>OX122886.1:31681412-34448633 GCA_944738645.1 Eristalinus sepulchralis | reverse complement strand
AACCTGCGGTTGTATTCCGATTTATTTATGAAAAATAAGCACGTGTCTTTATTTGCTGAATTCAACTACTGTTAAGGAAAATTGAGTATGTAGATGCTAGGAGGTGGTCGCCGTGGCGTAGTGCGTCGATACATAGGCCGAAGGTCTAGGTTCGATCCCGGACGAATCATCTCGGGGAGACCCTTAATAATAAAGTGAAAATGTTTGGTTGGTCTAACGAATGCAATATATGTACAAAAATTTAAATACATAATTCATGCGCTGGGGTTAGTAAACGCGTTATCATTACATACGTAATGAAGTTTCTAGATTCCGCCGTGACAAAGTGGGTAAATCACACGCCGATGGTCTCAGGATTAATTCCTATACTGAACATCGCATTTTATTAAAAAAACACTCAAATAGCATTAATTGTAGCCGTTCGGCGTTAGCAAAACACTGTATGATCCTCTACTGTAAAGCATGCAGAAAAAGGTGATTATTTGTTGAAGAAGTTACGCTCTGGTCTCTTGTGGGCTGTTTATTAATTTTTCTAGCTTCAGTCAGAAATGTTAAGATTGAGGCAAGCAGTTACACCGAGGGTGTAATGTTCTGCTGCAACTATCCGAATTAGCTGAATTTTTTGAATCTGAAGAAGCATCGAAATGGAAAAGCATAGTAAATGTTAAACGTTAACAAATATAACATTGTCCCTTTCAAAAATTCATCTGATAAATAATAAAATGAAAGTCAACTTCTATTCTCTTCATCATATACATGGATAGAAGACTCACGATATATAACTTTCTACTTACACTGACTAAGAGTAATTTTTTTAACATGTAACGTATACATTGGCTAAAAGCGATTTGTTCAATATATTAAACGTATCCTATTTAATGCATTCAAATTTGGAGGTCACTCTATTTTCACACTACGAGTATTATATACGTTGCTATAAATTGTTGAGAACTTAAAAAAATTGCTTATGTTACTGATAATTCATGTTAATTGAGACTGAATAAAAATGTCTGTTCAGTTCATCATGGAAATTCAATTTGTAACATCGCAATATCTTTATCATAATTAGGGAGAATCTTTATCATAATAAAATCAAGTCTTTACAAAACAGTTACTTGAAAGTAATCACGAACACAGCACAAATAATTAAGTTATATCGAGTAGTTACCTTTTTTCGAACAAAATATCAGGTTAATGTAAAATAGATATATATAACTTTTGAAGTAGTATTTATTTTGATAATTAAAAAGTTTTCAGAGATTTTTTAAGAACACAACTTTTTTCTCTTGACTATAAGTACGTCAGGTTTCCAGAAAATTTCTGATTAACTGATCAGCGGTTAATGAAACAAGTTCGGGTGCTGTTTGTTAAGATGCGCGATTGAGAATAATCTTCAACCTATACACAAACATTTCACATTTCAGAAATGGATTATTTTGCTTCGTTCTTCTTTTTTGTTTTGAATTTTAATCAAGTTTCTTATCTCCAGAAAAACAGACAATTCCTACATCATGAAAAATAGTCGGTTGATGAGAATGATTATTATATGTAGATATAACATTTGTCATCCATGGTATTTAAAAGCAAAAGCCTCTCAAAATTTAAAGATTCTGCTTTGTTCCGTGATATTTTTTGAAATGTACAACTAAAATAATTGTATTATTACTCATATATAATAAATGATTGCGTTGTGTGATTTAAAACGCAGCTCAGTATTTAAGAGAATTTAATTTCTCAATTTTTAATGTCACGGTTTTCAATCTCATTAAAGGGAAAAAATGTTTTTTCAGTTGGCATCAATTATTGCTTATTAGTACTGAGAAAATTAAATTTAAATATATGAATGAAAATAATATCTTATATTTAAAATTCAACGACTCCTTAAACTTTTAGAAAATATTTGACAAGACCATCACAGCGACATCTGTTGTTAGGTTACCAAACAAATGTCTTACTCAAGCAGCACCGGCAGTGTGCGACGGATCGGTTCTGCTGAGTTCGTCTTCAGTTGTTAATTAATAAGGACTTTTAATGCGAGCGGTAATATTATTTGTTTTGTGTTTTTGTGTCAACTGGAGTTTGTTTATAAATATTTGCATATGATTGTTACACATTGTGTCAAGAAAAAAATCAATGATCGGCATTTGAGTAAAATCCCATTGATAAGTAATCTAAGAAAATTGATCTTATCAGTTTTTCTGGAAATTTGTAACCGCTGCTTGACCTTTGATAACATCATCTTATATGACTAGAATATGCTCGGAACATCTTTTTCGACACAGTATCTGAATACGAATGCATGGGCATCCACTTCTTCTACAAAAGAAAACAGGGCCTTTTTATTATGCACAGACGGTTCTTATCAGATTATTAACATAATAAAACATACCGCATCATGAATAGTTTTAGTTTTGCTATACATTAGCGTGCTGTTATCATACTTTTTTAAGTTAGTTATCAAATTGACACAATTAAGTCGGAATTTGATTTGAATTGAATAATTTGAAATAGATAGACATGTATATATTTTCCATTTAAATATTGTATGTTTAAAAGATGCAATGCGAAAAAAATATGTCTAGTACATTGCAATAGGCGCTTGGAAATATTCCATTTCATATTCCATTCGACGTCTGAGAAATATGTATGTACAATATATCTTCTCATATTGCAATCTGTGATTATAATACAGAGTCATTTGAAACAAGAAGTTATATGTTTTATAATTTGCTCTATCCAACAACCATTATGTCCTTTCAAAATAGCTTATTGCTGGATTTCTACTTGTCAGTAAATTACGTCAGTACGTAAGATTTAACGCATTGATGGTTTTTCATTCCTATAATAAAAAATAGCATTACTTGTTTTTAAGGATCTGGTACAAAAGTGACGGTTTATTCACTGCAATGGGCATTTGGAAACCTAGCATAACAGGTACGTACACAAAAACTATTCCGTTTTCACTACAAATATGCATGCACACTAAAAAATAGCAAAATAACAGTGATATTTGTCAAAAATGTACGCAAATAGATTCCCTAACTGAAGAGAAATCTACAGGTTTTGTACAAATCTCATCTTAACAAAAGATCTTAATGAAAAATGAGCAGTTCTAAATGAAGAATCCAAAAGCAACTGAAACCAAATTTATTTATTTATTTATTTATTGTGGCAAAAGTTACAATAGTTTTTGTGTATCTTAGATTTGTAGACACACACTACTTAAAAAGTTGATATAATTTCTTAAGTAATATACCACAGTTTTAATTTGAAGGAAAAGCCACTAAAAAACCTTCATTAAATAACTGAAACCAAATCAATCTACAAAAAATTTGCGCACTGTTAAAATTTAAGATAAAATGAGAATGCAATTTTCAACACGATTGAAGCGGGGCATAAACCGATGATGTACATATTAGTCACGAACTCAATAATTTTTATCTAACCTAACCAACCAGTGATCAGTAGATAATTGCTAATTGTAAGCGTTGTTTCAAAACTTATCGTATAAATAGCGTTATGAGTCTCAAAATTAATCCACTATTAAGTTTGGGTGAATATGTTTTAGGAAAAATAAAAGATAAAAAGCTATCACCCACAATCGGGGTAAACAACTTTTTTTATGAACTTAACCTTTGTATAATCCGTCTGTAAAGCCTTTATATAACCTTATTTCAACATCAAATAATGTTGTCTGATTGCCAGTGTAGTGTTTGAGTTGAGTAACCTAAGACAACTCCATGGATCGCCAGGTTAATACTTCAGATATATGGGTTCGATTCCCGGACTAGCATTTTTTCACGGTAGCACCTCTTTCGAGTTGCTGACAACACTCAAAGAGTATTAATTGTCTATGGAAAGCTTCTCAAATCTCGCCGTTCGGAGTCGGCAAAAAACTGTAGGTCCCTTCTACTCGTGAAGAACAGTAGCATGCACAACACGAGTAGTTGTTGTAGAAGCTAGGCCCTGGTCCCCTGTGGGCTGTAGTGCCATTAAATAATAATAATAATATGGCATATTATCCTAACGGATTTAGAAAAGAGTATATGTCCGAGATTTTGCTTTAATGGATTAGGCATTTTATAGAACTCGTCTAATAATTTCTTCAGATTACTTGAAAAATTTAATTTTGGTGTAAATGATACAACACTCAAAGATTTTTTTTTTGAAAAGCTTCTCAAATCTCACCGTTCAGAGTCGATAAAAAACTTTAGATACCCTCTACTCTTGAGAGAAGAATAGAACGCAGAACACGAGTAGTTGCTGAAAAAGCTAGGCTTACTTGTGGGCTATAGTGCCACTCAAATATTATTAATATGGTACCTTAATTATGTATATTTTAGCAAAAACTAAGCTAAGCCATAATAATATCTAATTAACTTTAGGTATGAAATAAATTTGCACTTGCTTAGAAGAAATAAGATAAGAAATAAAATATGATAATATTTATAGGAAGATATCCGATTTTTGCTTCAGCGAAAATAATGATATCTCGAGTGAGTTTTTAGAACCGTGCTGTTTAATCGCCAATTTCTTACAAAACTAAGTATTACTTGTGCTAGAAATCAGAGAATTTCAGTGTTTTGTAAAGACTGTGTTGAAATTGGAAATTTCGTACCGTTGAAATTGTCTCAAACAAAACACTGAGTTCATACAAAGTAGATGAGTATGTATTAATGTATCATAGAATAAGAAACAAAGAAAACTCGTTTAATTTTAACCGTGTATAAATATGCAAGCATTCAACTAATACACAGGACAGGATTATTCAAATTATTACATTTTCCTTTCCTTCGGATTTCAAGTCCTGTCTGTTTTTCGAGGTAGTCAATGCCTTCGTCTAGCTCGGCTCCGCAGTAAATAGGTACAATGACATCAGTACCGAAAACAAACGTGGAATTACTCTTGTCAATCGGTGCTTCTTTCGGCTCAAGAGGCAATTGAGTAATAGCGCCCTCTCTCGACGGACTAAACTGGCTTTGTACAATAGCATGATCATCCCAGTCCTCCTTTACGGCACAGAAACTAAAAGCGGATGAGGAAGCTCTTTATCTTTTTGAGAGAAAAGTTTTGCACGGCGGCTTACGTCTGGTCAAGCGTCTTCGAATACAACGCTTCATATGGCTAGGTCATAGAGGGCGTATGGACACCACTGCTTCGGCCCGAAAAGTCTTCGAATCCGAGGCATTGGGACAAGGCAACAGAGGACGGCCTAGACTGAGATGGCGCACACAAGTGCAGAAGGACCTAAACCAACTTGGAGTGCGCAATTGGAGACAGCTGGTGAGTGATCGTGCTAGCTGGAGACTGGAGACTAGCGGACATACTTTACCGCAGATAAAAATAACATGAAGCTTACGGACTCACCACTGAGCAAGTGTAATGAAAAAACATTAACTAGCTCTTCACAATTAAAACAATGGGCGATTATTTCATTTCATTTCAACGTCCTGTTGTTACAGTTTGCAAGATGATGGATGTTGAATAAATTAGAAGTCACGATGTCAAGCACATTTGTGGTTGCTTATAAAATTAATGATGAAAATCGTATTTTAATACAGCTTGCACAAGCAATTTGAATGAGTAAGTCTGACTTTGCAAAGTGCTGATTTTCTTAAGAAGTACAGTGACAAACATTGTCATATAATATGTTCGTCAAGTTAAAACTTAAGTGCGCCTAATGAATATAAATCTCACAAACGTTAATGTGATTGTCCTACACTGCATTCATACTAACAGGTAATACTGACAAATTTGTATTTGAATCATCAAAAAATGTTGGTCCATTGAATCGGTTAATTTATTTTAATGGTGTATTAAATTGTACAGTCACATCTGTGCACAGTCTTAAGAAAATATTACTTTTTCAAAACTACTAGTCAAATTTCATCCCCATGAGATTCTTACCATTTTCAACTATTTTTTGCTCTTGGCCGGTCTTCTGACACAAAGTATACAAAAAAGTTGTAAGTAACACAGGTTTCACTTTCTATGCACACGTTTCACATACGTAAAAACTTCACTTGATTACAATTTCGTTCAGATTGGGGTATCTTGGCGGTCAGTTTGGAACGCACGTTCGCACCTGCTGGTGCCTGCTGATGGATTGGTGATGTAAAAAGAAATGCTTTTAGCATAGCTCCAGCTCCAGCTGTAGCCCAACCGATATTTGGACGGATTGAAAAAAAAAATAAAAAACGAAAATCTCTCATTGTTGCACCCTCTCCTTTATGTCTTCTTTTAAATTCGTAGTTGCTCTCTTCTCTCGCTTAGATCGTTACGCTTTGGGAACAAACGACCTTTTGTGGACAGCTGTACTCTTGTTTTTCGGTTTTTATTTCTTCTGTCTTCGCACATGGCCTCAGATGGTTTCTTATTCTTTGTTTTGCTTACAGGATTCGTGACGTGACGTATCTGAATTTGAATATCTGAAGAGGGTTAATGATCAGAGAATGCGAATTATGTCAGTGCTGATACTCATCTCTATCATTTCGGAATCTTTATATTCACATACACGGATGTGGAATTATATAAACGAATGCTTTGCCCTGCTTAATGCATTTTATGTTTTCCATATCCCATAAATGATAGTTGTTTTGTGCAGAGCAATAAAGAAATCAATGTAAACTCCACGTGAACCAAATGTACATATTCCCTTGAAGTGAATAAGCAAAATAAATTAAAAAGATTTACTTTTACAAAATGCATATGAAAAAATTTATGTTTATACTTGCCTTAAAAAAGTTTGTTTTCCAGTCTGATAGGTGTAGTTCCTTCTTCAAAATATTGTTCCGTTCAGTATATTAAGGAAGAACATGATGAGAGTCCGCATATTATGTTACACAGTCGTAGATCTAAGCGAATGTTGGAAAATTTATGAGGACTACGATAGAATGATATGCAAATTATAATTTTAGTTCGAATTGTTATTAAATATTTAACGAATTTACAAAACTCTTAAGCTTATCTGCTTACGTTTCGTGGTTTTAGATTTATATTGAAAATTCGTTAATTCATACAAGATTCTTATCGAAAATTTATACTAGTAACTCAAGATAAATTAAGTGTGTACGCTACACATTTTGCATTTTACCTATTTTTTGCCACATTTTAAAGTTGCTAACTAATTAAAGATTTCACTATTCGGATTCTGCATTAAACTGTGGCTCTAATCCACTCATGAGAAAACAATATAGTTCACAAGGCGAGTCATTGTTGTATAACTGAACTGTTGAATGTTAAAAAGGTACTGTCGCACTTAAAGACATAGTATAAAGGACAGGGACTGATTTCTCTAAGGGTTGGTACGAAGACTTGCTTAGGCACTGATATAGCGGAGGTTAATAAATGGTGTTCTGAACCAGGTGGGCAGCAAAAAAAAATTTGAAGTAGTCAAGGACTGTTTATCCAATTTAAATTGCAAAAATTTTAATAACTACAATCGCAATTTCTTTGGGCTCAAGTGATACGACAGTAGAAGCCTATAATGTATTTTATAATACTATATATGCAAATCACAATTAAAAGCGCAACCCTTTCATTATGTGTAAGAGTATTAAATGTTTTATGTCAGAATGGAGGGGTCACCGATTGTAAGGTCGTAGTTTCGACCGAGAAGCTTACTAGTGTAAGTGTCTATACTAACTTGTCAGTACTGCGACATATTTTGAGAGAAGTATGATTAGTTAAGGCAAAAAAATGCGATAATGAAATCTTCAGTTCTACATTTGAAGATCACAGGTTCAAAAACAAATATAAAATGAGGCTTGCATTCCAAAGTTTCCCCATAAAATTTCATTATCAGTACTCTCTCCCTCCAAATTAATACATATGTAATATTTATATTATATATATTTTTTTTGCATAAAAAATAGTATTATATGATTTTATGTGAATGTGCGTTTAAAGTTAAATAAACGAAAATCCGGCACCTCCTTAGACGTTAATGTTCCCCTTGAACTAAATATGTTGTTATGATATTTATAAATATCACTACTATACATGTCTTTTTAACTTATATGTTTAATTAAGTTAAGGAAATTTTAACTGTAACTATAACAACTTAAAATTACCATTCAAAGTTCATATTCCATTCACTTCATTTTGTGTTGATGTCAAATCAGTTTTACCCTAAACCAAGAACTTAATCCCTTTTTCAAAACTGTAAATAAAAAAATAACTTGTGCATTATTGTTGCTTTTAAAGTTCCGCAAAGAATTTCAATGAGCGAAAATAATAAAAAAAATATGCTCTCTTTACGAAGCTATGTATCACGGCGACGACACCAAATGTAGAGATGATGGATAAATTTTCTTTGAAAGCATCGTCAAGCACGAAACTTTGTTAATATAGAGGAATCTCTAGCTCTAAGGTATATGTAAGTGCAAGAAAATATCCTTACATACGCGCCGTATGTCGGTGGAGAGCAAAAAAAAAAGATTTCATCATCGAAAGCACGCGGCACCATCTAATGGGATGAAAATCCGAAAGTATTTTTCGCAGTTGTGCGAGCATTACATCCTTCTTAGAATCCGAAGACGAATATGAAAATATTCAAATGGGTATGTGAAAAATAGAGATACAAATATGAAATGTTAGGACTACTATTTGCTTGTCGCCTTATTTATTTAAAAGGCAGGGGCATTGAAGTGAAAGAGGTTCATTTAATATTTTTGATGGATGGATTTTTTGCATATTATTTTAGTATTTCTATTTTTGTCTTTTATTTTGCTTGCAATTTTCCATAGAGTTAGATCAAAATGTTTCTACATTTTCGTTGACTGTTATATTTCAGGTAAAAATATAAAGGTTTGAAATGAAATTAAATAATTTTCGGAATCAGTCATTGTTCATTGTGGGTAGGTGCTTCACCTAGGTAAGCTAAAGAGACATACTTTAATGTCCGAACTTCAAAGCTACACCTCTCTTGAGTTGCTTACAACTGCCAGAGGATATTACCTTTAAAAAAAGCACTTCTAAAATGCCGCGTTCAGAGTCGCCATCAAACTGTAGGTAACCTCCGCTTATAAAAGAATAATATTACACCCGGTGAAAGTTCATATAATGTGTTTTTACATATGTCTGCTATATCTATTAGCTATCGACTTCAACATGGGCTTCCATTCTTCCTTCACTCGTTCGATAAACGTTCAATTATTCGTGCTATTATTACATCCGCCAGATGTGCTATTGTTCAATCCGCCAAATTATATCTATTATCAACTTTTCGGAATTTTCTTAATCATCAGTTTGCACCGTCGAGTATGCTTGCCATTTTGTGTACCTACCAGAACAATAGATTATGCTTTATGACTAAGGTGAAGCTATAAGATTTAATTCCGTCAACAAATTCTTAAGACGTTATTTTAACGACAATCTCAAACTACACTGTACATGACAAAATTAACTCAAAATTGGAACGGTATCGTCGCGTCAAATAAAGGATTCCAATAGCAGATTTTGTCTTGTTGCATCCAGTTGGTTGCCGCTGTCAGTTGACGCAATACACCCATAATATTAAACACTTCTCCACCCGTACATATCGAATGAGTTTTATTGCAGGCTGTTCTTTTTTGACATTATAATTTTCAACCCAACGACAAAAAACTTACCCTGCTTTAAAATAATGCAGCATAAAAAATAATCTCTGCGAGAAATTCATCCTTACTAAATTTCACTTTATACTTCGAATTACACCTTTGTATAACACGTGGCGTATTGCCTTCCGTACTCACTCTGAAAAAATACATCAAACGCTTTTCCGATTTTTTTATTTTTGCCTATTCAATCTCAACCTTTTCTTCACTCTTACCGATAAGATGCTTTGATCGTAATACAACACTTCTGCGTTGGGGGCTAGGATACGGTTTTGGGTAGTTTTCTCCACACTCGTCCGAAATGATTTCGCTGCACATTACTAATGAGCAAAGCAAAATGCTTCTTATATCCAGCGATCCATGATGGCTATAGTATTGACGATTCTAGTGTCTGCTATTTCTCCCAGTTTTTGTAACCAGCTTTTATCTTGCTATCGTAAAGATCTACTTACGACATTGTTGTTGAAAAAGTTTAAGAGATCCTAAGCAAAAAATAAAATAAAACAATTTACATCAGTTTTTAAAGGTTCATAAGAATTTACACCTGAAATCAAGTTAAAAATATCTTGTACAAGAATTAAAATCAACTTACAAGCATATTATTTTATTTGTTTCCCAATAAACCTAAAACACATATTTATTTTCAAATAATATTCTTATTTTTTTTTCACTTATACCATCTATAGGCAATCAATATATTATATTTGTTCACAAATTTAGTCGAGCATTTTTCTTTTGTCGGGATAACACTGAAAGATATAGGCCAGTACATTTTTGTTATTCTTCACATACGTGCACAACTCTCCAAACTCTTGATTTTAAAAATTAAATTTCTTAAAAGGTTTTTTTTTTTGTTTTTTAGTTTAATTATTAACAATATTAAAGTTCGGGTAAAAATATAACAACTTTTTTTCCCAGACGCAATATCTCTCAAGGTGCCAAGTTGCTACAGTCAATACAAAGTAAGTAAGTTAAACAAAAAAAAAAACAACATATGTACATGCTTAGAAGCACTTACTCATTGTCCCTATTCAAATAAGAAGAAAGTAATATTCCTACAGATATTGATAATGATACACAGCGCCGATTTTACATCAGTGAAAAATGCAATTCCATGAAAATCCATGCACAAATTAAAAATTCCTAAGATTCTGCAGCAAAAGTGAAACATCCATTTCGTCCTCAAGGAGGGCATTTCAGATGAAAATTTACGTATGTAGCAGGGTGCCTTTCAAATGATACAAATGCATGTAAAACATGGTGCTACTACACTCGAGCACTCCTGCTACAACACGAGAATTTAATATATGTAATCCGATTCTGATAAAAGTTTTCTCTAGACCATCCCAACCCGGCCGCCTGCAATCGATTGACGACTGTCGTTCACAGCGTACATGCCGATGGTGTATAGTGTATCCTTGAGTACGATGTATTTGTTAGTCATTCATCGGAATGAGGTTGTTCGCTGTTGGATAATATTGCACACAACCTAAATCACCACCTATTTGGTCTCAGTTGGATCGGTTCTCATTCAATAAACCCAAATGAGGTGAGGAAATGCGCTACGACATGACAGATTTCAGATTGACGTCTTATGTTTAATAAGAGACCGAGTTAAAAACATGTTTTCCTAACGAACACATTATTATGGAAATTTCGCTTCAGACAAACCAAATTACACACAAATATGTCGCACAAGACAACCTTTCTGTGCTTCAAAATGAAGGAAAGAAAATCTAGATACATCCATTGAAGTGCCATAATTGACATGTGTTCCCTCAAATATGATTCAGAACTGTCATCCAAATAAATTATAGCTTCGGGGGTAGATTGCTGGCGGGCTCTGAGGATTATTAAGGATTTTTAAGAAATACAATTATAACTCTCCTCTTATTTTCATGAATATAAATGTTTCTTAGACTTGCAGCCAAAGGTGCGAAAAATCTCATAAATATTCCAATAGACTGTTGGAGAGATGATGTGTCGGAATGTATAATTGGATTTTAACAAGTCATGTGAATATTTTTTTTCTTATATGTGTGTTTTTAATCGAATGTTAGGAAAGAGTAATTTTCCATTTATTTGGGAATAGTCTAGTCTGAAACTACGTAAAATCATGAATGGATTTGTTGCTGTTTTTTGATCTATGAAGTTCGTTTGGGAACACAATGAAAGCACAACTATCTATTAAAATGTATCTTTTATACTAAGTTAAGCCATAATGAATGCGAGTTACATATATACATCGAAGCGAAAAAAGTCTGCTTGGATGCTACTTGCATCCAAGATCAACAATATCTAAGATACCTTAAAGTCTATAATTAATAGGGATAGTTGATAATCAAAGCGTAAGATCTACTCCTGTTGTCGAAGGATCAAATCAATAACCAAAAATATATTGTGTGGCACTACTACTATAGGGTACCAGGCCCTAGCTTCTTCAGCAACTACTCGTGATGTGTGTGCTATTGTCCGAATAAAGAGGACCTTAAGATTACTGTTAACAATTGAAAAGAGTAGTCTTTGATTGTTGTCAGGAACTCGATGGTGTCTTAAAAAATGCTACACATCCAGTTCCAGGGATCAAACCTAGAACCTTCGACTTATGACTCAACATATTAACCCTCCACAATGGCAGGTTTAATTGGGAGACACTCGCAACACCATTAATTTTGAGGAATATTTAACCATAATCTGCATGTGCACATTGTTATTGTGATGATCGAGACATTGGTATGAGTTATACATTCGTGTCATCTGCCTTTAGTGATCTCAATGATGTTCATCTTTATAATTTATAATTTTATAATTTTTACAAAGGGAACGAAGTGTGGTTTTACCAAGAATTCACCGACTTATTTCCCGAAATGTTATAGTTTACGAAAATGAGTCCGGCGTTAACATTTAACAACCTTCCTTAGTTCCTGATTTTAATTCCCAGCAGTTAAAAAGCTATCGACGACGGCTAACGGACAAAAGTTCAAAATACAAAATCTCAAAATCCAAAATTCGTATCAACGTACATGAAGAAGCTGTAGGTTATAAGTTACATAGTACTCGGAAAAGAAAACCACCACCTAAATTTAAATTTTACAGCAAAAGAGATAGCGGGTACGCTTAAGATAAATACTAATGCTTACCAAAAATATATATCCCACAATGTCGAGAGATTCTTTTACTGTCTTCTGTAAACTTGATGAAGTTGATCATAGGGCTTACATCCCTTAGAAAATAAACGGTTCTTATAATATTTGCTGGCCAAATAAGTCACATATAGCTTGTTCTTTATATATGTATATTTATATAAATACAATACTTTCTTGTTTTTTTCCAATATGGTAAATATCGTTAATAATAATGTTATTTGTTAATCCATTTTTTTTTAATTTGCTCCTCTGCCAATTGTTCCATGCCGAAGACCGTTCTGTAATATTCAACCCAAACAAAAATAACAAATATTTCAACCAGCAAACTCTCTTGTTTTTTTTCTTCAGAACAAAGTCCAAACAAATATTCCCATACGTCCACGAACGTGTCCATTATGTTTAAAAGACGAAACGGGCGCTTTTTTGGAAGTTAGATTATTGACATTATATATTTCCATATCCAAACCTCACGCTTTCAAACAATTTATCAACTGTTAACTTATTTCTTTGTGTTTTCTTAACACACACAAATAATTGTTTTTATTATTCACATCAGTACACGGCACAAAATTTGTATTTCACAAAATAACTATCTCCCAGGTAAATTTTAGTAATACATAATTAAATTTTAAAAATTTACCCAGCATCGACAGCTCTAATAACATCGTTCTCAGACGTGTTTCATTCTAAAGCCATCACGGAAAGGAACAACTTCACATAAGCATTCTGCAAGACATTCCCCCTTCCCAACAAATGAACTTGACTGAAGTAAAGAAATTCCCGTCACGTAAGTGATACTTCCTGCTGAAGTTTTCCTATTACGAAATGTCTTTATGCATTGTGTATTGAATATTTACATGTTAAATAATAGCAGCAGCATCAGGCGTAGCACACTGCGACAATAGAAGCTTCGTCTTCATATCTGGGTCTAACTGATGAGCACGCCTGGATGGCTGTGGAATCGATCTTTCCTTGGGTGCTGTCGTTTGCAACAAAAACAAAATATTCCACTCGCGAAGAAGTAGAAACGTTCCTTTATTTGTTGTGGCGTGAAATATTGGATAACTGAGAAGAAATCTTGGTGGATTTATTGTGTTAAGTTATAGGGTTATACCGGGGGAATTTGTTCATTTTTGAAACAAAGCAGATGTCTGTGAAGCACATCGGAGCGGTGACCAGTTTCAGAACAAGAAAGTATTACATTCGTTCATAACTTTTCAGAAATAGCTATGATGCAGTCAGCAAAGAATTTCAATGGGCCCTGTCAAAAAACAGTCGGTCCCCTCTACTCGTGAGAGAACAGTAGGACACACAACTCGAGTAGTTATTACAGAAATTAGTCCCTGATCCATTGTGGGCTGTAATGCCCCTCAGGTATTATTATATACTTAGATATAAACATAATATCAAAATAAATATAATAATTAACTAAATTAATTAAATGCTTAACTATCCATTAGTCCAGCGATAGTTGAAAAATCAGATTTTGCCTACTACATGTTTAGCATTCCGTCTTTCTTTACAAAATAACTTTAAAAATAGCACCTTTAATTTAATCAATTTTTATCCTTCCATATATTCTTTATATATCTATTCTTACAAAGTAGAAAATATTTTTTAAATTCTTTACAACCAGTCAACATTTCTTTTATTCTATCTTTACATCCGATTAAGCTAAATTGCCGAACAGACCCGACAAATGGGCTTTAAACTTTTTAAATTAAAATGTATTGTTTTTTCTTCTCCCCTCGACAACTTCCTACGTTAAAGAAGTCACTATAAACTGAGATATTTACACAGCCACATGGAGTTTTTAAAGAAATTCTCTCGTTGAGGATAATAAACAGGCAGGTAGGTGGTACTTGTGGTGTGGTATGCTCTAAAGGAATTCCGTCAAATAAGGAGAACGCCGTTGATATGGCGAGGAGGTGGAAATTAAATAATATCTCAGATTCCGGCACGTACTTTGGAATCGATTAGTTGAACGCAAAAGAGAAAAGCAATCTGAGCATAAGGCACTTTAGGATTGTGTTAGGTAATCTGATTAAAAAAAATGGGATCACACGTTTTCCGAAAACGAAGAAAGAAAAATACAAAATCCTGTTTGATTTGTGGAAGAGATTTATGATGTTCGAGTGCGGTTGCCTTTGTGGTTGGTAGGGGGTTGAATTACGTATATGTTATGTATGTGTTCCCACCCCAAAATGTTAAACAGGAAGATTACTTTTCTACACATTGATATTCAATATGCAAGAATTATCATTTTCTCAATGTTTGATACAATAAGATATTAATAAGTAAAACTTAGATATAAGTATTAATAATCTAAGGAGCTTGCCGGGACCAAATCGGGGATCTAGACTTTTAAATGGCGATGACGGCCCATATCCCGCTGTTAGCCAGAACGTTCCTCTCAATCTGGACGATGATAGGCAAGAATTCCGTCCGTCAAAGAAAGGAGACCCCTTCGACTGAGCCAACTATCGAAGGATTAGTCTCCTTAACATCGCGTACAAGAACCTCTCTACCGTATTGTGTGAACGCCTTAAGCCGTTCGTCAACCGCGGTAAATAGTTACAACAACACCAGTACCGAAATTAAACGCAGAATCACTCTTGCCGATCGCTGTTTCTTTAGGCGCGATAGGCATTTGAGCAATAAAGCCCTCTCTCGAATGACTAAGCTTGCTGGTATATAACACCTTGATCATCCCAGTCCTACTTTATGGCGCGGAAACCTGGACGTTAGCGGATGAGGAAACAATAACCGTGAGATTTTTAGTCCTGTTTGCGTTGATGCCATCTGGAGGAGAAGATTTAACGACGAATTCTATGGGCTGTACACCAACATACGTCTCCGGATACAACGCTTAAGATGGCTAGGCCATGAAGAGCGTATGGACACCACTGGTCCGGCCCGAAAAGTCTTCGAATCTGAGACATTGGGACAACTCAACAGGACGGCCCAGGATAAGGTGGCGCACACAAGTGAAGAAGAACCTCAACCAACTTGAAGTGCGCAACTGGTAGACGGTTGGGTCTCCCAACAGCACAACGAGAGATGGCATGACTCTCCGGGATGCAGGCTAGCCAAGTGCATGCTTCCGAACGTCAGTTCGAAATCCGCGGCTTTTCTGTTATCTTTTGACAGAAAAGAGTACAGAAAATTTGTGGGCGTACAAACGGGACATTTCACCGCCCAAGCATACGCTAGGCACCTACGTATGCTTGGGCTTAGTGATAACACCGTTTGCGACGCCTGTGGAGATGATGAATCCACTTCAGAGCACTTTCTCTCACAATGTCCCGCCTTTGCTCGTATCAGGTGGCGGCTGTTTGGCACTGACGTGGTGGGAGCTGGAAAGTTGAGCTCTCTATCACAGAAGCGCCTGCTGGTTTTTATTCGGAAAACCAAGAAACTACATTAAAGTAAGGTTACTGCCTTGCAGTACAATGGACCAGTAGTGAGTGAGTCTGAGTTCTTCAGTGCAGAGTATCCTAACATCCAACAAAGAAAGAAGCTTATACAAATCTAGAACTCTACTGAAAAATAATATTCTTGTACCCCATTCGAAGGACGAAAATGAATATCGACGAAGAAAAATGTATGTCTCTAAACAGTAAAGTCCCTTTTAAAAAAAAAACAAGAAAAGGTGTTCTCACTGATTCTCACTTGCAATGTGGCGTTACAATCTGCGCTGCAACCAGGCGCTTTGCCTTTTAAATAGTTTTTAAACCACTTCATTAAATCCATTAAATCCAATGGAGTAGTTGGGGTAAAAATATAATTTTTCTAGCTAGTAAGTCGATCCATAAATTTGTCTTTATCGGACGTGGAATTATATTGAATCTCTACAGTTTCCTTTTCATACAGTTTCACTTGTACGCCTCCTCATGTCATTTCAATGAGAACTACGTAACAATCTATTGCCACAAGCGCTCCCTCCAAAAGTGGTTCACTCTGAGCTCATTCCTCTAGTAAATTAAATAAAAGTAGAGGTAGAAAACGAAAAAAAAATTGAATGTTCCGCTTAAGTGCATGATACCGGTAGCTTATAGTCTTCCAGCTGAAATAGTTCTTCGGTGCCTTAATGCATACTTCGGTCGCCAGTTGCAATTGTCCTGAAGTTGAAGTCCATTAAATATACAAGAGGAAAACAATCCTTCATTCTCCTTTGTAGCAGACGTACAAAATGGCTTTGAATGACTCTGCTGATGATAATGACTTTCAAGGAAAATACAGAAAAAAGAAACACGAATAAAAGTAAATGAAACAAAAACAGACAAATATCAAAATGTATCACGATAAAAGTTATTCTCAAGGACACGATGCAAACGTTGACGCTGCATAGCACAACAGGAAAGACTCAGAAACATGGCTTTGCTTATGACACATTTGACTTATTGTCATACAGAGCACAAAATAAGGACAACTAGACAAATGTCACAACAGAGAATCTGATTGCAAATCGAATGTCACGAGTTCACTCTGGCGTATGTGGTACATTTTCATCAAATTCCACTTCATTATGAAAAAATCAACTCCCGTGGATCCTTTACCGTCGCTTTCTATTAAATTTGCATATGTATTCGGTGCGTACTTGTTATTTGTTTGTCGAGATGTGCACGTACTTGTGCATGTTCGTGAAAAGCAGGGCAAAAGAATGAGGTGAAACCCAAACAAGGACATGATACGATTGTTTTACTTATTTTCGTTTGAATTCAGTTTTCAAATGCAAGGAGCAAGTATGAAAGCGAAAGCAAAATGATTCACATTCAATACATTCGTCTGCATGTCTTTTTTTTCATTTTCTTTCTTGAAGTATATGCATGTCACTGCGCATAATGCTTGTGTGTGTAGCGATCAGTATTTGCTGAGGAAAATTTGATAAACCGCAAGAGCTCAACTTTCGAATAGCAAATGTGCAAAATTTAATTTAAAACAAATTTTATTTCTAAGCTTCATTTCACGGAAAATGTTGGTCGTATATCGAAAGCGAATAGCACAAAACGGGGCACATATTGTACGTCTATGAACCGTTTCAGTTTGAGTGTGTTTTATTCCTTCACGAGTGGTGGGGAACTACAATGACAGCCGTAAAATTCAAATATATATATATATATATACATATATATATTCTTTTTGCATTATGTTTGCAATAGAATCACTCAAGCCAATTGAAGTGCAGGCGTGCCGCGTGGTCTAATCGATCGACAAACAATCGGACCGTCGACCATCAAACGTGGACTCCACGAATGAAACCTCGGTGGTGTTTCGATACACTTTTCTTTGCTCTTGAAGTATAGTAGTATAGCACTTCAGTTTTATTTCGCAGGGTATGTATGGAATTGAACCAATGGCGCACATAGTTTCAATTTTAGGTGAAAAACAGTATTTACTCCAAATAAAAATATTTACGAAAACTTGTTTACAAGCAAATTAAAAAGTAGTACAAGAACACTGTTTTAACAAATAAATATTATTAATTTCAAAATAAATTAAAAAAATGCGAAGAAATGTAGGGCGCACTCCTAAGGAAGAGTGTTTTGACTAGTTCTACTAAAATACAGTGCAAGGCAGAACGGCGAGATTTGAGCAGCTTCTCATGGACAATTGGTACTCTTTGAGTGTTGTCAGCAACTCGAAAGAAGTGGTGGCGTGAAAAATTCGAGGTGTTTCAGTTCGGTAATTGAACCTGGTATATATATACATATTACATAAAGAATTGTTTTAAATTTTGTATTTTTTTAAGAATGAGGAGAAGCATGGTCAAAGCCTGTACAAAATAAAAAAGCAACTTGAAAAAATAGATTTGTTTGCTTCTTCAGAATGATTTGTCACTGGGCACGTACCCAGTTGATAAAAATTTAAATATATACATTACTTTTTTCAGATAATTGGGCATAATGGCTATTCAACCATATTCATCCAAATTTAATTTACCTACCACATTATCTATTACACATCCATCAGCATTTTTTGTAAGGAGGGACCCGTAGTTTTTTGACAATTTCTCGCGAAGATCACAAGACAAACACATTTTGATATATACATATGTATTGGTAGTTTGATGTGAATTTTCCTCTCTTTAATAAGTAACTGATGATGTTTGAGTATTTTCTACCTTGCCTTCATTAGTTAATTAATTAAAGGAGTTGAATGCACAGATTATGACAACTGCGTGAATAAAGCCTATAAAAAAAAATTTTAACTGCAATGAAAATTAATAACAGATGGCAAATTGGTCGTTAGAACGTAGCGTTATGGATTTTTTTACTTATTATTCGAGGATTGTATGATAATTTCTAATTTGCTAACTCATATTTTTATGCAGGAGAACCAGAGTTGGATATTACTTTTGATTGTGCAAACTTTTAAATCTAATTTAAAATCAAATTGTTAGGTATCAAACAACGGTTATGTGTATATTTATCATAACTAAATCCCTTGGCAGCCATGCGATGTATGTGTAACGAACAACCCGCGTATGAACCTCTAACATTTTTTCATAGCACCACATCTTTTGAGTTTTTGATAACACTCCAAGAGCACTAATTGTCTATGGAAAGGGTTCTCAAATTTCGTCGCTGGGAGTCGGCAATATATTATAGGTCCTCTCCTACTCGTAGAAGAACAATAGTAAGCACAACATGAGTGGTTGCTGAAAAAATAGGCTAGGCCCCTTCTTAACTGTATCGCCACAAAAGAAGGGGAAACAAATGTACGTATTTACTTGTTAAGTCTTTGATTAAATTGTTTAACTTTCTAAGCTTTGAATTTCAAACTAGATTACCAAATACGGAAAAAGAAACATCTTTCAAAATGTTCGCAACCTTTGAGCTCTCTAAGACCCTTAAAGAATTTTAACAGTCTTATAAAATATTTAACTTTGGACTCCATATCAAATTGTAGGTTCCCCCCACTCGTGAGGGAACAATAGCACGCAGAAAGAAGCGATCATACACATTTCATATGAAGAAGAACAAAATGGCTGGATACAATTACCCGATAGAAACAATAAGAACTGAAGAATAAATGTTAAAAATAGATTCTTAATAAATAAAATAAGTAAATAAACTGTTGCGCTCTCCATGTGATATGATATGAATCCGAAAAAACGCACAAATCCATGTTAAATAAATTTGATTCAACGCTGGGAAACAAAATTTCATAAGCATTCATACAAATTGAGCGTACTACAGTCCTTACACCATATGTCGCCTAAGAGGGCATTTTAGAAACCTAAAAATGCTCCATGCACACTATGCTACTCTGCTGCTGTTTTACCGTACACAGTGCATACTCCCCGACAACCTGGAAGCCCTTGAGGCTTGGGTAAGTATTCAAATATTATATTTATACCACGCGACAAAATCTCTCTTTCTGTTTAATTAATCTTACAAGACAAACAAAAAGAAAATAAAGGTGTGTAGGTATGTGGGTATAGTCCCTTTCTTCATCCTATTTTCTTTTTTCTTTTCTCATCCTTTTACAGCTTTTTTTGTTTCCCTGCGTCAATATTGTACAAAACAAGAAGTGTGATGAGCAGTTGACAAAAGGAAACAAATTGCACTGTAAGAAAATCTACGCGTGTCTGTGTAGGTCATATGCGGTGGGGAGAAGTGGTAATGACAGAAAGACATCAAGGAGATATCCAAGGATTCATCTATCTCATTTGTAATAATAATGACTTAGGCATTTAAGCTCTTTAGAAAAATGCCCAAATGATATCCTGCCCATCAGACAATTTAATGCAAACTGGAATAGAAAGGACGAAATGCCGGTAATTTATAAATGCTTTTAGTGCTGCTGCCTGGCGGAAAAATGTGGAGCTTCTCACCCTTGTTGCGCGTTTATTTTTTCATTAATTCTCCTCTTGAAACGGTTCTGTGATTTTTGCAAGGACTTTTGTGTAAAATATTAATATTCCCATTATTTGAATAGTGTTCCAATTCTTAGGCACCATCACAGACAATCTGTGGATAATAATGTTAAAAATGTACAACACGAAAAGGGGAATTTCCTCAGCAAGAAAGTATGCCCATTATTGTAGGGGAAATGGGGAAATGTATTCGAGGGAAAATTTAAAAGGTGAAAAATATGTGGAAACTTCGAAAATGTATTCGAAAATGTTGCTTGATTTTTGTTTCTGTTAAAATATCCCATGTTTTATCTTTACAAATCTCAACATGTGAAAAGGAGACGTCATAGAAAAAGTAAACAGCAAACATTGGTACCGTAGTACTTTATCTAGGCTTCCAAAAGTCCATTCCCAAATTTTAAAAGACCAACTTTTAAGCTCTTTAAAAGCACACAAAAAGTATGAAAAAAACTGAGCTTTGCGTCTTTCGTACATTGCAATGGGCAAGTAAAAATCCAGATTTATGTTCTATAGAGGGTAGTGTTTTACTAGGAGAGAGTGGAAGGAAAGGAGCATATCAAGAAAGTATATACATGCCACATAAATGACAAATTTAAGTTTTTCTCGCATCCTGCTTATTTGTTTATTTTGATCTAAGCTTGAGGACATAATTTGGGAGCAATTAATTGACATCAAACCAACAACGCAAGGAACATTTACTTACATAACACTAAATCCAACAGATACTACATGTAGTTTGTATGTACGTGCAACTGATGGCTGATTTTTTTTTCCTTACACCACAACAACCAAACCAAACACAAAAATACCGTAATTTCCCTGCCAGAATCTTTTGTTGTTGGCCGTTGATGCATTTTCAATCATGATTGTAAATTCCCAACCCCCTTATGTTACACCGAACTGACTATATTCAAACACACATCCTCATATGCTTAAAGGATGGTATTGTTATCTGGGTGTACAAAAATGAATGCGACTGCAGAAGCGCATTTGTACTTGTCTGCGCTTAGCCCCAGGAAATTTTCAATTGTGATAAAAGAAAGTATTCATATGAAGTTCCTACCCCCACATCCCCAAAGTTCAATCTTCCGGCGACGATATTTCCTTCTATAGTAGATACATGGTTGTGCAAAGGATGTAGCCTTTTCAATGAAATTGGATATGGACTACATTTGTTTAAAAGTTCCGTTAAATTAAATGGAAAGTTAGCTGTATTTATTATCAAAGCGTTTATCAATTAATTACAATTGTATTATGGAATAAATAAAGTAAATATTCACGACTTAAGAATACGATATAACTGTGAAAATGTATCGTTCATTCCTCATCAGATATCTCAAATTCAGAGTCGCCACATTCAATGATCTGAAATTAGAATTAAAACATAAGGATATTGGGCATCGTAGAAGTGTTTATCGTACGTCAGCATCGAGTTTCATTAACTCGGAAATTCCTGTTAAGTCCTCTAGATATTTTGCGGTTTCAAATGCCTTTAGTAGGAATTCAATTCCATTGACTTTAAATTCATTTACGACTTTCTGAAATAAAAAACATATGTTGAGTTGAGAAAACACATCTGAACACTGTCTATCAGTCTTACCTCTGAACATGCAATGCACTGAATGAATTTCTTCGTTGCTGGTAAAATATTTTCAAAGTTGCAGAGCATACCACGTATAGAATGTGGAATGATTCCAAGTAGGCCTTCTGGGACCTTTTCACTTGACTTTCCACTAGCACAAAAATATGCCGGTGCTGAATCTCTCTCGGGATGTTGAAGAATAGATACAAGCAGCTCTACGGCATAGCTTGATGCTATATTGGAAACACCGGGTCGCGTGACAGTGCATTGCTGATCTAATGTTCGATCCTTTAATGACTAAAATAAGAAATAATTAAAATTCATATGCGGATATAATAAAAAATAAATCCAATAAAAACTTAAAATTGTCGTTTAAAAGTACGAACATAGTTTGCACATTCGTATTAAGCAATATAGGGTTGTGAAATTGTCAGAATATTTTTAAAGACAATATCTGTGGAGAACATTGTCTATGTCAAATCTCACCGTACGGAGTCGGCACAAAACTGTTGGTCCCTTCTACTCGTAAGATAACAGTAGCACGCACAACACGAGTAGTTGTTGTAGAAGCCAGGCCCTGATCCCTTGTGGGCTGTAGTGCGACTCAATTATTATTATTATTATCAGTGGAGAACAAAATAAAGCTTAAGACATTACCATTCGCACAAGCTATAGAGTTGTCAGATGCAATTAATATTACAAGAGGTATTAAATTTCATATCCATCTTTTTCGCACACTCAATTCGCGTAGTGGGTAAGTGCATCGATTCAGACGCCAAGGTCCCAGGTTCGATACCCGGACTGAACACTTCGTACTTTTTCACGGCATCAAGTTGCAGACAACACTCTAAGAGTAATAATTATCTATGAAAAGCTTCCCAAATCTCACCGTTCGGAGTCGGCAAAAAACTACAGGTCCCCTCTTCTCGTCAGAGAACAGGAGCACCCACAACACGAGCAGTTGCTGAAGAAGCTAGGCGCTGGTCTCTAGCTGTAGCGCCACTAAATGATTATTATTAATTAGCGGTTTTCTAATTTCTCATATCTTTAAAATAAAATGGTTGAGGAAAAATCTATGTAAGCTTATAAAAAGATACTCCATTTTGAAATTTACCAAAGATTACCACCTATCAACCGAAGCACAATCTACCTTAACTTTCGATTAAAAAAAAAATTATTGCAAATCTATTTATAACAATATTGTATACCTCATCGAAAAGCTTCTTTTCTTAAACAAGATAAATATCTGTGTCGAGGTGCGCAGATAGCTTAACATTGTATATCTCAAGTTCATCCGTAAGATTTAATCATATCATTGCTGTCTCCCACGCCGGTGACGATACACGTAAAGTCAAAAGCTTTATATGACGATTATTTTGCGGCCTGTCACAAATTGTTAAGAAATTTATAACGCACAGAGTACCTTACGTTAACTGATAATTGTCTCCCTACCACATATACACATTTACAAAGCATAGTGTATTTAAACTGAGAAATAACGAAAAAATCAACCTGTACCTGCGATTAGATAAATTAAGTTGAAACTCTTAACAAAAAAAAATGATAATAACACTTCAGTGCCGTCGGCCACGTTAGGTAAATAATTTGTCTGACTTACAACTGAAAAGCTAGTTAGTCCGCTTGCATGTGTTTTATTTCATATATCTTTTCATTCACCACTAAAAGTAAATCCTTCCCCTTTTACTTCTCAACAAATATTTGCACAAAATGCTTACTGAATTTGTTGGAAATCTAGCTCATCGTTTAGAATTCGGTCATTCGCTGGTTATTGTGGGAAAAACTATTGACGGAGCATCAAGGTAAGACAACGTGATGAATTTGTTCTACAGTCATTTGTTAACAGTTGCATTACATATCTTATCAATCGAAATCTGTCATTAATACATAATTAGTGTGTGCTTACAAAAGGAAATATTCATATGAAACTATTTGTATGGCTTTTGTGATAAAATTGTTCGACATGCGTGTGAATAATAGTGCTTGGTGTGGAAAAATACACCACATATTCATGAGCACGAAAATACATTAAATATGAAATGTATATTAATGTTGCACTAATGAATAAATATCTGTGTTGAAATTCCTACCAGATATAGTCATGGGCAACGATAGATAAGTTATGTGAAGCCACGATGAGACTACGTACGATGAGTTCAAGATAACCTTTTTTTTTTTAATTAAATCAATAAATAACGATTATCGTACTTTAACTCCATTCAAACACATACGTTAACATAGTGCTTAGTGGAATGAAGTTATTATATATTGTTAGTTAAGAAAAACCCTTTCACTTTTACCCAAATATCTTAAGTTGTTTGTTTGTAGGCATTAAAGCTTCTGAATTTTTAGAAAACGAGATGCGTAACACAAATTTGTAAACACTAAAGCTAGGCCTTGATAATTTTTCACTACCCCTTCATTTACTTTTAATATCCATAATCACAAATCTGATTCTCGTTTTTAGATTTCACATAAACTTATGCTCCTCGAAGACATCAACAAATCCAGAATGCGACATCGGTCTACGTTTATCCTGTTATTTCCGAGAAGATTGTATCGTTCGCAATACCCGCAAAAATGGTCAATGGGGCGAAGAGGAGACCAACATACACTTGGATGAAAATACGGCTAGAAATCCAATTGTGTCGGGCGATTTCTTTATGATTTACATTTTTGCAACAGAAGAAAAGTTTCACATATCCATTAACAGCAGACCGTTTTGCACTTTTAAGTATCGAATTCCACTAGAATCGATTCAGGCGCTTGAGATACGTGACCATATTCAAACACTAAAACAAATCGATCATCGATCATCGTTCCCGGTCCCATGGCCAGCGATACAGGCGTCAGACTTCGGAAAAGCATTCAGCAATGACATACCGATATTATTTAGTCCAGGTCATGTAATTGTTCTGACTGCTAGATGTTTTGACAACAAAAAGGGACAATTCATTATAAAGTTCATGGAGAGCGACACCAAACGAGAGGAGCTTCATTTTAATGCACGGTTCGATCAGAAGGTTGTTGTTCGAAACTCAATGAACAATAAATTCGAGTAAGTCAGATATGAGAGTTTAATGTTGATGTAAAATTTGATCTAATTGAATAATTGATTTTAGATTTGGACAAGAAGAACGTCACGGTGGTTTTCCTTTTACTTTCAATCAGCAATTCAATATTGCTATTGCCTTCACGGAACAAGAGTTTCTTATTGCCATAGACGGGAAACGTTTCTGCACGTTTGCGTATCGAACCTCAAACATTTTGCTGAACTTGGTTGGATTAAAGATCACATGCATAAATGGGCTCAGGATACATGTAACGCGAGTTGATCACCAACAAATGGGCGATTCTTCGTGTACAGGCTTTGAACTATACTCAGGACATGATTATGTTATTGCATAGCTTGATATTAAAAAAATATGATTATTGGTCTTAAAAAAGAAATCTGAATATCATTGAATTATAATGTCAGTATAAACTTTAACGTACAAAACAAGTTAAAAGGGGATAAGCTCTGAAGAGTTGCTTGACTAAGCTTTATGAGAAAATCTGTTTATCTAATAGTACACATAAATTCGAAAAAGATTATGGGAACAGTCATCCCCATTTTCCTATTCGTTTCAAAGTTTCGTGTTCAAATAATTTCGCCATACTACTAGATTCAATTGAAGTTGGAAATGTATAAACAAATACCTAAGAAAAATGTTCATCAAAGTCGAGATAGGGCGACAGAACTTTCCATCCACAACCTGTTACTGTTATCGACTCCGGTTCTTGATACGAGTTGAAGTGTGCACAATTTTTCTAATGTACTCGAAGTTTATGTGGGATGATTATAGTAGTGGTAGCACATACAAGTCAAAAATGATTTTCGCAATCCTACTGTGCTAAGAAATACTATGCAGAGCGACCTGTTTTGTAGGGTACAACCAGATTAACATACACCACCATACAGCACCTGCTGTTAGCGATTCGAACTTAACTTACATTTCCTGGAGCTGTTATGTCGTTGCAAAAATAGCATCCCAGTTCGGTTCCCGGTATGCATTTTAAATCGCCAATATCTTGATAGTCCAATGCATCCACAGACGCTGCTATATTGCCGTGCCTCATAACTAGATAGCTGTCAAACCCGAGGGCGGCGTTTATCACAATCTGAAATAAAAGAAATATCAACACCACCAAATCATGCCCACGAATAAAATCTGCTGTACCTTTTTGTAAGTAGCACCTAACAAGGTAGGTAGCCAACGGCTTTCTCTAGAGTCGGTCAGCAGGAATATGACATCATGTCTCTTTACCAGCGATATAATTGTCTCCAAATCTTTAACAACAGACTCCTTCAGGAATTCGCCGATTGTGTGACCTGGCATTGGAATTTGAATAACATGCCCTTCAGTAACCTAAAAAATAAATAAAACACAGATAAATAAATGTTACATTTGGATCAGACTATGGACATGGGAAACTTACTGCATTCGGATTTATTTCTCGCAACCTTTGAGCGGCTGTTGTCGCTTTCATTTCATCTCCTTTCACCGCGTCAGCATGATTGTACAGATTTTGACGAACGGGATTCGAAAAACTTACCTTTCCGCTGTCAATCAAGGTGATGTACTTGAATCCCCAACTCTGGAAAATCAAATGTGTTTCAACTACTATTTTCGAATTTGAATACGACATTTTACCAAGAGATTTCTGGCAACTGCACAACCCAATGTTCCAGCACCAAATAATAAGCATTTTGCCTCGGACATTTTCTCAAGATTTAAATTTGGGACAAGTCTCCATTTCATTAGTTTGAGGTTCAGGTTTACTGAGTTCTCAGCTAACCTAGGAGTAGAAATAAAGTGAGCAATTGGACTGAAGTGAAAAGATGATTACTTTGCTGGGTCCATGCTGTCCTTCATTGAAACGATTCGCGGTCCCATTTTGTTGTTTTTGTTGGGTTCCCATCCCACAAACTGAACTTCGATCGCATTCTCTTCGCACTTCGGTAAAGTAGCAATCCAAATTAGACTGTTATCATACCTCAGTTCCGATGAATGCCGAATACCGAGAAATTTTATATTCTTTCCGGCTAACAGTGGGCTGCAGTTGAACACTCTTAATTGACTTTAAGTTCTTGGGTTTATAATCTTACCATGTCATATGTATAAATGCCGCAAAAGTTCTCATGATCCATGAAGGAGTTTCGTATTGGCTAGGATCAATAAAGCAAAAAAATAAATCCTCCGCATTCTGATTCTTAAAGTTATTTTCAGTGTTCTTTATGTCGATCAGTTCCTTCAGTGTTTTATATTTTCTCTCCGAACCAATAAATACGAAAAAGTTACGCTTTTCTTCGGGAATGGATTCGAAAATATTCTTGAAATTCACTAGCTCAGGGAAATGCGAAACACGTCGTGCGCCTACACCAGATTGTAGACATAATGTTGGCTTCAAAGGGCATGGAAATGCGAACCAATAGTAGTATTTGTGAGTCTTCAAATCCTAAAGTGCCTATGTTATAAAGGATTGTTTAAATTTAATTTCTTTTTACTTACTGCAAAAGATAAAATTATGAACCGGACTAAAAGTTTCGGATCATCCAGTATGCTCCCCGATTTTATATCATCAATCAATTTCATTCCCTCATTTTGAAGCAAGGCAATTTTATCACAATCCTTGAAATCTTCAATTGTATTCTTGTTGTAAAGGGTTCCAATTGCAGGGAAGCAATTCTTAGGGGGAACAAAGGACCTAAAAGTACAAGTTTTTAATAAATCAATCTTTCTCGTGAGTGTATGTATAACGAACTTACGTGTTGAATGAGCTGTAATCGACCTCCAGTATACATGATTGAGAATTAAAATGTGTGTAATAACCGAATATTGGCTTAGCAGCATCCGAAAGACGATCAAAGTCGATTTTTATTTCTGATAGCTTATGCCAAAACGTGGGACTAACAAACGATTTGAACGGCGTGTACTGAAGGACCTCCTTGTCTGCGGGCGATGACATCGTTTCAGGGATAATATATAATAAATTAAATAAAGTCTTTTCTTTTCTCCGGATGGATAATGAGTGAAAATTTTGTTGCAATTTATCAAAATATAAATAGGTGACACGGTTAAGTCTACAGACAAGTCCTTTGTTTATTTTCTGCACATAATATGAAAACAAAAAGGAATGTCGACGATTTGTGAAAGAAAAGTCAAAACAAAAACATATGTCAACAGAGATGGTACATTCTTTTCGAAGAGATTCATTCAAGAGATGTGCAATTTACGTTCCACATGATGAATATATCGTGATTCGCACTGGTGCGTTGCGACTTCTATAAAATTCAAACATGTTCGTGGTTATGTCTTAATTTGTAGCCGATTTAGATTTTCTCAAATAAATCTGTTAGGTTTGCAATTTTTAATGATCGATTATTAATCAATTAGCAACTATAATAAGGTTGAAAATATAAGCTTTACAAAAAATCAAACCAAACACATCAAAATGTCTACAAGAATTACTGAGAATTTCGAACCTCGAGGTACTCGAGGTACCACTATTCCGTTGTTGTTTTTCATACAAATCAGCTGTCAGATTGTTGAATACTTTATAATGAAGACAAAAACACAAAAAAAAAAAACAGTTGCTTATCCCTAATGCTTATAACGTACACGGGTTCTCAGGGTCCGTGCTTAGGAATTTTACAATAATGCATTAAGTATTCCAGACAAGATATGGGGAAGTTTGTGATATAATCTGTATAATTTTACCGTCAATAGAAAGCACAGTTGCCGAACTTACCCTGCAGTACGTTTAGTTTTCCACTTCGTTCCACCATCTGACAGTGTATTTTTTTTTTGCAATGTCAAACAGCTGATACCAAGCAAATTAATTGGAAGGAAATCCCGATCAAATTAAATTTCGATTTTCACATATAAAAAAAAAAATATTCTACTTTAATATAAAACACTCCAATTAACAACATCCAGCGGCAATCCCACAATTACAGAGAATTAGTGCAATAATGAAATATGTCTAATTCGATTTTAAGAACTTTGAATAGAGTCTGTTCAACTTTAGATAGGAAGCAGCTCTTATCCACACAGAAAACATTTTCAACATCCTCGATTGCGCTTTATTCGCGTCGAAGTGATTCGAAAGATCTTGAGAGATCCTTCAAAGTGGTCAAGAGTAAGGTTCGCGTAGAAGGTTAGTAAAATATTTGTGTATAATTCAGTTGAATGACGCAATATTTGCAATTAATTTGGTTATCATTCGTCTAGACGATGGTGATTTCTTAGGTGGTGAATGTGGTCCAAATTGGGAACTTTTGGCACCAAAGGGAAACCGATTTTACTTTCCCAATTCTGTGGGACCAGCGTGGCAAGGTGCATCAACAACAATTGCTGTCGAAGTTCCACTGGATAATTTGGTAGATTTTGCGGGAACGGTGGGTTCATAAGTTTCTTTTCTAGATTATTTATATTTAGTTACCTGCGACGCAGATTTAATGCTGAATCAATAATAATAAAGAGACATCTGCCTTAGTGTTAGTGCGTGTGTGCAGATTAAAGCATACAATGTTGCCACTGAAACCATAAGAGACAATTTTGTATGCTAGCTTCGTTGGTTGTTTTTTTTTATCAATTCGTGTGTGGTGTTCATTATGTAATTGTTTTGGTTATTTTTTGCTTTTGTTTTTCGAAGGCACGAACCAAACTACAGTTTACCGTGGATGAATGCCCGTCGCTTATAAAGAAAAGTCTTCATGAGCTGTTTCCCGCTCCAGAAGTTGTATCAAGTGAGAAGTTAAGTTTGATGACTCTAAAGTATGATGGAGATATCGAACAGGGAGCCAGTAAGGTGAGTACGAGCCAACGGCAAAACATTTCAGAACTTTTAAGAAAACAAAATGCCTCGGAATCTATTTTTGAGAAGGTCACTTCTTTTTGAACTTTAAGTGCGCGCATTGGTTTATCAATTGTGAAATTATGTACTGATTTGATATGCAAGAAGTGTTTGTATGCTGAACGTGTGCACGAGCTATATGTTGACCATGACACAGTTTTTGTCAGTAATTTATTAATCGTTATTATGGTGTTTAATAGCTTATTGGTTCGTTTATGAAAAAAAAAAATTTAGCATGACGGCGTGCCAATTTCCATAGCTGCACACATATTTTGAATTTTGTAATTTTTACGTTTTGTGAGACGAAATATTTGCAAACGGAATATTTATTTAAGTAAAGTATTTGGGTGTCTTACCATGTCTTATCAATTAAACTAAGACTGTGTTCTTTAGCACTGAATACAGGTGATACACATACATTACATACACGCTTTTGTAGTCAATGAGCATTTTGCTAATCTAATGTAAATGTAAGGGAAGCATGGGATATTTAACTTTTATGTGGACATGTTTGATACATAGCTCAGAATCGACTTTCAAGCTATGCATGCAAATTTTGCTAATTAAGAAAAAATAAACAACCTTGTCTAACAAAAAAAATTTATAATTTCAGTTCGTTCTCGCTGCCAGAGAGATCACCTCTCGTTTAAGACTACACGGATATTGGGCCGATTTTATGAATCCATTTAGCGGGAAACCCTTCTACTCATGGGCGAATGGAAAGAATTTGTACAAAATTGATGATCGTTTTCGAGGCATAGGCATGAAACTAATCTCACAAAACAACTGTATTATAATTAGTTCGGACAATGAAAGCGCATTCTCTGGAGCAATTTACTCGAATGCACCATCAAATTTCGATTTATTGAAATCACTGATTGACGAACAAGTTTAGGCTAAATTCTAATACACCTCCTAAAAGCTAGATAAATACATTTAATTCAACTGAAAGTCATACACAAATATATGTATGAAAATTATAATTTGTTAGAAAAACTTTTCTTTGTCCTACTGATTGCAATAAATTGATGTGTACAGATTTTAAGTGAATTGCTTTCTGCTATTTGTTTCCTTCTCCTGCTGACAGCTTTGCACAATGGCGTTCGATTTCTTTTAGTTTGTTAATAAGTGACTGTAATTCTTCGGTGTTGCACACAAACTCAACAATTGTTTCTCGTTCACCAGTTTTTTCTCTGTAATTACCGAGATTAACGTGGAATGTTAGTTCACCAGAACTACAATCGGACATGGCAGATTTGACATCACAAACGATTTTCCATTCAATATCGGTTATGTGCGGAAATGCGTGGCCAGTTCTTAATAGTCTCATAAGAAATTCGTTGCGATTTGCTTCGTAAACTTTAACAAGTTCTTCGATGATTGGTGTGCTGATGGAATGTTGCTCAAGGAATTGACGCAATTTACTAGAATCGTATCCATATTTAGTCGCTAAAAAGAGCAATGTAGCCACAGCAAATTCACTTTGTTTTGCGTAATCTGCATTGGATGCGTATATCTCGGGATTAGGAGGGACATCTAAATAAGAAAAAAAAGTTAAGCGTAGAGCTAATAAAAATTTACTACAGAACTTACTTGCATCGGCATATAAAGACAATTTAACAGTACTAGCGATTAGTTTTCGACTTATTTCGAGGCTAATGGTTGAACCCAGGTGCTTGAGTCCATCTATAGCAAGGTTTGATAACTCCAAAGTCATTGCTTTCAAGATTTATTCAGTTTTTCCGACGCAATACAAATAATAACAAATTGTTAATACAGCTGATAATGACACTTCAGTATGACATTATTGCTGTTCAAGGGATCTGTTCGCGTATAAGATAACTGGTTTTCTCATTTCAGGGAATGGGGATGAAATACTGTCAAAGTTTGAAAATAGCCAGAGAGTAGAACAACTGTCTGCATTCAATCTTGACAGATATCAAAGTTTTTAAATAAGCTTTGCATATGCCTTCCAACACCTTTTATGATTTTTTATGTACCGAGAGTGCAATGCCCCGATTTGGATGTTTTTGTTTTATTTTGATACCAATCTCTGCAAAAAGCATTTATTTTTCAGTTGTCGCTTATTCGCATTTCGCATTATCAGAAAATGTGTATAAGCGTGATTATATCTTTTTTCACGCATTTTTCAATGTTTCAACAAGAAAGTTTTCTTTTTTCAACTGTTTCAAGCGAACAGATCGTATGACAGTTATCGTCACCATAAAGAAACAAACAGCTGAGCAGTTTGACTGTCAACACTGTCAAAAACTCTTGGATTTTCTTATTTTTCCCATTTATTTGTTGATAACAAAATCCAGGGAGTTTAATGCGAAAATTCAATTAATATTAAACTTACTCTATAACTCCCATCATGGATCAACCAGATGATCATTTTCGTTATGTGTACAGTTCATCTCTCAACGAAAGAATACAAATAAAAATGTAAGTCATCGAATTTGTGTAAATTGTGATTGCCCAAAATGTCAACATGTTTTCTCTGTTTCCTTTATTTTGTCTAAAACAGTGGAACTTTAGAGGGAAAAAAACAAAAGCCAGATTATGAGAAACTACTTGAAAAGACAATATTAGCTTTTTCTGGCCTCTACTCAGAGTCATGTCCACCGTTTCAGGTACGTCTTCAAGTGTTCAATAAGGGCAAGCCCTATTGCCTCCCGGTGACTACGTCATATAAAGCCTTTACAAAACGATGGAGCTGGAACGAATGGATATCACTGCCATTGCTGTTTTCGGATCTGCCAAGAACCGCGATACTGGTGTTAACAATCTTAGACTGTGCTGGAGCTGGTGAAACATCCATCATTGGTGGCACATCAATTTCATTATTTGGCAAAAATGGAATGTTCAGGCAAGGAATGTATGATTTACGAGTGTGGCTCGATATTGAAGGCGACGGCAGCTACCCTTCGAAGACACCAGGTAAAGGCAAGGAGTCGAGTAAGTCGCAAATGCAACGTTTAGGAAAACTAGCGAAAATGCACCGTAACGGACATCTGCAGAAGGTCGACTGGTTGGATCGACTTACCTTTAGAGAAATTGAACTGATTAACGAGAGAGAGAAGCGCTTGTCAAACTATATTTACTTAATGATCGAATTCCCAACGGTCACTGTAGATGATTTTAATGTTAGTTTTAATTTATTTACTCAGCAAATTGTTCGCTAAACTTTGATTCTTTCAGTATACAATAGTGTATTTTGAGCCCGAAGGTGACAAAACGAACAAAATCATTTATAAGCCAAAGCTTGTAACGGTCCCCGACTCTGAAATTCTACAGGTACGTATTTTATATCTGATAAGGCTCATTTGCTGAATCACCAAAAAAAGAAATCGATAGTAGCGTTCGTTGTTTCCATGTTGAGTCGGATCATCTCTGTCTCAAACGAATAATCAATGCCTGTATGAGTTGAACTAATTTAAGGTCAATGATGTAGTTCGTGTATAACCAGCAATCGCCAAAGCAAAGTATACAAAAGAAATGCAGACTGCGAATGTCTTTTCAATGAGTACAGCCTATAAAAATAAAAACACAATATGGAAATGTTTTGCATCCTTGAGATAATACCCCCACAAAATTATTGTGGTTTCTATGGTCACCACATTTTTAGCAGCCTCAGTACGCTTCTTACTGCCTGTGCTTGCACTTCCTGAAGGCGATTGCTCTTAATCAGTTTGTAAATCAATGAGAACTCTTTTGCTCTCATGGGCCTGCGGGCGTATTGGTTTCAATTCAAAATTAAATTCAATTGGTGCAGATTTTGGACAAGAATCAAAAACTTGATATTCGAAAGTTTTTTTCTACGTTTTAAGGTCGGACTTAGAGAATTCGGAATAGAGAAAAATCTAAAACACGATTTTTGTTACAGGAAAATTTAGTGGAGCGTAAACATCATCGACTTGCCCGTTCAGAGAGATCTCGCATATCTGACCGTGACGCAAAGCCAACAGCAAGGTAAGGTTTGATATTCAGCAGTGAAATATGCGGTTTAAAATAAAGAATTCTTACGTTTAAGCATTCGTGATCAGTTGCACACAATAGTCTACCGTTATCCACCAACATGCGTCCTCAGCAGTGAGGAACAGGATTTATTATGGAAATTCCGCTTCTACTTGAGTTCGCACAAGAAAGCACTGACGAAATTCTTAAAATGTATCAATTGGCAAACACCGGCCGAAGTCTTGCAGGCTCTAAGTCTTCTGGCAAAATGGACACCAATGGATGTAGAGGACGCCCTAGAACTCTTGAGTCCCTCATTTACACATCCAGACGTTCGAAAGTACGCAATCAGCCGCCTCATGCAAGCGCCGGATGAGGATCTTCTGCTGTACCTGCTTCAATTGGTGCAGGCTTTAAAATACGAGAATTTCAACGATATCATAGAGTGTTATAAGAAAATTGCACCCGATAGAGATATTGTAAAATCTCTAGACGATAATGTGTTCGACCAAAGTTCAGCGTCTGATGTGAGTATGAATGTGAGTAGCAAACAACAGCAGCAATCGATGATACTGAAGAAGAGTGGAATACAGATAGATGTGTCACAACGTCCCGTCCCTATGGTCGTATCGGCGAATTCTGGGGAGGATGATACTGCAGCAACAAGCGGTTCAATAGCATCTGTCAACTCTGACGCCTCGAATACACTAATGAGTGATACCAGTTCAATTGGTCCCAGTGATCTGTCAACATTCCTCATTCAGAGAGCGTGTAAGAATCCAACTCTGGCCAATTACTTCTACTGGTATCTATCGATTGAGGTGGAAGACCAGGAGACAATTCGAAAGCAGGATGAACGTGTGCACAACATGTATGCGATGGTTTTGAAAATGTTCCTAAAAGTTTTAGAAAATGGTAAGTCATTTAGGTCACTGCATTTACAATGGTAATATTATTCTGATTCTTCTAAAGGTAACCCGCAACTTAAACACATCCACAGCAATCTAAAGAAGCAACAACGTTTCATCGATGAACTAGTTAAGTTAGTAAAAATGGTTGCTAAAGAACCAGGTAATCGAAATAAGAAAACGGAGAAATTCAAGCAACTCTTGGCAGACTCGGACGCATTTAAAGTAAATTTCACGAATTTTGAACCAATTCCATTTCCTCTGGATCCGGACATTTATATCACCAAGATTTTACCGAGTACCACGTCACTTTTTAAGAGCGCCCTGATGCCAGCTAAGTGAGTGCAGATCCGATTCCCGATTCCCCTAAAGTAAAGTGTCTTTTTTGCAGACTTACGTTCGTGACTTCAATTGCATCCCATGAATACGTTGCGATATTCAAGCATGGCGATGATCTCCGACAAGATCAACTTATTCTACAGATGATAACACTGATGGATAAGTTGTTGCGCAGGGAAAATCTTGACCTCAAGCTTACCCCGTACAAAGTATTAGCGACGAGTTCTAAACACGGTTTCCTCCAATACATTGACTCGTATACTGTCGCGGACGTGCTTGCGAAAGAGGGAAGCATTCACAATTTCTTTAGAAAGCACAATCCATGCGAGACAGGACCTTATGGTATCTCAGCTGAAACAATGGACACGTATATCAAGAGTTGTGCAGGCTACTGCGTCATAACGTATCTGCTAGGTAAGCACAATTCGGTTATCCCCATTTCACAGTTGATGGATCTTTAAAATTTCTGCATTCCTTAGGCGTTGGCGATCGTCATTTAGATAATTTACTTCTTACCACGAACGGTAAACTATTCCACATTGACTTCGGCTATATACTTGGTCGTGATCCAAAGCCGATGCCACCTCCGATGAAGCTCAGCAAAGAAATGGTTGAAGCTATGGGCGGTGTTAGTTCCGAGCACCATCACGAATTTCGCAAACAGTGCTATACAGCATATCTTCACCTGAGACGTCATGCCAATGTCATGCTGAATTTATTCTCTCTTATGGTAGATGCATCCGTGCCGGATATAGCACTCGAACCAGACAAGGCAGTGAAGAAGGTCGAGGAGAATCTACAACTTGGACTGACAGATGAAGAGGCAGTACAACATTTGCAAGGTCTACTAGACGTATCCATAACAGCTGTGATGCCAGCGTTAGTTGAACAAATACATAAACTAGCGCAGTATTGGCGAAAGTAATATACGCCACACAAAGGTGGTCAACGATCAGGCGAAGGGAGCCATGTAACACACCTGCTAGAAGTCTGCGATCATAACAAGACATTTTATTTATATTAATTTATATATTACGAAATCAAACTTGTATTTTACTTTAACTCACCTTATTTCGTAACGCAATTCTCAACAAGTAATAAAGAAACATGATCTAAAAGCCATTCTTTTAGAATTGTTAGTAACTTAGTTATCATCTACAGTGTCATTTGGTTCCAATGTGTATGATCCGAAATAAAAATATAATTAAGACAAATAAAAAAAATTAAAAATAATGATATAAAATGGTAATTTTGAAGCAATAATTGTTTTCTATGCCTTGGGCCTAGTCTGCTTCAGTAACTTCATCTCCCATTCTATCGATTTTTTTAAAGGAATAGAGATAGATTTGTGATATCCAATTATCTAATTAACAACTACTTAAGACTAAAAGCGTTTTAAAAAGATTAGAAATCGAAACCGGATTTTAACCATAAGAGTAAGAGCTTAGCGCATAACAAAGGACGGTGAATTTAACATGAGACTGCAGACTCCTTAAGCGTTTTAATTAAAATGTAGCCAAATAAAGTACATCAACTTATGTTGCAACTAAGAGGTTCTTATCTAAAAGCTTTAATTCTAGAGTTGTAAATGTTGCGAGCTAATGAAAACTTTGAACGCCACCAGACAACTCTTAAAAGGATTATACAGCTCTGGCCCTTTCAAATGCAAGGAAATTAACACCAAGAATTAATATTCCAAATTAGCTTAAACAGATTTGTTAACCGGGTTAACCGGTTAAATAGTTTTGTTAACCGGGAATATCTTTTAACCGGACTACGTTGATGGTAGAAATTTGTTATAGCATCTATTATCCATAAAACGAATAAAAAACATGTACTGACAAACTTTAGTTTAATAAACAAAACTGAAAATAAGGGTTTATAAAAGTTTTGTCGTAAATAGAAAGAAACCCAGTCCAAAACAAATCTATTATCAGATATTACATTACAAACTCTCTTTCAAAAAATACGAAACATCAGCTGTTTAGTTAACACAGATAAGTAGTTGTTTGATAATAATATATACCAGAACGAATTTTTTCTAATATTTCTACAAACCCTTCCAAATTGTTCTTTTGGATTATGTAGATGTGGTCATATAACTATGCTATGTGGTCATGCATCAAAACAACTAAATAATATCAACGATTAGGTGGAAAAATAGGTTAAAACCGAAATCAAATTTTAACTTTAAATTTTTACTACTGTAGTGATCACTATATAAAATTCGAATTTGGATTGCCTTCAAGAGTGGCAATTCAAATATAGTAATAGTAAAAGAATATAAGCTTCTTTTTCGATAGTCCTTTTGCAATTGATGTCACATTTTTACGATATCTATTCAATTTTGTTTACATACAAAGTTCACCTTAATGAACCCGATGAATTTCATGCAGGAAATGAAGTCAACACGTCATAAGTGTTTCATTTCCAGTTTAGTCCCGAACACAATTCACACTGACAACTGTCATAAACAGCATATCGCTTTGCACCACACCAAACGTCACCTTTCAGTCAACCAATTGTGAAAAAGTAAATAATTAGCGCAAAATTTTTGTTTCCTTTCTCGGTGAAAATACGTACCTAAAGTATTTATGAAAATAACTCGCACTTAATCGCTTTATTCCGAAATGAAAGCACATTAAACATAAGCTCAACGTTCTTATCATAGATTTGCACGGTTTCGAAAGGAATAGCACTTGGACTATTCGGTTTAAAAATTTTATTCGTATTTGTGGTATGGTGGTGGCTATTCACTGATACAAAATAATAATATACTCCTTTCATCTTGTCTGCTTTTACTCTATTTCTCCGGTCCCGGTTACAGTTTGTATGCTGTAAAAAGAAAAGACACTCCGTAAAGAAAACGAAAAAAAAGAAGCATAAAGGACATCCAATCTATACGGTTGAAGGCACATGCATCTCTTGCCCCAGGAATGTGTTCTCGTTTAATCTCTGTTAATGGCCCAAAATTGTTATAGCGTCGCAAAAATTGATTAATTGGATACAATAATCTTGTTGAATTAAGTAACTGTGTCTGTGCATAAATACAAAATCGAAAACGGATACCTCATCGGGGATTTCAATTTCGGGCGAAACTAGGACATGCAAAGGATCTTTTAAGAAAAGGGGGTAAGTCGTTGTGGACGTTTGGGTTAAACTCATAGTCATCTTTAGCCATTTGCATTTCACATTTAAGCGAAAGGCAAGGCGTTGTATTTGCAGAACAAGCACAGGTCATCTCAATGGGTGGCAAAGTGACCCATCCCTCCCCATTAAAAGGGTGTCCTCTTTTGCAAAGTACTCTATCTCCTTAAGTGATTGTCACGGTTTCATTGCGCCTTACTGCAGCCAGAATATCTTTCTTCCATTGTATTCTCATTTGAATAACACGCATCAGAGAGCATCTTGAGAAACTTTAGGATTGAAATTATTCTCAACGGAAGGAGAATAACTGATTATCAGCTACAGAGAATCATGCAAAGCAATTCGGTCATAGATAAGAAGTGAAATTTAAATAGACCCAGATTTTTTTCAAGCTCCGTGCTGCAATCATTCAAGTTTTTTTTAAACATGTTGATATATATTTTGGAATTTTACGATCAACAGCTCGGTAGCTGGTAATGTTTTCTATGTTAAGTTAAGTAAATAAAGCTGATAAAGCCACTGAGTGTATTTAAATGTCACATTTTAGTTTTGGAAGCGTGCCGCGATTGCAGTGAAAGATTAAATTTATTGCAAATTTCGAAAACTACATTTTATAAGAGGAAATAATTCAAAACTGGTTAATGCCTGTATTTTTTGTGATATTACCAGTTAATATTGTCACATGAGACCTAAGTGCTTTCAATTTTAGATACTTTTAGATAATTTTAGATAGATGCTTTTTACGCTAATTTTTATTACACATGTCTAGTTTTTACGTATTGCTGTTTATGTAAACAGTCGAATAAATCTAATGGTATATCTGTTTATTAAAATATAATTAATTATTTGTTCTGCTGTTACGAACATTTACTGTGTTTTTAAATATAAGACAAAATTAAATTGGTTACGAGCCACTTTCCTTTTATTTGGGATAAGTTTTCACTTACATAAATTCAGCTTTTTAACATGTAATTAATTTTCTTAATTCAATGTTTAAATTAAACTCTTGGTCCCAATCATGTTTGCAATGTGTTTCATTCGCTCGAAACAAGGTTGAATTTTGTTTACATTAAACAGTATGTAATTTGTATGTTTATTCAGTTTGCTACTGCCATTTGGATTTCGTTTATTTTCGTCAAGACCTTCATTAGACTTATTACACTCCTATGTTACATACATTTTCAATATATTATTATATTTTTTCATATGCGGTGTACTTTAAATAAATACTTTGCCAGAAGCATTCCATTCCATTGGACATTCAACCCATTCAATAAAACTTAAATTTGTAATAAAATTCTAAGAGGCGATATGTCGCAAAATCATTGAGGCTTTAGATAGGTATTTGAAGAATATGTATGTGTCTAATAGAGTCTAAACTCTGACATCTTAGATAATATTGTATTTGTTCACACGACTGGTGGACACTTCAAAAGCATACGATCGACATCAAATTGAAAGGTCTACGTGTCTACGTTATCAACATTTTCTTGACATTACATATATTTTTTTTAATGAGAATGCGAAATGCTTGAAGTATAATACATTTTGCAGTTTTACGTAGAGTGCAAAAATATTGGCATCAGATAAGTAAATATCTGCTAAATTTATAAATTTGGATTTAGATCTTTCTATTACCCGTCTTGCATGAATCGCATTTATTGTGTACTCTTTTTATTCATGAATTAAACAATAACTCTTGCTTCTAAAATAATTTACTTTTCTTGTCGTTGTATTTAAATTTTCTTGACACAAAGTCGATTTTAAACTATAAATCAAAAGTACATGCTATGTTTTGGCTAAATTTGGCCATTTATCCTGCAGTCTTCCTCTTAAATTCACTGAACAGAACTCCAGGTCACAGCTCCCCATGCGGTTCGTGAACGGATGAGCTGAACAAGGCTTGTCGTCAATTTCGTAGTATGTCACAGTTTTCGCAACAGTACCGTAATTGTAGATTGTATTTAATATTTCAAGGATTTCGGTGCCCGTTTTTTGACTAAGAGCAAAACTTCACCACCGCAGTTTTTACACTTGGTTATCAAAGTTAAATTTGGTGACTCTATTCGACCTCTGCTACAACTCTACGCCAACTGATGTTCTTTTGTTTATACCACAACGAGCACTGATTCGACAATTGCACTATTCGATAACTTAAACATCTTAATCATAATATTTGTTGTTATTTCATTTTTCTAAACATTTTAGTTTGTTTTCCCTTTCTCTTTAATTTACCCATTGGCATCTTTGTTTCTATAATTTGGATTCCTGTTCAATTTGGGCTTTTATATACTCGACAATAATGGGTAAAATACTTTTATAGGAATTGACATTTTTCTCAGTATTTCTCAACTCATCAAGTTACGAGCTAGCTAATGACTCTTATACGTGGAGAAATGTTATCAAGAAGAAATATGTGAATTCCGAATCACGTGCATGAAAGAAATTTATTTCACTGGCCAAGCGATGAACGTCACTTTTACAGTTAACAGTTTGTTTTTATAAATCCCAGTCTTAATTACTACACACGACTTCCATGTCTGTAGAGAAATCGCATATAAGAAAAATAAGAAACATAAACAATAACAAAAAAACACAGTACGACTTATGCACCAAAAAGTTATCATTTATCCATCGTTTTGTACTGCGATCAACTGAAAACTGAAAGAGCGAATGATCTTAATAGTGAATGTTCGGCCTCTGAACATCTTAACCAATACCCAGCAGCTGTTGTAGCGCGTGCGAAATGTGCACTAGCAGGTGTCCAGTCATGGCTGTCTTATTGAAAATATCAGGCTATTTTTAATGTCCGAACACAAAATATCTCAGATGTGTAAAAATAAAGCATATACCTCAAGCGAATAAACAAATTAAATACAAAACAAGACGTAGAGACATCGCTCTACATAAAATATGAACAGTTTGATCAACCCTCGAGTTGGACGAAGCAAATCGTCATCACTACAAAGGCTTCCTTATTATTGGCACCATCCTATATGACATAAGCTAACTCAGCTGAAGGTGCTGTGTCTGTGTCTAGTTGTGGATGAGAACCATTGCTAACAGAGTGTCTGTCGTGGGTTTGTTTGTGATTCAGTAGTTCAGGTATTCGCAACTTTGCGATTTGCGAATCCCTTCAGTTCTTCATTCAATTTCAATAAACATATTGTTTTTGTTCGCAATTAAAACTACGAGTAAACCTTCTAACTTACCACGGCAGTATTTTTTTTTAACTGAGCGCATATCATGGATACTCTTCATTGTCTGTTGCAATGATAATCGGATAGCATTTATTTACGGGAGCGCGTTCGTTTTGTTCTTTCGTCGCGCCACGATGTGATATAATATTGTGTGTGCTTAATTGTGTCGTTCCTTGTGCAAGAGAGCTATGCTGTCGTGTCACTAAAGGTATTCCATATGTGAGAAACAATCTTGACACCAGCCATTATACGCAATTGATATGGTATCATTTCGAAGGTGCGTTCAATCATGAATAATTTTATAGCGATACACATAGTTGATATTTTATAGAATCTTACGTTTTTATACCAACCGGAAGATATGAGTGCATACTAGAAAAACAGTTTCTTGCAGTTTGATTAAATTAATCAAGAATTTTGCTTCAAAGTATCTTAATCCCTTAAGAGAAATCAGTGAAGATCGAAATGAGTGAATAGATATGTCAGACGGAGTCATAACATAACAAAGTCATATCACCACCATTTTGTCATTGAAGGAGAACAAATGTATTGTTGTTGTTATGGCTTTCAGAAAAGGACTCCTATTTTTTGACTGTGTATATATTCGTACGCCAATTTTCTAATTTTTTTGTTGTAAATAAATTTCCGTGGCGTACTGTGTAAGTGCATTGATCGAATGTCCCTGATTCGATTCCTGAACTGAACGTTCATTTTGAATTTCTCAACTGTTGTCACTCAAATCGTACTAATTGATTACGAAAAGATTCTCAACATTCGCCGCTCGAAGTCAACAATAAACTGCAGTCTTTTTTGTTGTAGGAACCAATTCTGGGTCAATTTATCAATTTATTTTATGTCCGAATAGAACGGATAACGCCTTTCAGACACTGCAGCTGATCCGCTCCCAGAGCAGATGTTGATAGTATTAATTTGTTTTGTCTAGGATACTCCTTTGCTAAGCTTAAACGAAAATAGGTTAATTAAAAACACGATAATCACAGTATAGGGCTCTGCCCTCTCTTTCAAACGATTTAAAAAAAAAAACAGGAAAATAGATGTAATTAAAAAATGCAAACACGCTACGAATACGCTATGAAGCGCCGAACGGGCCAGAACCACTGGCAAGCGCTAGCAATGTCCGCGTTACTGTTAGATCTTGCAGTTTACTAATGGTTCAAAACGGAGCTTTTTCCACACTCAGTAACAATTTTTCCACACACGATGTAATTGATGAAGGCACATACTTTACATGACACAACCAACGCATCCAGTTCATCCAGTTTCCTTAAAAAGCCTCACATAATTATATATACATATATATGTATTTATATATATGTATATATATATATATATATATATATATATATGTCAAATCAACAATTAACTGAGTTCAACCGGCATCTGATGTTGTCTTATTATAAATAACACAGAACGCAAAACGTGATGACGTAGTACAGAATTAAGTATAAAACATGTTAAACTGGTTGTTGACTACAAACCACTATGATTGCGATGAATAGATTTTAAATGTGCACAAATAATTTTAAGTTGTTTTCATTTTCTATGCAATCTATTGTAAGAGACTGCTATTGAAACTCAGTTTAATTTTAATCGTTATTGAGATTATTTGCCTTCTATATAAAGCGGAATGGTCAAATAAATAATATACATAAATGTAGTTTTAAAATAGAATTGTTTGTGCTAATCTATTCTATTTAAAAAATATTTTATTTTTACTCGCTATTTGGAGAATGACATTGACACTGAGTCTGGTGAAATATGAATGTATAATAGAGTAGTAACACAGATGTTTATACATGTCTAGATAAACCTAGATGTGTTGACGCCAAACAGTGCCCATGAACCTTCTCAAAGATTCTCTGTCAAACGAATTATCTGTAATGGTGTTTTTTGTCATCAAAAAAATGTTTTAGATAAAAATACATAATGCATACTTACTTATTTTTACAACTAACTTACTAGCCAGTTTTCTGTCTCTTTTTAAACTATTTATATATTCAGTATAGTAAAAAAAAGGATAATAATATTGACAAAAATAATTTAAAATAAAACAACGTAAAAATTTTCATTTTAACATATATTCGTATTTAACGGTTCTGCAACGACATTCGTAGGTTAAGTGACGGTCTCCTTCCAGCCTACATGCCTTACTGTGAAATCCGAATGAAATTCGAATTCAATTGATCAGCTCGTAGAGCCCTGCACAATTTTTTTTAACGCGAAAAACAAATTAACCAGGAATGTAGTACTCGAATTACGTCAACGCAGCATTTCGCATTTGTTCTACAGCTTATGCCTTGGTAATTGTTTTTGAAAGTGGTGTTTTTGACTTGCTATATCGTAAACGCGAATGAAATTCTAACACACAACCCAACCATAATTCTTCATTAAAACGTTCTAACCTATTCGTTAGGTTATTCGTGTGTCATTCTTAAGAGTAAGCAGATATCCATCATATATTCATTCATACATTTCACAATCATAACTGTATCAAGAATTCTGCATCTCTTCACTTATATTTTCTAAAATCCTTATACAATTCAGAATATGTTTTGTTTTATGTCTTCATTCTACAATTTGCTGTTGTGCTGATGTGAGATTAGTGAAAACTCTGGAGATCAAAGAACTTCTGTTTTCAATCAGTGTTCGCGTGTGACACATCCCATAGTTAAATGATCGTGAAATAAATTCATCAACGCTTCACAACGTACAGCTACAGTAGAAGTTGATGCACAAATGTCGTGCTTGCAATGTCAGAAGCAAATGAAAAATGCAAACTGACAATGAACTCTATTAGTGTTTGCCATTTATTTTCACCTTTACCCTAATCCTTGACTAATGCTTTCAACCAAACAATACACAGTTCCTCAAACCGAACTGAAGCGAAGGGAAGAAAACTGCCAATGACCCATATTTTGCGCGTACTGACTGTACTGTCGCTATCGATTTTGGATTATTCTTAGTCGTTGCCCTTATGGTGACGGGGTTCCTTTTCGCACTGTTCACAAGCTTTTCATATTCCATCCGTAATCGCTCATTCCTTTAAACAATATACATACATACATACGTGGGGGGACCCTTCAAATATGTTGCATAATGTAGAGTGTGTTTTTCTATTTCGCGTAGTAAATGTGTCAGGAGTGAATCTTGTTAAGCTGACGGCAAATAAATACTTAAAATATTGTAGTTGTACTTTGTTACAACTGTTGATACATGTTAAGCAAGCGTTATCCCAGAAAATGTTCATGTTGGTGCTTAAGCTGTTAATCTTGAATTCGCGATGCTGACAATGTTGCAGTCTTCAAATGTCAAAACGAATATTCGGATCATACGAGTAAGTTGAACAGGGAATAAATCATACAAGTCACTGATAAGATAATGAATTAAAATTGTCTAAATGTTTATCGGTCAGTATATATTCGCATTTCGTACTCGGCTGTTAAGTTAATTGCGGTTTATAACTAGCCAAATTCGCAATCTGATGAGTTATTAGCTACAGCAGAGCTTTTTCTACTTTAATTTACTTTAATTTGGACATCCCACTTGTTGATGTAGTTATTTGAATTGCAAAAATATGTCCTATTCTTTTATTTTCGTCCAAGGAACAAATTTCATACATATCATTAATCCGTAGGTAACCTACAGCACATAAGTTATGTACTTAGGCAGAAAGTGTATTTCTTATTTTGAATAGTTGTAGAAAAATGTTCGAGACTTTCGAAATAGTGTACGCATTCTCTATACCTTACCCTTAAACCAATGGTAATGGTGGTTAGCATGGTGAAGCCCACTCACCTCTCTCTTCTAATCTCTGCAACTCATGGATTCATCGTTTCGCACAGTGACTGCTGAGTATTTTCGCGTGTAAGTTTGTCGCATTTTGGATCTTTAACACCTGTGAAAGTCGCCACAGTCTCAATTTTTCCCCGGAAATTTTTCAAATAGGTCAATCAACATCCCCGTTCTTATTCCGTGTTTTTTCTTATCCACCAATGGATCACTTTCCTCTGGTCAGAAAGCGGGTTGTTCAGTTTCTCGGTCACTCATAGGTTGTTAGAAGGACGTGGGTAGATAAATGTAATTTTGATGCAGTCCACTTTAGGATTGAGTACATCTCTCTCAGAGCTGCTGCTAAAGTGTTCCATCGATAGCTTTGAGCTCACAGGGACCATATGCAGGATGCATAGAAGCATAGTCTTCGCGTACACTCTGAGCTACAGCTGTTATGGTACCTCCACTACATGCTGGATGTGGTTTAACTGCTCCAGTATCATCCAAATATGCGAATGGTACTAGCAATAGTGGTTTCAGTAGGTCGATTGTCAATTGCAGCATATGTTCCTCAAATGGCACCAGAAACATTTCTAACAGAACGCTGATTTTCGTAGTACAACGTGGAGACATTGTTGTGGTGTGAGTCTTTTAATGATGACTTGCTAAACAAAAATAATAATAATTGAGTGGCACTACAGCCCACAAGGGACCAGGGCCTAGTGCGAGCTATTGTTTTCTAGCGAGTTGCCGACTCCGAACGACGAGATTTGAGAAGCTATTTGACGGACGGCACCGAAAGAGGTGGTGCCGAGCATGCGTAGCCATTATTTTATTAAGAGAATAATTTAGCGAAAAATATCAATACATACATAAATTTAGTACATACATAAATTTAGTGGCTTCTCTTTAATTTAAATATTTCTTCATAGAGGCTAAACGGCTGCCTCAGTGACAAATAAAAAAGATCGAAACAAAACGAAAAAAGGGATGAGTTTGTTCGGTTTCCGATATCGTTTTACTGTCCTCGTGTCTCAAATAAGAGGGATTTCCTAGATTTCAGATCCTCATGATGAAAATGCCTAAATCCATCTGTACATCCACTGTAACACCATCCACAACTCATTCGTATGAAATAATTCCTTGTGAAACATGTGTACATAAGATGCTTTATTTTCGATCCTTATATTTACATGTTGACATTAATCAAAGTGTCTTGTTTAGGTAACGTGTTTTTTTTGTATATTTTGATATAGTACGCTTCGAAAACGCAACAGCAAACGGGTGAATTTATTTCACAGTCAGCACACGCGCTTGTTTGAATACGGAAGTACTTGTTCCCGTTGCGACAAAAGATGAACGCGAATTTTGTGTGTACTTGTTGTAAGGACTATGCTGACTAAAGTGCACAAAACACTCACACTCCCACTCCCACTCCTTCTGTTACTCAATAGACTTATACATAACCACTAGATTCTAATTTTAAGGCCGCTTCGTATGTAGGTAATCCGGTTTTGTCAATGATTTTGCTCATGTCTAAGCGAATGATCCCGTTTTCGTTAATGGAGTCAAGATCTAGGTTCGCCAGCTCGGCGACTTCCCGGAAATTTTCCCTAGATGCCGATGTCGCTGCAACCGAGGATGATGCTGCTGCTGCTGCCGATGATGATGATGCTGATGATCCGGTTGCGGCGTTTGTCGTAGACTGCTCACTTAAATTAACGTTGTCGTTGTTGTTGTTAATTATGTTTTCACATGCATGTGATGAAGTCATACTCCGCCCCTCGTTGATTATCTGTGGAGCAGTCCGTCGTTGATCACCAATGTTGCTGCTGTTATTGTTGTTGCTTTCAGCAATCGTTGGACTTTGCAAAGGCGTACAGTAACATGCGTCTTTGTCGACACCAGCAACAGAATTTCCATTAATAACATCTGCTGCTACAATTATCTGATCAAGGCCGCTATCACTAGATAGAGACATCGAATCATCATAACGAAACTTTCCGCATAGTGGGCAACCACGATAGTATGGCTGATTTGTGAATCTCCCTTCGCCAAGGGTCGATGAATTTCGGGAAGAATATGGCAAGGATTTTCTCCCTAAGGCACTTGCACCAAAACGTCCTGAAGTGGCAGCAGCAGCAGCGGCAGCAACGACCCCTAATTGAAATAGATTCTCAGCCTCCGCACGTTGCAACGAACAGCAAGACTGAGAGCTGAGAACTTTCTTCATGCCCAAGAGATTGGTACCTTTAATGAACTTGGGAGTTTCGTTGGGGTTCGATGACCCAGATACATCATTCATCGACCGATAGTCGGGCGGTGGAGAAATTCTCACTGCTTGACTGCTCTCATCCTGCATGGCCACTACGGCATCATAGGATGGTGGTGGTTCGTGACTCAACGCAGGCACAGCCAACCCCTCAGACGACTCCATAAAGAGGCCAGATGTCTCATAGCACTGTAATGAATCGCCAAAAGATAAAGACTTTAATTGAGACATTAAGAAAATCAGCTTGCACTGGGGGTGTGTGTATATATAAATATTTGTATGAGTGTGTGTTGATGGATACCCTCCAGGCATATAAATCATGAAATTAATGGGGAGGCGACATTCTTTTTAATTATGCAGCGGTGTGATGCTGGATGACAGCGGATGTCAGAAAGCGACCCAGGCAAATGTAGAGCAAATCGTGCTTTCATATCTTTTACTATAGGTAAGATTTCAAAATTAATTGCCAGCGGTGTAGGCGAAGACAACTTTACGAGATTCTCCTCACCTGAGTAAAACCTTACGCTAAGCTTAGGGATAAATGGTAGCGGAAGTAAGTCTGAAAAAAAATTTACGTTGGCAGGGGAAAAGGGTTAGGACAAAAAATACAACTGTGTTCGCGAGAGCGGCTCATTCGAATTATTGTATCCCTCGAGAAATTGCTTGCCCCCCTTTTGTTGCTGCTGTATTGGGGGTTGGGTTTTAACGTGAAAGAAAAACGTATGCCATCCTTCATTAGGTCCATTTGCTTAGGTTGAAAAGTTGAGTAAATAGACATACAGTACATATCTTGTTGCGTGTCGAACACAAAATGGAACAGGCTCTTGTTTCAGACGTGCTATTGTGTTTTTGATGATGATTTCGAAAAATTCTGTTTGGACAGTGGATCTGTAAATATCTTAATAAATGTGCAATATTTGATTTGAGATGTTATTTTTTTGATTATTGAAAAGGGAGTGAGGGGTTAAACTGGTTGGTTTGACTTTTTTTTTAAACCGAGGAATCAATGATATAGACATACAGATCAAGGAAATTCAAATTTTAATTGAATAACGATGGGGAATGTAATCCACTTTGATTTCTCTCCCTCAATTGACACCAAAGTACAAGAGAATACACTCAGAAAGGCGAAAGAAATTGATCACTAACGAACTTGTGATCTTAATTACGAGCATTTGATGTTATGGGAAAAAGCTATTTGTAAATTAATTGAGTTAATTGCCATCAATTTTGAGAGACAGTAGTAATTCGATTCGCGCCCATTTGTGCGATTCCTTTAAAAATAATTAACTTACGACTACCAGCAAATCGAACGGGTCGGAGTTGATTAAAAATATCATGTACAGAGTCTTGTCTTTTATGTAAATTTTACAAATACTCAAATACAAAATTTGTTTCTGAAAATGTGAACTTGCTTAACATCCGCTATTTTTTGGGTTTCATCATGAATTGGCAAAAGATTAATTAAGTGAAAGTCGTGAATTAAGTTAGCGCAATTTGCAGCTTCATCTATTCAAAGTAGGTGACAATACTCGTATGTATATCACCACAAAAATGTTTGATTATTTACATACAATTGTAAAAATACGTGCTGTGTGGTTAACTTCGAAGTAACTACATATGTATGTCTAGCAAAACATATTCGTCATATGTTCAAAGAAGTTATCATTGAGGCAACATAAAGTTACAAAATATAAAATAGTTTGTTTTCTTAAGCTTTTATCATAATTATAAATCTTTTATGATATTATAATGTCAATGCGTTTCAATGTCACGTGGAAGAACATTTTTTTCCTGATGTAAAATAGTCTGGCATGCAGCGACAATTACACAGTAAAGTCTTCAAGTGGAGTGATTTTTGATGATTTTCAAGTTTATTCTGCACCAAAATTGACTTAACGAAACGAAAACTATAAAACTAATATACCCGTAATGTTAAACAATCTATTGGATATGAACAAGTTCATTGTAGCTAGCAAGCAGTACCTTAAATATGCAAATATACATAAAAGACAAACCTGCAAAAGTCTGATACAAGATGTCAGTTTTGCATACGTAAACAAATTGTTGTGTTTTGTAGTTTTGAGCATCATTTGTAATCAACTTTCAACATTTGCAATTTGTTACAGTGCTGCCAAGTGTAAAGTCAAAGAAAAGGTGCAATCGCAAGAGAAAACAATCTTCAACAGAATGCAAGCATTTTCTATCGAAAGTCTATCATTTACTTTTGGAACAAAGCCTAATACTCTCAAATTATATATGGATATGCTTAAATGCATTCTACACGTAATTTTAAACCGGTTGCCAAAAGAACTAAAACTAGAGAAAGGCAGACCATTCTGAAGACAAGCAATGTGCAAACTATGGACGGATATATATAAATATACATACATATAACTAATTCAGCAATAATTATTTTGAATGTCAACATAAGTGGGCGACATTGTTTGTAAGTAGGAGATAAGAGCATACGTGCAATGTGTTTTTGGTATGCATGTTAATGTAATGCTAACCCGTACAAATATTTATATTATAGTTATGACGTTTTGAAAGATATATGTTATATCTACTCATTTCTCCTAAACACTTCAAAACTTCGACAAACAACGCCGAAGGTCTATGTTTGCCTTCTGGATTTATTTCATCTCTAATTGAATCGCACCCACTCTTTTGAAATGCTTCGCTATATAAAGCAGCAGTTTGATCTGTTCTAGTAAGCCTACGTTGGACACATCATGTGGTGCTCATGTAATAAATTATTATAATTTTGCACAAAAAGATATGCAGAAAACATCGTTTGAAAAAGTGGTAAATGTACTTGCAATGTAGGCAAAGTTTTATTAAACCAAGTTTTTAACACAAAAAAAAAATGTTTTTCAGGACAGATTGAGTCGTGTTTTATTCTCATGCTATGCAAATTATGCTATGTCAGATGTAATTTTCAAAGTCAATCAATATTGGTTATAATATATGTTAATGAATAATCTAATTGTCAATATGCACACATCCTTAAGTGTATACATTAAAAAAGCGATAAACAAAGCTTTTGTAATATTTTTGCAGAAAAATTGCCGTTGACTCACAGATTAATGCCTTATAAATTCGTAAAGATTCACGCCATATTCCCTTTGACAAAGGATATTCCAACAGAAACTTTGGAGCCTTGATTCTTTATTGGGGCTATACATCTTAAGTGTTATCTGATAATTTGTCTGTAATTTATTCAAATTGTTCTGCCCTACCGCGATAAACGTACCAATACAAAGTTCAGCAACATGTGAATTACTGAAGCCTCAGATCTATGGGGGTAAGCCAAAAGCCACAAAGGCTTTCAACGAAAATCCAACGAGAAATTGTTTATATCAAAAGAACTAACGGCAAAAAATTAAAGCAAAAATATATCCCATACATATAGACGTTCATGGGCTTTTCAGACGAATAACAAAATTCGATGGTAGCTTAATAAAAAAAGCACTGCGATAGATATGACATCCTAAAATATATCATCAGTAAAAGACATATTTTTGTGGGGGTATCCATCACCTCATCTCAATGTAATTCACAAATAGACACATTTCTCCAGTACTCACCTGTTCCACGCTGTATATTTCCATATTGGCGTCATTATCCATCCACCTCTGTCGGTAGGCAGCTTCGGTTCGCTTCTTTATGTTACGATGACAGCAATAACAGACAACGCAGAGTACAGTTGATACTACAGACAGCATAGCGCTATAAGAACAAAAGAAATACAATATATATTGCGTAGAAATATTTTCGGCTAATAACGAGGGTAAAAAAGAAAAAATCTATGATACATTTTGTCCATTCTATCCGCTGTCTAACTGAAGAACAATAGATTGGATATATTTCGTATACACAAGTGTCCTGCTGATTTTTTTAACGATGTACATACAAATAAACAAATCCATTTGCCTTGTGATGATGTTAAAGTAATATCCTTGTCAAAGAGCCGTTCGCAGGTGTGTATGTTCGCACACCTGATTGGTCAGCTCATTATGAGAAAACGTAAGTCATGAAAACTGATCCCCAACTCACATCGGACCACTTAATCAATGTGAAAACGAACTTTATTGCTTCCTCTATGCCAACAACCGACAGCTTAGCCCAATAGGATTTGCTGGGGTTCTTATGCAAATTCGTATCACATCTGCTGGATTGGCTGTCGAATTGACAAAGGATAGGGTGTGATGGGAAGGTGAGGAGATAATGAGAGTACTCTTTGCTGTTCAAGAAAACCGCAACACTAACACAGCCGATTCAAAAATTGACATTTAATTAAATCCAAAGCGTTAAAGCCAAATGAATCGCAATCACTGTGAATTGTGAAACGCAAATCCAGCCTAATCAAAAGCGGATAACTAAGTCATCGGTTCGAAAAACCTTTTTGAGGTGGTCGTGGTTGGGAGGTTAAAGTCGAAGGTTGACTCAATTTTCGTCAAGGCGCGTTCTTATTAAATGATTATATGCATTTGAGGTTAGGAGGCATTTATTTTTCTTTGTTTTCTTTCATACAAATAATCAATAAATTGCGGTGTACATGGTTTCAGAAGATGTGTATCGAAGCTAGCACAGGGTTGCGTGTTGAAATCACAAAGGGTTCCGTGTCTGTATCGAAATTCAAATTATTCACATAAGGTGATTTACACCACGAAAGGGAGTTCATCAATGTGTGAAGCTAGCTACACTGAAAGTTGTTACTGAGCACTGGGTATCGATTCAGTGAATTCGCATTTCCACTTAGATTAAAGTATTTGTCCTCTCAAAATCCAATTTGATAATAAATAGCATTTACTGCAGTTTCCAAATAAGACATTTTTACAACCATTTATATTAGCTTAACAATTTCAATTTAACATTACATCAGACATGGATCATTTGACATTTATTTGTAGAAACCTGACTTCCCATCAGTATAGTGTTTGGTTTTATTCGGGTCATAAACTGTTGACCTGAATTAGTTTCAAAAAGGGGTTGTGGGATGGCACCAAACAATGGAGTAGCTAATAAGGTACATCCCCATATCAATTTTTTTGGGTATGGTAGCAACTACTTTGGAAAGTTTCCAAAGGTAAGAGCAGTAAGGGTCGGTATTCTTCCCTACATCGATATAAATTAATGTCTTAGGCACGACACGGATAAGGTCAACTAAAAATAAAAATAACCTTCTTTTGATGACTATTACTTTAAGAACGTCTAAAACTGTTGTTGGCTTTGATTATCATTGAACATTCTGTTTGTATATTATGTATTATGTTTATATATTATGTATTATGTTTATATATTTATTTATTATTTAGAAATAGATATTTAAAAAATTGTTTTAAATACTTATAGGAAAATTAAAAAATAAAAACTATCGTCAATTTCTGTATTATTTGATTAAATTACAATAAAATGTTGCAAGTACATTCTTCATGACAAACAAATCTAATTAGGACACTACAGTGGATCAAAGTGAAACTCGGACACCCCGCGGTAAGTACCTAGTCTTGAGCATAGAATAAGTTAGGAATGCGAAACACGTTTGGTTTTATTTTAGTAATAAGCACAGTAGTATTTCTTAATAATCAACAAAAAACAAATAACAATTTGAGCGTACAAATAAATTAGAGAAAATAAATTCATGACACACTACTGAAATTCAACTCAAAGGAAAACTCGGACAAAAATAAAAGAATAATTTCAAACTTAATTAAAAATAAAATTAATTAGTAACTAGTACTTAGTTGGAAGCCCTTTATTTTTTCTAACATGTTCTAACCGTTTTGGCATGGATGAAACCAGTTTTTCGCAAAAATTTTTATCAATTTTGTTCCACTCTTCTAACAGAGCCCTTTCCAAATCCTTTTTATTTGAAATGTCGTAATTTTTCAGCTGCTGTTCTAAATAGGACCATACATGTTCAATGACATTTAGGTCGGGCGATTGCCGTGGAGTATCTAATACATGTGGGCAGTTATAAAGAAGCCATAAGCGTACATTGAGAGCCTTATGTTTTGGGTCGTTATCCTGATAAAAATGGTAACAATTTTCTATCCCCAATTTTCGCACGCTTTGCTTCAAATTTTTTTTCAGTACATTCAAATACTTATATTGATCCATTATTCCATCAATAATTTGGAGATTTCCGGGGCCTGCGGCTGACATGCACTACCAAACCATCACAGAGCCACCCCCATGCTTGACCGTGGGTCTCTAATTTTTTTCTTCTAGCTCTGTGTTGGCTTTTCTCCACACATATGTCTGCCCATCCGACCTAAATATATTAAATTTACTTTCATCTGTAAATAACACGTTATTCCAGAACGAAATATTCTTATCCCGATGCAGTTGAGCAAATGTCCTCCGTTTAGCCCTACTTACTTTATTTATAAAAGGTTTTTTTCTGGCAACCCGACCATTATAATTATGCTTGCGCAACACAATGCGAATTGTTTCGGAGTTTACTTTTTTGCCCAAGTATTTTTCAACCTCAATAGCTAGTTTAGGGGCACTTAATGTTGGTTTTTTTTTAATTTGCCGAAGAATCCATCGTTCATCGCTATCCGAAAATATTTTTTTAGCACTCGTTTTTTTGCGATTTTCTAGCGTTTTTGAACATTTGAAACGTTTTATAATGTCGCGAACCGTTGAATGACTCCGGTCAACAATTTGCGCAATATCGCGAACAGTTTTACCATCTTGAAAATGCTTTACTATGAGTTGTCTTATTTCAAGAGATGTTTGACCTCTTTGCCTGCCCATTGTTCTTGTTACGACTAGCTTGCACAAACGATGTATTGGAAATAACTTAAATTCGATCGAACAAGTCTACATTAGTAATGTGATATATTTTCTGTAATCAATTTCATGCTACAAGGAAAAATATTAAGGGGAATATCCGCTGTCCGAGTTTTACTTTGAATTGCAATTTGGGAACGTAACATGGTTTTATTTTGTTTTAATTAATTTTACGCTCAAATTGTTTTTTTTTTTGTTTATTATTAAGAAATACTACTGTGCTTATTAATAAAATAAAACCAAACGTTTTTCGCATTCCAAATTTAATTAATGCTCAATACTACGTATTTCCAGCGGGGTGTCCGAGTTTCACTTTGATCCACTGTATACAATTTCTACGACACCAGAAACGGAAAACCATAATATTTCTGAATTTATGAGGCTAATCCGTACACCCGTACGTTTGCATTAAATTTATCCTTCATTCCTTCTCAGGTCAACATATCCTGGTTCGCACTTGCAATGCACACAACAAAAAATATAAAAATAAAAACTACTATTTCCCAGTGCAAACGATGGTTTTCCTCTTGAGAAATTTCACAAGCCTCGGCACTTAGCGAGCACAGTCCCCTACTGTCTCATCCTTTCCCATTTCAGAAATCAAAAACATAAAGGCCTACTATTTTAAAGGCATTTATATATGTGGTAGTTGTGTGCTGACGACTAAGTTAGGGGTGGTAATTTTGAGCTGCACGAATGAATAAATTTACACATCCGCATTACAAGGATCTTTATGCAAATTACCCCATATCCTTGTTGAATATCACTGGCGCGTGTATCGTCATAAAGCACGCTGCATAAAGCAGACTAAAACAGTAGAAGCGAATATGAAATATAATAGATCATCATAATTTGGCGACTGCGTTTCAATTGAAACTTTTATGACAAAAAAAATGTGATCTACTTTAGCAGGAGCAGTAGCAAGCTCATTTTGACATCTTCTTTCCTCACATTCTCAAAAGTGAAGACACTGTGCCGTCTCTTTTAAGTATATACATAGGACCCAGTTCAGTGGATCATTTATCTCATTTCCCCTCTCTTTTACTACCATCTATGCGAAAAATGGCTTTGTGCAGGGACTTTCAAAATTGAATTTAAAATAAATTTAAAGTTTGCCATATTTTTTTCTTGCACATCGCCTTTGAAAAACCACCACCCTATTTATCGCTCACACTAGGCCCAAGGCTGTTGCTCATCATCCATGAAATATAATTTATCGAAACAAATTTCCTAATCCTGTTCGCATCAATTTACACGAAAATAAAAGAGAGTGTATAGACCATTCCGGAAGTGGCAAGTGTGGTGTGAAAAAGAAATTCAATTATTTATCCGACCGCTTCTGGAGGGTAGTCAATGTTGTACTTAATATTGCAGGAAAGTGTATTAAGCTAAGCAGTAGGCCTAGCATGTTTTACTGCAGTTCAACTATTCAACTTTCTTGTGCAGGAACAAAATATCGACAAAACAAAATAGATATGGCCATGCGGTAATGCGATCTAATACATTTTATTATTTTTTAATTTGCGTACTTAACATCGCCTTGAAGATATGAGAAAAAATTATCATGTCCAGAAATACAAGCATTTCTTAAAAACAATTATACTCCAATTTCTGAAAATGAAAATAAAAAATAACAGATTTTTTAAATCAGACAGACAGACAAAACAGTTTTAAAAATCATGGTCATTGGTTAAAATTTCAAAATGAAATATTTGCACTCAGTCCTAAGAGATGCTTTATGTTGCAAATGTATTTCACACTGACGAATAAAAAACGTAAACACAGTCTAAAGCAAATTTCAAACCGACCTTTTCCCAACAGTCATTCAGTAACACTAAATTTAATTATTTTTTCCTTTTTAATTAAGTTAATGTCGTAGCGATCACGCACCGTTCATGGCTAGCCCATAATTTGATGCGTAATTCAGATAGAAAACAATCTCCGAATCGACTGAAATAAATATCAACGAATCTAAATTCAATTTGGAATATTGAAAGTAAAGCATCCACTGCTAATGATTAAAAAGTGCCAAAAACTCAAATAACCGCTGATGATGAGTTTTCTTAATTTTAGACTTTCCTTTAAACACAATCGATATCGCAATTAGTCTTCAGAAATAATAAACATTTAACAAAACAAAAATTAATATGTATAACTAAAAGCACGGAGATACACACCCGCCAAGCAAAACGTTAACATTCCCATTTATGCTATGCGATCCACCTGGACCACCGCCGCTGCTGCCACTCATAACAAGTGCTCCACCCCCACCAATACCACCCACTGTAAAGCCTCCAATGGCAGCGTTTGCGCCACTTCTTAAATTCTGCTGATGAAGTAATCCAAGACCACCAATTTGTGGACTGCTACCACTTCCACCACTGCCATTATTTTGATTATAAGGAGCATTTGCCGCAGAAGACATTGTCGTTCCACCAACGATTGCCGTTGTCGTTGTTGTCGTTGAATTATGATTTCCGTGGCTGTTAAAGTGGCCGACTGCCGCAATAACCGCCAAGCGTTTCATAGACATTTTGTTTGCTGCCGTTATAGCTTGGAATACTTAAAAACTCTTATGTGAAATATGAATTCTACAATTGTTTAAGAGTTAATTCGAGTCACATACAAGAGTAATTGTTCTGACCATAGCCCGCTTCCCCTTCACTAGATTATATGAAACACTTCGCTGTCACTCTGTGTACTCCTCAACACATACAGTTGTACACTTTCACACATGAAATGTAATTAATTTATTTTTATCCAAGGATTTCGTAGTTGTTTCTGTTGCTGTTGACGTGGTGTGTTTGCCTAAATCCTTATCACATCAGAAAACAAAATAAAGAAGCAGCCAAAACCAAGTCACATTGAGGGAAACGACACACATAGACACTCCACTAATAAGATCCTTCGTTAAACTCGTACGTATATCCTTGCGTAATCATGAATTTCAAATTCACATCTTCAGGTAACGAATTCGAATGGAATGGTGGCAGCGAACAAAAAAATAAGTGTATCCTTACGAATAGCGAGTGTAAGTCGCGTCGCGTCCGACGGCAAAAAATTGCTTTGCCTAATTCGACCTTTCAACCTGGTTCCTCTAGTCCGACTGAATCGACTCGAAAAGGTAGTGCAGACTAGAAGGTTTCCTTTCTCGGGGTTCGTTTCGTTATTCCTTTTTTTGTACTGTGCCGTGTTCTGTGTTGGGTGGCGTTCGCCTTTCTAGGGGTTTGTTTCCACTTTCACTCGCCACATCCATGAGTTGTGTCGACGACGACGGCGGCAGCAGGAAACAAAAAATATAAAACTGACAGCACAGTTGAAAAGTATGGTACAGTGGCAGTCCAAAACACAAACACAACGCCACGCAGAGTTGTGTATGGAAAGGATATCACTCCTCGACCATCGTCGTCCTCGCGGTGCTTGTCGGTGCTACGACAACAGAGTGCACACTCTCAAAGAAGTAAAACAGTGAAACAGGACTGTCTTAATGGATGAGCAACGAGAATGGGGGTGCGAGACTTCTGAGGCGTTGATTCGGTGGGTGGTTGGCAGCCTGTTTAGTTTTTGTTGTCTAGTGTAGAATAAGACTACCCAGTCAATGGACAAAGCGATATCGATGTTCTTTTCTCGTTCGCTGTATTGATGTGCAGACGACACAGTGTTATTTACGCGGTTTAATTGAAATTTAAAAATTTTTCAGTGTTGCACTGTAAGAAAGGTAGCCTGAAGGGAAAGTATAATGATGACTTCGTTATAGATGTTGTCGGCGGAAAATTAATCGGAAGCCGTTGGCTATGGAGAATATTTGATTTTCGAATGAGTACATAGTTCCTTAAGAAAAAACAAGGAAAGAATACGTACAGCTTTTGTTTATCTTCCGCCTAAAAATGCGTTTCGAGTTATTTCGAAGAAGAGCAAAATTGAGTTATCAAAATTGAGTTATCAAAATTGAAAAAAAAAACAACTTTACATTGCAAGGAATTAATAAAAAAATGTTTCGTCGTGTTTTACCGGCAATTTCTAGTGTGCACCATGAAATAATGTTAGACATCAATCATAGAATTTCTACTTGTTGAAACTTGCAGCCCATATATCAATTATACATTTATCGGGATTCATTTTGAAATATTTTAATCTTCAATCTTTCGTATCTTAGCTGAACTTATAGTGAATGCTCAAATAAGAATAGATAAGAGTAGTTGTTTTTATTATCAAGCACTGTGATTCATATATAATATCACAGGTTTACAGACGTTTACGACAATAACCTGTGATCCAGCAGTATATCGGGATCTCTTTTTTGATCGCAAAAATTCACTCCACAGATTTTCCATCAATTGCTTATATCATTCGTTGTCCTTAAAATAAAGACATATTTTATATTCTCATTGTTTTAATGTTGATTATTGTTGAAAGACACCGATTATTTACGTCTCTGTGCAGTAGAAATCACTTCGTATGTCTATTCAACTAAAACAAAAATGAACTGTCAACTTAAGCTGGCATGTGAAGGAAAAGCGATTATGGTGCGTGACCTACTACAGTTTAATTTTTTTTTTTGTTAGCATGACAACGTATTTTGTATCACCATGACTTTAACAAAAAACTAACCAACACTAGTACCGAGCTGAACACAATGAAACAACAAATATAATAAAACGCAAACGAAGCTACACATCAACTGTCAACAACGAAACATCCCTCACAGCTAACAAAGCTCAACTAAACATATAAAACGAAGCGCTTAACACTTTCTTCGTGGATAATGAAAAGTTCCCATGCTACCATGAACCCCCAGCTCATCACTTGAAAGACAGACGGCCGCGGCGTTGCCCAGAAATGGTCAGAGATGTATGCCTAGCTTGAACAAAACAACTCACACAAAGTCTTATCCTTTCTACTACACGCTAAAAGTTACCAAACATATTACGGCTTCTTAGTCTCTTGTTCGTTATTCGTTATTTTTCCTTTCCCCTCTGCTCGGCAACAATAACCGAGCAGAGGACGATTACGATTACGTAAATTAGAAAACAAAACTACAACAAATAATTGAAACGAATAAATATGAAAGTTTTAAAATTTCATTTACGATTTCTCTTGTGTGCTATAAAACAGGGAAATAGTTAAAAACATATTCAAGCATAAAGGATTTCGTTGAATACTTAAGTGCAAACCGCAAGGTGGGTGGCGGACAACTAACTAACTGTTGCTTTTGTGACACTTGTGTCGCGTGGGCTCTCAAGGCTCTGGTCGCAATGTCCTTCATAAGTTTGCACAAACTTGCATTCCTACTAGTCACATATCACATGTTTTTTTTTCTCTTGCTTTTTTTACAAAGTTTACGGTTTGTTGAGTACTCATGTTTAAGGTGCGTGTTTTGGTCGCGACATTTTATTACTCCGTCCCGGGGTTGACATTAAGTTAATTCCACTGAGATTATTTATCGATTTGTAGGGAAAAATTACGGTTTTGATAGTGGGGAAAGCCTTTGTTTGAATAGCACTAGAAAATTTCTTGACTAGTCACATTTTTTTTTCTAAATTTACTCAGTACAAGATCCCTCGATAAAGATGAACATTAAGATGTTTTTAGTAGTCTCTTAATAACTGTAAACCAAACATATAATGACATGGGTATTCCAATTGCTATCTCATATTTAAGTAAAAAAACAAGTAAATAGTTTCTGAATTGTTAAATATTCTAACCATATTATAGTATATAATCAAATGTTTAAACCCCTCGTATTGTTTTGTTCGATGGAAAATTAGCTTCCGAATGAACAGACACGAAAGCGAATTAATTTTGCTTGAGGAAAACAGTATACATTTTATGAAAATATAAAATATCAATTACGATGTTTTCTGGCGCTTGGCTTACATATATTCAGCTCAGTAATTTTAATTGCGCAAAACTTGATGAGTTTGAGTTTAAAGAAACTAAATAGAAGAAGAAGGAATCAACATTAATCTTACAAAATTAAGTTAAGTATACGAAGATTGAAATCGAAAAGAGGATTTTTGGTAACGCATTCTTGTAGTTACTGTAATCGATTTAGCTCATATTTTGCATTGTAATTTCGAAAAAATATTGTTTTCATATATTTACATTCTCTAAATAAAATAAGAGGCCTTTCTGTGGCGTAATATATTAGAACGTCGACTCACAGGCGGGACTTCGTTCTGGACTTGATTAATTATCTCGCATTGAGTAACCGCTAACGGTCAAAGAGGCCTAATTGGCTTCTCAAATTTCGCCGTTCGGAGTAGAGAATAAACCATGGGACCACTCGCAGATCACTCTGTCTCTGTCTCATTTGCAATACCGCAGATCCACTTAGGTGATGAATAAACAGCCAGTAAGCATTGATTTTTTGAACAACATTTTCGACAGTGATGAAGCACATTTCTCATTCTTATATATAAAAAAAATTGCAGCACATAGGGCTCAGAAAATCCACAAGCGGTCGAGAAGGTGCCACTGCATCCAGACAATGTGACTGTAATGTGTGCCCTATGGTTGAAAAGTGTCACTGGTTCGTATTTCTTTAAAGATACCAATGAGCGGAGGGTAACAGTCAATTTGATATTAGAGCGCTATAGTGCAATGATCAGATCTGTTTTGGTAATTGGGTGGCAATTGAGAATTATAACTTGGATAACATGAGGTTTCAACAAGACTTTGCAATAAGCCATACCACACGATCGAAACAATATTGATGATTTTTCTACCAAGAATATTCATATTCATAAATACGTTATTCGTAAGCGAGTTGAGTGACGCAGATTGCTTGCTTCACTCAGTAATTCAGATTAAATTAGCATTTCTATTACTAATGTTACGCAAACTCCTTTAAATAAAAACGTTGACATACGCATATATCCATTAAAAGATATACCCACGTATGTAAGAATAAAATTCTGCGTACTAAGGTTTACGAGGGGATACCCAAAAGAATCCGAACTGATTTTGTGTGATTTTAAATAAAATAAATTTAAAAACTCAAACGTCAAGTATTTAATATGTAAGAGAATTAAATGGATACTTGAGGTATGCCAGAAATGTGTTGAAACCAATTTCAAAATATTCGCTTTTCTTTGAGAGAATTTTTATTACAACCATGAAGTACCGATTGAATACTACACTCAAGGACATTAAAACTTATGAATAGAGTACCTACAAATAATTGGTATTGAAATACGAATTTTTATAAAGATAGGAACCACAACGTACGTATTGATGAATATAATAGTATGAAGACAAAAAAGTCGTCATTCACATAAAAAGCAAACAGTTTTTAATTTTATTATGTTCGTTTTTCATAATTTTTTAATTTAGATAAGATAAGATGGCTTGGTTTGCTCAATGTATTATTGACAAACACTTCATGTATCATTTTTGTTTATTTTGAGTGGCTTAAAAAAAGGCTAACGAATAGAATACTCGTTTTCAAATCGGGTACTTGCAATTATGAATATTTTTTTTTCTTTATTTTTCACATGTTTTAGGTACTGGAGCACTATATTCATTTTTAAACAGCAAATCAACGCTGACAGCGAATAATTTTTAAAAGTAGTGAGTAACAGATTTCGACAATTCTCTTTCTTTTTCATATAAACCGAGTGTATTCTGAGCGTATTATTAGAGTGCAGTTATTAAACTAATAAAATTATAACACTCGTTCGCACTACAACTTGACAATATTTATTGTTTTTGTTTGCATTAGCATTGATTTAATGCAGCCCCTCCTTTTCTTCTCCGTAAACAAATCTGATGCGATATTGTCTTCAAAACTAGTGTTTGACTAAGCCAATGCCCATGTGTTTTATTGCATTAACACTCAGCAATTTTAAATGTTTTGCGATGTGCATCGATTTCTATTTTTCACCATTTGGAAATAATTACATTACTGCATTGATCTCCGGAAAGAGATTTATGACAAAATAAGCCAACAAAGAAAAATGAAGGAAGGTAACTGAAAGTCTGAAACAGTTAAACTCTATATAAAAGATATTACTTTTACAAATTAAGAAACAAGTGCGTGCACCTTTTACCGTTGTTGACTGTTTGATTTTGGAGCTTACGCCACTGAGTATATACTGAAATTATTGATTACCATTGTTTTATCAGGTTATAAAATATGAACATTATTTACTTTTCACTTATGTCATTAAAAGTGTGTGTTCCCTTACGCGCAGCAGACTCGTATGTATATAAAACCTTTTCGATAGATTCTATGAACTTGCCCCAATTTCCTATATTACGTTCCGTACTCTATTTTAATATTGTATTTTAATAGTTTAAACATTTTTTTATTATCTTTTAGGATACGATTCGCATTAAAAATGGCACTCGCAGTGTCATTGCGACGAGCGCTGCTAATGCTGCTCACTACCACAGTGTTCATATTGGTAGTCTTATATTGGAATCAAGGTGCTATGAAACATCAATCTTTTATCAGTACTTTCGAAAAATCTATTAAAAAACGATCCAACTTTAACATGTATACAATGTAAGTACTGGCATTCAGCAAGTTGGTGTACATCTCACGTTCTATTCTGACTATTGTTGTATTTTTTCCTTGTGTAGACCTTCCGAAAAGACGTGGACATACAAATGTGAAGGCGATAAGTGTGTTAGATATCATTTTCTAACAGAATCATCAACCGAGGAACGAGTTCCCTTTCTTAATTGTGCCATGACATGTGGTGACATTAATATATGGCCACATCCAACAATCAAATCGGAAGTGATAGCCAAATCTCTAAAATTCTCATCTGAAGATGTGGCGCTTATCATGGATACACCATTCCCTAATGTTGATACACTATTTCGAAGCTCATTTGATCTCTTTTTAAACGATTTGAGGCATATTCAGAAGCTAGAGATTCGAGAAACTGGAAGTAGTGTTACGAACGTAGTGAGTAGTAGTAGCAATAGCAATATGAATAGTATAGGTAAGGAACAAACCACACATGAGCATAGAAATAGTTTTCTATCAAAGCTACAGCGCAAGAACTGTGATATTGATAGTCTTGAGATCGAAGTGATAATCAAGAAGTCAAATGATATTGATCTAAGTTTCGATACTGATGAAAGTTATAATCTCACCACCTCAAGTAAGTGATAACGTCAATTATTTACAGGAGAAAGTAACTCATTGAATATTGGTTTGCGCAGGTGATCAACGTAAAATGACCGCAAAGATACATGCAAGTACGTTTTTCGGAGCCCGTCATGGTCTGTCTACACTACAGCAAATGATATGGTTCGACGACGAGAGCAATATCCTAAGAATACTTTCTCATTCAATGATAGTAGATGCACCTAAATTTAAGTATGTTCCATAACATCGTAAATTACTGAAATTGATTTTAATCTATAATGCACTTAACAGATATAGAGGAGTTATGTTGGACACATCCAGACATTACTTTTCCGTCGAGTCTATTAAGCGGACGCTGGCCGCAATGTCGCTGACAAAACTCAATAGATTCCACTGGCATATAACTGATTCGCAGAGCTTTCCATTTGTTTCGAAGTACTATCCCGAACTAGCTGCTCACGGCGCCTACTCAGAACGTGAAACGTATACTGACGAAGATATCAAGGAAGTTGCTATTTATGCCAAACTAAGAGGAATTCAGGTAAATAAAAAACATCGAATTCAATTCAACCCCCATCCATTAACTGGAACTGATCCATCGCAATAAAACTCGAGCTTTCAGTTAAGTCATTGAAAACTGTTTTCGTAGGTAATTCCCGAAATAGACGCACCTGCTCACGCTGGAAACGGTTGGGAGTGGGGACCAAAACGTGGTATGGGCGACTTGAGCCTCTGCATCAACCAGCAGCCGTGGAGTTTCTACTGCGGTAAATGCATACTCAGAAAATATAGAGACACACACACTCATTGACTCTCATATTTCTTTTTCCAGGTGAACCACCATGCGGTCAACTAAATCCAAAAAATAACAACACATACCTGATTCTTCAAAAACTATATGAGGAACTATTAAATCTAACGGGTCCAACCGACTATTTTCATTTGGGTGGAGATGAAGTCAACCTGGAATGCTGGGCACAATATTTTAACGAAACCGATTTACGAGAAATGTGGTGTGATTTCATGCTTCAAGCTTTGGGACGGTAAATTGCACTCATCATCCGTTACAATAGACAACAACAATCCCGTACTCAACTACGTTTTGTATTTTCTTTTGTGCAGCCTGAAAATAGCAAACAATAATTCTTTACCAAAGTGGGTATCCGTTTGGTCCAGTGGGTTGACCAACACAAAATGTCTCTCTAAAAACCAATTTACCGTACAAGTTTGGGGTGGGAGCACATGGCAGGAAAACTACGATCTCATTGACAATGGATTTAGTTTGATATTCTCACATGTGGATGCTTGGTATTTGGACTGTGGATTTGGTAGCTGGAGAGCTACAGGTAAAAACAACAAACCTTGTATACTTTCGTTTACATAAATGTGGGTACATGTTTTTTTTCATGACTTAGGTGATGCAGCATGCTCGCCATATAGAACGTGGCAAAATGTGTACAAACATAGGCCGTGGGAAAGGATGCGTTTGGATAAATTCAGAATAAAACAAGTAGGAATTCATTGAATATGCAGTAAAATCAATTAAATAAAACGCGTTACAATTTAAAGGTTCTTGGCGGTGAGGTTTGCCTTTGGACTGAACAGGTCGATGAGGGGCAGTTGGACAACAGATTGTGGCCAAGAGCAGCGGCGTTAGGAGAAAGGTACGTTTCCAAAATTGATATTTAGCCTAGTTTTTTTTTAATATAGTTATTTTCTCATTTATTTATAATAATTTGTTTATATGTATGTCTAAGTCAGGCTCTGTATGTCTCGTCATGTACATTAGGAGCTCAATCATATGTTTGCTGATACAAAATATGTTATTTGATTAAAACTATATTTGACCCACCATACAAGTCCAGAGTTGGTTCACTTTTGTATTTGTTAGTCGTCTCATCAAACCTGTTGTGTCTCTTTTTAGAGAGCTTTACGTAAACTAAGAAAAATTTTAATGCAAAAACTTAGTATCTAAACAACTTGTAACTTAAACTTAAACCCTAAACAACTTAATATCTACATCTAAAATATACACTGTATATTATATTTATAAATATATATGTTTGTGCCCTCTGTTCTTCTAACTACATAAACATCTGGATACAATTTGTAGAATTTAAAAATGTGTCCGTTTTTTGTAAGCTAAAAGTCGTACGAGCCAAACTTTAATTCACCAAATGAAATTATTAATCAAATTGATTGACGCAGACATCAAATCTGATTGTTCTATTATCTTTCAATCGCGATTTAATAATTCAATGCTGTGGAAGAATGTCAAAAAAAAAAAAAAACGTCGATTCAACTTAGTTTCACTTTCAGTTTTGAAATAAAGCTGAGTCGTCGCCAAATATATACACTTAAAGCAAACATATAAAAGAAATTTTCTAGGTACAACTTTTTGCTTAGATCCGATATACATGTATGAAGATAAAAAACTGTCTACACATAGATTGAATTCAATTGAATATTTTAATTTCTTGACATTTGCAATTGTTTGATTGTACTCTTTGGTCAAAAAATGAGTTCAGCGATTAAAGACGGAACGCCAAATATCAGTAAATCAATAAACATAATATATAAGAATTAAAAAACCCTAAATCTTTCTTACTTTCTGCATCGGTAGCCTTGCTAACAGCGACAAGAATCAAACATCAAAAGCCGAATTTTATATGCAGTTAATTTTAATTCAATTGTGAATTAGGGATTTGAAAACATATTTTTCACGTTTTTGTTTTCATAGTTTCAGAGAACGGAGTAACGAAAAATAATGCCTTGTACCTAACATCTCCACCGATTGCATCAATACCCCAAACGCAATCAGCTCATCATACACACAAGTAGCAAATATATCACTTGATCTGAAAAAATCTTCAAGACCACATAACCACATAACAGCAAACTAAATCAGAGACTTCATGTCCGTGATATCCGGACACGATGAAAATAATGTGCATATACGGAATGAATGTGCAAACCTTGCCACTAAACAATGTATAAAAGCGCCAAATTTTCCTATTTAAAGTCTTTTTAACAGGGCCTAGTCAACACACTTACAAAAGAAACCAGAGCATTTTTGACATGCACAATACATACGAGTAGCAGGAAATGCATCTAGTTTTCCCATCTATGCCTCGGTTGCAGTCCAACCTTCATTCTCGATCGAATATTCCCCTCACACCGGAGAATTCTGACAAAAAACAACCCAGACAATTTCAACCAGTCTTTAAATTAACCTTAACCATGTTATTGTTTATACATCGTTGTTTTCATTTATAATCTAAGTGCAATAAAAACCACTTACTACATAAAATTACTAAATTGCATTCTGCTTAACATTCGGTTTAGCAATATTTCGCTTGTAAAAGTAAAAAAAGCCAATGCCAGCATTTGCCTCATTTCCAAGTACTATTGCGCAGCACTTTGGGGAGGTTCTAAATATTTATTAACAATAAATACGTAAAAACTTTTAATACATGTATGTTTCAGATAACAGACTAGCTATTTACAGAGCCTGAGTTGGAGTAACAAGAAGCAATGCGTAAATTCTAAAATCCCCAATCGATTCGGTCCATGTCTTTGTTTGACCATTTCATTCTTTTATTTCTCACTTAAAACTTGATTTGGCAATTATTTTCTTTTTATAAGTTTTGGTGTTCACAAAATCTTTGTTTATTTTTATTTCAGACTCTGGACTGATCCGGCAGATGAACATGACATGGACATAGTTCCAAGAGAAGTATTCGGAAGAATGTCGGTATTTCGAAATCGTTTAGTTGAGTTAGGCATTAAGGCCGAACCCATGTTTCCTAAATATTGTGCGCAAAATCCGGGCGAATGTCTGTGACCATATTAATATTGTGAATATTCGTGAAAAAAAATATATTTTTCTTCTCTCTCAATAAGAAACAACAACATTTTACAAAAATACAAAAAAACAACAAAAAATAGAAAAATTTAAGTGTTAATTTTTGTTTTTTTTTTTTATTATTTTAATTATTTGTTAAACATTTATTTATGAATACAGTGATATAGGAGATCAGTGATATTTCTTGATTCTTACCTAATCTTCCCGGTATCCATTGTTACTATAAGAGTATTTAATTACTTCAATATCTCTAGAGTGCCCTTTAGAGTGTTGTTAAATTCGCCATTGTTTACGGCATATGGTTTCCATTAGACTGTCAAGTTATGCATCAAAGTGTATAAACTTATGGTTTCAATAAATTAAGTCTGCCGAATATACGCCGTAGCCGTGTAATAACAGTTTTTTTACATATGTATGTACATATGTGTTACGTAAAATCTATAGCCAAACAAAGTCACTGCCTTTATCTTCACAGAAATGTTACTATTTTTATGTGACACTAAACGATTTTGTAAACAGTGGAGCAAACTGAAATTCATCGCCCCATTTCTACGGGATTTGTCCCACAACAATAGTTTATTAATGAATGGCATCGTTAGAAATTAAATAATGTTTTTCTATTCCTTTTGTTAAATACTCCGGTGCGATCATTGAGGAACGCATTTGCTTTAAATTTTATTAACGTGAGAAATGTTAATTTTTTGTGATGACATTGAGCTTTATTTTGATTTCAGGCTGTTGATAAACTTCACTTTCTATGGATTCCTCTCTTAATATTATATCTTCCTCTCGCTTCTTCCTCCATAAAAAAGCAATGTGCGCTGCGAGAGATAATTTTTCTTGACGAGTGAGACCTTGAAATAAAAAAGAGAAACGCTTTCTGGAGAGCAACGCGTGCGGTCCTTTTTCTCTTGTAAAGTGTTTCTTCTTTTAGTACTGTTGAGCGCATCGGATATAATTTGTACTCTGAGCAAACATTTGCTAAGGATAATAAATAATTATCTTCAAGTACCCGAGAATAATGTTGGTTATGTGGGCGTTTTTATCAAATCTATTGACGACAAAGTAAAAAGTGGTATTTGTCCAATTATATTTTACGGCAATGTAAACCACATTTTGTTTTAAACACAGTTTAAATCGTAGCGAAAGTGGATATAATAATTTGAAGACAGAAATTGAATGAAGTCAAAATTCATCCGCTGCAGCATTGAGCAATACAAAGATCAAAAATGCTGTACCTGTTTGCCATTTTCTGCTCATTTATTCATGTGGATACAACATAACGTTGAGCTACGAATTTTAATGGCTTTATTTTTAATTGCGAAGTCAAGTAAAAGGGCACATTAAAAGTTTGCGATTAGTTTCTTGAGTAAAAGTTGACGTCTTTTAGACATATATGACATATTTTATGTTCTTACGCACTTGTATCTTCGACCCGTGGATGGGTTTTATGGAAGTGCTATGAAAGCACAAGGTAACACATACATGCATTCATATCACTCTGCTTGAGCATTGCTCGCTAAACTTATTCTAAAAAACGAAGTTATTAATTACGGTAGCGGTCAAACTCCGTTATTTAATTATAGTAATAACGCATCTTCTGAGACTTGAGCTATTTGACATGCCCACAAATACTTATCTATGGATTTCATTCGGAAGTCATACATTTTACAGCATGAGATCTGTATTTCCACCTCCAATTCAATGAACACAATGGAATGTTTTTTTTTTTCTTCTCTCTTGCTGATCACTGGTTACCTTCTCATATGGGCAAACGCATACATTTTACTTTGTCTGTATCCTCAACACCTTAAAAAGTTTAACAAATTTTATGAAATTATTTATAAAAAAAATAAGTGTTAGAAAAGATACATATTTTATATACATATTTATTTATAAACGATAGAAGAAAATGTAAATCGCTTGCATTATTTTAAAATTATAAACGCACATACAGGCATATAGATATATTTTTAAAGGTACAACTTTTCCATATAAGTCGTTTGAATGATACAAGTTCTGAAACAAATTCACCTTTCTAAATGTTATTGCGTATAAGTTATGAAGGAATAAAATGAATATATGTATGTATCTTTTCATATGATTAATTTCTTGTGTTTGTAGGATCATAACAGTGTGATCATCAGAATGTTCTACAAGTATAAACATTTGTACACATATATACATCATATGAATTTTTGAGTGATACCATGTGACCTTAAAGAAATATTGTAAAGCTACATGTAAAAACTTAAATAAAACTGAAAACAAAAAAACGAGAAGAACAAAAAAAAAGGACAAATAACAAAATGCCCATTTGATATTACAAAGAGAATACATAATAACAGCTCTTAGATAGATAGGTTTAAAAATTGTTTATAAAACGTAAAAGGGAAACTATTATTCAATAAAAATAAGAAGTTATATATTATGAAGTTTTTTGTAATATTTTGAGTGAAAATGAAAGTAAAATGAACACAAAAAATATTTATATGAAATTATTGAAAAATATGTAGTAGCATACTTAGTGTATTACATGATTATAAGAGATTTAATTTTATCGTATTTTCCCTCTATTTTTTTTTCTCTGCTTACTGTACTTAATGCATTTCTCCTGCAGTGAAATTTCTTTTAAGTTTACTTTTTAAAGATAAAGATTCATAAATATATATTTTTAGCTGCGAATCTTATTTTTCTTTTGGACATGCATGTTACTGTAAATAAATTCTTGTATCAAAATTTAGATGAATTTGTAAATAAAACAATGTAATAAGTAACAACTTTAAAGAGTTTTAATCATCGACTTTATCTTCATTTTGCTGAAAGAAAATGTATATCCATCTAACCGAACATATGCATATGCCATTGAAAGATCTTAATATCTGTAAACATTATATTAATATTGACTTGAAGTTATTCATATATTTCCCGTAAACTGAGGACAACGATGAGAATAAGACACCTAACCGGTACACCGTACACGATAGTCGGTTAGTAATTTAATTTTAATTTCTGGTTTCCTGTATGAAATTAAAATATTAAATCTGATAATTTATTGCCAATATGCGTTTCATTGGTGAGTGTAAGAGTACGTCGAAATAGACTGGACAAGTGTGATTTACACTCGAAAACAAAAGGTTTCGATTTTTTATTTGTTACATGTAATGCAAGATTGTATATACTTAGCTGCAAATTACTTAGATGTAGGTATGTGACTGGAATATGTTTAAGTTTCCACATAACCGAAACTCAAATATAAACACAAAAATCTATGTCACAAGCTACCAACCACAGCATCAAGCACTATCACTTTTTATTTCCACTGTGTATGTGGTTGTGTGGAATTTAAGCGGTGCCTATGCAAAAAACGACTATACTTTTTAAAACTGCGATATCCGCACAATTGTTAATGAATGTATATACCGATGTATACCGTTTCTGAATGTGCCCATAAAGCTTGTCAAAACTGCGTTATTAGACTGTCGAAATTCGTCCCCGCTGACGTCATACTGACTTAGACAGTATACCCGACAAAAATTCTAATTAAAAGTTACCACCGTTTGTTGTTTGAACGAGAAACCTTAAAGATAACCAATGTGATTTGGCATTTTCCTCTTATGGAAAATTGAGCACAAAACATAACCTTACATTGCGTTATCTAAATCAATCTAAATCCAATTCTTTTCTTAAATATGGTTATTATCTTTCGCTTGAAGGACATTACGAGTAAGTTTCAACACCAATTGTAGAACTTCTTATACATGTATTTCAAATATTTCAACAGACACGTGACAGATGAGCACAGTATTACACAAATACGGTCTCTCTTTCTTTACAATTTAACCCCTGAGGTTGACAAACTAAAAAATAAGTTCATTCACATAGGTATAGTTTTGTGTGACTTCTCTTTCATTTTTCAGTAGTAAGCAAATCCGACAATAAACTTTAAACATGCAAATGAGTAATGTGCTTAATAATCCCAAGATCAGAGAGCAAATTACCTAAATTTAAACCGCATACAAGCATCTTTGAGATTTGTTTAACCATGACAAGATAATTTTATAGATTTTATTAGCTACTAAATAAGGGCTGACATCAAACACTTCGCAATATAAGTATAAGCTAAATCTGAAATGTAAGTCTTTGCTTTCAGTTGACCATTTATAGTGACCACGTTATGCCGTGCTTCATGTGATCAATGTTTTCGGAAACTGAGTGGTACACAATATTTTAAAAAAGTAAAGACCAATTTTGTTGCGATACTAAGATTTATCGGTACCGGGTCCTTTGTCAAGTTTTAGTTTAGACATGAAAACCATTGTGTTAATATTTTTTGTGATATCCCCTTTAATTGTTTGGGGACAATTCAATGGTAGGTAATCAAGTTGTGATAAATTTTGAAATTTATTCAACAAAGAATTTTATCCAATAAGTGACCGAATATCGGAAAATGCCACCTCTGTATTCCTTTGATGATTATGATGCCTGCTTGCAGACGCCTCAGTTCTCGAATTATTGCTTAGTAATTACAGAAATTGTTCCAAATGCTACTTCGAGTCTTTGGCACCAAATTGCTGTAAGTATTCAAAGAAATTCTGAGCTCAAACAATAAAATTATAGATCAGAGGCATGTGGAAAATGTGTTGTTGAAAAGGTAAAAAGCATTTTAATCAGTTAAAAAATCTTATTTCTAGTTACCCTAAAGCTCTTTTACTGTAAATCACTAATTGACAATTTTACCGTTATTATATAGATTTTTCACTTCAACTATAGTTAACAAAACTATACAATTGTTTTTTTAAGTCCTAATTTTATATCAATGGTTTAAAGGCCAAGCTCAATATAACCCCAATATCCAATAATCTCACGAAAAAAAAAATAATAATAATAATATACGTATAAAAGTAATGCATCTTTATGTTAATATAGTTAAGTATGCGCAACGTGAATGCATCAAAGAAGTATGTGATCCCACATGCTTTTCTAAGACTTCCCTCGGGATTAGGTTTGAAAAATAACTTTGTTATAGCATTGTAGACCATTCGACTCAGTGTTGTTGTTCAAGTATATAATCTTCCGCTTAAGTTAGTGTCTATGCTTTTGTACCATATCACAGGAGTATAAAGGTATCATATGGGGATATCCTAGTTATTCGATGAATGTCTTTAATCTTCAGTGGCTTCCCAACCTCTTAGATGCAGGATTAGCTCACAAACGCCCAAATGTATTTCCGAAGTCCTTGTCGTCGGTAAATGCGAGCAATTGCACAGATTTTTAGAACATCGTGTCTCTTGTGTTGATGTTGAGTTATGCACGATCTTCTGGAGAATGATGTAAAAGACGTTACATCATGTGCGTCGTTAAATCCTTTGTTGACATCAAGGACTTCAGAAAAGTTTGTATAACATGACAGATGCAGTGGTAAATATATCATAATAGACGAATTTATGTAAGACATCTTGAATCCTAAAATGGCCAAGGTGTTAAATTACACAACATAGACCTACAATGGTCAGGAAAAAAAACAGTTGATACATATCCTACTGTTTGCAACACTATCTTAGTGAAACCAAATATGAACTATGTATATCTTGATCAGGCAACTGACAAAGGAAAACCTCGACGGTGATGTGTATCAATAAGTAAAAAATCAAGGCTTGCCTTGGAAGTGGCACCGAACCTGCACTTTTTTACAGAAGATATTTTACCGTAAAATTAATGTTCATCTTCCAACATTTCTAAAGGAGAAAGTTCGACAGTGAATATTTATTTTTTTTATAAAAGTTTTTTGTTTTTGACTCTCATAAATATAATATTTTCTTAATAATACTATGCGAATTTTCAAGAGTAAAATGCGTGTAAATTTTCCTTGTGAACATAATTATAAAACTCAAGTCTCCGAACCATTTGAAAGGCTGGATGTCTTTAGTAATTGGCTTCCTCTATTGCACTGTAAATAATTATCCTTACGCCAAAAGGACGAGCACAATCTAATTAAGACTCTGTTAGAATTTTTCCGCAGATAACAAGCGCCACTTTCGCCATGACAGTCTATTCTTTGGAGTTTGTTTGAATCAATGCGAAAAGTTACTCCAGAATGTTAGCTCAGTTCAAAAGGAACAGCTTTATGCAGGGAACATCAAAAACACTGAGGTAATCGCGTACAACAGAACACAATTGTAATACCTATACTAATGACACTATAAGTAGTTAGTGGAGTTTTTCAGTGATATTGATAAGAGAAAGTCTGACAATCGGATTCTTTATGACAAAGCGATAAACACATGTCTCAATTATAAATTCAAATCTCGATATGGGTTGCAGCTTCGATCGTTTGTCGAATACTGTGATACCAACGAGGAGCCAAATCCGTTTGGTGAGTAAATCACAAGAGTTCAAGTCGGCATTTATCATGTTTATGATTGCTTAGATTTTTTGGAAATCGTCTTTATTGTGGTGATGAGTACAATTCTGATTCTGGCGGTAGTCTCTTCGGGCTATGATCGCCAATTAAGGAACAAAGACTGCATGAGCCTGCACGGAAATGAATTCTACAAACAAAAACTGCATACTCAAAGTAAGTATATATGCTTTCTGCATATTTTTCAATTTACAATTACAGAGTGTCTCTAAATACAGGGGATACACTATTAACATCATTTTCAATTTATCGGAATTACTATCGCTTTGTCGAACCGTCACGAAGCGAACTAGCCAACGACTTGAGATTTTTCGAGGGATATCGCTTTATTGCCACATTTCTGGTAGTGCTTGCGCATGTGCTGCTTGTATTAAAATCAGCTCCAGTACTGAATCCTGAGTTCACTGAAAAATTATTTCACAATATTGCGACAAATATTATAGTAAATGGAAATGTTATCATTCAACTGTTTTTTGTTATGAGTAGCTTTCTCCTATGCCTTGGATTCCAGAAGAACTTGGCTTCCAAGAATCCAGGATTTCAGGAGTGGTTCAATATGATTTCGTATCGTTATTTGAGGTACAAAACCATTATACCATAATCTACACTTCACACTTGATTGCTAACAACTTATTTCAGATTAACACCAACAGTGGGGCTTATGATACTCATAAATGCATCAGTTTTACCTCGGCTTCAAAATGGTCCGTTCTGGAGGCAAGTTATTGAGGGAGAGCACGTTTTTTGCAGAGAGACTTGGTGGAGAAATTTACTTCTGATAAATAACTTTACATTACGAAAGAGTGTTTGTATATGTTGCACATATTCATATTTCAATTACTGACTGAATTTTATATTTTTAGTGCCTTCATCAAACATGGTATATTGCGGCTGATTTTCAATTATATATGATTCTGGCGGCAGTTCTTATATTCATAGCACGGTGAGCTTTTAATTACTATATTTATCAGTCATTGCCTCATAAATGTTCACTGTAAAACGTTAATAGTTTCATCTGAACTTTTAAAACTTGGAAAATATAGAAAAACGACATAAACATGAACAAAAGGAGTTAAACATTCTCGGGTAATAAGGTCAATGCTTCTTCTGATTAACTGTTTTTAACTTATTCAATTGTCAGTTTGTTTAACAAGGACAAAAATCAGCTAATTCCACCCACAAATAGGAGTAAAATATTGAGCTTTTTAATAAGCGAGTTACAGAAACTTACATGAGCTTTTTAATAAGCGAGTTACAGAAACTTACATAGATATCCAACTCACTATATTGCCGAGTGACATACCAACAGTTTTCAAATTTGCAGAAAATGGACCGTTCCAAACATGACATTTTGAATGAGTCTTGCCAGTGTTAGTGCACTAGAGAGTTTGTATGCTCTGTAATTGCTTATGAGCCTAGTTAGGAGTCGTATTTACCTTTTTTTAAATTTTTAAAATAGAAAACAGTCACAACGAATAAGGTAAATATGAAATAAGGTGAGGATATACAGAACGGTATAAACGTGGTCGCCGTGACGTTGTGGTAAGTGCGTCGACCGCCACGCAAAAAGTCTAGGTTTAGGCTTTTTTTCACGGCACCACCTCTTTCGAGTTGCTGACAACACGAAAAAAGTATCAATTGTCTATGAAAAGCTTCTCAAAATCTCGGCATTTGGAGTTGGAAAAAAATTGTGAGAGAACAGTAGCACACACACATAACGAGTACTTGTAGAAGAAGCTAGGTCCCGGTCCCTTGTGGGCTTTAGTGCCACTCAATTATTATTATTGTCAATGTAATTTTTGCTAAGAATAGCGCAATTAAAGTTACGTGTGTATATATGTGAACCGTTTCGTTTGCTTGCTTTTAAAGAAGACCCAAAATTAGGCATGAAATATAATATGTTAACTTATTAGAAATTTGGTAAGTCCAAATTGCCCCAAAAAAAATATATATGTATATGAAGTCGAAAAGTTTAGAAAATGTAAATTATCTACTTTGGAAGTTAATTTACTAACCAAAGATTTTAGTTACACTCAGTCTATCCATTGTTTTATGAATTTTGTTATATGAAATATTCTACATTACGGGATTTTTGCAATGTGAATCTTCGCCATCAGTAAAAAAAAAAAAATGCAGATTCAATCAATAATAACTTTCTTTTGCTTGTAGATTTCCAAAATCAAAAACCTATATCGCAGTGTCAGGGGTTGTGATATCATTTTTATCAACGGGCTTAGTAACATACTTCCGCAAACTAGAGGCAATTCATCAGGAAAATCCAGAGTAAAATAAAATGACTTAACTTTTTCCAACGTTACTACATTTTCATTCTATTCTAGATCATATCGTTTCTTTTTCTGGACGAACGCAGAAACAATTTACGAGAGCTACACGCCATTTTACACAAATTTAGGGGGGTTTGTTTTCGGAGCCATTACCGCAATGATATACTTAAAATACAAAGATCAAGACAAAAATTTCAAGAAATATAAAACAAAGCTAAATTTAATGATTGTATTCAGTATTCCAGTTCTATGTTTGATACTTCTTTCTGGAGATATTTTCTACCGCTTCAAGTTCACAAAACCATCCATTTGGATTGGAATCTACGCTTCACTATTTCGTAATATCTGGGCCATTATAAGTTGTGTCATCTTGCTGTTAATGTCGTTCAAGCTAGGCAGTAAGTAGTTTAATTTTTACTTATTTAGATTCGTTTATAATTGATCTTTTCCTAAGCAATTCTGTACAAATTTGCGGCTATAAAATTATTCGTGCCGTTGGGACGACTGTCTTACCAAGTTTATTTGGTGCATTCATTAGTTATTCGATGCGTTATTGGATCTGTCCGCCAACCTCTTTATATGAACGGGATGCAATTGGTAAAAAACACTGATATTAGCGATTATTTTCTCTAATATCTCCTTTGATACTAGGTTACGTACACGCTAGCAACTGTTGTGATGTCTTTTGCTGCCGCATTTATCCTCTACATCTTTTTAGAGTTACCTCTAACAACAATATTGAACTTAGCAACAAAAAGTAGTAAGTACAGTTTAATTTTTAACGAAATATAATTTTTCTTATTATTATTTCTCAGCTAAACCACGTAGAAATATTCCTAATAACGTACCCGGTTTGGAACCCACAAAGGAAACATCAGACATTCCAACGACATCCTAAAACTTTTGTTCCTTCGTATTTTTAATAAATAATTATGTAAATACTTTCTAAATTAAATATTTTTTAAATGTTTGAAGGAAATATAGCAGATAATAAATAAGAAACAAATAAACTCATAAGTACTGATTATTCTCTTTTTAACTTTTTATTTTACCGACGCTTAGGAAATAGGAGGACACATGTGAGTAATGTGTTTTTGCATTTGTAAGATCAGAGAGCATGTGACCCAAACATGAAATGCGTGTGAACATCTTTTCTGAAGCGAAACTATTTTAAGCGTGACAAAGTAATTGCATGATGCTATTACCCAGAAAATAACAGCTGTCATTAAGCGTATTGCAGTATAAGTTTAAGCTTAATTCAAAATCAAAGTAAGTTCCCAGTTTAAGTTGCCCATTCATCGCAATAACCTAGTACAGTGCTGTTTCATGTGATCGATGATTCGGAACATAGTTAAATAAAAAGTTTTATTAATCTTATGTGAAAAGAATCACCTTAATCTAAGTATAAAATCTTTTTTTTTATTTTTTTTAATTAAAGGAAATATGAATGTCCTTGTGAGTGCTTTCCTTTTAATATGTCCCTTATATGTTCTGGGTCAGTTTAATAGTGAGTAAATGATTTGTTGTCACTAGTGTATTGGAATAAATTCTCAAAATAAATCATCCTCACAGTGACTGAATACCGAGAAATGCCACCTTTATATTCATTCGATGACTATGATTCCTGCTTACAGACTCCAAGAAAGTCATCTTATTGTTTGGCTATAGCAGAGATCATTCCAAATACATCCCTAAGCCTATGGAACCAAATCGCTGTAGGTATTTTAATAAATAAATGTTTTGGTTTGTTTTCTGTTAATGCTTAAATTAATAAAATAAAACACGGTCAATTTCAAATTATATGATTGAAATTTACTCAAAGTAATTTATTTAATTTGTCTAATTGTTACTGAGGTGGTCGCCGTGGCGTAGTGGGTAAATGCGTCGAGTCACACGCCAAGGTCCTAGGTTCGATTCCAGGACTAAATATCTCGAATTCTTCACGGCTCCACCTCTTTCGAGTTACTGACAACACTCAAAGAGTACTAATTGTCTATGAAAGGCGTCTCAAATCTTGCTGTTCGGAGTCGGCAAAAATCTGTTTGTCCCCTCTACTCGTTAGAGAATAGCAGCACGCACAACACGAGTTGCTGAAGAAGCTAGTATCTGATCCATTATGGACTGTAGTGACACTCAATAATTATTAACATTGTTATTATAATTTTTAATTATTACTGAAGTTATCAGCTTCGTTCTGTTAGAAGAATACCGTTTAAATATTCGCGTGTTCATTTGATCTCCCATGAATGATTTTAGAAATGTTAAAACACTTGGGTTATCCAAGTGAATATTATTTTCCCTATATTTTAAATGAGCAACCTCCGATCTCATTGTTGTAAGTGATCCATTAACATTTTTGATCTGAAATATATAAATATCATTGCGTTGTATTGTAATATTAATTCGATTCATAATGTTTTTTATTCAATTTTTTTTTATTATTCTGGTGACTAAATTATCTGCATTCATAAAATTGAATTAAACACAATAGAAAATGTTTGGCACTGGGAGACTTGAGGGTGACTGACTTGAGGGAGAACGACAGTAACAAACATAAATTCCAGTTCAACCACAAATTATGGGAGTCGATGACTTTGATCGGCATGTGTAGGCATTACTTTCGGAGCATAAATAAAATATTACGTATACGACCTATGTGCAGTATTTGTCCGTCCACCTCAAAAGAAAATAATCGGTCGGACACATTCGGTAGCGCAATCGAACCCATTTCAATAAAAGAATTTTTACGATTGTGTTTATGTACATTTCATAAAACTAAGCAGAAACACCGAAATTGAACTGTTGGACTAAGCGAACGGGGGCAGATGTTGGATCCATTCATCCTTAGAGCAGATTTCATTACTAGTTTGATGAAGTATGAAGCATCAATGTTAGTTTGGCAGCAAAATATTGGTTTTACATACTTTTCTAAGAAGAAACAGCTTTGTCTGTTCTTCAACAACCGCAGCCGTCTTTTCTAGCTGAAAAGCCTTGTTCTTCTAATTTTGCAGTTGCGCATATCGCTTTCCCTGCGGGTTAAAGTTTCAAAGTATGTTTCAGTAACTGTTAGAAATTAACTGTTAAAAGTAAAGTGTATTGAGGTTTTGTTGCAAAAATAACTTTGTTCCCCGCAATGGACAAATTTTTCAAGACTGACAACTAAATTGATTTTTTTAAGAATTTCTCTGCAGATTATAAGCGCCACTTTCGCCATGACAACCTTTTATACGGAATATGTGTAAACCGATGTAAGGAGTTGCTTCGCCACCTCCGTCCATTTCAAAAGGAACTGCTTTACTCAGGAATCATCGAGAATATGGAGGTAATTGTGAACGAATAAAATACAAAGTACATACACTACTTACACTTTACGCAGTTAGTTGAATTTTTTACCGACGTTAATAAAAGGAAATCCGACAATAGAATTCAATATGAAAAAGTCATAAACATTTGCCTCAACTTCAATTTCCGACCACGATATGGATTGCAACTTCGGTCCTTCGTTGAATACTGTGACACCAATGAGGTTCCAAAAGCACTTGGTAAATGAAATCATAACTTCAAGCAAACCCCCATCGTTCTCATACTTCTGATTATTTAGATTTCTTGGAGATCATTCTTTTAGTGACATTGTGTACACTACTGATTCTGGTGGTAGTCTCCACAAGCTATGATCGCCAATTGAGGAACAAAAATAGCGAAAGCCTGCGCGGAAATGAATTCTACAAGAGAAAATTTCACACTCAACGTATGTTTCCATTCAGTTCTTCTGACTTACAAATTACAATTTAAAAACAATCTCCGATGATAGGGGATACACTTTTAACGTCATTCTCAATATATCGCAACTACTACCGTTTCGTCGTACCATCGCGTAGTGAGTTAGCCGAGGACTTGAGATTTTTCGAGGGATATCGATTTATTGCGACACTCCTGGTTGTATTTGCACATGTTTTGCTGATATTAAAATCTGTTCCAGTACTGAACCCTGAGTTCACAGAAAAAACATTTTATCAATTTGGATCAAACATTTTAGTGAATGGAAGCGTCATCATTCAGGTATTCTTTGTTATGAGTAGTTTTCTGCTGTACATTGGATTCCAGTCAAAATTAGCTTCAAAGAATCCTGGCCTTAGAGAGTGGATTAAATTGATTTTTTATCGTTACCTCAGGTAAAAATTGAAACCAATCTGCGCATTTAGCTAAGTTCTTATTACTTTACAGATTAACCCCGGCATTGGGGCTTATGATCCTTTTGAATGCATCCATTTTGCCTCGACTTCAAAACGGCCCATTCTGGAGACAAATAATAGAGGCGGAGTACGTGTTTTGCAGAGAGACTTGGTGGAGGAATCTACTTTTTATAAACAACTTTACATTGAAGAAGAGTGTTTGTATACTCTCAAGCCTCTTGTATGGCACATCAGTGAATATAGTAAATAAACATTTTCAGTGCCTCCATCAAACATGGTACCTTGCAACGGATTTTCAATTATACATAATTTTATCAGCTATCCTCATTTTTATAACAAGGTGCGTATATTGTGATAATATTTTAAAATTGGGTATTTTAAGTTGAATAACAAGTCTTTTTTGAAGCAATTTCCTACAATGTCGACTTAATAACAACGAACGCTTGAACTAAATTCAAATTTTTCAAATTTTCATTAAGTAGACTCACCGTCACCTACTGGTGGTCGCCGTTACGTAGTGGGCAAGTGCGTCGACTCACACGCCAAGATCCCAGGTTCGATTTCCGGACGGAAACCTCCCATTTTTTCACGGCACCACCTCTTTCGAGTTGCTGACAACAGTCAAAAAGTACTAATTACCTATGAAAAGCTTCTCAAATCTCAACGTTCGGACTCGCCAAAAAACTGTAGGTCCCTTCTACGCGTGAAAGAACAGTAGCAGATACAACACGAGTAGTTGTTGTAGAAGATATGCCCTTGTCCCTTGTCGGCTGTAGTGTAGTTTGAATACTTTTCTTATCTCCACCTCTTTCGGTTTGCTGACAACGGTCAAAGAGTTTTGACTCTAAAAGAAAAACCTTATTCGGAGTCACCACTAAACAATATCACGCAGACCACAAGTCAAGAAGGTGGGTCCTGATTCTTTGTTAACTTAAGCACTACCCACTTCATCATATTTAATGACATAATGTAATAATTGATTTGAGGTTAATAAGATGAGACTACTCTTACTTACCCATCAGACTATTGATGAAAGCTCATAGTTTTATTTAATGCTGTCTTTTATAATTGAAGTTTCCTATTACGCTGCAAATAATAAATCCTATCAGCTATCACTTGGTACCGAATATACGGTCTTCCTCTTAATTGCCTTTTTTAGCCCTTAAGCAGGAGAGTTGTTGTTTACAGGCTCTAGTCAGTATAGTCAACGAACACTTGGTTTAGGAATACATCCTTATTATTCTATAGACACTAGAGTTAGGGATTATGTTTTTCCCCCTCATAGACAAACACATATACTACCGGAATATATTTTCTTTCGAACACCTCAATATCCCACTCTGAATAGGCGTTTGAAAAGTCCTAAACAGCATCAGTTACAAAGCGAACTCACGTTTGCAGATGTTGAAAGAATCCTTAATTAGTTCAACAATGTGTATGTACGTTGATTGTGACATCATGTCCGCGATAATGTATGATTGTTAAATCTGGACTTGACAACATATAGTTATCCTCTCAAGTAGAAATTAGAAAACATCGTAAGCCAAGTAAGTGGAAAATTCAAATAACTCCATAAAGCTGAGGACACAATACATGACATAATTGCCGTATGCAGCTTTAAGCCAAAGGTACACCTAAAATAAGACAACATAAGGACCATTTTTTTCTTACCATATTTTATTGTAATCAAAACACTGATAAATCGATGTTGTTGCGTTTTGGAAACAGAACGTTTGTTTGAATGATTAAAAACTGTGGTCAACGTGGCGTAGGGGGTGAGTGCGGCGACTCACACGCCAAAGATTCAAGTTCGTTTCCCGGTCTATAAACCTCGCATTTTTCACGGCACCACATCTTTCAACACTTTATGAAAAGTTTCTTAAATCACATGGTTCGGAGTCGGCAAAAAACTGTAGATCCCTTCTACTCGTGAGATAACAATAGCACGCAACAAGAGTTGTTGCTAAAGAAGCTAGGCCACTCAATTATTATTATTAATTTTTAAAACCATTAAACTTGTAACTTATTTACGCGATCTTCCTTTCTGGAACTGCTACGAATATTAAATGTACTTACAGATTCCCAAAAACAAAAACATATGTTTTAATAACAGCAGTTGTGTGCTCGTTTCTATCAACTGGCTTAGTTACATACTTTCTCAAATTGGACGCAATTCATCAGGAAACTCCAGAGTATAAAAACTAGTAACCGCATGCATAATATGATATTTAACCATGATTTTTTTTATTCATTCACAATAGATCCTATCGTTACTTTTTCTGGACAGATGGTGATACTATATACAAAGGATATACACCATTCTATACAAATTTTGGAGGATATTTTTTTGGCACAATCACCGGAATGATATACTTAAAACACAAAAACAAAGCAAAGAATTTTGAGAAAAGCAAAATGAAGCTTAACTTAATCACTTTTTTGTGCATTCCCACGGGATTTTTAATTCTTCTTTCTGGAGACATTTTCTACCGTTTCAAGTTCGAAAAACCATCCATCTGGATTGGAATATATGCTGCACTGTTTCGCAATGTATGGGCAATTATGTGCTGTATCATCTTGCTATTGATGTCTTTTAAACTGGGATGTAAGTCAATGAAAAGCTATGTCTTGTGACCAGAATTGAAAAAGTCTCTTTAGCAATTTTATATAGATTTGCGGCCAAGAAGGTGTTCGTCCCACTGGGAAGACTGTCGTATCAAGTTTATTTAGTGCATACGTTTGTAATTCGATGTATTGTTGGGTGTCTTCGTCAGCCTCTATATTTAAACGGATTGATATTGGTAAGAAGCCAAATGAACTTCGTGTGACATATTTCATTCTGAGTTTCTTGAAGCTCACATACATATTGGCCGCTATCCTTATGTCCTTTGTGGCAGCATTCTTGATCTACATGTTGTTTGAATCGCCTATTACAACTATTTTGCATATGGCAATTAAACGTTAGTATTAGGATTCATTTTAAAAACAAGTCAGCATTTACTGAAATTTTGTTTTCTTTAAGGAACGCACTGTACAAATGTTACTAATACTATCCAACTAAACTCGGAACCAAAAAAAGAAACCTTAGACACCGTAGAGACATCATAAAACAGGTTCCCTCCAATTTTATGTACTTAAAGTGAATTTAGCTTAGAATTAAATAATATATTTGATATTTGAAACTTGTATTGTAAAATAGTATATAAAAACATTAAATCCATTTTTCAAGTCATTCGAAATTGTTTATTCGAGTACGTATATGTGTATGTATGTTGAGGGAAGAAACAATTTCGATTATTGCTTATATTAAAGGCAGGGTGGCTGGAATGGATCTTGCAAAAGATGACATGAAAATAAAAAGCTATGTGGGGGATGATTCGAGGCGCTCATAAGCTTTAATCTCCATTGCGTAATGTGCACAAGTTAGAGAAGAATACAAGTTTTTAGAATAATACAAATTTTGTATTTTTTTCACAGAGTTTCATATTGTAAAAAATAAAAATCAGCTTATAATATTTTTTAATTTTTTATTTGATTTGTTTCGAAAAATCTGGAATTTCTTGGTGCTAAAAATACAAGCAAAATATTTTATTCCAAAATATTATTCGTTTGTGAACTGAATTTTTGAGTGTATTAGAAAAAATTTTCTTCATAGTTCCTGCAAAATGTGAATTAAAGTGAAAGCGGTATCGACTATCATTACTTGGAAAATTTTGTTGAAGAACGCAAGTGTAACAATATATAATTATTATACCCTTGTTGTGAATTCCTCTTTAATCATATACATGTATGTATGTATCATGTATGTATGTATGCGAGAGATATTTTTAATTGATATGGTAACTCAACACATATGTCAGGTTGTGTTTATCTTTAAGATCGTGTTCATATAAGCTTATGCAGGAACATGCACATGCTGTCAATTTCTGATATTCAATATATTTGTTGTTTTTGTTTGTCTCTTAAATATACGTTAATATAGAATGTATATGAATTCATGAGATATAATCTCTCAAAGACTCAGGCTCATGCGTTTATACAAAACGAAAATTGTTCACCAACCGGTCAGATGTTTAACGCCATTCATCTGATCGGGATCATCTGTGCATAATAATATATATAATAAGTATTTCTTGCTGGCAGTACTTACATTCTACAATTCAAAGTGGTTCCAACTTCGCAAATTAAATCTTGACATGTGAGTTCTGAAAATTCATCTGTCTGCTGCCGTTATTTTATTATTCTGTCACCCTTAATTCCCAAAAAGTACTTAAATTATTATATGTAGCAAAACTTCTTAAAAATCATAATTTTTTTTTCTGTATATATAGAAACAACACATTTATAATGGCATCTGTACAAGTTGATAAAATAAAGGATTCTATTGACAAATCCCTTCGCGACAACAGCAAACCCTGGGCAAAAAGCTTTGAATTTTTAGAATCGAAATCCAACATACCCCGACTATATTTATTTCTTGGTGAGTAATTTTGATTTATCTGGTAATTGCCTTGACTCACAATTGCAAAACCAATGGATAAATATGTTGCAAAGGTCCTCTTAGGATTTCTGATTTGACCTTCACCGCCTTTTCTTAGAATATGTGTAGATTTTTTTGTGTATAAAATTGCATTACAAAAAGAAAAGAATAGTGCATAAATAATTATGTTGTTTGTGCAAATTAAAAAGACAGCTGATTTCTTATCTGCAGCATATATCAGTTTTGATAAAGACAGAATGCACAAGATCCTAGAATCTAATTTTCTGTGCATTTGTACTGTGTTGGATATCTTAAAGAAATCAGCATCAACTGATATTGACACGTAGTCAGAAACACATATTGGAAAAGTAAACCTCGTGAAGCGTTTTTGTTTTTGTATTCTCTTTTTAATATTGTCTCATTTCGCTATTCAATATTGACACTGATGATGAATCGACATCATCCTTTTAGAACACGAGAGGTCAGAACATATGGATATAGACAATCGAATACATTAACCAGAGTGATTAAAGGTAAATAATTAGTTGTAATTACAGACGAATGCTAAGCGATTTAAGATGAATACTTTATAATGTGTCAATTTTTGAATTGGGTATACATATGTACTATGACTTATGATATTAATTGGTGAGATTTCAGTTATATTCGGAAAGAAAATTTCTTCGAAAGTTCGTCAATAAAATAAAAAGTGATGTGGCTCGGGGCGGTCCAATTAGGTAAACGTTAGTCTGACACGTAGTCATCGCATGTTTACTGCTGAATAACTACAGGGTTAAGCTTACAACCTAAACTTGACAAATTTAAAAAAATAAAACTAGTTTTTGCTACATGAGTATTCAAAACAGCAACATCATTGGCATTAATTAGTGTGTAAGTATGTGTTGTAAACCATGCTTGGAGGTAAATGTACTAAGTGATTTTACAGCTTAATAAAGCTGTTAAAACTTCAAGGAAATTCTGACTTCGGATGGCGGATAAGGATTATTATCTATTTATTATATTTGTTATCATAAATAAAATGCAATAATTATAATTATTCATCGTTTTCGTAATAGGAAGCATATTTTTGATATTTAGAATATTTGGTATTTAATTACATAGCATACAGTTCATACACTTTTTATTCAACAAATAAAACAATCTAGAAATGTAAACCGGAAATAGAATAATGTGAGTTAATTTAAAATTGTTAATATAAAAAAGAAGTTCATGACACAAAATTTGCAACTTAAAATAACGTTTTATTACTAAAGATAAGATTAGTTCGTTTAGAAGGTAATAGCTTATCATGCATCTAGGTGATCCCCACAGTTCTTGTTTCGATTCGTATTTTTTTGATTGGTACGTCAATTTTTATAAATAAACATCAAATATAAGTGTGTATAGATCTGCGTTGACCACAGGACTGCTTAAAAATAAATCAATTTTGAGTCAGAGATTTTTGCACTTGCACTGCAATGCTTGGTCGCCGTAGCGTAGTTGTAAGTGCGTCTACCGCCACGCAGAAAATCTAAGTTCGATTTCCCGACAGGACACCTCGCATTTTTTCACGGCACCACCTCCTTCGAGTTGCTGACAACACTCAAAAAGTATCAATTGTCTCTGAAAAGCTTCTCAAATCCCGCCGTTCGGAGTCGGCAAAAAACTGTAGGTCCCTTCTACCCGTGAGAACAGTAGCACGCACAAACGAGTAGTTGTTGTAGAAGCAAGGCCCTGGTCCCTTGTGGGCTGTAGTGCCACTCAATTATTATTATTATTACAATGCTACACTTCTAATTCCACAAAGTAAAAAGCCATATAAAAGACACTTACTATTTTGGTTTTAATAAATCAAACATGCAATCGTTAATTAATTTGTTGGAGATACACAAAATAACAAAGTTAAAATTAAAAAATGTATAGTATTTTCTTCCCTACACGCACAACAATTAATTCAGTAGGAAACTCAATGTAACGATTCAAGCGATTAAAATCTGAAATAAATCCTTAATATTTTGATTCACGAAAGCCACAAGACATAAATGTATGCTCTTTCTAAAAATACCCCGATATATTCCACTCTAGCATACTGCTATATATTTTGATTTTACATTTTTCTGTTTGTATAAATATATTAGACAAGCATTCTCTGAATGCAAATACAACGAATTATAGGGCATCGCTCAGACAATTATATGAAGTGCATATTTGTATTCTTTGACAAGAGCTAGAGAACATTTATAGAAATCGCAAAGGCACTGGCTACGCTTCTTTGTGTTTTTGTGATGCTTCCTAGAAGCAGTGAATAATGTTTGCATAGGAAGGGACAAGAAACATTCTCTGAAATAAAAACTGCTAGTACTTAAGGTGTTTTACTGTAACTACATACATACATCGTGGTCAGGTTGAGAGTAAAATGTTTGAAAAACTCGAAAATAAACTAATCGAACTGTTGACTAGTGAAAATGGTTGGATGTATCAACTTGGTCAGAGAATTAATGAAATATTTTTAATTTTCATCCTTTTATACGATTTGTAACAAATAATTGATTAGGATTTTTAATTTATTTTCAGGTGCTGCTGGACTTTGTGGCATATATTTAATCTTTGGTTATGGAGCACAGCTATTGTGCAATATTATCGGTGTTGTATATCCGGCCTATATATCTATACACGCTATTGAATCGAGTACAAAAGTAGATGATACTAAATGGTTGACCTATTGGGTAACATATGGCATCTTGTCAATAATTGAGTACTTCTCGGTGATTCTGACATCAATAATTCCACTTTATTGGTTGTTAAAAGTAAGTATCTAAAACGTAAACAAATTAATAATGATACAGGACACAGGATATTGCAAAATATCTTGGTTGGATATGACCAAGATAGACAGTTTTTTTTCAGATATATAATCAGTTCAACTAAACTCTTTATTCCATTTTTTTCATATCATCTCTTTTTAAGGCAATATTTGAGACATTATTTCCAAGTTCTTATGCAAAGCCGATATGTATATGTTTGCCTGATATAAGCTAAATACATACTTCGTTCCAGCACATGTTTCATCGTCACCAAACTTTTTGTGATGGACATGATCCACTACAAGAGTCACGGGGCAATGTGCACACACAATATCTCCAAATCAGTTGTTCCTCCGTCACCGAGTATATCATATTAGGAGTTATGTATGTCCATTCGATATGAGGTTGGGTTATTGGACTTGACCAAACCACCTCTTCCATTCTCGCCCACATTTATTCTAAGAGAACATTACAGACCGTACAGATGCATCGGCCTAAAGATTGTGCCTTATTAGATTTATTATTTGACATAAATTGTATAAGTTAATCTGATGTATATTCCAATAATTCTAACATTTAAAGTTATATGTACTGCAACAAAACGTTAACATTTTAATAATCAATTCCTTTTGTGTATTTCAGTGCGTTTTCCTTGTCTGGTGCATGCTACCGATTGAGAATAATGGTTCATCCGTCATTTATCAACGCATTGTCCGCCCATACTTTTTGAAGCATCACAAAGGTATATTCGTCTTTACTAGAATCTTAGCCATTTTGTTTAAAATTATATCAATTTCTATTTTAGCCGCTGACAAGTTAATGGACGACATGATAGACAAAGCAAAGAAATCTATAGAAACCGTTTACAAAGGCGAATAAACTTCACGTATAGAAAAGAAACTAAAAATGAATCAGATGTAGGGTTGCATTTTCTGGACATTTTCACCTCATCAAGTGTTTCTTTTTGTGACGCTTTTATCTCCAATAGTCTCTTATCCATTTCACTACAAATTTGCGATGGAGTTCTTTTTTTATTAATACCTTTCTTTGTGGTGGAACATTTGATTGTAAGGTTTTGAAATGCTGTTTGTTGTCAAGGAGAGTGGAAGAGTGGAGAAAGTTTCCACACACTATTGATATAAAATATGCCTTGAGAATTGTACTTCTGTGCTTTACCTTTAAAATACGAAACTTTAAGTAAAGATAAATAAATTGTAGTTTTAAATAAAAGAAATCAACGACAAATTATCTGCAAACAGTTTTTCTTTATTTCTGTTATTATGCATTCGGATCATCTTTCTTTTCACTTTCTGCATCATTTGACACATTTTCTGCTGCTCGTTGTCTATTTCTCCATGCCGTCATGTATGTAGCAGGATGGATTGGAGCAAATCCAGCAATACCAAGAAGTTCCGCAGCTGGTTTGGACAAGTGTGCACCATTACCTAACCAATGACGAATTCTTTCGAAATTAAATGACACTAATCGTTCGTTGTGCTCATTGACAAGAGGATCGTATGTCCCAACTTGTTCAATCACAGGCTGATGTTGATGCTTTCTTCTCTAGGTAATAGAAAATGTATTTCGTAAAGCTCAATTTGTGATAATAAGTTGGTTACCTCCATCACAACAATGTGGTAAAATGGCCTATTCGTGCATCCCCAACGTACGCATCTTATTATTTTTGCGGATTTTCTATAAAAGCGTCCAATTCCACTTGCAGGCGATAATGACATTGTAAATAAGTTGTATTTACTTAAATAAATATTTTATTAATATTTTTTCAAATGAAAATTTGACAAATTATCCACACGCTTGTCAGGTTCTTGACAACTGATGATTCGAGATATGTTCAATGAGATGAATTGGGGTATGTGGTACAAATGTTTTGGTGAATATAAATTCGCATATTTTGGTTCTGTTTGGTAGTCTCTCATAATGTATTGTAAAAGTGTGTTGCGTAACATATCTGTTAAAATCATCGTACAAGCATAAAACATAGGCACATAAAGCATTATTTTATTTCTTTATTCTAATTTAACTGGTATAATTATTTGACCATTTATACCATTTCTGTACTAAAAACAATGTACGTGTATTACCGAACTCATCCTCCGGGTCACGTGACCTCCATATTGAAGTGCGTTTTCTCGGCGCATTTGCAGGTACGGTTTGTGTCGCTCTGTAAAAATATAGTTTTCTTATAAACAATACGTCTGTTATCCGAGCTCTTGTGGTAAATTATAGTTTTAATCTTACACAACAATTAAGTGCATAATATATATCAACAATAAAGCATTATTAAGTGAGAATCTTAATCGAAAATGTATTATCCATTGCCGTCTCTCCAGCCGCTAGTGTGGAAAGTTGCCATTACGTTCCGCTAATTGTGCCCTAAAAAACCGAAGATGAAAAAGAAGGCTATATGAAATTCTCCAAGCAATGGCGTCTGTGTGTATATTCCGTGGGCACATGGCCGTAATTAATTTAACAGCTTGCGGGTTATAATGTAAATGAAACATTACAAAAAAAATGCTTTCTCCTCTTGAAAATCTTTGGATATTTAATCATATGCTCGATATTTCTGGGGAAATTTCATGACACCAGGGAAGAAAATTGAGTTATAGATTTTTTTTATATATCTTCTGTCCTCTGCTCTTCTCAGCACTCAGATTTACCCCCCATTTTGTCCCGTTCTTCGGTTCTCGTTTTTGTTCCTTTTCTGTGCGTTATTTTTCAATTCGGCTCAACATACGCCTTCTCTTCTTCATGGCATTATCAAGTGATAAGAGCGAGCGAGATATTCATATAAAACGCCGACAAACAGCAGGTTTACCAAATTGACCGTTCGAAAAAGGAACCGAGTTGGCCGCATACAAAACAGCAAAACCTGAGGGGAACACAGCGACAACGACCAGCCGCGAAAGAGGGAGTAAGCGAAACCATAAAAAAGAATAAAGAGGTTCACGAACGCGATTCGGATAAAAGTATTTCCTAATTAAAAAATTTCTTGTGCATGCAATATAAAATTTAGTATAAAAATAATTAGTTATTGAATCTGTTATATAAATCTATGATTGCTTTATGAGTGAATGAAAAAATTAATTTCGATGTGTGTGCGCTAATTCGCTTATCCACCAAGGTGTGGAGAGTGGAGTATAGAAACCGACAAACGACAAGACAAAAAATTATATACCTCGTTCACCCACAACAAAAGAAAAAATGAAATATTTAATCTCTTTTCTCTTGCACCAAGTCTTGTGTTTTCCAAGACTTCATTGTTGGTTTGTTATTGTAGCTATTGCATTATTTGCAGCCGCAAATCGGCTAAGTGTACACGCGCTGATTCATCAGCATTGTCGTCGTGTTGTGTTCACACCTCTTTTTTTAGGGTTAACGAAACGGCAACCGGTTGGAATATCATTCTCGTTTAATATTTTTTTCACTCGCTTATTCTTGAATTTATTACCAGGAAGACTATGTTCCAACTAATTGTAAGGTTTAAGAGAAAATCAAATTGAAAAAGGAAATGATGGATTGTATGATAAATATCAATCAAGTAAAATCAATATTAGATGCTCGCCAGCCTCAATCTATATTCATTTGTTTTGCATTCCCATTTGCGAGTGAATCAACGTACGGGTTATATATACGCCATTTTCATGTCTGCTACAATGTAATCTCTCTTAAAGCTAAATTGTCTTTCTAGCATAATCCTCAAAAATATTGTTGCTCTAGTTTGCCCTTTGATCAACATTCTACGGCCATTCGGCAAGTGAACGGCCTACTTTTCCATCAATTTGGTTGATTTACGGCTATTAATGGCAGCAGTGCCTGAACAATGTGCGGCTTATGTTGTTCTTTTAACGTGTAATCAATCGATTTCGCACTTTGTCATCTTAATGTATGCATGAAGGTTTCTTTACTTGTGCTTTTAAAAATAAGATTTAGCTTAGGAAAATGTTTTGTCTTATTTAGCGGAGCTATGAATGAACGGCAATGTTAGTAAAAATGAGGTGAACTGGAGAAAGTCAAATTTCTTACCAATCATTGTAACAAGTTAAAGACACAATTTTCTAACAAACTATGTGTGTTCGTTATGCTGACAAAATATGAGTTGATTCATTAATTTCTTTAAGCGCAATCGGTGTTACCAATTTATTTTTATAATTTGTATTTTACTAAGCATGTGAATGGAAATTCATGCATGTGAAGCATTTTATAATTTGACTATTAACACTGAGGAAAATATCTCAACTCCTCCATTCTCTACTCATCGTATTTTTGCCTTATATATAGGTATACGTATAACGTAGAATTATCAACAATAAAACGTTGATTAGGTAGTACATATGTTAACTGAAAGGATTTGGCTCGCGTATCTATTCGGTAGTTGCTTCTCTAAAATAAACCGGTTCCACGTGTATTTTGGGGTGTTTATGAACTCGTGAGTGATGCGAGCAAGGAACAGAGAAAAGCAAAATATTGTCGAAAAAGTAGTCTTTACAAGCTGATAAAGCCTATTTTGCGTACTTAATGACTGGGAAACAAGAATCAGCCTTACAGTGAATCATTAGGCAATATTATACGTATGAATAAGCTGTTTTTTCTCATTTCTGTTTTAGCTCTGAAAGGAGAAACAACAGCACGAAAGAATCCATACACATTTCTTTCCCTCGAAGCAAGTTGTTTTTTATTTTAATTTTCATTTTAGCTAATTTGTAAATACAGTGTACATAGACATGAGCACACAAAATCGATCCGGCGGCGGCGGTCGCAACCAGAAAAAATCAAATTCTGGTGGTGGCGATACATCCAATAAAAAAGGTGATGTAGGCAAAACAGAAAAAGAAAAATCACAACCAAAGGTACTAAAGGTTAACAATGAAAACACTTACAATCATAGGTTCGTAAACTAATGTTATGGTACTTTCTTTTTAGCCAACATTAGACCAGATTCGTATTGCTCAGGCCGCAGAGATTAGCACTGTTGCAGAGGACCCAAAAATGCCTGAAAAAGTTGCAACATTGATCGAAATGACTCAGAGGTCTGAAGAAGAAGTATGTTGCGCACTGTATGAGTGCGATAATAACTTGGAGAGGGCTGCTGTTTTCTTATTAGAAACACTTCCAGTGGTAAGTTATTCTGTTGTTGGATATGATGATAATTTTAAGAATAAAATAAATGCTCATTGTTTGATTATAGGGAGCATTTGAAACGTTAAAGAAGAAAAAGAGCCGGTCCACGAATTCAGCAAATGAAAACGCTGGTGATGGCGAGTGGACTGACGCAAATGCTAATACGGATAAACGGGAAAAGTCTCGCAATAGGAGTAGCACACGTGGCGGCCGTGGAGGTAACGACAGTCGCGGCTGTAAGTATAATAAGTATGCCAACTATCTGACTGAACATAATTGTGTTTATTAGGGCGGGGCAGAGAGGCTCGGGAAAACGAACGAAATCTTGCGGACTCTTCGGGTCGTGGAGGTGGCGATGGTGGTTATCGCAGTGGAAATCGTGGTCGAGGCTCCAGTCGTGGGGGTGGATATGTTGGTAGAGGAGGACGAGGCGGTCGCCTTGGACAGCGCGGAATGGGAAGAGATCAAGGAAGTCGCAGTAATTACTCACGGCACCAAGATCAAGACCATCAAGAGGTTGAATTATGGGACAATACTATTGCCACAAATGCAGAGAAACAACAACAGCAGCAGCAACAGCAGGATGATGCTTGGGGCGATTGGGATAATGAAGAATATGTTGGCTCCCTAAAGGATAGCAAAGTGTTTACACCAAGCAACTTACAGCAAGGCCAACAACCTGTTGTAGGTGGCGTTGGCGGTGGTGGAAATACTGAGCTATCAGCACCGCCGGGCTTAGAACACCATATAGCGTCGTCGCAACAGCAGCAGCAGCAACAGCCGCAGCAACTCAATAGTGACGAATTGGTTCAGCAGTATAATAGTGCGGTGGTGAATAACAATTCGAACGTGGCAGTATCTGGAGCTGGAACTCTGAATCAACCTCAGTTCCCCGATATTCATTCGTCGAACGCAGGTCATAATATGCGACTGAGTGGATTAGATTCACAGCAAATTAAGAGTTCATCGACTTTGTCGGCAGAACAATCTCAGTATTTTAATTCGCTAACATCGCAGAATGCAACTGTTGCTGCAGTGGCAGCAGCTGCGGCGGCGGCAGCGGCTGCAGTTTCTCAGCAGGCGGTGAATGTGAATTCTTACCAAACTTCTTCTGTGCAATATCCAACATCGTATGGAACAGTATTTGGAGATCAAAATGTCTCTTCGCAGCCATCTGTGCGAAGAGCGAGGGCCAAAGTGCCACCACCATCTAAGGTAAACGAATGTGTTTTATTACGTTCATTGTCATTCTTATTAGTTACAATTTCAGATTCCATCGACTGCTGTGGAAATGCCAGGGGACACTCTTAATAGCATTGGATATTTGGATGTGCAATTTGGTGGGTTGGACTTTGGCACAGAAGATTCTTTTGATGCATTGCCTGAAAAGTTCAACTCTGCAACTGCAATCGATAGCCAGCAGATTGCCCAGTCGCAGGAGGTTGTTTCAAACGACTATCAAACGAAGTCGAATTCACAACAACAAGCTGTTTTGTCTGCAAGTTTGCAGAATTCTCAAATCGTAAGCCCAACGTTTTACTCTTGTACAATTATGTCTAGGAAGTAATGAAACAAATTTTACTTAACAGTCGGATAGCCTTACATCAGGATACCCTCAACGTAATTCAACAAACGTTCAGCAACAGCAGAATTCTGGCGGTGTTGGTTCAATGAATGCGCAAACAAACAGTTCATTGGATCAGTTGTCGAAAAATGATCCTTATAATCAATCCAATACATCAAGTACAACTGGTTACCAAAGCTCGTACAATTCAAGTTCATCGGCTAATAAATCATCATCATACCAACCCACGGCAACTGGTCAAGGCTACAATAGTGCTAGCTACACTAATGTGCAAGTGCGTACATTTACATATGTATGCTGTTTTCTACTTTTTAACTATTTCCGTTTAATGCAGGCTTCATCAACCAGTACATACCAACCACCGTCAAATAACTACAATTCTTATAACCAGAATTCTGTGAATTCTTACCAGCAGCAAGCGAATGTATCTTCTGTAAATAGTTCATCGAATTCTGTTGCTGGTAGTGCTGTGAATAGTAGTGGTTCAACGCAAAACATTCCCGTGGGTGGAAATAGTAGCAGTACCGTGAATAATGCAAGGTCAGTGATTTTTTGTTTTTATCATGTTTACACTTTGTTACGTTTGTGTCGTTTTATTTTTTCACTGAAACATAAAATTGTTGTTTGAGTTAACACTTGTAAACAAAACTTTTGTGCGTCTTATGTTGGAATGAGCATTTTAAAGGGAACGCGATCGTTATTTTATTCCTTCATTTCTATGACTCTCCTTAAAATGGAATATATTAAACAATTTCGCTAGAAGCAGCTTCTATATTCAGATCTTTTCAAAATAATAGGGACAGAAAAAAGTACATACCATACAAAAGTACGTTACCATATCCTATAAGTTATCATATGAATAGATTGCAACCAATACCAAACCCAGAAAAACAGACCTACGTCATGACGTTACCTTCCTCATGTTTAACAGAATTGAAGCTCTCTTTCTTCCCTGAGGGTGCCTAAGATTTCAACGACTCTCCGAGGCAATCAAATGTATTTTAATTTCATTATAGTTCTTAAAACTTAAAGCGAACTTTTTCCTTGCTTTGACTTTCTTTTTAGCAAGATAACTTTGCGTGGTCGCCGTGGCGCAGTGGTAAGTGCATCGACTGCGGCGCAGAAAGTCTGGGTTCGATTCCCGGATGGGACACCTAGCATTTTTCACGACACCACCTCTTTCGAGTTGCTGACAACACTCAAAGAGTATTAATTGTTTATGGAAAGCTTCTCAAATCTCGCCGTTTGGAATCGGCAAAAAACTGAAGGTCCCTTCTACTCGTGAAGAACAATAGCATGCACAACACCAGTAGTTGTTGTAGAAGCTAGGCCCTGGTCCGTTATGGGCTGTAGTACCACTCAATTATTATTATTATTAACTTTGCGAGTTATGGTAGCAGATTTTATAGCAATCTTTTTTGTACCGTTGCAGCATTTATTATATTATTAACTTTCGCAGCAATTGCTCTTGATGACATGAAGGACTGTTCTTTTAGTTAGTAGATTTTTCCTCTTGCTTCTTGTAAGTTTTCCTCTTTTCTCTGGGATATTTAAAAAACCAGCATACTACTTCACTCCTATGCCTCCATTGGTTTCAGAACCCTATTCTTTATTATAAAAGAACTTTGTTTCCCTTGCGCTGTTTCAGCCCACGTGTTTGACGATAAACCAATCAGTCAGTATAACAGAATAGAATATTTAAAACGAAATTATGCCCGAAGTTGTATAAGTATTAATTTGATTTGTATTTACAGTTTTCGATTCGATATGCGACGATCAATTGGAAATGTAAATAATTGAATTCATAAGGCGACATTCATATTTGTCCATTTAAAGTATGACCTTCAGCTTTGATCCGCTGCAATATGCCACCAACCATAATATTGTATTAAGGTAAAAGGTACTTGAGATCGTCTTTATTAATAATAGGTTTTTTAAAAAATGAAAAAAGCTTCTATTCCACGTCGAAATTAAACTGAAATATGTCCAACCACTTCAGAAGGTTTATAGTCGTATGATGGTTAGAGGCTCAAATTCCCGATTAACAAACAAATCACGTTCTATCTGCGCAAATACGCAATTCTACCAAAAAATGTCTTTCCCCTAATTTATTGTTTTTACACTATCGCTTCTCAAAATTCAAAAAGAGTGTACACAATGAAAAATGGTCACATTCATATTAAAGTTTTAAGAAAAGAAAACAGTAATTTGGGTGTGAATAAACACACAAACCAGAATTTTAACGAAATCAAATAAAAATTTCCTTCGCAGAGATTGATGCTTCCCAACACTTTTTTTTTAATTCTGTATCTCATAAAAATTTACCTCCTACATTTATTTATTGCAATCATTCTACAAACAGAAACCCCGAACTATAAATATAATTCATTTTCAATTCTGTTTCTAGAATATTTGACAAGGTTTCTTTTTTAGTTGGTTATATTGAATTAAGAAAATAGTCAGATCAACTCTTTATAGAAAGTTATAACTTGAACCTGTTGTGTACCAGTTTCCATTTTGAAACAGGACACGCTATTTTTGCATTTGTTTTAACAATGAAAGTTGGGATTAAATTTCGAAATGCTCGTACTTAAAGATACACAAAGGAACAAATAATGCTTAACCTAACAACAACAAATTAACACTTAATTAACATTATGAATAGAGTTTTTTACTTACGTAACGTCCTAAAGAAATTTGATAGAAAATCCCGAGAAAAAAACAATTGTTATTTTTTCCCTTTGAACAATTAACAGTGCAAATTCAAATGCCGGATATTTATCCAGCCAGTACCAAAGCAATCAGACAACATCGGCTTATCCATCACAACAAAGCGCGTACCAAAATAGCCAAAGTGTTTACGGCGGTACTGGGCTTTCAAATAATACAGGGTATGTATTCGCATTTATAACACTTGTTGAACTAATGTTGTTTTTTATCGTTTTATGTTATTATATAAGTGTTTACGTATACTTATACCTTTCTTCCTTCCCAAACTTTGCTGTATGCTTTTCTTCTTTGTATGTACATAATATTATTTTTTTCATTTGCTTTTCGTTTTAATCATAAGAAAAAAAGAAACAAATAAAAAAATGCTTTTAATAACTAATAACATAGAATATAATATTACACGAAGCTCATTTCGTCAATACAGCATCGGATATAATTGGAAGTAAGTTCAAATTGATTGTTTGTGTGCAGACTAACTTGTGTTGTATCACCCTCATTCGCATAAAAGTCTGTACCAGAAAAAAAAAACGCTTACATTATCTATACCGTGAGATACCAATAGGTATTACATCAATCCATTCTCTGCATCTTTTATTTGAAAACAATAAAAAAGTGCGTCAGATTTCCCTTTTCTGTCGCTACAATAGTATGCACACGTATGTGTTTGACACTTGTGAAAAGTCCCTATGCTGAACAAACGCCTTTCATATTTCATATATTCACTTCTTTTAAGGTGCTGGTAAATTTTAAGGTGTATTAACTGTGAAGACGGGACGCCAATAATTCTTTCTCAGAATACAAGTTTTAGGTTAAGTCTTCTTCTGTTCGTTAAAAGGCAAATTTGAAAGTTTTTTTTCTACAATATTAACTTATGTCATCGACAGCACTAAAGTTGAACTGATATGCCTCATTTTACGAAATGATTGTGGTGTAGTAAGTTAAGTGATATACTGAAATGACTTTACTTTTAAGGAAAAATGTCATGGCATAAGGCCATATACTATAATATATTACCTCAAATTACTTTCGCAATAAAATAGCAGACCATATGGCATTATTTAACTTTGCAAAGTGTTATAGGGCGTATTTTTAATGTACTAAAATTATTCCGGTAAAGACCAGAAACGCAATTCAAGTTTGTAACAGTTAAAAGTAATGTAGGAACGGGACATGCCTCTCCCAACGAACCTCCGTTCAGGGCCACAGAAAAAAATTGGGATAAGAATTGCACCAACCCTTAAATAATGGGTGAATCATCTTAAGGTCTGATATATAATGTAAACTTAAAATAAGTTTGAACATGAGTTTATCTCGCGGATAACACGAGTAATGTTCTGTTGTCCAAAGCTATGATATCGCACAATCTATACGACCAATTTACCAAAGCATAACGTAAAATTAAATGCCACCAAATAATATCTGGTAGAAGACTTGTAGCTTCGTCTTGATTTCAACAAAAACTTCTACTGAATAAAAAAGACAAAACAGTTTCATAGGAGTGCCGTGTGGTCTGATGAATCACCCTTTACTATTATAGCCCAAGCATGTCTCCCATATCAAATTTACTATTTATCAGTCCCATCACAGACCGACGCTTGTTGCTTAAAAAAAAGTAAAGAAACTTAAAAGTGACCTAGTTTTATGAATCGAAACGGCAAGACCGTAGCGGTCTCCTGTCTCTTTTCCTAAATTGTCACAACAACATATGGCCTTGCCCTGTCACTGCTAAAGATTTCCAAACAGAACAAAGGCATGCATAACTCCAGTGGTTGTTGAAACATGTTTCAAAATTATACTTCAACTCTTCATCATTTTAATCGCATTTTTGCTAATAATTTTATAGAGTTGATCTAAACCTCTGTGGGAAAAACAAAAACATTTCGCGAAAGATTATTTCCGGTTAAAGAATAAATCAAGTTTTTTTTTAACTTCTACCAATGTATATTAATCTCTGTCCAAATAACAAATTTTTAAAACAATAGTCGTTTAAAGAAATTGTGTTTTGCCTTTCTTCAACTCAGCATCTTAAAATTTATAATGCACAGCATATATGTTTCCATTTCCAAATTTGTTACACTTTATTTTAAAAAGGATTATTTTTTTTTAACTCCACAATTTATTACTCATTTTTTTCTCAATTGTGTGACCCAATTAATTTACTAAAAATCAAATCGCATCACATATAGGTTCACTGGTAGCACAAGCACTTCATCATCTCAGTACAGTAACTTTAGTAGTGCTAAACTGAAGGATACATCTACTACATCGTCTAGTTCTCATTACGACAGGTAAGAATAAACAGTTTTATGTTTTTAAAATAAAAGTTTGCTATGCATGCTGTCGTATGAAATATTCCTATTTATTTGTTTTAATTTGTGAGTAAGATTAACGCAATAATAATTTACTTCTTTGTTTGTATAGAATGCTAATTTTTACCAATTCCTTTCTTCATATCGTTCATATCAATGCGTTTATAGCATGTTGATACACATTGATCAATTATATAAAACAAATAGTGTGAGGTTCGCATACAATCTTTATACAATGACGAAAATTTCGACTTTAAAGTTCCTTCTAACGATTTGCAATTTATAGTCGAGGGAATCATCGATCAGCTATCGGTTTGTAACCCCATTCAAATTTTAAAACCAATCACCTCTAGTAAGGTCCTTTAATAATGTCATCTGTAATATTTTCGTAGAATGTTCAGGTGCATATTTTTTAACCCTTTGTTGCCCGAATTATTGTTTTTTTCATATTTTTGAAAACAAACAATAAAAATAGATTCATTGAACCTTGTTTATATTGTATTGACCATGGAAAAAAATGTTGTTAACTTATTTCGTAGTATTATTAACATTTTATTGGTGGTTTCTCTGAGAAACCACTAGGCATTCACTGAAATTTTTCCGAAAAAAATAAAACAAAATAATTATTCAAAGAAAAGTAAAAACGAAAGGAAAGTAACATTTATTTAGTGTGGAATTTGGCAAAACAATTTTTTTCCGCTGACAAGCATAATGCTACTTGGCAGACTGAGCAGCACCATTTGGAACGATGGGGTTCACTTTTTGTGCTGCAATATGAACATCGTCTGGAAGTACCGTATGTTGGCAAGTGAGCGCACTGGTCATATCTCCTCTCCAATGAAACATTCGGTTTGAAATGGTTAATCTTCGCTTGTTCTGATGTTGAAGGACGACCTCTGCGCGCGTCATTTAAATTCACTCCAACTAGTCCTGATACCACCGCAATTCTGAATTCTTTCAATGATAAAGATTTGTCGTTTTCAGTTGACCTCGCTTTAAAAATAACAAAAGCATTTATGACGGAAACATCAAGGAAATGCCACATTATCCGATGCCACCACTTTTTGGACTTCCGATCAATTTCATAAAAAGACTTTAGCATGTCGGCTTTATCGACAAAACCCATATTTTTGTTGTATTCAACTACTATTTCCGGGCAACTGATAATAGATGAAGTTCCATCTTTTTGTTTTCGCGTGGTTGTTGAGTTTTTCGAAGGATCAAGGAAGTTTCCAAGAACATTTACAGCTTTAGTGTCCTTCCACTTCAAAAACGCCAATCCGTCCTTGCTGACACGCCAGTCAGAATTGCCCCTAACCATTTTTTTGTCTTCCAATAGGTCATTAGGCAGATCTTTTCTATTGGCGCGTACTGTCCCACATGCGTAGATGAATTGCTTTTTCAAATCATTTTGCAGTTGCACAGAATTAAAATAATTGTCGAAGTACACATTATGTCCTTTTCCCACTAAGCTTCGAGTAAGGTCTTTGACTACTCGCGCACCCAAATTCTTTTCGGCAGCTTCAGAGATTCGGCCTGTATATATTTGGAACTCTGATATGTATCCAGACTCATTGGCACGGACCCACATTTTATATCCACGCTTGATGGGCTTCATTGGCATGTACTGGCGCAAACAGCTACGTCCCTTGAACTTTATCATTGACTCATCCACGGATTGGTTTTTGGAAGGCTTATAGGATGATATGTATGTTCGGGACAGTGTTTCTATCATTGGTCGAATCTTATAAAGTTTGTCGAAATTTGCGCTACCCCTCAAAGGTTGTTGCGTATTATCGTTCAAATGAATGTTTCCCAGAAGCCATATAAATCTGTTTCTGCTCATCAAGGAGCTCAGATATTGATCTCGTAATTCGGGCTTTGTTGACCAGTAATCACGATAACTTGGTAATTTTTTAACTCCCATCATTAAATTTATTGCCAGAAAAGCTTTAATTTCTTGATTGTTGGTAGGAGTGTAAGATGCAAGACTTCCACCCGCTTTCTGAATTGCATACAAATTCGTTTGAAAAACAATCATATTTATTAACACTTCGGGATATATATGCAAAAAGATATCGGTTGGTGTTTCCAAATCTTCAGGAATGGTTGGTTCAGTGTCCTCTACAAATTCCTTTATGTGTCCCTCACAAAACGAATTATCTCGTGTCCAAACCGTAAAACACTCCCGTTCTCTAGCTCTAATAAGTTGTAGCGGAATTTCGTCTTCAGACTCCCAATCAGTTGGATTATATTGAACACCATCTCCAACACCTGCTCCAAAATCTTTCTCATTCTGAAGCAATATTGCCTCATCTGGATCATCCTCGTCCACATCTCCAATATCAGATTCCGGGTCCGATGGGATATCCTCTAAAATATCGGCAATATCATTATCCGTCAATTGGCGTGAATAAACCGTCCGCGTTCCAGCTAAGAAAAAAAAAATAACTAGCCGTTAGGTCCTGGTGGTTTCGTAGAGTAACCACACATAAATAATACACGACATCCATAGTACAATTTCATTTTCACACACAGCAGCGAAAAAGCACTACAGAATATCCTAATAAACTCGATTATTATCACACTTACCACTCATTTTAATTTAAAGCACAAAACTAACAAATTTTCTTACAACTCACTTCAAGCACCTTTCACAGTTGATAACTAGCTCACAATGACCCCCACTCATCACAAATTACAAGAATGTTGCACCTGAAAATTTTTCCTGTTGCTCTACGAATGAACAGGAACAAACGTGATATGGTGGTTTCCCATTGAAACCACTAGGAAAGCTGGAAAAAATTATTGATTTGGTGGTTTCATTATGAAACCACCAGTCAACAAAGGGTTAAAGAAAAATGTTTGCGATTTAAAAGCTTTAAAATTTTTAACAGACTAATACTTAATTAAAAAAGGAATTAAAATATCACGAAAAATTCAGGGAAAGTTAAAATATTCAATTTTGGACCGAGAGAGTTTGCAATATCAAAAAATTCGTAAGCTGTAGTTGGAATAGAATAGAATGAATCGACAAATTTGTGCATATTTTATTGCATTAAGGATCTTGATGTTAGGTTTTTTCTTTCAATAAAACTGGCATCACACACGGCCAAATTTTTTCAATCCACAAGATTGAATTTTCAAGAAATTGATTGTTTTCAGAAGCATTTGTTTAAAATATGGCATACATACTTATATGCTTAATTTCTTAGATATCCCATTGATCAAAATCATAACAAATAAATAGTTTAAAAAGGATACTATATACATATATGTTAGCCTTAAATCAAGAAAAGATTCCCGTTTGGTGTCATAATCTGTCACATTTTTCTGATTGTCAAAGTGATTATCACGCAATTCATGTTTAAAACAAACATTTTAGACAATTTCACCGATTTTTCTCAGTCTTAACGTCTGCTATGTGCCTCTAAATGAGGTAACTGTAGCCGGCCTGCCTTTCATTTATTTCTGACAGACTTTTAGTTAGTTTTTTTTGGGTCTGCGAAGCCATATATCCGCATAGTCATCAATTCGTTAGACTTACGTAAATTATCAGTATTTAAAAGTTATACACGTTCGAAATGCGTCTTTCATTATCTCATACACCAAAAGAAAGCTTAAAATGCTATTACGATGAGTCTGTCTCGTAATTAGAGTATGATACAAACTGCCTCATGCATGCGAGGGTGAGTACACATAAGTAGCGTTAAATAGTTTTGGCTTATAAAAATCAGTGTGTATATATAATATATTATATGGTGTGACTCTCAGTAGACCTCTCCTTGAAATAGTTGAGGATATTTGTAGTAAGATGGAGAAAAAAATGGAAATATTAAGCAAACAAAATGGAAATGAAAATATATTTAATTTTTTTATTTACTTTAATTATAGTGTTTCAAGTGTAACATCAAGCAGCGTTGTAAGTAGCACCGTAAGTTCCGTTCCCAGTTCAACAGCGACTACAAACAGTATGAGCTCACCGTCATTAGGTTTGACAAATACAAAAGTAACAAACTCAGCCACCAATGCCAACAAGAACAGTGCTGGAATGGTGCCCAACATCCAAATGGTTAGTCAATATATTCAGACTGGATTGCCCTACTATCAGCAACCAGTATATTCTTACGAGGATATACAAATGATGCAACAGAGAGTGCCACATGTGGTGAGTTCCTGCTGCTAAAATGCAAATGACAACACACACATTAAAAACACACACACACATTCATTAATTTATTCACACAATGCACGTCAACATTTCACTCGTTTTCATCTCGAAAATTTTGTCTAGAACAACAAAGAAAAAAAAACTCAAAGACATACGCATAACTTAACCTCTTTTTTCATCAGCAGAAAATCATTAATAACAACCTACGAAACTCCTTAAACATGATTCGGCATATAAAAAAGCATATAGTCAATTGTTCTCTTTGTGTCCTCATCCTAATTTTTGGCTTATCTTGTTAATTTTAGTGTTAAGTCCAAATCTTTCGCTTTAACATCTTAACGAATGCATTTTTGTCTCTAACCAATATCTGCTAGCCAATTAATAGTGGTATTATGTTTTATTTTGTATCAGCAGGGGTACTACGACCTGAATTACACGCCAACAAGCTTAGGTGCAGCAGGCGTGCGCGATAATTTAGGTTCAGTTGCATACTCAACAATGACTGATGGTCGTTTCACCAGAACTGACAATAACTCAAGTCCCGTTAGTAATGTTAGTACACAATAAATTACATTTTAAAACATGTTAATAAAATTATGTTCCTTCATTAAAGGTGTCCAGCACCATGTCGCAACAGGCGGGATCTGGTGGTCCAATGCTTAACGTTCCTTACGCATACTTTTATGGAGGTAACATGATGCCTGGAGGATTCCAATATGGAACACCAGCAATTTATCCGGTAAGCTTATATTTAATAAAGATTTAAATAAAAACATAAAATTAATTTTGAATATTTTAAAATTGTAGCAGCAAATTCCAGCTGCTAACACAGCATCTGGTGGTCAATTCCCAAAACCGTCCTACAATACTGGATATGGTTCAACCAGCTATGATGCCCTAACGCAGGCCTCACAGGACTATACTAAGGGAGCGTACCCATCTAGTGTAAATCAGCAAAGTAAATCGCAGAATGTAACAAATCCACCCCAGGCCGGAACCGGTTCCGATATTACATCATCAATGTATGGAAAGGGTCATGTAGCATTAAATAAAGTCAATGTAAGCTAAACATCTACAGTCATCGCCATTCTCTCTATCACAATTATAACGATTTCTTCAAATGTAGTCATATGAAAAACAAAATTTTCACTCCGGCACCCCGCCACCATTTAATATGCCGAATACACAGACAGCTGGTGGGACATCGGCCCAGCCCTACGGAATGTACCTTCAGCCGATGCCGACAGGTCATCACAATATGATTCACCAGCCAATTCACCCGGTAAGGTCTTCAAAAATCAAAAACGAAATTAATAATCGCTACATTCTATATATCGTTAGCGTTTTCTCATAAGCATAATGAAAGTTGAATCTGCTAGTTGCATGTGTTGTATCGTGATGTATTTGTCTCCAAAGCTGGAAAACAAAATATTCTTTGTGGCGAATCATGCTAACATATGAGACCACATTTTTTGTTCATACCAACATGTGAATAATTGCCACGATTAAAATCAATTCCAACTATATAGAGTAATTCGGCGTTAAAAGTTATTGTACTGCAAACTCGCTAGTTTGTGTCATTTTTTACTAAAAAATAATTCAAATCAATTTAAGTGACGGAAAAGAATGGCTCACATTCATGCAAGAACTTTTAAGATTGCAGGAGAAGTTTTGGCAGACATCTTTTGGCAATATTTTAGAAAATAGTTGATTAAAATCGGTAGACGCATGCACGAGACCGATCAGGAGCTGTTTGCGACAGGTAGATTGAAAAAGACAAATGGATAAAGTTATTCATATTCATTCAACATTTTTCAATGTATACAATGGCTCCTACAATTAATCGAATACACTGATAAAAAACAAGTTTGTCAGAATATTTCTTTAACAAAACAAATGTATGAAGAATTTAGCCTTAACACACTTTCATGTCTTATACATATTAACACATAAAATAGCGCTAAAAAGCAGTTCATTAAATATTCAAAATTGTGGAAAGGAATAAATTTTGTGAAATAATTTCACATTTAAGAAAGCAAAGTCGAATCTGTCATGTGAGCTATAAAAAGAGCAAGGAACAAAATTGATTTAGACTCATGGGAAGCTACTTGGCCCTTAAAGCTAAGTAGTAGATGCCGTAGAGTAGTGGGTAAGTGCATCGACTCTCACACCAAAAGTCCCAGATTCGATTACCAGACGGAAAATATTGTATTTTTTCACGGCAGTACCTCTTTCGAGTTGCTGACAACATAATAATCTCAAATCCCGTCACTCGGAATCGGCAAAAAATTTCACTTGTGAGAGAACTATAGCACACAACACGCATAGAGTTGCATTTAAAAAAAACTGGGCTATAGGGCTATTCAATTCACTTAGCTCTTTTCTTGCAGAAAATCCTTTCAATCACACCGTTGGAATTTCTAATGAAAAAATAGAAATTGAGTGTTGTTCATATCTGTAGTTGAATTTCTTAAAGTGATGTATTAAGATTTTGTGGAAATCTAGCTAATTTTTTTTTTTTTTTTTCAAAAACCAGACCATATTCTCTACAAACACCCAAATCGTGTTCTTTTATATAAAAACAGTATTTCGCCGCAAAAGATAGAGCTGGTGAGAGAAACAGTAATAAATTTCCCCAGTTTGCTATAATTTTATTATATGAAATTGTCGCTGCTTAATATAGATTTCAGACAGATTTCTCAGAGTGAAGATAGCCAGGACCGTTCTCATTTGAATTCATATTTTAAAAAAATGAGAAAAAGAATAATATGAAATAAGAAATGAAATCTACTTTGATTTTTAGGTTGATCTTCGTTGTACTCTCAGTATCTCAACAAAACGAAAAACTTCTGACATCGTAAAACAAGCGTGGTTGAAGCACGCTAAAGTAATAATGGTCCTCGACAATTTTATCAAAATTGTATACGGTGTGTGTGGCTGTCTTTCTCCTACTTTCGCTATTTTGTATTTTTTTTACAACAATTGCACAGACTTAGTGGCCCTACGTCCACTTCCAATATATCTATGAAGGCAATTTGAACAGTAAATTAATGCAATTCTTATCAAACTTATCACTTAGGAGTCGTTGCGATTACTCACTAACACACGGTGACTATCAAGCTTAAACACGACGATTTTTTTATTAATTCTTATTCTCAAATTTTTCAAATCGGTAGCGTAATCACCTTGTCTCGAGTAAATACCTTTTTTCATGCATTCATTCTGCATAGCCGCTTCTTTTTCTTTAATGTTTATGCTATTAATTATGAAATTTCACCCAAACGAGATATAAGTGCAATAAACACATATTTTTGATAGAAAATACCCAGTGTATACATACGCATAAATTAGCTGATCTCCCTTTCTAAGGAATTCGGTCTCATGAGTTTTGCTAGTACGTACTACTGTACTCTTCATCACATCATTGAAAACAATCTCATACATTAGACCAATTAAGTATTGAATACAACAAAGATTACTTTTGCATGATTTATTGTTTTTATTATTATTTTTTGGTTTTTTATGGTTCGTCATTAGATGGACGGCAGAATTCATAACTCATCCCGTCGGGTAAGTTAGTTAATTATTTTTGTGTTTTTTTTTTTATTTCCTTTAATGACGCTGCTTAATACAATACCTAGTACTTATCTTTTATGTATATAATTGCATTGACTAATCTCGCATATATTTTTTGCAATCAGTTTAAATATACATATTTAACGGCACTTAAACATTTGATTCTTATTTCGAGAAGCAATATAACAATGATTTTTGAATTATGAGATGTCATTTCATACGAAATCCAAGATATTTTCTAACAACCATTGACAGCAATTATAGGAGTTCCAACTGAAAATTCATTTAATTGAAAGCATTTCAAACCCATTTGAGTTGGAGGTACAAGTTTAATTTTTTTTTTTCAAACTTTATCATTTGATAATCCCCAGTCGCAGTGCAATTTGTGTTTGCCTTTTGCATTATTTCGAAATTGTTGCCATATAAATCTATAATAAAGGGTGGTAAATAAAACAAATAGTTTTCAGAGATAGAAAAATCTATGACAATTATGTGTGAAACATAATATCGGCTAAATGCTCGCCACGGCTTCGGTGGCATACTTCTATCCGGTGGTTAAAATTGTCAATGAATTATCTCAACCTTTAGCTCTTGAATTATTCTATGCTTATTGAAGTGTGCTTTCTTTTAAATACCTTCCAGGAAAGAAGTCCAACTTTGTAAAATAACATGATCGTGGCGGCCAATTAACATCGCCACGACGTAAGATAACACGGTCCTTAAATTATTTCGTTAACTGTGTGGCAAGTGCCACCATTCTGCTGGAAGGCATATATCGTCCACAAAATTCGTTATCTCACAGTAGCGAACAACATTTACGGTAACAGCTTGACCGGCCTCATGCATAAAATGCATTCGAAAAGCTTCAACAATCTTAACGCGCTGATCAATTGTATATCTCTCAATGGTTGAATTTGTCAGACACTGAAAACAAATGAAGTAAAAAATAGTGAATTTCCCTTGCTGGTCACAGATAGGATTTGGAGTGGTTGCGAGGTTGTTTGAATCAAATATTTAGCATCCATGTTTTGGCTGAAAATGTTTGAGGATTTCGTTCCTGAGTAGTATGTGTCTTTTACGTTAAAAAATGTTAAGAATAGTATAACTTTTAAGTAACTTTATTATATTAGAGTAATTTCGCTGAGTTTAGTCTCCATGTCAATTCCGGTTATAATGCAGGTAGCTTTGGCAAAACAAATAGGTATAATACAAATACAGTATTCTTTTTAATAATTTTCCTGCTCATCCTTTGAGGCGTATTTTAAACTTCAGATTTTTTTTTAGTTATACGTTTCAAATAATATTGGAAACGGTGTAAAATAATCATGGCCAGTGTAGCAATATGAGAATGACCATTGCCATTATTTATAATTATAAACGTATATGTGCGGAGTACAGCCAAAGTACCTGTTATACGCCTCTTGAATTATTGACTATACAAAAAACCTTCGTCCTTATAAAGTCCTAATTAATGTAGGTCCCCTTTACTCGGGAGAGATTAGTATCTGAAAAAGCTGATCTTTAGTTCATTACATACGGTAAAAGAAATATAAGTTGAAATTTATTTATGTTCTATGTATGTTTCGCGTCTTAACAAGTTAAGAAATTATCAATCAAATTTGAATCACTTACACAAAGTGATTCTCCTTCTCCATTTGTCTTTTTGTCTGTAATTTTATAATTTTTTTTTGCTTTTTTTTTTATAAATTTTCCATTAAAAATCTCTATAAAAAATGCATATCTTCAAAAAATAATGTATTTTGTATATATACGTGACAAATAAGATAACATTCTTTTCCGTGCATATGCGTGCATTAATAACGATATTCACTTACAACTACACGTTCATGATGCTTTCAAGGTTTTAAAATGTTATCCTCGAGTAAAAAGATGTTCAGACTAATGAAGCTAACATTACGTGATTAATCAGTATATATTTATATATAAACCATGCAACTAAAAGGATAATGACCTCGAACTTAATCAGACTTTACAAACTATTATCTCTACTTAATAATGAAATAATGTTTCACAGGATTCAAACAGCACTGGCCAGCGTCAGCAGTCGAGTAATCAAACAAAATCAGCTACCAAGCAAGGATATTCACCATCCTACTGGGCAGGACAAAATTAAATGCTACGTCAACAACTTCTACGAGTTTACTAAACGGAAAGAGAAAGCCGAAAATGTTTACACAACTTTACTGTTTTCGGGCGAAATAAAAAATAAAATAATTGAAAAAAACAACCACAACAACAAACGTTTGCATAACACTCTACAAACCCAATTAAAATTTATCTATTTAAAAAGAAAGCAAAATACAAATGAAACAACAAATATACTTTTTAAACAAATTAACCAACAGACAGATTTTTTAGTAATAGTATATGTACAACTGCTGAGCTCTCTTGTAGAAGCAGCAAGGAACAAAACAAAAGAAGAAAAATAAAAAACACATGTTCTCTTTGTGCATCAATTTATCGATGTGCGTTCTTGCTTAAAATAAAACAAAATTTAATTCAATATCAATAGAACACCTATAAATATATACATATATATGTATATATATATATATTTATATATATTTGTGGAAAAGCTCCTCTCCCTCATCATCCCCTCGACACACATTAACACGTTCATAAGCAAATAAAACTGGATATTGTTTCTTTTAAATGTTTAACTTTTTAATATATATAAATATATATAAAATAATGCATAAATATAATAATTATAAATTAAATTAGTAACACGTCTTTTAATACTAGAATATGTGGAATACATGTAAGAAAGAGAGAAAAACAAATGCACTACATTATTCAATGCATTTACTATGAAACGATTTTCGGCGAAGAGCGAACGCCTCCTCTCGTGGCAATGAAATCATAAGTTAATATTTCTGATGAAAAGTATATGTTTTGAGCTCCCTATTAACTGGTTCATGGTTATTTTATTCCACGCAGTATTTCGTGAAATACAATTGAAAACAAATCGATGCCCAGCCAAAATATCATACAAATTGAATTACTGCTTATTCTTGCAAAAGTGGTAAACGAATGAGAACCTCACACAATGATTCGGAATATACAAACAATTCAATGTATATTTTTAGATGTTGTAAACATTTTTTGACATTATCTCTATGGAAGTCCTTATATACATACAAATAGGCCGCATATGTTAGAATTTATCTTCTCTTCTTGTCTGTTTTGTAAGAAACAAAGTGTTTTTAGTTGTGTAATGAATGACAGTATAAATTGATCGTTTTGTTGTTTTTTTTTCTAGTAGATAACGAATGTAATAAGTAACACAGGAAAAAACTAAGAGGATCTAGGGAAAATCTGCTTAGATATAATCCAATTTTGCAAAAGGATCTGAAAAGCTACGAGAATTATTGAAAAGTTTTTTTTATCTTTTGAAAAAACGCTTGCTCTTTCTGTGTTTAAAAACTGATAGGAAGTGCTTTAAGCTGTTTTTCCTTCTGACTACAGTTATAATATATGTACAGATATATCTGATTTCATATGACTATACACATCCAAGATTTCGCCGCCCGATAAATATTAATTTGGACAAATAAACGTCTTCTGTTTTTGCTGAATTCAGAAGCATTTATATGCACATCCATGCAATTGACATTAAGTAGATAAATAAAAAAAATCAATGAGAACAATGTGTTTCACTTTTATATTTACGGTAGGAAAAACAACCAATAATTATCCTTTAGAATGACAGATTTTCTTTTTATTTTGTTCTTGTAACTTAGTATGAAAATTAAGATAAAAATATAAGTAAAAACAAATCATCTATAGCGACATATACCGACAAACATTTTGAGTGTATATTTATATATGTAATTAAAAAAGAAGAACAGGAAAACTAAAAACACTCGTTTCATTTTTTATATCCACATCTTTAAATTAAAACAAAATATATGTATAGACATATATTTTCATAGCTTTATCGTAAATAATTCTTGTTTTTGTCAAAATGTAAGAAAAAATATTTAACATTTTATAAGGAAAAGAAATAAGCAGAAACAAAAATTATAATCAGAATGAAAAAAGTAACACGAAATATGAGACCTCTTCGTAGAATAAGAGTTACTTATACTTTAAAAGAAAAATTGTTTATATAGAGAAAATGAAAACAGAATACTTGGCAAAAATTGATATAACAATTAACGAAAAATAAAATTAATAAAGAAAAAAGGCCGAGTGTTGCTTGTACTCGAATAGATTTCTTTTTTTTTTTCTTTTTACACATATGATTAGTTCCAAAAAGCGAGATTACAATGAAGAGATACAAAACAGAATGCTACTTTTAAAACAACACAACCAACCGTTAAGGAATAAAAAAAACATTACTAAGAGTATATTTATACTGGGCACAGACACCAAAGAAAAAAAAAGAAAATAGAAATACCACATGCGTACTGAAATATCAGCTTAATCATAAGCTTGTAATGATAAGTTAACACTTAAGGTGTTACCACCACCGTCCCGGGGAAACTGCAATCATTCACGAATTAGTCAATCCGTTCCCATATAAAAAAAACAATTACTTTTAGTTAAACCGTTCAAATCCATTTAATGTTTTTTTGTGTGATGAACAGTCCATAGGAGGGGAGCGAAGGTTTCATGCTGCGTAGAAAGCTAAAAGCGGACAGTCGCTCATCTTTGAAATTTTTGAAAACTAAGTCTGAGATATAATTGTGTAAAGCTTCTTTAATTTCGGAGTCGATATTAAGTTATATGCCCCCACGAAGAAGAAGAGAAGCAAGGCGTAGTCCCTGTTACCTTGTGGCCAATTCAAAAATACAACACTGCCATATACAATATATCCTTTATGCTTTAATATTTCAATCTTTTAAAAATAAAGTGTTTTAGCCTGCTTTGAAATTAGATAAATCTGAATATGGTTTACAGCACTGATATAAGGACTATTCAACATCATGAAGCTGGGCACAATTACCAGGAAGAAGGAATTCTTTTAAAGAAATTGTCACTACAATTTGTATATCAAACTCTATCTTTTATTTCATTAACGACAGTACATTTGCATACATATACATATATAATTAATAAAACTGATATTTAATAAAAATACGAGTAATAAATCCTATCACGATTCGTAACTACTTTTTGTGACGCTAAACGCCAACATCAACTTATTGATTATGCAAAAGTTTTGTGAAGTCTGTGTACGCTGATTCTAAATCGAAAAGAAATTGACGAACTTGACCATCAGTTAGTTCATCAGATGCCTGCATATCATTGAGCGTCGACAACCAACCTTCCACTTTTGTTTTCGCTTCAAAATCTGCCGGAATTAAGGATAAGCGATTCATTGTGTCAACCAAATCTTTCAATTCAAAATGCAATTCATCCATTGTTTTGATTTTTAGTCGTAATTTGTCCATAATAGTAATAAATAAAGACACAATATCGGCAATACATTTACTAGTATTACCCTTGTCATCCTTTATTGTAATTGGACGATCCTCCTTAATTCTTTCAAGAGCGGCTGGACAGTCGAGACGAAACTTTTTCACAAATGTATCGACTGTCGGAAATTCATCGCCTTGTACTTGCTTAAATGCGACTTTATATTGCACCAAGAATTTCGAACATGCAGCAGTGTACTCCTGTGGTGTGATACAATCTCGGATATAAGCTTTTTCCAGGTTTTGTAGGGTGTTTATGATAGCGTATAAATCCGCCATATTGTCGTATTTCTCACGTTCTCTTGCATTTCGGAATAGTTTAACTTCTTCGTAAAGTTCAGGATTTTCTTGCATTTTTGTTGTGAACTAATGAATTATTCTTTAATAAAACGTACTTCAACAATTATTTTTTCCACTTGAATAAAAGATGACGCATTTTTGACAGATTTAATTTGACAGTGTATCAGCTGCGGGCAATGTCAACTAAATGATCGCGTTCAAAGTATGTCAGTCATTAAATATCTAAGGGTTCCAATGTGTATTTTCATTCTTTATGACTGTTTTGAAATGTTTGCTTTGCTATACTTCTTAAAGGCATATATATACCTCCTCTTATAATTAATTATTATTATACAGTATATAATATATATAGTTATGAGAAACCAATAAGGACTCTGATAGTTATGTTTCTGTTTATTACAATGGGCGAGTGTGCCACCGCTGTTTAGAAGATACCCAAAACAAACACACCTTCTCGGTTGTCACAAATTCTTTTTTTGAATAAAAACCAAGGCACAATGAGCGAAATTGAAACAATTTGGACAAAAACTTATGAAATATTTCCAATTTTAAATAAAAGCGTAAGTAATAATAACATTCAAAACTACCTGTTAATAAATTTTTGTTTCCAAAGCTCCAATGTAGTCCCGTTGTCAACGAAGACTTCGAATATGTTATTGGAAAACTGTGCCAGTTTGAGATCACAGATTGTGTTTATGAATCGGTACTTCTTGAAATTAATTCCACCCTACGAGGAAAGATAGTTCCGGAGTTTTGGGCTCAGTTCGAGACAACTCGCGAAGAGGAAGAAAATCAATACCTGCTATTTCTGAAGTTTCAAACGGCAATTATTAAACTTGAGGAAGACTACCAAAATATTCAAGAAATCATCCGGCGATTGGAGGTGCTTAAAACAATGTGCCGGTTTGAAAACTCCGAAAACAAAAAACGCAATGATTATGAGGAAGTTAATAATATGTTGAGGAGCGTTCTACTATCTCAGTTGCCGTCTAATTTCAATTCGGTGGTATATGCATTTTATAACGTTTCATTTAAAGTATTTGCTAACAGCCATCAAACAGGAGAGGGTTTGTAACGAAAAACCACTATTATAATTCCTTAATCAATTTTATATATTATTTATAGATGATGAAATGGGTGATATCGATGAAATTAAATGCAACGGATGTGATCGAGATGCAGACGTATGTCGCTGTCAGAACCTCGTTTGTTTGTTTAACAAAACCAATGAACATCTTACAAACTTAGGGCTACTGGATCGCATCGCTGGGCATACTCTTACTACACTTATTCAGCAAAGGATTGCCACACATGTTCGTAACGCGTGTTTGGGCATTTTTGATAAGTGCCACCTAAAAGACTTGGAAAAGGTGCAAAATCTATTGTTTAACGGCTCTTATACCCGGGTAATCCTTTGCCTTTCTTCTCTGTAGTGGCTGGATGTAATTGTTCTCAACTGGCTAACTAGAATCTTCAATCGTGGTCACCTAAAAATCGCCTCTAATGACAATAAGATTCAGAATGTAATTCAGGATTTCAAAGTTAAGCTTACCTATTTCATGTATGAAACTTACGCTAACATCATCATTGAGCAGTTCTTTAGTATAATCATAGGTCGGTTACTAAGAAAACGTTTGCATATTTTATTCTGAATTTAAGTGCTTTGCAGATTACCCCGATTCCATACCAGCAATCGATGACCTGAAAATCTGTCTTGAGAAGATAGATTTGCGGAAACACCTTGTAAAGTCTTTAAAGGAATCGCTAGAAGCTCGAATACTTCATCCGGGGGTGAACACAATGGACATCCTTACTGGCTATGTAGCAGCAATAAAAACCATTCGCCATCTTGATAGCAGTGGAGTGATACTTGAAACAGTTACAGAGCCTGTTAAGGAGTATTTAAGAAAACGAAGCGATACTGTCAGGCGGGTTGTTACTGGTTTGACAGAAGAGGGCCCAACGGACTTAGCGGAGGAACTAGCAAAAAGCGAAACTTTAAAAGAAAATGTCGATGCAGCCAGAAAAGATGAAATGGCTAATTGGGAGGACTGGCAGCCAGATCCCGTAGATGCTACTCCAGCCGTATTCACTCAAAACCCAAGAAGCAACCGTTCTGCAGATATTATTTCCATGGTCGTCGACATCTACGGAAGCAAGGAGCTCTTTGTTAACGAATATCGCAACTTGCTAGCTGATCGTTTGTTATCCAACCTTGATTTTAACCCCGACAGAGAAATCAGAAATCTTGAACTGCTTAAACTGCGGTTTGGAGAAACTCTGCTGCACAGCTGTGAGGTTATGTTAAAAGATATTAGTGATTCAAAACGTATTAACGGACACATTCAAGGCGATATCAGCTACAATGAGAGTAGGTATGAAGTATGGTATTGAAGTGTTTACTCTTTCTCTTGTTTATAGATAGAAAATTCGACTTGAAATCTCTGATAATTTCATCTCAGTTCTGGCCAGCATTCAACAAGGAGACTCTAGAACTGCCTGAAGAAATAGAAGAAGAATTTAAAAAGTTCACCAAATCATATGAAGCCTATAAAGGAAACAGAACATTGTGCTGGCGTAATGTTACAGGCAGAGTAGAACTTGAGATTGAGTTAGGCGGGAGAACAATCGAAATCACAGCTGCCCCTACCCAGGCCATCATCATATATCATTTTCAAAATAAAAGTAGAGCCGCCCAACAATACTTTCTCTATTTATTCATTGTATGATTTATTTCCAGATCAATGGTCATTGGATGAGTTGAGCAGCATAATGAAAATTCCACCATCTGTTCTTCGAAGAAGAATTGTATTTTGGCAGACTCACGGCATTCTTAGAGAAACTCAACACGACGTCTATGTCTTAGTCGATGAAACCCCTGGCAGTGCAGATATGGAGGAAATGCAGACCACTGACATTGCAGAAGATGAAGAAAGCGAAAGCGCCATGGCGTCTGCCAGTGATCAGCGAGAGGAGGAGCTTCAGGTGAGTTGACCTTTTTTATTTTCTGAATTTTACTAATCCAATCCATGCCGCAGGTCTTCTGGTCATATATCGTTGGAATGCTTACAAATTTAGATTCACTGCCAATTGAACGCATTCATCAAATGTTAAAAATGTTTGCTTCACATGGTCCTGGAGTGGAATTTTCACAGGAAGAATTAAAAAACTTTCTTCAAAGGAAAGTCAGAGAACACAAGCTTATTTTTAGTGGCGGGGTTTATCAATTGGCCAAATAAAACGCGTTTAAGTACACTGAAGCCTGTTTTATTATAAAAAAAAAAGAATACAGTTATTACTATTCGTCGTCGACAATTTCCTCTACATCCGCAGCAGCATCCTCCTTTGATGATTTCGCTTTGGAATCCTTTTTTTCTTTGATCATCTTCCTATATGATTCCAGATCTCCCTTAAGCGGTTCAATGAAAGAAGAAAACTCCAGTTCCTCGAGGGCTTCAATGATATTGTTGGCTGTGATAGTTTTGTGGTTTTGTTTTTTTGCTAGTGCTGTAGACGAAGATGTGAGAAATATAACGAACACTGAGGCTGCTCTGGCAATAGCAGCTCGGGCCTCTTTACTGACAATTGCTCCGTCGGGAAGGGCCTCCTTTATGAGACGTGCAACAACAGATGTTGGCAAATTGAGATCTTCTATTCTTTCAACCATTTTCTCCAACCTTCTTCTATTTTGAAATAATTGTTAGTTCCTATTTTTGGCGGACGACTGGTTTAGCATTCTTATTTTGCCGGTGACAGCTGAGAGATAATGACATTTTAAATGTCAGAATTTGTGAAGGATGGCGAATAGAAAATGTTATCGACGTTATCGATAAATATGAGTAAATTTTCAAGAATCAAAATATACTCGGTAATGGTAATTGTCTACGAAAAATGAATTGATTTCGATACCAATTAAAACATAAAATTATTTGGAAACTTTTGCATTTACAATTATTATCCAGTCCGAAAAAAATTATAAATTACATTCTTTCACAACTCACGTGAATCTGGATATTCCAAGTAGTAGCCACATTTTTGACATACAAAAAGCATTCGCTATTGTAGATGGCAAGTTATTAAAAAAAAGTCTATATATGTAGGGGCAAGTAAGTAGTAGAAGCAGAATCACAAACCACCTATAATTAAAAGTTAAAAATAATGGCCCCAAAAGGTAGATATAAAAAGTCGAAAACTGATCGGTATGATGAGAACATTTCACTTTTTGAACATCAATAGTAGAAGTTTCTATCTATCTATAGCTATCACCTAATTGGGCATTTTCAAACAAACAAACAAGCATATTTTCTTGTTCTATATTTTTTTTTAAATATGTCAATTTAATAAGATTATTATGCCCAGTGCACGTAAAATATCAGTCATCACACCAATCAACTTTCTAGTGGAAGACCCCTGGAAATAAGCCAAATAAAATTTTGACAAGAGACGTCGACTTATATTTATGAGCTTTTTTTCTTTTGTCTGTCCTTAATGACCTATAATGCTATGACAAGTTTCCAAGATCCAATTAAACAGTTCATAACGTTTTCCATTTATTATGTAAAAGACACACATACATGCAACACTGTAGTCTCTTGATAACGAACTAAGAAAAAACTGAAACGGAATAAAACGGTTCGTATTTATGTATGTACTACTGTTTATTGTTTCATTGAGTTGTTAGTAGTATTTTCTGGCATTTGACTTTAAAAAGTTGGAAATGTTTTATGATTTTTCGACTTAACACTAAGAACGACGAATCACATTCAGTATGCTGAATGTTTATTCGTAAACCCAACTTTCGGCGGCTGGAGCCCATGAGACTAATTCTTTCTCAGTGAACCACAGAGCGATTTCCTTGTTGGCAGATTCAACAGCATCGGAACCGTGGATAATATTGCGACCAACTTGGATGCAGAAATCTCCACGAATTGTTCCTGGCAGCGAGTCAGCTGGGTTGGTGGCACCTAACATTTGACGTCCGGTCTTCACAACATTTAATCCTTCCCATACCATTGGAACTACAGGGCCCGAGCTCATGTAATTAACCAAACCAGGGAAGAATGGACGGCTTGACAAGTCGGCGTAGTGCTTTTCCAGCAAGTCCTTGGAGGCCTGTGGAGGGAAATGAAAGAGATATTTAGGTGATGACGTGTGAAAGCTGTCACAGGATGTTAGAGGTTATTGGAACATGTGGTTTTGAAAACTTTATTTTTACTGATTTAATATGCGAAATTCTGTTGAACACTCTACGTTCTACATATCTTTATGACGAAAATATTTGATGCGTATCTTGCAATATTCTTAAATGCCCTTTATTCAGCCAAATGTTAGGTTAGACAGAACGTGCTTTAATGGCCGTCCAGTGAGATATGGGGAAAGATTGATTTTTAAGAACAGTTTGATTTTTGGATACATACCCACATGAATTTCATGGCGACAAGCTTGAAACCCTTCTGCTCGAAACGCTCAATGATTTTGCCGACGAGTCCACGCTGAACTCCATCGGGTTTAACCATGATAAAGGTGCGCTCCTTATTTGCTGCCATTGCTGTTGAGAACAACGAAATGAATGCCAAAATTGAAGCAATCATCAAAGTGCCGGATCCACGGATATGTCGTCTACGACAGTTGGAGTCTTTTGAAAACGTCATTTAGAGGAGTGAAATTAAGCCACTCAAGGTATGTCTACCATGCGCGAAAAAAAGAGAGAACCATTTAATTGGATTAGAGTTGCCAGTAAAGACGTAAAAGGGGAAAATCAATTTTAAAATGCTTGCGTTCAGGGACGAACACAAAGATAAAACAAGATAAAAGCCAGTGAAAAGGAAATTGTTGGGGTCGTGTTCGTAGGATGTATCGTATTTAAGGAATGGTTTTTATTTACTAGCCTGTGTTTTAGTGGTACTTCAGACTTCCAGGGACCTATCTTTTTTTAAACAAATTAGTACTCATTAAGCATGAAGTGAAATAAAATGTAAGATTAACTGCTACAACACATTCCTCTGTCATGATATATTATTTTGCATATTCCAAGTAACTTAACAAATTTTCTTTACTAATTTTGCTAAGGCACAATTTCAATTTAGCTTCTTTAGTTAACAGTTAAATCTTGATACATAAAAGCCAACATAATTTATCCTAATCGCTTTTTTAGAAGAAATTTTAACTCTTTTAAAAGAGAAAATGCAGTATTTATGAAAGACACCTTCATTAGTTCATAAATAAATAACTAGATATGAATTTACGAAGAAGTAAGTAAATTGTTTGCACTCTGCATCGTAATTATGTGTCATATACGCATTCAATGACATTTAAAGTTAACAACCCTGCCCGTAAATATTCGACGCGAAAGGCCATTGATTAGAGCGAGAGAAACAAGTCAGCCACCTTTCAAACACATTTGTATTATTGAATTTTCCTCGGGATTAGATTGAAGTGTGATTGTACATTTTTGGTAGAAGCGTCAGTTTAACTAATATTCTTGGTGAATATAACAATTATCAGCATTACTCCATACAAATTCAAATATAAAGTGCATTTTACATATTTTTTTTACAATTGACTACCTGATAAACTCACTCGAATACAACTTTATGCACTTGTGAGCTATTCACGTTTATATACCGTGTTACTGAACACAAGTGAATTTGTGTAAAACTTGGGACCGCAAGCCAAGAACAGATTCTAAAATCAGTAATTAAAAAACAAGTGCGATATAAAGAAAAAGAAAAACAAACCGACATGCTGAGATAAAAACAATACAAAACTTTAATAGTGAATTTTTACCTCGGTTACAGACAAATTGTTGGATTAATGTTTCGTAATTTTCCATTCATTAGTCTCAATATAGTGTGATCTGTAAAGAAAGAAGAAAAAACTTGATACACACCAACACCAGCAAACAAAATAATTTCTGGCGTGTTGTCATTGATTTTTGTTTTTCAACTCTTCTCGTTCACTTTCCGCCATTCTTTCAGGAAAAGAAAGAGACCAATATTGCAAAATATCAAGAATCGATTTTCAAGTTAAAATACATCCAATCTCGGTAGTAAGCTCGTCAGAAAATTTTTCTTAAAATCACCAGAATATATAATTTGTCTACAGAAATGCAGTCACAGCAGCAAACTCTCAATCACGGTCAGTCGCAACAGCAACAGCAAACCCAGCAGCAGCTCATTCAACAACAACAGCAAGCAGCAGCTGCAAATAGTGCAGGCTCGGCAAAGATGAATGATAATCAGCCATTGTCCTCCGTTGGTACGTACTTTTCGTCAAAAATTAATTAATTATTTCCACATATGATAAATAAGGTTATGCGGAAAATATTTGTTAAGTATCTATTATTGGAGGGGGATACTTAAATTCTAGCCATTTAAAATTGTGTGGAGAAGTTCAAGGTCGTTGTGTAAAATTTACGATGAAAATTTAACAGCACGTTACGCGAGAAATTTTTATAGAGAATTATGAATTATGAAAATGGAACCCTTGACTCAAATCGATCAATCAGCATATGTTCCTACCTTTTGTTACCGGGGCAATCAAGATGGGTAAGTTCGTCAAATGCTAAGAAGTGGAAATAATTACTGCTGCCTCGTCACAGGTATTGTGTACAACTGTATATGTAGTTCAATGCATTATTCAAAACTGACCTTTGTGTGAGTAATCAGGGATTAAATCTTCCTGACAGCCGAGTGCTGCGTCTAATTATATTTTGCCATTGGGTAAAAAATCTGTATGCGTATGTATGTGTGTACTGTAAGCACCGGGCTACTTGAAAAGCAAATGCGCTTCATTTAAGCAATGCCCGGAAGTAAAAATGAAATGGATCATATACTAGAATAATTGCTTTTTTTCCCGAAAAATACATATTTTGAGAGTGAGTATCTGTTTCAATTTCTTAATTCCTCTTCATACTAATGTTAGCCTATTTGGGTTCTTAATTCACTAAGAATTTGTTAGTAACAGTAAAATTTTACTATATTCCTTGGTATTTATAGCCGGTACTTATCTTGTCTCGCTTAAAATCGCCCCAGCTTTTCAATTGCATGTATTAAGGAAACAAAGAAATGTTATCTGAGTATTGTTTTTATTTTCTTTGAACTGCTAAATTGATTTATTGGGGTTTTAAAACTTATAAGACTCGACAACTGTGTACTATGACCAAAAACGAATGCGAATTAACAGATTCATAATGTAAGAAGCATGCTCGTGTTTCTCATTTTAACATGAAAAGTGTCTAACATGAGGCATACATTTTCTCCACATCTAAATAAGGTCTATTTAAATCAATGTTATCCCTATTCATAGGTGCTGTCAAAATTAACATAATAAACTAACAACAACTACCTATGATAGAATTTTGGAAAATCATGTCCTGGTCCTAGTTTGTCTATTTATTAATAGTAACCAGGGTCCAGCTTCTTCAACAGCAATCGTCGCATGTTATTTATTAAGACTCTTATGCCGACCGTGAATAGCAGTGTTCGAGAAGCTTTTTCATAGACAGTTAAACAAACTCGAACCTAGTTTTTCAGTGATTGCTTTTAGTCAGTTTTAATTAAGTGGACGTCGCAATGATAAGTAAAGTGGACACTGCCTATGGTAGAATTTTGGAAAATCATGAAAATTGTAAGGTTGCTCACAACAAATAGAAGAGCCAAACGTCATCCGTCTATCTCATCTAATTGAGTATGGCTTTATCCTGACCCAAACAACGAAAAACTCCAACTTCCAAACAACCAAAAACCCCAATTAATGTATGACTACAACACAATGTTTTAAAAGGAAATAATCAGCAGCTACTACAGGATTTTAGACGAAGTACCTGTTGTCAGATTGGATAGGTTAAGAAAAGAAAATGGAAACTGTATTATAAAGTAGATTGCACAAGATAGGAAATTTAACAGATCTCTGAAACGTTAAAACTTTGGTATGAGTTACAGTAATGGTCCTATTAATGGAAAAATTGGTGTTAACTACAAACAGGCCATTTCCAAAAAATAATTAGATTCATTCTTTTTAATGCATGTGACACTTCCAGTATAGTAAAACATTGTGTAACATTTCTATAAAATGTACGTACGCACCTGGTGATGGAGAATAATTCGATTTTTGCACTTGCAAACAACTGCTAACAAATTTGTCATCTATAGGCTATCTCTTTAGGTAGGTTATATAAGTAAATTAATTATGTTGACATTCCTTTAGTTTTTGTACAGCTTTACAGCTAATTACGTGAATATATCCGATCTGAAACCGAGACATCGTAATCAGTGGTCAAGTTAATTAAAATTTAAATCAAAGCTGCTGTGTGAATGGATCTTTTTTGCTATACTCACATACTAGGTTAACATTTGTGGCGTAGTGGCTATTAATAACATATTGAACTACGTAATGAAGTAAGTCAGTTCACAATAATATGGTGATACTTACTTACTTTGTGTCTATGCAAATAAGATATATTTTCTTATAAAAACATGTTGATATCATATGATCTATTGTAAGTTCTTAAAATGAGTGCGAAAATCTTTCATAAGTTAAGGTTTACTTAAACAGTGTAAGTATTGACACTAACAATGACAACGTTCACCATGAATTTTTTAACGGAATAATAGATACAAGTATTGTGTGGCTATAATCGCGTACCTATAAAAAGGCCTATACGAAATACATATTACATATGTTGTTTACATTTAAATGTAATAATTCAAGCATTATCTTCCTCTTCAGGGTTTCACAAAAAAGAAAAATCGTGTGGGTAAGTTTTAAAATTGAATTTAATCTACAGCAAATTGAATCAATAAAGTTCTTCCTTCACTTATCTAAAGTAGCAGGTGATATACTTTAAGATAAATAAACTGTATATCGCAATTGAATTTCTTTAAAAACTGCTTTATTTTTCAAAGATAATGCTGACATAAAAAATCGACAAATACTCGTAAGTTTTTTTTTGTGTACTTTTCACTGACTAACTGTATGTGTGTATAAAGATACAAAGTAGGCGCATATTCCCTAGAGCATTCAATATATTACTCATAAACAGTTAGTGGCAACTACTTAATGAGAATATCTTTTTATTTTGTACTACTTTCAGTTTTGGCAAAACGTTTTTTTCAACCACGTAAGTATAGTTGATATATTAGTAGATGGAACTCGTTGGACGGTGTTAATTTTTAAAATAAAATTTTTTGTTTCCGTTTTCTCCTTTTAAAAGTAAAACGAAACCTAAAAGTGAATATCACGTCATAGTTAAACTGCTACTTGTATTTCTATTGCAAGTGACTATTTTTTAATAGGATAGTGTTGTCTCCTAAATATACATTTATGATTTACTGTTTGTCAGTATAGTAGTTTATCCCATTCAGCGATGTTGTTTTGTGTAAATTTTAATGAAGGTTTCCCTCGATATTGATGTGTTTTTTTCCTTATATTCTTATGTAATGGCAGAATGGTAATAATTGGCAGATTTTCGAACTGTTTCATGGAAAAATCAACAAGAATTAAAAAAAAAATGTAAAAACAGTTTGTTTTGCTCCCAAAAATATGTAGGAGATCTTAAGGAGGAAAAATATTTGAAGGATCCCTATCTATGTCAAAATTTGAAGAAAATAATTTGTATTCAAATTTAATTTGATACGGAATATGAGATACATATTTTTGATGTCTGTTTTGTTTTGATGAAGTTTTGAAAAATGTAGGACTTTTAACAAATATAAAACAACATATAGCCGCAGCCCCCAGGCGTAGACGTTATTTCATCAAAGCGAAACACATTGGTGTATACATATTTATTAAGTAGTATTAGTTAGCTCTGCGAGAGCTCGCTTTTTTATACTGCTTTTATACCGATTTCTAGTCGAGATTATAAATCTAAAAACAAGTATAAGAAAGGAGATATAAATACTACAAATCGTAAAACAAGTATTGTGGATCGAATTTTCTTCATTTACGAGGGCATGTGCTCCAAAAATTGCACCCATTGATATGTAATTTAAAGGACATATTTCCAAAATGATATTTCTATTTTGTTTTTTAGACTGAAAAAGATAGCAAATCTTTCGGTGTGTATATTTGGGCTGCGACTTTTTATGTTTCTCTGCGTTAACAATATTCTATATTTGTTGTTCTATTTTTGCTTTCGACCGGGAGTGACAATGCATTTTTGTGTTCTTTGCTAAGTGTGAAAAATTTAAATTTCACATTTTAGTGCTTATTTTTGTGTGAATATTACTTTAACAGATTTTTTTTTGATGGGTTAATACATTTTTTCTTCTTTTATAATAGATGTAATGTAAGTACGGATCAGCAATCTGGGGTATTTAGAAAGTAGGAAATAGTTTCGAAAATCTCAAATAAATATAATTTATATAATTTTACATATGTATATTATTTCAAAATACGGGTCTTGATATAAAGAGAGATAACTTCTTCACACAATAAGTGGCTAAAATATTTTGTTACTGATAGTGTACAAAGATTAACTGCACCAATTAAAAGTTGTATTTTATCCTTACGTAGGTTTACTTGAATTGGCTCATAGAGAGTATCAAGCAGTGGATTATGAGAACGCAGAAAAACATTGTATGCAACTTTGGAGACAAGACAGTACAAATACTGGAGTTTTATTGTTACTCTCGTCGATTCATTTTCAATGTCGACGATTGGACAAGTCAGCACAATTTTCTACTCTGGCCATTAAACAAAATCCCCTTTTAGCTGAAGCTTATAGGTAAATTATAAAAAAAAACAACAAATTCAATTTTAAAATAAAACTATTCATTCTTTTCTTTCAGCAATCTTGGTAACGTATATAAGGAACGGGGACAACTTCAAGAAGCCCTCGACAACTATCGTCGTGCAGTGCGTTTGAAGCCCGATTTTATAGATGGTTATATTAATTTGGCAGCTGCTTTGGTCGCCGCGCGTGATATGGAATCAGCGGTTCAAGCATATGTGACTGCATTGCAATACAATCCAGTAAGTAAAACAAGGCAAAGACAACTGTTGAAATAATAACTCTAACTGCGTGCGCTTTGTTCCTTACAATGACATCTGCAGAAGCTGTATAGTGAGTAACAAGTAAATAATCTATCTGTTAGTTCCTTTACTTGCAAAATCCTCAGAAAATTATTCGGCTTTGTCGTAAACTGCAACTAGCCTCCATAGCAATATTCTGTAGGAAAACTCTTGCGGCTTATGCAGCCAGCATACTTCCTTAGACACACCAAAATTGGTGCCTACTTAATTCGTGTCAAATGAATGGTGGCGTTATGACACTTCAGATAAGAAGTAAGCTTGTTAGCATATCGCAGCGTCCTAACCTTACTTCAGTAATAGTTAAATTGGATGGCGCTATGTAGAGATAATAGTAGATGGGACCAATGCCAATCTTCTTCGAATTGTGCGTACTATTGCTTTATCACAAGTAAAGGGAACCTACAGTTTTTTTTCCAATTCCGAATGGGGGACTTTGAGAAGATTTTCACAATTAATACCCTTTGCGTGTCCGGGAACCCAAACTATTTTTAAGGTCTTAGAGTTACAAATGAGGTGGTCTCGTATTGTGTCTATTATTTTGGTGTGATTGGATATGTTTTTTTATGGCTTTTAAAGTGGAAAGGCTGTCGGAACATATGATGGTTTTCTTATTCTGCGCGTGTGAAATCGCTTTGTAGACAGCAAATGCTTCGGCAGTAAAAGTTGAAGTGTGGTTTGGTAGTAGCCCTTTGGAAACAACTGAACCAAACTAGTCCACAACAGCAAAAGTTGTAAAGTTATCTGTTTAAGTAGCATCGGTAAAAAATAGTGTCCAGCCGAGGGAATTTTATTTGTCTGTGATACCAAAAAAGAGAGTTTTGTATATATCATTCGGAGTTGATTTTTTAGGTAGTAGCACAGGTCTGTGTTAATGCCATCGTTAGCAAGGTTCCAGGGTGGTTGACTATTTGATGTGCGGTGTTGGGTAGAGAGGCTTCTGACACCGAAGCCAGATTAGCCATAAAAGAGCCTTTAAAAACCTTCTTCCAACACAATAAAAGAGATATTTGCAACCTATTTGCAAACTGGACTTTTGGGCAAATTACAACCACATATACAAAGTCGTCAATCCTGACGGTGACAGAGCAATCTTCCCCGACAACATATCTCGGAAAAATCATCAGATATACACAAGACTCAGGCTAGGCCACACATACATCATGCACAAACATCTGTTTAATAAGGAACCGCCTCCTCTCTGCCATCTATGTGAAGACAGCAATACTACTTTCACAATGACCCATCTTCTTGCCTGTCCAACAATTGCTTCAACATGCACTAAATTATCCATCCCTAGCTTGCAAGAACTCTTAAAAAACATCAACACACACAACATAAAGCTAATTAGCTAATTTGTAATTTATTTACTGTTTAATAAATGGAATAATAATAATAATAATAATACCCTTTGCGATTTCACTCCAATTATGACACTTTGTTTGTTCAAAAACTAATCAACCTACCACACACGAATTTTACCCTAGATCGTCTTCATTCTCAGCATCAGTTGCAAGACATTCCAGCTTTCGGATATTTGGACAAAGCTGATCCAATTGCCTCTTCTGTCGTTACTTTATCTCTACATGTACATGAAACTACACCCTTTTACGGTTACTTAAAGAATTTAACTTGCATATATTCGCTGGTCTAAATAGTATGTTCTTCCTGATCTAAAGCATTTGACAGTGTCTGGATTCGGATAAGGCTCTCTTGTTGAGAACGCTTACTTATAGTTTGAAATAAATTAGATGATTAGAAATTGATTTACGTATGATTGAACTCAAGTTGTTTTCAATGGATTCAAGTTTAGTATTCACTAAATTAATGTTGTTAATATCGGGATTCTGTATTTCCTCAGACACTTCTAGTTCAATCCACTCCTTCGCCCATAATTCATAAATACTTCTCGACTCACTGTTCTCTTCTTCGGTTGTAGACTTGGAAGGGAACCGTAGAGAGACCTGCTATGGACTCTATTGCTTCATCACGCAATGAAAAGACGAAATTTGAAAAACTTTATCATAGACTATTAATACTACACCTCGTCAATAACTCTGACTCTACTGTGTCTTGAACTAGGGTACATACTAACGACCCGTTTTGCACATGCGAAATATAAAAGAAAATTTTGTCGAAATTTCTATATTGTATTTTTATAACATCCACACGTTCGGGATTGCTCATTGATTCATTCCACCGCTCATGAATTCCTATATATAACAACTGTACAAATTGTATTCTTTTCTTTTTCAGGATCTGTATTGTGTACGCAGTGATTTGGGAAATTTATTGAAAGCACTTGGTAGACTAGAGGAAGCAAAGGTATGAATTAATAAAAAAAAAATATAATGGTTAACTTATAAATTGTGATAAAATACACAACACAATCCGCGCAAAATATATTTTAACTTTCCAGAGTGAATGTTGTTAAGCTTTTTGCCTTATTTGTCGAGAAATTTTATTTTAAATAAAAAAGCATAGGGAGGGGAAAATATCTCCCAAAATAGAAGCGTAGATCATAACTGGAATCGTGTGGTTTTTGCGTCGAATAACTTTGAATTCATTGTCACACCATTTTTAATTATCTTATATTTTTGTGTTACCTTATTTAATTTTATAAAAAATAATGTATGAAATAGTGGTGTCCCGTTTTTGTTCGAAAAGACTAAGACTCTTTCCAATAAAAACCACCTTATTACAAACAAATAATTCCTTTTCAGTAAGATCTGACAACATTGATATGCCATATCAAATTTAATTTAATTTATTTTATTCATTATTTCCTCATGGTTATTATTATCTGGATAGATTTTCTGTTCGTTTGCCTTTGTTTCTTATCTAACTGTCCCTGAAAAGAAGTTAGGAGGCTGATGAATGTAAGTGGGAAAAAATTTCAGTTTAAGGAGTGTGAATGAAGTGTAATTTGTGTGTTTCAGCTTATGATAGATCCCTGCGATGTTGTTGTATTTGCTCATAACCCTTGGCGTAAATTTGCGTAATTTGTGTAGTTTTTTTTTATATATTAAAATTCTTTCAGCAAGTTTTTATGCGTAACATGAAAAAAATTCGGCCTCTGTCGTTAGGTTAAGCGTTCTGATAAAAGATTTTTTTTAAATAACTTCAGGCCTATTTAAGAATATCAATTGATGGCATATAACCCTGCAAATCTAAGAACTATACTAAACTGTAATGTATCTGCTATCCAACTTATTGATATTGTTAAATTAGTCTTTATAATGTTTCATCCATTGCAGTTAAATGAATTCAAAGTTAAACTTTGTTTCTGGGATTAAAAAATACAACTACATATGAAATTGCAATGCAGGAGGTATTTGGTGATCAAGTCTGGTTCGTTTTCCTACTTCTTCTTCTTCTTCTTGTGGCGCTACAGTCCGGGGTGGACCTGGGCCTCAACCAACATGCCTCTCCAGCCAGCACGACCTTTCGCCAGCTACCGCCAGTTGCACCCTTAGCGTTTTCCTACTTAAACATATTAGGTTGACCTAACCAACACGAATGTTGAAAAAAAAACAAATGTATTTCCTTCAGAGCTTATCGTGTTCATGCATTACACCGAGGGCAAATCGTCTTAGGTTGGTCAAAAGTTCAAGTGAAGAAAAAAAATGCAGATGAACGGAAATCCAGTTCAAGAATCGTATCGAGATCTTATGCGTAATACACATTTACACACGGCGGCTACCTCGTCTATAAAAACAGAAAAAGAAGGATCTTAAAAGTCCTTCAATACGCATTTAGAAGAGAACGATCACGCCTACAAACATCTACATATTATATCAGAAATCACATATTATTTTAGCAGAAGATAAGCTTAAAAGTTGCCTTGCGAGAATAATGCAAAGTTTTTTTAAAGTTTAAAGTTTAAAATGCATTTTTTTATTTTTTATCTGATAGAATTTTAAAACTAGGTACAAAACGCTTAACCTAGGTACGATTAAAATGAAATCTTATAAATACTTACTGGCTCTATACGGGCGCTCTAAGAGAATAATGCAAATTGACTATAACATGTCACATAAAATGCTTACGATTCAATGGACAATATGTTAGATTAGGCCAATTACTAGAATTCAAAGTGGAAGCTAGACTGAATTCCCACTTTTTTCTTTCTTACCAAGAAATGAATTTGGCTTACATCAGTATAAAAAGAAGTGAAAATGAATGTTGAATACATGAATGCGTTTAGCTACATGTGGAAATTGGGTCTCAAGTCTAGTTTCAAACCCCCCTCACCGACATTTAATAGTTTCAGTCAAGACCATCCCACATTCAGGCAGGAATCCGACGAACCTGATCTTAATCGCCAGCCTTGGGAATTGATAAAATATAATTTTTTTTTAATATAAAATATTCAACATTCCTTCCTCCCTATGCTTTTTTCTTGTTAATGCTTGTGCTGTAGATTTTCGAATGCATGAAAAATACATAATATATCCAAACACGTAACACGTAAAAAAATACATATATCAAAAGTAAAATATGAAAATAAAAAAAGACAAAATATAAAGCCATTTTATCAAGAAGTTCATTTCTAATTTACATTTTTTTTATTTCTCACCTAATCGATTTCAGTGTAACTCTCGATTTCGTCATATAAAAAATAATTCACACACAGAATTCAGTGTTCAAATAGCAATGATGTAAAAAATTAAAAAAAAACAAGTATTCAAGGGTACCATTGTGTATAGACATGTCGCCTTCTACGATCATAAAATAAAATGAATCACAGGCGATCATTCTCTTCCTCGTGTAAAAATAAAAAAAAGTAATTCTAAGTAGCGTATTTTAATTTATGTGCCACATGTCTTGGTGGCACACACCTTTGCTTGATATCATTTTTTTTATTTTTTATCTGGAAGAGAAGAACAATTGAATATATGATTCCGTGTCAAAAAAAAATATATATTGAATCGAAAAAATATTCTTCTGCATAATGGGCTCTACTTCACACACTTCCTGGCTCTCAATACAGTGTGGTATACAGTGTTTGAAATATCAAAAGCCTGATTGATTCAACAAACAGGTAAAGTAAAGTGCTTCATGGTGACGACAAGATACAAAATTTTGAAATTCAAAAAAAAAAAGAAGACAAATAAAAAAAAAGAATACAAAATCTATCAAAAAAATCATATTCCCTTCCCAAAAAATATCCACATCCTCGAATCAATGCCCCTTACGATTCATTTCATTCAATAGTATAGAGAGTATGTACAGAAAGTAGTTTTCTATGATATATTTGTTGAGGGTCTCAATTTTTACAGATACATACTTGTACCATTCAAGTATATTCCCTGAAATATTTCTCCCTCTGTCTGTCTCTCTGATGTCATCGTTGGCTACAACAGAGATTTGCTCATAACAAAAGCTCTACGATAATTCTAAAGGATTCCGTGTTCGGTGCTGTATATTTTTATATTGCGTAAACATAATTGATAATCAAATTATGAAATTAGTACGTTTTCTTTTCATTTTCATTGTTATTGAAATGTTTATTTGATACTAGTAATAATTTGATCATCGATTATGATATATCCCTTCCCTGCTTTACAACACTTATTACTAATATTCTTGTACTCTAGAAACATTAACGTCTTTAATTGGTAAATTTGATATTATTTTACGTATATACAGCTTTGGTTTACTTATTGGTCTCATGATTTCTATTGCAATTTCCTGTGTCTGCAAATCTGCAAACTTGAACTCCTCTTTATGGGAACTGCCTCCAGATCTGTTTACTGCATTTTTGTTGGGCAATATAAAGACGGAACGTGAATTAAGTTATTATGGTTATTAATCATTGATCGTGGAGTAAGTTTTGACTTTGTAGTATCACCTATGACCCACTATAATCACCCTTGATCCATCAAATCTGTTTAGTTAATACGATATTTGGTTATCTGACTAGGTACTACTAATAATATGGACGGGTTACGGTGGCACTGTTTCGTAGTCAGTTCTAAGTTTCTTAACAATATTTCCGTCTGATAAATATATTAGCTTTCCCAAGTAATTATACATCCATCCTGATGTTTTTGACATAAAAAAAGCAGATAAAAATAAGTTTCTTCATTACTTCGCTGGCAATTCGTATAATTGCTATAATTTTTTTACACTAATTTAAAACTTAAACCAATAAGTAAACCAAATAGCAAATTATATTCGATAACTACAACTTTTTTAAATTATTCGAATAAATATCTTAATTCATTTTCAATAAGGTGTTAATGTTGCGTAAAGCGTAGTGCAAACCTTTGGCGTAAACGTGCGATTTGGCATACCGTCGCTATATTGCGGATAAGCGTAAATATTTTTTTTAATTATTTGTATAAGCATACAAATAACTATTATGCGTAGGTAAGACATCTTATATTGCGTATATTATTTTAGGAACGGCGTAAAATATAAATCGTTCGTTTTCGCAATCTACCGTATTCGTTAATTCCATCAAATAAAACTTTTCTAACAAAACTATTCCAACATAGCAATTGCTGAATTAAAAAAAAAAATAAAAAAAAAAAAATTATGAATAAATGAACTGCCCGAACTTGCTATGTTTTTTGGGAAGTCCTCAACAATTTGGAGAAATTGCGAACTACATTTTTATACTTTATTTAACTGACTGTAAAAAATAATATAAATAAAACGGATTCAGTAGGAGAATTTCGTACGATGGAAAAAATGTGTCATCAGATTTGGCCTTTAATACAAATAAATAATGAAGAATGAAAACTTTTTTCCATCACATTTTCTCCATTAAAATTAATGAATTCTGTTTTATTGCATTTCATTTTCGCTTATAGTTCAACTGTCTTGAACAAAAAATTATTGCTAATCTTAATTTTTCATCTTTTCATTTCGTTTTTCAATCCAACTTTTTGTGAACAAAAATATTTTCGAAATGTTCATTTAAAATTATAAAAAATAGGCATGCTATTTGAAAGCAATTGAGACCTGTCCAGGATTTGCTGTAGCATGGAGTAACCTAGGATGTGTGTTTAATGCTCAAGGAGAGATCTGGCTAGCTATTCATCATTTTGAGAAGGCTGTAACACTTGATCCGAACTTCTTGGATGCATACATCAATTTGGGCAATGTCCTTAAGGAGGCTAGAATTTTTGATCGGTAAGTGAGAATGTTTTAATTCTGTAAATTGTATCTGTTTGAAGTCATTTGAATATTATATATTAACCTAAAACGGTTGTTTTCGGAATCGCACATCAAACATATGTATATTCGATTAATCCAAAAATTGGTGTCGATTAAATGAAGGTGAAATCCAAGTTAAGTTATGACTTACAATAGAAACTCATATCAACTGAGTTACTCCGACGATATGAAAGTTGCTTGAAAGAAGTTGGACTAAACCTGTGACAGAAATAACATTTTTGTAGTTTGGAGGAACACTCTTTTTTTAACTATTTCTTTATCTTATTAGTTAGTTACGTAATTATCTGTCCAATAACTTCGGGTAGCATTATCCCTTTCCGAAGTAGATTCGCATATTCGATAACTTCCTTAAATATTAAATGATGAATATTTAAAATATTACACATTATCCATAAACAATTTCATAAAATTTGTCAAAGATATTTTATTGTTAAGTTTCAATTTCTTTAAACATTTTTCAGATAAATATGCTAAGTCAAAGTTTCGCAATTGGAGTGTTGCGTAAATCGAGTTTGCGCAGTATATAGTTTTTTTTTTAACATACATATATTCTTCAGCAAGCACTGCTGCGCATACAATTGTTCTTTTTACGTACTGCAAACAGTTTATGAATCGTTTTTTTGATATCGCTAAAATTTTAAAACGGACTACTGGGCCATTACTACTGTTTGCTAAATGGTTTTCATCTTAGCAATTTAATGTAAGAAATTAAATACTACATCAATAATTTAAAGTGCTTGCAATTCAATAAACTGGTGATTAATTAATTGTGCTTGAAATTCCTCGGACTATAACTATCAGTGAAAAATTCTGTAAATTTTCATGAGAGACCATAAAAGCGTTTCTAATTTGCAAGGAATTCTCATTATTTCCGCCTAATAAATTCCGACAATTGTTCCTAAGCCTTGACCACCGGGTTCAACACTCTTTGGGTGTCCTGTGGTGGTGATGGAAAGCTTTGAAATGTTGAACATCACCACTCTTACATTGTCCCCTTATCAGAAACAGCTGATATTTCGTATTCTCTTTCATTCGGTACTTTCTACTTCCACATGTGATAAAGAAAAGCTAGAATTGTGCTTTCTCTTTTCTCTAGGAAGAGAAAGTACAAAATAAACTCTTATACGAAGGGCGTGTTTCTGTGTATATAGAATACGTTAATCAACTGTCAGACGGCGCCACTGCTAAAAATATTTGAAGTTATTTTACACGAATGCAAAGTCATACAAAATGTTCCTTCATGAAAAGAGTAAATTCGCAGTCGCTGTATGAAAAGAGAGAGATAGGGAGAAAAAAATCGTGAGAGTTTTGAAACAAAACAAATGGAGAGAGGGAGAGACATAATGAAAGACTCCCCCAATAACATAATCCTTGTGGTACTTGAGTGGTTATGCTCTCTCTTGTCGTATCGCTTTTCGCTGTTCTTTTCGCTTATTTCTGACAGAAGACCTATGCCATTTTTCTCGCCTAATTCATATACCAATAGTTGTCTTGCGGGCGTTCAGCAGCGAAAACATAAAAAGGACAACGTCGCGGGACTTGGGAAGATAAACTATAGTTTTTTTACTCTTTCACTTTTTAAACGATTCTTTCGGTTGTTGCCGTTTTTCGCTAATTGCTCTCAAATTATGACTTTCATTGTCCTTATTGCTTTCGTTTATAGCATTTGAAAGTAAAGTTGACTCATTATTTGTCGCGTATTAGTGATGAATTTAGTTTAGATTTTTGTTTTATTCGCTTTGCAACTCTCTTCTCAATCCAGTCATGTGTCATTTTGGAATTGTCTAAGTGTTTCAAGATAAGCAAAAAAAAAAAAACTAAAATAATCTCATTAAAACATTTATTTAAAAAATATTAAATATTTCGTCTTCCTTTTCTGTGAATTCTTGTTTATTCATTGCGTGTGTGTATACAGCAGTGTAGTCGACGTGTTTGCTAGTGTCTCTTTGTGTCCTTAAAATGTGTGTGTATAAGTACTTAAGAGTAACAACAAAACTGTGTCAATTTTTGTGAGAACAGCAACAACCGCCAAAAATTAATCAAAATACGAAAATTTTGACACTCTTTAGAGAGCGGCCAATGTCGCTAATGTTCACGATTAAATGTTTACATAAATATACATATAATCAGTGTGGTAAATAGAATATCGTATATATATAAAGTGTAATTTATTCCCCCCCCACACTATTACACCACCAATCCTGTGGAACAAACGGGGGTTGTCAAAAATTGAAAATGATAGGAACTCCCTTTCGGCGCCTAAATTTGCAGACATGTGTTTGAAAGCATTTTTTTCTTTTATCTTCCATTCATATTCTTTTCTCATTTCATTGACAACAGACTCGTTTTTAGGGATATATAAAGGGCACAATAATTTATGAGAATCCTAGTAGAATCCCTAGGAAACATAATGACAAAAAAGAAAACAAAAAACTTAAGGGAAAGATTTTATAGATTCGAAACCTCGGGCTCCATTGCTTTCACCCACAAATAAAGAGAGGGATGGGGGGCGAAAAATAACTCTCGTAAGTAAATCGTCTGGCAGACTGAAATTTCGGCAGTAGGGAAAGCCTGCCAGCTTCTTTGTCGTCGTCCTCAATCCCGATTACGTGGAAGGGAAGTTGTCTACTATGTTTTTCTCTGGTTTTCTTTTGTTACATTTTATTATACGTCTTTGGTCGTTGATGTGATTTCGAGGATGTTTGCTTTCCTGTTTTTGAATAGTCCTAATGAAAAATGCTGATGGTGATTGCTCTTTACTCTCAACTTACTTGCGGCAATTTAAAAGTTAAACAGTAGCCCGTCAATGTATTGTTTTGTATTCAATAGAAAATGTTAAATTTAATACAAAGTTTTTTGAAGGCAATAAAAAAACATTTCCGATATTTGATATTTGAGTTCCTAACTAAGAAAACAATATCTGTGGTGAAAAACCTCGTCTCAAAAACGTCTCAGGAGTAATTGAAATAAATAAGATAATGTTCTTGGGTGTTTTCAATATGTGGCGCAGATTCCAATTGAATAGAAATGACAAGGGGATAGTTGCGATGTTTTTTTCTTCAATATCTCCTTTTACACATATTTCATTTCCAACAAAAACACCGAAATTCAATTCGTTATAGATTTTTTATATAATGTTAAAATATTTACATATCTAAATAATCAAAGGACATCACATCATAAAGTTATATAAAATTCCGATCACACACACAATTACAATATATTATCCACAGCACTCTACCCGGAGACTGCAACTAACTTTACTTGACCCAATACCAAGAAAGAGATGCGTTAATATAGTTTTAAGTATAGTTCTTTTTCACCTTCTTTTTCCATTTCTATTGTCTTAAAGTTTTAGCTCTCTTCTAAGCAAGAATCTATTGCTACAAACCATTACCGCCTACCTCGAGACAGGAAAAAAATGAGCTATAGTTACGATTATGCTCATCATGCTTGAATCTACTTAATTTTTCTTAAACAAAAGTTATTCGCAAAGGTCCCCGTAGTCATGCCTATGTCAGCAAGATGTGTTAATTTAAAACTAAAATATTCTCACATGAAAAAGCCTAAAAAATTTAAGACTTACGACTTGCAGTCACAAATACAATTACAAATAATACAAATAAGGCAGTGATCTTATAACGCTCCCAAGCACACACTTGTTCATTAAATAGGTTAGCATTAGAACATTATTAATATGTGGAATAACAAAAACCTATGCCATTTCATATAACATGTTTAACTAACAGACTACTTTTTTCAGCACAATCCACATGCGTACAATGTTCAATAACTTGTAAAAGTGATCAATTAAATGCTCAATGCTTATTTTTATCAGATTTTTTTAAAATATGATTTTTAATTTGCAGAAAGCGATTTGCCTCTTTCCCGCAATAATTTTATTATCACTTCAGAGTTTGCCTTACGACACCAGTTTAACATATTCACTTTATAAAGCTTTCCTTGATGCACGCATATTTCTTTCAGCTTAATGCCTACTGGAAAATGCAATGAATAATTGTTTCAGTAATTTAGGACAGGTCAATAAATTGGGATGTATATAAATGAAATTGAAACAATTGTCTAAATCAGGTATGCATTCTATGGGAAAGGCTCCTTTTTTATTTGTTAAATCTATAGTCTAATTCTTTTTCCTCTTTAAACCATCGAATGGCATGTTAAATATACGTTAGCGCTAGTAAAATTCCGCTCACGGCGCTTATATTAAACAAATATATCCAGTCGTCCTATTTACGGTGACAACGCAGCAATAATAAGGTAGAAGAAAAAAGATTACAGATTCTACTGAAAATAGAGCGATTCATACATTCGCCGTTTGGGAAAAAAGGATGGATTTTTATCAACTTCATTTCTTTCCATTTTTCAATGACAATTATAACAAGGCTAGGAAAAAAACTTTCACAAGGTTCCAGGTGATTGGTTCTGTTTTTTTTCAGACTTTAGTTTGTCTAAATGAAGTGGGAGTTCAAATATGTCGGGTATGTAGAGATTGGGCGTGTTTCAAGCAACGGTTCATTTTGCAATTATGCGTATTCCATCTAATTTATTGTATATGCAATTAAACTCCATCTCCAAACATTTCATTTATTCGTAGCTACACTTATTTAGGAAATTAAAATTAAATTTCCAGCTTCGCCGTCTATTTCCAGTGGCAAAACTTCATGATTTATTCACCCCACTTTCACTGTCTTCTTCAGAAATCTGAAACTGTATAAATATTCTCATTTTTTCTCTTCCTTCTTCCCTTCGTTTCACGTAGGCCTATTCCTGTCAGATGTATATTTCCTTCGGTAGACTGCCATAAGGTGGAATCTCTGCATGCTTCGTTTAGCTTATTACTTAACTGCCTTAACTGAAAAACGCAACGATGATGGTAATGACAAGAACGAGGACGACGACTACGGTGCTGGCAAACGTCTGATTAAAATTCAATTGGGTAATCGCAGTTTGAGTTATGACGACGTTTATAACATCGTATACATATAATTTACACACTGGAAGAAAGCGACAAGTTTTTTTTTTGTACTCTTGAGTGCAATTTTGCACTGGGATTGATTTTTCTACAATAGTAAGAAACTTATAACTATCCTAATGCATTTTTCTTCTTCTACGGTACATACATATGTATATTTACAATATTTACTAAAGAATGTTGACACCAAACAAACGTATTCATTATTGCCTGAAACCTAAAAGAAGGGAAGTAGTTGTGCAGATGATGCAATTATTATTAAAAAAAAACGAACAGCAGGTACTTGTGAATATTTAATGTGTCTATATATATATTTTTGTTGTTCAGCATGTCCTCACTGCAATCCACTTGAGACCCCTCATAACCATTACTTCTAGACAAAAAATTTCAAAATTTCAATTTCTTTTTATATATGTATATTCCCTTTTCACAATTCACACAAGTTAAGTCGAAAAATTGTCATCCATCAAATTTATTTGACACATCCACAAGTGTTTTTGGGAGTCATTCATTTCATATCTCTGTTGGGTGGCAGTTAATAGAACGTTCATTCAGATGAGTGTGAAGTCGATGTTTGTTGTCGTTTTTCAATAGGGAGAGATGATGTTGATTGATGTCGAAATTGATAGACATTCGAGATGAATTTTCGAAGATTGAATTGTATTGAATAGCTTCTAAGTGTTCGTCACTAGATCTAATAAAATCGGAATAAATTTAAATGAATGCATTTTATTTTGTCTGTGTGAGAAGAATACCTTGAGAGTATCTGCTGTCTAAATTACTCTGCTGGAGTAATGTATTCATACGTATAAATATGATACGATCAACGAAATGTGTTATTTGGCAACTGACTTATTCTTCATTTAAGTGTCAAGTTGTCCGCAGTATCCGCTGTATTAATTAATATTAAAATTCTCATTATGTGGTTGCCAAGAGTACACAAAAAAGACAATATTTTAAAAGGGCATACATATATGTATATAGTGCGTAGACTATTTGACAAAAAAGAAACAAAATATATATTTTTTGAAATAAGAATCAATATGTTCTCATTCAAATCTAATTTTATAATCTATTGAAATAGTTGATTTTTATTAATGCATAAAATAGCTACCTGTAATAACACATTTTTCGCTCCAAATGTTAATTGACATTTTCTTGATTTATAAACAGAAAATACTAGCAGGGTCTTTGGTTAGTCTTTGTACCATACATTTTTTTGAAACGAAGTACACATTTTCTGAAAATCTCAAATATTTAAATACGGAAATTTTCATTAACATTTTATGACATTTGGCGTAATGTGATCTGAGAAAGATTTTTATATAAAATCTTTTAAAGTTTAATGTCCAAATATAATATCTATATCCACACAGTTTATATGTCCAAAAGACTAACCACCTTTCCTAAACGTTCAGTGCCACTTTGGAGGCACTCGGCAATCCCCTCCATAACCATTCGCGCACCTTCAAAACAGAAACAGAGTGCAAATCTTGACAATCGTCAAATAATGACGTGGAATTTACAACATATGTATATTTTGGTAAAAATGGAGAAAATCAAGCCAATCAAAAGTCTTAATGCCAAGCTATGTAGGAAGTCAAACGAAAACTTAAACCGAAATCTGAGTTGATATGGACGTAACTATTTACACTGTCATTGAGAGCTGAAATTCTCTTTCTCTCTCTCCTTTAGGTAATTTGTCTGTATTTTTTCCTAAAAAGTCGAAGCAAATAAATAAAATACTTACCAACATGCCATTTTTAACCCATGTTACCCCTGATTAGGGCACCGCTAGTACGACAGACACAGCCTGCCACATTTCTTTTCGTGGTTAGCGTTGAAACTTAAATAGCCTAGGGACAATAAAAGCGGTAAATATTTTCCAAGAGGCTGACAGCAGCATGACGGGTTCTAAGGGATTACCATTGAACGTCATTGGCGATTGAAGAGGTTTTAGTTTTCTTTGCTCTTATCTTCTTTATTTATTCGCTTCAGACAACTCTGTTCGATCGACATATTGGATATTTACCAATATGCCAATTTTTCTTAAGATTTAAGTTTTTCATTCTTTGTAAAATATCAATCATATGTGTTAGGTAATAAGGCTTCGGTTTGGAATTCAAGACATAAATATTTTTTCAATATGTTCCATATTCCACGAAAACCCCTAAATGTTATTTCTTTCTGAAGCAACTGGGTATTTCAATAGCCGTAATGTTAAAACATCATTGAGTATAACTTCGAACTCTTCCTCGTATGCCTAAAGCAATTTATCTTCTGCCTCAGTTTTCAATCAATTGAAATTTACCACTCCACGTTGTTTTATCCCAATATCCATAGCATACATACATACTCAACATACTCAGTGTGTTTTCAGACGCCTTCTGCTTTTTGAAGCTCCTGTGTATCTTCAATTCAATTCTAGTTGGAGCCATCTCAGAAAGCACGTTTCATATAAGTCAAATGATTAATGCGTTTTGTCAAAGTTCAAAAACGGCATTTTGCTTCAATATTATGAGACACTTTTTACTCATTAATCATTGATGCAGACTTACCGCAGCAGGAATATCTTTGTGCACACGTTTGGCAATCAATTCGCTTAAATAAATGTTTAATTAATTGAAATTAACCTTGCAGGCATTGCTTTCGGCTTTCATTGTGTCGATTGCCAAGATGAAAATATCAATGTCTTCCTATAGACACGTCGTGCGAGGATAAGGAAATAAGTTGCGTATCAATTCACCCTCAATTGTTCGGATCTTAAATGCAAGTTCACGTTTGCTTTTCCGACATGACTGAGTTGCGGGTTGTGCAAAACATTGGGCATAGAATCATTTCTTCACAGCAGTAGAGGGACGCTTGAGTATTTTTAGAATTATTTTCGAAATAAGTGAAAAATTACACGTTTATGTATTTTCGACGAAAATTGAAAACAAAAGCGAAACAGTGAAGTTCAGCAGATGTTTTGAGGAGCATTGACGTCGGCTGAAGTGCTGTGTGCGTTGCTTTATGGTGAGAATATAATTTTTATTTTTAATTTCATTTAGAAGCACTCGCTGATGAGGTAATTTTCGAACTTTCGCATTCAAATAGCTTTCCAAATTTGCTATCAATAAGAAATTAATTGGTTTTCGTATCCTTGTAGGATATAAACTTTTTGGTTTGGCTATAAATCGTGGAGTATGTTAATGAATTGAAATATTAAATCAAATAAAAACTGGTATAATTTCTTTTCCACTTTAATAGGTCCATAAAACTATTATTTCAAATTTGTCGGTTAAATTGAATAACATTTTTTTACAGGGTAAATATTTGAATTGAGTTTAAGATACCAGGGTGTATGAAACAAGGGCTACAGGTACCGCGACCTTACGTTACGTCTTTATTTGGTCAAATATTTGACTATTGTATTGTCACAGGGTTAATATAATAAGAACGAAATGATTGATTAATATGTTACATACAAACAAAACCTTTGTGGAATTTCTGCAATTTTTATAAACACCACAAAAATGTACGAACCCATTTTTAAATTCAGTTTTGTTTTCGTGAGTGGTTAAGAATGTTTTTTTGCATGTCCCTAGATCCATATAAATACCAGCACATATTTACTTGTAATATTTGTGAAATTGAAACGTCTGCTCTGATGCATTTGTGTTTCTAGCATTTTTTTTTTGGTATCGAATACATTCCCGACCACCTTCATGCTCAAGTTTTGTTTCGTTTATCTTTACATTTAATTGAGCAGCGTTAGTAAGTGTATTCTTAAAATATACGCTGGACTGATTTTACACCCTCAAATTTGTTTACGTCTTCTGTAAAGGTAATTTTCAGTCTCAATAAAATGTTCTCGATTGTCTACGTCAGACATCATATTTGATCGAACAAACTTCGAGTTATCTACAGCCTAAAGTATTCATTTGATGCGAATTGGTCACGAAATTTATTATTGGTGCAAAGTGATTAATGATCTACTGTGCGTAAGCTATCAAGCTTCTTACATTCATTAAGCACACTTCACCTATCATCCATCTGCAGACGGAAAATATAAAACAATGTACATTGTAATTGTAGTCGATTTATTTTATTGAGTAGAGAAACGAACTGCTACTGAATTAACACCATTTCCAAATAAAAACCGCTCAGTCTTGGCCCGGTGTGACTTAAATTTCCACAAGGATACGCAAAAAGCAAACGTACTGCTAGTATAAGCCATTTATTAAGCAATTAAAGTCCTCGTAACTAATTAATTGTGGATTGAAAAAAGAGAGATAGATAAAAACTGTTGGATATCATAAGTAAACCTCGACGGGTCTGTCTACTTATGCCGACGTTAATATCACTAATGGGCCCAGAATACACACCGCAGACGAGGATGGATAGGGAATAGGAAACTAGTCCAAATACGATGATGACTCCCACAGTCCCAGCAGTCTATGTGTAGAACACATCCACTTGGCATGTGCTCGCGTTCGTGTTTTGTGCCAAATGTAGACAGCAACAGCAATTGATACGTTTCTGAATTAAATTTTCGAATTATTACTTTTTGTTCCAGTTTGTAAATAAGTTTTCAGGACCGTGTTACAATCACTCCTAATTCAATTCGTCTAATTGTACGCTTTGTTCTATTCATAAATTTTTATTTCAATTTCGAATCGTACGCGCTCGAGTATGTTTATGTTGGTGTTTCTTAATTTTTTTTTCATTAAACATTTATTTTCCTGTGTGTGCTTACAGAAAATGTTGAACAATTGAATTACTTTGCAATGCACACAATTTTCTTTAAGTAGAAATCATTTTTTTCTTAATTACTGTTAACGGGAGAAACCTTATTTTGTTGTGCTGACCTGGATTAACATCATGAAACACCTCCAGTAAATGCATCTGCATTGAGATGTTTATATGTTTGTGTTTCAACGGCAGTTTTATCTATAATTCTAACATAAACTCGAGTGGAATGTTTGGTCGGTTCGATTCTACTGTATTACCTGCAAGGTTAAATCCTTCTTTTCTTGGCGAACATTTTTAAAAATTTCCGTAAATATCGTCTACGCTGCGCTTAAAAAAATGTAATAATGCGAATACATTTTTATACCAACTTTCCATATTTGTAAAACCTAAATTATACGCAATTTTCGTCAACCGTTCATTAGCTAATCGATTTATAGATCCATTTATTAAACCGCGTCATTTTGCTGTAGCAAAGATATATAAACTTGATAACGCGATTCATATCAATGAGTGGAGGCGTATAAAATACAAAACGTGTATTGCCATTACTTTAGGATACTGTGTTTTAAGTGCAGATTCATATCTCGTGTGGGACAATGTGAATATGAATGTACATTTTACGTTATTTCTAAGTCACATTAATGCTCTGGCTACTAAGCTTACTTCTGATTTAAATTATGTTGTACCTATAAATGAAACAAATAATTAAATGTTGGCCTTACAAAGGACCTTCGTTCAATACGAAATTTCGTGATTGCACTTTTCCTTATTTTTCATTGTTCATATTTTTCTATTCATTCTATTATATGAATACTCTATTCTGTAAAGAGTAAAAAATACCCCTTCCGAGTAAAAATGAAAGTTTTCGCATCTTTACTTTTGGAATGGAATAAATGAGTTAAGAATAAATTGATTATATGAACTACGTACGGAAACTTCAAGAAGGATGAATACGCAACTACTGTATACTCGACTATGTTTCGTAAATTTACAAATTTTTGCGTTCTGTGTTGTTTTCTTTTCGTGAGAAAATATTTCCGCCGTAAAGTTTTATTGACTTTTCAATAATATACGCCTAAGGCTGTATATACATATTTCCATCGCGTGTGACTGGTTTACAAAGAAAGTATGCGTTGATTTTATATTTGTGGTATACGCAAATTGTACTAAAATGACTGAACTGTTTGTCCTTTTAATTTTGTTTAGTGATTGGTCTGTTGTTTTTCCTATGAAATGGAAAGTTCCCTATACCGCCCATTCATCAAGGAGTTTGAGGGTAGGTTATCCCTTAACTCATTTTTGATTCTATCTGCCAACTCTATGTACTATGTAAACTTTGAATACATCTGCAAAACATAAGAAGGAAATTCAAAAGGTTCCTTTTAAGATGGAATCATCTCCCTGTGGGCGGTGGAATGAATACTGAAAAATGAGGGGATAATATTAAATCACTTTTGTTGGCATGTCGTTAGTGATTTAGAGGAAATGTTTGTACAGAAGCTAATGATTTCAGTTGTGTGGATACAATAAAAATTTATATTTCAGGTATAAACATTTTCAATCAAACAATCCCTCAATTTGAGTGTAACCGCTCTCAGCGATACTGATTTTCCAATGAATGCTAAATTGATCGCGTATTTTCATTGTAAATTAATTGAACGTCCTCCACTAAAATAAAATGAATTCGAATGCACTTGTTCTTTAAATAAATTATTCATTATGTGGTTAACCTCCAGAAAGTAGTAATGAATGAAAGGGAAATTTGGTAGTTGAAATGAATAAAAAGCGAAGGAATATAAAAAAAGAAATTCTATTGTTTTTGGAATGGGGGTGGCAGTGGAGAGCTTGTCAGAGGATTTATGGCTTACTGAAAAAAATGTTTAGGTTATAATGTTCATACAATTTTAGTTGTATTACTTATGTCGTTATTGATAAACGTTCTTCTATGCGATCTTTGATACAAAAGAATAGCTTCCTATTTTGGAATGGGATTTTAAGGATAACTATGACGACGTTTTTCTACTTCTATGTACGTAATGTACTCGAAAAATTAAAGCATGTCTTACACCACATTTCGGAGAGATCCTGTCGCATTTTTCCTGAAATTGCATTCTTAGTAATTTTTCTCTCTGAACGAAAACTCTCGAGCTGAGAAATGTACCGTGTAACTAAAATTTGAGTTAAAATACAAAAATGGTGATAATGTGAAGTGTGACGGGAGGTTAAGACTTTTATGACACAATCATCATTGACTGAATAAACAAACCAAAAATAAGATTGCTACGTAACAAAAGTAGTCATTTGTGCAAATAAGCTGTCACACAAGATTTCCTCGGCCCATGCGAAAATAAAAGAAAAATGTCATGATTTTTTTTTATTTTGTAAGTAGCATTGAGCTAAAACGCGACCAACTCCCACGACTGTACGTCATTGCTATAGAAAATATGTATGTGCTTTGTATCGAAGAGGGGTATTAAAATGAATTGTGTGTAAGGTATTTGCATTATATTGCCAATTGAATGCCATTCTCCAGTGTCCCTTTAGAAAATGTGGGAGGACAATTTCCAATGGAATGTGGCATGTGGGCGCCACAGCAGTAGCAGTATCACCAACTTACGCACAATAAAGAAATAAGAGGTGATTTTCCACCTTTTTAGCCACAAAGATAATAAACTTTTGATAGGTTGCGTACGAGGATATAACCCCAACAGAAAGGCGAGGGCCAAAATGCGAAAAATGTCAAACGCTTATATTGGTAGGATGTGGATATAGAGCTGATTGTATACATTCGGTCCTTTATTCAAACAGTCCCGGGGTTTGTGAAATAAGTTTGACAAACAAGCGTATGTTATATAAGTGTATAGGGAGTTCTGTTATGATCTTCATTTAAAATAAATACACATCCCTACCTATATCTGATAAGAAATATTGTAGAAGAAAATCTGCTTTCTAAAAACTGACAGTTCATCTAGAGATTTGATCGAATATTATAAATGTAAAGATATGTACGACCACAATTCTTCAACATGAAATTTTATAATATTATAACTTGTTATCCTAGGCTAAAATAATAATGATATAAACGTGTGCGTCACGTCACCATTGGCCAATTGATAAATGTACGTCTCGAGTTGTGCCCACAGTATCGATAAAAATAGTTAAACCACAGCGACAACACCACACTTTTGTATTGACTACGAATAACGCCCATGGATCCCAAATATCCCACTCATAAAACATTTATATCTCGTAAAATTCTAGTTAAATTTAATTGCTACTTTTGCCATTAACTACCCCACGGGAAAATACAAAAGAAAGTAAATTTAGGTAACACCATTCAAGGAAAATAAAATTACCGTGTTACATTTGCTCAAATTTTTCTTCTGGACTCAAACGAAACGATCACATGTCATGTTACTTCGTATGTGCACCCAACAGCACTATGTCCAGATAAGCCCACCTACAAAAAATAGCGATGACATGCTTGTTAGCAGAGTCAATAGCTTTCATTATTGTTTACATTCATTTACATATGCTTATGTGGAAGTATACGTAGAGATCAAATTCCCACCCGCTTCAGCGCGGCAGAAGATTTTTCCAATAGAAAATATCATATAACATCGCAATTTCGTTTTATTGCAACACATTACCTATATGCTTCTGGTGTTAGTCCCGTGATTCTCTACAAAAATTCAAAACTTGTTCAAATTGGTGGGGTTACACAGAAATAAAATAACATCGTTTGGGTGTGGTGAAAAACACAGCACTGGCAAAAAGAATACAGGACGTGAAAAAAAGAAATAACGGCGTCAAAACACTTTTATGGCAATTTACAGCCAGCATCAACTTCCTGCTGTAACTCGATGAATTATAACAATTTTTATTCCCCCTAATGACTTTATTACATTTCGCCCATCATTTGCAAACTTAAGCGAAAATAGCTCTGCACACTTCAGTTGCTCACGAAGAGTGTGGATGAAACATTTATTGACGAGGTCAGAATGTTTCACTGGGAGGATTCAGGTGGAAATATATTCACGAAAAAGACAGAAATTTGTTTGGAATTGTAATGCACACTTATTTGCATATTCAGTGCTTACAAATATTACCCTGACATTTTGTTTTGATTAGAGAAACGCTAACTATCCAGGAACTTTACAGTTATTCGCGTGAATGATATGTGTGTTTTGACGTTTTTTTTTTTTGCCTTCCAATTAAGCATCATATCTGAGATGATGCTGTTTAGAATTTTAACTTGCTCCTGGGATTTCCATACTCAAGTTGTTTTTGCAAAATAACTTCAATGTAGCGCTATTCAGTTTAAAAAAAATTAAAAAGTTTTCTTTAATACTCTTAATTGTGGGCATTGCCAACTCTTTTAATAATATCAATGTCTCCCATGCCTTTTATCGAAAAAATAATACATACGTTTTTTAAATTGGGTTCACGACCCTTACGACTAAGTTTTAGCCCAATATAAAACTCTGATCTGTTATATTTCGTACATATGAACTCATTCACTTTTCTGACAATGAGCCATCAACCTCTATGCTTGGTTTTGAGAAAAAATCCTTAAACGAACGACGCCCGGTTGCCCTCTCACTCATTAAAAAATGCTTTCAATCATTTGTGTGCTAAAACGATATTTTGTAATTATCTATATGTTCTTTATTTTAGCTGTTTTACTAATAAAAATTAAACTAACGCAAAAGTCGTAACGCATAAATCTAGCATTCTGGAGCAATTACAAAGAAAAAATATTTAATTTGTGGCCAAACAATATTGAGTATTGAGAGAAGAAAGTTAACACCGTCCAATAAAGATTTTACACTACAAAAACATAGAAATTCAATAAATGTTATATACAAATATATAGACTATTCTTTATACTTAAATAAAAAAGACAAAAGAGTTATATACACATAAATCAATAATAAAATATATATACATATATAATCGCTGTGCTGTTGGTTGTGTATATTAAATAAAAAAAAATGCTTAAAAGAATTTTTTACATGACTTAAATGAATAAATCTTTTTATATAAATATAAACTTACAACTTTCATCGTCCACAACGTGTACTTAATGCAGTCGGTAATCTGGAAACCTTTTGCTCATCGTCCAATTTTCTCATCCACCGTTTCTTTCATCACATCTTTTATCTCCGTTGTTGCCGTCGTGTGTATATTTGTAAATTTTGTAAAGATCTCAACTTTTAATCGTCGTGATATTCGTCGTTATCTTCTTCGTCATCGTCGTCGTCGTTATTTAAAATATTTAGTTATAAGTGTAAGCAAAATGGACTATCAGTGTATTGTTGTGTATACGATTGTTCGGATAAGTCCTTTTTACCCCGCAGTTACGGGCGATAGCGATTTCTTTACAACGCCTGGAAGACAAAAAGGATGTCTGGATTGGGTGAAAGCACAAATTAAGAGGTAAAATCTTTTAACTGTTTTTTTCTTTTTTCTGTTGTACAAAAAAGCAGAAAGGAGCATAGAGTGTAACAAAGGGTACTATCCTCTAAGGCTTTACCTTACAAGTTGTATCTTTTTTATCGATTATTCTTTTAAATATGCTATTATTTAGTATGTTATAATCACTCAGTATGTATCTAATGATAGGTACACTTTTCATATTATGTTTCTGTGATCTGTAACTTTACCTTGGCGAAAGTTTATAAAGGTTATTATCACTGCGAGAAGTATCAAATAGAAATCGCTCAAGTGACCATCATGTCTTGTAAGGTAGTATGCGCTCCAACAGCTAAACAGTACTTAAAAAATCGCATCGACAAAAATGACAAATGCAACATTCCTTTGATTGATTGTTCGTGCTGATAAACGTATACAACTTTTATATACACTTCGACGTTGATTACGAATATAATATTTCAGGTGTGTTGTCTTTGCCTTTTATGTTCAATTCGTAAACCGTCTGGGGGTTTCAAGGAGATAGTAGCAAGGGATATCCTCTTAGACTCTATTGCTTCCTTTCCTACCGTTCCGTATTCTTCTAGCCCTTTGTTCCTTAAATTTTTTTTGGTTTGTTGTACGTTGGATCTCTGCGTTTCTTTGTACATCACTGTTCTTCTTACTCCTGCTTACCAAAAACTCTGTTTTTGTACTTAGTAGACAATTCCATTAATCAGTTTCCGAGTAAAGCGGTATGATGGCGTCACCACAGCACTATACTAACGTCTCGGAAGTGATAAAATGAATAAACTAGACTAACCAAATACTTACAGAATACGAAAATGAGCCAACAAATTTTAAAAGTACATTTGTGCACATTTGCAAACTGTACAACTGACTTAGTAGTTATACAATATAACTCACGAGATGTGGAAATCTTTTCCGTACTTTTGTGGTTTCTTTGGCACCTATATTAATCTTGTCTATAAGTACATAATAGCTAGGTTTTTTTAGTTAAACATTTTATAAATCCTTTCAATCGGTAATGTCACGAAAGAAACTGTTCATATACATATGTACAATTTTCTTTGTTAATAACAGTTTTTCAAATATGGTAAATTTTTTTTTTCTTAAGTCTTGAAAGTCGTAAGACAACTTTACATTGTCATAAAGTTGACATTAAGGTTATGCAAACACAAGGAAAAAATTAAGACTTTAATGGCTAGATATAGATTTTAATGGCTTCTATTTATTAATGTTCAATAATTTGCAACTCAAACGAATCTACATTACTGGCTCAAAAACACAAAACAGTTCATATATTTCCCATAATTTGGAGGCATTGGACTTGAAATATTCGCAGTGTGGCGGTGGTCTAGAACTGAAAAGGGTTAAGTGCACCCTTCCGCCAATTTTTGTGTAACAACTTAATTTACATATAGATCTTCCAACAAAAACTGATTACCTATTAAGGCTAAACTTAGGTTTATAGTGACATGTTTTCAAAATCACTTTTAAAGCCCATAATCGTCATGGAAAAACGATTCAATTTTTGTTACTTCTGTAATAAAAGGCCCACCAAAACGTCACAAAGAAAATATGATTTCGAAGAATTCATTGGAGTTTTCGATTCGTCAAAGTTGACGACAACAAAGAGTGTCTTAATATAAAACTCAAGCCTATCCAAAATTCCAATATCATATAATCCACCCACATCAATGTCTCAATAACAGAGATTTTGTTTTGAAGTAAATAGAATGAAATCGCAGATTACACTAAAGAGATTGAAAATTCGACGATAACACTACGCAGAACACCTTTTGAGATATTTTTAGAAGGGAAAAAATCCAATCAAATTCGTCATCATCCAACGCCCAATATACTCGTGTTTGCCTCCAGAGAGTTCACGTTAATGAAGTGGAAATGTTAACTGAAGCGTATCCTTGATAAATGTCATCACATATTCATTTTCTCCACCTTGCTCTGAAGGATACCTCTCCCTACTCTTCACGTACATATTCACATGCCAATACAATACCTACATCTCAATTCAAGATTCGATGTATGTAAGTTATTGTGTTGCGAAATTGCTAACGGACTGTCAACGGAAATTGGGTGCGCCTGTTATTGAAATAGGCTGGTGATAACAGAGGAAGAATATTTTTAAAAAGACTGTTTGTGGTTTTGAACCATGTTCAAAAAGTGATGTCATATATATCCAGTCATGATAAAAACCAGATTGACTGTTTTTGATTGGGCATTAATATCTTTTACGTGATTAGGTATTCTTCAGATTGAGCAAGAACTGTTGTTAGTGATCGAAGCATCGTTTAAGATACCCTAGGTCAAGCTTCATTTAGGTTTTTATGCCTATAAAATGGTTTAAGTATAACGTTTTATACAGGTGCCAAATAATAATACCTTGGACGCTACGGCTCAATTCAAAGATAAGCAAACATTGTTATCTACCACCTACTTGTGTTAACGGTTACTTGAAAACACATTTTTTAGCTTTTGCGAATCATTTAATTGCACACGGATTAAATCTATAAATCAATAAATTAAATTATTGTGTTATCCTTTACAGACTCGCGAACTAACGCGTACATGTTGCAATTCTATCTAGCACGGTATTTTATCATACTACGCTTGCAATTCAGATTGACCTTGTATAATTTCCTATTAAATCAATTATTATTGTCTTCAAACGTACGAGCAATTCCAATAAGAGTTATTATAGGCACGTCCAAGTATCATTCATCTCACGTCGATCTGCGGAGGTAAAGGAGTAACTTAAGTGCAGTCGCCATTGCACACCCTTGTGAAGGCAGAGCAACGTAAAAACCGATTTATTGACTTTTATCAATGCTGCAAGTGCAAAGACTTTAATGGATGTGCCACTTGACAGAGTGGCGGAAATAATGCAGTTTGCAATAAAAGATGGTGAATAAAAAGTTGTTGCTGTTCCACATGGAGTGATCGTCCCATTCAAGCTGGGATTTCACTGCTCTTAAATGTGAAATCATTTGTAACAAATGAATGGTTTCACGTTCATCTTAGGAGACATGTTCATGTGAACGTGCATTTATGGACCATGTGATTTATAATGCAAATCAAAAAGAAGGCTAGTTATTAAAAGGAGGCCCATGTAATGAGGACAATCTCTTGAATAGAACGATGCCAATGCAGACATTAATTTTTTTCCGAAAATAATTACACTACAAAGGATATCTGAAACAACTAACATTTTTAATGTTTTTTGTTTTCATTTCATATTTTTTATTGTTAACACGCTTATACATGCAAAAGCTTGGATAGAAAAATTTGATTTAATTTGAACTCCGAATTCATATGAAATTTTTCGATATCCAATTCGCAGAACTTATGTTAGGTTCATTCTGTCTAAATTGCTATATTGGAAACTGAATCTGAATCCTAACCAGAAATTCCTCAGTTATTCGAATCACTTGAAACAAGTGTATATATTTCAGTTTTTATTGCTCCAACTAATTACGCCTAGGTGTAATTGATTGTGTAGATGAAGTTCCCTGTCCGTTGACATTCAATTGAATATATGTTTTTTATGCTCTCTTTTTAACGAAATGAAAATAAATAAATAAAGAACAATTCTAGTGCTTTATATATGTGACGATAATCACCAAAAACCACCAAAATCCTTTAGCAGTTAACAGTCCGAATTTAGGTAAAAGTTAGATAATTTTCATATTTCACGTACAACGTACAATAATTCGTAAATAAATCATATTTCAAGCACCGTAGTACTCCACATCATCACTGAAATTTTTTTCATCTCAATGACTAGTTGCTCCTCTTCTTAAGCTCTGGTACATATGGCCGTTTGAAAATACTAAAACGACGGAAACTCTCCCCTAAAATTATACAAAACAAATAGATAGCACAAAAGATGTTTTGGCAAAGCACCGCAACACTGGGCTATCTGGTTACAACAGGCGTTTTTGTAATGACTCCTCGTGACTATATAAAATTTTAATATGGTTCGGTGAGTCTTTATGTGTCTGAGTTTATGTTTCTAACACTATTTCAGCACACTTGACGTGTTCCTGATATCATATACTTTAATCTATTGGGTGGAACATTAAAAATGTCATAACTAATTTTATATTCGGTAAACACCAAAGGGTTTGATTGTGGTGAATTTATCTTGTCGTAATGCTCGTAGGAACCTGATCATCCTTTTCGATAGAATCATGAAAATGTAATATTTGGGATGTCGAAGCCGTAAAAGATGTTAAATGCGGATATACCTATGTATGGCAAATGCTATAGGATTGGGATACGCGAAGTTTGTTAGGCGTAGTGACGTTCTATTTTTAAATATGTAGTCCATAAATTTTACGAATCACTCTAAAATATTAAGACGCAGTCCTATATTTATGCTTCATGGAGACACGTGCTCCGACCTTTTTATTAGTCTTCGATACATGTGCAAAATCTGATAGAATACCCTACAGCGGCTGCGAAATAGATTATCATTCAGTCCTTTGCTGATTGTAAAATTTTTTCCGTAGATAAATGTAGCTAAGAGAATCTACATCATTGGAATCCACATAAGACGACAATCTATGTATTTACCTAGCCCAGTAGCGGAAATTTGTTTTATCTGTTTCAGATTCCACAAAAAGAATTAATTCAAACAGTAAAAATAAATTTATTTAAAGGTAAAAAAACATTGTTCAAGAATTTTGAGATCGATTCGATCTTGAAATCCTCTTTAAAAATGTCTTTTTTGTTTTTTAAAGCATTTTATTTTTTTATTTTTTTTATACTATAGGCCTTTATTTTAACACTAAAGTCTGCATAACCAATAAACATAAAAATCGATTGCCACTGAGTTCACTATATTTTTTTGGAGTATGTGATTAAATTGAAATATTAACTTAATGATTATCTTCCTCACGAATAAGCTTTAAAATGCGTTTACCTATAAACGTTCCTTAGAACAAACAGAAGACTGTTTTCTCTCCATTAAAATTCTTAATATAACATTGAATCGCAACTTTATTTCTATTTTCTGAGGGTTGTAGCTATCCCGTGTTGTGGGTGTTCAAGGCTAAAAAGAATTATCCGCATTCTCTCAGTCACGACAATACAGTTTTGCACATTATAAAGTCACTTCTAAGCTACTTCAGACAGAAATTTAAATTTCATGGACCTACATAATTTGTGACCCAACTGACCAACTTTTCTTTCTCGTCAATTTTTTCCACTACTACTTATATATCTAAACGACGCCACCCTAACAGAGGAATCTGTATTGTATCATTATTACCCGATACATAAAATCGATACAAAAAAAAAAAACATAAAGCCGAACTAATCAGTTTGCCATTTTCGGAGCTCCAAGGTGCAGTCTCTGGGTGTTGGGGCTGAACTCGTATTCAATGAGAACAACAGATGGGTTCCCTTTTACAGCACAATTGGTAGCAACCATGGAAAAACTCTTCGGTGGACCTGTAATATTCCATAAAGCCTGTAGAATTATCCATTTTTGTCATTAGGAACTCACACCGGCAAATTTGTCACAGACTATATGACATGGACATTTTTTATTCATCACAGCTGCTCTTTCGTGACTTTGTTCCGTTTTTGTACTCTCTTTTTTATTCACCAATGGGCCAAGTGCATTGGCATTTATTTTTTCCTCGTTTTCTCATGCTATCCTAATTGTATGTCAGCCTAAGAAATTCCCTGGGGTGTTGAGTAGGCTTTAACCATCACAAACAACTGTCTAAAGGATCAAGGAAACAAGTTTTTGCATCGAAATTAGTTTACAAAATGGGACTTTTCTTTGTATTATAACAAAGAAGGGAATTAATGATTCTAAAAGTCGTTAGCAGAGGACAGAGCCATTGGTACGGGCTGTATTCTTTTTGAAGAAACTCGTGTTCAGGCTAATTACACTCGGTGCTGTGAATTTAGAAATTGTGTTAAGAAAGTTTGTTCATTTTGTTGTTCTATTCGTGGTTAAGCGATAAAATGGAATTTTTAATTTGCTTATCTTATGTGGGATCATTCCGCAAGTGCTTGCAGCGATTTGAGAAAACTTATTTTCGTGTAGGAAAATAATTAATTACAAAATGTTAAGTTTATATTACAAGTTTAAAGATTGATTTTAATGGATTTTGCGTAACAACAAATTTCAAGATTAGACAAGAAATACTACGTAATGTAATAAAGGAACATGGATGAAGGGCACAGATTTGTTCTTTAGTATGTGAAAGAAATATTTTTTAAGAGTGCTTTATTAACGAAACGTCTTACTGTCTGGGAGAAATCATTGTCAAACTTGTACTATTTTATACTGGGTACAGCGGATAAAGACTTCAAACAAATATAATTTTTATGAAATACATATATATTTTTACATTAAAAAATTATTGACTATTATTTTTTTATATTCTATTTTCAGGTAAGTTACAGCATTATTAATACATTGTTGAAATTGTGTATAAAATAGGTAAGTTGTTTTCAATCTAAGGACAAATAATGTTAATGTTAAAATCCAATTCAATTGTGGCAAAATATGTCCAGAGTCAATTGTTTGATACGAGTTTCTCTGGGGAACAGCAGAAGTTTACCTATTATTATTCATAGTACAACTTTAACTGCAAAGGTGGATTTTACATAAACGTTATATAGGAAAAACAACCCCAGTCAATAATTCAAGTTATTCAGATAATTCATCAAAATAACACACAAAAATAAGAGTTTACAGAATAAAGGCAAAACAAAGAATAAAAAGAAACACTTAATTCCGTCGTCTCGAACGTCAATCGTCCCTTTCGTTATCGCGTTGAAATATCCTTCTGTATTCAACGCGATAATTGCCCTTATGGCGCGATCACATCCTAGTTATATACGTTAATTATATTTATAAGTCATCGCGTTTCCAATACCAATACCAACAATAATATTCGTAAATGGAAAAAATCCATAAGTATAATTTATATACAACATACATATATGCCAATCCTAGATCAATTTTACTCACCAAAATCTACAGTTCATTTTTTAACAAAACAATCTGACATATGCAAATAGATCTATTTTCGATCCGATTCTTTGGAATAAAACAAGTCTTGATTCTCAGTATAAGAACTACAGCAAGAACAGCTTCGTATCTTCTTACCAACTACTGTCTGTACTTGTTTTATTGTTCTTTAAGTAGTAACGCGTTTCTCAAACTGCAATCCTCAACGTGAAATCTGAAAATTTAATGTAATCTAAAGTGCATTGACTGCATATTTCGTTTAAACAGAATGTTGCAAAAATGATGCACTTTCAACTGAATTCCCACACCATATAGCTCAATCGCAGCTCCTGAACCAATTTTTAATTCGATGCCAGCTAACACAAGTCCATGAATACATTGTTGTATGTCCATCCACCACCAAACAACTGCATAGATTATATCGACGCAATCCCAACGCAATCATTTCAGCTTCCGAACAATCTCGTGCCGCATGCAAGGAAATGTTGCTCATACGCCACAGTGGTCCCCGTAGCACCACGTTCGTGATATGAATTGGCATGCATAACTTAGCTGAAAATGGAAACCACTTGTCATGAACACCAATTGTACTGGCAAAAGACAATGCGATAAACATATACATACATCATTTGGCTGGAATAGGACATGCTCTTACTGTCGGCCATCATGACACATCACACATTGTTCCGGTGGTATGTACATTTCATTATCGCCCATACGCATGACGTGGATTTTTGAAAACACTTCGCATAGCTCGTCATTATTGGCTAGATTACTGTTCCGTTGGCCCTTACTAAATAATTTATACGAATACCCAAGAGACCTCATTTGCATGTGAATACAGGGAATAACGGGGTTATTTTGAAATTCTGTTTTTCAAGTATATTCCAGAAGTCCACAAATATTTATAGAAGGCTCTCTGACGAATGTCAAAGGAGCATGATAAGAAGAAATGTTAATTTCTAGACACATTTAAGCGCCTATCCCGGAGTACCAATACGTTTACCATATCAGGCAAATAAAACTTAGTGACGAAAATGTCAATTCTTACGACAATTTACATTTAGAATGCATCGACTTGATTGTTGAGCTTTTGTCATGCCCCCTCTTAGAAGTCGAAGTCGTTTATCATTTCATCATTCTGAAATGCTCTCTCTGACTACATGCGAGTTGTGCCAGCCTAAGACAAGTTTAGAACCTATGACAGCGTCGACAGCGTCTTTGTATTCTGACGATTTATACATGCAATTAGCTTAATTAGTTTTTCGATTCAAAAGTGATGATGAAAAGAGCAAAGCAAAGATAATACATGTGCTGGGGATTTGTGCACAAGAGTTAGTTGAGTAATAGAGGACCCTGCAGAAAATTATTGGAAGCTATTTTGCTTTCGGGATCAATACAGCACTTTGCTAATTGCAAGGACAGTTTGAAATGTTGAATAATCAATTCTTAAATCATATAAAACGTACATTTACAAACTATATTTATCTCGGAGATAGTAATGGGAATAGATTCCATTAACATCCAACGGCTCAGAATGCAGACGGCGCATAACAATATTTGGTATTTTATTTATATTGTCATTTCATGTCCACCTTGGGCTTTTTTTTATAAAAAAAATCACTTTTTCCAACGACTCTACCAATTCGTATATAACACTGAGCCGCTTAAGGAAATTCTATAATCCTAATGTATTCTATGCGATGACCCGAGGAAACTCATCAATTGTTTACTGATTGAGTTGGTCGGTCAATCACAAAGCAATAAAGTTCCTTCATAAAACCACGAGAAAAAAGAAACGAAAATCCTCTCAAATTACAAGTAGACACGGCTTTCATTTTATCTCAAGCGGAAGGACACTCACAGCTACAAAAACAATTTCTCACGTTCTTTTATTGAATGTTCGCCATCGCCGACAAATGAATCTCATAAATCCCGGTGTGTGTGCGAGAGTTGCCCTATAATTTCATGTGAAATCCTTAACCGCCTTGTTCACATGCGAAGAAAGTCACGTAATTATACAGAAGATTGAATTTTATCTTATCTCATCAATTCAGCGGAACTGCCTGCCTCCATAATGAACTGTTATTCTTCTTCTTCGCTATTCTTCTAAGCCTGGTGTAGCATATACGATTTGTTGAGACCATTCAATCAAACTTCCTCCTATACCACACTCACAACAATTTAAGCGGATGAGGATGTTAAACCATTGGGTAGTCCAAGTGTCATAATTTAGTGAACTAATGACGTCCCTGAACAGCAATAGGGAAAATGCTGAATAACAACTGAATCACGAAATGTGGGTTTATAGCATAAATCACGCCTCATCACCCGCATTCACTTTTTTTTCCTTACAAACGAATACATTTGAACATCATAGACTCGAACGCATGTCATATTCAGTGGGAGTGTGGTGGGTTTAGGAAATGGTCGGTCTCCTTGCTACCGAATCCGGGTTAATTTTCGTGATGTGAGTGAGTATGTCCAAATCTCACTTGTGTTGGCGCGCATACCACTGGATTCATATTGATAGTAGATGGGGTAGAATTCTGGCGATTCACGTTTTACGACATTCGAAAGCCTAAATTATGTCAATTTTGCTCATGAAATCAAATCACATTTCAGCTGATTTAAGGCCCCACACATAACGGATGTTGTGGGCGCGGTATAGATCCGTTTCCTTCGAAGATTGGAAATGTTCTTGATTGCAATGAATGTGTATATTTGTCGATTAGTCTGTTGCGGGGAACAGTCCTAATTTTGGCCATGGCTCCGAAGGTCTAATCAATTCTTATATCAACAAAGTTGTTACGGCGAGCAATACTAATAAGGATATTACCTTCCTTGCAGGAAGCGGATATTGCCTGCTAGTGAGGAAATTTTTCAGACCGATAGGTAGTGGCGTAGATATAAAACCATTGACGAAACATTCTTTTGAAGAATACAGTGTGTTGCTCAAAGATTGAGAAACTGACAAAATACTGCCAGATAATTGTGATTACATTTTTGGGGAGAAGGTCAAGAGAATAATAATTATTAAGTGACACTGCAGCTCACAAGGGAGACCAGGCCTAGCTTCTACAACAAGTACTCGTGTTTTGCGTTTTTTCACAGGTAGAGGGGATCTACAGTTTCAAGCCGAATCCGAACGGTGAGAGCCACAATTGTTTTTTGCTGTGATTTTAAATCGTAATAAATTAACATTTTCCTATCCCGTTATTACATGGATATGACAAAAAGACATCTTACCTGTTATTGTTGACAAACAACAATAAGGACTAAAAATTAAAAAGTATACACAGCTTTCGTTGTTTTGTTGTTGAGCTTGAATCAGATGAATATATCTAGAAAATCTAAAAGACGACATCGCCAACGCTAATACTTAGGTTAATGCAGTGTTGTGGTAATTCATTATGAATCTAAACGGTCTCTTGGTGGCACAATTGCCAGCCTCAACCTAACCTTACCTTAGCGAGTTTATCGATTTTGCAGTTTGGTAACATCCTTACATATGAATGGTTTATAAAATTTAAACATGAATAGGGGAATATACAACGTTTCTACTGCTTTAGAGGTAAAATGGTCGTTACTTATGTATAGGATATGAGAAAACGTTACAAAAGGCTCGTTGTATCTTAAAGAAATGCTTAGTGAATAAATTTTTGTTACAGTGGCTGTATAAAAATTGTTTTGGAAATCCTGTCACGTTTAACGGAGGCTTTACCGCAATATACATTAAGATAAGACTGATATTTATTATACCGTCTGCATTCACAACTAACATTTAATAATCAGTTTCGTTGGAAGAATTTTAATACTAATATCTAGAAGCCTGAGCTTTAAGCGCTGAAAATCTCTTAAGCCCGATTAAGAGAATGTTACCGGGAGGTAACTAAATTCAGGCAGTATGTATAAATAATGTGCTATTACGTTAAGCACCGAGTTGCGACACTAAGTAATTTTTTAGCAAGTCCATTGCAATCTGGATTGTATGTACCAATTTGAGTCTGTAAGAAATCTTGCCAACTATTTATTTCACAATCGTATGTATGTAAAACGATTGATTACTGAAATTTTTGGGGGACGTTATGTAGAACGGGACAAAAGAAAGGAAGAAAAGGTTTCGGTGTACTTTGAGTTTAAATATGTATGGATCACAATGTGGTAGGTTTTCGAAAGAACAGACTCAAAAACTAGTGCATAATGAACATAAATATAATATTATAAAACTGGTGCACATTTGCTGTGGTTTTCCGGTCTTCTGTAGGAAGTTGCGCTACTGTGAAAAGGGGCCTGCATACACCATCAGCTATCAAAATGTTCGCTCTTAACACATCATCTACCGCCTAATCCGAGGAAAGGAAGGATAGTGGCAGAGCAAGTGTTTTGCAGTGTCGTTGTAGTCTACAGACGTCACAGAAAGTTGCATTGCTTTGCCGCAGCACCCTTATGTAGGTATTTGGGGAAGATGTAGTGTAACATCTGCAGCCTTTCAGTAAAGAGATAACAAAAAAGCCGCGGATTTCTTAAAAAGTATATAGAGCATGCGCTTAGTTTGCCATCATTCTGGAGGATCATGACACCTCCAGTTGCGCTCTTAACGGTCATTCGAAACCCTAAACAAGAACACGAGTAGTCCGTCTGATCTTTATTTGACAAGTTCCTCGGCGATATCGAATTAAGACTACCGATCAAATTCAGAGAAAAGGACTTGCATTCCTAAACTATCTTAGAAGAACGACGTTTGCATCTGTGTAGTAAGAAGTGTGTGAACCTTTTTAGTTAGAAGATAATTGTCTTCGTATTCCTAACGAAAGAATGAAATTAAATGGAGTGACTAGCCATGGACCGTTCAAAAAGCGATGAAACACGATTTACATTGAGACACCACTATATTAGGGTAATCTTCATCTGCATCTCATCTTAATCCTAATGGACGCATTATGTTACCCTTTGTATCATATCATTTTGACATCGCTTTAGGTGCTGTTAAATTTAAGGAGTGGAAGTTTGAAATCAATGAGTACCTAACAATAAGATGCATGTAGTTCATGCACAACGCATGTGTCGTTTAATGTCCACACAACTCTTGCGTACTTTCTTTTCAAACAGTGTGCCGTTGAAAGAACAAAGACTGCTTATTTTAATTGTTCCATGGTTTGTCGCATTTTATACCCAGTAGCAACGAATACAAAAAAGGATTAACGTAGATTTATTAAAAACTAAAACTCAGAACAACGAGGCAGACAGTTCTTTGAAGCTAGGTGAAAGCAGCAATTACATACTTACGCAAAAGCTTATTCCACCAAGCGACCAATGCATACGATAGAAAAGATAGGATGATGATAGGGGTTATGCTGATAATTCACAGCAAAATAACGCACAAATAATCACACGCTTCAGAAAAGCATATGGTTATACCCTTAAGTACTAGCTGAGTATGTTTAGTCAAGGTCCTCCTTCTCGTAAAGAGAATAATCTTAATTGTAACAGGTTTAACCGAAGGCAGGACATGTTTTTGATTTGCAGTTCTCTCAAAGTGCCATCGTTGTTTGTCTGTTTATCCGGTTGGACGTGGAATTTTCACAAACTAAAAAACAGAGCATGCCTTCCTTTTGTGTATGCTAACGACTATTATTTCTCATTTGTCAGATCATTAAACCTAATGTGAAGGATAGGCAGTATTGAGCCAGGGCTGTCAAGTGTTTGCTTAATAATGAATGTTTTAATGAATACTATTAACGTGCAAGGGGTCACGTTGAGCAGATATTTATCTTCAACAGACCCACTATGTATGTATTGTTGTTGCATTAGCTGAAGTCAATAAATTGAATATGGTTATATGAACAACACGAGTAGTTGTTGTAGGAGCTATTCCCTGGTCCATTGGCTGTATGTGCCATTCAATCTTTTATTGGAATAACTTAGAAATATGGGTGAAAGCAACTTAAGTGAGTTCCTGTTTAAATTCGAAATAAAATTGATGCCATGATCGATGTTAAACAGGGTATTCTTATTTTGAAAAGATTTTTCTTTCGGATTTCGTATGTTGCAAGAATTCTCATAGAAAATTCCTTGAAATTCAAACAATTTACTCAATGTATCCCATAGAATGAATGCCATAACTATAAAAACAAACGGTAACTGTATCCAAATGAACTGTACAGTAGAAGTTCACCAAATGCTATCGAAGGTTATCCTCTGTGTGAAAAAAGGCGTTAAAATACCTCTCGATTGCCAAGTGTCTAGGTTTGAAAATTTTCAATCACATTTTTACATAAAATATGTGTCTACATTCCACAGTAATATGCACAAGAGACAAGAAAATCAGGACAACCATCCCCATTCATTTTAAGGGAATACGAAAAATAACAAAATGCTAACCTGTCGTTATATTTTCTACTTGCATTATCTCCTTCAGGAATAAATGGTTACCGAAGCGGAAAAATTGAGATTTGAAATTCCACCTTAGGAGAAATAAAAAATGTGAATGTGTTCCTTGATTCATTCTATAATCAAAACAGAAAATGGTTTAAATTTGAACTAATTTTGAATTTATTTAGAGTCTGTTACATGTGTTTTTTCCATTTCGTCTGTCCTTTGAATTGATTTTCCTATATTATGAATGGACATTTACTCGTATTGTTTTTTTTCCTCAATCAAATAAAAGAAGTCCAATTTCTCTGTCACGTTAAATATCATTTATATCGATGGGGGTAAGAAGTCATGCTAGGAAATGCTAATCCCGAGGGCGTTAAGAAACTTAGGACGAGATGGTCTAACTTTATAAGGTATTGTACTCATTTGTGGCTTAATTTCGGGAGTTTGGCGGTAAAGCACGTGTTGCACTCAAAACGTCTATTGTTAATAAGCGTTGATATTAGATTAATATCGCAGCGAGGGAGTTAGGAGTATATTCGTTGTAGTGGGAATCGAGTACAATATATTTATGACGCTACAGTCCGGTAGGCCTTAACCAACAATCCTCTCCGGGAGGCATGATCTTTAAACAGCCGCGCCTTCAATGTTATACGTCCTTTCTCGATGACAGCATATACTTCGTTTTGCCCTTGTTCACCGTAAAACCCATTTTGGCCTACTCCGCAGTAAACGCCTCATTCACAGCATGTCAAAGTTGTTCGCGTGTGCAATTGTCAGCTTTATTCTAACATTCAAATGATTTGAATAATCCTTCGAAAGTTAATCGAATTCGATAAGATTGTATTCTGAGATTCGAACGATTCGAAAGTTAATTTTTCAGGCTATTCTGACGTTCGAATGATTCGAATGAAACGTCATTTTTCTTTTGTTCGTTATTTTCCCTTCGTTTACCTTTGCTAAACATGTAAGTAGATATTTTGTGGCATCTTTAAATTTTATGAATTGTATCGTGACTTTATTAACGTATGTAGGTCGCAATCGTTTTCATTATTAATAAATAAAGCAATTGTCATTGTATTTTACTGTGGTTACGTTTTTATTCCAATTGTGTATGAAATTCCATACACATACGATTATTCGAATCGTTCGAATGTCAGAATAAGGCTGTGTATCTTTTTGGAAGATCGTACCTCGTGTGTTTTCGAGTGAGTTCTACACGTCCTTCTCAAGGAAAGTTGTTACAGTTTAAGGGGTCTTCCTTTTTGTCGATTGGCAAACAATACTAAGTTTCTACTCGTTGGGCATGCTTTCCTCCGAATATATTTATATTGCAGATGAGTTACTGCATGCGTAACGTAACCAGCTCTGGGTAAGCAGTTTTATTCGACTTTAGACTCCGACTAGTCGGTCGGACGGAATTTTGTTCTATCATCGCCCATTGTGAGTAGTGGAATATTCTGCCTGGCAGGGGTATTTGTCACACAATCTGCAGAAACGATTCTAACAAATTCTCTGTATCGAATATGAGTTGTTCCTCTTGCTCCCGACAGGCTTCTACCCGAAGTTTATACCCATTCACCAGTTGCTAAAACTTTCCGATGTCATTTCTGATGTAAGACCCTATCTATTTCCTCGATCGCGCGCTTCTCTTTATCTTTTCGGTTTTATGAGTATGTCGGCAAATCTTCGTCATTAGGAAGGAACCAGTTCAGGCTTCAATTTTTTTCTTAATTTCCTTGTGGAAATAATAGCCATGATTCGAATGTCTTGGGTCCATTCTGTTGTATATTCAGTAGATTTTATGTGAAACGTGAACGTGTAAATGCATGTAAATATGTTGTCAATGTAGAAGAGCTGTGAGTCACAAATCGAATGCGCCTCTATTTCAAAAGCAAAATCGTATTTGTAATATTTATTAAGTAAACACAAAATGTATACCCTCTCAGAGGCTACTGGTTTTACAGTTTCGCTAGTAATTGAGTGGGGTAAGTTAGGTAATTCATTAGATTTTGTTCCTTCCTTCCTACTGATCTTAAGTCACGTAAGAGCTATTTTGAATGTTGACCAAAATAAAATCATTGTCTTACAATGCACAGTGTCGAAAACTTATTATTTCCCTGCCAACATTTGTCAAATTCTTCTGTAGACTAGAGGGAAACCTGTTAGGTATAAGTATATTTTTTACTATTTCTATTTTTCACTTCCAGGAAGGAACACCACACACTATTTCTAATCTCGAAAGCATTTTGTTTCCGAATAAACAAAAATACTGCAGTTTTCCACCTTCAAACAAGTTACTAAGGTACGACATGAGCGATGGTCACAATTAAATTAAATTTTAACCGTGGAAAATGTGAATACTTTGTTGTGAAAAATAATTACACGCTTGTCACTGCTGTTTTTGTTTCTTCTCAAAAAGGAAGAGATACCACTAATTCAATTAAATTTCCTTTCAACCTTTTCGTTTGCATCCTTCTACACGTGTCCTTTCTAATGGAAGGACACTAATAAGAATATTGCTGGCACAAACAAACCAACACCGAGAGCGGTATATACCCTTCCAAGAATAATTAATAGAAATCTGTCCTCGTACGACTACCACAGAGCAAAATAATATTCATTCTATACGAGAAAGGGGAATTAGGACATTGTGTTCGTTTATATCGCTCGTCTATTAAGAATTAAATATAATTCCATAAGAAAGGTTTTCTTTCATTTTCTTAACAACCTCTTTCAACCATATCTTCACATTCTACTAACTTATCTGAGGGGAGAGAAGAGAAGCAAGAAAATTCACTTCCACTTTAAAATGTAATCACATCTGACACAGTTGACTAATCAGAGGTAAATACAAAACAATGTTCATTTAATTATTCACTTCCACATTCGCCTTGAGCACTTGAAGAAGGTGTTTACAGAATGCGTACAGGTGGGAAAGCCGTCATTTAAGTAGCACGCTTTACAGGTAGGCGTACTTTAGCGTTAGCAGGAGATCATTTATTGGACGGTGAGAAACACGCAGAAACATAAAGCGGAAATTTGTTGAACAGAATATATGGAATTGGAAATAAAAATGCTTTTAAGTGACGATCATGAAAGGATTTCATTATAATGAACTCTTAATAACACTCTCATTCATCCCCTCAATATGTGGGGTTTGTTACCTCATGTCATCGAGTGACAAAAGGAATCCAGTTGGTTTTTAAAGTGAGCGCGATTATACGCACTTAAAATGTGAATAAAAGAATTCTTCTCATGTTTAAAATTTGAGAGCAAAATTCTACTGTCACTTATAGCCATACAGCTTTATTTTGAAAATAAAATTGTATTATAAAAATATGGAATAGCATTCCGTTCAAATGGTTCTCTTAGCTTCGCTACGAGGATTTCAAACAATCGGCTCAATTTTCGGTCTTATTTCAGCACACAGATTCAAGTTTTCATTTCAAGATTTCAAGAAAATTACCAATACGAAAATATTTGTATCACGAGCCCCGAACGGAATTTAATTTTAAGTGAAGCAACCTTTCCTATTTGTGGTCGCCGTGGCGTCTCCACCTCACCACTCAAAGAGTAAGCTTCTCAAATCTATCGCCGTTCGGAGTCGGCAAAGAACTGTAGGTTCCCTCTACTCGTGATAGAACGCACAAGACGAGTAGTTGTTGTAGAAGCTGGGCCCTGGCCCTGGTAGTGCCACTCAATTATTATTATTATTATTAATTATTGATTTGATCTTATCTTAAACAATATGTGGAATATATTCCGTATCACCTCCGTGGTCTGTTGATACGGCCGATATCCTTATGGAGTATTAGTCCCAGTTGTATGTCTTCTTGTCCCTTCTTGCTCTCGCTGTTGTTATTTGAAAATCAATTCGTAAAATTTGATTTGTTTCACGACAACGTGTATTGTTTTTTTAATTCATATTTTAGTCCTTAAAGAACATACAAAAGGTTAAATAATCCATATATTGCAAAACATAATTTAAGTTAAGAATTTTCGATGCGACTACTCGATTATTTTTGTCAATTTTTCAGTTGTTAAAGTAAGGTATAACAGTAATGACGCTTTCTCAAGGTCATTTTTGATAAACGACGCATATTGTGTTATTTGTATATCCAATTTCTCTGAACTCACCTTATTAATTTTGTATTCTTTATGATAACTGCTCCAGTTAAATTATATTGAGATCTGCCGAGTAATATGAGCATAAAAAATAAAAATAATAATTAAATACACAATAACAGTCGCACTCCGCCACTTGCATCAACCTACCATTGTCCGTTTCCAATCTTCCACTTGAACAAAAGAAATTTATCACATTTCACTGAGCTTTATTGGTATAAGCAAGATTGCGTCCGGACCTCAATATCCTGAATATCCCTGATGTCTATCGACGCAGTCCGCTGAATATTTATGGTTTAGTACTTTAATGCTTAGACTGCTACAGGAATCAATAAGTTGTTCGCTTGTTTTGAAATATTATTCACTTAGAAACGATAAACATATTTTCCATTATATGCAAGTATAGACGTGTCCAAAGTTTTCAAGAAATAGAAGGGTTAAATTACCAAACACTTTTTTAGTTATTTATGGCGTACTTGGCAACTCAAACACTTTTAAGTAAACATCCAAGGTAGGGTTTGTTGGAATTATTTTGTGGTGGAATAAATTGCATAAATTGAAAAAATTAGGAATTACATATTCCATCAATATCTGTGGGGCTTCTGAAGTTGCCTAATTGAAAAGTGAGGAAGGGTTTGATAGCAAAATTATAGAAAATTAACCAAAAATTACTTTACAAATAATAAATAATGAAAAACATATGATTGGTGGACTTTTTAAGCATTGACGGAAAAAACATATTCAGAATTAGATTGTAATATTGGTCGTAAAATTAATCACAAAAGTGTTGTAGGTATCTAAAAATATTTTCAGGCAATTGAAAAAAAAAAACATTATTGATTAAAAAGCACACTATGACAACTGTTACAAATTTCACACCGGCTAAACTAAATATTTTTTTAAAGGAAGTTCAAGACAATTCGATAGACATAATATTTTAGATGATCTTGTTCTAAAGTGTGAAACATGTCTGAAGTAGTCTGTTGCTCTTCACGGCGTATTGCATCTATATGTTAAGCATATAAATCGCAATACGCCCTGGAGAACGCTTCCGTACAATTCTACGGACATAGTTAAGAATAGCATAAGTAGGTTCAAGAATTTGAAAATAGTTTAAGTTTTAGTTAGAATAAGTTAGGTTAAGTAAAGACCAGAAGGTCAAGTTAATTTTCTTGACGAATAAAATAAAAATAAATTTCACATATTTAAGTTAAATTAAATTAAGTAGATTAACTAAAAGCACCCGCGAAGGGTCAGTAAGTTAGATATAAGATCGAAAGCTTACATAGTATAAGCTAGTTTTAAACATTTTTAGCTAGAATATAAGTAAAGGAATTTATATAAAAATATAAATAAAAAGTTAAAGTTAAGTCTGTTGCTCTTTGTTCCCATTCATTAATCGTTAAGAAACAGTCTTAAATCTTGTCACACTCTATATTCGTTCCGTCTCTGATTGTGCACTTTACTGATTATCAATTGGACTCCAGAATGAAATGGTTGAGGCATGTTTTATCCATTATCACATATCGACGACAAAATTGGGTTTCTTATGATTGAGGATATTCAAACACTTCACAATCCTTTTTATTTATTATTATGTTATTTCAAAACAGCAAAAGTTTTGCAAAGTTACTCGTAATGCTATACTCGTATGTCACAATCTAATTGCTTGCAACTGTCGTTACATTTTACTTTTAGTAATTTAATAGTATGATGATTCTATCGGCGCCATCCCGTAGAAATGATACGAACTTTTCAGACGGAATATATCACCTCGGTTGTATGTTTTTGTGAACACAAACTTTTTGGACGGGTACAGACTTCTCCACTTGATGGATATAAATTCTGTGTAATAGGAAAACTATGAAGAACCTTTCAGAGCAAAAACCAAAATTTGTTTATTATATTTGGAGGACATTTTATATTGAAATTTGTTTACAAAGAAAGTCTTTCGGTGGCCACAAATCGCAAGATTGGAGGTTTCTTCATAATTTGCCATACTGAAAACCAGTTGAATTTTACTAAAAAAAAAAAAAGAGTTCTGAGGGCTTGACCTAGAGGCAACAAAAATAAGCTTTTTTCAATTTTCTCTATTTTCTTATGGTAAATCGCAAGGTTGGAGGTTTATTCATAATTTGCCATACTGAAAAACAGTTGAATTTTACTAAAAAAAAGGGTTCTGAGGGCCTGACCTAAAGGCAACAAAAATAAGCTTTTTTCAATTTTCTCTATTTTCTTATGGTAAGACGTAAAGTGTTTCATGAATTTTTTAGAGGAACCCCAAAAGATAGATTTCGGAATGTGTACCTCTCAAACAACAAATGTAACCTCAATTGATGAGATTACACCCTACGGACATATGCGTTTGTAAATTGAGATAAATATTCGAGGAGAAATCAATAATTCAATGGGTATTCTGTTCTGTGTTTTGTTTAAAGTTATTTATTGAATATTAAAATAATCATTGCTTAAAATTTAATTCAATTCATTAAATTTAATTTATTTATTTTTACAGAGCTGTTGCTGCCTACCTCCGTGCCCTAAACCTATCGCCTAATAATGCTGTTGTCCATGGTAACCTTGCTTGTGTATATTATGAGCAAGGACTTATCGATTTGGCCATTGACACTTATCGGCGGGCAATCGAATTGCAGCCCAACTTCCCAGACGCCTACTGCAATTTGGCTAATGCCCTTAAAGAAAAGGGACAGGTATGTAAAAATTCTACTTACACATATGTATATTTTAGAGTATATATGTACGAGGGGCGTTCAATATATTCTCGCTATCGATATGAAGGAAAATGCGAATTCAATTTAAATTGTTTTTATTTTTCAATATAATCTCCCCTAACATCAATGCATTTGTTACATCTGAGGTAAGCCTTTTGCTTTTCTCTCCAAAATACCCATTTATTGCCGACTTGAGTTCTTCATCACCCGAAAATTTTTTTCCACGAAGACATATTTTCATATCCGGAAACAGGAAATAATCACTAATGGCAAGGTCTGGACTATAGGGTGGGTGTTGGATTTCTTCGAAACCACAATCTCGCGCCTTGTGAACAGAAGCGTTGTCATGAAGAAGCTGCAAGTTTACCCCCTTACTTTTCTTTTTAATTTCCTCACGCAAAGTGGAAGCGTAGGATGTGGCGTTGATGGTTTCACCTTTTTTTGTATTCAGTGAGCAAGATTCCCTCTGAGTCCCCAAAAATGTGGCCATGAGCTTCCCGGCAGACGGAGTGACTTTGAACTTCTTCAGGGGGTTTGTTCCTTTTTTATACCACTGCATGGACTCTTGTTTGCTTTCATAGTGGTGGACCCATGTTTCGTCCCCAGTAACAATTCGATCCATAACACCGTCCGCGTTTTCACTATACATCTCCAAAAGCTCTCTACAGCATGCGATTCTCACTTTTTTTCTGAGGCGCTGTGAGCATTCGTGGCATCCACCTTGCACTGACCTTTGAAAGGTTAAGATGGTCATGAAGAATGGTGTGAATGGTACCAATTGAAAGCTTGGTGATCTCTGCCATAATTTTCACCTTTATTCGGGCACCCTCAAGGACAAGTTTTACGACTTCTTTGATGCTTTCTCCCGTACAAGCAGTAGCCGGGGCGCTGGAGCGGGGGTCGTCTCCAATGCTCTCTCTGCCTCTCTTGAACTCACTTGACCACTTTTGCACAGTTGATAATGAAGATGCGGAACTCTGGTAAACAGCCACCATCTCTACATGAATAGTTTTTTTTACATTTTCCTTGCTTAGTGAGAAATTTAAATACAGCGCGATGTTCAATTTTCAACATCATCGTCTCAGTTGCCATTATGATTCTGTTTAACCAGAGATAAAACGCGAATTAATAATCAATGCACACAATTCAATGCACTAAAATAATAGTATTACATGATAAATAAGTCAATTTATATATACAACCACAGCTTCACCCCGATACCGAGAATATATTGAACGCCCCTCGAATGTCCCCAAAACACTATTTTTAAAACTATTTCCTTCATATCAAGTAAAATGTCCACATCAGCAGACATCAAATATTTTATTAATATATATGCTTCGACAACAACTACTCGTGTTGTGCGTGCTACTGTTCTCTCACGATAAGAAGGGACCTACAAGATCTTTCCGACTCCGAACGGCGAGATTTGAGAAGCTTGTCATAGATAGATTTGAGTGTTGGCAGCAACTCGAAAGAGGTGGTGTCGTAAAAAATGCAAGGTGCACAGACCGAGAATCGTACCTAGGCATGTGGGTCGACGCACTTCCCCACTACACGTCATTAATATATATTAATATATATGTACATATATTAATGTATTTAATATATATTTATATTATATATTTTTTTTATTCTGCCTGCTATTATATATATATATACATTAATTTTAAAATTAGGAACTTTGTCCTATTACCAGTCATGCTATTATGAACTTTTGGTATTTTAACAAACAGCTATGTTTTGGTACACTTTTGACTTCCCAATTGAGGAGGCAAATCCGATACACCTCAAGTCTCTGGACAGTTAAAACTTAACATTGTTCCCTACTGTTCACAAGAGAAACTTTGCTAATTGATTCAGCCATATATATCAATCCATACATTTACTTGCCAGTTTCGCGTTTGATAGACAGGAATATGTATGTATTGCCCAATTAAGGCAGAAATCATAAAAAAGAACAAAAAAACCGGGTAGTCAACAAAAGATTCAATTACAATCGCAAGAGGCTTATAAATTTCCCTTCACAGCCGTTCAAACTTTTTCCAACAGTTATCTCATCTCTTTTATTCTGCCTGCTATTATTCCCTGCCACATCAACGCAACCATCTTTCTCTTTCCATCACTTTTGTTTATGTATCGTTATGTCCTTTTGATTACGCTCCTCCGTGGATTTGTCGGGGTTATCGAAAATTCATTCGAACCGCAATCCGTAATAATATACATTCGCGTGGAGATTTTTTTTGTGTCGCTACGATCCAGTGTCATCTATTTGAAAAGACGCTATAAGCAAGACACAATCACACCTCCTCCAATTTGAATATTTGTCAAACTGGGTAATGTTAAAAGGAAGTACTCGTATATAGCTAGGGATGTAAGTTAACTGGCGCCGAATTCACTTATTCACACAACAGAACCCATTAAGGTAATGAAAGCCGACTTACAAAAACATTCTTGAGTATCTGGTTTCCGGGGGGAAATGAAGTAAAAGTAAACACCGCTTTTTGGTGAAAATACATATGTTCATCAAATTTCTAAGGCGCCCTATGAGAGAAATTATTATTTTTCGAAGTTATTGTTCATAATTGAGGAAAATGTCAATTAATAGGCCGCCCTTAACAAAGAACATTTATTTCCGTTCTCTATGCGTTTAGTTATATACATATGTATGTATGCACTTCTACGCCTTAATACGATGGCTCAATCAGTGTGCTTGTAATTGGCGGAAAACTGTAAAATATCAACGACGACGATTTCCGAAATTCTGAAGGAGAAGTTTTGAAAAGACTAATGAGTGTATTCAGAACCATTCGTAATCATTGAAATATGCATTTATTGAGGAATTTAAAGATATCGAAGATATTAGAAATATGGTGTGATGTAATATGAACCAATACGAATCCCTGAAGCATCACGCACATTAATTTTATTTTCAACCCCTAAACGAAGTTGTTGGTGTGTGCAACAGTTGGAATGATGAGTGATCGTGATGGATGTTTCTGCTATGGACAGGGGTATGAGCCGTAATATATGTGTAGGTATGATGTGGCTTATACTGCTGTATATGCAATGCTAGGTGTATAATACACCTTATTCTGTTTTTACGCAGTAGAATTGTCGCAGAAAAAAAATTATAGAGAGAAAAAGAAAATTCACCTAAATTTGTTCTATTTACAATTGCTCTGGTAAGTGAATTTTTTGTATGGCTTGGTTGAGGTTCTACTCGGTATAGAGATATTGGTATTCATAACACATATCTCAAAAAGGAATTTGAATTATCATCAACAATGTACAGATTTATATACCTTTAAGCATTTGTAGTTTAAAGAAAAATCATAAACAAATGATAGCTTCGAATGCTACACTGAATGCCATGCAAATAGAATTTATTCTGATAAACGAACAAAGGCAATTTCTGTTTTATGCTGCTGCGTCCGCAATCTATCAAATCCCGTAAAGGCCCAACAAACTATTTAAGAATACAGTTTCATTCAATCTCATTCCATCTTCTATATTTCGCTGTGCGTTTTTAATTGATGCTTGTTTTTTAAGTTCTAAAGTCGTGCGCCACCCTTACTCACTTTAAAGAATAATTTACAACTGACTAAGTGTAACTTGAGAAGTACCCCTTTCAATTTTCGTTTTATTTTTTTTACTTTTTGCAATTGTCATTTAGCTCTAGAGCAATTCAAAAAAAAATTTTAACATTTGTATATGTGGGTGGTTGCCGTGGCGTAGTGGGTAAGTGCGTCGACCGCCGCGCAGAAAGTCTAGGTTCGATTCCCGGACGGGACACCTCGCATTTTTTCACGGCACCACCTCTTTCGAGTTGCTGACAACACTCAAAGAGTATCAATTGTCTATGAAAAGCTTCTCAAATCTCGCCGTTCGGAGTCGGCAAAAAAACTGTAGGTCCCTTCTACTCATGAGAGAACAGTAGCACGCACAACACGAGTAGTTGTTGTAGAAGCTAGGCCCTGGTCCCTTATGGGCTGTAGTGCCACTGAATTATTATTATTATTATTATATGTGTCTTTTACGGAAAAACTTCTCAAAACTGCACCGGATTGCATCTGATTCTAATGACGTTGCAGTACTTTAATATGGAGACAAAATGGTGAAATGATTTTTTCTTTACTACAACCATATTTAGGACCGTATTCATAAACTGATCGCGAAGAACTGCAGATTGAGTTATTATCTTATGTCTCTACACACTTTCATGCATCCTTCATCATTCAAACTGTCAGTATTTCTTCTCTCACAAAACTCAAATCAGATAATATTGATAATATTTCCAAAAAAATTAAGGTGTAAAAGAATAAGATACGGAGTTCCATAAAACAACTTGCACACAAAATTATATAATTCTTCTATTTAAACTTGCAACACTTCGCAGGTCCCCACGTTACGTGTTTCAACAAGAACGCAAGATTTAAATTTTAAATGAAACGATTTAAAAAAAATCGTGAATTCTTTATTATATCGTAAAGTAGACAAGATGAGGTTATGTGTGGAATAACACATCGGCCAGATGGCCGCCGCGGCTTTACTGGCACATACGCTGACTTTTAATGAAATTTTCAATGACCGTTTTGCATAAATGCCGCGGTATTTCATTAATGCAGCGTCCAATTTCCTCTTTGAAGGCTTGAGTCGTCGTCGGCTTATTCGCATAAACCATCGACTTCAAAAAAACCCAAAGAAAAAAGTCTAATGTCGTTAAATCGCACGATCTAGGCGGCCAATTCTGGTCTCCAAAACGCGAAATAACACGACCGGGAATTGACTGGTGCAGCAATTGAATTGTTTCTCCGAATGTATGAGATGTGGCGTCGTTTTGTTGAAACCACATCCCCTCCACATTCATTTCTTCAATTCTAGGCACGAAAAAAATTGGTTATCATCTTACGATACCGAACACCATTGACTGTTTGCGCTTCCCCTGAGTCATTTTCATAAAAAAGGTCCAATGATTTTTCCAACCAAAAATCCACACCACACAGTCACACATTGAGGATGCATTTGCTTCTCGTGAATCACTCGAGAATTTTCCTTGCCCCAAATGCGACAATTCTGCCTATTGACGAAGCCATCAAGATGGAAATGGTCCTCGTCACTAAAGATGATTTTATCGGCAAAACCAGTATTTTCATGTTGTGTCTCCTCCAATACCCAATTAACGAACTCCGTTCGCTGTGCATGGTCAGCTGGTTTCAGTTCCTGAGTCAATTGTACTTTGTATGCATAAAGATGCAAGTCTTTCATCAAAATTGGCTACATAGTGGATTTGGAAACACCAATTTGCTGAGCTCGGTGTCGAATTGGAGTTTGATCGACATTATCACGTACTGCTGCGATATTTTCGGTCGATCGACCTGATGGAAGGCGCGTTGTTGTCTTTACATCAGTTACAGACCCAGTTTCAGCAAATTTTTCCATTAATCGCTTTACAGTTGATTTTTTTGGAGCATTATTGCAACCCCAAATTGATCGCAATTTGCGAACTGTAGCCGCAGAACTTTCACCATTTTTTTAAAACAATTTCACAATGAGAATGCGTTGTTCATTCGTGTAGCGCTTCATTTTTATTAACCTTATACCTTCTACTAACAAACAATAATAATTGTTCAAATGTCAAAAAATGACAATTCGAATGGCTCCAAATTTAAATCTTGTGTGCTTGTTGGGACACCCATTATATGTAATTGTCAATTGCAACCTCTTAATTCCTTTTCACTTCTTCCATGGAAATTGTCTTATGGGTCACTGATTCACTAATATTTTTACGCTTAACCTATCAGTTTTCTTTAATTTCACACACATCCACCGCTCCTCAAAAGAAGTCAATGTCTTAGACCTATACCAGATTTATATCAATTCTACCCATACTCACTCAAAGCCGCCTGTCGCCTTTAAAAGTTATAAAAGTCTAAAAAAAAATCCGTTCCAGCTACCACTCCTCACTTTTTACAATGATGTTCAGCATGAAAAGCTTAGTGTCAAGAAATATAATGCGTTAATCCCATACCACCCCCATTACGTTCAGTTCCAATCAACGTGTTTCCATTGATCAGGACTGGTCTCCTCTCCAAACACGACGCTACAAAAATAACCTCAGACTCAGGTTAAGTTCTATTCATAAGAGATTATATAAATGATAACCAGTGGACACCCCCTCAAAATAGCAACTAATAATCGTCGTCACCCAAAATAGCTCCGAACTTTTTAACGAAACCAAAATACTTTTCTGCAAAGGATTGGTTTAAGGAGTGGTGAATTCTCAATCGAAATATTACGGGCTTATATAAATATAATAGCCTCTCCTTTACACTACCAAGCCACTAATTTTTAATTAACACATTTTTCATTTTTCAGGTTAAAGAAGCAGAAGAATGTTATAACACTGCACTTCGACTCTGTCCAAGCCATGCGGATTCTCTTAACAATCTGGCCAACATTAAACGTGAACAGGGTTACATAGAAGAGGCCACTCGCCTGTACTTGAAGGCGTTAGAAGTATTTCCTGAATTTGCTGCTGCACATTCCAACTTGGCATCAGTTTTGCAGCAACAGGGAAAACTAAATGAGGCTCTAATGCATTATAAAGAAGCGATTCGCATTCAGCCAACATTCGCCGATGCCTACTCAAATATGGGTAATACTTTGAAGGAGTTACAGGATGTCGTCGGGGCACTTCAATGCTACACTCGTGCTATACAAATAAATCCGGCATTTGCCGATGCGCACAGTAACTTGGCAAGCATTCATAAGGACTCTGGCAATATCCCGGACGCCATTCAATCGTATCGTACGGCACTTAAGTTAAAGCCTGACTTCCCAGATGCATACTGCAATTTGGCCCATTGCCTGCAAATTGTATGTGATTGGACCGACTATGAGGCACGCATGAAAAAGTTAGTTAGTATTGTGGCTGAGCAATTGGAAAAGAATCGCTTACCATCAGTGCATCCACATCATTCAATGCTGTATCCATTGACGCATGAATTTAGAAGAGCTATAGCAGCCAGACACGCTAATTTATGTCTTGAAAAGGTTCATGTTCTCCATAAACCACCGTATAAATTCAACAGGGAAATACACGGTCGATTGAAAGTTGGTTACGTAAGCAGCGACTTCGGAAACCATCCAACATCGCATTTAATGCAATCCGTACCCGGATTACATGATCGCACACGAGTGGAAATCTTTTGCTATGCTCTCAGTCCAGATGATGGAACAACATTTAGGCAGAAGATCGAACGGGATTCAGAACATTTCATTGACCTATCGCAGATTACATGCAATGGAAAAGCTGCCGATCGCATTTATGAAGATGGAATTCACATTCTCGTGAACATGAACGGCTACACCAAGGGAGCAAGAAATGAGATATTTGCGTTGCGTCCAGCTCCGGTGCAAGTTATGTGGTTGGGATATCCAGGAACGAGTGGTGCAACCTTTATGGATTACATTATCACCGATTCAGTCACAAGTCCGATGAAATTGGCCGGACAATACAGCGAAAAGTTGGCATATATGCCTTACACATACTTTATTGGTGATCATAAACAAATGTTCCCGCATTTAAAGGAACGTTTGATTGTTAGCGATAAGCAACAGGGGGGCTCTAGCGCCGGTGTTGCTGACAATGTTGCTGTAATCAACGCTACTGACCTCTCTCCCTTAGTAGAGAACACTGACATCAAAGAAATCCGAGAAGTTATTAATTCACAGAAGCCAGTTGAGATTTCACTCAAAGTGGCAGAGTTACCAAATACTACACAAATTGTGTCCATGATTGCCCAGGGCCAAGTACAAACATCTCTCAATGGGGTGGTGGTTCAAAATGGTTTGGCAACAACACAAACAAATAACAAAGCAGCGACTGGTGAAGAGGTTCCACAGAATATAGTTATCACAACTAGACGCCAGTACTACTTACCTGATGACGCTATAGTCTATTGTAATTTCAATCAACTATACAAGATCGATCCATTGACCCTGCAGTCGTGGGTCTATGTTCTAAAGCATGTGCCAAACTCCGTGCTGTGGTTGTTGCGATTCCCTGCTGTTGGGGAGCAAAACATAAAAAAGACAATTGAGGACTTAGGTAAGACAAACAAAACATATTGATTCTCACCCATTGCATACAATTTTCATCAATTACAGGAGTGTCTTCGGAACGTGTTATTTTTTCAAATGTAGCTGCTAAAGAGGAACACGTGCGACGTGGACAATTAGCTGATGTGTGTCTTGATACGCCCCTCTGTAATGGACACACAACATCAATGGATGTTTTATGGACGGGAACACCGGTCGTGACTCTTCCAGGTGAAACATTAGCCTCAAGGTAAGGTTACCGTTTTTTTTTTCTTTAACCATGAAACTATATGGATCTTTCTTTTTATAGAGTGGCAGCCTCACAGTTGGCAACCCTTGGCTGTCCCGAGTTAATCGCTCGCACACGTCAAGAATATCAAGAGATTGCAATCCGCCTTGGCACTGATCGTGAGTATCTCAAGGCAATGCGCGCCAAAGTGTGGAAGGCGCGTGTGGAGAGTCCGTTGTTCGATTGCTCGCAATATGCGAAAGGTTTAGAGATGCTCTTCTCACGGATGTGGGATCGTTTTTCCATTGGCGAAGAACCCGATCATATTGCCGCCACTGATAATGCTAATTAAAATTATTGCATCACTTAAATATTCAATTGTGTGACAGAGCAAAGAAATGTTTATAACGAAATACAATTGTTAGTTTCTTTCACGACCCTCCCGTTCCATTTTCATAATTTAACTCATCTTCGCCATCATAATACCGTATTATTATAAAGTAAATTTCGTAGCTACAGCCATTTGCAAGCAACAGACATTCTGTTTCAGTGATGTATCGTAGTTTGGTTTAAATTTTGATATTTTATGAATCTTAATTCGATTAAAGAAACTCTGTGAACAGATTAACATCAAAACGAAAGTGAAAATTATTCAATTTACTAGTTTAAGATTGTAGATTCTAGAATTATTTTGGATTCATCTCTCACTCAATCACAAAACATTGTAACGACCCCTTGAATTATCAACAAGCCTTCCTCTAACAACATAAATTTATTTTATTCTGACCACTAAAGACGATTTGTAGCAAAGCTTGTATGGAATTTGGAATCATTTGTACGTTTTTATTTTTGAATATTGTACATTTTTTCCAAATAAATAGAAAACCTAATAGACAGAATATATTTTTTTAACGAAGGTTTACGATTTTAAATTGTATTCGCTCTTAATGTAAACATTTTTTGTAAATAGTATGTACAAGACGTATTTTTGCCTTCATTTTGACGCTGAAAAGAATTATCGGGTTAAATTGAAATATGCAAAAATGACAATTGCAAATACGAAATATAGTTGTATTTTATAGAAACAATTACACGTTTTACAGAAGCTAGTTACATTAATTTAAGTCATATTTTGCTTGCTTTGCCTTTCAAAAAATAAACCAATTTCAAACATCCATTTACTTCATATGAAACTGTCGGTACACGGATATGAGTGACAATTATATTTATTAGAAATACTATACATATATATTGTAAATGTTAATTTGAAAAAAAGAAAGCAAGAATATATACACTACAAAGAATATATGAATGTGTTTCATTTAATGAATTAGACTTTGGTTACATTCGCTTTCGTTTCTGCCGACAAGCTGTGCATTGATATCGTCAACGTTATCAGTCTTATTAAAATAATGTTAAAAAAAGTCGTTCACCTCAGATCAGAGGGATGGCGCGATAGAAGAGGACTCCTGCACTCCTTCATATAGGACTCATCGGAAGAGAGTTGAGCAATATTTAAAAAGTTGTGTAAAGAATGCGTTGGAAAAAATTAAATATGTACGATTCTATTGCCATGATGGCCGGGGATAATTCCCCGCTTGAAAGTGTCTGGTTCGTCTCTATTGGTTCAGAAAACTTTGTCCTGTGCCTAAAATCTCCAACAAATGAAGGAACTAGGCTCCATTTGTTGGAGGTGGATCCTGTTGCACTGCCCCACCAGTCACTGCGTAGGCACTAGTACTACGAACTCACCCCCATCAAGCTGAAGTTAATACACATTTGTATCAGGTATAAAAGAAATCACTGTATATTTTATGCTCTTCAAAATGTTAGATTTATTTCATAAATAAAATTTAAATACAATAGATTTTTCATAAATATTTTTTTTAAATATTCTTAAAGAATATTTTCATAAGACCGTAAATGTAATGTTTTCAAACATACATGATATAAATATATAACTCGTAAACACAATTATTATTAATAAACCTGATAAATCCATAGTGAATAAAAAACATATGCAATAACAATAACTAACAGGAACAAAGGACAAAACAAACATGAATACAGAAAATGCAAATAACAGACCAAGGATCAAGAGTGTGTTAACTCGATGTCCGTTCCTATATGGAATGCAAAGAATTGTTGAATTCGGTGGGCAATTGCAAAATAATGCATTGCTAAACTGTTAAAATTGGATACGGGGAACTATATCTATGAAAACAAATGGTGTATAGAGCTGAGTTGTAGTCCTTAATCTTGTGTGGACGTTAAAGAAGCATAATATTATTGGAAAAATATACGACCGACAAGTATACGAGTATTGCTTTATTTAATTAAGTACCCAAATTTTTGATAACTATTTTCCATTGGCATGCAAGGCTCCGTCTAATTGGCAAACATACATATAATGGGAAAGTTAAGAACTAACAATTTTGGTGTGTATTTTATAGTTATTGTTTATATATATTGTTAATAATGGCAAAGGAATAAATTACAACTTTCGTGTTCACTGAAAATGAGTGGTATTTAACATAACTGTATCCGTCAGATAGGTTGCCCAAAAAATATGAAGCATTGATAAGGGGAAAAAATATAATTAAAAAAGCAAATTTGTAGCTAGTTAATCATTTTGGCCTTTCGGCTTGTCACTTATAAAACCTCTTCAGTGAGTGCCCATATTAAACAAATTGTTTATTGTACAGAAGTATATTTTCGAAGAAGCATTAGATGCACAAAAATATAGGTTTGTATAAAGACCATATTTTTGTTAATAATTTAAAAAAAATGTGACGAGATTCGGAGCGAACTCTAATATAAGTGTAAAGATTATACTTGAATGCAAGAAAAAATCCCTTAGTTAATGTTTGGGATTTGAGGCAGTGCCAATAACGATGAAGATATATCGCTAACTTTCTTTTAACTGGAAAATAGGTTTATATTTAGAAAGAGAGGTTATTCCTTGATAAGTGCCTTGAGTAAAAGGAAAAAAGCAGATATGATTCATATTGCAGATTATTATTAATTACAAGAACTGTATTCGCATTTAGGTGCCATTGTAACGTTAACTACTACTTATTGTTGGATTATTTTAAAGCTGAATGTAGTAAAGCAAAATCAAAAAGAAATGCATATTCATTAGTAAGCAAGGTAAGTTATTTCTTTTAGAAGAAGCAATTATGATTAGTTGTTCTTTTTTGGCATTACAATCACAAGAATTCGAAAACATTTTCCCAACACTTCTATTATAATAAAATTATGTTGTTTGATTCCATTTTTCGCTTACATAACCATAGGCATACGCACAAGCGTATGTCCATGTGAATTTGAATTTCTGTTTTTAATATATGCAAGTATATTTGTATATATAAACAGTAGCGCCTACTTCACATTTTTATGTTTGCGATAAATATTGACTAACTACAATTCAGTTAAAAATGTGCTTACATCATGTAAACTCTAAAGTTTGACCAAAGCGTACTGCTGGTATATATGTATATATTATAAACCGTATATATGTATGTATAAATACTATGCTTTAAGATAAAATTTGTAATTTCAATTGATTTAGTACGCCTTATGTAGAAATAAAGAAATGTGACGGTCAGGGAAAATACGCTATTAGAAAAAAAGACGAAAGAAATGCATATTTAATTGAGTTAATGGATGTAGAAGACCTTATGAGCGTTTCGTTGAGGCGGCATGTTAGTCAGTTGCAACTATTGTTATGGCTGGACCACTTTGACTTTGCGCTCTATTTCAGCCCGGCACATCGGGCAGATTTCAACTTTGATTTGACAATTAAGGCAACAGCACATATGACCGCATGGCAAAAATATGACTCGTACCTGCAAGAATAGTATTAGGCAAATTGAATATAACTGAGAGAAATGTGGCATACATATTCTTCCATGCAGATTACACATTCTGACGCATTAGCGTTAGCATCAGAATCCTGACGACTAGGAGCCGACGGCGATGGTTGTGATTTTTCTAAAGATTCTGCATTATATTTATCGTACGGCGGTGCGGGCGCTTTACGATCGTCACTGCGTTCGGCTATATAGCTATCACGTATGTGTTCTTCAATAGAACGCAATATAAGTCGTCGATCACGTTCCTCACGAATTCCTGCTGCCACAAGATCTTCGTCATTGATTTTTTCTAACACCTCATTGTTGAGAAGTAATTTCTGTAGAAACGGTAAGCAATGTATAACCCCATTCACAAGGAAATTATAGCCCAACATCGGATCAATATTTGCCGATTTGGATAAGAACTCTCCTGGCCGCGAATCCAACAACCTCTGGTATTGCATCAACCAGTAGTCTTGTTGCTCATTTGACTTTTGTGCTTCCAAGGATTTGAGAGTATCGCAAAGTTTAGCACGACGATTCTCTTGTTGTTCCAGCAGATCTGTTAATATGTATGTCAATCGCATGCGTTTATCTGCCAATTCATTTATTTGTTCGGCGTTGAAATACTTTTTACGTTCAATTTCAAACTGAGTCATATTTGATAACTGAACCTCAACTATTCGAAGTTGCTCCATAAGACCCCACGAACGTGCATCACTTTGTGTTATAAGTTTCATAACAGCGTGCTTCTGGAGTTCTTCATCTTCGCAAATGCGATTAACGATTTCATTGCGATTCTTCTCGTAATTTCTATAGAAAACACTCAACTGTTCAGACGCTGCATTTTCCTTTTCCAATATATTCACAGACGTTGCCTCACGCTCCAAGTGGTACGACTGAATTTTGGCTTCTTCCTGATGCAGAGATTCTATCATTGTCGACAGAACTTCTTGCTTTCGCAATTCAGAGTGCTCTATTTGAAGCTAAAAAGACACAGTATTAAGAATCAGCATATAGAATCGAATAACGGCTTTCATTACATTCTCCAAAAGTCGCTGCTCTTCTAGAAGTTCTTTCTCAATTAGTTCACTGTCAGCTTTGTTCTTCGAAGCCAGGAAATTGTCTATAACTAGATTTGCATTTTCTTCCGCTGAAATAAGCAGAGTTTAGAACCATTCTATTGAACATACAGCACTTACCGTTTAATATGTCTTTTATTAATTGAATGCGTTCGTTGTCTTTTTGTTGCTGTAACTTATTAACTAAGTTCTCCGTTTCATTTTGCTGCAGCAAGACCGCTTTCAATAGCTGTAAAACAAATTATAAAGCAGCGAATGTATTTGCGTGATCATTACCTCTTGCTTTTGTTGGTACTGCTTTCGTTGGATTTCCTCCATGAGCGCCTGCGAGGAGTATTTGGATTATTAATATCCAAAGTATTTGACAAAACTTACATTTTCGTTGCCATAGCCGCTTTCGTCAAGAGGCTGATAATCTCCTCTGCTGGCAACATTATTCTTATTATGGTTGTGTTCTTCTATTTGAGCTAATAAGGCCTGTTGGATACAAGCAAGTTTTAAAGTTATTTGTTGATGCAGAACCGAAGCATTCTATAACGATAGCTTGTTTATTTTAAAGAAAACTTACATCTTCCGGTGCTCTTTGACGACTTGCAGTTCTGTTCCCAACATTTTTCGACATTTCTCCTGTGGCTAAAAACTTCATAATTGCCTCCGTTCCTCCAGCTAGTACATTCGACACAGGCCATTCCAAAGTTTCGTGGTCCAATATCAAATCACAAAGAGTATCACAAGTTGCCAATGTGGTAGGGAGTTGACGCAGACTAGAATTCCCGCTTATGTTCAGGATTCGTAAATTGGACATGCAGCTTAATTCACTAATTGATTGTAAATTATTGTTAGACACATCGAGATGCTCGAGGTATCTGAGCTGATTAATCGTGTGTGGTAGTTTCACAAGCTGATTGTTCGATATTAAAAGTTCCTGGAAAAAAATAAGAACCAAAAGCAAACTCAAAAATGGAAATCGTTGTCAACAGCTTGAGAAATTACCCTGAGGTTTTCTAATTTGTAAATTTCATCTGGCAGTTTTTTAATTCGATTTAATCTCAAGTCGAGTATACGCAACAAACTAAGGTCAGTTAGTAAGCCAATGCTATTATTATTATTACAACTAACTAAAGTTGTCAATTGATTTTTACTCAAGTTGAGAATTTCCTTGCGTAGTATCCGACAATATATGAAGACACCAGCTGGAATTTCTTTTAGATTGCATTCGGACAAATCGAAATCCGATTCGGGCGTTTCTTTGGCCTAAAAAAAAACAGAGACAAAATCTTATTAGTATAGCTAAGTACACGTCTTCAACAAAGTAATTAACATCTTGTGCAGTATGACTAATGCCCTTAAGGGGAAGGGTGCACTGACATTTAAAGCAAAATACTACACAATTCAAAACTACAACTCACCAGGCACATTTTACGCTCCAGGCGAGATTTGAATTCGCTTTTGGATTGCATATTATGGTCTGAAGTGGTGGTTTCAAGTATATTTGATGTACAATTTTGTTCATCTTTTACCAAACGGCAACCCATACATTTAGTTTTACAAATAATATTGATTTTGCTGTTTTTACAGGCGCAAGGAACTAAGTTGAATGCACTTGATTTATTTAAAAATTAGTAACTAGGGCACAATATGAAAAAATATGTCGCAGTTTAGCATTACGGAAATCATTCAATTTTGTTTTCAACTTGAAAGTTATGCGTTGCCTTGTTATCAATTATTGTTATCAGCGTATTTTTGCAATTCACTACAATTTTTAATTATTATTTGGAATATAAAATTTATTGTTTTCATCAGTGTAATTGACTTTTTCGTGGTGATAAGAAAAAACAAAAAATATGATTCAGAATGAGATTATTTTGACATTTCTATTTTTGAAAATTGTTGGTTCTGTTTTATTAGAATGCTTGTGAATAAAGGGTTTTATTTTATATTTATCATATCATATGCCCATATTATGTTAATAACATAGAAATTGTGTTTTTATATAGCCACTTATTTTAAGCCTACAGCTACAAGTCATTAACATTCATGGCTTATGTAATTTTGTCGGCACTAAACAAATATACAGAAACAAAGCAACATTTGATTTTTAAGGCGATTCATACTATATTATTCCATATTTACCAAAAATATCCCTCTTTAGTATATATCCGCAGGAGAAACCATTGAAAAGGTTTAAATTTGAAACACATAACAGCACAGAAACTGTCTATTTTGAAGTTGTTCACTTATTTTTAAATATTGTATAATGTGGCGTGTGCCAAAGTCTAATTTCAAAGTGGGTAGTACATCTTTCAAGATATACTTTTGCATTCACCAATTAAATACTAGAATTCCGTAATCAGAACTTGTATATTACGTTTCTGAATTTGTTTATTTTTTCGCCAGCCCGCGACGTTTTCTTACTTTTTCTGTAAAAGAAAAGCAAAATCTGACTTTTTGTATCTCCGTGTTTTCCTTTTTCCGTTAAGTTGATAATAAGATTTGGAGGCTAACGGTGCAGCAAAAAAGGAACCCAGTGCTCACTCCAAGTTCGAGACCTGGAATTATGATACGATACTTACCCTTTCCAACTAGCCAAAGACACACAGTTCCAGAATGGTTTTGTTCATGGTCGCGGCCTGGCGCCCGGGGTGCACCACTTGGAGATACATAGTAGAAGTACATACATAGTTAAGCAACTTGCATATTACGGTCTGAAGTGGTGGTTTCAAGTATATTTGATGTACAATTTTGTTCATCTTTTACTTTTATCTTTTTTCAGTTAAATTATATTCATAAGTAGCTCGATTTTAACCCAAATATAACGATGATTGCCCCCACTGCTTGATATTCCTCCTCATATTTATCAAGACTATTCCTCTTGCCATTTCCAAATTGCCCCGTTAATAGAATCGACCAGACATATTTATGTGTCTGTTTATTAATCCTTGTTGTTCTTGTTTCATTTGATGGTGCATAGTATTTCTACAGCAACTGCCAATAGCTTACCTTAGCTGTTAAGGAGATTTAGTGCGCTAAACTTTAAAAACAGCACTTGGCAGTTCTACACATAACCATTATTGAAATTGTACGTCCAAATCGAACAAAACTATTTGTTGTGATTTTGCACTGTTTTTGTTTCACTACTCATTCCAGACTAGTGAGTGATTGTCAATTCGTTTCTTGAGAAAAGTTTTCTCAAATTTCTAATTGGAAATAAATTAACAATATTATTATTCTGCAAAACTAGAAGACCAATTTACTTCTTATAAAGTTTGCAAACAAAGTGTTTCAGTTTACTTACTGATCAGCATATTTTCTACCCTAATTCAATTACTTTGTCCATTATAAAGGGACCATTCAGTAATTTTGATTCACCATCAGTCGGCGATTCTCCAAGTATAAGGTAAATCATTCATAGGAACGGCTCAATTTTCTAATCATTGTTCACAAGATTAAAGGCAGTAACATGACCAAGGTAATATCTCAAGAAACTTTCGATGACGTTGTAAAGGAAAATATTGTTGATTTCTCCATGAGCCCTGACGAAGCTAAAGAAGAGACTATAAAGCAATTTGAAGCGCAGGTTTGATTATTACTTAACTTACTTATTTTACTATATTTCAAGCCTAATTTAACGATAGGGAATCAATTTGGCAAACATAATCAAAGACTTAGCCATCAACAAAGACACAGGTGTCCCTGTCTTGAATGAGGTCATCGATAAGCTTAAAACACACATCGGCGAAAAATCTACGAATACCAACCAGCTTCTCGAGTACTTGACAATACTCAACAATGAATGTGAAAAGGTGGGTGGTAATATATTTGCCGTTTTGAACAATTTTTGTATAACTTACCTACAGTCCATACCACACCGTGTCTTGGCTGGAAAAAATGGTGCACACGATATAATTATTACATTAATCGAACAAGAACTATCATCCGATAATTCAAATAAAGAGGTACTCAAGAAATGTGTGATGGCAGCAATCTCTTTAACCAACAAGCAGCCTGATATCTTTGATGCAGAAGCACTGGCGATGGTGCTTAAACTTCTTGGGACCCAGCCGGAGCACGATCTACTCCAAAACATCCTTCAGTGGATTGGAAAAGCTTGCATAATGCACGAAACTAATCGGCAGAATATAATGAACGCAGACATAATGAAGCAATTAACACCACTGGTTCATGTAAAAAGTCCAAATCTGATGAGGGATCTATGTGCAGTATTTCGTTATATGGTCTTAGACGACGATATTCGCGTTGAATTTGGCAAGGCTCATGAACACGCGCGATTAATAGCAACCGATGTTCTATTGGATCTAACAAAACGATTAGCGGGTAGAGCACAATTTCAAAAAACATTAAGCCCTTTTTAATCGGTGTACTCTTAGAATTTGATGATGAGCTAGTTCTTGCCGACATTATATTAACTATTGGTACATTGGCTGTTCGACATGAATTCTGCATTGCAATTGAAGAGGCAGGTGGCCTTAAATTGGTGATGGAGATTATGGTATGAAAATTTCTCAATCCATGCACGTGTGGTAGTTTTTTTACATGATTCTTTAACTTCAGTCAAAAAATCCAACTTCCCTTAAACTTAATCGAGAAGCCTTAAAACTACTGCGTGCTTTGGCAGGAAATGATACAACAAAGGCCCATATTATCCAACACGGTGCTGCACCTATTATAAAAGAGCTGCTGCAGAACAACATGGTACGTCCGTCCCATAATTTTTTTAAATTTCGACTGACACTGTTTTCTAGCATAATGATGCAATTGCTTCTGCAGCTCTTGCATGCGTTTCAACATTAACACTTCGAGTGAAAGAAAATAGTGCCGCCTTTTTTGAAACAGGAATAGCCGAAACTATCGTTGAAACGCTTAGATTACATCCAAAACAGAAAATGGTTCAAGTGAGTGAACAATATGAATAACCCTTAGCTAAAATTTTAGTACTGCATCAATGTTTTAGAGAAATGGAGCATGGGCTATACGCAACATGGTATCACGATCTCGTGATCAATGTGATAGCTTCTTGCAGTTCGGCGCTGAGGATCTCCTCAATCTGGCAATGTCGGAGCATCCATCGGTTAAGCAGGATATCAAAGCAGCTCTTCGAGACTTGGGCTGCAAAGTTGAACTTAAGGAGGAATGGACTGGCAAAGCGGAAAAGCACATCATAAAGGATTACTAAAACACACCAGCAGTCTTATCATTTCCGTTTATTCATTCGTAATTAACTTCTAAATGCAAAGCGTTGCAATTTAACTAAATGCTTCATTTTATCTAGAAAGTAAGCGCAAGACACTTAGAATATTCGAAATCACGCAGTCGACTAAAGTAAATTAAATTTGTAATTCTATTTAAATAACATTAGAACATAATTATTTGTATGTGCTGTTGTAATATTTTTATATCCCATTAAATAATAACAAAAACGTGCACGCCACAAATCAAAAGCCAATTTCCTTCGTTAGCTTTTATTTAAAAACTTGTCCATTGTTTCAGAACCAGCCGATGGAAACTTGCGAAGTTTACCGGCTTTTAAACGACTGCTTAAACTTTGTGCGCTTGTTTTCTTGACATTTGCAACCCGAGATCTACTCTCGGTTTCCTTATCGGGAGCAAACATTGAACCACCAAAGCCGTCGTATGTAATACCAGGTTGCAATGATGCATTGACTGCCGTCTGAGGCATTAGAAGGCGGGGTTTCTTCAGTATAGAAAACTGTAAAGAACAATAACTATCTTTAAAAGAAGTTAAAACGAATTAAATAACTAACCTTTTCAGACCAATCACTGCTGTCTTCTTTGTTTGGGTTATTTTCACTGTTGTCCTTCATAACCCCAACGTTAAGCATGTGAAATGGTATTCCGCTAGATTTGATGTTAAAATATGGCGAATTTGAGTCCTCGATCTTTTTCACCCTATCTGACTGTAAATCAAAACCGATGACACATTTAAATAACTACACAGAAATAGTACACAAAACATTCTCTTACGATTGACGGTGAAATACTTAAAAACTTAGCTTCCTGATGAAGTGTTGTTATCCTACTACTACTAAGCTCACTAAACGATGTTGAAGGAGAATCAAGAATCATCGCACTATTCAGTTTGCTCTTCTCAATTTCAGCTTCTAATTTACTTAACTGAAAATGAATAATACCGTAGTCATTCCAAACGAGATACGCTGCTAACATACTTTTTGCGTTAGGTTGTAATTGTCACTCTCCAACTGAACAACTCTCTCATCACGCTTCCTATAATAAAACAAGTGTGTATGTACTTAGGGAGGTAAATAAAGAATTCTTTATTTACTTTCTCAGTTCAGACTCCTTACGAAGATCACTTTGAACGACTTTAAGCACATTTCTCAGATCAGTTTTTTTGCTTTCACAGGTACGAAGTTCTCTGAATATATACTGATATTAGTACTGATGCAAAATGTCATCTCGTGCACTTACCTTTTTAAAGCTGACACCCAAACGGCCAGTGTCACTGGATTACTCTCATCTTTGAGCAATTTTTCGGCATCCTGTGTGGTGGATACCAAAATCGACGAGACATTTTCCATCATTTCGATTTGTTCCTTCAGGCGTTTGACCTCCTTTCTCAAATCCTCAGTATCCTTTACTTGGTCCCTAAGCATTTTCAACTAAAACAAATATGTAAGCCACATTATTTATTCTACTCTGTTTTAATACCTGTTCGGTGTAGGATAATATCACAAAATCATTCTTTTGTAATTTCTGCTCAAGACCAGATATTGTCTTCCTAAAAATAAAATACTTATATTGAGATATATTTTTGTTAGGAAAATTAAGTAATCATACATGCATTTTTTCTGTGTTTGCTTAAGATTTTTGACTTCCTGTTCAGCTTTTCGTAGCTCGTTTTCACCAACTTTTATTTTCAGATTCGCATTATCCAGCTGTTCCTGCAGAGTTCCTATGTCAATCTTAGATGTGTCCAAGTTCGCTAAATTAAAGTATACTCGATGAACGTTAGCATCGGTGCATTTGTTACGACATTGAGGACATGTCTTCGATCTAAATAAAAAATAGAACATATAGACGAAAATATTCCCTATTTTGTTGTTACCGCTCAAGCCATTGGCAGAGGCAGGCATAGTGAAACATATGACCACATTTAGTAACATAAACATCGTCGGTATGTGTGAAGAGCTCAGCGCATATTACACAATTAAGGTTTAACATTATTCTTAAAAATATAAAGAAATAAACAATTCAAACAAGAAATCAATTCACCGGTACCGCCAAAATGAAAACAGTGTGCGGAGTGAGGAACACCCGCTACATTAACCGTATTAATGTCAACATTAAATTTCACTCTTTCGATACTCGATATAAATTTAAACATAATAAAATGTAATAGAACAGTTCACGCATTGTGATATTTGGCTAGATTGACACACATAGATACGTCGAATTCTGCATTCAGGGTTATAAAAAGTCATGTAACTAGCAGAAATAAATAAGGGTCATTGTTTTCTTATTGTACTTGTGTATAGGTATCTGGTACCGGACATTATTTTTTCCAAGTTCCACTTTGAAATAAAAGAATAAAAGTACTTGATGAGTACCTAAATTACTTGAGAAGTGCCGAGGGGCTAAGATTTTTCGGGTTTCCGCTCGCCCTTGTAACAAATGTTGTGTTTCAACTTGCAGTGAAGTCCTTACTAAAGGCCTTTTTTGTATTGCTCTTAATTGTCAATATTAGTTATTATCCTTTAATAACAACCACGCATTAATCTGTCCATACATATAGCGTAGCTGTCAAAACGAACAGGAACTTTGAGCATGATACAAAATGAAAAATAAGCACTAGCTAAGTGAATAGTCAACTCTTATAATTTTCCACACTAACTCACTAAAGTTATGATACATGATATGCAAATCGGAAACCTCTTTTATAAAAATATAATAGTCACCTGTTTCATGTGGTAAACGCACATTCATTCTTTGAAAATACCAAATTATGATGCTCTATGACCATCCACACATTACTGCTTCGTCCCTATAGAAATCTTACCAAATGTAATTCAATTTATTGTCCCTTATCGGTGACTCGATCAATTTGACTTAATCACTCATGACTTACCCATCTCTAGAATCGAGTCTTGCGAATTCGAAATTTAACTTTTAAATTTTTGACGTTTCGACATTGTTTTCTCTGGACCCTTTTCCGCTAAACTGTCAAAAACGTAGGTTGATGTTTTTCATGGCAAATTAAATTAATCCAGAAATTTTAAATAAATCCAAATATATTTTTGGTTTATAGTTAAACAAAAGTTACCACAAACTTATTCGTCTTCCGGACGCACTAAACTTACAAACGATCTTGTTTTTCCTGTTGCAGATTTGATAGATTTATAAGATGGCCAAGTCAAAGAACCACACAAATCATAATCAAAACCGCAAAGCTCACCGTAATGGTATTAAGCGGCCAACACGATTCCGACATGAGTCGACATTGGGTGTAAGTATATAATTGCAGCGAACATGTCGGGGAAAAATACATAAAATCTTCTTCAGATGGACCAGAAATTCTTAACCAATCAAAAGTTCTGTCGAAAGGGCAACCTGTCTGCTGAAGAAGCAAAAAAGAAGTTCGAGGAACGCGTTGCAGCTCACGCAGGAAAGCCAAGACCAGTGAAACTGTAAATGATGTTGTGTGGATATAAATAAAACACTTTTTATAAAAACAAAATATGAATTTAGTCTATTTTAACATTATAAAAATTGTGTTCAGTAGTAAATGCTTAAAACTTTGTGAAAAGGAATAACTTCAAGTGTCTCTGCATGCTGGCGACGATAATCCCAAAGGAAGTGGTCAATCAGTATCGAATTTACGGTTTCTTTGGACAACTCTGAGTGCTTCTCTAAGTAATCATGAACTGCATCTTTAACCATTTCAACAATATGTATGGACGCTCCTCTTATTTCGACTTCCATTCGATCACCGTTCTTAAGGATGGTGTCTTTTTTTAGCGCTTCCAGTAATTCGTCTGTGTACTCTAGCGCTCCGTAATGAACTAGGACTTGCGGAACGCGATAGTCAGCAAACATTGTTATTACGTTTATATCAGTGAATTCACCCAGACCCTTGCCTCGAAAACATGCCCATATATCACCAACCAAAATTTGGGCTCTCTTATAAAGGGCAACTATCGTGTCTTCATAAACAGCTGTGTCTCGGAAGCAAATGAATTCGGTAACTATCAATGTCAAAAGTCGCTCAGCAGACTTATCTGACTTTATGATCATATTTTCAAACTTTCCATCGTATACCGACATTAAAACTTTTCCCACTTCATTCAAGCACGATACACGTTCTTTTAGAAGGGGAACTTTTGTTTCCCCATCGTCTGACCTAAGAATGTGAGCTAAGGTGGCTTCGTCTATGTTGGAATAGAACTTTGCGTCTGTTATTGGGATTCCCTCAATCATAGCACGATTTATGGCGGCGCATAGTGCGAAATATCCTGTATATCCATTTACTTTATATTTAGTGTAATTAGCTGAAAGTAGATGATGTTTTTTAGGGATTTGGTGAAACCATGCCAGTAAAGGCTTGACTTACTGGGAGTCCAGAAACAAAAATTCAGTGTATCTATTACGAAAATCCATTCCACTGCGTGAGTGTCGGTTGGCTTAGGATGAAGTTCGTGCTGGGAAAAATTGTTTACATCAATCTTCTTTGACAATATGCCTTCGATGATCTCCTTGGACAACTTGTCGATTCCACTTTTGTGAACCTTAATGTACTTCGCATGTTGAACGATAAATTTACCGGCATCTCGAGGAGCTAATGCCATCGCTGCTTTAAGCTATTATAAAACAAATGATTACTTATTACCTACATTTATAATATTGTGAAATTACGTGCGTTCTCATTTTCAGAGATGAAGGAATGAAATGCTTATCTCTTGCAAGCAGTGATTATTTTTCTAGTTTTGGGAAGTGAGAAAAGTAAAAGCGTGAGATAAACAGTAGTCAAACTTAACTGATATCACAGATTACAAAGGCTGTCAGATTATAATTAAGACCAGAGATGAATGAATGTTCAAATTAAGACAATACCAACCCAAACAATCTCTGACAGTATGGGGAAATGTACAACTCTGAACTTAGTTATATATTTATTATAATTGCTTGTTTTAGTGTACTCGAACAAGATTTGGACATATTTTAATGATTACGAAATACTTTTCGACGGTTTTTGCACCTACTATTCGTTCGCGTACAAATTGTGACTGTTTTTTTTTTTTGTTAGGAAGGATGAATTACTTCCTAAAAGTAAGATATTAACCAGAGACCAATTCTTTATTGGTTTATGATATTAACGAAATTATAGAGCGACAAGACAAGAGACAGCAACAGAACACCTTAATGATCCGTGGACAACAATCACTTTTGAGAAGACTTACAGTTTGGAAAGGATGCCAGAGAATTGTTAGAAAAACATTTTTCAACCAAATGACTCTCTCACGAGCACTCTGTTTTGTGTGAAATTGTAAATTTTTAGTCTACACGAACAAGATTTGCTATATGTCTGGTGTATCAGCCAGAAACCAATAAGTTTCTGACGCACACAGAGTTAGTTTTCGGAACTCATTCCAATTTACTAGGCCTGTTTGTGCAGAAATGAAATAGAATTGGTCAGACACAGATTTGTTGACAGGATATATTGACAATCACTCTAGTGCGGGCCCATTAACAATGTACCAGAGATGAATGAAAACCCTGTCTGTGAATTTGGCTCTCAAATCAACTGTTCAAGAAGGGGAAATGTTATAAATAACGCTGTCAAATTTTCCCCAAGGGCGGGAGGCGAAGAAGCTGTGTATCTCCTTCCTTGTTCATCCCTGCAATGTACTTAGGAGATTTTCCTCGCCAGTCAAAATACACATACTTCAATATGTGAGTATTTGCTTCTGAGCACCTGAGTTATTTAAACAGTTCTGTATTGTATTAATTTTCGTAAAGTAGGTAAGCTAAAAATATAAATTGCTAATGCTCTCAATTTTTGAAATTGGAATGCAAATAAGTTTTCGCTCTCAGGTTGCGAGAATGCTAAAACCGACATTCTGTAAATATTAATCTTAATCTTATGCCCGAGCAAGTCATTTACTCGCAAAGGCTTTAGGGATACTACAGACTATGAAAAACCGAGTATGACCTCGACAAAAATGTCACAATCCTTATACCATTCACATTTTTCTGCGAGACACTAAGATTGAGATATTGCCTATCGGCTTAAAAGCTTCTTTCCACCAGAAATCTCTGCCACAGGGAAAGCCGCTCGAGTGTATAACATGAAAATCACCTCTTGTACAGACAGTCAAGTTGCCTTGAAGGCTTATTGGCTCATAAACTTCAAGTCTCTCAAAGAATGAATAAAGGCACTATACGCTTTGCTGTGTCCCTGAATATCAGATATTTATATCTTTAGCAGAGATTAAAATTTATATTCGACTTGCTTATTTCTCCTTGTAAATCCCTTAAGACAACTAGCAGAAACAGGTACATGAAAAAAGTTCTAAATAACATCGGTATTTTAACCTGGCAGACGAAATTACAAAAATGTACCTCTTAAATTTTAGATCGTTTTCTGATATTCTTACAAAAAAACAGTCAGCTCCCTTCAATTTTACAGAAATGTTGCGTACCTGAACAAGATTGTTGAGAATAAGAATAATAAGAATACACCATTAGTAGCCATAGTAAGAAGATTCGTCGATATTCTCTTTATATTTTTCTTTTTGCAAAATTGGCTCATGTCACCCAGTTCTCTCCTTTTATGGAAAGTGTTTTATCGGCTATTTGAACCAGTATTTTGTTCAGGGTGAAACTGGTGAAACATCTGTATCACAGGCAAGTATATAATTATGTCTGTGGCTGTATACCATTGTCTGTGACCTAAACCCATATGACAGTTTTTCTGCTCAAATTGGTTTTTCATTTTACTCCAAATGGGTGGACCTTATGGATAGAAAAACTTCTACTTAACTCTTTTTGCGACATCTGTCCCTCACATTGCGTAAAGCGAACAAAATTCTCTAAGGTCAAATTATATGACTTTGCATAATAATTATAAATTAAATGTACTTAAACCACTTTCTGTCTTTAAATGGCAAATGAAAGGAAGCATATTTCTTTATTGCGTTTGTAAAAAAAAATCACAACATGCTTATGCAGCGCCATCTATACGTTGAAATAACATTTGGCATTCAAATCAATACTACCCAAATCATTCAGTGCGACTGTCGCTCAGCGCCAAGTTTCGACACCCAAGCCCAGATCCACCATCTTGTTGCAGTGCAAAACTTTTCCTTTACACTTCATATCCGCGGTTCGCCAAAGAGCGAGTGACATTATATTCTGATCTTTATCAAGTTTCTCAGAAATATTAAACTAAAAGTATTAGCTAAGAAATCTCTAAGTACACTGAAAAAGTGTAATTTGTTTGTGATACGTTATTTGCAACGTATATAACATCAATTCAACGCAAATAAAAGTGGCATAGCAATATGGTCGATATAGTGGAGACCCGTCAAAGTGAATTGAAGGCGAAAAAAATCTGCCGCTTTTGTCTTTCTCAAAATGAAGCGAATCTATCCAGTATATTTTCTCGTGATAGCGGTGCTAAAAATGCACCCCTGCCACTGCAAGTGATGGCATGTGTCTCAATTGAGGTAAATAAAATTAAAATCATTTACGTTATTTGAGGAAATTTATAATAATCGCAATTTGCATTGTAAGTATATAGCCAAGTGCAAATAGAAAATGGTTTGGTTCTGAATAACTTTGTCTTGATGTCCGAGACACACAACTGCCCGCCAAAAACACAAAATTAGCATCTCTTATTGCCTAGCTTACCAGGTTTCCTTGGCTGATTGGTTTTCTTATAACCTTTCGGTTTGGTGGTGAGATTTGGGATATGACATTTTCTGTTGCTATATTTTGGAAATTTGTGTTTGTGGCAACTTTATGGAAATATAACATGATACAAAATTTATTCAAAATGCGCATACGAATAGATTGTTCATAACTTACATTACAAAAGCCATGTCAGCACTCTTCTTCGTTCTACGATTGTCTTGGCTAAAAGACTAAACTGTTATAATTTTTTTTTTTAATGATAAAGTACTTTATTCTTTGTAGGTTTTCTCAGACGAATGCATGCCGAGCTACGTTTGCAATGAATGCCGTCTTATGTTTGACTATTGCTATCGTTTTAAACAGATGTGTAAAAAGGCCGATACATGTCTTCGTCATTATCCACTGACTGGTGTGTGGTCTTCGCCGATGAAGAAGCCAAAAATGAATTGGAACTCAGTACAGAATCCGACTCCAGCTCCAGTTCAGAAAACCACAAAAATAGTTGTCGAAAAAGTCGATGAAGAGGATGAAACTTCAGACACGATTCTAACAATGATGACCGAAATTCAGTCGTATTTGCAGGACGAACCGGAGCAACAGGAGCAAATAGAGATAGTTGCAGAAGCAGTTGAGGAAGAGGAGGCAGTTAAGCCGAAACCTCCAAAGCCCGTTAGGACAAAACCAGCATCAGAAAAGCCAAGTCAGAAACTCTTAAACAAATCAGTTATACGAATTCTCAACAAGGACGCCCAACAACAAGCCAACGTGGAGCCAAGAATGACAAAACCCCGCCTTAAGCGCGACGAAGATGGAAATTTGGCAATTGTCACTGAAATCTTGGAAATGGATATGGTAGCCGAACCAAATCCCGTCGAAAGTGCTGCGGTTATAGAGACAAATGTATTTCCATGCCCGCACTGTGAACGCTCTTTTCCACTTCGCCAATTGCTAGATATTCACATGGTCAATCATAATCGAGAACGTAGCTTCAATTGCACCGACTGCGAAAAGAGTTTCTTTAGCAAATATGATTTGCAGAAACACATACTTGTGCACACTGGGGAGAAACCTTTTAAATGTGTCGTTTGCGATAAAGGTTTCACACGCTCTACACTTCTTCATCGCCACGAAAAAATTCACACAGATATCCCGAAGTATATTTGTGTGTTTTGTGAGAAACCTTTTATATCGCAAGAAGAAATGGAAAAGCATACTGAAAGGCACCGGAAAGTTCGTCCTTTTAGCTGCAAGATTTGCCATAAATCTTTTGCATTTAAGCAGGGCCTCGAGCGGCATGAAGTTGTGCACTGCCGTTTCCAACCTTATCAGTGTCAGTATTGCGATCAAAGCTTTTCTACGCCAAGTAAGTTGTCGCGACATCTTACTGCACACGCCGGCGCTCGTCCGTATCCATGCAAACTTTGCCCAAAGGCCTACCTGCTGAGCCACCATCTTACAAGACACATGCGATCGCATAAGAACGCCTCCAGCTCGTACAAGTGTAACGATTGTGACAAAACATTCGCTCATAGAGACGACTTGATGTACCATTCGGCTGTGCACGCAACGCAAACTCTTGTCTGTCCTTTATGCAAGGATGTGCTGAATGACGTTGAGGCAGTCACTGAACACGTAAAACAGCATGCCGACGGGGATTCGTATGCTTGCGAGTTTTGTGATTTGATATTTATGACGGCCGAACGCTTGCAGGAGCATACCGATACCGATCACGCGGAAGACATGGTTGCTTACAACGAGGACGAAAAGCGAAATGTTACCAAAGATAAACCAAGTCTAAAGACTGAAAAGTCAAATGACAGCTCTACTCGGGAAGTTGACGAGGTAATTGAAGAATTTTTGTACGAGGAGTTTTCTGACGGCGGGGAAAATAAATCGTCGAATGTAGAAATTAAAGAGGAAACGGAGTGGCGTAAGTGGACATTCTATTTAATTTTTATATCAGTATAAAGTTCTTAATTCGGAAACACTTTTTACGTTATATTTTCAGAAGTACAATCAGGCCTTAGCAATGCCTCCAACGACGAAGAATCGAATGCCATTGAAGAATCGGTTGATTATTTAAATGTGTTGGAAAGGAGTGAATCGGCAGACGCACCACCTGCAAAAGTTACTAAACTGAGTGAATTTACAAAACAAGCAACCAAAAAGGCATCGCCTGCATCCACTATACTTCGTCACAAAACAGCTGCAAGGCCACAGGCCCCATTGACACCAGTACATTCCAAATCGTCGCTGCCAAAGGAGAACAAAAAGCCAAATCCAAAACCAGCGGCAGAAAGTCGTGTAAAGACAGAAGTGCAAGATTCTACTCCAAACCCAGCTCCGAAAACTCGTCAACCAACTATTCAAGCTGCCTTACAAGGCTTACCGCGATCTCTATCAGTTAAAAAGGTCGGTGGAGTAAATAAGCCAAATCCAGGGGATCAAAAAGCAAATCAACCAAAAGAAAGTGAGACCCCAAAGGCCACACCAAAGGTAGCTTCAACAAGTGGAACGGTTGTAAAACAAGTTGCCCAACCAACTGCTCGTCCCCTAAGACAAAGGCCGGAATTAAAAAAAACTCCTCCGAAGCCGGAGCCGATCAAAAAATCCCTCAGCACTGAAAGCTCAACGCCAGAGGCTGACAAAAAGATTGTAGAAATGGTGATTGGCGATAAGCGAGTAAAAGTACAGAAAATAACTATGTCGAAAGCGCAGGCAGTTGCAATGGCACGCGAGGGACGTATTCAAATGAAAGAAGGGACTATGATTTTGAAAAAAAATCCAAATCAAATCAAGGTCGTTAGAAAATCTTAATTAGGTCTACGCATACATTGTAGACGTTGAATTTGTACTCATAAACACTACACAGTAAAGCTTAATAAATCATTTATTAAATACTTGCCTTTTTTGACATTTTTGGCATACCCGGTTCTCTCGTTGATTATGTATATTACATACTTTTTGTTGGTTTCTATTTCTTACCGTCACGATATTTACTATAGCTTCGGTGTTTCTAAATTGAATTAATTCAATTTCCGATGTGAATTCATTTCTACACGCCCAGTGTCTTTTCTTTATGAAATCAGGTGCAATTGAAACGCATTTTTATTTTAATTTGAAGAGGCAAATATATTTGATTTTTTCCCCTTAATCGTTACAATTAGCGAATGTTTTTACAACGAGAGTCTCAATTCAACGTTCTTCTTTATGCTTCATAACCATCGGGCAGAGCATTGGTGTGGGGATTATGGAAAAGGCTCTTGTTACCCTCACCCCAGGGGAAGCGTTTTGATCGGATTCTCAAATACTCGTACTTAACGAACTCTGGACGTGGGTGGTGTGCGTGCTCTTGATGCTTAAGGTAAGCGTTCAACATACACAATGCAATAGAAGGAACTGCTACAAAAAAGGACAATCGCTTCCAGAGTTTATAACCACCTATAAAAGAGCAAATCAAAAAGCAAATTTATATGTTTACGTGAATTTTTCTATTGATATATTACATAACCTCGTAACCTAAGATAGTCGAAGAAAAATTTATAATTTTGAAATATTTTACCTGAGTGTTCTCCAGCGGTAGCTGCAGTTCCAGAGGAACGTGCCACAGATGTAGCAATTTGGCGACGAATTGAGTGCATAATAAGAGCAGACATTTCGAAAAGTTTACTTAATTTTTCAACAGCAAGCACTTAACTTATGACGGAAAAAATATCTTGACAAATGGTGAACTGACAGTTCACAGCAAATGTCATTTAAAATTGGATAAATTGGTTGCTCCATAATTTTACCAGTGTGCGATAGAAGAACTTTTTATAATGCAGTACAGTAATCACAAATATTTTAGAACAAATTTTTATTTGTGAACTGAAATTAAAAAACATTTTGAATCTTGTAAAACTGATAAACGTTTATATTTACTTAAAGAAACGTTGCATCAGCTTATTAGTTTTTTTTACACTAATCGTTTTTTTCATAAACATTTTAAAATGTTTTTTCATCTATAACATTCAAATAATTTAAATCAGGGTATGCCATACGAGAATTGTTGGAGCTGCTTGGGAATGTAATAGACCAAATGGGTTATTATTACATTTAATCTTGTATTTATTATCGACGTAAACATAATCAAAAAAAGTTTTTACAAAATAAGCATAGAAATACATAAAGAATCCAGTGAGGAACAAAATAAATTGTACATAACAGACAAAAGAGACATTTCCCAATTTTAAAATTTATACTTGAGCTTAAGATGCTCACGTATCAGCAAGCCTTTGATAAGTTTCTTCCAATTACCATACACTCGGGACTCATACTTCTCTTGTTCCTTCCGTTCGGCTTCTCGTTGTTCTTTATCCCACGCATCGGTAACCAGTTCTGCGAATTCTTCACACACAACAAAACCATCAAAGAGAGGATGACAGGAACCTTGATGAAAATCGAATCCAATAACCGCTGGGGCGCAGTCTATTCCCAGTTTTTTGCAAACTTTATTTAAACCGGGAACTGTAAATACTTCTGTTATTAAAATTCTTATCAAGAAATAGTAGCGTTCTTACGATGCAAATGCACGGTTTTCTTTGGAAGCATGCATTCCTTGAATAATTCAACATTTCCATAGGCATTCCTTGGAACGATGCCATTCTCGGCTGTGGGCGGCTCGTACTCCTGCGTTTGCCAGTAACCAAATATTTCCAGTGGCTGATCTTTAATTACAGTACTGGTAAACTTAAAAAAAACGGGGACCGTTTTTTATTTATAGATAAAGAAATCACTCAATATAATGTACCTTGTCCCATTTAGGGCGAGCTTTCACAATTTTATATGGTTTTTCTCCTAGTTTAACAACACGAGCAGACTTTAACCAAATTTCTCTCGAATGTAAAGTGTGAACACATTCTCGCGCATATACCGCTTCACCGCGAACAAAGCCCAATGTCAAAGCATTTGGGGGATATATTGCTTGAAATTTAAGCAAGTGACGCTCGAGTGCATACAGCGGATGATCTTTATATTCTGATATAGTCGTAGGCATTGGCTTATCTAAATGAATTCGACGCAAATCCATATCTTCGGTCAGATCTCTTTGCGTTCGATGCGTTGTAATGTACTCCCTTAAGGTTTCATCAATCCAAGGCTGCTCAACACGACCTTTTCGGACAACAGCAGCCCACTGAGAGCAATAACGTGGGGTAACATCCTTCACAGTGGTGTCGTTGTTATAAGCCAACACGTACGCCAGTGAATTAGGTGATACAGATTTCTGAAAAAAAAATATTGCAGGAATTTAGGAGAAAGAAGAATTTTATTATATAATAATTCTTACTCTGATGGAATCCATACAATTAATCTTCCCTTTAAATAGGTCAACGCACACCCATTGTCCTTCTAATTCGCAATACACTTCCACCCACATATTGATGGTATTCTTCTTTGATTTACTTGGCGAGTGGTCCTCTTCCATATCGGAAGAGAGTACTCGTCGGTCTATTTTCTTCACTCTTTCTGTTTCTTTTTTCCTCTTGGGCAAGGACGGTTCGAAATCGTCATCGGATTCTACTTTGGGTTTTCTCAGATTCTGTTTGCGACTCTTCTTCGGTATTTCATCGGCTCCATCCAATTGCGGTACAGTGAGTTTAGATTTGGAACGAAGTTTTCGTGGGGAAGGGTTGGCCAGTTTTATATTAAGAGTGACCGACGAGGGCTTAGGGCTTTTGCTTCGACTCCGCTTTTCCTCACTTCTTGCAGCCTCTTCATGTAGTGCTCTGCTTGCCTTCGTTTGTAAGAAGTCCGTATTTATATAAGTTTTTGGACTTGTACTGCGACTTCGTCGGTCTAATTTCTTCCTTACCCCACTTCTGTTTGTGATGTTTTCCAAGTTTTTCTTTTCGTCCGCTGCAACAACAATTTCTGGCACCGCCTTTTTCGTATATTTTAGCTGATTTGCATTAGATGCTGTACTAGTAGCTTGGCTTCTTGTTGATACCTTCGACGACTTATCCCCTAACTTTGTTGTTTTTTTCATATTAACTGATATACTTGGCTGTTGGTCATCAGTCGAAGTGGAATTAGGTGTAAGTTTATTTTGAATCTCTTTGCCCTTATTTGTCTCATTAAAATAATGGGAAACTGTGGGACTTGTTTTTGACATCTTCTCTGGCTTAGTAGACTTTTCTAAAGACTTTCTTTTTAAATCTGAGCACTCTACTTTTGACTTTTCTGCTTTAGCTTCAGATTTCTTTACCATTTTGGTAGCCTTGGTGGACGAGGAAGCATTTTCTTCTAATTCTTCCTCAAAAGAACGTTTAGTTTTAAGTTGTTGACGTTTCTTTTTCTGAATTTCAGTCTCTAGAGCTTGGACTTTTCTTCTCAGATCATCGCTTTCTTCTAGCGAAACTGATGTCTGTGTGATCTTTTCTTTCTGTGGTTTTTCGTTTTTTTTCGCGACTGTCTTTTTTGTTAGATTTTGTTCTTTTCCTTCATCGCTTTTAGGTGGTTTTGCCTTAAGCGAGCACAATGAACTTTGGTTTGGTCGTAACGGCATGGGCACCAAATTTATCACAAGTCTACACTGCATCCCCATTGCCCTAAGTAATATGATGAACATGAGAATATAGTCTCTTTTGCAAAATGCCTGATGATTTTTGAATTGGATCGCTAGAGAGACGACTGGGTCGATTTTAAATTTAGGATAGACGCAATCATCTTGAATCTTCATCACAGTCTTAAACCAAGTAACCATCGACTGAAAATATTTTATTTCTGTTTGACCACTAGGATAGACATTTTTGCTGGGAAGCAACTTTAGAGCCATAGGCATTAAGTCCACGTTGTTGATGACTTTGTTTAAGAACAAACCGTGGTAAATGTGGCATAGAAGACTTACTTTATGCAACCATACTTGATTTTCTTTTATTAAACGATTTAGATGCCTTTTGAGAGAAGCTTCGACATCAACTGTTTTTTTGTCTTTTCGCTGCCTTTGAGGAAGATCTATGCAGACTTGTATGCCGTTTGCCAGAGCTTCTGTCGTCTCAGAGGTCAGTTTTACATCGCCCTCACCTAGAATTGCAAGTGAAAGCCCCATAACAATAAAAATCAAGTATTTCTATCTAACTCAAATGTTTATTTCTTTTGTTATTATTGTTATTCTATGAATAAGCGAACGCAATGTTATAAGTCAATGTTAATGTCTATCAAAGGAGGGGGAGCTATTTTGCGTGAACAATTGAACGGAATATACACCATGGATGTATGGAAACATTTAGACTATTAAATGGGTTACAAATGACGGACCGACGCCTCATATGAGGCGCAATTTAGCACAACAAATATTTTACTGTAATTATTTATTTACTTCTATTTTCAACAGTGATGAGGCAATTTATTAATATCTTTTACCATTAGAGAACAACTATTAAATAAATTCTTTCCTATTTTAAAGACACAACTACAACGATGTATTAATAACGTATAAACAAATCGTTTTCAGTCCATAACGGCGTTCAGCGATCTTAAACTATACTACTTTATTTTTGCATTTACCTTCTACTTCCTCCCAATCTGAATCTGTTTCCGCATCTGCTTGGCTTGGCCGAGTTTTCTTAGGTTGCCGTTTGGAATTTTTGTTTTTCTTTATGGGACCGGTAGAAGTTGCACCACCTTCACCCATTGCTAATAAAGAAGAGACGTCTACTTTTGTTTCGGCAGCTGATTGAGAGATATCTTTTTGCTTATTGTATTGAATTTTAGCGTTCTCCATATTCTTAGCAAAGTCTTGCAAATAACTGAGATCTACCGCCTTTGTGTTTGTTTTTTGGCTTTTAGAACTATTATGTTTAACGACATCTTTAATCGACTCTGAGTCGTCATCGTCGTCATCGTACTCTTCCGAATCAGATAATTGCATGCCAGCGTTGCAATCGAAAATTGGTGGTTTATCATTTTGAGCAGATGCGCTAGACGTTGACGGTTTGACGTCAAAAAATGAGGACTGAAGATCCAATTCCTTAGGATTGACCAAATAATCGTCTCCACTACTATCAGAATCTGATGAATTATGCTGTTTCCTGACACGTGAAATCCTTTTCTTTGACTGTGCATCGTTTCGGATCTGTCCCAACGGCTTGGATGGTGTAGACACATTTCTAATTGTCTTTGGCGGTGGTTTGTATTTGTTGAATAATTTAGTTCTGAGTGAGGTGCCAGTAGATTTCCGTTTTTTGGTTTTTTTACTATTATTTTCAGACTTTGTAGACGAGCTCATATGAAGTCGGTTCTCTCTAAAAACAACATAATTTATTGATTAAGACATTTAGCTGAAATGAGGGCTAACACAAATGCTCACTCCTTTCTGAAGCTTGGATTATCGTCCTCAAAATCACTATCACTCTGGCCAGGTTTCCATTCATCTTCGCTGGCTGAAAAGTCTTCTCCAAGCGACGATTCATCATCCGACATGACTGTTTTGACTTATTTGATTATGTTATTTGATAAATTTTGTATTTGTTATTAAACTAAGGAATCGTAGACTGAACCGCCAGAGCTAAATTTGTTTCTTGAGACACAATTTATAGCAATTATAGCAAGCGGGCTGGCATGACATTGGAAATGATTGGGAATTCCAAGAACATAAATTTTAGTTCTGTTCGAGTAGTTTTATTGCTATATTTATAACCTTTAATTCTGTTTGCGTAGTTGTAAGCATTTCACAATTTGAGAGATGTTACAATATTTATAGGAAGAAAAGTAGAAAGAAAGTAGCATTTCACCAGATATACAAAATACAAAATTTGAAAGTGAACTTAAAATTTGTATATAAGAAAAGTTCATGACATTTATTCTATGAAAATGATTGTAACCTTCCGAGCATAGCGACTGATATCTCGCAGATAATACAGATATCAATCGTAGCTGGCTTATTCCGAAATACTTGGAATTCTATTTATCCCCAGAGAAAATACAAATACAAAAACAAAACGTAAAATTAAGTCCTCACCAAAATGACTTCTTAACTATTTTATACCATAAAACTTTTTCCTTATTTTTTCTTTTCTAACGGCCTAACTTACCAATGTAAGGCAGAAAGAAGAGGTTCCTAAAAGGGTTGATCTAAGAAAAATACAAAAAAACACGTTTTTTAGTTAAAGAAAATATTGTAATTTGTTCCATGAATAAGTCCTGAAAAGGCTTGATAAACGTTTTGCTTTGGAGGAAAACGAAATAGTGAAATTAGAAAGGTTTTAACAGGAATCATTGAAGAGGAAAAGTGTAACATGATTTAAATTAAATACTTTTTATTTCATGTATTTTTTTTACCGAAAAGCAAAGAGCGTTGGATTCTCTACTTAGTCCAGTAGTTTTCTTTTTTTTTCAAAATTAACTAATAAAGTGGAAACAAAAATAAATAAAACATTGGGAAAAAAGAGAGCGAATTTTGTGTAACTTATCGCGAAAAGAAGCAATGGAAACCAGAAAACAATAAGGAAGTTCAAGTTCAAGGAGGGGAATTGTTATAAAAAACGCTGTCAACTCTTCCCCACGGGCGGGAGACGAGGGAGTCGACTGTCTCCTTATTGGTCTCCGATGGAAACCAACATGGAGTAATTTATCCGTTACATCGATATCGAAAAATGGATGAAGAAACAAAACGTTTTTATTCAGAAATGAATGGACAGCGAAAATTCGAAACAGAAAACAACATTAAAATGAAAACTTATTCCGACAGAAGAATCCAAGCTAAACGAAATAATATTATTTTTTGATTAATCGGTCTTATATTCTTATTTGTCTTTATCTTATGTAATGTAATGTAACTTTGCCGTTTTATAGTATATGCCGTATTATTTTTCTTCCAAATATATTATTGGCGTATGAATTTTGTTTCATTATTTTAATACAGCAAATATTGTCCAAAGTATTTGAACAAAAACCTTAGTTATAAATAATGATAAGAAAGGATCTTATAGCAAGCTATAGGTTGCATAGTTGTGCATATTTTTTTTTAAACAAGTACATATGTTACTGATCAGTATCAAGTATGCGTCATTGTATTCAGCATTAAGGCGGAATAACATCAAACGACAGGGACACTCTGCAAATATCATTTATTTCTACGTAAACACATAAACGAAAATGTAAACTATCTTGTTCAGCAGGCGAATTCACTGCATCAGTGATGCATCGAGTTTTGGAAACGATAAAATAGTTCAGTGCGCTAAGGGTACTTAATAATAATGCACTGGAATCCCAATATTCTATAAAGTAGGGAAAAAGAGGTGGTCGCCGTGGCGTTGTGGTAAGTGCGTCGACCGCCGCGCAGATAGTCTAGGTTCGATTCCCGAACGGAACACTTCGCATTTTCACGGGACCACCTATTTCGAGTTGCTGACAACACTCAAAGAGTATCAATTATCTATGTAAAAGCTTCTCAAAATCTCGCAAAATCTCTCGGTTCGGCAAAAAACTGTAGGTCCCTTCTACTCGTGAGAGAACAATAGCACGCACAACACGGGTAGTTGTTGTAGAAGCTAGGCCCTGGTCCCTTGTGGGCTGTAGTGCCACTCAATTATTAATATTAGGAAAAAAAAAAGAAAAATTATTTAAGCATACAAATAAAACAACAAAACATTCTTGGGAGGGTTCAGTAAAATCTGAATTTATTTTTTTGTTTATTTTCAAGGTCTGGTTAAAATCCTAGCGTAGCAATGTTTCAATAATTTTGAAGATAAAGAATAGATAATACAATTTTCAAATGGTAGAAGAATAAAACATTGTTTTAATACAGAAGAAACAACGAATTGTCAAAACCAAATAGTAAAGCCTTGTTCAGCTTTTTAAATCTCGTGGTTTCCACGAGTATAACAAATGTTTAAATCAAATAAAACGTAAAAAAAACTACAGTAATTGGTAGAGCAGCAAGGAGCCTGACAAAGAGTATGGCTAGGTAAATAATATGTACCAATGGTAAGCTTTAAATTTTACTTGTGTGAATTGGATGGAAGTCATTGTGGAAGAGGTCTAAGGCGTTTGGACAATGAAGGGCATGATGACATCGGCACCGATATATTGGAACTTTTCTTTAATGTTGAACTTGGATCCACTACGCGATCCACAAATCTTTCCGGGAGACCGATTTTCAATAAATAATTCCTATTATAATTGTCTAGGTTCGGGTTGTAGAAAGTAATTGCATCCCAGCATATTTCGCTAAGTTTTGGTATTGTCATCCACATTTTGTAGAGGTCGTTTCGACGTTTCATAGTGGTCTTATTGTACTCGATGCCTCCAAATATGTACATGCAACCATTTCCGGGGCTGGCGGCGGAGTGGAAATACAGCGGTCGGGGCAGCACTGCAGTTTTTATCAATGACCATTGCATGTTCTTAAAATTTATCTTCCAGATGTCCGCAAAATAAGTTGTAAAGTCGCTTTGCAGACCCCCAGTTATGTAGGCTTCAATACCGTTGGGCGTATCAAACTGCACACATGAGAAGCATTTACGCGGCTTTGGTAATCCATTCGGTATTGTTGGGTCTGGTTTAGTTTCGAAATAATCCCACGTGTTAGTCTTTAAATTAAAGGCAGGTATAGTTTGCAGATCATAAACGGAGAGTGATGTGCCACCACCAAGAATGAATATGTGATTTCCATCGTAGACGACTTCATGGCGATACCTTCCCTCAGGGTCCTCTCTCATCTCTGGCCGGCATATGTAAACGTTTTCCCAAACTTTGGTTTTCAAATTTAATCGATAAACATCACAAGAATAATCAAATCCTGTGGTTCCACCAATTGTATAGAGGTAATTATCATGAATGACTATTCCAGGACCATATTGAGCAGTTGGCATATCGCCTTCAACTATGAGCCGTGTAACTCGAGGTCGATCTGTAGTAAACACATAGCAATCATTTGAGCAGCTTTCTCCAAATGGATACCCGGTCCCGCCATGTGACTGCAAAAAAAAATTATAGACAAGAAAGGGAATTATGACTGAAATTATATTATTAATAAAATTGTATATTAAGAAATATAATACGTTTTGTATTTTTTTTCTTTTCTTAGAGGTATTGCAAACCATGTATAAGAGTTGTTGTACAAAGAGCATAATAAAATCCTTGTTTAGTTTTCTGAGTTCTATAATCATTCGTGACCGCCGTGGCGTAGTGGTTGAATACGTCGATTCACACGCTGAAGTACCAAGTTCGATTACCGGACTGAACCCTTCTTGCGAGGTGCTGACAAGACGCAGAGTACTAATTGTGCCCTACTACTCAAATTCCGAAGTTCGGAGTTGACTTTAGGTTCCACACTCTACTCGAAAACAAAATTACGTACCACACGCGTACTTTATGAAGAAGCTAGGCGCTGGTCCCTTGTGGCCTGTGGCCCCATTCAAATTATTTTATTTATATTTAATCATGGGAATATAACGGAATTACATAATTACTCAATAGAAGAGTATCTTTACATTTAAGGAAACAAGGAATGTATTTAATCATTCGTTCAAGAAGTCATTTTAAAGAAATAAGCAAAGTATATTAAATAAAACACATTAATACTCACAATTAAGAGGTTGTTGTGTATCGCTAAAGCATTAGATGCCAATTCTCGTGGCATGTTTGGAGCTTTACTATTTAATAACAGTTTCCATTTCTTCGTGGCAAAATTATACGACCAGAGTTCTTGAAATAGCAAGCATTGCCCTAACCTAGCAGCTGACACAGCTGATCTTGGATTGTAGCCACCCAGTGAATATAAATTCGATTCCGATGCGATTACTCGATGACCACTGCGAGATACGGGATGTTCTCCAAGATTTGGATGTTTATACTTGATTTTGATTAAATCGTATGCCCTAAACACATACTCTTTGCGTTCCATGTCAATATCTTCGTCGCAGCTGCTGGTGCCACTGTTACTACCACTACTGCTCGATGAACTAGAAGAGTCGTGTCGATTCTGATTCTGATGAAAGAGCAAATGGTCTAACTCCATATTATTGATAGGTGGGGAAATCAACTTTCGAAGGACAAAATTAAGGCAACTCTCGAAAAATATAAAAATATTCCAAAATATCGTATTCAATATAGTAAAAAATATATTTTTTCTTTTCATCACAAAGTATTAGGTTCAATTTCGATTTTCCTTCCTTTTTTCTATTTTTGTATTATTTTTTTCTGAATTTATTTTGACGTTGATATAACTAAGTTGAGGAGCAGTTTCTCTAATCTTCGTTCCGCTTTTATGTCGATTATGTATTGCAGACTTTTGTTATTGACTCCTTGACAATCGCTAATTTGTTTTGAAATCCACGTACAACTATTTTTCAGTGTTATAACTTGACGACCTTGTGGCTAAAGTCGTCATTTTCTTTTTTGTTATTTTTTAACATCTGTCCGCTATTAAAGCGAAACCGAGATGTTGTAAACTGCAGAGAATACCCAACCAACCACCCGCCCACAGAATAGAATAGTTGTGTTTGCTGACAAAAAATGTAGAAAAATAAATCACAAAAGGCCCTTTGAAATACCACTTATAGTATTTTTTTTATAACCACTTGACAGATGAATACTAAAGAAAGAGCGTAAAACTTGACATAACACTTTTTAATAAGGGCTGACAACTGTTTTTAAAGAAATTTACCAAAAATTTCCCTTTTTCATATGAAAATGACATATGAATACACCTAAATGAAGATAATGTAGTTATTTTTTTTTCAATAAGCATGCGGTTATTTTGCTTGTTTACCACTTAATATATATATTTTGAATAAGACCTATGTATGTATGTATACATCTTATTCAGTATAATCCGAAGAAGATATTTTTACAAAGTTTACATTAATCATCAATTTCATTTATCTATTAAACGTACATATTTACGTAAACCCGACGGAGTATAAAATATCCGATTTCGATATAACTGGCGATAATATATAACATATTTTTTAAAAATATTGGTTTTTAATTGATTCATCTAATGAAGAGGGCAGCCCACGTGACATAGAAGAGTTTAACAATTAACTCAGCTTTAACATAAACAAAATCGAATATGTGAAATAAGAACATGACATTAATCTCTGATTTTATCATTTGGCTCTTAACTTCTGAATTGGCAGCATTCCTAGTGTAATGAAGTTCCTAAAATTTCCTTTTCGAAGAATTGAGTGAGTATTAATTTCTTCTTTTTGACATCAGGCTCAACTCACACATTGATCAGAGTTGCCACTTAGAGCAACTTCGTAAAAGTATTTTTAACCATGAGTTATGTTGGAAAATTGAGTTTTACTTATTTTTATTATTTAGTTTTCTAAGATCTATATACCAATGTTGAAAATAATCGTAATACTTTGTGCTGACAAAGTGCTTAATATTGAAATAAAGTACGATATATGCATTACGTAAGCCTGTAGAAATACTAAATGTGTATGACAAGTGGCATCGTTGAAACTCAGGTTGAGAATATTTCCCTTGAGGTTAAATGAAAGGAAAATAAAAAATACACAAAGCTTTCTTTCTCACGCGATGGATCCAATTCGATTTGGCATTCACTAGTTGTTCCTCCAACAAAATAAATCACTATCCATGTCTCTCAGTGTTAATATAAAACAATTGAACAGTTTCAAAACATTTTTACAATGTGTCTGTTTAGTAAAATTTGATATATAATTATATACATAATAGGAGACGTGATTTTTTGAGAAACACACTCCAACACCAGCTATTAAACGTCCTTTCTCGCCCGTTTGAAAAATATCAGTTTTTTCCATTTTTTTTGCAAATATATATTTTGAGAGTTAATTTCCAATAAAATCTACGTATCTATTTCGTGGCCTGTGATAAGTGATTTAATTTCGTTTCGTTTTCATTTTTTGGTTTCCTAAAAACCATATTTTTACCGAGATTGCTGTGTGTTTCATTCATTTCGTAAATGAATTTCTAAGGCTGGCGGCCGCGTTTAGCTAAATAGGGAACAGAATATAATTTCTTATTCCTTTTAGTTGACAATTTTAAATAGAACGGCATGGATTCAGCGGGTAAAAAACGTGTCTACAAAATTGTTTTAACTGGCGGTAAGTATGGCGAAAAAATTAATATCTTCTGATAAGCAGTGTAAAAAACCATGTGGTCGTCGAGAAAGTCTTTCTTGCTGCCATGTGATTTCGATGCGGTGTGGTTTATTTTTGTTTCTACTCTACGCTGTGTGCATAATTGGCTCTGACGTTAGTTTCTATATGCCGAAAATCAGCGTGACTAAGTTGCGCTTTATTTCGGTTCATTCCATAGTAATTTTATTTTATTTCATTTGTTTAAAAAAATGTTTGTTTTCTTATGCGACGGGTTTGATATTGATAGGAAATATATATTGAAAGTAAGTTGTAAGTATACATATTAGAACTGGTCAGCGGAGTTAATGTTGTTTTAAAAATTCGCTCACTGTTATATTCATTTTCTTTCATTTGTTGTTTTCATCCGCGTACGTGAATTTTAAATACTGATCAGGAGATTTATTGAGATATAGCAGAATGTCGCCGATTGAAAATTTTAAAGTAATTTAAATCATTATAGAAGTGTACTTTGTATATTACAAAATATTGGAAATGCACATGTAAAATTTTACAGATGTAATGTGCATAGAAAGAAAACTGCACATTCAAATGCAAATTCATAAATTTTGAAAATTACGTATGTTTGAGGACATTTGGGGTTTAAATAATTAACAAGTGTTGCAAGTGTTGCATTATGTTAGCACAAAAACAACAGGGAGCTATTTCCAATATCTCCATAAATATTGAACCATTTTTTATTTTAAACTGGTCGAAAGTAATACCTTTGAGAGAAGAAAGACCGACAGCGGAAATCATGATAGCATGCGATGATGAAATTAAACTATTCCAATAAAGGCAATATACCATACCGGCATAATCAAGGTTCTCTAATTTAATTTGATGTGATTATCAACAAACAAATGCGTAAGCTATTGATAAAACACATTTGCGACGCACGTTAAATGCGGTTCAATAATTAAATTACTTTGCACTGAAATGATTTGCGCCAAAAAAGATTCGTTTTTTTCAGATATGAATATCACTTTCTCATAAGACGAAGGTACAACTGAAAACAATGTACAACTCTTTCTGTGTACAAATTTATTATTAATAACGTTTTATAGCATCATTCTGCCACTAGATAAAAATAATTTCTTCCGGTGATCCACTTTGCCATGCCGATAGCCTTGTGTCCCTCGTCTAACACGTGGCATTCATCTACGGTTACTGACTCCGCTGTTAGACTGTCTTGTTAGTACTTAAATGCTAAATCTTCAAAATATAACTATGTTCCTTGAATCACAAGAGCTGCTAAGTGTGAATGTTCTTTAAAAAGTCTTCACGGTACCCCTTCAGTTCACTGATAGATCACACATACACAATGCATATAATGAAAACAAATGTATATTTGGCGCTGTAAATCTATACTGAATAAATAAGAAAACAAAGTAACAATGAGCAGGGAGAAAAAAATAACAAAAAGTCAATCTAGATATCCGTATTGTATAGATTGTTCTGCGGCGAGGAATAGTGTACACAGCTATCAATACACTTTCTGACCAGAATCAATTGAATGCTGACTGGAGTTTTATTTTTCTCTGAGTCGGCAGCTATGGAACCGCGTAAACTACAATATAACTACGTCATTCCATTTGACACGAGGAGCTCACATCACATTCACATCAAAAGTGTGATATATTCGATGCCAGTGTCTTCGTTGGCAAATTCTACGTAAGGTAAAAATTTATGATACCGAATTTCCATAGTCATTATCACGTTTCTTTTGATATATATATTTTTGTTGTCATCTTTGGGGAAATATAGGAATAATCGTCAGTCTTGGGGGGTTCAGTCTGATTCAGAAAGTGGATCCCACGTATTGCTGTAAGAGTTTGTTTCAGTAAAATGTTGGCTTCACATTCTTAAAATTCATTGGTGACTAATTCCTAAAAGCGTTGTTGAAGCGTAAACCTTGTTTATGAATATGCTTAAGATTCTCTCAATGAATTCTTGTTTGGGGCTTGTACTATTGCTGATTTTTTTTTCAAATTGAATACATACCCCTTTTGCAGCAGCCATCATTTGGGTATACTTATCAGCAATTGTAGTTGATTGCAATTGTTGTTGGGTCTATCTATTTTGTAATCATATCTTTGATATTTAGGGTAATGGGAATTTTTGTATATGATACCTATAGTCGATATAATAACCTTATTTACGTAATATTGTATGATTCCTTCGATCTCTGAGGAATATTGTTTAGTGCGCAACTATACTTGATTATGTTTGTAGCTGTATGACCAGGTTTCTTTAAAATCCACATTTTTTACGTCGAGATGTGACAATATTTATTTAATAATACAATATATCGTTTTCATAGGTATACGATCAATGTCACATTAAAACAAACGTTTAAGTTTTTATAGATAGACTTATCTAATTCGTTTAACAAAATTCAAGCAATTGTGAAAAGTAGTCGTAGATTGTTCTTTGCATTGCACTGAATTTCATAAAATATTTAATTTGCTTACAGGGCCATGTGGCGGAAAGACAACTGGACAGTCGCGGCTCTGCACGTTTTTCGAGAACCTTGGATGGAAGGTAAATTCATCATATCACTTATCATGCTTATCAGATAGGCGTTCATTAGAACTGTTACTTGTACAATATTGAGCAATAAATTAAGGGTTGTTTTCATCTTAAGAATCTTTCAAAGATAGAGAGAATGCGCACGTTTTTGGTAATAGTGAGATACCGAGATACTGAGCGGAACAACGATTTATGAAGTAGTAACATTCTCTTAATATTCTCCTAATAAAAGGCAAAATATGTTGAAATTTGACCACTTATTTGATCTATTAACGGCTGATAGAATGTAGCACATTCTGCTAGTTCTATACTTTAACCAGACCAAATAAAACAAAGAAATACAAACAAAACAACCAGGCAATTAATTGTGACTCGTTTGCAAGATTTTCTCGACACTGAAATGATACTGGCCAAAGTTGTAATGAAACTACATAAACGAGAATTATTCGTATTAATATAATATGTTATTTCTTGTGACATACTGTAACGTTCTTAGCGAAGATGTTCTCAGTGAGATGATAAAATGTAGTAAAAAGAAAACAAACGGCACAATCGTGAGCTTACACATTTATAAACTCACGATTGAGTGTGTAAACTCATGATTGTGCTGTTTTTAATTTAACGGATGGTGTGTTTTACACACGAATATAGCCACGGTAAGTTTTGCATTTATGCAGACAACCCTTAATTTATTAATAACCTTAATCATTTTACAAATTTGTTACGTAACGTATAATGAAAATGTGGAACTTAGAAGAGATTTAGAGGAGGTTCAATGTTTATACCATTTAGCTATGTTATATTTTTATAACTTTCTTTAGAAACAAAATTAAGGGCGGGGATCAATATTTTCAAAAGAAAACCTCCCTATTGGTCAACAGTATATTCACCGTTACCACCACTAATAATACGAATTTGAAATCAAATCAAAATCAAAAGTTTAGGTACATATATTGTTCTGTTTGACTGCGGGGATCTTTAATCGAAAAGAGGTGTTATGTGCGTCATTCTGAATAGAAGTTCAAAATACAATATAATCTTTTTCTTATAAATAATTTTAAATTTTGCCTTAAAACAAATTGTGAAAAGAAAAAAAAAAAAACCTTATAAGCTACTCATTTAAGTTACACATTTTTAATATCGCAAGTCATATATGAACAAATTCATTCCATTAGGACTACAATCCACATTTATGATTTTAGTTCTCGGCGAGTGATGTCTTAAGATTAATTGCTTATTTGTTTTCAAAATTGTAAAAAAAACATATGCCTTTGTAAGGCCCTCGAATGAGAATATTTTCGTTTATATCAATATTTTCAGGTATTCCGTGTGCCTGAAACGGCTACTGTGCTTCTCAGGTAAATGCCCCATGTTTTCAAATGTTGGCATATACATTAAATCTTTTTTGTCTCTTTCATTAAAAATATCAATGCTTAAAGTAAATTATTAAATTAATAATGATAAATGATAGTTCTTTGGAAAAGTAAACATCAAATATAAAGGAAAATGATTACGTTGATCTGAAAATATATTTTTCTTGTAATTTTTTTACATTTCAGTGGTGGCGTGAAATTCTCGGATCTTACAGAAAAGGAAGGTAAATATAATCAAACAAGTGTTTTTTTTGGTCTTTAAATAATATCGACTGGGCAACTCGTAAATATCTGTGATGTTTTGTTTTCAATATTGCGCAAAAGAATAGTTCTCATTTGCAAAAATAAGAATGCAGCTCAAAATTCATATGTGATTATAAATGAACGAACTTATGGTGCTTAAAACTTCTAACCTATGTTGATTGCAATTTGTTCGTTCCAGTTTAAAGTTAATTTTTCTATCCTTACGTATGGGCGGTTTACCTTTCCTACTTCAAATTCACTATCAAGTTCAAGGATAAATCGATTTTGTTATTTCATCATCTTTTAGTAAACAACAAATTGAATTAGTTGTGAGTAGAGTGCTGTGTGGGGCTTTACCGTCACTTCGTTCTCGTATCCCTATGTTATATCAGACTGTGCTCTTGGTGTGTATACACTTTGTCATTGCGAAGGTAGTTTCTTGAAAATTTAATCTTATTACTCGTAACTATGCGATACTTAAAAATAGTTCAGCATTGCGTTTTATGCACTTCTATTATGTCAGTGGCAATGAAAATTGCGTTTCTCCCTCTTAGTCATTTGCTTTCATTCGTATCTCTTGTCTTTTCTCATTCTAATTTTCTTTTGCTTTTATTTTATTTAACCTTGATAAACAATGAGAGATTGTAAATTGCCGATGCCGGTTGGATATTTGTGCGTTATATGTATCGGCTATTTATTAACATTACATAAATATAGTAATTTAAATACTTTGTGCTTGTAATGAGAAGTTATGCTTTTTTGTAGTTAAAGTTGATTTGCGCTCTTTGTTGTTTCCTGGAGAATTGATGAAACAAAATGAGGGGGTAAATATCATCATTGCGTGTCAGAGGCATATACCTTTTCCTCTGGTTATGCTTATGTGAATTTACTTGGTCAGTTAAATTCAAAAATAACTTATGGAACGTTTGACATTTTGCAATGATAAACTTCGTTAAGATTACTATCGTGCGGTAAGGGAATGGTGAAGTTCATTAAACTTAAGAACTATTCTTAAGGCTTTTCACTTTTCAAGGATGTCGTCTATATATAGAAACACGTTAACGAAACATTAAACACACTAGTACAAACATAGCCTAGTAACGATGGCTTTAAATGGGACTCATTATTAGTCTAAGGTATTTACTTTTTTGTCTGTAGAATTGTCATCTAAGGGTGAATTAAGATTGATGTTGGACTTAATATTTAAAATGATTTATTTGAACGAGTATAGAGAGTCGTCGTTATACGGAAATAAAAATAAAAAAAAAATGTTTCTTCATATCCTTCAGTCAAAATAATGAAACTTGCAATGCCAAGTATACCGTTGTTATATTAAGGGAGAACACATAAATGAAAGTGTTTTTAATTGACTTTCTCTAATTTCTCAATTCTTTATATTTTTTGGTAATGAGGAAACTAGATTTGATTAATAATTGGCGTATACATATAATATATGTATCTACAATGACACAGTGCCATATTTAGGCTTTAGGCCGATACATGAACGAATTATAAACACACATACACCTGGTACATTATGTATTCCTCTCGATTTTGCAAACTTTCACTTTTTTTAACATCTTTATTCAAGAGTCGCAGGTGAACGGAATGCATAATACTTTTGTATTGTAAGCGGCTTTAAAATTTCCTTTGACTAATCACAAAGATGTCCTTCTATCCTTTGAAGAGAAATAAAAATAAAAGCTTTTTGAGCCATCTCGAAGTAATACATATGTGTATTACATGATCTCACATGACCGCACAGGACTATACACTGTATTCGTCAGAAATTTCTATAGGAAAATATACAATACTCAGTTACAAAAATTGTCTGTTCGGCTTTACAATTTTTGGTTATTTGTTTTTATTTTAATATATTTTTAATTATATTTCATTTTGAATTTAATTTGCGAATATCATTCAGAATCCGAAACTCCAACCACTTTCAAATATCAACAATTTCCATTTGGTTCACCCGAACATAGCCAAATCGATTTAACTGCATCCTGTCCAAGATGTTTGGCCTCTGCTGCGGAAAAGCCTGGCAGCGAAGGTGAGTGTGCTCCTGATTTTTTCTGTAATTTATTGATTTTTGTTGTCGAAACAAGGACATATCCCCTATAGAATGTGTACTAATAGTTACTCGCAATTATGACTGCAGAAAATGTTTCATGTGCTTAGCGTTGTAAATATTTGTCATTCCATAGCATTTGATTTTTGGAATATTTTTGGAATATCCAAAATTTTCAAAATTTAACGATCCATCGACATGTTGACAACAAAGACACTTGTGTCTAATATCCTTTTACAAATGTTTTTAAATGTTTTCCATTTTTACATGGCACAATACTGATGTGCAGGTTTTGGTGAAAAAAAAAATGTTTGAATTTTCATTTTCATCAAATTTATAAGTACACGAATTCAGATATTTTTTGCCAGAGTGATATCTGTAACACATGAGGCGAAATGTGCTCTCAATTCATTTCTTTTCTCCAACTATAAGTTATATACAATTTTCATGGAATATTGATCCCTCAGGCTTTTAAGGAGCCTATGTGTAACAATTCTGTCGTTGAAAGATGTTTTAAAGATAAAGTACGACGTTTTCAAATATTTATATCTTAATAACTTACTCACATTAAAAAGAAGCATTATATTATCACTCTTCTATTCTCGCATATGCACTCTTGCTTATATTACACGTTACTAAGTCAAATGTAAATATTTTGCTATCTGCAAGCGGATTTTACTACTGACCTTGATTATAAATTTTGAATCGGTCGGGGATTTATTTAAATATGGGACTTCGACTGAAAATGTTTACTACTTCCGTTGCTTACTAATTCAAGCATGACACAATTCAAACGAACAACCGTCAGCCAGCGTAGAAGAAGAGTGATATGCCCCTAAGTTGATGTTGGGGTTTTGCAATATTATATAGACAGAAAGATATGATAGAACAAAAATTACACTTCCACATGACATCAAGATCACGAATTGTTTCTGTATTGTATGTATCATGTATTGTTTCTTAGCGGAAGATCCATCATCCATCTATCACATACTGCCTATAAACACGTGTGAACCACTGTGATGTGGATTCTTTCCAAGCTTGCGAAAAGATAACAAATAAAAATTACCTAATATTTTTTTGTGTGGCAGTCTCACGTCCTTCTGCAAATTTTCTTAATTATTATCAAGATGAAAACAATTAATTGTTGTGCTTTTTTCTAACTCAGTGCGTATGCAAGCTTTCGTTTAGTTAATTTCGCATCACTTATCGTAGATTATACATGCTCAGCGGTGTGATAACTGAAAAACCTCATGGGCTTACACTCGATGAGATTGTTGTGCATGAAAAGTCAAGTGGTTCGGTTCATTTGAGAATCCATGGCTTATTAGAATACACTCCTGCAGGTGCTTTATGAATTATTTTACGTAATTTTGATTATTTTATCAACATTCAAAAGATACGTTATTTACTTGACGTCATTCTGATACAAGATATAATTCCAGTGGTCGCGAAAACGATTAAGCGAATGGTAATTACTCTTACACATGACTGCTGATCACATGGAAGAATCATTTTTTGTCACGTGTTTTGAAGTGATAAAATGTGCAATTTATATTACTTAATCATTTCAACATGATTAAGTAATATAAAGGGTTTTTTTTTCAAATTGAAGCCATGCTTTTTGCTTACCACTAAATACATTAAAAGAGAGAAAAAGATCGTACTTTACATTTCTAAATGTTGTGTGTTAGTGTTTTAATCATTCCGAAATTCTTTGCTATCAATGCTTCGCCTGATTTATTCAAATAGTTTCACTTTCTTAAGAACTATAAAAATATTTTGAGTAATTTGTGGGCGTTTCGGATTATGACGTTGGAATACTGAAAAACGAGCTTTTGAGTACGTGCCGGATTTCATGAAACATTAATATATACTGCGTACGTACTGACAAAACAATTGTATTTGACATTTGCGACGTTTGAACGTACATTCTAGTCACTTAGCGCAAAATTGCGATCAAGATATTTCATTTCAACATTTTCTGGCAGAAATTACAGATTCGAAAAAGAAAAGCAAGCAGTTGTTTGTGCCAAGATTTATATTTGGCCAACAATTCATTGACAATTCAAAAGTAAATGAAATAGAACTGAAAAAAATCTCGTTGCGGAAAATGAAAACTAATTAGATAGACACCTCCCAAAAGTGGGTGTGTTTGGGAAAATATTATTCTGATTCGTTTTCTATTAGTAATTTTGCAGCATTTTTTGTGTAATGCTGTGTTTTGATTTCTTATTATTTGATGGTTGATGACAATTCTGCAGAACGACTGCCATTAATCGGATCAAATGTACCTAGTTGTTTTTTTATACATACGTTTTACTAAACACTTCGAATGAAAAGATGACTAGTTCGAATGTCTATCCCGCACGACATCTGAAACATGTGACTTTTCTGCTACATACGTGACTTAACTTATTCTGTATTTATTCAATGCCTGCGTTTGGATGGTGAAATTCGGATCTTGAACACGTTTATGTCGGAAATCTAAAAATAACTGTTTTTCTCAGTTTTGTGCTCACGCTATGGGTGAATATATTTGTATATCCATTGACGCCATTCTCGCACTTGTTGCTACAAAGAATTTTATAAATTTTATTTTTTTTTTTCACTTAATCTACATTTGTTAAGGCATAAATTTGTCTGGAAATGTTTTATTTTGGTTTTATAGTTGATCTGTTTGCTCAAATAACATTTTTTAATGGTTATCCATACGGGGAGCAATGTTATGGTTTCGTTTAATTAATTGAACTTATCGGCGGTTGGCGGTGAAATTTTAACCGTTCCGTGTTTAAAAAGTTTTAAAACGATTGTTTAATTGTCTGATTTAATGACACTAATTAGCAGTAATATCCGCATGGAGTCGCATGCTATTGCTCGCTGATGAGTCCACAATATTAAGGTTGAAGTGAAATAAGTTTCTTTTGTATTATATTCATATCTTAATTTAGGGAAACTACTTCAATAGGATTTGCTTGAGTGGAGGAATCATCCTTAACTGTTATTATCTGACATCAAGTGAGTTACTCTTGAGGTACTCTTTAACTGTTTGAATCACGTAATTCATGCGATTTAACTCAAGAGTTTATTTAAAGCTCGATCAGGTGTTCTTTTTTTCCTTATTGTTACTGCGTAAATAATATTTCTTCGGCTAATGTAACTCGTATATTAGTGACATCGAGACCAGATGTGTTATTCATGTCCAAAACACCTTAATTTCGTTTTGTTTTTGTGCCAGGTCATGTGAATTCACTCTGTTTATCGTTCATCTCAAAAGTCTTATAAAACACGAGCTTGCCCAGGTCATTTTCAGTGCCCTGATAATGTTATATCTATGATCTTTCTTTCGTCTCTTTTGTAGCCTTCAAATTTCAGGAGAATCTTATTCGCACTATGATCCAAATTGAAAACACCTACTTTGAAGTGGGTAATTCATGCCAACGGAACTGTTTAATAATTTGCGACCGAGGCGTTATGGACGCAAGTGCATGTACGTTCTACTGTTTTATGTCGCAGTCGAATGTGTAAAATAAACATTCTTCTTTCATGTTTTTCGCAGATATTTCTAAGGAGAAATGGGAGAAAATGATGGCTGCTAATAACTGGAATCCCATTGAGCTTAGAGATAACCGGTATAATCAAATACTTCATTTGGTGTCAGCTGCCAATGGAGCCGAAGAATTCTACACAACTGAAGTAAGTTTGGTTACCACAAAACAGTCTTTTCATTTGTTGACTGAACCTTTTGCATTGCAGGATCATGCATGTCGGTCGGAAGGTGTTGAACTGGCTAGGGAGCTGGACTACAAATCAGCAGCTGCATGGGTTGGACACCCATACTTCGATGTTATCGACAACTCAACAGATTTCGAATCCAAAATGAATCGGGCTATAGAAGCAGTTTGTCAAAAACTTGGCATTGATATTGGCGATCGTCTCAAGACCACGTCAAGAAAACTTAAATTATTGGGTAAATTTGAATTCAGTAGTTTGAAATGGTTTTTGGAAAACTATATTTAATTTTTGGTTTTAGTTGGAAGTCTGCCACCAGATTCAGCATTTCCACCATTTCAAGACTTTGATGTCGTGCATCATTATTTACAATCCTCAGGACCAAAAGTACAAGCAAGGTTGCGTAAGCGTGGCCAGAAAAACCACTGGAGTTATATTCACACAATCCGTCGTCCACATTTGCATGGACAGTCTGTTGAAGTGAAAACTCAACTAACCCATCGTGATTATATGAATTTGTTGGCTCAACGCGACTACACTCATTTTACAATCTATAAGAAACGTCGTTGTTTTCTGATCAACAATCAGTACTTTCAATTGGACATCTACAGAGAACCAAGCCATCCAAGGTTAGTTAACAGAATTACAAAGTACATTTGTAACGTATGTAACTGAGCATTCCTTTCATAATGTAGATGCAAAGGACTAATTCTCTTGGAAACCTACTCATCGTTAACTGGTGAAGCTTTGCAGAATTGCATGCCGAAATTCTTAAATATAATTAAAGAAGTAACTGGTGATCCAGATTACTCAATGTTTAATTTATCGCTAAAAGAAGATTGGAGTGTCACTAAGAAATTCTGTCATTCATTAAATGGTAAGGAACAGTGTGAACTTTACGTTGATGATGATGTCGGTGATGATTGATGATGCTTATTTAAAATGAAAAACTATCACAGAACGAGATAATACTTTCCGTTAATTTTATATGATTTCTAATGGATTTGTTTCTTTTGATGTTAGTTTTCTTATGTTTGATCTGTTTTAGAATTGTGTTAGAAATGAAAAACCTATTTTATCAATTAGAATGGTATTGTCATCTAAATGCTTGTGGATAGTACTTTATTGAAATCTATTGCTTAGTATGTAAGATTTGCATGTATAACACTTTTGTAGAAGCGCACGCAAACACTAATTTAATCATTTCATTCATTCTGACTTAAATCTCGTTTAACAAAATATGAACACTATAGTATATCAGAAAATTATGCGATAATATGCCTTTAGAGTTTAAGGTTTTAAAAAATTGTTCTTACGTATTTGTTTACATCAAATTCTAGGATCCATACATTATTCTTTTGGGTTAAAATAAGTTCTATACATTTTGAGTTCGTCCTCTACAAATGGAGGACATTTTCATAAGTCAGTGAATGAATACTGGAGCAGCGTACACTTTTTCGTCTATCGGTAAAAGGTAGTAATCGTTATATTTTTTTGTAGCTGCGCCAGATATTCATTAACGTAATTCAAATTACATTTCGTGTATTATGCTAGTAATAGAAAATTGTATGCAAGCGCTATGCTTCATACCTACGATAAGCAAGTGAGTTAAAAAAATGCTGTTATTTTTTTTTTTGATTTATTCAAAATAAAAACCTGCAGCTCACATGTACCAAAAATATTTATGAAAAACGCCTGCTAAGCAATTAATTTATCTTATTCCTGAAAGGAAGGAAAAGCTTAGTACCTATTTTACATTTTATACATTTCACAAAGAATTTATTTGATCTCTTACTTTTTATTAAAAATCATGCGAATACGGATAAAAGAACCCCGAACTCATATGTTTCCTATTCATATTAAGAAAATCATAAAAAAATACTTCAATTGTTTTTAAATTTTGTTTCGCTGTGATGATGGTTCTGAGTTTATTTTTCAATACATGTTGCTTGAGAATTTGATTAAAGTACAGTGTGATTATCGCCTGAATTTGTGAGCTCTGTTACTCAATTAACACATGTGCTATTAAATCACTTAGTAAATGAACAATTCAAAGTCGTCTTTATTAATTCATGTTTCAATTTTAAAAATATATAAATAGTTTTATTAAGTTCTTGAAACGAAGGTGATGCTTTAACATTAGTAGTTTAATTTTCTCGACTTTTGCGATGGAGTTTTAGGGTGAGATTGTAAATGCGAGATGAGAGAAATGTAAGGTGTAGATTATTATATTATACATTTATCAATACAAAACAGAATGTTAATATTTGAGATGTGGAAGAAACTTGTCAACTGAATGTGCAGTAAAATCTCGAGAGATGTTCGATTCTTCAGTGCTCTATTTCTAACATACATATACGATTTATTGAATATGTATATTTTCAGTGTTTATTGGTGTCTCAAAAATATGTTGTATTTGTTATACACGAGATACCTTCTGGTATGCTTAAAAAATGCATGGATGTTGTACTTTTTATGGATCACTTCAAACGATTTTGTGGTCAGCATTCCCATTAAACAGTCCAGTAAAAATTACTAGCATCTATTTATTGAATCAAATATGAATTCTTTATGAAATCAAAGCAAAACATTTTAGACCCAGTCTTTGAAACTTGAGTACCAGAACAAAAAAACGTTGAATAACTACACGCTTTGTGTTAAATTCTTTTTTTAATGTTGTTTCTTTTTTTTTGTATGCCTTTGTTATCTTTTAGACGCTCATGCGTTAAGTATTAAGGAATACATAATGAACGCTATTTTCGACCCATGAGTGTCAAAGAATACTTCTCTGTTAACGCAACTTAAAGGGGAAAGCGGGTAAGTAGGTGTTCACAGCCTTGCATTCCTCTTTATCCACGTATATACATACATATATTTATATGTGTGGCCGCCGTGGTGAAGTTGAAAGTGCCCACAAATTTGAAAGGATATGTTTTATACTTTTCAACGTTAAGTTTGTTTTGAAAAAAAAAAAAAAACTCAAATTCGCTATTCGGATTCGCCATAAAAAAATACTCTTGAGGGGATAAATTATGAGAAAATTGTGTCTTGTTTTCGTAACTCAAATTTTCTACGAAGTTTCTGCGACTAAATTACGACACAACTCTCGACCGATATCAAATATGACGCAAATAGTTTAAACAAATCATGCTTTTTATCTGTGCCTCTTTTTGAAAACCTAATCTAAATAGTCTGTTTAACGACCTGCAGTTGTAAATAATAGGATTTTGTTAGTAGAACTATTTAGTGCTGCAGATGTTATTCACTCGTATTTTGTATGCTCTTGGGTTCAAGGTAATGTTTAAAATGAGGGAAATAGTGTTAACGTACTAGTTCGCCCAATCAATTAATAATTTCTGCACAGGTGAACAATAAAAGATTTTTGTGCACGAGTGAAATCCAGTATATAGGAGCAGATGTGTTAATTCACTGAATTTATGTGGGGATTTGCTTTGATTTGTTTTGCAATAGTTTTTCATTTCTATCTCTTCGGAAGTTGATTAGAATGTATACTTAACTTAGTAGAAATTAGTTGGTCGTGGACAATTTAAAGAGAAACCTGAATACAATAACTAACTTATACTATATTAGATCATATATTGCTTACGATACTCGTGGGCAAATTAAAGAGAAATCACTCTAAGCAAATGTAATCACACTGGCTTTAATCATCTCGCTTTTAGACCACACATTCAAATTCAATCAATCATTAACTTTTCAGTATCAATTCTATGCATTGGCTTACATTTCAAAATACAAAGTGTGTCTTGTCTTTTCTAGTTTTCGGTTTTCTTTTTTCCTTCAATTAAATCAAAATGCAACTTAGTTTAAAATTGTGTTCTTTTATTGCATTTATTTTATTTATAGACCAAGGCACCACCGCTTACACAAAATCTAAAACAAATGGGGTATCGAATAAACAATTGATTGTTAACGGTCATGCAAAGGGTTAGTTTAATTAAATTTAGTCATTTTATTATGATAATTCGTAGCAAATTTGTTGGTTTAGAAAAAGAGAAGGAGTTAAAATAAGAATGCAACTCTTAACAATGTGGTTTAAAACATATAAAACATTTCAAGATAAAAATGATAAAATATTGTAGTAACGTTTCAGTTATTCTCTCCTAATATAAATTTCACTTTGTTTTATAACTGTATGTTTTTCTTAAATTTCATTAACTAAAAAAAACAATTAAATCGAAGACGATCCTAGACTAAACATTTTATTTTATACTTGTACTTAGAAGACAAACGTAACTGAAACTTATTTTTAAACAATGATTGGAGTACTTAAAAATGGTTATTGTGTTGTCAACTTAAAATTTTGTTACTAGCCCAGAAATATTGCTCTACACTCTCATGTATTATGTTACCTATTTTATGCTTTCAGTTTAATAAAAACAAAATATGAAAAATAAAATTAAATTGGAGTCTTAAAATAAATAAGATTTAATTTAATAACTGAAAACAATATTAAGAATTTCATAGCTAAAAGAAAATGAATAATAACTGATACTTTCATCGAGATATTAATTTTTTTCATCTTGCAGACCAAAGAAAAAGTAACATTGATTAATTTTATTTTTTCTTCACTTCACTCTTATTTTGAATATAATATGTAATTAAAAAGCTAGTATGGGAACTACTAGCGTAATGTAGGTGATATATGTATATCATAAAATTTATTGTTAAATCTAAAAAGCAAACGCAAAATATATGTGTTAGAACAGTAACAAACACTTAATGGAAATTGTTTTTAATCCAATTGAGGATTCATTCACATTCACAGTAAGTCAATTAATTAACTTCTGATTAAAGGGTATTGCTGCAGAAAACATCTTTTGCAATCTACATCTTCAAACTTCAGTTGGTACCAAATAGAGGACAGTGGGTTTTCGAAGTGAAAGTAAAATTCTTCTTGGGAGTGGATATCTAAAACACTGCTTATTGAAAAAGAAATTCATATAATCGCTAATGGTTTCTTTTTCATGTGGGTTCCAAAAGGCATTATGATCGGTGATGCATTTGAAAAATATAGTTAATTGAATTTGCGGTGTTATGAACAACGTTAAATCACTTTAAAATACGTGTTAACGGTGCAACTTAAGTAAACGTTTCATTATAGGAACATACAAAATTGATACATTATTGTGACAAAAAATAATACGTTTTCAGTTAAGTAAACATAAGTGGACGTCAAAGAAGGCCAGCACATTGATAATTATAATCGTTGTATACACGCAGTACACACAACTTCATACACTAGCTTCAACTAATTGCCTAATCTAAATGTGAAGTCATTTCGATTCGTCTTAATAAAGAACAGAACTTAACTTCAAAATTTTGAAAATATTGCTTGTAACAATTGGTGCGTATCATTTCTGCGTTGACGCTAGTGATTAAGCTTGGCTTTTACAGATTCTTTATGTTATGAAAGTGCTTCATTTCGTTGGAAAAAATTAAAAATATTCCTGTTTGCGGACATAGCACGCGTCGGCTCATATGCAAGAAGTTGTGGAATCGATTTTTAAACTCGACGTTCATATCGGATTTCTTTTTCCTTTAATCATGTCCGCTTTGATTCCTTATATTAACCACCAGCAAATGGTTCATATTTTAAATTCAAATCTATTATGCAATACCTTGGCTCAATGAAATAAAACTAAGTTTTTGGGTTCAATTAGTAAATCGAAATAAAAATAATATATGTATTATTCAAATTTAATGCGTGTGGATAGAACACAAAATAAAACAATTAATTTTTTTCTAAATAGTCAACAAAAAAACAGTAAAAACATTCTATTATATTGCTTATAGATTGAGTCTTTGGACGACACCATTTGACTGGTTCAAAACACGTAAAAAAAGCAAAATCTAAAGAAAACGAAACTATGTATCGTCAGCAGTAATCCACGTGATACGCCGTTTGATTCGCGCTTTATTTAATTTTATTTATCCTATTTATTAATCTATCTACTGATCGGTGCACTCGAACAACTATCATGTACCCAATAATGATAGCGGGAAAAGACACGAAAGTGGATAGCCCTTCGTAGATGAATCGTGGCGCAAATATTTTCCATACCATCAAATGACGACAGTGTATCGTGCACGCCATCATTGCGCAGAAGATCTAAAAGCAAACAGTTGAATTGATTCATTCATTATTTAGGGATATTAATTACCTTCACTCCTTGAAGCATGAAGAATTGTGTAGCCAATTTGAATAATGTTCCCAGATACACACACTCATTTTCGAAGAGAATCAATTCACCTCGAGTCATATCGAATCCAACAGCTTGTTGCGAGAGTTCGCTGTTCGATTTGTGGTTATTTAAGAGTCGTGGATCGGGAGTGTCTTTGCTCTTTTCTCTTGAATTCGATCGGATTAGTGATGGGAATAAAGCGAAGACAGAGAATGTCTCCGAGCTAAGCAGGGAATACATGCACATGAAGAAGATTTGCCCGCAAAATGTATTGAATATTACAAGAATCCCAGAAATGAAATTCGAATTCCCAATGTATGCTGTTCGTCCGACAAATGCTGCTCTCCAGTCGATTTGTGATAGTGTCGTCTGATGGGAGGTTGCAAAGAAACAAAAATTCGATAGTAGATACCATCCTACAATGGCAGTGAATGTTGGCTGAATGCAAGTTTCTGAAAAAATACAAACTGTTAGAAAAATTGTTATGTGATGAGTTATCTGTTTGCTATTACCAAAACTAGTGGCAGTCCGATATCTTAAAATTGAATGTACTACCAATATAACGGCTGCAACAGCTATACAAATGATAAGGCCGATTGATGACTTCGGTTCTAGTAACACCACAAGAACCATCGCAAGGAATACTCCGAAGGATATTAATATGGAAGAGTACACAGTGGCTAGACCATAAACGACGGGAATTTCATAGTTTCTGTCATTTTCATCTCCGTCGTATTGCTGTTTCATTTTCTTGAAAATTTCCGGCACCACACTATCGTAGGTCTTCACCGAAATCATAGTGCTCTTAGGGGGTAGAACGTGCGTCATTAATGGGGCTACAGACACCACAATGATTTGCAATAGAAGAAGACCATAAATCATCAAAGCCATCGAATCAATGTGATTCCGCTTGATGTTCTTTATTGCGCTATTTGAAAGTAGAATATGACCACCAGCGCATATTGATGCAATAGTTGGGCCATAACGGGCCAACAATACGTTTATCGATGAGCCCGTGAGATTTCCACACGACCGTAGATATAATCGTGTGAGTGTTGTATACAATACAACTACAACTACTGAAAGCAGATATGTCTTCGCCGTCCCCGGCCGCTTGAAGGAAAACCCACCAGCGTTATTTGAGAAATCACCGCAATCACCTTGCTCTTCCCGACATCGAAACAACGCAAAAGCTGATCTCAATAGAATAATAGCTAGAATGGCTGCCAGAATCAATTTGAATGATGTCGATTTAAGGAATATCGATGCCTTGAATTTCGCCTTAAAATCTACTTTCAGACTTTGCTGCAGGATCTCATAGATCAGCAATAAAATTACGGCAGTAAGGAGATACGATATGATCTTTGGCTCCTGAATGATGAAACTGTTGGAGAAGAACACCGAAATGAGGATAAGGCAAATGCATCGTGTCGCCATGTTTCCAAAACGTTTAACTGCGCTCCAATTGGTCGCTATAGCTCCCCAATTTTGCAATGTGAGAAATGCTAGAATTAGTGTACTTAGAATATTGGTGAAGAATATAATCCCGTGCTCTTCAGTTTTAAAAGAGAAATTCTTGTAGTAGCGATAGCCAAAGACCCCACTTGCAAGAATAAGCAAATAGGTATAAAGTACAACTTTAATTGTAAAAATTTTGGGAAAGTCTATGGCACGGGAATTGTTTATAAGAAGAAAAGCGAAGAAAATGGGCAAAAACGTTATTAGTAGACCCTGGGACATCTGAGTGGCATCAAACTTTACCCATATATCACGGCAAATGTTAAGTATCTCCCGTAAGTGATCGTTTAGATCGACAACAAAACTTTTAAAGGCTCCTTCTGTGTAAATGGTTTTTACTCTATGAGTAAGCAAAAGAAATTTGCTTTCCATTGAATCCATTTCTTCGAAATTAAATGTGCGTTTGTTTTCCAAAGCGTAGTTGTAAAAGTACTTGTAAATTTGTTGCGCATTCTGCCACGCATGAAGCAGCAACACTTGATATTTGGACATAAAAGGCACAGCAACATCAGGCACTATATTAAAATTGATGAGACCCAAATTCGAGTAGGGTATTGGTATGCCAAGGATTGTAGATAATGTTGGAACGAGATCAATCTGAAATGAAATAAGTTAGTTAGGTTATATCCTAGGCATTGATTTCTTGTTTTCTATGCTGATCTGCTTTTGTTTGCCGCCTATCCGTGAAAAATATGAAGAAAGAGTCATTGCACGGTTTTTCTCTGGTACATCAAATCTGAAAATAAGATTTGCACAATTTACGTCACAAGATGACAATAATGTAAAAAAAGTCGAAACATTCATTGTCTCGTTCTTCACATTCTTCACAAGATAAACACCTTGTTTATTCAAACTTAGTAACAGCATTGAGTCCGCAGTACAGCATCGAATACATGTACGTTATCTTACCTGCTGGAGGTTATTAACATTAGATCCGTAGTCACTTGTGAGAAATTTGTTTGTTTTTGTATAAGCAAACAGCAGGGCATTTGTCTCATCATCCGAATCCCCACCGTGATCCCCAGAGATTGTCATTCCATGATCTCCCATTATAAGTAAAGTGGTTTCGTTATCCATTTGTTCGACAACCAACCTGTATAACGAGATTATTGGATTTCATTAGAATAATCGAATAGGAGAAAAGTGAAAAATAAATATTTACTTTATGACTTCATTCATTTCTCCCAACTTGCGCGACATTTCATCGTGCAATGGTCCATATTTATGTCCGCAATGATCTACCCCGAGAAAATGTGCTATCAAGACATCCCAGTCATTTTTTGCAAGTTCTTGGGGAAGATGCTTTTTTAGTTTATTATCCACTGTGTCCAGGTCGAAGATGTCGAAACTTGGATATGAATATGCACGTTTAAAGCGTTTGGGATACAATTCTGTCCATGTGCTGTCACCCAAAAACACAACTGGTACTTTATTGCGGACCATTTGATCGATAATATTGTCCTCATTGATCTCTGGCGATGCAAAGTTAGATCCGATGTCGATAAACGTTGGCAAACTGCCGGTCGTTATTCCTTTTAGACGTTGTAATGTCGTCGTTGGTGGATCAGCACGGAATTTTAACATTCGACTTCGCTCTGGATCAGTTTGTAAGAGATCGTTGATAATTGTTAACTTATTCTCATATGGCAACGGATTGGATTGGTTCGGTTTGAACACTCCAAACTCATACTTTAAGGCATCGATGACTAGAATAATTACTTTTGATTTTTGCGGAAGACATAGATTCGATGAGGCGTTCACATCCTTGAAGATTTCTTGAACAATTTTATCGCTTAAATGATATTCCTGCAATATCATTAAGAGTTGTGACATCATAAATTACGTTTTTTTTTAGACAAAACGTCTTTATTAAGATAAGATGGCTGCATCAATTAAAAGCATCAGTATTTATTACCTCTTCCGGATTAATGGACAAACGTCTGCATGTACTAACATCTGTTTTTGAGACCCTGGACAGCAAGAATCCTCTTGAAAACAGGAAGACTCCTGAACTAATAAGATATGCTATCCAGATTAATACGAACAAATAATTCCATGCAAAATTCATTGTTGATGAGCGAGACGGTGGTGACTTGAGTCCCCACCACTAAGCACAACTAAATAAATAAAATTAAGATATTTTGCAGACAAAATCAAATGTCGTGAAACATTGTGTGAGACACAAAAACAAAAAATCACTGTGTTAGCTTATACTTAGAATACTTTTGCACAGCACAATATCTATCAATGAAAAAACACTTTATATTGCTGTGCTAAACTCTCTGAGCTCGTAAAATTTTACAATTTATTTCAGCATTTTTATATTTTTACTCAAGACAACTTAGCGCATTAGATCAAGATTTTCACCGACAAGTTTTTTTCTGACAATTATTTACACGACAAGTGAAGCATGCTGACTTTTAGTTAGAGATGGCAGAAGTAATTTATAGAATGTAGTAGATTAAAAGGGATGCCAATTTCTTAAACCCAAAAGTCAGCTTGGTCGTTCGAGCGTTAACAGTACGTGAGTTTTCAAATGAAAATCACGCGTTCAAACAATTTCGTATCCTGAAAAGGTTTTCTATTTATTGTTAGTACATATGTATATATATAAAATATAAAAAAAATATATTTCAACAGTTAAAAGGGCCATCTGAGGAGAAATTCAGTTTTACGATAATACGATCTGTAATATGCCAACGCGCCTCCCCCCCCACCAATCCCTTATTAAACAAATTATAAACATATTTATATTCTACTGTGATTTGATATAATTAATTTCATCTCTATGCATGAGTCTATCTCCTTTAAGTCGGTATTGTATCCCAAGCAGGAATAGCTCTCATAACATTTTGATTTGGCCTTAAGGATAAATCGAAACGGCATATTCTTACAGTCGGGCGCTTGTCTTTTTGTGCGTCAGATACGACTCCGTGCCGTGGCTCTCTTTTCTACAACTACAAAAACACACTCGCATATAAGGAATGACACGTTTCCGCAAATCTCGCTTAATTTTTTTTTGTATTTTTACTAAATAAATTTCCAAGTGTTGCCTTAATTCTAGGAAAATACTTAAACAAGGTTCCTTAATCTTAACAATAGTTGTTAAATCTAACTTACTGACCCTTAACAGGTGCTCTAAGCTTATGTATATCTACTCTACTGTTAAAGTGCCTTTGGGCATCACAAATTTGTTATATATTTAATAAAAAAAAATGTGTAATACTACTTCAAGAAAATTATAAAAACTTGGCCGTATGTCTTTCCTTTTTTTTAACCTAAACTTAAAACTTAAACTTAACCTATTAGAACGTAATTATTAAATATGTCCGTAATATACAATAATATGTGTATCATGGCGTATATCGCATTTATATTATATTTTTTATATGCTTATTATTTATATGCTTAACATATATATTTTATATACCATGATGCACCTTTTGTTGTTTTTATTATGTTGGTAGCGGTGACGAGGGATGGTTCTGATGCAGCCACCAGTAGAAATGAAGTTCTCTGGCGGACTGCGCTCTGTCTCGGGCGAAGATCGCCCTACTGAACCCAAGAACTTCCTCGTGGCTACGGGCGACGTCCGGTTCGTATTGGAGCCGCCTGTCCACTGTTCGGCGTACGACATGGAAGATGATAGGACATCCTTCCATATCCTGTATCAGCCCTTTGGAGTCTAAATAGAGAAATGCTTCAGGGGGTATAAAGCCGTTTAGACGCACCTTTTCATAGTACATAATGTTAGGGTAATAAGCCCCGAAGATCAGAATATTAGATGAAGTCATCGCTCGTGCAATGTGCCGAGTCAGTTTAATAATAAAATTATCTATTCTGACTAGGTTTGCCTTGTTGTTGGGAAAGAATTTCTTGTAATCGGATTCTGGTGTTCGATACATCCGGAGGCAGGCCCGAAGATATTGCCCCTCGAACACCCTCATCTTTTCCATCTGGGAAGAACTCAAGTTGAACCACACTGGACAACCGTAGGTCAGGATTGGCCGGATGAGGGCCATTTAGCAGATCACCTTCACCCTGGAATCAAGTTGGCTACTGTAAAATAGCCAGCTTGCCGCAGCAAAGGCTTTTTTAGCTTTTGTCAGAGCTGTATCTGCATGCTTACCGCAGTACATATACTGGTTCAACCAGATGCCAAGATATCTTACTACATTTTTCACAACTAACGGCTGGCCTTGTGGGTCAACTATGCCGAATTTGCGCCAGTTTTTTTTCGTGTCCCTTGAGGCCCTGAATAGCGGGGTTCTAAAAAGAATAGTTTCGCACTTCCGGAAGTTGATTTTCAACTTCCAGTCGTCGCAAAATCGTTGAATTTTGTCGAAGTCACACTGCAATAAGTTGTTGATTACTTCAATTTTCGGGCCTGATCTGTACGCTAGCAGATCATCGGCATACGCTATTAAGTGCGCCATGGAGCCTATAAGATCACTAGTGAATATAGCGAACAGAATCGGCGAACCAACCGCCCTTTGTTGCAACCCATTTTTTATGTGAAATACTGTGGTTGAAGTTACATTGCCATTTTTCACAACAAACTTCCTACCTGTAATCATATCATAGATCATATACAGCAGTGTTTTACCTATACCGAGCCTGACTAACTTGAAAAAAAAGACCTTGTTACCAGGCGGTGTCAAACGCCTTTTCCATGTCTATTAGGCGCGCCTGTGCATTGACTTTTATTCTTATTCCATTGAATGTTGGAGACCAGTTTGGACGCGGCATGTATGGTATCATGCCCCGCCCTAAAGCCGAATTGGTTGTCCGGTATAATTTGTTTTTCCTCGACCCATTTTTTCAGGGCTCTAATGACTATCTTCTCAAAAACCTTGCTTATGCACGGAAGAAGACTTATAGATGTTTTCCAATGCTCCGGGTAATATGAATTACTCAACGCATTGTGGAACAGTGTTGTGTATACGTCCACCGCTTCAGAGGGCAGATGACGCAGAACAATATTCGGTATCCCATCGATTCCCACTGACTTCTTCTTCTTTAGTGAAAGCAAATCTCGCTTATTTTTCGATAAAGTATTTTCTGTGTATAAGCAAAAGAGTCTTTTGTATAAGTATGCAATAGGAAAATAACTTAATTTTACGATTGAAAGAGAAATAGAATAAGATTTCTCTAAAAAAGAAGTTCAACGCATAGATATGAATTGAGCGTCACTGGGGATCCCTCAATTGCAATTTGAAATACCTGATCAAAAGTATAGTATACAATACATATACTCTGCTGAATGTGTTATTGCGACTTGAGTTAAGACTTAGTTACTTTGGGATTTTTAAAGTAGGATATTGTACAGTAGTTTCTAAGGATTTACTATTTATAGTCGAAAATTAGTTGACTTTTAACTAATAACCGCACTCTTACTTTACAAACAGTAAAATTCTCCATACACTATTTGAAGGAACCATATTAAACCGTCATCTATAATTTCTAAGGTTCCGTCTCAAAAACTAAATGTTATCACAATTCTTCTGACTAAACCATTCATAATGATTTCACTATAATCACATCTGAATTTTAATCATTAATATTTCTACAAATTACATCCTTTAAATTTATATGTATCTTCATTTAAGCCTTTGTTTTATCCATAAACATCCATCCCTAGCTTGTGTAGTTATATTCGATCTCCGGGCTGTACACCACCCATTTATTTCACGGTACCATCACTTTTGAGTTGCTGAAAACACTCAAAGCTTCTCAAATCTCGCCGTTCGAAGTCGGCAATAAACTGTAGGTCCCCTCTAGTCGTACGCGAGAAATATCTATGGTGAAACTAAATCTCATCTTCGCCTTTTTTTAACATAAACATAATGTAGATCGGTACAAATCCTAACAATCTAATTAATCTTTATAAGATCTAATATTCGTTTCCATGGGGCAAACTACTTGCTTTCTGCTCTCTTTTGATAATTCTGTAATACATGATATTTATGTACATATGCTGAAAACGTTTAATCATTCTAAATGCTGCATTATCTTTCAGGAATAGATGTGACAAATTGTAAAACTTTAATCGGATATATTATATTATACATTTTTGGTATTTTTGTGCGATTTGCAGAGGTTAGCGAGTTTCGTCGCTTACTTATGTAATCACCATGTTCACTAACTAGACGAACAGACTGTTTTCATTCTGTCCTGTCAATACGGTCTTTGGCTGACTGCTGTTGGATAAGTCTGTCCATTTCCTCTTTCGTTTTTCTTCGGAAGAAACCAGCCTATGGAAAATGAAATGTGTTTGAGAGAGATTCGGAAATTCAACCAATTACAACGACATACCTTGTGCATGCCGTAGACCATTGCAGCAAGGAGGAGAAGACCTCCTAGGGCCGCGAGGATGTACACCCAAATCGGTGTTCCATGCAGCTGATGTTTTGATATCACATTGTATTCGATTTTTCGTTTGACTTGAACAGATTTGCTGCAAAGGATAACATGTTGAGTGATTGAACTGTGAACTTGGTTTTTCAACGGCTTACCCATCAGCATCGCCTATTTTGACGATGTCTAGTTTTGTGATAATGACAAAGAACTCCCAAGGTTCGATGAGAATGTCATTGACTTCCTTCAAGTTAACATTGTATTTGAAGGTAACGGCTACTGGCTTTTCGGGCACAAAGTTGTAGACCTTGAGGACGGCTCTCGCGCATATCGTTGTCTCTGGGTCGATGCAGCTAAACACGATTGTCCTATTGTTAGGTAGTATACCCATGAGTTCTTCGCTGAGCAGATCATGAGGTCGTTTCTGAGCTGCTTTGAGGTAGTCAGTTTTAGTTGCGGTTTTCTCCACATCACGGCGACTTCGTCGAATGCCAGCTGTAAGGAGGTCTTCTGCAAGAAAAGAAACAGCTTAGTAAGCTACATATTTGATGGGATTTTCCAAACATACTGTCAGTTATCGATTCAACATTCACCGATTTTGATTCTTCGTACACGAATTGGTTTCCATTCTGAACGACAATAGTTTTGGTTGATGACATTGATATTTCGGTTGGATTCATCAGGAGCAGAGTGTTGTTCTGGTACAGTTCCACTGGGAGCTTCTGATGATCGTACACTCCTTGAAGTGTGATGTTGTTGATGTCAACAACTGGCAATGTTACAGATGAATCATAAAACTTGTACGCAATCGGTATTTCAAAGGATATTTCAAGCTCTTGAACTCGACTAGGGCCGCTGCTCTTGATCTGAAAAATATTGAAATTTAGTGTTTTCCTGATGCGGAGTGCGTCCGCGGGAATCTTACCTCATACATGTTCACTATCTCAGCAGTATCGAAAGTGTTTTCAAGCTTGATATGCGGCGTTTGTGGTTGACTGAAAGGTGTGATACTTTGTATTTTGACCAAAGACATTAAGAAATTTGTCGAACTTACCCTATGGCTTCAATTTCAGTAAATTCTGCTAATACAATAACGTCGTTGACCACGTTGTTGGTTGGGTTGAATTCCTTGCCTGTGCTGAAAACCGCCGCTGTTAGGGTCATCGATTTCCCCTCAATGGTGCTGACGTCGTAAAGTATTGTGAGACTTGTCTTAGTACCATAAGCCATAGGTTGCCCTTGGTACAGGTCGCAAAGTAGGACGTGACCGTGTAGGTTGCAGGACGATGGAATCTTCGCAAAAGACATTTTGTTGGATGATGTAATGTTGATCTGAGGTAGATAGGCGGTTTCTCCGGAGTTGGCGATTTCATATGTCACCGACATTGTTCTACTGCTTCCAAGGATGTATGTTGGCCTAAAAGCAATTAACAAACATGTTTTTGGAGAGTTAAAACACATTTCATTTCCAAAACTTACTGCAGTCCGGAGCTGGTTACTCTTAAGTCAGCGATGCAGATATCTGTTTTGCACCCCGTGCTGAATGTGATCTTCTCGACGTAAACCTTTGCTTCCGCTGGATCTACTGCAGCACATTTATCACAGAATACTGGACACAGACCATAAAAATATTTGTTTTATTGGAGATAAGGGTACATAGTATGGGAAGCATCAATCCTTACCTTCTGAGTTTGGTACGGGGTTGATGAGATCGTAGTGCAACTCAAGTTCGATTGGCCTGAATATATCTGCAGTGCTAAACCTCACCATGGCATCAAGAAGGCGGCACTGATTTTGTGTTGTTGCAGTCGCATTGAACGCCAATTCCCCAGAATTTGTTTGCCTTAGAGTGACGCGCTTTACTTGAGGATCCAGATTGATCTTCATTGCCAGGTCTTGGAATTGTACTTTCTGGGAGGTTGTTGAGATCATGTAGCAAACATTGACTTGAAACTTGTTCTGCTCTGGCTTGATTTCTCTGCTGAGCGAGTTAATTGTTGCGATGATTTTTACAACTGGGTAGGCACGATAGACAAACACGGCTTCAGCATTTGGTGCACCAATAGCAAGATCGTTGAAGCCATTGCTGTCGATATCAGTTCCTTTTGAGAGGCCATGTTCAAACATATGTGGACCCCAGGAATTCACTGTTGACATTGATGTCAATTTTTGACTGGACTGTTCACGCAGGCCCTTAGCCCCACCTAGATAAATAAACACCGCTCCATTTTCGGCAAACGGCGCTCCTACAGCAATGTCTGGAAGTATAAAAATTCAGTAATGATGCACCCATATAAATCAATGATCAATTTATTTCTAACCGTTATAGCCATCGTGGTTGATATCTCCCAGTTTGGTTACAGTCGTTCCAAAGCGACCTCGCCCATTGATCGGGGAGACAATCTTTTTCTGCAGCTCGAAAGCGAACTGGTAAGGGAAGCGGGCAAATTTTGAGTATCAAAAAACTTGACAAGTATTATTCGTACGTACTCTTCCTTTGTTGATGTACACGTAGAAGGCCCCTTGCTCAACAGCTCCACCTGAACTGTACTGGGGTGCGGTGATGATAATATCCGCCAGGCCGTCTCCGTTGATGTCTTCAGCTAAGACCGCATAACCAAAGTATTCCCCAAACTGATTACCATGGAATGTGTAGTATTTTTTGATGGTGATATCTCCATTTGTTGGCTTAACCATGTCAAAGAGGTATGCCTACCAAATAAATATATTGATGGTGGTTTGAAGGTCACTTAAATTATTCTGTTCTGGTTCGAAGAATTAATTTCTGCATTCTAACTTGTCAGAGTAAATACACTGAAAGCTGGTTTGTGGGCTACTTACCAAAATGAAAAACAATACGCTTGTACAATTCGGTCAAAATGGTGTACAAAAAAAAAAACCTTCCCTTTTTCTGCGAACTATTAATTTATTTTGTTCACATCTACATCTACATTTGAACTACGAGTGTGCGTGTCATCGATGAAGTGACTTAGCCTCTTGGTAAGTAACCCAATTTTGCTCTTTCGGCAGTTTGTATTTTTTTTCAACTAGTAGAGTATTCACTGTGTCCCGAGACTCAGGAATCTTTTCCCATTAAAAAACAGACCATCGTCCTTCTGACAAAACGTCTTGGTCTTGCGGCCGTTGTGTCCATCTGTCCGTCATGTCTCACACTCCTCATATCTCTTAAACTTTTGAGACGGTATTTTTAAAATTGCGGATATACGAGTATGTAGATGAACTTGACCTAGCGACCATTGAATGTATATGAATGGGACATATTCAGGAGTGGCTCCCACTCCTGAAATGCAGAAACTTTGATTTACACGTGCATGAATTTATTCTCAGCTTACCTTTCCGTTTGGATAATTTGCGTGAGGAGCTGATGCAACGTAATATGTTTTGTATGGGCTAGCTGAATCAAAGGTACCGGAAGAAACTGAATAACCGAAGTACGAGTTATCTTCTTGGTCCCATCCTCTTGGATTTGGTGTATCAGATGCGTATTCGATACTTCTATTCGATTTACGACGATAACGAATTATAGAACCTGTACACATACATTGATCAGAGTTCTTTAATTTCTATGAGTAAGTTTGTCTTTCTTACCCATCCAATACAAAATGCCCGGTGCTCCGATTAAGATCTCTTGGTTGTCGCCAGTGACATGCACACTCATGCCTTGTTCTCCATATATATAATAAAATGACCTTTTACCACTATCGATTGAGTATTGCCCTCCTGCACATTGGTTTGGAAAGCAAATTAATATTAATTAATAAAACATTCAGCACATTACTACCTCGCAATCGGAGTGGAGCAATTGTTTTGACATTTGGACGATCACTTAATGTATCTAGTGTCCAATAGCAGATACCATTCAAGTGGTAATCGGTTCCTATATCGGTCACAAGTCGGGGGGCGCACACGACTAGTTTGTCAGTGTCCTTTGGTCCGCCGTCCATCGAAGCACCTAACCATTGATTATCCTTTTTCTTTGACTCATACCTGTTGTGCTGTGCAATAATATTTCCATTGGGATCGAATATGTATGGTGCGCAGTTTCCACGCGTGAAATTACATTTGTAGATTGCTCCAGTTTCGTTAATATTTTGTTGAGACTCCAGGGTGGACTGAGCCCGTGGGGCACCAATGACGATGCTGAAAACGTGCATTATGTGAAAAACTCATATTCGATAAATTATTAAGACTTATGACATTTTTTACCCTCTTTTAATTGGGCTTAATAATTTTAATACATATTTCAGGATATTATAAAGGGTTTTCCAATAAGGACTTGACAACATTCTTTTTTAATTAAAATTTTTTATAAATTGCAGACGATGGCACGAATGAGTAACTTTACCATGTTAAAAATGTTAATTTTAGTGAATAAATTGACAGTGACAGTTTAATGGTTATTGAAGAGCTCGTTTTCCAATTAAATTCATTAAATTCAGGTCAATATTAAAAGAAAGCCTTTAACTTTGTAGATTTCGGACTTTAAGATTTAATCCTAATCAGCTAAAGCAATTTTTTAAAAGATGTCTTATTCAAAATTAAACAAGAATATGCTTTACTTCATTGATGATTTTTTCTTTCTTCTAATATGCTGCATATTTTTTGTTGTGCGAAAACAGTGCGAACGGAGAGGCGGAGACTTTCCCGTAAAGCAAAGGGAAATAAAGCAAGTTCCGATCTGATCGACATTATTCTTTCACAGGCTCGGTAAGAATATCGAACTGAAATTAATTTTTAGGCCGGATCATTGTGACTTGCACAGGCAGGGTGTCATATTCCACATAGGTACAGTTGGGAAGTACAAGGAGTTCCCCGTTCCGGCGGCTGGGAAATAATAATTTTATAATACAGCCCACCAGGGCCTAGCTTCTACAACAACTTCTCGTGCTGTGCGTGCTACTGTTCTCTCACGAGCAGAAGCTGCCTACAGTTTTTTGCCGACTCCGAAAGGCGATATTTGAGGTACTTCATTAACAATTATTACTCTTTGAGTGTTGTCAGCAACTCAAAAGAGATGTTGCTATGCAAAAATGTGATGTGTTCCGTCGAAGAATCGAACCTAGACCTTCGGCGTGTAGGTCGATGCACTTACCCACTACGCAGAGGCGACCCAGCTAAGAAATGCATCATGTTAAGTTATACGCTTTGTTATTGACACATTTATTTCCGCTATGTATAGTTGGAAAAGATTTGGAATAAAGGGGTTTATATACTTTAGACAATCCTTATTAAGCCTGAATCATTATTTTTTTTAATTCTATCTTCTTGGGAAAAATACTTCGTATCGAATAAGAAAATAGGGTTTAAATAAAAAAAATTTCTCAGAGTTAAGATCTTTTATTGAAAAGACTTGCTTAACTTTAGTAACTTCTTCTAAACTTATATCATTTTAAGTGGCAGAAAATACCAAATACCAAATATTGTACATTTTTTAAGGCAGTATCCAACTACAAAGTATGAAACAATTGTAAGACATGAACTTTTGTTATATGCAATTTTTGGGAATTGCGTGTTTTGATGAGTGTTTTTCAGATTTAGCTCTGGGCGCAGAGATCAATGAGATTTTCATGGAGGAACAAATAAGAAAGAATCGACAAAGCGATATTGGATGGCCGAAACGTGAAGTTAATTGAAATATACAGCTTGCACTCTTATGATATCAAAGAACATATCGCTTATGAATATTGGGGTATGCATTGATATGTGATAGTGAATTTTTCACGGGCTTCAGGATTCTGGTGGTAAGTCAGCCGAGTGATAACTTAATCCAAAAACGAGTACCAAACATAATAACCATCATCATCAACAACTTTAAACTCCTTATAACTGGTTCCTACAAAAAACAATCATTTGAAATGATTAATGTCTACACTGATTATCACTAAAAGTACACGAAGAATATCATTACATTCATAAGAAAGTTATGCAGTGTGTCAAACTGTAACTTTTGAGAATACTTCATTGAAGAATCAAGTGCTGGAAGTAGTCTTATCATGAAAGTTAGCAGCATATGAGGCATATGTACATAGTTATCGTGGTTCCTCGGAACTTCGTCATCGCGCAAATTGATAATACTTTGGACCGAATGAGCTTCATCATAGCACCTTGCGCTCATAACTCTCTCTCATAAATTGATGCGATGTTACGTGTACGTGTAAGATGATACTCAAGATGTTACTCTTGCCTGTTGAATGGTGCCCGAAGACGAGGAATCTTCCAATACACCTTCAAAATATATGTTTTAGGGACAAATCAGTTATCAAAGTAACGATGGCGAAATTACTCATTTTTATCTTAAAGAAGTTCTCAACTTACAATTAGTTACTACCGCTAACGAGATTGCAACAAATTATTTGCCCCCGTACACCTGAATTGTTCATTTTAAATCTTACCTCGACTCCCTCAGGACTATCATGTATCCAAAGTATGAGCTTTCAAATTTGGGAATGAAAGTCGTTATATTCGGCTCCCGGAAAATTATATTCGGTAGTGGTGAAAAATTAAATCCGTTTGATATGCAGGCTGTTGTTATTAGGGTTAGAAATACCACAAACACCACGTTATATTGAAACAATTTCATTATTTATAATTGTACTAGTATTCTGTCAGTTTTTTTTAAATACTTAACAAATGGAAAGAATCGCAAGATTTTATTTTTGTTTCTGTTTTAACCTTATCGTTTAAAAACAAACCGGACGCACAAGAGCGAATTATGTGCTCCCGTTGAAACTTTTTAGCAGACTGAACAATTCTTTAGCTCTGAGCTTACAGATAAGCTTAGCATCTATTTCATCAAAAATACTAACACACTCAGTTTTACCCTTTGTTTCTTTACACCGTGTTAAAGATAAATGCTCGCTTGAAAACATGGTAGGACGTAAATAAAAAGAATGGATTCATATGATAAAAATAAACTGTGAGTACTGAATCTGGAGGCAAAATCTTTTAAAACACAAGAAAGTTTATGATATTTTCATTTATTGTAATGGTCCGTGCTGTCCCTGATGATCTGATAGTTGGCCTACCCGGGAAGCATATTTCTCTTCTTTCGTTTACACACTTTATCCTTGTGTATATAAACATTATTTAACATCATCTGACCCTTTTACGCTAGCCGCAGATACTTAAAAATCACACTTATTCTAACGCCTTCGCATTTTTGATAACATTTAATTCCGAAGCGCAATTTTTCCACACCCTCCGATTATCAGATCACAGTACTATTTTCCTAGCTGATATTCTATCGGGCAAAATAGATATTTTATGCATTTGAGCACCAGCCTCTAAACTGGAAGAACCAACTCAAATAACCTGGTATTTCTGGAGGCAGTTAGCGTTTGACAGTTTTAGTGGACAGCGTACCTAACCTTTAGTTAAATTTACAAAAAGGACGAATGCTGAAAATGTGGTCTCTGCTGAAAATCGTCAAGAACTGTTGGTCATTCCCAAGTCGTTAGTTCTTCTGAATACGTGCTAATATATATTTTTTTCTTTTGTATATATATTCTTGTTTCTTTTGCAGTCACCCCAATAACAATTAACACCTTGTTAAGCGAATTCTGTCCATTCCGATTCTTTCTTTCAGTTTTCACGAGTCCAGTGAAAGACGTTTAAGTCAATGTATTTTTTTTTAATTCTTTGTCGTCGGAGAAGCGAATGCTGTTAATCAATAATTCAATGATCTTGCTATTATTACTTCCCACTTCATTTGTGAATTTGTGTAAACCAGTTTACATAAGTGGATGATACTTGACATTGAGAACGCAGTGAGGTGACTTTAGTAGCTGAGAATATACGCGAAGACTGTAACGAGTCGACTCATCGTCATTCTCAGCCGCCTGGGTACAAAATTCAAATTATGCAAAAATTGAAGCCAGTCGATTTAGACTTGCTTCACATTTTAGTGAACGGGCTCTGGAAATACTCAATGTAAATAGCGTGTTTTATCGAGAAATTTTGTTCTGGTTTTTGGATACGTTGAACAGAATTGCCATATTTGGGCTGATGACCCAAAGAGTAACAAAATTTATCATTACATAATTTTGAAATCAACGGTATGGTGTTTGTTTTTGGGCTGGTTGAGTTATTGGTTTAAATTTCGTCAAAAATGAGGCAATGAGTATACCGTCATATTAACGGATTATGTGTTTTAAAAACACGGGGTTACGATTCATATAACGCGTAAGCCAGAGTTTGGCGCTGTATACACTATTCTCTTGCATTTCAACCAAAAGTAAACCTGCAATTATTCCTGTTTCCAGTATCTAGGTTTCGTTTTTGTTCTTGGGAAGGGATTGCTCAGTTTTTCTTCTCCGCTGAAACGTTCGCTTAAGTCGGTCCAGTTTTTGATATTTCATTTTTCAAAGTTAAATACTCTCCTTTTGAAAAGTTGTTGAAGAAACAATTCATTAAAACGAACAACTTTCAACTTCTTATAAAACAATTTTATTATCGTCCAAGTTGGTACGAAGACTAAAAAGCTTTTAAATTTCATTTGGGCTTCGTTGAAACCCATCAAACAAGCACTATGAGCTGCATTCGCACTCTGTTTCTGAATTTGAAAACTACGTTTTTATAACAAATATTACCTACTAATACAGTCATATTAAAAAAATCTATCACTCTAAGCGCGTCTTGTTTGTTTTTACTCAAAAATATACCAACGTCTTTCAGCCATTGGCGAAGTAATTTACATGGCAGCAGCGTTCCCTTACAAACTAGAAGCTTAATCTAATATCCTATAAACATTTGGTATTTTTAAGTGATATCCGGAACGTCCCCGAGTTTCGTCGCTATCAAATTGTTCTCCTCTGTACAAAGTAGAAATACAAATAACTCTACATCCGTTATTTTCACTGATTTAACAAGAATGGTCGTTGAATGTCGGATCGGATTTATTCGGTTCTGTCAGTAAGGCGTGTGTCCTCAGCTGGCTGCTGTTGGCCTTGGATAAGTCTGTCCATTTCCTCTTTCGTTTTTCTTCGGAAGAAACCAGCCTATGGAAAATAAAATGTGTTTGAGAGAGATTCAGAAATTCAACCAATTACAACGACATACCTTGTGCATGCCGTAGACCATTGCAGCAAGGAGGAGAAGACCTCCTAGGGTCGCGAGGATGTACACCCAAATCGGTGTTCCATGCAGCTGATGTTTTGATATCACATTGTATTCGATTTTTCGTTTGACTTGAACAGATTTGCTGCAAAGGATAACATGTTGAGTGATTGAACTGTGAACTTGGTTTTTCAACGGCTTACCCATCAGCATCGCCTATTTTGACGATGTCTAGTTTTGTGATAATGACAAAGAATTCCCAAGGTTCGATGAGAATGTCATTGACTTCCTTCAAGTTAACATTGTATTTGAAGGTAACGACTACTGGCTTTTCGGGCACAAAGTTGTAGACCTTGAGGACGGCTCTCGCGCATATCGTTGTCTCCGGGTCGATGCAGCTAAACACGATTGTCCTATTGATAGGCAGTATACCCATGAGTTCTTCGCTGAGCAGATCATGAGGTCGTTTCTGAGCTGCTTTGAGGTAGTCAGTTTTAGTTGCGGTTTTCTCCACATCACGCCGACTTCGTCGAATGCCAGCTGTAAGGAGGTCTTCTGCAAGAAAAGAAACAGCTTAGTAAGCTACCTATTTGATGGGATTTTCCAAACATACTGTCAGTTATCGATTCAACATTCACCGATTTTGATTCTTCGTACACGAATTGGTTTCCATTCTGAACGACAATAGTTTTCGTTGATGACATTGATATTTCGGTTGGATTCACCAGGAGCAGAGTGTTGTTCTGGTAGAGTTCCACTGGGAGCTTTTGATGATCGTACACTCCTTGAAGTGTGATGTTGTTGATGTCAACAATTGGCAATGTTACAGATGAATCATAAAACTTGTACGCAATCGGTATTTCAAAGGATATTTCAAGCTCCTGAACTCGACTAGGTCCGCTGCTCTTGATCTGTAAAACATTGAAATTAAGTGCTTTCCTGATGCGAAATGGTTCCGCGGAAAACCCACCTCATACATGTTCACTATCTGCGCAGTATTAAAAGTCTTTTCGAGGTTGATATGTGGCGTTTGTGGTTTACTGAAAGGTGGTGATAATTTGTATTTTGACCAAAGACATTAAGAGATTTGTCAAACTTACCCTATTGCTTCAATTTCGGTAAATTCTGCCAATACAATAACGTCGTTGACCACGTTGTTGGTTGGGTTGAATTCCTTGCCTGTGCTGAAAACCGCCGCTGTTAGGGTCATCGATTTTCCCTCAATGGTGCTGACGTCGTAAAGTATTGTGAGACTTGTCTTAGTACCATAAGCCATAGGTTGCCCTTGGTACAGGTCGCAAAGTAGGACGTGACCGTGTAGGTTGCAGGACGATGGAATCTTCGCAAAAGACATTTTGTTGGATGATGTAATGTTGATCTGAGGTAGATAGGCGGTTTCTCCGGAGTTGGCGATTTCATATGTCACCGACATTGTTCTACTGCTTCCAAGGATGTATGTTGGCCTAAAAGCAATTAACAAACATGTTTTTGGAGAGTTAAAACACATTTCATTTCCAAAACTTACTGCAGTCCGGAGCTGGTTACTCTTAAGTCAGCGATGCAGATATCTGTTTTGCACCCCGTGCTGAATGTGATCTTCTCGACGTAAACCTTTGCTTCCGCTGGATCTACTGCAGCACATTTATCACAGAATACTGGACACAGACCATAAAAATATTTGTTTTATTGGAGATAAGGGTACATAGTATGGGAAGCATCAATCCTTACCTTCTGAGTTTGGTACGGGGTTGATGAGATCGTAGTGCAACTCAAGTTCGATTGGCCTGAATATATCTGCAGTGCTAAACCTCACCATGGCATCAAGAAGGCGGCACTGATTTTGTGTTGTTGCAGTCGCATTGAACGCCAATTCCCCAGAATTTGTTTGCCTTAGAGTGACGCGCTTTACTTGAGGATCCAGATTGATCTTCATTGCCAGGTCTTGGAATTGTACTTTCTGGGAGGTTGTTGAGATCATGTAGCAAACATTGACTTGAAACTTGTTCTGCTCTGGCTTGATTTCTCTGCTGAGCGAGTTAATTGTTGCGATGATTTTTACAACTGGGTAGGCACGATAGACAAACACGGCTTCAGCATTTGGTGCACCAATAGCAAGATCGTTGAAGCCATTGCTGTCGATATCAGTTCCTTTTGAGAGGCCATGTCCAAACATATGTGGACCCCAGGAATTCACTGTTGACATTGATGTCAATTTTTGACTGGACTGTTCACGCAGGCCCTTAGCCCCACCTAGATAAATAAACACCGCTCCATTTTCGGCAAACGGCGCTCCTACAGCAATGTCTGGAAGTATAAAAATTCAGTAATGATGCACCCATATAAATCAATGATCAATTTATTTCTAACCGTTATAGCCATCGTGGTTGATATCTCCTAGTTTGGTTACAGTCGTTCCAAAGCGACCTCGCCCATTGATCGGGGAGACAATCTTTTTCTGCAGCTCGAAAGCGAACTGGTAAGGGAAGCGGACAAATTTTGAGTATCAAAAAACTTGACAAGTATTATTCGTACGTACTCTTCCTTTGTTGATGTACACGTAGAAGGCCCCTTGCTCAACAGCTCCACCTGAACTGTACTGGGGTGCGGTGATAATAATATCCGCCAGGCCGTCTCCGTTGATGTCTTCAGCTAAGACCGCATAACCAAAGTATTCCCCAAACTGATTACCATGGAATGTGTAGTATTTTTTGATGGTGATATCTCCATTTGGTGTCTTAACCATGTCGAAGAGGTATACCTACAAAGGTAGCGTTTTGATTAGATTTATAGTAGAATGTTTTTTTTTTTCACTTACTTCTCCGGATTGTTCGTTAGCTTGTGGAGCGGAAGCAACGTAAAATGTTTTGTTTGGTTTGCTGGAATCGAAGTATCCAGATGACACTGAATAACCGAAGTATGAGTCTGGTGTCTGGCCCCATATTTGTGGTTTTGGAATGTCAGTTATGTATTCGATGGAACTTTGCCGTACAACACGTTTGCGATCGAGGTCTCTTCGGCTCAGTATTATCTCACCATCACTTGTCTTAGGACGGTAACGAATTATTGTGCCTAAGATGAATCGAAATGTTAAACGAAACTGAACATGTACTCACAAGACGTACCCATCCATGTGTTAACGCCTGGAGCTCCTATCAAAATCTCATTGTTGTCAGCAGTTACGTGCGCACTTAAGCCTTGCTCACCGAACATATGATAAAAAAGCTTCTTACCGTTGATTTCTATAATTTGGTTTGCTGCAAATTGATTTGGATTGGTTAAAGTTTATCCGTTGACGTTAAAATTTATTCTTTACCTATCAACCGGAGCGGAGCGATTTTTCTTACTGTCGGACGATCGCTTAAAGTATTTGGTGTCCAGTAACAAATGCCGTTTATAAGATAATCACTATTCAGGTTAGCTATAAGTCGTGGAGCACACACCACGAGCTTATCAGTGTCCTTCGGTCCACCGTCCATTGAAGCACCCAACCATTGGTTGTCCTTTTTCTCGGAATCATATGTGTAGTCGTTGGTCTCGGCTATAATATTGCCATTGTAATCAAATATATATGGTGCACAGTTTCCGCTAGAAAGACTGCATTTGTAGATGGCCCCAGTTTCATTGATCTTTCGCTGAGATTCGAGAGTTGACTGAGCTCGTGGGGCACCAACTATAACGCTGAAAAAACAAAAGGACATAATACGTATATAGCTTTCAGATAGTGGCATAAGATTTGAAAATTTTGATTTAAGTTGGAATATCTCTGATACCGTTCAAATTTATTTTTAAAAAGACTGGCGCCAGTGGCATTGAAACATTTTCTTGGAAATACAACCGCCTCAGTTCGATATGCATTATAAAACACCTCTCCACATTCGTTTATTTATTTCCCAGCCATATCTATCATTCTACAGGACACTTATTTTGCATTCCGTGTCTCCTTGAATATCACAACTATAAGTATGTGTCTCGTCGTTATAAATTTCACTGATGTCTAGCCATGGCGTGCGCCTTCGGGGAATGAGCAAATGACAAGTAATCAAGGTTCGCTTGGGGTGATTTCCTGTTTTGTGCCAGCCACGGGCCAAAGACAAATTCGGTGAGTCAATCGATTCTGTCTTGGTAAAGGCAGCATATGGTCAGTGTTACTTCAGGTTACCTTGGTGTTGTGCACTGTAACCCGAGTCAACAGTAACAAGGAAATAATGAAGCGGCTGGCTTTGGTGGATGGAATGTCATTTGATATCTCGGTTGTGAGAGTATTTAAATACGAGAGAAACGAAATTAATGGGTGCATTACTTTTTGATAATAAATAACCCTTTGTTTGTGGATATATTTTCTACGGGTTAGCCTTTGTGGTTTAATATGGTGTGATGACATTAGTTTTTGTGCCCTACTTTTGCATGATTCAATCTTATAAGAATTACTCTACTGGGGAAATACAATATGAAATTATCAAAATAATGTTAATGGTACTAATATAGCCGCAAAAGCGCTTCAGAGTGGATTAATATATACATACATATATGATTCATAGTCTAGAGAAAAGGCATGGATGTTTAGGGACCTATTAAACGACGATCCGTCTAGGCCCATATAAAAAAGTAAATTTGGTAGGAGCTTGACGGGATGCTGGGCACTTAGTGTGCAAAAAAGTTTAACTTTTTCATACAGCTGTTACCCAACTGAGTTGAAGTATGAAATTCGATTTTCGGCCATTCAAACCAAAAAATTGAATAGCCGCGTAATTTTTATGACAGTTCTTTCTTTTCGCAGAAGTTTGTAATAATTTATAGAGGTTGAGTTCCATCCAAGAAAAAAAGACAGAGAGCATTACAAACATCTGTTCCTGTTGAAATGATTTGCCTTAGGTTTATTCGACCTTCTACATACAAATATGTATTACTCTTGCATCTGCAGGAGAAGATTTAACGACGAACTCTATGGGCTGTCCAGCGTCATGCGCCTGGTCAAGCGTCTTCGGATACAACGCTTAAGATGGCTAGGCAATGTAGAGTGTATGGAAACCACAGCTCCGGCCCCAAAAGTCTCGAATCTGGGCCATTGGGACAACGCAACAGAGGACGGCCAAGACTACAAGTGGAGGAGGACCTCAACCAACGTCGTGAGGCATGTTGGTTGAGGCCTAGGTCCACCCTGGATTGTAGCGCCACAACAAGAAGAAGAAGAATAATTATGTCTGTGGAATGTTCCTTAAATTTCACCGTTCGACGTCGGCACTACATGGTATTGACGAAAACAGAAAACATAAACCCGAGCACGTGTTTGAAAGGTGGCATGTCAGACACGTGGTCGCCGAGGCGTAGTGGTAAGTGAATCGATCGCCACGTAGAAAGTCTAGGTTCGATTCCCGGACGGGACACCTCGCAATTTTCACCCCCTCTTTCGAGTTGCTGACAACATTCAAAGTGTATCAATTGTCTATGAAGAGCTTCTCAACTCTCGTCGTTCGGAGTCGTCAAAACCTGTAGGTTCTACTCGTGAGAAAACTTTAGCACGCACAATACGAGAAGTTATTGTAGCAGCTAGGCCCTGGTCCCTTGTAGGCTGTAGTGCCACTTAATTATTATTATGTCAGACTTGTGTTAAAATGTATACTGGTTTAAATTATGAGTGAAATATCACTGCAAAAACATGAGGAAAATTAGGAACAGACTACAGTGGGAATGCTGTGAGTGAAATCCAGAGTTGTGTGTTCGATTTCTCCACGGAAATGCAAAAGATGCACATAGCACATTTGGTACCGTCTTCCTACGGACATATTTGATGACCCGGAAGAAATTGACTTACTTATGTATTCACTAGTTTAGACCTTGCACACTCTGATTACCATTTGTTTTGGTGGAAGCGAAGAATCGGGGTGCAAAATTGACAAAAACATTATTCATTACACTGTTAAAAGGCAAACAGAAAAGCTCTCCCGCATATCAGGGCTGTTTTCTGTTTATTTTGATAAACTCTTCTTGAGTTAAGTATTAGTAATTAGAACCAATCGAAATATGCTACTCTATCATCAATTGCAAACCATGGGGCGTTGCTTCATTTTCTTATCTAAACGATCAAGTCTAAATTGATTATTTTATTTTATCAGTGTACACATAGAGTTTCTAAAAAACCGAATTCGCCTTAATTATCGTTTAAGAAACAAAAATCTACGAAAATAAAGTATGACAAGTTCAAACATTTCTTGAAACTCTGTTAAAATATTTCTGGTGAGTTAAGCTTCTCAGGAAGTGAATAACATCCGGTGCATTTATGTGCTTCGCCATTTTCACTAGGCATTTTTAAGAAATCCAATCTTATCTTCCAATATCGCAACGGTCACACAACCTAAGTATATCAACCCAACGAGGTGTAACACTCTAGGTGTGTACATAGATATATATCACTGTCTACCGCTTTGCTGAGAATGACTAATATTGATAACGCTCATGTTGAGAAACTGACTTCATCGACAATTTTGTGGCGTTTTTTAGGAAAAACAAAAAAATATAATTGCAGTTTAACTTCTTACCTAGACTGTCTTAAGCAAATACTGAATCCAAAGTAGGAGGATTCCAACTTAGCCATGGCTGTAGTTAGTTTCGGATCCTTCACGATAACATTAGGTTTTGGTGACAGGTTGTATGCATCAGTGGTATGTGATAGGTAACCGGCAAATAAGAGCGCCACAAGTGTGACAAAACTGGGATACAACACCATGGTCTCCCGCTTTCGATAAGTGACCGCTTCGCTTAATTCGATTGACTTTGTTCCGGAGGTCTCACCTGTCAGTGAAGGAATAACTCACTAGACTGGTTGCAAAGCTCCCATACATAAAGCAGGTGAGTTATCAATCAAGAACAAAAATCGAGAACAGTGGACGCTATCTGTTCTCCTTGGCAGAGAAAATAAGCTCTTCTGATATTGACGGTGTTTCAATTTCAAATCGTTCGAGCTTGAGTAAAAACGCAACTGTGATTCATAGCAACTGAACTTTTTGACTCAGTCGCAGAACGTGTCTGCGGTCTTTTTTCTAAAAAAAAATAGTTTTACATTGCTCGTATGGCGGTTTAAAAACCAGAAAATGAATCACTTTAACATGTCAGATGGATGTTTCAGTTTTGGTTTTTGCGGCTACTGAATATTGATCGAAAATTGAATAAGACTGAAACTAAATTGAAAGAACATACGGTTCGCTTTGCCCACGACGAGGTCACATATTAATTACTATGGACAAGTTTATATAACACTACACGCTCCCCAGCGGCTATGTGATCTTAAAGTAAACTGGTTTCAATTGGTATTCAAGCGAGATTGGAAAATTATTCGTTCTTGTTTTGTAAATAAAGCAAAATTCGTCATCGATACGTTGACAAATATTTTGTTTGTCTTGTATTTTATTTGCAGGTCTTCTGATCGTGACTGTCTGATGTAAAGTTTATGAGCGATCAATGTTGGCACTTTAAGCGGGACTTGACATTTGAATTCTCAAATAGGTTACTCATTGATTTGTTCAATGCTGGCATACACAGACCTTGATCAAAACCATAGGAATACGAAAGAGCTTGTTGAAAATATGGCATCGTAGACTTTCAATCTTTATATGGTGTAAGAAAAACAAGGTGTGTTTGGGTAGTATGTGAACATGCCAATTTGAAATACCTATGGGGCTTATCACATGAGCCGTGAGCTGGGAATGCGAACTTTTTGGAAGTACCGTTTCTAATATATAGTTATTGAAATGCCAGAAGGTTCACTTTGAATTATCAAATTTGAATATTGCATAAAATCCCCAGAAATATTCTTCAAATAAGAGAAATTGAAATTACTAATTTCGCTATCTTTTTCAGTGAATTCAACATTGTTTTTGCGAATTATCTCACTGATTCATGATCGTATCCACTAATGAAAAAATTGGCACTTGTTTGTTTTTTGTTGTTTTAGAAAAGTTTACATTACTAAATTAAAAATTGACTTCACTATTTTGTCTTCGCCATTTTTTTTTTAATTTCTATTTGATGAATAAATAGTTTTTATCAATTTGTTCTAGTTTTTCAAATTTCAAATTCGAGTTAAAATGGATTAACTGTGCCTTCTTTTTTATTTATGAAACTCAAATTGCCGCGACAGAGTTTCTTTGTACTTATTATTTCTTTATATTTTTGTATTTTTATTTCGACATATTTCTTAGTTTCTGAATTATTAAAATGCAATAACAAACGAATGACTGACGTTTACAACGTTTGAAAATGTATCTTTAAAAGTCTTCTCAAAATTTGCCAGTTGGAGTCAGAAATAAACTCAAGGTCAAGACGGCATAGTGCACTGGAATGTTCTACATGTCCCATATTCACTGCGTTGAAGAGGTTAATCAACCAAAGAGCCTTCATCAAATCAAAGTTTGCCACAAGAACCATCGAATTAATGTGTACGGAAACAAACGTTCGTCTTTTTCGTGACAATTTCAAATTTCGTAAATTTTCTGTCAGTCAGCTCTCAAGACTTGTGTTGACACATCTAAATAATGACTGATGAGTGGGAATTCCGTCAGCCAGCCGATTGTTTATATCTACTTTGAATCAAGCATCAGTCTCATTGTAATTCTCAGCATGATTTTGTGTATTTACAAACGCTGTCACTGATTCCTTGTAAGTGACTTTTTCAACCACATTTCTTGGTAAATGGTCGTTTCAGATAAGCACATACACACTTAAGTTTACGAAGAGCAAAAATCAAAAGCAATAAATTATATTTTGTATTTCTCGTCTTTTATTTTGCTCCCTAACTCAATTGACGTCTTATTTGATATTCGATGTCTCATAGATTGAGGTCATAAGAAAATTCAATTGCCAAAGCTGTGGTGGTGGTAGGGGTAGTTGCTGCTCCACAAGAACCTTCGTTAAGACTTATGCTCACGCTCGATTAAGAGCATTTATCTATCTCCACGCATAATTCAATTTTGCAAGCGTTCCTGTTTCAAATGGTTGCGCGCACGGAAAAAATGGAAATAATATTTTGTATCAACTCAATGATGAGAGGGATGAGAGGGAATAATGGCAATTGAAGAATTTATTTGCCAATGACATCATGTCGTCTGGTCAGTGCCTTCCAACGCGGGCCACTATCCAATCCTCTAGGAATCTGTACACATTAACTCAATTAAAATTGTTTAATTAATTTTGTGGTTCACCGTTTTTTTTCGGTCATCCAATGACAGTGACATTTGTCACTTACGCCCTGACAGTGAAATCATAAAATTCCGAGAAAAGTTGACCGGAAATGATTTGAAAGAGTTACAAGGCACGTGAGGTGTATCACTTTTGTGATGCGAATGCTGTTATTGCTCCACTCACCATGACTCACAGGCAAATCAGAGCCAGTTAGTCAGTGACTAAGGCGCTTTTGCATCAGTATCAGCTGACGACAGTTTCTGAGGAATATGCATTCAAACGGGCCGAATAAGGACACTTCCTTCCTTCATTCTGACATTATCCGACCGGTCATTACGAGCATTTAATTGACATTTGACTATTGTGCTGAGTTTGTCGTGACTTTCATTCGTAATGAGACGCTTAAATAAATTATGCTACGCATGTAGCATTGCCAATTGAGTGTTTTTAATGTGAACTCTATTACAATGGGAATTGCAATTTGAAATTAATGACTGTAGCAGTAATACCTGTTGGAGAATAAAAACAAAAGTAAGTTGAATGGGTTTGATGGAGTAATGACTTGAAGGTTAGACAGTGTGTAGCGCATACATTTGTGAGTCAACTGATGGCGCATATAAACATAATTTGTTCAGAAAATTTCAGAAAATTACTCTCTCTTACTCATTCAGACTGTAAGGTGGCATTGAGTGGCAGTTTGCTCTGGCGCACCTCATAATTATGTGTCACGTCGAAGTGGGATGTTTGATGTCAGAATTTGAAATGATGCAAATGTTATGCTAAAATATGGTCCCGTAAGTGTCGTTATTAGTTTACTTGGCGCTATTAAAGCAAAAATAATGACACCTTCCTCTTTTTTTTATTGCCATAAAATTGTACAATTTACTTATTAGACGGGAATACAAATGGTGTCATTATTAACATTAGACTTAAATTCGCTTTCTTTCGTTTTTTTATTGCTGCTTTGTTTGGAGGAAGTATTATTACCGTATGAATTAATTTTTAAAAAGTGTAATGTAGAAAATTGCAAAAAAAAGAAGCTATATTGTTGCTGACGCGACTGTATATACATTTTGTTGCAGCTGGACTAGTCGTCTATGGTTTTCGCGGCAATTTTTTTAGGTGCAACCCGGCTTGTAAGTTGAAAACTTACAAAGCGACAGAGAATATTCGATTCTACAAATCGACACAGTATTTAAATATGCCATATGTCTGATAAGATCATATTTATTTATAAACGCACAGCTTTAAGACTTAACAGTGACTTTGGTATTTGCCTTGAACAAATACGTGTTTCTAAAGGTCTCTTTTTATCTTTCATAGCGGCTTTTGCATCAATGAAATCCACACAGACTTCACCTTTGTACAAAAATAAGGACTTTATTTCTGCACAAAAACAAACCCTACCCACACATTTTATTCATTCCCCACGGCTGCTGCTTATCAGTTGCTATTTACTCCAAGTAAACAAAGCTTTCGTCAAAATTTGAGATATAAAAACAATTTCATTCTATTTCAAGTTTGTACCTTCGCGTAGAAATGAAATTTCCAGACAAACATTCATACTTCCACACACTCAAACAATTTGGGCTGGCATACATATGTATCTACGTTATCATTTGTTCTCTTTTCGAAAAAATTACGTTTCATTAGTCGGCTGCAAAGTTTATCCGAATCGCATGCGACATTTCCCTGCCAACGACCGTTCATTGAACTCCTGCAAAAAAGTACACACAAAAGAGAACCACTAAGGATCAACAATAATCGCAACGGATTGCGACGAACTTTATGAAATTCACGAAGAAGGACCCCAAAAGTTAACGCAATAAAGCAGCAAAAAGAAGCACATAAACAAACATCTCAAAGTGTTATGGTCAATGATCCCCATAAAACAGGTAGTTGGTTGTACACGTCGTGATCTCGTCACAGATAAGTCTTAGACGGCAGATACCAGCAAGAGGTATATTTGGCTTTTGGCGATAAATTGTAACGGAACAATGACATGGGTCAGGACGGAACGAAATTGAAATTGTTTGCGTCTTGTATTTTTTCTCGCCTCCATGACTATATCGTTAGACAAGCGGCATAACTTTCTTATAAAACGATTTGATATAAACTGGGGATAACCACTTGTTGGATGAGACACAAGTTAATTTGTTACTAAGCGGGTGCTGATTTCGTAAGACGGCAGTCGTCTGTTCCAACATTTTTTTTTAGAATTCGCAGAATTGCTTGTTTCTTTCTTTGAAACACTGGTGGAAATTGTTGTCAATGTCGCTTCAGAGGGATGCGCAGTCGGCTAAAAATAGATTGTCACCATGAACGGAAGTAGATCGATCTCAAGTGGATATTGGATAAAGCAATATTTCGTTTGAGGTTTTTGCAGTGAGTGGTGATGGAAGGACTAATTGAGTAAGGGTTGAGAACTCGGCACAGAGATCAACATTTTATTTTGTTGTCATCGAAGGTCTGATCCAAGAAAAGAAACCGATTCAACTGGGATGATGATTAAGAAGATATCTAATTTTTATGGTGGTTAAAGCTCTGCAAAAAAAAAAACAGATTATCAGTATCCTTCACTTGATGGGGAAACGATTGCATTGCATGACTACGTATGAATGTATGTACACTCCTTTCTCATTTTGATTCAACTAATATATTCTGTTACAGTACAAAATGGAAAATATTAAAGAAAATGTGTAATCCTTTTCACGTGTAACTGTCGAGCGGTTACTGTGATCTTCCAGTTTATGTTTATATACAATACTAGCCACTGTGGTACTTTAAAAGTTCACAACAAGCCGGCTGCATCTACTTAATTGGCAATGATGTGCTCTTGATCCCAATTGAGGGCTCTAGTTGTCTGCAGTATAGTATACATTACGAAGCTGTCAGTGGCTATCACTCAAGTTGACGTCTGTGAGTCACTTAACCTCATATAACCTAGATCATTTATTTACAATAGCTTTGATAAAGTTTTTAACATAATTAAAAAAAATCTATCTTTTAGTCATAGAATGATATTTCAGACTCATTCGCTGATATTAACCGACGATGCGGATATGGTTTTAAAATAATTTGGCAATAGAGAGAATGTAAAAGGGAAGACAGGTTTTTTAGCTTGATTTTAAGACAGAAAAAATCGACCACGATCGAGTACGTAGGGCTAGAAGCACTTGTACATTTGAAGGCGCAATGGCTGTAGATGGTAGAACGTGACGTGACGTGACACTACTGTCCAGGAAAGCCTTTAAACTGGAAATATCATAAAAGGGGGCATGCTTGATGGTGATCAGAAGTTCATCAACCAATTTAATGAAGTATACAAAGATTCATTTATTGAGCGGTACGTACGAATAAGAATAAGAACCACAGGCTAAGGTGATAAATATACATAACTTTTCCCCAAATCCGTAATGTCAATAAAATGCCGATTGAAACATAGATATGTATTTTATGATTGTATTTAGATTTATTAACTTCATGGGTGGTTTCACAAACAAAGACAAAATGTCTGACAAAAACATTCAATCTCTGCATAACTTTGTTTCCAGCAAAACTAATTGATTTCCAAAGAGTAAACACAAAAAAAGAGACAAAAGACACATCATCAACAGAATTTGTCACTTGACAAGGTTCTCTCCGTAGCTCAAGGCCGCATTAATTAGCATTCAATCTCGCATTAAATTGTTCTCGCCGCAGCCTGTTGGAATTTCTTTTATTCACCAGCTCGTACTTAGCGCCACGAAAAAAAGCCAAAACCAATAAATAACTACGCGGATATAGAGGATATAAAAACCAGAAACATTTGACAGTGCACAGCGCAAAATGCAGTTCCTCTTGGTGAATATAAATAAAACTCACGTGCACACATTGATCGTGTCGTTTGCATAATTAATCGATTTCCCCCTAACAGGGACTGTCCTAGCACAACAGCCAGTGTCACATCTGTTGTCTTAACGCCTGCAACCGCGCAAAGGCGTTTTCAATTTTGCAATCACTTAGTCCCGATGACTAACCGTGTAAATATTAAGCTCTTAAGCAGTTTCGACTGTTTATTAGTCACCGTTTCGCGATGGTCCAGCGGTACCGTGGCACCGACATGAATCACTTCCCCACATTCACAATTGTGCTTACCTCGATTCCCGCAAGTTTATCGTAAACCCAAAGTAGGAGCTTTCATATTTTGGAATGAAAGTCGCAAAGTTAGGCTCCCGGAAGACTAGATTCGGTTCCGGTGAGAAGTTAAATCCATTTGACGTGTAGACCACAATTGTCAGGATGACAAATGACACAGAAACACCGTTATATTGCACCATTTTCACAAACTAAGAACCAGTATTTTTTACTTATATATGCTTTCGAAATGCGTTACGAAACCTAATCACTAACCGCAGGCACCGGGGGATTTTTTTTTGTTTAGGGAGAAGACAATTTCGTTTCTTTCTTTTCACTTTCTCTTGCAACCACTTTATCACTTAAGATTAAATTAATAATAATAAATAAATACGAGAAAAGGAAATGAAAAAACACAAACGTTCGCGACCCGCACGCACATTGCTTGTATGAAAGTACACACCCGACAGCTGATGGTGTGCTCACGTTGAAACTCTCCCGCAGACTGGTCGTATCATTCAGATACAAGTGTTGGCCGACTCTGAATCTGCTCACAGAGCTAGCGCAGCGGCACGCAAATGAGGGAGAGAGAACGGTAACAATGGAAGCAAAGTAAAGTTTTTAGCTTCGATTCGACAGGCACAAGTCTGGGCACGGGCACAGCCACAGCGACAACAAACAATGACAGCGACCGAGTGATTAAGTCGGAATTCGGTGAAATACAGTGGACTTACTAGTAACGTTATGGTTTTGCCTTGCACCGGCCACCCCCTTACTTCACATGGAGGAGCAACTTCTGGTTGAAGTGCAAGTTTAAAATGAATCATCGGTGGGACAGACGCCTTACAATCGGGCATCAGATGTATCTTCGGGCAGGGAACGAGCCGATGGCACAACATAACTTTTGCGATGAGTGGCTACACGGATGGAAATTTGAAATTGACGTCAGGAGTTAAGACTTCATCGAATTGATGACTGGAACAGATATGTAGGTTTTTAAAAGTTGAAAATGGAAATTCTTCCGTAAAGGATCGAGCTATGTACATATGTATGTATGTCTGGATTTGGATGTTTTTAGAAATAGTTCACTGCGTGTCAAAAGAATGACTCGTGCACAGTGTCTGACCGCTTATTTGGCGTGCGTACACTTCAATCGGAACGTGCTTAATAATGTATTTGTAGTACGTGACACAGATTTGAAGGCACGTATTTTCACGTACATTGCCCTGCTAAGTGATAGTATACCAGCCGGGAAATGATGATTTTTCTGAAACTGAGTGTGTGCTGAGTAAATTAGATAAATGTTCTAGGTTTACAGAGTCACTGACATTTGGAATAATAAACTTAAACTCTTTCTGGGGGTGTATAGTTCGATGCATTTTCGAGCACAGCATTTACTGGAGACATACACGGGTGCAAGTGCTTGAATGCGACAGTTCGGAAAGTAACTACGGACAACATGAAATATATCAAAAACATTTGCACCAAATTTTAAACTCTGTGAATTCAAATACTGCAATTACATATGTATATGGACTTAGTTTTAAGGGTCTTTGCGATATATCTAAATAGTTAATTGAGAACACATGTTTGATTAACGATGGTTTTCTGGCGCCCAGTGCAACGAGCTAAAGATAAAATAAGGAAGTATTTACTGATCACTTACAGACATTCATCATCAGAGGTCAAGAGAAAAAATAAAGACCGTATGATGATAAACTGTGGGCGCTTTGGACGGAAGTTGGAGATATTTTGAAATAAAAAAAACAAATATAACATATGTATGTATATTGCTGTTCGCCGTGGTGTAGTAGGTAAGTTCGTCGCCTCACACGCCGCGAGGTGTACAGACCAGCAATCGAACCTGGGTTCCTGGTCTGTTTACATCGCATTTCTCACGGCACCACCTCTTTCAAGTTGCTGAAAAAACTCAAAGAGTGCTAATCGTCTATGAAAAGCTCTTCAAATCTCGCCGTTCGGATTCAGCAAAAAATTTCTAATCGTGAGGGAACAATAGCACGCAAAACACGTGCTATTGGGGCTATAGTGACTCTCAATCATTATTGTTATGTACCATATAATGGGTGGAGTTACAGTAGGGTTTAGTAACTAGCTTTTGCAGACACTACTCATGTGCGTCCGATTGTTCTCTGTCGAGCGGAAGAGACCGTGTAATGCCGATCCCTGTCTGAGAGTTTGAGAAGCTTGTTTTTCTAGATACGTTTTCTTGTAAAAGAGCTAGTGGGTTACGGGAAACAACTCCCACTTCTTCCTCCAGCAAGAACATTTTTGGTTTTTTATAATTAAATCTTCTTTTTTAACATTAACTCTGTCCTTTCGATCGAATGTTTTTTTCCTTCTAAATTGATAAAACATTTTTTTGTAGTGTAATCCAAACAGCACGATTCAGGGGTATCTTGGGCCGAGGTCTTGTAAAACAGGGAAGTCTTCGTTATTGCATTGCATTCCAATGTGATGATTGGGAAGCTCCGACCGAACAAAGAGATTGCGTTCAGGTAAGCGTTGCATGCGAGTGACCGGCCGAACACAGCCACAGAAATCACTCCCCAACTCTTAGTCTTCCGGCATTTAATGATGAAGCACTCCAATTCAAAAACACATGTCCCCACCAACTTATGAAGCTAATGCAATGCAATATGCGCTCCTGATTACTCTATAGGCTCCAAGCGGGTGCAATTACTGCGCCACTGATAAGGGTCACTCAAACTGGCATAGCCAGAGCAGTGGTGTGGTAGGTGGCGGGGACTGCCTCGGCAGTACCCCCTCGAATGTCTGTCGCTCCAGCCTATTGTTGTTGGTTGTGTTTATCGTTCTGGCGGCAGAACAAGCGTTGATAGCAGGTCGTGCCCTCGAGCACTTGAACTTTTCTTTTGGGAATGAGACATCCATCGATTGCACGGTTGGACTGCATTCGAGGGGGAAATCCGTTGTGCCGCCACTACCACTACCGTAGACATTCGTTGCCGTCAACAGAAGAAATTAGTGGTTTGCCTTGCCCACTGTAGCACTGTAGAACGCATAAGTGGATGATTTCTGTCAATTAGGAATCGGGAATAGAAGTAATTTGTGGGCGCAAGTGGCGGCAGCGACTGCACAAGTATATTTAAACAAGTCGCCGGCTTTCACTAAATACCGAGCGTATCGTACGTAATCGAGTTCTGTTTTGCCGGTGGGGCTTTCCTTTGTTATGGTAAGGGAATTAAATTGAAATACTTCTGCGATAATATCTGCGATATGAAATCAGACGACTGGAGTCGTGGGAATGCTGCCGCCGCTCTTTTTCGCTACCTTAATTGGGTTTTTGTCGATTCAGATGAGATAAAAATATTCAGAAGCGTATTTCAATGATTTATATTCGCTAGGAAATAAACGTCAAGCGGCAATTCAGACAAGGGTTTGTCTGAATTAAAAGCCATTATCACGCAAAGGCGATAACGATGTCATCCGTGATGACTTGGCTTGTGGGACCTAGCGAGAAACTGCATATTCAGTTTTCGTAGTTAATCGTGTTCTCAATCAATTAGGGTGCATTCACAGATTGGCGTTATCTTCTTTGCAGAATTCTTATGGATTTGAATCAACACTTACATTGCGATTTATTGTCTCGTGAATGGATTAAGTCTGTCAATGACAAAGAAATTAACATAACGTTGGCTCTCACTTTTTTTGATGGAACTTAAGACACTAAAAAATATGAGAAAAAAGATGTATTGAACGAAGGACATTTATTAGGCCCTTATCACACATTTTTCTTCATTTTATAAATATTAATTTCATTTGTAAAGGCATGAGTTCCAGGTGACAGTGTGCCACCATAACTGATTCAGTTTATGCTTATCCAGTTTGTGTGTATGAGAAGAAAATTGTAATTATAAGTTATCATCTTATTATGTATTTTTTTCCAAAAATTGGAATTTATTCCCACTTAAAGCAACCATAAGGTTCCACTCGATAATTTTTTTAGTCTTCCATCTACATACAATAGAGCAAGTAATGTGGAATATTACATGAGCTTGCATCAGACACTACATATATAGATGAAGGAAAGTTTATTAAGGGGTAAGGCTGTTGTAACTAACTTTCTCGTGATATTGTAGGTTGGGATAATAAACCCCGGAGACTTGATTATTTGGCAATAAAACTTCGTGTCAATTTTAGCGTTAAGTTTTCAACTCCTACTCCTATGGTTTACCCTGTTATACCAGAATTAATTCCAAGAGAATTTTCATTACTCGGATTGTGGTACAGAATTATTAAAGGCATGTTCTAAAACAAGCTCACTCAATCACCCGGATTCGGCTAGTTCCAATAACATATGACACGATTTTCGCCTTTAGCGCGATAATTAGAAACTATATAGTTCACCAAAGGGAAAAACAAAGAAAACTGAAGAAAGTGTTTTCGACAAAGATAAGTATGTATTGGTTGCCTTAGATGAATTTTAAACAAAAATTTCGAATGCCTTTCAAAAGTGAATGTTTGCTGAAGCAACAATGGAATATCAGCAAAGAAGCGGATTAATAAAATTTTGTTTCTGCAAACTTTGAAGGAGAAGTCCAATTTCAAAATAAAGTGATTCTTAAATGCCAATGGATTTTCAATTTTAATTTCCACAATTTCTTGTGGTCGCCATTGTGGGTAAGTGCGTCGATTCACACGTGAAAATTCCCAGGTTCGATTCCAGGACGGAACAGCTTTCCTTTTTTTTACGGCACCACCTCTTTCGAGTTGCTGACAACACTCAAAGAGTATTTATAAATTATGTATGAGAAAAAGCTTCTCAAAAATTCACCGTTCGGAGTCAGCAGAAAACTGTAGGTCCCTTCTAATCATGAGAGAACAATAACACGCACAACATGAGTAGTTGATGCAGAAGCTAGGCCTTGGTCCTTTGTGGGCTGTAGTGCCATTAATTATTTTTATTACTTGTTATTTTTTATCATTTTATTTTTAGTAATTTAGCCATTTTTTACTCGATGCAACGAATGCATCAGAGAAGGGACTCTTAAATCAACGGTATAGTAAAAATATTATTGTATATTTTCTTAAGTTTTCGTTTTTTCCTTCACGAAAGTGTACAAAATTTTGATTAGCTGATTCAGCCTAAACTTAAATAGAAACGTTATTTCTTGCCGTCCAGCATATTTTGCTACTCATTCATTTGACAGAGGATGCTATTTCTTCATCTAGTTTTTCTTTTTCATAAATTCTTTTAACAATGACAGCTGTTTCAGGCAGGCTTAGACGTTTATTTTTGTTTTTGTGGAAAAGCATGAGAGGCCGTTGAAGTACTTAAGGCCAATATCAACTAAGCAATCCGTAAAGTATAGCCCGAAACAATCAACAAAGTATTTCGTGTTGGGGATTACAGATTTCGCTAATACGAAACCAGTCGATGTGCTTCAGATTTAATGGGAATGTTTGTATTTGATAGAATAAAAACTTGGAAGTATTCAATGGAAATAAAGCATTAAAAATTAAGAAGTCAGAATAGTTTGTTAGTCTTCTTCTTCTTGTTCTTCTTCTAGTGGCGATACAGTCCGGGGTGGACCTGGGCCTCTCCAGCCAGCAGTTTGTTTGTAGAAAATAATAAACATATTTCTTTTGTTCACAATGACAGCAGGTACTTTTTCGTCTCATAATTTTCGAATAAAGAGAACTGATTACCGGAGGTAATCATTGGATTTTCACAAAAAGTTCGATGTTGAATGGAGGGCTGATTGTTGGACACGGTTGGCATTTTATTCAAACTTTTCTTGATGATAAAAAAATCATTGCATACATCACTCAAAGAGTATTTATTGTCTATGGAAAGCTTTCCAAATTTCCTCTTTGAGGGTCGGCAAAAAATATAGGAAGCTCTACTTTTGATAGAATAACAGTATGCACAACACAAATAGTTGCTGAAGAAACTGAGCCTTGGTCCCTTATGGGCTGCAATGTCACCCAATTTATTTACCCATCGCAATTTAAACTTATCAAGCCCTATCCATCTCAAGCCAGCAGTGTAGGTTCTTCTCAAATTGGACTTGATTCGATGGTTTGATGGTATGTTTCAAAACTATTCATATTGGAAACATTAAAAGTTTATTATTAAAACGGAGTTTTTTTTATCGCCAATATCTAACCATTCTAACTTTCTGTTATTTTTGTTAGATCTTATTCCATTTCAGCATTCTCCAGACATTGCTCCGGTTCGGGTCTTTTGAAGAGTCGAAGAATAATCGATGGCAGAGCGGACTAATGTTTTTTAGAGATAGTATTCGAAAAGTAGTCGCTTTCGACGGAAAATACGTTCAGTAATGAATTTTCTTTCGATGCAAACGTTTTTGAACACAAAATAAAGGACCTGATTTAATTTGAACTCCCAATACATGTGTTTATGCTCTATTATGGAGTAAGCACATTTTTCAAAATTTTTCTGGCATTTTTCTTACATCTGCGCCCAAACTGATTTGTTTAAACGACAATTTGTTTCATACTACAATAGTATTCCAACTTAGAAAATGTGCAGCGATTTCCACATCTCTTCGATAAAAAGAAACAATTGAGGAGAGTCAAATTTCTTCTCACCATCCAACTGCTCGGCTCTTTGTTTCGGCAACAGCTTCATGTTTACTCACACTTATCTCCTTCTGTCACTGCCTCCGCTATCACTTCCGACGTAACAACTGTTGTTTTCTAATTGTTCCATATTTCGATAACGCAAGAAGCTTGTTGTGCACCCTTCATATCTGCTGTTCAAATTCTGTATCCACTCGGCAGTGTGTAATCAAAATCTGGGCCCATCTCAAGTAACAAAACGAACGAGTGTTTCTTTTTGCATCGTTTACACAACACCTCCCGAGTGGTTTGACCCCAATCCCCCGCCTGAATGTGGGACATAATTCAATGTGTTTCCACTGCCACTGGCAAAAACGCTACGTCACAGCCCATTGTGTGAGCATGAAGCCTTGGTGGGAGCCAAGCTTTGTATTGCCTACGCAAGCCCCAAAGACCATTTTTTTACTGAGTCATCGCGCACAAAAGTAAAAGTGAGCGTAAAGTTGGACGGAAATTTCTCTTTTGTTTTATCATTTTCTTCGTTTTGTTTTCGTTTGGTTTCAAACACCGAAATTCATTCTTATATCCTCACCTTTAGAGTGTAAAAACAAACGTCTGCAGCACACAGGTGTCTTTCCGGGGCAGCCAAATTTGGAGTCGAAACCCCGAATCACACATGCACTTCACGTACCCTCTAATCGGATATTATTCAATTTAATTGAACCATAAATGTAATAAGCGAGAAGTGCCGGGCATGATCGATGGGATCAAATGTGGACACATTCGGCGGCAGTGGGGCTCAATTATTAATAACGGTCGATCAGTGAAGCGTTCAGTGTTCAGTATTGAACGCGCAATGCGTGATGCGGTTGAGCAGAGGAATATTGATACGAGTATCGCTGGCGAGAAGTGCGGTTGGTAGCTGCAACTGTGTGATAGGTCAGTATCAGCTGCGGCAACTTCCTCATGCAATGCGACGCCACTGGCAAGTGAGATCTGAAGTGTTGGTTGGCCATGTAGTCAACTTGCATGTACCAAGGTCAATGCTTTGTTCATGCGACCGATGCGATCTGCTTGCTAGTTTATTTTTATCAGACTGTGGTTGGTTATTTTCGTGAGTTTATTGTGTCTTGTCATTGAGTAGTTGGATTGAGTACAGTTTCGGTGAGGCATCAACTTTTGATGGGAACTTGACGTTTGCAGCGTGTTTACTACATTTTTTCGAAAATGTGTAATGGGTGGAAAGTGACTCACGTGACTGTAATAACCGCAATACACAGTGATTAAACAAAGACTTGTGTTTGATAGTTAATTGTAACTGGCTGGATGATGTTTTTCTGGCGTTAAGTGGTGCATAAATGAATCTCCGCTGTATTGTATGAAGATCAGAGAGGGGGAGAATACATTCTGAGGAACTTATTTGTGAAAAGGCATGAAAAAAATTCACAATTTGGTCCAAACGCAACTTAGTTCCTTTAGATAACTAAATGTTGCCCAAAAATGTTGAATTTGACCAGTTTAGTTTTCTTAGATTCTTCACTTAATAGATATTAGTTATTTATGTAAGCAGAATGATTTCCGATTATTTTCAAAATCAATCCCTGTAGATGATAGATGATATTCTTCACGACTAATGTTGACTTCAGAGACCTTTAAAGTTTCATTTTTAGTATAATAAACTTCATCGCTTTCTCCCCACATCGTGGGCCCCTCTTTTCAATATGCTCATACATATATGTGCCATCAAAGTGTTACGATAAAATATGAGAAAACACTTTGTTTGCCAGATTTGAAATGACATACAAAACCATAGGAAACATTGCCACAATCGAGAATTCCGTCTATTTATGAAATATCGATGGGGGCGCAAAATTATAAATAAACTTGAGGGAAGACATTTCCCATGACACATCAACAGTCACTTGATACTAGGCGTGTTGAAGTCCAGATTGAGATGCAAGCATCATGTATGTCAGACTGTTCAGTTCCTGTCGTTTTATTTTTGCAAAAATGGACCCACGCATCTGTAGTATAAAACGAAAAATGTCCCACAAACTCACGTTCGCAGAGAAAAATTGGGAAAATGAAAATCTGGAGAATGTCGTTGCGAAAATTAAGGGGTGTTGAGAAACGTCCGACCAACGGCTTAAAGATACCTATGGAAGTATTATCACTCCTAGAGAAAAAATTCGAAATCCCAATTCTGAATAGAAACCTGTGTAGCAGCGGAGTTTTTTTTTCAGCAACAAACCTAGACGTTTATGTATACAAATAGATTCAATAGGATAATGACGATGATGATAAGAACAGTTAAGGGATGATATATGAAAAGGCATGAGAAATTCAGGTATGTCATGTAACAGAGGTTCTTCCGTAGCTACTTTGTACGTAAGGCCAACAAATTTCAATCCACAAAAAAATAAAGGTATAGCAAAAAATATTTTGATCCAAAATGATATCGTTAAGGAAATCCAAGGTCTGCAGTGGATATATGTACATAATTGTCAAACCCCACTATGTAACTGTCTGTCATTGCTTCAAAAGAAAGGACTAGATGTTCGTCGTCTCTTGACAGTGCTCATTTGAGCGTTTTTTTATAACTTTGCAAATATTCCATAGCTACAAGGATATTTTTAAACGGTATGTACATATTTTAAAGTGACAATGGCCAAAAAAATGTATTTCTTCTACCAGAATTTCGAATAATCTGGTAACGTTATCTGAGGACAAAACTGAAGTCTACATACTACTTTTAAGTAATGGATTCAGTGACGTTACATACATCCTGTCCAGTAAGCATTAAGCTTACTTCGTCCTTTCTGATGTAAGAGGGTGTGCCTTGTAATAAAATGGCAAAACCAATTGCGCAGATGTTACCATTTAGGTAAAAGTATGTAAAACTAAGTTCTTATTCATCAATGCAAATAGAAAAAATAATAAAATAAATAAAATTTAAAAATTCCAATATATTGAACTGCGTCGATGTGTGAACTACGAACCGTTTATCCATTTATCTTCAACAAAACCTTCATTTAACTGCGCTGCTGAGAACTTTGAATGAAAATAAAAGAAAATTTTATATGCCAGCATCAAATCAATTTCGCCGCTTTAAGACTTAATTGAGTGTATAAATGTTTTCGTCACGTAGTGGGTGTGCTTTGTTCGAGCTTTCACATTGCCTTCCATGGTTCTGAAATCTGAAAAGAGTTTGCATATCGTAAATCGACATTGGTGTGTGTCACTGCTAATAAATGTTTGGTCGCTTTGCAAAGTTTTTATTCACCACAGAAATATGAACATTTAATGAATTAGTCCTACATATGTACATATGTATCTGAACACAGAAACTTGTAAATACAAATTGGCCTAGACTTGTGTTTGTGTATTTGAATTTATCATCAAATTTAATAGGACGCTCCTGGATCCAACTGAATTTCTGCATTTTATGCAATGGGACATGCACGAACAACAAAAATTCATTAACATCTTTGTTTGTTGTTTGTCTTTATTCAAATTTGGTTTTGTTTTTGTGCGCAACAGTTACATATGTATATGGCTCTTAGAGTCACATTATTTTGTAAGACCTGTGATAGATCTGAGTTGAAGGAATGAAACATGCATTCATCTTCGACCAATTTGTATCACTTATGCACCCCAGCCACTCTGGAATGATCCCAAGCTAACAAAAACATGATGTAAACACTGTTTTATGTGATGGAGTTCTTCATTACGTCTTTTACAATAAAATACAAAATATTTGCTTTGATGATTTATGGCAAACTTAAGCAGTTTTCTTTTGTTTTTCTTGCTCAAATGTGACGTTTGCCTGGCTCTTCTTATCACAAGTTATCTGAAGAACTTTTCTAACTGGAAACCGGCTGTTATTCCACTTCTTTTCCCGCAACATCAGCAAGCTTTAGTGCAGCCAAAAATGGATTTATTTTAACATTTCTTATCATTTTCAACAGTTATTCTGCAGAGATAGTCATTTTACCTGAATTGTAAAACGGTTTATTGAAAGCTACACAAAAGATATTTCAAATGATAACAAAATTCTCACACTCGATATTTTTAAGAAAAACAATATGCGTATTATATGCAAAATCAAAGGCACTAATAAATTGCTGTCCATTCAAAACCTTTTAAAGAACTTTACTCAAAGGAGAAAATAAGCCACGATAAAAGATAACATTGCAATAATCCATTTGAGCTAGCGCCCTCTCGATCCAGAGAAAATTGTAAGATTTAAAGAATTGCCACTAAACATAAGTTTCACATAAAAATCAATTAGTTTTATTGCAAGTGGTCTGGCATCGTATTTAATGCTTAAGGCTGAGGAAATGCCATAAAAATGGGATTTACTAATAAAATATTTATTGCTAACAGCATAATTCGAGAATCGACAAGAAGCCGTGCTCCCTGAATGGACTGAAATAAAAGACTAACTCTTGCTCTTCGAGCAACGATTTTGTCGCTGCTGACCCGAGTTTTATGTGTTCTTGCTGTCAACTGTCCATTAAATGGTTATCGTCTTCATGTGCACTGGAGAAAAGATTTGGAATTATATTTCTAACGAGAGTACAATGGTAATCAAGGTGAGATGTTTGTGTCTTTTAATTCAAATTGAGATATTTTATAGGTGCGAGTTGGTGTACTTTATGGAAGACGCTTTTTTGTGGCCAGTCAGTACATGCATATATCTATTCAGCGTAAAAATAATAACAGAAAGTTAGTCGGGATTATGGATAGACTCTGAAATGATGAAGAAACGTTGGACGAATAAATTGGAAATCATGAGTGCTTGAGACGGAGGAAAGTGAATATGATTGAAAGACCGAAAGATGAGATGAAGCGCTGCCACGTTTTTTGAGTTTTGTTAGACTGTAGCTCATAAATCTATAAAAATTCTTCATCGGCTGTTTGTGTTGTCCCGGTGTTTCGGCCGGGGATGTTGTCATATTCAGGGAACAATTTGGTAATGCTACTGGTTTTGATCAAAGTGTTCACTTGATGTACACAAATTCGTTGACATATACAAATTAGCTTTAAATTGAACTATTAATTTAAACTAAAAGGTAATATTTATTGTTGGCACTTCGTTGGGCGAAGATCAGTCTTAGTGTGTTGTTTTGTCAGTTTATTTTTTAAAAACTCAATTTATTCGTTAATTCGATTTGAGATATGTTTGTGTTATCCACTTATGGCTTCTGAGCCCCTCGGGTATGAAGGCAAACTATTGGCTGCAACATATACACTTTTTGCGGATCACACAATGATTATGATCGTCATAATCAACAAACTACGAATTGTTTTCGTTAAATTGCGAACAAATTGAAGAGAGTGGCAGCGTTATTGATGTCGTAAAACTTATGCATCATTGTAATTAGGTGAAAAAATTGCTGTTAATGCAAGGGGTGGTGATGAGCCCCCTGTTAATGCAGGGAGCAATGATGATCCGAAAATAACCATTTACCGGCAGTCACTGACATGTAATGTGTCGTTGATCTCCATCCTCCTAAAATTGAACTTACTGACCCTTGTCAACACCGCATAAACGCTTTTTTATGTTAGAGCAGAAGACTGTAAGCAGTGATTTTCTTAAGTCACAAATTTCTCACGCGGTGGTTATGCATATAAACAGAATTCCTGCATATGGGGCCCAAAACCCATCAAGTGATCGAAGAGATGGCGTTACTACTAAACAAAGTGAGTGTATGATTGAAAGGTCTCGTTGGTTCGCAAATCTTCAACGATGAAAATGTGCGGACGGATACACTCATTTTGGAGCAATATTGTCTTATGAGATTATGACCTGGAAGATATGTGGGTTCAAGAAGACGGGATAAGACACCATACAACACAACAAATTATGGCTTTATTGCATAAGAAGTTTCCCCATTGGGTAATATCAATTTGGCACCAAGATCATGCGATTTGACAAGGTTAGGCTTTTTTCTGTCGGCCGTATCTACGCAAAAATATCAACATTACTTTAGTGGGACGGGAAACAAGCTCTGTCCTTTTTTTATCAGATAATGTCTTAAGCAATTTCTTTAAAGTTAACTCAATACTATGCACTTATGTCTCCTGACATCATTATTATCGTGATCTGCGTTAACCCGCATATTCCACTAAAGGGGTTGCGGGTACAATGCATGCATTGGAGACCTCCATGTGGCTCGATCCTCCGACATCGATTTTAACTCATCGGAATCGATTTTATTGACTTTATCTTATGCTTTTGTTCATTACCCACATTTCATGACCATAGGTGAAAGTTGGAAGAAACACTGAGTTAAAAACCGATAACTTGGCTTGAACACCACGCTCGCCCTTCCTTATTACTGATTTACCAAGCTACTTCATAATTGATGCATTCCTGCAATAAAGCACAGTGTTGCCTCCCCCCATCACTCGTGAAGAAGTCCCCGAGATAATACAACTTCTCCAGCTGTTTCAATGGGACTCTACTAACATGTAGAGTACGTTGGACAGGCGTTTTGGAAATTACCATAACTTCGGACTTCACCTTAATTTGAGCATCAGCAAATATGGCCACAAACCCATTGCGCGCGCTGGAGTTCCATTGGGGAGGATGTGAGGACAACTAAAGCATTTGCGAAAAAGAAGATGACATACCCACAGCTCTCCCAATGTGAAACATTCCTCGCATTGGCTTCACTGAAACATCCAGTCCATATGAATAATGATAATAAAGTTGAGGTATCTAGACGCAACCTTAGCGAACCCCGACACCCACGGCGAAAGATATTACCCGAACACAGCTATTACAGTTGGTGTAAAGAGATGGAAAAACATTCGACAGGGGAGCATCAATCACACACTCCCGTGCAAGCTCAGCAATGCTGACTTTGAACGTGGCCGTATAGACACCAACGATGCTGAACGATCTGGAAGGCCAATTGAGGTGGTTACACTTGAAAACGTCAAAAAAGTACACAAAATCGTTTTGGTAAACCGCAAAGTGAAACTGCGAGAGATAGATGACACCTTAAAGATATCATAAGGCAGTCTGTACATTTGTCCATGAGAAAGGTGTTTTCGAAATGTGTGCCGGGTTTGCTCACAATAGACCAAAAACAACAAAGTATCGATGATTCTGAGCTGTTTGAAGCTGTTTTGCCAGAATAAACAGCAATTTTTGCATCGGTATGTCACAATGGATAACACATGGATCCACCACTATACTCCAAAAGTTAATCGGCAGTCAGCGGAGTGGACAGCAGCCGGTGAACCACGCCCAGGGCGTCCAAAAACTCAATGATCGGCCGGCAAGGTTGTGGCATCCGTATTTTGGGATGCGCACGGAATTTTATTCATCAACTATCTTGAGAAAGACAAAATGACTAACAGCAAATACTACATGGCATTATTGGTGCATTTGAAGGAAGGAATTGCAAAATAACGGTCCCATATGAAGAAAAAAAAATCTCTTTCACCAAGACAATGCACCGTGTCACATGTCGTTGGCTCCCACGGCCAAATTGCACGAATTGGGCTTTAAATTGCTTCCGCACCCACCGTATTCTTCAAAATTGGCCACCACCGACTTCTACCTCTTTTCGAACCTCAAAAATATGTTCGCCCGAAAAAATATGGCTCGAATGAAAAAACAAACATAAATCGTTTTATAAAAAATGTTATAGCGGCGTTGGACTGATTGTATCACTCTTAAAGGATCGTTGACTTGTTTGTTCGACTCTCCGCCGGAAGCACTAAATTATTGACATCAGCTTTCGCATTTTCGAAATTAGCTGCCATATGACATTCCGTGTCGTGGCGTAGTGATACGTGCATCGACCGCGGCGCAGAAAGTCTGGGTTCGATTCCCGGACGGGACACCTAGCATTTTTTTACGGCACCACCTCTTTCGAGTTGCTGACAACACTCAAAGAGTATTAATTGTCTATGGAAAGCTTCTCAAATCTCGCCGTTCTGAATCGGCAAAAAACTGTAGGTCCCTTCTACTCATGAGAGAACAGTAGCACGCATAACACGAGTAGGTGTTGTAGAAGCTAGGCCCTGGTCCGTTGTGGGCTGTAGTGCCACTCAATTATTATTATGACATTTAATTGATTTTTTGCCGTAGATTTTCTATTCTTGCTATTAATGCACCAGAAATCTTTGCATATGCTGGATTTGGATTTCGTATGTTTCTATAACAAAGTTTGAACTAGTCACACAGAACAGGTGAACAGGATGTGAGAATTCAAAAATAAATATTTGTTTCGTTTTTGTGGATATTGGTTAGCCTTAAAGATACTATAGTTTGTTACGGTCCTTGAACATTGCCAATAGGCGTGGTTAATACAAGTAAGATTAATATTGAATTAAATTTGAATAATATCATGAATACGTTGCTATGGTAAGCGTTTTTTCGTTTTATTGAAATTATTACCAAAGAAGTTGTCAATTAGAGAACATCCGCATAACTAAGATGAAAGTTAATTCACCTTTGTTGTGCGTCAGATTCTTTTCCTTTTGGTATCCGTAATAATGTCGTAATAAGGATATAATCTTCTTCATCAAGCTGACAGTAATGCCGTTAAAAATATTCAAATAAAATGCAATAATGAAACGCATAAGCCTTGATAAGATGGAAATTCAATCATTCGAACATTCAAACAGAAGGTTCACCCTGCCTCATTACCCCGGCAGAGGCGGTGTCCTTTTGTATGTTGAAAGGCAGGGCGAACAAAGCGCAAACAGACCAAGGTAGAGGTAGGTCCGGAAACAAAAATTACCAACCGTTAGCGACGGGGAGGAATAACCTTACACAAATTGATTCCCACAAATCCAATTGATCCTTAGCATGTCTGAGCGACCTTTCAACGTTCAGCCTATGCGGGGATTTAGACTTATTTTTGTTTGCTTGTTTTATCTTCCTCTTTCCATACCGCCAGGTTTTGAATTACGATGTCAACAGACGGGAAAGTGTCATTAGATAAGTTGACACGGGAAGACGGACTCATGCAAACACACGCACGTAGCCTGACACAGCGCACAGAGATAGGTTACAGTGTAATTGAGTTGAATCGTAAAGCGGGGACGAAGAATGGTCGAGCTTGTATTGAGGGATGCCGCCACAAGGTTGGCGTTCGCGTGGCCTGTTGTCATCGTTCTCGTTCGCTCGTGGCTTCGTCGTCATCGCTGTTATTGTCGTACGTCTTGGCCGTTGTGCAGGTTGGCTGGGTTATTGTTTCTGTATGGGCTTTCAGAGTTTCGTTCTCTCGTTTGCGCTTGAGTTGTAAGTTCCCTTTGATGTCGGAAGGCATTGGATTTGTTTGGTCATCTGTTTTATTTGATACCCGATCGAATTACACGTTAATCCCTTTGTTGATTCCAGAATTAATACACGCCCTCTTCGCGGGCGTAGATGGCTGAATGAAGGCACCCTTAGATGACGTATCGGGTGTAAAGACCAAGCGACTGTGTAAGGAAGGCTGTTAAATGGTTTTAAATGAGACTGACTCGACTGGCCTGTCTGTAGGGATTGTCTGCGAATATGATTAATCCCATAAAGGATGTCTGAGCTGTGGAGAGATTGATAGATTCAATTAAAGCTTTTTTGTATGCATAAGTCGCGATATTGATTGGTTTCTCTGGGTGAAAATTAAGTCTGGATGTCTAAGTCCAAATACAAGATTATCAGAAGTCTAATCGTTTTTGAAGATATTAGTTTCTAAATAACCTCCAGCCTATGAGAGACCTCAGACATTGTCATCATCGAACACAACGGACAGTGGGACGGAAGGAAGCGGCCAAGACGGATTTAGCGGTTAAGGCAAGATGAAGGATATGTTGTTTGCGGAATATGTTCACCAACAAAAGTTCACTATAGACATCTATAGCTTCGAAGTGCTGAATGATTTTGCCTACCTAGGCAGCGGAGATAACGCAAGCAATGACATCATTGAGGAAAAAAGTCCTCTTTCAAGGAACGAAAATATTCTTATATAAAACCTTGATAATCCCTGTCGTGCTATATGGCGGAGAGGAGCAAATTCTTGATCCTTTAAATTATCTTTGGTCTCGCACATACAATTGCAGTTTGGAGGAGGAAAGATCGGTCAAACAAGTTCGAGCTCACGTGTCAGATGGTTGATTTGATTTGACTTCCATGCATTTTTATTTGTGAATTCATTTTTCTTACATGCTAGACAAAAATATTATTATAAATTACTGACTCTTCGCGTCAAAATGGTCATATAAGGCAAATGGACACCAATGCTCCGGCGAGAAAATTCTTTTCCTTCCACCTCATGGGACTCAACATTAAAAAAAAACGTGCATCCAGTGGCGCACACAGCTAGAAATAAACTTCAAGTAGTTGAACGTGGGTGGCTGTGGAAGCAGGCATGTAGGCTGGGGCCCAGGTATACGCTGGAGTATAGAAATAAAAATGAAACGAAAATAGTAAAATGTTTCACTTTGGATTTACGTGTGTCGTCTAAATTCAACGCCGCTCCCTTCACCCGTTTAATTTGTCCGCCATTTCCTTGAAATGATGTAATTGTTGCCATCTGAGGGTAGATCGAAAATAATTGTCCACCTATATGCAATAAATGATTAGCCTTTCTTCATAGCCTCAGTGTCGCTCTCGAAGTATATATTCAAATGTTTGAATAAATCGTTTGCTGTGTACGCGACTCTTCGTTTTACATTGCACAAAATTCATTACAGGGACTTACCCAAGCTTTAAAAGCAATACTTGTCATAAAGAGGATTTATAAAAAATGTCGATCTGACTAAACGGCTATAACCATACATCTTCTTTTGCTAACGATGAATAAACTACTACATGACAGAAAAAAAAAGACGCAGCTGGTAATTGAAAGTAAGTTGCAATTCGGCAGCCAAAGAGATGCCAATAAATGTGTGCTCCAAAGCCAACTTAAAGCCAAACGATTCCACCGACTAAACTTTCTATGGCCAGTTTGAATTGTGAGATCTTTAAGTTGTCCAGCCAGGTCCAATCCCCTGTCAAAGCATCAAATTTCCATCAATCAAAGCAAAGCGGGAGTACAGCTCAACGCCAGACAGTTCCGGGTGCAATCACTACCACCGGCCGGAGAGCAATGTAATTGGCCTGAAAGCGGATTATTACAGTTTTGATTAAAATTGAATCAAGCTCAGAGCACTTTACGTCCGCTAATTACTGATCGGGGAATGGATATCAATGACTGCCGACGGCCGTATAACATCTGTGGGCCATGGATTTAGACAGCAGCATGAGACGTGTACTGCATTTGGCCGGCACTGACACGTTTACATTCTCCATCTTGCACCAGAACGACGGTGGTGGATGACGTTGACGGCCAGCTTATGTGTGTGTGTGCAGCATCGTTTCCACCCCGATGCTTGAACTGGGTTAAGCATTTCAACAGCATGTCCTCCCACTTCCGTCGAGCACATTTCCAAAACTTTTAACCATGCCAGCAGTCCTTTGACTCATATCCCACGAAGCGGTGAACTGAAAGCGGCAATGGTCAATTTAACACGAATTTATGCCAAAAGGAAATATCTACCCACTGCATGGGAATTTTCTAATAATTTGCCGGAAATTAGAATGAATTTAATTATCCCGCTTCCTATTGCGAATGATAAATACGCGAGACCAGGTTGGTGTGGGTGTGTTTTGGGGGGGCTGGACGGAAACTGGGGTTGAGTGCAGTGCAGTCATGAAATCACTGTTCGGATGAATTCTGAATTGAAAATAGAATGCAAGCGAGTCGAAGTCGGCGGTGTATGAGTGGTGTGCAGCGATGTGTCGTGATACCACATGGGAAAATGAATAATTGGGGTTAGGAGGAAATTGAAACCGATACTGGACAAGTCAGTGGGTACGTATTTCCTAGGTAATTACATGGATGTCTATCTAAGTACATGCACTTGTATCATTTGAGTGTTGTTGAGTGATTGCGGTTATTAGTCGGTGAGTAGTAATTAATCTAGATATGTAGGTAACCGTATCACTTGCATGGGTTGTATCAGCATGCGAACAGCGTTACATCGTACTTAGGGCGGTATGAGGCTCGCCTAACTTTCACCTTAATTACAATGCTCCAGTTTCATATATAATAGTCGGCAGGTTGCAACCAAACATTTGATTCATGTTCATAGAGAGGAGTAATTTTATGTGCAAGGACTTGACGACAAACTGATTCCCATCAGACGGAATGACTAATAACCGCGGCTAAGAGAGATAAACCTCTACGTAAAATCTTTCAACCGAAGTTGCATGAGGATGACAGGAATTTTCTTAATAGTCCATCCTGTTCACTTATGATTCATGAAGTTTGTTAACAAATTTTGAAAGCTATAAGGGCGAAGGAATGAGAACACTAAGGAGAAATTAAATAGAATAATAATGTGTTAAATTTATGCTAGCTTTGTTGTAAACCTACGTTTTTATGTGTGGAATATTACATAATGTCGCATGATCCTGGCGCAGTCTGGAGCAATATGGAGCTGGTTTAAGTACGAGTTACACCCGCACATACATAGATGGTTACGTATATAAGAAATCTAAATATAAACTGTTATACAAATTACTAAATAGGCATTTCAGCTGGAATGGTGTCCTGGTAAATGATATAAATAAAAACTTGTGACGTGATGTTGAAAGGAGTTTAGGATCAAAATCCTCCAAGAATTCCGAGGAATTTTTTGAGACCATTCAACAAGCTTGAAGAAGCTAACAAGCAGTTCCCGACAGACTACCCTTTATGTTGATTTTACAAATCTTTGAAGTATACAACATTCCTTTTTACTACTTTATTTTAATTTATGTTTCTAATTATATTTTCACTGAAAAATGGACAACACTTCCTTATTTTTTGTTTGACTCTGTTTATTTAATGAGTAGAATTTTATCGTTGACCATTGATAAAAAAATTTCGTTTTTTATTTATTTTACATACGGAACGCTCTTTCCCCACAGAAAGATTGTGTTTCTAATTAGTACGTGTTTTAAGTAAATATAGTATTTAACAGTGGTGACGTGCATAGAAGGCGGTTCTCCATCGGACGGAGATTGAGGACTTTATGTAGCTTCTGGCAAGTTTATCGCACCGTAATTCCCGTAAGTTTCACTGTGCCTTGGCGCAGTACTTACCCATCTCGTTAAGAAAAAGATGCAACTTAAGGAAGGATATTGAAAAAAATTATTGCCTTAAGGAATTTGATTGCAATCTGGTATTTGAATGGAATTTGATTGCAGGCAGAAAAATATATATTTCTCTTGGGTATAACATTGGCTAAAGAGCGAAGATAATGCATTTCGATTGTTGTAATCTCCGCCTGAAAAACGTAATGGGGGTAAATTGAAGGATAGAGCCAATCAGCCCGCTTCGAGCCATCTGTGAAAATGTAAATTAGGTATTCCACCGCCGAGATACTACAACGAGATACGAGATATGGTGGATACTCTCTGTGCAGTAGATGCTTTTGTCCAGAGGCCTCTACCAGACAGCAAAGTCAGCCATTAATGTTGCCCGCATCATTGTAGCGTAGAGCCAGCATATTCCTAATGAAAGTCCTTTAAAATACTCTTTTTTATCAGATACATTTCCCTTTGAGGCCCAGATCCAACTAGACTGAAGCGCCACAAAAACATAAGGATAATCTCAACTTTGAGCGTATCATTTACAATATGCTATATAGGATCCTTGATTACTTTTAACCAATCAACATAGCCTCCTTCACTCCTTCACTGATAAATCATCCTTTATTGAATTTTATACTAATTGACTTTTAAATTGATGAATTCTTAAAAGGTTATGATTGACGCGCAAATATATGCAGATATCAACTGTTTAGAATGACATACACGTATTCTTGGGTTGAAGGAAAAAAGCGCATAGTATTGTTTTGAAATTTCATTTCGTGCTTTCATGAATTCGCGCAGCCTTAATAGAAAAAAATAAGAAATTACCCTTCTACCAAACTTAAATTTCGAATTCTTTATGCCACGAACTTGCATTCCTGCTATGGACGCTTTCTTTCTGCCCTTCTAGACGTTGGAATTTCCAGCCCAGTTTGCAGTTGCTGCTTCCCTAGAGATTTGAGCAGTAAGGCAGACAGATTTCCGTAAGACAATCTTTACGTTTCTTAAGGAGAACAATGTCTGTCCAGGTGTAGGGTTGGGTAAATAATAATAATAATAATAATTGAGTGGCACTACAGCCCAAAAGGGACCAAGGACAACAACTCATGTTGTGCGTGCTACTGTTCTCTGACGAGTAGAAGAAACCCACAGTTTTTGCCAAATCCGAACGGCAATCCGAATTTGAAAAGCTTTTCATAGAAAATTGAGAGTTGTCAGCAACTGGAAAGAGGTGGTGCCGTGAAAAAATCCGAGGTGTCCCGTCCGGGAATCGAATCTAGACTTTTTGCGTGGCGGTCGACGTACTTATCACTATGCCACGGCGACCAGGGTTGAGTATCCAAGAAAATATGTCGTTTGTAGTTCCGCAGGATTGACTTTGAAAATTGAATGGCTCAAAGGTGTTAAAGTCCCATATTATCATTCGCGTGTTCTGACTTTCTGATTCCGTTCAGCGACTTCCAGAAAAATTACTGTCTTTAAGGATATTCAATATGCCATGGCAAGACGAAGTTCATATCAAATTACTTATTTGGAGAAATCTTTCATCCTTCAACATTCATTGGTAGGCACCAAACCTTCAGGGACGATACCTGTCTATGCTAGATCATTTTTTGTTGGGAAATACATTGAATACTCAAAAGTCTTAATAATTTGGAAAAAGGTTTGCCGCCGGTAAAAAAGTGGTAAAATTCCGAATAAAGTTGTATAGCTGCAACCCTGATTGGAAAATTAAGTATTTCTTAATACTGAGGCGAACCTTAAAGTGAACTTTTCACTGTTCTTCAACTTTATTATGGATCCGGAAACTTTTGCACACTCTGCACTTAAAACAAGAAATGGTATGATAACTTTAAATAACTGATGTCGTGAGAGAACTTTGATATATCTTATCAAAAGTCGCTTTATAAGGACATAACATTGGTTATTTAAAAAAAATTTTCATACCAATCAGTGAATCATCAAACATGATTAAAAATATGTAAACGTACATATTTTCACTCAAAATGTTGCCAGTGCAAAATGTTGCTGCATCATAAATCTGGACTCAGAACAAAACGCCGCTTGGTGAAGCGGAGCAATGACGACGTCAAGTCTGCTGGTGCTTCATTATGCCCCTTAAGCAATGTCTTACTCAGAGGAATTAATAAATAATTTCTGTGCAATATATCATTTGGGATATACCGATGAGAGAGTGTCTCTGAGGATCTCTGGAAGGCACGGGGTAGAGACTTTGTAAACATTTAGCGATCGTGAAGCTTATTATAAATTCCCAGACTAGGCTCTGAGAAACACTCTCCAACACACACGCAGCCACAGCAGTCATTTTCTGTTTATGACCGCTCATAAATCATTTCACTGCAGTCTGCAATAAACGCAACCAAAGCCTTAAGCGATGTCAGCTGGAGCTACTCGTGTCTCTAGTCAGGGTGTTGCTCGAAACTAGCGTTGAGCGTGTACGCGCTCCTTAAGATGTGAAACTGTTGCTAATTGTTATTAATTTGTGCGCTTTGACCATTCGAATTAATTTGTTGGCTCGAACAGCGCTCTCGACAATTTCTCAGACTGGCATGCGCGTGCGTCACGGGTACGGTCCGGTCTCCCGGTCGGGTTGGGTTCGCACGGCATGCCCGAGAGCACTTGCATGAACCGGCCATCAACGGAATTGTGTGAATCAATTAATTAGAGTTATCGCAGCCACGGAGGCAATCAATCACAATCACTTAGTCGAATGGATGCGATGATAAACTGATCGAATGGGCGAAGTGATTTGCATATTGATGATGCGGATTACGTGTGGGAGAGTGTCGCGCCGATGCCGCCGGTCTTCGCCGGAAGGAAGGGGGAAAAAGTTGTGTGACCGAACCCGTTCGGTAGTGGTGGGTTAGGGTGCGAGATTCGGAAATCAAGTGGAATTCGTTGACAGGATAGGCGATCCGCTTCTCACATCACTATAACCATCAGTTTATCTGCGGTGTTGAACATAAAAATAGGCTTACGTGCAACAGGTTTAAACCAGTTTTTTTGTCCAATCAACATCTAATCGTATTATGTAGCTGAAAGATAATGTAATGGAGAATCGAAAGTTTTCAAAGTTATCTGGCTACCATTTGTTGTATTGTGATATGAGAGAAAAAACTTGTTCAAGTGTGCTTTGCAGTCCTCAACACATTTTTAAACTACACTATTCAGAGAGTCTTGTAGAAACGAATTGTAATCTGTAAGACTCAAAGTCTGGGCTAAATAGTGAATGCATCAAAACGTTCCAGTCAAGCTCTTTTAATTCCCCCGTTTCATCAAGTATTTGTGAGGTGCGGTATTCTCATGATCTTCCCTGTTGATTAATTCTGGCCATTTTACTTGAATTACTTCTATTCATTTCGTTTATTGTCGAGAGTAGTGAACGGAATCAATTGTTCAAACCTTTCTAGGAGACACAGGCCTTTTTTTAATTGAAAGTCTTTAAAACATTTGAATACAGATCTAACCATGTATCGCTTGTAATCATGCGAACCTCAATTACCCTTCTGCATTTAGCTTCGGGTATCGGATGATTACAGCTACAATTATCATTCATATTTGTACAGTCATTGTGCGACAGTTCAAGCCAGCAATGTCAAACTAACTATAAATGAGGTTCGTTACCGCTTTAGAAAACGCCACCTCTAAACACATTGCGCCGCGATTGCGAATTGAACAGGCTTATGAGAGTGATTAGGGTAATCTTACGCTGGGCGTGTAAGTAGACTGCAAGGCCAGGCTAACGTTCCCCAGTGACACAAATCAAAAGTCTTACGATGGCTAAATTCAGCTTACATCCGAACAAGGTGGAAAACTCCCTGCACCTCTTCTAACTGAGCAAGGTGAGAGACTTTTCAAATCCAATTAACTATGTTACCTGGCAGCGTGTGTTGCGCCAGAGGGCTAACGATCTTGATTAATGCGCTGCGGGGCTATGTTCGGCGGCGTCTAAGCTACAGCTTAGCCTGGTTAAATCGAAACTCGGTGACTGTCAGGGAGGTGTCGTTAATTGGACACATGAACCCAAAATCAGAGTCAGATGCGCGGCTTTTAATGACGTCGTCGTAGGGTGAAATATTCATAGTAACCGCACAGAGTTGTCTGGCTGGCTGAGAAGCCGTATTTCCTTGAAACGTGCACACATTCATTCATTGGAATTCCATCGAGCACACCGGCCGCACAGATGCTTCCCTGTTGTGGCAGCGCGCTTAGCCATTGTGTCTACCATTGCGCCGCAATCGACTAACATGTGAGTTGTCGCCCATCCTCCACATGGCCGGCGACGACATGGTTCTTTGGTTCCCCTGACGACTGTTGCCACATGCACGGCATGAGGTGCACTAAGCATAAGTAGATTAGTTGTGTCGCGGAGTTGAGATCAAAGGTGCACCACTGCACCGAGGAACAAGCGCAGCGCGCGCCTCGAACAACCACGTTGACGACGATGACGATGGGGACTGACATATGGCTTGTGTCGGAAGAATTCTCATTAAAAGTGAATTTAATACACCTTGGCTGGACGACGACGACTTGCCGGACTAGAGGGGTGCTCATTGAGGTTCTGAGGTTGCCGCGGCCGCCGGATGACATCATTCAATGGCCAGCAGCGGGGTATGGATTTCTTTATCTCTTTGTTCCCCCTGACTCGAAGCTACATGCGATATTTCCGCGGCACACGGGATAAATGGTTTTCTTCGGGAAATTTGAAAATCTCATTAGATGGGCTTTCTCAGGGCGAAAGATACGAGATAGAGCGTACAGTCACCGCCACCATAGTGGCCCCGCTAAGAAGAGCGATACTTAATAAGCGACGAGCACGCAAACTGTCAATAAAATCTTAACCATTGTAGCTGGAGAGTTTGGTAGTTATTGCTTCACAACACACCGATGGGTCTGATCGACGGTACAACGCCGCTACCAAGAGCCGAAGTAAACAGTGGTCCAAACGTCAGGCTGCAGAATGGTATCGTATAATTAGATCTGAAGTATGACTTCGTTGCGGGAACGCACGTCCAAATGGTTTTTATGGGGCCAAAGCGATTTTTAGGATTTAAAAGCTGCGGCACAGTGACGGTTTCTCACGTGATTTGAACGACACATTCGTGAGTTAGATGAATAAACAAGTACTCGGTGCTACTGTCTGTGCCGGCAGACTCACAGATAGTCGGCGCATGTTAAACGGGAGTGATGGTGTAGCGGCAACAAGGGGTAATTGAATGCAATTTATGTTGCAATACTTTGTTGCCAGCCGATACAACACGGCACCGCCGTGCACTTTGTGTGCTCAATAAGCCCGTTGTGAGCGTTGGAAACGTTTCGCCAGGTTAAAATTTTACGCAAAATGGAGGCGCATGTCATTCTATTGAGCGGTTGTAAAAGATATGACAGAAATGCGAGTGGTTGTAGCTGACAGGTTTTAGATCACGAGTTCATGGCTAACGATCTGTGAGCCGCTTTATGGCAGTTGACTTTTGAAATGCAACTGGGTTATTGCTGATTGTTGTGAACGGTTTCTTCCTGGCTGCGTGCATGCAAGAGAAGTGGCATTTATTTTGAAAGTGTATTATTTTACGACAGAAAGCTCAAACACATTAGTCTTAAAAGCATAATTTTGCTGATATCAGTAGCAGCTGGTAAAGGTTGCGGTGGAAATCACAAATTTGAAATATACTGACAACAAACAACTGAAATGCTTTTTCTTAGGGAGGCAATACAGTCCGGTGTTGACCAGGGTTTCACTAAAATGACGCTCCAGCTAGCCTGTTTGCGGTCCTTCTCTTCCATCCGTCCTTCTCTTATCATACCACATGAGGACATCCGCCTTATTCGATGACTTGGATTCAAAAACCCTTCCGTCTGGAGCTGTGTTCTTTATATGCTCTATATGGCTTATCCAACTTGGCATAATAGAAACTTCCTCTCGAAATATCTAAGTCCGTCCATATCTGAATTTAATAATTTCCAGGTTTCTGCGCCATTTAGAAGGTCAGGGCTTTATTGCCTTATTGCCTCCTTAGCAAAAAACAAAATTAACAAGAATGAGTCGGAACTTTATGAAGGTGGTGTATACATTCACTCCGAAAGTTAGGTAGACAAAGTCCTTGATGTTGAAAAAGTCACCTTTTTTTAGGATTGATTGCTCCCTGAGGGAGCAGCGATATCTCACAATCGTCAACCGTCAGATATAATACACTTGTGCCAGTGTTTTTGTTCCAATCCTCGAAGTAGCTCTGATACACACTTTTTGGTATGCCCTTGAGTTCTCTCAGCTTTCAGGTTTGTATCTCTTCAATCGTTTCAAAACGCCGTCCTTTCATGGGGCTTTTCAATCTTGGGAACAGGAAAATGTCACGGGGGTCCATATCTGCATCTTAATCTGAATACGATGACTAAGGATCGCCGTTGATTTTGGAAAGAAATTCGCTGCCACACGCTTCATGCCCAAATTTTCCGAAAAAATTGCATTACATGAGCCAACCGATAAGACATATTCAGTAACTTCTCTAATAGTGATTCGACGATTCTCTAAAACAATTTTCTTCACTTTGACAACATTGTCATTGTTTGTTGATGTGCTGGGGAGTGCAGCGAGCATCGACATTCACACGTTCTCCACCTTCTTTAAAAAGCTTGTACCACTTGTAAACATTTTTTTCTCAGAGTACTCTCGCTGTATACCGCTGTCAACATTTTAAGTGTTTTTAAGAACTTAGTCCCATTTTTCACAAAAATTTAATGCAACTTCTTTGATTCATTTTTTCCGACAACATGAAATCGTTGAAGACGCAAAAAACGTCTAACTTGCCCCCTTAATGCCCCATATATTTCCTTTGCAGTAGAAGGAAACAAAAACGATACATTGCTTACATTTTTGATCGGATAAAGTTTTCATACGTTCTGCATTAACAAAGGCATTACCATTACTTATTTAGTGTCAGTTTATGGTTTTGTTTAGGCCTGTTCGTGTGAATTGTTGTTGAAAAGTGTAAACACAGTAAAAAGGTGGAAGAACAACACAACTGATAGCAATAACAGTTTTCAAAGTGCTGACAGATTTGAGAAACTTATGATTCTCTCTCGAGCACTAGTACACACAAAATTTGAGCATACTTGGAAGGATCGCGTAGTGTTTTGTGCACCTTTTGTAATTCGTACATTTCGTTTGAAAATTAAATGAAAAATCTTTTTTTCTTTTCAGTTATACAGCCTCCGAGCTTATGATTTGCATCTTAAAAAATGAAAGCTACATTGATTTCCGTTATTATCTCATATCATATATATAGCGGATGCTTCTAAGACAATCAAAACCATTTCGTATTGAGTAGATAATTTTAGGGTACTCTTCACAGCTCGCAGAACTCAAGAAAGAACCTTGCTTTAAAATGAATGACAAAGCAGTGACAAACTGTTTCTTTCTCTTCTTCATCACAAAGGGTTTTTTGTTACTAGATGTTGGTGTTCATACATAGTCCATATATAGACTCAAACTGATTTCGATTAAACATTTTTTTAAATGTATTTAAAAAGAGCGGATACTTTCATACTCATTCGGAAAACTGTAAGAAAAAACTCTTTCTCATGTTAAGGACATTTTTACTTGTGATTATTATCTTCCTTGAGGGCTTTTCAAAATTGACTACCCAATTATAGCAGCCTTGCGACCATACCCACTTATACGCTACGTGTAACCACAAATAGTATAGTTTTCCTGTCCCGCCCACACTTTGGTTGTCTGCGCTTTATGTTTCAACGCATGTCTACTCTGTTGCCTGCTGCTTAATTAAACCACAATTTGAATGGCCCTTCAAGCACATCACTGTGCCAGCAAAAGAAATCAATAGCCCACTGACTAGCCACTCAAAACGATCGTACTTCTTCAAATACAGCTGAAGCCCTGAATGTGCATAAATATGATTCATCGCAACGCTTCGTCCTCTCTCGAGCACGTACAGAATAAAATTAAAAAAAATTCGGCTCCAAAAATTTCCCCCACCCACTGATGTCCGACTGAACATGTGCTTCCTGCACTCACATCAATCGCAAATTATTCATCCCCCACAGCCTGGATGCAGCCCCTGCACTGGTCATTAACCAAATCTGACCTCATTTCCGCCGATCTAAATGTCATCTATGTGCATCCTGAAAGAATACACGAATACCATTCCAATTAAAAATAAATACCTATCTCCGTCACGACTCAACGTCTCTGGTCCTGTCACTCCGGAGAAACTTCAGAGCCACTCACCCACCCCCAGTAACTGCACCAGTAACACAGCAAGCAGTTGCACACTGCACATTCCCAAAGGCGTTCACGGACCACGACTGCACAGCGCTTAAATTAACCTCGTAAACATGTGTCTATATTGCCAAGCATACGCCGTCTAGGGGTTGAATGTCAGACGCCTCACGCAACATGCTGCTGCCGCTCAGCACTCCGCACTTCCGACCGCAATTACTGCTCAAAGTGTATAGACACAAGTTGCTGCATAAAATGAGCTCACGCGATACTTGAGGTTCGTGTATGTGTTAGTGTCAATGTGTTGCTTTGAGTCTGGGGAGCATACCATAGAACAACTGGCAACGGCAGCGAGCCGACAGTGTTGTTGGGGTGTTGCGCCAGTCGACGTTGTGTTGTCGACGTTTCGTGTATCTGGTGGGGTCCAGGAGAGTGTTGTGCTGTGCTGCTGAAAAAATATCGCGCGAGGAAAATTTATTCGTTTGTCCGTCGCCGAGTGTGGATTCAGTTCGTTTTCGATCATCAAATGCAGTGAACGCAATCGACTGCTTGCTCTCTCTCGGTTGAGTATCAAATTTAAAGAAGAAAAATAACATTTCTGTGTTACTTGTTCATTCATAAGCACACTTGTGTCCGCTGCATTTCGGCAGGGATAAAGTGCATAGTTTTCTTGAATTTCGCTCGGGAAACCTGACGACAATATCATATTTTGCATAATTTCGGTCGGAACTGTCAGTGTGACAAGACAAGGACTGCATAGAGAAACGTTTGCTCGGTGCTCCGGTGCACCTGCAATATAACAGCAGACTGCTATATAACGACAAACGTCGACGACATCTGTAGCAACAACAACGAAAACGGCGACGGCGGCAGCGACGTCAACGAGGAGGACGACACAACGACATCAGAAGACGTGAACCCCGTTTTTATGTTTACTCGGCGAAATCTTTCCGCGTTTGTAGAGTGAAATAACTTTTTTTAGTGCTTCATGCACGATTCCGCGCCGGATTTTTTTTTCGCTTATTTTTTTCAACATGCTGAGGCGAAAAATCGAAATTCTTCCACCCGCGATCCCATAGACACACTCTCGGATGTACTGGTGATCTTTAGTGTCTGGAGTGGAGCAAATCTGTTCTTTACAGTTGATCTATGAAATCGAAAAGTTTATTTTGATTAGAGATACAATATCGATATCGAATCGCGTGTTGTATCGTGTGTCCGCGTCCCATTCATCATTCTTCATCGTTAAGACCAAGAAAACGGTGTGGCAGAGCGCAATGTGTGATACATAAAGATATTCAGACGCATGTGTAGCCACCAGAGGCGACGACGCACTTCAATACCAACTTTGCCGGTCTGCAAACGCACACGCATACCCTGGCCAGCAGTATGTGAGTAGGTAGTGTATCTGTGACGTTTTGGCGGCATATTACAGAATAAAAGTGAATGAAAAAAAGACTCCATCTATCTCCAAACCAACAGTCAGCAAGTTGATGTTTTTATTAAAATAAAGTACAAAAACAAATATACCAGAATCAATAAGCGGGAGAAGATACGTTTTGTCAGCTAATAAGAGAAAAACAAAAAAAAAAAAAAAAAAACAGAAAGCAAGCACTGAGTGAAACAGTCGGGAGTTGTACGAGACTGAACGTTGATTGATTTGTAGATCGTGCTGCACATTTTTAAATGGTTACGAGTTTTTGGAAATTTATTTCTGCATGGTTTCATGTTTTCAAACTGCATTAAGGTAATTTGTTTTTTTAAATATATCTGTCAAAATGTTGCAATTTTTTGCCTTTTGCTTTTGCTTTTTTGAGGCTTGAGTGAAGAACGTGATTTAGATGAGTGATTGGTGGGTGTCGTCTGGGACACATTGTAGATCAGGTGTCGTAGTTATTCATTATGTCATAAGCGTGGTGGTTGGTCATGGTTCATGGCGTGGAATAGTCGCTAAATTTTTAGCGATACCGATTACTCATATTAAATTCTCCTTTTGGGAGCCTTATAAAATTCATGAGACTGCAGTCTGAAGTGGGCAAGGGCCAAGTTTCTACAAGAACCATCCTTGCAACGTTATTTTTTTTTTCTTGTAGGTATGTTTGTTTTTGATTACAAATATTATATTTGTTGGAGCTTAATTCAAACTACACATAAAGTTAGATTACGAAAGGGAAAGGGAGGAGCTTAGAAGGAGGGAGCGAATGGTTGTCAGAAGTCGTAATAAATATCCCCAATAGTGGTCAATCTGAGCATATGGGATAGAAGTTCATTTTAGCCGTAACCAGAAGTAGGAGTGTGATATTTATACGGAAAAGTAAAACGAAACAATGACTCAGATTATTGTTGAAGTTCATAGATTAAAGAAAAGCGTGGCTGCCGATAGTCCGACTAAAATAAACCAAATATCAGCAATCTTACAACGTTTATCAGGGGAATATACATATGTTCAGTAGTTCTTAGGTAAATTATACTGATGATCTCAAGACATTTTTTTATATAAAATTTTTTTATTTTTATTTTAAATAAAATTAAATTGATTTTTATTTATTAACATCAACGAAACATTTTGCATATGTATATAACAAAAAATAAAAAAATTTAAAACATTTATATTGAATTAGAAAATGTATACTAGGATTTTAAGATTAGTTAAAAAAATTTATTATTAACATTGACTTTGAATTTGGTTAACGCGAAAGTGTTTACTTGCGCTGACTTGATTTAAAACGGAGGTAATCCGTTCCTTATACCCCAAAGCATTAATTTATGCTTTCTTTCCCTGTATTTCCACGTAGCTCTGCAACACAAAGTCACATACAATTTTCACCATTAATGAACAAGTGTGAAAAATATTTCTCAATTTAGTTGATTTTCTCCAAAATACAGTCGTCCCCCTCTTTACAGTGTATATTGCAATAAAATTAAAAATATATCAAATTGCAAATCATACAAACCACAGGTCAGTCACTTTGGTGTGCGACATAGTTTAACTTTATCAGTTCCTCCCGAAATTTGAATGTATTATGTATTTCTCGCTGACTAAGAGGGACGAAAGGAGTTTAGATAATACCGTTTCGCCCAGATTATGAAAAGTTTCTGAGTATTATCTTGTTCTTTCAGTTGAAGATCGCCTATTTTCTCCATCTCATATTCGTCAGTTACCGAAATCTCTTTATATAGTGACTTCTCCAGTTTAATATGTTCGTATCTTTAAGCTTTAATGTTAATCCTAGAAGTGTACAATTATTATACAATATTGTTGCTATACATTTTGCTCCAGTTTGCCCAGATTGGTGCCTTCCCTTATTTGGCAATTGCGGATCCATGTTTAGGTTAAAAGCAATTTCTTTGTCTAAAGCTCTTTTAGGTCTGGGCCGTTTAGTTTCACTTTTCAATCCACGTCAGCTTTCCAGAATCATTTTGGAACTTTGGTTTGTCAGTAAACCTAATATATATGTACCCTAGATGGGACAGTAGTTCCATTGATATTCTAAAATTTATATTTTCAAGCGAGAAATTAATTCAGATATGAGATGTGGGGCATAAATTGTGCAATAACTTCTTGCGCCGTATAATTTTGGTTTTGATTTTATAAACTGTATGTGTAAAGTTCTTTCTTTCAAAAATTTAATAGGAGATTCAGAACTTTAATGGATTGGCATTTGCCTTAAAAACATTTCCCTTAAAAAAAAAGAAAACATTGCTTGCCGCAACAGTCGTAAGGGACCTGGGACAAGCTTCTTTAGGTGGCCTACAGCGTAATGTCGACTTCAAAGTTCAAAATGTTCCTGGACGATTAGTACTTTTTGAGTGTTCTCAGGATTTCGAAATAAGTTGTGCCGGGAAAATTCGAGATAGATGAATATTCAATCAAAGAAACAAACCTGGACTTCTGACATTCGAGGCAATTACATGCTACGTGACTTTAAACACAAAACATTTTCATTTCTGAAACAATAATAATTGGTCACCGTTGACGCGGATGGGGTATTTCTGTGGCCATCACTAGGGATTTCAGTTGTCCCTAATGAATACAATTCATACACAATTTTATGTCAGCTGCGTGGATTGTGAGTTCCGAATCTTTTGTGTTCACGACTCATACAAAGGATTCGAAGCCGACACTTTCTGTATCGCGTTCTTCGATTAAAGCCTTCTCGTTCAGCTCTTTCCCGGAAAGAAATCTGAATTTACTATCGAAGAAAAATAAAAGAAAGAGTAAAAATGCTCATCGTTCGTTTTTTATTTTCGTGTTTATTTTATTGAGATTTATTTTTCCATCACTATTTAAGCGAAAAAAAGAAAACAATTTCTAAATAAGAAATAATTAAATGAATATTATTTCAACTTGCTTTTGTGAAACGACTAAATCTTAATGGAAAACCACAAACATTGCAACTAAATGGTTTTCTTTTATTTGTTGATGAACTAAAGAACCATATCGGTCAAAGCAAAGACCCACATTTTAACACTTGCACGTTCCCTTGTCCAAATGTACTTGCCAGCATTTTTTACACTTTTTTACAGTAAATATTAAACTCATTAAAGTATATTTTATTTGAATTTGATCGTTCCAAAATATTATCGCTTTATTTATAAGCTTCAATGGCAGATAGTGTTTACTTGTAGATTCACCCTTGAACTTGACCATGAATTCGTCTAAGGCTTGGAATGAACTATTCGATCGATTCGAAGGGTTTAAGAATTGTATCAGAATATTTTCAAAATTAATTTAATTTTTTGGAAATGAAAGCATTGATAACTTTGAAACGGAAAAAAGTAATACTACACTCTGTGTTGGGAGCTCTCTCACTTTATAGCAGATATCACGAGGAAAAGCAAGTGCACAAGCGCTCTTCAAAAATTGTCTTTCACGCTTTTGCTTGAACATCTATTGGGTGTTAATTACTTAACGTTAACTACATAGCACTTAAGTGATAAACAAAACAGTTGAATGTCACTCGCATGTGCACGAGAAATTTGTAATTTAAAAGATGTTATTTAACTCTTTACTCTTACATGCTCTTGAAGTCATCATTATTCGTTTTTTTTATCAAACATTGTCTTCAAAAACCTTATGTTAAAGATAATTTAATGGGTGAGGTGGGTTTTTTTCGAATATCTAAGATCATAGATAACAATCATAGATAATGCAGCCCTAATCGAAGCCGTGAATGTTTATTAGCAAGACTACTAGGGAAAAAAATTGTGCTGTTCGGAGGCTTCTTTTCTGTAAAGTATTTATTCTTTATTGGACACTACTAAAACCGGATGAGGATGCCTTTGGTGTCTTCGAGAGAAAAGTTCTGCGTGCGATTTTTGGTCCTGTTTGCGTTGATGGCATCTGGAGGAGAAGATTTAACCACGAACTGTATGGGCTGTACAGCGGCATGAGCCTGGTCAAGCGTCTACGGATACAACGCTTAAGATGGCTAGGCCATGTAGAGCGTATGGACACCATTGCTCCGGCCCGAAAAGTCTTCGAATCTGAGCCATTGGGACAACGCAACAGAGGACGGCCCAGGATAAGGTGGCGCACACAAGTGTAGAAGGCCCTCAACCAACTTGGAGTGCGCAACTGGCGGCAGCTGGCGAAATATCGTGCTGGTTGGAGAGGCATGTTGGTTGAGGCCCAGGTCCACCCCGGACTGTTGCGCCACAAGAAGAAGAAGAATTTATTCTTTATATTCTCGTTGTGGCATACCTACGTCTGGATCAAAGAATTTGCATTCAATTTTATGTGAAAATTGGAATTAAGTGACATTTCATGTTAATCATGTTACCATCATTAAAGAGACCCATGAAAGGACGGCTTTTTGCGACGATTGAGGAGATATTGTACAAACCGAATCGCTGAGAGATCTCAAGGGCGTATTAGAACTGCGAGGATGGGAAAACGCTGGCACAAGTGTATTATATCTAAGGGGGACTACTTTGAGGGAGACCAAATAGAAATTGATGTATAATTCAATATTTGTTAAGAAAAAATAAAATTCACCTTATTTTTTCAACAGACCACGTACATATTCACTCTACTCTTAATCTTCCTCAATATTCTTTCGAAATACTTCCTGACGCCTGCATATCAGGAGTGTAGTTAATGGGATGGATCTAAGACTAAAGTATGTTTATAGTCTTAAGTCAAGGTTCATCGGCATGACAGACCAACCAGGGTGATGTGCATCTTTTACATATATCGAAATTTCCGAATCGAACAACTAATTGTAAGCTGCACAAATTTGTCGTTTTTACAGCGTACACGGATTTTCATTAGATATCTCACTTATATTGAAATCAGTATCACTTTTAACACTGCAGCGAATTACACAACTGTCTCTACAAAATATGTAGCCAGACATGTCATCTTTCAAGCACGCGTTCGTTTAACACAATCAGCTTAGTTTTTTCCAGATGTATGGAATATATGTATGTATTCAATGTTATTCACCCCTATAATACGACGTTTCCTAACAAAGTTGTGAACTTTTACCTACGAAACGAATACAATAATAACCAATGCTTTTTACGAATCCCTATACTAGAGTTAAAGTTACCAGCGTTTCAAGAATTCGCGCTAAAACAATTCATACTGCCTACCGTTTTCGTCTGCATGAGCATTCGCAAAACAAACCCAGAAAATTCATGGAATTTAGATTTCTAGAAAAATTAACCATCTGTATTCTAATCTCCAAAATATGCCACTATTTCCCACTTTATATCTACCTATGGATGAACGCAAAATATGCGTATACCGTGTTGTTCACACACGCGTAAATCCCGTCGCAGCGGGTAGACATCTCCTTTAAGCCGTCCAGCAGAATTTGCGTCCCAAACAAATGAGATCATACCTGAGTTCACAGTTCGGCGAACATGTCTGAATCACGTGAAGAATCGGAATCCGACGCCCAAATGTAATCTCTGACGCAGTTTCAGCAACCCCATTAACGGTCACACAACTGAGCACAATCTCTGGAACCCGCAAAAGTGAACCTTTTTCTACGAAACATTTAGCCAAGTCAACCACAAAAAAATACGCATTAAAATACTCCGAATACATCCGTGACACATTCTATGGGCTAACTCAACGCGGCTTAGCGCCAATTCACAAAGTAAGCTCTACTCCCAGAGTAACACCGCGTGCTTCCAATAACGATACGTCGCAGTGTCGCGCTACGTTGGCTGACTCATGATTGAAAAATTCACACACTCTGCCTAGAGGGAGTCCAATTATGAAATCATATGGCATCACATAGATGTATCTATTCAAACGTGGACCAAAACAACAGAAACAACCGTCCGAAGGTGATGCCTCCAAACACCAGAAAGAAACGAATAACGACTACGTGTCCACGTTCCTTGATATATCTTGAAACAGGAAGTGAACAACAGCGTAGAATCTTCCTCCCAGATGCTTGGTGTGTTACCTAATCGCGTAACTAAACAGAAAAACAAATCGAAAGTTCTTTCAGCGTGAAAAGAAGGGAAAAAAGCGCCCGGATGATGGGAGACAGACCAGAGAATGAAGAACAAACGCCACCACCACAGGGAGATAATAACACGCCGGCCGCCACCGACAATAAAGTAGAGGAGGACTTGATTATGTCATTCTAAGCCACCACTTCTGGTCGCCCCTTTCCTCGTGCCTTAACATTGTCATCCTTATTGTTGTTTCCTTCTGTTTTCAGTGTAGTTGAGTATGTGTGTGGGTTACTTCGTTTAGTTCTGTTCTTACCTTATTATTTCTCGTCCATTAATACGAAGGTTGTCTGGCGTCAAGGCAAATGGGACCAACTTACCAAGCCAGAAGATGCAGACACAAAAAAAAACGAAAAACGTATCTTAAGCCTTCGCGAACGCATCTAAGGCAACGAGACGAAAAAATGAAACAAGCAGAAATCAGCCACCACGTCAGACGACGGAGAGTTCTTCCCATTCGACTTGTGTGCATCCGCGACGGAACTTCCACTGCAACTATTATCAAAGTAATGCCAAGGCAAGTAAAAAAAAATGAAAACAGGAATAAAGTGAAGTTCCTTTCGTTCCTCTCGGATGTGTGCGCTCTCTGGCAATAGCAGCAGTTTCCTCTTATTCTTCGTGTTTTAAGTCTCGTCTCGGCTCGTCTCTTTTTGTTTTACAACTTCGCAAAGATTTCCAGTTGAGATTGCAGATACTCTTTTGCTATTACTGGCGATAGATTACTTCCTGGCGAAATTCATAATGAAGGCATACACTGTCGCTGTGAACTTCTTTTCGTTTTTGTTTCTTTCTGCTGATGAGGTTGGTCTTATAACTTCCTTTTCCTATTAATAAATTTGTGGCGGATTACCGGGTAAAACTAGTTTGGAGCGGGCTGGATCACTCAATGAAAAGGACTCACAATGTTCTAGTGGGTAAGAAGTTTATCAATCTTAGTAATCACTGACTGCCGCGCATTCAAACTGATAAGGTTTAATGGGAAAGGTCATAAATATTCAGCGCCGAACGTTAATTTTGATAGAATTGTATAGTGGATTCGATTTTATGAAAATCTGTACAATTTAAGCAGATTATTGGGAATTTAAGTGACTTATCTTGTCATCGGTGAGATTAAAGGGAAAATATCGGGTTGGTTATAGATCGTCGGCTGCCTATGATCTCGATTTTCAATTGGGATAAGTGATGCGTACACCTGGACTGACTGAAGCCAATCATGAAATACTTAAAAAAGCAGTCATAATGAGTTTTGATATAATCTGAAACAGTCAAGTTATTGTAAGTGCTGCTAGAATTAAATTTTAAGTAAAGCTTTCCTAAGCTTAGGCGGCAGTAACTCAGGCAAATGTTTGTCTTTGGCAGGCAATATGGTCTCATCTGTTGCTGTTACATTCACACCTATTAAAATAATGGTTCTAGGTATCAGCACGAATATCGTAAACCTCGATTTATTGCCATGAGGCTTTTATGATTCTTGTTTCTCAGCATTGAAATTAATTTTTTGTGATTTTGTCCTCTGAACCTTCATACTTTTCACGGTTCTATCTATCCTTATCCTTGGTCGCCGTGGTGTAGTGGTAAGTGCATCGACCGCGGCGCAGAAAGTCTGGGTTCGATTCCCGGACGGGACACCTAGCATTTTTTCACGGCACCACCTCTTTCGAGTTGCTGACAATACTCAAAGAGTATTAATTGTCTATGGAAAGCTTCTCAGCTCGCCGTTCGGAATCGGCAAAAAACTGTAGGTCCCTTCTACTCGTGAAGAACAGTAGCATGCACAACACGAGTAGTTGTTGTAGAAGCTAAGCCCTGGGCTGTAGTGCCACTCAATTATTATTATTATTATCTATCCCTTTATTTCATAGTCGCCTTTAAACAGTCGTTGTCGCTGTCGCTTCAGTCGCTGCAGAACATTTGCATTAGTATAGAATTTTAAAATTCAACTTTTTGCAAGTCTACATTCTTTTCATTCTCACACCGTACCTGTGTAAAACAGAGAAGTAAATCTTTAAGCTTTCTATTTCTGCAAGGAAATATATTTTGAAATTGTCTTGCCACTATTTGCAGGAATGCGGAGGCGAAACACACCGTCTGCGGGGTCAGTTTGACTAAGTGTGAACATTTTCCAAGGGTCGTTGCAGTACCGCAGAGTCAGAGACGTTAGGCACTGCGAAAAGTATCCAGACAGCAGCATACACGGAGTCTGCACTTGTTGAGCGATCAGTAGTATGTTGTGTTGTGTTGTGTTGAGTGCACACTGAAGCAGATGTATACAGGTTAGTTTGTATTGCACGAAAACAAACTGTACAGGAGTACTAATCAAGCCCAAGAACAAAAGAGAAGTGAGCAAAGCGAAAACATTCTCTAAAAATTAAGCGACTCAAGGCGTTGGTTGCCGCCGCCCCTTGCCTTAAGCGTTAGTAGGAGTTAGCTCCTGATCTCAATAAGGTGTGATGGCACAAGACAAACTTCCGCTAAGAGATGAGGATTTAATGGTTTTCTCTGGCGCACATCCAAACAGAGTTAAATTTTCGCCTCTGTGTCTGTGCCCAATCCAATACCTTGCATGCTGCACTGTATTCAATGCACTCCTTGTACATGCAGTGTGCTCCTTGGAGGGGAAGGGGGATAATGAGTGGGATGGTTTGGGTTGCGCCAGAATGCATCGCGTCAGAAGATGCAATTTTACTTTGCTGCTCGCTGTCTGCTGCTTGCTTAGAGGACATATTGTGCGCCTTTGACAAAAAAAGCAAATCCAAAAAAAAATAATTAAATTTTACTCCTTTTCTGTTGTCGATACGGTTTTGTTTTCCTTTTACTCTTTCATTCCAACCGGGTTCTGCAGCGTTGTTTTGCTTGGACTGGGGCAGGATTTTTTTGGCTCTTTTTTGGGATTTGAAGACTTGTTTCGCATGTGCAACAAGTGCACAAGTGGAATAGGCAATGGACTTGGGATATAGGGAAATGCTGTCGGGCAAGTTGCTGGGCAGTGCAGATAGATCTCGACAAGACGGTGTTAGGTAGAGACATTAAAGAAATGTTAGCGCATGCGTCCACTTTAAGCGTGTCAGTAACAAAAAAAGCTGCGCGACGAACATTAATTTGACAGGAATCGAATATCAGACTGGAAGTGAATGTGAAGATTCCCATTTAATTGCTCCTTTTTCCACTTCTTTTTAGGGTGGCAGTACAGTTAGAGGTTTACTTGGGCATTAACTAACATGCCCACTCTTGTAAAAGTTACTTATTGGTCACAATTTCAGTATTTGATCTAACTTCTTAAGGGAACTTATTCGACTTAAGATTAAAGCTCTTTCTTAAATGGAAACTATACCCCTCAGTAGAAAAGTAAGGTGGTGAAGACATGTTTGGTCCTGTTTGCGTTGATGGCATGTGGAGGAGAAGATTTAACGACGAACTCTATGGGCTGCACCGCGGCATGTGCCTGGTCAAGCGTTTTCGGATACAACGGTTAGATAGCTAGGCCATGTAGAGCTTATGGACTCCACTGCTCCGGTCCGAAAAGTCTTCGAATCTGAGCCATTGGGACAACGCAAAAGGTCTCTGTTCTGGTCTAGGCTTTTCCGCATAAGTGGAGAATGACCTCAATCAACTTTGATTGCGGAACTGGAGGCAGCTAGCGAAAGGTTGTGCTGGCTGGAGAGGCATGTTGGTTGAGGTTCAGGGCCACCCCGGACTGTAGCGCCAGAAGAAGAAGAAAACATTTTGAACGATAGTGATATTTTCTGTCACATAATAAGTTGTTCCATAAAATCTGGTAGGTTCTTAGAATTTGGTTTCTCAAAGTGTTGCCGAAAGTGAATTTATTTTGTTAGAATGTTTATACCCGAAACTTACGATGCATTTTAGGCGGCAATATCTGGCCGGATTAGTTTTGAAATATTTGTCCAGTACGAGACTTAATTTTTAATGATCAGATCAAAAAAAAAAGTTTGTCCATAATTAATTTCAATCCGCAATGAGTTTTGTTTGGTTACTGCTTTATTTTATTTTTCTAACATTTCTCGTAATATTAAGCGGCTAAAAGTATCTTAATTTCAAGTTGTATCAGAAACCCGCAAAACTGACAGACACACATAGTAGAATCCACAAACGGGATAACGCTTGAAGGTTGATTATCTCAAAGCTGAGTGAGAGAAGTTAGGTTGTGGAAAAACTGCACGTAAGTGTTGCCACATTTCAAAGAGTTTCCGTACTTCTTCAGAAGTTGCGTGTCAGTATCTGTATTTTCTTGTTACCAGATATACACACTACTATTAAGAAAAATAACTTTAGTGGGCTACAGAAACTACTCCTATTGCTTTCACATCAGTAAAGGTGACTTGCAGTTTATTACCGAATCCGAACGGCGAAAGGTTTTTACTGATAATTATTACCCTTTGAGTGTCAACAAATCGAAAGGGGGTAAGTGCCGTTAAGTCCAGGAGTCAAACCTGCATAAGAACAAAACTAAAATAAAAAAAAAGCAATGTGCATCGATAAAGCAGTTGCAACTGCCAAATTTTTGCAAAATCGCAGCCAACGCTATGGAGTTCCAGATGTAGCCAAATCCTCTGTTAAAACGATTAAGAGTATAAGAATACGCCACTTAAAATAAATTTGCGGAAAACATCATGAATCATGAGTTTATTTATTCCTGCCATTTAATAAGTTGAAGTAAATCAATGTCGAGAGTTAAGAACCGCCTGGTATGGTATGGTTTTTTATTAACAAAACAAATTATTAATATAATACTCCACGTTTGCTTTGTATGAAATATATGGATATCTTGACTACGACTGTGTTAAGGTCCGTTGAGAGCCTATTTATATTTTTTTAATTTTTGAAAAGATTTTACAAAAGTTAAACGGTAGGATTGCAGAGTATTCGGGTAAGGATATGTGCTTGTTGATATTGTGCAATATTGTGCATGACACACTTGTGAGCATTAAACAGGAATAGACTTAGATGAATTCTATTACTGAGTGTAAGAGAGCACATGGTGTCGCTATTCGCGCCCATCAATGATTATGGCAAGCATTTTACCGACAATTTTCAAATATTAATTTAGTGTTCTATAATCTAACTTACTTATAATCTAAACCACGGCGACCTTGGCGTAGTGGGTAAGTGCGTCGACCGCCGCGCAGAAAGTCTAGGTTCGATTCCCGGACGGGACAGTTCGCATTTTTTCACGGCACCACCTCTTTCGAGTTGCTGACAACACTCAAAGAGTATCAATTGTCTATGAAAAGCTTCTCAAATCTCGCCATTCGTAGTCGGCAAAAAACTGTAGGTCCCATCTACTCGTGAAGAACAGTAGCATGCACAACACGAGTAGTTGTTGTAGAAGCTAGGCCCTGGTCCATTGTGGGCTGTAGTGCCACTCAATTATTATTATAATGGACTTCTGCACAGTAAAACTAACACTTCAAGAAAAATAAATGAGAATTGAAAAAAATCGATTTATGACTTCTAAGGTCACACAATTGACGAAAGTCTCTTTTTTCCTCCAACAGGCGTCATGTCGTAATCGCAGCAATTCTTCCCTGAGCTAATATTCAACAAACAAAATTCTAATTATATCTTACACGTAACTGCACAAGAAGATCACCGACAAGCGACCAGTAAGATTGTAGATCTGAACAAATTTTCGAACAAGAAGCTGATTAATTTATGATCTTTTCGATTTGTAAGAGCTATGTCCGTTGTCTTGCCATCATCTTGCCATATCTTCGATTCGAGCACTAATTATAGAATTATCTAAAAATTTCATTCATAAAATAGGCGACTTAAAGCACAGATGTGCGAAGAGTCACGGTGAAAAGTTGCGTGCACATTCATGTGGAATGTTTGATAGATGCTTGCTTGATGTTGATGGTTAGGAAATGTTTGTTTTTCGAAACTGATTGAGTGGAAGATTTATTTTAGTTTCTTGAATGAACTTCTAGGATGTATTACGTAAGTGCAATGTATTTCTTTTCGTAGAAAAACAAATCCTAATGAGTTTGACGAGTTTGATCATAGTTGGAATCTATATACAATTGTTTCTTTGTCAATTGTTTTCTGTTGTTCAAGTTAAAAGAAAACCAAGGTTTCTTTGACAGCTTGTCAAAACTATTCTTTTAATTTATGATTATTATCTGCGACCGTTTTTAACAAATTTCTTAAACTTCTATAGCAATTCGGATTTGCAAGCAGATAACTGAAAAATTGAAAATAATGGATGAGAATTAAAATAGTAGCTATAAAAACTACGTGTCCAATGTCCGCGTTGACGCTGATATAGAATAAAATAATCAAACGTATAGTATACAAGTCGTACTGTGTATAAACGTTAATAATCCGATTGATTTACGGGAGGCCTTATATCTGCATTGATCCGTAGCAAATGGGGAGTTAAAGCTGGCGTGCTCACACTGGTAATCGACTTCGATTTGAACTGCTGGTGCATTTGCAAAGTTTCTAACCGTCTCTTTTCACCAGCATCGTGCGGACACACTTTTTGGAAGATCGTACACTCTACGCATTATTCCTCTTTCTTACTACAAAGAAAACAGTCCAATCGGATAAACCATTCAAAGATATCGTAGATACAAGACATTCAAAAATATCGGTCCCTATTAAGGCTCCTACGAAAGAGTAGTGAGATTAGGTTAAAAAAAAACATCTGTCAAAGGCCAAAAACGTTGTCAAATGACACGTTATGTTGTACTTCTGGTTGAATATGTCATCATTGCCTCTTTCTCATACGACATTCAGAGCTGTCAATTTTTTGATGCACAAAACGTAACGCGATCAATTGTATGTACACGACTCTCTATTCTCTTATTTAACCATAGTTGCGATGAATTTTTTGGTTCAGATTTTCAGCTGTAAATTAATTCTATTTGGATATTTCAACATTGCACTATGTGATATATAACATTTGAAAGATATCATATTCTGTTGGGTGTTCGATGATTCGTTAGATGATTTGGAAATGTAATATGTTCCTAATTAATTCGTACGCTATTATCGTACATAATTCACTTTTCATTGAACGCAATCATTAGCTTCTATTTCGGCAGTGAGTGGTTTTAATTAAATCTTCTAGCTAAATGAAGCCTGTCGACTCTCAAAAAAGCTATAGTATTGCAGACGCAGCTATTATTACCGCTGGTAATACATTTCAAACTCATCCAAAATACAGGGAATCCTTTTTAATACTTTCTTTTAAAAATGAAATTAAATGCAGAAAATATTTTTTTCTCCATATATTATGGTTTTGTCAGTCAGAACAAGCATTCACATTAATTAAGAAATATAAAGTCACAGAGCCACTTTCTGGAAATATAGTAAGTTTTTAATATTTCTCTAAGTATGTATCTAGTATGTTCAAGCATGAGGTATGATACTGACTTTTAAACAAGATTTAGGGAAAATCTGACGCTTATGATAATTATGTTAAGAAAATCTAAGATTTACAAAAGATAATAGGACACGCACAGCCTGAGCTTACCTTGAACTTAAACATCAATTTACTGCTTTTTTGCTCTTTAACCCTTGCGTATCTGATGCTGACTGCCTTAGAGAATTATTTGAATAAATTCAATGAATTTAGTTCGATTGTCAGATACCTTTACCTAATCTGAAGCGTCGTTGTAAATATACTTCGAGTAAACTTAAAGTATCCGCCAGCAAACCCAATTTTTTTTTTTTTCGAAATGAATTATAATTCGAATCGAAATAGGGGAACACATGAATACCGCGTCAAGGATTGCGACAACGACGCTTAGTATTTCTTGTCGGTGGGGGGCAGATGATAGCACACAATATAGACAAAACAAATGCAAATTCCAATCTTAAGTCACGTACATGTGGCGAAAGCATTTTAGCAGACTCTCGACCCTCCTGGAGTCTGATGAGTTACGTTTCATCAGGAGAAGACAACAAACAGAGTCAGGCAGGAGACGGAATGCAGCCCTCTCAAGAAGACACTTCTAAATGCAACAGGTACACTTCACATCGCCCTTGGGGTGGGTTTTAAGTGAAATGTGTTCTGTTTGCATCTGAAGTACATTATCTACTCGGTTCGGGTACTTTAAGGTAACTTATGTCTGCTCAAATGAAGATGATTACCAATAAGAGTCAAGGGGCAATCTCTTTCTCTCGCTCTCTCTCATACCTCTGGTCTGTTGTATTGTGTACCGAATAGCGGAATGATGTAACATGTTTTCCTTTTTTTGAGTTTCTCATTTTTTGGCATTTCCATGGATAAACTGGAAAAGGTCAGTAACATTGATGTGAGTTAGTTGCCTGCCGTTAGTTTGTGAAGAGGGGTTAATGCATTTTTAAATAGAACCGGAGTCTGGCTCTCTTAATTTTTAATACGGTCTGGGGATTATTTGATAAGACAATGGATTTGTGAGAACGTGCCCAATAGTGAAAATAAGGTTTTTATTTCATAAATGACCCTTGATAATATGGCGTAGTGAAAGGATAGCCCCTGGGGTCGGACTTGACAATTCAGTTGAATTTTCGAGAGTATCAACTTTTGAGAGAATGTACTGACTTCAATTGTGATGGTTGAGTATTGGCTGGTCGAGTGCAAGTCATGAGCTTTTGGTAGTTATGGAAGAAAGGATTTTTTGGTACTTCAGAACTTAAGAGTATTCGTCTGACAAGTTACCGAAACGAGAGGACAACATGGATTTCATTTATGATGTTTGAAAAGGCTTGTTTACGACCACAGTAGCGGAGGAAATAAAATAATGATGACTAGTAGACTATATTCCCATTAGCATGTTACGAAAATGTCCTAAGGGATAAATCATTTCTTCGTTTCTAGAAAGCCAAGTACATGTGTTAGAGGGCAATAGTTGCAGTTTCATTTAAGAATGGAAAAACGTTCTCTTCGTGACTTAATTTATCATGATCTTTATGACTTGATATTAATGTTTTTATTTGCTTCAAGTATTTCTACAGCAAAAAGATCCAGTGCGTGTATTTTTAAAGTAGCCATGAATAATATATTAATGTTTTGGGGGACTTTCCACTGAGACCTTGATAGAGTGTTTTTAAATCTAATTTAATGTCCCCCCTCCTGTTTTGTATATCGATGTTCCTTAAAAACCGGAAATAAGGAAAAAACATTTTTTTTAATGAAAATTGTTAACTAATGGACATTCCGAGCCCATTAGTGTTGCTGCTGAATTCTTGCAGTAGCGGATTGCAGCTGCCTAATTCAATCGAGCATCTCTCTGTCACAAAAGGGTGACAAAGAAGAGGTAATTTGTCGGTGTTCGAAAGAGTCGGTCGGCTAAGCACTATTAATCGCTCGCTTTTGGATTTTATCCCAGATAGGTGCGTTTAATTCAAGATTGAGCCTCATATAGGCTTATAAAGTCAAATCAGAGGAAGTGAAATGTTTTTATTGGATCTTTCTACGAAATGTAGACATTTGGCGGCATTTATAGAGGGTGTTGAGTTGGTACACATACTGAGGATGGAAAGCCTTTCGGTTTTTACACCGCAAGAGCTATCCTTGGGTAATGACTGATTATTTTGATAACGCTTAAGTGATAGGAGACAGCATTGAGTTTCGGATGCATTCATTTCCACTCTAATGTTTTAGTCCCATTCAATTAGGCTGCAGTGTTGGAATTTTTTGTGCTTAACATACGCAATCTTCGAAGTCTACGATCGAAGAAGAGGGAAGTATTCATTGGTTTATGTTAAGTTGATTATCTAAACCTCTTATAAACCACTATGGTCCATGGTAGTTCTTCTATACATATATCTCTTAAATGATTGTTGGTAAATGGTTTTGTAAAGAGTTCATGCTTGGAAATTTAACACTCTCAGCATTGAACCGTTCCATTTTACTAACAAAACCTTAATCCGATCATAATCACTTTCAATGCCATAACATGAGTGTGCTTTTCTTTTTTTGAAGAATTCTTGTGAAATGAAATCTACATGAAAATCTGTACGATTTCCAATTGCAGAAGAACCATCTCTTGTTTAAAAAAAATACAAATTCTTGCATCCCTGCAAATAATCGCAATTGGAACAGCAAAATTAATTCAAAATAACTATGCAATCAAAATTCCCATATACATAAAGTTACCTGCAATATTTGACAGCAACGTTCTGGCGACGCCGATTTTTTCTATAACATTTACAAGAATCTCACTTAGGAGACTACGCAGATCATTTTGAAATTCGCATATAAATATGTAGTCGCACGAAGAATTTATTGTCAATTAAAATTCTACCGAATTCCAGATCAGTGTGTACCACAGAATTGCATGGTATGCGCGCACCCGCAAAAGCCCATCCAACCCGGATGGAAGCCAAATGACGCGCTCGCATTTTGGCGCCTTAACTGCACTTCACCTCCCTGTGGCTCCAGGTTGGATAGACTCCATAAACTAGTGCGACTGTCTCATAATTTGTTGTTGTTACTGCCGTGGTGCTGCCGCTGTTTTGATTTGCCTCCAAATGTTGACAACTGTGGCGACAATTCTGCTATTTCACATTTTAAGGTGTGCGAGGCGCTCAGCGGCGGCGGCGGTGGCGTGGTTACGTTGCTAGTTTTCATATTTTCACGTCATCTTCTGTTTTGCTTTGCTGTGAATGTTTTTTTTGTGTCCGTTCCATTCGCATAGCGTGGTAGGAGTAGAGCTCTGACTCTCCAGGTCAGTGATAGAGTATTTTTAGAACCTTGCATGAAATGATTGACATGTCATTGCATTTACATTTCACTGCACTTCTCTACTTTACACTTGCAGATATCAAAACGGTAGGCGATGAAATAATGCCCCCAAAGGATCGACAGATTAAGACCTCCTATTATGGACCTGCTGACACCCGTCTCCATCGATGATGCGTGTCAATTTGAAACGGGCGAATGTGTGCTTGCGACGACAGACAATGCTGGGAATCGCTATGCTATGCATGACAAGGGAAATCCAAAAGTTACATCCCCATTTCTTAAGTCCAATTACAAGTACAAAAGAAGAATACGACAGATACTCCCGCCAGAGGGTATCACACAAGTGATCCCCATAAGTAAGAGAAGCAACATTTCGCTGGTGACAGAACCGGAACAATCGGAAACGAAACATTCGCGGCATCCAAGGCTGCCGCTAATTGATAGTTATTTTGAACTCATCGCATTGGGATTCATAGCAAGCGCTGTTATTATATTTCGTGATATTTTGTTGAATTCGCTGAAACGTGTCCCCCGTGCGTGGTGTCGGGTGTGGTGTATAAATAGCAATAAAATTCATCATCGGCTAAGTAAGATGTCGGGCGAGGTGAAAACATTTGCCACGGATGGATGCAACCAATGGAGAAGGTATGCGGCGAACGCGGCAATACGATGGAGTAAATCATCCGGTCTAGAGTGTTTCAGTGCAAGCTTGAAGTTAATTTACTTGACACTTTTTATTGCCCTCTGGATGACAGTTTATGAAGTGGAAGGTGAGTATGCGTGGAGTTGTTGTAGAGCCGCGTGAAATGAAATGTTGTTGAGTTATTAATTGATTTAATTATGAAACCTGAAACTGAAGCATTGACAGTTTAATATACCCGGTCTAGACAAGAATGACACGTAATTCCTTGGAGTTTGTCGCAGTGTTTACTTTTCATTTGACGCTTGGTCCAAAATATAGTAATGAAGTTTTTGCTTGGAGCTCTTGACGATTGCTGATTGATTTCAATGGAAGACAAGCGTTATTTAGTCATTTGGCACGTTGCGCCTTCAAATAGCTCAGAAGAAGTTGAGTTTCGAAAAAGAGAAAAACTAGCTTCTTCAAATTTCAAGTGAAGTTCAGCTGTCACTTGAGCATCTCACATTAGGCCTACTTATTTACTTTAAAGTAAACGCTGTTTGGTTTGCAATTAAAGAAAAACTGAATAAATTACGATACAAATATTTGATTTACCGTAAGTCCCTCTATCTTACTTCCTTCACTCTTTATGACAATCTAATGGATTGCGGCTGCAACACGGTATCAACGGCTTGCAAATGCATTTCAAATAAAACGTAGACGCGGCGTTAAGCACTTGTGGAATATAATTGCTTGGCAAATATTATTCACCTTCTTTTCCTCTATTTACTTGACAAAGATTTGCTGGTTGAACACTTACCAGGTTCCTAAATCTGTCAGTCAGTGCAGAGTGCTATCGGGATGTATACAGAGAATAGTCTTGCCCATTGTGCATTTGCATTGAGAACTGCATGGTGAGAGAGTGACATTTCATTTCATTTTTATGATCACATTTTAGTTTCTTTAAACTTTTCAAAATAATTCATTTGAGTTTACTTCAATCAGCATTTAATGTTAATTTTGTTTGCTTCGGTTAGAGTTCATGTGGAAAAGAAAAGAATGACAGACTTAACGTTATAAGAATTATAATTTTATGTAATTTTTAAGTTACGTCTCTACTTTTGTGTGTTGAACCGAAACACGGTGTGAAGTCGTTAAATACTCCAGTTATCTTATTTTCAAAATATGTACAGTGAAATCTTTCACTGCGGACAACCTTAGATAGACAAATCATATTAAACAGAAAACTTCAAGTCATTTAGATATTAGTTAATTACATGATACATATATAATGAACAAAGCTTCAGAAGGAAGTTTTTTTGTACCAGATGTCTTTTAAAATTTTCTCCCAAATCTGACCTTCCATTCAAAATTTGCTGTGTTGATCCCTTCTATAAAATGCTGACTGTTTGCTTCTATCAGTTAACGAATCGAGTAAATCGCAAATAAGGAAAGGGAAAAGAATATTCACTGATCATGAAGGTATCCCGGAAAAGGAACAAGTCTTCCGCTGGCAGATAATCTGAAAATATCCACTCCTTCGAAAAAAGTATATCAGTTGTGATCTGTAGTGCAAACTTGATAGTTGTTGTTACTACCATTTTTTATATCGTTCATTGTCTTGTTCTGTTGAAGGTTTTTGAATACCATTGGAACACATATTTTCAAAAGTTGGTCCATTGTAGTATCAGGGAGCAGACTATATTTCCTGTATTTTGTTTTGTCTTACTGCGATATGGAACCCGTAGTACATAATCAGCTCTTGCATCAAATATCTACCACTTGATTAGAGAAATGGAAATGGCATCGGAAATGATTTTCAGTGTTCTTCCGTAAATAGGTGAAGCCTATTGTTCGCAGTTCGTCCCGTCAAGAGTTAAAAAAAAACTACCGTGGATTTTGAGAATGCGCTTGGTGTGCCTATATCCTGGAGGTTCATGCCACATCGGGTTATACTCCCGAGAGGCACTCCTATCGATAACCCTTTACCAAAGACGCGGGTACTAACCTTAGGAATAGCTTGACTGTCGTTGCAGACACAAATACCCCGCCCATTGGCACTTGACAATATAAAATAGTGCGTTTCCGTTTGGAAAACCGACCCAAATTCACCAAATGAGACGAGTATTCTGATGTTGTCGTCCACGAAGTGCTTGCATTCGTCTTATAGGCACGCTTTAAAATTCAACAATATTGCTTTTCTGCCACAGATTCTTGCCAAAGCCAGTCCTGAGCTGTATTATTTGTGCCAACGCGTGGGATTGTAAATCTATGAAACTAGAGTCATAGAAAATACGATGGGTCTTAACTTCAGTGAGAGGCAAAACAAATACCATTTCTTGTTAGTCGAAAAAACCCCTGGATTGTGCACCCCATGATGTGGATATCAAGGGGAGAAATTTAAAAACAAAACATCGAGACTAGAGCCATAAATTCCCTTAATCTGATCCAAAACATTGGTAGTTTTCGTTCTTTTCCGTCGATCTAGAGTTGCCTGTGTGTTTGAATACACAGCGTATACAAGTGTAAGGGAGCAATATGCGTTTATTGTAAATTAGTTTAAATTATTATAATAAATTAATTAAATTGAACAAAACCTCCATTAATGTGTCCCTCTTCCAAAATGGGATTTTTTGATTTCTTTAGGGACAGTGGGACACGAAGATCGAAAGTGGTACTGTTCCACCGAAAGCGTATGGTCTGCTTAGGAGCCGCTACCATCTTTGTACCGGTATCGCTTCAATGTGTACCTCCAGGTCATGTGGGCTCAAAATGATTTTGTATTAGCAGAAGTCTCAAATTGACCTACATACCTTTAATCATCACAAAAGCTTAACGTGGCTGTTCTTTCAGTATCAAAGATTAAGGCGGCAAGAAACATATGAATTAACATGGCTGCCAACCGCAATAAAAGTCAACCAAGCAAGATCACCATGATAGACAGAGACATAGAAACATTTGTTTTTACCTTATTTTGTTCTTTGTTATTTGTAGTTTTCTCAACCTGTCATATTTACTATCTACCCCTTCATCTGTCATTAAATCAGGACATTTAGAATAGCATAGTGGTCTTGGTGGCGTAGTGGGAAGTGCGTCGAGCGCCACGCATAAGGTCTAGGTTCTATTCCCGGACGGAACACCTCGCATTTTTCACGGCACCACCTCTCTCGCGTTGCTAACAACACTCAAAGAGTATCAATTGTCTATGAAAAGCTTCTCAAAGCTTGCCGCTCGGAGTCGGAAAAAAACTGTAGGTCCCTTCTACTCGTGAGAGAACAGTAACACGCACAACACGAGTAGTTGTTGTAGAAGCTAGGCCCTGGTCCTTTGTGGGCTGTAGTGCCACTCAATTATTATTATTATTAATTTTATTATTTAGCATAGCCCTACATTGACAAAAGTTCAAATTTACTTTTCAACAGGTAAAGAAAAATTTCATTCTAAATGACCTCGAACGACATGACTCATTACTTTCTTGGTAAAATATTATCACGTGTTGTCATCCTTGTACAAACATTTCAAGAAAGTTTGCATCTGGGATGCAAATCTCCAATAGCAACCACTTCACAAGCGAGTTTGATACGTCAGACGACTTGGCTACCTAAAGCGTTGAGTGCCAACGGCAAATTTACGAGCGCCAAGTCTCTGAAAGTCGCCTGTCAATTGCATTATAAAGTAAGCAGGCAATGACATCAAAGCAGACGCCTCACTCAAACATCCCTCGAACACGTTTGTACTGCACTGCACGTAAATCACATCCTATACATTTGTATGATTACAAAATAAGCTTTTTGGCCCCTTTCCATCGCCAGCATGTGGCCGGTACTCATTTCCCTGACAATTTAATCTATTTCCCTTACACTGAAAATCTTCATAATTTTTGGTTGCTTCGTTTGAAGAGAGGAAAACATAAATTATTTACGACGACCGACTCTGAGGAACTGCGGCGACAGCGGAAAGATGAGTCTTGGAGGAGGACTCGTGAAAGTACGAGACATTATTCGTGAACCTTGACGTTGGCTGCCAAAGAAGCACCGAGCAGGCAACTACAGCAGTATTGAACCCGCTGGCAATCAATGCCAAGGTGCCGCTTAAAAATAATACTACTCGCCGCTCCTTCTGTGTGAATTCCTAGGAGAGCTGCCGGTGTGACAAGTGGATACGATTAAGATCGGCGAAATTATCCACGCGAGAGCTAGAAAATTGCCGACACAGCATCATCGTCGCCGCCTGCTGCCATCGTCGCCACAAACTGTATACTGTGCGCAGTGCGGGTCGTTGATCGTTTGAGTCCCAAACGTCTCGCAGATAACTGACAGTCGGTCGATTGTACGAGCAGCCCTGTTGGGATGGTGGCGGTGGCGCCCAGTGCGCTTACAGCGCGAAACAGATCGATCAGTACACTACATATTTTCCGCTTGCTTGCCTCTGGCTATTTTAGGTAATTCCGTGAGTGTGCCTCCGTCTGCTTGGAAGACCTATAAGGCGATCGTAAATTTGACGTGAGAAGAGTACAAGTGGACGTGGGGGTGCACCAAATCCGCCCCCGCGCAGACGATCGCCGGCGTAGTATAATAACTTATTGACGCTTAATGAGCGCTCGTCTTGCTTGGCTTACTTAACTCCCCGATCGCAGCATCGTTCAGAAGAGGATAAAACAAGCGGACAGACAACAACAACCGTAAAACAAGCGGTTCTGTCGGCGGCCATGGCTGACTAATTTTGGGGGAATAATTGAAATCTAATTGTCATTGCGCAGAATAGCCAGTTCGGCCAGCAGACGGACGACGCCGCCGTCGACGTGACAAATGAAGTGCGCTCGTTCGGTTAAGACGATCGACGACATATTAGCACTCATTAGGAATTGGATGGCTTTCCGTTTTGTCGGGGATTAGTCATCGATCTCCCAAATTGATGTGATATAACCGCTGTCCTCGTAAAGGCGGTACTCTTACGTAAGGGGTTTGCGAAATGTTTTTGCCTGATGATTAATGACTCAACAATTTGAATCGGATTTGCTTAGCATCTTGGGATTTCGGAGAAACTCAATTGTCAGATACAATGTTGCGGCAACATTGGCCAGAGAGGGTGCAAGCGGCTACTTGTGTCTGTAGTCATTCAGGGTTTCAGTTGGCAGTCACGTTTGCCTTGTCTGCGGAATTTATAAGCGCATTCGATCGGCAGACTGAAATATTGGCAACGGAAGCACTTAACGTTGGACCTGCACGCACGAACGAGAAGTGTTGTGGGCTATGGCAATTGGTCAGGGAAAATTTGTGGAACTGACTTATTGCCTGCTCAGCAAGGCGGTTTGAAGAATGTCCAATGGGGTGGACTCGGCGTGACTTCTGTCAGCACAATGCGCAATACTTTTAATGAATGTGCATCATATTTAAACGCGATGGCGTCGTGTGTGTGATCTTTTGTCTCGTCGAATCAATCTATTTATTTGATTCAGTTTTTCTTTACAAAACTGAGTATAAAACGACTTTATTCATATAAATGATTTTAAGTTGTACATAGGTAAATTATTTGCCGAGTCAAAATGTAGTTTTCTAATTTTTTGTGAAACTTCAACCACATTCTTGTTTAAATCATATATTAATACTATAATTTCAACGGAAAATAAGGTGATTGCAAAAGTAAGCGCAGCTTGTTTTGTGCATCTTTATTATTTTTTTTCATTTCTTTGGTTGGTGCTGCACTCAAGGATCCTCAACTAGCATGTCTCTCCACTACAATTCACAATATTTAGTTAGTTGATTGAGATTCTTCTTCAGTTGTATATCTGCGGGAAAGATTTTTCGGGTCAAAGCTGTGTTCCCTATGCAGCCTACATGACCCAGCCAAGCTAAGTGTTACATACGTAGGAAGTTTGTGTGCAAGTTGCATGCAACTTGTCATTAAATCTTCTTTTCCTGATGCCATCTGTACAAACCACACCGAAATCGCACACAGAACTCTTCTCTCAAAAACAATAATACTTTCTATTTCATTTGAAGCAACGTCTATACCGCTGTGTGCTAGATCAGAAATCAATAAGGTACAGCTCCGAATTTCATTTTATAGCGTATTTAAAATCATTCCCCCAACAGATGATTCAAAGCAGAAATATTCTCAGTTTGTCTCTTTTTTAAGCGCGAGGAAAAATGTGATAGTGTTCGATAGTAAGTGATGGCGTCCGTTTCCCTTCCGAAAATTGATAATGTTCCTGCCTAATTCATAAATTAACTAAAGAAAACCATATGCGAAGTTGTGCATTTCCTACTTAACTGTTTTATGAGGAGGACTAGGGTGATAAAAGTGTTCTACAGAATCAGGTTCGTCATCCGAGGGGGTGTTGTTTCTTTGAAGTCAAATATCTCTTGACTTCAAAAAAAAGCAATTGACTTTATTTTGGTTCTGATAGTGCTGTCCCTATTTTGAGAATTGCGGAGGTAGCCGAAGACCTGGACCACCCCAGAATTGTTTCTGCACCTTGTGACCCTCTATCCGTAAGTGTTTTTTGAATGACAGTGCCATTTATGCTGCCACCAAACGTCTTGAGTGTTTTATTTAATTCTTAAACAATTAAATCGTTAAATAGTTCTAGCGAAAAATTGTTTTATTGTTTACTCCCAGAAGTTATATGAGATGAGTTTTAAAGACAAATATAAGAAACTTTTCGTCAATGAAGGCATTACAATAATGTTAATTACAATTTTTAAGGATTTTAAAAAAAATAAAGCTCATTTGACAGGAAATTAAATAAAAAGAAGGAAAGGGAAGGAATATACGTAGTGTTACGTTGTGGATAGGTATTTAAGTATGGTAGCTACAATCTTCATAAAGAATTCACTTAAACCCAAAGGGAACATTGTGATCTGGCTGCCGACCGGCTTTTGGATGAAAGTTCATATCTTTTAAATATTAATTTCAGATATATTAGTTAGCTCTTTGATTTAGAAGACGATCAGGTGCTTCCTTCTTCTCTTCATCCAGCAATACTCGTTGTGGTCGAAGTAATAAATATCCTATTGCAACGTGACTTCGAGATAATCCAGCGATTTTGCGACGACTGGAAGTTGCAAGTCAACTTCCGGAAGTGTGAAATCATCCTGTTCAGGACGCCTCTGTCCAAGGCCTCAGGGGATACAAAGAGAAACTGGCGTAAGTTTCGCATAGTGGATTCGCAAGGACGGCCGTTAGCTGTGAAAAATGTAGTCAGGTATCTTGGCATTTGGTTGGATCAGTACCTATATTTCAACAGACATATAGATGCGGCTCTGACGAAAGCCAAAAAGGCCTTTGCTGTGGCAAGGGGGTTGTTCTACAGCAGCCAACTTGATACCAGAGTGAAGGTCATCTGCTACATGGCCCTCATCAGGCCAGTCATGGCGTATGGTTGTCCAGTGTGGTTCAACGTGAGTTCTTCCCAGATGGAAAAGATGAGGGTGTTCGAGAGGCAATGTCTTCGGGCCTGCCTCCGGTTGTATCGAACACCTGAATCTCAGTACAAGAAATTCTATCCCAACGAGGTCTTGTATAACGAGGCAAAGGTGATTAGGATAGATAATTTCATTATTAAGCTGATTCGAAGGCATGTGGCACGGGCTATGACTTCGACTAACAGTCTGATCTTTGGGGCCTACTACCCCAATGAAATGTACCACGAGAGTGTGCGTCTTAAGGGCTTCATCCCTCCTGAAGCGTTCCTCTATTTAGATATGAAAGGCCTAATCCAGGATACGGAAGGATGTCCTATTATCTTCCATGTCGTACGTCGAACAGAGGACCGGCGACTCAACTACGAACACACTGTCGCACGCAACCGCGAGGATCTGCTTCGGTTCAGCAGAGCGATCTCTGCTCGAGACAGGAGAGAGTCTGCCAAAGAACGGCAATTTTACTGGTGGTTGCACCGTATTCGGCCTCCGCCGCCGTTGGCTTACCAATGATAGGGGACAGTTGGACATGGTAGTGGCCAACTTACATAGTTTTTAAGGGTAGGGTAGTAGAAAAAAAAAAAAAAAAAAAACAAAAAAAAAAAAAAAAAAAAAAAAAAACAAAAAAAAAAAAAAAAAAAAACAAAAAAAAAAAAAAAAAAAAAAAAAAGGTGTAGTTTAGGTTAGGTTAAATTTTAAGTTAGATTAACTTAGTTTTAGAAAAAAAAACTGAGATCTTTTAGCCAAGTTTTTTTTTTTTTAAATTTTCTTGGTGTATAATGTAAGTTAACTTTAAGATTTAAATCAAAATAAATAAAATCGGACGCCGAAAGGCATATTAAAATTAAAATTAAGATTAGATTAGCTTAGAGTGCCCGCATAGGGTCAGTAAGTTGGGCTAAGAACATTGTTCACTTAGGTAAGCTAGCTTTAAGTAATTTTGTCTAGTACGTAAGAAAAGAAACTGAAATAAAATCAACAAAAATTGCAAAAAAAAAAAAAAAAAAAAAAGCAATACTCGTTATGTGGTAGGCCCAGATTTACGGCGTGTCCACCCATAAAACAATTCCGTAAGGACTCCTAGTAGATATTTTTGGATACGTTTGCCATGTATATCGCCCAGTGATAAGATTTCTCCATCTCTCACAAACCTTGCTGTTCACTGGCTCTAAGATTCTTTCTAGCTGAGTTTTTGCTGCTTGACCCGGTGTAAATGACAATGTTCTCAACCGATATCGAAATCTATATAGCGGCTACACGAATAACCGTAATTTTGGAACACACTATAACTACATGGGTGTCTCAAGGATTGGCTTATTAGGAGGTCCTTTACCAGTTCTAGACCTATCGGCTTAGATTTCCCTAGGGTTGTTGTATTTTGAACCAAGTTTGACTCCTATTGTTGTCTGTTCGAAATCTTAGCTCTTCTTTAAATATGTATGCGCTGAATTTGAATTGAATTTTAATGCATTTTATTCTTCAATCTACATTATTTATATACTAGACAAAAATACTTAAAACTAGCTTACAAATTGAATCCATTGATCTTAAGTCTAACTTGCTGACTCTTCTTGAGTACTCTAAGCTAATCTTATAATAATTGAGTGGCACTACAGCCCACAAGGGACCAGGGCCTAGCTTCTACAGAAACTACTCGTGTTGTGCGTGCTACAGTTCTCAAACGAGTAGAAGGGACCTACAGTTTTTTGCCTACTCCGAACGGGGAGATTTCAGAAGCTTTTCATAGACAATTGATACTCTTTGAGTGTTGTCAGCAACTCGAAAAAGGTAGTGCCGCGAAAAAATGCGAGATGTCCCGTCCGGGAATCGAATCCAGACTTTCTGCGTGGCGGTCGACGCACTTACCACTACGCCACGGTGACCACAACTCTAAGCTAATCTAGGTACTATTTATTTTGCCTTTCGGCCTATTGGAAGTATTTATTATTAATATAAAAAAAATAAAATATATGACATTTTTTTAAATTAAGCCCAAGAATTTTTTTGAACTTGGACATGTACGTTTTATAACCTAACCTAAGCTTAACCTTACTAAACTTAACTAATTCTTAAGCCTATGAACAGCGTACTTAACTCTAAACTATAACATGATACGGACGCGTGTACCAAGGCGTATGTGTTATTTATATGCTTTACATACATATATAATATGCCGTGGTACACCTTTTTTGAATTTATTTTTTTGTTGTTTTTTTGTATATTTTATTTTTTGTATTTTTTGTATTTTTTTGTTTTTTGTTTTTTTTTTATTTTTTTATGTATGTATGTGCTTGTAATGCTGGCGTGAACAGTATTTTATCTCCTCCACCGTTGAAGTTGTTTTTTCTTAAATGTCAACCGGAGTGAGGTGTAACATTGTTTCAAGCACTGCGGTTGGTGTAGTGCGCCTGTAATTGATACGCACGACATTGTTGATCGTCTAAGTGTTGTTCGCTTTTCTAGTGAGGGATAGCTAAGGGAGATTTCCATAGGATGGATCTAATAACGACGGTGTACAGTAAGCTTATTATCTTTGGTTTTATTCCCCATCTTTTTCCTAGCGCTTACGTGCTTACATTGTTACCTTGCTGCCTTTTTAACTCTATCTGTTGAGTTTGGCTTCCAAATTAGGGTTAATGTGATAGGTGCAGTTAGAGAAAGCAATTGGAGCACCATTCAGTTTATGGTAGTCACATTAGATTTGGTATGGAGGACTAGAAGTGTACCAGCTTAATCTTAGATGGATTCATATTCAGTCAGCCCTTGGTGGAAAAATCTGACAGCACATTTATGGAGTTACCCATCAGTTCTCCGAGAACTTCGGGATATTTCCTCTTGAATTGAATCTCCAAAACGATAACTTTACCACCCCGTTGTTGGTAGCTTTGTCTTTGGATTAAAGCCTTTTTGGTTGATTTTCTATCACTTGCTTTATGGATTTAGTTTGTCAAGTAACCCCACACAAAAAGGCCAAGAGAGCTTAACGCTTTTTTCGCAAAGTTATCCTGCAGGATACATTCCATATTAGAAGTGATTTTCTGCTGGGAACCAATTAACTACCAAACTCTTTAATAATCGACTGCTATCAATTGTTTTTTTTTTTTTTTGTTGGAGGTTGGAAACACTGAACTGGACCATTGTACTACCAGGCAGTAACCTTCGTTTACTGTAGTTTTCTGATTATACGAAAAAAGACCATCTCCGGTTGTGCTGTTGGGAGACCCAACCGTCGACGGAAGTCCTAACCAAGAATAGCTCCTCTTAAGACCCTATCCCTTGATGTCCCGGGACCCTGACAAGTCTTAGTGAATTTAGTCTGCCGATGATATTAAGGACTATTTTGAAAGTGGTTAAAGGGTTGAGTAAGGCCTTAAACACAGCTTGGCTGTCGCTGCAGACGTAGATACTGCACCCCTTCCACCTGTTCTTCACATTATAGTCGGGGCCTATGAGGATCAAGAGACGTCAACGACTCATGCCGCCAATATTTTTCAAAATTGCTCTATTCAAATACGAACACAAAGTTCGAAATGATTGCAAGTATAAGATTAGAAAACATAAGATCCACTGCTGAATTGATTAAATACATTTTACTCCCTAGTTAAAGTCTTACACATTAATTCCTTTTTCCTTGATCGCTTATTGCCCGATCGTACATACTGAACTTGCTCCAATCCCCCAAAAACAGGTTTTGGAAATTGATAAATTTCCCAGAGAACAATCACACCTCAAAACCTAATGACTCAGAGTACAGCGGAATTAGTGGTACTCTATTTAATTACGAACCAGCACCGGAAATCTGAAAACAGAAATTATCAAGGATCCCACATCGAAACCCAGATTCGTAATCACCTACCAGCCGAGTGTCCCAATAACATCGTCCGCCGCTAGACCACTCTTGCCGGTACAAGTTGACAGACAGAGAAACGATAAACGAAAAGATAAATTAACCGCACTACAGAAGCAAATAATTTATGACATTGTCCAGCGCTTTATCCATGTTCGATGCAATTATGGCCTACGCGCGACCTTGTCTTCAATTCTGTACGCGTTCACGGGAGCGTAAAACTCATAAATCGCCGTATATTGTGATCGGGTGCAGTGGCAGTGTCAGTGTTAGTGGTTTCCGACGCTACACGTCGTCCACATTTCCTATCCATAAAACAATTTGTCTTGAGAATACCTTTACCTCTAGTCCCCCACAAACGTACACAGACATCGTACTCGCCGTCACCGTCTCCATTAACGTGTAGTCAACGCATACATTCAGTTCCACGATGCACTGCGACCAAGTGCAAAGCGAGCAGTAGCCACAGCAGAAGCATGGCACGGTGGCATGCCACACCACAAGGCCTTTCACTTTAAAGTCGCGTGCGATTTGCCACTGCAATTATGTCACCTGAGTGGCGCGGCGGCAGCGACTTTTTTCTCTTTGGTTTAGAGTGTTCATATCTGTGTTTCATGTGTTCGTTTGTTGACGCTCAAATTAATTGATTAGTTTAATTATGCTGACCTGGATTTTGAGAGCAGTTTTCTGTATCTTGTAGCCGGAACATGCTGGATGGAGCGCGCGGACAATGGAAAATGCAAGAAAATCTTTGCCAGCGACTTGACGAAAGCCCAGTGCTGTAGCGCGAATCAAATGCACTCGTATACTGATGAGAGTCTGTCCAGTGTGGAGCACTTCTTTGTATTGGCTTTGGACGGTGACAAGAAGTGTTCACCTTGTTTAGGTAAGCTTTCGATAGATATGTCCCTATATGAAGCTTTCAAAAATTTAATGAACAATATTTTCCTTTCAGAAAGCTGCAAAGATGTTGTTTGCGGACCAAACAAACGCTGCGTCAAAAGACAAGGCCGTCCAAAGTGCATCTGCTCCCCACAATGTGGCTCGGGAAAGAAACACAAAAAGGCCCACAAAAGAAAGCAACAGTTACAAATCCAACAGAACGGCTCCCTGAAGCCACCACATGTCATCGATGTAAGTCGCAGCAAGGAGCATGTCTCATTAGTTAATTTTCATAGTCCAATAACCGTTAGAGATGTACGTAGTTTAAGTAGCGAAATTCATAGTAATCCGTCCGCTGTATCCACCATGATACTGACGAGTCCAGGAGATGAGATCTCCCAATCGAATAGCCGAAGAAAAAACCAAAGAATATCAACCAATCCCACCAAAAAGCAAGTCAATCAACCAATGGCCCATCAACATCGACCTAACCATCAGCATCACCATCACAGGAATCAGAATAAGGAACACCACAAACAGCAACAGGAACAGGGGCTAGAGCAAGAGCAGGGAAGACTGCAACTACAACATCGCTCAACGACGATGGCCAGACGCCGTCATGCCAACACGGACCGGAATAAAGGCGACAAAATTATTATAACAGCCGATGATCGAATCCGGCATAGTACAGAACGTGATAGCGATTTGCCCGAGAGCAATTCATTAGGAGACAGCGTGAACAGAGCAGCACCAGGTACCGGCACAGACACCCATCAGGCTCATCAGCAACCTCATGGTCCGCATGCCAGGCATCACTTGAAAAAACACGACAAACCAAAACGTAAGATCGTCGATCATAACTCAGTTTACAATGGCACGGCAACGATAATGACGACGACTGGGATGGGAATGGAGGTATCGGAGGGGAAGCGTAGCAAAATGAAGCAAACAGAACGACGACAACGACTACCGCAGACCTCCGCCGTTTTGCTAGCAACCTCGTTTGCCTCATCTGCACCAGACCAGCAGCGGGCCAAGAAGCAGAAACCCGGTCCTATGCTGCATCCGTCTGTTGGCACCAGCAGTAGTAGCGCCAACAACAGAGAGTTACACCTTGGGCAGGATTACGTTGACGATCTGACACTCGATGATAAAATCCACAATGAATTCTTCAGGAACGGTTTCCCGTATGCCCATCAGGAGTTGTCGGTAAGCATTCGATAAGTTGCAACCGCGACTGTGATGTCGACGCCAGGGTGCGATAGGGACTGGGACCACAGGGAAACTGTGTAACTCATGTCCAACCATTGCTCGTGGTCACAGTCGCTAACTAGCTCATTTATGTGTGTGCTAGCATCTAACCCACAGGCTTTCCATTTATCCAATTTACATGTGCATCGCCCCAACCATATACACACCCGCATCAATTCTCAATTGGAATGGGACGCGCAACTGTTTACGACAACGAACATGCATCTGAATTTCTGCGCTCATCTGTTGAATTGAATTTGGACTGCTGTGCGGTGCGAACAGACAGACGAAGATCGATACAATCATCCGGTGTGTGGAAGCGATGGCCGGACCTACAACACCGAATGCCAACTAAAGAAACGAGCTTGTCGGACGGATAATCATGCTCTGGTTGTTGCCTATCGTGGACACTGTCAAAGTAAGTACTCTGCTTTTGTTCTTTTTACTTTATTTCACGTGTATTTTAAATTCAATCCCAATTTTCACTGAGTTACTCGTAAACGAGTTTGCGAATGTCTGTGTCATGCATCGTTTGCTTCTGTATACATACATATGTACTATTATAAGAAATGAAAAATGTATGTTACCGTTATTTTCCTGGGTATGCCTTGAATTGAAAGTAGAAGTGATGAATATTGAGGTGTGGAAAATTAATACGCTGAAGCTAAGTCCACTGGTCAGGTAATGGTGTTTTGGCATTGTAACCCGATGCAGAAAAAAATAATTTTAAATCGGTGTCTACTGATCTTTAAAGAGATAGGCGCGGTTAACACGGATATTAAGGGTAACTAGTGACATCTGTACAACAAATGTGTTAATTAGATGAACTAGCTTAATGTGAAGCGCGACCGAAGTGCCTCTATCGCAAAAATTAGTTTTTATGGTTTCGTTGTAAAAAAAAACATAATATTCCCAATTTCTGTATGTTTCTCATAATATTTTGTGTACGATGCCATTTCTACCAAATTTTGAATATAGACGCATTAGAACTACCAATGAATATTTCTGTATAATAATTTTAAATTTAATAATAATAATTGAGTGGCACTACAGCCCATAACGGACCAGGGCCTAGCTCCTACAACAACTACTCATGTTGTGCATGCTATTGTTCTTCACGAGTAGAAGGGACCTACAGTTTTTTGCCGATTCAGGACGGCGAGATTTGAGAAGCTTTCCATAGACAATTAATACTCTTTGAGTGTTGTCAGCAACTCGAAAGAGGTGGTGCCGTGAAAAAATGCTAGGTGTCCCGTCCGGGAATCGAACCCAGACTTTCTGCGCCGCAGTCGATGCACTTACCACCTCGCCACGGCGACCACAATTTAAATTTGGGGAGTGGAAACAATTAAGCCACTTGTACACCATAATGTCTAAGTGAGACAGAGAGTGTCAACATGACCTTACAGATATTTAAGCCAAAGTCCCTCTGCGGTTTCAAACACCGAAACTCAATCTGTTCGCCAAACCCGGTAACCACAAATTTAAAAACGCAGTTTTGAAGAGTTCAATATCTATGTATCCAGTTATTGGTGAATTCGGAAGTATCGCAGATTTAAGAGTATTTAAATCAGTTCCTCAAATTTAGTGCAAGCCGCCGTGGCGTTGAGGGTAAGTGCGTCAATTTCCACGCCTCAGGTTCACGGCATCTCAACTTTAGAGTTGCTGAAAACATCAAAAGTAACTAATTTTCATGCCGTTCGGATTCGTCAATAAACCGTCGGTTTCCTCTGCTCGTGACCGAACACTGCTCTTGTGGGCTTTAACTCCATCCTATTTTACTAAAGTAAAACTCAAAACCCACCACCCATAACTACACCTCTTGTCAGCAGACAATTTGCAATCTGTCATCGAGGTCTTCTCCTTCGATCTCTTAATCGATTAATTTAAGTCAATTTTAATGCATCTCTAAAGCCACTTACTATTCATAGTCTCAAAGTGCTGAGACTTTCATTGAAATCGTTCAAGCCTCTATTCACACCTCTAAAAGCAATTAACCTTTTCACACGCTCCAGTTTGCCATCATCACTCAGGTGTATCGACATAGTTACCGTTTGTTGTGCTTTATTTTTATTTTCGTCAAAAGGAAATCCTTTCATTTGAGCATAAAATCACATTTCCTGCGAAAGTGGTTGTTGCAGTTGGCACGCTGCCTGAATGGGCTGGCTTGCATTCTCTGCTACAGAGGTGGTGGCAACTTCCCTCCCCCGCCGTTGCCGACGTGCGGAGATATAAAAACACGATGAAAATTTGCGCGCGTCTTCGGTGCTCGCTGCCATCGTCAGTGATGGGCGCTGACGACGGACACGATGATGTTGACTGATTTACATTGAGTTGGAGGTGCTGTGCGTTCTAGAGGCGTGAAAGTGTTTGTGAAATGAATTATATCGCATGATTGAAAGCGAAATTATTAAGTAAAAGCACGCAGAGCAAATAGCCTGCGAGAGAGGAACGACTTGCGTCGTAAAGGGAACAAAAGAAAAAGAAAAGTCTGCTCTCAGACAAGTGAATGCCATGGGAAAATTGGAAAACAGGTAATTTTGGTTTGTATGGGTGGCCTTCTGTTGAGTGTTGCTAGATACAATTTATGCTTATTTCAAAGTTTTACCGCATAAATGTAATATAACATAGGTATTGCATTGTAACACGTAAATTTCAACGCAACGTTCTTATAACGTGGCTTTTGAGCTTGTAGGATTGATCGCTGTTGAAGGGTTGCGCAGTAACCGCACAATCTATATCTGTCAATTGCTTTAAAAAATTGAACCGAATGAGCGCGTACTTAATCCACTTCACAAAGTTTAGAGCTTGAGGTCTTTTCTTACAGTAAATATTAAAAGACTTATGAGTGCACAGTAGAGAATTTTATAAAATAGGAATCGTGCACTGCGTTAGATATGAAGAGGTGAAACCCCAAGGCTCATAACTGATAAATTATCTACGTGTCGTTTTGACAAATTACGTGTGTTCATTCTTTGAGCGCAGCTGAAACCAAGACCCTCCTAAACCCTGTCGCAGTAAACTGTTATGACATACCGAAACCAATTGGACCAACTCCAAAAGATATATGGATTGCGCTTCATTATTCCCACCGCCAAATGCGGTTACCAAACGTTTCCTTCAATAAATCACGAGCTGTCCCTGCGAATCATGGCTATTTAATTGATGAATGAAAAAAGTTAGTAGTCATGGCTCTAAAGCTGTCACAATTAACTGAAACGTCCTGGCCAGCAACGTTTTTAAAGAAGGACGGACCAATTATTCCATTAGCCCATAGAGCACAGCAAACAGTCGGTTTTTGTGGATATAACGGTGTCTCAACACACAACTGAGGCAGTTTTATTTATTGCCGTATTCGTTCAACCAAAAGTGATTTTTTCGCCAATAAAAATTCTTATGAAAATTCGGATCAAATGCAGTCTTGTTTTGGGCAAAATTTTGACAATTTTGAAGCGTTGTTAAGGCATCAGTCTATTCATGTTGAAATGCCAAACGAGACTAAAAATAAATCACTTGACAGCTGAGAAAATGGCCGCCAGTTAAAATAGTGTTGCGAACTTAAAGTTCTATGCATCTAAAAAAAACCCCAGTTGAAAGCTCATCTTTTTCCGCCGATACGTGTTGACTGCATTTGTTTCTCCCGACTCTCATCTGAGTTTATGGGCTGTCACATTTTGACAGAACAGATAGTCAGTGTATATGGGTTTTGGGTTAGCGGTTGGCCGTCGTAATTTATTGTTCATATTAAGTCAAGTAATGTCACACAAATGAGAAAGGGAATGGATTAGATATCCTGTCAAAATACATAGAACAGACGAACGAGTATAAATTTTGAACAACATCTTCTATCTTCTAATCTTCATCTTGGATGTGACTGAGGATTAACCTGGCAACTCTGCATGCAATTCTGATTGCAATTATGTATCTCCTCCTACGACTAAATTCATTTTAAACATAAGATGCGCGCACACAGCCGCTGCGGTGGCGGCAGACAAACGCCACCGACAACAATCTTTAAATTCATACACTCCGCGGACAAACCAACGCAAAGAGAACCAAGAAGCAGCACAGGCGGAAAGATCCATGTGTTGTGTGTTCAACATCGGTGCGATCTTGTTGTGATCTTGTTCTCGGCTAATTAATAGCCAGGATGAAAATGTTCACGCTGCTCCTCATTTAAATGAGATGTGATTTGCATGATAAATACCACGACATGTGAGCTCTTCAACATACATACAACCAACTGGCTAAATGATGGCTGCAGCGAATGGGGAGCAGCATGTATGTGAAGGAGGAGGCGATCTGACAGCCGGGTGGCATGACCGTGTGAAGGCATTTGAGTAAGTGGAGGTCGATTATGCGTAGTGCTGTTTGATATGTCACAGATTCGCGTACGCTTAAGCCGTCAAAATTGGTGTCGGAAGAGAAACTAGTTGAAAATCCCAAGCCATAGGAGGAGGATAGCCAACGCGTCCTTTGGAATTACAATAAAACGTTGAAGACTGCCGTCTCAGCCCGAGTTGATTGCATCTCTCTCCGATTAGGCGCCACCGTCGCCCGACAAGTTGATTCAAATTCCCTGGAATCAAGTTGTGTTTGCTATTTTTAGACGCAGTCCGAATCGCCCCCTTCTCTAGGTGCTGCACAAAGTGGGAGGGAGTTGGTTAATTTGAATGATGCAGGAAGGAGAAACGATTAAACGATTAAGTGCCGTCGCCAACGGCTACTGGTGTTGCCAACTCTCCGGCGCAGCGCATATGCAGGATTAGAAACCAGTTTTCATTCTTGAGAACTCAAGGCATTTGTCTGCAAACTAACCTAGGTTTGCTGAAAACGAATCGAATGCCAGATTGGAATTGACAGAGGCTCTTGCTTATCGCAGCGGACAGTCGGCAAATTAATGAAATATTGTAGATGTACATGAAAAAAAAAATAATCTGCAGAACGGGACAAAAACGAGAAGGCCATGAGTTTGATGAAAATATTTTGACAGATCCACCCGTTAACATGCCGCCAAATTATTATTGCCGTGATCGTAATAGTGGCGCCAGAGAAAATCACACTTGGTCGTTGCCGTTGAAAATAAATATTACCGCAAAACGTTTGAATTCACGTTCCAATGTGGTGTGTGTGCGCGTATGCGTGTGTGTGTGTGTGTGTGTGACTGAAGCACACACAGATTAAAGATTTCAAATTGTGACAATTATGGATTTTATGCGAACATTCAGGCGTGGCATGATAAAGTATGATCGTCGATGCAAAGCAATACAGTGTGAGGAGCAGGAAGTCAGTAATATATATTTACATATACCGTTAGGTCGACATAAGGCACATGGAAATCTATGCTATAATTCGTGTTACCAACCATTTAGAAAGATGATGCTAAATGCCGGCTTCGTAACAAGCGTGCTATAGAAGATGAGAAAGACTTCTGTCTACACAACATTGTGTACATACATGTTTACATGTAAGCTGATCGCTACTGAAATTGATTTTAATTTAAGTAGACTTACTATTTCAAGACTTATTTTATTCATTTAAGCAGTTGTGAGGTTATTGTTTAAGTCCATGAAGAAAAAATACCTATCGTTTCTGAGGGAGTGTCTTGTAAATGTATATGCCTTGTACTTTTTTTCTACACTTGTAAGCGACAAGAACGTTTTCTGTTTTACTGTACCAACGGCACAGATTCCAAGACTCTTCGAGCTGGAGCTGCTTTATCCATCCGCGTTTTTTAGACGCAGACGCTGCAACTACTCGCATGTTTCCGTACAGCCAGTTGAATTCGTCATTGAATCCTCTCCTTCTAAATGCAATCAACGCGAACAGGACCAAAAATTGCAAGTAGTAACCCCTCAAAAAATGTCTGCGCCATAGGGCAGGTGGGGATGATTAAGGTGTTATACAGTGCCAGCTTGATCTTTCGTCAAATGTGAATTTAGCATTTTATCGAGCAAAATGTATCGTCTTATCTAAAACCTTTTTTTGGAATTGTAGGACTCGCTGAGTTCGTTACCGATCATAAAGGAGCAGCAAGAGTTCTTCATCGTTATCCTACACAATCTGAAGACCTTAGAAGGAATGCCAAAATTAGATATGACACTGTATCTCTCGTCTCTATGCACGCTGTCATAGGCGGCCTTAAAATACACAAATAGTTCGTGGGTGTCGATTTGTACTTTTTGGGTCCTTGGCCGGAAACCAAACTGATAAGGACCTTTCACATTGTTCACGAATTGTTTCAGGCGTTCGCACAAAATGGAGAAGAGGATCTTGTATGCGGTGTTAAGGGAGACTGAATCCTGAGCGAAGGTATAGTGGTCACCTTTTAAACGAATACTATAATTCCACGATGGGCTGGTACATGCGTCCAAAAACGTAATAGTTTCACTTCTTAGTACCCTTTTTCCAATGTGCAATGTGTCAAAATGTAATGATATAAGAAGAGGTCAGGCGAGGTAAACCCTGATGACTGATAAATTATCTGCATGACGTTTTGACTAATTACTGTGTCATGTTCATTCCTTGAGTGCAGCTGAAACCAAGACTCTCCTAAATCATGTCGCAATTTACTATTATGACACACTGAAACCAACTGGACCAACTCCCAAAGGTAACATATATTCATTGCAATTCAATATTTTCCTTCCCCAAATGCTCAGTCTTTCGTAAGATCAGCATCAGATGTTAACACCTACGTTCCAACAGCAATGTCGAACAGTCTAATAACGCTGTCATATGCCAAACTTCAACCAATTACTTACGAAAATTGCTTACTACTTGACTTAATAGTTCTGCGATTGGTAATAAAACCTCTCGCGGACAATTTCGCACTTTCAAAGTGAATGGAACAAACTACCAGACAACCCCTCTGCAAAAAAAAAAATAGACATGACCAAACAACTTGTTGACAATTTTTCTTGCCACTAATTGCGAATTTTAATTGAAAATCTGTTGGCACTCCCTCACCGTTTTTCCAACAATTTGGCTCCGCCGCGGCCGTCGCCCGAATCGCATGCCGCTGCAAGCCTTGCATTACAGCTATTCGAAAAATTGAATCAGATTCTTGGAGATTTTTCTCTATTTGACGGCATTCTGCTTTAGTATCCGCACGAGACGAAGAAAGGTGGTGCGGCCAGACTGTTGGTCACATAAAAACCAAAAAAGAAGACAGAAAGTGTTATTATTCGTGTGACTTACGTCCGCCTCGTGTCTCATGCGTTCGCTGAGACCTGGGCGCTGTAAGCACGAGAGTACAAATGTACCTCTCTATAGTAGTTGCAATCGTGAAAAAATCCAATCGCCAGTAGTTGACGCTCTGGTGATTTTTCGCATTTTGTGCCGTTGACTGGGCAGGTCGCTTGATCGCTTAGTCGGTCGGTCGGTCTGTTGCTGGTGTTCGACCGATGATTGCTGGCCGGTTGTCGGTTGCCGGTTGCCGTCAGCGCAGGCAGCCGCGGCCTTTACGACGAATTTCAATTAGTAAGCGATTTGTAAGGCACCTCCCCACCCCCTCAGTATTGTTTACATGTGATATGTTCCAATTGTTGTTCAAGTAATTGCTATCAAAAAGGAATCCATTTACATTTACTCTGCACACGGTCGTAGATGTGTAATATATTCATTTCGTGGTGTTCTTGTTTACTTCCAGCGTCCTGCAAAGAGGTCAACTGTCTAAACGGGCTGCAGTGCGTCGAGGATAATTACGCAATACCACACTGCATCGTGTGCTCGATTCAGTGCCCGTTGGATGATGCAGCGGGGCAGAGGATCGACCCGGCACGAGCTGTATGCGGCGTTGATGGAAACACGTACAAGAGTACATGCGACATAAATCGCATGGTCTGCAAGATCGGTCGTTCGATTGCTGTGGCATACCCGGGACCGTGTCGTGGTAAGTGGCATTTCAGTTGAATTTCGTTTCGTTTCGTCAAATTGACGATGAATGTTATTATGATGGGTTATTGCGATCTCGCATGAGATCTCACCACCACCGCCACCACGCACCGGTACCGCAACCAACGAGTCGGAATGTTATATCTCGGTTGTAGCGAGTGAGATGGAGGCTTGGAGCGAATTCCCCTTGGCTTGCTAATTGAAACAAAGTCAAGCGACGAGACGACGTTCGCCCATGTAAGGAGACGAAACCGCAATTACACTGATTGATCCGCAAATTATATTGAATTACCATCCACAAGCACAACTGTCTGTTGTATTTGATTACAGTTCATATTATGTCTTGACAACAAAGTATGCTTCTACTGTGCGCTGGTGGTGCGGAGATGATACATCTTAGCCTAGACTGCATGCAGTGCGCCTGTTCTTAAGCTAGCCCGTTGTTGGGCGGCAGAAGCGACGCATTTGGAAAGCGCACTCATGTCTGGTGTCTGCTGCATGTGCGCGCCTCTCATTTCGACAATCTCTCGTTGGCTTAATTGAGATGTGAAGTTAAATCTGCTTACTACAGACGAATGGACACTACAAATGTCATGTGTCTGTTCAGACTGTTTGATTGTGAATGGATTTCCTGAGTGACTTTAGAAGTGGATTCGGCTGCCAGATGGTCTGGATTGCATAGATTTTTAGTTCTGCTTGCGAAGGAACGATGAATTGACAGTGGTGAAGAGCTGTTGTATATTGACCTACCACAAGCTGACAGTGAGAAGTGAAAGAATATAATGGTAACTGCAACTGAGCTCGTTGAATCAATTGGGGGTTTCACTTTGTAAGAGTGCGTTTTTCAGACGTCAATCTAGACGTAGACAGTCGTTATAAGTGGGTCGCTGCAGCTCCAGTGATGATACTCAGTCACGAAATACGGTCTATCGACAATGGCGTTGCACGTTGAACGAGACTAGCGACTGTGTCAGCGACAGAATAAAGAGAAGTACTGCGATTGTAGTTCAAGGTGTCAATTAAAGAATCTAGCTGCTTCAAATGTCATTTGATCGAATGAGATGTTCATGAGGAGAATGTACTGGGGTTGTTGGTTGATTGGTTTGGGTTAGAATTTCAGGATTTCTGCGGACCAATCTTTACTGGCGCAGTTTGAACTGAGCGTAATGTAGTATCCTCAATTTTTCTGAATAGAATTTTCAACATAACACCTGTGATATGAATCATTTTAGAGAAAGAAAGGAAGAGTTCAGCACGTAATTCTATTTAGTAAGTCCAACACAGAAAACAATTCCATCAAAACTAGATTTACTCGTAAAATTAAACAAATTGTAGCGTCCAGTTTCCACCAACAGGTACAGGACTTAGATATGATACTATTTAAATAAGCGTAAATTTACAAGCGGTTTTGTTTTTCTGGACTGAACATAAAACCATGTTTCTGATGGGCATACCTTGATTTGTTTTACAGTGGCTCTCTTTCCTTGACACAGTGATTTGTGGTGAAAAGATGAAAATCCGTGTCGGATTGCAAATGTGATTGAATGCGTATCTAATGACATATGCGCTACCGCAGATTGTTGTTTCCATTAACGTAGTATATACCCTCTGCAGACTGATTGTGTAAAGTTACCACGGTCATATCAATAATACTCTGTCTGCCTTGTGGCGGGAGAACATGAATATCCTACTCATGCTAGTTTAGCTCCCAACTCCAGAAAGACTTGTGGCGCTTCAACCATGGAACTGACATTCACAGATAATGATGGAGTGTGGCAGAGCACCCATTGCATAACAAGCCCTACGAACTTATTAACATACACTTTCCGACACGTTCTTCGAATTCTAGTCTGGCGCTCTAACCGTGATGCGATCTATATGGTATTAGTTTATGGGATTGATTTCACAGCACGGTGAATCCTTTTGTGACCAGGTGGTGAAGGCAGACCTGTGGAGGAGAAGTGGTTCCGCTAAGCATAATGACATAGGCTTCGTGATGACGTTTAGCATAGGAAGAAATCTTAACCTGCGGCTTGACTTGCGTTTCACGAAAATCTTGCATTTAGGTGAAGTGGTGCCAAATCTGGAAATATTGGTCGTGATTGTGTCATTATTGCAGAAATGTCATAGACCTCGTTGCGGTTTGCTTTGTAGAGCTCAATTTATGTATGAAGCTGGATTTGATATGCAGCCGGAATGAAATTTTATTGACATCAAATTTGTATGGAATAGTACTTACAATAAATAAATCGATTCCCTATTATCCTTTGCCCTGCTCTCCTTGTCCACCACTTGACGACGAGACTAAACTGAAAGTGTAATGAATACTTGGCAAGAAAAGCCATGAACTTATTTCGAACGCAAGAGCAACCACATATCCCCTCGTTCGTTCAGCTTTGTTAGGTGTGTATTTACAGTTGGAGTCGTTGCACGGTGTAAGGACAATGGGGTCAGGAGGATAGGGAATAGACGCCATTCCCAATTATCTCCCATTGTTCATGCCATTCATATCGGAACTTTTATGAAAATCGCTTCATAAGTTGAGAAAATGTGGACAGTGTTACTGACATGACGGTTGACATCAAAATTACAAAGGCTTAATTTTCTTTTCTAAAGTTACTAGATAGGAGACGCAGACCTCATCAAAAAGAAACCGCTTAACGCATGTCATTCTATGTTTATTTTTGAGCTTCAGAAACTTTTTCTAGACAATCAGTTGGTTTGAGAGTGGACGCAGGTAAGCCACATCAAACTTATGTAGGTTGTAATTGAAGAATTGTGTTGTGATTCGAGACCACTTTCACTCTTAGATGCGTTGGCGATGATAATGATGTCAGCAAGTTATCTGTTTTCAGACATCTCAATATTCTCATGAACTTCCTAGACAGTTAATATTGCACAACGGACCCGACCTATTAACTTTATCTTCAAAAGCAAAAGAATAGAACACCGTGCTGAAAAACAACCTTCAGGTGGAAAAACTTTGAAGGACTGTGACACCTGCTTCGTGGTAAGCTCCTACAAACCCCTCATCTTTTCCTTTGAACCCAAGCGGAGCAGTTATCGCTAACTGAAAACAGACTATTCCCATTGGTTTAAACCACATGAGAGAGCATTGGACAAACGTTCTGGATATTGTTATAATATCGAAATTGTGCACACTTTACTACTACGACAAAAAACAATTAATTATAATTCCACAATTTAAACCTTCAATGAAAATATAAATATTTACAAAATTTTGAAATTAAATGGCAAACAAAAGTGCCTAGGTATACTTTCAGACTAGTAACAAAACTTTGAAGAGTTCGATTGAAAACAAATAAAAAAAAAATCGTTTAAGCGTCAGCTTACATTTATTTTCTAAGCAAGTGACTGTCACAAAAGTCAGTTCAATTTGTTCACAACTCTAATTTCATTAAATTGCGTTCACGATCTGTCACATTTGATTGCTACAACTCATCGCAAGTCAAACACTGTCGACCTCCTGTCAAGTTTTTGTATGGGTTCTATTCATCGAATGCAAATGTCATTCTAAATTATGCGCACACCCAGCAATCTGATACTTAATAAACGGTACATACATATGTATGCATTTAATCCAACCTGACATGTGTATCTGTACACACTTCTGCACGCGTACGAATATATAAAACAATCCGCTCCAAGCGAAATCCATGTTAAGTGCTTGCTGGAACAGGATTCTTTATCAACCTCCAGAAAAGATTAGACAATAATCATCTAATGTACTGATTGGTTACTAGTAATTTGATTTTCCTATAATTATCCTATGCACAGCCAAGTTCCCTCTTTCCACTCCCTCTCACTGAACAGTCTTATGATGCATTTCGTAAGTGTGCTTTAATTGCTGATTTATAGTTTGATTAATGCACAGAGACCACGCCCACAGACGTGTAGATTATGTTATGCATTGCTTTTGTTAATATTTTTTTTTTCGATTTCCATTCTCGTGTATCTGAAAATCTAAATGTTCATTTTAATTATCTGACAGAATTATGTCGTACGCGGAGTGCGGCGGGGATTTCCTGAATGGGCGCTTGGGTTATTTGTTCCTTTGTCTAAAGAAGGCAGTTTTGAATGTACTCAGCAGCGTGCATTGCATAAGATGAATGAGGTGACTGTTGGGCAATCGATTTATGTCCGCAAAGCGGACTTTTAACACCCACTAACATGTCATGGTGACGGCATTCCAACTTTAGAAACTCGTTTGAATTTACTTCTTATGTGCATCTTCCACCCTCAGAGCTACCATTCTTCTGCATGCATATGTAATTGACAGTAGTTTCAGTCACTGCTCCCGACTATCATAGCTCCTAATTCCCTTCCTTTTAACTACTGTTGACATTACCAGTGATAGTCATCAATGTCACCAGTGACAATAACGAGTATGATCGTGGAATTGTTAAATAACAACAGCAGCAACTTGCATTGTCTGCAATGTCCACAGCGTATCCATCCAGGCAATAATTGTCGTTTCCTCCGCACTCTTTGTGCAATAACTGACTAAACCCGCCCTGGACATGTCCATTCACAATTTTACATCAGGAATTCCACATAAATTCGTCGGCGACAATGATTGCACCCGTCATTGCGGTCGTCGCTGTCGTATCACCAATTGTAGCACAGAAGCACCTCGAAAGAGGTGTCTATCCCGCAGATCGCCATGGCAAAGGCAAAGAATCAGAAGCACAAAAAAAGAGAAAGAGAAGCGTAATTTTGTTTATGTTGCAAAGTGATTTCCATGGCGGACGATTTATTTATGCGGAATAACCTCCAGACCTTCAGACACTCTCTGATTGTTGCGTTACCTCCCTTAGAAAAAGGAAACCCTCGCAGTGTTCAGTTGTAAGTGTCTGTTTATTTTCTTCCCGATTTTCGAAGAAGGAAAAAATAACATAATGAGACATCCACCGAATCGCATATTTTTATTTAATTGTGTCATCTGATCGCTAACAACAACTAAATAGTAGAAATAAAATTAGGAATAGAGAGGCTCTCTTTCTGCACATACTTTCGGTTTTTCCCAAATTTCATCGTGTATCCAGAGATACATACGTAAAGTTGACTGCATGTGGAATAAAAAAGTCCAATCTAGGGTCAGATTCAGTTGCAACCACCACGCTTACACAGTTTTGTACTCATTCGACATGCCTATACATTACGCTCGATGTTATCTTCGTTTCGGCAGAATAAAAAAAAACTGGAATAACGGAAGCAATAATTTCAATACTTTCGATTAAAGACAATGAGAATAATCTTTATGTCCGTATCACAGGCAGAACTTGGGAAAATCATATGTAAATTTAAGGTATTCAGCAAAGCAGCGAAATGACACATGAGGCTGTCAGTGGAAACGTTTGTGAGCATCGAAAAACACCGTCGTTAACGTCACTGACAAAACTTCGATGTAGACAGCTATAACTTTGAATTCGCGCTATAAAGTTAGCGCCAACTATTTCGCCACAGCGGATATAAGAAAAATAAAACTCCGAAATGCCCAAAACTCCGAAACTCGATAAGTTGAAAACAAAAAATGTCGATTTTCATAAATGTCGATTTTACTGTGCAATACAGAATTGAAAAATGTCGCAAAAAAATTTGCAGCCAAAGTAAAATTGCGACTTTCAAATAAGTCCTTTGCTGAAATGTCGATTTGAAAAATTTAATGTCGGTAAAGATATCGACAACTTGTTTGTTTTTAGAACTATGAGCCACTTAATAAAATTAAACATATAAGTAAAAGGTATTTAAAAAGAAAATTTATTAGTATATATTCCAAATTGTATTATACAACAAAAACATAATCCACAAAATCAATATTTTTTAAATTATTCGCAAATGAGTCGCAATATTTAATAGAAATTCCAGTTTCGAAAAATTTGATGTCGCATTATCTCTCTTAATGATATCCCTTTTAGGCTCCTTTTGTTCTCCGTTTTGAACTTTAGTTAATGAATGTTTTACAATAATAAACTCTTTGCTTAACTTTGATAATAATTTATATAAACCTACATGTGATGCCCCAACTAATACTTTTAGGCGTCTATGCCATGCTTGCAATGAATTTTGAGTTCTAGGAAGATTATACTCCATTTGTTGAACAAAATGAAGGCGCATATCCTGGTATTGTGATTTTCTGCTTATTTTCTGATGTTCTCTTCCTACTTTTTACATATACGTAGCTTTTTCCGAACCAATTTGCCATACGATTACCATCATCGTCAAATAAAGATTTTAGTTCTTCGTAGTAAGCAGGAATGTTTTGATGCGGTAAGAATGCAAGTGCTTCAAGCATTCTCATTTTTCGGCTAAAAGTTTTATTTGTGGCATATTTTGTAGATAGTTTTTCTGTCTGAAGTTTTCTCCAAATGATTGCACCAAAATGAAAAAAAAACACCTTTTGCTTATGGATTCGGGAAAATAAGATTTTGATGCTGCAACGATACCTTTCTCAAAATCTGGCATTATATTTTCAGATTTTTTTAGAGTAATAGAAGAATTCTTCATAAAGCAGTCTGCTTTTACTGCTCATTATACAAAATATGAGAGGAAACGCCTGACCTCGGTAACACCTTGTATAGTAAATAATTGCCACATTATAGATGGTACTACTTCAAATGTACCGTCTACAAGCCACATTTTACATTCAGATAGAGTTTGAATATTAGATATACGTCCCAAAATGATGATTTTTTTCATTATTTATATCTTTCTCAGCTAGAAGAAATGTTTCACCTTCCACAACTCTCAAATTTTCTGGCACATTTATTTCACTAATGTTATACGGCACACGGTTGAAAAGTCCTTCGTATTATCGTCTGTCTTGTTTGTGATGATGTTGGACGAATTGACATTGTCTTTATTGGTCTACGCTCGAGCAAGGTCCTAAGATCGACTCCAAAAATAGGAAAACAAATTCCATGGTTTCAAGTTGTTGAAAACTTTCCTCGAATTTAATCCTAGTTCTTCCAAGTAGTTTGAAATAATTTCCAAACGTTGGAAGAAGTTTAAGAGATAAAAGTAATATAAAGTGGCAATACTCAGACATAAATGGCTTCGTTGATTTTTTTTTCAATAACATTAGATGTAAGCAATGCAAAAATATACATATTGACGAGGTTTTTAATTGGTTTTCGGAGGGAATACTTGGAAAGGTGTCAGAGATAAGTACACAAAATTACGGTAGAAATGGCGTTGAAAGACTAACTCTTTAATAATATCACTATTAAAATAATTAAAGTTCAATCCAGAACTTTAGTAATCGTTTTTATCATCTCAATGCTATAAAAAACTTCAAGATTGTATACCAATCAAAACAAACTGCAAAACTGGAATGGCAAAACAAAAAGACAAATGATTTTCGTTATGAAGCTACATGCAAAGCCATCCATTATCATCGACGATGTAGACAACATCAAAGATGCCCCTTTGCAATTAATAGGAAGCGTTTCTTGTAATTAATCAAAATGCGGGGCATAAATAAGTGATCTACAGTAGCACTTTACTTTATAGTTACTCATAAACTGATATCCTATTACTGCCACCACGCATTAATTCAGCGTCAGTTGAAATGGGCGCGCGTATGTATGTTGCGCTGGCGCAGATTTAAGACACATGCTGCCAATAGTTTTGCTAGCCGCCACCACCACCACCACTGCTGTTACCATCCACGTACTTATTACAAATACAGAACTCAGCACAAATCGATAAATTTTAATAGATACCCGTCGTACTTACGGATGTACAGATATCTAGATCGTAGTTACAAAGAAGAAGAAATCAGAAAACCCGCTGAACCAGCCAGCCAGAACCGCGGCAGACATTCAAATTGCCGCTGGATATGTGCAAATGAGATCTCCTCTCAGAGGCATTGGCAGACCACAGTGGACCCATTACAAATGAAAATGAAGTGAAATACACTTTTAAATGGTAATTTTTGTGCAATTAATTCGCTGAACAGTGATACGGTGGCAGTCTTGCAAGTCGTTCTGATGGTACTGATGGTGCTCGACAACCGATCATTACGATGACCGTTGAATTCGGAATAAGCGACACAGGATGACCGCGAATAATTATATGAAATTACCCAGTTCCGCGGGTGATCTAAAAAATTAATTTAATCTTAATATACTGATAAACTTCGACATAGCGGAAAGTCGAATATCTATTAATGCAGTTAGCATTAGTGTTGTCAAATTGAAATTTCCTCAACAGTTTGAGAGAGTGTAAAGTCAAATATGTACTTAGGACATATTGGTCTTAAATGTCCGAAGAATATAGCATATGCGTATGGTGAACCTAAAGAATGTCTTTCTAAATTTAAGGCGGCCCGATGTGTATTCCTAGCGAGTCATCATCATATTTAGGTGGTCACAGAGCAATGCATTCACGGCTCTAAATTATCAGGACCTAGTCCCAAGCGCAATCAGGCGAGTTTATGGACATGATCCATTCACCTCGCTCTTGGTCTGCCGAACGGTCGCCTACCTGTAAAAATTGCAGCTAAGGCAAACAGTGATGAAGGGGCAATCCGTACCACGTAGTCAAGCCACCGAATAGGTGCTCAACATTGAGTTTCCCCGCACAATCACGTTTCTCAACCTATCCCGGGTCGGTAGAAAGAGGGTCAGGTAGATTCGACAAAAAAGCTCATGCAGTGATTTTGGCAGAATGACGGAACACTTCTTTAGAAGAATATGACCTTATGACTTTTCCAACTGCTTTTTTTAAGGTTTCTCCAGCATTCTACTGTGGACTTTCCGGCATTACACTAACTTTAAAGAAGTATTACATTGTTAAACAATCTTTCACACACTACGACCATAATAACATCTTTAAGGAAATCTACACAGCTAAGAGGGTCTCCTTACTCGCCGACATCTTACAAATAACTCTAACGCTGTACGGCCGAAATATGTTCTATAAAGAAATTCGCAAAAAATTAGTGAATAAATCCTTCATGTAGCAACCATATCTCCAAGTCATCGTTACACAATTTTTTAACTCCTGGTGCTTAATTCACAAGGAAGGCTCTGTTGCTGTCTTGAGTTTCCAAAAATCGATGATAACTGAATTTAAGCACGAAATCCTTTTAAATCTTCGACAAGACAACCTTCCAACAAGCCGTGTAATCATCACTCTCAAGTCAGCCCCTTTGCTCCGCCGTTCCTTTTTGAAGTACCTATCGCGCCCAAGCGGACGATTCTAAATAAATGATCCGTTCAATTGGCGAACAAAAATTCATTTCTCTTCCCGCGGGAAACAAATTATCCATACTCCTATCAGGGAGCGCAATCACCACCTGACGTGCAGCCGCAACTCAGACGGCCATTTCCCCGTCTAACTGTGAAATATTTAACGAACTCACTGCCAGTGAAACCCTGCAACATGACCGAACCCCAAATAAATTCAATTTAATTCAAGAATCGTGTTTCGCATTCTGAAAAACCTAAAGAAATCCGCAAAAGACTGCGCTGCACTGCGTTCCTGCGAGTCGTCGAGTGCCGTCATCCGCAGGCGTCTGCCGCACCACGAAAGGGTAACAAAGCGAGCGCTGTGCATGCAATCCTACGCCTCGGCTATCGACTGCAACAGGACCCCAACATGGGGGCCACATCGTTATTCACGGTAAGGAAATAGTTTTCATAAATATGACAATATACTTCCACACAATGTTGCAATCCAGATATCGTTGCCCGTGAGGAAGTTTTAATTCTGCCGCAAAATTGAAGGGCTTTCCGCGCATTTAGAGCAGTAATTGGTTGGCCACGGTGCGGCCAGCCTTTCGTTGTGCTTGATAGTGACGTCGCACCGTGGAAGGACAGAACGAAGTACCTTACACTTCAATCAATCTGCCTAGGTGGAAGGTGCTCGAGAACTTTGGCGGGGAGAGGCTCCGCCGTTGAGTCGGCTGTGCGTGCGCCTTCATTCCGGAACTTTATTACCCACATTAATTCAAATGAACAGAAGACACCTCACTGTGGGGAAGTTTGCATATGTAAGCGTCGACCTCGCTGTCTCTGCTGTCATATATCAGGGAAAGGACGGCGTCATAAGACCCGTCTGGTCCGAAGAATCATTCGCCAAAAGCCCTTTTCCGTTCGCTTTGGTCATTTCGTTTTTTTTTTCGTTTACTGGTCTTCTCTTAACACCAGTAGCTGATTCTGTGTCTCGAAAAGAGGTACCTGCACGTTAAGATCAGAAGTAGAATCTGTGAATTGACATGAAAGGGGTGGGGGTCGAAGAAGATTAAACTCCGAAAGAAATGTAAACGCAATCACCTGACTGGGATACGACAAACCGAGGTACGGCGCACAGTGGTGCCAAAGAGGAAAAACCGAAAATAATATATGTACTTTTCCTTGTTAAATATAGATTTTTGGTTTGTACAAATGGAAGCTGATATTGCGTTGACCTTTAAAAGTTATATTCGTTGTATCGTTATCTCAAAATCGCGAATTTTAATTTTTAAAAAGGGATATTTTTCTTTTGAAAGATATTTGTTTTAAAGAATAAACATTTGGGTTTCAAACTGCATCAACAGATTTTTTCATTTTGATCACCAACATTTTAATTTACGTCTCCTTTTGAGAGTGCCTCTAAATGTTTGAATAACTGAAAGAAAAATGTCCCAAACGGCTGAAATTGCTTGCTTTGTCTTTTGAGGCTGCATGTTTTGTAATATAAAATGCAATGCTTCTTAGCTTGTCTGTCCATTTGTCTGTCAGATGAAATATTCTACAGGAGAGTGATCCCCATTCAAACGAAAACAGCTACACTTAAATAAACCTATCTCTTTATTATACACATAATGTTAATAGAACCCTATTTATATTTATTAAATTCATTGTCTGAAACATACTATAGATTATCTTAAAATATATTTTCGACAAACGGAACCTTTGTCATGCGAGTATGGCTTGCACTTCTCCAATTCTATTGATATTCTATTGAGTAAACGTGTATCAGTCATTCTCTATAAGCAGACGATAAATTTACCTAGACCACGAAAGAAATAGTGCAGGAAGTATTTCTGTCATTAAGCAATTGAAGAAGATTGTTATTGGTTTATTAACAATCTACCGTAAGTATAAATACTCCACAATCCATAACGATTTTTTTAATCTGCTTACCGCCCAAGGAATGGGCTAAGAAATACCGCGAATTCGGGAGCAACCTTTACCTCATTGATTTTAATCTCGTTATCTCGAAACCCGTTACTGAGTTGTCAGCCCTCAAAGGCACAGAATTTACTTTTTGTGTCTTTCGTTGAACGGGCTGCACTCAAAGTGTTGCAGATGCATTCGCAGTAATTCGCAAAAAGTCGCGCATAAATAACAAACATTACGAACAGACCTGCACGTGATGAGTCAAGGGGGAAGGCAACCACCACATCAGGATCGCGCTAAGCGCAGACACTCTGTTGCACTGATGGAGAGAGGAAATGAATAAGCAGCAAATAATGAAAACCAAGAATGGCCCTAAACGCGAGACGATACTCATAAAAACCATTGATGAGTCCTCGCACAAGGTCTTTGAAGGTCAGACGTTTCTTTGCATTTTTCTTTCTTCCGTTTTGTCTCTTATTCGTCCTCTCCCGAGTCTTCTGTCGCTGGTCTCTGGTCTGCTGCAGTGTGCAATGTGACTTCACTGTGTTGGCTGTGTAGGATGTGCTTGGAACTGGCTTCACAGCCGCTGTTGGTCGGAATTACTTCTTTCGATGTCTGGTGTTTGAATCTGTTTGCACTTGTTTCAAACCGTGCGTCGATGCAGCCACGTTTACACACACATGCAGAGCGATGTGCATATCTTTTGGCTTGGTGTTGATTCTAATGCTGTCTGGCATCGCGTGTATCTGCCTATGAGTTGCACAGATCATTATTTCTGTTACACGGCAGACATGAAAAAAATTCCAAATTAAAAAAAAAGAAACAAAATTTGAAATAATATAAACCAGAGACCGCAGATGGTGTTGCTTTACATTGGTGGAATTAACATTAGGTCGTATCTTTACGACGACGACTGAAGGACACAAAGTTTATCATGGCAATCATTGTGATCCATTGTTTCAATATTTCTTTTGCATTTGTTTTTTCTTTGGGTTCTTTTAAATTCATTTCTTTGTTGGGTGCCTGTAAAATAAAATTAAATTTTGACCGTTTATACAATACGTTGCCAGGAATTAAGTGAAATACCGCAATTTTAAACAAGCCCTTACAAGAGCGTTTACGTTTACGTTTACTTCTTTGTACAGCTTGTCCAATCGATGACACCCAGACAATCTGAAGCCATGTCTTCATTCAAAGCTAACAAAAATATTCTCCGGAATTTTGATTGACCCACACGCCGGAGATACCAGGTTCGATTCCCAGTCTGAACACCTCACATTTTTCACTGAACCGAGTTGCTTACAACATAGTACTCATAGTTTATAAGATATTTCTCAAATCTCGCCGTACGGAGTAGGCAAAAATCTGTAGATCCCCTCTTATCGTTAGAGAACAATAGCACGAACAACGTGAGGTAGGCCCTAGCCCCTTTTAAGTGTATTGCCAAACAATAATTGGTAAAACAGGAATTGGAAAGAATTTATGCCTGATGTGACAAAATTTTTATTGATTTTAATGTATAAGATAGTGATATACAGTGACAAAGTATGTGAGTGACTCTCACAATTCTTAAAGCAGATCAACAACCATACCTGGACAGTATTCAATGGAACTGGCCAACCGGACTAACAAAATTGGACATAAAATTAGCTGTTGAATTCGGATTCTGTTTTCCGAGCTTTTTATCTTGTGTAAACGTTTCAGTTCAGTGATTATCAATCTCTTTTTGTCGTAACATACTTTCAGCGATTAAAATGTTATGTTGCACAGAGAGATAAGTATATTTTATCGTATAGATGATGGTAAAAATTTGTAGTAATAATTTTAAATTATAATTTTCGGTACATATTAAGAGACAATACAATCCGGGTAAGACCTGGGCCTCAACCAACAAGCAGTCATAGATTCCAAATCGTCTGGCAGTATGCCCAAATGCAACTGTCCGATTTTGTTAATTTTCTGACCAAACCATCGAAGTATAAGCCTTTGCGTTTATATGAACCGTTTCTCAAAATTGAGTTCTCTGTTCTGATATCCAAGCTCGGCGCAAAATTCCCGAATACGAATTGGCAACCTCTCAACATACATATTGTAATGGTAAATCAGTCAATGCAGCCTTAAATGTATGTATATGTATGTGTCTAGTGCATTATATCGAGAAATCTCTCCACTGCAAAGATGTTGACATCAAAGGCGCTTTTAATAATGCCTTGGAAACGTATCTCCTTAATATGCCAGTTACTTGGAACTGAACTTGTTCTCATTAAAATTCGCCAAATAGATTCTTCTGCAAAATAGAGCGCTTTTTCCAACAGAGCTAAATTCCTAGGGCTCGGGCTTGACAGGAAACTCAATTGAAGCAAACATTGTTGAACGAGTACGCAAGTACACAATTACACTCTACTCGTGCTAGAGGGGTGTAGGCGCTTGATAGTGACTCCAAACATATCTGCCTGCCTAATCTTTGTGCACGGTAGTAGACTATGTGTCTTCGAATGATTTCTGCAGAAGCTATATGGGCGAGAAGGACCCAGAAACCGCTTCACTCTGCGCCTGTCTGCAAATAAATACCTAGGAAACTATATTCTTAGTGGTCTGCACGACTTCAACCACCGATTTTCGGAACTTCCTCATCGGTTCATCCATTCTTATCCATTCCATTAAAAATTGAAGGAGTAACACAATGATTCTCCACAATACCACAAACCACCTCATTTTTACTGAGTAACGGCACAGGACATTCCAAAACAAATTCTGATTTGTTATCACGAAACGGTTGGTTGAAGCTATACAAAAGTGTATTTTCCTTCTTTACGTATTTTAGTCGATAATAAAACAATTTTGAATTTTCTTACATTCCGACAGTACCAGCGATTGAGAAGTATACCAAATTTCTGCGGATTGATCTATGCGTTTTTTCTATTCTCTATCTTCAGCAGCTAATGTTAAAGTTAGGGTGTTAATTTTAAAAACTCAAATTTAATTTTTCTCTTATTACCAAATCTTCTACCATTTAAGTCATTTCGCCGACTTATTCCGAGAAGAATTCCATTTTCCGGAGATTGCCGATAGGAAAAAAATTGCGGGCGGAAGGATGAATAATAAGAATACTTCAACAAAAAATATAATTTTTGATTAGTACATTGCAACAAATGCCCGTAGTTGCTCGCACTTTAAATGAGACACTTTTCATTACCGCTTTTGGTTTTGTTGGTCTGTTCGAAAATAAGGCAGATATATTATGAGCCGCTTTATAAGATTTCATAGTAAAGTTTCAATGGGAATACCACCTTCCGTTTGAGCATCCAAATTTGTTTGCAATTGATTCTATTCATAGGGAAGAGTAGAACGAAAATACATTAAAGTTCCCTGTGGCCCAAAATCTAAATAGTTTCTCTAACTATAAGGCAGTAATTCTCTCTGAAATGCTACTACCGAAGTATAATATTTGTAAAAAAATTATGTAAGTTCAAGGCATCCAGGGTTGAGAATTTTATCAGCAACTGTCGTTATCGAACGACAGTTTTTACTTTACACTCAATTGCTGAAGGGTCTCTAAAGGAAAGAACCCCTAATATATTCGATAACTCGATTTACATATAAAGGATCCATTAGATCTCCTCGCAGTGCGCATTCTCACTAAATACAAATTAAACTTCCAAATGCAATTGCTTTATATGCTATCGTCCAGTGTTCCACAAAAGCAAAGCAGAAAACAAAAAAACTGCCTTCCATCCGAATTCAAGGACACAAGATGCACGCGGTACATGATATTCAGCGTATTCCGTCTGCAAGGTCCATTTCACTCTTATTTTTAACCTTTCACCTGCTTCACAAATTGTTACATTTGGCGGTGATGGCTGCGCACCTGCTGAAATTCTCACGGCAATTCTGTTAAAAGCCAAAAACATCATCGTGCCAGCGGCTTGGGCTTTTCAGATTTTTCCAGACATGCCAACAAGGGCAGGCAGTAAACCTACTGGTCAGCATATACTGCGCTTCCCTCCTAACGCAGGTGCACTGACGTGTACCGTGCACGCTGCACACGGTCGGTCTCTGACATGGGTCTGTGTGTGAAAAATGCATATCCTTTCAAGCCATAATATTTTATGGCATTTTAATTTAAAGTGTATGTGAACTACTAACACCGGCGCATGCACTGCTGCAGAGAGGTCTGTGTCTACCTGTATTAGCATCCATTAGAGGCGAATGCATTTTTGGTTGTCCTCCCCTTCCATCTGCCAACATCGTGCGAACCTACTCAGCAGCAGACGCCGCCGCAGCCGCATCAAGAGGGTAATAAACATTTTTCGGAGGGCATCCCGAAACGTGTGCAACGTGTCTTCGAATTTCACAAATCGCGGCTCAAATATGCATCCACCAGCCATCAGACGGACGGTTGCATTGCATCACAACTACATAGACAGAAGGACGAAATAAATAACTCTAAGTCGATGACGACCGACGGAAATGTACTTCGTTCCTCCTTCCAGGCCCTGGCGTTGTCTGGCCGCCCAGCAACCAGGTCCACCTATTAACGAAAGTAATCGAAAACAATAAAATTAGAGAGAGGAGGACCAGAGCAGGAATGGCAACTTTTTCTCTCCTGTCGCGTCGTCATCGTTGTCTTCGCCATCGTTGTCGTTTTCGTCGTGCATGTGGTGCTGGTTTTGGTGCATTTTTTCCTTGTCTACATTTGCGGTTAATTTTTTGGTAGATGACGCGAGCAGGCGCGCAACAAACATCCAAAGTCCAGGTCTTGAAGTTCTGGAATAAGTTCCTTGCGTTTGGATGATATTTTTTCCATTTTTTTGTTTTTCTTGTTGTTGAGTTGGAGTATTTTTTCTGTCTCGGGCTTCGCCATGTTTGTGGCCCGCTGCGCAATTTTGCATCCATCCACTGCCGGTTTGTTGAGAATGCATTTTTCCCTTCATTTTATTTATCCCAGATTGCATTGCATTCTTATTTACGATGCATTTTTCGCTTATACTTCTCAACTTAACTTTATTTTACAGAGAACACAACTTGAATAAAACTGAGAATGTCCTGTTACTTTTATTTGCAGAAGACCGAGTGACTTGTGGTAATATAAATTGTGGACAGAGAATGACATGCTTAAGGGACTTACGAACCGATCAACCTCGTTGTGTCTCGTGCAGATTTAAATGTCCTCGCAAACGTCGACCATCGGTAAGTGAGAATTGAAAATTTAAAACAACATTTTTAGACTTAAAAAGAAGGTTTACGCATCAGTTTGAGGCATGTTTCTTATTTCGGTTTAGGGCTCCGTCTTTACAATTAAAAAAATAATTCTGTGTAAAAAGCTAAAACAGTTTTTGTATCACCTTTTAGCTTTCGGACTCTAATTTTTAAACATGGAAAATTAATTTAAATCTTAAAAAAAAACGATATGGAATACTATGTACGTGTTTAAAATATTTTTAAGAAAAGAGATTCCCTACATTGTCCTCCATTTCGGGAAAAACTTGTTATATATTTAATTATATAAATTACGATATTTTAATTAAAACCCTGGAATGTTGTTCAGCAAGTGTATTTTGTGGCAACCATTGTATTAATTTATTTTGTGAGGTTTTATTTAATTAGCTATTTTTTGAGTTGAATTACAATAGGACTGAATAATACAGTTCCTCTTCGCAGTGCTGTCCAATGATAAATGTTTATTTCTCAAAAATTGTAGCCCTGGAAAAGAGATATATATACATACATATATGGGGGTCATGCTTACCCTCTGCGAATTCTTGCTTGAGGTTCCTGTGGGATTTGAATTTTAAGGCGGTAGTGGGTAAGTACGCCGCCCCACACCCAGAAGGTCTAGGTTCGATTCTCGGACGGGACACCTCGCATTTTTTCACTGCTGCTGATAACACTCAGAGTATCAATTGTCTATGAAAAAGCTTCTTAAATCTCACCGTTCGGAGTCGGCAAAAAACTATAGGTCTTTTCTGTAGAAGTTAGGCCCTGGTCGCTTGTGGGCTGTAGTGCCACTCAATTATTAATATTATTAGTTGAACAATGCAAGCATACACAACATTAATTTTTAAAAATTATTACAATTTTATAATTCGTAAGCCTGGGTCCATTAAAAAAAAAAAAACAAATAATTTACCAGAATAAGTAAACATGCTGTAGATGTTCATATGTTGACATGTAACCCTCTCGCTTAATTTCACTTGATGTAAATCGGTACCGCAGAATCAACATTAAGAATTTAAACTTTTAATTGTCGGTGTCCGGTGCACGCAATTTTATGATTTTAATTTATCGAGATTTTTGCCATTTCGAAAAAATCCACAACAGATGATCCATTATACCATTATTTACTTGAAAATCAGACGCCTTAAATACTGTTATATTTAAAAAAATTTAATTTTTGTATATATTTCAGAACCTACGGTATGAGGATGGAAAACTATGTGGCTCCAACAACCGCACTTACCACTCGTGGTGTGAGATGAAAAAGGAATCATGTTCCACTGGATTCTACATTGATATTATGTCCATTGGTAGCTGCAAGTCTGGATGAGCTTAAAAAACGTCATAGAACCCCTTTTATAACCAACAAATAAACTCCTTTTTCCCACTCATTACTAAATGCCTACTGAAGTCTCCATATAATCATGTATAATCATAATTTTATTTAAGTTATTTGACCCTATCACAGTGTCCGACGTATGCTGCACGTTCATACGATAAATTTTGGAAAATGTTCTCCTTTCCTGGAGATGCTTTCTACGAACAATTATTTCCATTGGAGTCAAACTTTTTATTCGAATGATATAATTATTTATATTTTTTGGTTACAAGAAAAGCTAAAATGAGCTGCGAAAATCCTGAAAATTGAAAAAAAGAAAATTCGTTTGGATACACTTTTTTTTTATTCACATTGTCAAAAATCAATTTAAATTTAAATTCCATTCGCTTTTTAATGGAATTTTGTTTGTTATAGAAAACAGTGAGTTTTTAAGTCGAGTGGAAATTAAAACTCGAACTCTTTTTTCATATTTGACAGAAATTAGTTAATTCCGAAATCCGAAAATGTTCAATTTTGTTCGGGGTCTTGAGATACAAATATTTTTGTTTTTCCACCGTAAGTGTGCAGAGCCCTGCTATAAGCATCGGGTCCTGTGATAGCGGTGATTGTTCCTTTTTATAAATATTCATATTTTGTAAAAACAAAAAAAAATCCACTAAATTATTTATTTAATCATAAGTTAGAGCTGTTAAGGGAGAATATTTATTTGAAATAGAGGCTTATCCTAACAAACACACCCCTCCAATTGAATGATTGAAAAAAAGTACTTAAACCCTCCTTCACTTACTTCCATTTAATCCTATATTTTGTTGATCCACATACAATCATTGTTAGGTTTATAGCTCGAAAAAGAAACAAAAAGTAAAGCAGTGGAACTCACAAAAATGAAACACTTATTCTCATAATTATATGAAATCTAAAGTATTAAGAAACAGGATTAGAACTCACATACATATACAAACATATATTAATACATAGCCTGTAGTGTATCACACATTTTAAACTTTTGATAGTTGATTTTTAACAGACAGACTTAGAAAAAATTGGAACCGCACCAAAAAGTGTTTCTTATTTCTTTATATTATTCTAATCCATTCACGATTAGCACTTATGTTAAAGTGCAAGAACTAGGCTAATATGAAGAGTTTGGCACAAACAAATTTTTGTCAATCTTGTTGAACTTAACAGTTTTGAAATAAATAATAACTTATTAACAAATCTATGTATTTTGAAGTATTAAAGATATTTATCTTAGCGTCTGTTTAACGTAGAAAATCCACTACACGATAATATTGGTGATACGATTTCTTCTTAATGTAATTTAATGTTTTTCGTCTTAAACAAACTGTTATGGAATTGTAATTAATTTATAAATATTAATAGTGTTTTATTGACTGATAGATTAACACAACTTAGTAAACTCTGTTATTCATATTTAAATAGATTTGAAAAGAATTTAATAATAACAAAAAAAACAAGAAATGAAACAAAATTATAATACTGTGTAGAGATACTTATTAATTGTGCAAAATAAAAACAAAAAGAAGTAAAAGTATGTGATCGATGTGAGAGATTTTATTTTATTTACTAGTGCTGAATATTGGCCCCAAGGCAATAGGACTTAATTACTGTTGTCGATCATCAGCTCATATTTTCTTTTGCACTCTATTGGTAAGCAAATTAACATAACGATAAAAAATGATTAATAAAGAGATAACAGTCAGATTTGACAGATGTATTACAAGAACTCACTCCGCGTAAAATAACAATTTTTTATGGTAAGAAAACCGGGTACTTAAAGAAACCTAGTGTGCGTTTACAGTGGCCGATGTGCTTGTGTAGTTCCATACAATGTGAATAAATGAATTACGATATAGTCAAGGAGCCTTTTTGACACATGCAACTGTTTTGAAAGGATGTTAGAGAATGTGGCAGAAATCAATGAGGAACCCTTATTGGTTTCTGATATGTGGATTAAAGAATTGACGCATTATTGAGTATACATTTTTGTGGTATTTAACGCTGCTGGACTGTCATCTGTCTATAACGGTCCTTCTTCTCTTGTCCCTTCCATTTCAATTAAGAATGTACTTTGTTGATTTCTCATTGCGGCAGAGATTTTGCCTACCTTATTAATTATTCCTGAGGAAGAAAGACTATCTTGAATTTGAAAGTGAGTGTTCAAATCGGTTGGTTTGTAAGTGAAGTCTATATTACAAAAATAATAATTTATATTGTAACTTGATGGAATGCGTAAAACACATTTCATTTATTCAAATAAAATAAATTAATCAACAAAATCTTCATCGTCACTGCTGCTAAACACATTGGTTTTTGAAACTTTGTTGTATCTCTCCTGCGTTTTTTGCCACGTTTCAATTCGCTTCTTATCATGTTTCGATGCAGTCGACAAAGGTATGCTTTCTTCACACCCCAATCCCTTGTAGCCCTCATTCATATTAACTGATATCTGCAAGAATTTCGGAAATTTGTAAAATATGTACTTGTGTCAAAAACAGTTATTTCTCACTGGCTCTAAGAGACCGCTTGCGTTAGTTTTTCCTAACGTTTCGCCTTTATTCCAGCCAAGTTTGGAAAGCATTTTAAATCCTATATTTTGGCTAGAAATTTCCCTGTAATGAGTAAAAATATACTTACAATAAGGTAACTGTGTAGGCTTAGTGAACTTACGTGTCTACAGACGCCATTTCAGTCTTTTCTTTATCTGTTGAGCTGCCAACTTCGATTCGTCTGGTAGCAGCTCTATCATTGTAATTTCCTGTATTTCGGTTCTCCAAAAATTCTGAAATTATCCAACAGTAAGTCGTTTGAAGTGCGTACGAAATTAACAAAATTAAATTACTTTCATTTTCCAGACCGTATTTCTGTTGCAATTTCTTTAGCTGCTGCTTGTGCGAAAGTGTAACGGTCTTATTAGTTTCCTCTTTCACTTCCATAAGCAAACCAGGTTCACATTGACCGCACGTGCTGGTCCCTGGATGAATATGGCACAAAAGCTTTGTTTGTGACAGTTGCAGTACACTCCCGTGAACCAACTCAAGAGGATCACTTTCTTGCTGGGAATTTGACATGCGTTTGCCATTTAGAAGTGTTCCGTTTCTAGAACCCAAATCAATGCAGGTATAAACTTCTTTCTCTTCATCATAGGCGAATTTCAAATGAAACTTAAGAGATTGAGAAACATTAGGAAGATGTTTGAAAGAAATATTCTTGTTTCTACTCACTTTGGAAACATTTAGATCAGGAATGATAACTTCGTGGTTGCCCTCCCTACCTAGGGTTCCGCCTTTGAAGGTTATAAGTCGAAGTGTGCCAGTTTGAAGTTTTTCCAAGTTAGTCTCTTGGACAATTATTCGCAAGGATGGTGGATACTTCCTAGCAATATCTGAAAAAATATTCGATTCGATGGAATGTGTATCATTGTGTAACGAAATATAGAATACATTACACTAAGAAAAACGCGGATTTCTTTTAAAGTGTGTTTAGCTTACCTTGATAGTGTCCGTTTTCCTTGAGATCGTCCACGGAATCAATACTGTCGCTATGACTGGAGTTCAGTTCTCCGTCCTCCAAATCATCGATATTTTTCGAATCTGTAGACTCGTCTTCAGGCACTGGTTGCAATTTTCGTTTATTAGATCTTTTCTTTGATTTCTCCTTTCGACTGGCATTATCCGTTGTCTGTAACAGTAAAAAGAAATCCGCGTTTTCATCGCACATTCTGATGCCAGTTCTTACCTAATGCGTTTGATCGCATCTGATCAATTTTTAGATTCGAGAAATTATCTAATAGTTTATTAATTACGGAATTATCATGAACCTGTAAGTGGAGGTGTGTATATAACAAAAAAGAAAAAAAAAAAGAATTGATTAGGATTTTGAATCTCTGGATCAAAATTCGGTCTTATACCTTATCAGTTTCTGATGCTTGAACTTCGATTTGTGAATGAAATTGAAATCTATTGTTATCTTGATCATACTTGTAGTAGCACCCGGTATTCCCATCGTAATAGAGACCGTATTCCTGATTAAATAAATTAATAGTTTTAAAATTGTTTTAAGAATCCAACTTTCTAGTTGTTTACAGCGTTGTAGTAGTAGCCGGTCCTCTGGTCGTAGTATAGACCTGATGTTGGTTCGTAGACAAAACCGGTCTCATTTTGGGCAGCTTCAGCGGCTTCACGAATTTCATCGACCAAGCTTAGTGGTTTTTTAGTTTCTAGAATTGAAGAGAATATAGAATAAAAGCAAGCTTGTTGTATGTTAACGTGAGTTACAATTCTTTAACTCAAATAGCATACTCAGTTAGCAATTGGTACAGATGCTAATTGTCTATTAATACCCTATTTTTATTATCTTTCATTTACTTCCTGAAAATCCGAGCCATTTTAGCAAGAAAACATTTATTCAACCATAATCATTTTCACACGTACGTACATAGCTTAGGTACAAGGTGATAGGGTGTGTCAAAAGTCAATTAACAAGCTCCCACACGAATACAAATACCATACAATCAAAACCAATGTCCCAGAGGTCACTATTTCAAATCGATTCTGTTTTGTGCAAAATCAAAGAACATGATATCGTACTCGGTTGGACCTGACTTGTGTTTACTTTAATTGCTATCGTTTTACTGCATTACACCTAAAGTGTGAATAGGCTGGCTTCGCTTAATTGCCAACACACCTCCGCATAAAGAACCATAAAAATGTGGTAAAAAAAGGAAAAAAAGAAAACAACAATAACGTTCAACCCGATAAGAAAAAAAACAAATAAATCACCATGCTATCATATTCCATGTAGTTTCCCAGCCTTAAAAGCTTTTCTGGTTTTTGTGAAGTGTCATCAACAAATAAAGTTCGGATTAAGGTGTTTTAGTATAGAATTTGAATATATAACGAATAAACTGAAGGGTTGACAAAAGCACTCCTTTTTTGGAAGTGGAAAAGACTATAAATGGATTAAAAGTGAAGCAAAACTAAAAAAAGTACGTCTTTGTTTTTGGCACATATGTATGTACTGAAAGCTGAATGTAAGCAATTTATACAGTTAAAACAAAAATTGTGTGATATTTGCTTGTATCTAAACTAATTTGTCATTTGTAGCTGGTAGACTGGTACCACAGCCCTGATCCTACCTTCTACAACAACTACACGTGTAGTGCGCACTTCTGTTTCTCTCACTAGAAGTGACCTACAGTTTTTGCCGACTCCGAACGGCGACAAGAGAGAAAAGGCTTTTTCATAGACAATTGATACTCTTTGAGTGTTGTCAGCAGCTCGAAAAAGGTGGTGCCGTGAAAAAATGCGAGGTGTCCCGTCCGGGAATCGAACCTAGATCTTCTGCGTGTGGGTTGATGCACTTACCCACTATACCAAGGGGGCCATAATATTTTATTATTGGAACGTTATACCTATGTATGTCTGTATCTTTATCCCCTAACAAGACCAAATTGCACTTGCTTTCTTGACTTCAGAAGCCTTATTGCTCGATTGTCTTTCGCACTATGATATAAACTGTAGCCGTTTTTTTCCTATTCTTGAAACTCATTATCGGGTTTTAAAATGGTTAACTACCACCCTAACCTCTAAAAGCTTAAGGTTTAAAATCTCAGTAAAAATATTTCCCTCATTTTTTCGAGGCTTTCAAACTGTTCCAAATACTTGCTTACCATTGCCCATATAAAATTTATTATTTAGTCACATTTGAAACAATTAGAAAACAACAATTAAAATTGTATTTCTGTTCAATGAGAAGGCATATCCGAAAAGAAATTGTATTATTACCGTTACATGTTGAAAAGCATTGAAAATCACATTAATGTGAACGTAGGTATTGTTTCTTGTTCGTTACTTAGTAGCAATACCACCCGAAACGCTTTCAAATGGCGGTTAACACACCGCAAAAGCTGTTCGTTCCTTTATTCAGAAAGGTTGTGTCAATAAATTTAATTTACGATTGTTTCATATTATTATGTAATTATGATTTTATAAAAACAGTTTTATTCATCAAAATATTTTTGCAATATTAATTTCAAGAGCGATTCGATTCAGCAACTGCGAACAAAGCCGCTTCAATTACCAGGGAAAACTTTATGTTTTTCAAAATTATGTATGGGTTATTATGTTGTTTTCCCAGAAAACATGAAGGAAGGAGGAAGCTGTTGCGAGTGAAATAGAAAATTGCTTAATCATTATATTAAATAAAATAAAATATTCACATCGATATCATATTCGTTCACCTCTTTATTCTAGCTAAATTGCACTGCATGGGATTATATTTGATTTAAATAAACAAAGAGAAACCCGTGTTATTAGAAAAGAGAAAAATAAACCCGTATTATTAGAAAATGATTTACACTGGGTCATCATTCTTCAAAAGCCCCCGTCGAACAAGATCCGTGAAATTGTTCGAGGAAGAGGAGGTTGAAGTTGAAGAAAATAAGGAGTATATAAATCTTTCGTCAAGATTGCTTAAAGTGGTTCAAGTCTGTTTTTTTAAATTTATTTTCAAACTCGGTCTTATACTTTGTGATTTTTGAGGTTCCGTTTTCAATGAAAGTTTCCGTGCGTCTGTCCGTGCGTCCGTCACTCTTTTTATATCTTATCTGACATTTTAACATATGAAGCGACTTTCTATACATGACAATCCATATAGGAAACCCAGTTAACAAAGTACAGTGCTGTGCGTGGTGTTATGATTAGAGAACTCCTAACCGTTTGCGGCAAAATTTAAAAAGTTTTTCGTAGGCAATTTTGTCATTTAAAACTTTATTTTGAAATTTCAAAAATTTCAAAAAAAAAATTATAAAGCTATTGAAGTCTATCTTAAACACAAACTACTTTGAAGCCTTAGTTGCCAGGTGACATTGATATGGCTTATAATCTCTTTCTGCTTGACAAACAAAAACGAAACAAAAAAAACTGCCAGATCAAACTTGAGTGGGATGATCAGATTTTTTCACTGCCATCCATCAACTGAAGTTGTCTCGATGGTAAATATTTTTTTTTAATTTATTTTCATTTACACCAAATAGAAGGGGCAATCTCTATATTATACGAAATTGGCGTTAATAACAATTTAAACGTTTGGTATGCTTTAAGTTTATCGCCGTACACTTGAGTCCGTCATTTTTAATTCTTCGAAAATTGAGTCTTTTTGATTCGTTTGAAAAAAAAATACTTTTATGAATACATATACAAGATATCAAATTTCAAACTTGATCAATTTATTTGCTCTTTGTGATCAAGACCAGTATTAGACCGGTACAAATAACACCGTAAACTACCGGAGGGGAATGCAACTTTAAATAAATATTCATATTCCAATCTATCATACAATCGAAAATTCGTTAGAACATTCGCTTCTTTCAATATTATTTATGGTCAAATATAACATCAGGTATACATATATGTGTATGAACATGATTGCCAAAGTTTACGGGCAAATTTCAAAGACCATGATATCCGTTCCACGGTCATAAAATGATAAATAGCTTCACAATTGATAATATTGCGTATCATGCCCACTAAGGCAATAATTAACGTCATTGCAACAAATATTTTGTTCATACACATATTTATAGCCTACGAATTTTATTATTTAGCAAACTGAACACGCAAAAGTTTTTGTATTGTACAGGTCCCAATCCAATCTAATCAAAGCTGCAGTCCGTATCGGACAAAATGTCAGTCAAATACAGTAAGCCTGAAGTAGATTCGTTGGTTCATTGCTTGAAATAATCTTTTTAAAAATGCAGATTGCAATCTTTTTAGTTCGTGTTCAAGAAATTAAATATTTGCGCACAGGCTTAACTTGCATTGTAGATTAAAATGGTTGAATAACTGCGTTAAAGAATCTAACCCTTACTGTATTATCAACCTATCTTTATTGTCTTATGCATACAGTCACATTTAATTGATTTATAGCACCAGTTTTAGCGTGGGGTTTGGCTTTCAGAAGTATAATAGTTCCAGCTTCGGGGATTACATATTTTTTGCTAACTGGATAATCTGTAGGAGCATTTGATGAACACGCTGAATATAATAGCATTTTTATAGTTTTGTCATAGCTGTGCTTTAATTTTGAGGCAAACATCTGTAGGTATGGGCAAATGGTGACGATGATTTTGTTTTATAATTGCTTGTGAATATCTGTTGGTAACCTTGAAGAGGGTTATCACGTAATTGTGTTAATTTGTTCAAATACAACGATAATGTTTTTCTAAAACGTATTTTTATTTCTCTCTCTTAAGAGCAGAGGGAGCTTTCCTCTCTGGCCGCTGTAAGCAACTCGAGAGGGACCAAAACATAGAAAAATATAAAACTATGTTGTCCATCAAGGTCACACATAAGCCATCATAGTCCCGCCGATTTTATGAACACATTTGGTTATATAATGGGTCTTTTCATCCTTTTATACTATATTATACTGATTAAGCTGTAATACGTAAAAATTTAACCACTATGTCAGGTTCAGTAAGTTTTGGGCTATTTAAACATTTGGCTGCAAAACAGACAAAAGTTAGTAAAATAATTATCCTCGTATTCTTTCCGGATGATTTGGAACTGCTTGCAATATTTGAAACGTAAAGAATGCTTAAAAATATGATTTTTTACGGTCTATCAAAAGTCGGGGATTTTCAGATTGCAAGTTGAAATTGGGCGGTCACACGTTAACGTTTCACAGTCCCTCTGCTCGAATTGTCTTTATTGTCTCTGCATTAAAAAGGAACCATGTCGACATCAAAAATAAGCGCTCCGTTTCCTTGACCTCTTGCGGTTAAGAGACATTTGATTAAGAGAGTTTTCTCAATCGAAAAACTTTATAGAAAACTCTGATCATCACAGTCCTGGTCCCTGGTCGTCACCGAGACATCGTCGCTATAAAATACTAATGAGGAAGCTTTTGGTCTTTTCGAAAGCGAACGTTTTGCATGTGTGATTTGGCCCTGTTTGCGTTGATGGCGAAGTGCACGGGTCGTATGCCACCACTCGACTATTTTTCAATATGAGCCATGAGAACACAGCAGGGAACATCTTCGATAAAGGTGGCGCAAATATGTGGAGAAGTAACTCAACTTGTCGCACAAAGGGATGAGGTTAGCGAGGAACCGTGCTAGCTGGAGGGCCATGTTAACCGAGTATCAGGTCTACACCTGCCGCCATTAGAATTCCTTTGAAAATTGAAAATCACCCGAATCTGCTAAGCAGTCGATATCAATCAGTATACCTATTCCAAAATAATGAATCTAATCAATAAGCAAGCGATATGTCGCAATTATCAAAAGCGCGACTAATTTAATAAAGCCTGCAATAATCAGTTGAAATAATCATATACACACGTTTGCATTTAATTCTCGCCAGTTAAACATCGCCCTTCAAATACAACTCAAAGTCACAATGTAATCACTAGATTTGATATTTATGCAACTAACTGATTTCGCTTTAGGCACGTAAGTAATTCGTTTTCTACGCAACCAAAGGAAGGAAATGTTGTCATACATCTCCTTATTGAATGCATGTCGGTGCTCAACAACAACATTCACTTATTGCGAAGCAAGCGGCAAACGAAAAAAAAACAGTCATTCATTTCCACCCTCTATCTTATCTTGCACTCGAATTCCCAAAAACCGCTTTAAACCACCACTGCCCCCAGCCCGCTAATCAGTTAACAAAATTGGCAATTCGATAAGAACAACTGAAAACGCAAATCAATCCGTTGCCGAACTCTGATCGGGGCTCGTCTAACACACACTGGTGCACATTAAAAGCTCTATTGTGAATAGAAAAATCCTTATCAGTTACTAGCTGATAGGTTAGGTGGTGCACATCTTGACGCTTTCTCAGAAGTACAACGGCCGATGAGAGAGGGGGAGAAACCGTAACTGTACAAGCACAAAGCTGCCGAGTCTAGTCAGGTTATCTAAATCGTTTAGTAATTAATAGAGCCCTGCCAGGGGCTGCTTGTTTAACCGATTCAAATCCGATGGTAGTTGTCTTCAAGAATTCACCGCGTCAACATGTCTATTCCAACGCCTGGCGTACGTAAGCTGATGGAGGAGTTTATCCTCTCCAACAATCAGTTGATAGAGGTCAGTCGGAGATTCTTAAACGAAGTTAATCGCGGATTGTGCAAGCAGACCCACGATCAGGCAGACGTTAAGTGCTTTGTGACATACGTCCAAGACCTACCAACGGGCGAGGAGATCGGCAAGTATCTAGCTCTGGACTTGGGCGGAACGAATTTTCGCGTGTTGCTGGTAACCTTGAAGGGTCATCATGAGGCTGACATGGAGTCAAAGATCTACGCGATCCCACAGGAGATCATGACCGGGCCAGGTGAGCAGCTGTTCGACCATATCGCGGACTGCTTGGCCACTTTCATGAAGGAAAACAAGTTGATGGACCAGCACCTTCGCCTGGGATTCACGTTTTCGTTCCCACTGCAACAGTTGGGCCTGACTAAGGGATTGCTGGTGCGTTGGACCAAAGGCTTCAACTGTCCTGGTGTAGAGAATGAAGATGTTGTGCAGCTGTTGAAGGAGGCACTCAAACGTCGCGGCGACGTGAACATTTCCGTCATGGGCATCCTTAACGATACCACAGGCACACTCATGTCATGCGCACATCGGAACCCGAATTGTAAGGTTGGCGTCATCATTGGCACTGGCTGCAATGCCTGCTACCTTGAACGCGTTGAAAACGCCGATCTTTTCGATGTTCCGTCAAATAAAAAGCCGAATGTGATCATCAATACCGAACTTGGCGCGTTCGGCGAGAGTGGAATGTTGGATTTCGTTCGAACGGAGTACGACAGGGTTGTGGACAAGGCTTCCCTGAATCCTGGAAAGCAGATATACGAAAAAATGATCTCGGGCATGTACATGGGTGAAATTTGCCGTCTGGCCATGCTAAAAGCTGTGGACCAGAAGATTCTTTTCGTTACCAATGGCAGGAGGCCGCAACGCCTTCAGATTGTGGATAGCTTTAAGACGAAATACGTGTCCGAGATCGAATCGGACCCTGTTGGCGACTACTCGAGGTGCAGGAAAATCCTGGCCACCCTCGGCGTGCCACATCCAACCGATGAGGACTGTGCCGATGTGCGTTTCATTTGCGAGTGCGTGTCCAGGCGTGGGGCTCATCTTGTGGCTAGTATCCTCGCCACACTTGTCAACAAAATCGATGAGCCGCACACAACGATCGGTGTCGATGGTTCGGTCTACAGGCTGCATCCCCATTTCAAGACCTGTTTGGACGAGAAAATGCGGCAGCTGGTGAAGCCGCATATTGAATTCGATTTGATGCTGTCGGAGGATGGATCTGGGCGCGGCGCTGCGTTGGTTGCAGCTACAGTCAGCGAGTAAGGGTCTGCTGAAGTACCAGTACGTGGAGCTTGTTGAATTTTGTTATGTTAAGGATTACTGTTGTTAGTAAATTTGTAGATATGTAGGGAAATGATTTCAAATAAAATTTTAAGGCTTATGCGAATACATTGTCTTTTATCTGAGGAAGGTTGTGGTACACAACCAGCTGAAGCTGATGTCAGTCAAGCCCTTATCGTAGCAGAGACGAATAAATGCGACGTAAATTAAAGACCGATTCAACACAATTCCGTCATGATCTTTACAACGGCGTCTTTGAAAAAAAAAAACAGTCTGATTGATCTGGTTGAATCTGACTCTGATCCACGGTTGATACAATCTAATAGGCGAAAAGGCCGACGAAGCATTACCTTATCCTCTCTTATGGAAGCATGACCTTTATTTTTAAAGCGCTGCGTACTACTGTATTATGATTCATACCCGCTAATCTTCATTGGCTACAAAAACGGGAGTGTCGAAATCATTCAACCAAATGTCCATGAACTGATAACAATTAACAAGTGATCTTATTCAAGTTCTATAACCGAATATAGACAAAAAAAAGACGAATAAACAGCTTCCCTTCCCTGATCAGCCAGCGCAGACTGATGATAATGTGAATGTCTCTCTTCTTGAAGCAATAAAAAATGTAATGAGGTATACATTGGCAGCAGCGAACAACAAGCAGTTGTAGGCTTCGGTTTAAATTGAATGAGGCGCCGGCGTTCACGTCTGCACGATGGAGCATAAAATCCATGACCCTTGAAGAACGTAGACGATCGAGGCGGTTTATCAAATGTTGTCAATCAATGAGCATTATGTACTTGAATCTCGTTAATAGATCCTGAAAGTCATGCGGTTTCGTAATAAATTGATAGGAAAATTGTTGTGCAAAAGGGAGAGGAAAGCATTTTCAACTGCCCTGCGTTGAAATGGGGAGGTTATTTATGGGATTGGATTGTTTTTTACGACAGATTAAACATTGGCGAGGGGGTTAACAAGGTAACAAGTGCTTTGCGAGATTAACGATTTAATCTGATAAGAAATACTAATAAAATATAAATCGCTGACGTCTGCGAGGGGTTTGAAGATGCATGTCTTACTTGAAATATTGCAAATAGCATCGTAAACGGGAATAAAGATAAGAGAAAAACTAAGTTTAACGCATACGCAGCGATAAGTTTTCGGTAATTAAAAGCAACTTAATCTCTAATGCTTCTAGGGGCATTACAGTCTGCGGTGGATCTGCGCCTCAATTTTGCACCCCAAATTGGTTAACGTCTCAATCTCGTCTCCATCTCAGACGAGGTCTTTCTGTGTTGCGTTGTCCCTAAGGGTTGGACTCAAACACTCTTCGGGCCGAAGCAGATCCGTAGACATTTGACTTGGTGAATCGTCTCCTTCCAGATGCCATTAGCACAAACAGACCAGGACAGGGATGGTCAACTGGGCTTTGTAATTCGATTGCCTCTTGAGCTCAAAAAAACAGCAATTGACTTAATTTCGGTATGTTATTGTCTTCGACCCCAAGAAGTTTTTGCTGCCCATTGTGACGTTCTGACCGAAAGCATATACTTTGTTTTACCCTTGTTTACTGCCAGATCCATTTTAGCCGCTTCCGTTGCAATCCAAGCAAACGCCTCATTGGCTCTATTGACATTAAAGTCATCCGTGTAACTCAGCCGCTGTTGGAAGATCGTGCCTCCTCTATTAACTGTGAGTTTCACACAATTTTGACAGCGTTGTCTTTTCTTAAATTCCGACCTTGACGGAGCACCGAGATTTTTACATCGTCATCCTACACAACCCGACAACTTTGGTAGGAGAGCAAAATTGGAGTTGTCTTTATATAACTCGTCTATATGTACGTTTTCATATGCTGCCATAGGTCTTTTCAGGACGTACCGAAGTGTGAAAATCTCATATATAGCGGGATTCCCTGGACTGAAGTCCACCATTGATTATTCATAAATTATTTCAAGCGTTTATACAAAACGACAGAGAGGATCTTGAACGCGAAATTAGGGAGACTGATCCTTCGGTAGTTGACGCAGTCGTAGGGGTCTCTTCTTGTTTACCGGGCAGATGATAAGAAATTTTACTTATTGGACCTGCTTTCCTCTGACGCTGGTCCAATCAGATCATCTCCACTTGTTTTAAAGATTTAAAGAATTTTATGGATCGTCAGTCAGCTCCATCAACTTTGTTCGACTTCAGTCTTGATACTGCCATCTTGACTTCGTCTAAGTCGGGAGGACGTAATTTTTGCCAATCACCGTTCACACTGAGTGGCCTGCCTGACAGCAGTAATTAGTTCGTAATCGCGTTTGAACAGTTGGCAGAAGTGATTTTTCCAAATTCTTAGCATCAACTGCGAAACTGCTTCAAGTTATCCGTTGGGATCTCAGTTGGCTAACCATGGATAGGTTAACTGGTTTAGTTTTTCGTACAATTTTTGGCTTGTTTCCATAGCACACCTCTATATCAACGACCGTGCACTTCATTTGCGCTCTGAGAAGTCTATGCTCTTCCCTTCTTCTCTGTTTGTGGAGCTCAGCTTCTCGTTTTTTAATGCAGCGTTACCTTTTAGGGCCTCCTTCCTGTTTAGTTTCATAAGCCTAACTGCAATCTAAATATGAGTTTATGGGTGCTGTCGTACATCAGTAGTAGATACCGCATGTGTTGTGGGTAAATGCTGCCTATGTCCGCGTTATAGAATCGTATCCACAAGTAGACAAGAAACATACGTTTTATAAAGATTTGAAGGAATCGCCTCTAAGAGGTAGTTCACTGTATGACTATATATTTTTCTTACACTACTTTAAGTTAGTAATCTTATAGATGAAGACATCCTTCTACATTCTCCATTTTTAAAACACATCCGTCAAAAAATCTGACGGTATAATATCCAGATTGGTCCTGTCGAGGTGTATTTGCTATCTAGTTAGCCTCCGCCACGCTGTGTAACTGGGCAACGTAGAAACCATTACTGAGCGTGACATTCCATTTGACCAACAACAAAATTAATTCAAGTAAACTCTAAGTAGTTAGTACAATGTTTACTCCTGATTGGGATTGTGTGTCTTATTAGGGTAACTAAGTAGACCTGTACATATTTGTTCAGTAAAGAAATTGGTAAGTTTAGTTGCAATGTTTTTTTGAATTAGTTCGTTGTTGTAGTTCATTTAGTTCAATTAATTGTTTTGTGCGGTTTTTCTATTTGTTGTTCAGAATACTGACATTAACATTTTAAATATTTTAGGATTTTACATCAAAGAAATGAACAGAACAGCGTTACCCCTATACCTATGTTGCCAAATGTCAATACTCATAAGCAAAAATTAACCAGAAACCAGAAAGGTAGTTGATACTACCATGCATATAAACGCAGAAAGCAACGCACTAAATTTAGTAATATCACTTAGTTCAGTAATTTTTGCTGAAAAACATTCATGCGGAGTAGGGTATTCCTTGGTTTGTTAAAACTAACAAAAAAAAAAAAATAAAAACACTTTTATCTTTCATTTTATATCGTCTTTAAATTATTCATGACTCATATTGAGTAGAGTTGTTGTTTGCTAATTTTAAGGAAGTTTACTTTAAAACAATAAGGAGTTTTTGCCTTCAATCGTCTGCAACAGCGTAAAAGTAATTTCTAATTTTATGTCACAAGATACACTCGTAGTGATATTTTTCGTACCCACAACATAAAAGTGGCTTGATGTTTCTTTTCACCATTACATAGAAGTCTTTTTTCGATATTCCGTTAGTTGATGTATAATATACTGTACGGGGTAGTCCCATGATGTACTTAACCTTAACATGAACACAATGATCGGACACAAAAAGTAAACACAAAACTGTTCTTTCGTTTTCTATATCATCTCTACATCGTGCAATTATGTATTTAAAGCAGCAACAGTAATTTAGTTAAGGGAATTTATTACCACCATGTTGCGTGTAATGTAAATATGGCAAATGCGTGGGTTCCTTTGCCTGTTTGATACCTCCTTGAGGTTGAAGGTCTCAGCGAAAACTATACGCTTAACCGCACATTTTCGTATATGGAATTTAGTCATTTCTTAACAGATTTAAGGATTGATTAAATTAAAATAACTGCATTTATAGAAGATTTCAGAAGGCATGGTCTTGTGCATGAAGATCCCACCATTTTCGGTTCTGCACGTGGAATGTAATGTCCCTTGACACATTACGTGGAGTCGAAGAACTGGCGGAGTTTTTGAACTGATGCAAAGCAGACATCATCGCCATTAAAAAACAAAGTACATACTGTCATCAGGGAAGGACACACAACATCGATGTATCGGACGGAGCGTTACACTAGGCAGCATGCGCCTGGTCAAGCGTCTTCGGATACAACGCTTAAGATGGGGAGGCTATGTAGAGCGTATGGACACCACTGTTCCGACCAGAAAAATTTTCAAACCCAACCCATCGCATACTCGGCCAAGTTGTAGTGCGCAACTGGAGGCAGCTGGGAAGAAATCGTGACAACTGGAGAGACAGGTTGGTTAAGGACCAGGACCACCCCGGAATGTAGGGTCAATAAAAGAATTGAAGACTTTATTACATGTTGGTTTCGCGTCGACTTTGGCTTGGTTAGTAACGTGTACGTTGGAAGTAAAGTGTATAAGCAGAATTTCATCAACTGAACTAGTACTGCCAAATATTCAGGACGAATTCCCCGTTTTGCTAAGGTGTCAAGAAACTAAGGCTTCCGCTTATCAAAATAATTATGATCATGATACAAGTTCATTGCAACTCACCTGAATCTTCTCGCTCAACAACAATTTCATCAGCAGATACATTTCGTTTATCGTGATTGGAGGTACCCTTAACCAGTTCCAATTTGCTAATTTTCTTCGTCTAAAACCAAAAGTACATGGTCAATGCTTTCAACTTTAAGGCCACATTTCAGTTCTTACCAGTTTTTTAATCTTATCCTTGTATTTTTTTAGTTTTTTTTGTTTCTTCTTCAGCTGTTCGTGCAGGCTATCAATGTACGAGAAAACTTCTCCTTGGGTGCAATTGTTCCGGAGGAACTTCACAGTTCGCACAGAAAATTTTGCAGATTTCTTGGTTTTTAGTTTTGTTGCAGTGTGCTCTTTCTTCTCATCATTTTCCGAAGATTCACTAGCCATTTTTTAATTGATTATTATTTGTACCAAAAGTAAATTCGTAAAATTTATACAAATTCTCACTGACAGCTGTCACTAGGTTGTTTTCATTTTACTGGAATAACGCCTACGGTTTGTTGGAAAAGGCAGGGAACAAATAGCCCACATGCCTAGACAACAGCATTGCCACAAAGTAATTTTTGTCAAATATATATTCTTTTTAAAATGTTATTAAACTTTCATGTATCAGACCAGGGTCTAGCTTCTTCTGAAGCGTCTCTTGTTCTCGTTAGTAGAGGGGTGTGTGATAAAATCAGGCATTTAACCTGGGAATTGGAGCCGACGCACTGACTAGCTACATGCATACATTTTATGTTTCAATGTTAAAAAGAGGCACAAAATGTTATTAGTTAAAGATATTAGAGCGTAATTATTATATAAAGCTGCGAATGTTTCTCTATATAAAACTGTTTCCAAATGTAAATTTTTATCAGCTGTTGGTTTTTTTTTTCTTAAACTTGGCAGCGGCAACACTGCTGGTGATGAATTACCCAGTATTACCTTTTCTATGAATCAGAATTTACGGTAGAACTTCAAACTCAGCGCCCAAATGTCAAATTTCGTGGTGAGTTCAGAAATTATAATGAAAACGGTTGAAAAGTTGAATATCTCTTTAATATATGATCTTAGTCCGTCATTTCAAATATAATTTTGCTTGTGGTGTGTTCTTCCGTTCGCGCCATGGAAAAGCTGAAAACAGTTTTATCAGTTTTTCTGATTGTATTTTTCTGCTCAAATGTTGAGCTCTCAAAATTAAATTATCCCCGCGTTCTTTTACCAATATTTGACAAAATTTCAATAAATTTCACACTAGAAGTCATTGAGAAGGGATGCTTCAAATGGTGAGAGCTTAACCTCAATTTTGCCGGGTTCTCGGGACTCATTTACAAAACAATGTAATTTATATGCAGGATGTCATCCCGGCAGGACTTAATACTCATCACTCCTTTGTATGACGATTTCGAAAGTGAATGTTCATCGAAAGCAGTAGTAACTGTTCTTACTCGGGAGCGTCGTCGGAACACGGCGATTGTTTTGGCTGAAGAGATCTCCACTACAGAGGTGTTGCGATGTGATGTGATTTTGGATGTGATTGATCAATTGCGTGTACTCACAACAACTCGAGAGCTGTATCTTGAAGAAGCTCCAGAGACATTTGAACTCTGGGCACAAGACTCTCAGGGAAATGCTTTCACTACGCTCGAGGGAGTAGAATTTAATTGGGAAATTTCTCCAGTGCGGCAAGATGTCGCAAGCAAGAAGGACTGGCAGCCGGCCCTACGTTTCCTTACGTTCACAGAGAGTAGTTATCATGAAGTCCCCAAATCCCTGGAGAAGTTCGAAGCACAACACATGAAAGGTTACATGGTTTTGCTCGAAGGTATAAATACCGGAACTGCTAAGGTGAGTAGAATAAATCTGGAAATATTTGTTGGTAATCTTAATGCCTCCCTATAGGTCACCGTTCGCATTCCATATCCAGAGTATGCGTCTGTTCCCATCAATGAAGTTTACATCAATGTCTTGGCTAACATTATACTCGATCCATCCGATGTGCATATACTGGCTGGGGACACAGTCTCTTTCCGCATCTTGCAATTAAAACAGGGCAAGTTGCAGGAAATAACCCTGAACAATCAGTATTTCTTGCAGATTGAGGATACAGCCATCGCTTCGATCAGTAAGAACCAGGCAAAGGGTCAGACATTAGGGAGAACATTTGTTGTTCTGCGAGATAGAAATGTCCAGTCCGAAGGCAGCTACGTATCGGATAGCAATGCGCCGAAGTCGCCTGTGCCAAGAGCCACACTGACAGTAAGTTTGCCTGATAAGTTAACCATTAATTTATTACCCCACTACAACTGGGTGACGGTCGAAGGGGAAAAGCACGAAATCGCCGTTGATTTGTACACAAGGTAAGTCAGAGTGCCTTCGCACGTGGTGGAAGAATACCTATTTAGCGTACTATCCTCTAGTGACAATCAAAAAATCACTCTCGGACCACGTTATGCCATTACATCCCAGTTGGACGAATCGCTCTTTTATGTTTTGAAGAAGTCACAGAACGGGACCCGTATTTATGGAGAAGCTTTCAAGGAAGGCGTAAGTCCTGTCCAGGCTACGTTCAAGGAGGTAATGTGACTATATTTGTCCGCGTTCCTTGTTTAATGCTCCCCTTTACAGTTGGCTGCCAAAGCGGACCTGCAGATATTTAAGGAACTACTGCTGGCTCCATCAAAAGTGATACTCCCGTTCGACCCCAACGCTCCGAAGATACAGAAAGTCCAGTTCCGTGCAACTGGCGGCGATGGTTCCTACATATGGTCTTCGCAAAGCCCGTCACTTCTTGGAATTACACAAACAGGTCTGGCCTCCACGCGAATCGACTCTGATATGAAGCTCCCATCAGATACGTTTGATGAACGAAGCCGGGCGTTACTAACCAACTTCGCACACGTGCGTGTTGCTCTTACTAGGAACACGAAAATCTCAAGAACCGCAGAAATTTATTTCCTACCACCAGTGAAACTAGAGATTGTTCAATATAATTTCGAAACATCATTGAGGGACTACGTGAAGTTGCACATTGCCGTGTACGCATTTGCGAACAACACCCATGTGCCGTTCAGCAAGTGCGAGAACCTCAACTATCACCTCGAGTTCACGAATAAAATATTCCAGGAGGACCCGGTGCGAGAGGACACCGAGCCACTTGCCACGAATGCCTGTCATGTTATCTACTTACGGAGCACCAGTATCGGGACGACACACTTTAGTATTTCTTACAAATTTATGGATAAATTTCTAAAGGATGAGGCAACCTTGGTTGTCTTTGAAAAACTGAACATCCTGAATCCTGTTCAAAATGAGATCATTCTTCCCATCGGATCATCCAGGAACATTTTGTACTTTAACGGACCACAGAAGATTTTCACTCTCGCTGCGGAATTGACCAAGCAACTGAAATACGATAGGCACGTGGCAGAAGTGACAGAAATTCAGTTCGAGAGTCCTCGACAAATCTACGCATACACTGTGCTATGTCGTTCTGTGGGGCAGACAGTTTTAAATTTTGACGTATTTAACGCCCTCCAGTCAAGAAACTTTCGTCCATACGTGTCAAACTTTGAAACAACCATTTACTGTGTTAAGCCAAGATTCCTAAATCTTTACGCGACCGAGAAGCTGCGCAGCAGTTGCCCGCTGGAAATAAAGAACTCCTTAATGCACATGAAGGAAAGAGAGGATAAATTTGAAATAGAAATCGAGGTACAGGACTCAAAGAATCGGAAGTTGATGAACATCAGTTCGTTGGTCATTGAGTGGGAGTTTCCTCATTCCGGTGAAAGGTATCACTACTTCCGTGAAACTGACGAGGACATCATCGAAGGAGTTCGCATTCCAGGGAAGGATCTGCTGATTAGCACCATCAAAGAAGTTGCTGGAAATTTCAAGATCAAAGGCACTGTGACTAGTTATGATGCGGCGGTGCTGTCGAGATATGGCATAACGGCGGAAGTACCACAGTTCGGAATCAAAAAGGTTTGAGAGGACTTTCTGATATTTGCTGTCGTTTTTTCAGGTTGTGAGTGTTATTTTTTCAGGCGGATAAGCTGACGACACCTGTGATTGAAAACGAGATCAAATTTATGGCGGTCAACAGTACTCTGTTCCCAATGGAACATGTTTCGATATTCATGGCCAAGGGACGAACTCACAAGGTTCCGATTTTACAAGGTAGTGGTTTTTACGAGTTCCAGGTTTCGGACAGTGGGGTTATTTCCATCGAGTACGATTCAAAGTTAAGACAGTTAATCATCAATCCGCTTCGGATTGGGCATGTAAGTGCAGTTTGAAATGGTGATATATTTCAGGAACTAATTTCCTCATATTGCACCTTCTTCTAGGTTCGCATTGAACTCAATGACCGCTGTTTGATGACAGAACCGGCCATCCTTTCAGTGTCCATAGTATCAATTGGTGCGATTAAGGTTGAAGTACCTGATAGAGTCGAAAAATCAAAGTCCATCGAGGCAATCGTTAAACTGTACGACTCAAATGATAATCTTCTTCTGATCGATCCATATAACCTTCAAATATACGAGCTCACCATAGACATCCTAAATCCAAATGTTTTAAATGTCAAACTTGGCGATCAATTTGATCTGGAAATGGGGGAGATCAGGTTAACAATTGATTCGTTGTATGAAGCTCTCGTATGAAGTTCGTGTTATTTTTCTTGCAGATACATTGTCACCGGTGTGAACTTGGGTGAAACCAAAGTGGTCTTTAACACTGGTTCCGGCGATAACCTAATTTCTAGTCCTCCTGTCAACATTCAAGTAAGTTGTGATTAAATTAAATCGAGCTGTGTTTACATTTCTGTTGAAAAGGTGTTCCCCCCGCTGCGGCTTTACCCACGAAATTCAACCCTTATCATCGGTTCCAGTGTTCAAATCTATTACCATGGCGGTCCACAACCGGATGTGAACATTGTTTACTCTGTTCATGATCATAACGTAATTTGTAAGTGAATTTTAAGTTGACACTTTTAGATCTTCATAATTATTTCCTTATGCTTGCAGCAATGGAGTCGGCTTTGGTAATAGCGCGAAAGCTTGGACACACGCAAATAACTGGCAAATGTATCAGTCAGAATCCCACAACTGGACGCGAAGTCGTGATATCCACAGACACCGTCGACATTCATGTCGTCACCTTGCATAGTATTCAAATTAAGACGCCCCTAGTCCGCATCAAGACCGGCGCAGTGATGCCAGCTTACATCTGGGGTTAGTATGCCAACTTATTGTGAATTAAAATATTGACTGAAATATTTTGTTGTGGTTAGGTCTTCCGGAACTGTCTCCAATGGTACTAGGGACTCTGGAGAATATGCGCATTATTTGGTCGAGTAATCAACCGGATGTGGTGGACATTTATAATGTATTTTCAGAAGCGGGTAAGGAGCTTTGAAGTGTGTTATGTCGATGTGTGGATTTTCTGATACAGTGTGTACGTGAAGTTGTTTCGTATACGCTCACAAACAGTCCACAGAGAAATACAGTTCTCCGATGATCGTGAATGGTTGAGCTTCCATTCAAGAACAGATACGGGACTTACAAATTGATTCCTTTAAAACCCGTATTGACGGATATTAATTTGATTCCTTTTGCTCCTTAGGGATTGAATACACAGATAGAGATCTTATTTCTGTCCGCATCAAGGCACTTAATCCAGGTAAAGCTAAAATCCAAGCCACTGTCACTCTGTCGAACGGACAAAAGCTAACTGCCAGCGTTGAGGTTGTCGGTAAGTCATCACAATCATCAAATCCCCGTCAATGCTCTTTAAAGCGGGCGAAAATAAATAAAATAAAAAAAAAATATCGATTTCAGTGTTTAGAATGCTTGAACTGGAATCACCTAAGCGGATAACGATGGACTCCATACTGATTGCTCCACGAAGCAGTATACAGTTAAAAGCTAATCTGGACGCTGTATACAACGACGACTATTCCGAGGACGTTCTCTACAAGTCACATTCGGAAACAGCTAAAGGAATTGTACGAGTTTCAGCGGACGGCGTTGTCCGCAGTGGCGATATCTTGGGAAGAGATTTGATAATTGTATGTGTTCTTGATTTTAAGTGTGTCTTTTTATCTTTGGGAAAGGATCTCCTTCTCAAAATCTATTACTGTTCCGCTTTCACCTCTGCCAGCAGAGAGCAGTGAAATTACTTTTTGCAATTTTTTAATCGGTTTTTCTTCTCTTTTCCCTTTCTTCATTTGTTTTCTTTTTTTTTTCCTTTTCATCGGTTCTCTCCTCGGCCCAGGCTAGGACATACGAACAAACTTTGCCAATTGGCATTGAAGTGAAAAACGTTCAATACATCCTAGCCTCTCTGCAATATCCTACGATTAAATTGAAACAAACGGAAGAGAAAATCCCCCGTGGAATGAATTTTGTGCTGAAGGTTTCGCTCCATGATAATCTGGGTAATGAATTCTCGCACAATATCGAAGACGTCAATGGAATTAAGTACGATTTGTCGCACAAGGACGTTGTCGATGTGCAGATTGGAAACAATTTGACAGTTGCGGTAAGTGTATAGATTATTGTTTTTGTTTCTTTTTGCTTTTGTTTTTTTATAACGCATGAGTTTGGTTTAAAGAAATGATGTGTAACCGTGTGAATAGCATTGCACATCATTTAATCGTTTTGAAATGCGAACAAGAAGAGAAAGAAAAAATGTGAATAAGGCTGACGATGGACAGTGCTATGAGGATTTCTTTTTGTTTGACATATTTCAGAGTCCTTTTCACGATAGCAAATGTTTTTTGAATTGAGTTCTGTGATGCGGAAAATTGTTTTATAATACGTCTACGTCTGTGTGATTGTGCTCTCATGAGTGAGATGGGTTGGTACTGCTTTATTCTATAGTTGCATTGCATTACAGACTAATGGTTTACGAAATCTCTCATGATTTCGGTTGAGCGTCATTAATTGTAAGTTCGTTTCAATGTACACTTTGTTGTTGGCAAACTAAGAAAGTTATTCGTACTTACGGTTGAGTACGTTTGGAGTTTGAACGAATTTTTTCTTTAATTCGAATTCCTACGTAGGAGGAGAATATGGTATTGATTCCTTTTTGACCAAATTATTCTTGTATAGACTTTGCAAAGGGTTCATATTGGATCAGGACTTCAAGTGAGTTTGTTTGTATATTAAGAAAAAAATGTCGGACTCGGTCTGATACAGGTAGATAGGTGGGTGTAGTATTGCCGGCACATAAGCAGAGTTCGGTTCATTGCGCTATCACGGAGATAGAAGTCTCCTTTCCTTTATTTTACAACCGGTTAGAATTTGTTTTTTATGAGTTGAGGTAACTGATGCTTGCTTTCGCTCAGTTCCCACAGGATCTTTCTTCGTCTAGAGACGGCTTTATATGGATCATCATCTCTGCAACCACGCCGTTGTTCTCCTTATTAGTAATGATACCAGTAAGTGTTCTAATTATTGATCTCTTTCATATAATTACGAACAGTAAAATCCCACAGTTTAGTTTTGATCACGTTCTACTTGTGTGAATCAGAAATTTATATGTCGGTAACCATCATACCTACCTACTTTGCGTAACTTTCCGCCCATTTATGATATGTTTTCGAAAAAAATGAAAGAGAGTGAGCAAAGAGGTAAGTGTCTCTCCCAGCGAGTTTATTGTATTTGGAATTCCCGGAATGTCATTGTGTCTCGGCACCCACTTGCGAAAATGGGTTGAATATTTTATCCTTACTCGTATAAAAGTAATATCAATCATAGTACGAATATTTGCTCTAAAAACCAATTTCCAGCAACCACAGGGGTTGTCGTTAATATTATTGCCAATCGGAAAAATCTCTTTAATCTCTTTAATGTCATTAAAGGAAAGTTGTCTGTCTGGTAGGAAAATGATGAAGTAAGCACACCACAATTTAATGTTGTACTTGCTTTAAATGAGTTAACGAAAATTCATTCTCATTGTTCAGAAGTGCATAATGCTTAAGTTATGTTTTTTTTTGTCTGTTGTTTTTCTTGTGAAACTTTGTTTAATGTTATATTTAATTTCTAAGCACTTACACTTTACAAGGTTTTAAACAAGTGCTAAGCTACTTATCTGTATTTTAAACAGAATTCTATTGGAAATCCCCATAGCTTTTAATTTAACTAGCTATACATCATCGTGTGATTCTATTTAACTACTTCCAAAGAAAGATTGCCTGTTCGAAAACTTTTTTTCTTAACAGTGTCCCGCAGTTCATATTTATCTTAGGCTCTTACCCACTTATTAGCAACAACGCGGTGTTGTGTCAATTGTAAGAGATAATATAGGCAATTCTGATAATTCTACTACAACACCAGGTTCGTTGGCTCTAAAATTGATTTCAACATCCTCAACCGCTATTTGATGTGGTTATCTCACGAAAGCCGACACGATACAGTAATCCAGATTAAAACTTTCGTTTGTTTACCTACCCGATTATTTGACATACAACATTGCAAACATTAAAAAGCAAAAATCTATGAAAAGCATGAAACCGATTGATCTGTTCCACTAAAGGCTCTATAACTATTTTTTTTCCTTTCTGCATCAGAGTGAGAGAGAGAAATTGTATATACGGTACGGACAGTACTGTATATCAAATTAACAGTTTCTTTATTTCTCAACTTTGGTGGCGATAAAAAAAGAATTTGTCATTAAATCAGTTTAGCAAGATTGAAAAGAATTTCAAACGTTTAAAGACGCCGGAGATTGAAGTTTACGATCTCTGTTGTCCTCCAGATGTGACCAAATGTTAACTAGAGATAAGCACTTTAAAAGTACTAACTTTTGCGTATTCATTGAAAGGCAACAACTTCCCTCGTTTCCATTTTACGATTTACAAAGAAGATGAAAGAGAGAAAGAGATAATGACTAATCATTCCTTGTTTTTTTTTAATACGTACAAGAATTTTAAAAATGATTTGTCTTCGAATTTCTTTTTGCCTTCACCTTCATAAAAGAACAAAACGCTCTTCTGTGGCTTACTAAAGCTACCATCTTTCAACCCTAAACAGATTTTGATTGCAGAACTGGTATATCACCGTTTACCGTAGTGTCCAACGAGATAGGGAATTATGTCAATTTCCGCTTGGTCTCCAAAACCGTAATTCGTTCAAGATTAATTTTCCGCGGTATATTACAATCCCTCGCAGCTTCTGTGGCGTGGTGTGAAGAACACCCCTTTCCAATTATCTTGTGGTAACTTTCAACCTTGGTTACAGGTCACTTTAACGTTGTATAATATATAATCTGCTCGGTGTACGGTTGTGAATTAACCCTCAAACAGCGAATGTGTGCACTGGGTGCAATCTATTCTGTGTCCTTATTTTATCCCTTCGTAAAAATTCCATGTATATGTGTGGGTGTTGACTTTAGATTTTGCAGCGAATATTTTACCGTGCCCTTCGGTTTCTCCCATGAAAAGAGTAAAACAACAACAATCTGCCACAAGCAATATTGCACGAATTTTCTGGTTTCTCATCTTCTCTTTAATGTTCTTAAGTTAAGCTTTTTGTTTGTGCTTTACTTGGTGTAGATAAATCTTCCGAGAGAAACAAGCAACATGATTGCCATTAGTCTAAAGGACACCGCCGGAGTTAAGCATGCTGAGGATTACATCAAACTGTCTGTTGCAGAATCAAGAAACATATACCCGACCAAGGTAAGCAAACATTACACACGTCCTTGCAGCGTCGGTTTTCCTTCGCTTCTTCATTTCCTCATCTTGCTGTTTCTTCGTGTCGCGGAGGACCACTGGGGAAACAGATTGGAATCTAATATCCTAAAAAAATGTATTTTCCGTGAAAGTCTGCAATTCACAGATATTGTCAAATCAAGTTGTACTTTGCGATATTTTATTCCCTCTACACACATACTAGTAAATGTATAGTGTTTTCTTACCGTCAGTGCGTCCTCTCGCACGGAAACGGAATGGCAGACAGAGGATGCTGTACGTACGCTACACGTTTATATCTTTTTAATTTATTTTCTTCTTCTTTGATCTGTGCACTCTTGTCATCGCTATCGACGTCATGGATAGACAATTTTCTCTGTGGGTGATATTATCTGCTTCGATTCACCTCTTACTTCGTCTTCGTATTGGAGCAGTTCTGATGAGCGTATCGTTTCGATTGACAGAAACACTGGTAAGTACCCGTGCAAAATTTGTTTTCTAATTTATTTTTTGAATTGCGTCAGAATCATTCGAGCAAAGTGGACATTGCTTTTCCTCCTACACTAGATACCATTGCATTCTTAAGCTTTCGACTGCATCGTGAACTACGTGTTAAAATGTTTTCAATTGAATGTATTCGAAAGTGTTTCTGATAAGTGTGGATAAGCCGAAGCACAGAAGCAGATGAGCTGTCAATGTGATGAGTTCAGAAACTCATTATTGAAGTAATACGTAAGTTGTCGCTTGTGCTGACATTCAACAGATTGATGACACCATCGGAGATCAGCTTTTACGTTGAGGACATCGAAATTTCAATTACCAAGATAATGTACCCTTTGTTTACGAGATTCACATCAACGCTGGTGAGCATAAGTTCCTGTGAAGTGAGCACATACATGAATGGGGTTCGTGAACTCATTTGCGTACTGAAATGGATGCATGCAGGAATGCCAGATATATTTCTTAATTCAAGTGATGGCTTCAGCTACGTAAAGAAATGGCTGACTGAACTGCCACGGGAATTTAATGTTTTCAACAATTTTGCGATTCAGTGGATTTGTTTCATTCAAAATAATTTAATTTACAAAAGCACGAAATAAAGTCTGCAGTCGTTGCTTCGTGTTGAATGCATGATTGGATCTTGCGCAATTTGTATGCATCAGCTGAATCACTGTCATACCCGGGTTTTGCAATCGTCATTGGAACGATGTAAGCGTGGAAACAAAATTGATTCTGTTTTGGAAGTTAAATGTAAAATTTCTATATGATGCTGCTTGGTCGTACAATTATTGTATGGTCTTGAGAACTTTTTTTTGAAAAAAAGACTTTTCGCCCACAATTGTGTCAAAATTGAAAAAAAAATATATGAAAGCAGACGAACACTTTGTTCACAAAAGCCAGTCAGATTTTATCGATAATGGAAACTCTTTACAAACTGCTGGAATTGAAAACCCCAGCAGCAAATAGTAGCGAGTATTGCTTCTTCTCTCGACTGCGAAAAACTCCGACCAATTTGTGGTTTTCTAGTGACAGTAGCAAGAAAGACGGATAATCGAATAGCTCTAACATTAGGGTATGTATTTTTGCATGTACATATTATGTGCTATTGAAGTTGTAGACTTGGAGTGCACGACGTGGAAACATTAAAATTTTACATTCAATTCCATTGCCTGTATGGAATGTTGTAGAAAAACCAAATCGTGTGTTTGTAAGTGCAACTCGCACTTGTTCAGCATATTTCATAAACAATTCACTGAAAGGATGTTCAAAACAGGAGATCTCTGCATTTTAACCTGGATCGTTATTAGGCATCACATCAAAGAAAACTAAAGATTTCATGACTGTCGTAAAAATGAAGCCTAAGAGGTAGACAATGAGCCTTTCGCAATAAGTTCAGAAACACACAGAAAAAACAGAGAGCAGATCATAGAAGGAAACAGATAAATTAAAACCATGCTTAGTACAACTAGTTTGGTGTAAATCTTACTGACAAATGTACGCCAAAGTGTTTGGAAACGATTCTTGTTGCTGTGTTTATATTAATTTTCACGCTGAATTTTATCCCACTAACTCACCAGTCACCAAGCAATGATACACACTTTTTACAATGATGCCGTCGCATGTAAGGTCAAATCAAAATTGTATTCAAACTGCGTCAGGAACTTTTATGTAAACAACACCGAAAAACAAGCAAAAAATAAAACGGCAGTAAAATGTTTCCGTCTTTCCTTTTAGCAGAGTCATTTTATTGGGCAAATTATGTCACCAATTTCACCGCTGATGGATGGCATAAATCCATGCATACACAAACAATCCAAACCATTTGCAGCACAGCATGAAGGGCGAAACTATCACCGAACCATGGAAGACGACACACAAGAGCAAAGGAAATGACTCAAAGGATAATAACACTAATCGATTTTTATGATGGCGTAGTTACAAACACAAGCGACACTCCGTTTCTGAGCAGTATTTATGGGACCGGATTTAATGCAATGAATTATGTGTCCCTGATTTGCCATTCTATTTATTTTGCATAAATCTCTCTCTTTCTCCTTCATGGTCGTTTCTGCTGGAGAGAAGACGACTGTCATGCAGTGCTCTAAAGTGTAGACCCATCTTCCTTAACTTCCCACTCAGCCCACTCAATTCGTTTCTGTTACTCTCTCCTTTTCAGTGTCGAAGTTAATTTTTTTTTTCGTCGTTTTTGTATTGACACTGTTCTCCAACTCCCTTCTTATTTCCTGCAGGAGTCGCTAAAGTCTTGGGAAATCGATTCAAGTTGGGCGAAAAGGTTGTCGTCACCAATGGCGATAAAACTGGTAGTTTCCTGAAGTACGACGTCGAAGTTCGTGATGCCGATAAGGTAAGTGCATTTGTAGAGGACTCACAGAGCAAAATGAAAAAGAAAAAAAGATAAATAAATCACTTTTCTCTTCCTACAGATTGAGTTCTTCAAATCCTACGACATATTTAGTGGTAGCTCGTACCGAGGGCACTTAATCGTACGCAATCATCTTCAAGTGGATAAGTTCGCCAATTTGGTATGTTCCAACTAAAATTGATTCCCATTCATCGCGCACAGTCTTCCGTTCTGCTTTTGTGCACAACAACAAATGCAATCTAATTCACTCTTCTTCTATGTCCTCGTTTTGTTTACTTTCATGCTCTCGTTCTGACCCCCACTATTGTGCAGATTGCCAAGAATGTATCCAAATGCTCAAACTTAATTGATAAAGTTCCCATAAAGTTCTTCACGTGTCGTCTAACATCGAAGCAACAGCAATTGGGCTCCCTATTGTTGGACCATTACAACGCAATGCCGTATTTCGATGCTGAACTTGGAACATATGCATGCCAAATCGAATTGACAACAACTTTTAATGATGTTCTGAGCATTGTCAAGACGAATGACGTTAACTTAGAGCTTGAGGTAAGTTATATGACCAGTTTTGTATTTCAGTCGTGGTCTGCCAATGGGGGCGTGAATGTGTGTTGGTCTTAACCAGTGTCTCTATGTTGTTTCAGGCTAAGCTGCTCAATGGGCTATCGGATACGATAACACTGAGGCTCGTACCTGGTGTTAAAGTAACACCCGTAGAAATATCTGTCGCTAATATTCACCAACAGGATATAATTGTCACCGGCTTGGATAAAGTTCTTCAGAAGATTGAGGTAAGTGCGGGACAATAGTTGAAAATTAAACTTTCATAATTACAACACAACGCCATGGCATTAGATGTTTGCTATGAAATTAAGCTGATTGCCAGTTCCGATTCAATGTCGGAATAGAATGGAAACGACAATGACGCGAAGCCTTTTTTATGGCTCTGATGGTCGCTCCGGGGAATGTGACCATTCGGAAATGGTATGCATTGTAGTTGTTCGTTAGGGTTGGGCTGAGTGCAGAATGTTTAACATTTCAAAATAAGCGCCAGGCCAAGATGAGGAATTTTAATTTAAACGGAAACTACAAATGTCTGCTCCTTTGAAAATGATGCGAATTGAAATGGAATGACCCCTAGAAGAGCTGTGGGAGTGGGCGAAGGATGGGATATAAAGTGTTTTTTGAATAAAATAAAACAAAAGTAGATTCCGTTTGTAAAGGTGACGGGTAAAACGAGGGTTGTTCTTTTTTAAAAAAAGCTATGAATAATTTATTGTTTATGAAATTATTAAGTAAAGTATTTTATGGGGACGCTCTAGGTGGGTTTACGTTGTACACAACTTAAGGGAGGTTTTTTGTTGATTTTCTGTTTCTTTTTAGTGAATTTAGTTGGCGTTCGGATGTTATCTTATAAATGTCACTGCAATACAAGGGTACGCTTGCTATTAGTAGATAGTGAGGTATGGGAGATGGTGTACAGAGTGGATGTACATACCATGCAGAATGTTGCGGAATATTAGATGAGCGCGGTCGACATTGCTAATTGATAGAATTTAAGTGAGGTTTACTTGTGCTGTCGATTTTGTAGCGTTTGTTAAATACGTCGAGCAAGTTAATTCGTTCGATTGTGCTGCAACATTCGGTGGCAATGAATTTCTCTTTGAAAATTTATATAATCTGTTGTGACCTATGGAGAGCTCTCATAATTAATGACTTTAGTAATTAAATAAATGCAGCTGGCTTTGCCAATGCTGCACTTGAATGTTGATAAATTCAGGTGAATGAAATATTTTAGCATTGTATCCGCCATTATGTATTTATTGCATTTGTGAGCTCTAACGGCGTATGAGTAAGTTACCAGTCATAAATATTTATACGGGTTTACAGACAGACAGAACACATCATATAACTGCCCTTTTCTTGAACTGGAGTAGTAGGTAGGTAAATCTGCATTATCGAAACTAATCAGAATGAACAGAATATCAGTTCCGGATTGGATATGATAAGAAATTGTTGGAGTTTCTGTTCTTGAATTGAAGTCAATTTGTAGTCATTGTTGTCTTTAGCGATGGGCGCATTCAAAGAATTATTTGAGTAATAATTTGATTTAGACAACATTTCGAGAACATTAAGATTCATCATTTGAAATCATTCTGACTGTTTTTTAAGTGGCGGCGGTGGATGCATTAGAAAAAGTTGAAAAACTTCTCGAGAACGTATCAATTTATCCCTTAAAATTACTCGAATAATCATTTTAGTAGAAAAGCACATAAAACCTCGGCAAATCTATCAAAAATGTTTGCACAAAGAACTAGTATACAATATGTTAGAGGATAACAGAAAAACGCAAAGGAAACAAAATGAGAATTATTTGCAATCTTATTTGAATGCCACGCTAGAGTCCATAAAAACTACCAGGTCCTAGAACTTTAGGAAACATAAACCAAACCATACCGAGATCCTCACGTATAATACGCCAATTTGTGGAATACGTCGCAATTAAGTTTGGAGAACGAAGACGCACCGATTCGTCGCGCTTTTTCCGTCCACTCTCAGATGCAGCTGCTGTAGACTCTTCAATACGTTCTGGATGTGGTCTAACCAGTCAACTATCATACATTAATGTAAATTGGAAATTATTCCCACCGTAAGTTCTTCGAATCGTAAGAAAAACGTTTCTCACAGAACAATAATTTTCGTAATTTGATGATGCTGTTAGGGTGTTTCCACTATAACTTGCCAAACGATACCGAATAAAAGTGACAAAGCAGTTCGACAGGAGTCACGTGTGATCTGTCAAAAAAGCCTATTGAAAATTAAACTTTTGTTTAGGGTGCTACTGTTTTCTTACCGGTAAAGAGACCTACCGCCTACAGTGTTTACTGCCGATTCCGAGCAACTTTTCATAGACAATTAGTATTCTGAGTGTTGGCAGTAACTCGAAGGAAAAAATTTTCTGTCTTGGAATTGAAGCTCGAACCTTCTTCGTTTGTATTAATGTTCATATTAAAAAATTGTTTTGTTTTTCGTTCATACCAATTAATCTTTTCTTTTTAAATTCAAATAAAATAACTGCTTAAGAACTGGAAGACTGTTATAAACTTTAGTTTGAATGTAATATAACTGGTTTTAAACAAGAAAAAGTTGATTTGTTTCTTCGGTCTGAAAAGCAGCACCTGAATGCTCAAGAACGTGCACTATAGTCCAAAAATAAAGTTGTTCAAAAATCATCATCATCAGCCATTGTTTTAAGAGTTGAAAAACAAAACATCTTAAGGTGTTGGAATCTTCTCAACAACTTCAGTAAAACATAACTGTCATTTCTGTCATTTAAACTGCCGCAATATTATTTGAATGTTTGCCATTTACAATAATGAATGGCTTAACAATCAAACAACGTGTTAAAATAATTAAAACTTCCTAGAAAAGTGTTGATTTAAACGTAGCTACTCTTCGCGCATTACGCAGTGATTATGGTCGTCATAATCGACCGGCTACGCAAACCAGCGGTCAAATTGTAAAGGAATTTGAAGAGAATGGAAGTTGTAGGCCCGGTGATTCATCGGAATGCACGGTCAGTTGAAAAATGTCTGCTGTAAGTGCTAGTGATGCTGATGATTTGAATTTATCGATTTCTCGACGTTCACGCCAATTGACAACGTCGTACACCTCACAATGACGTATCTTGCACTTTGATTTGTAACTCCATCTTTATAAAGTTAAACTTTTGCAACTACTCGTACCATTCTCAGATACGCTTCTTGATAGTTGGAACTACAGACTATAATATTTTCTCCAGCTACGAGAGAGACGTTGTGCGTGTAAACAAACAACTGTCGCATATTGGGCTCAGAAAATCCACATGCGATAGTAGTGGTGCTGTTTAGTGTACACTGTGATTGATCCGTTTTTTTCACAAATGCCAATGATCGGACGGTTACAGTCAAGCGGAGCGATATGCTCGAATGATAACTGATTTTTTTGACTGACGCTATGATATGCGGCTCCAACAAGACAGGAGAACAAGCTGCACAATATAACCAATATAGCTTAATTGCGTTAGAAGTGTCCTGATCGTGTTTTGACAAACTCAAAATCATGTGATTTGACACCGGTAGGTTGGTTGAGGCCCAGGTCCACCCCGAACTGTAGCGCCACAAGAAGAAAAAGAAGATATGATATCTAGACGCAAAAAAAAACTAAGATTACTTAAGCAATGCCCCAGATACCGCTGGAAATGTATGAAAAAAGTGGTTAAAAACTACCTCAAAACAATCGCATGATGCGAATATTTCCGATGCATTCAATTAAATAATATTCTTTTTTACTCCTTTCACAGTTCATCAAAAATGTATCGCTGCGTGCTTTTTGTTAAGCTTTACTTTTGAAATCGAATTAGTAAGTAGTTCCACCTCTATTTGCTTTTACGACATCCTGTAAGCTTCGGCGCAATCTAAACCTTTCCTACAATGGGGCTTCTTTTACAGCTCTTCTACCACTTATAGTTCGGATTCTACTTTTTTTTTAGATCTGTCCATAGGTGCTTAATAGGGTTTTTTTTCAGGCGATTTCGAGGGAGTTTTCAGTTGTTTGGTTACATTTTGAATCAACCACAACTTGGCTATATGGGCGGTATGCTTGAGATGATGAAACACGTAATCCTGACCTCATTGTATCCTTTGAAGAAATATGTTTGTGAATATTCAAAGATTGGTTCATTGAGGCCTTAATAATGTAAACTCAATTGCACCGACTCCACTTGCAAGTATAAACTTCAGCATTATGACAATATCTGTTTAAAAGAATTGCACAAATGTAAGTAAACTTAAAATTATAACACAATATTGACGGACAAAAGCAGGGAATAAATACTTGGTCAGTAACGGTCGACCTCCGACCAAAGTGTCCATTATCAGATTAAATTATTGTAAACATCTACAATTGCCTTTATCCAAGCAATGCTGAAACGTCAACAAAAGTGTTGTAAGTTTCAGTCATTCTTAACCGCATTGTTCATTATTTAAAATATCACTCAGTGATGATTATCCATCTCTACAAGGTCCATTCTTTCAACCAGCACTCTTTCCCTCAGCAAACTCCATTAAATGCAGTGAAACTTTAAGAACATTTTATCCTCAACACAATACAGGGCGTTTTAGTGATTATTTGCTCTTATAAGGCACTCGGTAAAACTCTTGTGCAAAACTGCAACCAATGGTGACCTGTATAGTGGTATGTGGGGTATGGTGACTCTTGCCAGTATCCTAATGGAGTGCCTTCAACTGTCCTCGCAATGATTCTTACGTATCACTTAACTTAAAGCGCCTTTGTGCAAAAAACGCTCGACCGAGCTGCTTGCAGTTGTGGGTTTATATTAAATTTAGTTTATCTGACGGGGAAATAAACGTATATTTAAAATTGTCAATTGTATCAGGAAAGCTTGTTGTTAACGAATTCATTACTAAAATGATTTAACATTTATTAATGAAACGAAATCCCAGTCTATGCATGCATAAATTAATAATTAAATTTGTCGAATCAAATTATTTATATACTCGAATATATGTATATCACGGGGATATTTTGGATGGATTTTTTTTGCGGGTAATGTCGGCAAACTCTAGCCATTTTATTTATGTGGAACCGGTAGCACATGTGTTTCGGTTGGCCGTAGTACGTTTTGCAAAAAAATGTACATCCCTCCTTTCCCTCCTTTCCGTGACAGATAGTTTAATTCATTTCAATGCTATGGGGAGGTGTTGAACAGTATGTGAAATATTTGTAATTTTTTCATTTCGATGCAGTTTTATATTACATTTACGTATAATGTAAAATGTGGTTATTGGGTCTTGTAACTTTATAAATCCCTATTGTCCATAGATATTTCCATAAAAAAGTGACGTTCTTGTTATCTTCTGATAATGCTGATGTTTAACCAAAAGCTATTCGTTGCATACAGTTGAAAAAATGGTCATATATGTATGGTCTTGTTGATCTTGTTGGATGAATTTGATAGTTGTTTTCCAGATTTAGATTAGATTAGATTTCAGTGCATATTTATTTATCCAATGCATTTATCTTACATGCTTGACAAAAATACTTAAAGCAAGCTTAATGATATAATCTGCTGATATTAATTCTAACTTACTGACTCTTCACGAGTGCTCTAAGCTAATCTAGGATTTATGTTTTTTGTCTGCATTTCGGCCTCGTATATTATTTAAATTCTCAAACCTACATATGTATTTTTATTTTTTTGCAATTCCTCTAAGAAAATTTAAAAAAAAAACTTGGATTCCTAATTTTCCATATTTAGAATTCGAAATACATGCACACTGTCTCAGTGCTAGTACCTCCGTATTCTCATTTTGGATTAAGAATGCAGTAGTATTATTGCGTTCAAATGGTGTATTGAAATGTACTTTATTTTCACAAAGACATAATCATTTAAATGTTGTTGCCTAGTGTGTTTTCACAATATGCAATGATCGTCGATACACTTAATCTCACAAAGCCATTATGAATATTATGAAGTTTTTACTCCCGCATTCCTTCTGCGTTTCTGATGAAACTGCGAAAATTGTGCACACTAAAACAATTTGTGGGTCCTTCGGACTAGCGATTGTAAGAACACCGTGTACTCGAACAGAGCTAATATGTTCATATGTACACCGATATAGATGGACATAGATAGCCTTCTCGGTGATTCATGTTCAGCAGTCGCCCCGTTTTTTTAATTTGATTCTCGGTTTAAATTGTTGCTTGGTAAAATATTGCAGTTTTACATATATATTAATACAACATATATTTGCTTGTATCAAATATTGTTAAATGAGCAAATGAAATCATCTATGCGTGAATGTAACTCGCATTTGACGACATAGGTCTGGTTTTTTGTTAAACTACTTACGTGCAGATTCCAGACTAATTAACTTATGCGCACCAAAGCTCATCTTCATTTAGCAATTCCCGTTCAAGCTAAGCATAAGTTTGTGCGTCTTTTGTCCTGCTCAAATGACTGAAACAATTGCGAGTACGAGTACACACCCTTCATTCATCCGAATTACGCATGTCGCATCTGGACAGTCGAATGCCAAAACATTATGCTACATTCCATCCCTAAGAGATGATAGAAATAGCGGGACACTTCTCTTACGACAATTAAGAAAACTAATCACGAATGGAGTGTTTCAATTTCAAAAAAGTGTAAAGATATAAGGATAGTGGTTGATTTCAGAGCTTTGTTGTGTACTTAAGTCACCTTAGAGAAGCAAGTTGCTGAAATTTCTGGCATGATACATAAAATGTGTGTGATTGGCGATACCATTTTTATTTTGCTGGAGGGCAGCGACTCTTGGTGGATTATCAATTCAACAACATAGTGTTTAGTGCCGTTAATCCTAGCTTGGCCAACCCGTTGTGCTACCTTTCACAATACGACCACTACTGCACCTTGTCTTAGGAAGTCATTAGTTACATTCCATTTGAAAAATGTTTTGATTTTGTAGCGATTCAGCAAAGATTTAGATATGTATAAGATATCGGCTGAAGTTTTCTTTTTACGATCATTCATGTGACGCCTGTGCATTAAAGTAATTTTTGTTCGCAACCACTAAAAATTAATCTGAGTAATTTTTTGTGCAACGTTTTGCTATATAAAATCTTCAGATGGTAGTAATAATTTGCTTTGCAATGTGTCGTGTGTTTTTTTTTTATCTAAATATACGGAAATTGGTCGCCGTGGCGTAGTGGTAAGTGCACCACCTCTTTCGAGTTGCTGACAACATTCAAAGAGTATCAATTGTCTAAAACTTTTAAAATCTCGCCGTTCGGAGTCGGCAAAAAACTATAGGTCCCTTCTACTCGTGAAGAACAGTACCTTCTACTCGTGAAGAACAGTAGCACGCACAATACGAGTAGTTGTTGTAGAAGCTAGGCCCTGGTCCCTTGTGGGCTGTAGTGCCACTCAATTTACTATTATTATTATTAAATTATGAAATAAAATTTGACCTCGATGGATTCTAATAGTTCCGACTGTTTTTTTGGTTATAAATTGAGGCAATCGCAATCTATCATCCCAAAGTGCATTTATGAAACGTATAGTACGGAGAGGTTTTATTACTTTTGATATTTTGACAAAAATGTTCCGAATTTTCGTAAAATTTTCAATGAAATTAACTTTTCACTAAAAATTGTGACTTTAAACATAAAACGTCACCAGATAATATTGACGACCTTCCAAAATATAACCATTAACCATTTTGAGCTTCTTTTAAATTTAATAAAGGCTATCATACCATCTTCATATTTAAAGTGGGCAAATATTTAAATTGTACTATGTGCAGTTCCTTTAAGCTTCGTTCTTACATTATGTATATTTATAAAAACAAATCTCAACATTCTCTACAAATCGGACAAAATACACCCTATGAGAAAAAATTCACAAATTGCGAGTAATTACACTGCACATCTCGCAACGGTCAAGTTCTCATTTCATTCCATGCCGTAATTCGTCTCTGTGAAGGGATATCATTTCATGCAAGGACACCCATCCGTGTGAATATAGAGGAAGGATTGTCATGCATGTTGTCATGCAGAAGTATTTTCATGTTATTTTGCTGTTAATTTTTTCTTAATTTTTTTTGCATTCATCACCCCACTCTTTACGATCATCTGTCGCCTCGATGTTAACTTCCATATAGAGCAACGCCATTCCCAACCGAAAAATTGTGCAAGCATTTATTTTTATATGTTCGTTCAAAATGTTTCCTTTCCACAGAAAAAAAAAAAACGCGGAATTATGTCAGGCATGTCTTGCAACACATTCGAAGCTCGCGCTTCGGTGAAAATAGTTAACAACGGAAATATCTCCTTTGTGGCATTTTTTGTTTTTGATTTTGTCGTGGGTAAATGTTATTCAATTACCTGTTTCAATGAGGTATTCCGCAAATGAACACACTTAATCGAGCATCTATGCCTTTACGTGAACATACGGTAAAAGTATTTGGTGCACACATATGAACTCATATACAATATAACGTCGATAATCTGCACTGCGCTGCACCAATAAGGGTTAGTTGCTTTCTATTTTCAAACTTCACACTAAGAGAACATTTGCAGTAACTGCAATATATTGAATTTCGAAGAAAGTCCAACAAAATTCTTCACATTCATTTAATCCTCTTCATGATGCCCATAAAATAGTATTTAAGAAAAAAAGAACTAACAAGAATTTTCTTTTCAGGTAAAAGCATCTGATTCATCCGTTCTTCAGGTCATTCCTCAAGCAAAAGTACACGGATCTCTGCAATATAAACTGAAGCTTCTGAGTGAACCTCCAACGGACGAGCAATTGTTTATCTCTGTGCATTCACCATTAACCCTCCAGGACATTGAGGTGAGTGGAATTTGTTTGATTGCATTTGGGGAATTTGACGTGGATTTGTATGGGAATTGCACTATTCATGAATAGATACAGTGGGTAAAATAAGTATTGACACACCCGGCATTCGTATGATTTCATTGTAATCTGTACAGGCTCCAAGAAAATATACGTGACTTAAAATATAAATCAAGTTAAAGATTGTTAAAGTTGGTTAGGACGTAGTCCATTTAGTAAGAAAAAAAATTAAAAAAATGGACACAGTAGTATTTGCATACTTAAGTTTGTAAACAAAATATATTTAAAACGAATAATTTCTATTCCAATTAGTGTAATATCATATCATTAATTTTAGAACGTATCTTGAGCCGTTCCTCTATATGTGCAGTCCTTTGGTCAGGTTTTTTTTTTTTGTTGGAGGTTGGGATACACTGCACTGGAGCGCTCAGACTCAAAAACTGGTCCATTGTACACCAGGCAGTAACCTTCATAAACTGTAGTTTCTTGGTTTTCCGAAGAAAAACCATCAGCTTCTGTGATAAAGAGCTTAAGTCTTCAGCTCCCACCACATCAGCGCCAAACAGCCGCTACCTGATACGAGCAAAGGCGGGACATGGACAGAGAAAGTGCTCTGAATTGTTATTATCTTCTCAACAGACGTCGCAAAGGGCTCCATCACTAAACCAGTCCTGGATACGGGACTCGACTTTGTATAAGCGATGCAGCTGGATCATTGGTGACCTCGCATCAGACGGCATGTCTATGAGATGCGGTGCGCGAGGTCATCGAAGATCCACAACTCCTTTTTAGCCGGGAAATGGCCTTGATTGTACAACCCATGGTGTGGATGTCAAGGGGATGGTAGGTCAGGTTTGATTGATGATTACTTGACATTCAAAATACTCCAACAATTTTCTATACGATTTACATTTTGTTAAAAATGTCTTTAAGTTTTTATGCCACGAAGACACACCATTACATGCCCAAATTCATATTTTACAAAAAAATAAAGTTAATTGAGTGGGGGGGAAGGTCGACTTCAAACTGCGAGATTGCAGAAACTTTTAATATGAACTTGAAAGAGGTGGTTCCGTAAAAGATGTGCGTAATGCGTAATGAACCGTTCCGGAATCAAACCTTAGGGATCTTCGGCGTGAGTCAGAACATCCAACCACTGAACCAGGACGGCCGCACCATATTTAAATTTAAAATTTGCTTTAGAATTTGATGTTTAGATTTTTTTTTGAATCGGCTCCAAAAGGGTTAAATTTACTTTCATTGAAATTTGTTCAAAATTAAATTTGTTCCTGTATATCTAAATAAATGGTTTCGGCCTTGCAAACTGCCACTGCCTAGGATGCGCTATTTGCACGCATTTATAACATATATCTGTTCAATTTGGGTTAAATTTTGCGCACTTATGATGGGAGTTTTTTCTGTGGTTACTGTTTTCACATTTTATTGTAGCTTGACGATATAGCAGTTTGCCACGAAGTAGGCAACAATAAACGGTTTACAAACAGTAAACATTGTTTTTGTTTTCTTTTGTTTTTTTTTATGAGTATTTGGTGTTTGAAAAACTTCATTTAACAAATTATCGTCACATTGCTCTGAAATGTAAAACCTCCAGACCTCTAGTTGTATCTACAAGTTTTATGAATAGCGACACCTCGTTTTCCTAGAAGAATTTAAAAACGCATTCTTCCGTAAAAAATAAACAAAAATGGCAATTGGAACATTATTATTTTACTTTTCTATTTAAGAAAAGATGGACCGTCGTGACGTTGAGGGTAATTGCGTCGACTCCCACGCTGAAGATCCCTGGTTCGAATCCGATTTGATTCAACATCGTGAAAATATACAGTTAAAAGAACCTAAAGTAGAAGGACATTTTCTCCTAATTCACTTCGAGTTGAAGAAGTTACTGATCACAAGAAATGAGTTTCCTGCATTTTCTTTCCATTCCAGAAACCAAACCCAAGTTCTCGCAGCAAACCTCAGAGACGAACTCCCTTAAAACTAAAAGTGTTTTAAATTTCGCCCCCCCCCCCCCCCCCAATGTTGTCCGTATTTGTTCTTAGAATATACATGTCCTATATATTGTGTATCGGTACTATGTATCCGTATTTCTCAAAAAGAATGTGTATAAATAGTACATAGACGTTGGTACCCTTCGGAGTAAATTTTTGTTCTTTTTTCTTGGAGCACAACTTTCTCATGTGCATGACTTTCTTCATGTGAAACTTTCACTCTGGTTTCTATGGAAGGTTATCCCAATTTCATGTTCGTCCTTTTTTGCTTTATTTAGTATATATAAATTGTTTTTATTTGTTTGCTTGAAACTTTGAAAACATTCAGATGTTTGTGTTTTTGTACGCCTTCTCAGCAACTGCTTAAACTTTAATTCAAATAAAAACAAAGACAACCTGCTGGACAGGAGGTTAAAGTTTAATTCAGTTTTTTGAATAGAAATTGTTTATTTTAAACTAGTGAATTGATTGTAATAATTATTGGCTTACTTTATTTTGAAACTCTTACATTTAAAATTAAATTGGTTGAATTTTGTTTTTGTGTGAAGAACGTGGACAAGTCCGAAGTAATGTACTCCTGTCTAATGCACTCTACATGTTAGTGGAGTCCCATTGAAACAGGCGGAGAAGTTCAAGTATCTCGGGGTCTTTTTCACGAGTGATGGGAGGAGTAACACTGTGCTTTCTTGTAAGATTAGCCAGGCTGGATCAATTTTTGAAGTTTGGCAGATCAGTAATAAGGAGGGCCGAGTTTGGAGTCAAAGCCAAGTTATCGGCTTTTACCTCAGTGTTTGTTCCAACTCTCACCTATGGTCATGAATACAGGCTGCCGAGATGAGATTTCTCCGTGCCGTTGCGGGAATTACTCGCCGGGATAGACTGAGAAACGCGATGGTTCGGGGGGAACTCAATGTTGAGCAGCTACTTCTTGAACGAAAAGGATGTCCCCTTCAAGTCCATGAACTCGCCTGGTTGCGCTTGGGAATAGCTCTAATGAGTTAGAGTCTATGGCGAAGGATAGAGCGGCCTGTAGGTCGCTCGCATTGCTCCCGCGACCCCTTTAATGGAAAATGCGGGCAAAGATGATGATGATGATGAAGCGGTTTTCAATATGATTTTTTTTTAACTATTCCTCCTTTGAATAACGAAATGTCATCAAATCAAAATGAAACAAAGCTAGTGCTACCATATCTGTTTGACTGTCTTTGGTCCAATCATGCAATAGGAAACGCATTGCGAATTTGAACAATTATTCTGAAGAATCTTGTTGTAGGCATCCTGGCACAGTAACTTTTTCAACCCTGCAGTGGGTAGTTAAGGCGAAGCAGTATTAAGTTGAAGGGTTTTTCACTTAACTTAATCGAACGATATGTTAGTCATTCTATTTGTAGATTTGTATGTAAAATTGACGTTTTGTGTTATTAAGGGCATTGCGCCAATAATTGTTCATCATGAAGCCTAATGTGAAAAATTTAAACTATGATATTGATTTTACTTAACTCACAACTTTCCTCGCATCTGTTTTTTGGTATTAAGAACACCTTTTTACTCCAAGCTGTGCTATCTGATTTAATGCCTTATATTTCATACTTTTCATACACTTAATTTCTTTATATTTAAAATTCAGTGTCTGATAAATTAAAGAAACAACTTTGGCAGTGCTTTCTTTTTATAATTATTACTATAATTATAATAAAAATATTAACGTATTTTTTCGAGTTGATTTCCATTTGAGATTTGTTTCAAACATTCTTGAAACAGTTTTCTCATCGTTTGGAAAATTTAGCCTTGAAATATTGGGTGTTCAAAAGAGTTCTGTTCGCTTTTCTATAGCAGCTAAAGCTAAGGACGAGGAGATGTCTTAAGCAGAAAAATAGTATTTTGTTCTTTTTTGATATGATTATTTTAACTTTTAAGATGCAGACGATGAAATCATAAAAACAGCGTTCGAGTTGTATGGGAACAAGTCAGAATAGTTATTTACACATTGTATGAAAGCTGGATACACAAAGAAGTTTGATGTCTTTGTTCCGAAGTTTTCTTCATAACCATTTTAAGGAAAATCGCGTTTTCAAAAAAATCATTTCACAAGTGTTGCCAGATGTAACTTTATATTTCAGATTTGATAATATTTGTTTTAATTATATTACCCTCGTGAGTCCTAGAGTGTTGTGAAGAAGATTTAAAAAATACTGCTACATGATAACCGATGAAGTAGACGTAATAGAGTTAATTATTAATGAACCAGGTATTTAATAAAATTTTCGAAAAGAACGTGTGTAAGGGTTATTTGGAAACGATTGTTCCACTCTACTCTCAAAAGGAATTCCTAGCAAATTACCGTATAAAGAGGTCTCTCATTGAAGGCCTTTCGGAAAAGTTAGAAGCATCAACACAATTTGAGATACACACATCCATTCATTTGACAGAAAACCAACAACCTACCTACAAAAATTTCTTGCGTTAAAATGGGCACTGTTGGGAAATATTTTACTCCCTCGAGAGAGCGCTCATTTAACGTAAAACCCATTTTTCGGTATACGGGAACAGAGTTTGGGTTGATTTGTGTTGTTTTCCACTTTGTGTTGTTTGTTTCAAGTACGAAAATACATCTAGAATCAATGTTTAGTTAACAGAAATTCCTCACTCTTGTCGTGGAAAAAAATGTTATTTTACCAAACGCGGCACAGATAAACTTCATCTTAATTACTTATTTTAGCTATTGTGAATTTGTATCGCAGTAAAACAAATTCAATTCCCGGGAACTTTCTTTGCCGCGCACTTAATGCAGTTATTGTCTTCAGAAAATCTTCTCTATAATTAGTTCATGGCTTTTCACATCCAGGATAAAAATTCTCACACAAGTTCTCTTTTAATTACAGGTACCAATTATTGTTTCCAATGCTCTTCAGCAGAAATGTTCCAACATGCCGTTCAGTAACTCATCAACGTTCCTAATTAAGATCGTATCTAATGTTGGTCTAGTTATCTCCGCATTGATTATTCTTGCAGCAACAATTTGGGGTAAGTACTTTACAAGTTGTTAAAGAGTAGAAGGGAGAATGAGATATTTAATCAGCCAAGAAACCGTCAAATGTAAGAGACTACAGTAAATCATGACTACCCAGCATTTCAGCTTTTAAAGAAATGGCACATCCACCAATACGACAACCTCTCTCTTCCTTTCACAGTTTCCAATTGTTGTTTGGTTCTGGTTTGCCTTAAATAATGGCAAATGGTATGGGAAGCGTGGCTGGTAATACAAAAGTGAACAGTATAAAACGGCAGCTGGAAGCTATACACACAAATTCACCTACACATGTGTTATTGCATTTAAAATTTTGTGTTGTGCACTTTAGGTGTGTACATTTCTGCCAGTGCGCGCGTTCCAACAAATACACATTCACAGCACTGTATTTCCTTTAATTTGAGGTAGGAACCTTGTTTGGTTCGTAGAGCTACCACTGTTACCACTCAGTTCATGATCCCTGCTCCTGTACTTGCTCCTTACTCCTGCCCTTGGCTTTGGTGCTACAAGTTTGCCAGGCTATAGAAGGTTGATTAATTGCATTTTGTATTCTATTTTACAGTGTTTATGGTATGTTTCCCGCAACGGAGAAAAACGGATATCAACTCTGCAGGTGAGTTTAATTAACAATTTCCATATCACATCCCAAGATATTCGCCTCAAAGATTTGGTCATGGCTGGTTGGTTTCCTTCTCTATTTGCTTTCGGTGCCTGATATGCGCGCTGCTGTTGAAAGGTTTGGTCCTTGTTCTCACAAGTTGAATTCACACCATGACGTTACGGATAAGGTACGAGGTTGGGGTGGGGCAGTGTTCATCATGCCGGCGCCGAATTTTGCAAAACCGTGTCACTTATCTCAGTGATTAATTTCCTTTGGCGACACAGCGTAGTCGTGGTGCAAACTGTTCCAGCGGTAGTTGGCAGCAGGAAGAGATTAAATTAAAGTTCCTTTGAATTTTAGAGCCTGATAGTGGCGAAGGTTGAGGGCGAAACATACCAGACAGCCCACACGAACATCCACATACCCGGTGGTTTTCGGTGTACCTAGTCGAGAAGTTTGCAGGAATATTGGGTTTCTAGTTGCGTTCACAGTTGTGGGGTGTGAATAGAAGTTGGAAAGAGATTGCAGGATGTTTGCATTGTTCTCCTAGCGACTGAAGGTGTAGAGAACAGCACACTTTGAGATGCTGAAACTCAAAATGAATACTAATTGGTATGGAGACAGTTGAGAATGATTGATGAAGTTTTGAGGAAGGCGAGGAGGTACTTGTTTTTGGGATATACTTGTGGGCTCGTGTGGTTAACGAGCGGGGAGTCCACACCGCGAAATCCAACAGATGCCAGAGGGAAAGTAGACTCTCTTAAGTTTTTGTTCAACGAGAATGTAATTTGTCTCTGGTTGCAATTACTGGGAGTGAGATGTTTGATTTACATCGAAAGTGTGAACTTGTGACCTGGGTTTCCTTTGCAGGGATTCGGTATTGTTCTAGTTTGAGTGATAATCGCATCAGAGGGAGAATAAATGAATGGATCAAGTTAAAATTGAAAATGTGAAAACAAATGCTGTCAAGGAGATGTAAATAATTGTGTATGCATTCAATTCAAAATGTCTTATTCGTATCCTATGTATGTACATAGTGCAGTGCAAAGCGAGAATTCAATTAATTGAGATTTGAACTGCAGTAGATAATTTATGAGGATATTTCCTCGGTGAATATTGTGAAGCACCTTAACTCTTAAAATGATAAATTAAGCAGAACTAATTGAATATAATTACCCCAAATAATGAAATTACAACAAAAAAACGTTTTAAATTTCGTTCACAGCGTTTGCTTGCAAGCCTGAAAGTCCCAGTGCAGGGCCGTTCCCCATGAGGACACCAGCACAGCTGTATCCCAATTTGTCGCCATACCAAGGTAAAAAAAATTTGATATTCATAAAATAAATGTCAAGTAATCGCTGTTATTAATTATGTTCATTAAAAACTGTTTCCTTTTTTTCCACTTGCTTCGCTGTTTTTCTCTTTACGTTAACATGACGGTGTCTCTTGGATAAAACACGTTTGGACCTTAATATACACACAGCTGGCAACAGATCCGGCACTGGAAGCAATGAAAGCGGGGGCAGTCCGATATTATCACCTGCAAATGAATCGCCCGTTTATGGAGATACAACTCTGCTATCGCCACAGAAAAGGATGTACCGCAGATTTTTATGATGATGAGCCCTAGCGTATACGCTGTTGCACGACTGAAAACTGTAGCCATCTGTTACTGCTTTAAGGCTTTGTAAACCATGTTTTGGAATATGTATATTTGTAACGTTTATGTGGGAGTGTACACATTTACCTCATAAGTTTTTCCTTTTTTCTGTATATGAATTTTTTCGTTTTTGTTGTTTCTTGACGAAACTATTCATCTCAATGGAATTTTTTTTTTTAATTTATTTTTTCATTATTTTTATTTTTTAGACTTAAGTGGTAGAGATTTTGTACTTTAAAAAGAAAGAAAAAATAAAGAACGGACAATTACAAAAAAAGGAAATCACATTACTTTTTATGATGAGTTCAGTACGCTTCCATGAGAGCCTCTGCGCTTCTGCGTCGAAATCAATTTTAATCAAGGACATACATATTTGTCATGATCCATCGGTGTAGAATTTGTGTAGTTTATCAGTGAAAAGAATGTGCAATTGACTTTCAGCAGTTCTTCAATATGCCAATTTGTTACCATCCAGAGAATTTAACAGAGATCGAAACAAATATTAGTCAAACAGTGTGTGTATTAAAACTTCCCCATCAAGTCATCAAAGATGGGTGTGGCCCATTCTAGCAGCTCATAATAAACAATTTCTCTTTAAACAACATAATCTTGTTTGCGTCAATCCAGTCTTTCAAGTCGAAACTTACATATAATTTGTATCAATTTGATGGCTTGAAATAAGAGTTAAACAAAACTATAACGTTTTATTATATGAATTTTGAACTGAGCTACATATATTTATGTATATCCTGTTGTCTGTTCATGTTGTTGTTGTCTTTCAATATTTAATTGAGTTTTAAGGGAATACACAAAAAAAAGATTCACTCTGAAGAGCTCATAATAATAATTGAGTGACATTACAGCCCACAATGGCCTAGTCTTTGAAGCAACTACTCGTGCTGAAATGACCTCAGCATTTCATAGACAATTAGCACTCTTTGAGTTTGGTCAACATCTCGAAAGAGATGTGCCGTGTTTCCGAACTTGACAAAGTCACTCGTTGGGTAGAGATTTCATTCAAATGAGGGGGAGGAAAGTATTTTCCAGACGAGTTGGAGCATTGGCTAAATCAAGTTATCGAGCAATGTGCAGACTATGTTAAGAAATAAATCGTCACTCTTCCCAAATTTTCGAATGATTCTGGCGCTATAAGAGCATCAAAGAAAAGCGGAATAACTTAAAAACAACTACAAAATAAAGTAAATGAAAAGAAGTGGACAAAAGATATACGAGAAATACACGTCGACCTCGGTGGAACGATAGTGATCTCTGATTACTCAGCACTTGGAGCTGTAATGCTCAGAAAATTAAAACAAAAGTTCAAGGAGTTCAATGCTTAAAAAGTTGCAGATGTCATGTTTTTAAAACCAAGAATAAAAACCGATCATCAGTTTGATTTTAGAACTAAACATTTAACCGGGTGACCAGGTGCAGTTCTATGCATGTATGTATGTATCAGGCCTGCGATCCAAAATCCTGAGCGATCCATAATCCTGGTTTGAACCTAAGCTGTGGCTGCCTTCTAATCTTGACGGTCCCGGGCACGCTGCTTCTAGTTGTCAAGATTCACCTCCGCAATCACTTGATCTCTATACCGGAGGATCGGCCTTCCTCTCCTTCTCGAACCCAGAGTCTGGAATTCAAAGACCCTCTTAGCTGGAGCGTTGTTGCTCATTCGCTCGATGTGGCCGAGCCACTATAGTCGACGTATTTTTGCCTTTCGAATTACATCCGCATCTTCGTACAGCACATAGAGTTCGCTGTTGTGTTTTCTCCTCCATTCGCCTTTCTCGCAGAGAGGGCCATATATTCGTCTGTCAGGACCTGTCGTTCTGCCAGCACTCGGCTTCGTATAAACGTACAGACAGAGCATTATCTTAGTCCTTCGAGTCAGGGTTGCTGTTTTGACAAACCGAAATGACAACGGTTGCCAAGGGTGATTCTGCGCCGAACCTCCACTAAGAAGTCGTTTGTGGAGTTCACGTTTGCCCCAAATAAATTTAAGCTAAAATAAATTTTCCCTACTTGCATATATAATGTGGTACCATAACTTGGGAATCGCCCCTTCGAAACATAATGCAATTTCCGCTATCATTCCATAATGAAGTGTTCTTGTAACACTTTTCTATCGCTTATATGCTATATTATCACTCGGGATATACCAAAAGGCGGCGGTAGGTGATAGCAGTAGGTGATACTATAGAAAAACGTAGGGCATAAGTGCAGGTGGTTCACAACAAAGTCAGCATAATAGACAAGAGACCGACGGCAAACGAACCTCAATCTGTTCATGTGAATTTCGCTTAAAGAAGTATCAAATTTTAAACAAAAAGCACTGCTTTTGTTAAAAAATTATTTCTTTTGTGCAAAGTTTAACATTGAATTCAAGTGTCTCAGTGTGCTACCCACATAAAACACAACTCACCAAAAATCTTATAATTTGTATTCACTGCAGAACCGTACAAAATTTGACGATTGAAAAAATGATATGAGCGTCACCACGTCACGTGTCCATGATAGGAAATGATACACTTATTGCATACCCTCATCGCCACCTCTACCTACATCCAGTCAGAGTTTGGTATGAAGACAGATACTCAAAGATTAATAAATTAAATTACAGATCGGCATTGAAGAATCGAAGCAATCAGCTGCCAAGTCATTTTGCACGGTCATAGCGCACCATTTGAGAAACCAATTTGTACATGTCCTTGCATTGACTTAATTAAAAATACTTCCCCCTATTCGGCTCAACTGATGGTATGCTATTCTTCCACTTGACTTGTCTGATTACTGTCGCAATGTTGTCTCCTTAGCGTCAACACGCACACACGTATATATAGTCTAAAGAAGATCCCCACCACACCCATACACATCTTTAGTCCTCGCATCTCAGCTGGACGGCCATACATCACTGGAAAGTAAATATCTTCTAAAGAAAAGAAACGATTATTTTCCGCTGGTTGCGTTGAGACTTCCTTTCTCAGTTTCCTTTTTCATCGCCATAGTTTTCATCACAAAATTTTCTTCTTTCGCTACAAAAATTCTCTCTAGTGACAAACACATACTCGTAAATTCATTCATTTACGAGGTGGCACACAATTCAAGCGAAAGAAATACCGATGAGAAGCTATTTCAACGGAAGGAAGAACCAACAACATCCTGATTGGCAAATGAAACAAATTGTTACCTAATGCATTTTATGCATATAATTGAATTGAAATACTGCAGACGCTGGAGGAGAGTTAATTTTGCTTAACTCTGGGCCATACTTAAAAAGTTCTGCTCCCATATCCAATTAAATGAGTTTTAATTGCCATAAATCAAATCCCTACCGAGAAACCATACCAGTTCGACTGAAGAAACGTTCCCAGAATGGGCGTACGTTCTTCATCTAAGACATTGCCGTTTCGAAACAGTCGCAGTAATAAATAAAATGTCAAACAGGCAAAAAAGTAAGGAAATTAAGAAAAACTTCAATTCTGTAGCTTCGACTTTCGCAGCCCTCCCAAGTGCAAAGTATCGGAATTAATGAAAATGTATATTTTCTGTTCGCCAGCGTTAAATTATCTTTCCAGTTGAGCGACGCCCCCACCGTCCCAAAGGATGAAGTTACGACTTTCCGATGTGTGCCCGTGGATTGAGAGGCAAACTGAAGTCGAGCTACAAACAGGAGGCAAAAACCTGTTACTAGAACTGTCTTCATACACAGAGGCAGAATTAACTTTAATTTATTACACACAAACTCTCTGGCACGTATTGTTCAGATTTTTATAGGATTCACCACGGAACGAGTCACTTGAAGGAGATACGCGTGTAATGATTCAATTGTGCTTTTGAATCTTTTTCCGGCAAGAATTCCCAATGAAAACGTTTCCGTTCTTAGCAAAGTCTTCACTCTTCCAACGATGACGACTCAGTTCGGATGACCGCTTTGAATTTGAATACTGAGAAAAACCCGTAGCGTCACTACCACTCAAAACATTCAATATTTATGAATTTTATATAATACTTACACATTCAATCTTCCAAACCAAGATCCGTAAAATTTTTCCAGATTTTCAAAAATTCGATTGTGTCATTTAAACAGTCAAGTTGCGCACAGTAGAGGATTTCGTCCGATCCGACAAAACTCTCAACACATCCTTGTTAGCTGTCAACTCAGGGTATGAATTCGATAGCCAGTTGACCTTTATAGTTTATCGTATTTAAGCCATAATGAAAGTTTCAAAACTTGTTCAATTTCGTTACATTTCTGATGGTTATTTGGCCTCCGCTTTAATTCAGATGGCACCCAAACATAGAGCTCGCTTTAAATGACTTTAAATTGTCCCCTAACTGCTAGTAGCTTCCGTGGTGGTTTTGCTCTTTCAGTTGCAAAATTTCATCCACTTTTCCAGTAACTGGCCGACCAGTGTGAGGTGCATTTTTTACATCGAACGGAAGCTAATGCACCGAGGTTTAAGAAACAGTTACATAGAACAAAGCATATTTTTGAGTGCTTTTTCTAAAAAAATATTAGAAACCTTTATCTTAATTTAATTATACAATTATTTTTTTTAAAATATGACACCACCTGTATGTTGTGCCTGATCTTGGAAGCGATTACCTACTTCATTACAACGGTGGGACATTTTTCAGCAATAATTTGTTTGCATCTTAGACAACAACATGTTTTTTTTTTGCCTCTTTGAAAATGCCCGGATTTGTCTTAAATAAACAGCATTTGCGGGCACTTTTGATTTTCTTTTTTAATTTGAAGAAAATTGCAGATGAAACCCATCGAAGTTGGTGTTGATGAATCTGTTCCGACCGATAAATCATACGGAGAATGGCTTTGACGCTTCAAAATGGTGATTTCAACATTGGAGACAAAGGTCTTCTTGGCCAGCCCAAAAAGTTTGAAAATGAAGAATTGAAGGCTTTACTGGATCAAGTTCCGTGCAAAACGCAAAGTGAACTCGCAGTATCGTTAAGAGTGACGCAGCAAACAATTTTCTTTCGGTTAGAAAAAATTGTATTTATTTAAAAGCAAGGAAATTGGGTGTCGTGCGAGTTGAAACCGAAATATGTTCAAAGGCGAATTTTTACCTCCGAACCGCTTCTTGAAAGACGGATTATATGCACCGGATGGTGACTGGAGATAAGAAGTCACCCAAAGAAGAAACAATACTATGCTAGGACTGTTGAGCCCGTACCATCATCTGCAACATCGACGTCAAAGAAAAACATTCACAGTTCAAAGGCCATGCTCTTCAAATGGTGAGATCAGACTGTGTGGCGTACTTTGAACTACTAAAATCAAGCGAAGCCATTGATGGGGAAAGTCCAGAAATGACCAGAAGTCGCTATCATTTGCAAATATACGCGAATGTAAAGTCTGATAAAGTCAAATTAAGGACTCAAACTTTATTTGATTGACTGGAGAACAACCGCAGGAAAGAAAAAAACTTCACTTCACGTCACTCGTTCTACCTAAAACATTCATGTGCAACTTGTCACCACTCATAGCAATTTGAAATCGGTAATTCACTCGATTCATTACAAATTAGTGACGCTTCCATTACACTTTAAATCTCATTTCGAGTTGAAAAGTTCTGGTTTTAGGTTGCAAAACTTTCGACGCCGTCCACACAAATTCCATTTGCGCTTTTCCGTAAAATAAACCAAAAAGGGTAAGAAATCTAATAGCGACAAACTTTTGTGTGTTATTTAATTTTTCATAGATACGTACACTCTTGGGTAATCTGCCGCATCAAACGAGTTCACTTTTGTGAAACAGAAAAAAGAAATGTTGCAGTTGTAATGGGGCGCGACGACACAATGCAATGTCCCGCAGAAAAACAATGCAACACACATATTTCTTCTGTCCATCGGCACGTCGGTTGGTCCTACGGCATAATTAATCATTTGGGGATAATTCAGCTCGGAAACAGCTGCTGCCGGATTTCACTGGAATTCCATTTCCAAAACATTCATTCCTTCCTCCACTCCCATTCATTCGTCGCCACTAAAACTATGGTCCTTCTACATTCAAATAGAACCATGCAAAGACTATTGATCCCATGGAGGCATGTGCATAATTTAAATTTTCAAAAGCTTTATGGTTGGAATACTTCAAAGCTGAGCTCCCATACGTTCGATTTCGGTTTGTTTTGTCTGTGTGCATGTGATAAATTCCTCCTACAGTCCAATTTCGAAGGAAACTTCAAAATTCCCAAAAACAGAATTATTTTATCGATATTAATTTGTTGGTGGGGAAATATTTTGAAATCGTTTGATATGATAGGCTGACAACAGGTAGCCTCCCCCCAGCGACTCTGCTTCATTTCTCATCCATCGTACAGAGTAAACCCATTCAAGTGCGCCTGAAATGGAATTGAAGTAGACTGCAGCAGTGACAGGAAGGACGCGCAATTATTTTGCTGATTTGACATTTAATTGTGAATTCAGGTCGAAATGCGCTGCGTGTTGAATGGCTGACAGGCGAACATCGAAAAACACCGTTCCTGACCTCTGACAGGTGGCATTCCGGACGACGACGGCCGACGTGTAACCCGTGTCGACAGGATTGTTGCGTTTGTTGTATGCGCTCATCAGGAAAAGGTTTGATATTACGCGTCGAAAAAAAAAACTATCATGTCTCCTTCTGAATATAACCGGCACTGAGTTGATGTGTGCCGTTGACCTCGTTTTATCAGATTATTGAAACTTCATTGAGATACATACATCCATATGTACATAGTTACTCTAGCATTGGGCGGAGGGAATATTCCGGCTGTGAGGATGATAAACCTAATTAGCATAATTGGATCGGTGGTATCTAGCCGAGCAGACAGGCTGATATACACACTTCGATGGATATTGGCGGTTCTCTATCGGGTTGGAAGCATTCCGAGTGGACCTAATGACGAGGAGGAGTGCTGGTTGATGTGATAATCAGGATTACTTTTTTCTCTTCTGTTTTGTTTTGGACGGGAGAAAATAAAGAACACATACCGCGCTGGATGCTTGTACTTTGATGGTTTTGCCTAATTGGTTCATAAATCAGTGGAGCATATCCCACGGTAAAGGGAAGCAAGCAAGGAATACTTTATCGGATCCCAGAGCAGCAATCTTTGAGCGTTTTACGCTAAGCAAATTCAAAGAAATGGGAAGTATTTGATGCCGGCAAGTTGGCAAATGAAGTGAAGTTGATTGATAGTCATGGACTGGGAAATTCAGAAGAAAAATTTATCATGTGCACTGCTTTCACTAATGAATATGCATGTTTCTACGTACCTACTATTAGAATTTAACGAGCAGAGAAGAATGCTTATAGTTGTGGATGTCAGAAAATCCCTTAGATCATTTAATTACATGTGTGCACTTACAGTCAAAATTAACTCTAGACAATGAGAAAATACTGAGTAATGACAATCGGTTTTTTACATCAGTAATTCCCAAAGACGAAAAATGGATGAATTGTTACATGGATTACACAATTAAAAGATTCGTTTAAATATGCTTTGTAATGTGCTAAATAATTTTTAAAATTGATTGAGCTGCAAATTGCTTCAATTTCCGCCAACTACAATTGTATAATTTTGAAAGAAAACTTGACCTGCTATATCTTGTAAAACAACGGTCGTTCGCGGGTGCCCACACAAGAAGGTCCAAGGGGGTTAAATCGCAAATTCGTGATCGCCAAAACGACTGATTTAACGATCTAGGAATTTGTTGTTGGAATTTGGGGATGGACTGTGGGACATTGCGCGCCATCCTGCATGAATCATAGCTGGTCCAAATTCATGTCTTCTCTTGCAGTAATAAAAAAGTCAGTTAACGTATATACTTCAAACGTTGTTCTCAGTCACATTCCGTTCTCTGTGGATGCATTGGCTTCTTGACAACAACGTGCCGGATTTTTAAGTCCCAGATGCGGTAATTTTGTTCATTAATGTGAAATAAAATGATGAAAATGCGCTTCGCTTCACAAGAAAAGATGATTTTCTATCAAAAATTTGTTGCTGTCCAATTTAAACTGCTCTAAGGCCCAAACTGCAAAGTAATAATGAAGCGGATAGAGGGATACTTTTTTTGACACTTAAAGATTCCAAAGTTGTCTATGACCTCTACTCCGTTTTGGAAAAAAGGACTCAAAGAAACTGTGTTTATCCGTTGGAGAGCTATTCGAAATGCACGTTGAATGAGGACACGTTGTTGTCACAAAGGACACTCCTATGATGTGTTGAAATCTCAAAGCAATTTTTCTTGAGGTTGCAAAGACGTTTCTAATGAAATGGTGTAGTCAATTACTGTTTCCAGTTTCCGACGCAATAAGGCTTTGACTTTTAGATTGAATGGAATGGAATTTATCAAATCAACGGACTTATCGTCATATTCTTAAATGCTTCATTAATGGTTCTCGTTGCCAAAGCAGTAATTTGTTCCAGTTTGAACTCGTGAGACTACAAATTTGAACCGTCCACAGCATAATGCAAACGTCGCCAGAGAGATATAAGGGAGATATAAGGGCAATTGAATTTCTCTCGCAAAAAATCATTGTGTCGTTGGCTATTGAACAAGCAGCACCATCCTGCTGGAAGCAACTCCCCAATTTTTGAATACCAGAAGTTCATTATCATCTCATGATAGTGAACACCATTCATGGTAACTGCTTGGTCGAACTCATTTTCGAGGGAGTACCCTCCGCCTCCAGCATATAAACCGCACCAGACAGTCACTTTATGGATGCATCAGCTTTTTAACAATCTCTCGAGAATTCTGATTTTACCAAATATAAAATTGCGGACACATTTGGTCGATTATGCTTATCAAAGAAATCACTAAATGAACGAAATGCATTTTGATTTGAACGGTCATTTCCGTAAAAAGCTTCAACAATCTTAACACGTTGCTTAATTGTGTACCTCTCCAGGGTTGATTTTGTCAAGCACTTACAGAGAGAAATGTGAAATTAAGTTGGCAAGTTGAGGTGTGCTTCACAATTAACATCATGCATAATGGTCGCATCCCCTTCATTTTGGAAGTAGCCATCTAGACTACACGATAGTGACGGTTGGACGGTGAGACAAAGTATTTTTTCCGGACCGTCCTCGTATACATATCAACATCAGCATGCACATGCGAAAAGAGGGACAGCGAGAAAGAGCAAAGGGGAAGTTTAAAGTTATCCGTTGGAAGCTGCCACAGCTTTCATTCTCCCGGAGCGGTACGGCATAATTAGTTTGGCGGTAGATGAAAGCAAATTTCCTACAGTTGTTAGCTGTGTCAAAATATTCAATAATTATGAGAAAAGTGTCTTTATCATCTCCGAGACCTTTTTTTTTTTGTTTTCAATGTCGTTGATAAGGGCGGTAACTGGTCAACAAAGTGAATGGTGATGATGAAAATTGTGTGAGAAATAGGACAACGTAAAAAAAAGCAGGATATCGGGGTATTTCGGGTGTATGCCAACCGCTTCAGATCTGATAGACAAATCACTTTTAAAGACATCTGTATTCTCAATTCGGGAAGAGTGATTCAGCTGCATACCATAGATCTTTACCATGGGATGGTGCTGCAGAATGTGACATCGCAAATTTCTGATTGAGTACATTGCTGTCGAGACCACCAACATCTTCAGGACCCTCTCTCTTTGTGGCTACAATCTCCCTCCGATTATTGCACAAATAAGGTTTAAGTGGTCCAGGACCAGGTAAGGAACAGGTTACAGGGGCATCTGCGATACACAGATTGAGTTCAGATGAACTGTAACGTTGCATCCAAAGATGAACGAAGAGGGTTGGTCAATTCTACCGTATTTAGGTTCAAGAGGTAAAATAATTACTAAAATAAAGCTATTTCTTGGTGACTAAGAGGTATTCCAATTAAAAATTTTAATGGAAAGATTAGTACCTCTGTAACTCTACATCTAATCCGAGTGCAGCGCTAGTAAATATGTTTAACGACCCAACATACCTGCAACTCATTGACTGGTAAACATATTGTGTTGATTTTCTTCGAAAAAAAGACGCACATTCATTGTAAAAGTGTTGTTTTATCTAACGCAGTTAAATTCATCAGATACTTTAACAATCAAAAGAGCAGAGCCCTATCCACACACTTCACAAGAGCACAAGAAAATTGCAGTCCATATGTCCTCGAACTCAATGACCATGTTAACGTAATTAACCGCCAGGCCAGTTCGGCCCGCGTGTAATTGTTAATCAATTTGCAATCTAATTACATTACTGCTGCGTCAGAGGGAATTTAAATATTTTTAACAACACAGCCGAGGACAGAGATGCTGGGAATCTTCCCCGGTGGATTTACCAATGGTTGAAGCAGTACAGACGAGAGAGGAGTTATTAATTAATTTTCAATGTTTCCCTTCATAATAACGGCTTAAATGCTTAATTGCTGCATTAGCAGTCTTACTCCTGTTTTGGGGGCGCTCTGTGGTAGGACGACACACCAGGAATGGGCTTTAATTATTTTATGCTGGCATATGCAGGTCATTTCTAGAATTATGCTGAATCAAGTCAGAGGAGGAAAAAAAACGGTGTATGTGAGCGAGTAATGTATGGAAGGGGTGTGCGTGCGTGTGAGTGCAAGCTAATGGAGTTACAAATGTACAAGGACAAGGTAGCACTCAAATGTTTGCATCATGTAACCTGAAATTCTTTAAAAGAGAGAAAGATGATCGTCGGAAGCTAATTAATGACGTAGTCATCGTTCGTTGATGGGCTGACGTCAGGCTGGCGTCAGGTCATTTAGGTAATACGGAACTTTGTGATTGTATGCTCACCAGTTTTTAAATCCCAATAACAATGCTCTGTTCCATTCTGTCTCCTTCGGTAATCTGATTAGGTGTTGTTCATAATAGTCTTTACCTAAAGACTAATGAAAAAGTTTGTTTTGCGGAATCTGATCTGAAATGGATGTACCAAACACAATACAAATTAGAATTGTACAAACACATACATTTTTGATTGAGGATTTTTTATTTTAACTCACATTTGTTTTTTGAATATTTAAAAAAATTTTTCTTTTTTTCGTTCATTCTGTTTCGATTTCTGACAAAAGGGCAACAACAAATGTTTACTTATTGCAGGTGGGCTTCGTGCATCATTAATCTCTTTTGACTATTGGAAACAGATGAAGCGTTATCTTCTTACGCCAAAGGCTAAGAAACCATGCACAGTCTTACACTGTGGTTGTTGATGTTCCCCATGTTTTGATGGCTTCCTAGGTGCTTTTACCTTCTCACATATGAAGTTCCCGATATCCTGACTATGTATAGCTATTTAGGCAGGCACTTACAAATGGTGAACAATTATGGAATTTTAGAAGGGTTGGAATTAAAAAAAACTTTTGTAATGGGACCAACCATAGTGCACTAGGTTAAAATGTTAGGCAGACCTTAACGTCAAGTTCTATTGCCCAACTTAATTTGACATTTCTCTGTTCAAGTTTTTGACAAAATCAAACCTGTAGAGGTACCCAGTTATGCAGCGCGTTAAAATTGTTGAAGGCTTTTACAAAAATGGCCGTTCAAATCATTGTGGTAGACTTCATGACTTTTTGTTTAGCATAATTGACCAAATGTGTCCCCAATTTTACATTTGGGCAGGTCAGAAGCCACGATTGATTGTTGAAATTTCGATGCATTATGAGCTGGCGGTGTTTTCGGGCCGTACGTGTTCGAAACTGAGGTCAGCTAAGCAGTTGCCGTGAATGGCGATCGCTATCCTGAGATGATAAAAACATCATGTTGTAGTTTTGCTTCCAACCAACGAAACAATGGCTCTTTTGTGCGAGAAATTTAATGGCACTTTGTGGCGATGTTAATAGGCCGCCACGATCTTGTGATTTGACACCATTTGACACCTTGTGATTTGATACCTTTCTTTGAAGATATTTAAAGGAAAAAGTGTACTTGAATAAGCCAAAAATAATACATGGAATAAATAATAACTTATTGTATGACAATGCCATTCAAAATTAATCACCCCTATTCCGGGAGTCATCTCATTTTAGTGACTATTGTCATTTTGAAAGTCATCTCATTTTTCCATCGGTATTCCAAAACTAAAATGACTTGTGGAATATGTTCCACAACAAAAGCCGCCTGTCCAATGCAAAATGTCATATGCTTACACTTTGTTTATATTTTGAATTCTTCAATAAAATAACTTTTAAATTATCTTTAAGTGTTTTATTTGAAAACATGGACAGCATAGCTCTGTTTGTAGATGTAGATGTAGACGGATTGTCTAATAATGCATTGTTGACTCCACGTTGATGAGTTTCTTAAAAGCCGAAAACTCTTGCAGGTGGGTCCACTCCGTTAAAATGTTTGTTTAAAGGGTGCTCCTCGGTTGCCTCAGATTCTCTTTTGTTGTGCGTCATTTTTTTTTTAATTTTGACTTTAAATCGAACCAAACTTATGACGTATTTCAAAACAAATAATTTAAATGTTCCTATGTACATATACATATGTATAGTCAATTGCACATACCTTGTGCCATTCTTTCTCATTACGCACTGTTTAATATTGCTCATTACTAAACTGTTTAATATTGCCGCAACCTCCTTTAAGCCAATTCTTATGTCCTCACTTTGAGTAACGCCTCTTTTGAAATTTTTGGCAAGAGTCACCTTCTCTTCCATGAGTCCCACCAAGCGAATGATTTGCGAAGGTATTGATACCTTTAACCTTTGGAAACCATAAATAATAAGCAAATATATATCAAGAAACACAAAAATAAGAAAAAAAAACCAAAAGAAACTTACTCTTTAAACATTTTTAGTTTTATGTCATGTACTAATTTCAAATCGACTGTTTTTGTCACTTTTCCTGTCGTTTAGTGACTCCGGGAATACCAAAAAATGAGACATGTCGAGTGGTAAATGCGTTCCACAGCAGCTGACAGGAGCAAAATGACTAGTGTTATTTTACGAATTCTTAAATGACTATGGGAATACCGATTTCTCACACTCATTAAGTGACATGTCACTAAACGACTGCCGGAATAGGAGTGAATATTCATGTAGTTCGATTTAGGAAGTATATAAAAGAAAGCAACACGCGATATTCATTGATATCGTCCACAGTTGGAGCACACAAAAACTTCCCAATGGGATCAACTCCTTGCATGTAAAAAACAAACCCTCAATCTCACCTCTACCATCACATTTCCCGAGACGCGTGAGAGGCACTCCTAGGGATCTGTGGGTCCGTGCGGTTACTTTTAGGACTCTACCGTCTTACAAACTGTTCTTTGTTTACAAACTAAACTCATTTGTTTGCGTCACATGACAAACTTTATTGAGCAGCGTACTCTCATCTTCCTACAAGAATGAGGGATTTGTATGCTTAAGGAAAAATACAAGGATCTTTGTGAGGATTGGATTATAGCAGCAACATTGTCAACTGACAGATGCACATGCCTTACGACATCAGGAACGCTTCCACTCTCTTAAATATTTTCACATAATTTTACCTCTTTGGCGATAATTGTCTTGTAATACGTGAAAAGTGGCTAGGTTTGCTACACAACTTTTGTACAAAACCTTAGTAATTAAAACGCGTTGTTCGATTTTAAAGGAAACCATTATTACAAACAATGTACTCAAATTTTGACAGCTGTCAAATTCCAGCGCTTTTAACTGAAAGCCACGAAATGAATGTTCCTGTCTGTTGGCTGTTTATGCACTTGTACTGTATCAAAATTCTTCAAATACACTCGAAAGCCTATTCTCAAATTGCATGCTTGTTAAGACGACCTATTTGTTAACATTGCATTTTCCCCTAATAACAGTTTGAATCTGTTACCTGTTTCTGCATATCTCATCGAATACCCATTTCCTTAAATTACATTAAGGAACACCGTAACTCAAAAACCACCATAGCCTTATGCACGTACGCTACCAAAAATCAAATATTCCGAAGCTCTGTTCCAGATAATATTCCTCCTCCTTAATTTAAGGTACATTCACATTGAGGTGCATAGGTGAATAAGCGCCGCCAAATCCAGATTAATTCTCCTTTCTACTTTGATTACTTTAAACGTATTGCCGTAATTCGTCAAAGGTGACACACAAGCCGCCATTAGAGTCGATTAGTTGCCGTAAGCACTAAATAAAACAAACGTTTTAACAGCTTCCAATTTCTTTACTTCATTTTATCTCTAATGTACAGTGGATCCTAGAAATGACATGATAAACACAAAATTCGATAGCTACTCTAATACGTAAACACATTCAGTGGGTAATCACTAGACGGCCAGCAGGGCTCGCACAACACAGAAAAAAAAAACTTAAAATAACACAAAAGGGCACGTTCGTATTTGACAGCAATCTAACGTGCTATTATCTATTCTCTCTCTCTCTCTCTCTCTCACACACACTCTCTATCTCTTTGGGTCACTTGCACACATTCCGACACTCCCCCGGACAACGTTAACAGCGGCATATCTCGCATTGGCTTTCACAATTATTGCCAAAGTAAGTCATTCCTTCCACAGCCTCCAGCCCACAGTCACTAGTCGTCAATAGTCCGCCACGTCCCGTCGGCCAGCGGGTGGGTGTGTGTAGGTGTGTGCGCTTTACTTACACACGCTCAATTTGGATTGTGGTGTGATTAATGTGATATTTGTTGTGTGCCATTGAGGTGGCTTCCAACAGGACAGCATCACTATCCGCAAGGATATCTGAAATGATACATTAAATAAAATGGGCATAGGTTAGCACAACTATCGTTCGTATCTATGTAGCAAACCTCCACAACTACTCTATCGCATTAACATACATACCGACAACCAAATGGACCATCATTACGCTGTGATTGACCGTGTGATTCCATACATTCAGATGGTGAACGGATCTGTGCCAAATGAATAATTGCACTCGTTAGTTGAAGGACCTGAATATTTGTGGGCAGGGATGGACGAGGGTGTGTGGAAGTGGAAGTGTGTGCGGATGTGTGAGGATTTGTATCTTTAGCGGACATTGAGGGTAAACTTACTTAACTCCACTTATGCTGGACAAATCGGTTTGCAGCTTCGCAAGTGGGACTAGCTTTGGTACCGAGTCCAGCAGAATGGCAAAGGACTCCTTGAATAAATTGACTGTCGTCAGGATGACAATCACAGAGAAGAGGAGCGTGCACAGTGGATCAGCAATTTTTGCACTGGGCTGCAAAGGAGGAAAAAGAAGACATCAAAAATTGAATTGAATTCGATTAATTGATTGAGTAGTGTGATTGGCACGGCACGGGGCGGGGCATAGTGTCAAATTAGATCTGGTTGGACCTCAGCCAGATGCTGATATTAGGGTATTCTGTGCATTGAATAAATGGCATTTAGTCAATTTCATGGATCGGAAATGGATCAATGGATCGGAGCATCTGTCTGGAACAAGGAAGTAATTAGTAATTATCCTCAACAGGAGCCGACGAAAATATTTAGGAATGATTCATGAAAGGAAAAAGGGCACCTAAGGAAAGCAGTCTTTGGCTGGTTTGCAAAGGTTTCCCAATTTTTTTAGGAGGAAATGGGATTAATGTTAGGACATTCTCAAGGTTGAGTTTGTTTTTTTCGACAGTTTTGTACAGAATATATGATTTGATGCACAGAAGTAATACTGTGCACCTTGGAGACATTTTTATTTTACACTCGAGTCGAATTTGAATTCTTGAATTTTAAAATGAATTAAATAGAAAAAGCCAAATGTTTCATTTTTGGGATATCTCTTTGGATAGAGTTTTTCGGTTTTTCCAATCCGCCGATATTACAATGAACCAAAAAAGATGATTTTTCACCTACAAGAAATAACGAAGCCAATAATCCATTCAGGCTAGTGCGTGACATTTCCGTGCGCTGTCGGCCACAGGAGCTACATTCTCATTTGTGTGTACGACGACAAGGACCATGAATGTTGTCCGCTAGCATACGAATCTCACAAACTTTTAGCACAAACTAGTGTACAGTAGTCGCTGTGAGTGCCAAAACTCCTTTCGCAAAAAATCACTGCTTGTGCTTAACGGCCCTTACATAGGTTTTCAATATTTCCCAACATCATTCAAGAGTCAGGATTTGGTTGAAAACATTTTTCCATGATTTGGTTAAAAATATTTCTCCGACAGACTTTCTAAACTTTGAGCTCTGTCACAACTAATTGCTGTGTTTGGTCTCGTTCTTCTTCTTTTTTGTAATTTTTACACTTTTTGACAATATTTCATCTCCATTGCACCGAGAATTGGATTGACTGCAAACGAGATCCAACAATAAAAGGTACAAAGCTAAAGCGTCGCTATTCAATTAACGGTCACTTCCACCATTAACGGTCACCTTCCACTAGTTTAAACCTTGTCAGTTGTTTGTTTCGAAGTATACTAAATTTTTTTGTGATACATTTTCTCTTATTTCGGGCAATTCAAAATCTGTATACTCCAGGAGAAATCTTTTCCTTTTTCTGCGAACCATTCACGAGAGAAAAGCCGTTTGGGATGCTTCCATTATCTTCTGAGCTAGTTTTGCTCTATGTAAGTGCATTGGTGTCAAGAAGGATTACTTTGTATTAACCCTTCTTATAATCTGACCGTTTTTAAGCAGCGATCGGTTTAAATCGATTTGTTGTAAAGTTTCTCAAGGTTTGGAGTCGACGCGCTTGTAATTCTCGACATAAATTCAGTTCTTGGAATGTACATAAATAGCTGACGAAAAAATGACTTCCTTTAATACTGAGCAAGCAAAACTTAGCATGTTGTACAGCTCCTGTGGTGTCCATCGCCGGACTTCTGAATCTTTCTCATCTCTCACAGAGTTGTGGAAACTTGCTTTTTGACTAATTTCCAATTGTTTTGGGAAGTTGTTTTTGTGTTTATGAAAATGCTTGAAACCACATCTTCGTGTTTTGTTTTGGAGGTTTTCATTTCTTATCTGAAACATCAAGGTCACCACTTTGAAATCGTTGAAACCATCTTTTCAATTTTAGTTGTTTGAATTAGTCAGTATGATTCAGCAGCAATTTTTTTCAAATTCGAAAAAGTCCAAGAATATTCTTTATTTGGTATAAATGTTGACAAATTGTTCAAAATAACAACCGTGCACACATTCACTTTATCACTTTTGTGTGGATGCTTACCTATGACAGGACAAAATATCACAAACGTCAAAACTTTAAAGCTTAAAGTACAATAAATTGCTGGGTCATCTGTTTTTTAGAAGTCTGCATTTCATACTTGCACCCCTGGATAGTTTGAATTTCTCACCCTAAGTGCTACTGTATTCTGACTAACTGTGTCCACCAATGTTTTCGTTTCCATCGAGAAAAAAAATGCACTTCGCTTTAGTAATCATTTTCAATTTACATCAATCTAATGTTGAAAACATTTTCGTAGAACTAACGGCAAGTTAGCAAGTTATGTTAGCTTATGGGACATATTTTGTATGCATACAGATTTCCTGTATGTCCAATGAAATTTATTTTGTAAACATTTCAGAATTAAATTTTTCAAATGAATTCAAAATTTTAACAAAATATTTGTAAAATGGCGCACCGCTGCACCGGGGGCGATTTGCCAAATACTGTGAGTAAACATTGAACGATGATTAATTGAGTAACGAACCGAATAAATGCATGATTGAGTGCATTTGGATATATTTTGGAAAAAGAGCACTTGCGCATGACATGGTTCAGTTGATTTTCAGTAATTCGTTATTGTTAAAACTATTGGCGAATTGAATGTATTCACTGAAATGTTTTTCGATGCTGATGGTTTCTAAAGCCAATCGCTTGTTTTGCAATAATTGGTGAAAGGGTCATTAATGTTGTTCCAAAATTACACTTTGAAGTTCCTCTTTTCTTTGATTCTGTTTTGTTCTTTTAACTTTTCACACTTGGGAAATGGGTGAGGTGGACCATTCTTAATCTGTGAAACAATTTTGAATAATCATATTTCTCTGCAATGTGTATGACTCGAGCGTCCACAACATATGCGAAATTAGAAACACTTAAGAAAATAGGGTTAGAGTTTTGTAATAAAAAAATTACTGTAAAGATTTTGAAATTTCAAATTTTAAGACTTGTTTTTAGTTTTCCATTTCTTTATTTATTCATAATTATCTTTTTTGTCCCCCTCAAAGAAGTCGCACTCATATATAATACGAAGTAGTTTTGATATCCACTTTTTGGCTCTCTCAGCAATTCGGTTTGTATCTCCGCAACCACTGCAAAACGCCGTCTTTTCATGGGTCTCTTTAAAGAACAGAACAGGAAGAAGCCGCAGGGGGCCAAATCTGGTGAAAACGGTGGTTGAGGCATGTTGTGTTGTTTTTAGCCGAAAAATTGCGAACAAGCAAAAACAAATTCAGCAATTTTGGAACAAACATCGCTGCCACATGCTTCATACCCAAAATTTCTGATAAAATTGCATGGCATGAGCCAACCTACATGCCGACATATTCAGCAACTTCTGTAATAGTGGTTCGACGATTCTCCATAACAATTTCCTTTACTTTCTTAACATTTTCATCGGTTGTTGATGTGTTGCGCCGTTCAGGGCGAGCGTCGTCATTCACATCTTCTCGACATTCTTCGAAATGCTTGTGCCACTTGTAAATATTTTTTTTGACTCAGAGTACACTCACAGTGTTTTCTTGAGCAATTAATTCAATTTTTCACACAAAATTTCATGCAAATTCTTTGATCCATTTATTTCGACACCAAAAAATAACCGAATACGCAAATCACGTCTTACATTTATGCCTCCCACAAATATAATATAGATGAAACTGTAAACATATGTTCGAGATGAGTGTACCAACACAACAAAAAAAATTGATGATCGAATGTACAGACATACAGGGAGTTTGAAATACTTTTTAAATAGAATGATAACGCCATAGATGACGAACGTATGTATGTGCTATGTTTGGGTACTTGCGTCCATTTAGGAGAGTTTAAAGAGGCCATGCACCCAAAGGAGGGGATCGGACACATAAAACTAAGAAGCAAACTGAAGAAGAACATGAACGAGGGGAGATGACAGGAGAAAATGCAAAAAAACGAGGGAGCACTTGTTTAAATTTTAATTTAGTCACCGGTCGAAAATTTGTCATCTCTACTCATGATGGAAGTATTTCACGTTTAACACGAGTAGTATATGCAACATCTAGGGATAGCCACCTAATTATTTATTTAATTAGCCGTGCATTATCGGGCAGTGGCTAGCATGATGAAGTGGATAAGAGCCTCGGTTCACACGACGGAAATCCCAGTTCTCATTCCATGATTTATGATTCATTTTTTACGGCACCACATCTATTGAGTTACGGTCAACACTCAACGAATACTTATTGTATATTAAGAACTTCTCCTAGTTCGTGGTCAGAAATAAACTGTAGGTACCCATACCCATGTACATAGCCAGACAACACGAGTAGTTACAGGAGAAGCAAGGCTTGTGGATTGTAGCGCGGTCCAATTTATGTTAAATTTAAATATACAAAAGATAGTAAACAAAAAATGTGTAAAATACAAACAATCAAGACAATTCTAACTGCGAGGTGAAAATTTGGAGAGTCTGAAAAAGAGCACTCTCACATTTTTGACAGATCATCGATGAAGACAACGATATAGAAGTCTATTGATGGAAGACAACTTTTCTTTCTTTCTTCTTCTTCGACTGGCGCTATAGTCCGTTGTAAGCTTGGATCTCAGTCAAATGGCTTTCCTAGCTCGTATTTGTGCTGGTTGTTCCATGTTGCGCACATTCTGTAACACACGGGAGGCGTTTTCAATTCCGACGAATTGTTTTATGTATGACTCAACTAACTTAGATATCTCACGAGAATCTTTCGCCTCTGACCGGTGACCTTTGAGAACCTTTTCATAGACAATTCGTTTTCTTTGTCTGTTGACAGCAAGTCGAAAGAGGTGGTTCCGTGTGCGAGATGTTCCGTTCGGGAATTGAACCTGGATTATGCGTGAGTCGATGCACATTGGGTAAGACTTTTCTCTCAAAACTGCCAAAAAACTGACTCCTCGGTTTTGAATAAGTATTCGCGCTTCTATGCGGTACATCATCATAAAAAGGCCAACTATGGCTAGATGGCCATCCAATTGAATATATCGTCACTTACTGATTCAGTCTATGAATGTCTAACAACTAAATATATTCAGCTTGATGTTTATGTTTATATTCTAAACACAAACACTTTATGACAGAGTTTAAACGAGTGTGTGCAGAATTTAAACAAAACATCCCATCCACACATCATACGACCGTTGCATACATTATTCCTTGCATAAGTCGGTCGCTCAGCACTGAGGTTCACTCTCACTGTATCAATTTCTAAACCATGTTTAAGTCTTAAGCAGATTCTATTTTGTAGGACTTAAAGATCACACTAAGACTGAACATTGAAATACTTACATAAAATTTGATAATTACAGACGCAACGAACACGCCCACACTCTGAACCAAGTCGCCGAACACGTGGATGACAGCGGCTCGCAAATTCAAGTTTTGCTCGTGCCCACATCCAGCCGCTGCGGTTAGTGTTGGACTGCAGCTCCTGCAAATAAAGTTGTTTTCACACAATGACGTTGATTCACAAAAACATGCACAAAACAAAAAAAAAAAAAATAGGAATTCTGGATACGAATTTAATGAGATTTCCCATCGGGACCGCATCCTTGATACCTCGTCTGTTGTTGTTTGACTATGTCCGGTGTCGTGGAAACGGAGACGTCTGCTGGCAGCGAGCTGGCACTGTGCGGCAAATGGCTATAGGCATGCGAGTGTTGGCTGTGCGAGTGGCTGTGACTATGTCCATGGTGACCGGAGAAAAGCGACGATCCGTGCAAAATGAATGCCATCCTGAAGAGAGAAAAGAGGAAAAGTCAGAAATCATTCATTCATAGCGCCGGCTATGTCCTTACGCAATGTTAATTAAAATCCCAATTCCGGCGATTGTCATCATGGTATTTGCATTCAAGTTGAAGTCATCTGCGAATAATCTCTGAACAGCGGCTATCACAAGGGTGGCGGTGAGCACCCAGATACCCAAGATCGATATGACGGCTCCGATGACCTCTAAATGGACGAGACAGACGCACAGAATTAGGAAATCGTCACTTAAGTCTTTCTCAAGTTCGGTCACGACCACTCGAGCATTTATGTGTATTTGCATCCGGGTGGGCGGCTGGTGTTGATGGAATGACTCTCAATTACCGATTCGTTTATATCCGAATGACATGTTTTGATCCGGCGGCCGACTGGATATCCAAATCGCCAAGAGACCAATCACAAAGCTAACGCAATCAGATGCCAAATGGGCAGCATCTGTCATTATCGCCAGGCTGCCGGCCATGTATCCACCAAGGAATTCTATAATCTGAACCGATATAAATAGTTATTATGGATGTAGCAGAGAGCACTGTGCAGATGAATGTGTGGGTTTGTCTGCTGGACTGGGTGAGGTTTTCAATTTCGCATTTCAAAATGGATTTGCCTGCTAATTCCGCAAGGACTAATTTGTTTAACTATGTTGACAAGGACTTCGATTCGGTCCTGTTGAGTGGTCGGGGAACTTGGGTGTAAAAACGTGATTTTCATATGCTAGCTAAGCGATGGTGGTGAGATGATGGCACCATTTGCGTTTGACTCTGATTGCTATCTAGAGAGAGTGACAGAGAGAGGAGTTCGAATTGACTTGGGCTTTGGCCACTTCCAGATGTGGGTGTGCAAATGAATTGAACACCCAAAGGAGAGCGAAAGTTTTTCTTTGCATTTCAGCTAGTGAAAAGCGGAAACAAATGGAAATTGTTTGTGATAATGGTCTGGAATATGAAGGTTATAACTTATCTGTAGCTGTCAAATATTATGATTGAGCAGTCGAATGTGTGCGGTAATAGGGATCAGAATTTGATTCGGAATGTCAAATCAATATCCGTTGTGTGTTGGCTCAGAGAATGGAAATCAAAGAAAAAAGGATGGTGGGAGATAACATGACAAATAGAGTGCTTTCTTATGAGATATGTGGATCTTTTGTTTTTATCTTTTCTCAGTATATTTCTGAAGAAGTACTGACAATTAAGCACCTATTGTACTCTTCGACTTAACCAGATTTTGTAAGATTCTTGTATTTATGTGCCTTCTCGTGTCGAGTAATCTCAATTGAGAAATAGCTGTCAGCGATTTAAGGAGTAAAAATACTGCAGATTGTTGTTGGGTCTTCAAATTTCAATCCCGAAACTGCATTCTTTGAGTTGCTGTGGACATGATGGACGTTTTTTTGTTCTGAACCCAAAAAGCAACTACATACCTTTCCTAGAATTGTGGGCATATAACGACAGCCATAATCTCATCACCGTCTGTATTGATTCCCGTTGACCGTTTTGGTAGAGGGAGAAAAATCACCCAATTGATGCGAACCAATCAATTTTTGTTTATTCATTCGAGTTTCATGGATTTTGAGGGCGATGAATGAAATGGCAGTGGTTTCCGAAAGAAAGGTTCTATATCAGCGATTCGAATTTTGTTTGCGACTACTACTCAAAAATGCGAAACGGTCTGTTCGGTTTAAGTACCTAATATCACTTTCTCTGTCTCTGGCTTCAAAAGCTGATACCATTTACAAATTTATTGATAGAATTCAAATTGTACATTATACATACTCGGACAACAAGGTAATAATAATTAATTGAGTAACACTACGACCCACAAGGGGCCAGGGCCTAGCTTCTGCATTATTTCTCTCACGAGTAGAAGGAACCAACAGTTTTTTGCGACTCTGAACGCCGGGACTTAAGAAGTTTTTCAAAGACAATTTTTACTCTTTGAATGCTGTCGGCAACTCGAAAAAGGTGGTGCCGTGAAAAAGTTCGAGGTGATCAGTCAGGGAATCGAACCTGGGAACTTGGGGTGTGAGTTGACACACTTACCCACTACGTCAAAGCGACCACTAGAGAACAAGGTAGAGCTGCAAAGTACTTTTTTGTCGTAATGTGTTTATTAAACGAAAAATGAGCAATGGAAACTCAAAATCTCTAATTGAATTTCGTGTTTCGAAATTTTGGTTTCATTTGGAATGTCTTGGACAGAGCGTAGCACTAGGTAGCAGAAACTTCGGTGCAGTCAAGGACTTCGTCTATCTCGGCTCCGCGGTAAATAGAGACAATAACATCAGTGGAGAGAAAAGGTCTGCGTACGATTTTCGGCCCTGTTGGAGTTGATGGTATCCGGAGGAGAAGATTCAACGTGCTTGGTCAGTCGTCTTTGGATACAACGCTTAAGATGGCTAGGCCATGTAGATCGTATGGACACCACTGCTCCGCTCCAAAAAGTCTTCGAATCCGAGCCATTGGGACAACACGACAGACGACGGCCTAGGTTGAGATGGCGCACACAAGTGTAGAAGGACCTCAAGCAAACTTGGAGTGTGCAATTGGAGGTAGCTGGCGAGGGATCGTGCTAGCCGGAGAGGCCCAGGTCTACCCTGGACTGTAGCGCTGTAGCTTGTGTGCAAGGCAGCATCTTATGATTCATTTTGTTATAAGAAACTATATAAATATCCGTGACATGTTCTTGATTGCCGCTGTGGCGTAGGGGGTATGTTCGTCTACACACACGCCGAAAGTTCAAGGTTCGATTCTTGGGCTGAACCTTCATCTCCCTTTTTATCACGGCACCACCTGTTTCCTGACAAGAGTCAAATAATACAGGCGGCTGCTTCACTGTCCTATGATGAATTAAGTCACAATATGACCCAGAAAATGAAGAGTTTTGCCAACTCGGTGTGTAATAAATGTAGCTCGGGAGTGTTAACTCAAGTCGACTGACGGCTAATTTAGATAATTCCAAACTACACAAAATATGCAACGCCATACACTTTATATATGCTCAAATTCTACCGTATAACAATCGGCATCAAATTCTGAGGGACTAAAAATTGCCATCTGCAGAAGTTAGATAGACCAGTAGATAACTGGCAATATTTCTGCTTTTTCCTTAATCAATCTCGTCCACTTTATGTTTAATCGGTGACAAATAATTAATTGTCTTTTATCACTTTTTTCTTCAAATTTATCTGGCAACGACATACCGACAACTCGAACCTAACCGTTTCGTAAACTTGATCCAAGTTTTCAGAGCAGGCTCATTTTGGATTGCTTTCACATCCAGTTCGCGGTTTACCTGTCCCCTCACCATCAATGACAACTTTGCGGAGAAACATGATACGAATTCCCATAATCGGAAAACCTTAACGACTTCCACGCGATCAATGTGCTCTACCAGTGAATGCTGCTGCAAGACCAAATTGCTCAAGTCATTCAGGGTTACATTCATTGGCGAAAGAATGTAGCCCTCCCGTTTTCATTGAATTCAGTCCAATACGAAATGGAAAACCACATTAATCATAAAATCATAATTTTGCTGATTTTTTTGTGTGAATGAATTGAAGTGCGAATAACAGGGCGTAACATGGGACAACTCACCATAAAGCAACCACATAATGTGCTTGCTAAGAATATTTTCCTTTTAGCATCTTGTGCACTCTTGTTCTTTAGAGGAACAGCAAATCCTGGTTGGTCACATTTACAACCGCTGTACCTGTGCGGCATATCACAGAAGTCCTGCTGAAATAAAAAGAAAATGTTATATTTGAAAGCGAACGCTGAATGTGAATTAAAAAAATTAAAACAAATTAACTTTAGTCTTTACTGGCTGCACTGAACTGAATACTTATGTAGTGAATATGAAGGTATTAAAAATAAAGAGAATTACAAGTTGAGGCAAAATGAGGAGTGGCAGCGTAGAGTAGGGGTAGTGTACAAGGTCTCTTCAATAAATAAGGCGAATTTTCAAATATCGCTAGCTACGTTCATTTGATTATCGATTTCCTTAATTTCCTGGTAGAATTTCTTGGTTCGTGGCTGGTACACTCGTCTCGAACGTATGTTTACAGTTTCATCTACATAGCATATTTATTTTGTTTGTGAGAGGCGAAAAAGTTAGAAGTGTTTCTGGGGTTGCCGATTTCCTCCTGTCGAAAAAATGGATCACATGCATTCAATTTTGTGTGAAAAATGAAATTAAGTGCTCAAAAACACGGTGAGTGCACTCTGAGTCAAAAAATGTTTATAAATGGTATAAGCTTTTCAAAGAAGGTCGCCCTGGTCGCCCCAGCACATCAACAGCCGATGAAAATGTTGAGAAAGTGAAGAAATTTTTTTGGAGAATAATTTGATCACTATTAGAGAAGTGACTGAAGATGTCGATTGGCTCATGTCATGCAATTTCTTGGGAATGAAGCGTGTGGCAGCGATGTTCGTTCAAATATTGCTGAATTTGGCCCCAATTTTCGTCAAAAACAAAATTGTAATCATTGCTCAGCCACCGTATTCACCAGATTTGGCTCCCTGCGACCTTTTCCTGTTTCCAAGATTGAAGAGAATCATTGGAAGGAGGACGTTTTGTGATGATTGAGGAGATAGAAACCGAATTGCTGAGACACCTCAAGGGCATACCAAAAAGTGCATATCAGAACTGCTTCGAGATTTGGAAAAAATGCGGGCACAAGTGTATCTGAGGGGGACTACTTCGAGGGGTACAAAATAGAAAATGATGAATGAAAATCCATCTTTTTTTTGAACAAACCTCGTACATTTGTATTTTTTTTTTTTGTTTTTTGTTAAAAGTGAATGCAAATAAAATCTTGGGTTTGTTTTGATTAAATTGTTGGAGAAATGGTTCATTAAATGTAGTCTTGCAGAGGTGAAGAATGTATTAAACTTAATCACACCCATACACAACTTGGCCATATACCAACTAAGTGGGATAAACGGGATTTTATTTTTAAAATAATATGTTGAGATCGTTGTATTTGAAGAGAAATGTTGGTTGAGGCCCAGGTCCACCCCGAACTGTAGCGCAGGTGAAAGAAGAAAAAGAATTAAAAAATATACCCTGGTCACAGTGGGTTGAGGGTGTATATGAAATATGATGTGCTCACCGAATGTTCTGGAGTTAATCCAAGACTGAATATATTGCTGTTCGGAGTCGGAAATAAGCTGTAGATTTCCTGCACAACATAATTGGTTGTAATTAATTTTTATTAAGAAAAATGGAGTTGAAAGATGTTTTTGTTTTGCTATCTTAACAGTAGAGTTAACTGCCCAGTCCTAACGCTTTTTATAGACATCATAGCTTTTTATAGACACAACTCGTAAAACGTCAGTCGATTAAAGAAATCCATGCTGGAAATCCGTTCATAGTCTGTAGTGCGCGGTTGTCTAAACAAACAAAAAACAATATTTTGGAAAACAATATACAAGAAGTCTATCAAAAAAAGAAAAATGAAAAGCAATTTAAAAAATATATACATATATCATTTAGGGTATGATAGATAAAGAGCTGGTTTCGAGCGATAATTTGAAAAACAGAAAACTTGAATTCTAAGTAGAGAAGAAAAACCCTGAAGCAGCAAATTTGTGTAAAATTTAAGGAATATGCTAAAGACTGGCTTTGTTCAAAGCCTATCACCAGGCCGCCGAAGAGAACGAGTTGGCGGAAAAGATAAAGGAAATACAAAGAAAAGCTGGATGCATTCTTTCAGCTTAAGCTAGAAACCAGGAAATAGCTGGGCAATGAAAGGGTGGAACGAATACTTTAAGAAATAGGTCAGCAGCCACTGCAATTACATCGTTAAGGCACAGCACTGATTTGGGAAATAACTTGTCAATATTTTTTCAACTTTATTTGATAGTAACGTAAATCATTTCGTTCCGTGAAGGTATGACACGGACATTCTGTCTAGATTGCAAGCTGTCGAAATATCCTTTAATTAAAAAAAAAACCACTAGATGGCTAACTCTGTATGTATGCGAGTAGGCATGTAAAAAGATAAGGCCAATAGCGCACTTAAAAAATCCATAGTAAAATTTGTTGATTTATAGTCGTCAACCCTAACACTATGTGTATACAGAGACTCTTCAGAGCCTGACCACTACTTTTGTAGATTTCTTGAGAGTTTACCTTGGGGACTTCGGTCATGTAGCGTTTTTGAATTGCAAAACAACAAAGTCCTGATTGGAAACCCCTTTCGTAAATATTTACAAAGAAATTTTAAGTCCTTAATTTCTTTTACAATCTCTTTCTTTCTTTTATCACATAACACAATTCAAGCAGATATGCACAGACTTATTTAATGAACTTTACAGTCGTAAAATTTTTGCTGTGCAGTCAACTTTTCGTGAAGACGCCTAGTCATCTTCATTTAGTCGCATTTGGTCGCAAAGTGGCCAATGATCCCAAGGAGAACCCGTCGTGTGGGGTAGCATCAAGACTATAAATCACATTTGCTTATATCAGAACGACATCTACTTAAAAGTTAATCACGACTGAGTCAGTCGTTAACGTGAGGCAACTGCCGGTGAGTAAGGAATGGAGTCTGGATGCAACTGCATTGAAATATACCAGCTGCAGCATTCAAAATGTATTTTTCTCAGATTTTCTAAACAATAGTCAGTCGAAGCTAATTATAGAGAACTTGTAGCAAGTCAATTCTCGAGTGAATACACCACCACCGACTGGGATGACTCAAGCCGACACACACAAGTTGGATGCATACTCGTTCGTACTGCGATGTGAGATTTCAAATTCAAATTGATTCAATTAACTGAATGGATGATAAGTCTGCTGAATTCACGTGCAGCCTACACATCGATCGGGAACAGAGAGACGTTGTTGGCCTCCCCATCAGGTCATGTGCGATTGTTGCGGCAGAGAACAGGCATACGTATATGTGAAATATCGAGGCGGGAAATATGTGGTCCGGTCATAGATGATGGTGATAAAGTAAATTGGAGTAAGTGCACAAAGCCAGCCATCTAGATAATATCAAGATCAACTAGACGGACGATTGCAGCAGAGTTCTATTTTATTTCTGGTTTTATCCCAGTTAATTAGATGCGGTAAATAATGAATAAAAATATTCAAGTTTTGGCGCATGGCCTTTACGTCATAGACGATAATTATTTGGTCACATCTGACCTTTTCCAAAAGAATGTATTTATGTACAGAAGTAGGTATTGTGATTTATGTGAGTGAAAATTATGGGGATTTCCATGGGAAGATCATCTACTAGCCACATTATGTATTTTTTAAGTGCTCTAAGATGAGCGGTGTACAGGCTTTTTACTCAATGGAAAGTACATGTTCTACGCAAAGTTCGTCGCATTTAGGAATCAGCGAAATGGGCAAGAACAACTGGGAAATTCAGATTAAAAGGTTTGTTTTTTGAGTTGTTGACAGTTGAGTTGAGATACGTATCAATCTGTAAATATTTAATCTTGTAACATGTCAGAAAATATTTAGAAATCTTGGCAGTCGAAATATTCACAACATTGCAGAAGGTCAATGAGCAAGCTCTATTGAAAACTCTTGAGTGGTACAACATGTAGCACAGACAGCCATTCATATCAAATGATAGAAGAAGATCAAGGAATTAAAGACTATATTGGAACAGTCTCTGCATCGTAATTTTCGTGTGTTCCGTGTTATTGAACCCTTACGAGTGGAGGGAATATGCAGTTTAATACTGTTTCCAACCTTAGATAGGAATTAACTTAATACCAGAGGCGTTGAGGACGATGTGGTGGTTTTTACAGCTATTTTCGTTAAATCTGTCGTCATATTATACGTATCCATGGGGGCCATTGTAGAAGCATTCACGGTGAAAAGAGTTAGTCCGTAAATGGGAACCAATTCTATTCGTTGAACTTTTAACGCGATTTTTAAAAATAACATTTTGGTGGAGTTTGGATGCAGAATCGCCCTTACCAACCGATCTTATTTCGCCTAATCGAAACAGATAAGGTCAAAACTTCGCAAGGCACATTTTTTGTACTTCTGCAAGAAAAAATCTGCGTTGAATGTATGAACCCTTCTGCAAGGTAGAAAAATGTAGAAGTAAGTTCAAGTTGAAAGTATACATGTAGTGTGTCTTCGTCTCTTCGTGAACGGAAGGGGGAGGACGACTATACCTCCAGTATAAAGATAAAGTTATTGCGAACGCTAGAAAACTTGTTCTTGATGAGTTGAGGTTAAGTGCTCGGGATTGTTACGAATTTGAAGCTGCAAAAGCACAAATTCAAGCCTTTTAAAAATCGCTCGAGTGTTAAGAAGAATAGCCTTGACTTTCATAGATAGATTGTTCGATTGACGTACGTCTTTTACAGGTATAAGTATAGCTTACTTATGACTGATGACGAAATGTGGCCACAAGTTGGCCAAATTATGTCTCTTCTTGCTCAAGTATATTTGTCCAATACATCGCAAGGTACTTGTAAGTACATTCAGAGTTAATACTTCTATTTGGAAAAATGCACGTACCCGTACCAGATACATAAGACAAGTATAAATACCCGTTCAGATACTTGTACTTAATTTTTAGTAGCTCTGGTCCGAGCTAATACGTATTTCAAAACAAGTCACATCTGAATATCTAAAGAAATCCCGATTGAGTTTCTGAAAAACTTCTGAATATATAAATATTCTGGTTGTAAAGCGGTTGGTCTGTTAACTGCTCTTGTTTCTTTCTTTTGTTGTATCTGTCGAATTCGCCCATCAGATGATTTATTATCAACAAGTCGCAAGCAATTGAAAAGTTAATTCGTTTTGTGAATTTGCATTGAAATAAATGTTGGTATTTATATGACGCTTAACCGTTGTTCAGTAAATTTTAAACCATACTTTTAAGCCTTGGTAGTAAACCTGAAATTTATGGATTCACACATATATGAATAGAGGAAGCGAGGCAATAGTAAAAATGGATAATTGATTGAGAGATAGCGCCCCCATCAATACCGCCCATTGAACATCATAAGATCGGTATACAAATCTGAATTTTTTGAAACTCCTCAAGATGAACTAGGAGGACTTGTCGGACCGGATTCTAAGCTTCGTAGCTAAAGCTTTATTTAAGACTCAATATACAGTGGCGAGCAAAATAATACAGTGCCATTTTTTATGCAACACTTTCTCTAATATTTTTTATAATTAACTTTCCTAGAGGGAATTTTTGTGACCTCTGCAATCGCCGGTAAACCGGCATTCTTCTCTTGAAATGTCGACTCGCTTTTGCATCTTGTGTTTTTTTATAAAAAAATAAATTATTTATAAAATAATAATGATGGCTAAATAATGACAGTGCATACTAGTTATCTGTTGTTGTAAACACTTGGTTTTACCTTGAACTATAATTTGAAATTATACAAAATTAAGTTAAACGCTATTTAAGGTTTTCAATCAATTTGTAAAAAAAATCAATTCGTTTTGAAATCTTGTCTTGAGGTGATTCGATCGTTTAGTTTTGAAACACGCGGCCCAAAGAAAATGTGCTATAAGGTACTCGAAGATGCATCTTACGTCAGCTGCTATCCAGTTGCTGATGAGCTAAACCGGGCATCAGGTGTTAGTAGAGAGAGAGAGAGAGAAGTAGAGAGAGAGTAGAGACAAAAGCTAGCGGAATGGTGTAAACATAATGCTCTAGATCTAAATATCTCAAAATGTAAAATATTCACGGCACATAGAATAACATCTCCAATTGTCTATGATTATTTTATTAATAATCATAGACTTGCTCGCCTGGAAGAAGTTAAGGATCTTGGTGTAATATTTGACCCGAAGTTGGATTTTGCATCACATTATGATTTACACTATTGCGAAGTCTAACGCAATGTTAGGATTTTTGAAAAGAAACAATAAGGATTTTCGCGACATATTTAGATTGAAATCAATCTTTACCTAATTATGACGAAAGATGTAGAACAATTGGCTTGCAATCCTTAAGTTTCAGGCGTAAGGCAACGTCAGCCATATCCGCGACATTATTTATTATCATATAAATTCACCAGAAATACTTTTTCTCATGAATATACGTATATGCTCCCCAAAGATCTCTTCGGGTGAGAAGCTTACTTTTTGAAAAAAGGCATAGAACCAACTATGGTTGCAATGAACCTATTACAAGGTGTATAAACACGTTCAATGATCTATGCAACGAAATTGATTATAGCCTGTCACGGGTAGAGTTTAAAAACATGCTTTTTATTACTATTCTTAATATTATTTCTTGAAGTAATCTGTAAGACGATAAAGTCGGTAGATGATCCTTAGTCGCTCAGCAAACATCTGCTGTGTAAAGCGATACTGAGAGCTTACACTTAGGGAACGTAGTGTTTTGTGTAACTCTGTGATGGATATACCTGAGCGAACAAAATGTCAATGCTCGTAGTCCATGGAATGTTCCACTTTTCAAGAAAATTTACAATTTAAATAGATTGAAATTTGCGAGACACCACTTGTCGCGGTTGTCTGAGAAGTGAAGGAATAAATCGCAAAACATCGTCCTTTCATGGGTCTCTTCAATCTTGGAAACAGGAAAAAATCTGGTGAAAACGGCGACTAAGACATGATTACGGTGTTATTTTTTAACGAACTTCTCTGCCACGCGCTTCATGCCCAAAATTTCGAAAAATAATTGCATGTCATTAGCCAACCCACATGCAGACGACATCTTCAGCAAATTCTGTAATAGTGATTCAACGATTCTCCATACCAATTTTCTCCGTCATGGGCGACCTTCTTTGAAAAGCTTGTACCACTTGTAACCAATTTTTTGACTCAGAGTACAACTACCGTGTTTTTGAGCACTTTATTCCATTTTTCACACAAAATTGAATGCAAGTACTTTGATACATTTTTTCGACAGCAGAAAATCGCCGAACACGCAAAACACGTCTAAGAGGAATGTTCGTAGATAGCGAAATTTTAAAATTCCCCTTATTTTTTGAACAGACTTTGTAACTGATCCATGATTGTGTAACTATTTAATTATTTGCCTAATAATAGCAGTTTTCACTAATTGTGACACTTATAACAAAAATGCGTTTAATTGTGTGCATGTAACATGAAAATTGTGTTTTTCAACTTTTCAAAATCTATTCAAAATTCAAAATCTATAGCTATTGTTAGAGAATGTCGTGTATAAAGTTGTGAAAAATGCGCTGTTTTATCTTTCTAGATTAAAATGTTATCATGGTCGCTAAGACGTTTTCGATAAATACTTTCGTCGCCGATCTAATTGAGCGATAATACTGTGTATTGTAGTTATAAAAAGAAAATATGTGAACAAACACATGTTCAAGTGGAAGTTGTTCTCCGTGCAGAAGAACAAGGTAATTGCCTTGTTGAGAGCCTTAATTTGTTCATGTGCAGCTCGTAAACAGAACTTTTTATCTCGCCGGCACTACTGTTCCATTAGCTGTTTACAAGTCAATAGTCATTGGGAAAATTCACACTTTTGTTTATTGAGAGCGCCATAAATGTTTAATTTTTTTTTTCCAAATGAAGACCAAGCAGACTAAAGATTATTTTGAGGGTGTTTTTTGACTGAATCATGAAGTATTGTCATCAATTAATTCAATTAAAAATGATCTCGCCTAAAAGGCTGATATATTTGACATTGAAATATAGATTACTAAGTGCACCATTTTTGGATCATGAAAATGAAGACATAATGCCTCAAAAATTAAGACATAGTGCCGTTCCACAAAGGCATTAAATGAGGAAGAATAGAAAAAAACAAATGAATTGAATGAATCTAATTTTAGAGGTTGATTGCTCCTGAAAATATTTTGCATTGCTTGTTTCCAGCCCAGCCATTGAATCAGTATTTATACTTCATTTGAAATCAGTGATAAAAAATATTTAATTAGAATGTCCAGAAAGTAGTACGCGATAGAAGGCTTTTGTGCGGAACTATTAGTGAATACAAGGACGTGTTGTAGTGGCCAATGGTGTCTACTCACACGCCTAAGCTCTGTTCTGTTCCTTGACGATATCAAGTCGCATTTTGACCGTGAAGGACCGATGTTATACCTACAACCCGAAAAAGAATATGTATAGCATGATATTGGTTTCGGGTTTGCAATCTCTGAGCTACAGCCCGAAACCCTCAACAAAATGTGCTACTGCGAATCGAGTCGGGCGAGCCACTTGAACAAAATTGTAGTTGGAAATTAATTGGAATGTTTTTTCTGACTAATAACAGAGATTTGTTCAATTGATCGTTCTTTCTCTAATATTTCGATCAACCTACATGTCCAATAAAAAAAAAAAACACATAGACGAAAAAGGTTACCGTCGAAAATAAAATAGAACAAGATAACCTGTTCCATTTCCAACTTCATAGACATTCGAGCCTCTCACTGGGTCCGGCGTAACATGTGTCAAACAAATCACAATTCTTGAAAAAATTATCTTTAATTTGAATGGTAATGAGGAGAGGAAATGTAAAATAAACCCTTAATGTATCAGAAATGTATCTGTTTTTTTCTATAAACAATTATTTTTACCGGGGATAAAGGGAGAAAGAATTTTTTTTTCATTCAGTAATTGTGATAAAATACTCACTATTTTTAGTGAGAATGACTAATAAATTTCAGAAGCTAGCTTCGTAAAAAGTGCGCTTTTTATGTTACACATAGGATTTTTGTTCACCCCGCCTATAGGTATAAACGTTATAACAATATTTGTTGACAATATACCGCTAGTATGGAATGACGGTGGCCAAAACAAACTTCGCGATTTGTAAATTTGAGATGTGAATAATAATGGTCTTAGTTTGTCTAACCAAAGTCCCAGATCTTAACCCTATAGGAAATCTATGTGGTATACTAAAGAAATAAGTTTCAGGTCATATAGCCTCGAGCAAGGTCAATCTGTTGTGGATCACACAGAGCGAGAGAGAGAGGAATTTAAATTAAAACACATGTGAGTCTTTTAGTAAAGTACGTTCTAGCTCTATTCATTCTTACTTTAGGCTGCTCATTACAAAATATTCCACTTCTTATGTAACCCTTATGTGGCCAGGATGTCGTAGCTTATACCAACCTCAATAAAACATACATATTCGTATGTACATAGTTGACGATTGTGTCAGGACATTCTACAATTTCGTGTTTGTTTACAATGCCGATTCTCAGGAGGGCCACAGTTTATACAGCTGGCATGTGATTCTTTGATTTTGACTTTGACTTATAAGGTCAGTGGCTTGGATATCGTAATGACAACGAAAGGTTCGTTGGAACGCAAACATGTGAGCTACTCTCAATAATCCACCCCAGCATGAATCTGCATGAATCTGGTGCTTTTGATTGGGTGCAGGTGTGAGTTAGCTACATAGGTATTAAAAATTAACATATACTCACTTACATATTCATATCCTTTGACTACGTGAGGGGCAAAGAGCATCAATCTGCGCGCCATCAAATTTGAAGTTCTGCAAAGCGTTTGAGCTCACTCTTTGGGACCCCTGAAGATCTCTATTCTTGTTTAACTGTTCTGCGCTACGATTGCTATGCGATTCTGAAAGCAAGAGATTCTGACTGCCTGGTTTCACTGCTTGACGTGTTTCGCAATGGATCTGTTTTCGCCCATAGGATGTATCCAATCAACTGTCATTTTCACTTTCGTATATATGACATTTTATGCGTCGACCGCTATGCTAAAAGTCTAGTTTCGATTCCCGGACGGCACACCTTGCCTTTTTTCACGGCGCCAACCTTTTCGAGTTGTGGTCGCCGTGGCGCAGTGGTAAGTACATCGACTGCGGCGCAGAAAGTCTGGGTTCGATTCCCGGACAGGACATCTAACATTTTTCACGGCACCACCTCTTTCGAGTTGCTGACAACACTCAAAGAGTATTAATTGTTTATGGAAAGCTTCTCAAATCTCGCCGTTCGGAATCGGCAAAAAACTGTAGGTCCCTTCTACTCGTGAAGAACAATAGCATGCACAACACGAGTAGTTGTTATAGAAGCTAGGCCCTGGTCCGTTATGGGCTGTAGTGCCACTAGATTATTATTATTATTAACCTTTTCGAGTTGCTGACAACACTCAAAGAGTATCAATTGTCTATAAAAAGCTTCTCAAATCTCGCCGTTCGGAATCGGCGAAAACTTTAGGTTCTTTCTACTCGTGAGAGAACAGTAGCACGCACAACACGAGGAGTTGTTGCAGAAGCTATGCCCTGGTCCCTTGTGCCAACAACATTCTGCATCCAACATTCTGCGGCCCCCGATTCCACGTTGGGGCGAAACAGTCGCAGCTTGAGGCCCAATCTTATAACATGAATTCTTCACAACGCGTTTACCGTTTTGAACGCACCTTTGTCTCTCCCGATTCTGCTGCACACATTCAGTTCGGTGCCACCGCGATAAGCCGAAACCATACATCCTCAATAACGAAACGCCTTAACTTTCTCGATTGCGCGGAAATGTTCATTTGGGCAAGGTTGTTAGACTTTTGCTACATTCATTTCGAGCCCCATTCTGCCTGCATTAGCAATCAAGAAATAGTTCATTATGAGTGGACAAAGCTGACTAACATCGTCTGGGTAGTCAAGGTGCTTAGGAAAAGATGTCTTGGTCTACTGCAATGCGTGCATCGCTGAAAGTCACCAACCACCAAAACCGTGATTCCTGACGAACTCCATGTATGGAATTCAAATTCCTCTGAAAGATTACAATTCTGTAGGACGTTTTACTAACTACCTTCGTTTGTTGGATTTTTAATACTAGTAGTCATGCATTTTTCCGGAATACTTTCCCTGCGCTAGCCCAATGGATCTCGTAAATTCTAGTTATGTATATTAAAGAGTGTTCGCTGTCGATGAACAATAATTGAAGTAAAAATAAGGATACCACAATAGGAGTGATTGTGTCAAATCAATAGGTTAGGACAAGTTTGACCCACTTACCTGCCCCTTGTCCCGGTTAGGAGCGGCATACACAAGTGATGTATTGGAAAACATGTAAATTCAAACTTCCGATAGTAATTCGAAATATTTTTCAGGAACCAATTTCATTTGACAAGAAACAATAGTTAATGGGAACTGCCGATGTCCGAATTGAATTTTGGGTGTAATGTTTTTATTTCTTTTTTTTGTATTTTCAAAATGTTGTTTATTTATGGTGTTTATTATTAAAGGAAAAACCCAAGCGAATACGTAACTGGTTTTATACCTAAAAATACGCATGTGTAAGTGTCAGATTTTCACTTTTTTTTTGACGTTACAATCACATATGGTATTTAGTTTCGTTGCTCCTGTGTGAAAGTCAATGGTTTTCTACTTCTTAGAAACTCATGCTTGTGTCAACCGCAACGACAGGGTTCCTTTTAGTGAGGACAAACTATTTGGCAGATCTCCCCTTCCTGCATTCCTGCACGATAGTGAACTCTTTCTCGTTCTTAGAAACATCTATTTATGGTATGTCACACCCATCGTGTGGGTTCTTCTTACGTTTGGCGTAAGTCTTAAGTTTTTAGTGAGTAGCAAATTTTTCGCTTGGATAGCCCCTTCAATATATTATTGGTATCAAAATCCTTCAATTCTATGGAATCGAAATTAGAATCATACATATGTTATAAATGACAGATTGTGTTTCTGACAAACACGCATTCGACGTTTTTCCAGTTCCAGAAGCCAGATTTCCGAAACTTTTATTGGAACACGGACAAAATCACATGGTTTATGTGTATTTCTGTGAATCGATGAATATTTATGAAGAATGAAGCAGTGCTGCAGATATGAGATCTTTCATATAAATTCCTCATACCAAATACTTGACAAGAATAAAAGTCAAGATGTGCACTAAAACCTCTACAAAATGGCTTTATGAATATTATCGGAACTGTTCAGTTTGTTGAATTGCGTTTTTGGGATCTTGCAAGTTCCTATTCTTCTTATTCCGATTCACAAATTTAACTTTACACCTGATTTTCGGTCACGACTGCACGACTGAGTTCCAAATTAGATTGATGCTTTGATTATTTCGTCTTTTATGTTTCACATCCCCACATATAAAGACGTAGGAAGATGGTGGGCGGACCAAATCAACTTTACGGACCGTTTGTGGGTGGGATGCTTTAATGCTTAAAGGCAATGTCAATGTTTTGCAATGACTGCAACAGTTAAGATGATTTTTTTGGTTGTAGGTGGAATAGATAATTTTCGAAAAATTCAAAACAATCTCGTATTGCACATTCACACAAATTGGATTGAAATTTTACCTTAAACCCATTTTCTCCGATTGGTACCGTCAGCCATCGGGCGGATGTTTGCACGTAAATCAAGTAATTTGTAAATACCCTGATGTGTGATGCGTTTCTTAATTCCTGCAAATTCGAGATTGCTTCTAGGGTGAGGAATTTCCCTGAAATGTCATGTTTTCAAGGAAAAATTCCTCTACTCGCGAGTAGTTCTTAAAGAAGCTAGACCCTGGTTCTTGTGAAATTTAGTGCGACTCAATTTATTTCTTTATCTTCGGGGAATGAACAACTTCGTAAACACAAGCGGTGGTCACCAATTAATCATTATCGCTCAATAATCATTGACAGAGTTTGACCGAAAACAATGGTTTGTTGATTGTATTCTTTGATTTCCGTAGCGTCGTCGTCTCAGTGTTTGTTTTCGTCGCGTCAGGTAGAGTGCGTTTTCCAAGGAACGAAAGGATTCGCACTCAATTAGTGATTCATTGAATACGGCAAATATTATAATGTTTTAAATGAAACTTATTCGTAGAGCAATTGCCCAACTTTATGTTCGTTTGGGGCTAAGTGCGGTAAGGACTGGGAAATAGCGGTGTATCCAGTCTTGGACCCATATCGAAGATCGACAAAGCTGGACAATATAAACTACGACAATCTCAGCCATCTCATTGAATCATCGGTGAAGTCAAATCTCACCATGTTTAACTATAAAATACCATACAGAACCATTCCACTCGTTTCCAAAAATAAACAATTATCCATTTGTTGCAACACAATGCATACCTCACAGGTAAGTATGTGGCAGTATGACTGGCCATTTTTAGCGTAAGTACATCTCTAAAACACTTTCGCAACGTACTGACTTGATTTTGACAAATAACAGGTTATAACGTCATGATTGATTCCTTTCGTTAAAAGACAAACTATCAAGAAAAATTGTGTTTGAGCTTTCTTTATATAGAATCGGTGTTGTGTGTATGCATACCATTGCTAATTTAAGACAATTGTTTATCCTCATCAATGAATTGGGAACTTCTAAGTTAAATTTAAGGAAAATATGATTCCTACACTGGATGAAGAAGGAAGCTAAACCGTGAACATTTTCTGATAAATGCCGGACCTAACTCGAGAAGACAGGTGTAAGGACACGTTATCGAAAATGTACTTTCGTGTGGAGTTGTGAATTAGGCTTATATCTACTATATGACGAATGGCAATTTATTGCAGTACACCGCACTACATGCATACAAAAAAAATATAGAATGTCGACAAAGAATTGATCCGTCGAACAACACCCCGATCGGAATGTGACAACTGAAATCTACAACTTTGAGGTAAACGTGAGCTCCACAAAACAACACCATAGTGCAGGTTCAGTGCAGAATCTCCCTTGGCAACCGGTATTATTTCGGTTTGTGAAAACAGCAAGGGTCGAAACTCCTGACTCGAAGGACAAAGATAATGCTCTACAAGACGCTAATCGTACCCGTAGTTTTATACGGAGCCGAGTGCTGGACGAAAAGCAAAACGGTAGAACGACAGGCTCTTGGTTTCTTTGAAAGAAAAATTCTGCGACAAATATATGGTCCTGTCTGCGAATGGAGGAGAAGACACAACCGCGAACTCTAAGTGCTGTACCATGTGGATGTAGTTCAAAAGGCAAAAATTCCTTAACAACAGTGGCTTGCTTGCCCGGGACCGTCAAGATTGGAAGGCATAAGCACATAACCGCAATGACCGCTTTCATGTGTATGTACGTGTGTGCAAATGTTGAGATATCCCAAAAACCAATGTCGTACGATAACATTCACAATATGTATAAGAAAACCATGAAGTCCAAAAATAATGTTGTACCTAACTTGATCAACTTTGGAAAATATTGAAAATGTATTGGCTGCTGCGCTTTGATCTCGTTTGTCTTTTTTGTTGGGAAACATAGAGCACTGAGGTCAGGATTTAAGGACTTACGGGCAATGGGTGACAGTGATTTGGCCGACGTTGTATTTTATAGTTAATGACAATGTTTGGTCTTATTAATAAAGTTTTCTCGAACGATGGCCAAAAGAAAGAAAAGATTTTTTTTTTCATTCTGGCTGAAGTACAATAATTTGTCATTTTGTCATAACTACATTTTGTAGACAAAAATTACACTAAAGGTAGATATTGAAGGGTTAAAAAGCAATTGAAGATGTTGACTTCAATGTTTTTTTCGCAACAAGATAATGACAGTCGAAATCGGGAGAAATTGTAAGGATTTCGTTTTCACAAACGAATGTGCATCTTGACGTGTGTTCGCTCGTCCGTCTATCCGATTTGGGTGAAATTTAAAAAAAAGATGCATTTTACGTATCGAAATGGGGAGTATTTGGAGATGACTTCCGTTTACATTAAATGGGGGAGAAAAAATCCTTTTCTTTTTCCATTTCAAATTCCGCTTCCTGATCCTTGTGGCCGTCGTATATAATGTAGTTACCAGATCACTAATTTTTGCACATCACCACTTCTCGCATTCAAAGACTGTAAGGTATCTTCTCAAATTTCACCAATGGGAGTCGGCAAAAGAACTTTAGGTCTCTTCTACTAGTGATAGAATAATAGCATACACAATTAACACAAGTATTTGATGCAGAAACTAGGCTTTAGTCCCTTGTGGGCTGTAGTGTCACGCAATTATAATTCTAGCTCTTTGATTTGAAAAACCCTTACAATTGTACTTTTGAAGGGTACTTTCAACGAAAATTGTTTGGGGCATTCTGGGCTATCTTATTATGGCGTAATTGGCCAAAAACGATAAAACATCAGCGTGGAAATTATGAAAATTAAAGAACTCAGTTTTGAAAAGTTTATCGAGTTCATCACGAACAACAATTTTTTTGGAAGTAATATCGCAGGTTTATGTTTGCCGCACATTTAATTTCAGCGGAGGTCATTTTTCAAATGACATTTCTGTACACTCAGCCTACCGTCAGCCGACTGAGGGAATCCGTTGAGCAAAAAAACAAAAACTTGTCCCAAGTGCTCTCTCACAACCATCAGGCAGAACAGTACTCACAACCGCCATTAGTTTAAGGCAGGTACCCACTTGGACAGCTAATTATGAAGCTCGTGCCGCGTCTCTTATCGCATTTGTCGCCGACAGTAAAGTGCCCACTGAACCCTTGACTTACGGCTGTTGCCGTCAATATTTGATTAAGAAGTTCGGCTTCATGGGAAGTGCCAACATGAAGTGCAAACAGTTGTTGTTTCTTAGCATCACTTAAACCGGCAATCAAAACAACCAACCGCATGTTATGTTAGCTGTCTGAATGGATTTTCTCCGGTGACTAATTGACTATAAAGTGAGTTGGTCTCATTTTTTTTCTATTTTTACACGCGACACGAATGATACTTACATTGTCATCATCAAGCAGCGGAATCTCCATGGTATTGTCATCCATGCCAGTAGCGTATCCATTTGCTGTTGGTGTTGTGATCGCGTTGCTTGCTGTATTGCCTCCGACCATCAGTACGAGATCTTCGTCGGAAGCGTAACTTTTATTGTCGAGATAGTATCCGGACATTGTTTGTGTTTTTTTTTTATGTTTGCCTTTTCTATTTTCCACTATGAACTGCACTCCTACACGCAGTTGAAACAGCCTCCAGTACACAATGCTCACTAGCTTCGATGGCACCAGCGAACGAAACGCGTCATGTTCACGCGTCCGATAAAGAAACTCAACCGAAACGGCACTGACAGTGATGCCGAGTAGCGAATAAAATTCAAAATCACAAAACACAAAAATAAAGAAAAATATAAAACACTCCGCACTTGTAATCTCACTTGTCGAGCACAGCAGGCAATGTTTGGTAAACGTTGATAGTGATCCGAACGCGGTTTCTTGCCCTTATCAGTTGTGAGCGGTTTTACGACCGATAGTGGCCGACGTGCCCATACAGACGTCTTAGTCAAGGTGCTGACACTCGAAAGGCAAAAGTCGACTAAACTGTATTTTTGTTTTTCACTTAATGAGCGCGATGGCTCGCTCTCCACAGGCGGGGCTGTGCGCTAAGCACAGAGATGATTGCGATCCACTGACGATACGATCGTGTTTGAGATCTCCGCCGAGAGAGTGTGCCGTGTGCGGTGCTGCGGTTCATTCTCTTTCTGCGCGGCTAGTGGCTGCATGCGCATTGAGTGTAGGCCCCCACCCCTTTCTGTCGGTCCTCTTCCTGGTTCGTTGTGATCAGGGAGCGTTGCGGCTGACAAACTTGATTGTGTGTCGTGGTGGAGCCTACTTCCGTGCTATCTGAACTCGGCTCTGGGTGAACATGTAGCCTGTAATCAGGGGAAATTAGCTTTCATAGACTATGTCATGCGTAGAGAACAAGAAAACACAGAAAGATACGCGAAAAGACCGTGCGCAGAAATCAGCACACTTACATACAAATGGCCGGGACTGCGCTTGAGATTGCGAAGCACGTGAGTTCGCCCTGCTGCGGCGTCACAAAAACGACTCAAGTGACTTGAAATTGAATTAAACTGTCGGACGGGCAAGTGAGGAGAAAATAAAGCTCCATGAATTGAACGTGGCAAATGGGCGACAAGTGCGTATTATGGGTTGACGGGTGTGACGAGGGATGGGCATTAGTTCGGTTTCCACTGCCGGCGATGTTAACAGCGGGAATGAGTTCATGCTCTGTCAGCGCTTGCTGACACTTTTCAGATAATTGAATATATGCTCGCTTGTTTGAGTTTAACGCCCCCGAAGGTTATAGTTAGTTCTTGGAATGAACTGATTGCTGGTCAGGGGCTACTTAACCAAGACTCAGTTGGGTCAAGTGAAATTAACTTTGCTGCATATTTGCACAAGAAAACTTTTATGATCTTAGTTTAGTTTGTCTATTATAGATTCAAAATAGCTTCTTCATCTGAAGTTGAGATGATACGACTAAACTAAGCGGCTACAAAATTTTTTATTTGTGTTTGGAAAAAACAATAGAATGAATCGGCACGAAGCCATTGCCATCAAAGTATAGCTCGTACGTAACTTGTTTATGGTTTCGTTTGCAACAACGTTTAAGATCCTCGCGTAAAAGGTAGGCTCACAGTTTTACTTTTTTTTACTTCTGAAAAAAATCTATGCGTGAGATTAATTCCGTGTTTATTATTTTGCTTTCTTGACGACGTGCTGCTTGCTCGCTATATATGACTGAAAACCGTGAATTTATAGAGTACAAATATATATTTCGCGGTTAAAAACCTGCGTTACCAAGATGGGGAGGCATAATGTGAAAAATGCAAAATTTTGTGAGCAATAAATATATTGCTAACAAACAATATGTGCATTTCTCGTTATGTTCGAAACATTACTGTATGGAGATGTTTCTCCTGTTATGAAGGTGGGGTAATTCCGAGTTGTTCTTCAAAACGTCGTGCATCCTTATGCTGATGAGAATATACTAATGCGGTGACTCTTTCAACATAATAACGATTCTGAACCAAGATTGGATAAACACAACAAATACAGCCGTTAATGAGGCATTTGCTGGCATTGAAGTGACGGTAAGTGAAGCCAAGACGAAGTAGATAAATGCCCTCATCAAGGAAGGACAAACAACATCGACGTCCCAAACAGAGCGTACATTGACGTCTCAGACAGAGCGTACATTGACGTCTCAGACAGAGCGTACCAGTAGGCAGCAAAAACTTCGAGGTAGTCAAGGACTTCGCTTACCTCGGGTCCACGGGAAGTAGGGACAACAACATCAGTACCGAAATCACATGCAGAATAACTCTTGCCAATAGCTGCTTCTTTGGGCTCAAGAGTCAATTAAGGAATAGAGAGTCATCTCGAAAGACTAAGCTGGCTTTGTATTACAGCTTGATCATCCCAGTCCTTCTTTGAATGTTACTAAAAGGGGGTAAGGACGCCCTGTCTCTTTTCGAGAGAAAAGTTCTGCGTGTGATTTTTGGTCCTGTCTGCGTTGATTGTGTCTGAAGGAGAAGATTTAACGAAGAACTTTAAGGGCCAGGAACTTTTAAGGCTGTACATCGACTTTTAGTATTTCAAGGCAGTTATGGCCACAATTCACGAACCAAAGACCTTATCAAATTGACAAAAGTGATGTACGTCTGATTACATGCGTTTTTACTTTCTTACTGTGCACTACATGATAGGAAACCTTGCAAAAAGTTTTGATTTCTTATCTACTTCAGAAAATGATAATTTATGTCTCTAATTAGGACATCAAATCAATAAATGAAGCTGCCGCAGTTATTTGGAATCGAATCTGTCCCTAAAGTATTTCAAAGGGTAAACAAAATAATAAAAGAAAAAAGAAAAAAAGAAAGTAGCTTTATTGGAAATGGTCCTTAAAGAGTTTTCTTTGGTCGTCATTCGTTGACCTTTGCTACGTTCAAGAGCCATTGAATTTCTGCCAGCAGAAGGCCCTAAACAAACATCCTTCAGTATCGAATTCAGCAAAACACTGTTCCCTAAGTCTCCTGTCGAGGGACCGAAATTATTTCAATTAATTCAAATCTCTTTTCGTTCCGCCGCCGCCGCCGCCACCGCCTCCCGTCCAACTTCACCCGAACTTTAAACAATTGTTGACAACTGTTTTCTGCACAGGGGTCTTATAAATAAATTTAATCTTCAAGTCAAAATACAAATCGCCAACTCCCACTCCTCTGTCAACACCAAAACCCAACATCAACTAGGGAGAGGGAGGCAGAGAAAAAACGAAGGCGAAGCGCCGGAGAAAAAAACGAGTAATTTCCCGAAATTACCTCTCTGTTTCCGCAACAAATTGATATTTTGGCTGCTAAGTGTAAGAAGCGCATAGCCCCGAGCAGCGGAAGCTCTCGAAAAGCCACCGCAACAACAAAAGCAACAGCAGCACCACCAGTGACATCCAGCATCCGTCCAGCAGCAGCAGCAGTAGAAATAAAGAGGAAATAAATTGATTTCCACAGATTCACAAATTTATTTGCCACCATCGCCAGCACTGAGGGGTGAGCCCACAAAATTACACAAACCCCTTCCCCTTCACCTAAGTTTATAATCGCTTTCTCGTTATCATCCCCTCCTGCATCGACCCTTGCGGCTGCGTCATGGGGGAAGCCGACGACGGGCTTGCGGGTGAATTCATGAAGAACTGATGCCAGAGTGGCGGCGGCGTGCGAAAGGGGGAAATAAGAACCCGCAGGCGGGTGATTTACCCAGCCCTAAGAGGCTGTTGCTGTATTAGCTACAAATAAATATATGCTACAGGAGGGTGTCAGTAAATGGCCGCCTGGGGTTGGGATGCCGCCACGCGATAATGTGTTGCCCCATCTGGAGTTGTGTTGGTGCGCATTTGAATCCCAGATTAGCTAAACTTCAGCTATGAAGGAAACGAACGTTTATTCCTTAATGCACAGCCAAGGCGAAGAACTCTTACATGCACTATGTCGGCCGGTTCGAAATGCACTTTCTTGTTTTCAAAAAAAAAATTAAACGCTTCGGCCAGAGCATCTGCAGAATAATGCGGTATAGCCCCCGGTTTCAGACTGTTGTTCCCGATGGATGGGGGAAACTGAAATCCTATAGAAAAACGACATTGATAATAGACTCAGTTATTCGACACGAAGACAATTCTTGAATGAAAAAAATTGCTGACAATGACGACAACGATACCCGATTGCGAGCAACAACACCACGGAAGTCAGTTGTCAATGGAGAAAAGTCAAAATCCAAGAACCCCAGCGAGCGAACATCGGGATCCTTTGGCGTTCTCCAGAGCACGACGGAGCAATGAAGCTATTTGCTGTCACAAGAAGAAATGGGATTTCGCGAACTCTATCCATCTAAACGAGGGGGCATCTTCACCCATCAGGCAAATGCGGCGAAGCACCACTACACCGATCGACCGGGAACGATGTTCGACGGATGATTATTGAAAGTTCATTACAAAAATCGTATTTTCTTTTGTTGATTTCTATCTTTGCGGTTGAATGCATTTTCCTCTGAGGTTGGAACTCTTGCCTTGTGCGCTGTGTTTTATGTATGCGGTGTGTGGTGTGTGTTTTCTGTTTATTTACAAGAAACTTCCATGCAATGAAAACATAACCGAGTTGAGGTATTGGGTTAAATTTAAAAACAGCGTCGGAGAGGAGTTGCGAACCGCCAGATAGACATCATTAAAAAACAAGCCAAACAATCATTTTGAAAGAGTACACCAGATGTGCTTTGAATTGGGATCATAATTCATTCATTCATTAGTTCATACGGGGTTGCCTGGGATGTTCTAATTTCTTGACTTATTAAATTTACCCGAAGAGATCCGATTCACGAAGGATTGGTTTTTTTCTGTTTTTGAGTTCACTGGCCCTCAGCAATTATACGTGTTGTACGTAGTATTGTTCACGAGAAAAAGGCAGATTTGAGAAGATTTTCACTGATAATATGCTTGTACTTTTTAAGTATTGTCTGCAACTCGGAAGATGCGGTACAGTAAAAAAATTTAAAATTTTTGGGAATCGAACTCGGGACCTTTGGCGTGTAAGTCGATATATATAAAAATTTTCTACCGAAATTCGGAGTTAGTGACCGCAGCTTTAAGAGCGCTAACTTCAATTTTTGGTCTTAATTCTTGCCCCAGTAGTCAGGCAGTAACAAGATAGGTGCAAAAATTTGAGATTATATACCTATTTGTTGTGTTGGGTTGGTCGAGATGTTGAATGTTCCACAGCCGTAGAAAATGATCGAAATCAGTCAATTCCTCGGTATTCTCTAGAATTGGGCATCGCTCAGACCATATTTTCCGTATTTTGCGTAAGGTGTTCACCGTGGTCGCTGTGACGTAGTAGTAATTGCGTCGACCGCCACACAAAAAGTCTTGGTTCGATTCCCGGATGGGACACCTCACATTTTTTCACGGCACCACCTCTTTTGAGTTGCTGACAACACTCAAAAAGTATCAATTGTCTAAGAAAAGCTTCTCGCTGTTCGGAGTCGGGAAAAAACTGTAGGTCCCTTTTACTCATGAGAGAAACGTAGCACGCACACCACGACTAGTTGTTGTAGAAGGTGGGCCCTGGTCCCCTGGAGGCTGTAGTGCCACTCAATTATTATTATTAAGAGGCCGAAAGGCATACAACAAAAATCCTAGATTGCTTCAGAGTACTTATGAAGAGTTGGGGGGCATGGGCCTATGCACACGAGGCAATGTCCTTGATCGCGCTCAACATGAACAAACATATGCAGCGTCTGGCCTACCAGTCTGTAGGTTGTGCGTGAGGCTAACTCCCTCACCACACAAAAACAAACCCAGTTCACAGACAACAACATGCCTCGGGTATGGACGGCGCTAATATCGACTCGGATCATCACCTTGTTGTAGCCAAGGTAAGAACCCGGATATCGAGAGAACAACAGAGTCAAGATAGGCCAAAACGGTTTGACGTCGGAAAGCTACAATCGCATCGCAAGTTAGTAAGTATATTGGTAAGCTATTTTTAAGTATTTTTTGTCTAGCATGTAAGAAAATAAATTGAGCAAAATAAAAGTGTAAAAAAATCTAAAAATGGACTTAAATGTTCCAATCTGTGAGATAATTCTTAGGAAAAAGACTGAATTCCCGGGGAGTTGGTTTTGTAGTTTATGTAGCGGTCCTCTGTGCCACACTTTGTTCAGTGTCTTTGACATATCAAGAAATGTGGCACCCACAGATTTTTTTTTTCCATCCAATTCTGATGAGATTTTATTTAACACCCTGTGCTGTTGAATTATTGTATTCGGTTGCTTTTCTTGGTAATTCAGCTACCATCTTTTTGTTCAGTGAATCAGGGCCTAGGGCTTTCTTGTGATTAATTCTGTATTTGATTGTGTTTTGGATTTTTCTGATCGAGGAAGGTTTGAGGTGAATTCTTTGCTTATATACATGATATTTCGACTAAATACTTGTACAAAAAAGTAAACTTCGTTTATCCTTATTCATATTTTGTCTTTCACGTCTCAGTTTTACAACATGTGGCAACAACTGTGGCACGGATTAAATAAAAATATCGTAAAATCGAAACTACCGGCAGAAGGAAGAGTCCAGTGCGGTAAAAACACTCGACCCCAATGAAAGATTAGAACATGGAAGAAAAACAACACATAACAATCCGTTTGTTCTTGTTCAAAACAGGCTTTAGAGAAGTGATTCTGTTGAAAAGAAAAGCTTAAGCTGACTCCAGAGCTGCTTACTGGCGTCATGAACAATAAAAACACTTCATTGCGCTATGAGTTCTGCGATAGGACTGAAGAACTTTAATTTCTTATACCACCAGATCACTCCACTATGCTTGATGGTGTACATGACATTATGTTTGACTACGAAGTTGATCTTATTAGGACATACCCCAGCATCGTCAGAATTGTAACGCAATTCTCAAAACCAACCAACACTCGTTCATCTCCATAAATACCCACCCCAAGTAAAATTCATTTGTAGGTCTGGTCGTGCCCTGTCACAGTTAGTTAGTGTCCGCTTTCCGTTTAATATAAATCCTGATGACCGTAGCTACCCACCGTAGCTACCCACAAGGTTTAACATGAATAAAAAATGCAAAAGAGACTCTTCTCAGCTGCATCCTCTTTGTCGGACAAGCAGTGTTCTTTCGCAAAATCCCGTAACCAGTGATTAAGTGCACATGGTTACGTTGCGTGCAAATTAAATTTTAACTGTAATCAATCTGGCAGCCTTATTACGGGTGGACTCAGCAATTTGGCTACATTTGCTACTCCCTTAACCTGAAATATGAAACTGGCGTGAGTGGCTTTTCCGCGAGCGAACTGTCGGTAATCTGGGCTCTGGGGGTGCGTTTGTGCGTACTGCATCCCTTCCGTTAACGCACATCCAATATTTATGTGCGCTTTCGAGGATCGAAATCAATAGCCCGCCAGCCGTGAGCCTTTAATGTATTTTAGTCATCAATTTAAATATCTCGCATCACGGACGTTTGGATTTCTCGTTTCTGGTCCGAATACCAGAAACAGACCAGGCCAGGCCCCGCGGAGGAAACGCGCATTCATTATCATCGAAAATTCGAAAAGGGTAAATAAACATCATTGCAATGATTCGAGGACATCTCCACGAGAGACTCGGAAACGACGGCGAATGAGGGAGAGGTGATGAGCTACAAGCGCTCAGCCGTCGCCAGCAGGCAGCCGCTGCACGATTTGCGCAAATAAAATGCGAGTTATTAAAAGTTTGAGCGGTAATCACAATTGAGGGCGCCAAGGACGCCCGGACGCCCGGACGCTTCGTTGGATAGTGCGGTTGACCGAGGGCTTTTAAAAACTCGAAATTCCATTACGAGGCAGACCGCGATTTCGTGAATCTTCGGCTGGGTTGGGTTGCGGATTCAGTTTACTTGGTCGAATTCCCGGCCACAGAAGGAGACCGGCACGGGTTCATTCCTGTGCCATTGCATTTTGCGGGCAGACGTTTCCCAGGCACATTGGTTATTCATAATTGAATTTCAGTGAAATTCCCTTCAATTAAGGCATTCCAGGATATGTAAGGAGAGCTTTGTGCGGAATGCGGAACAGGGGTAATTTGAACTAAAATACGTATTTTACGGTTCGCTGAAAGCGTCCAGTGCAAGGCATGTACTTAAAATTTATTGTTCCTCCTGCTGAAATAATTTCTGATTCTGTGGTGAACGTACTAAAGGGGGGATAATTAAGGGGGGTTGGGGCGTGCTGGAACGCTGCTTTGTTGTGCAATTTTGGCAGATTTTCGTTGTGCAATTTTTGGTTGGCCTTGCGTTGGCATAAGTGGGGCGATTAAAATTTGTCGAATCAGTCGCCAAGTATTGAAAAGCCCAAATCGTGATGTTTGAATGCTGCTTCAAATCATCTCTTGGTACCGCTGGTGAGATCCCTGTAAAAGTAGCTATTTTTAAGCGCGACTTTTGACTTTTCAGTCATTACTGTGGATTGTGAATAACGGACCATATGCATTATCCTTTAATTAATTAATTTTGCAAATTATCGAAGTATGTCTCGAAAATGCAGAACTGCTCTCTTAGCGAAGGTGAATGGAGTTCGACTGTCGAGAGGGAGATTGGCTCTGGGATGTAGAGGAGCTTATCGAAAACTACTTTTCAAAAAATGTTCCTGTGTTGTACCCTTAGTTCTGGGCAGAATAATAATGTTGTATAGTTTATAGAGTCCCGCAATGTGTATTACACGATCTTACACATAGTGGGGTAAAGCAAGTAGCACATTTTTGTAAATCGCCTACAGTGGGGAATCATTCAGAGCCGATGAGGGAATTCAACAAAGAGGTTTAAGGGGTGTTACTGAGGTCATGTCGTCGGACCATTAAGTTGTCTTCGTTGCAGATATAGGACCTTTTTGCTCGATCTTCAGTCGGTAGTGATAAGAATGACTGATCAAGTGACTGACTCGGCTGGTTTCCTTGTTGGTTTCGGAATGAACCCCATACTTTGCTTGGATGATATTTGCCCTAAGTGCAATACGAATTAGTATCCGGATTATTAGCATAACATCAGGCACTTAAAATGAAAAAAGTCCTCGGCTCAAATTGTAGCTCTGAGGAGGCCAACTAATATCACCAAGACGGCTAATATACACGATTTGGGTATTTGCTGCTCAAAAGATGTAATTGTGATTGTGGTATGGACACCATCTTGCATGAATCATATATGGTTCAAAGTCAAGTTTACTACAACGGTCGATTAATACGTGCAGGATTTCTGAGCCTCGGAGGCGGCAATTTTGCTTCTTAAGACAGGCGCCCAGATGAAAATTTCCAAAATCAATTCAAACTGCTCCAATGCCCAAACTGTGGAAGGAATAATGAAGGGGTGGTCGTGCGCCTTCAATTGCTGAGTTGAATCGTAAATTGAGTCATACGCTCTTAGCTGTTAGCAGTTTTTTCCCTTTTGATAACAAACCGTTGTGTGACAACTTTACAATGATTTTTGCAAACAACCATACAATATGCAATAGCTATTTTTCCCCTTTTTCTCTTTCTAATTGGCCACGAATTATCCATTTTAACATCATTTATCCTTTTTCCACGCGACTCGTCAACAAAAGTTCCTGCCGGGAATTGTCCTTGTGTCCAAATGACATTCGTTTGCCAAGATCCAAGCTTCAGTCTAAGTTTTAGGGCCTTGGATAGGAAGACTACAAAGGGAAGCTACAGAGAGGGAAGTAGCCGTCTAAGCCTGTAGCTGTCTATACATTCGTTGGAGCTAATGTCTTCATTATTCTTGTTAGTCCGGAAATAAGTCTACAATTCCATAGTCCATTACGATTGCAAACTAACTGAATGTATTAGCAATTGGAGCTAAGCAGGCTGTCGTAACAAAGCCCACACTTTAACAAATTAAACGAACAAACGTTTGGTTAGCTTATGTATGATAAGCTTTCTTTGTTTCAACGTCGTCGGGTCGAATGTATGTTATGGTTTCGCTGTGTCCGCCTGTCATGTCTCACTCTTCATATATCTTTTCTTAACTTTCGAAAATGAACACATTTAACCTGAAATCTTATGATATTGGTGGTGGCTTCCATACGTGAAAATGGACGATTTCAATTCCGATAAAAAAAATCCAGATTCTTCAGGATCTACTCGTGTTTTGCGTGCTATTGTTCCCGCTCGAGTAGAGGACACATACAGTACATTTCGGAGTCCGAATGCCAAAGTTGAGAAGCTTTTGATGAGCAATTAGTGCTCTTTGAGTGTTTTCAGTACTCACCCATTACGCCCAGCGTTCACAATCCATAAAAATGCTATTTCAAACTATTTATTAACATGTAATCAAAGATTTGCTAGAAGAACATTTTAGTGAACACTCTTCGTTACCTCACTAAATTAAGATTTCTGTAGCTTGCTCGAAAGTTCACATCGAACCCCAAAGAACGGACCTGACATTCAATTTCTCACTGCTCCTAACATTATGCAATACATTTAAAAAATGTAAAAGGCTTTCATATTCAACTGGTTGTATTGAAAAATTGCAACAGCGCGCCTCTTTTAAGACAGAAAAAATCATTATCCTTGAACATTGCCATCCACCAACGGATCGTCGTGTCCTCCATTCAGCTCTCCACATGTCAATCAATAAACCTTTACCGAAGCACCGGAGGGCTATCAAATCAGCAACAAGTCATGATAATGAAAATCAATGATGTCGCAAGTACGCCCTTTCGCATAAGAGCTACCCTTCTGCTCCACGCTTCCCTAAGCCACACACACAAACACGAGGCTTCGAAGGCTCCTCGTGACAAGCTTGACGCACTGAGGACGTAGTGATTTATTCGTTTCATCGAACTCACGTTTCCCTTTATTTTTTACGTTTCGCTCTGCCAGCGCTCGTGCCTCCGCTGTGCCTGGGCGCTTGAATCGACTTTTTTTTTTTGGTTCACAGCCGCCGGGCAAACGCGGCTGGGTTGTACTCCCCAGGGACATATTTCTTGTGAGATATTGATGTGCACGGCAAAATATTTGTCTATTGGGAGTTCCAAATATGTGGCTTTGTATTTTCCGAAGTATGCGTGCAGAAACATTTTCGTGTTCATGTCGTTAAAGTACACGTTAATTGATTTGGTTTCCTGCAGGCATGCTTTTAATTATTTCCTTTGTAGCAAAACCTCGGAGGCGTTCATACCCCAACCTAATGCGGAACACTCTGTTTTGCAACAGGAGGTTGCACCTGTCAATATTTTCTGCTTGTTGTCTCTGCTGCAGGGTTGGGGGGAAGTAGATCAAAATTATGATCATAAGGCTGGAGGGGTGGGGGTGGAGAATTTCACAACTGTAATTTAAAGACAAACTTTTTTTTAACTTTGTCAAAGTTTCTTGGTCGATATTTCGGCTTTACGAGACATCATTCTAGGCAGTTTTTAAAAGGCTATGTGGTACAACAGACGTACATTTGAAGGACGCTGCAGCAACATGCCGAAAAAAGAAGTAGCAAATGCAAAGCTCGTTGTTTAGTGTCACATGAATCAACGCTACTAAAACGTTACCAAAACGAACCCCACTTGAAGTGATTCATTACGCGCAATGAACACTTCTTCCAAACCTTCACCATGAAGACAAACAAGGTCATGTAGGGTGTCTTGTGGGATTGGATGGGAATTCCATCTGTTAGGAGCTGCTAGAAGGTGGTGAAACGATCGATTCCATTCTCTACTGTATCCAACTGTACGGTTTGAGTCCACTAGACCAAAATTGACTAACCGAGAGGGAGTTATTTTCTATATCTTTGATGACCCGAAACAAATTGACGGAGCTTGGTTGGGAAGTTTTTTTGCATCCACTGTACAGTCCGGAACTTGCGCACTCCGAAAAAAAATCTCTTAGTGGTGACATTTGTTTTGAACACATTTGAACGTAAATTTAAGTCTATCTGAATCTATCAGACCATCAATGGGTCGAGTTTATTATACAACACATAGCATCCACTTTTCACAAGTCCATGCATCATTCGATCCTATTGGATACGAATACGATGCGATTGAATGCAACATCAAAATGGCGCGATATCCTGAGAAGTACGTAGAAAAGACAAGACTCTATGGCTTGAAGTTAGAAGCCTATAGTCACAATCGACCTCTGAGAATTCTGCCGACCAAGTCTCCCATAAATGTTCTAATAGTTCGATCCTGCCTTCACTAAACATGTAGCTATAGATCAATTACGGATCAGAATTGGAAACATTTTCGAGAAGTCGTCAAAGAAGAAGCCACTAATGTGCTGGGTTGTACGACGCCAACAGGAAAAAAAACCAATGGTTTGAGTTCGAGTGCAGGCAGGCACATCAGTCAAATCGGAGGCATACAGGGCAACGTTGCATCGAACAACAAGAGGTGTTCATGAGCTCTACGAACAGGGGAGAAGGGAAGAAAACCGACTTCTTAGATGGAAGAAGAGAGAGGGAGAGAGCACAAGAAACGCGCTCTCGAGGAGATGAAGCAGTGTACAGCAAGAATTAGGTCCGAATGTTCTACCAAAAGTTAGAACACTTATCCGGAGGATATAGAGTTTGAACCAGGGACGAAAATGAACAACGGGTAGTAGCGTCGCAGTCAATGCTCAGAATTTGGGAAATCACTTCTGTAGCGTGTTAAGCGGCGATGAACTTTCCCAATACTACAAAAAGGTAGAATGTTCCATTGAATTTGAAATTCGTTCCCCCAACTTAAACGAAGTCAGGATTGCAATATCCAGAATTAAGCCGAATTAGGTTGCTGGAGCGGACGGACTGTCTGCGGATATGAACTGGTTGGGCGTATGCACAAGCTCATCTGTAAGGTATGGTCACAGGAAATCATCACCGATGAGTGGAATATCAGTGTCGTCAATTCGCTCCGCAAGAAAGGTGACCAGTTTGCATGTGCCAACTACATGGGTTGAGTCTCCTCAACTTTGCTTACAAGATCCTCTTTGTCATTTTGTGTCAACGTCTGAAACCATTTGTCAATGCTCTGATCTGGTCCTTATCAGTGCGGTTTCAGGAAAGGGATGTCAACCATCGACGAAATTTTCTCACTATTGCAGATCATAGAAAAGAGTTAAGAGATGCAGATCGACACCCACCACCAATTCGTCGATAGTACGAGCTAGTGCGCGAGTGCATCGACCGCAACGCAAAAGTCTGGGTTCGATTCCCGGACGCGACACCTAGCATTTTTTCACGGCACCACCTCTTTCGAATTGCTGACAACACTCAAAGAGTATTAATTGTCTATGAAAAAGCTTCTCAAATCTCGTTGTGGGCTGAAGTGCCATTCAATTATTATTATTAGTACGAGCTATTCAATGCTATGTCTAGTTTTGACATTTCTGCAAACTTGTCACGTTGGAAAAAACTCGTTGCTCCATCTAGGTCGGTACAAGCACACCGAGATTTTAAGTGTAAAAAAAGTTTGCAGACAAGGCGACACGATGTCATGTGGTTTCTTGAATATTATACTTAAGAAAACCTTGCAAGACTAGAGGCACCATTAAAGAGTCTGTTAAACTTATAGCTAGCCGTCAATGAACGTTTGTTGGCATTGAAGCGGAAGCAGTTCAAATAGGTCTAACGGTGAATAAATGCAAAACAAAGAATATGTTATCGTCAAGGAAGGACACGCAACATCGACGTCTCGGCTGAAGTCTTGAGAAAGTCAAGGATTTCGCCTACCTTGCCAATCGTTGCTTTATATAACTCCTTCTGCTCTATCGAGCAGGGACACGGACACTATTGAAAGTGGATGAAGAAGTCTTTGGCTTTTTAGAGAGAAAAGTTCGGTGTGTGTGTTCGGTGTGCAATTTTATCCTGGCTGCGCTGATGTCGGGATGTTGGGGAAGAACATTGAATAACGTACTGAACGGGCTGTACAGCGGGGTTCAACTAGTTATGCGTCTTCGGATCCAATGGTTAAGATGGCTTGGTCATGTAGGGCCAACGAACACTTCAGCTCTGTCGCAAGGAGTCTCCGCTACCTAATCATTGGGACAACGTAATGGAGGACTACTTCTTTTTCGAAGGAAATCACACACACAAATGCAGAATGACCTCCACAAGCTTGGTGTATGCAACTGAAGGCAGCTGGTTGAGGGCCAATACTTCACAAAAAGATCCAAAAATTATGTTCCAAATGAACTTTTGACTTAAGCGTCCAATGATTTTAAAATATATTGACTAAAGTTTTCAAGTCGAGAGGGTAAAATCATTCCACTCTAATAATGTTTTTGGTGTATATTTGCTCCATCACACATTAGTCTCGCTCCTCATTAATTTGCGCCGAAATACACCGCCCTTCTCTCACACTTATTCCAGCTGTTTCAATAAATCCAAATCGTATTTGACATTCGCATTTAATTATCACATGAAGCTGAGACATCTTTATGGTGTTTCGCTAGGGCTTATTGTAATCAGATCAAGAGCCGCAACAAACGCTCATTTCCAAGGCGGCAGCTAAGTGGGACGTCGCTTAACGATGTCAAGTTCATTAGCTATGTTATGCGTGCAGGATACCCAAAGAATTCAGAATTCATTTCGTAATCGAAATCGGCTTACGTCAAAATGTGCCCAGATGAGCACGATAAAAGTCGACAGATTTCAGAACCCGCTGCCAGGGCTAAGTAATTACAGCTCTCCTCGAGGAATGCAAAAACCATCAGGGAATGAGAGAAAATCAAATCTCCTAACTTAAAGCTAATTACATATGAAACTCCAATTAAATCCCCCATAACACGCGTTTCCTTTTTCCAGCTCGTCGATACACATGTCATTAGTAACGTGGTGACAGCAAAAATGTTCTACCCCATCACGGGACCATTGTCCCATCACGGCCCACCCACTGCCATTGCTTGGAGCCAAGGCAATAGTCGGACAAGCTGCTTCCCTCCGCATTTCTTCGCGTTAATCAAAAAGCAATACCACATATGTGCGTGTGTATGTTCTAAAAGAGGACAACACTCAGCCAGCAGACATTCCAAAGAGGCGCCCGATTGAGTGCGGTGGGTGGCTGTAGAACAATGGAACTCTTATCTTTATCTCGCCAAGAAGAGCCTACTCAGATGTTCGTTTCCGGTAAATGACATCCGTTCGTCATTAGCATTAAGGAAATCTAAGATAATTGACTGTTGTCTCTATCTCTCTCACACTCACACGTTCGTTACAATCCAGGATTTTTAATTGTTTTTCAAGTCTGTTTCGTCACAGAATTAAACGACGACACGACGAAGAGGAGCGAAACGATAATGACAACGAAGCCAACAACAACAACAGCTACGATAATTGTGTACACGTCAAGGACTCTCGAGGGTTCGCATGAGTGTAGCAAGCGCCTTCCGCAAAAGTGCTCCACATTTACTTTAAAATTAATTAGTCTACGCTGTCCTTGTTGGCATTTGCCAAATGAATTTTTAATTTCTTTGTTGTCGTCACTTGGTCACGAGAGTGTGAAGAGACGAGAAGCGTCTTTTAACGCTTCTTGTTTTGAGAGATTTTTTTTCGCTTACGAATTTAAGGGCTTTTTTTGTCGGGCGTCAACAGGCGTGCCTTGTAAGCCCATTTGCTTTTGCAATTAAAATATCCTAGCTCACTTCCATTTTTCGAGGAATTTCCTTCAGTTTCTTGTTACTCAAACTGGCGCAAGTGGAAATCCTTGATGCAATGACTTATGCACGTCGGAAGGAGCTGAAATCATCGAAAAGATTATTTTTAATGATTCCCATATTGAATGATTGAATGATGGTCTGTAATGATGTTATCCTGCCTCTTCGGTTTTAGTGGGTTGTTGACATACTTCCAGACAGGTAGGTGTTTGAAGTCATTCGTAAGATCACTTCTTAAAAGAAAAATTATTCGTGGAAAATTGTCTTTGGCATTTTAATTGCATCCGAAAGTCTTTTCACAAAAAGAAAAGCTCAAATCATTTTCCGAGAATCGCATTAAGGACTTATGACTTGTAACAGCTGTGCATATGTATATTTAGAACTTGAATTGTATGACGAAATAAAAATAGAAAAGTATATTACGCTTAAGGAGCCTTCATAAACGCAGTAAATGACTCGAACTCCAACTAAAATATGCAAACAAATTTGGAGAAGGCAAAACGTTTCAATTTGTGTCAAAATTTTTCAATTTGTACACGTTTAGCGCGAATAATGGCCTTGAGAAGGTCAAAGAAAGAATCACGAACCGGAGTGCTTTATTGAGCTGGTTCAAACATTGGTTTTTTTTAAGTGCAAGCCCCAGACAGAGAAATCCAACGGACTTACATCCGGAAAATTTAAAATCCATTGTGTGGAAGAAATGAAATGTTTTTTAACCAATCTTGGTTGATGCGCGCTTTCTGAAACGGTGACGAGTCCTGTTGAAATGTCCACGGTTTCAGACCGAAATGTATTGGATGGGCAACAAAGTAAGCTTAGTTTAGTTGAATTTTTAGGGTTTCAGAAGTAATTGAAATGTCAAAAAGATTTTGTTTTTTTAATAGTTGGTACTTCAACTGTCAATTAGTAAAAATCATTTTTTGTTTGGTGTCTGTTGAAAAATAGAAAATCAATACAAACATTTTCGTCCTATTTTGCATAGTTTTATTTCCGGAAAGGCAAAAACACAAAAAGTTATGTGATTTGTGTGGTGACGAAGCTTTAAAAGAACGGCAGTGTCAAAATTGATTTGTCAAATTTCGTTTTGATGATTTTTCACTCAAAGATGAAAAACGATCTGGTCGTCCGGTTGAAATTGATGACGACCAAATCAAAGCAATAATCGATTCGGATCGTCACAGTTTAACACGTGAGATTGCAGAGAAGCTTCATGTATCACATACATGCATGTTAAATCGATATATGGGTTCCTCATGAACTGAAAGACTGAAAGAAAATTATTTTACACAAGAATGATCCATTTTAAAAACGATTGATGATTGGTAATGAAAAACGGGTTGTTTACAACAATGTCAATCGGAAGAGGACGTGGAGCAAACCAGGTAAACGAGCTCAATCAACATCAAAAGCTGATTTTTATCAAAAGAATGTTATGTTATCAGTTTGGTGGGACTAAAAAGGAATTGTCTATATTGAACTTTCACCACTCAACCGAACGATCAATTCAGATGTCTACTCGTACATTGAACTAACAAGATGAACAATGCATTCAAGACAATGCAAGGCCACACACATATATTTGGTCAATATATATTTTTATATGATGTATGACATGGTAATAGGTAGGAAGTTTATTGTGAAAAATGGCAACGAAAAAATGGGTTGCAGTAAGGGGCTGTTTGCCGATCTTGTTCACAATGTTCACTAGCGATCTTACAAGTTCTATGCCTAACATAATAGCGTTTGCCGATTATCTAATCGCGTACAGATCAGGTCAGAAGGAAGAAGAAATAAACGGTTTGAAACAGAGTGACTTTGATACAATTCAACGATTTTACGATAATAATCAGAAGTGTGAAACTAAAATGATGGCCATTGACCGTGAAAAGTGTAGTAAGATATCTAGGCATCTGGTTGGATCAGTATCTATATGGTGGTATTCATATAGATGCAGCTCTGACCAGGACTAAGAATGCCTTCGCTATGGCAAGGGGCCTGTTTTACAGCAGTTAACTTGACACCAGGGTGAAGGTGCTCTGCTACATGGCCCTCAACCGTTGAACCACACAGGAGAACCATATGCCATGATTGATATGCTTGTCCTGTGTGGTTCAACGTGAGTCCTTCCCAAATGGAAAAGGTGAGGTGTTTAGGAGGCGATGCCTGCAGGTCTGTCTTCGTTTATATCAAACACCAGAATCTCTGTACAAGAAATTCTATCCCAACGAGGTTCTGTCCAACGAGGCAAACCTTATAAGGATAGATAATTTTATTATTAAGTTGATACGGAGTCACACTGCTCGAGGCATGGCTTCAACCAACAGTCTGATCTTTGGGGCTTACTACCCAAATGAAATGTACCATGAAGGGTACGTCTTAACGGCTTTATTCCGTCTGAAGCGTTTCTTTATCTGGATGTGAAAGGCCTGATACAAGATAGGGAAGGCTGCCCTATCATCTTCCACGTCGCACCCCGAACAGTAGAAAGGCATCTCATATTAAATGAGCCGGATGTCGCTCGCAACCACGAGGATCTCCTATGGTTCAATAGAGCGATTTCTGCCCCTGAAAGAGCAGTAACTGCCAAAGAACGGCATTTCTACCGGTGGTTACACCAGAATCAGATTTCGATGTCAATAACTTCTTAAAGCAAAAAACTGGATAGTTAAGTCAGAAGGACCAACTCACATATGTTAAGGTAGTTTAAGATTCTTATTAAACGAAAAAAAAGAAGATGCACCATGGCGCATTTCATATACATATATGTTCAGCATATAAATAGTACATACGCCCTGGTGCATGCGTCCGTAGGATGTTACGGATATAGTTAAGCTTAGACCTAAGTTGTTATAGCGCTATGTCTTAAGTCCTAGGTTTAAAGTATTAGTATAAGGTCTTTAGTATTAGTCTCAAGTTAGGTTAAGATAAGGAATTGTTGTCCCAAGTTTTAAAGTTTTCTTGGGTAAAAATTACAATTAATAAAGAATTAAAAAAACAAACAAAAAATAAATATTTGCATCCTAGGTTAGCTTAGAGCACTTTTTAGATTTATGTATTTTTTGTCTAGCATGTAAGAAAAATAAATTGAGGAATATGGATTGAAAACTAAACTAAACATATTTGGTCAATCGGCAAAAATTATTGGCGATCCATCACATAATCCTGATATTGTGCCATCTGACTACTTTTTGTTTCGATCTTTACAAAACTCCTTGAATGGTAAGAATTTCAAAAATGATAATGATGTCAAATCGTACCTGATTCAGTTTCTTGCTGATAAAAACCAGAAGTTTTATGAACGTGGAATCATGATTATTATATTTGTCCGAAATATGGCAAAAGGTAATTGCTCAAAATGGGCAATACATAACAGAATAAAGTTATTTCGTTCCATGAAAAAATTGTTTTCTGCTTTCTTAAAAAAAATCTGCAATTACTTAGTTGCCAACCCTATATGTTTGCCCAAGATTTTACTATTGCTTGTAAGAATGACAAACAGTACATCGTCCCATTAAAATTGAAGGCATGGTCCCTTAACGACGAGCGGAGATCGACCATCGGCGGTTAAGGTAACCAAACCAATCACGACTGGTGCTGTTTGTCTTTCGGTGGCTGTCCCCGAAGGTGTACATTTTCGAAGGACCTCTTTGGTAAGTAAATTCGGTCGTTTTGTGCGTTTACGTATTGCTCGATAACAAATGGCGAATCGTCGAGGAGAACATATTCGGCAACTCACCACTTTTGTGCAAGTGTAGCTACTTCTTCACTCTTTCGACCTTAACTTTTTTCTGTTGCGGTGTAAGATCGTGTGCTTATTGGGCCTTCAAGGGCTTGACCCCTAGCTCTTGTTTTAGTACGTGTTGCATCAGTTCCAACGATATGTGAAGCTCACGACCCATTTTTCTTCCACTTCGATGCAGATTTAGAAAAGTACGCTTCACTTTCCGAACCAATTCTGCCGATGCTGCTGTCTTTTTATGACCACCTCCATAACTTATTGCAAAGCTGTCAATGTTTCGAGATACAAATGACTTATTCACTTTGAGGTGTTGGAGGTCTCTGATGAAAGCTACTTCTGGTTTTTAAGCCAAACATAAAGCAATCGCATGCTTAAATTCCATTGCGGATAAATATGAGTATTTTTTGTCACAACTGAGATGCAAATCGTTAAATAAATGAAATTTTATGTCATGTGTCACAATTGTAGCTCACTGTCGGGAACGGTTTGAAATTAACAGCAGTCTGAAGTTTTTTGCAATTCGGGTCAGTCTGAGTGGATATGATATTTGGTGAGATGAATTTGAAAAATCCTCATCGATCTGTGCCATGTTTCGAACAAAGCGCCACTTGGTGGTCCAGGTTCAGTCAAAAACTCCAACAGTCACACTGAAAAATCTGCAAAAGGTGGCGTTTTTACAATCCCCTGCATGGGGTCGCTGTTGGATGTACGCACATAAGTATGTTTACTTGGAATGTTCCTTTTTTGTCATTCTGTCCTTGTATTGAATGCACATGCATATTGTTTTACTGTTTTCAAAACTATGCTTGGCCCGTTTAACCACAAAAGCTGCATTTCATTTCATATTTCATAACGCATTCCGTAAGTACGCAAATCCACCTACCCCCTCCCTCCCCCAACCCACACACACACACACACATAGAGACACTTTTAGCCAACACGAATCCCATTCCATCACCCTGGTGGGGGGAAAACAAGAGTTAGAAACTTAATTAAAATTCTTCAAGCGAATGGCATGCATGTAATCGGCCAACGTTACAACTCTGATTGTGTTCACAAAACTCACCGAACTCACGAGTGTGCGTTTAGACTAACAGGTGAGCTCCAAAAGTCACATTACACAGTGCCGAACACTTAAGCACATTCGCACAGTGCTCGCTGAGCAATTCCCTCGAGTTAGCAACGCTAACAATTCAGACCGCCGCCACCGCCGCCGCGCCGCGCCTTGTTGTCGGGTATGCTCAAGGATGTCTCGTCTCTGGCAGTTTGAGGTGCCTGCCGTGCGGTGCAACTAGGGCACGAGATGAATCCATGCGAATGTTTTTGTCGTCAGTGGGAAGGAATTCACAATTTTCACCCTCTTCGTGCTCTCATTGAATTAAAAAAATTTGAATAAGAAACGGAAATCAGGTGAACTTGTGCGTTGCGAGCAGATTCTTTCCGTGTGTCTGAGCAGTTTCGCTGCAGAAATGTGGTGTAAACGGTTTGTACGGGGCGAGCAAAGACCTTTGGCTGCTGGCAAGTGCTCATGCATGTGCATTCTACAACACTGCGTCCCGCAATGTCGAAGAAGGGTGTCAAAGTTTAATGAATGATGCTTCCGCTGCAGATGTCATTTGAATATTGCGGTAAGTTTGGAATCGTGATTCGATTTGGGATGCTGTCGAGCTGACACATCTGTGAGCTGATATCCTTTGTTGTGTCTGCAGCAGCGACGTGCGCTGTTAACCCCTCAGAAGTTTGGAAAATACGACAGAGCGGATAAGCGGTATGCAGATTGATTTCGTGACCTGGGTTCCGTCAGAACGTATCAGAGGCACTTCTCGCAACTCATCGTTTTTAATTCAGTGATTTGTAGACTTTCGGTGGGTTTAGCTTCACTTCGCAAATTAAACTTTGCATTCAAACGGACAGACATAGTCCATTGCGATCTTCGGCACAGTCTCGCGATTTTATTTGTCCGATTACCAGGCAATTACTTAGTGAGGGGTCTTGTTGAAACGTTGCGTCAGGTTGTTTACCAAGATGTAAGGAGGTGGATGTATCAGTTTCCAAATTGAGGAATTGGGTCATTTGATTTATCTGAACCTGATCTGAGTGTACGTGAATTCATGAAACTGAACTAATGCTGTGGTGAGCCAAGTGCTTGTGGAGGCGCGTTCCTTTCCACAAGCCGTAACTCAAAAACTCAAATGTCGTCCCTAATGAAAGCTTTGTTCGGCTGGTGTGCATGTTTCACAGGGAAAAGTTTTGATGGATGCACTTTGGTATTTTGAATTTTTCCTTATTTCGAGTTTTCTTTTCTAACGCAGGGTGAGTTGTCTGTAGCTCGGAGCACACTCTCTTTCACCCCAAGATTTAACTTCTTAGATTCTACACAAGAATTGATGACCCCAACATCACCACTGAATTTTGGTAACAAGATACTGGCTAGTCCATCCGCCTTTTATTTGTTAGCGGTCGTAAAGTTTTGCTTCATGCTCGGGAAAGTGTTCACTAAAACTCCGGAAAAACTTAATCCGCCCTAAAAGAAAGATTTTGTGGGGAGGTCTGAAGAGTGTGAGTGGATTTTCGGATCGAAGAATTTAGGATCGAAGAATTTAGGATCGAAGAAATTTTTGTTGTCGGAGTGACTCTTTGTTCAGGTCAGAATATTTGGTGATATAAGCTGTATTGCCCAAATTTGTGACTCGACAGCTGACTGCTCAACAACTATGCAGCCCAGTATGCACCCGAGGAAAAGGAAAGCGTTTTGCCGCGATCACTGAATTAAAAAGATACACAACTGATGTGGTTTCGTTGTTACGTGTTACGTTGCAGTGTAGATTACTACCCAAGATTACGTCTACCCCGACCATCATACGGACATCAAAGTCGTTTCGTCATTTAACCAGAATTCCAAATTGAATAAGCTTTGTAGACGGAACGCAACAGCTTCGAAGAACACTCAGTAGGATGCGGAGACTCAGAGTCAGAGATGGTAAAATCGGTGATCCTAATAAAGAATATATGTAGAAAACGAGGTCATAGCAGAAATGGGAAACCGATGAAGGAACAAGAAGGCTTCGTTCACATCGAGTATCATATATATACATCTATTCGCTGCGGAGCTGCTGAGCCTAAAACGAAGAAAAGTAAAAACTTCTGAGAGATGTGCTAACGAAAAACTGGTTTACTGGTATGCAGTTAGAAACTTCAACAGGAGCTGCAGGGTCCTGTTATGTCCACCGCATTCATGTGTACAATTGAAACTATAATCTTTTCTTAAGAATATCGAGCTGAGGACCATCGTCAGATTCGTACATAAATCTGGATGGCCAGAAACGCCTCAAGATAAGTAAGTAAGTCTTACAAATCTCTTACTTCTTTTCTCAACTGCAATTTAGAGCACAATGGACCGGATTTATGAGTCTAAGTGAGCCGCGGCATTAGCCTACACTCCATAAACGCTGTATTTCCATAATTAATTCCCACGTAGCGAAAGCTGTTTGACAACCTGCCTGATTAGCGTCGAAAATTTAGACTTTTGCATCATTGAGAGTCACAGTCGTAATTTTATTGTTGAAGCACGTTAGTGTTTGCGCCAAATTTACTTATTCAGACGACCAAGAAAATCCAAAAATTCTTGTAGTCTTGCATCAAAGTCTCATCTTTTTTAGATTATCTTTGGGCAAATATCGGATCGTTAAATATTTACTTTGGCCCATATTAATATCCTCCCTGGATATTACTCTTTAATCCAGCTGTTACCTTGTCCTTTGAAGTCGGTGTTTCATTCATTTAAGGTATACGTATATCACCATATTTTTCGACTTACTGTCAATGCGCTCGTTCGGCGTCGTCCTTCATTTCCACTCATACGAAAATGTCTGTAGAAGATTCGTCATGGCCTTACTTGTACATGGTCATTCGTTTTGTGGCTTCAAGTAAATAGCTCTCGCATTTGTCACAAACAACACTTAGCTGGAATTTGAAGTATTAGCTGAATGTTTGCCATTTATGGTAATAGATTGCCTTAAAATTGCACAATTCGTTAAAACGATTATGACTTACTACACAAGTGCTGATTCAAACAGACCTCCCTTTTGACCATTGCTTGATGATTAAATTGACTATGCAAGTAATGGTTGAAATTGTGAAGAGTGGAAGCGTTATGTCGTAAGGCCTGGACGTAATCGTAATACATGGTCAATCAAAAATATTGCCACTGTAGGTGCAAACGGGGATGATGATCCAACTTGAACTTGTCGTACACCTCACTTTGGTTCGACTTCTGCAACAATTAAATCCTGGTAACCATGCACAACGGCGCTGAAACTTGGACGCTACCAAAAGCGGATGAGGAAGCTCTTGGCCTTTTTGAGAGAAAAGTCCTGCGTGCGACTTTTTGTCCTGTTTGTGTTGATGGCGTCTGAAGGAGAAGATTAAACGAAGAACTTTATAGGCTGTACAGCGGCATGCGCCTGGTCAAGTGTCTTCGAATATAACGCTTTAGACGGCTAGGCTATGTAGAGCATATGAGTCACACTGCTGCGGCCCGAAAAGTCTTCGAATCCAAGCCATTGGCAACGCAACGCAACGGAGGACGGTCTAGGTTGAGACGGTACACACAATTGGAGAAGGGCCTCAAACTAACTTGGAGTGTGCAATTGGAGGTAGCTGGCGGCAGATCGTGTTAGCTTGAGAGGTTTGTTGGTTAAGGCCCATGTCTACGCCGGACTGTAGCTCCAGTAAAAGGAGAGGAAGAACCATGCCAAACGGATTAGATGTCTTTCTTGAGTGTTGCAACAATAGCCAATAACATTTTCTCCAATGATGAGGTTCATTTTCCTTTCGAAAAATAGACAAAATTGCCACACATGAGGTCAGAAAACCCAGAAGTGATCGAAGAGGAGACAAATTGGCTGTTTGGTGTGTTCTATCGTCAAAAGGGGTCACTCAATTCAGAATCATGTTTTCGAATGAATGACGCCATTGGATTGGATTGGAGATTGGAGAGTTTCCTGAAAAGTATTGCCTGCTGCGAATCTTCATGAAATAACCATTTTAATATATCGTTTTTCGCACTTAATGGCAAAGTCCAAGCCAACCGATGTGTGTGTTGTATTAAGCTTTACTTTTGAAATCGAAAACAAAAATATCTGCAAAATTATAAAATTCATTTCAGTCTTGTTTGCCATAATTACGACAAGAAGTAGGTACACGTTACTACCAAAGCCTAATATTTAATCTCTTGACACTGTTGCCTCGGGTCTGTAGTCTTTTTTCGGTCAGTATGTGAAATATTGCTTTCAATAAATATATGTACATACGTATCATTGAACCGAGATTAAATTCGACACTGAAGGGGAATTGAAAATCCTCTGACTGCCATTGAAGGACTCCGCCGCGAAAGAGCGTCGTTTTATCTTCACAAAAATATCATCACGTACGGCTAGTGTTTATGAGTGTGTGTGTGTATGTGTGTCAGAACGCGAGAAGCCAGCAAGTTGATGACATCCTGTCAGACCTCAAAACTAAGCACTGAACACACAACTCTAAATTCACTACAAATTCCCACCGCAATCTGCCAACAAACATGTCCAATGGCTCCGCAGCCGCCGCGCCTGCCACGCAGGGCTTACGCGCACAACCCTTTCAACTGATAGTGACAAAGTAAATGTGAAAAGCGATAGCGCCAGTCAAGAAGAACTGTCGCAGGATAAATCCTTTATATCGGCCCAGAGCGGACGCACAGACGACAGCGAGCGCTGGCACAGCCGCACTGTGGCGAGTTTGAGGGCAGCATTCCTTTTGATGAGACTCATAAATCAAAGTACTCAGTAAAAAGCCGGAGAGTCCGTTTGCGGTGTCCTCCCTAAAGCCATCAAGTTCTAGCTCATTGCGTGTGTATGTGTACGTTTTCATAAGCAAATGTTTTGCTCGGTTATCGGCTTTGCCTCAAACCACCAACGTGCAACCATCTGTGAGCCCCTTGTGGCGGTGGGTGGCATTCAGTCATTTGTTGGCAACAATGACGACGAGGCTGAACTTCATGTAATCTGGTAGGAGTTTGACGACGCCAACACACGGCGAAAACGGCACTGGCTCCGTGAACCGTTAACAGGCTTTGCTTCGTTTATCGGAGGCATAGCGACACCAAGTGCCGGAGTAAGTAAATTGTATCTGTGGGCGGGTGTGCGATATCCTTTTTGTGGAAGGCTCATTTTTTCAATGCGTTTAGCTTTTGTTTTGATTTTCAAGCGCTTTGGCATTCGCTTCGTGTGCTTACGTTGCTAACGTGTGAGTTCATGCCGTTTGCATTCGGGAGGCAAATGTGTAAGCAGTGGTGGGTTAACCCAAGGACGAAGTGCTATTTTTGACAGTTGATGGTGATGGGTATATGAGGTGTATGGTGACATTTCTTCTTTCGTCCTATGTTCCAGATATTTACAAAATGTTCTTTGAAGCGAATAAAGGAATCTTGGCAGGAAGGTAAGCAAACAGCGATTGGTGTGGTGAAAGTATATGGTCGTACACAAGGAAACGCATTGTTCGCTCACAGCAGAGACTTTATGCGCGATTGCACGAAAATAAGGACTCTCATGGATCACTGGTGTAGCACACAATAGAGCCTAGTTCGCCGAGATGAGATTTGACTGCGGTCGTATATGGTTACTGGTATGACGTAATTTCAGGCATCAATAAACTTATCTGGAACGCCTTCAATTGCTGATTTTTTTTGATAAAAATTTCAATTCGTCCAATTCGTTTGACAGACAAGCCTTGTCCAACAACACACCGAAAGTCAGGGAACATTTTTGCACTGCCATCCAGACTGTTGCAGGAACTCGCATTGACTAAGTTCGCTTTCCAACAGGAAACGCAAACCGAGCTCTTGCTGCATGTGTCAAAGTGGGCAAAAAATTCTGCAATCCTAACACCGACAACCGCCAACAGATACCAACTTATTTCGATATTCTTTTTGCCGTTCTCAAAATGCAACTGTCCTTCCTGCCATTGCAAAGACCAAAGGATGTTCCGCACGGAAGAAGATGAATGAAAAGAAAATTCCCAACTGACCACATTGCACATAATGTGCACACAGTCCACGGCTTCATTGGTGAAGACTCACTTATTCGCACATTAAGGACCACAACTCGCTAACCGACTTAACTCACCATTGAAGCGCCCACTTTGCCGACAACTACAACAACAAAAACAACAACAACAAAGAGGGCAGCAGTAGGAGCAGCAGTAGGAGCAGCAAACTCCGACAACAGCAGCGTCGATTGCAGTCCGCACAGATTTTTTGTTATGCCAAGCCGCCCCCATCCGGTGTGGCGGGAACTTTTTCGTGCCACTTTTGTATTTGACTGCTTATACAGAGTCATCGCCATGAAGGAATGCCAAATAGTGCGACCGTCAGAAGTGATGGAGAAAAAATGCTCGAATGGAAAGTTATATTTCCACGCTGGGGTAGAAACGGGTTGCTAGGAACGATTCCGCAAAGTTTTTCTCCCAACAGTCGTGTGGTGGAGCGTTTTGGTTTTTTTTTCTTGTGCTCTGTCTTCAGCGCTAGGTGATGGCGGTGTGGGGGGGGGACAGAGGGGTATAAACGGCACATTTCCTTACGTTCCTTCGGACTGGCAGCATCGAGTAAGCACGTCGTCGTCAGCGAGCACTAGATGAGATCGTTCGTTGAGTTGAAATTGATGTTTTTATGAACATTAACTTTTTGCGGTGGCGGACTAGTCAAGGTAGCTCCTGAAGCTATAAGTTTTAAAAGATTACACGCTGCGTGACAGCACCAAGGTAACTTATCATTCTTGATGCACACCTTGCTCATTTAGCAAGGAACGTATGCGGGAGGCAGTCTGTCGAAGTTAGTCTGCGGTTGAGTTAAATCCATTTTAATATGAAGCACGTTAGTCGGTTAACGTTGCAGGAGTGTTGGCTGGGTGTTTAAATCCGACCACTAAAGTGACCAGTGACTAGGCTGGCTCGGGGCCCATAAAACAGTATTCAGGAAAATTAAAGAAATAAAATGAAATGCAATGATTTCCGCTAAAGTCCACAAGGAATTTAAGCGCAACATTCGTGTGGAGAGATTCTGTTACGAGTGAAGTGGACCTACAATTAAGTATACCCATGAAAGATAAATGGAAATGGTCAGTTCAGTGAATCTGGACGTCCGACGTTGGAAGTAGACTGTACATAGGGCACAGTGGTGTTATTGAATGGCATATCTGCAGATAAAACAGTAATTTTAAAACCGTGAACCGGTCACCCTTCCATACCCAATTGTCTCTAGGCAACATAATTTTTTATTTTATTTTCCTTGCGGCAGTAAGTTGGGATTTTGAAGAACAGAGAACTAGTAATTCATCGTGAGGTTTGATTTATAATGTAAAATTAAAAGCAAATTTAAAAGTGAACTTAAAATGTTTACTATCGGTTAGAGGTACAGTTCATGGCATTTACTTGTTCCCGATGAATTCTTGTATACGCTGGCCTCGACTACGTCTAAAATGTCTCATTCGAAACGTCCAATTTTGGGCGACTCATTGGAGTATAGCCATTTGTATCTCGCTGATAACACGGTTAATTTTGGTTCCGAGATCGCAGCTGGCTTATTCCCGAAGACGTTGAATATATCTGCAAAGAAAATAGTAAAAAGGTGATATATCGCATGTTGCCAGTTAACCATAGCAAATGTGAAATTAACTGCTCACCAAATCCATTGTTTCTCTTGCTGTACGGCTCCTAATGCCGAATTTACAGCTCATTAAGACCATGTGCTTGGATTTCAGAAGGCACACATTCCGTTTACATGGCCAAGTTTCTGAGAATATACATAAATCTATTCGTTACACTCTCCGCCACAGCTGCTATAGTCTCTTCACTGTGTGCTGAATTTGGTCCAAACAGTTGAATATCGTCCTTGGTAATGACGATAGGAGTTTAAGTGTGCCAGTTGTGCGATACCGAAAGTTCCTTGACTAGCACAAAAAATATTTCTCACACAACGCTGACTTTAGTAAAGCAGCTAAACAATTTAGAGACCTTGCTGTCTGTTTTTGATAAATTGCCAAGCGATACTGAGCAAAAATCACATAGCAGTTTGACATGAGTGATCTGTCAAAAAACCCTTTGGAAATCAAACCTCACAATGAATAGCTCTTTATGTTACTAGCATGACTGACTTTAAGATCAATGTGGTCTTACTTCGCGATTTGTGAAAAACAGAATCACATTTAAGTCCCTATGTTGTGACGCGTCGTCGGCGTCGTGGCGTTAAATTGTTCAGAGTGGTAACTGCTTCTTTAGGCATCCAGTGATTTTGTTGAGAACGTCCACATCTGTTTTCCTGGAGATTTTGCCATGGTCTTAAAGAGAGGAAGCCAGCTCACAAAGGACCAGGGCGTAACTTCTTTGCCACTGTGCATTCTATTTTTCTCTCAGTAATAGCAAGAAACCAACAGTTTATCGAGAATTCAAAACCGAAATAAAACCTTACTTTTGCAGGTCAGCATAATTTCCGAAAGTGGGGGGCAGTTCTACAGGTCCTGTGAATCCTTTCTTGACCCCAGGTACGATTATGGGAAGGTCCTGTAGTGTGCATATATAATTCACTTTAACTCCTATGAAATATGGATATAAATCCACAACAAATCGCACTTTTTGCAGCTTTCTTTCCAACGTTTGACGCCGGAGAAGTTTCACCGTCATCTCATTACACAGATCCACTGTTATACACCAAAGACCAAGGAAAAGTCGAATCAGTGGAACCGGCGTACGAGCACAAAAGAATGTAGAAAATGTCGAAAAACATGATGGAAACTGTTTTCCTTGACTTACAAGGAGCGATCTACATCGACAACCTGAAAAACTGCGAAACAGTTACAGGGCTCCACTATGCTGAATAAGTGGGCCGATTTAACCCTGAATTATCTGAAAAACGGCCCCATTTGGTGCCAAAAAATAAGAAATATTACAACGGCTGACACCTCCGCCATTACCACGGCCGAATCAGAGTACGAACTTCTGCCCTGTCGAACTTATTCACCAAATTTGGTTCAGTACAACTTTCTTTGGTTTCCAAACCTTAAAATGTCGCTCGACGGGAAGAAGTTTAAGTCTAATGAGGGGATAACTGCCTAAATGGAGGTCAGACCTCCAAAAACGTATTTGTCAGACGGGTTTAAGAAGTTGGATCATCGCTGGGACAAGTGTATCGAACTAAAATAAAATACGTAAAATACTTTTCTGACGTTCGGGAGCATGCACTTGGTCAGCCTGCATCCTGAAGAGCCATACCATCTCTGATTGTGCTGTTGGGAAACCCAGCCGTCGGGCTCTACGAATGCCTCCTTTAAACCTTGCTTAGTAAGTTTATCGGCAATTTCGTTTCTCATGATCCTGTGATGTCCCGTGAATCAAACACGACTTGCATTCCTGGACTATCTTGGATGGTTGAGTAGGGCCTTAAGCTACAGACTCAGATACTTAGCTCCTTCCACGTGTTCTTCACAATATAGTTAGTGGCCATTAGGACGCAAATGTTTTCGTCTGGAAGACTAACGCGAAATTACCTAATAAGGTGTGAAGTCTAAAGTTGTCGTCTTTCAGGTAGGCCTCAGCTCCAGATCCCTTCGTCGTTTGGAGCCGTCTATAAATCTGACTGCATTTCCTTCCCGGTTCAGTTTCTGGCCAGAACCAGTCCTCGACACGGGCAAAGTCTACTTTGGATAAGCGACGCAGCTGGATCATTGGTGACCCCGCATCAGACGTCATGTCCATGAGACTAGTGTCATAGGAGATGCGTTGCGCGAGGTCATCAAAGCTCCAGTGCGAGTTGAACCAAAGACCATTCCTTTTTAGTCGGGAGATGGCCTTGCTTGTACAACCCATGATGTGAGTGTCAAGGGGAGGTAGATTAAGCAGGCATGACAGTTACTTAAGGCCAAATTGCGTCTCTTGTTAGACGTGTGTGCAAGTGAAAGAATCAATTTATTGTTTTAACTTCTTCTTCGCAGCAAGCATTTGTTTTTTTCCGATTTCTGAGAACCTTTTAAGCCATCCCCCATAGAAAATGACGTTTCCGCACAGAGAGCTTGATTAAATCAACACGAAATGGCTTGGGTTGCTATTGTAGCCCTTTGCCATCGAAGGGAATAACTTACCGCTCGTCGCGCTTCTATTGAAAACATGTATCTGAAGCTTTTCACTCGTCTATCATTCAGTCGATTTACTTTAAATAAATTATATCTAACCGACTGCTCACAGCATCACCATCTTCCACACACACCCACGCCAACCGTCAGCATAATGCAACATCCAAAGAGAGGATGCACCCCAGGCTGGGCGACTAAAAATTTCATGTTAGACATTCTGCCAAGCACACCATGCAACTATTTATTATTTATTACTTATTCATAAGCGGAGGAACGCTTCGAATTCAACACCCCCAACCCCCCAAGTCCCGCTGTATCAACTGTCAGTGAATGGACGGTCGTCAGTGACTGTATGGCAGCCCGTAGGGGGAACACGGGAGGAGCTCCGTAGCACAGTTCCCCATTAAGTTTTGATAAGCAATGGAAAAGTTTCGCCATCTCATATAAGTTAACAACTTTACGATACTTTTTTGTTATGATGTGGCAAGGATATTGGCCCGATGGATTTTTCATATTTATCTCTCCCTGACAGGCGACTGGCGGGTGGTGCAACCGGCGCTGCCCATTGGGGTTGATTTGCTCTACCTATTAGTTAAACTTTTCAAATATTATCAGTTACAAGTTTAAAGCTGGGGGTTGGGAAGAACGAAAGCGAAAAATGTGATATGTCAGGAGGGGGACTGCCCGAGGAGGGCTGACTTAGCAAGGTTGCCGGCAGTGCGGAGATTGAATGTTAGAACTCAACCCCTTCATGGTGTAATGCTGCAACTAATGGACATTGAAACTAATATTTGATCGTTTCATCGAAAGCGATACGTCCATATGCGCCGTCGTCGTTGGCGTTGTCATGCTTGTGAAGCCATACCATGTGGGTGGTGATGTGTGTGTGTGTGTGTGGAAAAAGTTTTATTTATTGCTTTCAAGGAAGCTTCCCATGGCACGGAAGCAAAATGCATGAACAGTGATGAGTTGCGTTTAAGCGGAAAGTCATATAGAAAGATCCTTGCTTGGATGATGGTGAAGTTTCTACATACATATGTTGTATGTTTGTTTATTGTTCCAATTTTGTGTCGTCAGTTGGGTAGTGTCTGTGAACCAGAGGCAGTCTCCAAGTTCTTTTGACTTTGCCAGCATGGATGTCTTTCAAATATTGATTTGTTTCATTTGGGAGGGGTTTAAGACCTAAGGAAGAAGCTACAGTTGACTGCGTTCTTTCTTGTTGGAGGTGATGTCCTAAACAATGATGGAAAAATTAATCCCTTATTGTTGAGTTTCTTGAATTGAATGCCATTGGATCTGAAAACATGTGAAAAATCAATAAAACTGTATTTGGAGGCCTAGAACGGGCCAAGTGGCTGTCAGAAGGGGCCAGTTTGTGGCTTCAAAACACGACCCGAACTGCCGTTCCGCTTCGCAGATGATTGTGTTCCTGGTACTTTCTTTCGGTTTGCCTTGATTGTGGGAGGAGGAATTCCCACTACTGTACTGTACGTTGTGTACATTTACTTTGTTAAGTGTAAGCGGGCACTTGTCATAGGATGGCTAAGCCATGTATGTAAACAGAGATTCGGTCCGAAAAGTCTTCGAATCCAAGTCAATAGAGGACGTCCACCTCTGATAAAGCGCATACGAAAAAAGAAGTACATCAATCAGATTGTCTTCCGAAACTTGAGAAAGCACTGGATAGGCGGACTTTAGTGTCACGCTAATAAGAAGAAGAAGAACTTAACAATATCCCCTGCCCTAAAGCAATGTTTTATGGGCGTAATCATTGAATGCTCTGCATTGTGGAGCTATAACAGCTCCCAGGAGGTTGCACGAGTGTACATAAATCTGGTTCTCTCGTCGCAAAGTTTGTCAAGATTCGAAAACGCAGAGTATGATAAATGAATAAGTCTTCTCCCCTGACATGCGTTTCTTCAGCTAGTTGCTTCCTTTGTGGGTTCTTCCGGCCCTGCTGTCCTCTACACCGAAATTATGTGCGTACATATATTCATAACGCTATGGAATTGATTTAAATTGATGGCCCGACTTTATTGCGTAAATTTAACGTTTCCACCATAAATGCTAACTCTGAGGCGCGTGCATTTCCGCTCTCTCCACCCGCGGTACTTTCCGATGGGCGTCGCAGTCTTTATGGCGAATTAATGTCCCATTTAATAAAACACCACATAAAGGGGAACACACGCTTCCCAATTGCGGTCGGGGCCGGCGCTCGCGTATGGGTGGATTGCGGTTTGGGATGATGATGATACTCGGCCCCATTCCGATTACAGATTTATAACGAATGCTTAGGCTTAGTGGAAAACATGGAGCGTGGCGAATAACACTCAAACTGAAGGATGTCCTTCCACTATAACACCCCCCCAACCTAAGCCCCACCCTCCGTTCATGCACGCGCTTCAACCGATCTTCCCAAAGTGAACATTTATTATTTGTTAATTTTGACATGTGCCCTGACCAAGTGGTGGATTGGCAAAGCGGACATGTGTTGCCATCATCCCTCTTGAAGGACACGGGGTCGAGTGTAAAAAATTTCGAAAAAAGGAAATCAACGAACAAGGCAGTGCGGCACAAATGGAAAGTCGAAAAACAGGTCTTAGAGCGGGCTAATGGTGGGGCAATTGTTTTTTATATGGCCTATATCCTTCTCAGCCATTATTTAATATTATCCTGCGGAGATTTATTGGGCCTGTAATGTCTCGCTCACTCTGTGTGTGTGTGGGAGGGGGATGCGTGCGTGTGGGAAATGTTTTATTGCGTCAGAATACGTTGGTTGGTATTTATGTTATTGTCTTTCATTCTAAATCAGGTTTTATCACCTTAATGTAAGAGCTGGTCTTTATCTGCTCCTCTCCGTCCGTTCGATGAAATGCATACTTCTTCGGGAAGGTCTGCTAAACAGCTTTAGCCGTCGAGATATTGATTTATCGTCAGTTGCTTGTCGGCGATAGTACCGCGGGTAGCGTCTTCAACGTCATTGGGAGGAGCACATAAATTAAGGATACTTTCAGAGAGATGAAGCAGTGGCGTGCTACTTAAACCACTCAAGGGATGCAATGTTGGCGTGGTAATGGTTGAAGGGAGAAGCTGATTTGAATTATTTGCAATTGAGTCACATGCATCTGTAAACAGCTTCATAAAACATTTTTGAGTGAGTATGGTTTAGAGGAAAAGCTACAGGGAAACATATGAGGTAGGGTGAGGAGTGAGATGATAAAGTTGAGAACATCTTTAATCGATAACCTGGCTGCCGGTTATACACAGTTTGATTTACTTAGCGTAGTGTGCTGACACTCAATTAAGCGATTTAAGTTCCACCTAACTTGTTAATTTGAAGATATCGGTTTATGTAAACAGTAGACCCTACATTTGGTTATTTAGAACTCAGACTTCCATAAGCAACAAATGACAGTTTTGGTGACATATGCAAACCCGTCACGAAATCAGAGAAAATAATGTAAATCTGAAAGTTAAGGTGTATTTCTAATGAACATTCGTCTGATAAACGAACCAACGATTGGGGAGTGTGACTTGTTTTGGTTAAGTGCATATGCACCATCATTGACTGGTTTTCGCATTTCCGAGAGTGTGTGCTGTCAAGAGATGTGAAAAAGGTAATAAGACTTAAAGAGACTTCTTCTTCCGCATTACGGTCCTACTTGGGCTAGACATCAACCAGCATCGTTTCCAGCTAACAGAGTTTCAGGCTCTAAATTTGCCTTTTTCTACTTGTGTGCGTGATCTCAGAAAAGAACACCTTCTGCTGTTTAGGCTCAGATTCAAAACCCAAATCAATTCATTCCCTTGTGACGCACTGTCCCAGAGTTCGAAAATGTACTTCGTTCCTTACATTTACTTTATCTTACCCTCGCCTACTAGTATTCGCATTTTAGCCGTTGAGAGAATGGTTAGTAAAAATATATTCTCCTTGAGAAATTTGTGATTGTTGCACAAGCCTTCTCTCTTTTGTGAGAAGTTGCCATAATTTAGAGTATCTTAAAAATATTTGGCCACTTGTAATTATGACGGACTCTACTTGGGTACACGAAAAAGCCGAATGTTGTGAGAGTCTTCGAACTGGCTGAATTGGCAGATATTTGAAACTCACGTGTAGTTGTTTCCTCCTTTTACGGGGCGCTATCGTCCGGGGTAGAGCTGGGCCTAAACCAATATGCGTCTCCAGCTAACACGGTCTGGTCAGCTGCGTCCGAATTCGCACAACAAATTGGTTATAGTCATTCTCTCAGGCTCCTCAATTCATACATCAATTTTCAAATTGTATCAGTAATTTTCAATATGCTCACCTTCGGCGTGAATAACGATCCTGAGACGGCCAAAAACAGAGTCGCACGCTACACGCAAGTGTCTCTGCGGCAATTGAACCCATTTCCGGCGCAGTGCTTTTTGGAGGTGATTCAAGCCTTGGTATTTTAAGTGCCAACCCCAGACAGAGAGGTCCAACGGATTTGCATCGGAGGATCGCAATTCATTGTGTCGAAGAAAAGAAGTGTGGAACATTGTTTTTAACTAGTCTTGTTGAAACCTTTTTTTTACATTGTACATAATATAATACCGAAGAGAATGCTTGTGTACTTTAAAAAAAAAAAAGTCTTGTTGAAACCAAGTTTTGTGGAAATGTCCCAATATCCATCTCCGTTCGCCTTGTTTGACCAAGTCCTTAATATTGCCCCTATGACGGACGACGGAACACAGTTGCATTGATTTTGAAGCCATGATCAAAAAATACTAGCTGAGAGCGACCATCGGCGGTTATGGGGGCCCAAACCATCATATCGGTGCTGCCTGCTTTCTGGTGACCGACAGAAGGTGTTAGTTTTCGAAGGACCTCTCTGTTAAGTAAACTCGGTTATTTTGTTTGTTGACACTTAGCTCGATACCAATTGGCTCATTGGAAAAAACAAATTCGCCAACTCACCACTTTTGTGCAATCGTTAAAAGTCCTTCACTCTTTCGACCATAACTTTTTTATGTTTTCTGTATAAGATCATGTGTTTTTGAAACAACAATGACTTGAGCCCGAGCTTTTTTTTCATTATGCGTTGCATCCGTTCCAATAATTTGTTCAACTCACGAGCCATTTTTCTTGCACTTCGACGCGGTTTTCACTCAATTTGACGCTTCACTTTCCGAACCATATCTGCCGATGTTGATGTTTTTTTATGACCACCTCCATGGCGTTTTGCAACGCTGCCAGTATCACGGTAATGAGCTATGGTTCGAAATACAAATGATTTTTTCACGCTGAGGTGCTGAAGGGCTCTGACGATAGCCACTTGTGGTTTTCCAGCCAAACATAAAGCAAGCGCACGTTTGAAATCCATTGCTGATAAATATTTTTGAACGCAACTGAGATGTAAATTGAAATTGTGTGTCAAGTCTAAATTTAATCTCAGTGTCGTGAAGGGTTCGGAAATTGTAGCAGTCTGAAGTTGGTTGCAGTTCGAGTCAGTCAGGGTGTACATCCTGACTTCAAGCAATGGGTTTATCTCATGATTCAAGTGTGATTACACAGAAATTCCTGCTACCGAAGCGTTAGATGGTGCAAAAGGCATTCAAGAAGGATTGATAAAGAATTGAAGAGGCACAGCCAGTACTACTATCGACAACAACTGATGACGAAAAGAAATGGAGGGCTGTATCAGCGGGGAACTTTGCCAGTGTATTGTGTTCGCCGGGGACTACTTTTAAGGAGAATGAAACTATAGAAGCGGATTGAATAGAAAATCTAGAACTTACAAATAATGTGACGGTATGTTATGGCCACAGTAGCAAGATGCAGGAGCAAAGCTCTTTAAAAGCTTTACGCTGTTTTAGACCATTTGCTCTGAGAGAAATTCAGAGAACGAGCAACCTCATGAGACAGGCCAAAGACAATCAATAGCGGGAAAGAAAATAATGTTTGCCCATTCACAAATAAAAACAAGGGTGGGTTTCTTGTGGGTATGAATAAGAACAGTTTAGCATTTCTTGCATCTCATGCCATTGAATATATTTTGTGTTTCCTATTGCCCTGTAGAGTAAGGGCAGGTGCCTCGAATGATGGACGAAACCACAGCCATTCTCGACCCATAGATGACTGCTTTCACTATTTTAAATCTGGAAATATGTACATATGTATCTATTAGGGGTGCCAGCACGTAACTTGGAACAATCGAGTTGAGTCGATACAATCAAACATGGGTAGCACTTATTTTGATTCAATCGAGTATCCTCGATTGTATCGTCAAAGTCGGCAGCATGCAAATTCGAATATGACGTTTGAAACAAATTTTTTTAGTCGATAGAAAAAAGTTATCGTCATCAAGAAAAAGGTAAAAGCAAATGTATGTATGTTTGAATTACTATATTGTAAGTGCATTTTTAGACTTTAAACCTGAAATATAAGGTAAAGAACAAACCCAGGAAGATTAAGGCCCACTGACACCGTTTTCTGTGTCATGCCTAGTATCATATTTCTTCCTACATTCGCTTGGTAGGAAGATGCTGAAGAACTGGTGGAACCGATGTGCTTCTAATGCTGTCTGGGAGATTTAAGTAGCTTAGTATCATCACGAAACATTCCTTATTCACTCTAAACTGCTGCACAAAACTAAACAACAAATTATTTTGTTTTCGATGGTATTCTTTTTCATTGTATAAATATATGAATACTTACTCATTTTCAGACAATTCTAATGGATTGCTATTATCCCTAGGGTATCTTCTTTTAATTTTGGCATTAAGTTCTTCTTCATCTTCGCTTTACGAATCAAAAAACGTCATTCTTAATGCAATTTTACTTTAATGAACGAAGTTTATTTTGAAAATAACGAATTTGACATTTCACTTTATAGTTTACAATGAAATTTTTAAGTAGAAGTCTCAATGAAACTTCAAGTTACATGCTGCCAAAAAATATTTGTTTCGAGTTGAGTGGCGGTGAATAATGCTCGATTGTTTCAAGTTACGTGCTGTCACCCCAGGCCTGCTACCCATGAAGGGTTTGAGCCTGAGCTATAGCTGCCTTCCATTCTTGACGGTCCCGGGCAAGCTGCTTCCAGTTGTCAAGACCAAACTCTTTAACGTACGCAGTCACTTGGTCTTTATACCGGAGGTTCGGCCTTCTTCTCTTTCTCGAACCCGATGGCTGGGATTCGAAGACCCTCTTAGCTGGAGCGTTGTTGTCCATTCGTTCGATGTTGCCGTGTGTGTGTCAGTTTTTGTGTACGATTTACCTGAATCCCGAATTGATTATGTAACGCATTACATTTCTGCAGTGAGGCAGGTTTTTGTGGTAATAAACGAATTCACCACCAAACGTAGCTTCACCTCACCCGTGTTTTCTTTTTTACATCTTGGGCACATTTTAGGTGTCTGCTTCGGTTCAGTCAGCATAGCATCCTGTTTTGGGCAGGCCAGGGCACATTGTCACACAGGGAAGGAATTTGTTAATGATGCCCTAAGTCCAGAAAGCAGTTATGTGCTCGACCTTATATATTCTCGCACATTTGCCAGAATATATAAAGTGTTTTCATTTTCACGCACCATCCATGCCTCGCAAGGTTGTGCATCTGAATTATCACACAGCCGTCATCCCCCATCTGAAGTGGTACTAGATGTCTTCTGCAATATTTCTAGGTTGAGTATTTTACATCGCCAAGGAGAAGCGTTCTAATTTAAATTCGTACTTCCCCCCCAAACAAGAACTCATCCCCCACCGCGCCATTCACCAACGAGACAGATCAAGCACACCGCTCATCATCCGCCCACTTAATGGATGGAAAATATTTAACACTGCACAATGTAGTTAAGCACTTGCTCTCAATTTTTTTTTTCGCGGACACACCACCAGCCACATATGTGGCGGAAATTTTCATTGACAGACACCTCAGTTGCCTAGCTGCCTCACAGACGCTTTTAATTAATTCTATGAAATAAATTATTATTCTTCGGTGTGCCCTCCAGTGAGGCAATGCTGATGATGCTGTTTACCGCCACCATTGGGTCTGCCTTTGCTCAGGACGTGTGAAGGACGCGAATGCGCTGTAAAGAGGACGCGAGGGGCAAAAAAAAAATTCTCATAAAAAAGCGCAGCGAAGTGTATAAATTGCATTTTTTCCCCCAGCGGGCAAGTTGACAGTCACCGCGTCGTGTTGAGAGAATTATTTACCTGTGTGACGTGTGGGCAGCTTCGGGGTCCCCAAATGTTATTAAGGAAATAGCGGTTAATATTTGCTTTCCAGCTTGGTGTAATTTTTTGTTCGTTTGACGAATTTGTGGCCATGTGTCTCAATTTTTTTATGCACCTGCTTGCATTTGTAATTGTTCTCAGAATTATAACAAAATGTTGGCTGCCATATGAGTGCATATATGTAACTTTATATGGACTGGTATTGTTATCAATCCGATCGTCTTTGGTAAGCGCGCATTGTTTTCCATGATGACATTAAAAGGCTCGACAGTCCTCTTTGGGAATTAAAATTAGTTTGTCGGTTGGCTTGACATAAAAGCCTTAGCAAGGACTCAACACCGAATACCTAAGTACAGTAGGGTGCATGTATTTTCCTCAAGCTTCACTCGTCCTTTTCTTTGCACCAGTTTATCCACAAATCAGACTAGCATCTCCCTAGCATATTCTTATTCTTTTAATGGCGCTAAGGTTCGGGGTGGAGCTGGGCCCTTAACCAACATGCCTCTCCAGCTAGTATGATGTCTCTCCATGACCAGCTCTCGCATTGTATTCCTATGTTAAGTCGTATGCTCCTGCTCGCACTCGTCGTCAAACCATAGCTTGCTTCTAGGTGGTGGCGTGAAACCCAGCACATCAGTGGCAGCACATCTGAGCATATACGCTCCGAGGCGAAGGCCAGCCAGCTCGACATTGCTTCCGGATGTAATGTCGAGCAAGCTGTCAGTATGATGTCTTCTTTTCCTAAATGAGCGTTGAAATCTCCTAGAACGATCTTCGTGTCGTAGCTGAAAATGTTGTCCTTTAATCATTTGCTGGGGTAGTCAACAGTAAATCCGTTCGTATCCGAAGCATTTGGTTGTCTCTGAACTTGTTTTTAAGTGAAGAGGGAGTACAACTTACGCACAACCCACAGACTTGTAGACCACGCACATTATTTAGCAGAGGGGTTTGCTGCATACAGCACATATCATTGCAATTTAAGGTCATGAATGTGCGGTAACCCGTGACATTTCTCCATCTTATTAAAACATGCCTTGTTTCTTGATTCAAAATCTTAACCCTACCATAGTCTTCAAACCCCAAATTATCATGCAAGCCATTGCTCAGTCTGCTGAAACTTTTCTTCCGTCCATAAACCCAACATCGTTGACGTATTTTCCTTAATAGGATTAACAACTCACAATGTTCGACATTCATTTAACTTTATCCCACGAGCTTCAGATTTCAGGCCCATTGCCGGTCGCACTACGTCCAATTAATGAGATCGGATTAAAACGTTGATTGCCAAGGTCCCAAACTTTTCGATTCCGGGAAGGCCAACTCTTCGGGCACCCGCTGCCCTTACCACCCTTATTCATGTACGGCCCCGTTACTTGACCGACGTGACATCCTTGGAACATGACACATGGGATGGTCGTTTCACTACCGTTGCCTTTCAATGGATTTTGTTTGCTCAACATTTATCACACCCCCAACGCGCACACACACTCTAGCATATAATCGCTCGCACGGCAGGCAGATGGAAGGAAATAAAAATACGAAGCGAGAGGAATAACTGTTGGATATATCAAATTTTTATATTTCACGGATGTCCTGCTCATTTATTAAGGATACGTGACAAATGGCCGTAATGCTCACCACAGTAGAAGTTATGCAAATCGAACAAACATCACAGCCGAGAAGGCAATACTCCTCAAATGGCCAACCAGATCTGTCAACGAATTCTGCGACAGATGTGAGAGTGGTTCGGCAGGACGGATGATGAGTGACAATAAAACAAAACGAGCAGATCAACCCAAAAGTGGTGCCGACGAGAATAGACAAATGCTTTGAATTGGGAATAGCTGTGAAAGCACGCAATGGTTCCTTTGAGTTGTACCACGAGTGCCTTGAGGACTAAGCACTTTGGGAAGTTGCAGTTTTCTGCCGAACACAGTGTCGAAGATAGTTTGGTAATAATGAATTCCGTGCGATGTGGTCTATCTGTGGCTGATGGGTTATGGAGTAGTTTAAGTCCTCTTAGAAGGGGAAAGCGCTTTTCGTCATTTTGATGCCCAGAGATATGGATGTTTGACATTGGAAGAGAGACTTTGAACGTAATCAGCAATTCATTCATCAGAACTCAAATGCAGGACACATGCTGGACACTTAAGAATTTTACTAAAATGAAAACGTTGACTTCTCTCACATTCTCTATATATGTACATATTAAGATTTTTGTATATTTTTTTCAGTTGCGCTAACGTGACTCAATGAGGCGGTTACAAACAGCCAATTGAACCGACCAAATTAAGGGAGGACTTATTTTCCTGTGCTATCTTAGATGTGGTTAGAGGGTTGAGTAAGGCTCAGATAATTCGCCTCTTCGACCTGTTCTTCGTAATATACTTCGTGACCATTAGAATCGCAGAGGTTTCCGCTTGGAAGATCGACGCCAACTTATCTAAAAAGGTGTGAAGTCTAATGTAGTCGTTTTTCACGAAGGCCTCAGCCCCAGATCCTGCAATCGTCTTGGAGCCGCCCGTGAAAATCCGAGTACATTCCCTTCTTGGCTTAATTTTTGTTTACAGTCAGTCGTGGATACAAGAAGAGTCTGTCTGAGCGACGAAACTGGATTATTGGTGTCCTCGCATCAGACGGCATATTCGTGAGATTGATGTCATAGGACATGTGGTGCGCGAGGTCATCAACAATCCAGTGTGCGTTAAACCAGAGACCACTTCTTTTAAGTCGCCTCGATTGTGCATCCCATGATGTCAATGAAAAGAGGAGGGAGACTTATCAATGCATCACGAGCAGAGCTAGGCGTGCTAGGGAATGCCCCTGTGCCCCCAGTGAAACTTGGCGAAAGCAGCAGTTACGTGCTTCCGCGATAGCTTATTCCACCAAACAACTGATGCAAGGGAAAGGAGAAGTCTTATCGTGTAGTTTCAAACGATTTTGCCAAAAACTCCTTTAAACTATCAAAAAAACTGACAGCGCCTTGGAAGTTTTCGTGTCAATGTCTTTTCCAAAATAAGTGTTTTTTTATCTAATAAAACATCCAGTGAATGATGGCACTATTTAGTACTAGTTAAGTCAGACCGGTTAGATTCCTTTTCCTCGTGAAGAGCATTATGTCTTAAAGCCCATTCTTGGTACACCAGTCTCCGTCTAAGCCTTAGCATCTTTAGATTTGGATTTTCATGACTTTCATTGATATCTTGAGGAAAGTAGCTGTCAGTGGCATAGCTAGCATGGTTTGCCGATCGGTCGCCTACTTGATGGAATTGCATCTAAGGCATGCCTCGGAAGTCGTGATGAAGCGGCATCCGTGCCACATGGCCAACCAACGAAATACTCAACATTGAGTTTACCTCGCACCGTCGCTTTTCTCAGACTATTCCGGCGAGTAACGCTCACAATGGCACCAGATTGTTGAGCCTCTTTTTCCTTAATGTTGCCCGCAAGTAATTATCTCCTTTCACATGATGCAACAGCGGAGGAGATTCTGTAATGTCCCATTCCACGAAGAATTTCATAACGTCTAAAGATAATCAATAGATTTTGTCACTTAAGCCGCTTTCTAATGTCTTCGCAACCTTGGCGTCTCTGAGGTAAAGTCTGACCCTGATACCTCATTTTAAGCTCTAGCAAATTTTGAAATAGCTTTAACCAAATCAAAGTAGTCGCACGTACAACTTGCCAACTAACCAGCCATTTTTACGACGAATTCTTCTTTCAGTTGGCACGTCGTATTTCTCGGATGTTTTTCTATCACGGTTAATTGCGCCTTCTACGATTGTCGTCCGTTTTTATAGCTTAGCTTGTAGTGCAATCTGAGTACAATTTATTTCTTTAAGGACATTTTTCCAAAAGAGGAGAATATGAAGAAATGCGAAATCAAACCTAGCCGGTTTTAGATTCTTTGCAGCACGTCTGGTTTCTACATTTTCTCTCGCATTACACAACTCTTCAACTGCAGCTAAGATCTCATCAAAATTTTCTGCCAAAACTTTCACTGCAGCAAAATGAGCACTCCAAGGCGTTGTTGAAAGTTTTTTCACAGTTGATTTGCTGTGCTCTAGAAACACTTTCCGGCGATGAGTGGAAGCGGAAAAAAATGCAAAGAAATGTTCTCTCTACTGGTTCAAAGACTGAGTGTTGGTCACATAAATTAATTGAATGGAAGAAAATTGCCTTGTTGGTTTTTTCTTTAACAATATCATGCACTTCCCCATGAATACCGCTCCTAACTACTGCATTGTCATAACCCTGAAAACGACACATCATTATATCTAAGCCAAATTCCAAGAAAAGCGTAAATCAAAGACTGCTTTTTGCATGCTGCAAAATGATAAGTTCAATTTATGTGGAAGTTAAATCTCTAAGCTGAGTATCATTAAGACTTTGGAAGCATGGTTCCTCTTTGGAATCAGTCTTGCATGCAAATCAATTCACCAAAAAGTAATTCACCTTTTTTCTTCCGTCATATAGTGATCGGGTCTTGTCTGGCTTTAAAATCATTGGTTGTGTTTGTAGATTATATTCGATCCGGCATCTGACTGGTTGATACAAGTTCTTAGATTTTTTTTAAGAACTTGTGTATTTCTTTTGATCATATTGCACGTCCGCTTCTTCATATTATAATATTTGTATTGTTTTGAAATTATCTCGGCAATCATTGCTTTATTGCACACATTTTAAAAGTAATATTGTGTAATACGTTTTCTAAATTTCTTTCTACCAAATCGTGTGGTGTTCGTGCTTTTAATTCGTAATAGTTGACAAATTACAAATAAATAAAATATAATTTAGAAATTTTAATGATAAAGTTTATTGAAAGTGAAATGAGTGAAAATAGGAGACTGCATTTAGAAATGTTGTGACTGCCATGGTGCCTGCCTCTTTCGGGTTGCGACTGTCGACTGTCGATTAAGTCGCTGGTCGATAAATTTATCGATTGATTTCCCATTTGGTATTGTGTCACTCAATCGATGCAACCTTTGGCCATTATTTGATTTCTTCAAAAGACCTGAAACGGTGCCCGCCCCCAAATCGTTTTGCATCCATCGAAAAGCCAGTTGGGTATGGTAAGACCCTCTATTATAGCGTTTACAGGTAGTTTTTGACCGTTACATCCACGAGGGGCCGATCATGTTGCAAAATCACATTCTCATGCCTTTCGGCTTATATGTGTTAGTTGTAGTCGATATCGTGTCCCATCAATGGTATCGCCTCATAGTGCACCAATGAGAATAACTTTTGAACCCTGTATGCCTTTTTTTAGCGTCGATGTAGACCATGGTAGAACGGGTTCAACAGGATTTGCTTACTATCTTTTCTTCTTTGGGCTATCTTAGTATAGCTACTTATCGTCTCAAGTCACGATCCGGTCCAAAAATCTCGTCCCTTGATGTCTTTAAAGAAACAGTTCCGAGATAAAAAATTGCCTTTCGACATCACTTGGTTTCAACTTGTACGGCACCCAATCTCCTTGCTTGGTCCTAACAATTCTGTGACTTTACTTTGATTCGGTAAAGCCTCCAATTCCTCATTATCAAACTTGGTGGGCTGGCCAAGAGGCTCCTTGTCTTGGACGCTAAAATCACTACTACTAAGGCGTCAAAGCTACTATCTGTATGATTTACCGTTTGGAACATCATTAACTTCTACAAGCATTTGATGAGCTTCGACTGCATTTTTTTTCCAATTTAAAAAGCAAACTAGAGGTTCCCCCGAAAATGTGTTTATTTACGAAAAATCCTGTCATTATCGAAAAGGCAAGAAACAATGTTGATGCCTAAAACAGACGTTTATGTACACAAATGTCACACCTTTCCAATGAAATAGGTAATTGCTTCCAAGATCAGCCAGTTGGTGTAATTTTTTAAAACGGGTAGAATAAATTGGCACCTCCAACACTTTTGGTGTTTCAAATTCAAAATCATTACAATAATTTAGCCCATAAGGCACCAGGGCCGAGCATTTACAACAACTACTCGTGTTATACGTGCTACTGTTCTCTCCAGATTATTTTTTGCCGACTCCGAACGGCGAGATTTAAGAAGCTTTTCATAGCCAATTAGTACTCTTTGAGTCTTGTCAGCAACTCGAAAGAGGTGGTGCCGTTAAAAATGCGACGTGTTCAATCCGGGAATCAAATCCCGCACCTTTGGCAAGTGAGTCAACGCACTTACTCACGCCACGGCGACAACTTTGTTGTTATATACTCGTATGATGCCAATTATGTGTAAAATCTAATATATAACATCTGCCAAATAGTCGCCAGGAGGACACCTTTTCTAGAGAGACAGAGATACCTCTATCCGATGGTCCACATTTTTAATGACTCAGAGACATTGTTGAGGTTCCATGCTGTAATTGTGCCGAATTATATCATAATTTAGCTCTAGAATTGTTCTTGGCTTATTAAATGTTTCTTTTACCCAAGAAAGAAGTCCCTCGGTGTCAAATCACATGATCGTGGAGCCCATCAAAAATTCCCACGACTTGAGATAACGAGGCCAGTGAAGTTCTCATGCATCGTGCAGGCCCAAATGGTAACTCGTTTTCGAAGAAGTTTGTCCTGATGACACCGCCAACCCATTTAACGCACCATTTTTACATTTCCTATAGACCCAGTTTGCTGAAATTTGAGCACAATGCTACCGAATATAGGCACATTTGGTTGATTATGCTGACCAGACAAATCACGAAATGTACGAAATGACTTTGATTTGAACGATAATTTTTGTAACAAGCATCAGCACTCTCAACGCTCTGCTCAATTGTGTAACTCTCCATGGTTGAATTTGTCAAACACTAAAAAGAGAGAAATATAATATTGAACAGTAAGTTTAACGTTAACGTGTGACTCACAATCAACACTCTGCATTATGGTTGGACCATCCTCTACATTCTTCTGATTAAAGAAATGCCTTCTTTTGGGAATCCAATCCATGGACTTCGATTCGTGTCTATTTTCTATTTTTTCATTTTAATTTAGCTTTTAACCATTCACCAATCATGTTTTTACCTGAAAGCTGTGTAGGTCTTGTATAAACTTTTTGCACCTCCTTTTTGTTTGCGTCGTAACACATATGTATAACCTAAGCAATGTCTCTTCATGTAATCCACTTAAATCGCCATTTACTTCCAAACTTATAGAAAGATGCTTCCTTCAAGCAGCAGAAGCAATATCAGGCGGACCAGTTCTGAAACAATAATGGACAATTTGAAAGGATATTATGGTGAGCTGGATACTTACTGGGCTGGATATAACAACTCGAAGAAAACACAACTGCCACTTATGACACAAAAAGTATTCTAACTTGTAATTAAAAATCAATCCAAATCTGAGCCCCCAAAGGACCTGTGTTCGATTCACGATCTTCGAGTTAACCACGTTTGTAAAAAGAACATTTGTCAGAAAATCAAGTCACTTCAGTTTCCTCTGACGATGGAAGTAACTGCATCAGCAGTGAATTCGAAATTCGAATTATTGCATTTTTGTGCATCTTTGTACATCTATGTTTGTACTCACTGAATCGAGCAAATCTTAAATGGTTCCTTTCTCCAAGATGAAATATCCCCCGAGAAGTCAAGGAGTAAATCTTCGCTTCTCCAGTTCGAATTCTTTCCAATAAACAAATCAATATCGTGGTGGTGTTGCAACACTTATCTGACTTTCCACTTGAATAGTTTATTGCCTCTCAGTGCGAACAGTTGTAGTTCAGTAGCATCGCGGCGCATTGAAAGTCCCAAATCGTTCACTTTCTCCCCGAGTAGCTTCGACTAACTTCCCGTCCGTCTCCGGGTCCCATGTTCCGCAAATGTTTACACATTAAAATTCGAAATGAGAATCGCAAAGCAAATGAAATGTGCCAGTCCTTTGTTGGTCTTTTTTTTTTGTTCCGTTTCCACCCCCTCGCTGCCGGCGGCGGCAAGTTGGTCGGATTTTCGAATGCGTGCGGTAGTCGCGGGCTCATACATAGGTATATGCTCCTCCATGCGGCACATATGATGTGCCGGGGCGAGCAAATATTTGGCGATATTGATGGCCTTACTTTTCGGGGCGCCACTGCCACTGCCGGTGCCGTCAACGTCAATGTCAGCGCCAACGCCAAAACCACGCCACCATTGCCATTGCTGCCGCACAACCAACGCTCTGTCGATATTGGCAATTTATTAAATTAGAAACCATTAGGATGATTTGGAAATTGAAAAGAGCGAAAAAAAAACGAAAAACTAACGGGATTCTGTCAAATTATCGAACGACTAAACAACGGTTGGCCCGAGCGGATGCGTGATGTCTAGGCGGGCGTGGTGTACCCCGACTGAATGACGATGGTTTGGTTCAGACTCGTGTTGCAAGTTTACATTTCGCGTGGCTGTGTTGCGGGACTCCTGATGTGTTTATAATTGAATTGCTCACGCTCCCCTTGAAAAAGTTTAGAGCGGCAGCGAGTAAATAATTGACATCAGATAAGTTTCTAATTAATTAAGGCAAACGACGACGGCAAGCAACGTGTGCCCTTGCGAGTCTGTCACTAACTGAGCAACGCCTGAGGATTTTTTTTTTCATTTTGAACCCGACCTTTGACGGTGATTTATGATCGAAAATTATGTCAGATTGTGCGGTGGGCACTGGAAGGCTTTCTTTTGACATGTTATGTGCCAATGCGGGTTCTTTTTCTTCTGACAACATTTGAATTTAAAAAAAAAAATGTGTAGTGATCGCCGTAGCGTAGTGGGTAAGTGCGTCGACTCACACGCCGAAGCTCCCAGGTTCAATTTCTGAACTACACACCCCGCATCTTTCATGGCACCACCTCTGTCGAGTTGCTGACAACACTCAACAAGTTCTAAATAATTGTCTACTAAAAACTTCTCAAATCCCGCGTTCGAAGTCGGCAAATAACTGTATGTCCCCTGCACTCGTGAGAGAACCATTGCGTGCACAACATGAGTAGTTGCTTTGTTCAGTAGGTAAGGTCTTAATCATAAAGATTTTTCTTAATCATATGTACACACCGTGGAGACTCGTCGACATGCCATTCATCAACGTTCCAATAAACTTGTTGAAGTGCTGAGGATTGCGAGAAGTCCACACTACGCGAAACGCACCTGTTGGTGTAGTTCGAAGGACAATTTCCTTTTATTTTTGAAAAGAAGTTCGTGCATTCTGCCGAATAGTTACATCACACGTAACAATGCGGCAACTGGCTCCGCAAATCGACTCTAGATTAGATCTTCACACTAAGCAACTTCTGGAAAAGACCAGCGAGTTTCAAATCAATACGGATATCCTTTGTATAGATTTTAAAGTCGCATTCGATAGTATTCATTGCAAAGAGTTCTTTGACTGTCGGTTAAAATTTCCATTTTTGCATTGCCGAGGTCAGTGCGAGGGGAGGAGGTGTTAACACAAAAGGCGCCATCTTCTTCAAGGCTCTGGCTCTGGTTTCACGCACTTAAGATTCTGTTTGTACTTTGGGGGAGAGATATTCTCAGTTATTAAAAGTTATCACTTCCGTTTTTGTTTTCCCTTCACGCCCAAGCGTATTCCTGGAAAAGGGATTGCAGGTACATTTTTCTGTCAACAACAGAATGTAGGAAATTAAGTAAAATGCAATTATGCACCACACGTACCTCTGCCCATGATTATATTTCTATCGTGCGCTTGGGTGAAACTGGTGCTCAAAGAGAGAGCGCATACAAAAACGGCTTTGGGCTACTCACAGAAAAATGACATCGTTGCACTTACCTCAAACGCAGAACAGCTGAAGGAATCGTCTTGATGTGAACTATGACGAAAAAATATAATCTGTTTAGGAAAAAATTATCAGTAAAACACCACATTGAACGTAATGTGACAATTGACAGTTTTGAGATTTTAAGATGCTCAAGTCGCAACCAAAACAACTAGGATCCTAGTTTAGGTAACCAAAATAATGCTGTACGAACGCTTATGTGTCCAGTATTACCATACGGAGGAATAGCATTGTTCAAAAGAAATATACAGGAGAAAACATCTCTTGTAGATACTCTACAAGGAAGGAGTCACAGGATCCAGGCCTCCAATTCCAATTCACGAATCCGTAACGTAAAACTATGTGGTCACCAAACGTTGTTGAGATCACATCCTTGCACAGTCAATAATCAAAGCTGTATTGCGGTAGCCATTAACAGTAACATTCTGGGACAGACCAATTATTCCATCAACCCATAAGGACCACCAAACAGTCTGCTTTTTGTGGATGTAACGGTTTCTAAACATGTACTTGATGATTATCATCACTCCAGATACGTCAGTTTTGTTTAAACAAAGTTCGCTGGCAAACTTGTTTCGGGCAAAATTTCCACAATTTGGAATTTCAGGCATCAGTCTATTCACGTTGAAATGTCAAGCCAAACTTAACACAAACACTTGACAGCTGACAAAATTGTTGACAGTTAAGAGTTCTATGCCTCGAAAAAAAGCCATTTTCCTTGTCTATTTAAATTAATTTCAGAAATACATTCATTGTGTTTATTTTTCTTTTCTGTCTGTTATGTTTCTTCTAAATTCTGAAGTTATCGTTGAGAATTCTGTTTCGATGAGCTTGCGCTTCTGTACACAACTAGTTTTTGAACCTCAATTTCGATTAAATGCAATATCATTGTCGTTTCAGTCAAATATGTTCAGCCGACGATGGAGGGCATTATTTCTACACGAATTGGACAATTTCCTACAAAATGAAAAACATCTTCTCTTTGTCTTATATTACGCTGTCTACATAGGCCGAGAAGAAGTTTCACAATCATCCGCACTGTTCTCATCTCTAATGTATTTTCTGAACCTAGGTTATGATGAAACTGTCTGTGAAGTTTACTCTAAGATACGTCACCTTTTCCTTTGTTACAAGTGCTGTCTTGTGGATAATACTAACTTCAGCATTTTCTGGCTTTTCGGGAGCCTGTGCCCGTTTCTCTTTCTTTGGGATGAAAAGTGGTGATAATCCTGTTTTTACCATTACGGTGCAGTCTAGAGTGTTCGAAGGCTGTTTATACATCTTTTTAATAAAGAACCTCAGCAATTTTCCTGCACTTTTATTTTGTTTGTGTATTTACTTCTGTTCCAAAAACACATTTCCATGTACGTCCAATATCAAACTTTGCCTAAGCAAGTTTCTTAAATGCTATTCCATACTTAAGGTTTTTTTGTAGGGCACACTTTCAGGTATCTGAGTTCGTTCATGACTTAAATATGTATTGAGTTATAGACCCATCTTTCTTTTAGAGCATTTCTTCCATCACCGTTGCTAAAAATAACTATATTTTCCTTGTTGAGGCTCAAAGCTGAAATTGATCATCAATTGAAGCGACTGGGGTGATTGAGACATCATCACTTTATCGTCAGCGTAAAAGAAGAAGTGGGCCATTGCAAACTCGACATCGTTACAAATGCAGTCCGTTAAATTCTGTATGAAAAACGCAAATAGCAGAGAACTCAGTCCATACCCCTGTCGAATGCCGGATTTTGCTTTAAACCACTCAGATATTTCTTTTGCATACGAAACCCAACTACACAGATTTTCCAAACTTTCGTCTATCCACCGCATCGAATGTAACCCTAAAGTCGATGAAGAGGCTCTAAAATATTTCAGTCGAAGTTTTCTTCAGTACTCTTCAGCACAAAAACGTGACCGACCGTGAACTCACCAGGTCAAAAACCAGCTTAGTCTAATCCTTAATCTTTTTTGAGTCGTGGTTCTAGAATTGAGGAAAATTTTTTGTATGAGTCATAGGTATGTACATCTAAAACCAGATTTTCGTTCGTCGGTTCTTCATAGGAAATAATTACATAACTGGCGACAGTTTAAGAGGTCCTTGAAATGTTAATAGAGTGCAGTAGGTGTGACGTCTCAATGTTTCGTAAATTTGTTTCTGTTCAGCTGCCTTACCAGCCCCTTAAATTCGGTAGAATTCTTGTACTGCGTCAGAAATGACATGAGATCGTGTCTTCTAAGACTGAAAGAACTGTGGTGGGAAAACTACAGACAACTGATGAGAACATCAAACTAATGTCGTTTCTAACCACCACCACCACCATCTTCACTATAATTCATATTCAAATGCAAGTGAATTTCGGCAGATTCTAGAAACATCAGTAAGATCCACAATTGAATGCGACTGACCACAGAACAGGGACAAGAAACCAATCTGTCCTAAGAATTACTGAATTGAATTGAGTTGCGGCAAACCACATGCGATACAACCGGGCTACTGATTTTTGCACAAACAGGTTGTTCCTGTGCACGACTGTCCCTGGCACGGACCAGCCAAATAATTCATTCGCAAGCACATCCAAAACCCAGAGTGTATCATCCCTTCTGCATAATTAATTCTCCAAAAATTCCCTCGACTGTCTGTCATCCTGTGCTTCCCTACTCCCTGACATCATTCATCCTCATCGTGTCATGACTGCCCCCCCCCCCCTCCCCCGTCAACACACTCGATGGCTAAGCAACGACACAAAAGTGACGGAAAAATATTTCGAAGATGATGACACCTAACACACCCCAGAGCGGTGGCCGCGGGAGAGAGGAGAAACCTCGGAGCATGTCCTGATCGCACACAGCCACTGCCACCGTTAACATGGGTGACAAGTTGTAACACGGCGGTGTTCCATACCCAGAAGTAGTCCAGGCAGGGCGTCATCCATGCATATGCAAGCCCAGAGCTGCCAGGATTCAACAATAACAAACAGTCATTTACAGAAGCACATTGGCCAATGGATCGGCTGCAGCGGCAGTGGTGTTAGACGGCCAGTAGCACTACCGGCTCCACCGGTGTGCGCCAGGCCTGGGTGTACACTTGGTTGCAATTCATGAATAAAGAATCGCCCGACTAGCTCTCCATCTGCTCCTGGATTGTGGGCACTGGGGCTGGCATGCAGCATCGTTTTGCATGCTTAAAACGTTTTTGTCTTCCTTGTCTCTGGGTTGCCGGCGCTGGGCAGTCGGGTGCATTGTTCGACTAGCAGCCGACGTCCTTCCTTCCGGTCCAAAGGATTGATGCCTTCCGTAGGAGCCACATTGTGCATGATACACGAATGACATCAGCACTCTCACCAATGGAACGCCACTCATAGCGGACACAGCTTGTGGAAAATTATGACTGCTCGAAAATCTGACCATCCCTGCGACCTTCTTCGGCCAGAGTGCGTGCTTCTTCGGAATTCGTCTGTCAGATTGCATTTTAATATCACTCCCGGACAGTGGGGTGTGCGGGCGACCGTGCCGTGTGATGCGAGGGAATCCAATTACTGCAAAACCATTCCCTGCAATTGTTTAATTCGTTTGCAAACTCCCGTCCGGCAGTGTATCCGCTTTGTATGCGCTGGCTGGCCAGCGCCAGCGTCTGCTGCAGGCCCATTGTGTTGTTGTTGCTGACAGTCAGACAAATTGCTCTGCCCGTTATTTATATCATCCATTTAAAATTCACCCATTCTCCGAGGCGGGCAATAAAAACGAATTAGAAGACAACAACAACGGTGACAACTATAAAAAATAAACATCCCGGACGGGGGTTGAAAAAATGCTAGAAACACTGGACGATTGGATTGGAAAAAAAAATGCGAAAAAATGGGAGAAAAGTAAATATTCGCCAACCGAGCGACGACGATCCGGTGGCATAGCGAGCGGGCGGTGCGGGTGGCACTAAATCTAAGTGATATTGTGCGCGAAAGCGGCGCGGCTGCAGGCGGCTGTAGCGCAAAAAGTGACGGACTGCAAATTGCCATGTGATTGTAGAAATTTGTTTGAGGACAGTTGGTTATAAAATATGTGCAAGTTGAACGAACATTTTTTCGCGAAATTTAATTCGTAATTCGGTTGCTCTGATGTGCTCGCACGAAGGGCACAGGATGCGCGTCGCTGGATGGTCAATGCAGGACATAATGTGTAGGGTTTTATTGGCTCTTTTTTCCGGTGGTGGAGTTCCAAGTTTATCATTAAGTGGGTGGCTTTCGGTGGTAATTCTGGGGTGAAGGTTGCCCACTTGACTGAGGGGTGATTTAAATGGGACTCTAAGGTTTTTTTTGGTTTTTTTTGGCTTCGACACAGATTTGAGGCTGTTCCGCATTGGACAGATGCGTTTATTCAATTATGCGCCAATTTCAGTTGTAACTCACGTTCTCGTCGGACTTGATTATTCCCAACACTCGACATTGATCGAAATGTTTGTTAACAATTCTGTTTCGTGAGTAAACTATTCAGGCCACAGCAGTGAATGGATTAATAGCTATTTCTGGCAAAACTCAGCATGCTCTGGGCACTTGCCTCTTTTCAAAGAGAATTTTTTTTTCGAACGCTCTCTCCGGCAGGCGACAGATGTCAAATGTTGGACATTCTTTTAAATTTGACGGATGTTATATATTGTTTATGAATGTAAATCATTGTACACGTTGAATTTGTTTTTGGAAATTTAAACAAGAATGGTTTGGTTACATTCTGTTCACAGTCAGAGGGATGCACGGTATATCCTCAGACATCACATGTGCTGTGACGAAACATGGTGAATACAACAGGACAATGATCCTATGTTCCTATGAATGTTTACCGCTCCGAAGACATTGGAAAAAAGCGACGTAATTTAAATCAAACATTTGTTGAAATATTTCTAGAAGTACTCGTAATTTCCGTCACTATAATTAGAGTTTTACTGAGGATTAATATCGTGGCAATACATACACACTTGTGCAGATTTCGTTGTGATGCGTACAAAGAATGTAAACTTTACAAAACGCCAAATCTATCAAATTTAAAATTATTTGAAAAAATTAAGATTCTGTTCGCCATTAGTACTTCTCGAAGGCTCGAAATGGAATTATGTACATATATACTCAAAAATTGAATTCCAATAAGTTGCGTTACACTACAGCTCACAAGGGTAAAGGATAACTACACGAGTGCAGTTGGTGGCTTATCTGATGATATGTAATGATGACGGCCTAAAGTCCTACAAAATAACAGCAGAAGTTCCACAGGGATCAGTCTTCGGACCTCTAGTGCAGAATATAATGTATGATGGGGTTGTATGACTTCTTCTTCTTCTTTTACTGGCGTTACAGTCTCGTTCTTCGACAAGTGGAGTGGAAATATTCTGCTTTGTCGACGATATCGCTATCGTCACTGTGGCAAAACACTGCGAAGATATGGGGCTGTAAATAAAGGCTCAAAAATGACGGTCTGAAACTTGCGGCCCACAAAACCGGGCAACTATTTGGAGATCAGAAAATTAGGTCCAAGGAGTGTGTGAAGCACCTTGGGGTTATGCTGGACAATAGTCTCTCCTATAGGGAACACTTAAAGTATGCCAGTAAGAAGGCATCACATGTACAAGGAGCACACTCTCGAATCGTTCCAAATATTGATGGACCGGGTTAGAAATCAGAATCCTAATCGGTGATCCTACGTGAGTTGTCAGTTTAGTTCTCCTATATATAGCTCAGATTTGGATTAGAGCACTTACCTCAGGGCGACTGACGCGTTCCGACTCACCTCAATACAGACTAACAGTGGTTTCTGGATAATTCCTGATGAAAAGGGGCAAGTCGTAGCAGACGATCGACATTCTTGCAGATGACTTCATGAGGTTGCACCACCGAAGAAATCCCAAACCGGCACAAGCAGATCTTGTAAAAGGAGGAACGTAGCAAGATGGGAGGCCTTCACAAAAGGAAGCATATACTCATTCTCGTCATCGAGACCTGGACATCAAGTTCGGCAGGGGGCTAAAACTAACAATTTTCATAGATCCTGTCTGGACACATAAGTTACTGAAAATATCGCCGCTGTGTGCAGAATGTCCAAATGGCGTGGACGACACATGAGCACGCAGTTTTTTTTTTACTGCAGTGTCTTTGCGCACGAGAGACACAGCGAGCGCCCATAACATGATCCCCCACCTTGATGAGATGCTCACTCATCTCGAAAGTTAATTTTAAACTAAAGGCGGGCCAAAACAGAAAGGGTTTCCCTTCAGAACGGGGGACAAGTCGCATACGAACCCAGAAAAGTATTGGCTAACGGCAGATCTGTTGGGCGTGTAGTGGAAATGCACTGGGTATGGGTAAGTATTATAAATCGAGCATCTCCCGTCGAGAATCGTATGTGCTCGCAGCTTGGGCTGACTGCTAGTATCTGAGAAAGCTAACCACATCCTTGGACAAATCCCAAAAAAGGAGATCTACACTTTGTTCGCGATTCGGCGTGCAATGTGTCTCTTAAGAATTAATGCAATTCCGAAATATTATCGCCATATTTTGACCTTCCATTTAGACAAGATAAGAGAGCGTCGCAGTAAGTAAACCAAATTTTGTGAAACTTTGGAAGCAAAAAAAATGAAAAAAATCTATCCATTCATGGGCAGACAATGAACACTCCGGACACATAAGTAGCCTGAACGATGCTAGCGAAAGAAGCTCGATGTTTGGGCGTCGCATCTACTACCAGCGTTAAGCTTAATGAACTATCTTAAGGCCAAATTTCAGGGCTGTACCTTAACCACTGTATATTTGATTTTGTTTCCTTTATTAATATACATCCACCTTATATTGAAATTTATGACAGGACTGAAAGCGGATTTGTTCAGAGAGAGACATGTTGCGCGCTGGATCTGCCCCCTTTTTGACCACAGACAGAATTGGTTGCAACATTGAATGTGTTACATCCAATTTCGCCCTCTTCCGCATTCAATCTACGATCAAGTGGGGGACTCAGCATGACTTAGCATATTCATACGTACATTAGCGGGAACCACCCATCCTTCACAACAATGCATAATTGCGATGACCTGATTGCGAAGAAAATAAACTTGAATCCTTGTAACCGATAACATTAAGCTGCCTTAAAGATACATCTCGCCCTGCACGTGCAACATATATTTACAGACAGAAAGCCCCTAACCGGGATTCCACCCGCCCCTAATCCCTGAACCAGTATCATGAAGGTATGCGCTCGCCAGGAACCGCAATTTGTGCGAACCAACAGAGGCTGGCTTATTTAGAAAATAATTAAACCATATTTAATTCGGATGCGACAACCGCAGTCGACGGCGCGGGGACCCGGTTCCGTTTCATTTTGACAGTAATAGCGCACTTATTTTGCGGTGGCCGGTATTATAATGCTCTTTGGAGGTCATAAATTAAGTTTGCCGGGCTGAAAATGGGACAACGGGTTGGGGGCAGCAATGTAACGAACACGGGGTAGCGCAAACACACACGAGTATGCGGTTGCAATAACATTATTGCACTTAATTAAATTCATGGCAATCTCCTGGAGGACGTAGCAGCCACTGTTACACGAGTCAGCGGCTGCATCGACTAAGTAGTCCTCATCTGAAGAGCAATCGCGGCAGCCGTGACAGTGCTGGAGCGAGTTGCCACTCACTGGAATGCTGTTAAGTGCGGTTTTCACAAATTGTATTCAACCGATGGCTGGATAAGTATATCCTTGGATTCCGGTTCGCATCTGGGACGGGATGTCGGCGGTTATTGTGACTTAAGACCGTCCACAGATTGGGGGAGCGTGCTGATGGGAAATTATCCAAGCAGAGGTATTTCATCTGGAAAGATGACGTCGGTATTAATTTGATTTTCATTCAGTGAATTTTCGCTTAGTCCACATGAGGGAGCACAGGACATGTAGAATGAGAAGAGCTGCTGTAGGATGTCATCGAATGGTGAACATTTTAAAACAATCGTTCTCTGGAGTGAAATTGAAGACTTCTGAGTGCTGAGTAGAAACATCTGCAAAACGTAAATATTCAAATTGATTGTGTGGAGTCACTGAATTTGTAGGCGTCACCCTGCTGGAACTATGAGAGTGGTTGTAGAAAGTGTGTTCATAAGTTTCGCTACGTCCAATAACATCCGTTTTCACTTGTTCATTCATGTGTAAGGAAACTTTTGTTATAAAATTCATTGAATCATTTCAAACTAAACTTTTGCCGAAGGCAGAGGAGGCAAGTGTGATCCTCACCGCTGACCATGGGCTAAACTGAATGGCTAATGAGAGATTGATTAAAATGAAACCTTCATCGACATTTCGCTCCGTTTTTACCATGCAATGAAGAACTTTTAATTTTCAGACGGTGGAAACTAGATGCTCGTGTTGTACAAAAGTGTATGTAATTTATAATGTTCTATGGACTTGTGTATTTAGTGTGTCAAAGTGTAGTTGGGACCAGGGCCCAGCTTCATCAGCAAATACCCGTCTTCTTCGTTCTCTCACGAAATAAATAAATGTAGGTCTGTAGGTAGAAAGTCTGAAAGATGTCATTCAATGATAGCTTGAAACAGACGTCGATTCCATCAACCGTTTGTAGCACTAAAACGATATAATCACCAAGCCAAGCACATTGGAGTTTTTTTCAAAATTCGGTTTGCTTTCCATTGCGCAAATCTTTTTAATTTTTTCACAGAGTTACTAATCCGTATCTAAATCGGCCAGTCCTTAACATTACTCCCATGCACTCGAAACCACTCATTTAATACTTCGTACTAAGATTTACTCCAAGTGCATAGATTCTAAACATGTAAGTTTGAACCCAGAAGTACGAGGTCTGTTCAAATATGAAGGTGATTTTTCAAGTCTTGGGGGCGCGTACATTCGATTATCAATTTTTTTATTTTGTTATGTTGGTATACTCGTTTCGAACATATTTTTACAGTTTCAGTTGCAGAGCATATTTTTATTTTTTTCATGGGAGGCATACAATGTTAGACGAGTTTTGTGTGTCCGGCTGCTGTTGAAAAAAAAATGGATCCAGGAATTTGCATTCAATTTTGTGTGAGAAATGGAATTAATTGCTCAGAAACACTTGAAAAGACGGTGAGAAAATGTTCAAGTTGTATAAGTTTTTCAAAAAAGTACTAGAAGATGTGAATGGCGACGCTCGCCCTGGACGGCCCAGCAAATCAACAACGGCTGAAAATTTTGAGAAAGTGAAGAAAATTTGTTTGGAGAATCGTTGTGTCACAATTAGAGAAGTTGCTGAAGATGTCGGCATATCGGTTGGTTCTTGCCATGTAAGTTTTTCGGAAATTTTGGGCATGAAGCGTCTGGCAAAGAAATTCGTTCCAAAATTGCCTTATTTCGACGTAATTTTTCGGCCAAAAACAACACAGTTATCATGCCTCAGCGACTGTTTCTGTTTTCTGTTCCAAAATTGAAAACACGCATGAAAGGACAGTGATTTGCGAAAATTGAGGAGACACAAATCAAATCACTCAGAGAGCTCAAGGGCATACCACAAAGTGCATATCACAACTGCTTTGAGGAGTGTAAACAACGCTGGCACAAGTGTATTGTATCTGCGGGGGACAACTTTAGGGTGGACAAAATAGAAATTGATGAATAAATAAATATTTTTGAGAAAATCGAAAATTTACCTTTTGTTTTAAGCAGACCACGCAAAGGGAGGATAATTATGAAGGACTTGCATTAAGGAGCTCAAATCTTCGATCCCCTTTTGTTTGATCTCTTCATCAATGCAACAACCGCCACCGTCATGATGTACCGGGTTAGGGGTGAATTTTTAATTAAAACAATTTTCACATTAGAGATATTTTCCCATTCTCCTTATAGAAATTTTGATAAGACGAGTTCTGCTGGCTCTACCGGCAGGTAACGCCACTATTACAAAATTTAGTTTCGTGTAGTCAGCTACTGTCAACATTTCAACTGAATAAGACTTGTAGCTTTGTTTTAATTGCGTTTGAAAGAGGTCGTGTCTTTGCGTAAGCTTACCCATGAAAATTGTGTTTCATGTCATGCATTCTTGTATTTAGCTACTGTCCAAATTTCAGTTGACTAGTAGATTTGTATTGATTGCGTGTGGAAACAAGTGTGTCTACGGATTTCAGTACCATGAAAAATATGAGGGGGTGGAGAATCAAATGTTAAATCAAAGAGCGCCTGGGCGCTGTGTACAGTGAATCTTCTAGTTCCAAGACGACGGCCAAAATTTAGTTTAAGAAGTTTCAATGTGGTTGCATTCCGTTTTATGATGAGCAACACCTATGGTTGTGTTTTAAAAAGGTCTAACACGGAGAGAAACATGAAAACTCGTGTTGGCAGACAGCCGATTAAGGTGACCAAGATAGCTGAGACGAAAGACAGAGACTCCTTCGGATTGAGCTCATCGCCAAAACTATTCTGAAGTAGTCTCAGGGGTAAGCTTGTTGTTCAAAGTCAACAAGCATGGCGGAGCCAGCATCAGAGTAGTGTTTGACGATTCTTGAGCTCAATCCGAGAGAGTCTCTGCTTTGTTTCATTGTAATCGACGAAACATGGATCCATAGGTACAGTGTTAAGGAACAGTGTTTCAAAAAATTCGAAGCCTGTGCTATCGATTGAAAAGGTGATGGCCCCCGCTGCGATTCCCACACCTTGATGTACATATACCGATTTCTTGGAAAAGGACCTAATCGACCTAAATTGGATTAAAAATATGGTTACACTTGGGGAAGTGTTCTTCCATCATGACACCTGAACCGTCCAATGCACAAATTGGTCGAAGCAAAGCCCCGTCAATTGTATCCTGTAGATTTGGCTAAGCTTGATTTCTTTTTGTTTTCAAACTTTAAGAAGTCACTCGCAGGGCAGAAAGAGTCAATTATCGCAGCATTCCTTGCATACTCCCGGAAAAAATATTTTTCGGATGCGTTGAATGATGTATGGATGCATTTCTGGTAGCAGAGAATTTGTTTTCCAAAGGAATCATCCACTTACTGTCCTGCTACAAATACCGCTCACACACCAAGGATGTTTCTGCGACAACAAGCTCATTCCCTTTGCTCAACGTCAACTTGTAACCTTATTTTCCCATCAACCATGGCTATGAATATGCAAAGAAAGAAGTCGTTCTGGCCACGAAATAAGTTGTTGAGCTTGTTTAAGTGTCGGCCATAGCCGATTAAGCGTTGTCTTATTCTATGTCGAACACGTCAACTGAGAAAATAATCCTTTTAAGCTGTCACAGCAATCATCTGTTTCGGAAGGACTTTCATTTCAAGTCAGGTGCTCGCTAAACCCATTTGAGTTCCCATGAGACAGTTGACATTTGCACAGTCCGACACACAGAGTCTGTTTAAAACCGAAAATTATGAAATACCCACAGGCTTGCGTCTCATACCCTTCGGCCAGACGGTTCTCATAGTTTTAAAGTCAAATTTCATCGGGTCTCTGACACACAGTACCTGCTACAATCTGCAATATTACCCCAAGGCTTTTCAATAAACTCATGAAAGCATTCCTCCATCTCCGTCCGACCAGCACAAGCAAGTAATCCGTTTAATATCAAAAAATATTATCCCATCCGAGTGGAAATTGACGAAAGTCATCCATTTTCTCTTCAATCGGATGGCGGGGCAAGAGGATGTGAATGGAGGGAGCGAGGAAAGACAAAGAAATTCTCTAGGTTCCCCTTACCCAGGAGACGAAAAACACAACAAGAAGATTCGTTTTGCTGAAGCGAAAAGTTGTCCCCCACGCGCCACTCCCGACGATGCCCCCACCGAGCCCAAATTGTAAGAACATCCCCAAGTAAATATAGATGACGAGCACTGAGCTTGTTTAGGAGGTTTTTTACTCTCTCCCTGCCTGCTTTTCAGATCCACATTCACAGTGCTAAACAACTCAAGAGAAGATGGGGTGGCTGGTGGCGGATGGAGGTGTTTCTCAACCCGTTGCAGCAGCAGTCTACAATAACAAAACCAAACGAATAAGCAGGCAAAATGTATCTCGAAGTACTCTCCTCCCTCAGCAGCTCATATCCGCAATAACACTCGTACACTTCTGCCCCGTCCCGCGATAGACCATGGGGATGGGTGGCTTTCAAGTATTTCGATCCGTTTCTGCTGTGAGCTGGGCTGAAGTGAGTAAGTGTGCTGAAATTTATCCGTCCATTATGGGCTAGCATGCAAGTCACGAATTCACTTTATATTCACATTTCCAGGCAAGGCACACTGATTTCTTCTCTGGCGGCAGTAAATTTCATAAAAAAGGATTTTCCGCAAAAGGATAGGGAGCTGTCGACCGACGACGCTGGGAAACGGTGGTGGGCAGAAGGGCCGAGCTGTGAGCATGCATGGGTGTCCTGTCCTCTCACTCAGACGGCTCCAGCTAAAATATATATCTCATTTCGCAGTCGTAATGAGACCGAGAAATATTAGCCTTCACGCGATTCCAGGGTATCCTGTAGGGCGGCGGATGTGAATCCTTGGAGTCTTAGTCCCCACCCTCCATCCCATCTGACTGAGTGTCGTAGATCTCGACGACGTTGGTCACTCGACGCACATATCGTGTGCTCGAGTTACACATGAACACATCGACACCCAATGAGGCGGGATTTTAGGGAACGGGGACAGGCTAGCACAATTTCTCTTTGAAGGGATGTGTGCGGGCAGTTTCAAAAGTGGGAGACCCTTCAGTCGCATACACGCCCAGAACCGACTAACCAATAGATTGACACCAATGATTAATGATTTCGGGGGACATTAATATGAATTGCTAAGCGGGGACATGATGGACAGACACGTGTGCCCCGGGGGGTGGGAAGCTGCTTCTGTATGATTTTTTTGGCACTTGAGGTGTTCACGCACTGATGAGGATTCAGAGTTCGGGTGTTCATTGTCTGCGAATGAAGCACGTCTAGGTGGATCCGTTTTCAAGGTTACATGAGATGATTTATTCGAATCCGAAGGGTTTCGAATAAATCATCTCCGGGCGAGAAGAAAGAGTGATTGGCTGTGCAATGTTCTGTAGGCTCTCGGGCATTGGGAAGACTTACAACTGATATAAAGCCTTAAGAGAACTTGTAGTCGAAGGTGAAATATAGAATGGATGAATGGATATTTGGGGAATGTATGTCTTCTGGAGCCCTTGACAAATTGATGAAGATTAAAAAGGACGCAACGAGCGAGTGACCGCTGGGCAAAATGTGTGAATTGTGTAGCTCAGGAGTGGAGAGAGCGACCACCTCCGATGGAGATCGATTGAATCCTTCGACAACCTTGAGGGTTGTAGATTGTTGTTGCTTGAGGAGTTGGATTAAATTGGTGAATATCTTTGTCTGTCAGAGAATGAATCCCGCTAAGTATGAAGCCCATACTTCGTAGTTTTTTGTTGGACATTAATATTTGTCAAAGATGAATTGGGTGGCTCTGCAATCCTTGTTTATCGATACTCACTGCACTATGATAGTTGACAGCAACTGCATAATGTGGAAACTCTCAAAAATTTACGACGGTTGATCAAAGTACAGGTAGGAAGTTGAACCTATACCTCCCACACAAGAATCTTTCTCTCTGATAAGACTCTTATTCCTCACATAAAGTACAGAGTCAGCAGGTATGAGGTGCGATGGGAAAAAACTTCAAACTATGGCAAATGTTTTTTTCCAGTATTCTCCTCTCTCTGCATTCTATATTCAGCATTTTCTTAAACGTTTCGACATCTCGGAGATACTTATCGAAAGCCACATCCTATCCCCAAACATCTAAGATCTCCTAAAGGAAAAGAGGCCTGCAGCAAGATATCTAACCTTAGCCATCGCTTTCATGACCTCCGTTTCCTTGCACAAAACGAAGGCAATCCAATTGCCTTAAATGAATCCTTTGGAGAATAATCTCTCGTTTGGCGGGGAAGCACTTTCTTGGAATCCACTTACAGATCGACAAAACGATAAAATTAAATCACTACCAAGTCATTACCGATGCCACCCTATCCTCGATTCAGTCGTCCCTGAACCGTTTTATCGCCTTCCTCAACGACAATTGCCGATGCGATTCCATTTGACATTTACATGCTTCTAATTTCGATGCCCCACTGGCGCGCCCCCTGGCCATCCGTTCCGAAGTGTGTCAGGCTCAGGCTCAGTGCGGTGCTGCCGACTCCTAATAAAATAATTAAATTTTACTGCCCGCAAAGTGTTGCGGGTAAAGGCGTGGGAGCGGCCTGCGTCACTCCATTCACGGCGCGCTGTAGGCGTGTGAGGATGTTCCATCAAAAAATAAGAACAAAATTGACGACGGAGAGGGGCAGAGTACGCCTGAAACACAGCGGGTGGTAATGTGTGAGTGGGACGCACGACGAGATTCGGGGGAAAATAATCGGACAATGTGAAAACATGTTAAGCGAAATTGAGCTTAAACCAATGGTGTATAAAGTTTCACAAACTACAGGGCGGCAGAGCGGGTGCTTTCTGCCAAGTTTGGCTGCAACACGAACACATGTTGTCTGGCGTGTAGTATAGCAGTATTCACCGAGAGATGGGATATTATGCAAATAGCAAAGCCAAACAAATTTGGTTTTAATTTGGAAGAGTTTCCACATGAGAACTATGGCGGCAATATCGTGTATCCTTGCGGTGTAAGTTAATGCAGGAGGTACCTGTGTATATACTCCATGGGTGTGGTCGGGGTTTTCCATACGTGGTGTACTTTAACGAGGGATGAGGATGAGGATGAGGATGAGGATGAGGATGAGGATGAGGATGAGGATGAGGATGAGGATGAGGATGAGGATGAGGATGAGGATGAGGATGAGGATGAGGATGAGGATGAGGATGAGGATGAGGATAAGGATGAGGATGAGGATGAGGATGAGGATGAGGATGAGGATGAGGATGAGGATGAGGATGAGGATGAGGATGAGGATGAGGATGAGGATGAGGATGAGGATGAGGATGAGGATGAGGATGAGGATGAGGATGAGGATGAGGATGATCAAACATTCTGATCGGTTTCCAAAAATGCATCCCTTGTCCTAGGCACCGACCAATTAATAAAAGTCACTCACACTCGATTGAGTTGTCTGAAAAACATCGCTTTGACAAATTTATGTCAAACAGTAAAGTGTCATTCAAATTCGACTTAACAAATTTACTCACTCCCGCCACGTCTTCATAACGACGAAGAATCAAATAGAATCCTTTGTAAGCATTGTTCAGTTTGTCTGCTCCCGGCATTGCCAGCCTCGGCATCCCTCGTCAAAATAAAACGTAATATCTGACACAGTAGCGACAGGAATCTGAAAAGGAAACCCCTTTTCACATCTTGCTGCCTTCACCTTTTGCCTTGCCGCCTCCTCTTGTTTGAACTCGCATCTCCGCACCACCGCACTCAAGGTCTAAAGAATTCTTCATCCGCAACGCGCTTCCTACGAGGAACCGTTTTATATCAAATAACGCATCGGTTACTGTGCTTGCACTCGCGAATCACTTTTCGAAAACTCCACACGCCTCAGAGAATTCTTCAGTTAAGGGGGTTTCTCTTTATGATGTCCCTTCACCCCTTGCCACATACAGACTCGTACGGTCGTTTGTGCAGAGCAGCTCTTCTGGCAAACACTTGACGTTAAGCACTTTCAGATTAAGCCCCGCGGATACTTTAAGCCGTGCGTTCTCTCTCTCTCTCTCTCATGTTCCACCCCCGAACACTTCCGATCAAAGTACGTGCGCGTCTACGAAATCCTTTTAACATATGCCTCGTTCTCGCCACATATCCTAGGAATGAATATGGACAAAATTAAAGCACTACGCGGGGGAAGAATAAAAAAAATATCGCACAGATCCTGTATTAGGATGCGACCGCATCCTTACTATAAATATGTTAACGAAAGCAAACAACGAGCGAGCAGTTGAAGTTTGTATGCGCTTGTGTGGGTACGTGGGGAAGTGGGTGGAGTGGCTTCGTTGTCCCCATCACCCCTCGATAGCCGACGACCGTTCTCGTTCGCACACATGCGGTACGTGTAATCGATGTTGCGCCTGAAATCGCGGAAAATCATTTCCGCTTCCTCATGCATAATTTGCAGAGCGTATTTGAAAACTCAGTCGAGGATGAATATCATTGCTGCGGCACACCGCAGGATACCAATGCAACGGCTGCAACGACTGCCAGTGAATTGTGAAATTCTCTCCCGGCTGAGGGGAAGTTTCTGCACTTCGTCCACAATGGGAGTAGGCAAATGTTTAAAATGCTGCACGTCCGATGAATTATAAAATCGCTCTTGAACTGAGGTGTGATATTGGCACTGCGAGCAGTGGGCGATTGTAGTGGGTTGACGTCTGTAGTTGAAATGTGTCGGTTTGCAGTAGTTTGAAAGCCTAATTGGAAATTCTACGAAATACTGAGCCAAAGTGTGGTGGCTGCGGTGACTGCTTAACTACTGTTGGCTTTGTGGAAATAAAAAAGATCGTGCACACACAGATGGCGTGTCTCTTTCCTTTGCTCTTTCCCACCCTCTTTTTCGACCACTTTTGCTGTGCAATTTTTTCATATGCGTCGTTTTTGATTACGTTTCAGCGTATGTTGTGAGTGCATCGACACACCAGGTCCTTTACTTTAAGCCATCTTCTATGAAAAACTTGTATGTATGTTCAATTCAGAGCCCTTTCGTAGTTGGAATTCTGAGAACTTCCTTGTATGTCTTTAAACTAAGCCAGGCAAGGTCTCCTGATTTCAGTTCAGTCGCTTCCCTCCGCCAAATCATGTGGCATCAAATGTCCTACTATTCGGATCACAAGCATTATTGTGAACAATTGGAAATGGTTTGTTGAGAGACCCCGAGTGTGAAACTTTTTCTTACGCTTGTGGCGGATCAACATCGGGGGATGCCTCCAGCCCTTCGTTTTCAAACTACTTTGACTGTCCGGAACGTTCTTCGTCCTTTAAGTGAATGATGGCTTATAAGCCGTGAAAATGGTGCCTACAAGCTTCTAAAATTCGATGACTTTAGACTGCTTGAAATAAGAATCACCACAGAAGTTCTTTTTTTGGCATGAATCAATCGAATAACTCAGCATGTCTGAAACTATATGGCATTGCCTAACAGGAGAAGTATTCAAGTTACGTCATCTCTTGTAAAACCGGAAAAGTGAATCAAAAATGTTAACTTTTTACGATCGGCTCTGGATAGTTTTTGTTTTATAGTACAAACCAAAACAAATTGAATTTGAACCCACTGTCAAATGAAATTACTTCAGCTGTACGTTGAAACGTTCATTGTGCCATTCCTTGCGTCGTGTACCTCACCGTGAGCAGATACTTTGACGTTGACGCAACACGAAGGTAAAGAAAATGTGAATGACGACGCTCGCTCATGCCATATGATTATTTTTGAAATTTTGAGCATGAAGCAAGTTGCAGCGAAGTTCGTTCAAAAATTGCTGAATTTTGATTAAAAACATAATGTCGCATGAGCACCGCTCAGGAACTGTTCGGTGAAGTCAACGGCGATTTTCAGCCATCGTAGTCACCAGATTTGGCCCCCTGCGATGTTTTACTGTTCCCAAGATCGAAGAGACAAACGAAAGGACGGCGGTTTGCGACTATTGAGGCGTAACAAACCGAATCGCTGAGAGAGCTCAAGAGCATACCGAAAATTGGAAATTGGAAAAAACGCTGACACAAGTGTATTATATCTGTGGGGGACTACTTTAAGGGCTACAAAACAGAAATTGATGAAAAAAAATATTTTTTGAGGAAACTAAAAAATTTGCTTCATTTTTTGAACAAACCTCGAATGGGTGCCACACGAGTTAATGCAGAAGTATCTCATGGACCAAACTTCTTTTTATAAATCGCAATAAAATCGATCCATTTTTGAAGTGGATGACAAAAAACGAATCACTTTCGATAAAATCAAGCGGTCGTGGCCAAATGGCAATCAGTCAAGATAGTCCTGTCTGTCAATCCAAGCCATGATTGACTACCAGGAAGGCTTCGCTCTGTGTGTGGTGGATTTGGCGGGGAATCATCGACAATGAACCACTATTCTCCAATTGAACTTCTAATTCGATTGCGTGCAGTCAACAATTAGACCGCCTGAAGAAAGCAATTGCTCACAAAAGTTCGGCTTTGGTCAATAGAAGGATACGCCAGGCCACACATGCCGTTACTCGTCAGAAGCTCCGTCAGCTCGGTTTGGAAGGCTCTTGAGCGTCCACCATATAGTCGGAACGTAGCACCAAGTGATTACTTTCTGTCAATGGCGAACGATTATTGTGATGAAAAATTCGCATAAAAAGAGTTATGCGAAAATCGGTTGCCACAGTCTTTTCTTTAATCATAAGAACCAAGGTTGTAATGTTAGAGTGACAATAAAATTATCCTTAAAGTGATAAACAGTTAAAGAACAAAATGGCGCATATTTTACTTAGATCGGATCGCTCTATAAATACACTATTTCTAATTACAATTTCCCTTCTTGTGTCATTCTGAGAATATTGTTTTTAATTTAACGTTTTTGAGTTAGCAGATCTTTTTCATAAAAGCTATTCTTATTCAAAAATTTTAAGTAGGTTTCCCTAAAAGTAGCAAATTGTTAGTTTCTTATCAAGACGAAGATAAAAGTCCAGTCTTCTAATTTGACTCTCTGAAGTTTGTCCTGCATCAAATTTCACTGTTGAAGGGCCCATACAGGGGCTTTTTGATCATTCTCGGTTCTTAATGAAAGGAACCGCACGCAATCATGTGACTGGAATTCATTTTAACATTCCCCCCTGCACCGCAATTCATCCGGTTGCGTTGAATGCAATTTCATTTTTCATGCGACAAAGCAATTTCCCCAAAGAATGTCCAACGATGAGTTTAAGTAGATACACATGCAACATCATCCAGCACGACCACAGTGCATTCCTCGCATTCTGCCTCATGATGGCCAAGATACAGGAATTCTCCTATCGCACCATCACTGACCGACGAAGCCATTCTCGTTGAAAAAGTGCTTCTCTATTGCAACTGCATTCCTTATTTTCAACATGTTGTCACGTAAACGGTCGCCATACGACGGAGTTCTTCCGCCCAGTCTATGCCAGTGGCCGATTGGCTCAAACGTGCGTGGACATTACATCTTGGCGCCCTTGCACAAACACGGCGTGGACAACGACTATTCGCCCCTCTATAACTCAGCCGATGATGGATTCATCAAAAGGTGCTTTGCCTCGTAGAACCCAGTCCGTGCACACAAAGGCGCGCACTTAGGTCGTCTCGCCTTTCTAACACATAATAAACGACATATTGCGTTAAATCAACTGAAAATTAATGGAACCGTGAAGGAGGGTGCCAGTTGTTCTGTGGAATATCCTTGACGCTTTTTCATCTTCGATGATGTCACACACATGTCCCGCATCAAGCGCCGTTCTACAGGATGCCGGTGGGGGGTGGGGAGGGGATGAATGAAATTTATACAAAAGGACCTTTAATGTCCTGCCGAGTGAGTTTTCGCGATTTTCTTTTTCCCTTGTGTTGTTTTCCCTTTTCATCCCTAGCTTTCCACCGCTCCGCGCATCCCCATCCGCTGGGCCATTGTGTTGTCTTCATTTCACACTTTGCAACACATGGAAGAAGTCATTTATCGTTATGGGATTAGAGGAGCGTATTCGAGAGTGTGGGGGAAAACGCTATAGAATGCCATCGCTGTCGTCGCTGTCGTTGCCGTCGTCCGGGGGTGAGATGGTAAATTTCAAAGGCAAGAAATAAAAAAACATAACTTTTCTCTTCAGTTTTACGCCGGCCTGACGACTTAGGCCGGAATAACAAATCATGTAAGTTATTTGCACAGAACACACGGATACATGACAAATAAATTCTTTTAGATTTAAATTTATTTCGTTTTCGAATCTATGTGATGTCGGTGCGCTGCCGTGCCTCTGCAAGCGCTCTGTAAGGACGAGCCAAGATTTATGTTTTGCTTTGTTTTACATTTATTTTTTTTGTTGTTTCTTGTTTTGTTTGAGTTGCGGCAGCAAGGGGATGTGCGGGTACCGATGATGGGATTTTTTGCAACGAGTCCTGTTTTCCAGGACGAATTATATTTCAGAGAACGAGGTTCACACGACACCTCACTCAAGAATGTCGTGGGTGTTTGAGATGTGCTGCCTGTCACTATCACATAGGAGGTTTGAGATCCGGTAACAATTGTATTTTGAGTATCCGACCGGAAAGGTGGGAGATTTTAATTAATACACCTTCGTGTAGACATTTTCCTTGAATGTGATGCAATTTGAAAAGGCAGGAGGATGGTGTCGTCAGCATTTCAGAAATCGGAGAAATGATTACTGTTGTTAGAGACGGACGATTTCCCCGAAATGTACCGTATGCGGAGAGATTTGTCACAAAGGCATTCTTCAGTTTCTATGGAAAGCAATTAGTTCTATGGGGCGCAAAACAAATAAATCGAATGAGTCTCAAATACCCGAGGCATCAGTTGGGATTTTGGATTATTGAACACTTGTGGTGAATGAAAAACTCAATGAAAAGTATAGATCGATTGATTTTTGATAAAGTTTATGCACATGCGTTCAAACGTAGAGGAGGTGTTTGCTCAAATTGTGATGCTACGTTCATGACGTGAATGTTGTGCGCCCCTCTTTGATGTCAGCATATACTCTGCATTGCATTCGATTACCGTCAGGCTCATTTCAACCGCCTTTATTTCAATTTTAACAAACACCCCATAACAGCTCGCTATGTCCTTCCATTCACGCCACTGTTATCCGCGAAACCTGGACTTTTGGAAGACCGTACCTCTGGTATTGTCTTGCGAGTTTCGCCCGATCTTCTTAAGGATGATGTTGAAAAAGTCACATGACAGCAGGCCTGAAATCTGTTTTGACATCAAAACTCTCTTTGAGTCCCTTACCAACCTTGACGTAGCAGCGAGAGGTCTTCGTCGTCATCCTACACAATCTGATGAGTTTCGTTTCGAGTCGACTTGTACTTCTTGAGTGTTTTCGAGTATCTACCGCAATGTGAAAATCTGGTCTAAAATGGACTTCCCGGGCCAAATAAGGACCAGACTGTTCACGAATTGTTTCAGACGTTCGCACAGACGGAAAAGAGGATAATGTATGCATTGATTGATTCCTCGGTAGCTGTCTCAGGCTTTGGGGTCCCAACGTGACCGGGCAGACGACGCTGAGATTTCAGTGATTGGACAACAGTTTTTTAAGACGTGTTCACCAACTCCCTCGTTCGACTTCAGTCAGACCTTAGATTTTGCTGCTTTGACTCCGTGACTTGGTTGGGGGGACGTCCATCGTTTTCCAAATGGAGTGGAAGATTCTGTGTGACTGTACTATTTGGTTCGCCATCGCCGTTTAGTAGTCGGCAGAAGTTTTTTTTCCTAAATTCCAGAATCCACTGCAGTATTTAAAGGTTGTCTAATTTCGTCACGGCAGGTCTAAGGCTTATATTCACTGGATATCTGTTTTGCAAAATGGGCGTGGCGTAGTGGATGACCGCGTCGACTCACACGCCGAAGGTCCCAGGTTCGATTCCCGGCCTGAAAACCTCACATTTTTCAACGGAACTGCCTCCTTCGAGTTGCTACCAATGAAGAGCTTCTCAAATCTTGCCGTTCGGAGTGGGCAAAAAATTATAGGTGCCCTCTCATCGTGATAGAACAAGAGCACGCACAACATGCAGTTTCTGATGAACCTAGGTTCTTGCCCTTTGCGGGCTGTAGTGCCACAAAATAATATAATACTCTGTTTTACTTTGGTGGTGCTCTGCCCTTGTATTTAGCTGCCTTAACCGGTCAGGAAGTCCACCAAAACTGATCTGATGATGTTAGAACCTACCTCAATGGTAGATAATTGTTATGTATAGCTTAGTTGCTAATTAAAATATTTTTTTTTTTACGTGGAAGGTATGCTAGTACTTTTGCTGATGTCTTCTTCTTCTTCTTGTAGCTCTTTAGTCCGGGATGGACCTGGACTTCAACCAACATGCCTCTCCAGTCACCACCATCTTTCGCTAGCAGCCTCCAGTTGCGCACTGAAAGTTGGTTGAGCTTCTCCAATTGTTGTATGCACCACTTTAGCCTAGGCCGCCCTCTGTTGCGTTGTCCCAATGGCTCAGATTCGAAGACTTTTCGGTTCGGTGGCGTCCATGCAGTTTACATGGCATCTTAAGCGTTGTATCTGAAGACGCTTGACCAAGCGCATGAAGCTGTACGGCCCATAGGGGTCGGCGTTAAATCTTCTTCTGCGGATGTCATCACCGCAAACAGGAGCAAAAATCTTTCTCTCGAAAAGACTAAGTGCTTCGTCACCCGCTTTTAGTAACGTCCACGCTTTTTTGCTGATGTATCCGGAGTATGAGTCCTGGGTCCTAGGTCAGCGTTCACATTCCTCTGACGGTTCTATTTCGGGATAATGGATTCTCGGTCATTTTATTTTCCAGATTTTGGGCATAAAATTCACACGGTCATTTCTTAGTCAATCACCATAGTTCAATCATAACTTGACATTTGGTCTTCTTCCGCTTGTGTGTGTGTGTATACCTTACAAGTGGCATTAAGATGCCAAAACACATCTCCATGACATTCCTCACATAACACAATTTCCTCATCTCCTATTCCTTCCAATAGCCTGACATATGTATGTTTATGTATGAACGTGTGTTCGGTAGAACGTAAAGAATCAAGCACCAATTCAGTTTTCATGGGGGTGCTGAACTCCTTCAAGTACATCTGAACATAGCTAGGCTTGAGTTTGCAGGGGGAAACGGTTGTTGCCCAAGGACGCATTCTGAAGTGCATGTAATCCCAAAAGATTGTATTTAAGTAGGATATTTCATGAAATTTCGTTAAGCAAACACGCACATTTCGCAAACATAACCGAGGTAGGGCGCACCGCCAACTTGCATCTGCAACTTTAAAACCGATTTCTGCTTCTCCCTCACGTTCCGCACGTCCCGCGCTATGTATGAGTGTATGCTAGCAAAACCACCCTTCGGGGCGCAATGTTACATCTGCGCCCAAAGAGCCACGCGAGAGCCAAGAGATGAAAGGCAAAAATGAGGGCTTCCTGCTGCTTCGCTAGTTTCATGCGCTGTCAGGAAATTGGGCCAAACTGGTTAAAAAGTACCAAATACATGCCAGGCAGCTAGCCCCCAGCGAGGTGGGGGTAAACTTCTTGACACCTTTAATGGGAATAACCTGGGAACGCTTTTAAATGAGCAAAAACTTTTACACAGAGATACATCCACCCTCAGAGCGACGCGCCAACTGATAGGGCTTACCATGTCGAAAGTCTCGGATTGTTTGAGGCTTGCTAATGAAGTAAGCAGTTTCTACATTCCCACGCCCGACCAAACACCCAGTGCCGGACAGGAGGGATTGGATGCGATGCCAAGGGTAGTGGGACAGAAGTAATTTGTAATTCCCTTTAAATGATCCGCAAAATTGCCTAATTCCCAATAAATCGGTTTACTTTTGAGATACTTTGCGATGCTCATAGGCCGCGCGACGATTTAAAGAAATTTTCTGCGAAATTAAGTTAAGGCCACTTTGAGGAGTCCCTTGTGCGTTGTCGTCGTGACAGAACGACGGCAACTACGGCTACGATGGAACTGGGATTTTCTTTTCATTTTCATCAAATTGGCGTCGGATTGCCGCAAATCGTTGCGACGGAAGAAAAGGCCAATTGATTAATTAAAACATCGCCTACGGGTGAGGCCTTCTGGATAAGATTACCGCCGGGATGCCTAGACGATGCATAATTGAAGGGATTTCAGTCGATTAGTTCGAAGGGAAGAAATGATAGATATGACCCAAATAGCAGCAGAAGGAGTTACGCCTCGAGTCGATTTACAACGGTTCTTCCAGTTTAGTGACTTAATTTCAGAGATGTTCGTCTCACAGAGATGAATTGGTAGCCGTCTGGTATTTAGTTGGCTTACAAGCACACACACTTTCGACAGTTTTGGAACTTCAGATAATTGGCCCGATTATTCTGGGTCGGTTTGACATTCTCGATTCCGTTGCAGATGTGATTGAGGCTGGCAACTTGAAATCTCGTTTGTTTTCTTTTCACCGGGCACTGGATTTTAGAAAGGGCTAGATTTGATATCATTGACTCAAAATGAAGTACTTCTGGTTTTCGAAAAAAAAGGTTCTGTGAGATTGATGCCAAAAAAACCATGCATGCGGTAAATAGGGACAACGACATCAGTACCGAACTCAAATGCTGAATTACTTTGCCAATCGCTGCTTCTTCCGGCTTAAGAGGCAACTGACTAAGAGAGCCCTCTTTTGATAAACTGAACTGGATTTGTATAACACCTTGATCATTTACGGAAGAAGCCGTTAGTCTTTCGAAAGCAAGGTTCTGCGTGTGATTTTTGGTTCTGTTTGCTTTGACGGCGTCTGGAGGAGAAGATTCAGCGACGCAGTTTGTACGGCGACATGCGCCTGGTCACGCGCCTTTGGATTTAACCGTTAATATGGCTAGCCCATAGAGAGCGTAAGGGCGCCACTGATCCTCCCCGAAAAGTCTTCGTATTCGAGGCGTTGGAACAACGTAACAAAGGACACAGCCTACGTTGAAATGGCGCACAGAAGTGAAGAAGGACAACCAACATAGAGTGGGCAACTGGAGGTGAAAGATCCTGCTAGCTGAAGAGGTCCAGGTTCACACCTGTTCGGTTTGTAACAAATATCTTTTTAAAATACCGAAGTTTCAGTTTTCAGCTCAGTTTCAATCAGACTCTTATAAATAAAATCTTTAAATGCACCGGAAAACCGAATTGATCACAATTAAGGATTGTAGCATACTCTAAACTAAAATGTTTGAAACCTTCCACAAGCACTTCGATTGCAAGTGGAGCCCCAAGCAAGAGAAACATGGGCCTCCACACTTCCCCGGTTCCGCAGGTGTACCAACCAAGCTAGAAGCAGACGGTCAACCAGAGAATCAAATGATTGTTTAGAATCACTGGCTCACATTTTCCGAATATGCTACAACATGCACAAAAATCAGTTTACCCAATAATTCCATATCGCCCACGAACTCTCAACCAAGCGATTCTACACACCCCAACAGGAGGAGGCGGAGATTGAAATCAAAAGTGACCTACTGGATCTGCAGTAAGGCGAATATTACAGTGTGGGGTAGCAGTATGATGGAAAGCTCTTTAAAAGAACATCGTGCTGGCACATTCTGAAAGAGGCCAAAGACTCATATGCCCTGGCATTATTGGGACATCCTAAACAACATTGACAGCACACTTAGTTATTAATTACTATATATTCGCAAAAGGTGTAGTCTACAAAAATGGATCTCAGTCCCGATAGAATCAATAGACTTGGCAACAACCATGAAACTATTCTTTGCAGAGTTCGATATCTCATAATTTATGAAAGCTAGTATACGTAATCTGGAACAAAAATCTCTTAATGAAGATATTTTGGTATAATCTCGATTCCCACAAAACGGAAGAAGTACTCTCACTATTCAGAGATGACTATAGGATTATTGTTGGTATAAATCCAAATATTTTCTCCTTGAAGACTATGATCCTAAGTTTGGATTGTTATCTACCAAAGCTTAAACAAACTGTAGCTGGATAGAGGTAAAAAACACATAGATAAATACCCATAGACTACTGTGGTATGGTTATTGTACTTTTGCTATTGCAGCGCAACCTTTGAGTCTTGAGTGATATTGTGATACATTTCAAACTTTCAATTCAAGCCTATCTTAAGGGACATACTTTTTTCAAGACAAATGTCTTATCCGTAGTTTAGTCTATAATCATATACTATTTGGTACAGTCCCACCACTTTATTGGACCACTATCATGTTGCATACTGGAGTAACTAAGTTCCTCATTCTTAAGTTCGGTCCAGAGTGGACCAAGTACGCTGCAGATTGATCCAATCCTTTGTTAGCTTTTTTCTATTAACAAAATTAAATTTTTTCCATGTATTACGGTTCCTCTAATAACAACAAACATTTCCATTAATTAAGATAAACATACAACGTCAAGCAAGTAGCTGCCTCGGCTGGTTTCACAGGAGGTCGTTCTGTCAACCTTAACCCCGAGGAAATTTTTAATAGTATCGGGCTGTAGCAATTTTTTGCATTATGAGACGTGTCCGAATTGTTGAACATGGTTCATGCCTTCCAATAGAAAAAAATACAAAGTGGTCAAATCCCAGCTCCGAGGCAGCCAAGTGACATTGTCAAAACATAGCATTAACTTAGGATATTTTCCAACATTTTTCAAGTGTATGTATGTAGGTTCCGCGGAGCTATCATAATACCTTTTTCACTTCGGGCGGGTAAGAAGAACCTATGACTTAAGACAAATAGCAAGAAGATAGCACAACCTATACACTGAACTGGCTCTCATACCATGTACATATGTGTCAATGTAACTCGTTTATTTAGACTTCGTTGTCTAAAAAAATAAAATCTAGGGTTTTGTTAGGGAACCGAATTGGTATCAGTACCGCTTGAAAATCATACCAAACTCTTGATTTTATACTCTAAGAATCCAATCAAAATGCATTAGTTTTGCTCAAGAATTTCAGCGAAGGTTTCGCAGCAACAGGTTTCGAAATTACTTCAAAGTCTTATCAAAGTCGTATCGAATCCGTATTGAAATTAAAGAAGATTTTAATTTAGTTTTTATATTTCGTCAGATCTGTTTTAAGATTTCACGCAGGTCCAGTAAAAATTGATGTTCAACCCATTAACGACTGCTTGAAGAACATGTCTGGAAATTGTCATTTTTCATGTGATAACTCTTTCTCTGGGTACACACGCGAAAGTTAAAAAACAAAAAATTCGAATTTCGTTAGTGTCACCCTTTAAATTCTAAACGGTTTTGCTATAAGATTGGAAAAAAAAATTGCTTTTCTGGTACAAAAACACTAATTTCAAACAAAATCAGCTTCCGCGGTTTTTTGGTATATTTTTGAAAAAAAGAAAACAAAAACTTAAAAGAGTTTTGCAGCAATCGAAGTAAATAATGAGAACAGGGAACAAATTTCAGGCTTTACGGTGTTTTTGTCGATTTGTCATGAGACATGTGTTTGGCCTTCGAAATTCCTTCTCTATTGGTGAATTCTGGTCACTTGATACTGGGTTGGATTACTTTATGCAAACGATCGAATTGTGTACAGTGGATGATCGTATTTTCCTTTACATTCCCATCAACGCTTCAGCATAATCGTGTTAGTCGCCAATCAAGGCTTTTAAATCCTTTACGATCAGTCACCAGCCTTTGGCCACGATCTCTTGCATTTACTTTTCTCGTATGTTATTCATTAGCTTTTGAAACGTGTCAGAATTATTTCACTGACAATCTCTTAGTCAATTAGATTTGTTTTCGGTGATCTATTGAGCTTCTTTGAGTAGCCTGTCTTAGATGATTCCGAACTGTCTTGCTCCATCATCGACTTCATTGACATTTTCAGTGATAGGCCGACCAGTGCGAGGTGAATTTTTTTCATCGAAATTTTCAGAACGGAATCTCAAAAAACAAATCTTGGGTCCGACATTCACTCACAGCCAACACCGCAAACATATCTTGGCAGAATTTTGCAGCTTTTTTCTCTTTTTTACAGTGAAAAACCGACACATTGAGCATTTCTTCAGATATTCACTCATATTAAAATCAGTATAATTTCCAACACGAGCAACGACGTGTCTGACGTGTCACCTGTCAAGCTCGTGTTCGTTTGACACAATCAGATTTGTTCCTTATAAATATACACTCGTTTATATAAATCTGCGGCTAACTAAAAAAAGTAAACATCAATTTCAAAGGCGAGCAGAGAGGGCAAAACGGAATTTTCATATTTTCCGAAACAAGTTTGCAAACGTCTGCATGTTTGTAAGGGCATCAACGCCATTTTGTAATAAGATACTCCGCAACAAAATGCCGGCAGATGACTCTTAATTAATTACATCGGACAACACTGCTTGTGGGAAAGGTGCCTTTTAAGTGGTTCGACTGCCTCGTCTATGGTGACACTGGAACAAGTGCAACGGTTGCGAGTCAATGATTCATATTCAATAAAATCAAAGCTCTTGTAATTCAAGTTCTACGCATTTGAAAAAAAAACTTTGAAAGAAGAGAAATGGGGACCATTTCCAAAGTGAACCGTGGACCTACTTTTAAACTGAGTTACTAGAATTTCATTATCAAGCTCATGGCTTGCCTTAATTTCTTATCCTTATTTTGCAGTCGCTGGATTGACTTTTAATCCTCTCTCTTTTGTGCTGAGCACTTCTTGACCCTTTCTCGAAGTCCTGCAGAGCACAGAAGACCCTTCCATAATATTTAATTTCGCATTGTCCATTTAAAATCTCCGTCAGCCCCTGACTCCGACCTTGATGAATTCGAGTACACATATTGCCTTCCCCGTCCCCAAAACTGGTCCCATGCATATCCAGTTAACGTCGAAGCAGACCCTACTTTCATCACAACGGCTTCTCTTTCATGGTTTGACCTATTTATCGACTAAACTATTTTAAGCAACGACGCTGGGATCTATTTTAATTGACCACATAGCCTACACAAAAGTGATCCTTGACTGCCCCCTCCGGTTTCCTCATTCAGATGAAAGAAAAAAAAATCCGTATTTCTTTTTTTTCACAAATAAAAGGCTTCCGCTCGTGGCAACGGACAGTGAAATCAGGGAGTTCCTTCCCCTAAATGGTAGGAAAGACCCAGAGGAAAAAAAAAAACATCAGAATTGACGACAGGGGAAAAACGGGAGTCGGAATGATTCCCCCGCCGCCTCAGCATAAATCATGCAATCAAGCTGATAGCCGAGGTTCCTTTTGAAACTTGTCACCACCATCATCGTTGTCGTTCATGTCTGCCAACTCCACAGTTTCTCCCCCGCCGAGCGGCGAAGTGCTGCTGCGGAGGAGGTTTGTCTTGTTTCTGCTCATCGATTTGTCGGTTCACTTTCTCCATGAAGTCCGTTTCATGATAGGAAATCTGGATTGACAAAACTTAATGTCTGTCGTAACGGGTGGTTGGAGCAGTCTACGGATGGAAATGTTGACCACGTGACCCACATTCCCTGCCGAATTTATTCGCAATTGCAGTCTTCCTGTGTATTGTATGCTGAGGCAAAACAGGAAAATGTAATAATTTGTGTTCATTCATCACAGTTCATAAGGGCGTTTCCTTTCTTTTGGAGTGCTGGTCGATTAGGAAAGAATTATTGAAGCCAGACTGAGACATTTGTAGACATGTGAATGCGGATTTTTTTATATAGCCCGAAAATGCACTCACATTTCCAATCGTTTTGAGCATCTTTGGTGAGCGCTAGTTTTTTGTGCATTCGTCGGCATAGCTGATGCTGCCCGCCTCAAGTGGAATGCTGTCTTTGAAGTAAGTGTATAGTGCCAAATTATATAAGGAATATTGGCTAGCATTCAGGAATGGTGACTTTTCCCCCAAAAATTCCACCGTTGGGCGCCAATTTAGGTGACCTTGCTTTCAAATGCTTTATTGAAGTAGAATATGTCGTCAGTGGGTGTTGATTTTGTTTTTGAAATAAGATGATCTACAGTACCTAGTTCAACACTTTCGCTCAAGAGAAAAGCCCTCCTTCGAAGGACCACGCAACAACAACAACTTGATCATCATCCCGCCTGTTCTGTGGTCTAGATGTTATTAAAATTGATAAGATATCTTTGAGAGGAGGGTTCTGTTTTCGATTTGGTAATGTTTTCATTGCTTAGATCTGAAGAACAGGATTCAAAATCATACAGGATGTACTACGGCATGCACCTTTTCAAGTGTGTGCGTAAAAAACGCTTTAGAGCTGATGAATAATCCAGCACTGGCCCAAAGACTCTTTGAGTTTGAAAAATTATTACAACGCAGTAGAGGACGCTGTAGCCTGAATAGGTGCACGCAAGTAGAAAAGGACCACAGGACACTTGGATGCAAAATTGAAGGCAGCTGCCTGAGAGACAGTCGCAGAAGTGGCGCAAAAAAGGCAACAGTCAGTAATGTAAATGCAATTTAGTCGTGTGTTGTGAACTCCGATTGCCAGAATATTCGCATGGAACTGAATTCAACTCATTTTCCCTGCCACGGATAGAAATTCCGATGCAATCAAAAATTTACACACCCATTCGAATTGTTTCGCGGAAGTCCCCTCAACGCTAAAAGGCTTGCTGACATAAAAATACACCATCCGGACGTCACTGCGCTGAGTATTTTCAAAAATTACCCCCACCTTGCGCCTCTTAAGTGATGTCTCCTCTGGAAAAAGACGAACTGAAAGCGTGTCCTTAGCCCCTGCCCATGAAAAAAACATATCCAGGCCATTCAGATTGATAAATATTGCATACTCCCACAAACATTCAGAGTTTCGTTACTATAAAATGATCTACCGCAGAAGGATTTCCATTGAAATCCGATGAAGGTAAATACCTCAGCCAGATTTCTCAACTTGGTTCCTATAAATACCTATGGATTCCGTCCGAGGCAGAACACAGGCGGAGCACTGGTATGATCGAAAGAATTTTCCTGACGCATGAGCTCGCATTGAAATGAAACAATGCGTTCATTCCAGTGGCACCATGAATGCCTGACGATTCCGGAGAACCCACCTGTTGGGTGAAAGCGGTAAAAGTAACAAAAAAAAAAAGAACACAGTTCACAGAAACTGAAAAGGCACGTAGAATGACATGCGAACAGCGGGGTTCGCATGCTGAATGGGTGACTATAACGCATCCTTTCAGTCAAATACCAACAAACGGTTGTGACTTTTTTAGTTTGTTATTTCTCAACACGCCCAACACAGGCTTTACATGACAAGTTGATGTCAATCACGCGGCTTTCGTTTGCATTGACGCTGTGGGATACTTGGTGGGGTGAGGAGGAGAGGTGGTGATATTTTTGGAATTAAAAAAAAAGATTCTCCGAACTGTGCCCTTGGAAAACTTACAAGCAAATATTTCAAAGATATTTTTGTAATTTTATTCACAGCTGTTAAAGTTTGATGAGTAAGTGAAAAGTTGCTAAGAATTAGATCGATAAGGGCAACCGTGGAAAATAGGACTGGTAAAGCATGTGTTTGAAAAATATTGAATGTCGAAAATCACCGCAAAATCTTCTGGGGAACACGCGACTAAGGTTTCCACAGCCGTGGGGATTTGTGCTCAGACTGACATTCGGTCGCTTATAAGATCCTGTCGATGGGAAATTGAAATCTTCGCGAAGCCTCTTTTGTGAACTAACAAGCTTTGGATGCAGTTCAGAAGGTCTTAATCATACATCTGAAAAAAGTTAATCACAAACTGTTCAAAACATGCAAAATATGTCGATAAGGCTTCGAATTTTCGCAGATTTTCAAACGACTAACTCTTACCAGGAAAATGTCGTTTTATTAAGATCTGTCAAAAAAGGAACCTTCCAACCTAACTGTAGTATTGCAAGTTTTCAAAGTCATTTCATTGCAATTTGTTAGCAAACTCACTTCCAATTCCTCCTTTTGGACAAGATTCTTCAGCCTCTCTGAGTACCCTGCAAAAGGATTTCCTTTCACCCAGTCGAATGAAAATTATCACGAATTAAAATAAAACTTAAACCATTCGCACCAACACTTGAGTCGATGATTAATTTTAACGGAGGAGCTAAGGCACCCCGAAACGGAATCTCGTGCGAAAACCATTAATTAACTCACTCCAGGAGACTTCGCAGCTTCCCCATACAGACAGCAAGTGCACGCAGTCTTATCAGTAGTCCAACATGCCTTGCTCATCTGTCAAGTGCTCAGACAAATGGGCGCCCATACGCTGCCGCCACCTCACAGCGCTCTCTACACACCTCGACTTGAGCGAGGAAAACTTGAAGAAGTATAAAAAAAAAATTGTCAAAACCATTACAACGAAATCGGGTCAAAAAACAACCAGAAAAGGCAGAGGAAAAACCTGTTTACAAAAAATGCTCCTCTTTCACTCATTTTTAAAGTCCTTAACCGAATCAGGACGCAGGCAGGAGACTTTATGTCTTAATTTATTTCACAAGCGACACAACCTCTGGACGTTTCATGCCTATAGAACGCTCTCGACTAGAATGAAGCGAGCCAGCAGTGAGCTCCACCCCAGGCGAGGAGGAGCATCATCCGTTCCACACAGCCGAACGCATACACTCGCACTCGCAAACACACAGGCGGAATGAAAAAGGACATCGAAGACAATGGAAATAATTAAATTGTCCTTATTTTATTGCCTCTATGTGACATCCTCGAAATAAGCGCCGTCCCAGATACCAGTCAAACAGTGGTGGCAACAGTCAAACAGCGACTGCCACGGCAGTGTCCTGACTTCTGGACCCTCAAGTGTTTCTCGCTTAATACTTTCACTTTACCAGGGGACACGGTGATGCAAAGGGACAGAGTTTGGTTACAGCATCCACAGCAGCAGCAGCAGCAGCACACACCTCGTAGCACTTCAAGGAGGAAGCATACATTTATTTCATAAAAGTCGAGTCGGTCGGAAGCGAGAGCAAGAGCGAGAGCAAAAAGGGACAGAAGAATATCATTTGGTCAGTGGCACATTTCCAACTGTATTAAATTCAATTACAAAGGGACGTCAGCGGTGCAGAAGATCCTCGCCAAGGGACAAAGCACAGAAAATAGGACGAAGACAATCACATTATGCTAGATTCTTATGTGAGAGGCGGAGGCTGTAGGGGCAGTGACGCCAACTCTGCCCGTAACGTACCTGGGTGGCACATTATTTTTAATGTAAAATGGATTGGCTTAGCAAGAAGCACTTTCTCGAGCTGTTTTTGCCACGGCGGCGGCGGCGGTATGAATTCTATGACCGACGGCTGCTGTGCGGTCAGATTCGAATTCCTTTCTATCCCATCAGACACTTCACCAGCACACCAACCAACAAATAATATCCTGTGAAGAGGTTTCAGCACAGGGACTTTTCCAAACAAGTACCTGTCGGCGCTGATTGATGAAGAAAGGATGCTGCCATCTTCTTCCAAATTGCCGCCCCCCCCCCACCATTGGGGAGCACTTTCACATTCACCACACGGGAGTGTCGAGACGATGTGGACTTGTCAGCAAGGTGGAGCAACCGTATGTCTTTTCATACCGTATGCCTTGCGCCTTTTCTTCGAGACGTTTAGGTATGCATTGGGAATTTTGGAATATTCATCCAGATGGCCTGCCTTGAGAGACAGAGGAGATTGATGTGAATGATCCTTTGGATGTCGTCCCGGAGGGCGAGGAGTGCGGCAGAGGGGATTGGAGGTGGAAGTGTTATTGATGCTACACATTGGTTTCAATTATGCTGTTAAATATGTAACTTGTCAAATCAGGTACTGAGCAGATAACGATAGATTTCTCTGTTGCTGCGGTTGGATTTGGTCTGGGAATGGGTCATCTGGATGCCGTCGACGAAGCTGATGGGTGAAGGGATGGAAACGTGAATTTGAATTGTGAGTTTCCCCTTCAGAATTGTAGTCATATATCTTCGAAGGTAGTGACAGTAAATGTGTGCTTGTGTGTCAGATTTTCTCAAATGAAATGTTTACCATCTCAAGTACTTACAAAATTGAGAATAGAAACGAACTCGATATCCAACTGATTTAAAACAATAGCAGTGTATGTAGGATGGGGGTGTCGTAGGGTATATATGGGTTCTTCGAATCTACAGACGAATCTATGTAGATGGTAACAGTAGGAAAATCCTGAACAGACAACAATGGGAAACGAGTATGTTGCTATGCACAGACTAAACCTGGTACTGATGTAGGAGAAGGTTTCTTTTAACAATGCCAAATCAGACAGTCTTTTGAACAACCTGATTGATGTAGCCATTTGAGAGTCAGAAATTATTGTTATTCTTGAATCCGTTAAACGACTGTCGATAATCATGATATCGGGCGAGAGAATTGTCACCTGCAACAAGAGCCAAGCAGCAACAAAGTCACTCAAATCATACAAGATTGGCAAGCATCTCCTGTACGTCTCTAATCCAGATGATTTGACTGAATTTATGAATCCCTTGATTCAAAAGCACATCCGTAACACTATTATTAGTGTTTACGGATTCACTGATAGAGCCAGAGTCCATTTTGTGGCGGAATGGCGGCAAGCAGACCCAGATGTTGAGGAAACATGACTGGTAGTGACAGCTTGACCAGAGGCTATATTCTGCTGTCACGGGGGGTCAGGAACTTTGGTTTCAGTCTAACCGCGTGGTAGGCCCACTGGTGGGAGATCGTAGTGGCTGTGGTTTAAAACTCAATATCACGGGCAGAGTCATGGTACTGTGCTGACTGGTCTAAATCAGGTTGTTCACCCTCCTGATTCGGGCAAGGCGGTTAGGGAACTTTCCCGGCTTCCCGGTGTGGAGTTGCATTCTCAACCGGGTGCTGCGAGAAAGAGAGCGGCAGAGTTTTTACAAGGACCTCGCTCCAAACCAAGGCGGGGTGATTGTCCCCTAAACTAAATCTAAATCTATTTGGTACTAGGCGTTTGATCTTGCGTTATCTACGACTCTTGGAAAAATTGACCCCGCGATGAAAACCGTAACGGCAGGTGATTACGTAAAACCAAATTCCAAATCTGTACGCGTCTAAATAGTCAAATGGAGGGACTTAAGTTAACAATTAAAAGTGGACCTAGCGAGATGCCAGCAGCGATCTCTGTACACGCATAAGTCAAGTACTAGGGGCGTTCCAAAGGAACCAAGGCTCCAGGGGCTCCTGACCTCCCGTGATACCAGAATATAGGCTCTTGGGCAAAACGTACCTGTGGGCAGCTTAACTTCGAAGTGGTGAGAGGCCTTGTCTAGCTAGGCTTCAAAGTAAACGCAAGTAATGATACCACTATAACGAAGGATCGTTTGCTGTCTGAGGAATAAAGCCCTATCTCAAAGAACTACGATATCCCTATAAGTCCCTAATAGTCCGAGTCTTGCTGTATGGAACTAATTCAAAGCGGACGAGAAAAAACTTGAAAGGAAAGTGCTTCGAGTAGTCTTTGATCACCTAAGTACTGATGGGGTTTGAAGGACGAACTGTATGGTCTATACAGTGACATTGATCTAATCACACGAGTTCGAGTCTCTCGTCTCGTAGACCGAATGGACATTAATGCTCCGGGATAGAAAGTCTTCGTCTACAACTCCGAAGGACGACACTTGAAAGGAAGACCACGCCTTCGGTGATCGCAGCTCAGAATTACCCTTGTCAACTGGTGTTATATCGATTTCGAGGAACTAACATAATGCTCTACAAGATGCTAATCCTACCCGTTCTCTTATTCGGAGCCGAGTGCTGTACAATAAGCAAAACGGCAGAACAATAAATTGTTGGTTCCTTTGAAAGAAAAATTCTACGACGAGTATATGGTCCTGACTGCGAATGGAAGAGAAGACACAACCGTGAACTCTATGTGCTGTACCAAGGTGTGGATGTAGTTCGAAATTCAAAAATCCGTCGAATACAGTAGCTAGCCCACATTGAGCAAATGAATAACAACGCTTCAGCTTGAATCCCAGCCTCCGGGTTCGATAAGGAGAGGAAGGCAGAACCTTCTGTATAGAGACCAAGTGATTAAATACAAATACAAGACATTGAGGGTACTTTCATCAGCAATCAGTGAATAAGTTTTATATGGAAGTGTCTTCTCTTAGTTTGTCTCTTCAGTCCGGGGTGGACTTGACCCTCAACCAATAAGCCTTTCCAGTCAGCACGATCTTTTGCTTACTGCCTCCATTTGCGCAATTCAAATTGGCTGAGGTGCTTCTCCACTTGCGTGCATCATCTGAGCCTAGTCCGTCCTTTGATGCGTTGTCCCAATGGCTTAGATGCGAAGACCTTTCGGGCTGAAGCAGTTGAATTCCTAAGCTCTACATGACCTAGCCATCTCAAGCGTTGTATCCGAAGGCACATGCCGCCGCACAGCCCATAAAGTTCGTCGTTGAGTCTTCTCCTACAGACACCATCAACGCAAACAGGTCCAAAAATCGCACGCAGAACTTTTCTTTCCAATAGACTTAGGACCAACTCATCTGCATTTAGTAATGTCAAAGTTTCCGCGCCCTAAAGGAGAACTGGGATAATCAAGTTGTTTTAAAAAACCGGGTCAATCCTTCCAGAGACGGGTCAGTTTCTCAATTGATTCTTAAGCCCAAAGAAAAAGTGATTGACAAGAGTAATTCTGCGTTTGATTTCGGCACTGATGTTGTTCTTCCCATTTACAGCGAAGCCGATGTAGACGAAGTCTTGGACCATCTCGAAGTTTCTGCTGCCTTGTGGCTTTGTCGGAGATGTCGAAGTTGTGTGTTCTTGATGACAGCATATACTTCGACTTTGCCCTTGGCTTATCGCCAAACCCATTTCAACCGCTCTCACTTCAATGCGAAAAAACACCACAATCACGGCTCGCTGTGTTCCTCAAATCACTTCAATGTCGCCGGCTGGCAATTGAGTTAACTTTTAAAAGATCGTGCCTCTGTTGTTGTTTTGTGAGTGTTGAATGATGTTCGAAAAGTCCTATAACAGCGCGCTGCTTTGTCTGAAACCAACAAACTAGCGTAAAATTTTCGAAGCAAGGAAAAAACACAAAGAAAGTTGTCCAAAAACAACACAAACAGGGCAAAAACACAAATAACCCCATTTCCTGTACGACACATTACAGAACAAACCAAAGAGTGATTTCTTATGGAGATCTCATACCCCTTCAACTGTCAGTGCAGGGCAAGCATCACATCAAGTCTGACTTTAATTACGACAGCCCTATGAGAACCTATCGATTCGATGATTTCCTCGAAGCAGGCACTTCTATTGAAACTCCCACACATTTACGTAAGTACTGGTTATTTTAGGACGCACTCGATTTTACATACGTTTCTTGGTGTTGTGTGACTGAAGAGCATCAGGCAAGGGCCTGAACTGATGCTGTGTTGGAAGCAGGTGTCACTGATTTTGTATCGTGTCATTTGGCAATCCAACGACTCATCGATGTCTACCCTTCGTGTACGGCGCTTGAGTATCCGGAGTCTGACTGACAATAATGAGAATTTCCGGGAAAACAAAAATTCACCTCATACAGAAGCGTCGTCCTGGCGATAGGCAGCTTAGTGAGACAAAACTGTTCCGGATTTGCATAATTTCCTAACTATTCACTCCAGAATAGCCCAAGCCCACCTTCTAAAGGCTCGATACATTCATTTGTGCCTCCCTTAAAGGGGATAAAGTGCTGATTTCTCTAGGTCTTTCCAAGTAAACTAGGAAGATGTACTCTGTGAATTGGAAGGCGGGGGGAAGTTTTATATTTTTTGTTAAAGGTAAGGATAAGGAATTGTATTTTGATTACCGTTAATAAAATGAGCGTGCGCCTTTAATAAAAAGAGCGTCAAATCAAAAAAAATTCAAAATTTAGATATTGTCAAAATGTTTGCATTCACATAGGATAATTTATTCTAACCGGAAAATTGCTTAACAAGTGGTCGAAATCCAGGGAGAGTTGAATATTCAGTGGGGAGAAAATTGTCGCAAACACCGAGGACGAAACACAGCAAATGTAACAATGAAGCCAGATCGCAGGTCTGTATTACCCGAAGCATTGAATTGTACTGCCAGCCCTCGACAAATAAAGGGGAGAGATGGAATTTCAGCCAGCGTGCGGACATTTCAGCGAGTGAATCAATAGTGTTTCAATCTCTGATGGCAAAAATTGGAGAAAAAAACACACATTTCCATAAATTGGAATTTCGCTAGGCTTACATAAGTTGGTCGGAAAACTGGAAAACCTGTGATGCTTGTGGCTTTTAGGAATTAGAGATGATGAAATGTCGGCACACTGCTGTCAGTTCCATCATTTCGTGGTCCAAAACATGTAATTGTCTTAGATGGTTGACAGAATTTAAACAATTACATCGACTTAGTCTCATGGATATGCCGTCTGATGCGAGGACGCTAATAATCCGGTTGCGCCGCTCATAAAAAGTGGACTTTACAGGACAGGCTCTGAGCAAGGAAGTGGATGTATTCGGATTTTCATGGATGCCGCAGGAGCTGGAGCCTTCGTGAAAAAAGACAGCATTCACACCTTCACACTCTTTAGGTAACATAGCGTCAATCTTGCAAGCGCAAGTATATTGTGAAGGACAGATAGAAGGGGCGAAGTATCTGCATATTTAGCCACAGCCAAGTTGTGGTTAAGACCTTACTCAACCCTCTAATCACTTTCAATACAGGTCGGCAGACTAAATTCGCTTAAACTTGCCTGGGTTCCCGGACACCACGGGATCATGGGAGAAGAGATTTCAGATGAACTCGATAGACAAGGATCAAAAAAGGCTCTCATCGGGGCCGAACACACCATGGGATTGCCCGCGTTCTTGGATTGGATTTCCAGCGACAACTTGGTCCCTCGTCAGCAAAACCTGAGATGACATGACTCTTAGGATGTAGGCGGACCAAGTGCATGCTTCCAAAGGTCGGCGGGAAATCCGCGGCTTTTCTGTTATCTCTAGAAAAGAAAGATTGCAGGCGACTTATGGAGGTACAAACGGGACACTTCACCTTCGCTAAGCACTTAAGTGTGCTTGTATTTAGTGATGAAACCGTCTGAGATACCTGTAGAGAAGGTGAAGACACTGCAGAGTACTATCTCTGTCAATGTTCCTCCAGGGATCAGGTGGCGGCTGTTTGGTGCTGATGAGTTTGCAGCTGAACACCTAGAATCTTTATCACAGACGCGCTTGCTGGTATTCATCCGGAAGACCAAGAAATTACTATAAATGTAGGTTACTGCCTGGTAGTATAATGTACCAGTTTTCGAACAGAGCAATGCTCCCCAATCAAACATTTCATTTAATGGGTATCTCAAAACCACGCCCTTCTTCAATTACTTTACTTTAACTCTTACCTCCAGCTGCTTCGATCCATTACCGTTTCCTGCATAAAACCTCACAGTATTGGACCCATATCTCAAATGCTCAGATGGACAATTGCTTCGAGTTCTGACATTTCAAGTAAAATTGCTCCATGCTTTATTTCCATTGTCCATTGAAAGTGCATTTTCTTCGAGACAGAAGTTGTTACCAGCTATTGGCCAGCAGAGTTTGTTTAACTAACTTTTCTGACGATGAGGGTTCTTGGAGATTTAAATTTCTCAGAATGTTTTGTAAATTCATTGCGGATAGGTTTCTTTTTAAAGGATTAACTTTCTTTTTTCATAAAGACAAAGACACAAGCATGTTCTTAGCTAACCTAACCGCAACTCGAGCAACAAACGATACGCTTTGGAAACTGAACAAACGTCTTAAAAAAGGAATAACCCACCAACCTCCCCTGCTGAAATCGGATGGCACATGGTCCAGAACAAATGATGATAAAGCAAAAACAATTGCGGATTATTTCAAATCAACATTTACTAACACATACGATAAACAAAACGTTTCACCCCCAAATATAAATATCACAACATCAACAACTGAAGCAATAAAAAAGATAAAGAAAAATGAAATAAAACACTACCTAAAAAATAAACTAAAGAACAAAAATCTCCCGGATACGACCTGATAACTGGACAAATATTAAAGCAATTACCTGACATAGCCATAACCTATATTAGAAACGTCTTCAATTCAATACTTAGACTAAGTTATTTCCCAAAAGTATGGAAAGTTTCCAAAATAATTCCAATTCCCAAACCAGGCAAAGATGCTACAAAAACATCATCATATCGACCAATAAGTCTTTTGCCGATTATCTCCAAAATATTCGAGAAGCTTCTACTTGACCGTATCAACGTGACCTTAAGGCAAAAACATCTTATCCCAGATCACCAATTCGGTTTTAGACAACAGCATTCGACAATACAACAGGTGCATAGAGTTTCAAACAAAATACTAAACGATCTGGACAATAAAAAATATTGTGTCGCAGTCTACGTCGACGTCGCCAAGGCATTCGACAGTGTATGGCACAAAGGACTATTAGTCAAACTCAAAGCAATGCTTCCGGACTTCTATCAACTCCTTAAAAGTTACCTGGACAAGCGGTGCTTCTATGTGCAATACAATGACAATCACTCGGACCTACGTGAAATTGACGCAGGTGTACCCCAAGGCAGCGTACTGGGACCTATCCTGTACCTCCTCTACACAGCGGACATACCCAAGACAGAAATCCATGATAGCAACATTCGCAGATGACACAGTGATACTCTCCTCACATCACTGCCTTCAAACAGCCACCAACCAAGTTAAACGTATACTGAATGAAACAATCGACTGGTTCCATAAATGGGGGATAACAATAAACGAAGAAAAAACTATTCAAGTCGTATACACAACAAAAAGGAACGTCCAACATCAAATTATCACGCTTAATGACAAGGAAGTTAGTCTTGACAATTCCGCGAAATATCTAGGCATACTACTAGATAATAAACTGACATGGAAGCCGCATATAATCCAAAAACGCAACCAAATTAAAAACAAATTTAGACAACTCTACTGGCTCCTAGGAAGAAATTCAAAACTTTCAATACAAAATAAACTTTTGTTATACAAGACAACAATTAAACCAATATGGACTTATGGCATTCAAATTTGGGGAGCAGCCGCCAAATCAAATATTGACATTATTCAGCGACTCCAATCAAAAATACTAAGAACGATTGTCAATGCCCCCTGGTATATATCCAACGAAGACATACACCGTGACCTAAAGATACCCAGTGTCAGAGACGAAATAAAAAGATTCAGCGTAAAACATCAAATATCAATAGCAAACCACCCAAACAACGAAATTCGAAACCTGCCTCATCAAGAAGCTAACACAAGAAGACGACTAAATAGACGCAGACCAGTTGACCTCCAAGCCATATAGACTGTGAATTATTTAACGTAAAGCATATTCTATTAACTTGTATATAATGTATTGCCTTCATGTTTGTATATATTTGTCAAAATTAATGTATTTACAAGTATGTAATTAAATCAAAGTTTATAAGATAGTGGTCTTAAAACTAAATGTATCCCTTAAATACTCTATAAACAATTACTTAGTGTCTAAGGACAGATGTAATGAAAATTGGGAAATAAAAAAAAAAAAAAAAAAACTTTCTTTTTTGAGGAAAATCATTTTTTAGTACTTTCAAATCACCAATTAGTACTTTGCCTTCCTTTATTTTGCAATCACTAGAAATTATATCTCTTATAGGAATATACATTTATTCGGCTTAAGGGGAAAAACAGTGCACGACTAAGTGCAAGTTTCTTTTAAAAAATACAATCTAATGAACAAAATTAAACCGCTGCTTGGTGTTATGATTTTATTAGTTAGAACAAATACGAGGTCTGCTCAAAAAAATAAATTAATTTTCATTTTTCTCACAAAATATTTATTTATTCATCAATTTCTTTTTCGCCTCCCTCAGGTATAACTTTTGCCAAAGTTTTTTTCAAATTTCCACTTTTTGGTATGCCCTTGAGCTCTCTCATCAATTTAGTGTGTGTCTCCTCAATCGTCGCAAGAGGCCGTCTTTTCATAGCTCTCTTCATTCTTGACAACAGAAAAACGTCGCAGTGGGCCAAAACTGATGAAAACGATGGCTGAGGAAATTTGACAGTGTTGTATTTGGCAAACAAAAATCGTCAAAATTCATCGATTTTGAAACGAATTTCCCTGCCACACGCTTCATGCCAAAAATTTCGGAATAAAATTACATGGCGCGAGCGAACCGACATGCCAATATCTTCAGCAACTCCTCTAATAGTGATTCTCCATAACAATTTTCTTCACTTTCTCAGCATTTTTATTGGTTGTTGATGTGCTGTGGCGTCCAGGGCGAGCGTCATTCACATCTCCCCTACCTTCTTTGGATAGGTTGTACCACTTCTAAATAGTTTTTTTGACTCAGGATACAATCACCGTATGCCACTGTTAAGATTTTTGAACAAACCTCGTAGGCCCATTAATTATAATATACAATGTTGTTCGAATGGCTGGCTCGGCTGGCTGATTCCTTGAGATACGCACCGTTTTGCAAAACTGCAGTGTACCAGTTCCTACTATTTTAGAACTACAGTACTGTGTCATCAATCCGGACTCGAAAAATTGGGTGTCCGCTATAGACAATGTGCAACAGAAAAAACTGATTTATGAACAAAAAGCAAACTAGTTCTGTTAACAAAAAAAATGTTTAAATTGACATGCATTTTTTTCTGGCATTAATATTCAAGTATTACATTTGACAGGAGGCCACCACGGCTTACTCAGACGTGTTCTAATCTGGAATTTCAATTTTCTATGACGTTTTCCAATATTTGTGGCCTTATATCGTTAATTACGCGGCGAATTTTGCTCTTTAAGTGGTCAATCGTTTCGGGCTTAGCTGCGTAAACAAGCGACTTCTAATATGCCCACAGAAAATGCTCGAGCGACGTTGAATCGAACAATCTTAGAAGCCAAATCATGTGTCCGTAACGTGTAGTTATCAAACATTTACTTCCATAAATCAATAAAGGGACGAGCTGTGCCAAGTGTTGCTTCGTCTTGTTAAAACCACATATACGTGATTTGGTTTTCGGTGATTATCTGCCATTACGGCTTATATCACGGGATCCATTTTACCAAGAGTCGTAGATAATGCAAGACTAGACGTCCTAGTTGCCCAAGTACCAAATAAGATAATGCTTGAGAGGCAATAACCCCGCCCCCTTGGTTTGGAGCGAGCTCTTTCTAAAACTTCTTCCGCTCTCTGGGTCACAGCATCCGGTTGAGAATGCAACTCCACCCTGAGACGGGAAAGTCCCCTAACCGTCTGGCCTGAATCAGTAGGGTGAACAACCTGACTCAGTCCGGTCAGCACAGTAAACAAGCCTCGACTCTGCCTGTGGTATGGGATTTTAAACCACAGCCACCACAATACTTCCACAAGGGGTAAGACTGACAGTGCAGTTCCTGGGGCTCCTGACCTGCCGTGGCATCAGAATTTATCCAGTCAGGTTCCCTCAACACTTGGGTCTACTAGTCGCTATTTCGCCACAAAATTAACTTTGGCCCCATCAGTGACTCCACTGACTGTGTGATTGGATGTGATTTTTAATAAAGTTATTCATAAATCCAGTCACATAATCTGGGTTAAGACCACAGCTCCACATTGTGTTTGAAGAACGAACAAGTTAATAATCATGGCTCTATAGCAAACACCATTGACTGTAAGGTTATGGCCAGGATCGCTTACGGTTCAATTATCCGGACCAAAATTGCACACCAAACAGTCAGTTTTTGAGGATGTTACGGTGTCTCAGCATACACTTGAAAACTATTATCAATTTAAATATGGCAGCTTTGTTTATTGACGTATCCATTCAATCAATAGTGAGCTTCATCACAGCTTCAAAACAATTCACTTATGAAAATTGGGATCACCGGCAGTCTTGTTTTGGGCTCATTATTCACCGAATCTACGCGTTGAGGGGATTCTATTCCTTGTTTATGATGGAATACCAAACTAAGTAAAAATACTCGTAAGTCACTGTTAGTGCTCCCAAATACACCTGTTTTAAAAATATAAGCGACCATCTTTATATAACCAGTGCAAAGTGCAAACATTTGATCTACGATATTTCGTAATAGATTTCTGAGAAATGAAAGAAAAGTTTCGCCTGACTTACCAAGGTCACAAGGTTTGCTGGACTCCGGGTAAACGGGAGCTACCCTGTATCCTCAGATGGATGAAATTAATTTAGAAGAATTAATAACGATTTTTTTGATGAAAAAATAAATTCCCAGTCTTTTTTCTCAACAGTAAGTAAGTTTATTTTCTCACTTTTAAACACTTATAATCGCACCTTATTCTTCAAACTAACATAATGACGTCACAACATGACATCAAACATTCCATGTTTTCTTTACACCATGGTCGTAGTCAATATAGGCAAACACACGCATCACGAAATCACATTCTTATACATGTCCATATTTATGCCGACGCAGCGGCTGGGATTTGCACACGCCGCGGATTGGGGCGCATTGGTCACCTAAGTACCAACACTACCCAGGAATGCATGGGTGACCCGAGAACCCACGCCGGCACTTGTACTCGTAGTATTTAGGGTAGAAGTAAGGAAACTTGTAGTTCAGTTTGTAATCAGAAGTAAAGGGGTTTAGCTGCCCGAATGAAGATTAAAAAAAAAATTAAGTAACAATTTTTAATTGACGCAGTTTTTTCTAAAAGCAATGTGTTTAAAAACGAGCGCAGAATTTGAGATTGATTGAGTGGCTCTACAGTCCACAGGGGACCAGTGGCTAACTTCTTCAGCAACTACTCGTGTTGTGCTTGCTATTGTTCTGTCAGGAGCAGAAGGGACCGACAGTTTTTTGCCGGCTCCGAATGGCAAGATTAGAGAAGTTTTTCATAGACAGTGAGTACTTTTTTAGAAGTGGTGCCTTAAAAATTCAGTCCGGGATTTGAATCTGGGACCCTCGGCGTGTGAATCGAAGCATAATCCACTACCGCACGGCATTCACTCAGAATTTGGGAATTTCCTTTAAAAATACGTCTTATCGAGGCATACGTTTTATTAAAGCTATGAAGACCTTATTAAGAGTTGTGGGCGCCTGCATTTAATGCCTACACAGTTTAGCGAAATTTAAAAACATTTAAAAGAAAACGTTCGCTCTTTGATTGCTGTCAGTAACTCGAAACAAGTTGTGCGATGAATATCAAAGATAAGTGGAGGTCCTGTTGAACCTAGACCTCACTGGATTGAGCCCACGCACTTAAATACTACACCGGTAATATTCGAGCTATCAAAGTTTGATTGTGATTCATTAAGGACGAGGGATAGTCATAAGATTTTATGTTACCTTGGAAAACCTTGAAACGCTCATCCCACCGTCCAAGCTGAAGTACTTCATAAAGAAAAATATCCTAGGCTTACCATCCCCCAATCAAGACCACTTACTATAGCACAAAATAAAATGAATAACCAACTTACGACCATCCACTTCTGCAAAGATATAGACCCTACACCCGCATGTATGCGTGAATTCCTTACACAACTGGTAGCCAATAGGAGTTTGTGGATCGCAAGCACCTCATTTGGAGGCTGTTGGTTACTGATCGTTTGCTGATGGATGTTGTAGACTACCCTGTATTGAATCCTATCCGCGAAGTTCCCCCGATCACCCGACACTTTGTAAGATCTCTTAATACACATTACGGCGCCTAATAATAAGACAACGCTCAAAGTGGAACTATTTGTGTTTTTTTTCTGTCAGTCTCCTACAATGTCATGCTGTAACAAAGTTTTTTTTTTCAACTTAATAGAGTTTTTTCTTTATTTGCTTACATGTGGTTAAAAATGTGTGTAATCCTGAAGGGTTCCTGGTCTGTACCACTCACATAATTTCTCTGTATTAAGTGATTCATTGTAAAGTTTGATTTTCACCACCACCATTTTCACCATTTCTGACAGATCGAGCGTGACTTCTATCAAACAGCTTCTTTTTTTTTGTTCAATATCGTTTAGCAATTCACCATGTAAATAATCCGAAAGAAAATCACAACCGCGTCTTCAAATTGTTCAGCTCTATTACGAAAATCAGTGTTGTTTTCCGTGCGATTCGAGGAACTTACGGTACGCATAATCGACAAGCTGGAACCACTTTTGCAAACACCATTCTCAAATTTGAGTTCCAGCTACCGGTTAGGTCATATCTAGAACGTTGTGAAGTGACTTTAGCAGCTGTAGCTGGTGGAGAATGCGAACACCGTCATATTGCGATTCTTCGTCGTTCTTAGTAACTTAACCGTGTTAAGGGACTATGAATTTCAGAAATCAAGCAAATTGTTTCAGTGAAGTCTGGTTTCAACATGATGGCACTGCGAGTCATGCAGCGCATAAAACAATGGACTTGTTAAGAAATCATTTTCGTAAGCACTTCACTTCACGCTTTACAAATCGGCTACATCTTAGGTCTTAGGTCTCTAGGGACAAGCCAGTTCCGATTGAAGCTTTGGGAGCCAAAATCCGACAGATATCAGGCGCTATGCTAAAACGGGTCTCCCGAAACCGGACCTCCCGAATGAATCTCTGAGATGATCAGTTTGGGACCAAAATTTAAATAAAATCATTTAAAAACACAAATGCTATGAATTCTTCTTTTAATTGTAAGTAAAAATGTTAAGATCGCTTTCGGTTTGATGTATTTTATTTTGTATTTAAAATCAAACCTCATAGTGGACCACTTCCTATTTGTAATCGAATTCGCTTTGGAATGTGAGTGAAGTCAGCAGTTCTCATCCAATACTGGCGACTGAGCCAAGAACGTAGACAAGATTTCAGTCGGTAAGCCCTCTCCGTTGTGCCATTAAATAACCTCTCAATTCCTCCTACCTTTTCCACTTTTCAATGAAAATTTCTATTTCTAAACGGAAATGTAACTTGCTTCTATTTTAGGACACAAATGAAAATAATTCGTAATGGTATAATTACCCAAACAGAAACAAAATGATGAAAGTGGTCTAACGACATAAAAAATTTAATTAATTGAAGTTTTCCGGCAGAACAATCACATCATTAAAGTCTACTATATTTAAATAAAATAATGCGACTCATGTAATTGTATTAAATTTCCCATTTATTCAAAAATTCTGTTCATTTGCTCCTTTTTTTAATTTGTTTTTTGCCGCATTTAATAATCACGTTTGGCACTTAATTGAAATGGTAACCAATCCGCAGAGGAGTAGGCCAAAGAACAAAAATAAAGTCTTTATCCTAATCATCCCCCGGATTACGGCCGACCTCTTGCCGTTCACAATCCATACCGCAGAGTACACGTTCGTATCTGTAAATAAACACACACTCGACGTCCAGCCTCAAGTGGCGTAGATCAGACGTAGTGCCACGCTTGGCACTCAGGTTTCGGGGCCCACTTATGTACAATGTTCCATGTTCCGACGCCCTCATCACACACACAATTTTAACCCCATTTATCCTTTCAAAATTCGATAATCGCTATATTTGTACCTTGCCTACGTCTCTAGGACAATAAACAGAAAGTTACTCTCGCCGAATCCCAATTCTCATTCCAGACCCTTCTGGTCGGCGGGGGAGTTGAAGAAAATTTGCCACACAGAGTCCTTTTGGCCACAAAAGGAGTGGATGAAGAGCCATCCTCAAAATCGGCACACAAATTGATGTGAAGGGATACAAAAGCGGCGACGACGACGGGCGTAGAAGCCTTCCTTCCCCACAAAAAAGGGTCGAAATGGCAAGACAACCGGAGCGGACCTGCCCCTCTTCATAGAAATCTCAGCCCATTGCGCCTCGTGCCAAACTTTGCACTCTCCCCACCCACCCCCCACTCTTCAATGAAATGAAAATGAAAACATTGTTATTACACACACACACCCACACAAATAGCCAAGTTGAAGCTCTCTTATCAGGAGGTCCTTTTCACTCCATCTCCCGCTTAATTCACCGCCCTCCGTTTAGACTGCCGCTCTCTCACGATTGTACTCTTAATCAATCTGAAATAAAAGCTTCATTAAAGCTTTCAAAGTAAAACAAATGCGCGTAGGACTGACACATACTCATGCAATAAAAAGAAAACAAGCGACCGAGGAGCACACAAAGAAACTACGTGTGAAACTGTTCGGGAACGTTTTCCGTATCCCTCGCCCTTCATCACTGTACCCACTATTTCGTTAGGACAGGATAGAAAATGGGAGCCCGAGAGAGAGAGAGGGAGAGAGTGAGAGTGAGAAAAAGAGTGTTAAAAAAACTTGATAGAAGCAGAAAATAATGAAGGAGAGCATGGTCAGGGAAAAAGAAAGGCAAAGACGAGGGAGAGGAAGAGAATTAGTAAGTACCAGCATACAGGATGTACCAGTACAGGCTACGTGCCGAGGAGGATGCACACCAATAGTACGGGCAGAAGTTATCCACGAGAGGACACAGTTCCGATTTTAAATTCAAAATACTGCCACTGAGGCTGGATGCACGTCGTTGATGAGGTTGGATTGGGGCGGAGAGAATTCGTGTATCAATTAATTCAGTCCTGAACGTACTGGCACACACACAAAAATGTGCACATATGTACATACATACATGTCAGGATGATGAATCCTGAGTCCTGAGTCCCTGAATGGATTTGAAATGTCCCTTAAGAGACAGAGTGGTGACCCGCTGACCTCCATGCGATTGTCCTTACCGGACAATTGATGGAAATTTTTGCCTTAAATCTCCACTCTCCATTTTCCCCATTCACCTTCTTTCGTTTTCTCTTCGCAGAGGGTGTGTGCGTGTGGAGGACATAATCAAAATAAGTTCATGCTACCGGGTCATCATTGATCTCGCACACGTCCGTTCCTCCCTACCACGCTGGTGGGGTCGTGACTAATGAGACACATTTTGGTGCCGACTTTAATAAGCGGTTCCACCTACTCAGAGAAAAACGACGGAAAAATGAGAGAGAAGGAGGAAATCGGTGGGATGCTCGACAGGATGTTTTCACCAAATGGACGAGGACCGTGTAACAATCTCTCATGTAAGTGAACCATAACCCAATGATGGATGGCACGAGAGCTTTTCGCGCAAAAGCGATTTTTCTTCCACCCACTTCACCCCAATCTGACACACTCGCTCACTGTGAGAATACGAGTTTGGTTTTTTGTAGGCCTCACAGCCAAACACAGCAGTCAGTTGGTAGTACAAGGAACAACACATTGAGGTTGGTTGGCAAATCGCTTGGCACGGCAGCGGCAAAGTCCTTAAAAGCACATCACATGCTACACACTATCATGACAGATGGCATCGGTAACGACATTCAATTTACCATCGCTAAATAATATATTTGTAGAGAGAATGAATGATTGCCTAGATGATATGAGATTGGGCGCTGTGCGGGGGGCGGATGAGACTTGTTCGCTTATCGAATTCATGTGCCAAGCGGAGGGTTGCTTGATTTTTCACTTCGAAAAAAAAAACGAAAATGAAAATAAATGAGAACTTGCCGAGCGAAAGTAGGGCAATTGCTGGGGTTTGGAATTTTGCGAGGAGCGCCGCCAATCGAGTGGAAAAGGCTTGTTGATCCGTGGAGATATTATGTTTCGTTTTTCGTTCATTTCTGATTTCATCAGACTGACGCCCTTGCTCTTTGCAAATTAAGGATGGGTCTTGACCGTAGGATAATCAGGTTTGTGCGTATATTCCGTCGCCTGAATGTCATTGAGCAGTAAATCTGTAGTCAACTTGAGGGGTATTGGGCAGGCTTATGAAAGCTTAAGAAGGCTTAAGGGCACACGATGTGCGCTTCTCTGCTTGCGTGATGAGTGCACAGCGCCCGCTTAAGTTGTCTCAAATGACAATGTATTTGAATTGCAAACTGAAAACGAGAGTGCTTAGCGCGGCAGCAATTCAGTCAAGTTTTCCAAGGGTTTTATATGATTTCGGGAACCATTGCAGTTGGTACCATCATTTCAGCCGAGTTTGTCATTTGTAAATCTATAAAATTTTTGTTTGACGAATGACTTTTCCAAGTTTGGAAAGAGAAATAGGTGGCACAGTGGAGAATACGACGGATTGGATAACAGTTCCATCAATGTGGCCATGTCGATGCTTATGAATGGCAAAAGGGCACTTTTTTCTTCGATTCGGCGTCGAAACGGCCCAGTACCGCGAGATGTAAATGTTTCGATATCACCTTTCTAGCCTGTCACTTTGACTGTTCCCTGTGCACTGATGTTCACTAGGGAATCCATGTTTAGTCGACGATCACACAACAATGCAGAAACTCCTTCGGGTTATGCCTTAACAGCGTCAATCAGTGATCTAAAGTGGTCTTTGTATTGTGCTTGTTGTCATGTGCGAGAAATGGTGAAACGAGTAACGTCGATATTCCTCTTTTGCCCAATACTTCATGCCGGATTTGACTCACGCAGTCATTTGAGATGCCTTTCAACTCACTTATCCTGCGCACCTTTAGTTGGCTGTCTGGCAATGCGAGGTCTTCTTCTACTTCTTCTTGTGGCGTTACAGTCCGGAGTGGACCTCGGCCGATCAGCACGATCTTTCGCCAGCTGCCGCCAGTTGCATACTCCAAGTTGGTTGAGGACCTTTTACATTTGTGTGCCCCACCTTAGCCTAGGCCGTCTTCTGTTGCGTTGTCCCAATGGCTCAGATTTGAAGACTTTTCGGGCCGGAACAGTGGTGTCCACGCGCTCTACATAGCCTAGCCATCTTAAGCGTTATATCCGAAGTCGCTTGACCATGCGCATGTCGCTGTACAACCCACAAAGTTCGTCGTTAAATCATCTCCTCCAGATGCCATCAACGCAAACAGGACCAAAAATCGCACACAAAACTCTTCTCTCGATGCTAATGCCAAGGGCTTCCTCATCAGTTGTTAGTAACGTGAAGGTTTCCGCACCATAAGGTAAGACTGGGAAGATCAATGTTATAAAGGGTAATTTTTTAAAAGCTATAGGAATATTTTTCAAAAAAAAAAAACATAAAATTCAGAAAAATGCATGAAATCTTTATTTGAATCAATATATCGGTCCATATAATTTAATGTTTGAGGATTATTTCATGTTGACCTTGATTGCGTCTCAAATGATTCGTCCGCTTAATCAAAGTCTGGCATACTCTTTCCAACATTTCGGCCGGTTTTTCACGAATAAATGCTTCAATGCTGTCTTCCAATGTGGCTATTGAAGTGGGCTTTTCTGTATAAACATGAGCTTTAACATAGCCCCATAAAAAATAGTCTAAAGGCGTTAAATCGCACGATCTAGGTGACCAATTGACCGGTCCCGAACATGAAATAAAATGTTCACCGAACTCGCCTCTCAATAAGTCCATTGGTGGTACCGTCTTGTTGAAACCACATGTCATGCAAGTCAAGCTCTTGTATTTTGGGCAAAAAAAAAGTTGGATATCATCTCACGGTAGCGCTCACCATTCACAGTTACGTTACGATTCGCATCATCTTTGAAGAAGTACGGTCCAATGATGCCACCAGCCCATAAACCGCACCAAACTGTGACTTTTTCTGGGTGCATTGGTAGCTCTTGCAATGCTTCTGGCTGATATTCACTCCAAAATCGACAATTCTGCTTATTTACGTACCCATTGAGAGAAAAATGAACTGACCATAAAATGGAAGAAGCGCGCGATGAACTTTCTTAGCAGAGTACGCATTTTGATAATAAAATTCAATAATTTGGAAGCGTTGTGGTCGCCGTGGCGTAGTGGTAAGTGCATCGACCGCGGCGCAGAAAGTCTGGGTTCGATTCCCGGACGGGACACCTCGCATTTTTTCACGGCACTACCTCTTTCGAGTTGCTGACAACATTTAAAGAATATCTATTGTCTATGAAAACTTCTCAAATCTCGCGGTACGGTATTACGGTACGAACAGTAGCACAACACGAGTTGTTGTTGTAGAAGCTAGGCCCTGGTCCGTTGTGGGCTGTAGTGCCATTCAATTATTATTTTTAATATGACTTAAATATGACTCCTTACATTTGATCATCACTGCTGGCTTTGATGTAGTCTAATCTGAAGATCTTATTTTCAATGAGTTTTCCAACATTTCTGGCCGTATATTGGCAATAACGCGGCAGATGTTGCCCTGCAAGTGGTCAGTCGTTGCTGACTTAGCGGCGTAGTCTCATATCTTCACAGAAAATTGTCAAGTGGTGTTAAATTGAACGCTATTAAAGACCAGTTTAGGGGTAATGTAACGTGAAATTATGCAATTGTTTCAACTTCAACGAACTCTGTGGCATGTCATGGGCTATAGTGATTACCATTGACTGTATCGTGCCCGCCAGCAGCCTTTTTAAAGAAGCACACCAAACAGTCAGTTTTTGTGGATGTGACGGTGTCTCAACATACAGAAAAGGATTATCGTCACACCGGATACGGCAGTTTTGTTTATGAATATTGGGATCAACAGCAATCTCCTTTTAGACTAAATTTACACAATTCGGAGGCGTTTTGAGTCTATTCTTGTTGAAATGCCAAACCATTCACCAAGTGACAGATGACAATATTTACCTTTCTGAGTTCCTCTGCTTTGACTGTGCACAATAATCAACTCCTGAATCATAATGAACCAATTTTATAGCTGAAGTACTCTTTTCTCTGCACAAACCGAATCAGCAAAACTTTGGTTTAATTTGCGGGTACCACATTTAAGCCAGCCTGCATTATCCCTTAGTGGACCAGCTTTCTTGATACTCTACAGTGCGTCATTTTCTCTTTTCTTCTTCACATTTTCTTCCCCCCAAAGACAGTGCTTTGTATGCACTTCCAGAGGAAAAACGACTCTTTCCCTTAGTCAAAGGCCCTCGGAACTGGCTTAAACTCGAAAACACCCCCCAGTTCATTTGAAATTGCATTGCATTCAGCGTCTTTATTTTCATGCTTTACTCAATGCAACAGCTTAGAATCGGTGCCACGTTTTATATTTCACGCCGATTTGGAACACCTCAAGTGCCTCGTAAATCGCAATCATCTCAAACGCCAGCGGTGCTTTGCGCTCAAATGTATAACGAATCAAAAACTCCCTTCAAGCCATAACGGGGCTACAAATGAAGACACAAACAGCTCACCGAAGAAATCTGCACGTAAAAAAAGCATGAAATACAGCAAACCGTGATTCAGGATTATGACTAAATCATGGCGATGTAATCAAGCCGAACACTCTTAATTACAGTTTTCGGAAAGGTAAACCAATTTACTTTCACGTCACACAATCGCCGGGAAGAAAGGAACCACCAGCGCCATCCTTAAAATATTTGACATCTCAGCTTCGACTCAATCAAAAGCCAATTTCATCAAAACCTAAAAAGTCCTCATTCTGATTGACTTTTTCTGCCCTTTCTCTTTCTCGCTTGTGGGCGCTCTCATCTGACAAACGAATGAGAGAGAGAGAGAGAGATGGATGGAGAGAGCCTTTTGAGAAATTCGAAAACAACTTTTCTCTCTGTAAGCTTTGAACTTAATGTCCTTTCACTTAAATTCAAATACTGAACGAAGAGAGCTTCCGAGCGGAGCTTTCGCCTTCTTTTGAACTTTTTGAGACGAAACACCACATGCGCTAAGTGGCAAAATGTAAACTCCATTTGGTCGGTTTACGGGCGTATACCAGTCCTCAGCGAATTCCCGTCGAAAGCTGGTAAACTATCGCGCGCTTCCGTGTGAAAAAATTCGTGATTGTGGTTCCATGCAATTTCAATTTGATTTTTTTTTCTGAAAAACAGGATAAATACAAACACCTTACCGCTCTCGATTCGCCTGTGAGAATTCCTGTCGCTGCATCAGCACCGTGTTGCACTGACAAGGCTTAACCCACGATGGCGACGACGTGTTCGCCTTGAGACTTGGATAGGCCGCTGGCATAGAAATTTCGCTCTGCCCCAACTCCCGACATCAAAGTTCTTGTGTATATCGTTAACCTAAATCCGCATATGACCTACGACACTAGGGCCATCGCAGGACGAGTGATAGTGCTTTGAAATCAAAATGGCAACACAACTGCCGAGAATCGCTGGCGTTACGTATAAAAAGTAAATACCTTAGCGGTGCAAGGACAACCGATAGGGAGCAAGTGTCCACCCCCGATTAACATATTGCGAGTGCGGTAAAGGATTATGCTCTTGCGGAGTACTTTCATTACAAGTGTTGCCCAAATTTACTCCCGATAGTGGCTGACGATTTCGTGTTTACGTCGCGTTTGCTCTTCTGTCACATATCGCGTTTCCCAAAACATACACTCGCCCACATACGTACGTACGGGGTTGACAAGCTGCTGCGCGCCTATACCCCACACGCCAGCAAGGATCCGCAAGCGACACACTTCACATCTATTCGGCACCCATCATTTGTCATGTTTTCGGCTCCGCATCTTGCCGCTGTACGTGTTTGTACTGAAATTTCCGCAGGATATGCGACGGGATGTGATCATATGTTCTGATTACAGTGATTATGATGTTCAGGATGGTTGATGATGCCACTAAATGCTTTTGAAATATTGATGTTAATGTTGTCATTGGTGCTGCGCCTTGACGCGCTCTGTCTGTGAGAATTCCTATTTTTTTTGCGGTGATTTCCTTCGTCGGTCAGTCCTTTTGGTGAATTATTAATAAGCGGCCGTCAGTGAGGGAGTCAGTGAGTTTATTGTTGCTGATGAGTGGTGCCATGCTTGTCGTTTTTTATTTTCCGTTTTGATTTTAGTTGTGGGCCCCCCGAAGTTTAACTGTGATTACATTCCGAGGGAAGTGCTCTTTGATATCCTTCCCGTTGAGCGCGCGTGTGTAAGTGTGCTTGTGATTCAGCAGAATCACCAACAGTGTAGATTGTAATAAAAATTCATACATCTTGTATCTTTGTGTCATTTACAACCAATAAAACAGTGAATACATAATACCCACTGAGAGGAAACAACAACTGCCAGAAAAAAATAAATAGAAAAAAAGGCCGTAAACCAATGCACAGTGAGGAAGTTAAACTTAAAGTGTAAACAAAAATATTTATCGTGTGCTAATACAATCACGGTTTCAAATCAATTCAAAGTAAAAAAAAGGAAGAGAGTGTATAAAATAGAAAAGTTTGTGTGTGAATTTGTGCGGAGTGTATAAACGAATGTACATACATTTTGCAGCACGTTGAAAAGCAGAATTGAGCAGAACACAACACAACACAAATCCTAATGGAATGAAGCGTCATCGTAATGGATTAACCTTGTAAAATGTGTACGTAAGCTTTAAAATTTTATTACCTTCATAGACGTGGCTTGAGATGTGGTGTTTGAATTGCGATTGCACCCCGGCGCGGTCTTCACTTTGACATTTGACATACATATACGTATTGGTGTCAGTCGGCGGTAAGGATAATTCGCTTTTAAGTGTTTTTTTTTTTGGGGGGGGGGAGGGAACCCTTGAAATCTGAGTGATACTTAAAATGGGTTTTACAAGTTCAACTTCGTTTCTCGTGTGGGAATTTTAAGATGGGGAAAGGAAACAATTTCACAGGGTATCCATTAAATCTTGATTTTTGTGTGAACGCAGTCGTAAGCGGATTTGCTTGATTTCTCAGTTTTGACTATCAAATCTTAACGCACTAGGTAGGGAAGTAATTAAATTTAAATCGGAACATTGCCAATAAGAGCTGCCAATTATTTAGATTCCCTTTATTACTAGTCAGTGAATTAATGAAGAATGAAAAATGTTACGTATACGCAAGAGTAGTCAGTCACAAATTATCATTAACAGTTTGAGTATATGTGTCAGATGAGAACTTTTTTCAGGGGAAATAATTTGTTTAGATTGTTGTTTGGCCAATTTTATTCTCAGCCTTCAACTTCTTTCTGTTGCTAATCTTTTAAAAAGAAGTTAACTATTCATACTGGAATCTATTTCCATTGCGGTCAAGCTCTTCCTCCACTAAATGGCTTTTGTTTTGGGCTGGAGGACATGTAGATGAAAATTTATGTCATTCAGTTGAAGAATAACGTATCTACTGCATGAAGACTCAACGAAATTGTGACAAATTGCGACATAAAAAAAAAAATTGTAAATTGACACCACTTAACAGAGACAATTTTTCAAGATTTAGTGTAAACATTTTGCCAATGGCACACTCCTAGTGGAAGGAATCATTATTCCTTAATGTAAATTTTATTTTATTCTACTTTTTATTTTTTTTTATTTCAATCCTTTAAACGTTTCACTAGTTCTTAGCAGTCAATCACTATTCACAGTGGTCTTGAACTTGATAGTTAAACTGGAAACATAACTTAATTTTTGTCCTTCGTGGGTTTATTTTTTCGTTTTTAAGGAATTTTCGGTAAGGATTTGAAATTTGTTTGTCTTTTTGTCAACTTGAGGACATGAAAAGTTACACTATGCAAAAATCTTCTAAGAATATGCTCTTGGGCTGTTAAACCAATTCTATTCAACAAATTTAAAACAGCTCAAAGATGAATAGTTTTTGAAGTTAATCTAAATTTCGTTTTTCAAAACTAAGGAAAATTGTTTTCAAAAACGAAATTCGATGTATCATTTATACAGTTGGTCTATGGTATCGATGAAAGGATCATTTTTGATTTACTTTGCTTTATGACTTCACGGGAAGTTTAATTTGTGTTCAAAAATTCACACTTACTCTTAATAAACTCAGAAGCAATAACAATTTCTACGAAGCATCGAATATGAATTGTTCTGGGTAAGAGCGTCGACTAACATGCCGGAGGTCTAGGTGCGATTCCTGGATTGGGCTGGCATTCATCTACTTTTTTCATGGCGGAACTTCTTTCTTGATTTATTGACAACACTCAACAATTACCTTTGGCAACCTTCTCAAATTTCGCTGTGTTAAACTGTAGATCTCCCTTAACTGTCGAGAAAAGTACTGTCTGCACAGCACGAGATATTCACGACATTCACGACATCCATCGTTAGTGTTTTTTTAATATGTAAATTGATTGGCAAAATCACCAAATAATTAACAAACACTAAATAAATAACATTTCTGGTGAGAACATTTTTTCCCACACAAATAATTCATTTTATCCCTGGAATGCCTAGGCATTTTTTTGGACTTGATCATGTTTAATATAAAATTTTTAAAATGGTATCAAAATCAAAAAAAAGGAAGCTTTGTGCACAAAACTAGAATTGAAAAATTTTAATAAAAATGCGGCAGCTTGAATATTTGAGGAATCTATATTTCCAACTGCCCATTCTAGGCAAATGTAAGTTTCGAATATAAGTGGACAGGAATTAGTAATTAGCTAGTAAGAAAAAAATACTATTTTCAAATTTCCATTAGATCTCACAAATTCCGTAGTAAATCTGGGCTGGAAAGCGCTGTTATTGTAAAATTTACAAAATGTCCAAGCGCCTAGAAATGTCTCCTTCACTATCAGCACCCTATCGGATTGAGAAACTCAAGAAAGCTTGTACATTTTTTCATGATGAAATGAAATTTGACCAGTGCCTAAGTGAGGAAAAATAAATGAAATAGTCTTATGAATACAAATACAATTTAAGACCGAAGTAAGAATGTATAGTTTAAAGTCTGGTTAAGTTGCGGTAGATTTTCATAAAAAAAAAGTTTTTGTGTCATGTAATTTTTTTAAAACTAAGTGAAATTTCATCCACGTTTGTTTGGCTCTTCAGCATGTGAAAAATTATCAAAATTTCCCAAGAAACTTTTGTGAGCAGGTCATAAGTAAATGCTTTTTTTGAAAAATTCTTTAGAAACCCTGATGTTTTGCAATTGGAAACAAACGTTTTATGAAGTACAGTGAAAATTGGAAACCTTTGTGCACACCATCTCAATGCGATATTCTTTAAGCTTAAGTTTATTCTGAAAAGAAAAAGTAAAGAAATAATTTTTGAAAAAAGTAAGATTAAGAAAAAGTGTGCAGAGAGAAACTAACAACATTTACTTTCTTTGCAAAGGACATAATCTAAATAACTAAAGACTTGTTTTGTGGATATACGAGTGCTACAGGTGCAGAAATGAGAGATATGTCAGGAATTTGCCACAGAGGATAGAAATAGTGCCCGAGTTAAAAAAATTATTTAAATGTTTGGTATAGGCAGTAAAATCTAGTCTTGTTTAATGAAATTGGTAAGCCTGATGGTGCAAGTAAAGATTGGTAAAAAAACCCAAACAAATAGTTGTAAATGAAAAAAAAATTCACCAAGCTGTCTTTATATTTTTTAAAATGATACAAGGACTTTTGGCAATTATGTGATAAACACGCCATGGTTTCGCTGGAATACCTTTATTCAATGGTCCCTATTTTCAATGAGTCCGAGACACAATTAATGTGCAGATCCTTTTCATATGTGATAGAATCATCTTAGAAGCTAGTGCAAAGTGGCTCGTAGACTGTATTGTAAATAAAATAAATCTGGTATGCACTGCGAAGATAGTTGCTTTGAGAAAGTGTTCTTTTTTAAGACTTTGGCATCTTCACCAGTCTTCCGGCCCATTTTGGTCGTTAATAATATTTTACTACTGTATACACATATATATGATATTGACTCCACTAGAAATTGTTTGAAGTAGAGTTCTGATCTGTGCGAGACGGACTGCATTCTGGCTACTGAATCATTGAAGGCTTGACTACCTAAATTAAACAAGAGCTGAGCTAGATAACTGGAAACAGCGTCCCCGGGACTATCAAAAATGGAAGGCAATTATAGGTCAGGCTCAGACACTTCATGCGCCTGGACAAGAATTGTGAAAAAAGTGCCTTAAATTATTAATCTTGTACAATTGCAGAAATCGATCAAAACAGTTCCTCTATGTGATTTTCCGATGGCAACCAATAGCAACTCATGGGAAATTTGTTCTGAGATTATGTGACACTTGTGGTTAAGTGTGCAAAATGTTTAACATGCAAATTCCACTGTCAAACAGAAGTGAGTTCTTAGCCGAGATAAAAGACTAAGGTATCAGGTTTAAGGCATGAAGCGTGTTCAAAGCATATAAACTTTAAGCATTCAGTTGTGGGCGCCGTGGCGTAGTGGGTAAGTGCACATGGCGAAGGTCTAGGTTCGATTCCCGGACGGGACACCTTGCATTTTTTCACGGCACCACCTATTTCGAGATGCTGACAACACTCAAAGAGTACCAATAGTCTACGAAGAGCTTCTCAAATCTCGCCTTGCGGAGTCGGCAAAAAATCCTAATCGTGGGAGAGCAGTACCACGCATAACGCGAGTAGTTTTTGTAGAAGCTAGGCTCTGGTCCCTAGCTGCCTGTAGTGTCACTCAATTGTTATATTTATTCAGTTGTACACCTTATACCATTTCGGCTTTATTGTGTTTTGAACTATGCCTCACTTAAAAAGGCAAACATCAAAATGGGGACATTTTATGCGCTTATCATATGTATTTCAAAAAAAATGTAAAAATTTTCTGATTTTCTGATATTACACACGAAATCGGCTCGAAATCCCACTTAGGGTTGCCTTGGGCTCTTTGAAATGAGGATACTCACACAGAGTGGTTTGAATAAATTTCAAGAGCAGACACTTAATCCCAATGACTGCGAATCAAAAGGCTTAATTAATTCAAGGCTGCAACTCAAATTGTAATCAAAACATACCCCGCATGAATTTGCTATCATTTAGAGTGTCGATTTCATTCTTAGTCATTCGTTAATTAAATACATCTTGTGTGTGCTGGAAGCTGGCTAATGGAAATCACTTATAATAATTATTGATTTGTCAACGTCAAATATAGTTTATATTTTGTCGGAGATACGCCAAAAGCAGATGGTATTCGATGTGGCGTCGGTTGTATGATTTGCGAAAGGGTTCGAGTGGAAATGTGATCTTCAAAATCATCCCAATAACTCAAGATTGATGTCAACTGTGTTTTTCGTTTGTAAGTAACCATGAAAGACAAGATAAATAGAAAGCCATGAGTGGCATTGGTTTTTCATCAGGAAGATATTCATGTAATAGTTCCTTTGTGTTTTTTATCTGTAGAGAAGTTGCTTAACTAACGCGACATTCATGACATGCAACACAATGGTCACATAAAGATAAACAAAAAGTGTAGAGAAACTTCAAAACGTTCCAAATGTTACAAGTCATGTGGCAAAGTATGCCTTCGCTATTCAGCTGTGAAAATTGACTGAAACGGGTCACATTTAATTAACACCTTGTCTTGTTGTTTGTATTTAAATAATGCAACACAACAAAATTCATCAAGTAGACCTATTTAGATTTTAAATCCCTTCTTCTACAAAACACCTACTTTCCAACGCAAGGACACAGTTTAATCCGATTACCTCGTTACTTTACTCTTCGCTCTGTTATTTTTAATTAGGTAAAATTCCATTCACTAAGCACTTTTAGACATTCTGTCGTCTGATTTTTTGCTGCGCACCTGGATAATCCTTGCCGACGATTCGCTTCATTAGAATCCATTCAAGCTGATGAGATAAGCATTATCTCTCAAGATATCTTCGTCTGGCTATTGACTTCTTAATCGTCCAATCCTCTGACCTTATAATCGCGCTACAATGTGGCCTTGTGATGACCTTTAACTTTTTTAGACTCGACTATCAAACGCTTCCCATTGTCCTTTTCTTTAAGGGCTTCGGGACTCCTATTTCCGTTTTATTGCAAGCTAAATTTCTATAGATAATTAACAAAGCCTATTGGACTGTAAATGGTTATCCTTATTTCATGCAGAATATCCAATGTGACGTACGTAGTGTGCGTACGTAGTGTACGTCACATTAGTTTCAATATTATTCAATTCTGGACAGTAAAAGATAAACAGAACGTATAGCACTCGACGGAAAGTCTGGACACTGTTCTTTTGAAAGTTATTTACTGATGATCCCGCCAGTCCACCATCAAATCCTCTCCAGACAGTGAGTTTTTCGTGATTCAATGAATGCTTATGCAAATGGACAGCAATGATTAAACCCCAAAGGTCTGCACTGTAAAAAAAGAGCAAGCCTCTGGAGGCATACGCAGATGGAAGGGAACCTCAATTAACTGCATGACTGGAGGTAACTAGTACAAGACCGGGCGAGGTGAGGGAGGCATACTTGCTGAGGACCAGGTCCATTTCGGACTGTAGCGGCAACCAAAGAAAAATGCAATTCTTATGAATCTCACGTGGATATCATTGCAAATCTGACGATATTGACGAAGGACGCTCATTGCAAAAGAAGCGTTGATTAAGCACACGAAAGGTTGCATACCATGAGTTTTGTGATGCCGAAAAAAATTTTAAAAACTCACTTGTGTGTTTGAACAGTACAAGACGAGCCTGATATAAGTCCTCTTCTAAATTAAAAAAACAATTATTATTATGTTCTATGACTTAATAAACAAAAAACCAACGTTGTTCATTCAAGTGGTTACCTCGCCTGTCACATTCCTTTGCCCAAATTTTCCAAGACCACGTTAAAGACTTAAGGCTGTACCGCACACACTTCTTGGATGATATAAGTCGTGAGTGCGTACAATTGCCTCGTCAGTAAGGATGCTCTTCGTTTTAGATCGCCCAAAGTGCGAAACAATCATTTGAACTTTGTAAGCTAGAAATCAAGTAGATTCTCCTCAGGCTAGTGTGTCAAGTGTTGAGCTGTTGAGATTGATTGCGGTTTGTGAATGTAAACCAACACAGCAGCCACATTTTCATCTATATGCACTTGCGTACAGCAGTTTGGCCAAGGTTTGTTCTCTAAGAACGGTTGCTGTTGAAGTGTTAAGCGGCGAAGTATTAGACGGCTGTCAGTGTCATAATGACCTATTATTGAGGCAAAAAAACACCTGATAGTGCATCCACTCTGATCTGTCTGTTCAGACTGAACAATTACAATAACAGCCTACTTACAGACGAGCTTCTGCATGCGCACAACCAGATCATCTCCAGCTGCTATAAAGAATTCTGCTGATAGTTTGTCAGATCTTGATCGACTTCCACTCCGTCTAGATCAGCACGATTACATTTTTGCCCATAATCGGATTGAGTGGAATGCCCTGCCTGGCAGCGGTATTCAGTTCGTCATCGCCGTTTAACAGTCAGCAGAAGAGACACCAACATATACCCGTTTTTTGTCCTGCGTTTCTGATATGAATGTTCCCGTTCTCGCGTTTTGTTTGCTTAAGGAGGAGAATAAAGATCTTTGCTGCACAAAGAGGGCATCCAGAGGTTGGCATATATTGGGTGATTTTAATTAATCGGCTACACACTCATCCTTATAGTTGCTTTCTTCATTTGCACCTATGTCAGATACAGTGTGTCGTCATCGGTTAAATACCTCGAGACAGCATCATCTTTAGCCATATGTCAAGCTGTGGTGATATTTCATGCATTTCCTCCTCCGTAATTATAGGCTAATTTGCATTTGAAAATTAGAATTGTGTATGGTGTTGCAAATCTGCAAGCCATCAGGACCGTAATCAGCTGAACCACAGAAAGCTGATTTTCAAGAAATTCTAAAACAAATTTTACAATTTTTTTTACCCTCAAACGTCTTTAAATAATGAATTATGGGTTACTGGTAGTCGACGAAAGGATGGGGGCTTACGTTGAAAAATACTGAAGGACTTCGATGGATAATGCAATTGTCTAAAAATGTTGAAAAGTTGAGAAGACCGTTAAGACAGAATTTTTCAAAAGTTCTATGGTCATTCAGAGTTTTGTGTGAGCCCAGAAGACAACGATTTCATTCCTTTGAAACACTGTATTTCCTATCAGGAAGTCCTCAAATATCAATATCTGCTATAAACAAAGTTGCCAATCGCTCTTTGCTCCTTTGCCCCTCAAGGAGACTTTAACCAGGAAAAGATTTGAAGGAGAATCCAGTATCATCATTTGCACGGTCTTCAACTTGCTGATCCAATCTTTGCATCATTAACAGTTTACCATTTACCACAATAATTTCTAAAATTCTTGAAATTTGTAAGCTTCTTTCACTTGCCGCAAAGTTTTCGATTACGCGAACTCTTGATTCTTCCTTTAACAATTTTCCGCTAATAGAAACTTATTTTCCTCTACACTGTCTTAGCCATATGATCAGTCTCTCTTCCAGAGGGAAAATTCACCGTTAGCAGTTTTTTTTCTTACTTCAGCAGATTAAATATCATTAATGTTCTTCTTGTGCTTTATTATGGTTGAGAGGGATGTTTTTTGCTTTGCCGCTTTTCTTTCTTTTACCCCTCTCTTTCTCTGTCTTTTTATTGCATTTATTGTTTTGAGGAGTTAAAGCGAGTTCAAAAGTATGCGTAAAATCAACGCAAGACATGCTGAAAATAAATTCTTCAAACGGTGCGGAAGTTTGTGCTAAAATTAAATTCTCGTGTAAAGAAAATATAGGGTGGCACATCAATTATGCAGCAATAGGGAAATTCAAAATTTGTTTGTGTCCCCAAGGGTTGAAGTCAGCATTGCCTCAACGTTTTAAGGGACTACTTCAATTAGGTTTTGTTGTGAATACATGACAAGAACTCGGCTTCGACCTTGAAAAGAGAGTAATGCAATCGATTCAAATGGAGTCTACGGATATTTATGTGCTTTGCGAATTTTCGTTGCATCCATAAATTGATAGGGTATGTGTGCAGTGTTTCTATCTTGCTGAAATAAAATGTTGTTGAAACAGATGTTTCTTCGGTGCAGTTTTGTGTAAAAAAAAACTCCCTCAACATACTTAAATAAGGCTCCCCTTCGACATTTACATCGCTTTCTTTGAAGAAGACTGACACCACAACGTACAATACTCTGATAAAACTGTGTAGTGACTCGGTGTGGATGACGTTGCTTCTTAAGAGATATTCCAAATCACCATATTTTTGTATTTTACGGTAATTTTCCACTACATTGGCCATCATCAGAACAATATTTATAAAGTTGTTGCCTTCGCCGGCTATTTTTGACAAGATCCAAACAGGGAGCTTAACTTGCTCGCGGTGTGGACTTTGTGGCCGGGTTGTGACGTTGTGAATAAGTATTTGGATTTCGGTTCGATTCTGGGGCTGAACGTCTCTCATTCTCTCATTCACACTCAAAGAGTAAAAATCGTCAATGAGTCGCTTCTCAAATGCTGTCCTTAGAGCCCAGTAAAAAACCATAAAGCCATAGGCACAACACAAGTACTTGTTGAGCTTGTTAAGTAGTGCCATCCGATTTGTATTTATTTTTATTTGGACTTCGGATTATTCGTTGTAATAATGCACAGACAAGTTTCGTTTCGAAACACTTGGATTTGGAACTCGATGGTGTATAAGCCTGAGTGTGGAGATCGGTACGGTCTTCGTGCAATGTTTTTGGATTTGGCAAACAGCCTAAATCTCCTTTGGATTGTAGAACTGCAAAACAGAATATCGGTGAACTGTCCAAATCCTCTTTTTAATTTTTGTTTGCATTAATTTCAATAAAATAGTAACCTTCCAAAGTATATTAGAGAGAAGAGAAGTTTTTTTTTTTATAGCAGGATTTCTGCGCCACCCTGTTCAAGTTTAAACTTATCTTAAGATATCCATAAAAATTGTTTTGTTGGCTGTCTTTAAGTTCGAATTAATGCGTCGCAATATTACGTACAGAAAATTTCATTGTTCGTCTCACGAAGCTCTGAAAAATATGTCTTTTCGAAATATTGAGAAGTTTCTTCGGCAACTCGCGATAACTTTGAATCACAAAATGGACAATCAACTTAACCGTCACTTGCCTCCTTGAAATATTTGACAGCGGCAACGCTACGTTTATGTATGTCATTCGAAACAGGTTTCAAAAAAGTTTCAAAAGTTCATCAATTTGGCCGGTGACAATGGAGAAAGGGAATCTCTGAAACTCTGAAATCTGAAAAGCGGTAGAACATTGAGTATCTCAACCCTAGAGGCATTATCGTAGCTTTGAGTTACATTGAGCTTATTTGTTACAATACACTGCTAGATGACTGAAGTGTGTATTTTTGAAAATATTAAACCTCTTAGAAATTACCGTAACCTCTCTTTTCGGACATCATGTGCGTTATTTGTGCAAAGTGTGTCACATTCCACTGACATCGATTAAATTCGCTTCAAACTAAAATTACACTACTATCGGACATAACTCCCTATTTTGCATGATGGGTGTACAAAATTAATTCGGTAGTTAATTACCTACCGCACATCCTAACAACATTTCTCATTGGCTAGGCGGGGTAATTTAAATCAATTTTTAAACACTGTTCCCTCAAACCTGCTGGCGAGTGTGGAGCGAACATGTTTCCGTTTCAGACTATACTGCCAAGGGTGGGATATAAATTGTTTATTACGCACAAAGGCCCCCCCCTGCCACCACTACGCCTCCCATGAGTGTTTTAACCGCTACACTGCTCTTTTGAATCGCTCTCGCATTTAACGCAAACTGCAGGCAAGCCGTACATTTTAACAGCACGTTTCTATGAGAAAAATAAATTTAATTATTTCGTTATATCTGGATGGGGATGAGGATATGCTTGCATGTCTCGCAATGTGAGGGGGCGTCGCCTGATCGGCGTGAAACATTTCACTGTGACAATTTTTTGCATTTTTGCAGCTGCGATTGAAAATGCCACTGAACCTGACTTATCACACATTTGAGGCAGCTGCGAGCGCTGGAAATTTATGGCGCATCGAGCCAAGTGGGTAATAGATCCCCATTGTTTGTTATGTTTTTGTAGTTTAATCGAGTAAACTGATAAAGAACAGAATTTTTTTGGTTTTTGTTCCATTGTTGATGGTCATTTTTTGTGGCGTGAATCGTCCATAAATAAATCGAGCAGGATGCTGGAAGCTTAATACAGATATGAGTATCTGCTGGTGCTGACACTGATTGGAGCGTGTTCGAAAAAAACATACATTCTGCAGATAATAATATCGGTTAGGGTTGGGGTCTTAATTGGGACACGTGCTGCTGTGTGATATCAGCGGGAGAGCAAATTTGGTAGATTGTGTCGCCCGCAAAATTATGAATCTTTATGCCGTCAGTAGAAATGGGTGGTTCCTAGCTGAAAAATTGTACAGTTTGAATCAATTTGAAAAAAAAAAAAAACTTATTTGCATGTGTCAGGAATCGAAGGAATCGATATTGGAGTCTCGAAGCAAGGCTTCTTAAAATTAATTGAGACATCAAAGAAATTTCTCAAATCTTGCTCACATCATAAGTCACCGAATAGGATGGGATGAGTCATTCTAAACTACTTCTATGCAAAGTAAACCATTTTTGAGGTTTCGTTTCAGCCATCTAATATTTCGGTCACCATCCCGAACATGCTTAGCGATTCTCAAGAAATTGGGGTATATATACAGTTCAGCTAGCAATCATTGAGTGCACATAAATATTTAATTTCGGGGCATAATTAGCGGTGGCTCCAATTTACGTAAATATAAGGTAAAACAGAAAATTGCTATTGACAAATGTTTTGCAATGAACTGGAGGTTCAGTTGACAAAAAAGAATAAAAGCCTTAAAGTTGACAAATGTCCATAACCGCCTCCATCCAGTTTTTCTAACTTCAGTTAGTTAGTGTTATTTTTTTATTATTCATACAATACTAAAGACCGTCCACCAGATTGACAATTAATTCAATATATATACGTTATTAATTAGTATAAGAAAATAAGACTATTATTATGATTAATTCAAAAATCGCATTTTAAAATTCGGGTTGTTGAGAAGAAGGCACATCAGTTAGAAATCTGTCATACATGACACTATCTTTTTTTCTAAACCATTGGTTAACATAGGTTTAATCATTGAAAGTTCCATATTCGATGAAATACTTGGATTTACGCCACAATTTTCTGCCAACTCCTTCAATTTTAGAGCCAAGCTTCAGTAAAATCATCGGCAATCTGTGTTGTTCGATCTCCACTATTTTCGTTGTGTAATCACGCATGTGACTTGACAGTATTTAAAAAAGGGCGGAACTCCAGTTTCTAATTGGTGTACTTGTTGGAAGTTGAAAGATTCGTTTCAGAAATTATCTCAGTATTCTAAAAAAAAAAACAATAACCCCAGTACAGTACAGCAGAATAGAGGATGCAGTTGCACGAAATAGTTTAATTCTCGATGTGTGAAAGATATACTTGTTGTCGATGCAAAATGCAAAATAAATACGAAAATTGATGAAATACCTCTTTTAGCTGCTGCTAGTTGGTATACAAAATGTTTTTTCAGACTGAGATTAGATGTAATTAACACTCTTAAATATTTACACTCATAAACTATTTCAACGTTTTCCCCTCGATAAGATCACGGTTCTCTACGGGAATACATTCCGCCGCCATTTCTAAAAATCATCACGTTTGATTTCGAAAAATTCACCGATAAATTGTTGTTGTTGCAGTAGGTTCGCATCTTATGCTGCATTCTTTCTATTGACTCCGACAGGAACACTATATCATCCGCAAACCTTAGCGCTGGTATCCTTACTCCACTAAAGTCGATCCCTCCTTCTACTTCCTCAAACGTTGTACCTAAGATTCTGAATCTGATCCAAAAATTTTGTGTTCGATGGAATAGGAATTCTAGCTCAGACGATCATCCGAAATTGACCGAAAAACGGTAAACCATCAACGACGCAAATTTCAAAAATTGAGATAGGCAGTAATGAAAAGCCTAAAGAGATCGTTTAGAATTGGTAATCTGCGGAAAATTTAAAGATATCGCAAATATGAGAATGTGATATGTTGACATGGTATGATGATATGCTCTGACATCCGAGCCACTAAACGTGTCTTTAAAATGTGTACAGCAGCTTCAATTATTGCCGCCAATTGTCAATAGTCGAAGGATGCAAAGACGGGAAGACGTGCGAAGTTAGGACGTAGGCAACAGGTTTGAATGTATGCATTTGAAATGAAAATTCTGCGCCTGCCAGTAATTTGCGTGTTCTGCAACAGTTAGAGCGTTTCAATATGTTGCGTGTTCTGCCATAGTAAGAGAGCTTCAATATTTCAAGAAGATAAGTTTAGGAACCCTGAAAATTCACTAAAAGCCCAAATCAAGGTTGATTGCAGCAGTGCATAACTCTAGTCTCCTTTACTATTGAACACTGTAAGAGTAACATCCCCCGCATATTGAGCAGAAAATTGTCTTTCAAAGACAATAATACTGATTGAGTGGCACTATAGCCCACAAGGGACCAGGGCCTACCTTCTTCAGCACAACTCGCGTTGTGCGTGATAGTCTTTTTTCACGAGTAAAAGGGACCTAGTGTCTTTTGCCGATTCCGAACGGCGAGTTTTGAGAAGCTTTTCATAGACAATTGGTAATCGTTGAGTGTTGACAGCAACTTAAAAGAGGTGGTGTCGTGAAATAATGCGAGGCGTTCGGTTCGGGAATCCAACCTTGACCCTCAGCGTGTGAGTCGACGCACTTACCTACAATGCCACCGCGACCACTTCCGAAGACAAATTAAATTAAATTTCATGATTTGTGCACTAAATACTTATTGCTCAACATGAATGCTTTCCTTTCGAAAAAAAAAATATTTCCAGAGCGGTGCAGACTATCTTTTTGGTGACAAAATCACGAAAGGAATATCTTTTCCATTGACTCTTCCGTAAATCGCCATTTGCTTATGCAGACGCCAATTGGCACACGTGCATCTTTGTAGGATTGGATGACAATTGCACCAGAGGTTCTTGACAAAATGGATGTGTGTGTTGCTTAATAGTCTCGAATTGCATATACGCATTTGCATTTCAATGGCGTAGAAGTTGGGCTGTTCATACACGGCCAAAGGGAAGTGCACTTGCTGGCATCACCCAAGTATGCTTCAAACAACATGTAGACATGGATAAAGATTATCTTGGCACTGTAATTAATTATCCCTTGCCGATGTTTCCCAGAAATCGTCACATAGCATCAAGTACGCGGAGTGAAATCGAAGGATTGTGCGTTCTCGGGAATTGGAAATTTTGTAGATTCAAATATTCCCGTTCAATCTAGGTAATTGCGCCCGGATAAGTTATGGAATTTGTTTGAAGCAGAAGTTCCCTAAAGACTCCAAGCTCTATGAAATATGCGCGAAAATGGAAAAATCTTTGTTATGGATTATGTGGGGAACAGTAGAATTGTTTCCTCATTTTGAACACATTGTTAATATCCCACAAGAATAGCAGTGAGTGATTCTTTCAATGAATAATTTTGAAATGGAAGGGGAGCCCTTTCGGAAATGAATTTTGAAGAAAATCCCACTGTAAAAATAAATCGGATACAGTTTCTCTCTCGCTTACTTTTCAATCAGCGCCTTCAAGCAACGGAGAGAATGATTATTTTTTAATGGTTTCCATCCGCTTAAATCTGCATACACTCACCCACCCTCCATTCACGTATGTACTCGTAAGATACATGCATACTTCATGCAACCATTTCACCCAACAGCCATGCCTTGCGGCAGTTTACTACAACTTTTCCCCGATAAGCTTCATATTTATCTTTCTCGTGATTAACTGCAATGTTTCAACAGTGCCAACTCATATAACGCACCGAATTTCCGCCACCGCTCTGCAGAAAAATTTAATTTCCATTTAATTCAAATTTTATCCACACAGATGCTCATTTAAAAGCTCAATTAGCATAAAGATTGAATCTTTGGGGGAATAAAACAGATCGAACTTCTTAAGTAACACCGATCCGCACACACACACACCACCACCACTCCCACCAGAGTGAAGATACCATTCCAATTAACGAACCACCGCACTTCCGCCACCTCCCACCAATGTCCAATCATATTTCCCTCCGCCTAATGGCAAACCAATTTCGTTTCGAAGGGAAGCCGGAGAAAGAGCCTCTTAATGACCAAACAAATTCCAAACAGGCACATGTACACCAGCGCACATACACCGCAGAAGCGGCGGCAGCCGCACGAGCAGATATGAAATCCTTATCGGAGATAACTACCCCTAGAGCCGGATGAGGAACATTTTGTTTAATATTATTTTTTTGCTAATCTACATGGGGGAATTTGAACAACAACACCTCACCGCTTCTAATCTCTGCAACAAAGGATCTAAATAGAGATATTCCGGATACACAAAACGCCGAGAAAAAATGAGAAATAATTAAAACGCGTAAGGAATGTCATCCTCTTCGCTTATCTCGTTCCCTGGGGCGTAGAGCTGGGGAGTGGAGACGGCCCGTAGGCATCGCTGTCGCGAGCGAGGGGGAAGTCTAAATGATTTCCTCTTCAGATGTGAACGAATTATCTAATCTCATTCGTTCCCCACCCCGACTGAGGCAAGAGACATACACTTCGACTTGTTCACATTGCGGTAGCAAGGGCGGGGGATGCGCATGCCCATTTAACCCATAAGCGGGTAAATTTGCTCAGCTTTTGCTCGGTGATCTCTTGCTCATTATGTTGTATCTTGATTTTTGGTTAGTGTCCTTAAGTGATCATTAACAATGGATACACATATCCGCCTCAACGCACAGACCTGCCGATGGCATCTGGCAATAAGTACGTGGCGTGCGAGTGTCGGCGTCTCTTTGGCTTCTGGTTGTGCGAAGTCCATTCGGAGGGAATGCTGCGAATGTCCTGGACGTTTTTCTGTCTGCTGTCATTTCCTGGTAATGCAATGAGGGATAAAAACTCATCCTTTCACAATCAGTCGTTTGCTGCCAACCCCTCTCCCTCCCCCTCTGACCCGTTGAAGGAGTGAAGGAAGGGTTTGCTATTCTTCTTTTGGCTTTTATTTGCTTCTCATGCCGATAGTTTAAGTTTCCACTTAGATAGTTTTCCACAATCCATGCGATGGAGGGACGGGCATCGACTGGAAGAAATTATATTTATTTGTCGTCGACTAAAGATGTCTCGTTCCATGTCGCATGCTTTTCTTTGTCTTCAACCGTGGCTGCCATCCTGGAGGGGTTTCGCGTTGCTGGATAACCTACGGCCAGACAGAAGACGACATCGTCCACGACCGGGACGACCGACGGCAGTGTGAGCGCAGTAAGTGCTTTATGTAGCGTGATGAAGGAAGCTTTATGATCTAGTTTCAGAGAACGACAACGAATACACCTCTCAGTCGCTATCGCTAATCGAAAATCAAACCGGAGGATATAATAAAAACGAGAAAAAGCAAACACACGCATACGCACAATGGATAAACAGAGCAGGCAGACAGACAGACATAACCAGTAATACAGGATCCACCACAAAGATTTTCGTTTTTCCTCAATGTCATCCCGACTGCCCGAAATGTGCTAGAGACCCAAGCAGCAGTCGAAGGGGATCTGTTGTTGATGGTGGTTGGGGGGGGGCTAAAGGAATGTTGACGACGACGACGACTACGATATCGGGAGATAGGATAATAATATTGCGATGCCTTTGAGCAATATTGTTTATCTGGATGATATGGTTTCTCTCTCATTCTCTTCGTCCTTCTCGGAGCCTTCCAGCACCTTTCACTTCCATTTGGTTTTTCTTCTTTTTTTCTTTTCTTTTTGATTTTATTTTCCTGATTATTATTTCGTTACAAGAGAATTCTATTGGTTTGGGGAATGTACATATTCATATTTGACACAACTGTATCCTGGACAAGGACACACACACGCTACGCCTACACATTGACTATGGTAGCCAGGGGGTACATGCATGTAAACAATGTATTGTAGTAATTATTTTGAATGAAATTTCTTGGCAAGAAATTAAAAATTCACTTCGACAGGATTGGTTTTCATTGCAGGGCTAATATCCAGTTGACATTCGCAAATATTTGCTAGCTCCTGGAAAAAAGAAAACGCAAAAAGAAAAGCGAACGACATTTATTTTTAGCCTTCGATGAAGAGTAGTTCAAGCAAAACGAAACCCAACGGCTCAACGGTACATTTAATCAATTTCAACAAAATAGCTTCAGCCTGCGTCAAGTGAATTGGGAATAAATCGATTCCGAGAAAACACAAACTGGGAATGTCGTTGAATACGTCAACGTCTAACGAGCTTCGATTATATCAATTGATTATTATTCTCTGTTCTATTAAGGCTCCGTACAGACAAACGCTCCAGATGGCTGTCTTTGTCTGTCTGTCTTACATACTTCCCACATCTACTGAGCTTGTGAAGAGATTTGACTGGAGTTTCAATGGAAAATGCATTATAATTTTTTTATTGGGGCTTGCTTCCGTATTGGTGAGAATCTTAAAATTTTAATCCACCCCAACGGTGGTCGCCGTTGCGTAGTGGTAAGTGTATCGACCGCCGCGCAGAAAGTTTGGGTTCGATTCTCAGACGGGACACCTCGGATTTTTTCACGGCACCACTTCTTTCGAGTTGCTGACATCACTCAAGGAGTATCAATTGTCTATGAAAAGCTTCTCAAATCTAGTTGTTGTAGAAGCTAGGCCCTGGTCCGTTCTGGGCTGCAGCGTCACTCAATTATTATTATTATTTAATCCACCCCAACGCGCGACATAATCTACCTTCCAATTTTTTGTACAGATTGAGAAACATTAAGTTGCCCACTCCAGTTTCCTCACAGATGTGCATACGTAAAAATTTGAAGAAATTTCAAACGAATCCCAACGAAAATTAAAATATTGACATTGACGAGTCAGATACATACCAAAGGCAGCGTTACTCGACACAGATTTCAAGCTCTAATGCGAATTTGCACACAAAAGACATTAGGAGTGATCATGTTTAATGGAAATGGTGTGGGTTTGCTGTGGGAATGTATCATATGCTGGATAGAGGTATAGACTTACAAATGCGCGTAAAAAAGCAGGTTGCATGCACATGTGCCTACCAAGTTTTATTTAAATCTGCTTAACCTTAACGAAGAAAATAAGCAAACGATGGTATGCTCGATTAAGAATAGAACGGAACCATCTGTGCGTAAGAGTAACTTGTCGACCTTAGATGTGCAACGTGCTCTTGTGATTATAGTGCTAGTTTACGACTTCCCCCCATACACCGCTTTGGCCACAATAGTATTGAAATTGATAATCCCTTATCCCGCCTGTCTCTCTCTTAAGTTATCAATCGGAGTTCATGAGTATATAAATATCATGCACAGTGCGAATTTTTGTTGGAAGCTAAAGCCATCAACGACGGTGCACGTAGTAGTTAATGAGTGTGGCATTCTTATTCTTCTTAGGCTGCAATGAAACAAATTTTTCCTTTTGAAGTTTTAATGCTTGGAGCGCTTAGAATGAGATCGGGTCAAGTTAAATTTTTTGAATCTGAATCGTCGTTTTACCGCTACTAATAGGGTTAATAACTGGTTTGTGGTGAAGTTCATGTACAAATTTAAATGCTTATAGATGACCCCAAACTTACTCCATTTAAAGGGCTTTAGTTAAATTAATCAGCGAAAACTCAACCAGTGTGCTGACCTTTTAACTGATTCCTTAAGCTCATTATCGACATTTTCTGCATAAAATATTGGAACATATAAAAAAGTTTTCGAAGTTTTTTGTCACTTCTTTTTTTTTCTTGTGGCCGGGGTGGACCTGGGCCTCAATCAACATGCCTCTCCAGCCAGCACGATCTTTCGCCAGCTGCCCCCAGTTGCGCACTCCAATTTGGTTATGGTCCTTCTCCACTTATTACCTTAGACCAGGCCTTCCTTTGCTACATTGTCCAAATTGCTCATATTGGAGCTGAAGCAGTGGTGTCCATACGCCGCTCAACATGGCCTAGCCATTCTAAGCGTTTAAACCGAAAACGCTTGACCAGGCGCATCTCGCTGTACAGCCCATAGAATTCCTTGTTAAATCTTCTCCTCCAGACGCCATCAACACAAACAGGACCAAAAATCGCACACAAAACTTTTCTCCCAAAAAGACTAAGGGCTTCATCATCATTTTTAAATAACGTCCCGGTTTCCGTGCCGTAAAGTAAGAATGGGATAAGTAAGCGTTTGATTTCGGTACTGGTGTTGTTGTCCATATTTACCGCGGAGCCGAGGTAGAGGAAGTCCTTGACTACCTCGAAGTTTCTTCTGCCTAGTGTGATGCCGACACGTCGATGTTGAGTATCCTTCCTCGTTCGCAGCATGTACTTCTTCTTGCTCTCATTAACTACCAGACCCATTTTAGCTGCTTCCGCTTCAATGGCAGAAAACGTGTCATTGACGGCCTGCTGTGTTCGTCCAATTACGTCAATGTCCATGTCAATGACTTTTGGAAGATCGTGGCTCTGGTGTTGACTTGTGAGTTACGCACGATCTTCTCAAGAGAAGTCACATGCCAGTGCGTCGCCTTGTCTAAAACCTTTATTGACATTGAAGGTCTCGGTGAATTCGTTACCGACCTTGACGGAACAACGACAGTTCTCAATCGTCATCCATTGTTGTCACTAGATGTCCTATATACCTGGAAATTTTAATCTAATGTTTCAGGCTCCATTTTCCGTGAGAACAGTGCTTAACATTGGATCATTAATTTTAAGTTATCAAGTTGGTAGTGATGGCATTTAACATCGGGCAGACTCGACTCTCATCACAGTATTAGTTAAACCTTAGCTATCTACGAAAATGGATTTCTTAACGATCGAGCTACGAGTTAAAGTTGTTAAGACTTCCTATTGAATTAATTAATTTATCCTGATTTAAACGTAAGGCGTTGTTTATGGTCATCATACACTGACTACATAAGTAATTTGGAAATTTTGAAGAAGTTTAAAGGGATTGGGAGCGTTATTGATGTCGTAAGGCCTGTGCATCGTCGTTATGTGGAAAATATTCCCGCTGCAATTGCAAGTGTTGCTGATGATCCGAATTTATCGATTTCCCGGTGATTAGATGTTTCATACGTTTGTATTTAGATTTGCATCTCCATCCTTACACAGTACAACTTCGCACCATTTTTCTTCAGAGACGGGGCACATTTCTCACGTTGTGGGTGTCTAAAGAAGCAAAATTTTCGCATATAGGCGGCCTCAGAGAATCTATACTTGATCGAAGAGAAGAATCCTGACAAAATGTTTATTTCATAAGCTCAATGGTCGAAAGGTGTCATTGATTCGTACATCTTCATAGACGCGAATGGGCAGGCAGTTACGTTTTATTCGGAACGATGTGATCAAATGAGTGGCGATTGAAGACTGACTTAGACTATACGTGGTTCTATGAAGACAAGGCAACAAACACAACGCGACGGGCTATGCCTCTATTGCGTAAAATATTTCCTGGGGGCATAATTTCACGTTTTGCCAACTTCTATAATAGTAATATTGATTGAGTGGCACTAAAGCCCACAACGGACCAGGGCCTAGCTTCTACAACAACTACTCGTATTGTGCGTACTACTGTTCTCTCACGAGTAACTTCTATAACCCCCCAAAATCCTCCGATTTGACGCAGATGGATTTTTTTCTGTGGAGATATTCGTTTCTGTGCATATAATCCACGAAATCTAAATGCACTCAAATCAATATGACCGAGAAACCGCCGGAAATATGCGAAAAAGTGGCTTAAACTTACTGAAAAAGAATCGTCTGCTGAGAATTATCCCTACGCAGTCATTTGAAGGATATTCATTTTCACACTAATTCGCAAGGTTCAGGCTTTAGAACGAAGTATAACTTTCATCAAAAGTGTATGGCTGTGTGTTTTTTTATCGATTTTTTTTTCGAAACCGACGACAAAACCGCTCAAATTGCAGTTAAATATTTAGTGGCTGTTCATTTTTCACGATATCATAGAATTAGTTTGGAATATGAATTGCAGGCAAAAAAGAAACAACAAAGAGGTTTAGAGATTGCCCCTACAAGCGTTCTAAGAATTGTTTAACTAAAAATAACGAATACTTTCATTTCAGCGAACTTAACCAAAGCCCTTAAATTCCCCGAAAAAATTTATTGCAGCAGAAGTTAAAAATTCCAACGAAATTTCAACTCAGAATAGACATGAGTAAAACGAGACCCATAAAATTCATTATCCTCGAAACTACTTAGCTCTGCGGTTTATTCGATCGCTCAGTGAAACTAAATTAATATCCCGGGTGGAGAATTTAGCGTGAAACAACTTGAGGATATCCTCTCCAGTACACAACACTCGCATGTGAGCATGTAACTTGAGTTGAGCGTTAAATTCACATTCACGGAAATGTTTATGATTCATATACGAATATTTAGCTGGTGTTGCATATGTTCCTCGGAACTTTATGACTTTTTAATTAACATGCAATACTTTCTCCGAAAGCATATCCCACAAGGCGAGAATTTTATTAAATATTTCACAGAAATGACACAAGAATTCATTCACATAGGCAAATGCAGGAAGGGTTCAGAGTAGGCATATCCATGGTTTACAACCGTGCCATGTTTCGGGGAAAATGCGTCGTGTTGTAATTTATGTCAAAATTTACTGGAAGTACGAGTAATTGTTTAAGCCGCGGAGAAGATGGCAAAAATGTCCAAATATAAATTGTGAGACAAATTAATTCAGTCCGTTCTATGTGTTCAAAAAGTTTGATTTATTGAAAAAAAAGTAAAAAAATCCTTTACTCAAATTATTAACCATTTCCCAAATCTTAAACAATTAGTCCCCTTTGGCATAGGTGCAATCAGTGAGCCATTCTTCGATTTTTTCAAAATACCCAAGTCGGTGACCACACAAATCTTATGCGTCCGTCGAAAAAGCCAGAAGTCGAAGGGAGCAAGGTTTGGAGAGTGTGAACGTACAGTGTCTGGTGAAACCACTTGTGACCATACTATTTCCAAATTCCAGCTTACATTTGTGCATACTACTCTATCGAATAGACCACATTTATCAAGTAGCGAAGAGACTTTAGGAGCTGGTGCTGAGAGTGTATGCAAAAACCGTGACAAAGCCATTCTTCGTCCTTCTCAATAGCTTAGTCCGTTAATAGACTGTGCTTCCTGAAATTTAAGCACATGGTCTTGGTGAAGTCGGGTTTCAATAAGAGGGTACAACGAGCCATACAGAGCGTGAAACAGTGGCCTTGTTAAGAAATTTTTTGGGTGAGGACTCAATTCCACGCGGTGCTAAGGTAAATTGGCTGTCTCTTAGGTCTTAATTCTCTAGGAATAAGCCAGCTACGATTGACACCTTGGAAGCCAAAATTACTCGTGTTTTCCGAGAGATACCAAGTGCTAAGTCCTATCGAGTTGACAAAAATTGTACCTACCGAATGAGCCACCTCGGGCGTATTTGTGACCAACAGTTACATGATATCATTTTCAAAACGTAAATGCTATGAATTTTTCTTTTCAGTGATAATAAAGATTTGAAGTTTTCTTTCAATTTTTTGAGTCTTTTCTTACATTATAAATCAAACCTTACGATGAATCGCCTTTTATATATCTAATTCGCCATGATGCACCTTTTTGTGTATTTCGATCTTTCTTTATGGCTGTATTGTAATAACTACTTTTTACTGAAATGTCAACTTTGGCCTAATGAGTCAAAGAGCTTGTCTTTAAGAAATATGCAGCATCGAAGGCTTTGTCTCGTGCAACCATCAGTATAAGAGCCATCCTTGTCAAAAACTGTTCTATCGCTCGCAGAAATCTTAGGGGACCCACGTTGATCGTATCCACCCCGGAAAATAATCGGACAGCCTACACTATTCTGCATCAGGCGTTTCACGTCGCTCACTCTTTCATTGTACATTATGTTCGGGCCATAAGCCGACTGTTGGTTGAAGTCAACATGACTTCGAATCAAATTAATAACAAATTATCTATCAAGAAAACGTTTGGGATAGAAGTTCTTGTGCTGGGATTCAGTTGTCTGATACAAATGGGACTAGGCCCGGAGAGATTGCTTCCATGTGGAAAGGACTCATGTTAAACCACACAGGACAATATATGATTGGGCATGTGAAAAAATGCGAGAGGTTTAGTCCAGCATTTGAACATGGGACCTTTGACGTGCACGTCGACGCACTTACACGCTACGTCACTGCGTGTACGAATGATGCAGAAATAATTATAGCTTCTACATGGCTTGCAAGTCAGGATGTAGAAGATTTTGATAGGGAACCCAATAACTCTGCATCTCACATGTGGTGTCAACCAATTTATGGAATATATCACAGATACACATTTGGACGGCATAATGACATTCCCTCTGTGGCACAAGTATCAACATGGATTATTCCTTTACATTCACACGTATGTACATATATCATTATCGAACGGGATCCAATTTAAAGCAGACCATCCATCTGAGCATAAACATCAATACTCAGTCCGTAACGGCAATTTTGATTAATTTCCACAACGTCATCAACTCTAATATTACATATTCAGTTAATTGGAAATTACTGACTATCCTTTGAGTGATGCTTCGTCGCCATATCACATCGAAGCTCAAATAGCATCATTGTTGCCATAATTAACACTGGAAGAATTTCGACAGACACCCACCCCGTTTCAATTTCCGCATAATGATTAAATTCCACTCATTTGTAGACAAATGAAACCTTTAACAGTGTAAGATTGCTGTATATCATATTGGGAGTGCTTCAGGAAATGCAATAATCACTTTAAACCAAATGTGTGAAGCTCGACGACAGCCCTCTACAAACGAACGCACACATGGTGTGTGTGTGTTGGAAGCTACCCAAGTGGAATACACCCTCAGTTGTAATCAAAATCGAAATCATAAAATTTTAAATCAAAAGTTAAGGGGCGCCCATAAAAACTGTGATAGTCAATGTGCTCGGAAAGGGCTGAAGTAATTTTGGAAGAAAGCCAAAGAGAATTCCATTCGCTGTCAGTCACATAAACCTGCCTGCCTCATAAACATAGCAAAATAAAGTTGAATTCGTTGAAATTTATTTTTCATATCGGTGGTTGTAGCGTGATGTTCTGAACCGAATGATACTGGGTTCAAGCAGATTTTGGTATGAAGTCATTCGAAGGATTCAAGGTGGATACGAAGGTAGCTTACGACTTGCTGAGCTTACCAACTATAAGCACTTGTTCTATTTCCCTTTCTGTATGACATTTTGGACAAGGACAGCCATCTAGCAGAGTGGTGAGAAAGGCAGGCGGACAAAGTCTTGAAATTCAAAGTCCCAAAATTAAAAAGCAGCGAAAGGCCAAAAACCGGGAGAAGACCAAAATGTCATATTTACTAAACAAAGCAATTCATCACATACTGCAGTTCGTAAGCAGGGTTGTTTCACACTCTCAGCAGGTCCCCATACCTCGCTAGATTCTGACTTGAACCAAGTCCAAGATCGTCACAATGAGCCCAAGGGCGACATAAGTGTGGTTGCGCATTGACAACCAGTCGTTTCAACCTACTTTTACTGTGCCTGGTGCTGATCTCTCATAGCTGAAATAGACAGTCTAATATCGAGGACCGACAATTAGTGCTTTCTGTGCTATCAACAACTCCAGACAGATTGAGTTGTCACAAAATGCGATGCAGGAGGTCTGCTCCAAAAATAAGGTTTATTATAATATCTCCGGGGCTACGTACATTCCATTTTGTTATGTTGGTATACTTGCCTGGAACATATGTTTACAGTTTCAAAAAAAAAAACACTTGAAAACACAGTGAGTGTACTCTGAGTCAAAGAAATATTTACAAGTGACACAAGCTTCTTAAAGAAGGTCGCGAAGATGTGAATGACGCTCGCTTTAGACGCACCTGCACATCAGCAACCGATGAAAATGCTGAGAAAGTGAAGAAAATTGTTTTGGAAAATCGTCGAGTCACTATTAGAGAAGTTGCTGAAGATGTCGGCATTTCGGTTTACTCAATTTTTTCGAAAATTTTTGGTATGAAGCTTGTGGCAGTGAAGTAAATTCCAAAATTGCTGAATTTTTTACCAAAAAAATGTCACATGCGCATCGCTCAGGAATTATTGCAGGATGTCAACGCCGATCCTCAGCCACCGCCTTCATCAGATTTGGCCCCCTCCTACTTTTTCCTGTTCCCAAGATTGAAAAAATCCAAGAAAGGATGGCGTGTTGCAACGATTGAGGAGACACAAACCTAATGGCTGAGAGAGCTCAGTGGCAGACCAAAGAGTGGAAATTGGAAAAAACGCTGGTACAAGTGTTATATCCGAGAGGCACTACTTTAAGAGCTTCAAAATAGAAATTGATGAATAAATAAATATTTTTTTGAGAAAAATTGAAATTCAACTTATTTTTAGAACAGACCTCGAAATTGAAAGTTCAGTTTGAAATTCGAACCTAGGCCTGGCGCGTACGAATGGACTATGGCTTCACGATGGGCACATCTTTGATAATTAAGTCAAATATTGGAATTTTCAGGATGCAGCCTTAAGTCTTGTTTTCGATCATCCCACAGATTACAGATGAAATATCCTTCAAAGTCATGTAAGCGGGCAGATGTGCAAGGTATATTTTGAAGTGATGCCTGAAATCGTGATGTAATGCTTCAATTTTTTAAACTCAAGAATAATATTTAGGAATTAATTATAATAATAATTGAGTGGCACTACAGCCCACAAGAGACCAGGGCCTAGCTTCTAAAACAACTACTCCTGTTGTGCGTGCTACTGTTCTCTCACGAGTAGAAGGGACCTACAGTTTTTTGCCAACACCGAAAGGCGAGATTTGAGAAGCGTTTCATAGACAATTAATACTTTTTGAGTGATGTCAGCAACTCGAAGCACGTGGTGCCGTGAAAAAATGCAAGGTATCCCGTACGGAAATCGAACCTAGACTTTCTGCGTGGCACTACGCCACGGCGATCAGGAATTGTATTTGTTTAAAAGAATTTAGAAACGCGATCCGGTCCTGTTCAACTTTAGTTGGTTGCCTGACAGTAGTAGTAAGTTGGTAATTGGTTGCCTTTCGTATCCTTAAGCTTTCTCTTCTAGAAATCGCTGTATAAGGGGTAAGTGCGTCGAATCCTACCTCAAAGGTCTGGGTTCGAATTTTGAGAATTTTCACAGCCACAATTCTCAAGGGTACAGTACAAAAACTGATTGGTCATATTTATGATTTTGTTGTGGCGTTACACTATTTGTCCGACCACTCTATCCAACTTTATGTCAATCAGTCTTAGTTTTGGAAATGAGTTTTGACTCTTTTTCATTCGAGAAATGCGTATCGAGAGCTCAACAATATCAAAGGAAATCTGCTCTAAGGTAAGTAACGTGTCGGATTGGTTGAGTCGCTAAAAAGATCACAATTTCCTTGTTATTGACCGTCTATGTGAATAAAGGCAAACATTCTAAGAAGACTCTAAAGCGGAAGGAATACTGCATTGAGATCCTTGTCTGGATCTTGATGAAGTAAAGGGAGTTTTTCATGATGTCACTTCCGCACTTTTGCATAAAAAAAAACAACAGCCACAATACGAGAGGAACGAAAGTTATACCTTAGCTCAGCCTCTCCTCTCTAAAATTTCTTAGAAATCCACCGCGAAGTCGCCACATATCATCCGCTATCTTCCTCATATCTTGCGTCATATAATTAATATTCATTCCGTTCCATAAAGCAAAGTCGTGCTGATTAGTACCACTGAAAATAAAATTACAATTAGTGATGGCCAATATTTCAAATAAATCCTGCTTAAGAATTTTTTGTATGAACAGAGAAGGTTGTCCTTAGTACCCCGAAAAGACTTCTGAAACTTCGTCGTTCTAATTTTAATTAAATTGTGTGTCCTCTCCACTAATGAGAAAACAATACACTTCAGTGGTTGGTGATCTTGGTCCCTTGTAGCACCACCAAATTCATTTATTAAATTTAGTGATGACCTCTCCAAAACCTATGAATCCACAAAACACAGGATTTGTGTATTCACTCAACTTGGCAGAAAACAAAAACCCAAAGTCAAACACAGCACATTATTCTTTATCTTCGATTGAAATGCATGTATATCATTTTGCTGATCAAATTAATCTGCTAATCTCCTTGACTGCCCGACATCGGAATCTTCACTCTCCACGCAATCAAACTGATGAAAGGGGCATAAAATAAAAACGAATCCCCAGCCACTTATAATCTTCCTAAAGTAGACCTATACACGAGCATACACGATGCCCATTCATCGATTCGATCTCCTTCAGATAAAACAGATACAGGAAGGGGAAAAAAACTCTCCCAAAACTGGTTAATTCGAGTGGAAAATCCGCTCTCATCATATTTTCGTCCATAACCAAATTGTTCAATAATACAGTTAAATCATCCGTTTCTTGCCAACTTAAGGGGGGATGGGAGTTCTACCCAGTATGGTACCCAGCAGGACACTGTATACTGGCTTCTGACGATATTCGTAGGAAGAAAAAAACACCCAAAACCCCGAAGAGAGCATTACGTAATCGACTCGCTATGCGATTCGAGTTCTTTTTACTCTTCACATAGCCCCATGGCAGCAGCCATGAGGCAGAGTCCAGGCGGACCATTGTGCGAGCGGAAATATCATTTACTGGAGGGTTTCGCAATTGATTGCCCTCTGTGCCAAATTCGAATGCGAGGAAAGAGAATTGCAGAGTCCAGCAAGGACATGGTCGCGGCAAAAAAAAAAATTAACAATCGCTAGTAAATTATTGTTCCTCCTCGTATTTTTTACTTCACATTTCTGTCGCTTCATAATTCCTGCAGCGAGGAGCAAAGAAACGACTTAGGCGACAGTCAGAGCCGGGCGAGAAAATCTACCCCAAAGCTGGCGGGTAAAACGCAAAGCGACACACAAAAAATGAAACAAGCGGAAGAATGTAAGAAATGAAAATAAATTGAATTATAGCCCAGTGTTCAGAATTCAGAGCGCTCAGATGCTGTTGACGATTTTGCTTAATTTGCTACTAGCACGTACCCAGTCAGCGCCGCCACGTTCGCCGGCAGGCGTCTGACGACGTTTTATGTGGCAAAATTTTGCCGGGAAAGGATTAAGGAAACAATTAATGTACCCACCGTCGGAGAGCTGCCGTTGCGATAGTTCTTTCCGCGAGACGATAGGATGATAGCTGCGTTCGCGTGGATTCAGCAGAAAGTTATATTCGCTGCGAAGCATCCGTGATTTGGACTTTAATTAGTTGTCGTCTATCTGCAGGCAGAACTTCTGAGAGTCCTTTGAATGAACTTTCCTCAGTGGCTGCGCGGCTCTGCGAGTGAGAAACTTAATTTTAATTGCAACTCGAACGAGGGAAAACTGGTGTCCTTTTATTGTGCGAAGTTAATAATAATTTGTTTATGGATGTAGCCGAAATGGAAATCTCATTTCGGAGCCCCTCGAGACGTCCTCTGCGGCCAATTTCCATGGTAACTCGATTATTGACTTGATTTTTTTTTATGAGCGCCCGGGTGGATGTGACGGCATCGGCACACAGAATGGCGACAGCGGCTAGGTGTATCGCCTCAGGCCGAGGTGGCAACAGGTTCAAAAGGCTGTTTGTTGGGATGGGACCCGTTTTAATTGGGAAAGTTTTTATTGATCCTCATTTGAAGGGAGCCACTTCGTCGGCCATGGAACGTGTAAGCGGGAGGAGGGTGATTAATAAATTAGACAAGCAGACGACGGTGCGGGTAATCAGATGCCGTGGAGTGAGCGACAATCAATCACCGTCTTGTCGAAGTTTCGAGGGTGAGAGATGGGATTATCGGGTTCGTTGTCATTTAAATTTTAAGTACTTTGGCGTCCTTGGGTGCGAAATTGATTGTTGTTGACGATGTTTCCCGAGAAGGCGTACCTTTCTTGCATGGCTAATGTGGGAAAGTTTTATTCGAAATTTAACACAGCGGCTTGCTGTCATTAGACCTAATTGGAAGTTGATTTGTATTGTGTATTCACTGAATTCAAATTCAATTTATTTTTCCTTAGATGTATAATTCGTTTTCGGTGTTTCATGTTCTTTTTTCGTTTCTTTGGAGGCTGAAGTTTCAATTGGTAGTTGCACGTGTGTTTCGCTAAGTAGAATTTTTGTGTGGGTGTAACCTATGTGAAGGTCGCTTCAGAGCAACACTGCCATGTGGAAAAAAAATCGTGTGGGAGATTACACGTGGTAGAAGCGAAACTGCATTCTGGGAGAACATTGGGTGCTCTTCGAACAAAGAGGAGATTACAGATAGGGAAGCTATTAAAAAAGTTTTGACGTAGTTGTGGACCACATCATAGGCACATAGTAGGGCGAAACGTATTTTCGTGGAGATTAAATTCTATTTCGAATGGAAAGTTCTTCTAATTCTTTGGTAGGCGCTAGCGTCGAGGGCGAACGCAAGCCTCAACCAACATGCCTCTCCAACTAGCCCGGTGTGTGCCAGCCACGCACGCTCCAGGGATCGAGGTCTGTTTTCAGCAGCGTGGGTACCTGGGGGCATGGTCTTTCTTTACGGAGCTGTCCCACGGAGTTGAATTTGACTTTTTGCCGCCAGACCAAAGATAATTCCTAGGACTCTCCTTTTGAGCCTACCAAAAATCTCTTCCTCCACTTTAGTTTGTGATCATGCTTTTGTGCTATACAGAAGGACTGGGTCCTTGTCCAAGTCCTTATTTAGTCCTTGTTCAGGTCCTTTTTCAAATACTTACGCAGGCCTTTGTCTATGGCTTAGTCCACGTCCTTGGCCTTGTTCAAATCATTGTCCAAGTCTTTGTCTAAGTCCTTCTTCAAATCCTTTTCAAAAATTCTTGTTCAAGTCCTTGTCCAAGTCATTGTCCAAGTCTTTGCCAAGTCCTTGTCCAAAACCTTGTTCAAGTCATTGTCCAAGTCTTTCCCAAGTCCTTTTGCACGTCCTTATCCAAGTCCTTGTCCACTCCCTTGTCCAAGGCCTTGTCCACGTCCTTGTCCATGGCCTTGTCCACGTCCTTGTCCATGGCCTTGTCCACGTCCTTGTCCAAGGCCTTGTCCACGTCCTTGTCCAAGTCCTTGCCAAAAACCTTGTTCAAGTCATTGCCCAAGCTCTTGTCTGAGTCCTTATTCTCCTATAAGTATGAGCATGTGCTACACTATTGACCGCTGCTCCCAAATGGCAATCAGTGGCTCATATACCTTGAGCATCAGGGTGAATTTCTTCACATCTGCTGCCCGCCAATATACTGTCAAGGATAAATGCTTTGCCCTATTCGAGGAAGATGTTCTAAAATTCGAGCTACCAAATATGAAATTAAGTCAAAATTCTCGTTGCTTTCATTCAAAATTGAATCTTTCTGTCAAAGGAATCGTTCCGCAAATCCAGCACCAAGGAGAAAAATTGCTACTCAAGGGTGTCCTGATGCTAAATGACAAACACGTACCAGTCCCTCAGATAAGTTCCACACAACCAACTATCTACATTTTACATTTGCGAAATCTTCCAAATACTGACAAGACACCCGAACGCAATGACGGAAGCCTAGCATGCAGGTGTAGGCACTGGTTTGCAATATTTCATACAACTCTCATCAAGGCTATTCTTGGATAATGCCAGACCCAACTGAACCCCTATGGACTCACTGTGCCACTCCATTGAACTCGAAGCAACGTCATCCCTTGCCTCGTGTGCATAACGAATGTCCTTTCATTTGTGCGTCTAGCTCTACAGAAAATTCCTTTGAGCAATTTATTTCAAAGTCATATGGTTCTGTTATGCCATGCCAGTTTCTATAGCCAAGCAAGGACTACTGCATAGGCCGATGGTGGTGACAGAAGTCTCCTGCTGACATCGACCGCTACGCACTGCACGATAGGGGAAACCCTGAAACCAAGGCAGAATTAAGTAAGCCAATGCAAGGCTTTACTGGGTTTGAAAGATACTTTTTCTCTCACACGTAATGAATCGTGCTTCTGTTGTTGTTTTTTTACTTTTCACTTTTGTTTGTTTGTTTGTTGTCTCAGAGTGCATGTATCAGTTAATACATGATGTATGCAGAGCTGGACTTTTCTAAAGGGGACATATGGAATGGAAACCATTGAAGGGGATCATTAGGGCGGGGGTCGTAGAAGACTACACACTATTTAAAGTTGAAGTGAGACTGACTTGTGGGAACTGATTCAATTTACTGACTTCATTTGAACTGTACAGCAGCCTGCAGTGCTGCCTTGTGATGCTAGACGTTTGCTTTTCGTTCTCATTGTTGGGCTTATCAATAGTCAAACCAAGGAGAATTTTCATTTTGGCCTGATTGGGAGGATGTCGTTCAATTCATGCAATTTCAGAACAGTGGAACATGACGAAAACGAGTTTCATGTCGGATGTTAGTTTTGAGAATTTCCATTTTCGAGATATGGAGCTGCTTAGTCCAAATGCTTGCCACGGCGTCGGTGGCATACCTTCGACACATAATTGAGACTAAATGTCCTTAATATGCTGAATTATCTCGTCCTTCCGCTAGAAAATATCCCCAAAATAGAACTGCAAGTGTTTCAAAACCAAATGATCTTGGTGGACCACTGACATTGGCATGGCGTAAGATAACACGACCATTGAAATTCTTGCCCAAAAGAGTCATTGTTTTATAAGCTGTATGGCAAGGGGCATCATCCTGTTGAAAGCACATATCGTCCGGATCCATATCCCCATTTCTGGCCACAAGAAGTCCTTTATCGTCTCGCGATAGCGAACACCATTCACGGCAACTGCTTGGCAAAGCCCATTTTCTCTGGTTCCCAAGACAACACGGAATCATAGGAAATGAGATTGCCGACGAAAGCCAGTATCAAAAGAGGCATTCATAGACTATGAACCCAACTTGGGACTGCCCGCGTCTGTGGTCAGGGCTCCTGGCGACGTTTACGCCTCTCTACATCCCAACAAAGATGGCATGACTCTACGGGATGCAGGTCCAAGTACATGCTCCCAAACAAGAATGACCTGCCGATAAAGAGCAGGTGAAGACACTGCAGACCACTTTGTCTGCCAGTTTCCCGGCTTTGCTCGGATCAGGGGGCGACTGTTTGGTGGTGAAGAGTTTGAATCTGATAATCTAGGCTCTAGGAAGACGAAGAAATCAAATAAAATGTAGGTTACTGCCTTATAGCATAATGGACCAGTTTCGCGTCTAAACACTCCAGTGCAGTGTTTCTCCACATGCAACAAAACAAAGAAAGTTGTTTAGATGTAACGCTTCTGAATTCTCGGAAGTGAGGTAAACCATCACATTACGCATCCCTTGAACCTTTCAGATTGCGGTCAGCTCCACAAATGGACTTCATCAAAGCAATTCCATTTCTCATCCCCACCACTGATACACCTACACGACTTAATCACAGCCATTGCCAATTTGCGAAGAATCTCCCAATAATGTATCGAGTAGGGGATTGAGAATGAAAAAGGCACCACTCTCCCGTCAGCACGCACCGTCTCTGATTTGGTCGTGCTCAGGACGTATTGTGTTTTTGATTCCAAGCGTGCAAAGAAAAAAAAAGCAATAACAAGCACGAAAAGGAAATGTACGTCATTACTACTCTTACTTTGGTCTCAATGCTTTGTTCTTCGTTCGTAATGCTGTACTGCTGTGTGTGATGCCTTAGTGGCAGGCTGCCCTGACGAATGAATCCAAGACATAATTTTTCCATAAAGCAAATGTCGTTCTTGCTTTGGGTTGTGGCTGTACCTCTTAGGGATCCGGCAATTGAATCCGACAATGGCTGACGCTCGTACACTTTGGCTTTTGCAAAATTGTGACGCCTACCTCTCAGAAGTGCGCTTTTGATGTCGTCGCTGAGGAATTTCTTTTTCTTCATTTCCTCTTCTGCTGTTTGCTTTCAATTCTGATTTTTTTTCACTTCACATTTTCGACATTTACGATGGCTTGGGGCTTAAGTTTGTGAAGCACAGTGATCGGGTGAGGGGGGGGGCGAGGGGGATTGCGACGAAACTTGGGTATTGTTGTGCACGCCTATTTTGGGAAGCACTTTCGCCCGGAAAAGGGGAGAACTGCTAAAGAATTCTTATGAGAATCAATAAGAAGGAAATAATTTCAGTTATCTCAATTAGAATTGAAATTTGACATTCATGAGGCGGATGTGGCAGGAAATTCTAGGTATCCTGTGGAACGTCTGAGGGGGAAGGACGTGGAGGGTGGTGTTCCATTAGAGGAAGATGTTTGATTTGACTTGGTTTTGGAATGGTTTTGTATTGTCAAGTGAAATCTTTCCTCCCCCCCCCCCCCCATCCCCTCACACTCTTTCCACTCTCATCGTTGAGGGATAACGGCGAAGTGACATTGGAAAACGATTGAGGAAATGCTTTTAGTTTGAAGCTGCCAACTCGATTGTTGTTTGATGACTTTGAGGTAGAAGTCACATTTGTTGACTGTACATTGTGTCAAGCTGTGTGTTGGTAGTTGCAGTAGTGACATACAATTGCCCAACAATTGTAATTTGAAATGGAATTCAATTGAAAGTTGAAGGAATTCAGTTTACAGTGATACAATTTTGTGGTCAATTGTGTGCCAAGTCCCACCAGGGCTAATGATGTAAAACCGCGATTGTGCGCACGCAAGCCACCGAATAATCTACAGCCGAAGAGTACATTTGTCAAATAATATGTAGAATAAAGATTTTTTATCCACGTTGGCTTTAGAAACTATCCTGCACACGTACGTTCCACCCGATATCTGGCATAATATTTGAACGAAATTTAATTTTACACCATGTGAGGTTCACAGAATCATGCACAAACAATTGGCCAGGGATTTTGGAATTTATGGGGAACTAGTTTGATGAAACCAATGTACAGGATATTTTGTTGTAAAATTCCACGGAAGGACAGTGAACGCATGAATTCCTATTTCCGACTAAAATTTCATTGAGATGCAAATTTTTGTTTATATTTTGAGGAATAAATGCTTGCAAAATAAACTTTTAAAAAAAACTTGTAATAGGTTATTCATCGTGAGGTGGGACTTTCATCAGACCTTTTCTGACAGATCACGCGGGACTCCGGGCAAATTGCATCGTCACTTTTATTCAGAATCTTTTGGCAAGTCATCCTGCAAGGACTCACAATACAACAGTGTCTCCAAATTGTAAAGCTGTATTGTGAAAATCAGAGTTCTGTGAGAAATGTTTTTCGTGCACATAATCTACCTACAGAAACCAGTATTGCCAGTACGATTCGCAAATTTGAGTCACAGTTTACATTAGTTTATGATAGGCGACCGGTTAGACCACATCCAGCAAGTAATGAAGAGACTTTAGCTGTAGTTGAGAGTGTACGCGAAGAGCTTGACAAATCGATTCGTCGTCGTTCCTGCTTTCTGATATTTAATGGACAAATGGTTTCCTGTTTTGAAAAGAGGACGCAGCGAGAAAGCTTTTTTGTGAGCGACTCAGTTAAAGGTCCCAAAATTGATCGTCTTGTTCGCAAGATACATACCGCTATGCTATGAATGTTATGAGAAATTGGACCTTTCGAATGTGCCACCTCGAACGTATTCTTGGCATGACATCGTTTTCAAACACTCGCCTTGGAAGGCCCATCACAATGATGAAAACGTTTAGAAAGTGAATTGTGTATGGAGAATCGTCAAATCACTATTACAGAAGTTGCTGAAGATGTCGACACATCGGTTGGCTCACACCATTAAATTTTTTCGGAAATTTTGGCTATGGAGCGTGTGTGGCAGTGAAGTTCGTTCCGAAATTGGTGAATTTTGACAAAGAAAAAGTCACATGAGCATCGCTCAGGACTTCTTGAATGACGTCAACGGCGATCCTCAGACAACGAGTTCATCAGATTTGGTCTACTACGACTTTTTCGTGTTCTCATGATTGAAGAGAGCCATGAAAGGACGGCGTTTTGCGTCAATTGAGGAGATACAAACCGAATCGCTGAGACACCTTAAGGGCATACCAAAAAGTGCGTACCAGAACTGCTTCGAGGATTAGAAGAAACGCTGGCACAAGTGGTGGACGAAATAGAAATTGAATGATTAATTAATAGTTTTTGAGAAAAACGAAAACTCGCCTTGTTTTTTTTTTTAACAGACCTCGTACACTGTGAACGATATCCACTTGATTCATCGAAGATAGTTTAAAAATGTATGTGGTCGCAGTGGCGTATTGTTCAGTGCGTCGACCGCCACGCAGAAAGTCTGGGTTGGATTCCCGGACGGGACACCGCCCATTTTTTAACGGCATCACCTCCTTCGAGTTGCTGACAACACTCAAAGAGTATCAATTGTCTATGAAAAGCTTCTCAAATCTCGCCGTTCGGAGTGGACAGAAAAACTGTAGGTCCCTTCTAGTCGTTAGAGAACAGTAGAACGCACAACATGAGTAGTAGTTATAGAAGCTAGGGCTCTCTCTCAAGAGCTTGGACACAAACCTGCTTGTCGGAGCAGTAGTATGTAGACTAGGTGTTCCCGTCAATGATTTAAGTAGAAGCTGTATAAAGGAAGAGAAGCCAGAAACCGTCCCGCTCCTGTTTCTCCTGTTTCTTTTGGGATTATGTTTTTGGAATCTTTGGCATTTCCCGATTTCACCTTTCAGAATTTTTCAAGAGTTTTTGTCATTTCAAATCATACTTCCCCAAACTGCATCATTGGGAGCTTTTTGTAACTTACGCTGTGACAGTGTGTTTACGGCGGTTGAGTCTACTTCCGTTTATTTAGCTGAAGGTATGATTGATGTAATTATAAGTTTGTGGCGCATTTCAAGGCGAGTGTAGAAGGCACAAAGACTGAAATTTTGAAGCCAGCCATTGATACGGCAAATAACCATTGTGAACTGACAGATCTCGATAACTGTGACAGACTCTACAGACTTTAACCAAAGTGTTTGGCAGAAGAATGACACTGAACCCCTCTTTGAGTCTTAGCCGAGATCTGTTTTAATCCATTTAAAGGTGAAGACACTTGACACTGTTTGGGTCGTCATTAAGAAGTGTGCCTATTTCTTGGTTATTGGAAAACATTTGGGGATGTTAAAATCGCACATATCTTCTTCATACTATCTGCTGTTGACACTTTCAATGGCTTTGTTTAATAATTTCGGTACTATTTGAAGTAGATGCTACCAGCGGAAGACGTGCCTTCCTTTTTGGTTATTCATTATTGTACAGGATACATTTATGCCCACGAACCTAGCAGCATAAGGAAAGATTGCAGCTAACCAAAGACAGAAGGCAACGTTTAACCATCTGAGATTTTGTTGAGAGGGTTTTAAGAATCCGCTTGGCTAAATCTAGCATCTATCGACTGACAGAAAGCAAACATTCTCATGAATAGCTTCAATTTCTCGCTGATAGACATAGCAATGTTCAAGAATGCGGAGTGCTTCTACGGTTTTTCCAAAGAATATGCTGCCTAAAGTCCGGCATTACTACTTAAATGCTAACTGCTCTAAAATCGGCAGAGTAAAAGGCTAAAATTTCCTTTATTCTTCAGTAAAGCTTTAGCCTAGCGAAATTACATGAAGGGGGATCAGATCCCAGGCAAACACGGTCACCCACTTAATAGCTCAAAAATGCAGAATTCTTTTTTGGCTTCACGAGGACAAGTAACTCTTTTAAACCGCTTCTCTGGCTTTGAACAAAAGAGAAGCTTCCACAACCACAGGAGAAGCTACAATAAAGTCACTCAGATCGTTTAAAAAATTATCAATCGAACCTAGGTGCTAAGCTTGTCTAGGACTTTCTATTCGCCTAAAATGATTTTACCCCTAAATTCTGATATGTTTCAAGAGGATCTGAAGAGACAATTACACGATTTATGCATCAAAAGGGATCAAGGCCGACAAACATTAGAATTCATTTCATTTTTTATCCCCCTTGCGTTCTCTCTGCTTGGAGAGTCCAAAAACTTTTGTCTTTCACCCACAATCCCACTGCGCTGGCGTCCTTCTCAATCGACATTTCATAGCTTTGCCTAAAGTTCCTTATTAGTTTTTCATTATTTTTTCGTCGAGTGCACACAAGTTTTGCGAAACGTCTTCATTTCAAGCAACCCTGACACTGCTCCAGTGTTCACCCCCGAATCGTCCCAACGAAAAATGATATTTATGCTCCGCCATTGTCTCAGCATAATTGCCGTCATCGTCCTTGTCCTTGCCATTCCCGTGCAGGGCTGCTAAGGGAGAATGCCAGCGCGTCCAAACTCCTTCTTAACCGGACATGACTGGCGCACTCAGTGGCGAGAAGGAAGTGAAATTAATTTTTCATATCTCACTCGTGCGGCAAAGTCGATGATTGTGCTGTGGCGGTGGCGTCGGAACTCATTTTGCAAGACTTGACGCATTTTTTCACTTCAATTCATTTGAATTCTTGTGGAATGACTTCGTTTTTTTTTCATTAGCATTCGGATGACACATATGTCCCCGGAACACGCAGGGGGGTGCTGTGGAATAATTTTGTCCGCACGATGTGTGTCCGACACGTGAGGCGTATACGGCGGTCAGAAGGGCTGAGAGGGTTGCACAGCCATGGGGGAGAGCATCTATTTGAGCAGAGTATCTCATTAAAACGTTGTCCTGAACCACTTATTGCCGGACCGGCGGCGGTGCCGAAGTAGTTGTTAGGACATGAATAATCGACGTGTGGCATTCGCAGGAAGTGCACACTGGGGTGGGCTCGGGTGAGGTACGTGATCGTCAACTTAAGTGATACCGTTATCCAAGGTCAAAGTTGTGACATAATTTTATTATCCTGAATTTCCTTACTTGTGTATTTCTTTTTTTTTTACTTCGCCTCCTCTTTTGCCCCCACCGTCACACACTTGTTCTTGTCAATAGCTGCTGCTCCCTTCCGGAGTGAAGCTCAACGCTGGAGTGTATATCTTTTGTAAGAAGAAAGTTTTTCAATTTGCTACACGTTCCTCGCTTGACTTAATCCAAGTGAGGATAACCTTTTGTTGCTGTTGCTGCTCCGCCGATCTGGAGCTCTTGCATTGTGTGCGCGAAGGGAGGGGTGGTGAGGCCTCACTGAATAGCACAATGTGTTCTCCCCCACTGTGTTGTGTTTTGCTTTTCGTCGGGCATGTGCCATTGTTTCGTCGAATTAATGGCGGAAGAAGGACATTTCGTTGCCGGAAATGGCTGGAATGCCCCTCGCGGGACTGTGAACATTGCGAAAGCGGCGGTTGTATATGGATGGATACAAATTTTGAAATGTGCTTTCCCCGCTGTATTGTGTGCGGATAAAGTAGATGATGTCGGGAAATGAAAGGAGATCATCATTGAATGGTGGTTTGGTCTAGAGAGTAGATGGTATCTGATTTGTGCTCGACTGTCGAATTGAATTAGACTGCTGGCAGGACTTCATGCCCGGCGGAAGTATGCTTAGAAACGATCATTGAATGTATCATACGTGTATTTAATATAATTTGTAAGAAATCCTGTTGGCAACTTGACTTTTAGGAGAGCACTCTGGTCGGTCAGAGAAAGGAAAACTGAGCCACGTCCTCTAAACCCAGCGGTGTGCATTTGGAGGAGTCCTTGAGGAGGTCAGAAGAAGTCACATAAAAACGCACAATTTAAATTCTTAATATTCAAGGAGGTTTTCCACCCCTCGAACTGGTGCAAATGCAAACCAAGTCGGGATCGATAAGAACACGTGTGTATTGAAAAGGTATTCAGTGAAGAAAATTATGGAAATAAGATTGTGTTCCCTGGACTTTGAGGCAAGCCAAAGAAAAAATCAAAAAGCGAACGCGTCATGCCGAATGAGTTTCATGGTTCAGTGTTTTCAAAAGATGTTGAAGGAAACCATGCTGCTTTGTTCTTTGCTTCAGTTTTCACTTTGCCTGTAATAAAGTCTGGTCTAAAGAAAATAAAATAAAAACATTTTCCGCAGAATTGTCACGACTCATCTCATCCTTTAGCTCGTGAATTGATCTTAGCTCTTTGATATACACTTTTTCTTTTTAAAATCCCCAAAAAACGAAAACGGCCAATTAACATCACCTTGACGTGAGATTACACAAAATTGAAACTCTCGCTCAAAAGCGTCATTGTTTCGTTGACTGTGTAGCAAGTAGCGCCATCCTGTTTGCGGCAGCCAGGGGTATATCCTCAGTTTCTGGCCACAAGAAGTCATTTATCGTCTAGTGATAGAGTAGACCGTTCACGGAAACTGCTTGGCCGACCTTATTTTCCAAGAATTACGGCCTGATGACGTCGCCTGTCTATACATCTCACTAAACAGTCACCATTTGTGGATGATCCGGCTTTTCAAGAATCACTCGTAGATTCTCATTTGCCCAAATGAGGCAAATCTGCTTGTGAACAATCCCACTGAGGTGAATGTGTGCCTCGTCGCTGAAGATGATTTCTTGTGTAAACTTACCATTCACTTCGGTCTGTGCCACCAATCATTCGGTGTATTGACATCGCTTGAAATGGTCAGGAGGATTCAGCTCTATAGTCAATTGAACCATAAAAGGTGTAAATTCATCTCAGTAAATTCAGCATCAGTGATGTTCTTGAGATGTTCAGTTCTTGGACGAGTTTTTCCTCCAGACTTCACCCTCTTTCCGATATTTAATTGAGGTCTAATTTGATCCTTGCGATGTCCGTTTCTGGTTAACATAGGGCGAGGCCTATTCAGCTCCTCTTGATGTTGCATCTGTGCTGCAATGAGTTTCTGCTAAGCTGTACGCAGTTCGTTACCCATTCCGGTTATAATACCTTTAAGCTTCATATCAAACATTTTTTGACGAAGACCTGAAGCCGGGGGGAAATGGTTTTAGTTTTCTTCCATCTAAAACAGCAGCTTGAGTAAGCTAAAGAGTTGAATGGAATTTCTAGACGTTGCCAAGAGAAAAGTAAGCGTGGCGGGCTTTGTTTATTCGAGACAAGATGCCAGTTTTTGCGCCGCTATCTGTTCTTATATTGCTTTAGACGTCACAGAATGTATTGACATCCACAATTGGGTTTCCACCTTGCAAGAGAGGTAAGTCCCATCTTGAGCTGATTCTCATTACTTTTTTTGGCAACGTACACTTTCAGACAAACTCATTTGGCGCTGAAGTCCAGAGCATACAGGTTGTCCGTCTATAGTTCCTCCGAAGGTTATCATTGGACTATTTTTAAGGCGGCGTTGTTTATGCAGCCTAGAACAAGGTCAAGGATGATGGTGAAAAGCGGTAGTGGCACCCTTTGCGTTATACTTCTAGTGCTGGATTGCGCATCTTGCAAGACCCTTTACATCTCCTCGATGAGATCGATAATGAATGTTGGTATTCTTTATATTTTCTTTAGGGCGTTCCAGATGGTTTCCCGTAGACCCATGTTGAGGCGCTATCTTTAAGACGACTAGCGATAGAAATATGCAGGAGATCCGTGCAGCCAGCTCTTATATGGTCTATTGTGTTGCCTTACTTTTACGACAGAACAATCTTTTTAGGTTTGGATATTAATACAGCCAGTGAAATAATGTTAAAGTCTAGTATTGAAAATATTGAATGTGGTTGCCGTGGCGTAGTGAATAGGTTCATCAACTCACACGCCCAAGAACCCAGGTTCAATTTCACAAAAGCACTTATTGTCTCTCTCGTCGTTTGGAATTGGAAAAACAGTGTAGGCCCATTTTACTCGTAATTGCACAATAGCGCACACACTATAAGGTCTTGGTCCCTTGTAAGCTGTAGCACCACCCAATTATTATAAATTTGGTAGTAGGAGCCTTAGCGGCGTAAAAGAGATTGTGCGAGAGAGATAGAGATAAAAAAGTAGTATTAACGACTTAATCTGAATTTAATCTTTTGAAACGTATGCACATACTTTTTCGTAGTCACTTAATTGACTTTAGTTTAGTATCGGATCAATCGAACCAACGACCTATTTCCGAAAACCTTTCGCCATTCGTTGATTATTCAAATTTAAACTTACAGGGAAAAAACAAACTCGAACTTCAGAATATTTTATTAAAAAAAGATGGAAAATCCACGCCGCTGATGAACATCGAGAGAAATTTGTTGTTTAGGCTAAAAAGCAAGTTTTTCACATTTTTTGTCATTCAATTTGTGATAGTAAAAATCTGACAATAATAACTGTATATTTTCAATCCAAAATTATTGCAAACACAGAGAAGGATTTGTCATTAACTGCATCTAACTCAGTTTTGATTTTTTCCATGTTTAGAAATTCATAAATTTTCCATTTGTTTTTCTTTCAAATTAAAAAAAAAACTAGTTATTTTTTTTTCAACAAACCTCTTAATTGAATTTGGCATGTGCTAAGTGTTCTGCATCTTTTTTTTTGAAACCATCACCTCTCTGCACTCAATTTTCCTATATGTGCCTATGAGTTCACGAGTTCAGCTCCAAAAAGCAAAACTAACTCAAAACCCTTTTTCAACTTGTTGGCTTTATTTTCCATCGCTGAGTTGTTAGTTGAATAGTCCGAATTTTTTCTAAATTCCGCGGAAGTCCAGGATGTCAATAGCCATGGCCACGTTCGTCAGTCCCTCGGTACCAAAAGTTGTTTCCATTAAAAAAAAAAACCGCCCACTTTCAGATCGTGGCATATGCAAACTTCCAAAAAGCAATCACATCGAGTACGGGCACATCTAATCCCATATGGCAGGCAGTTTAAGGCGCAACCACCGCAACGGATGCCCCCTTCAGCGAGGCCACATCAAATGCTGCATTGATCCTTGTAGCCAAACCCAAAACGTAAAACAGCAAAAGTCGCACCATAATCCCTCTTTATTTAGCCACTAAAGCTGGAAGTAAAAAAAATCAACTTTTACATCCCGAAATCCGAGAGCGCATTGTGTGAACGGCTGAATCTCCCGCCGTGGTTTCATATTCTCATAAAAACGATGAAATATTCAATTATCCTGCGAAAAAGTTTATCCACACGAGCGTGGGGAGAAGGAGGGGTGGACATTTTTTCCCCACAGTTTACACTCGCCTTCGCATGTTTATTGATCTGCCACCCATCGATGTGCGGGATGAGAAGGCGCGGCTGCGGCTGGTGCTCTGTTGAATGTTAAACGCGTGTCCTCTGCTCCCTCAATTTCGGGAGGATTTCGGTTTGTGCGCTCGCGAATGGGTTCGCTCGGGTTAAACAATTAATAATTTCCTGCTCTGCATAGCACGCTGGCGAGTATATACAAAGACTTTTTGCAACAAAAAAAAACCCCGTTGCCGACGGTGAGGTTAAATTTGAATTTTGCGAGAAACGGAAGGACGCACGCCCACGCTGGCAGCGTGAGAAGGAATCGTTAATTTTCAAGGATATCGCAGGCAATAATCGTATTATCCCTTGACAAAGTGACGATTGCCATTAAGCGGGTAGTTTGTATTCCCGGGGGTGCAAGGAATTGACTGGAAAGGCAAGCAGTTGACAGTTTGGATACTTGTCGTCCTTTTCGTAGGATGACGCGTAATCTGCTAAGGATTTCACAAAATTACCCCTGCTAGCGCGTCTATTTGCCATCGAATTTGCCTTGAATGTGCAAATACCTTGGGGTGGCGGTGGATAGTGCTGCCAAGTCTTGGGGGTTTGATTAGGGAATAGCTTTTACTGAGCTCAATTTCGACCAAGGGCCTAATTGGATACAGCGCCGTCGTTGTCTATTTGTCGAGCGGTATACAGGTATAACGTGCACACTACATGACCACTGAAGGGGAACTGCTGCGCGGGATTATGCGTAAATTGTCACGTTCGAAGATAATGGGTCCGTAAATAGATGATTGATGCGGATACGGCCGTTGATGGTAGCTGTCAATAGTTCCCTTGGGCGTATTCAAAATTGCGAGCTGTGAATTTATGGTATGGTCTGTTCAATTGCCGAAAACGGATGATGATCCATAAATTTCTTGCTACTAGGCAAAATATGATTCAACGTCGCTGTGTGTTTTTTATTTGCTCCACTTTGCATATCCATCCTATAGAGTTCGCTGCTGAATCTTTTTCTCCAGATTGCATCAACGCAAACATCATCTGCACAGGTTTCTGCGTCACATACGGGATGATCAACTTGTTTCGCAATGTCGTGGCTATATAGACTTGACGTGGTCTCTATCCGCAAGGACTATCCAATTCAAACATTTTTTGAAAGTATTCGCGAACATCCGTACACAATTTGAGCTCTGATATTGATCGGCCTGATCTTTCTGATCGCTTGAGTGTTGGCCAATCTTTCTTACCGCTCTTATAGACTGAGTGATTGAGGAATTATCACTCAACTGGGTTCACCCTATTTTCTGGCGCTCATTCGTAGGCAAACTTTTATATACGCCCGCAATTCGAATGAAAAATTCCTCAATTCTCTAAGAAATCTCTTCTCTTTCGGAGAGTAAGAAAATAGGCACAAATTAAAATTCCCCCAACTAAACCCCCTCCCCTCGACTGAACCTCACTTCGCACTCACCTCGATAAGGAGAACTTTGTGAGGGTTTAATTGTCCCAAACTCTTTCTCGGAAACGTGTGAAATCGCTTAAAGATTAAAATTTATGTATACCCACCGGAGTGTCGTGGCATCGTCGTCACCCACATCCCTTGAGACTGAGCAATTTTTCAAAAAGAAACCATCGCATTTCAGCCGCACCGTGCTGTTGCCACCGCCACCGCCGTCCGCCGGCATCGCTGGGTTGTGGTTAAAAGGATTCCTCTACGCCACTGATGGATTTTATGGATCCTAATAAAACGTATGCTATTTTTATGGGACGGTTACCCTCTGCCGGAGGTTTTTCTCGGTTGGCTCGCATCCGCGCAGAAGACAGGTACGCCACCCAACCAGCCAGCCAGCAGAGAGCGCACAAAGACTCTGTGCGAATGAAGTGATTTATTATTTATGCCAGCCTCCTTTCTGAGCTGGCTTGGACCGACACACACAAAGCGGGAAGATGTGCTTGTGCGTAGTGTATGCAGATGAATGGATGTTTTCTGCAGGCCGCACGCACACAAGCAGCGAACCCAGGAGTCGACAACCCCTCGAAGGATATTTTGTAATTTATCGGTAGACTTCTGACCCATCCGGAGTTAAATGAAGTAAGTGGAATTAATCTTGAAAGTGGCTTTTATGTGATGAAATTTACATTTTTATTCCTTGTCTCGAGTGGCGGTCTTGCAAGGAGCTGGGTCGACTGGCGTTGAGTGGGCCGAAAGAAATTATTTATGCCTGGAGATCTCGAGCGAGAAGTTGTCGCAGCCTCAGAAGGGGATGGGTATCCGGAATCGATGTTAATTCCATCGAAGTTTCGCCTATAAATTGAAGGGCTCGGGCCACTTTTATAAGCCAGTCTAGGGGGGCATTTCTGTGCCACTGACACAAACGCAATCGGCATACAATTTATCAGCGAATGTGCCACATATGCGTGTTAATGGGATTTAAAATGGGGGCGTATTTGAGTCGGCTTCTGCCATCTTTTACGAGTGATTCTTGAGCGTCTTGTGAATGGGTTGTTTATTGCTTTGTATGTCTGGGGGCGGTGATATTAATTTGGGCCTAAAGCGTGCCACACATTAAGCGGTTATGACGGTTGGGCTCGGACTTGGATAAGGATACAAGTGGCGAAACTGATTGCCGTTTCTGATAGCAGATTGAAGTGGGGACTGGCAATCCGTTGTGTTTATGAATTGAGGCTGGTTATGGAGGAGAAAGCATTCTACGTGTGAATGAGACGTGGTTTTACCTGTCTGATGGTGAGGTACTTACCGAAGGTGTTAAGAACTGGTTTCGTGTTAGTAATGAAAGTTGAATGCGTTACCTTTCCCACGTTTTCACTATCAGAAGTTACGGTAATTGGGGTTAGATTCATTAATCTCCTTTAGAGAGGTACTGGTACCTTACAAAATGGCTTTTATATAGGACTTCGAGTAGGAAATTTTCCGATCAAAAACCATATTGTTACGTGTGAAAAGATTTTTAATTCTAATCTGGGTTTGGATTTTCGGAGAAATTTCGTATTTAAGAGGAAGGTGTTGGAATAGAAATTAACGAGTAAGGGTGTTAAAGCAGTTTTTCCTGAGCACTGGAATAAAATTCTTGGGACGCATCGCCTAATCCAATAGACTCTCTGGACACCTCTTGATAGTTCTCTTTTCTCCAATTTTATAAGATGGACTTGTCGGCGGCTTTCCCAGTGCATTGACAGCTGTACAACATTCTCTTGGCCGAGTGATTCCATTAAAGTCACTGCATATGTGAACGTATTTTCAATTTGGACAGTCAAAAATTTATCCGATCACAAACTAACCGATATCATCTTTAAGAGGAATTTCTCTAAGAGGAATTTTAGGGCTGATTGAAAGCCTAAATCTGTCGGAGGTTGTTTGTGAATGTTCGCAGACCGGATCGAACATGAACTAGGGGGTCATCTACTCTAGGGACCTGCAACTCAAACTTTCATTTAATTTCTTATCCTTTTTGACACTGGCGTTATAACTGGGTATTGTAGGATTGGTATACACCTAAGTCTTAACCACAAGGACTTTCAGAAATTAAGAAGACGGAAGTATGCGTCTCTTATCTCCTCTGTGCATGTGATGCTTTATCACACGTCAACTAAAACTGATCTTTTGCTTAGATGTGCTGTGAGCAGTCTTATTTTAAAATTGGAATGCAATTACTTCAGGACGATTCGCCCCCTTTTCTGTATCAAGAAACCTATAAACAGTTACGGCTTTAAAGGGCCCCCTTCTTAGTGAAGCTCTGTTTCTTCTTCCACTTAACGTGCTCCTACAGAACGGTACCAACATACCTTCATGCATAAAATGAGCCCTCGCTTTCTTCACGCGTGTCTTTCATCTGAGATAAGGACATCCTCTCTTGCGGTGTCTTATTGTCGCGTACTCGAAGACTGTTCGGGCTGGAGTACATATAATTTGGTGACGTCCTTCTCCATTTAAGTAGACTTTGTCATTCAATTTTCCTCGTCAGGTATCACCATAGCGAACGGGACAAGAAATCTCAAGCAAAACCTGCTTTACGAAAGAATGAGGTTTTCTATCATTCCATGCCCATTCTGGCCATTTCCTAACCTGCTTAGGCATACCGAAAATTAATCGGTTGTTAAAGGAGAGAGACTGTGAGATTGATTGTGCAGAATAGTTTGACTCTGCTCTCTGCACTCGCCCACTCACGGTATTTTTTTTCTTCGGTAACCTTACCTTAGTTGCGCATTCATTTTCCGATACCACACATTGACAATCATTTGGTGTACATTTCTAAGCCGTTTTTAACGTGAAAGTAAATAGAATCCAGTTCGAGGACACATCGCTACTTGTGTTCGCTGCCATAGATGATATGTCAAAGGAGGACAAAAAAATAAAATGGCACACTTCTTAGTTCTAACCTCTTTTTTAGATCTCAGGAATGTCGGCCCTCTTTGCCGACTCGAATTTGAAAAAACCGCTCTAGTCGGAGTTGTTGCATATTTGCACGCTACAGGTGGCCACGCCCATGATGATACCAACTACACTGTTTTACACTGTTTTCTAGTAAGTGAGAGAAGTAGTTTTGGTTTTTCGGGATTCGAACTTGTTGCCAAAAACAGCTGTACTCGCCTTGTACTTGACTCAAAGCCTAACATTTTATCACGTGGTAGAAAATTGTCAAGTGTCTAAGTAAGCCCGTCAGCGAAATTGTGTCGAAATTTCTTGGCAATACCAACACAAACAGCGTTCGCCTTATGTCTTCTTCATTTACCGTTGAAAGTCTCTAATCCTACAGCCTAAGAGGGTGTTCACTTTTTGGGCAACAAAACTGTCAGCTCCTCGCCATTTGAACGAAATTAATCGCTAGGCGCAGGGTATTCGCACGACCCTCCTCTCCGGAGTAATCAATTAAAAGTTAAGCAGACTTAACGGTCAAATTTATTACGAAAGTGCTGGTTCTAAGTGCAATTGTTCTTGAAATCTTTATCGAATCAGAGGGGGACACAATTAATGTCTTCCCAACGACTACATTGTGAAGGACACCCTAATGGCTCGTCCCTCCACCCTGGCATAATGTGCGAATTTTCGATAAGATTCTTCGAAGTTTTTCAGTTGAAATTCATTCACACACAGCGCTTGAAAAACCTGAAATACGACAAAATAATACACCTTTGACAACTCACTTTATGCCCCTTTCGAAGTTCCCACAGATTTATTTCCTGATCAATCAAAATCCCATCGATAAAGCCCACAAGTTGCGTATGTAATGATGTGCCACTCGTCATTCAGCACCTGCTCCTGCTCAAACCCACTCAGCGATACGCCATCATCTTTTCTTGATGCCACAAATTAACAATTTGCATAATTAACTGAAGCCTTCATTAGCATTCGATGCCCAAAAACAAACACGAGTCCCGGGACCATACACAAGCTCATACGCGTCCGCGTATCGAAGCGCGGCTCTTGCTGGGCCTGCGATTACGAATAATCCAACATAATAACCTGCGGCATATAGGCACCTGCTTGTTATTGTGGTTATTGTTATTTCATCGCTTTCGCAGCCCTTTCGCAGCGCTCTCCACGCACGCTGTTCGCCGTCAAGCGAAATTTTCGATCCAACCCTAGAAACGTAATTAATTCCATTTCCAGTTTGTCATTAAAATCATCAGCTCAGTTGTGGCCATCGCGGCGCTGCGCGGGTGTGTCGGTGTCATTGGTTCCCTTGTCAATTATATCCAGCCGCAGACTAATAGTCACGTCGTGTGATGTACATATCGATGCGATACGAATCGCTCGCCGCCACCACCACTGCGGTTGCCAGCGCCCGCCAACCGATAAAGCCTGTCATTCGTCTAATGCTTCCATGCCTGGATACCTTTACGTCTGCAGTACGTGCGCGTCGTCGACGATTTTAATATTATTATTTTGCCGGCGCTGTCAAACAACTTAAGTAAGATGTCGCTGCTATCACGATGTAGCGGATGTTTATCCCTGTCGATGGGGGTGGCATTTTCATCCTTCTTCGGCACTTCCATTCGAACGGAGCGATGGCGACGGAGATGGGGAAGATGTGAAGGTATTTCGTATAGCAGCAAATACCGATGGGACAGAACCGTCCCAGCCACTGAGGAAAGGATTCGATTCTTAATCATGATCGCACATAAATTCCAGTGGCCTGAGTCTGGGTATCGAGAAGGGCAGAGATTTTCAACGGATACCAAGAGATTGCCGGGAGGAGACGACGGACGACGGACGACGAAGGAGTGTTCATGTAATGCTCGGTGCACTCCGGTTTCACACCCAATTCCTGTGGCAATGAAATTTAGAGCGTTTCGGTCTGCAGGGCTATCGCAGAGAAAATGGCTTCGGGTCATGGTTAAATGATTTTAATTTCACAAGAATTTATTAAGTTGAACGTTGGGCTGTGCGGCATCCTTCGGACTATCAATGTCCGCCGAGTGATTAAGTGGGGTGCCGTTGCAGGAATAGGTTTGTAACGTGTTCCATACTTTTCAGGCATAAGCAGCTCTGAGGCTCCTCCCTTGAGATACCGAAGGGAATGGAAGCCAACTCCCATGGCCATTTGTGCAGACCGCAAGCGTTGGCTTTGATTTTCGAATACTGTCCTGCTCTTCGAGCGTATGCCCGGTTAAGTAATTCATTTTCTGGTCATGGACTCTGTGTATTTAGAAGACACGTTTCCAATTTGTGGAATGTCGGGAATGCATGAAAAATAATGGGGCATCGTGCGAGAGTTGTGTATCGCCTCATGGGTGCGTTATGGTGTTAGCTAGATATTTCTGCCGAGCATGCATGGTTAAGGATTCTTTTGTAAAAGGTATTTACAGTGCACATTGACTTGGCTTAACTTCTATATGGTGGTGGTACGTCGGTTTTGGATGAGCCACGCCTTGTTCCCCCTCAAAACAGGGGGCTTACTGGGAGGATAGTGTGACAAAAGTCCATGATCTGGTGTGCGAAGCAGTTGCATCTTAAATCACCATGAAAACTTGACTGTTGCTTATTCAAGGAAACATGAGAAAACATGTAACCGTTTGAAAGAAGTATTTGATATGTAACCTCAATCCGAAGAAGATTTTGAGTAGCTTCGTGACCGTTAACGAAACATGAATACACTGGTATCTATCCGAGACAAAAGAGAAGCCAAAGTAGTGGACTTCATGTTTCGTCCAGGATTCAGAAGATATGATCTACATCGACTACCTGAAACTGAGCAAAACTGCCACATCGTTCAAATATGACGAATTATTGGCTGATTCGACGCTAACTGGCGAAGAAAGAAATGCTCTTCCTCCAGGGCACCGGCTCACATCTCCGCCGTCACTACGGTCAAATCGGTCAAATTTGACTACGAACTGTTCAGAATACTTCTATTCTCCACTCCTAGCCATGTACGATCTCCTTTTCTTTTCGTACTTGAGGAACGCACTCTCTGCGCTCAAACTTAAATGAGAGGGTCGTCGCTATTACCGCGGCCAAGTTTGTGAAAGTCGGCTACAAATTTGTGACGCTGCGCGGGTTATTCCCTTTTGTTCTTCACATTGATTGAGGTATCCCACCTAGCTTGATTCCCTAGGGGTCCCTTCCTTCTTTTTTCCGAGAGCTTGACAGTCAAAATAGAGACGAGTGATGGATGCGACCATCTCCTCGTCTCCGCAGCTTTTGAAGATGTCAATGCGTTGGATGTCGAGTCTGGAGGCGTGCGGCCTGCTTGCAGAGTGGCCTGTTATGACGACAACTCCGGTCTGAGTTGCCTGATGACGCTTAGAGAACCTTTAAAATTGAGCTGTGGTTGTAAGGCAAGTGGAGCTCTCTGAACACTATTTATTATGTTTGTCTGTGTGTGTGTGGTGAGTATGTGGTCAGATTTGGTGACGTTCCTGGCAAGTTCATCGGCTTCATCGCAGATTTCCTGGATACCGCTGTGTGACGGCAGCCCTATAAAGTGGACATTTAAAGAACTTGGTCATCTCCTTGAGAGATTTTTAGAGGAGAGAGAGAGAGAGAGAGATCTAGCGGTCTGCAGTATGGTGAAGCGTTGGACATTTGAAGTGGCAAACATTTTGCCATCAAGTCACGAACAAAAAAAAATATTAATTTAATATTAATTTTTCTGTTTGTGGCGCCCCCTATATTCCCCGGGACTTATTGAGTAATGTGTTATGATGAAATGCTCGGTGTCATGTTGAATTGTTATAATCCTCGTTACACATACAATGTCCTTCGTTAAGAGGATACATTCCCTGGATAGACAAACAACCACATCACCCTTAAAGACAAACAACCCCATAGCAACTAACGTGTTTTTGATTTCCATTGCGTTACCTGATGTGTTTTTCAAATTTTCAAAATTTCAAAATCTTGCCGCCTATCTCTTAAAAAAGTAATCCCCCGTTGTGGTAGATATCCTGGGAAACAAAAGAGCCTGCAGACTTTATAGTATAGTTTGTATCGAAAGCTCAAATACATTTTGGCGTGAAGTGCTCAATCCAAAGAAGATGCTTTGCACTAACACACGCGTGTATCTTTCCCTCATGTTGCAAGCTCAAAACAATCAAAACCTGACTGGGTCTGTCGATTAGGGTAAAGGCAGAGACTGGCAACACAAAACGTTGTCATTAATTGAGGTCTGTTGCCAAGTAACATTTACATCCTTCAGGCATCAAATCGCTCCATCCTACGACAACCAACAATCCTTGGCATTCATCCCCGCCCATGCGGTGAGTTGATGCGCTCACATCGACAAGGAAAAATTGTTAACTTCATGTCAGGAGCATACTCAAATTTATTAACTGTCAGAAATTAAGTTGACGGAAAATGCCGGCATGTGTTTGAATTATTCACCAATATCGTATACGTATCACTCAAGCTGTTAGCCTGTTTTCCTGTCAGCCTGCACCTGCTCCACACACTCGATATCATGTCATCATAAAAAAAAAAAAATACGCCGGAAGACGACACATGGCGAAGGCAGTTTATGGAAGGCGCAAAAAGAAATCTAAAGCCACAAGGATGCCATCAACCCTCAACTGGCAACCAGGCGGAGCATGGTGAAACAACTTTCTCTTGCAGCTACGCTCTGTTTGTGGCACATATGTGTCCTCTGTCGTAGGTACGGGGACCGAAAGTCGTTTCATCAGAGTCATCGTTCCCCTCCACACGGCAACGCTCGTGTATGAGGCAATTTAGGCGTTTTTTTTTTCCTCTGTCGATTCCGTGATTCAACAACGACATCATCAAACTGTTTCGGAAATTCTAATGCATTTTGAGAGTTCATTAAACAAGTTGTGAGTGGCGTTGAAAGAGGAGGCGAATCGGGAGGTGTTCCTGCTGTTGCCGTTTAATTAAACGAGGGACATATGGACACACGCTTCCGGTTCCCCAGAAATTTTGGTGTATTTTGCTGTTAAAAATGCGCCTCTGTGCAACTGCCTGGTTTGTGGAGAGCGGTCAATGCGGTTGAAGCTAGTTTCAGAAGGACTTGTTTTGACTGCTTTATTGCGGAAAGTTCTTCGTCCTGGATTTTTAGTTTAAATGAACTTTCTTTGGGTCGGGAATGAACAAACTCATTATCTACTGTTTTTGGATTACACGCAGTTACATGGTTGATTTCAAAGTGAATTTGGTGTTTGAGTTCATGGAGTAATAACCCCATTTTTAGGCCATTCCCCCATCAGACAAGTCATACCAAATTTGCGGGGAGGCAGTGTTCATTCGTTACGCACACTTACAAGCAACATGAGTGCTCAGATTTAGTGGATCAATTAAGATCTCGAATACTGTCTTCCTTACCTTTAAAAAAGCATTAAAAAGAAAACGCGTGCGAGCTACGGCCACATACTGACTTCTTTAACATAATTCTTGAAAAGATGGTGGATAAGTCACAAGTCAACACCAGGGGCACGGTCTTCCAAGAGTCCAATTCGACTGCTAGCTTAGTTATTGGATGAACACATTGAGCCGTCAATGAGGTGTTTGCTGGCATTGAAGCGAAAGCGACTAAAATGGACACACAAGGGTGGTGGAAACTTCGAGGTAGACCAGGACTTCGTATACCTTGGCTCCGCGGTCCGCAGGGACAAGAACACCAGTACCGAAATCAAACACAGAAACCTTCTCGCCAACGCTGTTTCTTTGAGCTCAAGAGGCAATTGATTAACAAAGCCCTCTCTCGAAGGACTAAGCTTGCTTTATGTAACACCTCGATCATCCCGGTCCTACTTTACGGCGCGGAAACCTGGACGATACTAAAAGCGGATAAGGAAGATCTTAGTATTTTCCTGCTTGCGTTGATGGCATCTGGAGGAGAAGATTAAAAGACGAACTTTATGGGTTGTACAGAGACATTTGCCTGATCAAGCGTCTTCGGATAATTTAGGGGCACTGCAGCCTACAAGGGAGCAGGGCCTAGCTTCTGCAACAACTACTTGTGCTGTACGTGCTACTGTTTTCTCAAGAGTAGAAGGAACTAGAACTTTTTGCTGACTCCGAACGGCGAGATTTGAGAAGCTTTTCATCGTCAATTGGTATTCTTTGAGTATTGTCAACAAATCGAAAGAGCTGCACCACCTCTTTGCGGTGTCCCGTCCGGGAGTCGAACCTAGACCTTCTGCGTGGTGGTCGATGAATATACCCACTACGCCACGGCGACCATGTCTTCGGATACAACGCTTAAAATGGCTAGGCCATGTAGAGCGTATGAACACCTCTGCTTCAGCCCGAATCTGAGCCATTGGGACAGCGCAACAGAGGACTGCCTTGGCTAAGGTGGCGCACACAAGTGGAGAAGGCCCTCAACCAACTTGGAGTGCACAAGTGGCGGCAGCTGGCGAAAGATTGTGCTGGCTGGAGAGGCATGTTGTTTGAGGCCCAGGTGAACGCCGGACGGTGCCCGAAGTTGACTGATGTCCTTATTCACTTATGCCCATAGTATTGATTTCATTTGGCCTTTATTTTGTTGTGTTCAATTGAAGGCTCTGATTTAAAGAAGTTTTTCGGAATAGACGTGCTTGTCCCCACGTACTATGCAACTAAAGAGTTTGTTATAGACGATGATATTGTTTGTTTTTAGTGTCGAATTAGTGGGCTAAATTGTCACAGAATAGCCTCGTGACCACCTTGTTCATCTTCAGGCGGTTGATGTGGTTCACACTTTGTTAGTCGCAGAAAACAGCAGTCATCACCAGCTGGCAGCCAGCAAGACAGTCTTAGCCCCCTTCGGGACACTACTCCTCCACTGCATCGAATGTTTCTTTTTCTCTGATGTCTACAGACACGTGGCGAAGAAAAGCCACAATCTAGAAATGGCCTTACGGCTGTGCTTGTTGTATTTGGAATGAGCAAACACCGCACCCATCACGCAGACAGCTTTCTTATGTCCAAGACTTTATGCAGGATGTGATATTTGGAATGTGTACTGCAGCTATTTCGCGCATCAGATCGTGGAGCTTTTTCACGTTATCCTTCGGGGCAGTCTCGTTTTCTATTCTCAATTTCCCTTCCAAAGACAAAACTCGATTTATCGATCGAACGATATTTGCTTTATTTTCCACTTTTCTAAATTCCACACGCAGTCGAAACAATGAGAAGAAGAGAAAAGAACGCACTGTTGGACGTTGAAAATTCAATATCCTGGAGAACGTCGAAAAATACGTGAGAAACCTCGAAAATTCTCTGCTTTCAAAAAGAAATATTTTCTGCATTGATGGCACATGGAGCCTCTTCACAACACAGCTTCGTGGATGTCACCTAGAGTCAAAGAGGCTTTGAATTAATGCAGAGACGTCGTTTTTCACATCGGATAATGTTCCTGAATCCCTGGTAACATTTTTGGATTTCCCAGAGCTCCGTTGAAGTACCATAAAACCGCTTTATCTCAAGCGCTAACAAAAACACAAAATAAAAAATTATCCTTTCAAATCCCATTAGATGCAATTAGGGGACAAATAAAAAAAAAATATGATGAGAGCGAAAAAATTTTCCAAATGCAATCTTTTTCATTAATTTGCACGTCATGTTAGGGAACACCCTCCTCTGCTCAAAGACAATTCCGTGAATTTGAAAATGAGGAGGCCGTCGCATGGTGGAGATTGGTCTCGAAGAGGTGAGCGCAAAAGGGGAATGAAGAACTGAAACTGTATCGTCTGTGCGAAAACGAAAATGTCGTCAGGGCTAGAGAGCGGTTTAATGGAGTTGCCTAAGTGCTTTTAAGTTTCGCCGTCTTCATCCATTAGTGCGGGGATGGTTTCATTTAAGTCTTGCGAATGCATTTGGCGACAATTTGTCGTCTACCTTCACCTCAACCCTCCCCTCACTCACCCTGGTTTTCTTCACTCCTCATCTTTCTCTGTATCTTAGATATTTGTGAGTTTTCCTTTGGGAAAACTACTTACATGGTACCCTGGTTGATACAAGACAAGACGAGAAAGATTTTCATTTAATTGAATGCAATTCCACTCCACGAACTACATGGATAATTGATGTTGATGTAGCTCTCGGCTGGGCGTGTATTTAGTGTCTATGTGTGTGTGTGTGGGGGGGGGGGGGGGGAGGGTGTATCCTGCTTAGCTAAGCGCTTTGAAAGGCTTAAGGACTCGGTTTACTTTACTCTACGACAGGGTCGAGTGTGTGTTTTGGTATAATCGTTGGTTGGTTTCTCCTTTCAGAAAACCTCGGTCCTCCTGAGATTAAGCAATCTAGCAAATGAATGTTATGGAACTGATTTTGGATGGGCTACTCCCCCGAAAGACTTCATCATGCATATGCGTGTGCGGGCGGATTTATTTTCATTTGACGTACAGACGAACGGTAGTGAGGATTTGCACAGAATCTTTGATGCTTCCTTCAATTATGCATGCACTCCAGAACTTGAAGTGTTGATGCGGTTGGTTTTTGAAGTCGACATTCGAAGCCTTGAATGTACAGCTCGAAAGGTGAGCCTTACTGGACTTGGTAGGGGTTTGTGGGATTTTTGATTCTCAGGAAGTGATATAACTTAACCGTAACTGCAAAGTTTTCATCCGTTGCCTACTTATTAAGAGAGAATCTCGAGGAAATTGAGATTAAGGATGAGAGCAAGGTCCTTGGCAGACTTATAAGGTGCAATGACAACGTCCTCACATTTAGATACTTAAGCCTTCAAATCATCACCTTTTCGGGGCACAAACGGTTGCGGAAAGTTGGCGAAAACAGGGTTGCGATTAGTGGAGAGGAGGTTGACTAAAGAAATTCCATTCAAATAAATTAAAGCAAGGATAGAAGTCATTGAAAACTGAAGTTAACTCATCATATTTAAAGTAACAAATTACAGAAAAGCTTTTAGCTATCCAAACAAAACAACTTGTGGTCTTTTGACCCCCTTAGCAGATGATGCTCTACAGGCTGATTTTTTTTTTATCTACCCTGGTGTGCTCCCCCCTCCCTCCCGAACAACAAACCGCTGCAATGGAAGTTGGTTAACAAAACTACCAACTAGCTACGTCCGATGTCATTAGGAAATTGAAATCAACACGGAAGAACCTTAGACTGCAATTTGCCCGTAACCAGACCCGGGGGTTCAAAACAACAATAAACTCAAGACAAAAACAACCTAAGCAACAATGCGAATGGCGAATGTCCTTTGCCGTTTGTTGACTTTTCTGATTTAATAATGTTTTTATGTTTATTTGAGCTTCACTTGGCATGCATCCTCTCCCGGTGCTCTTGTCATTCTTAACGAATGTTTGGTTTCCCCTTCTAAGGGGGGGGGGGGGGGGGGGATTAAAGAGTGTATTTGTTTAAGCTCATGCTCTGTGTAGTAGATTTTTGTTTTTTTTTTGCACATCTCAAACGCTGCATTGTGAGCACTGACTGCGATGTTGTTGCGCCATCGGCAAAGAACACACCAATTAAGGAAACTCATCCTTCCAGGTGCACAGCACAGATCCGCCATGAAAGAAGTGGACGGTTGGAGGAAGGAAGGGGTATGAAATGAAAGGAAATGAAACCACTACCGATATCATCAGAGTTGTGAAACGGGGGGTCCCTAATCGCCATGACAGTGACTGAAGCGATAAGAACAACGCCCTTGCTGCGAACGTGGTGCTGACAATGCCGAAAAAAAGTGGAGATACACACGGCTGCCGACGGCAGGATGAGAGGATGCCTTAACTTAAACACACAACCGTCGTCCAATTAAGTTAATTAAACTGTTCCACGAACTCTACCCGTCCCCGTAGAGACACCGCACACAACAGCGAAAACAACACGGGTAGAAAGCGAACGAAACGGGTCGAAAAGAACGCAAATGGACTACCTCCCAAAGTGACATTTAAATGATAAATTATACAAGGACAGACGAAGGAGTCAACACTGCGAGAACAAAAGCCCTTACATCAGACAAATGGTTATCTGATTGCGTAGAGATACACCTCCTGTTTCAACGAGGGTGCTGCCGTGAAACTAAATCTGTGTCAAGCTGCGCTGAACACTGTACAGCCGCCATTTTATCAGATTTGCGGTACAAAGCTCAGGTCCCACCGCAAGTACACCCTGGTGGGCATTAAATTATCCAGCGACACCTCATCCCGTGGCCGGTACATCGCTCGATGGCCTATTTAGCAGAAACTGAGTTGCCATCAGCACAGCCGCCGCCCCGCAATTACAAGGTGGCTTCCATGACTGAGGTTGGATTATGTTGAAGGGTGATGGTGGGCACAAGCTCTGTCTTCCACCCGAATCCTCATAAATATGGACATGAAATGGTTTTTCGATTTTCCAAACAGCCGACGCTTCAGTCCACCCCACCTCGCGAACAAACGCCACCAGCATCGGCTGACACTTTAAAATGTTCGATCTCGCTGCGGGGGATGACGATCCACTTTGGCTCGGTTAAAGATTAAAGCTAACCGTTCACAATCACTGTAAGCCTTATAAACGACTGCCTCAGGGACCGGCCGTGAGGAGCACGAGCTGAGGCAAATGAGAACCGAAAATGGTGAAAGAAGAACGCCAACAACCCCTGGCAAGTGTTTAGAGGGCTAAAAGATGTGCGAAAGCTGTTGAGCGGGTGGGCTGCCGACGCGGGTGTGGAATGCTTTCTGCCAAATCCCCACTCCATAGTGATAAATACAATTTCATTGGAAAAGCAAAAAGGACCACGGCGAGAAAGAAGTCGAATTTTATCAGAAAGTCGTTTGCGGTGGGTTGGAGGGTGGTACGTTGGTGGTGGGTGGTTCGTTGGTGGATGGTGAGAATTATGTTGCTGAGTGAAATTAAATCTGCTGGCAGCACCCAAGGATATTCTATTGCCGATTCGGTCCTGCTGCTGGAATTTCTGCAATCAGCAGCAGTTTTTAATCGGTTTTCTTTTTGTTTTTTGTTCTTTCTTTCTTTCAGTTAGGTTTGTTCCAGTTTTTTGTGTACATCGGTGTTTTGTTTCCTGTTTCGCTGTCCTGACGGATGGCCCACAACCGAGTCTTAATTGACTTTGAGAATCTGTCCGAGGCTGAGACGAAAGATCCTACTCTGCTCAAAGGATATCCTCTGTCCGGTGATATGGTGCCACCTGTCAGTGGATTGTTGACGAAACTTGTGTTTCTTTTAATTCGGATTCCTGTGGCTTTTCGGAGATATTTTACTTTGCTCCCGTCTTCCGGAACACAGACGACGTGGTTCCTCGATAATTGATTGTTTATTTATGTGCTTTCATTTTTTTTTCGACGAATTAAGGACTTTTTGCTGTTGTGGCCGTTGATTCGATGGAATCGAGAGCAGCTGTCGAGGGGGGCCGGGTGAGGTTTTAATTTTTCGTTGGCCTTTGCAGATACTCGTTTGTCTTTATTTCATTTCGTTCTGCTCCATGGATCGATGAGGAAAATATAAATTTTTTTTGCGTATTGTCACTCTAATGAATTACCATCCACTGGAGGATAGAGGAGCGAACAGGATTATCCCAAGGGATTAAGGGGCGGGATTATATATCAACAAAAGCTCGTTGCGGGCGATAGGCAAGTGACTTTAAATGAATGGATTTTGTATGCCGGAAACTTATTCAACAATTTCTGATAGGAAATAAAATCAGCCTTTTTTTAAAGACACTCAAGATAATCTCTGCGATGTCTTCGTCATTTGCTTTGAATGAAAAGAGTCGTCGCTAATCGCTTGGGGACGGAACTAGAAGCTTAACATTTTTGGAGGGGTTCATAGGTTTTGATTTAGCGATGCTTTTAAAATAATATACTTATCATTCGTTCAGCTTTGGAACGTTCCTCTTACAGAGCAGACATTTTGACGCCATACTCTCCACACAGTAGCAAAGGAAGAAAGCTCCTGAGTATGGTAACTCAATTTGTGCAGGCTTTGCTTGGAATATTTGTCTTCAGCTATTTCATCAACTCAACTGTCAAATGAATGTACTCTCTTCTTCAATTCCTAAGATGAGTCGGCCTTGAACTTATGACACGAGTGAAACTACCTGGTGTTGACCTAATCAATGACGATTCGCAAACGAGTGGGGTAATGTTGAATCTGTTTCGGAAGATTGATGGTCATTTGCCAAAGCTTACTGAAGTTAGGTAAAGGTGTGTGTGTGCTTTGTAGAATCAACAAAATATAGTAACAGCCACAAGGGACCAGGGCATAGTTTTAACAACAACTACTCGTGTTGAATGTGCCACTGTTCTTTCTCTTACTAGTAGAAGGCACCTACTGTTTTTTGCCGACTCCGCACGGTGAGATTTGAGAAGCTTTTCATAGACAATTGATACTCTTTGAGTGTTGTCAGCGACTCGAAAGAGGTGGTGCCGTGAAAAAATGCTAGGTGTTCCGTCCGGGAATCGAAGCTAGACCTTCTGCGTGTGAGTCGACGCATTTACCCACTTCGCCACAGCGACCACCCATAGTCCAAAAGGTACTTTGTATTCACATGGAACGGATTTCCCCTATATGACAATTTCCTTAAATACGATTCCATCTAAAAGCCGACTGCTCACAGACACATGGCGAGGTCTGCAAGATCAGGTCCATAAATTCGCCAAGTTCCGCTTGGGACTAGCTCCTGATGAGTTGGAGTTCATGGCGGGGGATCGAGTGACCCTGAAGTCTCTGTTGACTGCGTTGCCCCCGAGACACCTTTTATGGAACATGTGGGTCAACGAAAAATATGATGGTGAAGGGTATCAAACTCAAGGACAACACGTGGTTTGATTCGAGTTGCAAAGTGGCCATTAGGTTGATAGATTTAAGTGTCTGGAGACCCAAAGCCAACACTCTTAGGAAAGTCGGAAAAAGTTTAAACGGGCTTGAAATGCTTCAAACAGACCATCAATGTCCCAAGGATAGCAAAAACTTCGTGAAATCATATGAAATAGAGACTCATCTTCAATTCTAACGCTCATTCACAATGTCATTAAAGATGTCAACTTATTAGATAAAGCAAAACTGCTTGGTGCGCCAGCTCAACGCACTTTGTCTCCGCTTACACATAAGAGCGTAAATTCTGTTATGGGACAAATCTACTTCCGCACTTCGCACAGTTGCAAGAGTTCTTAACCATCTCAACTCAACGGATGGTATAAATCCAATTCTTCTGAAGAGGTGCTCTTACCAGTGTAAACCAGTGTGTAGGCTTTCCCATCTATCCTACACTTTAAGGCAATTTCCTTAAAATGACAATTCTTGGGAACTCACTGCATACCGATCGATAGCAATTACATCCCTTATGTCTAGGTCATTGATTCATCAGCTTATAAATTGTCCTAAAGCACGAAAGCCTCTTAATGACCATCCGTGTGGTTTCCCTACAATAGTTCCACTGGTGATCTGATTACATGTCTCACCGAAAAATGAAATGAAGCCTTGCGCAATAGAGGAGAAAGCCCTGAAGAAAGTCCCTGATATTTCAAAGGCATTTGACTGAGTTTAGCACCTGGCCCAAAATGAGTGCCTTTGAATTTAAAGCTACCTTTCATTCTGTTCCATAGAAGTTCTGATATCCACCATATCGCTAGTGCTCTCCAGGGCTCTGTCTTGACTCCGACATAATTGCCACAAATCATCTTCCCAACAAAACCTCGTTTGAGTTGCGAACCACACTCAATTATTAATTAATACTCAATTTGTTTATGAACCGTTCGGAGTCAGCATTGAACTGTAGGTTTCCTGTACTTGTAAAACAACTATTTTGCACACAACACTAGCAAAGTACTGAAGAAGCAAGTGCCTAGTGTCGAGTCACCCAATTCATATTTTCTTATTTTCATTCAAAGACAAGCCGAATCAAATGTTTGCGCCAAACTCAACCCCTAAAATCTATCCACTCTGTAGGTATACATTGTTACATTAGTTGCACACTGCTTACAGACCTACAATCACTTTTTTCCACTCAAAAGATTTAGGTTTGTGATCCCCTGGCTCATTTCTTAGAAGCGAACATTTTCATTTTTCCCTCCTTTGCCCAAGTGACGCCTCAAATTTTCCGCAGCTGTGTACCTCCTCTCGAAATTTGCCGTCATCTCTCTCCCGTCAAAATGTGTAGTTATCTGGGATCAACCCCGAATCGGTTCATTTAGCTTAATCACTGTAACATCTTAACCTACTTTCGTTCCATCTCAGCACTCGTCGCCTCGCTGTTGTCCCTCTGCGCTTGACATGAATACAATCTTACCTTTAGGTAACAACTCGCATAGCGGCTCCGTGTCTGTCCTGGAAGATTCCTTCGGAAGATTTAATCTTAATTTACCAGTTCATGGTTGGCCATAACAATATCATCTGCCACAGGAGGGAATCAAAAATTTAATTCTTCCAAATGACTCCATTCAGCGACGGGGACACCGATTCTGAGGAAGACAACGGCCACGACAGCGACAACGATGAAATGGAAAGCAACGACATTAAATGCAAACTGAAGCAATTCTGGAACTGCTCCTCATCGCCCCGTGCACAATAAACACAGCGTTCGAGAGGCAGTCCCGAAAGAGGTACTGCAACTGGGGCAAAGGTGAAGGGAATCCTTGAAATGCAGCGAAATGAGACCATCAAACCGCTGAGTTGTACCTACACAGGAAACACCAAGTAAATGAAACCCACCCGAGTTTCGCGGCACTTCCGTTCGTGTGTATTGAGGTTTCCTGAGGCAAATGGGTCCTGCAGCGTTGCCCAAGGGAAGTGCACGCATGTACATGGCTTCCGGTTGTAATATATCGGTTTGTTCATCAGTAGTCAGTGCATCAGCGACGTCTGAGAGGGAGGATGTACATGTACGTGGCATCAATCCCAAGTTGTGTGTCGTTCTTCAAGATGAAATGTTCTTCCCATTTGGCGCCACCGAAATGATCCCGACTCGAGGGATTGATGCAGTTGGAGGAGTAGTACGCATGCCAGACCATCGCACTGTAATGGGGTTGCCCAAACTAACGATAAGTGATTTATGGGGTTGCCAACAGATAAACTAACGTCGACATTTATCTGAAATGACTTGGCGTCAAATTTACGGTTCATAAAATTTGGACTAACGACAGAGCGCTGCGATCGAGGAAGTATGAAGTGTTTATTTGCTTTTGAATCGTTTTGGTTTCTTTGCAGTTGTCCAGTTGAATGATTGTTGCCATCATTGTTGACTGGAAGGGATGCAGCCACCAAATCCAACACTCCAAATAATAATAGTAATTGAGTGGCACTACAACCCACGTGGGACCAGGGTCTAGCTTCTACAACAACTACTCGTGTTGTGCGTGCGACTTGCTCTCACGAGAAGAAGGCCCCTACAGGTTTTTGCCGACTCCGAACGGCGAGTTTTGGGAAGCTTTTTCATAAACAATTGACACTCTTTGAGTGTTGTTAGCAAGTCGAAAGAGGTGATGCCGTAAAAAAATCGAACATAGAACTTCTCTGTGCGAGTCGCCGCATTGGAAACAAAATAGAGGTAGTTAATTCCAAAGGTTCAGAAGGTCCAAAAGTCGAACAATTAGTATACTGAATTGAAATGCCAAAATGTGGGCTTTAAGGGATGTATAGAATTTCTGGGTTCTGATGCAAGGAGATAATGTGTGATGATTTGACTTCAGTCTCCTGGACAAGTAAGTGTCGTTCGTCTGTTAGATTTTTTCACCAGATTCAGGCGTAAGCCTTTTAGGAGTCCTCTGGATTCCTCCTTTTATTCACTTGTGTCTATCCAAAGGCGACAACCGATAGGATAAGAGTCGAAAGGGAGGGAAGTAATGAGGAAGGTGAGGGATATGAAAAGTTCATCCAGTAGGCCTTATTTTTTTAGAATTTGAACAAAAGGGGAAAAGAACACTTTTCGGATATTTTTCTATACTCATTGTAAGGCAGAATCCATCCGTCCATGCTGTGTCCCTAAGGAGGACTAAATAATCCCTCTAGCGAGCTCCAATTCTACAAAAAAAAAAACGTGGATAGCATTCAAAAACTTAGATGTCGTCGTCGTGAACGGCAGCGTATGTTAAGCACATTAAATTCCGATCTTGACAGCATAATCGCTTGGGTACAAGAAATAGAGTGGAATGCTTCCAAAACCCAGTGCTGTCAACTGTCACTCAAGCGTTCCCAAAATAACCAGCCGTTATCCATGGACGGCATCTGCGTTGTTGAAACCGAAAAGCTTTTCATCCTCGGTATGTGTATCAACTCAACACTTAGTTGGAACGATCGCATACTTGAGGTTCCCAAATATGGTGCGAAATGTCTAGGTTTCCTAAAATTATGCAAAAAATACTTTACCCCCTCTAATCTTGCTACAATTTACAAGGCCTACTTCCGCCCTTAGCTCGAGTATAACGCTCCTATCTGGTCTGGTGCTCCCAAGATCTCCCTGCGCCTACTGAATAAAATCCAAAAGCGAGCGATAAAACTTATAGGAGATAATAATATTGCAAAGTCGATTGACTCGTTAGAACACCGGCTTAATGTCGCGTCTCTGTCACTGTTTCATCGCTATTTCAATAAGAAATGACCAAACGAATTAGCCAGCTGCATTCCTCCCCTTCAAGAATTCATCCGCAATACACGCCTCGCTAGGAATGCTCATCAGGTCACCCTTAAGGCCACCTTCGGACGTACAGTAAAGTTTAGAGACTCGTTCTTTAACCGCACCACACGAATATGGAATGCTCTTCTCAGTTCAATATTCCCCTCTCATTACAATCTACAGACATTTAAAACCAATGTGCACCGTTAACTCCTCTCCCTCTCTTCCTTTATACCTTCGGCCCGTGCTGTGACTTAAATCCGGTCACTTAAGGGTAGTCGCAACCCCTTTAGCGCGACCAACTATAAAATAAAAAAAAAATGGTCCTAGCATCTTCAGCAACAGTTCTTGCTGTGTATGCTTTCTCTCGCTAGTGAAGGGGTGATATAATTTACCACAATGAGGATAATGTCTCTGAAGTGGACTTTGGAGAAGATTTTTCAGTTCAGCTGATATGCCCTGAGCGTTGCAGCAACTCAAGAGATGGGAAGTAATGAAAAGCTCGAAAGTCGAGTTCTAAAACCGAAGACCTTCCACATAGGGTTAAACTAATTCACAGCTTGGTGCACAGGGAAGCATTTCGCAAATTTAGCAGAACCAAATTTATTCTTTCCGTTTTATAAATTGTTCACAAAATTCTGGTTACTTTTGATTTTTTTCTGAATTTTTGGATCACCACTTAGACATGCAAAAAATAGATTTGAGAACATAGGCAGTCTGTTTAGAAGCTCCGTGTTAGTGCTAACTTTGTAGTTGTAATTTCTTTAGTGCTTATTGTGTCTTAAAAGGTGTATACTTTCCGCCTCCTCCATGGCATTGATCTTGGCTTTTCTTGGTTGTCCTACCTGGCTTGGACGATGTAAATTAAAAATTTCTGGTAGTGCTAGGGTTTCATTCAATCACGAGCGAACAATGATTTAGAAGCAGTTTCGATGGTTACCATTAGTGCTTTTGTTGAACCTCATGTACAAGTCGTTCTTATTGAATTAGGTGGGCTCAAGCTATCTGAAGAAGCATAAGGACGGTTTCAAACTATCATAATTTGAGTGGGGTTTTTTTGACAGATCACGAGTGACTCCAGATGGCGATCTTCCATCGGCCGATCGTCACGAAACGTCAACAATCCACTACAGATCATTTGTTTTTATTTAACTAAAGTACGGGGCGTACTCAACTTGATTATTTCAATATGAACAGCAAGTGGCCGAAAGTTGTGGCATTTTCGATGGAAGCCTATGATGACCATGCTCTAGCTGAACGAACGCATCGAAAGTGGTTTAAACGGTTTAAGGGTGCTTATTTGATCTAAGAAGTTGAAGAACGTTGAATATTTAAAGTTGAAGAGTTTGAGGCATTTCTGCACAAGGGTCCGTCACATCCATACTTGCGGTTATACGGCAAACAAATTCCGATCATGTAAAAACAATAGAAACGATCCGAAATCTTCCTATCAAAAATGATTTAGTTGTAGAAGCTAGGCCCTGGTCCCTTGTGGGCTGTAGTGCCACTCAATTATTATTATTAAAAGGATTCTTTAGCTGTGGGAATACGAATTGTTTCTACATCGGATAGTGACTGCTGATGGAAAATGGCTTAATTACAAAAAATTATTTTATCCTATTAATAAAGCGGTATTTAACAGAGGCAAGGTCTATCGACGACAATTATGTATGCCGAACATTGTATAAAAACCGGCCGGAAATGGTCGCAAGGCACCATACAGTTATTGTGCAGTACGACGAAAACAAGAAAAAATTTGAAAAACCAGTGAAAACATGCTTAAAAACCAAATCTCCTATTTTATCTTTAACCTTTTGTGGCACTACACTTCAGGCTGGAGGTGGCCTCTACGAGAAAAAAACCTCTCCAGCTGTCACGATCGCACACGAAGTTTGTTGAGGTCCATCTCCACTTGTGTGCGTTATTGATTCCATAAGCGTTCCATACTACGGGTTCCACTGCTTCGGATTCGAAGACTCAGTTGAAGCTGGTTCTTTTTACATCCGCTCTACATGATCTAGCCATCCTAAATGTTGGTGCTTGATTAGGCGCATGCCGTCGTACAGCCAGTTCTTCATTGAATCTTCTCTTCTTCATAAGCTGTCAACGAAAACCAGGCCAAGGACTGAAAAGTAAAACAAGTCCACTTTTGATGATGTAGAGCGCCCGCAAAAGCAAGAGGCATACCCTGGATATCGCAAAAAGCACCAGCCATCGTCAGTCAGAATAACTGACAGCCATTCCGATTTATTAATTTAAATCATCCGATGAATGGCTGACTTACTCTGAGTAGGCTGTGTTGGTGTGTCTGCACATCACGAGTGAAGAACGGTGATTGCATGAGGATTTAGCCAAGGATAATTAGTAGTGTTTCAAGGTTCTATAGAGGGCTCGACCACTCAGTTGCCTCCTAAGCGAGATATTAGCAAGAGCTATTCTGTGTTTAATAGTGGTACTGATATTGTTTTTCACATGGAACTCGATGTAGATGAGATCATTTACTACCTCGGTGTTAAACATGGCTAAGATTACAGCATAAATTTCGTTTTTCCATCCTTTACTGCCTTCTCTCCTTGTCTAAAACTTGTTTTGACAGTACAGGTCTCGGTCAGTTTGTTCCGACTTTGACAAAGCAGCGAGGATTTTATTTCGTCATCATGCACAATCTGACGAGTTTGGTAGAAGTGTCAGAGCTGAACATGGCCTTGAAAGCTCGTCTCTATGAACACTGTCATATGCGTGCTTTAAATCGACGAAGATTCCTAGAGCAACCTACTCCGAAAGTGGATGGAGTCGCGGATAGCCGATAAACAGAAAGATCTCCTGCCAGAAATATCGAAAACAGTCCATCACTGGACAATAGTTGATAATGAAATAAATTTTACAATAGACCTCTTTTTAAAAGGAATTGGTCTTAAAAATAACGACTACCTATTGTTATATTTTCCTTTCTATTATAGATATTTTAAGAAGCCGTCACTGGCTGCTGGAAAATGTTCGATTCTGTTTTCATACACACATCTATGAATGTATAATGCATTGAATTCGTTCGCTGTGGAGGACAGTAACCACTTTCGAAAATGTTGCTTAATGAAATAAGTTTCTTTCATTAATAAATTCAGTGACCGGAACTCTGACTAAGAACAAGTTTCGTCAGTCAACATTTCATGCATTGGGCGTACTGTCGATGCGGTATCCTGCGGAATGTGGATATCAGCCAATTCCAAGAGTTTCTGCAAGGTCCGATCTCATTGTCTGCTTTGGGATACAATGGAAGGGTTTTGTGTAGTTCTCAAATGCTATGGCATTTATTTCAGTAAGCAGATGTCAGCAATACCACAAGGGAGGGGATTTCTTTGTAACTGGGGACTGGGAATTCACTTCCCCAGAAACTGAGTTAGAAAGGTTTGTGGAAAATTTCACAATTTCAATAAATTATTATATTTCCAAGAACTTATGCAGTAATCTGAGTCTTAAGCGATAATGAATTTTCCATTGAACTGTCCACTCGGAAATGGAGAAAAGAGGTTTAAAGCAATTTGAAGAAGGAGATGACGTTAACCAAGTCTTACGTCATAGCTGGTAATCGATCTTATGATGATTTCATGAATTTGTTCCCTGGGCGACAAGGTTATTCGTCATTTCATGATTTTTGAAACGAGAGAAATGCTTATATATAACACCTATGAATTTTATTCCCGGATATTATCCTACTATACGACAGCACGCTATTCACGATATTGGAAACTTTTTTAGTGATAAAGATTCGTTTGCAAAAGAATCGAAGAAAGCCAAGAAAAGGACTCGCGAGATTTAATCGGAAACTTCTTTAATGATAAAGCTTCGTATGAACGCACGTTACGGGTGTTCTGTGCTGGAGTACAGTAGCAGAACGATGAATATCGTTTCACCCAGCCTACGGTCTAGACCACAGTTGGTTGGCCCACAGATTTTCGGTTCTAATCGAATTGCTGTTAATATCATTTGTACATTTATTTGTTTATATCGTTGCTTCAAAGTTGTCCTTTCGAAAGCTTTTTTTCAATGTACATACATCTCCAGTTGAACGGATTGGTGCTTACATGAAGGGTGCTCCAAACATAATACACGAAGTTAATTGTAGTCACATCATGACGCTTATTTGTGTTGCCCAACTTAATTTAACATGCCTTCGTAGCAGTGCTTGACAGATTAAACCGTGAAGAGGTATGTACTTCACAGCCCGTTAAGATTGTTTCAGCGTTCAACGAAAAGAGGGCGCTCATTTCAAAATGTGTTTTGTGCACTTTATCGAACAAATGTGTTCACAATCGGCAGAATTATGTAAAAAGTTCAGCAAACCAGTCCTCCGGGAAATGTGAAAACACTTGTGCACTTTCGACCATTTCTTTCTGTTGAAAACATTGTTGTTTTTAGCTATAGTTCGGCAAAAGAGTCGTCAACTTCGACTCGTCGTCCTGCCCAACAACTAAATATCTCAAGAATATCAGTGATAAGAATTTTGAAAAAATGATTTGAATTTACACGTTTTCAAGGTTCAACTGACTAAAGAGCTGAAGTCTACTGACCATCTTAAGCGACGTCAATACGCCGAATAATTGGTGGAACAGACCGAAGTCAGACAAAGGAAATCATCTTCAGCGACGACGCACACATTCAGCTCAGTGGGATTGCCGCATTTGGGAAAATGAGAATCTAGGAGTCGGTGTTGAAAAGCCGGCGCATTCACAAATAGTAACTGTTTGATGCGGTTTATAGGCTAGCGGTTTCAGCAGGGCGTACTTCTTCGAAAATAAGGTCGGTCAAGCAGTTACCGTGAATGATGTTCGCTATCGCGAGATTTTAACGGACTTCCTGTGGCCAGAAATTGAGGATAGGGATATAAAGTACCCACTTACCACTCAGACAGCGAAACAATGATTCTCTTGAGCGAGGAAATCAATCACGTCGTAGTGATGTTATGATGGCCACCACGATAGTGTGATTTGACACCGTTAGACTTTCTTTTTGAGGACATTTAAAAGAAAAAGTGTAAGTTTAGAACGCGATAATTCGGTACACTTACAACATCGAACCTTAATTATGTCTCAGACTCATTGAAAATATGGACCATTGGATAGGCCAATGCCAACGAAGCCGTGGCGAGCATTTGCCGATTTTATTTATTTTTCACACATAACTGATACTTCTAACAATAATAATTTAGTGGCAGTACAGGCTTGTGGGCCCAGGGCCTAGCTTCAACATCATTTACTCGGGATGTGCGTACTTTTCTTGAACGGCGAGATTTGAGAAGCTTTTTATAGACAATTGATACTCTTTGAGTGTTGGAAGCAGCTCGAAGGAGATGGTACCGTCACGAACCTGACACCTTAGTCGACGCACTTACCCACTACGCCACGGCGAAAACAATTCTGTTTTTAACAAACAAACAAAAAAACGTTGCATCTTGAAAAACAAGTGAGAAAGAAAAAAATGCATGTAAACAACGCCTGTAATACATAATTGCAACTTTCAAAACCTCTGAGTGTCACTTACAATCGTAAGCTGAACGATACGTAGCAGCAGTGCTTCCAACATATTATGAAACCAATAAGCCATCAAACTAACCTGTTTGCTCAAATGAAATTGAACTGCGTCCCTTAAGCAACCGAAGACTAAAGAAACTGTCCTATAGGTTTTGTTAATATTTTCTGTATCTGGGTATCTCTGTATTCGTCAGGCGTGCTCTCTGCATATTATTCCCTGTTATATTTTGCAAATGGAGTCGAGCATGCATGTAAAGATGGACTAAGCAGACAAAGGCTCTTCCGGATTTTCAGTTACAATACCCAATGTTGGCATATTCCTTCCCTCCCTGACAAAATTGTTTTGGTGGTCATTGGCATACCATCCGCTCTGGGATTGTCAACTACTAGTGTAATTGCTTCGGTTGTTACGGTGGGAATGGACTCGCTTAGAGCCGTTTGCGACAGACCAACCAGTCGGCACCACCAGGGAAACATTCTCTCTGTCTGTCTCTCTCTCTCTCTTTACTTTAAGTATTGCATTCGAATTAAAGAAGCCTGCACATAAAAGAAATCCGCTCCATCTGAGAGAGACAGTTAGTGGGCCTGACTGAAATTTTCCTAGAAGCTAATCCTCCTTTTCCCGAATTTCACCTTCTTCAACGCTTATTTCTGTTTTCATCCAACGAATGAGATCGAGCAGATTGAGGATTGACTATGCCAAGCATAGACTGCCTTACACTGCACCATCGCCATTATCGTCCCTCAGAGGTCTCAAAGCGTTCCACGAGGGTGCAACAGTACCTGCGAAATACAACCACTTCAAATCTACCGTTATTCCACAGAGTACGAAGTAGTGTGAGATTAGAATTCCGCCAGGATTCAAGAAGAACAGAGTTTCTCTCATTTGCAGACAAGTTGGTGTCAATCTCTGAGTTCTAGAGCTTCACAGTTATACGCGTTCACCCTTCTGATTTTGTAAACTGGCGTGCACAGATCCTTAAAGGCTTGTTCTTGACCATGCTCATGCACTGTCCTTAATATCAAGTGTATATTTGTATTGTAAGGCCGTTGGTATTTTCTTCTTTTCTTATGACAGTCTACTCGAACTTCTCTAATGTCGTCGCATTATCAATACTTTTGGTGAAGAAGGTTTCGTGTTCCGTTTGAGCCCTTGATATATCGCAGCCAAGGTGCAGCTGTCGCCAGATCTCGTGGCCTTCAATACCTTGGTAAAACGTAATGACCAACTGTCTCCATCTCACCCTATGTAAGCCAGTAAAATCACATTATATGAAATTCCCATTTGTGCTCTCCCCTTTGCTTTGACTTTGAAAAATTTGCTTTCCATTGAAATAAATTTCAAGTGTAAATTGCTACTGCCTTGCTTCTACAATTGCTTCCACCCACATGTTCGTAGGACGCACGTGCGAAGCCGACACCGCGTTTGCTTCTGTCGGACCAAGGCCAAATACATTGCTTATGCAAAGAATTCAAAAACGCATGATTTCCATTTCACAAAGAATGTACGATCAGAATCATCATTAACAACTGGCTGACATTGAAATCAATTTGGTGGAGCAACTCGTCCTCAAGCTCCACACTTAAGGCGAGACAAATTGTCAGATTCCCTTTCAGTGACGGATTTCAAATTTCATGACCTTCATCGCCGCGTAGCCCATTAAATCGAAATTCACTCTGCCATGACGTCGAAGGACTTGCGAGTCTCCCCACTTACACTGTCCATCCAAGAACTGGTGAAGCGTCTGTCTCTTTCAAACATTTGCCCTCATTGAAACATGCATACGTACATACATGTGTGTTTGCAGGGAGTCGTAATGGATGGTTTTAAAAGAAAAAAAAAAAAAGTTCAAGGCCATATCTCTCAAGGGTCTGAGCTTAGCGTTCATGTCGATGAATATTTTCACACGTGCCTGCACGGCGGACTCCCTGATGGGCTGCTATATGATGAATAAATTCTGGATGAGTAAGGTAACCCGTAATAAAGCAAAAATCCAGGACATCACATGGCACACAGGAGTTATTTCAGCCCCCCCCTCCCTTCCCCGCTTAGTGGAGCATTTCAGTCAAACAAAAAACACTAAGCACATCCGGCAACCAGCCTGCGTAGGATTCATGATCAACCATCGTCCTACGCGACTTTGAAAACGAGTCCCATACACGCACATGTGTGCATGTGGCAGCCGAAAATCAAGAAAAGAGAAAAAGCAAACGGAGCCCCTGAAAGAAGGGAACATGTTTTTTTTCTTTTTGTCAAAACTCACGAGCCGTGAACGTAAATTGAAGGCCAAGTACGTACATACATAGATCTTATCTCCTTTGATATCCTTCACGCTCGTGTTGGGGATAAGACTCGAGCTACCACGTCCTTGATTCAATATTGCCGTGAAATCCAATTGAGAAAGCGAAGAACGCACGCACACCCAAATGGACGCGCAGTGTGAGCAGCAAAATTCTTGTCAAGTATTTTTTAATTCGCCTCGTCGTCTTATTAATCATTTTAATTTTATTCAGCAATCCATGAAACGACGAAATAGGGAATACGCGCGTTTTTCTTTTCTGTCCCGCCTGAGCGATGTGATGGTGTGATGGGTTCCAATTTCCATATCTCGTCCTCCTTTAGTCAGTCCGCTTTTAATTTTTGTAAGTAGTGGCACGTGACGGATTCCCTACCACTGCCGCCCGCGGCGTACATGAAATCAAATGTATATGACAATGCCTTGGTGTCTTTGAAATTTTTGGCAGCTTTAAGGGAGCGGAGACAGATTTTAATTGGGATCTGTTTATAGAAGCTATTAGGGGGAGGGCTTTGAAAAATTAAAAAGGGACATTGTAATTGAAAATCGCCACTGGCCGAAATGTTAATTGATTTTGACCTTTTCTTCTCCCTGACGGATGACCGTGGACGTGACGAGTTCAAGCGCAAATGTCACAAGTGAAATCTGTCACGAGAGCACCATTTATCAATTTGTTGGTATTGACATACCCGTGGGGATTTGATTGGAGGTCTTTTTTTGTTTTGTTTTGGAAAGGATGAGAACGGAAGCCATCGGTTCGGATATTGCTTTGACTTTCTCGGACTGGACACTAATTTCAAATTTATGCCCGGCAAGTGACGCACGACATTGGCATCAGGCTCAGATGGTATCGGCATCTCGATGGAAGGGTAGACATCTATGAGCTGGGGGGAATGTAGTTGACTCGTTGGCTGGCGTGTGAACACGGGAGAGCTTGAAATTAGACAGTGTTCATGACGGTGGCTCAGATATAAGGTTTTTTTTAAAACTTCGTTTTTATTCGTGAGAATGCAAAAAGTGAATAAAATTAGAGTGAGAAAAAACGTTCCCAAAAATTATTATTGCCTCCAAAAACCCTGTTGATGGCTTCAAGCTGTAGCTCAAACATGAATTCTTTTCAGTTCTTTACGGCTGCCATAAAAAAAATTCAAAGGGGCAGCCCTGAGGCGGCTGATTGACATCGTCAAGACAGAGTTCTCACTTGGGGGAGGAAAAGTTTTCAGTTCTTTTCCAAAAGCTGCTCAAGCGGAAGCTGACTCACTTTATTCCGCGGAGGAATGATATTGACTAAACTATACCGGCCTTACTCTCTTATTCAGAGGCCTGGACATTGGAAAAGTCAAGAGAAATGTTCTGTGTGCGATGTCTTGCCTTGTTCATGGGATCTAAAGGAGGTGATTCCATTATGAAGCCTGAAGGCTGTGGGGCGACATGTGCCTAGTTGAGCGTCTATGGGTAACAAGGTTAGGACGTCTAGTCTACTTGGGACAATACGCCTCTAACCCAAATGGTCTTTAAGTCTAAGCGAACCACAGAAGACGTCCTAAGATGCCATACACAAGTCGAGAAGGACCTCAATCAACATGATGTGCAAAGTGAAAAGAGGAGAGTTATGTTGGTTGAGTTTTTGGTCCACCCTCGACCATTGGACCAACCTACGAAGAAGAAGAAGAAGAAAAAGAAGAAGAAGAAGAAGAAGAAGAAGAAGAAGAACAACAACAACAACAACAAGAACAAGATGAAAAAAAAGATGAACAAGTTGAATGGAGAAGAGTTTTGTAAGATCGCACGCTCTCATGGCGTTGCCGTTGATTGACTGAAACACTTCTCCATACGCTTCATGATTGTTTGATCAGGAGGATAGGAAGATAATTCTTCTGTTGCTTCAGCATCCATGTACTCCAATATGAAGGTGCATCCGATTAGTTGGTTATAAATTCATAATCCTTTTTTTTCTGCCGAACTTTTTGACTAATTCTCGTCTATTACATGTTTCCATGCTTCTGCGGTCTTTCCACAGCTCTTTATTTATCGGAGGTGTGTTAGCTAAGAGCCCAGAGCAGAAAACCATCACTCGTGGTCTAAGCCGGAACACCTACACATGTACAAAAATAGCATTTGTACCGACTAGGTCATATCGATTTTAAATAGGATGCCTAGCCTGCGTCTGTATAGATTATGTCTACGAATGAAAGTAAACCAGGATGAGTGTTGCTAGGATACATGTATTTTCAGAACCTAATAGGGTATGTATTCTCGGTGTCCCACCAATACGCGAGGTATTATGTTTCGGGGCACAAATACGCGGTTAACACAACAAAATCCCCTCTTTGTGTTTATGCATTCTCTAAAGAGGCTCTAAGTCTGATTGCTTATGAGTTTTCCGCATCAGTCTGGTAGCGAGCAATTCGTATCTAAATGCATCATAAATTTCCCTTCATAAATGACTGAATGATTTTCACGGGTGAACTCCTATACTCCCACGATCGATTTCCATAGCCGTAGTCATCCCGCTGCCTCCTCGTAAATATCCAACCAAACCACCAGTCATCATGGGGCCTGATGGCTCAGCGGCCGGATGTTGGGTCGGTGGGATTGAGCCAAAATAAATTTCGCCGGGAGACGATGGCTGCCGAGCTGTGCGTGGGCGATATTTGTTTCGTCAAAGCCAGTCCGTGCACCGCCGTCCTTCGCCGTCCGCTGTCCCCATGTCTACGGGGAGCGCATATCTTCAATGGAATCGTGAGAAACTCATAAATTCAATTTGTATCTATGTCCTTTTTGTTTCGTTCTTTGTTCTGCACGTTTGTTGATGTCCCCACCCAGTTGGTTGTGCGTGTGACAATCATTTCGGTCCTGTTGTTTGTTTTCCTCTTTCCTTTCGTTATACACTGCGCGACTTTAACCAGCTAAGCTGTGCAGTGAACGCAGAACGGAGCGGGGCGGAGGTGACTTTCAGAGGACATAGGGTACACTCGCCGAATGATAGTCACTGTCTACATTCGTTTTTCGTTTCTTGTTCATTGCGCAGAGTTTTTGTGTAACTTGCGCAAGGACTACTGATGGAAAAGAATCCTTTGTCATCTAAGCTTTAGTTTTCTGTTTTTTATTTGTTTACTCATCGCCTCTCGTCTGAGTGCTCCCTACAAGACAGTGTGTAAGACCATCCGTCTTCTGATTGGATCCCACTTTGAATCAAATTTTTTTTCCACTGGGTCTCAATTTGCCATCCGAGTCCTTTTGGCTTGTTTTGTTTCTTGCTTTGTGTGTTTCTCGTTATTTGTGGCTTGGAACGATTGGTTGGGATTATGGTGGTTACGCCTCAATTAGTTGGTTTGTTTTGGTCTCTTCCTTCCTTCCATTCACTTCGTACATTCGACTTGAGCTGGAGGAATGCCGACGGTTTCTTTGTCCTCTTGGGGCGTGTGAACATGCAATGACGTCCGGAGGGGGGTTAAAAATGTAATCACCTTGTTTGGGAAGTTTCTAATTGAATATCATTACAGCTTTGATGACATTGTGAGCAATGAGTTAAGCGAGGAGTGGAAACTTTTAAGCCTTTGTGTGTCCAATGGACTGTGAATAATGACATGTCAACGATGGTTTCAGGTTAACTGAGAGTCATTTGTGGCTCATTAGCCAGACACAAAGTTTCTGAACAGCAATATCTGCTGTTTGTGTAGGAGCATGGTTTGTAATGGAAGTTGCCCACTTCTTAGCCTAATTGCACTGTCGTTCATTCAAATGACACCCAGGCAGACTGAACACACACCATGATTAAATTAATTCAGCATTGTGTGTCTTTGTCGCACTAAGGACGACAGTGTGCTGAAAGGCATTATTTAGTTGCTCGTTGAAGGTCGAAATCCAGACAAGTCTATCGACTTTTCTCTTTCGATAATCGCCCGCATATTGTACTCGGTTCGTTTACACCCTTTTTTGTTTAACTCAAGTGAATGGCGTTCTAATTGAAAATGATTAAATTCATCCATAGTATTGAATGGTAATTTTTATCAGTTTAAAATCCAAAGACTCGCGATACATATAGACAATTTGAATTTCAAGAACATGTTACTAAGTGTAATGCAAGAAATTGCTGTAAAGCGCTATTTTCTGAAATTTTAGAAATCCATAGATGAGAACATTTCTCACACAAATATTTTGAATTTGTTCATGTGCGCCGACGTCCACTGAGTTGAACCAATCCTTTAAAATGTGCTGGGAACTCATTTGCTAAGTACACGAGGTGATGCTTTCGTCGAAAGATCTAGAAATCTTTGTTCTTTCAGTATCCAATTTTCATTCAGATAAAGTGACTGCTTAAACTAAGATTTTATTTCAAAGCTTTGTATCTGAAATTAAACTTCCTAACACGCCTGTCAACGTAATTGTCTCTGAACTGGGTTATTTTGTATGGTGAGGGAGTTAGCCTCACGCGCAATCTACAGACTGGTAAGCCAGCCCCATTATTCAACCCTCGGGCAGAGGAGTTCGCTGCATACATTGGTTCACCACATAACGGATGTTGTGATGGCTATCGTCAGATTAGGTAGGATGACGATGGAGAAACCGAAAGCTTCAATGTCAAAAAGGCTTTAGACAAGCCGACGCACTGTCATGTTACTTCTTTGACATACTACTTGAGAAGATCGTGCGTAACTCACAGGTCAACACCAAAGGGACGATCTTCCAAAAGTCAGCTCAATTGCTAGCTTATGCCGACGACATTGACGTTATTGTACCAACACAACGAGCCGTCAATGACGCGTTTACTGGCATTGAAGCGGAAGCGGCTTAATTGGGTCTGGCGGTTAATAAGAGCAAAACGAAGTACATACTGTCATCAAGAAAGGACGCACAACATCGGCGTCTCGGACAGAGCGTCACACTAGGCAGCAGACGTTTCGAGGTTGTCAAGAACTTCTTCTACCTCTGCTCCGCGATAAATAGGATGGCATCTGGAAGAGAAGATTTAACGACGAACTCTATAGGCTTTACAGCGACATGTGCAAGTCAACCGTCTCTGGATACAACGCTTAAGATGGCTGAGCCATGTAGAGCGAATGGACACCACTGCTCCGGCTCGAAAAGTCTTCGAATCTGAGCCATTGGGACAACGCAACAAAGGACGGCGAAGGCTTAGATGGCGCACACAAATGTAGAAGGACCTCAACCAACTTGGAGTGCGCAACTGGCGGCGGCTGGCGAAAGACTGTGCTAGCTGGAGAGGCATGTTGGTTGAGGCCCAGGTCAACCCCGAACTGTAGCGCCATAAGAAGAAGAAGAAGAAGACTATTTTTGTGGATCTGTGTTAAAGCTCATGTCTAACAGACAAGCCCGCTGTAATTGGACCGTACTATCGATTTTTTTTTGAAAAGCTTTCCTACAGCTTTTAAAAAATCACCCTTTACTACTAATCCGTTTTAAAAAGGCTGGCGGCCGCTTTGGCTTACTGAATGCCTCGCACTCTTTTACACTGCACCATTTCTTTCGTCTGTCTATGAAGAGTTTCTCAAATCTCGGATTTTGCAGCCGTTAAAAACCTGTAGGTTCCCTTAACGTGTGATTTGATGAAAAGCACTCGCAACACTAGAGAAACTATGTCTTGGACCCTTGTGTACTATCATGCCACGTAATTTATGTTTTTTTTAAACCAGTTGGAAGGGTCAGTGAAATATTCTCTCTCAAAATGATGTCCCTCTCATTGTTGCTTTTGCAGACAAGTAGGAACGCCAGTCTTGAAAGATCACACAACTAATGTATTGATAGCAGGCCTGTGTACAGACCAGAGATTACCTTTTCGCTTTGACCTGCACTCCACATACCTATCTCGTCATCAGATGATCTACGACGAGGGGACAGGGATCATATTTTATGGAACGACTACTCTTGGAACGTGAATGAGGATACAATACAATCACGGAAATGTTCCTCCGCCTCGCCTTTCTAATGCATCCATCTCTGTGCACAACGATTCCATCATCGTAACACAAAGTACAGATAATCTTTATCGAGTTAATCCAACCTTTGCTGCAACCCACATAACTGTAATGCATTACTCAAATCATTGCCCTTAAAAAAAACAGTTTGCCTTAATTATTTTTTATTTACTCAATGCTAATGAAAAAGTAATGCTAACGCTTCAACCCCCATCTCTGCTTAAGATACCGACTTTATTTGCAACAGAAAGAAGCGTAATCCCAATGGATTCTATTGTATTTCAAGTCTTAGATTATAACCTATCGGCGCTTTATTCCATCTATCGCGAGTCATATTGAACAGATTCTGAGAACGTTTTCTTCCTTTAACAGCAATCCTGTATCCACTTGCTGCCTTTGGCAACGATACACAAAAATGCAATGTTCTGGGTGCCTTCGAAACCAGTTTCCAATTAAGCCATCACTTAATTTCAATACTCACTTGCAGAAGGTGCCATCAAAAGAACAAAACGATCGCTGCGACGACATGGCGGCATCAACAAACGTTCGCAACGATTCTGCTGGTATAGTCAGAGAAAGTGACGAGAAAACAAATTAAATCAAATATCCCTGGCACAGATACACACATTCACACGCAGCTGTGGCACGATTCCGCCGCTACTTTGATCGTCAGTGAGGCTGCGTCTCTTTTTTTTTTCCTTTTCTGCGCCACCCCACCCCGTATGTATAATTAGAGAAATTAATTTTCGATTCCACAAGAGTTTCCCATCTCTCTTGTAAAATTGATTTAATTTCAAATTTGAAGCTGGCTGGTGTGCCTGCCAGACTCAGGCTCCGGCTCAGTTCGTTCGTCTTCGGTTGCTCCTTGGGCAATATCTATCATTGCTGTCCCGTCTATGTGGAGGCTGGGTGCTGTTCCGCTTTAATTGCTTTCAATTTAATGAAATTTTAATAAAACAGGATGTACGGTGTGTATGTGTGTGAGAAGGTGCAAGGGAAACGTGTGTGTGTGGGTGTGTGTGCCGGGGACGGATGCCCGCCTATCTCGTGTGTGCAATCGGGATCCTTGCTCTGGGCGGAATTGAATCCGTTGGTCCTCCTTGCTTAAACGATGTGACAACACAGTGTGAACGTGAATTTATTGACACTGACGAAGGATAACGAGCGTTTTCGGATGACAGCGTGTGTGTATCTTCTGTTCACAGGCTGAGGTCGAGACTCTCAGGCGGGATGCACATCTCGACGTGTGGGTACTTAAGTTTTCTCGTCACAAGCACCCCTCGAGGCGTATTATGGTTGCCCGCTCTTAATTCCTCTTTACGGGTGGGCGGCACTGCTGGCATGTGTCGAAAAATTAATTTTTTAATAACTCAAACGCATTTCCAGGATCCCTGTATGTGCGCAGGGTGCTACCGTGTGTAGACTCCTTCGGGGTGTAGGTGAGGGCTAATTTAATTTTGTGCTTAATGTGCGCGTGGTTTCGTTTTTTTTTTGTTTTTACGTTCGGGGGACTTTAATTGCACCTTCGTGCCAGCAAAGACCATTAAGCGCTAATCATTGCGGTCGTCTTTCTGCTTGTAGCTGGAGCCGGAGGATTCGTGCATGCATGGGGCGACGCCAGCGTGTGCTTAAGGACTCACTGATGACGAGTTATGATGGCCTCGTTACAATGAAGGGTTGTCACTTGGCTCGAGGATGAGATTTATTAATTATTCAGGTTACTTACTTGACGCAGCCGTCAAGAGTCGGGATTTTGATTAAAGGGAAAGGTAGGTAGTTTGATATTCTACCGACAAGTGAATGGATTGGATACAGCAAATTGATTTTATTAATTCAAGACTATTTATTTCAGAAGCTCCCTGTTTTATGAAATTACTCGCTGTGTCCGGAGGAATAATTACATTTTTTTGCGTAAAATAGTGGGTGGACGCGAGGAAGGGGAAAGAAAAGCGGGAGAACAGAAATGTAATATTCAAATGCGGAAGGTTCCGAAGGATTTCACAGTCGTACCGAGTTCGGTATTTCTGTCCGTCTGTACGAATGTACATGCGTATGATACAGTATATACACATTTCCCAGCTTTTGAGGGACTTGCGCGAATCCTTGCAATTTAACACTCCAATCAATGAACGTCTGCGTATGAAAATAACAAAATTCATCGTACACGAACATTTGGTAAATAGAAATGACTTCGAAGTTAGCTTTCCAGCGTTTTGATCCGATGTTACAGAGGTTACAGAGGTTAACACCCTGACTTCCCCAAACTTCAACCAATTTCAGACTGCTATAATTTTCGAACCGTTCATGACAGTGAGCTAAATTTTTTTTCAAACTACTTACTATAATTTGCATCTCAGTTGTGTTGAAAAATGTATATCTTGGATGGAATTGAAACGTGTGATTGTTTTATGTTTGGCTGGAAAACCACAAATAGCTACGGGTAGAGCCCTCCAGTACCTCAACGTGAATAAATCATTTGTATCTCGAACCAAAGCTTGTTACCATGATACTGACAGCTTTACAAAACGTCATGGAGGTGGTCATAAAGAAACAGCAACATCGGCAAAAAAGGTTCGCAAATTCAAGACTCGAATTGAGCGAAATCGCCATTGAAGTGGAAGAAAAATGGGTCGTGAGCTCAACATATCGTTGAAACGGATGGAACACATGCTGAAATATTTGCTTTGGCTCAAGCCAATGAAGTCCCAAAAAGTACACGGTCTTAAACCTCAACAGAAAAAAATTAGAGTTTGGGATTCCACTCGTCGGGTCGAAAGAACGAAGGAGTTGCTACGTAGGCACGAAAGTGATGAGTTGCCGAGTTTGTTTTCTTCCCCTGAGTCGCCATTTGTTATCGAGCAATATGTCAAGAAACAAAATGACCGTGCTTATTTGCCAGAGATGTCCTTCGAAAATAGACATCTTCAAACGGCCAGAACCAGAAAGCGGGCTGCACCCATGGTGATGGTTTGTGCCGCCATAACCACCGATGGTGCTCAAATATTTTTGGACCGTGGCGTCAACATTAATGCGATCGTATACCGTGATACTGTCGTGATACAGCCGTGATATTGAAGCCTTGGGCAAACAAACATTTTAGTCGGACACAGTTGATATTTAAACAGGCCTCGGCACCGGCACACAAAATGTTCGTCAACTAAAATTGGTTAAAAAACAATATTCCACACTTTATTTGTTATTTGCCACAATGGTCCGTTGAATTTTAAGAATATCAAAGTTTGGACCACCTCAAACAAGCACGTCATCGGGAATGGACCAAAATACAGCAGACCCACTTGCGTGCATCTGTCTCAAGGCCATTATTCGCGCCAAAGGAGGGCGTATTGAAAACTACTGACAAAGTTTGAAAATTGATGTATTTTCCAAAAAAACATAGCACATTAAAAAGTGGGAGTTCGAGTCATTTACCCTGTAAAGCTCCAAAGTTTGACAATACTCTTATTCAGTTTCTATACCGATACCATTGAAATGTGTAAGTTGTTGCGTTTAATGAAAGCCTTCAATGAAAATTTTTTAGTCCTTTTGAACTAAATATTGGGTCCACAACTTAATTCGTGCGGTTTGCAAAGAGATGACTGCTTGAGTGACACTCAAAGATTCTGCGCGCTCTTCTTTTGTTCGGCACAAATCTTCATAGAGTATTGCTTTCATTTCTCTATCTTCAAACTTTTTTGGTTGTTCAGGACCAAGCCAAAATCACCACTTTGAACTCTTGCAAAGCATTTTCGGTCAGCTACTGCACGTTCATCATAAATCTCCACCAAATACGATGATTTCCGGCAGCATTTTTATTCACATTCAGGTAATGGAGAAGAACTCTCTGCAAAAACACTTTTTCAGGCACAACGTTCGACACATTTGTGTGAAAAAAGATTATCGTTGCTTACGCTTCAAATGACATACACTGAAATGACGTACAATGGCAGCAGCTGTCCAACGCATGTTCCAATGGAATAATAACAATGGAATGATACAAGTTACGCCATCTCTTAGCAAAACGCACGAACTATAGTTATAGACCCAATAGGTTTTACGTTATTGGATGAATACAGTAAAACACCCAAATTTCGATATCCCAAAAATAAGAGACTGTGAGAAAATTAACTTCGAATCATTATTGATGCATCCATATTTCTTAATCAAAAAATATTTGCAGATTTCGACTTATTAACAAAACCCAGTTAAGTGTCTTTTTGAACCAGAGGACATTATTCACCTATTGTTGAAAGGAAAAAGAGGAAACGAAACCATTAATGTGTGGGTGGAACCCTTATCGGTAAAATGTGAATGGTGTGAAGAGTTTTGTTCATTTATCCACTAGACAACGGCTTTCAATTAGTTGATCAACGCTTATAGAGCTCTTCTATCATTCACTCTCTCTAGTTCCGTAAGACTGTATAGCTACCATTCCAAGCATACGACAAGAAATTTTGTAGCTGTAAGTTTGAGCGCTCGTAGGTATGGTGTACTTAAACACTCCAGCTTCGCTTGACTATCACGAATGGTTCAATGAATTTTACAGAGAAACAAAGTGTCACATTTAATTTCTCCCACATGGGTGTGAATAAAATCTGCATTGTCATATGGCCACCCTCTTTCACTTAAACAGCAAAAAATTGAAAACCAGTCAGTCAAGGAACACCGACAGCATATGAGTGGGAGGGTGGGATAGTAGTTGTTTGCGTTCAGCTGTGTAGTTGCGCGTGATGCACATGAAATCGACATCAGATAGAATTTAGAAAGGCATTAACCCCCCTCCCCTTCGTTCCTGCTGATGGGTTGCACATGACTCGCTATTGATCTGGCCTCACCCCTTCATTCCCGCATCCATAACATATCATCAACACAGTCATTCAGTCAGTCAGGCGTTGTCATCGCATCACGTATACCGTCATCGGGGATGAGCAGCATCCAGTTCCCAACCCCTTGGTCACAGCTATTAAAGTAAACAATTTTCTATTCCCCATCCCTTGTGTGTGGGTATGTGGCGGCTACAAATGAAAATAAAGTAACGACAAAAAAAAAAAAAAACGAAGAGCAGGCGAACCATTAAGCAAATCTGCCAAAGCATTACGCCGCAACGCTTTCGCAAACAATGGAATTCTCATTTCATTTTGCAGGTCGGTCATCAAACCCGCCCCGTTCATCTCCACGCAGTGTGCGGGGGATGTGTTCGTGTACATAATCGTATAATCGTATATTAGATAGAATTTCCTTTCCACACATTTTTTTTTTTGCTTTTCACCCACACACGCCGACCATCCATCTGCCAAACACCCACCCACCCACCAGTGCGCAGTGTAACCTTCGCCTATTATTTATTGTTCGTTTGAGTTTATTGTGGTTTTGCTTTGCCCGGTTGTGGCGGATGAACGTCGGGTGCCGGTTGAAATCCACTGGGATACGTTGTCTACGACCGCGAGGTAATAAATGACACAATTTGCCAGGGTATAAACACATTTTGCAGGACCGCACTCAGAGATATGACGTTGTGTAACCTCGGCTCCAATGCGAACTAATAAACTATGTTTTGGGTGGTGGTGCGGTGGCCTCGTGTTGCTGCGATGGGTTCCTCACGGGCGCAAGTGAGTTGTCCTCAAAGTGAATGGCATTTCTGTGTGGATGGATATGGATGCGTATCGTAATGAAAGTCTTAATTAGTGAAATGAAAAGGTAATGCCGACGTCACACATGCACATTGCAAAGAGAATGAAGGCGCCTCGCAGTATGCAAATCTAGCGGGTGGTGATTTCTACTGGGAGCCATTAACTTACGTTGATGGAACGAATACGAATACTCTGTGGTGTGCACAAAGCACTTGGGGATTGGATAAGCTGGATACACTATAAAAGAGCTTCACGATTAACTGGGTTAACGCACTGACAGGAAACGTAATCCTGCCTTACTCTATTGCTTGCATTTGTCCGATGGAAATTTGTTATCTGATGAATATGATAACTATAAGATACATCTCCGTTGAGTTTTTGTATGTGACAACCTTTACTTTCCACGTTCTACGTAGATTTCGGAAAAAGAAAAAAAATATTTCACATTTTTCAAGGCTCAGGGAGCAGCTAAGAACAACTAAGCCGCAGCTTCTGATGGCTTACCATCAAAGCTCTTCAAGGCTGGCGACAGTGTTCCGGTTGGGAGCAGATCATCTGTAGAATTTGGGAAGACGAAAGTATGCCCAACGATTGAAATACTAGCTCCATATGTCCCATCCATAAAGAGGGCGAGAATTTCCCTGTTGAATGTCGCCTACAAGATCCTCTCCAGTATACAGGACCGCACTAATCGGCACGTAGCAGAGCGGCTTCCGACCCGGCAAATCGACATCGAAATCTATCCAAACTTTCACACTAAGGCAAGTCTTAGAAAAGACCAGCGAGTTTCAAATCGACACACTCCACCTTTTTATCGGTTGTGAAGCCACATACGACAGCATTTATCACAAAGAACCTTTTGACACGGTCGTGTCGTACAACGCGATGCACCGTGCAGTTTGGTTCGAGAACTTCTGAAACATTCCAAACCTGAACCGGATTTCGGGAAGGAGATGCGCTGTCGTGTGACTTCTTCAACATTATTCTGGAGAGTATAGTGTGGAGACCAAGAATAATCACGGAAGGCATTATCTTCTACAAAGCAGTGCATTTGCTGGGATATGCTGATGATATCGCCGTTGTAGAAGCATTTACGTTTATTGAAGAGGAGGCGAAACAAGCTGGTCTGACGAGAATGAACCGATCAGTCGAACAACACCTCGGTCGGAATGTGACAATCGACGGCTACAACTTTGAGATAGGTAAGGAGTTTGTCTATATCGATTGAACTCCACAAATGACACCTTAGTGGAGATTCGGCGCAGAATCACCCTTGGCAACCGGGAGGGTCAAAATTCCTGACTCGAAGGACTAAGATTCTGCTTCCTAAGACGCTAATCCCACCCGTACCCTTGTACAGAGCCGAGACCTGGGCGATAAGCAAAACGGTAGATCAGATTCTTGGTTCCTTTGAAAGAAAAAATCCTGCGACGAATATATGGTCCTGTCTGCGAGGAAGGCGATTGGACGAGAAGATACGACCGCGCACTCTTTGTGCTGTACCAAGATGTGGATGTTGTGCGAAAGGCAAAAATCCATCGACTAGCGCTGCTCGCCCCCATCAATCAAATGGAGAACAACGCTCCAGCTAAGAGGGTCTTCGAATTCCAGCCTCCGGATTCGAGAAGGAGAGGAAGGCCGAACTTCTGGTATAGAGACCAAGCGATTGCGGACGCTAGAGAGCTTAGTCTTAAAAACTGGAAGGGGAAACAGCGTGCCCGGGACCGTCAAGAATGGAAAGCAGCTACAGCACAGGCTAAGAGCCTTCATGAGTCGCAGGCCTTATAAACAAACAAAAAAAAAACACAAACAAACAGGGAGAATTGACTCTCAAGAAAAAACTCACAATTCTGATTCAACATGTCCCCACCAGCCGGAAGAGAAACAAAGATAACACAAGTGGTTGCTGAAGGAACGATGGTTACATAATGACGCAATCTAAAACGACGAAATGAACAAAATCGCAAAAAGTAACCATTGCGAAATTCAAAAGCCCAAAATTCGAAAATTCCCGAATTTCTGGTAGTCAAAAAAAATCCGTATACAAAAACCAAAAAACATATGCCAGATTAGAGCGTATTGAGCGCATGCTGCTCCGGCCGCAACTCCTCAGGAATCGCTGTATGGTCTCGAGAAGGTGCAAAAATTTTCACGAACTTCTCAAGTGTAGTGACATCGATATTTTAGACTTTACTCAATTACGGAACACTTTAAAATCGCAATCTATTTGAATTACGCGATTTTCGAGTTTTTGTTTTTCGGCATATCATTCGTCTTCCCCTATATCCTTGTGTACCGCAGGGTCACCCATTTCATATGCTAAACAGCATTTTGAGTACATACAGCAACATAAGAATAAAGATTTAAATAAACTGTGTCATGCATGTAATGAACAAATCGATATCGACTCGTGTCCTTATCCGGCATCTTATTAAAACCATCACTCCTTCATGTAAACGTCGTCCAATTAGATGACAAAAGACGTCTGTAGTCATGGATCTGCTCTCTATGCTGCTTCCTATTGACTTGTGCCATTTTCGGAAAAAAATGAAGACCTACCCAACACTGAGTTAAGGTGTGGGCTTAAATAATGATTTGATATTTCATTCCTTCGAGTGTGTAACTTTGGTATTCAAGCGAAAGTGTGTTTTGTCATGAAAAGATGAAAAAAATTGTTCTCTTGTAAATTAGGAACAGAGGCAATTGACAAATTCCCTGAACGAACAACGCACATGCGGATGGTGTCATCTCGCAGAACAATTTCATTTTCTATATTTCCAAAAAACAGCCCCATAAAATGAAACAACCTGCGTGTGTATTGTACTGTGTATGTATATGGAGGGGCGTACGTTTGGAATTGTTCTTCAATTATTTCTGTCTATTATTACATCATGAATGCGCCACGGAAATCTTGGCATCCATCTCAGCGTATGTAATTAAGGGAATATGACAGTTCTGATATTAGGGTTCGAGGAAGTGGAATGAAGTGTGTAAATTGATGAGATCCGTTTTTGTTGAGCAATTTGTAAAAGCACGCATGTCAAAAAATTGTTTCAGAAGCTCTCTGACTTAATTAGCGTAACGGCTCTTGGAGGACCTTCGAGGGAAACATTCTTCTTTCAAAATTTGGATAGAACTCAAAGGATTCATTTGGGACCTCGTCTGTTGGAAATTTTGCCTATCCCGTCGTAGTATGCCTTTCCATTTAGGATGACCACTTGTGTGCGAAATCTTAGACGTAGCCGTCTTCTGCTGCGTTGCCCCAAAGGCTCAGATTCAAGGACACTCTTGTCCAGAGCAAAGTTATCCATCCTATTTATATGACCTAGCAATCTTAGGAGTTGCAGGATTAGACGCATGCCGCGGCACAATCTTTAGAGATTGCCGTTTAATATTCTCCTAGAGATGGTCACATTCAGAACTTTTCTCTCGAAAAGACTAAGAGCTGCTTGTTTATCTAGTCGTCCAGAAAAGAGGATTTCATTACGCCTCTTGATTCCAAAGAAAGAGCGATTGAGAGGAATGATTTTTTGATTGATTTCAGTGCTGATGTTTTTGTCCATATTTCCTGAGACGAAGTCCTTGACGACCATGAAGTTCTTATTGTCCAATGCGACGCTCAGTCCAGTCAGACAACTATGAAGTCCTTGCTGTCCACTGTGACGCTCAGTCCAAGATATCGATTTGTGCATCTTTCCGTGATGAAAGCATGTACCTTTGTCTTCCCCTCGCTTACCCGCCAGACTCATTGTAGCCGGTTCCGTTTCGATTCCATTAAACGCCTCATTGACAGCTAGCTGATTTTCGGAAGACCCTGCCTCTAGAGCTGATCTGTGAATTTCGCAAAAGTTTCTGAAGAATAATGCTGAAAAAGTCCCATGACAGCAAAACTCTCTGCCGAACGCCTTATTTGAAATTGAAGGTTCGGTAAGTTATTTGCCGACCTTGACGGAGGAACAAGAGCTCAGCATTTTCCTCTTCATATGGCGCTAAAATCCGGAGTGGACCTGGGACTCAATCAACAGGCCTCTTCAGCTGGCATAATGCTCCCAACATAATCGCCAAGCAAGTCTTTTTCCATTTGTGTGCGCCATCAAATCCGTGGACGTCTTTAATTGCGTTGCGACACACTCTTTGGGTTATAGCAGTGTTGCCTATTCGCTCTACATGACCTTGCCATCTTAAGCGTTGAATCTGTAGGCTGGGCTCATGTTGCTGTACAGACCGTTCTTAAAAAAAAAAAACAACCAATCATTGAACGCAAAACTTTTCTCTTGGCTTCTTTATCTGCTTTTGATATTGTACAGACTTCTACGCCATAGGTGGGTCATTCGAGAGATGCCAATATCATTCAGTTGTTTCTTGAAATCCAAAGAATCCATCGTCATTCAATGCAACTTGGTAGGATTTTCAAAATTACACATAGCCCAGTAGAGCTCGTCCCCCCGATGAATGGGTTGCGGGTGTCGATTTGTACTACTTGTGTTTTTTCCAGGATTTGCTTTGACTTGCCTATCAAATTTTTCACCAATGGCTATAGGCGGCTGAGAGGATGCCTAGTGATCTGATTCCAAGGTACGTGGCCTTGTCGTAGAGACCGCACAGAAGGCACTAAGATTCTACTCATCGATCATACTATTCTCCCACTACATCTTATAATGGAGTTGGTCCATACGCCCAACCAAATCATCCCTAGCTGCCTTAAATAGTTCACCAGTTAATCTGTAAGCCGCAGGCGTTGAATTCTAAACAAAAAAATAACAAACTCGACTTCAGTCTCCCGTCTAAGTCGGCGGGTTGCCCATTATCGTCTTGAGTAGCCTACCTGACAGCGGTAGGAAAGTAAGGATGACAAAAAGAAGAGAGGTAGCTTGTAGGTTCGTTTCTCAATAATTTTCAAAGTTTGATGGTCGACCAAACAATGAAAGTGTCAACGAAATGACACAAAAGCATGTTGAACATTCAACAAAGTAGACAGACGTTCGGGTATAACAAGAATTAACAGTGAAAAAGTGCCTTCAAGTGAAATTAAGCTTAAAATGTCACCTTTCGCACAAGCTTGTCAGATGTTTTTAAGAGGCTCGCTAGGGCAATTTTCTACAGAAATGTTTCACCCCAAATTTTGAGTTCCGAAGAAAAGGATCACTTTGGCTACCCATCGATGTCAGTGAATGAGAGTGCTCTTTGCGCACTTTTGTTCGCTCCCAATGAGATAGACTGCACCCCTGTGCAACGCAGTGACACATGTACGACCCCACTCCTGTCGCAGCAGATCTATTCCACTTGCTCCCTGATGTTTTCCTTGAATCCTCACACTATGCAGGGAACATACGACATAGGACCACAGATGCGATTGCGGTGCTCTTTGAATGTCAAAACCAGTGCCATGTCCTATAGCACCACACACCGAAACCGCCCACTCAACAGGCCAAGAAGTGTTACCCCTCCCGCCCAGCGAATTCATTGTTTGTGACCCCATTGTGAATCCCTCACAAAAGACTTTTGGAAACTTTCGGTGGATGGGTGTGCAGCGCACATGGACACACATCGACCGAGCTGATTTTCTGGAGGAGTGGAGTGAATGCTCTGAAGGTCATGTATAGAATTATTTGTTTACCCGGGTATACAAGTCAGACGCACATGGGAGACGATGATGGAGTTCGGCTCATCGTTGATGAGATGCTTCTTGTGTTTGGGGCAAAGGCAGGGATGCGACGAGCAGATTACGAGTGTCCTGACTCATGTGGACCTATTTAGATTTAATTTAAGGGATATTGAGAGATAGGCAAATATTTGTGAAGCTGTTCTCTCGCACACCCTATGGATTATGGGGTTGAGGACAATGTTAATCTTCAAGTCAACTTTGAAACTCAGTTCAGTTGGAAAGTCTTAATTTAGAGTCCCTGCCTCGCTTATTTACTGAGATGTGCAAATGTTGATAGAGGACCATGGCAAACATTCAAATCGAATGAATGTTAAGTTTCGGTCTTTCCGTTAAATTCGTAGGATCACTTGGGTGGCAGTTAAGATACAGCCATCACTATGTGCAGGGACGTCGCTTAAGGGGCATAAGCCCATTGTCCAACTATACTGCGTTAAAATTTCTTTTCTTTTGAAGCGATTAGTTTCAAATCGTGTCTTTAAGAGCGGGTAGAACTATGAGCATCAATACAATCTCAATCATCAAGTGAGAGTCCGAGCACTATATTAGAGTTTCAAATTCAAATCTCGGCTTGGAAGAACACTCCTAACATCAAAAAAAAAAAAACAATTATTGTCTTCTCTAAATCAAAGAGTTAATTGACGAAAAGCGAAGAGCTAGAAAAAATGTCTCTAAAGCAGAGCTCGAAGGATAAACATAGGTTTAGCCAATCTTTTGGAGTAAGTAGAACAAGTTAGACGGACAAATCTCAAAGCTTCTGAAATCAAGTCTTAGCAGTAATAAAAACATATAACATTCGGTCTGGAAGCCACAAGAAAATTAAGGAAACCAAAAAACAGCACGAAGAGTCTGGTAAAAGTTGCAAGTCAGAAGTTGAAACAGTTACAAGGTATGTGGAAGAAAATTTGTAGCACATTTGACAAAGTTTGACATGCGGGATGAGTTCATAAACTAAAAACGATACTTCTTCTTCTTCTTCTTGTGACACTACAGTCCGGGGTGGACCTGGGCCTCAACCTATATGCCTCTCCAGCCAGCACGATCTTTCGCCAACTGCCGCCAGTTGCGAACTTCAAGTTGGTTGAGATCCTTCTCCACCTGCCTGCGCCACCTTAGCCTAGGCCGTCCTCTGTTGCGTTGTCCCAATGGCTCAGATTTGAAGACTGATACTATACTACTGGTAGACTGATATTCTAAAAACAGATACTTCCCCATAAGAGAGAAAGAAACATGTTCGAAGCTCAAAGAAATCAAAGCGCGTGTACCTCAAGGGAGTGTTCTTTGGCCAATGCTGTACACTCGTGATAATCCAGCGCTAGATAACCACCCGATTGCTACATTTGCTGAAGACTTCAGTGGTATTTGCAGAAAGCAATTTGGACTCAATTCATAACTTACAAAAGGCGATCTCTCATATTCAAAATTGGACAAGAAGATGTCAGTTACGATTAGATAAATCAAATCAGTAGATTTCAAATAGAACGTAGAGCATAGGGGGAGACTATTGTTCGCTACAGAAAAGTATACTGGATGACAGGGAGATAACCTTGCCTAGCCTTTTATAGGAACATTTTTTTTTTTGAGCAAAGTATAAAACCCGTGAGGACTTGAGGCATTCAATTTGAAGTTGCACCAAAAAACGAGCAACCGTCAAATAAACCAACAATTACAAAAAACGAAGGTGCGTTGTTAAAACACCTTTCTATATTCGGAACGACGACCTTCTCAGGGACTTGGCCGCGGAGTGCGTAAGAAACAAAATACATAGAATTTCTCAACACCATTAGAATCGGCTTCATTACCACACAACCCCCAGGCAATAGACATGTAGTCTTAGATTGTCAATATTCGGTCGTCGGCCATATTTGATATTCTGTGCGCAGTAAACTCATATTGCTTGACCCAAATAAAGAATTCATTATTTCTCCAAACAGATGGCTTTATTGTAGAGCGTATGGACACCACTGCTCCAGTCTTCGAATCCGATCCATTGGGACAGCACAACAGAGGACGGCCTAGGTTAAGATGGCACACACAAGTGGTGAAGGAGCTCAACCAACTTGGAGTGCGCAATTGAAGGCAGGTGACAACTGGAGAGGGATGTTGGTGGAGGCCCAGGTCCACCCCGGACCGTTGAGCCAGTAGAAGACGAAGAAGAAGAAGGCTTTAGTAACCAAAGTTTCTCCTCACTGGCGTTAGGAAGGACAGTTACTAATTTTTCACAGTTTTTTTTGTGAATTTGTAATATTGAAGAAAACCTAACTCTACTCCGGATTTCACAACTTCTCTTCTATGAAGGCCAATCAGCCAGCTAGGCATCTTAAATTTGGAATAATGCTTATGGCAGAGATTCTATAGCCAGTAAATTGTAAGCAATTTTGTTACTGTTGACTTCGTTTCTGTCAAAAACTCACTATCCTCTTTAAGACAAATTAATAGATTTTAAGGCTAACCAAATCGTCAAGGATGACCGGCATAGTTACTGCTATCGATGGCTCAAGATCCAGACATTACACAGAAAAGCGGGTACAAATAGATGCTGTACCATAAAAGTTAACGATGAAGAATCTCATGGACAGAATTTCTCTCCGCGAATCGTTGCTGAATCGCATTATAGTGCTAAACTTGGATCATTTGCTATAACGCCAAGTCAAAGTGATCGTGGTTGAACAGCGGAGAGCCTGCCCCTACTATCAATAGTTGGACCAACTGAAGAACGCTTTCTGTAAGAAGCAGCAAAACTAGATCATAAGGATGACACGAGGCGACATAGCTTTGTAGAGACTGACCGGTATTTCTGGGAGGTTATACCATCCCCTAGTCCAGTCCGTGTCGAACGAGTTTACTGCTGAAAAGTCTGCCCTAAAAAAAGTTTTTGAAACAAGACTCACACAGTTTTTGGACCTTGTAGACGAAGGCTATCAAGAAAGAGGGCAACAAGTAATCCAAAAGATCTGCTATGCGATTAACCTGAATCCGACAAAATTTTTGATGATGTATGTACAGTGCCGCCGTGGACGCGGCATAGTGCGTAAGTGCATCGAACGACATTCCCATATTCCCACGTTCTGTTCCCGATGTGGATGCATCGCATTTTTCACACCACCACCTCTATTGAGTTGCTGCCAAAACTCAAGGATTACTATTTGTCTATGAAAAGCTTCTTAAATATCACCCTTTTTGATTCGGGAAGACACTGAAGGTCCCCTCTCATTGTAAGAGAACAATAGCATGCACAACACGAGTAGTTGCTGAAGAAGCTGTGACCAGGTCCCATGTGGGTTGTAATGCCATTCAATCGTTATTATTAATTAAGTCTAAGACTAAGAAAATAACGGATTGCATTCTACTCCTGAAACATTTGAGCGTAGAAATGGGTCCAAGGAGACGGAAAGGATCTTCAAGAATCCTTCGGCTGCAATTGAGAATCCCCAACAATTTAAAAATTAATTTTAAATATAGTTCGCTTTTTTTGCTTGCGTTTTATGGTTTCGTTTCCAAAAACAAAACGATTATAAGATCGATTTGTACGCCTGTCTGTCTGCCTCTCAAATCGCTTATATTGCCATGATATTCTGAAAGTATACGCATTTTACCCAGGAACGAATGCCTGTTCGTGCATATTTTAAATTTGGGTATAAATGGAGGACACCTTCTTTCTTATACGTTAAGTAAGGATCAGGAAAAATAGATAAAGATGTATTATGTCAATCGACAAATATTTTCAAACGGACTTTGTTCCCAATATTCTGATTCGAGTTACGTTTAGAGCTGTAAGGTCCAAAAATTGTTTGCTTTCGCCACTCCAATTTATTAGAAAGAGAACTTTTGATTTCAGGCATTTAGGCCAACAACTGTAATAAGCCAACAAACGAAACCGAAATTTCCACTAAAGCCAACGAATTAAGCTGTCTGACACATTGATTTCTGCTTTTCATCGCAAAACCCACACACTGTCGGCCGTGGTTGTTGTAGGCTGGTTTGTGCTCGGCAGGTGTTATGTGGGCACCCGCACGAGGATGTTGGGCTGCTGTTGTGGCAGATAAGAGTAGACTAGAGTCGAGTGATTGGTTTTGGTGGATGCCTGTTGGAGCGGATGAGAATGTTTTAATAACAGCAACTTGGGATTAGGGTTTTGACAAGTTTCTCCCCTTTTCTCATACATATCATCAGTTAGTTGTTAGAAACTGTTGTGGAACTTGTTGCCAAGCATGGATTGTAAATTAGCTTCCGGGGGCATGAAGCACAGTGTTTTCACCCATTTAAGTTCACCTTCCAGTATGCCAAAAAAATGTCAGATGATTTAGTCCTTTGACTGCTAACAGTCCAATGTGAATCTGGTCGTCAAACAAACCTTCCACTAGAGTTAGTCTGGTCTCTCAGCAGCTACCTCCTATGTCACGAAGGAGGCTGTCCTCTACCAAGAATGTTCTCCAACGTTTCAGACGCAAATACTCATAATGCCGGAGCTATGTTGTCCATGTTCTCTACGTGTCCGAGCCACTTTAAGCGTGTATTGCCTTACCACTTTACCGAGTCGTTACCTTACATAATCGAATTTATAAAAAAAAAAAAACTAAACGTTGATTTTTTTACTTCGTTCTCTTAATTTTAATTTTTTGAATTTCTCATTTTTTCCCTTGTCTTATATTCAATATTGACAAAGCACACAATTTCTGGGCTCGTTGAATATTCTGGTCAGTTCCTGGAGAATTATGAATTCAAGCTGAACTCAGTGAGCATCCGGCTGCCTGATTGAACGCCCTTGTATGAAGTTTTCTCAGAAATTCATTGGACCCCAGGGCAGGCTAGTCCTTGTTTCTCTTTTCAATTTCAAGGCCTCTCCGAAACTTCACCCACAGACAGAAGACACTCCGACACAATGTTGATTTATGGAATCCTTCGAACACCTGCTACACTAGGGACAACACAAGATAAGCACATTTTAGTTTCACGGACCGTCGGGAAGCAGTCACAGCACATTCCCAAGCACGCCTTTAAAGCGTATTCACCAAGTGATCTGTATCCCATCAACATGTCCACAAATGTTTATCTTATGAATTTGAAGTAAACAATGCCGCACCGAAGCATCCTTACAAAGGACACAAGCCACCCTCTCCCGGCTGAAAGACGAAGACACTGGACGTGGAAGGGGAGGAGCGGTGGTAGGTGGGCCTGAGACGATGAAAATCTCGAAAAATGTTGCAAATTTCCCTCTTGGGTAATATTTGAATAAATAGTATTCGGGTATCTTTTCTCCTGTCGAATTGCGAATGGTGAACGGTGAACGGCAAACGACTCTGAATGCTCAGGCGCTCGGGGGCGGAGGACCTTGTTGGGAAATTTGTTATCCTTGAATTTCATTCCATTTAATATCACTGTTGATTGAAGATATCCGTCCGCATCGCCGGTTGTAATATGATTGACCTTTTTCGCTGGCGCTTTCTTAACAGGGTCCCCGCCCGGCCGACCTCCACCTCTCACATGTATCCCTTTTTTAATGTGGGCCATCGGTTGTGTGTTTCCCTTTTTGTGTCACTTTTGCGGCGATGGGAATAAAGGAAATTTCGCCATTTTTCTCGGTGATTTCTCCCCCGGGGGTCGGCGCTCGGCGTTCAATTTTTCATTTGAATACATTTCCTATAGAGTTGCTGGTGGTGCTGCGGTCATACTCTCCGCGCAACTATTGACAGGGGCCATATATGATTGATAAGACCATCGAAATAAATTGTTTGAAAAGAGAGAGAGAAAACAAAAAACAGACAAACAAGTCGTGGAGGTATGACTTTGCGGATTAAATTGAAGCATGCGGTGGATCACATTCATGTAATGAGGAGCAAAATTCGCGCACAGGATCCCGACAAACTCATCAGAGAGCATGGATAATTCAATTAGCTGCTGATTAAGGAGAAATCAAAGGAAAACGTGCACGTGGATACATTATGTAACTAATTAAAATCAAATTTCCAATTAACACGTACGTCCTTGTGTGTCAGCCGGGTGGCAGCGATTTTCCACCATCCAATCCAGGGTTTGTGTGTGGAGTTGCTTTTGTGCGCCTCTCCCGTCTGTCAATCATCGGGAAAATATAAGAAGGTGAGCAGAGATACATATCTTCAATTGCTGAAGTGTCAAGTCGACCCATCTGACAACGGTGACGAAGGTCTTCTCGGGCGGGTGGCTGAATAGACAGAGATAAGCTCTTGAAGGAGGCGCTTGATGAATGGACAAACAATGGAGCGGAAATGATTAACATTTCAGCGGAACTAATAGATATTTGTTTATTTACCAGATCATTGAAAGTGCGAAGGTAGTAGGCGGTGGTGTGCACTTGCGGATTTCGCGCATGGATGAGTGACACTTCAGGGCAGATTTGTTGACCCAAGAATCGGCGGCGGTTGGGGTGCGTTGGGTTCTATTTGTTTGGAATTAAGCCGCTAAGGTGATGATAAGGAGGTTTTCAAGGACTTATCACACTCGGGAGTGCAAACAGCACTTTCGCCTGTGATGCATCAGCTCGAAAGTGATTTTTTAGATGTTTTCGATTTTATTTTCCAGAGAGAGGTGTTGAAGCCTCATTAAGGGAAATTAAATTTTTATAGTGTACGTAGTTGACTGAAGGATATGCAGACGGGACTCATAATCACCCGACGATAGCCAAGTCCAACTTCTTCAGCTTTTGAGAAAGTTCGTGCATCTGTGCCATACAACAGGACTGGGAGGGCTCCTTTCGTTGCTTGCTTTGCAGCTATTGGTCAGTGTTATTAATCTAAGGCTAAAGCTGATGGACTATCCACAGAAGTCTGAAGACAATCTGCTTGGGTACAGGCACCAGAACATCTTCGGCATCTGGTCGGAAGAAAGAATGTGGAGTTTCAAAGTCGTTTGCCTGGTTGACATGAAAGTATACCCCTACGACTGCGCCGCCGACTACAGAGGAATCAGTTGCCTAACGTCGCAGAGAAGTTCTCCTTTGCTGTTTTGTCTGAATCCCAGGAATCCATCGTGAATGCCGAGACCTTTAATGAAGATGCGAATTTTTCAACATCATTTTGGAGAAGACATGTCACCAAAAGTTCGTCTGACTGATAGCTTTCGCTAATGATAATGACATGATTGGACAGAGCGAGCTGTCAACGAGGCATTTTGTGGCACACTCTTAAAAATGGAGGCGCAATGGGAATGTGTCTGGCTGTCCTCTCATGGTGGCAGAGCATAGACATTACCGACATTATTGATCACCCTACTCCACTAAATAGGACACTATCGAAAACCGATAAGGAAGCTCTTAAGTTTTTCGAGAGAGAAATGTTGTCCTGGCGATTTCAGGTCTTCTTTGCGTTGATGTCGTCTGGACCAGAAGATTCAAACAAGTTCGTAGGCTATGCACTTAGTCAAGGTTCTTCAGATACAGCAATTGAGATTGCTAGGTCGAAGAGCTCCAAGTCAATTCCTCTGCGACACGGAAAGTAACAACATAATAGAGGATGTCACTGTCTGGGAAGGCGGGTACAAGTCGAGAAGGTGCGGAAATGTGCTGAAGGCCGGGGAAATGATGACGATGTCAGCTGGATATGAATGCTAGTTAAGTCCTTCTGGGACTCTAGTGGCACTCTAAAAGGAAGAAGAGTTGGCAATGTTCTTAAAAATAAGGCTTGCGGTGGCAGGGTGTATTTTCAACTGACTTCGGATTAGAAGGTAGTGGTGTTCAGACCACGACAGGGTCACAGAGATCGAGCCGAGCTCAAGCCGAGATCGACTCGACCCGTTGAAGTACGGAGTTGGGAATTTTGGACGAACCCATTGAGCCAAAAATTGAGCTTCGTCACTGAAGATCATTTTGCGATGAAATTTATGATCTTGGCTTATCTTCTTCAGAACATAATCGGAGAACGTACATCGCTTCAGTTGCTCCATTTGCTTTAATTCTTGAGTCAGCTTGCACTTGTGCGGGTGAGTACCGAGATCCATAAGCAAGTAATGCCATAATGTGGTCTGAGCGATGCCCAATTCTTATGAAAGCCCTGGAATTGAATGATTTCGATCTTTTGCTACGAACGCCTGAATGGCAGCGATATTGTCGACTCACCGACCAAATCGTTGTCTCACTGACATAACAACATCACACAAGGAATGTGTAGACTACTAGACTACTAGGGCGAGGATTAGGACGGAAAGTTGAAGGTAACGGTCACCGTCTCCGAATCTCGGTTTAAAATTTTTTTCAGAAATTGCTCATTTGTGAACCTTACCATGATGAAAATGTTCAGTTTACTGAATAAAATGACAGTGACAGTTTGATAATAACTGAAGGAGTGCCTTAACAAGTAAAATTCAAAGTTGTCAAGGCCCCATTGGAAACCCGTTTACTTCCTGGCATTCAACAATTTCAAAACGCATTTCGAAATGTGTCTACATACATCTAAGGCGGTATCTGTGAAACTCATTTTTCCCACCCTCTGCTACTGTGTGATGGTAGTAAACCACTAATGTGATTAATTTTTTCTCACAAGACATGCGACCAAAAAGTTACTCCTTCAAAGGTCTCGAATGAATTAATCAAATCCCGCACAAACACTCACTTTTCGGAGAGTCAATACGGTTGGTTTATACTGACTCACTACCTCTCTCCTTTCAGTCGTACCATTTGAAGTCGCAAATGAGGAGCGAGTAATTGTGTCTGTTTTTGTTGTCATTGTGTTCAGAGTCCCAGACTAGACAACCCCATATTGGTAATACCCCACACCCGTTCACAGAGACACAAGGACACTTGTCGTCCACTACTCCAGTCCAGTAAACACCTTTGACTCGTCCAAAATCAAGTGGGCGTACGCAAACATGTCCAACGTCACGAATGTCGGCCTAATTGTTTGCAAGACTGTTTATGAAGGGCGATCCATACAAAAATCAACGCAGCACTCAGACAAGGGTTGTAACATTGGGACAATGGACACGGATTCGGAATAAAAGGACCAACACATCCGTCCTGTCCCGTGCTGTGTTTTTATTTATTTATAGCAGACAGTGTGCTGTTCTCTTCCGCAGATAAAGGTCATATTCCGCCTGCCGTAGGAGGATAATAATAAACACCGCCGCCGTCACCCGAATAAATCGCTGGGCAGTGGCAGCACCCAATTGAGTGGGTGAGTGCTGCTTTGAAGGCCAACAGTGCTGCGATAAATATTCGGAAAATTGATAAGCAAAGTCCTGTCGTCGCCGCTGGATCTCTCGTTTTCTTTGTGCTACTTGTCTTTTCTTTGCATGATGTCCTTGCCACTCCGCCGATGGCTGTGCTGTTTTTAAATTTCTCCTGGCATTTATTTATCGGCCGCCGTTCACGGAACGGGATTCCATGTATAAAATTCGATTAATTTTTCATTTATCAATGTCACCGGTGGGACGTACGTATCTGTAGGAAGGATGCGGCAACCAACGGCTGTGGTACACAGGCGTGGTGGGAGGGGGACAAGAAGTTTTCCCGGAATGCCTTGTATCCACTCTGTGAACTACTAACTCAATATTTAAAATAATGCTCAATATTTCAGGATATTGGGGGGTGAAGGCTCTTCTCGGCAAAGCCCAGGTGCTATAGTGGATCATCGTTCATGCACGTCCACTGCAGCAGCAGCACGTTGGAGAGGCGCCACAAAATATTCCGAAGACAACGGAGGTCGTGTGCATGAGTTGGACAGGCTCGATAAAGACGTCCTTTCCAACGAGGGAAAGCGAGGAGAGAATCACCGAAAACAAATTTCGTTTTTTTGCTGCTTTTTCCTTGCGCTATCGTTTCGTCCTTTCGATAGAATCTTTGATTAAGTGGAAATCGCGGGGAATTTGAATGTGCTTACAGTTCCGGATTGGACCCTTGTCTTTGGACGTGGGTTGGTCGATTCGTTGTCCTCGCTTCGCCGTACTGCTCAATTTTTCATCGCTCTGCATACAGTCGATGCTGTTATTGAAATGCCAACACGATTGACGAGAGAATTCGCAACGAATGGGGAGAAGCTTGACTTGATCATTTCGTCGTTGTTGTGCTGGATGCAGATGAAGTTTCTCGAGCAGTGGGGCGGGGGTGCGAATAGGATGCTTTGCCAATCATCTAGATGATGGGGATAAGTGGATTCCTGATTTGAAGAGAATCGCCGACTACTTAGCACAATGGCTGATCCCTTGTCTGATTAAAATACTATTGTCCGTAAACAATGCAAACCATTCACTATGGGAAATCTTTTTGTACTACTTCTGTGTGACGGTCTAGGAGATACCTCCGGTCGGAAAAAGTGAAATCCTTGGAAATGTGTGTGTTTGACAATTGCTTGCAATGGACACTGCGCGGATAGAATCGAATTAAGGGATTAGTTACAGCCTTCATCTTGTTGATTGTTTCCAAACAAACGGCAGATGAAAGGATACCAAAAGTAAAGACGGATCGATTGTGGACAATTTTTTGGTATAAAACGATATTATCGCAGCGTTTCTTTTCCGTTAAATTGACGTGTCCTTTGATTGAATTCGATTCAGTTGGGAAGCGATGCCATGACTGTTATCACCTCATAGAGTGCATGTTCTCCTGTACTGGATCCTGAGATGTGGATGTTTTTAGTCTTATTTGAGGCCTGTGTTTGGATAGCTTTTACCAAAAAATACTAAAGAGGTAAACTAATATGTGTGTGCAACCAAAAATCCCCTTAAACGCTCATACAGGCTACCTCTTAATGGTTTACTGGTTTCAAGTTGGCAGTGCTGGTAAATTCAAGCGCTGAATGCCTTAACCATCGTAGCCACCTTTCGAGAATTGCTCGATGGCTATGTTCGTCATAGTCGAACGAATAAGCAATTAGTTGGTAAGATTATGAAGAAATTGGAATACAGTGGAATCGTTGCTGATGTCTTAAGGCCTGTGCATCGTCGTATTGTACGATCAGTCCAAAATGTTGCTGCTGTCAGTGCAAGTATTGCCGATGATTCAAACTCATTTCTGGGCATTCGCAATGTTTCGTACACCTCATTATTTCGTATTTTGCATTTGGATTTGTATCTCTATCCTAACAAAGTTTAACTGCCGCAACAATTGAAGCCTGCTGACCATTCACAACGCCACTGATGTGCTTCGTGGGTGTTGGATAAACAGACGCAGTGGGGGTACTTTTCTCACTCGGCGGGTATCTGACCGAAAAAAATATCCGTGCCATTGATCTGCATGTTTTTTCGCAGATGCCAATAAGTGGACAATTGCAATCGATTTGGATTTGATTGGATATATTGATTGGTTCCATCAAGATGGGGCAGCAAGTTACAAAGCAAAGCACTATAAAAGCTTCCTTGTCGCGAAATTTCACGTTTTGACGACATCAAAATCATGCGATATGACACCGTAATATTATTTTCTAGAAGCTTACGCGAGAAAACACATTTAAGCGAATCATCTCCGACTTTAAGACGCATTGAAAACCAACATTGCTCTTATTTCAGTCAAGTTAACGCCCGAAATGTGCAAAAAAAGGTTGAAAATTATTTCTCCAAGGCTGTAATTGCAATGGTGTTGCTCTTCAAACTTAATGGGAAAGAACGAACTTTAGTAAAAATTAACATGTTCATCAAAAATCTACACATGTTTGTGTTTTTTTTTTTTTGTTTTGAAAATGAATGACCCTGCTCTTGTCCTGGCTTTAGCTTGTCAGCAGTAATTGCAGTCTTAGTTAAATTCTATGCTTGGGTAGTAAGATCACAAATCAATTGGGGACTACATAAAGTTGTCATAAGCGCCGAAGTAGAATCTAAATAACACTTGTAGGATTATATGAAGTCTTCTCAAAAAATTAGTTGAGTTGTCAGTTTTCTCAAACTTGAGCTTTACTTATTCATCAATTTCCATATTGACCCCCTAAAAGAAGTCCCCCTCAGATATATCACACTTGTGCCAGCTGTTCTTCCAATCCTAGAAGCAGTTCTGATACGAACTTTTCGGTATGTCCTTGAGCTCTCTCAGTGATTCGGCTTGCACTTCCTCAATCGTCGCAAAGAGCAAGTCCTTTTATAGGCATAACCATTTCCACTTATCACCCTATTAGAAAACCTAAATCGCCTGGATCGACGTCATTCAATATTTTCCAAGCGATGCTCATGTGAAATTTTTTCGGTCAAAATTCAGCAATTTTGGAACGAAATCACAAACTTCATGGCCAAAGTTTCCGCAGAAATTGCATGGCATGAGCCAACGGATATGCATTCAGCAACTTCTCTAATAGTGATTCGACGATTCGCCATAACAGATTTCTTCACTTAATCAACGTTTTCATCAGCTGTTTGTGTGCTGGGGCATCCAGAGTGCGCGTCGTGATTCACATCTTCTCGACCTTCTTTGAAAAGCTTGCACCTCTTGTATGCATTTTTATGACTTAGAGTACACTTACGGTGCCTATCAACATTTTAAGTGTTTTTTGAGCACTTTATTAAATTTTTCAAACAAAATTAAAAGCAAATTCTTTCATCAATTTTTTTCGTCCGAAGGAAACCGCCGAACACGCAAAACACGTCTAACCTTAATGCCTCTAACAAACAAAAGTGCTATATAGCTGAAACTGTCAACATATGTTCGAGACGAGTGTACCAACATAACAAGAAAAATTGAAAATTTATGTTATTTTTTTAACACACCTCGCATAAACACTGTGGAAAGAAGAAGTAAACGATTGGATTGACATTGAATCTTCTCCGACGACAAACTATTGAAAATCACAGGTAAAACCTTGGCCTACAAAACACCATGAGCTCTCTCTTCCACTTACAATAACGTTTAAATTTCTGTGCCCAAGAGCATGATTGAGATGGAGAAGCTCGAAGGCACATTCGTTCGAGTAAAGATTCTATTATTCACTTGAGATTTGGAGTTCTATTGGTCCTACTTCGCTAGATGCCATCTACCTTGTCTTGAAGTAAGGTACATCCTTGACACAATTCCTTAGAAAACTTCTTGAATGCGTTGGAAAGTCTTAATAGATGCGGGTGAAAACATTCCAATTTATTGGCAAAATGAAAAACTCTACAGTCCACACCTCCACGCCTCTTCAAACTCTCCGGAGGGCTCTGATTTCCGAATATTTGTGTTAAGCACTCCTGAACAGGATTAACACTCAAATTAAGTATATAGGAGGCGGTTATTCTTCTTCTTCAGATGGCGCTACAGTCCGGGGTGGACCTGGGCCTCAACCAGCATGCCTCTCCAGCTAGCACGATCTTTTGCCAGCTGCTTCCAATTGCGCACTCCAAGTTGGTTGAGGTCCTTTTCCACTTGTGTGTGCCATCTCAGTCTAGGACGTCCTCTGTTGCGTTTTTCCTGTGGTTCGGATTCGAAGACTCTTCGGGCCGGAGAAGTGTTGTCCATCCGATCCACATGGCCTAGCCACCATAAGCGTTGTTTCCGTAGACGTTTGACTAGGCTCATGCCGCCGTACAGCCCATACAGTTCGTGGTTGAATCTTTTTCTCCGGATACCATCAACGCAAACAGGACCAAAAATCGCACGCAGAATTTTTCTCTCGAAGAGACCAAGGGCTTCCCCATCCGCTTTTAGTAGCGTCCTGGTTTCTGCCCCGTAAAGCAGGACTGGGATGTTCTGTGTCCTTCTTCGATGACAGCATATACTTAGTTTTGCCCTCGTTTACCACCAGTCCCACTTTAGCCGCTTCCGCTTCGATGCTAGCAAACGCCTCATTGACGGCTCGCTGAGTTCGGCCGATCACGTCAATGTCATCCGCATAAGCTAGCAGTTGAACGAACTTGTGGAAGATCATGCCTCTGATGTTGACGTGTGAGTTACGAACGATCCCCCCAAGAATGATGTTAAAGAAGTTGTTGCGTAGAAGGCGGTTGCTCAGCACAAATTTAGCTTAAATATTGTGCACTGCACATTGTGTACTTAATTAAATATTTCATTAGAAATAAGAAAATCAATGTCGTTATCGATATTTGCCAAACTTTTCTGGGAATCTTGCCATATTCTGAAGTCACAAATCTCTCTGAACAAAACTGGAGTCCAATTAAGTGAGTTTTAAAATATTTCGAATCTTAAAATATGTCCCTTTAATGTCAAAGATTCATACTTCAGAAAATTGATATCCAGGCAAAGAATTGCGTTGGAAAGTGAACATTTCTGTTACTTAGATTATTAGGATATTCTAATCACTCACTCACTTGTGCACATGGAACAAGGGCGTTGCTTCTTATGACCATAAAGAGTGTTCTCTGTAGAGGTATGCGACCTTAAAGTGGAATAAAACAAAAATGATATTTTTTCATTGAAATTAACTTTACTTTATTCGAAACATATTTTTCATTATAACCTGAATAATATTTCTCTAATGTGACCGTTATGACTGGCTCACATAATGTCTAATGTGTAGGTCCAGTTTTAAGAGACTTTTTTCCAACATTTGAGGCCGGTTATTAGACGGCAAGTGTTTTTCTTAACTCATTTCCGGCTTATCGGCGTAGACAAGTGACTTCAATTTATTCTGGAGGCCAACTTAGGGGTCCGTAACGTTAAACTATGTGGTTACTTAAGGTTACCTTAAAAAAATCAATTGTGGCGAGAGCTGTATGACATGTTGCGCCGTCTTGTTGAGACCACAGTTCCTGTTCATCAGGGTTGTTCAATTGAAACGAAAAATTCATTAATCATGGCCCTATCTTGGGTACCCTTGAGTATTACGTTCTGGCTAGGATTGCTTTTCAAGAAGTACGGACCAATTATACCACCAGTCTATAAAGCCCACCAAATAGTCAGTGTTCATAGATGTAACGATATCTAGATCTGGAGCTGGGGCCTTAGCGGAAACCGACAACTTTAGACTTCACACCTCTTTAGGTTATTTCGCATCGGTCTTCCAGGCGAAAACGTTTGCGATCCTAATGGTTACCAAATATATTGTGAAGAATAGGTTAAAGGGGCGAAGTATCTGACAGCCAAGCTCTGCTTACCCTTTAACCACCATCCAAGAAAGTTCACGAATGCAAGTCCTTTCTTGATTTGGTCAGCAGTTTGAATTCGCTAAGACTTGTCTGGGTCCCGGGACATCGCGGGATCACAGGAAACGAGATTACCGATGAACTAGCTAGGCAAGGTTCTAAAGAGGTATTCGTAGGTCCCTAACCCACCTGGGGACTACCCGCGTCATTGGCTAGGGCGTCCGTCGATGATTAGGTCTCCGGAAAGCACAACCAGAGACGGCAGGACTCCTCAGGAAGCAGGCTGACCAAGTGCATACTCCCTAAAGTAAGCAAAAAATCTGCGGCTCTTTTGTTATCTCTCGACAGAAAAGAGTGCAGAAAAGTTGTCAGCGTACAAACGGGGCACTTTTCCTATGCTAAGCACATTAGTTTGCTTGTTAGTAAAGGCACCCTTTGCGATGCCTGTGGAGAAGGTGAAGACACTTCAGAGCACTTTCTCTGTCAATGCCCCGCCATTGCCCGTGTCAGGTGGCGGCTGTTTGGCGTTGATATGTTGGGAGCTGAAAACTTAAGCTCTTTATCACAGAAGCGCCTGCTAGTCTTTCTTCGGAAAACCAGAACACCACAGTAAATGAAGGTTACTGTCTGATAGTACAATCGACCAGTGTTTGAGTCTGAGCGCTACAGTGCAGTGTATCTCAATCCCCAACAAGAAAAACAATACCTTCACATAAGGATCACATGAGGATTGTCATCACTGCACTTTATCGACATCCAGTCGTCCAGAAGTGCGCTTGAACATTAAAGAAAATTCGCTTATAAAAATTGGCATAAACAACAGACTTTTTTTTAGGCCCATTTACCCGAATCTCCACCTTACTAGGTGATTCCCATTCTCTATTCGTGCGGGGATGTCAGTTAAAATAGTGTTCCCAACTTGAAGTGTGCGCTCTGTTGTTCTCGCACGTTATTCCACAGATGGTTGATGGTTGCCAGAAGGTTGAAAGCGGTGGCGATGCCTTGCAAAGAACTGCGAGACTAACGTTCATTTCTGGTTTCGCCGCCATGTCGGATACCAAAGCCAAGTTCTGTGATCAGTAAATTGTCGTCAAATGGTTATGAAACTAAATATCTCGTGCAACATTAATTGTGACGGGCAATACTGTAGCTTGCATCGATGTTGACATCAAAAGCTTCATTTTGTCAGAAAACATCATAAAAATCGCATTTTGCCATGAAAAGTTATTTAAGCTTAAAGATGTGTAAAAATGGAAATTCTGAACATTATCGTCACACTTTGTTTTTCTTTTTCTTCACGTCGTGTAAGAGGCTCCGCCGCCAATTCAGATTTTTTTCACGACCAGTACTGATTCGGTTCCAACACAGTTCCATTCAACGTTCAACCAATTAAAATTATTTTAAGCATCTTTGAGCCGCATGCACGTTTTAGAAATTCCAAACTGACATCCAGCTCATGTTAAGTACCTTCGCTTCTTTCAGCTTCCATATGGGTCTTGCTTCAGCAGTTGCCTAACTTCATCGTCTTTCTCAGCGTGAGGTGCATCTTTTGCATATCAATTTCCGGAACAAATTACTCTCTACATCACACCGTTTTCTCAACGTAAACCGCAAAAATATTTCGGCATGTTGTTGCAGCAGATTTCTTCTTAAATTCAATTCATTTTTTGCTTTTTAACATTACCTTGGGATATTCATCAAGTACTTACCTACCCTAAGGCACTCTTTCCGATCGCCCCTAAGTTGTGTCTGTTTTCACATGTGATTTCTAATAAAATCTGCTGTGCAATGATCAGCCAGCCATAAACAAAAGTCATTCAACTGACATCGCCGTTATCGGCAATTACCAAGGATTTTATCACCCCTTTAGTGCTTGCAATTGGCGCGTCCTTCAACCGGTCCCCTAACTCAGCCTGTCCATCCCCGTCGACCCACGTCGGACAAAGCCCAGAGATTTATATTCTACACTCGTACATACTGCACGACAGATCCAACAACTTCCCCCCCAGATCCATTACTCTTCGTCACTGTGAATAATTGATAAATGATACCAATGAAGGACGGGGGTGCTACACAAAGATACATTCGATTTCAACCGTACCTACATTAGTCCTGTGTTTGTCTGATGTTCTGTCTGACTGATGGACATTGTGAAGTTTCACAGAGAGTTGAATGTCCAAAAAGGTTTCCTTGCGCATGTTTTCGTTCTCAATATTTAGCTGCAACTTGGTGCGAATGTTCGTATTTAAAGGACACTCGGCATTCTTCCACCCCTGACTCGTCTACATGGGTGGCGTCAATATTTCACCTTAAGTGCCCAATTTAAGGACAACTTGAGGGATATTACTGAGCAATTCTTCACCCGCCGCCGTCTAGGTGATGTACTTAATGAGTGACATTGAGTAATTCTCTCTCCGCAGCACAAGTGAGGGGAAGAAGTTGGAATTAATTTTCTCACTTCGTGTCATCCCGACACACCCACAGATCCCTCGCTTTGGTAAGTCACGGCGCAAAGGCATGGCCGCCGCCGCTGCTGCTGTAACGAAGTTGCTAATGATCAACGTGAAAAGAAAAACGAAAATTGAATTGACTGCAATTTGTCTACGGGAGTGCTTCAGTATATCCCAACGGTCAGGCGGTATACGGATTCGGTTTTTCTTTTTCTGCACTTTTTCTCACCATGTCCTTGCGAAGTGTGTGTGTGTGTGTTTTTGTCTGGATCTTCAGGTGCTCTGACAGGTTTAATCGAGGAGCTTTATTTATTAGGGGCTGCATTATCAATGTTGGACGTTTAGCGGAGCAGTGCTTTTTCATTTCATTCGGCTGTGACACGAAGTCACCCTCACGTCCGATAAAATGGAGCGGTGTCTTCGGGGAGATATGGTGTAAATTTTCTGCACGTTTGTCAACTGAGTCAAATGTTAATCACACGCGTCAGGTGATTTCTCAAGACGTTAAGGTTTGAATCTGTGAAGTTTGAGGGGATGATGTTTCAAGATGACTCGTTGCTCTGGCGGCGCTCAAGTCGACATGTATTTCTGTCAAAAGAAATTTGCGGCACAATGGATTAAAGCGTAGGCTCTCTTTTCAACTATGTCCAGCTGTGCCAGAGAATGCTTTAAGGGGGAAATTGAAGCCTCATACCTATGTAGTGTCAGCTGACGTATTGCAAAGTACAACTACGAAAGAACGGCCAACGGCAGCAATCAATTTTTGTTTTCAAATGAATGTCATTTGGTAGCCTAAGTACACGGGGCGTATACTTAACATTTTTTTCATCATCAAGGCCGGTCATGTGGAATTATAGAGGCTCTGCGTTGTTTCCTAACCCTCGTTCGGTCCCAACTCAACCGATCTGCCACCACCCACCATCATTCGAATCATGAGACCGCACAAGCTTCACCCCACCCTCCACACCAATTCACCCCTGACCTATTTCATCCCTTTGTACAATTCATGTGATATTTATTAAACAATTACATCCACGTGCATTATTGAGGAGCCCATACTGGTTTGAGTTCGCACGATATCCTTTTTTTCTCGTCCTTCACTCCACACACCTTCATCCCTGCTGTGCTCGTAATGGGGAGTTTTATATTTCGAATTCATTTGGCCCAGTCCTCGAGCCCTTATTACTTGTATACAGCAAACGGAAGTAATAAATAATTTCCCATGGTTGTGGATTATTCAAATTTGGCCTCCTGTCAAAGTGTTGCGTAATAAATCCCCGGGGCCCACGTGCGACCGACCGCCCGCCAATAGCGCTGCCGGCAATTGTGACAAGTGCCCAATTTTAACGCACCGTTGATGCCTAGCATTTAACGGTGATTTGATGGCATAAATCCTGCATTCGGTGCGGGCCATCGCTTGACATTTGCCCCCCATTCATCATGTCATCTTACAAGATTGTTTGTGTACTTTTTTTTCTCTTTTCCTTTCACCACCCGGAATGCCCATAGGGGGTGAATTTCCATTTAATAATAAAATTAATTCTTCCGAGGAAATTAGTCCTACCAGCAAGGACATAATCGTTATGCCAACTTTTGCTTCTTTCCCCGCATCACCTCTCTCACCGTCGTGTTCAGTTTGTTGAGAAGGACATTTTATGGGGTTTCCTGTGAACGTTTGGGCTCGACTTGGCAACCAGTGTGCGTAACTGTTTAATGATTTTAATGCGATTTTGTCACGAAAATGACATTCGCCTAGGCCTTGCTGGTGTTTCGTGTTGTTTGGTGTGAGTGGTGTGGGCGGCCGAACTGAACTGAACTGAAAGCCAACGAATGACAGATGAGAGCAAAGGGCGGGTATGGTCAATTTGCATTCTAATCGAGAATGATTATTCCTTACGGACACGAACTTGTGCCAGCTGCGGGCTGTTGCACGAATTTTTCAAGGCTCTGCCGGCCCTTCACTCGATGAAACTCTTCGTCAAGTAGTCTTACACTTTACTGAGGGCCCACTCTCCGCCACCGGATGGGTGTTAATTTTATGATATTCCGTTAAACGGTATTTTTGTTAAGGGAAAAGTGTGAACCGTGCTCGGGTGATGACCGGAAATTGAATGGTGTGAGGTGTAGGGGCAATTTGTGAAATGCAATTTAGCCTTAGGGACTGTCGGTGGGTTTTTTTTTTTAAGTGCCCAACGGGAATTGAGTTTAACGGATTTCCGTTGAGTTCACTAAAGTAACCGTGTTCAGTTCAATTAGGTAGCCGCGTGACTTTGCCTAGGTGAAAGCTGGCTGGCTGAAAGAATAATTATCCATCATGGTGTTGGAAGAAACGGCGATAACTTGAAACACTTTGCCATGTGTAAAGGATTAGGCTTGTGGTTGCACTGAAAGTATTTATTTTCTGAAAAGATCAATACTACTGCATGCAAATGGGCTTAGGGGTCTAAAGACAATCTTTTGCTTGAGTATCCATTACCACTTATGCACAATTTATAAACTCCAACGCAACACCTTTGCTCCCATGGGATCGATCTGGGCATGGGATAAACGCACCATCGCACCAATGTTTAAGAACTCATCCATCAGAAAGTTCAAGAGTCAAGTGTTGTGTACACGCATAGACCATCACTTCCAACTGCCAACGATTTGCGTCCCGAAAACAATTTCCTTTCCCAAGACCCGCAATCAAGCATTCATGAAATCCCGTTTGAAGCCCATTGCGCCTCGCCCGCTACAGCATGAAGTATTTTAATTAAAAGTAAATATTTACGTGGCTGCTGTATGCACATTAAATTTAAACACGAACACAAGTCAAACAACTTGAGGAAGAATTTGCCCTCGCTCGGAGCCTGATGGCTTCAATCAAGAAATCGTGATTTTGCCGAGCGCCATCTACGGTTCAATTAATATGCCTCTACTCTCCACAAACGCATAAAATTCAGGTTTCTGCATTTTTTCGGCTGAGTAACGAGTTCTTCGGTCGGCCCACCTGATGCCAAACCAACTCAAATTTACATTTATTCCCTCTTCTGCCTGCCAACCCGCCCAGTTAACAACTTCCGGATACGTGCTTGACTCCGAGCGCACGCTGGGACCTCCAGCGCACCAACCAGCCGAGGATATTAATAAAATTTATTTTCAGAAGTACAGAAACCGTCCCTCTCAATATGAGTGTGAAGGTATCCTGCCGGGTACCTGCTGGAAAATTCCGGATCAATTTATGACGGGAACAAAGGAGAGCAAGAGATAAGCGGGTAAAACTTAAAAATTCAGCTTGGAATATATTCAGGAAAACAAGAAATCCAATGGCTGCCTTATTTACTTCGTCTCCTGGTGTTTTTTGCTGGAAGGAAACGAATGGCAGCTCTGGCCGGAAGTAGGATTCGAGAGAGGTTTCGTGCGTATTTTGTGGAAATCATTTTCAAAAGAAGCCTTTGTAGCGACTCCTCTCCTGCCACCGCATCTGGAAGGGAAGCTAGTGCACGACACGGAAGTGAGTGAAACAAAGGGCAACGTTTAATCTGTTCGCCGACGACGATGACTGTAATTTGTACAACGGCCGTGTTGGATTGACGACGGATAACGGCGGAAATTAAATGAAACTGTCCCGTTGCCTACGAAAGGCTGTCGAAACTTGATGGGTGCGCGAAATGGACGAGAGTCACTTTTGAAAAACTGTATTTATTCCATTCAATGGAACCGCTGTCCTTTACAGTTGAACTTTTGAAGGGTTTTTCGTTTTCGTGAGAAGTGGGAAGTGTTTGTATTTTTTGATGCACTTTTTCATGTAGTCGCCAGGGGGGTTGCCCAAAAATACGCGGATATCTTATTGGAGGGCGGAAAGTATTCTCAATGGGATTATGACATTTTGTGCATGTACGCACTCCTATTAAGGGGATTGCCGAATGAAATAATGGCGTTTTATTGGAATAGTGTATAGCGGCGGTAATTATGAGATTTGGAAGAACATTGCAGGCAACTTTCAGAATTTGTATTTCATAGTGGAAAGTACAACTTTATTCTGAAAAGACGGAACAGATTTGAGAAAAGAAGTGACGAGTGAGCTGATGCTCAAAATTTCTTACTTCATTTTAAATCAACGGCGTTAGTTTTGTGGACTCTTGTGACACTTCATGGAGGTTATGTTGCGTGTAAGCAGATGAGACGCGATAAACCTTAGAATAAGCATTATCGTTGAGGAAGAATAATTTGGGGAAGTGTACAATTTTTGTGCCTTAGACGAAGTTTCAAGACCACCTTGTCTTTTAATAAAGTAAAGTGGAGAATTATTTACGTAACGTTGTGTAGCTGGTTCTTGCAAAGTATCTTACATTGATTTTCTGAACTCTGCCCTGCTGCAGTTTCTGCTGATGTCCATAGATATCAGTCTTACCTTATGAGCATCAAAACCTATGAGCCAATGGTCTGTGACTAGACAAATAGCCTTGTGGGAATCAAAGTTCTGGTCAAAGATCTTCGTCAGATGATAGGACGTGCTTGTTTTCTTGTCCAACTCTGAGTAGAATTATTTTATGAGTACTGCCATGGCTATTTGGTTTGCCGGGGTTGTTGGCAATATAATTTCTTCCTAAGACTTCTTCCTAAAAACCAAAATGTTGTTATTTTGGAAATCGTGTGCAGAGTTCTTGTGAGGAGTTGTCAAACTGAAGCGCAGGTTATGATTTATTGGAGCTTTAAAATCCACTTGTCCTTCGAGGACTTTGTGCATGGGAATCAGCTCATTTGGAAGATAGATTGTATATTTCTACATACACCTATTGGCACAGTTAGGATCGGAATTTATGCCTGCTCAGTAATACCTTGTTGTGGTCAAAGGTAAATATGTCTCAGTTGTACAATACTGTATCATGGCAGCTAAGGAAAATCTCTTAAAAATATACGGAAGCCTATGTCGCCTCCTTCACTGCGATGATAGAAGTGAACTTTCATCACATTTTTACCGCAGTTATTAGACTGCCTAGAAAACATGGCCAAAACTATTTCGATCAAAATAGAAATGAATCTTTTTTTTTGCTAAATTCCAGTGTACGCGACTAGAGAGGGGTTCACTTTTTTTGAAATTTGAAATAAAAATTTTAAAAAGGGTAAGGTCCGACATCTCCTGTCGAGGCGGAAACCACGCCAAATATCCGAAAGGATTGACCAAATTGTAACTGTTCCATTATGTGCAGAGGAAGAATGGCGAATGTTTTTTACAGCTGTCATTACCGCTGCGCAAGATGTTTGTGAAGTGAAACGACTTGATGTGGTGGCTGGTGGTGAGAAAAGAACTGAACAGCTAAAATCACTCGGAGTTTAAGAAACCATCAAAGAGAAGGAGATGATCTTCAGAGACTGGATTCTCTCAAGGGACTCTGCTTCTCATGACCGGTGAGACGCGAAGAACTTTTAAATTGGCTAGCAGCAACATTGGTTGAAGTTTGGCGAGATCTGCTCAGAAGGTGTTCTGGCAAACCATTCGCCAACTCAGTGATTGTTCCTCTTTCCTTAAAAAGGAGGACATGAGACAGTGTTTCAATTAAAGGGGCATATCGCTTTTAAGTCTCCAAGGCAAGGTCTATGTTAAGGTGTTGGAGGCCGGTTTTAGAGCCATTGTTGAGTACAGGTTAGGCTATGAGCAGCGCACCCGCCCAGCCTTTCACTTTAATAATGGTACTTGGGAATTCTTGGGACTATGCTAAATAGAACTATAGTTTTTTTGTGGATTTGGATAAGGGATTCGAGTAAGTCCCTCGAGGTAAACTACTATTCTACAGGAGTATGGGATAGATGGTCCCCTCTTGAGAGCCATTCAATGTCTATACACCAACTACTGCAGCTGTGTTGTGGGTAGGGCGCGTCTCTCCAAGGGTGCATCTAACCAAGGGTGCATCTAATCAAGGGTGCGTCTTGCCAAGGGTGCGTCTTGTCACCTTTCCTTTTCATTATTATTTCATTACTATTGTTTCATCAGCCGAGGCGGAGAATGTATCACATTGGAAGATTTTAGGGTCATCTCCTTAGTTGTCCTCACATCCTCCCAGACGGAACTCCAGCGCGCGCTCGAAAGGTTTGTGGCCTTATTTGCTGATGCTGGAATAAAATTGAATATGGACAAGTCCGCAGTTATGTTCAAATCCAAAACAACTGTCCAACGCACTCTATATGTTAGTGGAGTCCTATTAGAACAAATGGCTTAAGAAACTCAGGTTCAATCAATTTTGAAGCAGCTAAGAAGATCAATTATAAGGAAGCCCGAGCTTGGTGTTAAAGCCAAATTATCGGTTTTTTACTCATTGTTTGTCTGAAGTCTTACTCATGGTCACGAAATTTGGGTAATGACCGGAAGAATAAGATCGCGAATACAAACTGCCGAGATGAGATTTCTCCGTGCCGTGACTGATGCTATTCACCGGGATAAGCCCCAACGGTGCGTATATACTGAGCAGCTACTTCTTCGAGACGGAAGGGTCTTTATTCGATTATTTGGCCACATGCTACGAATGTCTTATTCGTCGTGACTTCCGAGAAGTGCCTTGGATGCGATTCCTTTATCTAGGCGATCCCTCATCAGACCAAGGGCGAAGCGGTAATAGCTCCTGATGAGTTAGAGTCCATGGCGGTGGATCAAACAGCCTGGAGGTCTCTTCTGCGTGAATTGCCCCCGCGAAATGGTGGAAATGGGAAACGAAAATGACGATGATGTGATAATGCGTACGATTTCAAAATTTTGTGTATATCCCTACATAGAGCCGAAAGAAAACATTTTTTTAATTTCGTAAATCGGAGTGGGCATTAAACTGTGTTCCTCATCCATTTGTAAGAAAGCAGTGCCATACAGAATGAATAAATTAGGTGGCGACACAGTCCACACAGAAACAGTGTCTAGCTTCTTCTAGAGGTTGGGACTTACATTGCCTTTAATAGACAACTCACAATCTTTCAGTGTTAAGAGGAATTCCAATGAGATGGTACCTTACAAAAGTGCAAGGTAAACACTCAGTTCAGTGCGACACGTTTCACATCGCCTGTCATACCTCAACACGATAGACGTGCAATATAAGGAATTGGTCCTATCCACTCTCCCTTTAGACTTTGTCATATTAATACCTTCGTACCTATGTGAATGCCTATTGGAAACACTTCTTTTTCGGCTTATTAACATTCATGCTACAATTCCATCAAAGGAGCAGACTACTTCTCGCAAAAAGTTAAAAATGTCGAAGCCACAGTCGCTCTTCTTGAACTCCGATTCGTCAACTTTTCTCAGCGCCCAAGCAACGGCTCAGTCTCTTTGAACTTGCGGTCCAACCACAAGGGTTTGATGTCCGAGATCCGATTACCTTGACCGACCCTCTGATGAATGTCTTCCCTAACCCACATCTTGCAGATTAGAGTGTACTTTTAATTCGATTAAGTTTCGGAATCCCTTTGTGGTCTCCCCGCCACATTCCTCCCTCATCGACTGTCTTCTTCTGAAATTCAATTACAAACTTTTATTTTGTATTATTTTCTTTTTGTGCAACAACCATCTATCCTTTTTCACAATTAACGGCACCACTTAGCATCCTCCTGTGTCCTTTTCTCCTTGCTGCTGATTTGATTTTTTGTTTACATTGTTATTCTGACCGAAGGGGGATATAAATCATTCGCCCGCCGTCCCGGCACAACCCTCCTCGGCGAGGGTTCTATAATTAAATCCTTTAAATTGTTTTTCAAGTCATTGATTTAAAATAAAGTTATTAGACAGCGGGGACAACAGCAGAGAGGCAACGACAGACATAACAACAGTAAAGGACTTGAGGTCGATTCGATCCCTGAACAAAACACAAAAAAAAAAAGCCGACCACAAAAAACAAAATAAACACGCAGAGAAAAAACAAAACCTCTACAAAGGCAACTACACACACATACAAACATCCAGTTGGAAGGATGAACACAGTGCTACAGAAAAAGTGTGGAGAGTCGAGAAGACACAATCTCCTGTGGTTTCCTCTTCATTAAACCGGAAAGGCAAACAATGGTTAGAAAATAGGACACAGGCATAGTGTCGTCCTGGAAATACACCGGTAAACAGGGGGCTTCCTAATCCAATTATTTACAGTTGAGCTGAAAATCTACAGCGCATTAGGTTCACCGACCGATCGGAGATGCCTGCTAAAAATAAAATAACAGACACTCGCACGCATACACGTGCGCATCATATCGGCGGGCGGTGTAATTAAAGTGTACACCGGATGCCGAGTTGCTCGCCAATTGCAATTGCTCCACGACGCATTATTTTCAAGCAGACAATGGGTAGCGTAGCGATGTTTGGGCAGTAAATTGGTTACGGAGCCTGTCCTCCGCAAGGAAGGGACATTTTATTAGAGCCACGGTTCATTCTGAAGTACAGTCGTTTTGGTCGAATTTTGGTTTCTGTCTGTTGGGATACAGAGAGGGAGAGAATTCACCCATAATCTATCTTGAAACTGTCCAGACATATGTACATATGATGATAATCTAGGACTTGTGATAGTTTAGACGAGCTCATAGGAACGACGAGCGATTCAAATAAATCAGCAGTGATTTTGAAGGTGATCACCAACCTTAATTTTCGAGAAGTGCCTCCATAGGCACTACAGCTCGTGGTGGACTTGAGTCTTAACAAATCAGTCTCTCCAGCTGCCATGATCTTTCGCCAGCTGCCTCTATTTCCACACACCAAGTTATCCTTCTCCACTCATGTGCGCCAGGACATCCTCTATAACGTTGTCACAATGGTTCGGAATTGAAGATTCCTCAGGCCAGAGCTGTGGTGGTCGTTCACTCTACATGACCTTGCTATCTTAAGCATTGTATCCGAAAACGCTTAACTACGTGCATAGCTCTGTAAATCCCAGCCACAGTTCGTGGCAGAATCTTCTCCTCCAGACGTCATAAACGCCAACAGAATCAAAGATGGCAGGTCTAACTTTTTTCGCAAAACGGCCAAGACCTTCTTTGTGTTTTCCAATGAACTCCATGTCACTGCGCCACAGAGCGGGGTGGGGATGATCAGAGTATTATATAAAGTCAGCTTGGTGCTTCGAGAGATGGCATCGTTACTCAGTAGTGAGCCCAAAGAAGCAGCGATTTGCGTTTGATTTCGATACTGATGATGTTGTCCCCATTTACCGTGGAGCCGAAGGAGGCGTAATCCTTGACAACCCCAAAGTTGCTGCTGCCGATTATGATGACACGTCGATGTTGTACGTAATTTCCTTATTGATAGCATATTCTTTGTTTTGTCCTCTCTCGCTTGCTTTATTTTAGCCGCTTCGCCTTCGCCATCAAAGTCTTCAGGGTAAGCTAACAGTTGAACAAAATGTTTGGAAGAACTTGTCTTAGAGGTTAACTTTTGAGTTTGACACAATCTTCTTAAGTAAGATGCTGAAAAAGTCAAATAAGGGCGTATCGCCTTGTCTAAAACCTTTTATGACATTAAAGGTCTCTGTGGGGTCGTTACCGACCTTGGTCGAGTCGCGTGTGCTCTTCATCGTCATCCTGAATAACCTGAGGAGTTGCGCAAGAATGTCAAAACTAGACTTGGCATTGTATAGCTAGACGTGGCATTGTCCCTTGATTGACACAAACTCTGGTCATCCGAGCCAAGAGAGAAGAAAATTGTTAAAAGCGTATGAGAAAGCGCTTGATATTTGCGAGAAAAAAGTTCTTGTGTCCTGAATTCTGGTGTCTAAAAGAAAAAAACCATCGAACTGTCAAGGAGCAGTCAAGCGTTTGCGGATGCGACACTTGAGATGTCTAAATCATGCAGGGCACTTGGACAACATCGCTTTAGCCTGAAGAGGGTTCGAAACAGGGTCATTGGAACAACGCAATAGAGAACCTCTGTTTTTTTACATAATAAGCGCGCTCTAAAGGAATTGCTTGGTACCCTTAAGTGACTGGAGTCACAGCTTGATTTAGATGCCGTCCGCGAGTGGAGAGCTAGCCTGAGCAATAGTTGCTCTCCATCGCTGACGATCCTGAGCACGCTGCCACATTTATCGTATATCCTCGATAACAAAGTCTTATGTTGAAGATTCTATCTTTCTTTACTTCCCGATCGAGGTTGTTCATATTCGAAGACGGTATCCATGTACTTGATGTTGCAGAGCCAGAGCAGTCGACTTATCTTTTCCTGCCAGACTACACCCAGATCATGATACAGCTTCTCTTACCCTTCTCGCAAACAGAACCAGAAATCCGATATAGAATTTTTTTTCTGAATACGACAAAAATCTGCTCCGCAGTTGTGCCCAATTTTGGTCCATTGAGTCACGAGTTTTGAGCCCAGTTGTTGTGAAAAACCGAAGTAATACCGGTTGCCAATAGCTTTCACTTTGTGGTGGAAAATAACTTGATTTCTAGTTCTTAAGATGGTTTTCCAGAGGTTCTCTTTATGTGGATTTTGTGTGATGTAGTGTGGTAGGCACGTTCCCCATTATGGGTGTACTGAACTCACCATACGGAAAGATCATTCAATCTCGCAGTTAGGCAGAATGTTCCTCTCAATTTGGACGATGATAGGCAAGAATTCTGTCCCCCCGACTTAGACGAGATCAAGATAGCAATATCGAAACTGAACTGCGAATTGACTGTCCGCAGAACTGTTTAAAATTGCCCAGGTTGAGCGCATGCACCAGCTCATCTGTAAGATATGGTCGAAGGAAAGCATGCCTAATGAGTGAAATGTCAGCGTCGTCTGTCCGGTCCTCAAGAAAGGAGATCCCTTTGACTGTCCCAACTATCGAGGGATCAGTCTCCTCAACATTGCGTACAAGATCCTCTCTACCGTACTGTGTGAGTGCCTGAAACCGTTCGTCAACAACCTGATAGTTCCTTATCAGTATGCTTTCAGAGAAGAAGAAAAGCAGTCCACCATCGACCAAATTTTCACACTACGGCAGATCCCGGGAAAGACCCAAGAAGTGCAAATCGACATGCACCACCTATTCGTCGATTTCAAGGCCGCATATGACAGTGTACATAGAGACGAGCTATACAGTGCCATGTCTAGTTTTGGCATTCCTACAAAACTCGTCAGATTGTGTAGGATGACGATGGAGAACTCTCGCTGCTCCGTCAAGGTCGGGAACGAACTCCCCGAGACCTTCAATGTCAAAAAAGACAAGGCGATGCACTGTCATGTGACTTGTTTAACATCATCCTTGAGAAGATCGTGCAGGAAGCGAAAGATCGTGCTGGCTGGAGAGGCATGCTGGTTGAGGCCCAGGTACATCCCGGACTGTAGCGTCACATGAAGAAGGAGAAAAACTCACTATACGCAGCATAAACGATTGGGCCTGAAATATATATCTTAATATTCATTCTGTCAATTTAAAATTCTCATTTGTACCTAGATAGAAACCTAAATAAGTACTTCGTAGTTGAGTTACAATTTTTATTTGAAAATGTTTTGCAAATAAAAACGAAACCCTCTACGCGTGAGTAAAACACGCTCTTTCCCAATTCATTGCTAACTCCATAAATGAAAAGAATAGTGCATTAACTTAACAAATATATACAGTTTTATAAAACAAAGTTGTTTGAAGGAAACAAGCTAAAATGTCAGTGCATAAGCTATTCAACACATTTCGAATACACACAAAGTTCATTGGCATTGATTCATAGCCTAATCTTATCAGAAGTGAAATAAACTTATTTCCCAAACAAGCACTTACCTTGTAATATCAGTCTTTAAGCAAAGTGCTTCTTAAGTAAGGTGGAATGTGCTTAAAAAGAACCGTGATAACCCAACCTCTATTTCGAGGCAATCTGTAACCAAATATCCCATGACTAAAGGCGGTGAACAACAGCAAGGCAATTGCTGAAACATGAATTCAAAAGTCAGTCTTGAAATGAAATTTTGGACTAACTTACTACGGCTCAGAGTTTAATGAGCCCTTATACAGCTACTTACTCCACAAAATTGAGAACATTAAAAGAGGCAATCGCCCTCACACCGGAAAATCGCCTTGTGGCCACACAAACAAAGGCACACGCACCGGCCCAGGCGACACTTGTCCACTGCCCACCTGAACACACACATAAAACTAATACAACATCATTAAGGGGGACTAGAGGAAGGTTTCCCTTCTCCTACACCAGTCATCCGTGAATTAATATCCACCAGCAAAGTAGTACAATAAAACTTTATTTGCTTAATAACTTCTACGCTCCTAGATAAAGATCTAAATTATGACCTTAATATCCATATCCTCGTTATTCCCAGAGGTATACCAATACACACTCAGTAAATAATTCATTCCCGCCACCAGTCACCGGCTCGACCGCTTTCAAAGCCGTCTACAAGCACTGGCGTCAGGAAGGTGGAAAAAAAATGGAGGGAATGCGAAAAGAGCAACGGCGAAACAGGAAAGCAAACGTCAGCCTCATCCCGGGCCGCATGGTCTCTGGGGGCCCCCTTGGGTTACCGTGAGGTAATTAAAATGCTTCACGCAATTTAGATGAGGATACATTTAAGCCGCTGAAGACTGGCTCTCCTGCCTGCGCACAAACACACACACCCACACTCTTCGGCTGGATTAGATTTTGGACTACATTGTCCAAATTAGGTTGATGTCCCAGCAACGCCAACGCGGCTGTAATGAGTCTGCCTCCTAAACTAACTCGTCCGCCTCTCAAAGGGAACGAGCCTAGGCACGTGAGCTGCCACTACCCTCGCCGGAGGCCGTGGGGGATAATTTAATTAAAAGTATCTTCACGGTAATTATTTTCTTAGATTTTCATCTAGGAAATAAAACGGAGAAGGCCCCACATAACGGCTAGCACTTTCCGAAAATTTCTGAATATCATGCAAATTTAACCGGAAAAGTACGAGTAAGCGTTTCAGATGAAGCGCTGCTCCTGTGAACGGAGGACGACGGTTGGATGGTTGGTGGTGGCGGGGTGGCGGGGTAGATGCCCTCAAGCATCCGTCCGAGCGGATGTGAGCTTGCGTCTCAGCGAAAGGCCAGTTCCACGCGTTTGAGGAGGCTCTGCGGGGGGGACAGAGTGAAAAGAAGCCTCGCTGGCTTACCTTACTGGCAGACAAAAAATTGCCCCATGGTGGATTTGCGCTGAATATCCAAACAATTACCTGTTGAGAGTATGAGAGATGAATGTTGGGTCTGGTGGACGGCGGTTGAAGGAACACACTGCCCTATGGAGTGATAAACAAATCGTGCACATCTGCCGGCGGACATGGATCATAGTTCGTTGCCGCTTAACTTTTTGGTCCTTTCTGCGAGAGGACAGGACAAGCGTTAACCTCAAAATGGCGATTTGCTTGGAGCAGGTATTATCCCCGGATAACACAAGGTAACAATAATGGCTTTGGAGGTTCCATGGATGGCTGGATGAATAGGAACTACCAAGTGGATTTGTTTGGACAGGATTCACTTTGGGATGCGCCACCTTGGACGGGATAGATGTCAGATGTCATATACAAACATGAATTACAGTAGATTTTGCAACGAACAATTTAACTTGCAGCGCTTACATCGCGCAATGTAAGGTCTAATGCAACGTTCGCCTCGAAATGCAAATGAACGCAACCCGGGCACGGTTCCATTTCAGATCATAATGCTGAGCGCATGGTGAGTGAGAAAGCAAATTGGATTTCAATTTGCATAGAACTTGACTTTCGCTGGTGAAGTTGATGGCATCTCATGTTGTCCGCAGACTGGATAAGCCCTCTTTGATCAGGACGAACAGATGGAAAAAAAATTGAATTACATCGAAGCGTTTACGCTGAGTCAACTGGCAGCAATCAGAATCGTCTCATAACGGATATCAGCAGAAAACCCATCACTTTCCACCACCACCTCGTTTATCACTTTTCAATATTCCACCCCCCATTCTCGGAACAAAGGAAACAAAATCCGATGCGATTATACCGAATCAAATGTCACTGATACCTCTGAAAGACAACTTAAGTGAGCAATACAAACCGTGCACTGATGCCGTTGGGGTCCTTCCTCTGATTTGCCCTTGTTCCGCATTCTCTGTCAATGTACTCTCGCAGTGGACAACGACGCAGAGGACGGTAACCAAAATTCAATTTTTCTTTCTGTGATGTGATTAAATGTCAAACGGTTTCAAAATGAAATGTCGGCGTTGTGCAGGAATGATCGAGACTGCAGTCAGCACCGGAATTCACCGTAAACCGTCAAATGTTCATCTGCCTTTGCCTGCAATGTTTGGTGTCCAGCGTAGATCCGCTGTGAAATGTGGGACATGCCCCAGGACTCGTAAATTTGTCAACGATCCAGGCATGGATGTTCTCCTTTACTTGGTCTGAACTCCGGTAGGCATTCCCTCTTGTGTTTTGTTTGCTTTCACGGAAGTGGCTGCTGAGGAGTTTCTTTTTTTTTGTCTCTTGGTGGGTGGAGGGGTGTGTAATCGAATTCAATTGTTTTGTGAAAGTGGAGATATGGACGACAGTTAAAGTCTGAAATGTGTCGTCCATAGTCTGTACTTTTTGCAGAATCCTTTGCCTTCCCTTCAAAATGGTGTGACTGCCCGTCTAACTGATGTTGCATTCTTTTTTCTCATGTCATTTCAGAAGTGTCTCTTCAAGTTGAATGGAGGGAATTCAGTAGATGTCTTTTTGGAGGTTGGACAGGTATCAGGTAAGATGTACTGTGTGTCAGTTGTGAGGAATGGTTATGGTCCCAGAGATGTTCGTTGCTTGCAGATTTTTTGATTTGTTGGAATCAAGTCAAACATGAATGAATTGTGACTCGTGGTTCTTGGACAACGATATAGTGGACGAGACAGAAGTCACATTTGCCACTTGAGATTAATAGGAGGAGAAGAACTTTGAGGGTGCACCCTACCGTGCTCCGTCAGCACTATCCTCTTGAATGGTGAATGGAGATTTTTTCCATCAAACACTTACATACTCGTATATGCCTGATCTGTGTAAGCCTCTTAAATGTCCTAATGAACATCGTTAGCAGTGAATGGTCGTCTAATGAAGGTGAAAATGAACCGCAATTGCAGTTCCCTTCTCAGAATCAGTCTAACTTGCAACAAAATCACTGTTTCCTTATAAAATTACCGTGAAACGAAATGCAATGGCTGGCAAAAAATTAACCAGTTGCTGACACCGTAAAAAGGGTGCCATAAAGTCATCGCGAAGGTCCTTGTTCTCTATAAGATGCTTATTGGATTGAAATAAGGAGATTGGGCCCCTTCCCCACATCACTCCAATTGCCTTGAAACCATTGCATTCCATTATTTGAACCAGGAATTGAACTTCAACTTGGACATAGGCTGGGACATGGAGCTGGTTTTCAAAATAAACGCCAACTTGAACAAGTAATTGAAATGCAATTTTGACAAGAATTTCCATAAAGACTTTGACAAGGTCTTGAAAAATGCCTCGACCAATAGCACAGGGAACTGGCACAAGGATTGCACAAGGACTTTGTCTAGCACCTTAACTGTAAGTTAAAAAAAGGATTTGGGCATCAATTTGCACAAGACATTGGACTGCAGCTTGGGCAAGGACTTGGAACTTACTAAGTGTTTGACAAACAAGGCAAGGCTTGTGCAAAAAATTGAACTAGGACTGACTTGGACAAGGATTTGAAACATGACTTGGATCCTTGACTGATCCATCGGCATCGACAACGACCTCCCTTTCATGGCACCATCTTCTCAAAAGAGGCGGAATATCCCTGTACTCGTCGTAGGCCTTTTTGCCTTTTGGGTGCAAAACCTAACTTGATTTACGCAAAATTTGTCCAGGAAGTACGTATGACTTATCTCACCTTGGATTCCATTACTTTTCTTACATCCTTATCCATCGGTGGGAATCATTCAACAAACAATGTAGGTCGCAGGCACAGACGGATACAAGAACTTCGACTGCGACCATGATTCGTAGATGCATACTTATCCTACTTTTTTCCTCCTCTTTGCGATATGGTGCGTAAAGCTCCCACTGTTTTACTTCTGCACTCACATTTGATCTTTCCTCAATCCTTGACTAGAGCGCCATATTCAAATCTTAGTCCCACAATTGTGGGATTTAGGCTATCGTGATCACCTGCTTTTTCACTTATATCACAGGGTCAATTCTCGCAAGTCTCAAGACAAGACGTCTTAGTCACTTAGGTACCAAAGTGAGCTCATACTTGAGGGATATCCCCTCTATCTTGGTAGGTGGCAAGGCCTATCTAATACCTCTGCTGCTCTATGGGTCCCAGCATTCGTTTTATTTGTAGTTCCATACCGCGTCGGGAAAATCCTTATAATAGCTTGGCCTCATCAGAAGGTTTTACAAGTCATATCAGACCAATCAACATGGTCACAGCCTAACCTCGGTTGGGCCGGCGGTTTTGGGTATTAAATCATAGCCACCACGATTCTTCTACTTAGGGGCCTATCGCGCAGTCCGTAAAGGGGCTGACCACTAATTGTACCAAAATATAGTCTCTGGTAAAGCTGCCGTCTTCCTTCAACACTTGGGTCTTTGAGTTGCCATCGCACCAACTGGTCATATGTTTCTTAAGTGTCATAGTGTCATTTCGGTTTAAAAGTGCGAAGTTAGCACAATTGTGCCACATCGCCAAAGCTGTGTTTAATCACTTCACTTATCTGTAAACATTTGAATAAACAAAATGTCAAATCGATCCAGCCATTTTCGGGGATGGCCTCAAATTAATTGTTGAGCATATGAGAGGAATGGCAGTCCGCTCAATGTTTTAAAGACATCTGCATCATGGAAACTATACATCCGAAAAAGAGTCAGGGTGGCGGTTTCAAGAAGTTACGTTCCTATAAGAGATGGAGTTCTCAAAACCCGAAAGCACAGTTTGTAGTCTTCGGTGTGGACATCAACAACTTCTTGCGTGAAGGCATCGACAAGTGTCTAGAACCAATCCTTGTTCTGGCTTTTTGCGAGTGGTCTCTAAATCTGAATCAGCGTTCCAGTTGGACTTTAAAAGTACTATTGGAGTGGCAGAAGAAGGGGACAGTGTGGATACTCATTGAAAATGATTTCTTCAACGCAGCAAATGGCAAAGGCAAAAAGTAAAAATCAAACAAATTTTTCAAATGAATCACACAAAACCCTTGGCGCGTGAGCCCAACTCGAATTTGACCGGTTATTTTTAGCGCAGATTTCGGGAAAAAGACAAAACCTAAATACCCATTTGAGTGCACATTCAATCAAAAGATTTCAATAACCCCTGGAACGTATTCAATATCCATTGTGCATTCACTTTTGAACCAGCAATCATACACGCCCACAAGTCATACACTCTTTCAAACAGCCCTCGTCACCATTCGTATAACAATTGACTTTTATTCTTTCCGTCGTGTCGTATCCTTTCAATAAACGAGAGGAAATTCATTCAGAATCCCTCACCTGAGGTTCATTGATTTTTTTTTCTTGTCCGCTTCATATTCATCCTCGATTTTTGTGAGTTGTCCCGAAGCGAGTCCCCGCTGGTCACACTCTCTTTTCGGAATACATCAATTCAACATAAAGTCCTCGCTTTCGGATTTTAGCATTTGTGACACGTGGCCCTTAAAGACTGAATAATAACAGTTGATAATATTGGCTCTGGCCGATACCCGACCTGGTCAACCCCTGCAGTGCATCTTTTTACTACCCCCACAGACTGACAGCTAGCAGGCCTTGGCTCAGAGTTTTATTGCTTGAATGGTGGTGCTACGCTTCCATCGCTTCTGTTGTTGATGTGTTGGAGCGACTACAAAATCTTTATGAGTAAGCCAACGAAATGCTGCCCACTCTACCGTTCTGCCGTTCAACTGCCGCCGCCGGCTATACGAATGGTGGCTCATCTCCTCCTTTGTCAGTCGTTAACAGCGCTGAGAGGAGTGAAGCTCGTTTATATACACGAGAGGTGGTTCGCAAAATATCCGGCTTGAGAGGCTTACTTTTATGCGAGTTTTATGCGATCCTTTGCATATTACAGTTATGAGGCAAGCAAAAAACGACATCACACAGAGAACAAGGTCGAATTCAAAGAGCCAGATAACACAGGACCTTGTCCTTCGGAAAACAATCACATTTAACTGAGAAAAGAGCTCTTCGTGATGAAGCGGTATTCGCAAAAACAACAGGGACAACACGTTATCCTGACGTGAATGGCAAAACAAGAATGTCTGCTTTGGATGGCTGGCCATTACTTTGTATATCTTTTGAGACTGTCTCCAATGGCTTTGTGTCGAGGAGTGGACGTACCTTCTGCCCAATGGCCAATGGACATTGCGACAGGATTTTGTTGTGAAATTATGCTCTTATATTGTACATGATTCAAGAATGCTGTCGTTGCTTTCGTACGCTCGTTAGAATCTCATTTTGCCTTGTTCGCATCTCGTTACATTAGCCCTAAGCTAAATCCACTTTACCATTTGAATTGTGAGATGGACACGGAATTTTAGTGAGCTTCTTTTGTGGTTTGTCCGAGAGCACTTTCCACTGCCAGTGGGCGTGGAAAGCATTAGTTTCTTTGCTGACAAGTTCAAAATTATCTATGGATGGACTGCTTCGAACCAGTACCTCACCGAGGCACAACAGTCTAACTGCAACAGTAAGGCCAGCCTGCATTCTTTTTGGATTCAGTTCACTTCGATCAAAACTTGTAATATAAAGGAGAAATTGCGAGGAGGACGCAGCTGAATACCGAGCAACCTAGCTTCACTCCAAAGATCCCTGCAAATTTCCAAATTGATGGTCGACGTCAAATTGAAGAATCGCACACTTCCCTAGCCCTACAATGAGTGATATTCAAATGCAAACACAAGGGGCATTCTTCACAAGGGTCCCGGCTCCAAAATGGCAGCCTTGTCGTTCGTCTCCTTTTAACCTGAATGCCTGCCTCCGACCGTCGATTCGAGACGAGACTAATCTCTCTCAAGATTTCAAAACCATTAACCCATATCAACTAGATGTGATCAAAACTGATTCATGGCAGCCCACTTCCTGTGGGGTGGAGATTTTGCACAGTTGCATTGGCATCGGAAGTGGTATCGCACATCACAAGGATGGCTCATCTTCGGTGTTCAACGGAGGGCCAGATGCAAAATAATATGTGACTTTCGTCCACCACCTCCCCCCCGAGCCAAATTGCCTTCTCGACTCTCCTTCGAATCGTTTGTGCAATTGCGGCCGATGATGTTGTTTGCCGATATTAAACCTCAGCCAGATGAGATGGAGCATGACAACGTCTGCCGTTTGGTATCCTGCTGCTCCTGATCCAACGGAGAGGCGGATGAACTGCACTATTTGTCAGTTTATAAGCCAGATGAAATTTCAAATGGCCCGTAATGCATTTGGCAGAGGTTCTCGTCTGCTAGTTAGCTATGTACGAGATGGCGGCGAACGTTGCACATCCTCACCGTTTGCGAGAGAGATTTCCTGTAGCGAGAAGGAATGTCTGATTCATTAAATATGTGTCGGAAGGATGTGTGAAGTGGTTAAGTCATATGCAGGAAGTCTCCCAACGCCGCTGTTTACTGTTACATGTCGGCTTTTGGTTACCTTTCTTCACGGAAGATCATAACGATTCAGTAAGCTAGTGGTTACGGAGGTGAATACTTTCCGAAAAATTTCTTCAAACTTCATAATTTATCGTTCACGCTTCTCGGAACTGGGGGTGTCAAAGTTTTCGCGGGCTTTTTGATGTTCTTCATCAAAAAGCAGTAACAAAGTGAAACCTGAGGCGGTGTAAAGATTTCCTTTGATGTATTCTCGGTAGATTCAGTCACGTGGAGCAAAAGTCAAATCCCTGAACTTAAAGCCCATATTGCTGGCAAGGCTTTAATTTTCAGGCAAATGTTTCCGGTGGAGTGTTTTCGTTTTTCGCCAAACTCGACTGTGCAATTCGTTTTCACAAATGGAGACTGTTGTTAGTTTGGCATATCTGTCTGCCGGTCATTTCGCCTGTATGTCACACTTTTCAAATCTCCATACGATTTCAATGGAATTTCGGAATTTCCTGGCAAAGCAATGTTTTTTTATGAATATTTAAGACTGGGGGACATTTGCGCACAGTTTCAGCATGCAGTTGTGCACAAGTTAGATTTAACCGAGGCCAACGAAACAAGTTGAATGGAGTTTCGAAAATTGGTTTCAACCCCTAAAAGTACACCTACACACTGTTGGCGTAGGATTCATCACGCTTAATTGCTGAAATGCCGGCAGAGCTATGGTGGGTGGTGGGTTGAAATATGAGCATTTGTGTGTGAATATTCATAAATATATGTTTATGTATCCACACTTGATATCAAATTCTCGGACTAAAAGGTGTCGTGGCAATCTTAAGACATTCTATCTAAATATGAACAAATATACTCTTAAAAAAAAAACGAAACCATGTGTGAATTTAATCCGCACTTACTCAGATTATTTTACAATTCTTGTGGGTGGTAAGGCCGTGGATTAAGTAAAAGATTCTGACGAGTTTGAAGCTTAAATTAAATTAGATTTTGGCCAGTTTACATTTTACTAGTCAGCTCTCTGGATGGAGTTTCTTTTTTGAACAAGTATGTGTAGGGAGGTGTTTGATACGACGGCTATTGTCATATGGCATTCGATGTTTGCTGGCTTTGCGATCATTTGTTGCTTTGATTTCGCAGAAGGTTGATGCTGAAGTAGTGTCCTGGAATATTATTTGGATGGACACACCTATCAAAACAAATTCTTTTCCTCCTAAACTATGGACTACTGTCAAAAATCAACCTTCTTAACCTTCTAAATGGCGTAATATATTATGGACGGACGAGTCCAAAATAGTTTTGCTTGAGACTCCTGGGACCAGGACGCCTTACGCAGAGTAAAATATGCCGCTTAGATGGTTTCCATAGCAAGACTATGGCTCCAAACATATGAGCAAACTGGACAAAGAATTTTTCGAAAGTAATGTAGGTAGTTGGTTAAAAAGGCATTTTTTTTTTTGTATTTTTTATCTAATAGTAACTTAAAACTACGTACAAAACGCTTAACCTAGGTACGACTAAAATGAAAACTTATAACTACTTACTGGCTCTATGCGGGCGCTCTAAGCTAAACTATTCATATATTTTTGTCTTTCGGCGTCCTTGATAATTTATTTAAATTAAATTAATAAAAACTCTTATTTATTATTTTAAAATTAAGAAAATGTTTTTTAAAAAACTTAGTTATCTATTGAATTTTCTAAACAATATCTTAGTTTACCTTAATATATAAATATACTTACGACTAACCTTTTTTTTGCATTTTTCGATTTTTTATTTGTTTCTTTGTTTTTTGTTTTTTTTTTCGTTTTTATTGCCTTGCCTTTACAGTTTAAATTTAATTTTAATTAATAACTTAACCTAACTTATACTAAATGTGAATTGGCCGAGGGGGACCAACCCTAACCTGACGCCAGCTGGGGTTCCTGTAGTGGGTCTAACCACCAGTAGAACCCCCGGTCTTTATCCGTGTCCATCCTATCACGGATGGAGATGGATGTGCTGAACCGGAGAGCATCCCGACTAACTCTTGCGACGTTGGCGTCGTACAACAGTCGCCTGTCCACTGTCCTTCTCACCACGTGGTAGATAAGTGGACATGCCTCCGCATCCTGGAACAGTCCAATGCGGTCAAGATACAAGAACGCTTACGGTGGAATAAAACCACTTTGGCGAGCGTTCTCGTGGTACTCGTCATTTGGGTAGTAGGCCCCAAATATGAGATCATTTTTTAGAGATCATGGCTCCTCCAACATACATCAAATTCGGCTTAATAATAAAATTATCAACACTGTTCACGTTCGCTTCGTTATACAAGACCTCATTAGGATAGAACTTCTTGTAGTCAGATTCCGGGGTTCTGAACTTCTTGAGACATGCGCGAAGACATTGTCTCTCGAAGACCCTCATCTTTTCCATTTGGGAAGGACTCACATTGAACCACACAGGACAACCATACACCATAATTGGCCGGATGAGGGATGTGTAACAGATCCGCTTCACTTTGGCGTCAAGTTGGCTGCTGTAAAACAACCCCCTTGCCATAGCGAAGCCTTTCTTAGCTTTCGTCAGAGCTGTATCCATACAGATACTGATCCAACATAATGCCAATATATCGCACTACACTCTTCAGTAATGGAGTTCAATTAGGAAGTGGCCGCCTCAGTTTTCGGACCTGAATCCCATTGAAAACCTTTTGGCACCTTTACATGCTGTATATGAAGCAAAACTCAAAAATACAAAACAGCTATGGGATGTTGTGCAGGTTGCGTTGAAGAATATCCATGTTCAGCGATGTCAGGCTTTAATCGGCTCCATGCCACGACGTTGTGACGCTGTACTTAAAAATAAAGGTTATACGACCAAGTACTAACCCAATACCAAAAACAAAACCGAAAACCTTCATTATTTCATTGACGTCTGCTTCATATTTGTGAATTTTTGTACTTGTTCCTATTATTTTGCACAATCCGAAATTCAGTGTCATTCTGGATAACGGGCCTTTTCTAAGTTCAGAATGCAAATTTTTCTTATCTTGCTTACGGGTCTTATTACTGATGGCATAAGGATGTTGTGCAGTAAATATGATGTATTTGCATGACGGTAGGAAAAAGTTATTAGCAAAAAAGTCGAACATGGTGCTATTATTTTGCACAGTGCTGTATGCATTTTTTTGAAGCAAACCAACGAAAGGATGCTGTCCAAACAAAATTTGTCTAATTTGCTGTTGTCTAATTTTGTCTAGATTTTTTAAGCGATTTTTCGAATAAATTGTTTGACGGCCATATTTCCAGGAAAGCTTCGAAAACTCCAATAACCTGAATAATAGAAAATGCAAGAACTACTCGTAGCTCCGTCAAAAAGTTTCCACAAACATCTTAGAAAAACTATGTGACTGAGACAAAACAGCTGACAAACAAAGTCATTCAACCACACCCTCACCTTAGGCCCAAAGTGCTGAAGTGTGTCAACGTCATTAAGATTGTTATCGGGCCAGGGTCCACTTAAAACCTTTTCTTTCCTGAAATTCATTTCAAGTCGCTTACAATTATTCGATTACTGACCCCACATTTCACTTATCACATCATCTACCCGCTCAATCAATCATCAGTCCTTTGTGCTCTTAAATAATTATCCCCTGAATAGCCCCATACAGTGCCTAACTAATTTGCTGAAGGAATAGAAATCCATTATACCGCACCAAGAGGTGCACGTGCCTCTGAGACGCAGAATGATAATTGTTCCAAATACTCCCACAGCACATTTGTGGTAGAGAAGTGTCATAATTTGATGCTTTTCCACTGTGGATCACCCTGTGCACGAACGCCTTGCTGTGTGTCGCCACAGTGGGCATCTAATTAGATACGTGAGCGTCACCACTTGTCGGCCCTAAAAACAAATCACTCACGGTAAATTGTTTTCCATAAAAACTGGAACTCCCACGGCCACCAGAGCCTCAAGCATGCTTCAAGAAACAAAGGAACCACCTCCAGGACTCATAAAGCACCCAGCACTGCTGGGACATACCAATGAAATCTCCAATATCCGTTTAGTCTGCGGCTAGGTACGAGAGACGAGGAGAAGGATGGCCACACCCTCTCGTATCGCATAATATAATCAAAGCTCGTAAAAATGAACTGAATACCGCAAACACAGAGGACGTTCGTCACGGGGAGTCCGGGCACAAACTGAATCCCAAACTCGCATTTAAGCGATCCATAAATCTGTGGGTATACACAGAAATGGTTTTCTTTCACCGAACTCGCCTCCTCATATCATCGTCCAAGGCCAACTGCAGGGACACATCGACGACGACGAGATACGCAATGTTTTCGTTATTTTTTTGGCTTATTTCTGTAATCGCCTCGCCACCCATTCGCGTCTCATTGGCACCCCCGTGCTGGGGAGTGGATGGGAGGTTGGCATTTCACGGGGCACACTTTAGCTGATACACGAGCTCAGCACTCCCTGCGCCTCATAATTTCTTTTCGAATGTGACTTTTTTGCGAGCACGACGATGGAGCTGTTACTCGTGCTGGGGCTGTCATGTAAACCTATACCATACCAAACCCCTCCCCACCAAAGGACCGATTGCACGCGGCACAGTTGCTTAGATAGAAAATACGACCATATGACATATTGAGAAAGTACTCGAACCACCAGGCCACCATTGTCTGAGCACTCTGTTGTCGGCTCGTCGTCGTCGTCGTGGATTGCTGCTTGTCAGAGCTGTCAATTCCTTTGACGGAGGCGAAGTAAATTCCTCATAAACTTGAAAATATGTGTCTCCTAAGCGAATAACGGTACGGAATGAGAAATGCGGGCGTAAAAGCCGGCCTCCCTTACCAGGTTGCTGTGCTGTGCCAACGCATCATCGTGAGGGCGAGAGTTTCCAGTTAAATTTCGATTGAAGTACAAATTTTCCTCACAGCCAGGGAAAAGTTGAATTTTTTGTGAAAAGAAGAACAAAAATGTGAGGGGCCTTGAGTGAAGATTCTCACACCCCACACATGGCATACACACCGTTATTGTTGAAACTTTTCTCGCCGGAAAATATATGCAAATTGAAAAGTTTTTCACAAATTGCACTTCGAAATCGTTGAAAGGGGCATCCTGAGAGTTTGAAGCGAACGTATTTCTTTGATAATGGATGATTCATCGAGACGGAAGAACGGCAGGCGACGCGTTGCTTGCGGAACCGTCTCCCTTCATTTGCGTGTGTGTTTTGAGCAAAAGGGAAAAAAATTGCGAAAAGACGATAACACAATAACTGAACCAAACGAAATTCAGTTATCACCCTTCTTCCTCAAGTTGGAAGCTCTTCCAACTTGGAAGAGCGGACTTTGGCAATTTAGATCTAGACTTTGATCAAGAAAAGAAATTTTGGCTTAATTTGTCCTTGGAGAGTTTAAATTTATGCACCCTTACCGCGCCAGGCAGGTACCTACGCAGGAGTTACTCGGCTCAGCTTTATCGATTTGGATCACGTTTCAATTGATCTGCAAGGAAAATATTTAATTTATATTTTTTTTGTTTGAAAATCTAGGGAGGGGACGGCAAACGTAATTTACAAAATTTTGGGAATGACTGAATGACGAGGTTTTGAGTATTTCTTTGTCAGAGGCGACTTCCATGAGACTAAATTTATGATGAGCTCCATTGACTGACGCCGAAATTCCGCATCTTCAGATGGCCTTATAATCCGAACTGGAACTGTATTTCAACAAATAGTCACTCTTGGTAGCATGGCGGCTGGATCCAATGGCACCGAGGTCCTTCTCCCCTCGTGTATGACATCTCAGACGGGATGTCCTCTGTTGCGTTGTTCGAATGTCTCGGATTCAGAGGCTGTTCTGGCTTGAGGAGAATTACTTATCAGCTTTACATAGACTAGTATCTAAAACGGCGGACTATGCGCATGCCGTCATATAGGCCGTAGAGAGCATCTGAGACGTCGGACTATACGCATGCCGCCATCATTGAATCTTTTTCTTCAGTTTTATCAAACAAAAGTGGACCAAATATCACATGTGAAGCTACCCTCGCGAAAACAAATGACTTCTTAATGCGTCCAAGTTCATGCGCCATAAAGTAGGGCAGGCATGATCAAGATGTTGTACAAAGCCAGTAAAGTCTTGAACCCAAAGAAACTGCGATTCGCAAGAGAAGTTCCACGCCTGATTTCGGTACTGATTCCTTGTCCCAATTTACTACGAAGCCGAGGTAGACGAAGTTCATGGCCACCTCAAAGTAAATATTAGCTTTCCATTGTGATGCTCTGTGCAGAACACTTATGATGTGTGTCCTTACTTGATGTCCCCGCTTACCACCAGACTCATTTTAGAAGCTTCCGGTAGTATACCAGCAATCGCCTCATTGAAGGATGGATCCCTGTATCGCCGCGGTTTAGATGATACTGCACACTCGATATTCAACCAACCAGACTGGCATTCCAACAATACTCAACCTACCAGGAAAGGCGCAGTCAACCTGCATCTGTATCATCCATCACACGTGAAGCTAGTCGTATCGTCTCAATCGCCCTCATCTGAGCTTATGATTTGGTTGATGTCGGCAGAATGTAAGCAATGGGTTATAGGTCTCATCCTCTCATCAAAGCGTACCACTCCTCTGCACACTAGTGCACATGTTCACGAATTACGGCAGCCGCTCCCTCCTGCTACAAGGTAAGATATCAATTAGTTAGATATCATTAATTTGCCTTAAGTGATAATATAAACGTGAATAAATGCTTAACTGTAACTGGTGCTTACATCCTATCATTGAACAACTTAAATTCTAAGGATGGCTACCTTTTTCTTGCACTAATGACCTTGACGTTTGCTAGAATCATCATGGTCGACTTGAGACAACTCTCAGGATTTGCCTGCAATGTAACAACTGCAAACAACCTAAGTCAGATTTTTGTTTAGAAAATACCTTGGATACGAATGAGTCGTCAAAATTGTCTGACTAACGAAAGTCAAGGCTTCAGAGGTTTCGCAGAAAGAAAGAAAGAAATTTATGTTATTAAATTTACTGAGTTCGCCCTTAGTGCAGCAGGACGCACTTTGATTGGAATTTCTTCGTTCTAGTGGGCAGAACGGAGTACCGGAATAATCTTGAACCCATGAAAGTCAAAGATGTCACACGCCAGTGAATCTTCCTGTAGAAATTCGATTCCTGTCTAAAATATCAAGGAGCAACTGTGCTCAAATTGAACATAGCATGGTGTGTTTTTCACCGTTACACGGCAGTTAATTACATCAGGCCAACTTGATCAGAGTCTGAGGGTATGTTCTTCCTTGACTGGATGTGGATTCTATTACTCCTTCTATTCATTCGCTCTACGAACATGATGTCCAATGAGAAGATAAGTAGTCGCTTCCTTCCTTGACCAATTCCCTTCTTTCCATTTTTATACTGAAATAAGGCTCAAAATAAAGCATTTGGGTCTGTTCTTGAATTTGTAATTTGAATAAGGAGATTTACTGTAGATTCGGGGGAATTCTGTTTCCGTGCAATCATCATAAATGAGTTCTTGTTCGAAGCAGTTTCGAAGCAAATGCTGTGTAATCACATATCGGAAGCATGTCCGTTTATTAATATTGTACAAAACGGAGCCTTTATAATTTTGGCGCATCCATCTGCCTGTCTCTTTCATTTTTCAATCCTTTGTGAAGCCTTTTGACTGAAAATAAAGATACATTTCATCTATCAATCAATGTCCACGCACAATAATTTAAGATTTGGGGTATTTAGGTGGCTACAAAAATACAATTTTGGAGAGCACGTTTTGATTGAATTTAAAAAAACATAATAAAATTGGGGGACACAACATGCCGCAAAGGGCCAAAATCTAACTTCTTCACCAACTACTCGTGCTGTGGGTGATATTTTTCTATCGCACATAAGCCTGCAGTTTTTCACAGACTCCAAACGGCGTGTTTGCTGAAGCTTTTGAGAAAGGTGGTGCCGTCAAAATCAAAAATATAAGACATTCATCCCTGGAATCGAACCCTGAACCTTCGGAGTGTGAAGTACTTTCCCACTACGCTACAGTGGCCATAGGTTTACAGATTTAATTTGCTTCCACGAACTTTGTAACAGGACACTGACGAATCAGATATTTGCCAATACAGCTACAAGGTATTAGGGCCTAGTTTCTTCAGCAACTGGTCGTATCTAGGACCTACAGTTTTTCGCCGATGGCGAGATTTAAGAAGCTTTTGATAGACACCTAGTATTCTTTTTAGTGTTGTCAGCAACGCGAAAGAGGTGGTCCAGTAAAAAATGCCAATTTTTCTGACCGGGAATCGAAGCTGGTGTGTGGGTCGATGCTTATACTCACTACGTCATGACCAACAACGGAAACGTCACTCGTCACATAATTTAACACTTAATGTACACACACGCACATTTACAAAGAGCAGGCATATGGAGTGATCACGTTTGAGGTTATTGTATGCACTGTATGCTAAATAGATGGTCACCGTGGCGCAGTGGTAAGTGCATCGACTGCGGCGCAGAAAAGTCTGGGTTCGATTCCCGGACGTGACACATAGCATTTTTTCACGGCACCACCTTTTTCGAGTTGCTGACAACACTCAAAGAGTATCAATTGTCTATGAAAAGCTTCTCAAATCTCGCCGTTCGGAATCGGCAAAAAACTGTATTTCCCTTCTACTCGTGAAGAACAATAGCATGCACAACACGAGTAGTTGTTGTAGAAGCTAGGCCCTGGTCCGTTATGGGCTGTAGTGCCACTCAATTATTATTATTAGTATAATAATAATAATTAATAATAATTGAGTGGCATTATTATTAGTATGCTAAATAGAAAGTATAGATTTGTGTACGGATGACTATAAGTTCAAGTGCTATGCACATGCTTTACAAAATAATTATTTTATGTAAATCTGTCACCGGGGATAAGAACTTACTGTCTAACTAAGGAAACGATAGATTTGCAAAGAATTAGTTGCACGCTCGCTTTACAAAGAGAACGAAGCCTTTTATGTGCTAGAGAAGTGAACACTTGGCCAGATTAGTTGAACGTTTCTTCACACTTGGCAAAAATTTAACCATTAATTCCATCAGCTGGGCATACCACACGCTTCAAAAATATCTGAGATGTCGTTTTGAAAAATGACACAGAGCCAAGTTCCAACTTTGAACTGATTTGAGTAAGTTTCAGGTCCACGAACATAAAACCCTGCCTTCCAGCATCACTTTTCGGAGAGATCTACTTGAAAAACACCCAAGGTTTTACTTTTGGCCTGATTAGTATGAGGATTTATCAAGTTACTGTCCAGAAATTCTTAATTTTCGTTCCTGAATTGACAACATTAGCTGCAAGCGTGTCAGACAGCTGACTTACCTTGAGGTAAACTGAAAAGTTCATAAAAGTATGATTTGGCATCACTGAGTTTTCAGTTCGCCTCAGCACACATCCACCTCCACCCACTCAGCCCACCTTGTGGCTGGTGGTTTGTCTGTTTCTACGAGGGCCAACGCACTTGCACACTTAAAAACTTAAAAGCACTTCTTTCAGATCTACAACCTATTAGAAGGGGATTTTGTCCAAAGCGAAATCAATATCCTCCACACATGTCTCATCAAAAAAATGTTGTCCCTTCGCAAAAAACAACCTTCTCCGACCTCAAAGAACCCATATTTGTGTTTTTTTTTTCGAGAGCTTACCATCCATGTTTATTGACATTACTTTCCGCTTGATCGAATCACTTAGGGAAAATTGAGTTGAATTATGGAAATGTCCTGATTGAACAATGAAAACCACAAACAAAGCTGTCTTTGTACAGACAAATCAGCTTAGAGCAGATTTAGAATCAATAATTCATCAGGACAAGGGAAACATTTAATGTCAAAAGGATAACTCAGTGTTGCCTTTTGAAGAGGTGCGTGTATCGGAGGTCATTTGCAATTGGCTTCAAGAGCGCTAGGTTCAATTTTGTGGCATTCATTCCTAAAATAGAAATCATCATGACCGCAAAGTAGAGAGAAGAATAAGCCGTAGCTAAGGGACATCGAGAGGTTCAAAGAAGGCGTGCACCTTAAACGGATTAAATCCCACGTGGGCGAGAATGTAAACGATTTCCCATCTAAAATTGGAAAAGCAGAACAAACACACACGCACACTGAACAAAATTGCTTTGGCATTCTGTGTGAATTCTGTGATTATGGTGAAAAAGAGTCTGAATAAGTCTGCGTGGTTTTAAGTTCAATTTTGAAAACAAAAAATTCTTTCACTGACCGTTATCCTCTCTGGCCGATTGCCATGTTTTGAGTAGCTGCATAATTCCATCGGTTCAGAATTTGTCCAAATGATTTCCCCCGTCTTGTCGGCCGCTCAATTTTTTTTACCATCAAAAGAGTAGTTCTGAGACCGAAGCTAATGATAGACAGAGGGTGCAAGTTGGGGTCATAACAACGGCTGTATCGAAACTTCTCAAAGAAGCTCCGTAAATTTTTTCCGGGTTATCAAATATGTATGGGGACTAGTATTGGCACGACGGAAGATCACTTCTTTTCTTCTTCTATCATGATGGTCAAGGTGTGCACAGTAGAAGATCAGGATTTGAAACGGCCACTATTCCGTGGCGTATTCGACTCACAAGCCAAAAGTCGAGGTTCGATTCCTGGTCTGTACACCTGGCATGTTCAAGGCCCCATCTCATTCGCGTTGCTGACAACACCCATATGACACCAATTGTGTCTAGAAAACATCTCACCTTTCGGTGTTCGGAGTCGGCAAAGAACTCTTCTACTCCTGAAAGAGCAGTAGCACGCACAACATGAGTAGTTTTTGCAGAAACTATGCCCTGGTCCCTTGTGGGCTGCAGTGCCACTCAACTTTCAATTCCACCTTACACTAAAAATAAACTTGTTTACTGTTAACTTAGGCTTTTAGACGTTTGTTACCGGCCCACATCCCTTAAGAAGGATCGCTTGCTATGGACAATCTCGTATATAGACCATTTTTCATTTTTCGTACTGAATCCCCTAAAAATTGTTCCATTTCGTTACGCTCTAGCTACGTTTCACTGATCGTTTTTCGGCCAATACAATACAAATGGTTGATTGAAATGGCACACAAAGATCCTTAAAACTGCACCCTCATTTAAGGTGCTTCCAAACTGTCATACGACTTAAGTTTCATGTCCCCGCTTTCTCCTGACGGCTTCCTTTCTGGTCTTGCGATATCAGTTGTCAAAGTTCATCAATTTTCTCTGAAAATGTCCGTTTTTGGTTAATATTCCCCTCGTAACTGAGTGTTTTATTACTTTCTTATTTTATTCACATAATTCTTACAAGCGAGGTGACAGACATAGGCGCAGTTCGATCTATCATGTTCGCCGTCATATGTCGTGTGCCGCATCCCATTAAATTAATTCTGGCGCAATAACTGACGACTTTGTGCATGATGCCTATTGTCATTTAGCCCAATTGACGATGCGGAGTGCCCTCAGGGGGAAGTCTTATGTCCACGCAGTAGACACTCATTTTGTCTTCCTTCTAGATAGGAGATCTGTTCAAACTTCGCGGGCTACGTACGAATACATTCTATTATCGATTTTTATTATGTTGTTATGTTGGTAGACTCGTCTCGAAAATATGCCTTCAGTTTCAGCTATACAACATATTTATTTTGTTTATGAGAGGCATCAAAGTTAGATGCGTTTTGCGTGTTCGGCGATTTCCTGCGGTCGAAAAAACAGGATCAAGGATTTTGAATACAATTTTATGGGAAAATGGAATTAAGTGCTTAAAAACACTTGAAAATATAGTGGTTGTACTCTGAGTCAAAAATATGCTTACAAGAAGTACAAGCTTTTGAAAGAAGGTCAAAAAGATGTGAATGACATCGCTCGCTTTAGACGGCCCAGCACATCAACAGCCGATGAAAATGTTGAGAAAGTGAAGAAATTTGTTGAAAGAGGTTTCTGAAGATGTCGACACATCAGGTGGCTCAGGCGACGCAATTTTTTTTTTTGAAAATTTTGTGCATGACGCTTGTAGCAGTGAAGTTCGTTAACAAAATTGCTGAATTTTGACCAAAAAAAAGTTGCATGACTATCGCTCAGGAATTGTTAAACGACGTCAACGGCGATCCAGATTTGCTTAAAAGGGTCATAACTGATGTCGAATCTTGGGCATATGATAATGACATCGAAACTATAGTCCAATCGTCCCTATCAAAAAGCCCAGGAGAGCCAAGGCCAAAAAAATAACTCCAATTTCCACCTAATGTGAAGATTTTGCTGACTGTTTTTTCGGCTACCTTAGCGTAATCTTAGTTCAGAGTTCTTACCACGTGGTCGTGTGGTCACTAAGGACTACAATCTTGAAGTTATACGCAACATAAGACAAGCAATACGAAGAAAGCGTCCGAAATTGTGAAAAAAAAAACTCTTCATGATTTTTCCATCAGAATAATGTACCTGCTCCGCTCCGTTTTTGGCCAAAAACAACACCCCCTCAGCCCCTGTATTCACCAAATTAGGCCCCGTGCGACTTTTTCTTGTTTCAAAGATGAAAGAGACCCAAAACGAATGACGTTTTGCGACGGTTGAGGAGCTACAAACCGAATCGCTGAGAGAGCTTAAGGGCATACCAAAAAGTTGTTATCAGAACTGATTCGAGGATTGGAAGTCCCCTTCAAATTGCGGGGGACTATTCCATTTCGAAATACCTCATTGTGTGTTGGTGTCGCCCTATATCTAATAATAATAATTGAGTGGCACTACAGACCACAAGGGACCAGGGCCTAGCTTCTACAACAACTACTCGTGTTGTGCGCGTTACTGTTCTCTCACGAGTAGAAGGGACCTACAATTTTTTGCCGACATTGAACGGCAAAATTTGAGAAGTTTTTTAGTACAATTGATACTCATTGAGTGTTGTCAGCAATTCGAAAGAGGTGGTGCCGTGAAAAAATGCGAGGTGTCCCGTCCGGGAATCGAACCTAGACTTTCTGCGCGGCGGTCGACGCACTTACCCACTACGCCACGGCGACCACTCGCCCTATATCTAACAAAATGATTTCTCTGCTTTGTTTGATTGAAACACTGCACTGGACCGATCATACTCGAAAACTTGTCCATTGCACTAGCGCTTCTGTGATAATGAGCCTAGGTTTTCAGCTCTCATCACATCAGCGCCAAATAGTCGCCACTTTTCCCGAGCAAAGGGAGGGCATTGGCAGAGGAAGTTCTCTGCAGTGTCTTCACCTTCTCTACAGACATCGCATAGGGTATCATCACTAAGCCCAAGCACACTTAAGTTCTTAGCTAAGGTGAACCGTCCCATTTGTACGCCAGCAGGTTGTCTGCAGTCTTTTCTGTCTAGAGATAAAAGAAAAGCCGCGGATTTCTTGCTGATTTTTACGAGCATGCACGTGGTCAGCTTGCGTCTTGGAGAGTCATGCCATCTCTGGTTGTGCTGTCGAGAGACGCAACCGTCGACGGAAGTCCTTACCTGGGACGCGGGCAGCCCATTGTGGGTTCGGGCCCAAACGGAGTGACATTTATTTCGTTTACGTTTATTTTAATTGTCCCGGTTTAAAACTCAAACGTCATCTCAGCGCTGGTCTGTATGAAAGTGAAGTTCTGGAACCCATTTTTGGTTCAATACGTGCCTGAGTCAGTATGATCGGAAATAAGAATTTGCGACTTTTTCGATTGAGACGACTGAATGGAGATAGACTTCAACCCGCTTTGTATATTTAGAAGACATAAGGGGAAGGATTAGCTGAATGAATGCTTGAAGTTTACGTTCACTTAAAGTACAGCATAGATATGAAGACTAACATTTTTCAAAGGGAAGCGAGGAGCAGTTTCAACAACATTTCACGTCTTAGCCTGTTGACAGCAAAAGAATTTCGCGTCTAAAAACGTCTTGGTCTAAAATAAAAATTTGTATTATTCTCATAAAACATGAATTAAAAGCAGACGATGGATTATGGCTGGAGCCAGACAAAGCTCCCCCCAGAAGTCTTATGTGAGGCATTTTCGCACATAATGGGATGAATATAAAAAAATCTACTTAACACACGACAGATGGAAGGCACGTGCAGACATCACAAGGGACTCGTATAATGGTTCATAATGTACAGACTATTTATCAAAACGAGAAGTGACTACGGCTAGACTAAACCTCTTAGCTATGTATGACTTTCAATGGGGGATGTCACCGGGTGGAACTTTCCTTCTCCTCAGTAAATTGGTTTTACAAGGCAAAACCAACCCTTAGCTCACCTACCGACAGTCGGGCTGAATTTCTGATTAAACTAACCGCCGAAGGACTGGCTCAGAGAGTTCTGATGACATTTTACGATTGCAGTTAAACGAAAACAAAGGTCATCAGTTGTCACTCAGTGAAGCAACCGTACATCAAGCAGCTCTAATGAGAGGGAAGTCAAAACCAAAACCACTTAAACAAATGACATTCTCTCTGTCCATTTCCCAGAAAATCACCCGCACTGCTTCTGCCACCCCTGTGCAGCCAATCAGACGGGTGTGTCACTCGTATAGAACAAATCCGCTCCAGAGCCAACATTCTATGAATTCGATTTATATATCTTTCACTTAGTACTCAGTTTCGCAATCTTCAAATCCACCCCACCCGCATTTCAATTTTAACCCGCATCCGATTAAGAGTTCACTCTCAATACAGGACTGCCTGCCGTTTTCGATTTCTGGGTCAGCACTGCGGCGAACAGAAGTCCCCCACTCCCCTATCCCCACCCCTTCACTGAATATGAACAAGTCATCTCAAGTGTACATCCATAAGCTTTCAATTTAGATCCAAGTCCACTTCAACGAACAAATAGCTCACTTCGGGTGCACGTTTAAAATGAAAATTAAACAATTTTCCCTGCGAATCCTTGTGAGGGCAGCAGTTTTACTTAATTCAATGGAATTTCGATAAGGACAGCAACAGCAGAATGCAGATGTTGCTTGAATGTCCTTTCGACTGACACAGTTTCCTAAGTCTGAACAAAGCGATGGGTTGCCGAAGTGTGGTGAGAGAAACACGATCTCTCTGTTCTCTTGTTCCGAACGTCACTCATGGGCAACTGTTGTTTTTCGATTTGTGTCCTCATCCTCGTCCTGTAAACACCTGGCATAGATATGACACGACAATCAATATCTGCAAAATAGCACCGCCCTTACACTGACACTCCACTTAGGCACGTTTGAGAAATTTCGCATACGATGGGCCTCCAATAAGGAGTTGGGTGGACATCAGCAGGGGCGCACAAAACGAATGGAAAAACGTAAAACTTGAGACGTACCTGCATTCACACCCATTCGCAACCTTTTTTCATGCCATTTATCTGCACACACAACGGAAGATGTCACCTGAAGTTTGTAGGCCAAGACAATAGAGGCCGAGGGGATTCGGGACCGACTCTAGAGTACCCAGCACACAATGGAGAGTCAATTATTTATCCATAATCCAGCAGATGTTGGTGTCCGGTAAATTTATCACAGCAAATCGGTAGAGCGTCCTGCTCAGGACGAGGATAAACTTTCGCCCTGTGTATGTATACGCAACTGTGTGTGGGTGTGCTTTTGTTTGAATGGAACATTGATAGGGGAAATTTTTGGTGAACCGTAAGTTTGAAGGAATCTATAGTAAGCAATCAGCATTTCCCGGGAAATTATTCATAATGATCCTCTTTCAGGGGGGGGGGTTTATTTGGGGTGGGTGTCAGGGATGGAACGAGAGCGAAAGTTCACATTCGAATGCATTGTGGTGAAAGGGAATATAGTTCCTCCTCAATTTAGGTTTGGGTCTGAATGCCAATCGAAGCGGAAGATGGATACCCTGCGTATCTCTCATTTCGGGATTGGACAATGGTTTCATTTTATGGATACTTTCATAATTTTACGATCCACTGAACACTGAACTCTGCGGTCATGAGTTATATTAAATGGCCAAACTTAGCCGACTCGTCCTTTAAGGATCTGTTTTTTTTTCTTCTCATTTGGATGGATTTTGGCGATAGAGTATTTCGCTTGAAATTGTATACTTTTGTTGGGGGACTTACGTAAGTGTACGTAACTGGATAAGGTGGCAATTTGAGGGTTAGCCGATGGCTTAATGCGAGCCAGGACGAAGTGACTGGATTGAGTTACAGGCCGACAGGCCGTAGACACTCAAATACAAATCATATCAAATTTTCTCTCTCACGCGCACACACGCCCGCACGCAGTGTTTGAGGTAATGGAGGGGAAAAGCTTTTAGGCAGTCGGCTTCAATTAGAGTTTGCGGTTACAGTCAAGTCTGAGAGCGAATTCAATACTCGGCAGATGACGTACTTACAAATGAATCGACAAGACAGCAAATATTCGCTGTTGACAGACCATAGGGAACAGTGATTTGAAACTATACGAAGAGGTTCCTTTTGCACGAATATTGCCAAAGGTAGGGGAGACGTAGTGTGGTTTTGAGATGTGTTTCAATATCATAGGTATGGGAAATGCTGAATAGACACTATTAGAGCAACAATTTGTCAAAAAATGTGACTAACTTCGTATGAAGTATTTTCAGGAGGTTTACGCAGCACAGTATAGGTGCATAAGTGGCATACACCAGTGTGCCTACCTTGTGAAGGTATAGGCGGTACAGGTCTTCTCTTTGTATTTTGTACGGAACAAACAACTTTCAAGTTTTCCAATTCCTCGGTGCCTCCACATATATGACCACTTGGAGTTAATATTAGACCGTAGGTTCCATGCATTTGTGAAATCGTGCCAAAATTTTAAATGTTACAGTACCTACTGTCTAAAAGGTGGTATCCAGTGGGTCATGCGAGATCTTACTTCCTCTTGCTTCAATGCACGGATTTAACTCCATTTTATAAATTAAAAAAATTCTTCTTCTTCTTGCGGCGGTCCGGGGTGGACCTGGGCGCCGCCTTATCCTGGGCCGTCCTCTGTTGCGTTGTCCCAATGGCTCATATTCGAAGACTTTTCGGGCCGGAGCAGTGGTGTCCTCTGCGCTCTACATGGCCTAGCCATCTTAAGCGGTGTATCCGAAGACGCTTGACTAGGCGCATGTCGCTTTACAGCCTAAAGAGATTGTCGTTAAATCTTTTTCTTCAGATGCCAATCGCACTCAGAACAATATCAGCCTAAAAAATGAGACTCTTTCTTCCCTAGGCGTTTTTTCATCTTCTTAGAGAACAAATCATTTGCTCAATAGCCCCTTATTAGTATCTTTAGATACCCTCCTACACTATAATCCTGCTTCAAATCGCAAACGTCTGATTTTTGTAGAACCCGGCTTTGAAGTAGCTTGTAGTAGCTGGTAGGCATGGAAACTGTGCTCCCACACGAAGCTCCTACCGTTCATGGTATGGTGGTATTGTCCATTTTTTAGGGATTTCTCTTTTATACTTCCAAAAACTTTCGTTTGTAAATTACGTCGTTTAGTCTATCATAAGCTTATGGATCTTAATTTAATGCAATTAACGCATCTGTGGCCGGCTGCAGTATACAGTCAGTTTGTATTCAAGCTTCAAATTAAGAAATAAATTACAGAAATTAAATATTGTTCTGAACCGTTTGGACTTAAACAGTTTCATTGGCTTCGAAAATGGTAAAACATCAACATTCATTGAAGAATTTCGAGACATCACAGATTTCACAAATGCGTCTAAAGTTCGGTAGATTATTCGCCTAGACACTGCTCTCTAAGTAGCTCCATATACAAAATTCTGTCAACCGCCAAAATATAGCAGCAGCATATGAGGTTGAGATACACTGCACTGGAACACTCCGACTCACAAGCTGATCCATTGTACCCAGTAACCATCGTTTACTGTAGTTTTCTATTTTTTCCCAAGAAAGACCAGCAGGCGCTTCTGTGATAAAGAGCTTAAGTTTTCAGCTCCCAAGGCGAGACATTGACAGAGAAAGTGCTCTGAAGTGTCTTCAGCTTCGGCACAGGCATCGCAGAGGGTGTCTTCACTAAGCCCAAGTAGACTTAGGAGCTTAGCGAAGGAAAAGTGTCCCATTTGTACGTCGACAAGTCTCTCTTTTCTGTCCAAAGATAACAGCAAAGTCAGAAACTATTTGATGAACTCATAAGAAGTTCTGCCATAATCTTAAAACGACTGCAAAAAAAGCGGTTATCATTCGACCACATCGCTCTGAACGATGATATACGCCATCACTGGGGTTCTGTTTTCTGTCTGCTCGTTGAAAGGGATGTTCATTGCAAAATCAACGTAGGTCTTAACAAGGGTTACAATTCAATTAATCAATTAATTAATATGTCAAAAACGCTAAAAATGCCTTTGTGCCCCCCCCCACATTTGAGTACAACGCTTCTAAGGGCTTTTTCAATAAGGACTTAAGAACTTTTTTTATATAAAATGCAAACCATAAGAGACGTTTCAAAAATGTTATTATCGACTTGAATTTAAAAAAAAAAAACATTTATGAATGGAACTCGACTTAGTTCATATGGCTACTGCCGGCATGTTTGCAGCGGTCGACTCATTGAACCTAAGGGGCCGGTCTTTCGCGTTAAATTTTGGCTGTTAGCTCGTCAAACGTCGTCTGTTTTTTGGCACAAGACACTGACTTAACGTAGCCCCAAAGAAAATAGTCAAGCGGCGTTAAATCACACGAATTAAGCGGCCAATTGACTAGTACATTTCTTGAGGTAACAAGATCACCATACTTACTCTTCAATAAATCGATTGTGACACCATCCTGTTGAAGCCACATATCGTCCAAATTCACATCTTCCAATTCTGGCCAAAAATAATCAGCACTCATGGCACAATAGCACTGAACAACGTGACGATTCTTATCTTCGACGAAAAAATCTTGTCCAATAACACCGTCCCAAACAGTTATTTTTTGTGGATGAAGTGGTGATTCCAAGCCAATAACGCATATTTTGTTTTGAGCCAAAAATGAGCTTCGTCACTGGAGATGATTTTGCGATCAAATTCATCATCATCTTGGCGCATCTTCTCCAGAGCCCAAGTGGAGAGCGTAAGTCGCTCCAAATGTTACATCGTCTTCAATTCTTCAGTCAGCTTAATCTTATTTGGGTGTGAATAAAGATCGCCATTATATGGTCTGAGCGATGCCCAATTCTTGAGAACTCCGTCCCGTTCACCCTTAAGCCTTTAAGTACATTTAAGCTTAGGGACTTGTTCTTCAGCACCGCACGAATATGGAAAGCTCTTCCCAGTCCAACTTTTCCCCCTCATTACAATCCATAAGCATTTAAAACCAATGGCCACCGGTACCACCTTTCCCTCTCTTCCCTTGTATCCTCACTTAAGGATACAATCCCTTTAGCGCGCGCCAATTATAAAAAAAAAATACCGATTTCGATCGTTTGCTGCGAACGCCTGAAGGGCAACGATATTTTTGACACATCGACACACCCGTTATCTCACTGACACAACAACATTACCGAACGAATATTTAGACTCAAATTTTTGCACTAAACTTCTTTTTGTCGGTCTACTAGGGTGAGAATTACGACCGAGAGTTGGAGTTAACGCAGTCACCGACTCCGAATTTCGGCAGAAAATTGTTATAATATGCAGACGTTGCTTGTTCGTGTACTTTTCCATGATGAAAATGCTGAGTTTTCTGATTGAAATCACAGTAACAGTTGGATGATCAGTGAAAGAGTGCGTTCACAAATTAAATACGAAGTGCTCAAGTTCTTATTGAAAAACCATTTGGTGCTCCAAAAACATTTCTATGGAATCCGAATTTCTAACTTTGTCGACTCTGTTGAACACAGACCGAATGTCTCATCTGAATTCACTTGGATTGCCTCTCAGTTTTTGTCCCTTCTTTCGGACAAGTTCTTTAGCACGAATTTGGAAAATCAGAACCCACAGGCGTTTGTGAACAATGTGCGTAGGTAACTTCTCATATCCCACTCCTCTCCATTTTCTGCCTTGAATCCTTTCTCTCTCAATCCCTTTAGCACGCAGCAATTATAAAGAAAATCGTATGCCTTGCTAACCACTCTCTCAGCAGGAAACCCTTCAGTTGTATAATCTTGATTTTTATTTAGGATACATTTCAATTGTTTGAACGTCTACGTGCGTGATATGTTCTTCTAAGTTGTGTGGCTATGGCTGCTCCCTGAACCTCTCTTTCCGTAACTTTGTTAGTTCCCACATAAAGTTGTTAACGAATTTGCTGCGGCATGCACAGACCAACCCATCTCACTCAATAGTTCACCGCAGATGCGTATTTCGATTAAAACAGATCAAAAGATGCGAAGCTGTATCTACTCTTTGTTGAAACAGTCTGCATGCGAATCGGCTCGTACGTATCTGTATCGTTCCATTGAATTAATTAAAAAGTTTTCTTCTCCTTACCCTCAACGCATGGAGAACTTTCTGAATCTTTTCACTGTTCACCGAGAAGAGTGTATACAGCTAAAGGATGTCCCGAGCCCCCTTTAACCAAATGACCTTTCATAAACTTTTCTCTCTCTCTCTCTTCCCTCTTCATCCAGCTCGCACTTCGTCTCTAAAAACAGCAACAGCAAAAAAAAAAAAGAAAAGATACTTCTCAGAAGGTAATAAATTCCCTTGCCAAGGTTTATGTGGGTTCCCTTTATGATTTATCCTCGTATTTGGTTGCGTTTCCCGACCACGAGATTCTCGTGCTTCTTTCTCTCTACAAAGTTTCTCATTTTTTGCCCAGTTGCTTTGTGCTAACGCACACATACGCAGGCGCTTGCTTTTTCGGCGCGCGGTTGTGCGGTCAGGATCGAAAACGAGTGATGAAACCTCTTTCCACATCAAATTCAAAGATATTTATTTTCTGGAGTGAAGGGAGTGAGTTCCCAAATCACTTGCTCGGCAGGGGGGGAGGGGGCTAGCTTTGCCCGAGTCGCAGGCAATTCCAGTGCCCATGTGGACACTGCTCTGGGGACACAGAAGAATAGAGAATTATTACGGAACATTTATCGGCCATTGTTGAGGGTGCGCGGCACGGGTTGATGTTGAAAACTTTGCCCGTCCTTGTAATGAAAAGCAAAGATCCTGGGGGATCGGAGAAGACAATGCTCCTTTATCGCTCCAGAAAATGAGCCCACATGCGCGCTCACATACATGCGTTGAAGGAGAATCAGCATCCCCCAGCGCCCCCACTCCTTCCAAGCACTGTTTGCTTACATTCTATCAGACATTCGAACAGTTAATTTCCCCCCGGAGCTGGGAATTTATCGAAAACTATTTTTCAAAGCCGGAAGAGTATCTTGGGAGCATGTGGAAAATTGCGTGCAATTATCCTGAAAAACTTTCCACACACAGGCAGCCCCTTAATGGAACAAGGAAAGATAACGAGCCAACGGCCGCCCATAGTAGGCGGAGAAGCCGACGACGTGTATCCAAAAGAAAAGTTCTCAATTTAAAACAAATGTGTGTGTGGGGAATACGCCATCACCAGTCTTGGTGCTAGGACAGTCCACATGCGATTCCCTCTTCGTCCTGAGCTGCACACGTGTGTGTAGCCGTCGGTCGACTAACGCCGATGTGTAATTTAAATTAATTGAATACAATGCTAATTGAGTTTTACGCCACTGGGGAGGTCGGGCGACTTTAAAGCCATTAATCATACGTATCGGGTGACAGGACGGGCGCATGGGCGCATGGGTGCACATGTCGCCGCCGCCATTCAGCACGGCACGGAATAGATGGCTGACCTCCGTGCCACCTACTAATTATGAGTCATTTGTTTCGTTTCGTTAATTGATGGAAACTCATCAATAAGGCATGGGGGAGTGGCGCTGGGGTGTTAATATGTGGCCTGCAAACAGTGACAATATATTAGGTGAGAAAAACAATAATCCACCGCCCTCTGGAGGGTGAATTAATGCGAATGAATGGTTAAGTTTGGAGTAGGCGGCACACGCACAGTATCTGGCTAGAATTTGAATTGCCACACGGACCCAACGAAGCGGAGTCCTGTCTCGACAAAGAGAGGGTTAACAGTCCCCTTCAAAGCTCATGATTTAAGGATGTCTGAGTGCTGGATTATGATGTCTTTTTTTTTCTTTTGCCATGTGTTGGACGTGTTGGGTTCGTCAATTTTTGTTTTCTCAATTCTTGTGTATTTTCGCCAAAGTAGGGGCCAATTTAGCCACAACAAATGTGAGCGCAACATCTTCTATTAAGCACATTAGGGACGGGCATGGAGTTAATTCGTTTGTACATTTCAAGACTTACGTGCGAGGGTGTGAAGGACACTTCATACAATGGAATTATTTACTACTACTGTACATTCAAGGGGATTGGGGTAGCAAATCTTTTGAAAATTCCATGTTGTGTAAGTTATGTCTGGCTTGAGAAGAATGATCGAAGGAGATTGAAAGTGGACGAGCTCCAGCTACACTCGCACATAGAAGGTTTCGTTTTTTAATTTGGTAAAATTTTCATGCAGAGTATGCAATTGGGATTACAGTCTGCATCTCAGGTCACATTGTTTTGCACATTTTCTACCGCTTTTCGAATATGTTTCAATATGCATGTTCATATGCACACACAGGTACGTGTATGCCTATCTTGCACGCACATCATAGTCCTTATCCGCCACAAGCACCTCCACCATACCCTTGCTAAAGCACCCATGAAGTGAAACCACACCTCATTCTAATTGCATATTCAGTTTCTGTTTATAAGTGATCTCAAAGGGCTTTTCAAAACTTCGTTTTTAGATTTTCAGAATTTGGATGGTGTCTTACCGTTTCTGCCCAATTTCTAGAAAACTATTTGGACCGGAATGCACGCAGCTGTATTCATACTTACTGAACATAGCTATTTCTGATTTCTTTAGATTTTTGGGTGCAAGTATATTGATGTTTGTGGGGGCAATATTTTCTCAACTGTCATAAATTTTGTTTGTGCAAACGTAACCATAAAAATGCAATTGCCAAATCGGTCCAGCCGCTTCCAAGTTAAGAAAATATTGATGCAATTAAAGCCGCATGGGCGTACATTTTATCTCACCTCTAAAAAAACTGAAAACACAGACAACTTTAGAAAGTGTAAAAACGTCGTCCTTTATTTGGAAAAATCAAGTTTTTGCGTGGTTTTGTGTTTGACATTGACGACATTTTTTCTTTCTTGTCGTTCGTTCAGTGTCACAAAATATAGTTTTGAAAGGCTTAAGACCTTTCAGCAACATAGTTTAAAGAATCGAAATGCAAGAATTCAGAAGAAAAAAAAGTTGTCTGCCAAATTTTTGTCTTGACATCTGACTTATCTGACTGACTGAGAACAAACACATTCGTCTACTGCTAGAGATCTATGAAGTGAAATTCCTGAGACAGTAAGGTAAACGCTGAAGCTAGAAAAGATTATGTTAATTTGGTAGGTTCCTTTGCGACATTCGTTGTTTTTGAATGGAGCAGCATGTATTCTAAATATATGTACGATTTGGGTAGGGATGCAAAAACTAAACTTGGCTGTGTATAGCTTGTCTCTATGGGCGCTGTCATTCTTGGTCTTAAAACCGATCTGCTCTTCCTTCTTAGCTGCCTTTATCGATTCATATTCTCAGAAAGGAATCCGCTGTGCCTTTGTTGCTCGAATAATCTGGCAGAGAAAGTTTTGAAAAGTTGGAATTGGCTTTGGAGTACGATTCCATTGAAAATAATCATACATTTGATTCTCTTTCTCTTTTTGAAATGAACGACTTACCTCAACTGGGTCGTCCGCGTCTAAACCAAAAGAAATGTTGTATAAGTTCACGAAATCATACTGGAAGATCTGGAAGATCGACGACAAACTGTGAAATAAATTGTGAAGCTTTCTGGAGTGACATGGTGTTCAGGTCAGCTTATGCTTGACTTGTGGCATTCGCGAGTTTTTCAATGCGTAACACCTCTGCTGACACAGCCCTGTCTGTGAAATAATCTTGCACCAAAATTAAAGGACTTCCCCTACACCATACATTTTCCACTGCTATTCTTTAATTTTAGAAGATGTAAGAAAGAAAGGCAAAATCATAATTCATGGCATAATCCGTAGAGCGCAGTGTAAGTATTACAACCGAGACCACGAAGATGGGTTTAACTACAAGGGCAAGCCTAGACAGAACGTCACCATAGATAGATTTAGCTTACAAGTAGTCAAAGCCTTCCTTCCTATGAACCGGTATAAATTCAGAAAAGTGCTGCAAGCAAACGGAGAGTTACACTGACCATTTGTTGCTTCTTGAAGCGAAGAAAATAATTGATAACCCCTCTCAGAAAATCAAAGTAGCCACTCTGCAAAACATAAATCATCTCAATCCCACCTAACTTCCTTATGACAAATGAAGTAAATTTCGATACCATCCGCATAGATAGTGCGTGGACAAGAAGAAAGAAATGTAGGAGCTGAACATCGATTTCGACTCTGACAGAAGATTAAGGATTCAACAATCCCAATGATTAACTCGATGTAAAGCATATGCAAACCTTCGCTCCAGGTCGGACAAGCTCCAAATCTATCCTCGAGAGAGAAAGATTACAAGTCAGGTGGCGAATGCATGTGGAAAAGGACCTCAATCAACTATGCTGGACCTTGATAGATAAAGATCAAGCTGGCTCGAGACGCTTGTTGGTTGAAGCCCAGGTTCAGTCCCTGACTTAAATAAGTAAAATTCTTTCACCTCCATTCATGTAGAACCATGCTTCACTGCTCGACCTTAAGTCCTTTCATCATCCACACATCATCATAGGACATTACCGCGACCTCAGAATAAACTATGATCCCCGCGGATTGAATGAAAATGTCAAGTCAAACTCATGCCTCTCAGACATGCCATTCATAATGAATAACAATTTATTTTTGCCTAAAACTGTGCAATTTCCGATTTCAGTCCACTTGACTGTTGCGTGATGCCGCAAATTTTGCTTCGCCAACGTTCCTCAGCACAAACTATGGACAACATGACCTAAGCGATTTTCGAAGATTTATTGTAGTTTAGCGTGCCTATAGCCATTTTGAAATTTCAGTGATTGTCTCAAATGTTTTAATTTTTTCGATTTCGTCATTATTTTGTGAGGTTCTTGCAATCTCAAGATAAAATTTTGAAGCTTGGCTGCCGGAGCTTTTACAACTTCATTGCAGACTATGCGTGAAATCCTTGCTCTCCATTGACTGTACTGTTCCCCCACACCAACTGATTTCTTCGAGTGCCTTCCAACATTCAAGAGGTTTTTCTCCCCTTGCATGAAATGTGAAACTTTGGACACATCTCTTCAAGGACGAAGTCATGCAAATCACATAGTCTTCAGAAGTGTTACTTTTGCAAGGATATTCAACAGCACCTCTCACGCAGAAACTCCTTACGCGATCCACGCAGCGTGTCATGAGGAAGGGCAATTATTTTCGATCTTCAGAGCGTGTTATGCAAAAAATAACATCAAGGATAGCTGCAGACTCTCCACTCAAACAGAAACTCTCACTCGCTGCGAATATCAACTAGGGCATGTTTCACAATCGCCTTGCATGAGATACGAATCATCACGAATACGCACTCGTACGATTCTCCATGACCCGTGTTCTGTAAATCTTGAAAATAAAACATTCGTACGACCTCGGAAATACTTCACGAATGACTGACTATCAGGACTCCACAAGGACTATAATTACATTTAATCATTTAACAAGTGAGTTTTATGAAACCGTGTCAGCTTTGAGTGGCCGCCTCAGAGCTTGTTCTTGCCTCGCATCTCCTTCGCGACGCGGACCGGATGGGCCCTTAGGTGATGTAATTTTCACATAATTTTCCATGTGGATGAATAAGAAAATTTAATTTTCCTTTGCGGTCGATGAAGGGGTCGCTCATGACGTACGCAGAGCGAAATCCATGCAGGGCCACCGCGTGCAACTGACAGACAGACTGTGACTCACACCCTTGTGCAACCCTTAACGGCGCCCACTGCGAGTGGATAGATAAATTGAATTTATTTTTATTCATTTTTAATTAAACGTAATTAAAAATATTGCCCACTCAGGGGGGATGTAAGCAAACTTCGGTGAGTGACGATGGCGGTGGTGGGGCGGCCCAACTTGTGGGTATATTTTAATTACATTATTCCGAGCGGTGAGCACTCCGACGGGGATATCTGCTATCTGGTAGATGATCTCCTCTCCAGTTCATGTTTGTGCTCGACGTGGATAGTGTGTGACTACACAACCCTTGTGTGGGGTCGTGGGGTGGCCGCGCCAATTTATGATGAACACACTTTGAGCATTTTTTTTCCATTGTTCTCGCTGATTAATATCGAAATGCTGAACAAACAAAATACATTTGGTGGCTGGGAAAGTTTGCACAGCAAATGGGTGGATGTTTGCGCTTTTGTGAGTTGAGTCCAACCGCTCTGTAATACTGTACAACTGATGCCATCAAGTATAAATTACAATTTGTTTAATTGGGAAACTGATGCACTGTGCAAATACCACGTGACCAGACACTGCAGTGAAAAATAGTTGAACGAACGCCTGGTTTGGCTGCCGGTCGATAGTGGCAAGTGCATTTTGGAAAGGATTTGTTGGGAAAACCGATTCGATTTGCCGAAATTTGATTTGTTGAACAGAGAGCGCTGAAAGAGCCCTGAATTTCGACGGTCATGTTGCAGATAGAGTTTTTTTCTAGTCGACTGGTGAAGGAAAACGTTCTTTCAGACCTTGAAGTTTAATTAAATGTTCAACAAGTCTGTTTGGTTTTCAGCAGACCTTTTTCTACGAGAATTAAGCCTCAAGAATCAAGCCTTTTATGTGTAAATTCGAAGATTTTAACAGGAATAGGCGTTGCACTGTTCACTCAGACTACCTGATTGGTGGAGTATCTTTCAAATGGAGGTCCTGGCAGTGAATGGTATCAAAGTTAAAAATACCACTAGTAGATATGATGGCCATTCTAATTGACCACCAGACGCCTGTTAAGGCAGTTTCTAATATAAAATCACGTCACAGCCGGTCGATCGAGTGGTTGCGAATATCTGAAGGCACTTGGCTCACAGTATGCGATTTACCTATGTTGGGTTCCTGGACACAGGCACATATTTGTCAATTAAGGAGCTAATAGTCCTGCGAAAGAATGAGTTGACATTGATCCAACGCTGTTACTGAAAAAATTTTAAAGTCGCTATGGGTGGTCTGCCAAGAAAAGCAGAGAGAACCGGAGACGCCTCCTAGCCACTTGTGTGATAGAATTAAGTGACTCCGGTACTTTTGAGGTTAGTTGGAGTTCTCGTGTGTTACAATATCATGAAAATAGAAAGAGTCTCATCAATGACTAGGTACTTTGGGCAGAGGGTGTGGCGATGACGAGAAACAAAAGGATACTTCTCATTCATTACATCTGCACCTATCCGAGTCTTAAACCTTTAGGAAAGTTATATTTTTACGAACTAAAGGACATTACAGAAAATTTAGCTCTATTTGCAATTCTTTGACGGTTTTTGTTGTGACACCAATTCTTTGGACTTAGAGGAATGGATTGAATCCTTATATCGTGTAAGAATTTGCACCCTAGTGACCAGTTGTCTTCAGTCTTTGACATCATCAGATTTCTCTGTATTTGTCTTCTGTAATCAATGGACACTCTCCAGAAATATAGCATCATAGCACACAACTAAAACACCACCACCGTGTATAACCGTTCTTACTGAGTCCCTTTCCTTCTGGGCCACGACAGAACTAATGTACGAAAGCCGAAGCTTCGAACGTCTTGTGTCCTTAATATTGGCCACTAAAAATTGGTTGGTCGCTGTGGTTCAATATCATATTGAATGGTTGGCTCAGATCCGATTTCTTGCGTTTAAGTCCCTGCTTGTAAAGGGTTCTTCCAATAAGGACTTGATTTTTTTTTTTCTTAGTAAGACGTAAACCATTTGAGATATTAAAGTACAATTAAAACATTTGTGAATAGAACTCGACTTCGTTCAAATGGTCACCGCGGGCACGTTTGCAGCAATCGATTCGTTGGAACCAGTTTTCAAAGTTTCGGCCAAAAAATTTTGCCGAAACGGCCGCTACTTCTCGTTCATTGTTGGCTCTGAGCTCTTCAAACGCCATCGACTTGATAGCTAAAACTAATAAATTAACGTAGCTCTACAGAAAATAGACAGGCGGCGTTAAATCACACGAATGAGGTGGCCAATCGATTGGCCTTTTTCTTGAGATAACACGATCACCATACTTACTCTTCAATAAATCAATTGTGACACCATCCGGTTGAAGCCACATGTCACTCATGGCACTCATGGCACAATAACACTGATCATTCCCAGCAACGTAACGATACTTATCGTCGACAAAAAAATATTGTCTAATAAGATCATCCCAAACAGTTACTTATGTGGATGAAGTGGTGATTCATGAAGCAAATGTGGATTTTCACTCGATCAATAATGCACATTGCACTTATTGTCGAACCCATTGAGCCCAAAATGAGCTCCGTCACTGGAGATGAAATTCATCATCTTGGCGCATATTCTCCAGAGCCCAAGTGGAGAAAGTAAGTCGCTTGAAATGGTACATCGTCTTCAATTCTTGAGTCAGCTTAATATTATATGGTTGTGAATCAAGATCGCCATTATGTGGTCTAAACGATGCCCAATTCTTGAGAACTCCGTCGAATGCCCACCCGTTCACCCTTAAGCCCTTAAGTACATTTAAGTTTAGAGACTTGTTCTTCGGCACCGCACGAATATAGAATACTCTTCACAGCCCAACTTTTCCTCCTCAATACAATCCATAGGCATTTTAATCAATGGGCACCTGTATCTCCTTTCCCTCTCTTCCTCTGTACCTTCGGCCCGTGATGTGCCTTAATTCCGGTCTCTTAAGGGAACAAAACAATCCCTTTAGCGCGCGCCAATCATAAAAAAAAATCGATCGTTTGCTAAAGACGCCTGAAGTGTAGCGATATTTTTGACACATCGATTAACCCGTTGTCTCACTGACACAACACCATCACACAACGAATACGAAAACTCAAATTTTTGCACAAAAAGAATTTGTCTGTCTACTAGGGCTAGAATTACGATGAAAGTTGGAGTTGACCGATTTCGAAATTCGGTAGAAAATCTGTATAATTTGCAAAGGTTGCTCGTTCGTGTACTTTACCATGATGAAAATGTTGAGTTTACTGACTGCATTGACAGTTACAGTTAGGCATTTAATGAAAGAGTGTGTTCACAAATTAAATTCAAAGATGTAAAGTCCCTGTTTATAAACATTTATAATTCCAAAGAAATGAAACTTAATTTTCTTAAGTTGTCGCTAAAGTCCGTGGAGGATCTGGACATCCAACCAACCAACATTTCTCTCCAGCTGACACAAGCTGTCACCAGCTACCTCTAACTTCCGACAATAAGCTCGTTGAGGTCTTTTCCCACTAGCGTGCGCCATCTTGGACGAAGTCGTCCCTTTTCTGTTGTTCTAATCGCTTGGATTCGTGTACTTTTTGCGATGAAGCTTTGATGTTCATACGTTTCACATGGATTAGCCATCCAAAGTGTTATATCGGCAGACGCTAGCCTGAGAGCGTTTTGCGGGGAAGCCTTGTAGGGTTCGTCCTTTAATCTTCTCCTCTAACAGCCATCAACGCCAATAAGAGAACAAATTGCCTTCCTCATCTGGTCTTTAACAACAATCACATATCTGCGCAATAAAGCAGGACTGGGATGATTAAGGAGCTGTACAATTCCACAATTTCCTTGATTTTCGTTCAACTCAATGCTTCAGCTGTCCTTTGGGATATCTTGAAAGTATAAGTCTTGGCCGCAATGGCTTAGAGGACAAGTTCTGAACATGCATGTTTGACGGCGCAATCTATTTCAGGTTGGTATCCGCGGTTTCTGTCAATGAAAAATTCCGCAAATCTCTAATTTTGGAGTCGACCCTCTTCCCGTAAGAGAACATTCATTTGCTGTAGAAGTTGCTCCCTTTGCCCGTGTGGGATGCAGTATTCAATTAGCGGCAAAAGTCTCATCTGTTTTAAGAGATTTGTTAAACTCGCGTTTGCATCGATGGATTTTCACCAAGTGGATGACATAATGTCCTGGTTGATGAACCCAAATCGGATACCTTCCAAATGCGGGGCAGACGCCCTTCCGTACCTTGCCACATCTTGTGGAATTTATTTTCCCTCGGAACCATATGAATACAAATGTTCTTCTCCTTCTAATCCACTCTCTCATGTCCCACATACAAGTGAAAAAATATATTTTTCGCTTCCTCAAGAAAACAAAAAAAACACCCCCAACACGTTTGGAAGTGACCCAGTTCACGGCCTCTTTTTTGGCAAACACAATCCCCAGTTAAGCGCTTCTTCTCCGAGACAAGCCGCCCATTCACGGGCACTCCGGCCAGGAACGATTCTTTCTCCCACAGTCATGCACTTCCAGCAGTTGACCTGAAATTCCGAAACGGTGTGCATTTCCTATGGGGTCACGTGGAGACATAGGAAAACTAATGCAGAGCGTGGATCCTTTCGAAAACTAAAAAAAAAAAACAAAATTTCATTCTGTTCGTCGCCCCATCGCTCGCTCGCGTGTCAGATGTGGTATATTCCATCAAAGCTTCTCAACTGCAGTCCGGATTGAGAGGTTCCCCTCGTTTAATATGATTTCAAAGGACTCGGTCCCTCGCTCGGAGAAGGAGCTCATTAAAACTTATGAATTTGCGGGCAATAGTCGCCCAACAACGACGGTAGAGATAATGAACCCGTCACCCTTCGAAACCTCAAATCCACCGTCCACAACATGGATACTTAGTTTTTTCTTTCTTCCCTGTTTCATTCACGTCAAGTGTCACAGACACACGGAAGCACTTGGGGTGGCGTGTAGGGGCTTAGAATGAATTATCCATACTTTCCTGGAGTAGGTGGGTGGCGCCGGGCGCAGGTATCCGGATAACCGCATTCGCATGATCCTTTTTTCGTAATTAGCCCTGCCATCTCCACGAAATCCAACGGTGGGGGATGCCAAATATCTGCACACAACGAGATTAGAAACCGTTCGGTTGGCAGCGGAGAGACGTGGAAAGGTAAGATCCAATTTTATGAATTTTAAGGTATCCACAGAGACAATGGCAACAGCATTGAACACGTCAGGGGCGGTACCGAGCAACGCCGCCGGCCCTAGGGGTGAGAAGCCAAGACGATGTTGCGAAGGATGTTGGATTTCATTTGAAACTTAAGATGGTTTATCTCCTAACCAAATCTGGATTTTATTGTATCTCCACAGTCGAATGCTGATGGCGTACAAAAAAGAATAAAGAAGTAATTGCGGTTGAGTGTCTGTGTGTTGGAGCTACAGTCCCATTTCTTTAATAAGGTTTCCCTTACACACACAATGCCATGCCATGACATTTGAATGTTTAAGCACCGGATTACGCAGCAAAGTCACAAGGGTTCAGTTTCGAAAATATGAATATCGGTAATCCGACGGCTTAGATACACTCCCAGACTCGTGGTTTCGTAAGTCATTTCGGATGAAAGGAAAATATTGAAATAAACATAAGTATCGTCTTTCGTGACGTGAATACACTCAGCGGCTGCTTCTGCACAGACCGAGTGAGCATGTGAGTTGCAGCTGAAAGTATTATTCCATCGTTATACTCGTGTCTGTGTCTTCTTCTATTCAATGCTTGGACAAACTAAATCCGAAGTTATTGACATAAAGTCTGCAGAAACACTGATACTCGTTAGTGGGGATAGTTGAGATGTTCGGGGTCTAGGGGTACAAAGTTTAAAACTGCAACATGGGGAGGTTGTAAATGAAATTACTTTTCCACTCGCTATCGGGTTTCGCACTCACGACGGTATTTGATTGCAGATGTGAGCAGGACGAAGTTTGATGAATTCAGTTTTTAGTCTTAACAAAAATAGAAGCTTCAAGTTTGATGTAGAAGTGTTGGCCATCTGCATATTTCGAGTACTCGCTATTCATTGTGAAAAGGAAGAGAAACTTATCTGAAATGATTGTGTGCAGTATGTGGGCTGAGTTCGAGTTTTAATTGTAATTGAATTTAAATACGAGACGACCGAAAAACGCATCTATACGGCCGTTACTACATGAATGCTGTCAAGGAAAATATATTGGGGCTACAAATTAATGCTTACCTCACCCGCCTCACTCTCCAGACCTTGCTCCTTCCGACTACTGGCTGTTTCGATCTGGGGGGTTACCGGTTCGGGTCTTTTAAAGAAATCGAAGAAGCCTCTAGAAAAGTTAGGCGTTCAATCATTAGTCTTGTTTTCCTTGATGTTTTTTTTGGAGAGAAGCTTAAACCACGAACTGTGAGGCCTAGTCAGGCATGTAGGGATTGAACGATTAAGGCCACAAATCACCTCACGAATACGATGGTGCACGTAAGTAGAAAAGGACCTTAACTCAACTTGGTGTTCGAAATTAGAAGCATCGGGCTAAAGATTGTGTCAGCTGGACAGGCTTGTTGATTGAGAGACCAGATCCAACCCCGAGCGTAGTGCCATGGAAAGAAGAAAGAAGAAGAAAGAAGAAAAAGGAGAGAAAGAAGACGAAAAATACTATCAAAATAATGTCTTTGTGCATCGTATAGTTAAATTTTCAAGGATCAACCTTAGTCAACGACTTTAAGGGTAGTTAATGGAAACCCCAAAAAATCAGTTAGAAGAAGTTGCCAATATTTTGAGAAACAACAGTATTACAGAAATTTACCAATTTCCTGCACAAAGGAGGCAGCAAAGACCAATGCATTCCGGGTTCAATTATGTCCGATGTTGGATTCATCTCGCGTATCTTCACTGATGCATCGAAGACAGAAAACTGCACAGGATCGGGCACTAAACACCGGTTCGGACTGCTTTTTTTGGATGCCCTCAGGGGTGTGATAATCTTCACAAAGATTCAAATAGCCTGGTACACCAGCATGCACGATCCCTAACCCGCAGTACTCGTTTACAGGATAACGCCTAATCCTGTGCACACTTCTGCCAATTTCCCCGCTGAACTTCCGTTAGTTATTACCATTCGGGGCTGGTAAGCACTTATTATTCAAGGAGGCGGCATCATCTGTCCTTCTTTGTGCTTCGGCTTACCGTAGGTGTTCTTGATCAGCTTTCACGAAGTAGTATATCTCTCCCCAATTACTGTCTGATTTTGTCATCCAGTAAACAGCGTTTTCTGGAGTTTAAAGATTTATAAACTGCCTTTGTTCTGTGAAGCGACAAAAGAGAAAGACTGCAATGCTTCGCATCCTCTTCCACATCTGGGCATTTCGGGCAAAGGCGCTAGCTATCACGTTCACATATGTGAAGATATTTACGATGCCCTCTTTGGTGGAACAGAAACTGCGTAATGTGCAGTTTCCGAACGGTCATGATATCCACGTAAGGATGTCGGGTGTGATTGCATTTGTCCACCACTACCTTTTGTGGAGTTGCTCCATCAGTTACGTAATTTTTTATTTTTTTTACTGTTTTTCTACTCCATTGCTGGCGGTCTGTTGTTCGTTTGTGGAACACCCTCCTCAGCTCGACATCAGCTATAATGTCAAGCATCACACGAGATTCTCCTAAAACCGAATATTACTTGTATTACGCAGAACCTATAACAGGATGTCAGCAGCTTTCTATTTGCCCCGACTTACAGAGCTTCCGCCCAGATCGGAGTAGCCTATAGAAGAACTGAACAGACTACTCGTGACGGTAGTACCCTTCGCTCATAACCAGGACCTACGCAGCGCTCCTTGCGTCGACGGTCCCTTATTGCTTGCGTACTTGACGTGTGTTTCGTAGGACAGCCTTACATGGCTTCACTGACTTGGTAGGTGTCTGCCTACGCGGAAATCATTTTGTGATCAGCCAACTCCAATCCATATTTATCACTGCCGTATTTCTGGCACTCTCCACATCTGGTATGTGCTTGGCCACGGCTCATACGAGCTCATGCTTAGGATGAAATCTGGAAGACAAATTAACTGGCAAGGACTGCTTAAAATTCGACGACAGAAATGATTGACAATGTTATCCAGTCGCCTATTAGCTTAGCCAAAGGACTCATTCGCAGGTGAACATTGACACTAAAAACGCGCTTCAGAAGAGTGAATAATCATAGGGTGTCGCATTTAATAATTAGAACCCTTCGGGGAAGTCAGAAACTGCTACGGTCTTGTCCTTAATTTTTCTTTCAATCATCTAAATGCTTTAGAAAATAAATTTGACGGCAAGTTATCAAGACCATACCCATGTCTTAAGGTCTGAGTTTTCAAAAAGGTTGTTATGAACGGGTTCATTCAAAAAATAATCAATTCGCGCTCCTAAGCGAGTGCCTGAATATGCGATCTCAACTACATTCTTGTATCCTCATTCACATTCTGAGGGTCGAGAACGGCATTGGTCCCATAAGATTTGTTCGGTGTCCATCATGAAACCTTTGTCCGGTCGATGTCAACCGTGTGATGAGAACAGAGCAATAAAGAAAATCTGGAAAACGGACAAAAATGCAATTACACACGATGTCGGTAATCTTTGCATTCCACATACCCCTCCTACACAGAACTGGTATCACAAGGCGGACCTATAGAGAGAGCAAATTTCTTGTTTGTGCATTCGCGCAGGAAAGAGTGCGAGGGAAATAATTTTGAGAGAGAAAATATCTATAGCCTGGCAGACTGGTCAGTAGTTATTCCGTAGCTGCTGAGTGGTAGTCCATCTTGTGGGTTACATCACTACCAATGAGATGTAAGCTGTGTATTTCCTCATTGCTCTGAGCTGGTAGATACGCAGTGTGTTTCCACCCTACTTGGCGATAGTAATGTCTACCAAAAAAAGTGTAAGCTGTTCCTCTCAATTCTCATTCGGTAAGTAGGAAGTGCTTTCTCTACCTACTGGTCGCAATAAGTTAACTAGTGTCTTCAACCCTTCTTCGTCTTGTGGAGAGCTTTCCTTTTACACTTCAAAGTGCGTTTGAGATTTGCACAATTCACTGCCCCCAACTACCACCTACCTGCTAACAGTCCGTAAGACCATTATTCTTAAATTAGTGGTAAAGAAGCTAGGCTCTAGTCCTTGTGGACCGAAGTGCCACCAAATCTCATTTTCCTGGATGGAATATTTTTCGATAACGCTGTACCTCCCTCCCAGACCCGAAGTCTAATGAAGATATCCGATTAATGTGGATAAATCGTAATTAATTTGCTCCAAGAAGTCAATTATGTCGCCGCCCACGTGTTCAGTAATTTCTTCCTTCTTGAGAAGAGAAGCAAAAACAAAACGTACTCCAAATCGCTGTCAAGCTTGAACCGCAACAATCCATCAGCTTAATCCAAACAGCCACCGTCGGGAGACACAATTATTAATGTATCCACTGGCAGGATACACAACACCCACATTGATTTGTTTATTGGAAGGAACTGATTGAAAAATATTCACTTCCATTATGGGTCATTCATTTGTTCATATTTCATCCGGATAACCGGCCCGGGGGAGAGACACGTCAAAAGCGCCCAAGAGAAAACGACTCATTCCCCAGCCCCCGCCAACGTCCAATCATTCGCCACAATCGTACCGCATTTGGGCAAACGTTCCCTTTGATTGCAATAATTCAGAGGTGGAAGGCAGAGAAAAAGAAAAAGGACATGAGCTGAGAACTTGTCGCTCCGTGTCATGTATGCAGGCAGAGGCGGGCTTCCATTGTGCGTCGACGAAAGAAAAACCGAAATGAAACCGCCTTTCAAAACTCAGTCCATGTCCTCGATACGTGCAGAGACCGCAGGATAAATGACCAAAATGGTTCACCCACTTTGCACGCCCTCCTGCGTTGGCACTGCTTCGATGAAGTGAATTACGTTTTTTTTTTTTCGTATCCTTTTGGTCCTCACTGCCTTGTTCTGTGGTGAACGCGCCAACACATATCGTCCTTACACTGCTTCAACACCGTTCCTACACCCGACATTCGAACAGCGACAAGCGTTGGCAAGATCTAAAAAGAAATGATGTATGGTGTGCATTCTAATCACGTTTTCTAATTTAGACGACTGCGCCCGATGCGATTAGAGAGGGAGCAGCAGCAGCAGAAGGACAGTTGTGGGTGATGGAGTGGCTGGCAGCTGGCCCTTCCCATGGTCCCTTGTCCTTGCTGGCTGTTCACATTTCTCTGTGCGAGAGGAGTGTATTAATTTATGCAATGAAAGAAAGAAAAAACCGAATCCCGTTGTGTAAGGATACATAAATGTTTTCCTCTCTTGTTTGGCTTTGGGTTCTTATTTCCCAGACATTGTTCGTCCTTTTTATGGCATATTTTTCGCAGAAATTTTTTCTCTTTCATCCGTGTCCTCTTCAGTCGGTTGAGCTAATAAAAAATCCACTTATCCAGCTCTCAAGTGGTTTATAATGCGGCAGGTGGATATTGTGTGTACGTGGTTGTAAAACATAGGGTAACTTAAGCGGTTCTCCACCTGATAGGGTAGAGAATTTGTCTAACGCGTTTTGCAGAAATATCAAGAGTAATTGCGTAAACGTGACTGTTGCAGGCCTGTGCTCTACGGACTGACAGAAGACGATGTGGCTGCAATATGAATGGTATCTGGGTCCATAAAACATGATTAGGGGTACGACATGTTTGCGGGAGTGTAAGGATCAGCGAAATATTGTGTACCGGTTGCAGGTGTTATCGGAGATTTATTCATTTGTACCACCACCGCGATTCTGTTCACATGGGTAGGGTTAACGTGTTCTTAAAAATGACAGGCGAATTTTTAAAAAAGTAAATTTTTTTGTGGTTAGCGTCACATCTCACATCACTTTTTTTAAATTTGAGAATTTTATCAGACGACTGCGTATTTGGTCAAGCGTTATCTTTCGTATTACACGATATACGGGTACGTCACAAACTCTAGACCGTGTTGTCTTCAGCTGAGGTGGAAGAACCAGAACCAGTTGACGTTAATTGTCAGAAATCTTTTGGAAGCATTCCAAGCAAAGGTGCAGAAGGCTCCTCTCCTCTAACATTTGATTGGTTAGGGAAATTAATTTTTTTAAGCAGAATGGTTAAGGTTGTCATTTTGTGAAGTTATAGCAACATGCGTACATTTCTGACCTGAAGCTTGTCAACCGTCAGAAGGGCAGAACTGGCATCCCCACACACCATTGAGATTTCTCCTTCGTGTCTTACGCCTTGTTAAATTTTGGAGAGTTGCGTTTGGTCAGTACCAAGACGGAAATCTATTCAATTTGTTTTTGTCCGATCATGAAACTTGGTTCAAGTTTAGCGTAACTGACGCGCTCTATGTACCTTGCTTAATCACTTTGCCTGATCATTTGTCTGACAACATTGAATTTCCTAATTTAGGCCATATTTCACTTTCCAACTTGGAGATAAAGCAGAATTCCAGAATTAGGCTTTATGTCACTTTTAAAATGGAAATAGAGCCAAACACTGCCTGGGCAATAACACTGAAAAAACAGCTCAAATTTTCATGAATAGGAATTGGGTGCATACTCTCGTCTGCCTTGGATTTATGATGGATGCGGATGTGACTTGTATCACAAATTTCCTTATACCCATGTTTCGGATCCGTTAAACGTCGCTACATGCCCCCCAATACTTGTGCCGCCCTAAGACTCTATCTGCTGTCAAAAAGGACGGTTGCAGCGTACTAAGTCTTAGTCACGAAGCTTGTTCACACTCTAATTCATTTTACATTTTCTACACCCATTTCTTTTTCACTTTCACATTTGATATTTGACCTCAAAATGTGGTTGCACAAAGCGCCATAACAACGACATGGATTTTTTCACAACTGAAAGTACAATAAAATTTCGCAATTTGGTCCTGTCAAAATATGAAATGACGTCAAAAAGTTTCGGCGCTTTTACTAGACACCGTTTGACAGCCTAACCATAATTATAATGGTGTTTGAAGACGAAACCATTAAAACCTTTACACTCCTACCCTATGTCGCGGTGAAAACGCAAGCAAAACGTTTCTTTCTCTTGATTGGGGTCGACATTTCATTTTTATGTTAAGTCTAGTTTCTGGGTAGAACATGCCATAAAGTTTAATTAAGTCAAGAGTGATGAACATAAATTTCTGAACAATACAACGCTAAAGTACTGATAAAATGTAATTACTGATGTCGTTAAATTTGAAGGAAAAATCACCAACACATAAGAGATATTCTTTTGGTCAGCAATACAGTAACAGCTATGGAAATTAGCAGAAATATTTGAAAGAAATCGATAAGCACCATAGCAATGAAACGAAAATAGAAGTAAATTGAAAAAGAAGTTGATTTGTGTCGACGGCGCAACAGTCCACAAGAGACCAGGGCCCAACTTGCTCAACAGCAACGATTGGAGGGGACTTACAGTTTAATGCCAACTCCACATGGTCAAGTATCACAGTGTTTTTAAAAGGCCACTTACAACCAAGGCCTACTGCGTCAAGGCATCAAACAATTCTCTGAAGGCTCTAGTAACCAAGCTATGGTTGATACTAAAATCTCAGCCTTAAGATGATTACCAGTAGTCTCACTACTCAAAAAGAAAATCCAAAAGAAAACCCCTAGTATGCACAGTAGCCTCTGTATTCCCAATACTTCTAGAAGCGTTCCTCCCACACACTTCCACCACATCCAATAGCCCCATAACTAGTATTTCAAAACAATTGTTTTTTTTCCAAAATGCTGTTCAAAGATTTACACTACTATTTGGTATAGCAGTCTGGTGGCCCAGACGAAGATGTGGCCACCTTTTATAATCAGCCGTTTGACAATTGACAACAAGACTCTGAGACACCATAAATGTCATCCTCAATGTATCTCCTGTAGACCTTGTTGATCGGAGTCTAGGAGCAAATACAACTCTCCTACGACTCTCCGGCTATTATCCTCGGATGAATGAATGGACATCATCATCTAAGAATCAGCACCCTTGAAGAATCTGAATGAAGATTACACAAGATTTTCAAGTCGCGCCATTGGACCATTGAACTGAGAGACTCTAAACCACTTGCGGATTCCATAACTTCTGTACAGATGGCTCCAAGATGATTGAGTGTGTAGGCAGCGGAATTTACTCCAAACCACAAATCGAGGATCAACTTGAGTGTGTAGACAGCGGAGTTTACTCCAAAACACAAGTCGAGGATCAACTCCAAGTCTACTCGAAGTGGTAGCGTATTTCGTAATGGCACTGTCGTGACTTAAGTGGAAAATGATATCAGGATTCATACTGATACCCAAGCAGATCTCAAATGGTTTGGAATCTGTCTTGCAGCACTCTAAAACGGTGTCTGTCTGCTGCGCATCCTTGGATGAGATGGCTAAGCAGTTCAAATGCCAGCCCTAGCAAATCTTTAGACAACTATCGAACTCGTTGCGCATATTTCTCTATACAACAGTTTGTGACTTGCTTAAATTGCACCTGGACGTGATGCACGCAGAACATCAACGTTTCGGACAGAGCGTCACTATGGGCAGCAGACATTTCGAGGTAGTTAAGGACTTCGTCTATCTCGGCTCCGCGCTGAATAGGGACAGCAACATCAGTACCGAAATCAAGCGCAGAATCACTCTTGCCAATCGCTGTTTCTTTGGGCTTAAGAGGAAATTGAGTAATAAAGCCCTCTCCCGAACGACCAAAGTGACTTTGTACAACACCTTGATCATCCCTGTCCTGCTTTACGGCGCAGAAACCTGGACGTTACTAAAAGCGGATGAGGAAGCCCTTGGTCTGTTCGAGAGAAAAGTTCTGCGTGCGATTTTTGGTCCTGTTTGCGTTGATGGCATCTGGAGGAGAAGATTCAACCACGAACTGTATGGGCTGTACGGCGGCATGAACCTAGTCAAGCGTCTACGGATACAACGCTTAAGGTGGCTAGGCCATGTAGAGCGGATGGACAGCACTGCTCCGGCCCGAAGAGTCTTCGAATCCGAACCACAGGGACAACGCAACAGAGGACGTCCTAGACTGAGATGGCGCACACAAGTGGAAAAGGACCTTAACCAACTTGGAGTGCGCAACTGGAAGCAGCTGGCAAGAGATTGTGCTAGCTGGAGAGGCATGTTGGTTGAGGCCCAGGTCCACCCCGGACTGTAGCGCCATCCGAAAAAGAAGAAGAAGAAGACGTGATGCACTCAATCAACATCAGTTGGACTACCGGCAGTTCCTTTCGCATGTCAAACGAGATCTGGGCCAGTCTTGGTCAAACATTTCCGATTGCTAATCGCGTTACGGGGATCAAATGTTTGCCAGGTTGTGTGTTTAATAAACATTCATTGCCTGAGCACGTGAGAAGGCCGGAAGCTTCTTCGTACTATTTCTGTTGAGGTTGTATGGAAAAGAAATCAACGTAAGTCATCCTCCACCTTCTAGGTACGTGCCTAGCGCACTCTTCTCTAATAGTCTGGTTTTACTTTTGAGACCACTCTCCCAATTAAAAATCGTAAATTTCCTGAACTACTTGAAATGATTTGCTTCTCCGGTCATAGTGTGGATGCTCACTCCGTTAAAGGTTTCGTTACACGGGGCTTAAGTGAGACAACAAAACTTGAAACTATAAGGAAACTTAGATTCATTAAAGTGGAATTTCTTATTTGCAGAAGTGTCAGCATATTGTCTTGTTTTGTTAAGAAAAAGCTTTACTTCATTTGAAAATCTCTGAAACTATGAACACGAAAGCAATAATAATAATAACTGACTGGCACTATAGCCCACAAGGGACGAGGGCCCAGCTTCTAAAACAACTTCTCGTGTTGTGCGTGCTCTTGTTCTCTCACGTGTAGGTCCCTTCTACATTTTTTGCCGACTCCTCGAACTGCGAAATTTGAGAAGCTTTTCATAGACAATTGATACTCTTTGAGTGTTGTCATCAGCTCCAAAGAGGTGGTGCCGTGAAAAAATGCGGCGGGTTCATTCCCTGCATCGAACCTGAGACGCACTTACCCACTACACCATGCTCTCCATCAACGAGCAACTTATATATTCCGAGGACTAAACACTCAAATGTCCAACCACATAAAATGCACGACTTGATGCAATTTGTGAACAACAACATAGGTCTCTATGAAGTATCTGCACATAGAATTCATAGCACTCGTGGCATGCATGCTCATTTGCCAGCCACCTTCCCACCTTCGCACACCAAGCTCTACTTGAAGCTGAGAAAAAATCACAAATTGGTGGAGCACTTAACTATGGAAATGTTCTCGTATCCTCGGTCATGGTCGAATCTGAAAATTAATTTCAGAAAGAATTCAAATTTATTCAAACGGCAAAAGGAAACACAAGCGTAGTGAGAACAAAAATTGTATGTAGCTAGAGGAAGAGAATGTCGCATCGATTTTTTTTTCCAGGAATTTCTCTCATCAATTGCCACCACGGAGGAGCCCTCAGGCAGCTAGCGCTGCTGCATTGAACATCCCTTGCAGCTCATCATCTCTGCTTGTTTTAGTATTTTTCTTCTCCCGCCTTACACAACGATGGCCCAGTTAGGGTACAACAATAGACAACCTTGTTCAAATTTATAGCTCCCTTCTGCTGTGTAGTTTCATATTTATTCAAGAGGAAAGCGCGTCGGAAGCGGCAGGAGCAGAGTGCGCTGGCAGAGAGCAAGGTCAGTTATGTATGTATATTTCTCTTTTTTTATTTATCAAAATTCCCCACTTCCCCGATGCCACGACATAATACCTGGGTGCGGATATTGATCGAAAAGGACCTTGAATTTCACTGTACACACCGAACACCGGCTCTATTGCCTATATTTTGTACGGCAAATCTCTTGTGCACACACATTCATATTTATGGCCTTTAAATAGGTATTTGACTGAAGGTTGTGCGAGGTGGCGAATCCAAAATGGCAGCAAAATTAAATCGCTTCAACCTCACTTCTGTTGAGCGACTGTTGACGCTGGGGATGGCGTGGTGCTTCGGGTTTTATTGTATTTCATGTTTAAATAATAAAAATTAGGATACAAGGCAAACACACAAAGCCTGATGAATATATATTTGCCCTCTGAGAGGTTGATGGATGAGGTGGTGTGTTTTCGGTTGGACTTGGAATGAGCGACTGTGATTTGGGTGGGGTTGAAATGTAAGCTGTTGACTGAAGTTTTCTTTACACTTTGGATTCTATTCAATTGTTGAGACGGGCGGGCGGTAAGCGGATGAGTTGGAGTGGATTAACAGCCTTGTTTCGTCTTGAGAAAATTGACAAATAGTCTGGGAACCAGACTGTCTTCCACTAAGAAACTACTTGGAACCAACCAAGATGATACCGCAGCACAGTGGACAACTTCGTTTTTGTTGGAGTTTGCTGCTCTGAAGAGGTCAGACTCGAAAGCTGGCCCATTGTACTACCAAGCAGTAACCTACGTTTAATCTAATTTCATTGGCTTCCAGAAACGCTTCTATTATAAAGAGACTAGGTTTTTAGCTCCAACTAAATCATAACCCAATAGACGCCACCCTATCCGAGCAAAGGCGGGACATTGGCAGAGGAAGTGCTCTGCAGTGCTTTCACCTTCTCTACAGGCGCCGCATAGGGTGCCCTCACTAAGCCTAAGCACGCTTAGGTGCTTAGCAAAGGAGAATTTTCCCCAATGGACGCCAAGAAGTCGTCAGCAGTCTTTTCTATCTTGATTTCTTGCTGACGTTTGGGAGCATGCACTTAGCCAGTCAGCATCCTAGAGGGTCATTCCATTTTGGTTGTGCTGTCGCGAGACCCAACCGTCGATGGGAGCTCTAATCAAGAACGCGTGCAGTCCCAAGGCGGGTTCGGGCCCTATAAATGCCTATTTTGATCCTTGCCTAGCAAGTTCATCGACAATCTCGTTTCCCAGCAGTGGTCCCTTAAGTGGGTGTTCACATCGTGTCCACAGCCTTTCTATGGTCACCACTATTTATGCAGTTGAAGTGACCTTTTGAAGCAAGCGGACTTTAACAAAAGCGCTTCAAGAGGGACTTGCAGAGTTGAAAGCTCAAAATATGTTGTTTCTCTTGATGTCGCAAAAGAACTTATCATCGTTAGAGGCGGTAAAAATGCAGTAATGTCGGGCAATTTTCTGCATTTTTTAATGTTGATAATGTTGCTAAAGGAGGAAATCGTGGACGACTTAAATATCATGAAACCGACCGCGTTCTTGAAATTGAAATTGAATTGACCGCGTCTTGAAATTGTTGCTTTTTCGAAGTAATACGGTTTATTTGTGTTTTTAATTATTCTTCTTCGTTTTCTTTGAGTTGCATTACAGTCCGCGCTGGGTTCAAACAACATGTCTCTCCAGCAAGCACGATCTCTTGCCAGCTGTCTCCAACTCTGTACCCCAAGTAGTCTGAAGTCCTTCCCCACCTGTGTGCGCCGGAACGTAAAAACACTATTAAAGTTGAATATCGGTTGGCCCATGCCATGTAATTTTTTCGGGAATTTTGGGCATGAAGCGTGTGGCAGCGAAGTTCGTTTCAAAATTGCTTAATTTTGACTAAAGAAAAGTCGCATGAGCTTCGCTCAGGAATTGTTGAATACTGTCAACGGCTATTCTTAGCCACTGCATTCACCATATTTGGTGAGTTGCAACTTTATCCTGTTTCGAAGATTGATAAGAGTCAAAGGATGACGTTTTGCGACGATTGAGAAGATAAGAACCGAATCGCTGAGAGAGCTCAAGGGTATACCAAAAAAGTGCTTATAAGAACTGCTTCGAGTTACAGTTTTTTGCCGACTCCGAACGGCGAGATTTGAGAAACTTTTCATAGACAATTAGTACTCTTTGTGTGTTGTCAGCAACTCGAAAGAGGTGGTGCCGTGAAAAATGCGAGATGTCCCGTCCAGGAATCAAACCTAGACCTACTGCCTTGTACTTCGTATGGCTTTTTTTTGACTTAATCACTGCCTCTTATTTTTTTTCAAGCGTTGCCTCAATTCTAGGAAAATACTTAAAACTAGGTTCCTTAATCTTAACAATTGTTCTTAAACCTAACTTACTGGCCTTTAACAGGTGCTCTAAGCTAATCTATATCTACTCTACTGTTAAAGTGCCTTTGAGCATCACATCACTGCCTCTTGTCCTCGAGTCATGAATTCAACACGTTTTCGTGTGACCTTCCAGTTTAAGTTCTTTCTTTTACTAGAGCATACTATTTTACTTGTGCAGATGTTATCGGCTCTGTCCAGATGTTCAGTTGGAATCGAATCTGGTGATTGGGGAGGATGATCCAATTGCCTTGTTGCATTATACAACGGCCATTCTCTTACTAGGTACGATGTACATTGGTTAAGGGGCGTGTTTGAAGACCCACGTTCTTGAGAAAAACAGTTTCTGTACCCTTGTTGGCAAATTCTATCTTAAAATATTCATAACTACTCTGCTATCCATTGTCGAATCAACAAAGACTAAATACCCAACGCCGAAGGCCGCCATACATCTCCAAATCATCACGGAACCTTCAACATGCTTTGCTGTTGGTAAAATATTTTGAGGCTCGCTCTGTTTACTTTTCTCTTCCATCCCGTTTTGTCCAATTTTTTTTTATAGTTGGCGCGCGCTAAAGATGCTGGGACTACCCATAAGTGACTGGATTTGAGTCACAGCACGGGCCGAAGGTATAGAGGAAGAGACGGAGAGGAGGTACCGGTGCACATTGGTTTTAAATGTCTGTGGATTGTAGGAGAGGGGAATATTGAGCTGGGAAGAGCTTTCCATACTCCATGTGGTGCGGCTAAAGAACGAGTCTCTAAACTTTACTGTACGTCCGAAGGTGGGCTTAAGGGTGAACTGATGAGCATTCCTAGCGAGGCGTGTATTGCGGGTGAGTTCTTGGAGGGGAGGAATGCAGCTGGCTAATTCGTTTGAGCATTTCTTGTTGAAATAGCGATAAAACAGTGACAGAGACGCGACATTACGTCGGTGTTCTAACGAGTCAATCGACTTCGCAATATTGTTGTCTCCTATAAGTTTTATCGCTCGCTTTTGGATTCTATCCAGTAGGTGTAGGGAGGTATTGGGAGCACCAGACCATATAGGAGCGTTAAATATATTATATGGATATCGAGTTCGTTTCTATTCTCAATTTTGTAAGAACTTGAGATGGTAAACATTTCATTTAAGGAAATCTGACACACAAGCACACATTTACTGTCACTACCTTCGAAGATATATGACTACAAGTCTGAAGGGGAAACTCACAATTCAAATTCACGTTTCCATCCCTTCACCCATGAGCTTCGTCGACGGCATCCAGATGACCCATTCCCAGACCAAATCCGACCGCAGCAACAGAGAAATCTATCGTTATCTGCTCAGAACCTGATTTGACAAGTTACATATTTAACAGCATAATTGAAACCAAAGCGACTTCGCAATATTATTATCTCCTATAAGTTTCATCGCTCGCTTTTGGATTCTATACAGTAGGCGCAGGATTCTATCCAGAGGTCTTGGGAGCACCAGACTGGATAGGAGCGTTATACTCGAGCGGGCAGATGTAGGCCTTGTAAATTGTAGCCAGATCAGAGGGGTAAAGTATTTTTTGCATCGTTTTAGGAAACCTGGACATTTTGCAGCATTTTTGACAACTTCAAGAATGTGATCGTTCCAACTAAGTGTTGAGTTGATACACATACCGAGGATGGAAAGCTTTTCGGTTTCAACAACGCAGGTGCCGTCCATGGATAACGGCTGGTTATTTTGGGAACGCTTGAGTGAAAGTTGAGTTTTGGAAGCATTAAATTCCACTCTATTTCTTGTACCCAAGGTCGGAATTTAATGTGCTTAACATACGCTGCCGTTCCAAGTCTACGGCTGAACGAATATGAGAAGCTGAGGGTACTGTCATCACTGAAGGAGTGAATATGATTAGAAGTAGCAGGCAAGAGATCATTTATGAAAATGAGAAAGAGTGTCGGAGACAGAACGGAGCCCTGGGGAACACCAGCATTAATATGGTGGATATCAGACTTTTAGACCCATCCAGCACGACTTGTATTGAACGGTTGGAAAGGTAATTTCTAATCCATTGAAGAAGAGAATTATCGATTCCATAAGCACGTATTATCAACATTTTTTCCCTAATTCACTTCGAAACTTGAGCTTTTTTTAGCAGAATCGAAGGATTTCTTCTTGGCACTCCTCCATTTAAGCCACTTTGACATAGAATACAGCAAACAGTACTGGCGGTTACGGCGAGCAGTACTTTCGGCTTATTATCACTAGCTAGTTTCTGCAATTTAAACAGCACTGGATTTCGGAGCTTTTACGATGTCTCCTGTTTGCAGTTCATGCAATTTGTTTGCCCTTCCTGATCTTTTAGCACTTTCTAAAGTTTCATATGGATGGATACAAGATGTTTATTTCTGATAATGAACTTTTACATGGTTTGCGTACACTCACTTCTGACGCTGAATGTAATTTTTGCAACTGTCCTCCTTTCCCCCCCTGTACGAATACGAATATATAGCACACATAAAATACATCTTTTTTCTCCCCATACCCATTCATTCAGAATATGCCGGGGAATAAACTCTAATGTGAATGCATAAAATATCTATTAGCCATCACGGTCATAACCGGAATATGCGCATATGGCATCGCAGCCAACACCGCCGTCCACGCGTCGCTTAGACACAACTGGTCGCAATTACAATGGAAGCGCCAGCACTAATGCTGCAGTTTGAATGGAATAATGTTTTTTTAGAAACACGAAACATGAAGCTAAATTGATTTACAAATTGTATGAGTGGATGAATTTGCGTTACAAATCGGTTGTGTTTTTATTTCGGCAATGACGTTTACCATTGCTTCTGTCGGGGTTTGGAAATGTGATTATTTTGGGAATTTTCGTTTGGGGTAGACCCTAATCAAAAAATTACTTTACGTTCAAATTTTAATTGCTTACTCAACTTTTGATGAATACTTTACAGGAACGTTGAAAGGTCATAACCAGGGTTGTTGCAATAAAAACAGTAAAACACTTGCAAAGGGAACAACACGGCATCTGTAAGTAACACAGTACAGAACACAGTGTTCAGAAGAAAAACGAACACTTTTGAAACCTCGATACCCTTGATATAAGTCATGCTTCAACTTCTTTGGAACGTCTCAAAAATAAGCTCTTTATCTATCTGCCTGATGGTCTGAGTGGCGTCGATAACCTCTCCGAAACCCATTAAACGAAACAAATTTCGGCGAGTCAATATTTCAAGTCAAGCGCTTCTGAAGAATTTTCCTATTTCCAGAACTTTCTGCACTGCCACAACTAATTTCACATTCTTTTGCGAACTTAACAAACAAATTTATTAGAAGAAGCTAATCACTTCATATGCAGCTCATTATCACAATACTGAGCTCTCTGAATACTTCTGTACGCACAGGGTTGAAACCGTCCTTGCGAATCCCCACTCAAAGTTCAAAGCAGTTCTGATATGCACCCTCAAAAACATGCCAGAATATATCCTACCTGCTATTTTACCTGGAATATCTATTCATAACCGCTCCGTCATGGACCTCATTGATCTGCCTCCTGTTACCTATCGACGGTACAACATTTCGAAAGTTGAATCTATTTTTACTCCAGGATATAACCGCCATTGCTTGATCAATCAACGTCTCATCAGCACACTGGATCCTGCTGAAACAAATCCCACTTGACATCGCACTGCTGACTACACGCACGTATGTATGCACAAGCTTTGTCAGGCAATACGTGGAAATTTACACCCACCAACCACCAGCCATCACTCCATTGCAGTCATAAAACGAGCACAGAGCTTGTACCGAAAATCCTGGCATTGGCATGCCTTCCGTCACTCACGCGTCGCCCCCTTTCGACGTGCACAAGTCATAGGCTAAAACAAACCCCAAACTTGTACTAATTTTATTTATTAATTTCGTGTACGCTGATGGCGTTTTTAATGGTTCCTGATACGAAGGCAAGGAGTTGGAGCATGCCGCACACATTCACCCACCCACTGTCGTCGCGGCTGGGCGGAATGAGCCGTTTGCACGGCAGTCGACTTCATGCAACCAGAACAAGACTGTGTGTGACGACTACATTCTGCGGTCTTGCTTCGCTCATACACATGTGTTATCATTCCTTCGAACAGGTGTACAGACAAGAGTGAAACGCACACACACACACACCAGACAGGAATTAATACCCCCCTGGCGAGAGCCAAAAATACAAGCCCATTCTAAGTATGTTATGCTTTGGTTCAGTGTGGAACATGGCACAGAAAAAAAACACAACCGACGTGACGTCGGGCGACGTTAGATATGTAAACAGAAGGTGATTCCGAGGACACCTGAAGGTAGGGGTTTCTTACTTTCAGTCTTTATTTAAGCGTTACCAAAGTGAACACAATGAGTGCATGAACCAGTCAGAAATGCCAACAACAAACGCCAAGGAAACCAACAGAACATGCCAAACAACGAAGGTAGCAATAAACTCCATGGCAGTGGGTGGATGGCCCTGGTATTGGGTTGTCTTCTTTTTTTTCGGTGGGAAAGGATACCAAGCCGGCGGTGGCAACAAAAATAACACCTAGACCAAGGAAGAACTAAGAAAATGGCGAAAACATTTTGTTTTATTAGCCAGGAAATCGTTTCGGAGCCGCAAAAGTTCTTCCTCTGCACCTCAATTAGGTCCCACACAAGGCCATGTTTTATAATGATGTCAATTTATTTGATTAGAGCCCTGTGCGGTGGGGTGTCGGCGATGGGGTTGCGATGGGGAGAGGCAAAAGATGAATGGGAGTCGACAGTTTTCTCTGCTGTCGTTAGAGCAAATTGCCGAGTTCCTTGGGGTTTTATGATTAAGTGCCTGGCCTAGCGGCGGCGCAGCGGCGGACGTGTGAGGATGAGTGTGTGCGTCGAAGTGATTTATGATGCAATCCATTGGACAATGATTTGTTGTAGCAGAATGTTGTTGGATGGTTTTTTGAAATTAATTTTGAGCATGTGTGCGGCGGAGGGAATTGAGCGGGAAGTGTGACAAAGATGTTCGAAACTTGGGCTTGAAAAATTACATCAAATTGGCATTAAGGACTTTGAAGGCAATCTCTTATCTGGCTCCGTCTTCGAACGACGCAACACTTGAGAGTGCATCGAATAATGCTTGCTTCGACAAGACACTGATGAAAATCCAAAAGAGAATGTTCTTATGACGTCATGTCATAAATCCATGAGGCGGGTAATTTTGAAGATATGCCGTAAAGTTTATTTCTTGATTGCTTCATTCAAAGCGTCGACTTGTGCACAGTGCATCGTTCGTTTTTCCATACCTCATAGAAGACAATTCCCTTCTAATCTCACCAAACACTCAACCTTGGCTTATTTGCCAACATTCCCGGACTTAAAGTCGTTTATGGTGGGTCACTGGCTATGGGCCATGATTGTTTGGGTTGCATATTCCCGTTTTTAGTTCATTTTTCATCGCCCACTTCCTGTATGTTTCAGCAGAGTCACTCATTGTTATTCCGTCTATTAGATTTCTTTGCCTTAATCCATGTGAAGCCAAAACATTCGGCTTGTTGGAAAACACTGCTGATTTTATGCTTTAAGATCGTCATACGATTAATATTTCGTGCCACCGAAATCAAATTTTTCAATGACCGAGCAGGTGCGTCTTTTACGTCAAAATTTCGAGAACAGAATCTAACAAACTACTCCTGGGTCTGGCACCAGCGTCTGGTTTGCTTCTTCTAAAGTTTATACCTTTGCTGTTCATTTGAGTTCTACAAGTCTTGAGACTGAAGGGTCACACTGTACTCACATCTCAATTAAATTGTTTTGAGCTGCTGTCCCTTTTACAGAGTTCTCCTGACTTGGCCTCATGGGCTTTCAGTTTGTTTCCTTACTTGAAAAAGGCACCCCCAGTGGGGAATTTGTCTTATGCAGAGAGGTGATTGCCACTCCGAAGGGCTACTATGCAGACCTCTAAAAAAACGTATTTTTGGAGACAAACCTGAAGTATCGTTGAGTCAACATTTTCGTCCAATCTTCTTATCCGCCATAGTATATCATTGCTAAGGCAGCGATGGCATTTCCTTTCTCAGCATCAGTATCCACCAGAATCGGTACCTAGCTCAAGTGCTAGGGGGATGATTCATCCACTGCTTTCATTTATATAATAAAGGAAAAAGAACAAAATTTAAAAGTGAACTCAAAATTTGTTCTATCGGTTGAAAGAACAATCAATGCCATTTAGTTTTTGGATATGAGATCTTGTTAATATTGGTCACGAATACGCCCAAGATGGCCCATTCAATAATTTCCAAATTTGGGACTCTTTCGAGCATAACGACTGGTATCTGGCAGTTAGCACGAGAAATATGGGCTACCAAAGCATCATTTGTAGCTGGCGTATTCTTAAAGACCTGAGATTTTGCATGTCGCCAGAGATAATAGTCCATGTGCTATAACACTATCCAGATTATAGCTCATTGAAGTGATTTCTGAACAAGCTCATTGCTTCACTGGCTGTATGGCACGTAGATCCGTCTTATTGAAACCATAGCTCACCAAGAACATGTGCATGAATTTAAGAAAACACAAAGTGCGTTAACATCTCGCTTTAACGGATACCATTGACGGATACCATTGATTAACCTCAATTTTGAGAAAATATGTACCATGACGCCACCACATACACCCATCATTGCACCAGCTCGGTAAGCAAAGCCGTGAAGATAGCTTATTACATAAACTAGACCATACCGTTGACTTTTACAGATGTAATGGTAGCAGTTGTTTATAATAATTGAGTGGCACTACAGCCCACAAGAGACCAGGACGTACCTTCTAAAACAACTACTCGTGTTGTGCGTGCTACTGTTCTCTCAGGAGTAGAGGGAACCTACAGTTTTTGGCCAACTCCGAACGGCGAGATTGGAGAAGATATTCATGACAATTAGTACTCTTTGAGTGTTGTCAGCAACTCGAAAGAGGTGGTGCCGTAAAAAGATGCGAGGTTTTCCGTCCGTGAATCGAACTTAGGCCTTCTAAGTGTGGGTCGACGCACTTACCTACTACGCCACGGCGACCACAAGCAAGCAATCAGTTGTTACTCAAACCCAAATTAGCAATTTCGATAATATATGCATGTGTTTTGTCACTGAACAAAATTCCACTGGGAAACAAAAAATTTTCCCTGAGTTCTTCCAAAGTTTCCATTCACTGGAAATACGACGCAAATTCAAGTCGACTGGCTTCAAGTTATGACCGAGATCCTCACGTAGACTAAGCCAAGTTGTCGAGTGCACTAAGGCAAGCTGCTATGAATGACGACGAACCGGCTCGCCACAGTCTGTGTGATGGATCGCCTATAGTGTCTTACTACGTCAGGATGTGGTCTAACAGATGGAGTATCATCCACCACACCAATTTGTGGTTTCGTAAGTTTCGCGAATCACATGAAAAACCTTACTCATAGAACTCGGATTTGCGTAATATAGTTGAACAATTTGACGACGCTGTTGTGGTCTGAGTCTTTCCATGGTGACTTGCCAATCAATACTGAACAAAAAGAGGATAGGAATCACACTTGAACTGTCAGAAACACTTGGGGAAAGTCAAACCTCATGATGAATAAACAAGCCTGCACGGTTTCCAACAAAAAAGAGTCCAAAGAGGTCACATCGCAGCTACGAAGCGGGCAATTGGCATTGTCGCGAAACAGCACAATACACACACACAACACAACGATCTTCAAGCGTAGAGTGGGTATCTTCCTTCCGTAGAGATATACGGACTTTCTGTCCAGATTTTAATTGAGAAACAGCTATCGGTGTGGAAAGGGACTGGCACTTTTCATGTTTCACTTTTATTGTATATTGAAGTTAGTCAGAAGTTGATTAGTTTTCACTTCCTACACGCTTTCTCTTCTATCGTAGAAATTTATCATGCGTGTGTAACGCCTCAGCTGAAAATACACTTCTTAAGTGGAACCGTCTCACTGCAATCAGAGCGTGCACAGAAATATGTCACAAATTTTGCAGACTGGTCATTCTCCATCAGCTATGCAAACCATTCCAACTATCTTCTGCCTCGCTGGCCAACAAAATCGCCCTTACAGATACACTCACTCCTCCTGTTAGTGCCATCTGCGAAAGCCAAGTCACGTTTCCAGTCCCCTCAGCTAATGCGAATTTACATTCGACCACCCTCGACGTGGCAAATGAATCAGTGATGAGATCCCTTACCCCACAGACCATCGGCCACCCACTACGTAGAGAAGAAAAAAAGAGCAATATTAACAAAACGATTCGTTAACCTCATAAGAAGGTGGTGTCCAGATGTGTTCTTTATGCGAATTTGATTAAAGTGTTTTCCACCACATTTGATGCCCCCACGTAGTCCCTGCCCGGCGGAGGCAGCGGCGGCGGCGTGAACTCCAAAACCAAGTCGTATCCTCTGCAGCCCGTTTGACTTTGTGTCTGCTAATGGCCGCATCCATTTCATTTTCTCTGGTTACTTTTCAGTTATTCCCGTTTTTTCCTTTGTTTCATTCCATCTTAATTCGCTCTAAAACTTTATTGCTGAAAAATCAGGATCAAGCACTAACGTCGCCGCTTCGCAACCCCCCCAGTAACGGGGCAAGCGACTGAAATGTAATGTAACTAATGAAAGACGACTGCCGTCCACCCTGGTGGAGAGAGAGAGAGGGGGGAGGGAAAGAAAAATTCTGCTGAGGTACGCTATGCTCGGTGAACCCGACTGACTACTGATGTAAGGGATACTTTGTAGGGTCGTCATCTCAATTCCCCTCTCCAGCTCCAGCTGTTGGCGTACGCGTGAGCAAGCGTTGCCCAGGTCGTCGTCGCTGCCGTCTTCGTCGTGGCCATTCTCCGGGATCGTGACAATTGCAACAGAATGATGGGAAGTTTCTTTTAATTAATTTTTAATTACTTTCCCGTTCTCTTGGCTTGCTTAATGTGATTTTATGGGATCGCTGGCTGGGCATGCGGTGGCGTGTGCCATACCTGGACTGCTGCGTCGTCCTCCTTGTCGGCGGGTTTATCAATTTGTATCGGCCTAATAGAGGGAAAATTGATATTTCATGCTGCATCATCGTTACTTCAGAGGTTCTGCATGAATTCAATTAAAATTTAGCCCCGTCGCGCAGTATCGTCCGAGATGTGCAAAATGAAATCCTCATTATCCTTTTTTTTTTGTATATTACTTCGTGGTTTGGTTGCTGGGTTGGCGTTTTCCTGGGGTACTTGCTCTAATTTGGTGCAGGGGAATCAGATACTCTTGTTTTGGCAAGGCGACGGCGACTAACACCCACACACACTTCAAGGACAAACGTGCGTAACACATCCTGACTGAGGCATGTATAATTGGTGTGTGGTGGCGAGCGGTATTTGAGGTTAGCTGGAACGTGGGATAAAGAGAAAACAGAGATACATATTACATTGGCAAATGTGGCATGAACGTATGCAACGCGGCGGAGTCGTCGTGGTGGAGTCTAGTAAGCGCATCTTGATCTGACCATCATCCAATACTGTCTCGAAGGAAGTTGGTTAAGAGGTTTGTACAATTCGTTAATTGGGAGCATTTCGAGCGTTTTCAAAGATTCATTTTGCGAACAGTGTGAGTTGACTCCCGAGTCTTTCCATGGTGACTTCCTTGTGCGAACAGTGTGAGTTGACTCCCGACACAGTTTGGATAAAGGGATTCAATCATGCTAAACTTGATGAGATATCCCTCATCGCTTTCATCCACAATTCTTTCCCCTCCTTGAGATTCTATGCGAAGACTAGAAACAAAGCATCCGGGCAGGTGTTTTTTTTTTTTTTTTTTTGTTGGAGGTTCTGAAACACCGCACTGGAGGGCTCAAACTTAAAAGCTGGTCCATTGTACTACCAGGCAGTAACCTTCGTTTACTGTATTTTTCTTTTTTTCCGAAGAAAGACCAGCAGGCGCTTTTGTGAAAAGAAGCTTAAGTCTTCAGCTCCCACCACATCGGCGCCAAACAGCCGCCACCTGATGCGAGCAAAGGCGGGACATTGACAGAGAAAGTGCTCTGAAGTGCGAAGTGTCTTTACTTTCGCCACAGACGTCGCAGAGGGTGTCTTCAATAAGCCCAGGTAGACTTACTTAAAATTAAGGGAGGACTTGCATTCCCGGACTATTTTGGAAGTGGTTGGTTAAAGGTTCAGTAAGGCCCAAAGCACAGCTTGAATGTCGCTGCAGAAGCAGATACTTCGCCTCTTCCACCTGTTCCTCACAATATAGTTGGTGGCCATTAGGATCGCAAAAGCTTCCGCCTGGAGGACCGATGCGAAATTACCTAAAGAGGTATGAAGTCTAATGTTGTCGTCTTCCAGGAAAGCACCGGCCCCAGATCCCTCCGTCGTCTTGGAGCCATCCGTGAAAATCCGACTACATTCCTTTTCGGGTTCAGTTTCTGACCAGAGCTAGTCCTGGACGCAGGGAAAGTCGACTTTATATAAGCGACGCAGCTGGTTCGTTGGTGATCCTGTATCAGACGGCATGGCCATGAGACTTGTGTCATAGGAGATGCTGTGAGCGAGATCATCAAAACTCCAGTGGACCATTCCTTTTTAGTCGGGAGATGGTCTTGATTGTACAGCCCATGATGTGGTTGTCAAGGGGTGGGAGATTTAACAATGAATCAAGAGCAGAGCCAGGCGTACTGGGGAAGGACCCTGTGCAGCCGAGACAAGCCGTTCCTTGAAACTTGGTGAAAGCAGCAGTCACGTATTTGCGCGAAAGCTTGTTCCACCACATGACTGATGCATAGCAGACAAGAGGTCTTATTGCAGATCTTTTTGGTGATAGGCCGGAGGTTTTACCAAAAAACTCCCTTACGCTGCTAGGAACCTGACAACACCTTGGAATGTATTTTTTCCAGGATAACGGCAAGGTATTTCGCTTCATTGGATAATGGAATGCTGACACCTCTAGTCAGAATGCTGGTCGAGTCAGACCAGTCAGTTTCCTCCTTCTAGTGAAAAAAACAACTTCAGTTTAGGAGGATTGACTGAAGGCCCGTTCCTAGTACACCAGTCATCGATCATGTCAAGGGCCGTCTGTCCACTTGCACACACGGCCGCAAGGCATGGCCCAGTGACTAGTACGGCTACATCATCCGCGTAAGCCTGGGCGTAGGTGCTTGATCTGTTCAGGGCGGAAAGCAGAGAGTCGACCAACATACTCCATAGGAGGGGCGAGAGGACGTCACCTTGGAGGCAGCCCCGATTTACCCCCGACATAACATACTGGTCACAGTCCGCCTCCGCTACTATGATTCTATTCATTAGCATTGCTTTTATCCACAACACCAATGATTCTTCTATGCCGTGTTTTCTGGCCGCGTTCCACATGCCATGAAAATTTGCATTGTCGAAAGCACCCTCTTTATCAATGAAAATGCCCAGGGCGTATTCTTTCCTGTCGAATGCACTTTCAATTCTACCAACGAGATTTTAAAGCGCAGTTTCGCAAGATCTTGCGCACTGGTAAGCATGTTGCATCTGAGATAGAGGGTGTAGTCGCAAAGCATTCTTGCGAAGATGCAGTTCGACCAGCCTCACAAGCTTTTCAGCTTGGAGGAAGTAAGGCTTATCGGCCTGAAGTTTTTGGCGAGAGAGTTATCCCCTTTACCTATTTTTGGTATGAAGGCTTCCCTGACTGTGCGCCAGGAGTTTGGAATATTTGGCACCGCAAGGCTGGCAGTGAAGATTCTTTTCAGAGCCGGTATTAGTTGGTCTATGCCCCTTTGCAACACGGCTGCGTATACCATCGATACCAGGCGACTTGAAGCCGTCAAAGGACGCGATGGCGTATTTGATAGCTTCATCTGTTACTACGAACGATGCCGTATACCAGCCTCTGCGACTTGTGTTTGTCTGGTCATCCCCAGTTCCAGTAGTTGGCCCTAGTCTTGAACCAGTTATGATATGGTTCCCTGGAAAGTGAGTCTCTAGCATTAGCCGGAGGGTTTCAGCTTTTGACTCAGTATAGGTACCGTCGGGTTTCCTGAGTGTATCTAGCCTGACTGCTTTGTCTTTTTTGAGGACTTTCACCAGTCTACTGGTTTCACCGAGTGTTTCGATCTTACCACAAAAATCTTTGTAGGAGGTAGGCTTCTTATATTATTTTTATTTCGATCGGTACAAGTTACAGTCCTCTTCCAGATTGGTCTTGAGTGACCTATTCAGAAATTTTCTGGTTTCCTTGCGTAAAATCTGCAGTTCCATGTTCCACCAAAGAACAGAGGGTCTGCCGGGTATGTTTTTTTACTGCGCAAGTCAGTTCGAAGCATTTGGTTAGAGTGTCGTTCAGACCTTGAACTGCCTCCTCAACCTTACGCTTCGTTCTGAGTTTTAGAAGCTGTGCGACGTGACTGTGCAGGTGCTGCTCATACATATATCGCAACTTTTTCATTTTCTTTTGGGCGGCGTTACAGTATGGGACAAGCCTGGGCTTCAACACACATACCTTTCCAGTTATTTCGGTGATTTGTCATCTTTCACACTTCAGGTTAGTTGCGATGTTTCTCTAGACATATGGCCCATGTTGCGGTTCCGCAAAGGATCGAATTTACGCTCGTAAATAATGCTCGCGACCGGTACCATTTTCTCATAATGTCTTCATCGCAGATTTAAGTGAATACATATGACTTTGGGGAGCTGCAAAGATTATGTTAACAAGCTCTGCTTCTATTATCGAAGCTTGCCATCCGACAATCCGGTCACCATCTGCATGCGACGCCCAACAGGACGTGTTCCTCAAGCGGATACAAAGTAAATTCAACCCTCACTCCAAAGTGACCTAAAGTGGTAACATTTCCAATTAGCCCCTTCCGTGACACCCAAATTATCCCATTTTGGAGAAAGTAGCTGCAAAGTCAATTCACCACTTCCCTGAAAATTCCAAATCGTTCATGAAGCTCCTCTAGCTCGGCTCCACTCGGTTTCTCTCGGATTCCTAAAGAGCTCGTAATTATTTCTGTGGGATGTCAATTCTTTAACCAATCAACAATACTCATTAAGATCATGAGGGTACCTGCCGAACGCCCCTCTCCAACAGCCGGTACCACAGTGCCAAGTGAATGAAATCATTATACACAGTGTTAGGCAGCAGCAGCAACTATTCCGACTACTGGGTCAAGGTACACAACCCCCTAAGGGAGAGGCTGCTGTGCAACAGAGTTAATGACACCAATGAGACGACTTCCTCCCCCCTAACGAGACTGCAACGCACCCAAGGTGATCATGCAAAAATATGTCTGTAATATTCATTTGAAGCAGCTGCCTGGAAAGCACGCGGCCGAAGAAGTCGCAGTCAGAGCAGAACCTTCATAAACACAAACTAAGCTAATAGTTTGGCTCTAAAAGCAACCCGAATGGATGGCATGAAAGGACATTCAGGAAAGGACACAGCGCCGATGGTATGACTCAGGATTTTAATAGTTTTACACTTGTGTGTTGGTTTGTCGTTAGTTTTTCTTTTGTTTTTCCTATTCATTCTTGTCCGCATCCTGGCGTAAGGTTTATCCCCCTCCGGTGAGTGGTTTTCAAGCCTTCAGCTCTCCAGCATTACAGCTCGTCTCCATTTTGTTGTGATTTTATACCATTTTTGTATTTTTTTCCCTGTGGGTTGTGGTGTGTGAGTGCGAACTTAGTTGCATTGTTTCGAACGAAGTGAGTATCCTTGTAGTTCATAGACAACTCACAAACTCACCCCCTTGTGGAATTTAATGACGTCTGCCTTCCATTACACTACACAGATTGGATTTTAATATTTCAGAAGGACGCGCATTAAGGGTCGAGACAGTCCTGCACTCCACGCTGCCGTGCAGTCTCTAGCGTCGAGGGACTGGTGCGTGGAAAGTGCATCTTCCACTCAAATTGTTTACATCGCATGAGAACTTAGGTGGCATCTTCTATTTGATGGCAAGACACACGGCAAGGCCAACGATGAGAAATAGTACTCTACGGTACACTGCACTGCGGGGCACCGGCTAAATTAGAGTTGTTGTGCATGACCGTGCGTCTGTGTGGGCAGAATATTGCTACACTTCAACCTTAAATGGACGTCCTCTTTCATGCCCGGCGCTGTGGCTTCGGCGCAGGTGTGTGTGTGTGTATCTATTTCCAGGAACTTTACTGTGTGTGTGTGCGTGTGCGATTTCTGGTCTTGACTTCTGCTTGGTAATGATTGCCGGTGCCGGTCGTTGGTCCCATTTAGAGCATTTCAAAGCAACATTACCACTACCATCGTCCTTGGAGTGCCAAGCCCGTCGTAGCATGGACAGTGTGCGTTCTGCAAATGTCGTAAATCATATTAATTTAGTCCTGAATTGGATTTTCAAATATTCACTGCAATCGTCGCCGCCGTCACCGTCGCCTTAGTCGGATGTCGTTCCTGGCGAGCACACAACCTCCTCCCTAATGACTTTCAGATAAATCGCTTTTGTACACGCCTCAGGTGGTGGTGTGGTAGCCGGTGTTGGCCCGGTGGCCCAGTGGCATTGGGTTTGCTCAACTATACGGAGCTTAGTCGTATGCAAACTTGTGGTATTCGACTTAATTGAGATTTATTGCAATTTAAATTGTGACTCAAGGGCGCAGGCTCTTGTACATGGGCGAGGCTATACCCCTAGTTGGGGGAGGTAATGGTGGTGGTGGTCAATGCCAACGTTTCGTAATTGAAAGAAACCCCTTGCGAGGTCGGAAGGAGGCGGAAGGAAATTAAAACCGACAGACAGCTGCGTTGCCCTGACGTGGCATGTTTCATGATGTGGTTTATGGGTTACACCTGATTAATTTTAATTGAAAAGAAGAATCTTTCCGAACCAATTAATTTTGAACAACCATTCATCATCAGACCCCACCAGTGGGTGGCACTTGGTGAGTGAGAATAGGTGATAAATATTTGAAGGCAGTGTGACGGTTGGGCAGTGGGGCTGGGAATTAATTTAATGGGAGGCTGTAAGAACAGTTTAATACATTACGAGGGTACAGTGGTCCCGTTTCCCATCTGCTCTTGCTTTTGGCATGTTTGAAGAATTGCTTCGAACTGCGATAACGACAACTGTACCTGTTCAAAAATTTGTCGAAGCTTCTTCTGAGTGCCTCATCAGTAGAATTTCATGACATTTTTACAAAGCGTCCAAACCATTGCGGCAAGTTGGTTGTCCAACGATATGGCGTCTTTGTTCTTCAGAGACGCTTGAGATCTTAGCACATAAGCGACTCTAACGAGGACCCACATTTCCTTTCACAAAAACAAATAAAAAGGGACGCGAGAAACTTTAGTTGCGAGCAGGGGCATATTTTGAAACTTTTACATACGACCTGACAACGCAGAAGACCGGTAAGGTTTTGAAATTCGGAATTTTAATCTGATCATGAAAAATGTTAGTTAAGAGCTTTTTCTAATTTTGGTTACTGTAAGGAATGCAAATGCGTGAGTCGCTGTGGAGTAGCGGGTAAGTGCGTTGCTTCACATGCCGAAGACCCATGTTTCGATTGCTGGACTGATCATCTCACATTCCCCGCAGCAATTAAGTCGAACCGCTTTGCATGCCATAACCTGTCTCTGTGTCAGACTTTCTAAAGTCTGCAAATTTCCCATTTTGTCAAACTTTCAATATAGCAGACAACATTCGGTTGAACAAACTCAAAAGTACTTTCAGCTCACTTTCTAGGGCAATACAGCAATTTGAAAGTGTAATTACATTTACAGTCTAGTGTGTGTTCGAGCACAAGTATACCAAAAAACACCTCCTGACCGGGGACTTACAAAATAGACTAGATAGCCGTGGTCGCCGCGACATAGTGGGTAAGTGCGTCGGTCCACACGCCGAAGGTCCACGTTGGATTCTTGGACTGAAAACCTCGCACTCTTCACGGCAGAGCCTCTTTCGAGTTGCTGACAACACTCAACGAGTACTAATTGTCGATGAAAAGCGCCTCAAATCTCGACGTTTGGAGTTGGTAAGAACTGTGTGTGAGAGAACAATATTGACGGCGTCATTGGAATCGCACTTCTTCGAAAATTAAGTCGGCTACGCAGTTACCGCGAATGATATTCGCTATCGCAAGTTGGAGTGACGGCAGGAATTTCTTTTGAAGTTTTAACTGGTCGCTGCTAATACCTCCACAAGTATTCCTTTGCGGGGTTTAAGATCCCTTATACCACACTGAGTGAAGAAACCTAGCCACGTGTGTATACTACATTAGGTTGAGAGAGTTGTGTTCTCGGGGAACTCTCAGAGGAAAACCTAAAAAAATGTCAAAGGTTCCCGAAACTACTGTAATCCTTAAACCAAAAGTGTTTGCAAAGTTTTAAAAATTTAATTGGAATTCAGACACTTGTCAAACCTCAACTATTAAGTCTGCTCACTGTTCGATTTGCAGCTAGCCTTTAGCTATCAGAAAGCTCTTTGTCTCCATCTGTACTTGAGAGCGCAGATGGCACAAATCGATTTCATGCCTCCTGCCCTGGAAAGCGCACCTCTTATAATTCAGAAGATGTATTCAGGTTCTCTTGTCAGAATCTTCGTATCAAAAATTTTCCTTCGCTCAGTTCAATTCAAGCTGTTCAGGATGAGTTCAGGAGTGATATCCACCATCTGTAGAACTCTGCTTTGTCTCCGGCACACTTTCTCATTTATATAAATGATTTCTTGGCTCTGAGATCTAATCCTGTGCACTATTTCGTTGATGGCAGTACCCATTCGTTCCATGGCTTTGGAGCATAAATTCCAAACCCTTGTACTAGAATGCAATTTAATGTTTCCATAACTCAATTGTCTACTGTCTCTTAAGCACTCTCTGACGGCACATGAGGATGTGCATGCCGCCGTTAAAACATCTTCTTCACACAGAACCTTTCTCTCGTGTGAACCATAAGTGTCTTTCTCCGTTTTCAAAACCATTCTTTTCTTGACTGGGATGACGAAAGAGTGGCCTCAATTATACAACTACCTTTGGAACTCCCTGAGCCATTGGCAAGAGTTATCTGTATTTGGGCCGGAGCTGAGCTAGACAGCAAAAAGTTAGACACTCTGACTTAGACGTCGATCTTTGCATGTGCTGTGTTTTGCTGTCGTAAGCTTCCAGACCCATGTAAAAGACGTCCTTGAAGATGGCATATATGTATATCTTCAAAGCCAAATCAAAGTCAAAAAACGTATCGAAGACGGCTCGCTGTGTTCGCACAATTGAGTCGTCTGTCGTCTGAATAAGCCAAAAGTCGACCAGAAGTTTGGGTGATTGTGCTTCTGGTGTTGACCTTCTATTGAATGATGTTGAAGAAGTCCCATGAGAGCGTGTTGTCTTCTCTAAAACCGATTTTGAGATTGCCGTGCCTTGTTGAGTTCGCTTTTAAACTGAAATGGAGCAGGGAAAGTACCTCGTCCTCATCCTACATAATCTCACGATTTTGGTGGGAGAATCTAAGCTTGACATAGCGCTGCATAGCTTTTATAGAGAGCTGTCATATCTTCTTCTTTTTCTTGTGGCGCTACAGTCCGAGGTGGACCTGGGCCTCAACCAACATGCCTCTCCAGCTAGCACGGTCCTTCGCCAGCTGCCGCCAGTTGCGCCAAGTTGGATGAGGTCATTCTCCACTTGTGTGCGCCACCTTATCCTGGGCCGTCCTCTGTTGCGTTGTCCCAATGGCTCAGATTCGAAGACTTTTCAGGCCGGAGCAGCGGTGTCCATGCGCTCTACATGCCTAGCCTTCTTAAGCGTTGTATCCGGAGACGCTTGACTAGGCGTATGACAGTTCGTGGTTGAATCTTCTCCTCCAGATGCCATCAACGCAAACAGGACCAAAAATCGGACGCAAAACTTTTCTCTCGAAAAGACTAAGGGCTTCCTCATCCGCTTTTAGTTTAGTTAGCTTTAGCTGCTGAACAAAGCCAGTTACGTCATTCGAGAGAGGGCTCTACTACTCAATTGCCTTTTAAGCCCAAGAAGCAGCGATTGGCAAGAGTGATTCTGCGTTTGATTTCGATACTGACGTTGTTGTCCCTATTTACCGCAGAGCCGAGGTACATGAAGTCCTTGACTACCTCGAAGTTTCTGCTGCCTAGTGTGACGCTCTGTCCGAAATGCCGATGTTGTGTGTCCTTCCTTGATGACAGCATGTACTTCGTTTTGCCCTCATTAACTAACAGATCCATTTTAGCTGCTTCTGCTTCAATGCCAGCAAACGCCTCATTGACGGCTCGCTGTGCTCGTCCAATCACGTCAATATCGTCGGCGTAAGCTAGCAATTGAACTGACTTTTATAAGATCGCGCCTCTGGTGTTGACTTGTGACTTACGCACGATCTTCTCAAGGATGATGTTAAAGAAGTCACATGACAGTGCGTCGCCTTGTCTAAAACATTTTTTCACATTGAAGGTCTCGGCGAATTTGTTCCCGACCTTGACGGAGCAGCGAGAGTTCTCCATCGTCATCCTACACAATCTGACGAGTTTGGTAGGAATGCCAAAACTAGACATGGCACTGTATAGCTCATCTCTATGCACACTGTCATATGCGGCCTTTAAATCGACGTGCCTGCTGGGTCCGAATTTGCACTTCTTGGGTCCTTCCAAAGATCTACCGCAGTGTGCAAAATGTGATCTATTGTAGGCTTCCCTGGCCTCAGACCACAGAGGGAGGGGGCCTTTCAAATTCCTTGCAAACAGATTTTGGTATTCACTTAAAAGCAACAGATAAAGAAACGAATTCCTCGGTCCCTAGCGAATTTTCTTGGGGACCGAAAAAAGCGACAGTCATTCAAGCTTTCCTCCAACCATATCTCAAAGTTAACCTTGTGCGTTCGCCAAACTAAACCAACCCCGGCTGCTCTAAATAATTCTGCGCACATCTCGTTCGACTTCAGTCTCGATATTTGTATCTTGATCTTGTCTGAGTCGGTGGATTGTTCGCGTATTTGAATAAAAGATTCAGCCTGATGGCGGTGTTTGTATCTTCGTCGCGATTTAACTGCCTGCAAAAATGATTTTCTTTCAAGCTGTCCCTTCTCATGCTACATCAACCAGGCCTTACCTCTTAGTTGATGTTAATTTCCTTTGGTCTTCATAGTCGCACTTGCCGCAGAGAGGTGATAATCATATCTAGTCATATCTAGGTCATGTCAGGGTATTAACGAGCCAATTCCCCTCAGAAGAATCACAATTTTCATCCACCCATGAGAGCGTTTTTGTTTATTTTAAGAACCTCGTCGACATGGATGCAATCAATGCTCTTGAGTTGAAATGCCTTCTCTGATTTCAATCGTAATTCCCCATTCCAACAGACAAGAAGAATCCGTAACTCATTGCAGCGGTCTTTTGAGGAAGCGAATACCTCTCAGAGCACTTAACTCATCCAACGGAGAACTTTAATTAACATACTTGATTCCTCAATTAATTGGAACCGCCACTTGAAGATGGGGAGAAACATCTAAACCACTCTCTATACTAATTGCTCGCTACAACCTCCATCAAAGAATCTTCGAATAACTGTGTGGGTGCGCGTGTGTGTATGCTTTGCTTTCTGAATACAATAACAAGAAAAATCCTTTTTATTCCCAGAGATTCCCCCGCGCCCCCTCGGACCACAATCATTCTTACCTCTTGCCTTTGATGATAAATTGCGAAATTAAAACCGCCTATTGTTCCATGGAATTATCCACTTATCCACAGACTCACACTCGCACGCAGAGTGGCGCGACGACAACGGTAGGACGTCTCGTACTGCCAAGACATTGTTTTTCCTGTCAATGGGGATTTGCCTGTGTTGCTTATGATGTTTTTCAGAGAACTCCCGCTGTCAATCGGTAAGCCATTTGTGAAAGTGGATGGGTGATACAGACGGACCGGCTTAGATTGGGACTTTCCATCATAATCTGCTTTCTATGATGGATTTCAAGCCGAGGAAAGTGCTTTGTTTGCTTTTTACTTTGTCATTGAAGACGTCTTTCGTGGACTCAGTTGCATTACCGGGAACACCGGAAGGTGGAGCTGTCAATCATCGCTTAAGGCTTATGTCCATGAGTGTTGGCGTCTTGAAATAGCGCTTTGTGAAATCCTTACCAAGTGCAATGTTTTCCAGGATACAAGGATTTTGTAGCCATTTCCATCTTCAATTGGCCGTCACATGATCTGTCACAACTACCACGCTATTGAGTCCTTCACTAATCAATTTCAAATAAAAAAAAAATGTCCTTTGAAAGTCACTCTGCCGTTTACATCCAATCGTTAGATCACACCCGAATGTCATTAATTTTGATTGATGACATCAACTCAGAGTTCAAATTACCTAAGCCTTAGCATCCCCTAAGTCTATTTTACCCTTTGACAGCACTCCACTTCAGTGCCACTTATTAGCCACTTCCACGACCGCAGCACTGAAAACGTCTTCTAATTACAAATCCCTTCGATTAATTTCCGTTTTCCGGGCTTCAATTGCTTGTAACGTACCATTCAGTTCGACTGAATCAAATTGGAAATCTTTCATCGCCTTACACCGGATTAATTAAACTTTTTTCCCTGCCAATGGCGCACCGCACTCCAACCAGCGCGATAGAATGTGACCGTCAACATTGAGCGGAATTTCGATTTGCGGGTGCTGCCGGTGTCATTCGTGTATTGAATCAAAAACGCACCCTGCAGCACGAAAGTGCCTGTGGGTGCGGTGGGCTGGCTAGGTATCTGGCTTAGTGCGTTTTGTTAGAATGCAAAGCGGTGTCGAGCGTGTTATGCGCTTCAACTCCTCGTGAAACGTAATCGAGTGGTAGAATGCGGAAGAACGTGCTGCAGAGATCTCGCTAAGTACACACTTGCATCGAGAGTTTGGCACTTCAGTTTGACTGGGCCCCTCAGTTGGCACGCAGGCACAAATTACTCTCTTCCAGAGGATTCTTTTGTGCATCAGGAGAAGACTGGGGGGAGCTAATTTAATTGCACCGAGTCTGGTGTTTTACGGCACCAAGTTTAGCGTGTAAAGTTAATTAGAAGGTCTCTGGAATGCGCGTCAGGGAAAAAGGGGAGACACTTTCATTCCTTCATCGTTTTCATAATTAGCGTCAGCATAAGAAGGACAAAGGTTTTGCTGCCATAAGTTCCGTCTGGCTGTCGGATGCTCTGAGAAATCTTGTGCGAGGTCATAATGTTTCATTCTGTTTTTCGTTTACATGTCATGACGGCTTATCTCACTTTAATTTTGTGGAACACTTGAACTTTAAGTTAAAAGGGAATCATAGGGCGTTGCTATCGCCAGCCGCTTGCTCTCGGATAATGCCAACTTATTTCAGGAGTTTCTGGAATTCATTCAGCCTGTCTTTGAGGGTGTTTCCTTAATTTGCCTAACAGGGAAATTGAACCAAAGGGGATGTTGGTACTTTGCAGTTTGACTTTTTTCCCCCCCTACACGTGGGGAAATTGGTTTGTGCGCAGTAGGCTGTGGTGAGGTGCTTTGAAGGAAATTTATTAAGGACGCTGCTAAATTGTGCATTAATGGCGTACTACATTTATGTTGGAACAAGTTCAGAAAATTTTCATTTATCTAGTGAAAGACATGAATTCAAGATCCAATACTTGATGGTGTCTCTCAGAGGACATGGAGTAGATGTCCACGATTCTGCTGCTTTCTACATTCGCGATCCTTCTGCCTAAAGTTGATGCTCTTAGCAAGGGCATTCTCTTCTATTTCCGTTAATAGTTAATAAATTTTGCACAAATTCATAGATTGACAAACTGGGAGACGGACACGCCGCGATAGTTGTCGTTTATATGACGGATTCATTTGAAAAATAGTTCAAACGTTCCAGTCAATAGATCAATCTTATGCAAAAGCAGACGATCAAGCGGCCTGGAGGTGTCTAGTGCGTGCATTGCCGCCGCAACCAATTTTATGGAACATGTGGATTAAAGAAGACGATGATGATATTCAAAAGCTTATTAAGGGTGTCCCAACAAGAACGCAAGATTGAAATTTTAAATAAAATGCAAATATTTAAAAAAAATCGTGAATTCTTTAGTATATCGTACAGTAGACAGGATGAGGTTTTGTGTGAAATAACACATCGGCCAGATGGCCGCCGCGGGTTTGCTGCCACATACGCGATCTCTTAATGAAATTTTCAATGACCGTTTTGCATAAATGCTGGGGTATTTCATTAATGCAGTGTCCAATTTCCTCTTTTAAGGCTTGAGCCGTCGTCGGCTTATTCGCATAAACCATCGACTTCAAAAAACCCCAAAGGAAAAACTCCAATGGTGTTAAATCGCACGATCTAGGCGGATAATTCTGGTCTCCAAAATGCGAAATAACACGACCGGGAAATGACTGATGCAGCAATTGCCTTGTTTCTCTAGCTGTATGAGATGTGGCGCCATCTCCACATTCATTTCTTCAATTCTAGGCAAGAACAAATTGGTTATCATTTCACGACACCGAACACCATTGACTGTTTGCGCTTGACCTGACTCATTTTCATAAAAAAAGTTCCAATGATTCCTCCAGTCTAAAATCACACCACACAGTGACACGTTGAGGATGCATTTGCTTCTCGTGAATCACTCGAGGCTTTTCCTCGCCCCAAATGCGACAATTCTGCCTATTGACGAAGCTATCAAGATGGAAATGGGTCACTAAAGATGATTTAATCGGCAAAATCAGCATTTTCATGTTGTCTCTCCAATACCCAATTAACGAACTCCCTTCGCTGTGCATGGTCAGCTGGTTTCAGTTTATGAGTCAATTGAACTTTGTATGCATGAAGATGCAAATCTTTCGTCAAAATTCGCTGCATAGTGGATTTGGAAACACCAATTTGCTGAGTTCGGTGTCGAATTGAGGTGGATGGAGCTTGAACGACATCATCACGTACTGCTGGGATATTTTCAGTCGATCGACCTGGTCAAAGGCGCGTTGATGTCTTTACATCAGTTACAGACCCAGCTTCAGCAAATTTTTCCATTAATCGCTTTACAGTTGACCCTTTTGAAGCATTAATGTAACCACAAGACGCTCGTTGTGCTCGACACTAAAATCATCACTTTTGCAGCTTTAAAACCATGCATGATTTATCGGTGTAACAGATTCACCATAAACAAGCTACAAGCATTCGATGGGCTTCAGTTCCAACCCAGACGAAATCAAAACTTCCCACAAATGATGCTTAATTAAGACAAATCCGGACATTTACGAAGAGGCAAGAACAATGTTTCTGTCTATAAAAGAGTCACACTAACTATGGTGAAAGCAAATGTCACACCTTTTCTTTGGTCCTGTTTGCGTTGATGGCATCTGGCGAACAAGATTCAACGACGAACTCCATGGGCCGTACAGTGACATGCGCCTAGTCAAGCGTCTTCGGATACAACGCTTAAGATGGCTAGGCCATGTAGAGCGTATGGACACCACTGCTCCGGCCAGAAAAGTCATCGAATCTAAGCCATTGGGAAAACGCAACAGAGGACGGCCTCTCAACCAACTTGGAGTCCGCAACTGGCAGCAGTTGGCAAAAGATTGTGTTGGCTGGAGAATGATGTGTGTTGAGGCCGGGCTGTAGCGCCACAAGAAGAAAAATAAGACATTTCAACCTTTCCAAGATCAGCCGCAACTTGCAAGTGGCGCCATCTATTGAAAACGGGCCGACTTAATTTGTTCCCGCAATAATTAGATCACCATTGAGAACTATTGTGTCTGAAATCATAATGCCGTTCAATACGAAAGTGCCGACTGGGCTTGTAGTTGCGGGATTGCAACAGATCATAGTGATCGAGTCAATTACACTCCACTTAGCTTTTGGACTATACGTCTTGAGGGCGCAAGCCTTAAGCACACATAAGGCACTGTGCTAGGATTGAAGACTTGCTTAAACAAGAAAAATCATTAGCTTACGTCCGTATTTCCCGCCTCCAAAACATTTCCGGTTCTTGAGTGCTAGACCACACATACACGTCTTATGACCCAGAACAAATTAACGGAACTTGGTTGGGAAGTCCCTTAATCCTCTGATTACCATTTGTTTTGTGTCTTTGCAAAATTCTGTCGATGGTAACAAAAATTTACCAACCGAAGAGCTGCTGAAAACTGCTTAGCCACGGTTTTCGCTAACAAACCACAGAAGCTCCACACCGATGGAATTATGAAGCTACCCGAAAAAGACCAAAAGTTCATCGCGATGGTTGAAATTAATTCTGAAAAAAGAAAATTTTTTCTTTTCAAATATGTACAAGGTACACACGGTGTGGATGGGAATAACGTGTTGGCTGCTACGCGGAGTTTCATAATTCACGCTTTTCTTGGTTTCGACTTGTCCTAGTTGGAAGTATGAGCTGCCAAGAAAACATGACATTCTTGTCCCTATTTACCGCAGAATCGAGGTAGATGAAGTCCTTGACTACCTCGAAGTTTCTGTTTCCTAGTCGTACGCTCTGTCCGAGACTTCGATGTTGTGTGTCATTCCTTGAAGACAGCATATACTTCTTCTTGCCCTCATTTATCGCCAAACCCACTTTTTCCACTTCCTCTTTAATGCTAACAAACTTCTGTTAACTTCTTGCTGTGTTCGTCAAATCATGTCAATGCCGTCGGTGTATGCTAGCAGTTGAGTTGAACGGACTTTGAATTTTAAAACCCCCTTAAGATTCCTAAATGTTCTTATTCCATGGCGAATCAATTGTATGAAGCGAGTGGTACAATGAAGTGATTATCCTTGATGTAGCCACTCTTGGTGGTGTCGACCTATATTTCACGCATTTCTTAGTCGATGTTGGCCTTAAGTGCTTGAATCGATTTCGGACTCTTGTCAATTGACATCGCCAAGGCGACTAATAACTTCTTTGATTGTATCATACACTATCATCCAAATTCATGTCTCCACGTTCAGTAGGAAATATTAATCGGAGTTGTTTTCAACTCTTATATGGTCCACCCTTCCACAATTCTGAGCAAACTAACACTGTATGCATTGACTGTTCGACAATAACGCGCGTGTTTCCCGAGACCCAGATGCAGGAATTTTGTTTCTTGACTTAGCCGCCTGTTCAGAAAACCTAAATTTTCTCCCATCAATGCAAGCTGCTGTAAGACCCAAACTGCGTGTCTAAACGGCGAAATGACAGTTCGAAATTTTAGTGCAGAATTCTCTTCAGACTATTTCGTAAAATGTGAAGCTGTTAAGATCGATGGAGAGTTGACGTTCGTTGCGTCTCACATCCTTGGCCACAGCAGCCAAATTCTCATCTATGTCGTTCGATGACGGAGGCCATGGAGACTAGTCTCATGAACTTTTTTCACAAACTTGAGTGGCGATGGGCTCTTCACACTATTCGGTCTTCACAGCACTAACTATGGAAATACATTTTAGATAGTTCCAGCGCCAATTGACTCACTTCACGTCACACGTTGTTTTGAGGGCCGAAAAAATGTATTTCCATCTGTATGTCGCTTCCTCTAGTTCCACTTCCTTCCCTTAGAAAGCAGCAGAAAAAAAACATTCCTAGGACTGAGTGTCATTTAGTTGAATCTCATTTATGGTAAATTAGAAGTAAATCTCTCGTTTCTCACAGCATCTTAAAGGACTAAAATCCCTAAGGACCCTCAAGCTATCTATCAGTTATAGTATTTGTTCCGAGAAACACTTTCGGTTTTATGCATTTTCGCACATAACCCGTTACATATATATTTCTCACCAAGAAGACTCTCTTCAGAACGATATCCAACGAAAGTTATTATCCCATTCAGCTATTCGACATTTAACAGCTTGCCGTGTAGTAAACCAATCCCCTGAGGCGGTTTCACAACAGATACGACCCCCAACCCCGCCCAGAAAGAAAGGAAATATCCTCTTCTTCATAAAATCATCTCCATTCTACAGCACTATCCTTCCTTTCCTTTCCTATTCATTATCCATTGGTATTAGTCTAGTTTTATAGAAACGATACCTCAAGGCAATGCAGTGAACCGTACAAAATAACTCGTAAGCAAAGTGCCACATGCTCACCAGAAATCTAAATTGTCCGCCAGCAAGGATGACCAACAATAAAACACCAGCCAACTACTGGGCATTTGGGCCAACCGAACAAAGGGATATTTGCTTAGCATTCACCTCCTTCTCCCCCCCCCCCCCACAGTCATCTGGAGAAGAAAAAAAATGAGCATCGGAAACGCACATAAAGCCCGAAAGAGTAGCAGCATCAGTGGCATGTAGCACCAAAAACTGACCGCAATAAGCCCTCAATCCGTAATCAAAATAATAAAGCCGAACATTTTAGTGCCACTGAAAGCCGATATGTTCGGACACACATACCCAGCCGCACGAATGTCGGAAAGACTGTGCACGATGACCAATAGGGACAGCAAACAATTTCACAACGCCAACCGAACGAAATTGATCTCCAAGGATTACACACCACGTAGCCTGTGTTTGTGTGTGGCTTTGGTGTATTTTCCTTGTCCATCAGTTCGATGTGTTTTGTGTTATGTTCACTGGCGAACGCATTGCGGTTGTCCCACACTCCCGCTACAGTCGCATTGACTTGCCCCGACGAGTCCCTTTATTTGCATCCGGTAATGGGATGAGTTTATTTTTTGCATGATACGCTGTCGTAAAACACTCGCATTTCATTTGCCATGACGGCCGCCTTGAGGGGACTTGCGAATCAAATATAATACAAGGATCATTTCTGCATCACACACCACAAAGGGGCGCGGGGAATTCCGTAATGCCGTCTTGATTAGATTTCGTGCGACTGCGACATCTGCTGTTCAGCGGACAAAATATTTCTTCCAGCAGGCGAAATCCGCCCCCAGGAACCAGGAAACCGATCCTAATTGAAATTCCCAATAAAAGCAGCAGTCGTATTTGCTCCACGCTATCCCAGAGGGGGGACGGAAAGCTGCCGCAATCCACATTTGATTGCGACTTAGTGCGCAGCCCAGGAAGAAAACTGTCGGTAGCTGTGTATCTGAAATGTGAAATTAATTAACGGCCAGGGACCTCGGCCGGTTTCTCTACAGTTGACTTCTTCTAATTACATGTGGGAAGGACTCCGGGTGTTTTTTTCCTTCAGCTTCCCTTGACGCTGTGCCATACGAGCGAACCTCGTCTCTGCCCGTTCTACCGTCTCACGGATAGGGTTGAATTTAACTAGATAAGGGAAAATATTAATTCAAAAGTTCTTGCGTCTGTTTATTTGCTTAGGAGTGTGCTAAGTGAATTCATAAGTTGTTTTGGATGTTTTGACAATGGCCCTTAATTTGACACATCCTCAAAAGTTTTGCGCAGATGGAGTGTGAATGGGTGGTGGGTGGTAGGTGGTTGTGTTAAGTAGTTAGAAACTGATGAGAACAGTTTTTAAGCATACACGTCGCACATCCACGGTTCGTCATCTCTTCCAGGAGTGGAAATGGGGCAGATTAAGTGGTAAACTTTTTGAATAAGAGGTTTTGCTTAAAACTATTCAGAGTCTGCATGCGAGTGAAGTTTTGTACTTTGAGGTTAACTGCCGGAATGTGAATTTGTAGCAATATCCTGATGGTAGGGGGCAATACTGCGGTGAACTGTACGCAAGCTACTTAATTCTGTTGCGAAGATTAATACGTACATACATATGAACATCGTGTAGTAGAACTGAGAGTTTTGGTGTAGCTTCGTCCGAAGATTTTGAAATAGCTTCTGGCATAAACACAATGTGCATCGCAATGATGATCTTTCTGTTTGTTTTTCTCAGGAAAATGGAAGCCGCAGGAGAGAAAACCTTGCTCTTCGAACTTCAAGTTGTGTTACATTTGTTAAACGTTACGTAGAGAATTTCGAAGGATAAGGGTGGGGCTACGGACCATAATATGGGCGCTACTGTTCTGCCATGAGTGGACGTAGTTTGTTTTTGAAACTCTTGTTGAATTAAACAACCGGAGCATAGTCAATATCTTGAAGGAGGTGTTGGGTCGTACGAAAAAATCCAAAGTGGGTTGGCCCATCGCAGGAACGGGGTTGGACTGGAAACTTGTAGGGTTTCACGAATCTACGCACAGCGCCCAAAAATTTATCGAACCGCATCGAATATGACTCCCAACTGAAACTGTTCTCTATAAGAAATATTTTCCGAACTGACCGGACCTGGGCCTAGCTTCTTCTTCTTTTACTGGCGCTGCAGTCCGGGGTGGACCTAGGTCCCCTTTCCAGCAAGCACATTCTCTCGCCAGCTTCTTTGAATTGTGCACTCCAAGTTGACTGGGACATTCTCCACCTGTGTTCGCCATCTCCACCTAGATCGACCTCTATTGCGTTATTCCAATGGTTTGGATTCAAAGACTTATCTGTCCAGAGCTGTGGTGTCCATACGCTCTACATGGCTTAGCCATCTTAAGCGTTGTATCCAAAAACGCTTGACCAGGCACATGCTGCCGTACAGCCTATAAAATTCTTCGTTGAAACTTCTCCTCCAAACGTCGTCAACACAAGCAGGACGAAAATCGCACGCAGGACTTTTCTCTTTGAAAGACTTAGGGCTTCCTTATCCACTTTTAATAGCCTCCAAGTGTCCGCGGCGCAAAGGAAGACTGGGATAATCAAGCTGCTGAACGAAACCAGTGTAGTCCTTCGAGAGAGGCTTCTACTACTCAATTACCTTTCAAGCCCAAAAAGAAGCGATTGACAAGGGTGATTCTGCGTTTGAATTCGGTATGTTGTTTTCTCTATTTACCGCGGAGCCGAGGTAGACGAAGTCCTTTACTACCTCGAAGTTCCTTCTGCTAAGTGGCACGCTCCGCCCGAGACTTCGATGTTGTGTGTCCTTCCCTGATACAGAATTTACTTCAACGTCGTCGGGGTAGGCGAGCAGTTGAACGGACTTTTGGAAGATCCTGCCTCTGGTGTTGACTTGTGAGTTACGCACGATTTTCTCAAGAATAAAGTTGAAAAAGTCAAATATGACAGCGCGTCGCCTTATCTAAAACCTTTTTTGAAATTGAAGATCTCGGTGAGTTGGTTACCGAACTTGACAGAGCAGCGAGAGTTCTCCATCGTCGTCCTATACAATCTGACGAGTTTGGCAGGAGGGCCAAAACTAGGCATGACACTAAACATAGTCTCTATGCAGCCTAAAAATCGGCGAATAGGTAGTGTGTGTCGATCTGTACTTCTTGGGCCTTTTCCAATATCTTCCGTAGTGTGGTAAGTTGGTCGACGGTGGTGGACATCTCTGTCCTGAAACTACTCTGATAGTAACCATCTCCACATTTTTGTACATTTTGTATCAACTGCTGACGGAAAAAAATATGTAAACGTAACCATCTCCATGTGAATGTCACTGACAGTTGAAAAGATGGGCGCCTCTGCCTCCCAAATCTCCCACGCAGTAACTGCGATCTGTGCGATCTGTGTGATCGAAAGTTATCATGCTTGAATATAAATTTAAATATTATTCTCACTCTCACTCCTTTTGCGTTCCTTTCGCGAGCTACCATCTCAACTTCAAATTCAGCACTCAAGTTGCCGAGTCAAAGAAAGAAATTGTGTATACAAAGTTCGCCAATGCCCTGGAGCAACATTAAGTAAATTTTGTTTCTCAAGCCGCACACCGTGTCTGCAACGCGTCTTGCTTGAATCAATTGCTTCCCATCCCGTGTTCAATCATCTGAAGGTCTTTCTGTTTGCAAGCTTCCAACATTCCAAGGTTAGTGGCCTTCAACGTTAGTCCCCAAGCATATACACGTTTGTCAGCAGTCTTTCGTTCTTCCAAAATTCATTCTTCAAAATGAATTTCGTAGGCCCTCAGGGACTACGTACTCGACTGGCACCACCAGGGGGCAGTCTTTTGTCTACAATCCATACTTGTTTGAAAAAAAGTTGAATTCCTTGAAATGGAAACCTCATTCCCTTGTAATTCGCTGTCCTTTTCTTCGGTCGTTTGTGCTTGTGTTTACAGCGAACATACATAAAACTCTAGCCGGGGTAGTGTGGGAGAAAATCGATTCCGTCTAGACACACGTATGACAAAGAGCCTCCTCCTTCATATTGACATCTATCCACAACAAAACATCCGCCTCCCCTTCATTCCATGTCGCCTCGAAGCGATGAAGGGCCATGGTGACCGACAGCTTATTATAAGTGCGTCGCCATCGACGTTGCTTCGCGCTTCGTGCTATAGACAGAATTTAATTCCTTCCATTGCAGTGTATGCAAACCCTCCGCGATGCTAGAACTACTAAATGCCTCTTTCCCCTACACAGCAGCCGAACGACAACGCCTCCTTGGCGCGGATTTGGGACGCAGAATTCCACATTGCAACATTCTGTGTGAATAATTTCACTAATTAAAGCCGAACCAGTGCTCCAGCAGTCCCGCAGACAGAACTGCGGCTGGGGAGATACTGCGATTCTTGGGAAAAGCCAGCACAAATCCTGAAAGGATTTGAAAACTTTATGTGAGAGCGTATGTGCGCCGCTGTACCCAGCACAATGTGGAACAATGTGCAATGAAGTGAGACTTTGTTAGAGTGGGACGATTTACATTTACAAATGAAAACACGACTTTGCTGTTTCGGTTCCATTGTTGATGCTAATTTGGGGTGGCAGCAGCGTCATGCTCCGTGCCTCTGGCCCTGTATCTTGTTCTTGTTTTGTACGTCCTGCGCTTTTATTAAACACGAGGGGAAAGTCTCGAGAAGGATTTTTGCGGATGCATCGCTGGGGTGAGATGAATAATTTGAGGGAGAAACAACAATTAAATGTTCTGTTTAAGTTTATGAGAGTCTTGACACAATATCCAGTTGAAATAATTTCAAGAGAGAGAGAGAGAGAGGGGGGTGGGGGAGAGAGAGAGGTCGCTTTGTTCCGGTTTTCCTGGGAGATGGTGACAAGTACCCACAGCGAGAACTCGCATGCGTTCAAATCAAGTCTTGCAAAGGGGTGAGACAAGTTGGGGGGTGAGTAAGTTAATTACGTTAGGTTCTGAGAATGAGATTACATTTCCGCGAACCGTCTAGCGCCATTCAAAGCCATCGTTGACATGATTAAGGTCCTGCTAATTTGGCTCGTGTTCTTTTGTTGAATCACGTTGTTCAGGAACTGCAACCTCAATCGTATTTCGATTTCAGGACGGTTTGAATTGAATGAAGGTTGAACGAAGGTTTCAACATAACTTCTGTGGAATTAGGTTGCAAGTAAACTATGACATTATACAAAGAACAATAAAAAGAGTTTTCTCGGATGCTCTCAACAGGGCCATAGGAGAGCACCAAAATCAAGCTCGTTTCAAAGGTCAAGTTTAGATTTTATTCATCAACCAGGGCCTAGCTTCCTCAGCAACTATTCGTGTCGTGCGTTCTTACGAGTAGAAGGGACCTTCAGTTTTTTGCCGTCTCACGAACGGTGAGATTTGGAAAACCTTTCAGCACTTTTGTGTTGTTCGCAACTCGAAAGAGGTGGAGAGGTGAAATTTTCGAGGTGTTCAGTCTAGGAGACCAACCTGGTCCTTCCGCGTATGAGTCGACGTAATTACCCAATAGGCCACGGCAACCACCTCGATCGAGAACTTAAAGATGCCGCTGCTTGGAGTCACGTATTAACCCTCGATTCGCATCCTTTAATACTACAAGACTATGTGTAGCTGCGTGCCTATCGCCTATTTCTTAAGCACTTCCCCTGACTAAATTTCTATATTGGCAAAGAAAAAAATTTAATGACATGTTAATAGGAGTGCAAATTAATTCAGTCCGTTTTTTGTGTCCAAAAATTGTTTTTTATTGAAAAAAAAATTAAAAAGTTCATTCCTCAAAGAAGTGTATGTCTCCTTTTTCCCATCTCTCAGGTAATTTTCAAATACCATCTTTAAAAAATGAGTCCTCTCTGGCATCTATCCAGTCATTGAGCAATTCTTCGATTTCTTTAAAAGACCCGAACCGGTGACCGCCCCAAACCGTCTTACGTCCGTCTAAACAGACAGTACGCGGAGAGAGCAAGGTCTGTAGAGTGTGGTAAGACCTCCCATTTCAGCGTTTCCCGGTACTTTGTGACTGCTATAGCGACGTGAAACCGAGCGTTATCATGTTGCAAAATCAGATTGTCATGTCTTTTCGTCGTTTCTGACCGTCTTATACGCAATGCACGGCTCAAACGCATTAGTTGCAGTCGATCTTGGGGTTATCGTAGTATATTCACTTTTCATCTCCTGTCACGATTTGGTGCAAAATCCCTTCATTTGATGTCTTTGAAGAAGCAGTTCTGAGGCGAAAAATCGCTATTTCCACATCTCTCGCTTTCAACTCGTTCGGCACCCAATTTCATTGCTTTTGAATAAATCCAAATTTCTTTGACTGATCGGAAATTGTTTGCTGAGTCACGCCCAACGATTCTGCGAGTTCACTTTGGCATGGATCTTGATCCAGTAAAGCCTCCAATTCCTCATCTTCAAATTTTTTGAGCTGGCCAAGACGCTGTTCACCTGTTTTAAAGTGTCGAATCCACTCTCTGCATGAATTATCGGTCGGACTAGATTTACTAAAATCGATGGGCTTCAGCTGCCCATTTCTTCCAATAAAAAAAGAATATCAAAACTTCCCGCAAATACTGTTTATATAATATAAGACAAATCTGGACATTTCCGAAGATACAGGAAACAATGTTGCTGTCCATTAAAAAGGCTGGTGCACACTTATTATTGCTGACAGCTGCCACACCTTTCCATTCAAGTGGTAATCGCTTCCAAGATCAGATATGTACATGCCATAGTTGTGATTTATTTAACATTGCCTGTTATGGACCCACCGTGCCCATGTTCGGACCTTCTATTAATTTCTCGAAGTTAACAAACGTTTCCCCAGGCAGAACAGACTTTGAGAATTAGGTTGGGTAGTGAGAAGACGCGGCCTTATCGTCTCCATCAACCTTAGAAGTGGTGTCGTTAAAATGCCACGAGTGGTTAATTGGTTGGTTGATTGCTTGGTTGAAGGATGTTTGTCACCTGCAGAACAAAATGTTGATACACTATGAAATGGTTATAAATCACTTCTTTGTAGGTCCAGCCAATACGATATTGGTTCTGCGAGTTCAGTATAGCTACTAGAAATACCAGCATACCAGTCAAGGATTATTTGCAATGTGATGAAGTTCTTGGAAAAAGAACTCTTTTTTAAACTAGTTACAAATTTCTTAATTATTGCTAAAACTACCTTACTGGGCCTATGCGGGCGCTCTAAGTTAATCTAAATATTTATGTTTGCAGTATTCTATGCACTATTTGTAGATATTATTAAAACTAAGAAAATTGTTACAGAAAAAACTTAGCAATCTAATCTATTATTTAAAAAATTAATTTACATATATCTTAATCTACGACTATTCTAATTAACCTACCTAACTACCTAACACTAACTTAACACTATTTTATTGTTACAATCTAGGCTATTCCAAATTAACCTACATTTAAGTTGACCGTAGGGGACCAACAACGTTAGCCGGAAAAGCTAACGACAACTGGAGTTTGATGAGGTTGCAGCCACCAATAAAAACCTCGATCCATACTACTTTCTGTTCTATCCCGAACAGGGATGGATGTATTGAACCGGAGGTCACCCGGCCTTACTGTCCTTACAAAGTTCTCTTAGAGCAGCCGCTTCTCCACTGTTCTCCTTACCACGTGATAAATAAGTGGACATCCCTCCTCATCTTGGATCAAACCCATCCGATCAAGATATACGAAAGCTTCCGGTGGAATGAATCCACTTCGGCGTGCGTTCTCGTGATATGCGTCGTTTGGGTAGTAAGCCCCGAATATGAGCTCGTTTTCCAATGTCATTGCTCGTGCAACATGCCTTCGAATCAGCTTAATAATAAAATTATCCACCCTATTCTCATTGCGAGAGAATTTCTTGTACCCAGATTCGGGTGTTCTGTATTTTTTGAGACAAGCACAAAGGCATTGCCTCTCGAACATCCTTATCTTTTCCATTTGGGAAGGACTCACGTTGAACCACACTGGACAACCGTACACCATGACTGGCCGGACTAGGGCCGTGTAGCAGATAACCTTAACTTTGGAGTCAAGTTGGCTGCTATAAAACAGCCTACTTGCCATAGCGAAGGCTTTCCTGGCTTTCGTCAGAGCTGTAACTGAATGGATATTACCATACAGAAACTGGTCTAACATGATGTCAAGATATCGCACTACACTCTTCACATTTAATGGCCGGCCCTGTGGGTCCAAGATGCCGAACTTACGCCAGTTTTTCTTCGTATCCCTAGAGGCTCTGCATAACGGAGTCCGGAAAAGGATGGTTTCACACTTCTGGTAGTTAATTTTTAACTTCCAGTCGTCGCAAAATCGCTGGATCTTTTCGAAGTCACGTTGCAAAAGCATGTTAATGACGTCAATCTCTCTCGCTGTTCTGTACACGACCAAGTCATCAGCGAACGCGATCATATGCTGCATGGAGTCAATCAATTCACTGGTGAAAATAGTGAAAAGAATTGGTGAATTCACTGCAAGACATTAGTAGAAACCTTGTTGCCACTCTTAACAACAAACCTTCTACCTGTGACCATATTGTAGATCGTGTAGAGCAGTTCTTTGCTTATATCCAACCTCGTCAACTTAAGGAAGAGGCTTTCTAACCGGTCGGTGTCGAATGCCTTTTCAAAGGGAAAATAACTCTCCTTCAGTTCTATTTAACTTAAGACGTAGATCTTCTTCGAATAATCCTATGAATTGGATCTAATTCTGAACTGTAATGCAAATTGAATTGCATGACATTTTATGAATGTTAGTTTTCGCGGTTTCACGAACTCAATATGGCGATTGAAATAGATACATGATTTAAGAAGAGGCTGGCTATGTTGTTGGGTGCGACAACTCCTCACCGCGCACTCAGATATGATGCAATATGACGACTTATGGAAAAAACATTGCCCTTGACAGCATTTTGAATCGGAAGTTTGCTTTATGCAAAAACTTTTCCGATTGTTCATCGGAACAGATGCATTTTGAATGAGAGAATTATCACAAAGGAAGAACTATTGAATATTTACACGCATTTCATATTTTAATCCACGTGTTTAGCTGTGAACTGATGTCGTTCAACGCACAAAGGGACATCAATTATCCGTCGTCCTTGCACAATTGAATTCTATTCAAAAAAAAAATTAATTTTGAAAGCAGCGGTCACTTTGGAGACTTAATTCCTTAATAAGGCTTTATGCATTATGCATTTACAGGATAAACGATAAACATTTCCAGCAGGAAAAACATCGCACTGCAGTTCTTCGCTTATTGAAAAAAAAAAACACATAAATTGACTTATCTGGTGTAAATGTGTATAAATTAACTGTTTTGAGTACTTTTTCCGCACGATTATCGGTGAATCAGAATAAATCTGCTGTTGAATAGAATGTGGCGAATGTGTCAGCATTAATCATGAAAGCATTCATGCCAGCGTTTCTCACTAGTGGATAACTTATTTGCTTACATCATACGGTTTTTTTGTCTGATTCCTGGTATTTTATCACACGCAGGATTTAAAAATTGCAAACAACTACATACAGGAGCATTTTCTGCATAAGTGAAAACTATAATCAACGAGACGAAGGGAATAATTTATTTTGCGCACTATTTGTTGAATTGTCAAACAAAGTGAACGGATCTGTGTAATTGCAAAAAATTCAATTAGTTGATTGCGTGGATAAACATGTAATTATGTCTATACACATGGCTGTTTGGAAATTTGTTAATTGATTGCCTTTTTCTGGTACAGTTTTTGAATCGATATTTTTATGAATAAGAAGTTCACTTAGTTCATAATAGCTGTCCTGAAAAAAGTGAGAAAAACTACGCCGGAGTGCAAATCTAATATTTTGTAACTGTCGCGTCTCAATTTGATAGCATATGACAGAGTCTGGCATCAGGCTCTCTTCTTGAGTGGATTAGTAATTACCTTTCGAACCGTTCAATACAAGTTGTATATTCTGTAAGTCTGATATTCACCATATTAATGCTGGTGTTCCCCTGGGCTCCGTTTTATCTACGGCCCTCTTTTTCATTTTTATAAATGATCTCCTGTCGGTCACTTCTTATCCAATCTACTCCTTCGCTTCTTCACTCTCGACCCTCCTCTTATGCGTATGTCAAGCTCATTAAATTCTTGACATCATAGTTGATTGTGTTAAGAAAAACAGAGTGGAATTTTATGCTTCCAAGACCCAGTCCTGTCACTCATTATCCATGATTAGATCTAGTGTTGCTAAAACCGACTTTCCATCTTCGATTTATCTATCAACTCAACACTTAGTTGGAACGATCACTTATTCAAGATCGCCAAAAATGCAGCGAAACGTCTAGGCTTCTTAAAGCTATGCAGCAATATTTCACCCCTTTTGATCTGGCAATAAGGGCTCAGGGAGACAAAAAAACAAACGCATTGGAAGAACGTAGCCGTCGCATCGGTAAAAGGCTCCGGTATATGTTAAAAACGACCTGAGTCGAGCCACAGGAAATATATTTTCTTTAACCTCAGTGAGGAAACGATTTGTGAGAACTCCACGCAAACCAGTACCAAAAACGGATTTTCTAAGAAAAAAGGAGTCAAAGGTAAAATATAACTTTGGTCTCAAGAATATCTTAAGTAAACCCAAGACACGTCCAAAATTTTAGTTGTATGTTGGAGATTTGAGAGTTGTGTTTAGTTTATTAAATGAGTTCAAAGGTGTACAGAGGTTGAAAAGCTTTTAAATAGAGATGAGAATACAAGAACTTAAGTGGAAGGCCTTGAGAAAACCACAATAGTATGCACGGAAGAAAGGAAAATATCAAATAAGATCAAAAGACAAGCAATATATTTTTTTCTTCTTCTTGTGTCCGGGGTGGACCTAGGCCTCAACCAATATGCCTCTCCAGCCAGCCGCCAGTTGCGCACTCCAAGTTGGTTGAGGTCCTTCTCCACTTGTATGCGCCATTTTAGCTTAGGCCTAGGTCGTCTGTTGCGTTGTCCCAATGGCTCAAATTCGAAGACCGGAGCAGTGGTGTCTATGCTTTACATCGAACCATAGTTCGTTACTCTGGTACTATCAGCGTTCCAAACCCCCTTGGAGGTGGTTATAAAAATAACAGAAACTTTGGCAGAAATGATTCGGAAATTAAGGGCTCGAATTGAGCGAAATCCGCATGGAAGTGGAAGAAAATACCTCGTGACCTCAATATATCGTTGGAACGGATCCAACACATACTGAAAAATAAGCTAGAGCCCAAGCCATTGAAGTTCCCAAAAAACATACGATCTTACACAGCAACAGAAAAAAGTTGTAGTCTGGGGCTCCATTCGTCGGGTCGAAGGAGCGAAGGACTTTCTGTTCTTGCGGTGAGTTGTCGAATTTGTTTTTGTTTTTCCGATGAGTCCCTATTTGTTGTCGAGCAATATGTGTCAAGTTGCCAGAGAAATCTTTCGAAAATGTACAGAAATGCCACCAGAAAGCAGGCAGCACCAATAGTGATGTTTTGGGCCGCCTTAACTACCTATGGTAGCCGTCCGCTCATATTTGTTGACCATGGCGTAAAAATCAATGCGATCGTATACCGTGAAACTGTCTTAGAGGCAGAATTGAAGCCCTGGGCAAGCACACATTTCAGCCGGACACCGTGAACAAATCTAGCAGATTTGTTAAATTAAAAGATAATGTTCCTCACTTCATTCTCCGGATGCAATTCCGTTGGATTTCTCTGTTTGGAGTATTTTAAAGGCGTAGGTTGGCACTTAAAAAGTATCAAAGCTTGGACCACCTCAAACAAGCAGTTCACCGGTAGTGGGTCAAGATACCGCAGATTCACTTGCGTGTAGTGTGCGATGCTTTTCTCGGCCATCCCAAGGCCATTATTTGCTCTAAAGGCGAATAGCATTTTAAAAGTTTGGAGTTCGAGTCATTAACCCTGTAATATCAAGCTTAGAACTTTTGTGGTTAAAAGTAAAATAATATCTAATTTTCTTTCCATTGCTTGCGTTACTTTGGTACTTGAAAGAAAACAGCGTCTCTGTATAATCTAAGCCTCCCTAAAATCTAAGTCTGAATTCAGGTGCATAAAGAAAATTAAGTTTACGAAGAACCATTCAGATTCAATTGAAGATCAAAAAAAAGTTTAGTTATCGTGACCTGCAACACAATTCATACGTTCACAAGTCAATATCGTCAACGAGCCGCTGCAATTAAAGCAAGAGGACGGAACAAATTGCAAAACAAAAACACTACACCAGTAAGGTGTTTTTCTTTCATCCCAAAAAAAAAACATTTTTTTGTTCAACATGGTCCCTATCGTTGTCCGGACCACACAGGTGAGAGTGTGGCTACTGGGACCGAGAGTGTAAGACTCAATTCAAGAAAATCAAGTCGCAATAGATCTCAACGTCTCAATAAATCGGCATCCTGTCCTTGTTTCTTTGTTCCCAGGAAGCATTTCACTTCGATAGAGGCTTCTCTCGAAGGACCAAATTGGCTTTGCACAACATCATGACCATGTCTCCACAGAAACCTTAACCGCTGTACGCAAGGTTGTGCGCCGTAAGTCCTTTGTACGTTTATGGCATCTGGCTGAGATGATAAAGGAGCGAACTCAATAACCTTCACAGCATCATACATCTAGTCAGATCCAACGTTTGAGATGACCAGGACATGTGTTGTTCATCTCCAGGACATGTGTTGGAAACACAGCTCGTGTTGTAAAACAATAGAGAACCCTCTTGTCTGACCGTCTTGATGAAGCACACAAGTAGAAAATGACTTCCACCAACTTGGGAAGCGCAATTGGAGGCAGCTGGCGAAGTATCGCCCCAGTTGAAGAGGCATGCTGGTTGAGGACCCGCAATGTTGCGCCATTGAAAGAAAAAAAAAAGAATAAAGTCACCAATTCATCCTAAGGACTGCAAACTTATTAACTTATTAAGTTGGATTTATTTGGTGACTTTAATGGAGTCTCATTCATAACGGTACACATGGGACTTTCATCCTTCAAATTAGAACAGCGGCTCTTTTGATCTTTTCTGCAACTTTGAGACTTCATCCTACTTTGCCCTTCCCTCCATGAATATGAAAAGAAAAGAACTCGAAAATTTGATCCATTAAAGTGCCCTACAGTCAATTCAAATAAACGTCATAAAAATGACTACATCTTGGCAGGAACTCACTCAATCACAATAAATTATGTGAGCCCAGTATTTCATGTGGTTTATGGGTCCCAGCGGAAAAAGGGGCCATAACATTATTTCAGCGTTCTATTGTTCGCATCTCTTCAGATTCGAAAAGTGACTTCCTGCGCCTCATCAAGAACTAAATTAAACGAAACAACTCTCAAAGACGCACCACGTGCAGGACATGATGTCCCTAGTTAGTTTGAAGAAAACGGAAAAAAAAACACCCAAATTCAGTAGGCACACAAATTCATACATACATATGTACATCACGGGGTATGAACGCTCAGGAAAATATAAAAGTTTCCCCACAGTCCGCAGGGAAGACCTCAAACTTTTAAACACAAGCATTACAGGATACGATGGTAATAAGGAATAAAAGTTCAATGTGGGCTGACTGGGTGCGGAAAAGAGAGGAAAAGGGCACTTTTCAATGACTTTTATGGACAATTTAGGCTGAATTTGAAGAGAATCATTGAATGACTTGAGAGAATAATATTCTACTTCAAAAGTTTTTCCATCGAGTACTCGGTGAAGGTACTAATGAAAAAATAAATTGAAATCGAATGAATACGGCGGGCCAATCTAAGGATTCGTCGCAAATTTGCAATTTTTCTGTGGTTTTACCCTCAGAATGGGAGAAGATGTCATTTCCGGGAGAATTAGGCCAACGCCACTGGCAGGATTGATTTCTCAAATTGTGTGATCAGTTTTTTTCTTGGAGACTGTCCAGATATTGTAGAAGGAGATGTTACGGAAACTTTTACTGTTCCTTATTTTCAATTGCATAGAATGCTGCTTAAAAAGGAGATTCACTATAGTTACAGAGACTGATTAAACGATTTTGATGAAACTATTTCCGGCGTCGAAAGTTTCTCACAAATAGCATCTTAGGCATGTATGTAGATGTAACGTCCTACCCAACAGGGAAAATAGTTTTAGATGCGCAACAAAGGTTTGATCACATTTCAAGGAACTGTTTAAGAAAAAGACGAAATTTTGAATTTTTGGATTGGTTGCAGCCAAATTTTTAGCAAATTTTGTAAATAAAAGATCGCGGCAAATGTGTGTTGAGAAAAAATAACTCCAAACTTGTTTATCTTATGTTCAGAAGACCACTACAGATGTTTCCTTTAGTGATTTGAACACGTTTTCTGGAAAAGTAAATTTTTCGGACTGTTTTCGCCTAAAACGAAACCTTCTATGCGTAAGTGTAACCACCGCTTGTCCAGTTTATCTGTCTTTATAAGTTGATTTCCTAGCGAACTTGGCTTGACTGAAACATGATCATTTTAAGAACAAATATTTGAATGAACTATTTTGAAATCTTTCGGGAAAGACGATGAAAAAAGAACCGCACCACGTGACGTCTACAAAAATTACTGATTCATACACAAGACCATTAGTCCTTGAAAACAAAAGTTACGCGATAGTCATTAGAGCCCTAAGTGAATGGATTGAGGACACGTTTAACATATCGGATAGCCAATTCGACATCAGGGTTAAATTGGTCCACACTGGTCGAAGACGCAATGCGGTGCCTGCCTGTTAGACATGGAAAAGGAATTCGGCACCATATGGTAAGAAGACAAGTTGGTTAAGTTCGACATGAGTAAGTCATTCCTGTAGTTGACCTATGACATGACTGAGGCAAGTAAGATCGCTGTAAAAAATTGCAACGTAATTTCAACCACAGTACTTCACATATTATAAGAAATGTGGTCCAACAAGGGGCGCCGATTCTATTCGCCACGTTCGCCTATGATACTATTTTTTCTCTGCCTCAATTAATAGTATAAGCCGGTGATCTGCTAGCATACAGATCAGGCCCGAAAGTGGAAGTATTAAATAACTTCCTGCAGTGTGACTTCGACGAAATTCAACTGGAAGTTGAAAATGGACTTCCGGAAGCGGAACTCTTTAGAACTCTGCTATCTGACTCAAGGGGCATGAAAAAGAACTAGCGCAAGTTTGGCATACTTGACCAACGGGGCCAGCCGTAAGCGAATGAAGGTACAGCTCTGACAAAAGCTAAGAAAGTCTTTACTGCGGCAAGTTGGCTGTTTTGCTGCAGTCAACTTGATTCCAGAGTGAAGGTGATCTACTAAATGACCCTCATCCGGCCAATCAATCCGTCATAGACAACCGTGTGTTCAGTGTGGTTTAATTAGAGTCCTTCTCAGATGAAAAAGACAAGGGTGTTCGGGAGGCACTTTCTTCGGACCTGTCTCCAATTCGATCAAGCACCTGAATCCGATTACAAGAAACTCCATCACAACCTAATGGAGATAGATAATTTAAATATTAAGCTGACTTGCTGGTACAGTGCACAAGCTTTGATTTTGTCAAACAGTTTGATCTTTGAGTCTTAGTATTCCAACATAATGTACCACGAAGAGGTGCGTTTTCCGATCAAAGCATTTAGCTATTTAGGCTTATACAGGTTACGGAAGGATATCCTATTAACTTCCATGTCGTAGACCGAACAGTGGACATTCGACTCCAATACCCCACGGAAAACACTCGTAGCAACCAAGATTTGCTTCGGTTCAGTAGGGTGATCTCCGCCCGTGACAGGGCACAGTCTGTCAGAGAACATCACTTATGCTGGTGGCTGAATAAAAAGCCAGTGCCTGAGGCATTCCGTACTCATTGACACGAATAGTTAACCGTGTGGCCACCTTGCATAGTTCTTAAGGTGGTAAGCTAGTGGCCTGCAAGAATATAAGTACAAACGAGCCATTTACGAATGGAAATTGACATAGATCATATGGCCACCGCGGGTACCTTTCCAGCGGTCGATTCGTTGACACGGCTTGAAAACAGCCGCTACTTCCCATTCATTCATCCCATTTTGAGCACTTCTTACTTCGTCGGCTCGGTAACCCCACAGGAAGCAGTCATTCAACGTTGAATAGCAAGAACGAGTCGGCCAATCGATTGACCCATTTCTTACAATAACACACTCACCATACTCACTCTTCACTCAATCAATTGTAGCGTATGTTGTGTCTCTTCTGACACAATCCTGTTGAAACCACTTGTCTTCCAAGACCAATTTTAAAATTCTGGCTAAAAATGCCGCGATAACGCTGACCTTTCAAAGTTACCGAAAAAATATGGCTAATAATGCCAACGATTCGTGAATCACATGTCACCCAACCATTGAGCCAAAAATGAGCCTAGTCGCTAAAGACGTTTTTGCCATGAAATTCATCATCTTGACATCGAAAATACAATCGGAAAATGTACGTCGCCTCAAAGGGACCATTGGTCTTTCATTCTAGAGTCCGGTTGTGTTAACGAAGATCTTTACGACGAGGCATTCATAGGGCCCAAAACCAACTTGGGACTTCTCGCGTCCTTGGTTAGGCTTCCGTAGACGGATGGGTCTCCCGATAGCACAACCAGAGACGGCATTACTCTCCAGGATGCAGGCTGACCAAGAACATGCTCCCAATCGTCAACAGAAGTCCACAGCTTTTCTGTGTAGAAAGACAGAAAGGCAAAGACTGCAAACGACTTGTTTGCGTACAAATGAGATACTGCAACTTCACTAAGCACTTCAATGTGCTTGGGCTTAGGGACGATACCCTATGCGACGCTTGTAGAGAAGGTGAAAGCACTGCAGAGCAATTCCTCTGTTAACGTCCCGCCTTTTCTCGGATCAGGTGTCGGCTGTTTGGCTCTCATGTGGCGGCTGTTTGCCTCTCATGTGGTTGGAGCTAAAAAGCTAAGATCTTTCTCTTTTTCACAGAAGCACTTGCTGGTTTTCCTCCAGAAGAAATTATATTAAACGTACGTTACTACCTGGTAGCACAGTGGAACTGTTTTCGAGTCAGATCGCTCCAGTATTGTGTTTCCCAACCTCCAACAAGAAGTGTGGTCGGAGCGATGCCTAATTCTTGAGAACGTCATCGAATTGACTGATTTCGATCATTTGCTTAGGGCGCCTGAACGGCAGGGATATTTTCGACACTTCGAGCATCACAAAACGAATGTGTAGAGTCAAATTTTTGCACTAAACTTGTTGTTGTCTGTCTACTGAACGCGGCCACCGACTCCGAATTCCGGTAGAAAATTTTTATAATTTGCAGACGTTGCTCGTTTGTGTACATTACAACGATGAAAACGCTGAGTTTACTGCATAAATCGGCATTGACAGTGGAAAGATTGCGTTCACAAATTAACTTCAAAGTTGCCAAGTCCCTCGTGGAAAACCCTTTATAATGGTAACGCTTAAGTTTTCTCGTTGATAATTTGCAATTCATCTTTGCAACCAACTTGTTGGCAGTTATAACGTTCATCACAGCCGCCCAATATAAGCTTGTAAGTACGTAGCTTCAAATACAAAACCGAATGTGCCTGAAAGTGGGCAAAAAAGTGGCCACAACAACACACACAATGCTAAAAGACAGCCGTTTTAGAGCATTTGAAATTTGAAAAATGGACGTGTGTGGGTATAAACCTGAAAACTAAATCGCTCACCTGCGCAATTATAAGTAGTAGGCGGCATTTTTCATATATCCAAGTGTTCCAGACAAAGGGACCGTCCACCAAGTGTTTTTTAAGCCCTTCTCTAATTCTCTAATAATAATTGGAATAACTGAAAACGTATATGCATTGGGCCCAGGCACTTAGTCGTTCTACGCGCTTGTCTCGGACATCAACAACTGGTAAGAAAATTGTGTAAATTTGCAATTTTGAACTGTCCCACTACACTGAAACGAATTAAATAAAATTTACTGTCTCTGTTGCTACTGGGAAACTTGTGGAAACGACTGTAATGAGTTTAAAACATTTCCGTTGTGTGTTGTAAAGCACACGAAAAAAAGCACACACACACACAAATTATCACCTCAAATTGAAGCGAAAGCATTGAAGCCCATTGAACATCAAATCGAATAGGATCAAAAACCTCAAAACCGCTCCCCATTGTCACGTCACCAGCTCGCTCGTAAAATTGACATGAGCAACTGCACACATTTCAATTACTATTTAGTGGAAAGCCATTAGCCAGCGTCGAGAACTCACGACCACAGCTGACTGGACATCACCACTATTCGACATAATTTCGGAGAAGATCGCCTTAGAATGAATTACAGCCGTATACGAATCCTCGTTAAGCCCTAACCGAACAATTGCCGTTAATTACATGCGCAGCCACTGACCATTAGGCACTTATCACAAACCGACCCGTCAGCTTAATTCTCATGCAAATTGACAACACAATCCTGAAATAAACTATCGACAAATATAACATGCAGCCACCCCCAAACGGACAATGGTCTGTGATATTCCTCGTGGGCGGCCAGTCGCCGCATCCGCACCTCTACACTGATTGCAATGATTGCTATGATTGCGCGTGTGCCAATTCTCGGCCCATCCCTTGGGAGGCGCACAAAGCCTGCAGTCGACGGTGGAGGCCAGTGGTGCTGGTCAAATTCGTTTCACGGATTAATTATTAACTGCCATGCGAGTTCAACGTTGGTCAGGCGACTGCCACCCGCCGGAATGGGCGTTCAATCAGAAGTTATTTTTTAATTCATTTTATTCGTTTGTTGGTTTTTTTTCTCTTTTATCACAATCTTGCAGAAATGCTGGAATATTTAATGTCTGCCCGCAATAATTAATAGGCACATTGGCAACTGAGCGCCAGCAGTGGGCAGTGCCCCAGTGCTGTGGGAGAATTACATACATGTGATATATCAGAGCACCGCGGCGCGTCGGTAATAAGCCAATTTAAGGCGGATGGTAGTGGACTGTGGCGCAGCACAGCCAGAGCTTGAGATTTTATTTATGACCGAAAATCCATCGTTCGTCAAATTAATGCAGAGCCATTGATGATTTATGCTACGCTCGGGGAGACTGAGAGCCGCGTGCCTTTGTCACACGTATTCCCGCAGCAGTCATCGGCTTTAAACTCAAAGGGACAGGATGATGATTGTGGTACAGGGGGTTGAGTTGAGCTGAGTGCGGCACTAGAGGCACCCGGGAATTATTTCATTTCAATTGCGTTCACTGCTCATTGAACGTGAGTGAAAACGCAAAAAAAATAAAGTCCTAAGCGAAATTTACAAAATTTTTGCAACTGTACTGTAAGATCGTTTAGGTACACAGAGAGAAAATACAAAGTTTGAACAAGATCTTATGCAGGCTTCAGGAATAAACTTGAAGGCTGCATTGAAGGGGGCGATGAAGACGAACGCAATAGTTTGGAAAAGCCCCACCGAGGTAGCAAGGCACCCAAGCTACAGTCAGGATCGAAAATATTGCACGCGAATGATTTGGAGCCAAGACAGAAGTGAAGCAGGGTTGTTTGGTTTGCCTGTATAGACTCACTACGGAGAAAATGCAGGAGATTGCCTTGCAGGCATTTTGTTGTCACTATCACCACTAAGACTGGACTTATTGAAAGAGATAATTCTTGGAAAAGAAGCAGTCCCCTGTGATGCTCGTGGAGGGGATGGCGACACTTTAGTTCGCTGCTTTTGACACTGTTCGGCTTTTGCTTAAATCAGGTAGCAGATACATACATAACACATCACTCAATAAGTCCCGAAACTAACCAATAAAAACACATTTTCTAGACAAAATTCGCCATCGACATATTTTCCTTCAAGAGTGATACAATCCGCTCTAACGCCGCTCTAACATTTCGATACCTTTTTATAGAACTAATTATCTTCGACCTCAAAATAGGCTTTAGTTTCGGCGATCACCTTCTCATTCGAGGCATACTCCGGCGAGCATCTTTTGAGGTCTGAAAAGAGATAAAAGTCGCTGGGGGCCTGATCTGGAGAATGCGGTGGGTGCGGAAGCAATGGCCAAATGGGCATGCTAGCCAAGGACGTGTGACACGTTGCATTGTCTTGGTGGAAGAGAATTTTTTTCTTCTTCACATGAGACCGTTTTTTTGCAATTTCTTCCTTCAAATGCGCCAATAAAGTCATGTAGTATTCGCTGTTGATTCTTTTGCCTTTCTCAAGATAGTCGATGAATAAAATTCCGTGGACATCCCAAAATATGGATGCCATAGCTTTGGCAGCCGACCTTTGTGTTTTTGGACACTTTGTGTGTATCGGTGACTGCCGAGTTGCCTCTGGAGTGCAGTGATCGATCCATGTTTCATCCATACCGATGCAAAATGTCCTGTTCGTTCTGGCGAAACAGCTCCAAACAGCTCTCAGAATCATGGATATGTTGTTGATTTTGGTCCATTGTCGGCAAACGCGGCACCCATTTCGAAAACAGCTTTCTCATGGACACATTTTCATGCAAAATTGTGTACACACTGTCTTCTGATATCTCCAAAGTGTCGGCTATCTCACATAATTTCAATTTCCGTTTTTTTCAAAACCAATTCAATTGGCTTTCCAGAGCGTTTAGCATCGTTGGTGTCTGTACGGCCACGTTTAAAGTCAGAATACTACCGACAAGTAATTGCTTTTGATGGAGCAAAATCCCTGTAGGACTTTTGCTGCCCTTGCATGGTAGTTTTCCCCATCAAAAAGCAGTGTGTATTCAACACACGAAATTCAGTTTTCTTCATTGTTGTGAAGTGTCACTTGGAGCACTGTAACTTGTAACCTAATAACCAGATTGTCGTAAAAATTTGACAGGAATAATTTGAATGTGTGTACTTCCTAAAAATAACATTGATTTTTTGTTAGTGGCGCCCCCTATATGTCAGTCCCGCGACTTTTTGAGTGATGTGTTATTTGGTGCTTATGATAAAGAAGAGTCCTTGTCACACAATTAAATGAGCTAGATTTTAGAAAAAGGAGGATGATATAATGGTAAAACAATAGAAGTAGTAAAATAGGGCACCTTAGTAAAGAAGTTAACAAGCTACACTATAGGTCATGAAAAGTGTATGAAGTGAAGCAGTCAAAACCGCAAGACTTTGATACGCCAAACATGAAACAAGTTCCTCCCCATTTAGTAAAAAAAGACACTCAACTTATATGAGACGTACATACGTATGTACTGAGCATATCAGACAGTCGCAAACCCCGAATTGTGTGGCCCTATATATAATTAAAAACAACACAACATGATTTAAAGAATGGATGGAGTTCGCATTTCACTGTACTCGAGTTTTTTAATTTTTTTCTTAAATTCGCTGCAGTCCGCTCCACTTCTTCTTTCCATGGCGCCACAGTCCGTGGTGGACGTGGACCTCAAACAGCAATGCCACAAACTCTCGCCAGCTGCTTCCGATTGCGCACTCCAAGCTGGTTGAGGTCTTTCTCCACTTGTGTGCGCCATCTCAGACTAGGCCGTCCGCTGTTGCGTTATACCAATGGCTCGGATTCGAAGAATTTTCAGGTCGGATCAGTGGTGTCCTTACGCTCTTCATGGACCGGCCATCGTAAGCGTTGGACGCATTTCGTAGCGTCCAAGTTTCTGCACCGTAAAGGAGGGCTGGGATGACAAGCTGATATACAAGGGCAGTTTAGTCCTTTGAGAGAGGGCTCTATTATTCAATTGCCTCTTGAGCGTTTGGCAAGAGTGATTCTGCGTTTGATTTCGGCACTGATGTTGTTGTCCCTATTTCCCGCGGAGCCGACGTTGTCGAAGTTTTTGAGTACCTCGCAGTTTCTGCTGCCTAATAAATGGTGAATCTCTTTCTTCTCGCCCCATTTATTCAACGCATGTGAATTTGAAACTTTATAGATATATACGTAAGGTCCCACCGTGGAAAATCCGCGGCAAATTGTAACACCGATGTGGACAAATAACCTTTTTTACAAAGTTAACCCTCAGGACAACGTAACTGAGCACAATTACGTTACTTGGATTTGTTACCCGACTCGGGATCGTGATTGGTGTTCCTTAATTTTTCATCGCATAGCATAGCATTTCCCGTGTGTACCAAGTTTTACAAACTTCCACCCCTATAGTGAATTCACAACATTTTGATGGCGTGTCCTTCTCAAGCGCGCTCCATCCATCGCGCCTCGAGCGAAACTCTTAAACTTTATAATTTTGGCTTGCATTAGAAGGCAGCTCAAGTTAAATCACTTCAGATAGCTCAGGAAAATGTCACCGTTACGACTTCCACAATTATCCTTAAATTAATCTTCCCTTAATTCACTTTCAAAAAATGCTCCCACTTAAATAAGCATCATTAAGTTTTTGAGCGACAGGCGCTTTCAGCGCTCCGCTTATTGTGACGTTGCTCCTAGGCATACTTCCACACACACACGCACGCACAGCCACACATATACACGTGCGCATGCAGGGAGAGTGCTCCAAATTGCCGAGTAATTGCGTAAAAGGTTTTTCCCACCGTGAAAATCATCCTTGGAACTCGAGTCAGAGTTTGAGGTTCTCATTCTGTACCAGCAGTTCCCCTGCGGGCGACGATGAGTGTGTTTGTAGTTTATGTATCCTTCACCGCTCTCTGGCAGTTTTATATTGCACGGAGAAAAGTTTTTACGTTTGCTTCTCTGTTTGTTTGTCGCATTAATGTCGTCGCCACCGTATGCCTTCGTTTCGTGAATGGGTCGCTGTACGCGTGTGTGTGTGTGTGTGTGTGTTCCAAGTCGACGGGCGTTGAAATAATCTCTTCACCTTTTCGGAAAACTTCCCCGTAAGAGAGATTCCTTTTCGTTGTCATTCCATTTGCTCTGCAGTGGCCGGGAGGAGGTGAAACTGTGTGTATCCTTTCAATTCAAAGAGACGACTAAATGAAGAAACTTTCCAACCATTTCAGGGAGCTATCCTTTATTTGGATTAGTAGTGTGATCTGTGAGTAATGTGAGATGTACAATATTTTCTGCAGCTGCCCATCCCCTGTTGCGCCTCCTATGTATTGTCAATTCTGCTCGAAGAAGTCTCATCTTGATGAAGGTTCGAGAATTCCCTTTGATAATTGTGTTTGCCACGGAAGATATCCGTGTGAGATATCTAAGTATAATTACGGGGCCAGTTCATTAGAAGACTTACGGCTTTTGTTCTGGAATGCCATTGTAGCGGAGTAGCTGTTAGATGAATTGGCTGGGAGCTAAAAGGTGACAAGTTCATTCAGTTCCTGATGAAGTTTTCGCAAAGTGCTCTCCAAAGAGCGTTGTGATTGTGTGTGAACAAGGATATTGATTGAAGCTACGGTCTGAAGGAAGTAATAGAGGAATATGTTATTCAATGGAAAGAATGAATTCTTTTGCGTCAAATGAAAGAGCAAATTCAGTCTTCGTTTAGTCATGCACTTCATTGAAACCATGACAGGGTGCATTGAACACCACCCAAACACAGGAAAAATTCATTTCGTCAAAAGAAATATAAGTTTTAGTGTGAATTAGAATTGAAGCCTTTCATTATAAAAATTGTCAGAAGCAGGACCACTCTAGTACCAATGGGCGTGCGCGTACAATTGTGCTCGCCCAGTTTTTTGAGGATGATCTCCAAGTGATAACCGAGGTCGAAACGCGTTTCTTTCTTGTCCCTTAGAGTAGAGGACTCTTTCGGTAGGAGCAGTGTGATGCAGTCGACCAACAAAATATGAAAAACCAAAATGTTCAAATGTTCCAAAATCTCAAAAGCTCAAAAACCAGAAATTATAAAAATATGCTAGACCACAGTAGGGTCGCAATATTTTAATTTGGCGCCTTTCGAATTGTCATTGTTTGACATTTGAACAATTATTATTGTTTGTTAGTAGAAGGTATAAGGTTAATAAAAATGGAGCGCTACACGAATGAACACCGCATTCTCATTGTGAAATTGTTTTACCAAATGGTGAAAGTTTTGCGGCTACAGTTTTCAAATTGCGATAAATTCGGGGTTACAATAATGCTCCAAAAGAGTCAACTGTAAAGCGATTAATGGAAACATTTTCTGAAACTGGGTCTGTATCTGATGTAGAGACAACAACGCGCCTTCGACCAGGTCGATCGACAAACTCCATCCACCTCAATTCGACACTGAGCTCAGCAAATTGGTGTCCAAAATCCACTATGCAGCGAATTTTGACGAAAGATTTGCATTTTCATGGATACAAAGTTCAACTGACTCAGGAACTGAAGCCAGCTGACTATGCACAGCGATGGGAGTTCGTTAATTGGGTATTGGAGAGACAACATGAAAATGCTGATTTTGCCGATAAAATCATCTTTAGTGACGAGGCTCATTTCCATCTTGATGGCTTCGTCAATAGGCATTGTCGCATTTGGGGCGAGGAAAATTCTCGAGTGATTCACGAGAACCAAATGCATCCTCAACGTGCGACTGTGTGGTGTGAATTTTGGACTGGAGGAATCATTGGAACTTTTTTTTATGAAAATGAGTCAGGTCAAGCGCAAACAGACAATGGTGTTCGGTATCGTGAAATGATAACCAATTTTTTCGTGCCTAGAATTGAAGAAATTAATGTGGAGGGGATGTGGTTTCAACAAGACGGCGCCACATCTCAACAGCCAGAGAAACAATTCAATTGCTGCATCAGTCATTTCCCGGTCGTGTTATTTCGCGTTGTGGAGACCAAAATTGGCACTGGACTTTTTTCTTTGGGGTTTTTTGAAATCGATGGTTTATGCGAATAGTTCGACGACGACTCAAGCCTTAAAAGAGGAAAGTGGACGCAGCATTATTGAAATACCGCAGCATTTATGCAAAACATTCATTGAAAATTTCATTAAAAGATCGCGTATGTGCCAGCAAAGCCGCGGCGGCCATCTGGCCGATGTGTTATTCCACACATAACCTCATCCTGTCTACTTTACGATTCACGCTTTTTGTTTAATTATCTGCGTTTTATTTAAAATTTAAATCTTGCGTTCTTTTTGGGACACCCTTTACGTCTAAGAACAGTTTTCTTTCGGTATTTTGGATTTTCGGGACTTTGGATATTTCGGTAGTTTTGACTTTTCAAGATTTTTGATCATTTCAAAATCTTGGACATCAATAATATGCCCAAAACCCGCGGACATAGGTTTTATTAAAAGTCTTTTTACCTCTTATAGGCACGTGAGTTACAGAGACCGCCCTTTGTTAATCGCTGATCTGAAACCGGTTAGATTGTGGTCATGATGAGACAGGTTTCAAATTTCTTTCTGTTTCATTGCCCTAGAAAAGTCTCATGCATCCTGGTTTTTATCCGATAAGTGCTCTAAATTTCCCAGAAGTACGCGTTGAGGACTTGATCCTCTACATCGCAAAATATTTCAGGCCCTACAAATTAATCTTTCCTGGACAGAACGTGGGCCGTGTTCCTTTTTTGGGATGTGCCTACGTACTAGTCTAAGTACTAGTCCACACCCTGCACACTTCAAGCACTCAACCCGCTGAGCTGTCATTAGGTTTTACTTTGCGGGGTTATAAAGCGACCTGTTCTGGAGGGAGGCTCTTTCTGCTTCGGCCTGTATTGGTTGCAACTTTCACAATGAATGAAATTAGCTTATTCCAGGTCTCTACGGATCTTATCATGTAGGGGGTCATGTTATCGGCGCTTGGTAGGCTCACCATATGTCTTTCCTGTGCAAAGCGACTGCAGTAAAAAAACACTGTGTGCTCTGCGCCCTCCACGGCGTACGGACTTTTTGGACACAGCGGCGGGTTGTCGTGCGAAAACCTGTGCAGATATTTTCGGTAGCCGTTTAAAGTTGGTACTTTGAGTCCTCTGCCGATCACCATCTGTCGCAATGATGGGAATAACCATATGCGTTCATCCACCTTTGTAGAAAGTCTCTCAGCTGGCTAACCACGCGGCTATGGATGCTTCTCGTTTTCGCTTGCTGCCGCTCCTTGGTTCTTTGGCGGTCCTGCATAAGCTCGTCTGCAAGAATGTCTTAGGGTAGCATTTCTGCTATAACGAACGCCACCGCATTAGAAATGATTCAGAAACCACCGACAGAGTCTGTACGCTGGCATCAGTCGCTCAAATCGTGACAACTCGTGATGATAGGATTCCGCGTTCATAACCGGGTCCATCAATATTTGGAAGCATTCGAGAGTTCGTGCCTTCTATATGTGATGCTCTCTAATTGGCATACGTTCCATGTTCATGAAAGGATAACCACTAGGTGCTTGACTGATTCGATTTTGATTTCATAACGCAAACTTTGAAGGAGCCTAGTGCTGTAATGTTAACTTCACTTCTTTGATATAATCTCTTTGTCGCAGTTGCCATAGCCCCTATTGCCGTTGACACATTAACGAATAGCCAAACCTTCCATTTGAAAAATGCTTTCACGTTTACAGATGCATTCGATGTTCCAAATACCCCTACCCTGGTTCCTTTGTCCGGTTTTTGACCATTTCTACACAATTCTGCTTGTCGCAAACACAACTTAAGGCAGCACTCAGAATTTGAAAGTTCATCTAAAGCCAGGCTGGCAGTGGAGCTGCAATGCAACTTTAATTTCAATTTGGTGGCGTGGGACCTTGAGTTGTGAGAAATGCCCAGGGACGTGGTGCATATATGTCAAAAGCGCAGCACAGAGCACATCTGTTGCCACTGATCAAATTCAGATATTTCTATGTGCACTGAACCACGATCATTTTGTTTTTCCATTTTCAAGCAGACTTGAGCATTCTCATTCCACTCCACAGTGTTTTCAACCAGAACTTCAACTTAAAGCTCAAATTTCTTTTATTTTCCACTTGGGTTCCTTCCTTTTAAGCGACATTTCCAAAGCCTCGTACTGTGGCAACACTATCATCTTAGAATATTGAAAAATAGCTGCGAAGGATGGAGACCTGACGTTTATTGGACGGGTGATGTTATTACTGACCGAAACCACATTTTTTTGGAATATTTTCGTTTGCATTCCGTGGGACTATCTCAATGTACTTCGCACGGGACGGCTTTGAGCTTCATTCTATGTCGCTGTTTATGTTAATTGAATCCACTTTCACTGTTAGACTAACTTCCGTTGATCGCCTTTTATTCATAATACTGCATCCTTCCTAGCTGGTCTTCGAATCTCAACAAAAATGACTTAAGCAACTTTCGGTTTTGGGATAAGTCGATTTTTTGAGAAGACTTTCATAGACAATTTATACTCTTTGAGTGTTGTCAGCAACTCGAAGGAGGTAGTTCCGTGAAGAAATGCGAAGTGTCCCGTCCAGGAATCGAACCTAAACCTTCTGCGTGTGGGTCGACGCACTTATCCACTACGCCACAGCGGCCACTTTCATGGATGTTATCACAATTTTATACTGCGCCGACTCTCAACTTGCGTGATTTACGATTTACCTAATTTTTCATAAAGCCTTTTAGCTTCTAAAGCAAGGATATCAATGGATTCCATAGAAGGTAATGACAATATTGAATCGTGGAATACTGTTTGATACGCTAACTCGCAACACTATGTGCATTGGCTGCGAGGTTTCCCATGCGTCAAAAATCGCTATATGCGACCTTAGAGCATATCTTTACCCCATCAAATTATGTGGAGGCTAGAAATCTCACGAGGAATAATCTTTTGCCTTGCTGTGGAAAGAGTATGGGTCGTTAAACTACAGGAATGCACGCACTAATGTCTCCGATCTCGCTTAGTATAACTTCGTCACATGTTTGAAACAGACCACCCTGCTGCGGACTTCCAGTGGATACGCAATTCAAATGATGCAAGCTTCCCTTATGAAAATATTGTTCAAATATTGTAATTTGTTTAAATTCTGGATTTTGGCTTTGTGGAATGTTGGACATTTCCTAATATTTGAGTTCCGGGCTTTTTCCGTCTCACAGGTCTTAATTGTCGTTCTATACTATCCGTCCAGTTAAATGGGGATATCGAAACTAGATGGCAACGGTAAGCTCGTTTGCATCCACACCATCAAATGTTGCCTACGAATGGGTGAATATGTGAAGATTGGCGATATGCACGTCTTTGTTCTTTTCATGATCTGACAGAGGGTCAACAGTAGATGTTTTCCAAAGACGCAGAGATAGAAACCGATTTTAGGAAGACCGGTTCCTCGCCAGTTAGCGCAATTATTATGTGCACTAAACAAATGACACAAAGATTCCCTTCCCCCTCCGACTATGTCTGACAGATGTGCTGGTGCATGCACCCAACCAGAACTCTTCACAGTCATGAGCGTTAACCTTCCCCTTCCTCATGACTGTTGCTGTTTGTTTGTTGAGTTTATGTAGGTCAATAGGGTTCCGTGCATTTCTTGTTCTACTTTGAGTTCCGTCTATCACAAAAAGGACTTGAGTTGATTGATAAGCAAAAAAATTTGTACCAAAAGTTCAATCAAAATTTGCTTTTCTGTTCCCAATTTCCCATTCTGTTCTTGATTATGACACAAATTTATCAGCAGGTTGTAAACAAAACCCTTGGAACGCGAGTAAAACAAATACCGGTGTTTCTGTTGACAAAGACCGCAAACATCGGTTAAAGTCAGGCGTTCCTTTCTCAAGGCTTTCGTTTTCATCGTTTGCATCACAGATCCAAATTGCCCTCAATTCCCAACAATATTTGCATAAACTTTTCCAACACCACTTTCGTGCTTTCAACAATCTGTAATGAATTCCTGCCTCATTTAACACTGCCCCCCGTCCCCCTTCACCCCTTAAAGGCGTTCCCTTATATTTTCCTAAAAACCGCCTGGAAAGCCCCTTACACATTTCGCACAGCAACTATTTTCGCCTCATTTATACATTTTCCTCTTTTCCATCAATAGCATCGATGCGTACATCAAAGGACCCTTTGGCAGACTTTCTTTCTGCTTTCTACTGATTTCCGTTCGACGAAAATTTGATTCACTCTTAATAAATAGCATTTTCCTCTTTTTTTTCAATTTTTATTAATTTCTTCATCATTTTCCCTTTCAGAGCACGACAACAGACTGCAGCTTCCACAACGTTCAACAAATCGCCGTGACCCGCTGCTTTCAAATACTCTCTCTCTCTCAAGACTAACGGAGAACCCGAGCATCGCTGCTGTACCAACTTGTATGTTCTCTTCCGGCAACGACTCCGGAGCGGGCTATTAATACCCTTTTGCCTGTCCCGTCCAAAACGAGCACAGCACTGGAACGGTGGTGTGTGTTGCCCTCGTCCGCATTGAGAAATGACCGGGCGAATGAAAACTCCAGTGCCAAGGAGGAAAGTTGAAAAGCATAAAATACCCCAGCAACTCACTGGCGTTGTACACAAGGTTCGGACAGCAACATAAAGTGCTAATCGATGTTCGACTTTTCCTGCTGCAGCACAAGGACTGCCCCGCACAATTCCTTCGCGCTTCACTCACAATTTTTTTTTTTAAATCTAAGGAGTTTCATTGAAAATTCCCGCTAGATACACATAGCGCCGAGAACCGTTCAACTTATGACCATATGTACACACTGCAGCAATCCTGCTCGATGTGCTGAGGACCTCTTCGCTCGTTCAATCGTTGTTGACGGAGAAACTTGGGAAGTTATGCACCACTTAACGACTGAAAGACCGACACTTGTGAGTATGTGCAACTTAACGTCCGCGCTACGAGTGAGTGCATGTGTGTTGACATGAAATATTAGTGCGGTAACGTTGACTTTAAACGTCAAGCCAAGCACAGCATTAATCATAAAGTTCAACTAACAAAGAAAAAAGAAGGCAAACAAAAAAGTTGCAAGAAGAGAAAACCCAAGACGGTCGAAGGAAACCGTCTTCTAATCGCTGACTGTGCACAGACTCCCCCAGTTGCAACTGGAGAATTATTAATAGCCCTAGTCGTAGGTCGCGTAACTACACATATCTCACTTTGAATAAGCACCAAACAGGGAGACAACACAACAGCAGCGAAATAAAGGGAGACCAACACGCAAACACCTAAGGATCACATGTCTGACGGGGCACACGTGTCCCATTCGAGTGCAGCACGAACGCAGAATACAAATAGGTGAAGCACACAGAGATACGTTGATACACGTAGATAATGCAAATGTTACCGAACATGTTGGAGATTCGAGTTATCCTGTTATGCCTTCCATCGATCCTCTTAGCAACGACATTAGAACCGGGTAAGTTCAATCATATGGCTGTTGAAGTTGAAGCGGTAGGAGGGCACAAAAAATCGAATCCCTTCCATTATCTTGGCCTGGTGACTTTAGCCTTGTTACCTTGTCGCCTCGCAGTGATCAACGTCCTGTGGCATTACCGTGACACATTCGGGGGTGCTGATGACGGTATATGTTGGGGTTAAGGGTGCTCCGCATCTTCTTTATATTCAAACGTTACAACATATAGCAGGCGACCCTCTGTGTGTGTGTGGCAGAGTCATTTGTTCCTGTTGCACGGTACACATATCATGTTATCTGTAAACGTCTACACGACGCTCGATTCGTTTTCTTGTTCCCCTTGTGCACTTATATTAAATTTTTCTACCCCTACTCCTCCTCATCATCCCTCACAAACAAAATACGTAAACGAGGGGAGCGTATCTAAGCTCCGTGTAGGACGAGACACTAATGCAAGCAGGATGATGATGATTTAAATAAGAAAAGTCGGCACACAATGGAAGCGCTTAAAGATAGATTCCAAGGATCAGAACCCCACAACCCCATGTAAGGTTCGAGAGGAATTTGCATTTGATTGGTGTTGTTGTTCCGTTTTTCTGTTTTTTTTTGTTTTTTTTTTTGCTGTTGTTTTATTTTTCCAAGAAATTCGCCGCTGCCTCCCCTCTTTTCGCTTTATTTATGCTTATTACTGTGGCTTTAGCAGGGGCTTTGCTTTGGATCGGTAAACGGAAAGGTACTTCCCTTATAGCTTTCTGCGTGTAAGTAGTGCGAGGGTGCAAAGTAATTGTGAATTACTTATTTTTGTTTACGCTCACGAGGAGACGAGTTTACGTACCTTGTTTATTCTTTAGCGCGAACTCGTTCCTACGCACATTTTTAAATTCAATCAACTTCACATAAATCGATGGGATTCGACGGGGTGAACGTAGAATGACGATGACTTGCGATTAGGCAGGCACCGCGTGGAGTACATGAACATCGAATAGACAGAATTATTATTCAGAAATTATTTATGTATGTGCGTGTTTTGAACAAAAGGGCAACAGTGGTCTGGATCCGGTAAAGAGCAGCCTGGGCATCTCCTTGGTCTCTATAGTAAAAGTTCGATGTTTTATTTTTCAGTGGGCTTGGATTCAGAGACCACCGAAGCTGAAGAATTGTTGTCCAATTGGCAAAGAACTTCTCATCTGCAATCAACTCTTGGTACAACGCGTGGACTTCTCAGTTATGTCATCTCTTCCATTTATAAGTTCAACGGAAGTCTTCTCCTCCAAAGTCATAAAAAATCTTCTTTGACATTTTCCTTATCGCACAGCATTTTTTTGCTTTGTTTGGCACTGCAGCTCTGGGTGAACGCGGGCCTCAATCAGCTCAACTCTCCAAACGGTGTGATCTTCTGAGATCTGCAGCCAGATGCGGCAAGTCATCAAGTTAGTTTAGGATCTCTACAGTTGCGTGCTCCATCTTAAAATGGGAACTCGTCGTGATTCAAAGGATCCTCGGGCCGGAGCAGCGCTGTTCACGACATACCACATGACTTGACCAGCCTTTAATATTATTAAATTGGACGTAGGTCGAGCTTTGTTTTTTTTCAGGAGTTTTGGCCAAAGGCTATCAAGGTCGATTCTTCTTCGGATTCCCAATTCGGTAGTGCCGATGCAGGGTGCACTTTCTGCCTCCATTTGTGTGCGCTATTGGGTCAGTGGGCGTCCTCTGTTTCATTGTTTCACTGGCTTGGAGTCGAAGGCTGGAGCATTGTTGCCCATGCGCTTAACGAGGACCGAACGATCTTCGATGTTGAGTGCGTAAACACCTGGCTATGTTCATACAGCCTGCACACTTCGTTGTTAAATTTTTTTCTTCAAAAACCATCAACGGAAGCAGGGCCAAAGATTGAACGCAGAACATTTCTCTCGATGAACCCAAGATCCTTTTTTTGTCCTTAACATTGTTTTTTTATTTCATTTCCACATGGATTTTTTATTGTTCATTTTTACCATTGACATTATTCAAGCATCTGCGTCATAGAGCATGGAATGACCAAGGTGTTATATAATGTTAAATTGGTCCTTCGAAATAGGACTCGTGTCTCAATTGCCTCTTGAGCCCAAAGAAACAGCGGTTGACAAGCGTTATTCTGCATTTAATCTTAGTATTGATATGTTGTACTGTTTACAAGGAAGCCGAGGGAGACGAAGTCCTTAACTACCTCGAAGTAATGTGACATTCTGGTCGACACGTAAATGTTGTGCGTCCTTCGTTCCGTTCTCATTCAACATTAATTTCATGTTGGACGCCTTCGTCTCGATATCAACAAGCACTTTATTGATGAACGTCTCTGTACCCCCAACGGATTTTTTGAAAATCTCGCTTTTCATGTTACCGAGTGAGTTTTGCACGACCTTCTAAAGGACGATGTTGAAAAAGTCAGCCGACAGTGCGATACCTTGTCAAAGATTTGTTTTCGACATTGAAGGTCTCATGGAGCAGCGAGAATTCTCCATCGTCATCCAACACAACCTGAAGAGTTTGGCAGGATACATGGCTTTGTAGACCTCATATCCCTGGAAGTTGTCATATGCGGCCTTAAAACCGACAATGAGGTGATGAGTCTCGATTTGCACCTATTTCCGTTTTTTCCATGAACTGCCGCAGTGTGAAGATTTGGTCAATGGTAGACCTTCTTCTTCTTCTTCTTCTTCTTGTGGCGCTACAGTACGGGGCCGACCTTGGCCCCAACCAACATGCCTCTACAGACAGCACGATCTTTTGCCAGCTGCCGCCAGTTGCGCACTCCATGTTGGCTGAGGTCCTTCTCCACGTGTGTGCGCCACCTTATCCTGGGCCGTCCTCTGTTGCGTTGTCCCAATGGCTCAGATTCGAATACTTTTCCGGCCGGAGCAGTGGTGTCCATACGCTCTACATGGCCTAGCCATCTTAAGCGCTGTATCCGAAGACGCTTGACTATGAGCATGTCGCTGTACAGTCCTTAGTTTTCGTCGTTTAATCTACTCCTCCAGATGCCATCAACGCAAACAGGACTAAAAAACGCACGCAAACCTTTTCTCTCGAAAAGACTATCTCAAGACTCATCCGCTTTTAGTAACGTCCAGGTTTCCGCGCCATAAAATACGACTGCCATAATAAAGGTGTTAAATCAAGCAAGCTTAGTCCTTCGAGAGAGGGCTTTATTATTCAATTGTCTCTTGAGCTCAAAGAAACAGCGATTGGCAAGAGTGATTCTGCGCTTGATTTCGGTACTGATGTTGTTGTCCCTGTGTACCGCAGAGCCAAGGCAGACGAAGTCCTTGACTATCTCGATGTGTCTGCTGGGGAGTGTGACGCTGCACTATCCGAAACGTCGATGTTGTGCGTCCTTCCTTGATGATGATGGGTCTGGGGGCCATTTTAGCCGCTTCTGCTTCAATGCCAGCAAACGCCTCATTGACGGCTTGCTGTGCTCGTCCAATCACGTGAATGTTGTTGGCGTAAACTAGCAATTGAACTTACTTTTGGAAGATCGTGCCTCTGGTGTGACAATGGTAGACCTCTCCAGCTTAAAACCTCATTGATATTGAAGAATGGATGCTAAAGAAGCTAGGACCTGACCTCTCGTTGATTGTAGCGCCATGCAACTGATTTTTCTTTCTTGTCAAATTTTCTTCTACGGATTCCACGTTCGGGGAAGTGATTTTTGGTTGATTCTCATCAGGGTCATTTTCGTAATTTCATTTTTCATGTTTCAATCGCCTATAAAGTATCTACATCGTTTTGTTTGGTACGACCGATGATGCCGATGTCGTGTGTCTAGCCCAGTAGTTGTACATGATCATAGAAGGTAGTGCCATCCTCCTTAACATATGCCCTCCTCACTATATTCTCCAGTAGAAATCCAGTGCAGAATCAAATTGCACACTGTCTTAGCGGGTTCCGAAATTCCAAAATTAGAAATCGCGCCGATGAAAGTTGTCATATGTGCGTCCTATTGGGAGTACAAATTAATTTTAGTTTTCCGTTCTCAATTTTTTATAAATAAATGGTAAAAAAAACATCACTCAAGGTATCGTCCATTGGAAGAGACTACGTTTTCATATCTCTGTGGTAATTTTCGAATACCATCTCTAAAAATTAGTCATCCCTGGCATCTATCTAGTCATTCTTCGATTTCTTCAAAAGACCCAAACCGGTGACTAACCTCAAAACGTTTTAAATTCTTCGAAAAAGCCAGTATTCGGAGTGATGTCTGCAGAATACGGCAGGTGGGGTGAGACCTCCCATGTCAGCGTTTTCTGGTAGTTTGTGACTGCTACAGTCACGTAGGGCCGAAAACTACCACGTTACAAAATCACGTTGTAATGCCTTTTGGTCGTTTCTAATAATTCTAGTCGATCTTGGGGCTTTCGTAGTATATCCACTCTCTAATCCCTTCCTTTGATGTCTTTCAAGAAACAGGTCCAAAGTTAAAATTGGCTTTCGACATCTCTCGACCTTAAATCGTACATTACCCTAGTTCCTTGTTTTCATCCTTGTTTGCTGAGTCACACAAATGCGAGTTCGCTCTGCACTTGGTACAGATCTTGATCCAGTAGAGCCATGGATCTTGATATAGTTAAGTCTGCAATTCCTCACGGTCTTTGTCTTCGACGCGTAAATCATCACTTTGGAAGCTTTGAAACCACTCTCTGCATGTTTTCTTCGTCGCGGCATATATACCATATATTTCAGCAAGAGCTTCTGGTGGGCTTCAGCTGCACTTTTCCTCCAATTAAACAAGAAAATCAAAACATTCCAAAAATGCTGTTTATTTAAGACAAATTCAGACATTTTCGAAGAGCTCAAGATCACTTATTATTGCCGACAACCTTTCACAATGAAGCAGGTAGTCGGTTCCAAGATCAGCAAAAGCTTGCAAGTGGCGCCATCTTTTGAAAACGGACGAATACGCCGACTTCTCAGCAAACAAACACATACCGAAATCAGACGTAGTATTACCCTTGTCAGTTGCTTCATGATCAACTTATGTCTCTTTATGGCACGGCACCTTAATTATTCCTTTCCTGTTCTATGACGCGGTTAAGGAAGCTCTTTTTTTTCAAGAACTAAATTGTTGGCCCTTTGATAGTTAATGGCAATGGCATCGAGAAAATTCATCGACCTGTACGCCATCTTGCGAGTATACAGATATGAAGAATTCAGCACATTGAGTAGTAGAGAAGGACCTCAACCAAATTGGTTTGCTAGAGACCGTGGTAGGTGGAGAGGCATGTAAGCTGATGCCTAGCCCAGACCATAGTGTGAAACTTATAAGATGACGATTTAAGCCGGTTCTACGCTGACAGACGCTCTGTTAAGAAACTATCATTTCGAGGAGACGATACATCGGGTATTTATTTGATTCTTATCACTGGAGGGGAACTTTACCTTGCACTGCTCATTCAGAATAAAATTGGATTATGCCTGTTTCCGACTTGTTTCTGTACACCGGTCGCCTTTACAAAGAATGAGATGAGTATTTTTCCATTTAAGGGAGCAGCCAGTCTACCATGGAGTCAGTGTTGACCGTAAGTCCTCCAGTCGACTATGTTTTGAGAGAACATTTTTTTCCAGATGCGCATATTTTCCTTACCAATTATTGTGCTTATACTGCCTGAGCAATCGTCTCACTCTGCGGATATTCTAAGTGATTATGATTAAAAGTTATCTGCATAATAAACTATTCCATCCATCAGCTGGATCCTTCTAAGAAAGCGCTCAGAAGCCACTTATTCTCTGTAAAACACTCCACAATCAAATTCAATAAACTGCGGACGAACACCGTCATCGTTCGCAACATGAGGTCATAAAGGGAAAAAAAAGACCGTTAAGTGAAAAGACTTCTCAAGGAAAGCAAAAAAAAAAAATTATCACAAGCGAACTTCGGTTCCTCGTTAATAACACAAACTCCAACGCAGCCTTAGTGCTGTTGCGATATTACCATCTCTCCATAGCACATGACTATCATGAAATTGCAATTTTGCGCCGGGTGCTCTTTACCGACCCATTTATGGGGGGATAGACAAGGTCAAGCCGTACAATCTCGTCCTGAGCAAAGGGGCCACCCACACAATGAAGCTTCGACCAGTAACAAGGATACACGATGGCCGAGGGCGCCGCCATCAGACCAAACCACATCGTCGCCCTTCACGAAGTGTGTCCGAAATATGCACGGATATACGATTTTCCAAAATACAGCAGCGATAACTTATCATTTGCCGCAGGGCATCTGAAACAGATTTAGCTTTCCGTTTATAGCCGCTCTACAAACGGGCGCAGGAATTAATTAAGAATGCCCCGCCGGAGGATGTATAGCGCCAACCCACGCCTCCTGCCTACGTGTGTGTACCCCTGTGGGGAAGTTGAAAACAAATTTTGAATAAAACGTCCATTTTTTTGCCCCGAGTTTCATTTTTAATTTACGTAAAAACACTCCAGCTGGTCGCCTGTCATCCGAAGGGGATGCAACTGAGCGCAGTTTTGACATCATTCCCTCAGATGCCTCCGCACTTGCTGTCCCATCACCTGGACCATCAACATTTTGATGGTTGAATGGGGTGGGGATGAAAAGTTTATGGAAAACTTTGTACCTGATGAGTGCGAAGGGATGGATGATCGGTTTACAGTTGCCCGGTGAGTGGATACGAAATACACTATCATCCGGGTCGGCTGAAGTTTGAAGTTCGGGCACGGTCAAGATGATGTATGGGCGGCGAATGAATTGAAGAATTTGCCAGTGGGCGGGTTTTGAGGGTGACATGACAAGACCCACCCAAGCGCTGTTCATCATTTAATGGAAGGACACAGCCTAGCAGAGGGATTTCTAAATTATTCCCAACTCGATGAACATCAGACGGGAACACCTCAGGCAAGGAAGTTGAAAGAGTTCCTTTGGATTGTTTTTTGTGAATTTGTTTTCGGTCTGTTGACATCATACATATGTGATGGAGAGCTACAATGCGGAATATTAGGTGTGATTCTTGGATGATGATGGCATGTAGAGTGGAAAGCAACTAGGATGAAAGGGTCTACTCGAACATATGTGTCTCTTATTTCTATTGAGAAGATTTTGAAAATGAAATGAATTGCTCTCTGAATGGAAACACGAGGATAGCTGAGACAAGAGGGGCAGACGACTTTTCTCAAACTTGATCTCATTTTTTTTTCTTGCATGAGATGGTTGTCTTCGAATAATTTAATCTTGAAAAGGAAAATCTTACAACCAACTGAAAGGTTGTAACCCGGTAGCGATGTTCCAGACGAGGATTGTGGCTCGTCGTCGGCCTTGTATGCCCTTTCTTTCTGTACTTAGACGAGGAAGGTGATGTCTTCTGCAATGAGTAAAGAGTAAAGAATCTCAGTCCTTTCCGGTATTCCTTGTGACTTTTCTTTCAACGAAACAAATGCATTTTAATATATTTTTAACGACGCAAAGGGTCAGCAGGAATTGCTTTCGTCTTCCGGGAAACATTTTTGTTAGGTCAAAAGAAGTGGACACAGTCGCCTCCGTCACATGTGATGGATTCATTTAAATGCAGAGGGTCCGATCACACCTTATGAATTCATGCATTCCTTGACATGTTGTCATCTTTTTGATATGTCGGTCAATTCTTCGATGCTGCAAGGATTGCTGTCATTTTGGAGGATATATAGGATAACAGAAGAGGAGGTGGGGGTTCTCTTTTCTCTTCCTTCATCCATAACTCTGCTTTAGTAGTTGGTATACAGAAGACCGAGTTTTGTGGCATGTGTTCCTATTGCACAGTGCTCCAAACTAGGTGACATTATTTATTCCTGCTCAGGCTGAGTGTGGGCTTAGTTCTCCGGATATACACTTTTGTCAACTGTATCGGATCGCTCCATCTCCCACAAACCCTTTTGATAGCTTCCTCAGCACTCAAGGTGTCTACTGGCACAAGAACGTTGGTGATAGGGGAATAATTTGTTGGTGGAATCATAGAGTTTTCCTATGTCCAGGCACCTAGAGCATCGCAAGACTGAATTGTGTTGATGCCTCTTTAAGAGACATACGATAGAGTCTTACCAATTGTGAGCTTATAAATCGTGATTCGAGTTTTTAAATGCTGCTTAACTTGCAGGCAGGATAGAGATATTATACTCGTCGAAAGCAAAACAAATCCTTCCTTGACTGTCATCACATTCCGAAGTAGACCTTAGTTTCAACCAACATTTCCTCACCAGCCAGCACTATCTCACACTTTGAAAGAGGTCTATCACAACGTCATGTCATATGAGGATGTCCTCTATTAAATTGTTCTAAAGCCTTGGTCAGTCCTGTTCAACTCTATGAAGCAGAAACTTGGACTTTACCAAAAGTGGATGAAGATGTTTGTTTGAGAGAAAAGTTGTGAACAGAAGTTTCTGAAAACACATTGCAGGAAACTAAACTGAAAAGTGTATCGCTATTGCTTAGACCATCTCCCTCCAATTACACTGATCTGCAAAACGATAAAATGAAGAAGAATTTGCCTGCAAGGCAGCAGTCAGAACAGATGGAAAGTATAAACCGAACTCCCTATTAGTGCGGTACAATATGGCACTTGCCTAATACAGCATGCCTAACAAGAAATTGCACAAAATCTTTCCTTGGCCATAAAATGAACGTTTTGTGTATAGTTTACCTCCAGCTAACTTAAGACTTCTTTAACAAAATGGTTACGATAATTTCACAATTTGACTTCATGAACACTAATTCTAGCTTAATGTCAGTAAATGCTAAGCCATCACCTCCTGAAGAAAGCAAATCTAATAATCTACAAAATCTTATGTCGAATTGTTTCTTCTGTCACATTACAGAATTTGGGGAAATCCGTGACAAAGAATTGAACTTCTTCGCTCATTAGTGGTGCAAATCTGACATTATTTAATCTTGCGAGGATTTTATCAAATAAAGTCTTTAATTCTCAATATACATACTTTTCTTAAAACTCTTCTTCATACGAATGGCGAATGTTGAGCGTAGGCTTATCTACATCGTCTTAGATAGCCCCTACCATGGACACCAACCGCCTTAGGAAGATCCCCTAAAACTTCTGAAACTAACAACAAGTCGTATAATGGCCAATCATTTTTTTTTATATTGTGGGCAGAATGTTCCACTCAATTTGGACGACGATGGACAAGAATTCCGTCCCCCCGACCTTGACGAGGTCAAGATAGCAATATCGAGACTGAAGTCGAACAAAGCTGCTGGCGCGGACGGACTATCCACAGAGCTCTTCAAAGCGGCTGGGGATGAGCTGGTTGGGTGTATGCACCAGCTCATCTGTGAGATATGGTCGGAGGAAAGCATGCCCAAAGAGTGGAATCTCAGCATCGTATGTCCGGTCCACAAGAAAGGAGACCCCTTCGACTGCGCCAACTATCGAGGGATCAGTCTCCTTAATATCGCGTATAAGATTCTCTCTGCCGTATTGTGTGAGCGCCTGAAACCGTTCGTCAAAAACCTGATAGGTCCTTATCAGTGTGGTTTCAGGCCAGGGAAGTCCACAATCGACCAGATCTTCACCTCGGCAAATCCTGGAGAAGTCCCAAGAAGTACAAATCGACACCCACCATCTATATGTCGATTTCAAGGCCGCGTATGACAGCATAGAGCATAGAGACGAGCTGTACAGTGCCATGTCTAGTTTTGGCATCCCTACCAAACTCGTCAGATTGTGTAGGATGACGATGGAGAACTCTCGCTGCTCCGTCAAGGTCGGTAGCGAACTCACCGAGACCTTCGATGTCAAAAAAGGATTTAGAAAGGCGACGCGCTGTCATGCGACTTCTTTAACATCATTCTTGAGGGGATCGTGCGTAACTCACACGTCAACACCAGAGGCACGATCTTCCACAAGTCGATCGGCCGAACTCAGCGAGCCGTCAATGAGGCGTTTGCTAGCATCGAAGCGGAAGCGGCTAAAGTGGGACTGGTGGTAAACGAGGGCAAAACAAAGTATATGCTGTCATCAAAGAAGGACGCAGAACATCGACGCTAGGACAGAGCGTCACTATGGGCAGCAGACGTTTCGAGGTAGTCAAGGACTTCGTCTACCTCGGCTCCGCGGTGAATAGGGACAATAACATCAGTACCGAAATCAAGCGCAGAATCACTCTTGCCAATCGCTGTTTCTTTGGGCTTAAGAGGCAATTGAGTAATAAAGCCCTCTCCCGAACGACCAAAGTAACTTTGTACAACACCTTGATCATCCCTGTCCTGCTTTACGGCGCAGAAACCTGGACGTTACTAAAAGCGGATGAGGAAGCCCTTGGTCTGTTCGAGAGAAAAGTTCTGCGTGCGATTTTTGGTCCTGTTTGCGTTGATGGCATCTGGAGGAGAAGATTCAACCACGAACTGTATGGGCTGTACGGCGGCATGAACCTAGTCAAGCGTCTACGGATACAACGCTTAAGGTGGCTAGGCCATGTAGAGCGGATGGACAGCACTGCTCCGGCCCGAAGAGTCTTCGAATCCGAACCACAGGGACAACGCAACAGAGGACGTCCTAGACTGAGATGGCGCACACAAGTGGAAAAGGACCTCAACCAACTTGGAGTGCGCAACTGGAAGCAGCTGGCAAGAGATCGTGCTAGCTGGAGAGGCGTGTTGGTTGAGGCCCAGGTCCACCCCGGACTGTAGCGCCATCCGAAGAAGAAGAAGAAGGGCACGAATTATTTTGATTCGTTTTCAACAGATGGCGTCACCTGCAAGTTGCGGCTGATATTGGAAGCGATTGCCTACTTCATTGGAAAGGTGTAACATTTGTCAGCAATAATAAGTGTGTATCAGAGTCTATTTCACGCAAAAATCAGGTTCTTGGCCCCTATGAAAAATTTTGGATTTGTCTTAAATAAACAGCATTTACGGGAAGTTTTAATTTTCTTCTTTAATTGAAAGAAAAGTGCAGCTGAAGCCCACCAAAAGCCACGGCGAGCCACTACGACGAAGAAAACATGCAGAGAGTGGTTTCAATGCTTCAAAAGTGATGATTTTAGCGTCGAAGACAAGGATCGTCTTGACCAGCCTACAAAGTTTGAGGATGAGAATTTGGAGGCTCTACTTGATCAAGATCCATGTCAAATGCAAAGTGAACTCGCTGTACCATTGGGAGGGACTTAGTAAACAATTTTCGTTCGGTTAAAGAAATTTGGTTTTACTCGTAGCAAGAAAATTATATGCCGTACATGTTCAAGCCACGAGATGTCGAAAGAGCAACTTTTCACCTGGGAACTGCTTCTTGAAAGACACCACATGTTTGTGACGGATCGAGACTTGGCAACTCCAAGATCGACACCAGCTAATGCGTTTGCGCCGTGCTTTGCGTGAAAAGCGACCACAAACGACAGAAAGGAATGACAAGGTGGTTTTACCACATAGTCGGTAGTAGTGGCGGTCACAAAATATCGAGAAACGCTGAAATGGGAGGTCTCACCACACTCTACAGACCTTGCCCTTTCCGAGTGCTGTCTGTTTCGACGGATGTAAAATGATTTGTGGCGGTCACCGGTTCGGGTCTTTTAAAGCAATCGAAGAATGGCTCATTGATTTGATAGATGCTAGAAAGGATTCCTTTTGTAGAGATAGTATTCGAAAAGAGAGATGAGAAAAGTAGCCGTTTTCGGCGGACAACACATTTTTTCAATAAAACAATTATTTTGGACGCAAAAAAAGGACCGAATTAATTTGTAACGCCGATCTCTTGCTCTCTGCCCAATTCTGGCAATGGAGGTAAGTTTGATAAATGGAGGTGCGACACTCACCAAAGCAATACTGCGCAGTTTCTGCATGAGGTTACACCGTCTTTGCAGTGGATAGGGCGTATAGAGATGGCACGCATCCTTCTTATGAAGAAACCGACTTTGTATCAAAACACCGCCTCCAGCCCTAGATACTTCGAACGGTTTTCCATCTTCCTCCTTAAAATTACCCTTATTCCTTTCCTTTAATGCAGACTGTATTGTATAACTTCTTCAGTGTGTGTGGAGTTTCATTGCGCTTTACTTCCTTCATCTCCAGGGCTCCTACGAGGTTAACCTTTAGTCGAAGAAAAAAAAGAACAAAAACTAATTTTTGCAGACTTTCGTCAAAATACATATTTTGTATTTTGTATTCAACGCCGGAGGAGATTACTTTTTACATGGGTTTCCTTTGACTTTCAACTTATGATTTGGGGCCATCAACATTTGTTTGTCAGTTGAAAACGATATCCTTTTCCTGACCTAAGGCCTTTGGCCATCAACGACAGTGATATCCTCACCTTCGCCGCCGTCCCCTTGCAGACGGATTACAGCTAGATGAAAAATATGCCCCAAAAGTATGAGAAGTTGAAAGCCAATCTGTAGAAACTTAATACATTTTTTGTGACTGCGGGGGTGTGTGTGCGAGTGTGTGTGCGTATGTAATTATAAAGCAGGAGGTCATCACAGTCAACAAACCTAGCAAAAGTCATTTGTAACTCAAACCAATTCCAAGAGAAACAAACTCCTTCCGCAACGGCAAAGGTCATACTTATCGTCTGTGAAGGGATTTAATCCCTCGTGCCGCCTCGCTGCTGGGGACTGAAATTTGTGTACTTCCTCATCCCGCATCATTAAGAGTATTAATTTTCCAAAGCTCCCCCCCGAAGTGGGGAGCAAAAAAAAACAGCAACTTGCATGAAACAAGAAACCGCAACCGGATAAATAATTTACCGAGTCCTTGTCGCCGTCGTCGTTGGCGGGGAGATGATTTTTGTCAGGCATACATGCGAGACTCACTTTGGGTAATGTGTCATCACGAATTTCACGACTCGCTGGCCCATTAGGATGACTGTTTATTGGGGGGAAGATTTTAGAAATTCGAAACACATAAGCAGGACGCTCACTTTGTGCTCCATCTTAAAAGATTTTTTTTCCCGCTGCCATTTACATCGCCGATGCGGGCTTTCTCGATTGAAGTGGAGAAGTAATCCGAGAGGGCTTAGCGGGGATGAGGTTTGGTTAGTATTCAGATGCACGACTCGGAATGGCCTACACTGGCCTCCCCTGACTTTAAGTCCCGCGCTGCTTGGAGAGGCGATGGTTCGTTAAAATGTAGAGAGAGTGGTCCTTCGCTCAGTCTATAAGCGTTTTTATTGGTTCTTAATGAAATTCACTTGAGCGGATATTCCCTTCATGTTGTCGATGGCTTAGCACACCCACAGACACACATTCCGCCCGCCTCTTGTGTGCCATCCGCCAATGGGCTGTATGGGCCACACTGTCGACTTAAATATGGCTCCTTATGGGCAAAATGAAGGAGACACGGACTAGGATAACATGCTCATTGCCATTACTTTCACATGGTTTCGAAATTAATTTAGTTATTTATATGCGTTACAGAAATAGAACATCTTTCTTCGGGTATGCGATGGTTCTTCTTGGGGGGGCTCTGCTGAAGTTGGGTGGGAAAGGGAGGATAGCAGGGAATATATTAAGAGAGTGTTCAGTATCAGGATACATATTGGCTCGTAGATGATTCTTGTATGCGTGGCAATGGCCTGGAGGATGTGCTTTATATGGTTTATGGGGAAACGTGGTGCAGAAGACCACATATTTTTCGAGGAGACGAGGGCGTGACACAAATGCACGAATGAATATGCCGGAAACACGGCTTTTAATTAAGTATTTCCAACAAAGTCTGCTAATAATTCGAATTCAATGAGGGAAAGCTGTTAAGGGCTGCTGGGGCATAAATTTTGTGTAATTCCAGTGGGAATCACTTTTCCCGAACAGGGAATCTGATGGCAAATTTATTTACTTATTGCGGTTTATTAATTTTTTTTGTAGATGGATATCTTCGAAAACATCCTACGGTGTTGTGATCTTTGTTCTCATTTCAACCAACTTTCACTAAATGATGTACTTATCCCGTAGCCTGTTAATCTTCATTTAGGTTTGTAGACTTGGAATAAAGCCTTGTACTGAAAGTCTCCGCTTGCACCACAAATGAACACGGGTAAAGCTTAACGCACCAGGTTAAGAGGTTTTGTTTGAAGTTTGCACATGGTTGTTATTAATAATTGAGTGGCACTACAGCCCACAAGGGACAAGGGCCCAACTTCTACAACAACTACTCGTATTGTGCATGCTACAACTATCCTACTTCTCACTAGTAGAAGGGACCTACAGTTTTTTTCCGACTCCGAACGGCGAGATTTGAGAAGCTTTTCATAGACAATTGATACTCTTTGAGCAACTCAAAAGAGGTAGTGCCGTGAAAAAATGCGAGGTGTCCCGTCCGGGAATCGAACCTAGACCTTCGGCGTGTGGGTCGACGCACTTACCCACTACGTCACGGCGACCACAATTCGAAGCAATTCGAACATGCTCGCCTCATGAAAGAACTTGATAGGCGCATGGTTGTTATTTTCGACAATAGTTACACATATAAGGTTGTCAAATACCTCCCTTCCGCGTTTTTGCTCTTCATTCAATGCTTTATAAAAAGTGTTACACTGATCAGATTTAGTTCAACTATGCGCCGTTTTGTTCGATAATCTGTTTCCAGCTAGACGGCAACTTCATAATACCCCCCTCGTAGAAGCCCCCCTCCGTATTTGCGAAAAAATCGGGCAGCCACTTTTCACAAATCTCAATCTTGAGTTCAATTTTACACCACCAAGGGCGTTCGCCATGGACAGGAACAGGTGGAAATCACTTGGCGCTATGTCCGGGCTATACGGTGGATGCGATAAAACCTCCCATCCGAGCTCCTGTAGCTTTTGACGAGTCATCAACGAAGTGTGTGGTCTGGCGTTGTACTAGTGGAACACTACACCCTTCCTGTTGGCCAATTCTGGATGCTTCTGGTGGATCGCCTGCTTCAAGCGGTCCAGTCGCTCGCAGTAGATGGTAGAATTAAGCTTCTGGCCATATGGGAGCAGCTCATAGTGGATGATTCACTTCCAATCCCACCAAACACACAGCAAAACCTTCATGGCTATCAATCCCGGCTTGGCCACTGTTTGGGACGATTCACCGGCCTTCAACCACGACCGTTTTCGCTTAATATTGTCGTATGTGATCCATTTCGATCGTCCGCCTCAAATATGGGTCACATTCAAATTCGGTCCAGAAGGTTTTTTTGCGTCAAATCATGCGGCACCCAAACATCAAGCTTTTTTTGTATACAGCCTTCTGCAGATGGCTTAAAATGGTTTGGTGACTAACTCCTATCTTCTGGGCGATGTCACGAGATGACACATGCCGGTGTAACTCGATGATTTCCATGATTCGATCGGTATTCGTCGTCACAGGTCTTCCGCCGGCTGGCTTATCCATGGCGTCGTTTTCACCGGCTCTGAATCGTCGAAACCATTCCTTCACGGTTCGAAGTGGTAGAGTACCATCCTCCAAAACACCATTAATCCCACGGAACGTTTCTCTAGCGGATTTGCCTTTAACGAAGGAAAACTTTAAGTAATCAGGATGCACTACTGTGAAGCCAGCCAAAGCATTAACTCTTACCATCTTATATTTCGTAATTCATGGGAGAGATTGGACATGATACAAGGAAACAATTTAGTTTTGTTCATTTGATTCCTTTTTTAAGACAAGAATTTTAAAGAAGTATGCTTGTATCCGGCCCATCCTGCACATGTACAATAAATTGCTTATTTTGATATAATAATAATAATTGAGTGACACTACAGCCCCCAACGGACCAGGGCCTAGCTTCTATAACAACTACTCGTGCTGTGCATGCCCCCCATTACAATCCAGAGGCAATTAAAACCAAGGTGCATCAGTACCTCCTCTCCCCCTCTTCATCTACTCATTCGCTGACAGCAACTCGGAAGAGGTGATGCCGTGAAAAAATTCTAGGTGTCCTGTCCGGGAATCGAACCCAGACTTTCTGCGCCGCGGTCGATGCACTTACCACTACGCCACGGCGACCACCTATTTTGATATAACGTCAAGTTAATAGACCATAAGACCAGTTTGGACTGAACATTTACCTCTATGTGTAGCAAATATTTGTAATTAATTACCTCGGAAGGCTTTTCAATAAACAAGGACACATCCTTATGTCCTTCTTCTAATACCCGAACAAGTTTGTATTACCTTTCCTCTATGTAAATGAAATCGTTTTATTAAGCGCTTTTCGCCAAGTATGCTTTCAATCTGGTTCCCGATTCAAAACATGTTCATCTAGTCTCCTCTACCATTTTGCCTGTTAGGAAGAAAGCGATGTTCTAAGCTGTGGCGAGCACAGTATGTGTCTACTGCAGTGTGTAAGGAACAAGACTAAAATGCGGACAGGGACACATCCTTGCTGCCTATAAATAGAAGAAAATGGGAAGATTCTATCAAGTAGTTAGTTCCCTAGAACGCAGGAAATGTTTCCTAAAAATATTTGACGAAGATTGCATTTCATATCCTGCTTTCTCAGAAGGCTGGGAAAACATCAAGGATCGCGATAAAGCTGGATATACGATACCTCTCTGGGATTAAGCATAACCGACTGTTCTTCTTTGTCTAGATTTGAACGCCTCAGTTAAACATTTTCAGACAATTTGTCTCCACCCCCATCTCAACCTGGGCTGTCCTCTGCTGCTTTGTTCCAATGGCTCGGATTATAAGACTTTTCGGGCCGAAACAGTGGTGTCCATATGCTCTGTATAGAGCCACCTTAAGCGTTGTATCCGAAGACGCCTGGCCAAGCGCATGCCGCCGTGCAGCCTGTAGAGTTCATCGTTCTATCTCCTCCCAGAGAGGCCATTCACCAGCACCAAAAATCGCACAAAGAACTTTTCTCTTCAAAAAGATTAAGGGCTTCCTCATCCACTTCTAATAGCGTCTAAGTTTTTGCGCCTTACAGGAGGATGATCAAGGTGTTGTACAAAGTCAGTTTAGTTCTTCGAAAGAGGGCTCTACTACTTAATTGCCTCTTAAGCAGCGATTGGCAAGAGTGATTCAACGTTTGATTTCGGTACTGATGTTGTTGTCCCTATTTACCGCGGAGCCGAGGTAGACGAAGTCCTTGACTACCTCGAAGTTTCTGCTGTCTAGTGGTATGCTCTATCCGAGACTTCGATGTTGTGTGTTTTTCCCCGATGACAGCGTTTATCGCCACACCTATTTTGGCCGCTTCTGCATCAATGCTAGCAAACGCCTCATTAACGGTTCCTTGTGTTCGTCCAATCAAGTCAATGTCGTCGGCGTAAGCTAGCAATTGAGCTGACTTTTGGAAGATCGTGCTTCTGGTGTTGACTTGTGAGTTATGCGCGATCTTCTCAAGAATAATGTAATAAAAGTCACATGACAGGTCGTCGCCTTGTCTAAAACCCTTTGTTTCACATTGAAGGTCTCGGTGAGTTCGTTACCGACTTTGACGGAGCAGCGAGTGCTCTCCATTGACGTCGTACACAATTTGACGAGTTTGGCAGGAATGCCTAAACTAGACATGGCACTTTTTAGCAGCCTTGAGATCGACGAATAGATGGTGTCGATCTGCATCTCCTGAGTCTTTTCCAGTATCTGCCGCAGCATGGAGATTTGGTCTATGGTGGACTTCGCTGGCCTGAAACCTAAACGGCAGAGAGAATCTTGTATGCGATGTTAAGGAGACTGATTCCTTGCTAGTTAGCGCATGCAAAGGGTTCATCTTTCTTGTTGATCGGACAGATGACGCTGTGATTCCACTCATCAGGCATACTTTCCTCCGACCAAACCTTACAGATGAGCTGTTGCATGCGCCCAACTAGATCATCTCCAGCTGCTTTCAACAATTCTGCGAACATTCGTCCGCTCCAACAGCTTTGTTTGACTCCAATCTCGATGTTGCTATTTTGACCTCGTCTAAGTCGGAGGTACGGAATTCTCGTCTATCATCATCCAAATTGAGTGAGTGACTCTGGCTAACTGCGAGATTTGAACCGTCATCGTCGTTAGAAGCATAATTCCTCGAAAAAAACGCCCATTAATTTTTCAATAGTTTCCACATAGAGTCGCTGTTTTTGTTACCGTTGTTGCACAAGCTTCACATTCGTCGATCTGTCTTTACCTCAGGGATTCCCTTATCTACACATTTGTCTAGTGTTCAAAATTTTTTTTTTCGTTTCCACCACGAAAATTCCCAGTCAAATTGCGAATTCTCGCCGACACAAAGTTTCTTAAGTGATGTTCCATTTGGAAGATCCCGAAACTTCTTCCCTTTCAATTAAGGCCCGAAAAACTTTTCCATTTATTTCTTCCCTAAATCCCACCTTCATAAAATGACCCCAAAAATGCACCTTTCTGCGCAGCCCTTCACTTTCCGCAAAACGTTCCCATTTTGTTGGATTCTTTAGAAGAGTTGGTTAGCGGTTGAATGCATTCCCCTCCGGCCTCACCTCTCAGTCACCGCTCAGTTCAAGTAACTTTGACCTCGAAACGGGTGTACATTTTGGGCGACCTATAAATTGTGTACATTTTTTTTTCTTGTCTTTTCTCTCCCCCATCCGGTTTCCGTCTTACTCAGGCCAACCATTTCCGGCAGAAAGTTCTTCCAATCGTTCCATACGCCCTCGCCCGACAGACAATAGTCCTTGCTCCCGGAAGCTTTGGGTACGTAATTGAAATAGAAGTTTTCAAATTGTTTATGAAAATGTCTTCGGCGCCATAACTTCTGAGGATAAATACGCGGCGGACGAATTCTACTTTTGACATTCGGCTGGAATGTATTGGTGTCCTCAGGTGATGGAGCAGGCTTGGGAAAGGGACCTGCAATACAATGGCAACAACGTAATCATTTCGCATGCCGCTATTATCATAATACAATGGCCGATGCAGCGGTTCGTGGCAGAATGGGAGTTCGGTTCGCTGGAGTGGCATTTTGAACCAACCCACCCTCCCCACCACAAAAGTTTTCCATTTAACTGCCCCGGCTAATTTTGGAAGGTTTCTCTCTGTGAACGCTCCACAGATATGGAGGGGATGAGCACTGAATTATGTATTTTCGGTTTTTTTTAGGGTTGTGCGCTCACCAAATCCCCTTCCTGCCAGCTAATGTAGGTGGCTGAATCGTAGCCGTCGTGAGTATTTCTTTAAAAGTCTGACTCCCATGGAGTCATTTTAAATTCATTCAACTGCAGTGACCGCAAAAACCCACTCGCTGTGGTATACGCTATGAGGTGGAGTTCTTTGAATGGGGATCTAAGTGGTGGTGATGGCTGGGCAAATGAGTGTACCCGAGCGAGTAATGGGGATGAGTGTACATCACGAGCCGTAGATTTAATTATGAACTCGCAAGATCAGGGGGATTTCCGGTGACAATTGAGTCGGAATGAGTGGGACTATTCTAGAGGAACAATTATGCCCATAGCATCGACTCATTTATTCATTACAAAAGCGGCCTTTTATGGATTTTATTTGAAATATTGTCCGGAAGTATCTCATCCTACCTGCTTGGCACGGTGCACTTAAAATAAGAATGAGTTTCACGAAAATGAGCTCATACTGTTCACAAATAAGATCCGTTTCTCTTATTTATTTATAAGCACTTTAATGGATTAAAATGTTTTTCACTTTTAATAATTAAGTAATATCCTGACTAAAGGGTCGACATCCCAAGTAAGTAAAAGCAGCGAATGGATACTTATTAATTTAACTACGCTGTGATACAGCTCTTTATTAGGTCCACGGTATGTACTTCAAAACCAACCTTGACTTCATGGTCAACACGTGGAGTACAATACATAAGTTCAGATACACAAAAAAATTCTATTCACAAGCCTTCGAAAACACCGTCATGACTTTCGGCATTTAAAAATTAAAATGGCCTTTAACACTCGCCGATTGTCGCAGGCAAATTGAATAATTGCCGCCGAGCCATTGGAGTGGAAAGTAGCGGTTCGAAAAATTGAATACCTAAACGGGCAATTCAGTGTGCTCTTCGGTAGCGCGTCCTTTGTCCACAAAAAGCATTCAAAGCGTTTTATTGAAGTTTTTTTTTCGCATTCCGTTCAATTTCATTTGAACTTGGCTGGAATAATTTTCCCCGAAAAAAATTTGTTTTTGAAGATATACTTTGTTTTCCGAAAAATATTTGCTTTGAAAATAACACGTGAATACTTCAAAAATAAACTGCGTAAATCTGTGTTGTGTGTTTTCGCTAAGTTGACAGCGTATTGTACACCGAATTTAATTAACACGAACCACAAATTGAAGAATGTGAACAATTCTTTCCAAAAAAAAGCAAAAATATTTGTTTTTGTTTTATAATATACTAAATTAAATCTTGCCTACTGTGTGCAGAAATTCGAATGATTTCAAAAATTAAGTGCAATATTTTTTTTCATAAACAAAAACAAGTTTTTGTTTGTTTTTTTCTATATTTATCGTGTAAACTGAGGGAGGGAATAATTGTTTTATGACTAGTGGGCATAAGTCGTAGGGCTAGCTATGCTAATGGATTGGATTGGATTTTTTAAAGTACATCACACTTCAAGGGGTTGTCCTTCTAACACAAATTACATCACTGAATGTTCTATCTCCTCTGTATTGACGTTGAAATTCATTCTTTACCATGTCATTATAGTCTAGTTTATACCTTAAGAGAGTTGATCTTATTTCTACAACACGTCTGCTATTAATAATGAAATTCAAATTAAGATCTAATGTCGCAACGTAAACGCACCGAAACGAATATATAAAATAATACTTTTAATAATAATACTAATTGAGTGGTACTACAGTCCACAAGGGACCAGGGACGAGCTTCTGTTCACGTTCATGTTCTGCGTGCTGCTGTTCTCTATCGAGTAGAAGGGACCTACAGTTGTATGCCGACTCCGAACGGCGAGATTTGAGAAGTTTTTCATAAACAATTGATGCTCTTTGAGTGTTGTCAGCAACTCGAAAGAGGTGGCGCCGTTAAAACAATGCAAGGTGTTGCATCCGGGAATCGAACCTCTAGACCTTCTTCGTGTGGGTCGACGCACTTACTCACACGTCACGGCGACTACGACCATATTAGGAGGACAAATTAATTCAGTTCGTTTTTATATGTTCAAAATTTTTTCTTTTATTGTAAATAGGAATACTTCACTCAAAGTATTGGCTATCTACTTTTGAGTATCTCTCTATTACTTTTGGAATACCATCTTTTAAAAGCGAGTCCACTCTTGCATCGATCCATAGAGTCATTCTTCATTTTCCTCAAAAGACCCGAACCGGTGATCCCCAAACTGTTTTGCATCTCTCGAAAAAGTCAGTAGTGGGAGCAAGCATGGTCTGTGGAATATGGCAGGTGGGGTAAGACCTCTCACTTCAGTCTTTCCAGGTAGTTTTTGACCGCTACAGCAACATGGGGCCGAGCGTCATCATGTTGCAAAATTATCTTGTCATGCCTTTCGGTCATTTCTGTACTTTTTCACGCAACGCACGCATTGATCGCATTATTTGTAGTTGATCTTGGGGTTATCGAATTAAAGGGTGATTTTTTAGCTATTTTCCTTTTGGCGACGCTGGTTTAAACAGCTTACGCACGTTTCGTGTTTTGTTTCACTATCAAACATCTTCTTTTTGGTCTATATTTTAACCATGAATAGTCTTACAAACGAACAACGCTTGCAAATTGCTCTGTTAAGAAAGTTCATCGCGCGCTTCTTCTGTTTTATGGTCAGTTCATTTTTGGCTCAATGGGTACATCAATAAGCAGAATTGTTGATTTTGGAGTGAATATCAGCCAGAAGCATTGCAAGAGCTACAAATGAATCCAAAAAAGTCACAGTTTGGTGCGGTTTATGGACTGATTGCATCATTGGACCGTACTTCCTGAAAGATGATGCGAATCATAACGTAACTGTGAATGGTGAGCGCTACTGTGAGATGATATCCAACTTTTTTTTCCCCAAAATGCAAGAGCTTGATTTGCATGACATGTGGTTTCAACAAGACGGTGCCACATGCCACACAGCACGCGCAACAATGGACTTATTGAGAGGTGAGTTCGGTGAACATTTTATTTCACGTTCGAGACCGGTCAATTGGCCGCCTTGATCGTGCGATTTAGCGTGAGATACCGGCCGAAATATTTGAAAGAGTATGCCAAAATCGGACTAAGCGGATGGACCATTTGAGGCGCAGTCAAGGTCAACATTTGCATGAAATAATCTTGAAACATTAAATTATATGGACCGTACTGCCGATTCAAATAAAGATTTCATGCATTTTTCTAAATCTTATGTTTTTTTGTTTTGAAAAACTTGCCTATAGCTTTTAAAAAGTCACACTTTATATCCACTTTTCACCTTAAGCCACTATTCGGTAAAAAACTCCCTTCCTTTGATGTCTATCAAGAAACAGTTCCGATGTGAAAAATTGCCCTTTCGACATCTCTCGGTTTTAACTCATACGGCACCCTATTTCTTTGCATTTGAATAGATCCAAATTTCTGTAACTGTATGAAAACTGTTTCCCTGTGTCTGATCTATATTCAGTAAAGCATCTAATTCCTCATTTTCAAACTTTCTAGGCTGAGCAACGCTCTTTATATTCTACTTCTAAATCACCACTTTTAAAGCGCCAAAAAACACTCTCTGCATGACTCATCTGTCGTTACAGGTTTACCATAAATAAGCTTCAAGATGAGCTTCAGCTGCACTCTTCTTCCAATTAAAGAAATAATCAAAACTTCCCTCAAATGTTATTTATTTAAAAGAAATCCGGACATTTTCGAAGACGCCAAAAACACCCGCTAGTGATGACAAACATCACACCTTTCCAATGAAGTAGGCAATCGCTTCCAATATCAGACACAACTTGCCGGTGGTGCCATCTTTTGGCAACGACCAACAATACAAATGACGTAAAAACTCAAAAATACAATTTTGACGTGAAATTATGCGCAAATGGGCCAATTCAAAAATGAGATTACTTGAGCCTATCGTAATTGGAAGAAAATTTAAATTTAATTTTCCCAGTATATTTTGCTCGAGACACATGCAAAAATCCCTCAATCTAAAATGTTTGTTTGTAAGCATTGCTTTCCAAACTGAAATGAATCTTGTTCAAATTCTTTTTATTTCATTTCCAAATTAAGCAGATACGGTGCACCGAAATTATATTGATTTCGCTTAAGAAAACGGAACCAGCAACAAGACAAACTTATCTAACCAACCTTGTGTGTATAACTTTTCGCCAAGAAAATATACAAACATTTTAAGCATTCGTTCTCATGAGAATCGCTTTGTGACTAAATTTACATCGTGCCCCTTACTAATGTCACTGACTGTATTATTCCATTTCATAGCATGCGTTCGAAACCGTGCTGAACACGCAGCAATAAAAATTGAAATCCCAGCCCCGTTGACCTCAATTTTATTTTACATGCATCAGAACCTGCCTCATTATATCTTCCCTCCTCATCAGTATTTGCCGTCAAAGCGAACAGCCGTTATCGTCTCGATCTATAAATTGCAAAGCAATCTGTCTCTCATTGATTGCTGACATTAAAAGCACACACACACAGAGGGGTACAAAAGAGAAACTCAAAAGGGAAACGTAGTCACCTCCTCCGTCTTTTATTCAATTCCATCCGCCCACCTTTCAAAATACATCCTCATCCCCTTGCTGAACGTTTATACTCGTAAATTTATCTCTTTTTCGTTTCATGCCAACAGATCAGAAATCGATACTCACCGATAACGACTGGAAAAAACTGTGGATGGCGGGCGGCGTGAATCCGGACTCAAAATTAGACAACAACAACCTTGACTCAAGTGACAGTCCGATGTTCGAGGACAGCGAGGTAAGTTTGAAAATGCTTCCAAGAATATGAGAATACGTGCCAAGTTGTTGATGCCATTGTGTACTTAATGTGGAGAAATGCTAACACTCGTCAGCATCAAAGTCATCCGGTTTCTCCTTTGCTCAAAAGGCGCGTGATTCCCCTCAAAAACATAACTACTCCTTTGATCCAAGACGCTGAAGTGCCTAAGTGCCGGAAAAACAGAATTTCTAAGCACCGCCAACAAAAGCCTCAATTCGTTCGTCCCTGAAACGCTTTAATTACACAACACCACAGTCCACAGCTCATATCCCTCGCTTATCATCATCACGGCGACAGAAAGGTGTGTGCACAAGTGAGTTCCACACACGCACACAGGGACTGTCGTCTCCACAGCAAAAGATATTCATTATTTGAATAAACATGTGCCAAACCGCTTGGCAAATATGAGGTAAGCTTCACAGTCAGTAGTTCGTACCGCCAGCAAATGTTTACCAGGGCACGGTGTTTGCTCTAGTTTAATTTAATTTCCGCGCCTTGATTTGCATTCTTAATCACCGAACTGCAGGAGGCAGCGATAGCAAGTGTTGAACTTTAAATTTAAAGTTTGTCTGCAAAACTGGAATTTTCTTTTTCATGTACAAGGTGGCCTAAATGACACAAAGCGACATTTTTTGTTGGTTCTGTGGCTGAATTTCTAGTTCAAGTGGCGGATTCTGTCACTTCAGATTTCCAAAACCTTTGCTTATAGTTTCGGCCTATAGCTCTCAGATTACAGCGATGATATTGGCCCTAAGTGCTTTTGAAATTTGACACGAAATTAATTCTTCACGGTTATGACTATGAAGGTGTTAAGTCGCATCAAAAAAGCGGAATGTTGTACCTCCCTACATGCACCGAAGGTCCCCGAATCAGAATCCCACGTCTTCAACTTCAGTAAAAAAAATGTCAATTTACCTGACTATGTGAAATGTTGTTTCATATCATCTTCTTTAATCCGCGTGTTCCACTAAAGTGGTCGCGGGATTAATGCACGCACGATAGACCCACAGGCCGCTCGATACTTCGCCATCGACTCTAACTCATCAGGAGCCATTCCAAAGCATAACCAGGCAGTCTTATGGATTTGATCCAACCATCTCTTCCTGGGTCTGCCGAGTGGTCGCCTACCAAATGGAGTTGCATACAAGGCACGCCTCGCAAGTCGTGATGAAGGGGACATCTGTACCAGTGGCCAAACCAACATCCGAAGAAATAGCTGCTCAAAATTGAGTTCCCAACGCAGCGTCACGTTTCTCAGCCTATCACGGGGCGAATAACTCCCTCAACTCCGCAGAGAAATCTAATCTCAGCAGCATGTGATCTTATTCTTTCGGTCATTACCCAAATTACATGACCATAGGTGAGAGTTGAAACAAACAGTGAATTAAAAACCAATAACTTGGCTTGAAACCCAAGCTCGACCTTCCTTGTTACTGATCCTCTTCGCTGCTTCAAAATTGAACCAGCCTGGGCAATCAGACAAGAAAGTTCAGTGTTGCTCCTCCCATCACCCATAAAAGACCCCGAGATACTTAAACTTCTTCATTTGCTTCAACATTACATTAGACAGTCGTTTTGGAAATTACCCTTACTTCGGACTTGTCCACGTTCACTTTCATTCCAAATTCAGTACATACGGCGGTCTTGTAGGATGTGAGGACTACTAAGAAGATGACTTACCCTCAGCTCTTCCTGTGTGGAACATTCCTCGCCCTGGCTGCGCTGCAACCTTCGGTCCATAGATATAATGAAAAGGAGAGGTGATGCCGAAGCCCAATGCTCACGGTGAAAGGTTATGATTTACTGTCATTTGGCTGCTACAGTTGGTATAAAGAGATTAAATGGCACTCAACATGACACTCAACAGGACCCTCGAGGCACTCGGTCGTATGTTTTTTTCAAATCTACAAAACAGCTATAGATCGATTAAGCATACTCCCAAGCCAAGTGCCAAAGTATGGTTCTCAAAGTGAAATGCCGGTCGGTTGTACTTCTGCCGGGAAGATAGCCGCACTGCTCGTCCTCCAACCTAGACTCAATCATAGCTCTAGCACGATTCACCAACATCTAAGCATAGAGACTACCGGGGAGACTTAAAAGAGATATGCCCCTGAAATTGGAGCAGTTTCTCTTGTGTCCCTTTCTGAGAAGAGGAACAATAACTCCAGTCTGCCAATCGCCAGCTGTCTCACCGCATTCCCAGACGAGAGCCGCAAGACCCCCTCTTTACCCATGACCGTAAGCATTTCGGGACGAATTTCATGCACACCGGCGGCCTTGTCAACTTTAAACGATTCAATCGCCAAAGTGACTTCCTCCACCGTTGGACTGTTCTCCCCTCCACTTAAGACAACAAGTCTGTCATCTTCAGTTCTATCTTCGGGCTTGAGTTCCAGTTTTCCAGCAGCTCACTCCATCTGCGCAAGATGTCCACCTCATTGGGAAGAAGCCCATTATCCTTTGACTTGACTCCTTCTATAATATTGAACTTCCTTTCCCTGAGTCGGCGAATGGTTTGTCAGAACACCTTCTGCGCAGATCTATGGTCGCTTGTCAACTTCTCCCCAAACTCCTTCACACTGCACTTCTTCGCGCCTTAGTGTACCAGTCACGAGAAGCAGAGTTCCCCAAGAGAATCCAGTCTCTGTAGGTCGTCTTCTTCTCTCTGATGACTTCTTGAAATGCGCGTGTTTTGAACCACGCAGTTCTTTTCTCAACGCCAGTCGCCACCCCAAACCACTTTACGCGCAGGGGTAATGGCAGCTGTTGAAAACAGTCTCCATTCTTCCTCTACACGCGATGGAACAGTTTGGAATTTACTCAAACCTTTCGGACATGTGTCGTGGGAAATGCTGCCGCGTCTCACTGCTCTGCAGCTTCTCCCACCCTATGCGTGTAACCACTCCTGGTTTCCGCCGCCCAGTCTCAGATTCAACGAAAACTATGCCATCACTCCAGAATTCCTAACAAAGTACTACTCTCTGTTTATGGATTGTCTGTTCGACACTCAAGTGCGGATTTTCAGACACTCAGACGCAGCAATTTTGTGTGTAAATGTAGCCGCCGAGATAAAGATGCAAGAAGTTAATTTTACGCCCAAAATCCTTGTTTAATTCAAGTTGCTCTAAGACCTAAACTACCAACGAAACGGACTATCGCGCGCCTTGAAATCTCAAGTCCGATATTTTTGTGCGAAATTTCCTCAGGCTTGTGAGTGTAATATTGGGATGTTGAAAACGATGGCGAGTGAATGTGCATCGGTCACAGCAGCCACGGACGGGAACCATGAGTGTGTCCTACTAGCATATCTTTCTTCTTCTTTTCATGGCGCTACAGTCTGGGGTGGACCTGGGCCTCAACCAGCATGCCTCTCCAGCTAGCACGATCTTTCCCCTTCAATTGCACACTCCAAGTTACTCGTAGTTGAGGTCCTTCTCCACTTGTGTGCGTCATCTCAACCATCTCAACCTAGACCATCCTCTGTTGCGTTGTCCCAATGGCTGGGATTCGAAAAGCTTTCGGACCGGAGTCCGTGGTGTCCGTACGATCTACATAACCTAGCCACCTACTAGCATATCAAATTTTTGCACATCAATCGCGATGGATGCTTCATTTGCACAAGACTTCGCGATGCTTAGGCAACACGGCATTCACTTTGAAAATAAGTTTTTAATAGTTACCGACATTGCTCCGGCGTACTGTGACTCATTTTGTTTCGGTCAAGTTTCCAGGCGAGAACCGGCTGTCAGTGACAAAATAACCTACAACTTAAAAAAATCACTAGATGACTCTTGTTTGTAGAAGTTCGGCCCTGATCCGTTGTAGGCTGTTATGCCACTCAATTATTATTACTAGATGAGACTCAACACATTGTTATGATCAAAAAACCTGTGGCCACCAATTTAAGCAAACCTCTCTTGAAGTGAATTTTTCTCAAACAGTCACATGGTGCTACGTCCCGTCTATATGGTGGATAAATTTGAACCTCCCAACCAAACTCTCGGAGCTTCTGACGGCGTTATCCTGATAAAAGACAAAGCCGGCCACTTCTTAGCGATTGTTTCCTTCAGACGATATTATTAAGAGTTTGGCAGAAGGAGAGGGGCTGCCTGCCAATCTCACTGAGCACAGACCAAAACAATCCAAACAGTCAATCCTGGCTTGGACACTGTTTGCGTCGGTTGATTGCCATTCGACCATGACCGTTTTCACTGCAGTCTGAGGTGTATTTGGGTCTGAAGCGAGATGCCTCTCCAGCTGACATGCTCTCTCGCAGGCTGCATCAAATTTTACACACCAGGTTGGTTGAGGTCCTTCTCCACATGCTTATGCCTTCCTATACGAGGATGTCCTGTATTGCTTTGTCTCAATGCCTAGTTTCGAAGACTCTTAGCCCTATCTTCCTTGACATAATGACCTTGTATCTAACAATGACCAAAATAGAAGGAAGCATCTATAAACACACACACGTATGTGTCGACAGAGACTTTTTTTGGTGCACATTTACAGATTTCCCAACTGTGTAAGCTTCTTAAAAGTGTGATTCCTGGAAATCGTTACATCGAGTGGTAGCCAAATCACTTATTTTCCGGTGCCACAGTTTTGAGGTACTGTCTATTAAATACACACCAGTGCTCTTCAGTGCTCTTCGTTCGATTGTCCTTAAAACATCATCTAGGATCCGAAAACTTGATAAACCTTAACCTCTCATTAATTACCCATCAAATTCAGATAGACTCAAATGGTCTGTCAATATTTTAAAATGCTCCCTTCCCCTCCTCCTCCCTCAGCATACAACATTATTTCCTGTGAAGACTGAAGCATTTTCCTTTTTTCATTTTATTTCAGATGATGGCACACAACACGACCGTCCAATTAGGTGGAACAGCCTTCCTGGTCTGCAAAGTCTCTGGAGTGGATAGAGTGGGTGTAAATTGGGTTTGTCTATAACTTTTTATTTCTTATTTTTCTTCCATCCTGCCCCCCTTAACCAACCCGAGTTTTGTAAACAGTTTTCGTTAGAAAAAAGTGTATAATGAGCTTACAGCTTGATTTTTTTTGTTTTGTTTGTCATCCATTTTTTGTCGTTTCCATTATTTATATTACCATCACAGAGTCACATCGAATGGGGAGTTGTTCAGCTGTGAGGCTCGAAGCAGGTACTTTCGTAATGCGATTCGTGACGTTAAAAATTATCTTTGGGGTGGGAAGACGTTTCGTGGCGTTTCATGAGGACGAAGGGGGAATAAGAGAAAAGATGATGTTCATGGTTAACATTGAATCTTGCAGGGTGGTAAAGCCGTTGTCAGTAGTCACTCCGCAAGAAGAGTTTCCAAAATGTGGTTTCGTGTCACTGATCATTCAAACGTGAACAATATGATCGATATCAATCCGCAGAGTCACAATTATAGACAATACGTTCCACTTTTCGATGAGAATTTTGACTACGAGCTGGATAAAGGAGGCGTGTTATCTTAACTTCGCTAATACTTCGTAGGCTTGACAGAGTGGAAAAAAGAGCAAAACTGTCTTAAGTGTAGTTGCTTAAATTATAAGCAGCTAAAGAGCCTGGAGTGTCTTACGGCCAATAACATTTGTGTGAAGGAGTGGCATTGCAACACCATTAGACTCCCTTGGGGCATTATGACTCAACAAATTTTCATCCATATTTGGGATTATGCCAAAAAGTCTTGAAACGCCTTTGAAAGCTCCATATTCAGAAAGCAACTCGCAGAAAGTAAGACAGTTCGTGGTTTCATCTGGACAGAAAAGAGAGTTAGCAAAGATCCCATAAAAAAGTTCTAGAAATACATTTTTGCAAAAAAACTTTCAAAAAACACTTTAAGGGGCGGCCACTCTTTATGCACGATATTAATTGTGAGTCACGCCTTAAAATCAAGTTCTTTTGCCCAACCTGATTTGACATTTCTTTGACTCAGTGTTTGACAAATTTAACCATAGAGAGGTGTACAATCGAACAGTGCTCTAAGCTTTTTGAAGTCCTTTATGAAAATGAGGCACTTATGCCACAAATGGCAGTGGATTGGACATACCCTTCGAAAAGGCGAAAGTTCCATGGGAAAACAATCAATCCAGCGGAGCCCACTAGCCCATGGATGGCCGAAGAGCAGGTCGACCGAGAAAACCAGTTAAGGAGGAGTCCCAACAGCTGCGGAAGAGTTGGAGAGAGCTGAAACTCATTGCCAGAAACTACACAAGATGTCGCGTAGGAGTCGTACAGAAACTAAGAAGAAGAACGAAAATGTGCGTTTAAATCGGGCTTTCCTTGCACTTCGTGATTTTCTCGGTCAGCAAAATCGACCATATGTGTCCACAGGCGGTAGAATTGTGAGCATATTTCAGAAAACCGGGCTTGTGGGAGATGTAAAAAACACTTCTTTCAGTTTGTTGTGCGGAAAACATTTCTGTTGTTCGCAACGGTGTAGCCGAGGAGCCGTCAACCGCGATGCGTCGTCCCGCTTAGCAATTGAAAATCTCAAGAACACCATTGATGCGAATTTTGAATAAGAATTTGAATTTACACGCTTTTAAGGTTCAACCGCCTCAAGAGGTAAAGCGTTCTGGCCATTTTAAGCGGCGTCAATACGCTGAATGGTTGGCGGAACAGACAGAAGTGAATGGTGACTTTACAATGAAAATCATCTTCAGCGACAGCATTTAGTAATTATAATTGAACGGCACTACAACCCACAGGGGACAAGGCCTAGCTTCCACAACAACTTGAAGGGACCTACAGATTTTTGCCGACTCCGAACGGCGAGATTTGAGAAGCTTTTCATAGAAAATTGATGCTCTTTGAGTGTTGTCAGTAACACGAAAGAGGTGGTGCCGTGAAAAAATTTGAGGTGTCCCGTCTGGGAATCGAACCTAGACCTTCTGCATGGCGGTCGACGAAAATTCACGTGGGATTGCTGAAAAGTCGATGCATTCACAAAGAGTGACTGTTTGGTGCGGTTTATGGACTGGCGGAGTCATCGGACTGTACGTCTTCGCAAATGATGGTTTTACAAGCAATTAGCGTGAACTGTCTTCGCTATCGCGAGATAACGAACGACTTCTTGTGGCCAGAAATCGAGGATATGAACCTGGACGTTACAGAATGGCGCTACTTGCCGCACAGCCAACGAAACAATGACTCTTATGCGCGAGAAAGTCAATAGCCGTCGAATTTCTTTCCTTGGGGAAATTGAAAGAAATAAATATACGTCTATTTAATAGCTAAGAGATGAGATATTTCCTCACATAAACGATATCAAACTTGAATTATGTCTCGGCTTGTGGTGTATTCGTACAAATTTAGCGAGCTACGCACATTCGATTATCTGTTTTTTTTCTGCTATTTTTTATTCTGCTATGTTTGTAAGTTTGTCTCGAACATATGTTTACAATTTAAGCTATGTAGAATATTTATTTTGTTTGTGAGAGGCATACAAGTTAGACGTGTTTTGCGTGTTCTGCGATTTCCTGCTTTCGAGAGAAATGGATCAAAGAAGAATTTCCATTAAATTTTGTGTGGAAAATGGAATAAAGTACTCAACTGGATTGTTTTCAGTGGCATACGGTGAGTGTACTCTGAGTCAAAAAAATGTTTACAAGTGGTACAAGCTTTTCAAAGAAGCTCGAGAAGTGCTCCCTTAGGTGCTACGATCAATATGAAGTATTATTTTGAAGTTATGCGCCGCTTGCGACAAGCAATACGAATGTAACGTCGGGAAATGTTAAAAAACAGTTCACGGCTCTTGCATCACAATAATGAACCTGCTTTCGTGATCAAAACCAAAACAGTGATCATGTCTCAGCCACCGTATTTACCAGATTTGGCCTCCTGAGACTTGTTCCTGTTCCCACGATTAAAGAGACCATACAAACCAAATCGCGGAGAGAGCTCAAGGGCATAACAAAAAGCGCATATTAAAACTGCTTCGAGGATTGGAAAAAAAACTCTGACACAGGTGCATTATGTCTGAGGGGGCAAAATGGAAATTGATAAATAAATAATTTTTGAGAAAAATGAAAAATCACCTTCTTTCTCGTATTGTCTTACACATAATTGTCAGAGATCCTTTTATCAAGCAATCAGAAATAACCCTTAAACTGCAGTTCAATTTTGAATGTTTTGAAATCTTTTTTTAAAGAATTCTAAGGGGGTTCATAGATTAATTTAAAGTCCATAGAATGCAGAGGGTACAGATGGGCTGAACATTTGGTCCAACTGCTGTAATGAATATGCGGGACAGGCCGCATCAGACAAACGACCATGTTTGCCGGTAAGTAAGTCGACGACATCCAGATTCCACTGAGGATGATGAGGAAAGAAATTCGGGCGACGTTTTTTTCACTAAAGTAGATGCCGTGGTTTTAGACAAGACGACGCACTGTCATGTGACTTTTTTAACATCATTCTTGAAAAGATCATGCGTAACTCACAAGGCAACACAAGAGGCACGATCTTCCAAACGTTTAACGTCCGTTCAACTGATAGCTTACCCCGACAACATTAAAATGTCTCGATGAGCACAGCAAGATGTTAGTGAAGCATTTGATGGCATTAAAGCGAAAGCGGCTAAAATAGTCTGAGTGCAAAACGAAGTGTATGCTGTCATCAAGGAAGGACGCATAACTTCGACGCCTCCGACAAAGCATACTACTAGGCAGCAGAAACTTCGACGTAGTCAAGGACTTAGTCTACGTTAACTCTGCGGTACATAGGAACATCAAGATCAGTGCCGAAAGCAAACGCAGAATCACTCTTGCTAATCACAGTTTCTTTGGGCTCAAGAGGAAATTGAGTAATAAAGCCCTCTCTCGAAGGACTAAGCTTGCTTTATATAACAGCTTGATAATCCCAGTCCTACTTTACGGCGCGGAAACGTGGACATTACTAAAAGCGGGCGAGGAAGCCCTTAGTCTTTTCTAGAAAAAAGTTTTGCGGGCGATTTTTGGTCCTATTTGCGTTGATGGCATCTGGAGCAAAAGATTTAACGAGGCCATGTAGAGCGTATGGGCACCACTGCTTCGGCCCGAATCTGAGCCATTGGGACAGTGCAAGGCACACACATGTGGAGAAGGACCTCAACCAACTTGGAGTGCGCAGCTGGAGGCAGCTTGCAAATCGTGCTGGCTGAAGAGGCCTGTAGGCTTGGGCTCTAGTCCACCCCGGACTTCAGAGCCACAAGAAGAAGAAGAAGAAAATGCCGTTGCGTTGAACGAAATTCCGTTGTTTACTTCCTGGATGGTTTCTCAGACTTTTTCACGGCACTAATTCTTTCAAGATGCTGACTCAAACTCACAAACTGAATTATCAGTGAAAAATTCTTATTCTCGACGTTTGTCGACGGGAAACCATGTGCGCATAAGGTAACAAGATACAATTTGATCTCGATAAACGTTTTAGCAGTTTATTAAGTCCGGAATTTGATATCCTTTCCCTGCTGTATCAACTTTGTTGGAATTCTTTAACCTAAACCGAAGGCACTATACGAGGGCAGTCCTGTAAGCTATTAGTTTGATGAAATGGAAAGTTTTGGAAATGTGGACATTTAATTCTGAACATAGCCTCATTCTCTCCAACACGGTACGGAGATGTTTCAAGTAGGCCCTCGCGGCTCCGATTACCACTTCAACAAAATATCTATCCAGCGAGTGACTTTTTCAAGTTTGACAACAAAACGAAGGCCAGATCTGGAAAAAGCGGTGTATGCTGCAGCAGTTCATAGCCTAGTTCGATCGATATGACCTCGGCGACGGCGGAGTTTGTAAGCCGATGCACTCTCATATTACAGAAGCACGATTCTGACCAAATTCGGTATATTCGAGGCCTTTTACCATTTTGCGCTACTCCAGGTGGTATAAGTTTTAAATCGTAGAGCGTCGGATATTCCATTTGAGATATTAAAAGCAATAGAGTGCTCGCACAAACAACTTAAAAAAATTGAAAATATTTGGAATACAGAACCATCGAATTTGTAACTTAAACAAAATCGGAAACAACTTCATCCCTGAAATATTGACAGGATATTGAATGGCTGAAAAAATATGTGCGCACAACTCTTCCGCTACTTCGTCTCTCCTCAGCAAATGCAAACCAGACCACGGACCTTGTCGTTGCCACGAACGACAGGGCAATTTCCAAGCGACCAGGGTATTTATCCAAAACCACTCATGCCCTGCATGTCAACCGTGGTTGGAATGTACCAGGCTATGAGCATGTATATACACGGCCTTCGTATCTGACCGATGGCACATCTTCAAATTGGCAATTTGTGAAAGCAGACACAATTTCCTTTTATTGCATGAGATTAGTGAAATTCTGTTTGTCCTTGTGACTTCAATTCTCGCTGTATCCTCTTCATGCACTTAATGAGGTCAAGTTGAGAGTTTTCTTTTATACTTCTGTCGCTATTCATTCCCTATGAAAAATGGTGTACGAGAAGGAATCGTGCTTCACTCACAAAAGGCTTATGTACAGCCGTATCTGTGGTTAGTGGGTATGTGGAATTAGGATCTATTCATGTGGAATCGCCAAAGAACTGTTGGCTCTGATATACATTTGGGCGAAGTGAATAATGCCCTCAGCCCTTAGGGACGGGGACTCTGTTCAATTTTGTGTCTGTGAAAAAATTATGCATGTTCACGCAATCTGCTCTCTATGCCAAAGCCATTGATTTTTTTTTTTAATCCATTGTTTTGTCCTTCTCCATGTCAAAGGATTTTGAAACGCGAGTTAATCCCTCAAACACGCATTTCTTGGAAATACATAATCTTTCGGTAGCGGAATTTCGACACCCCACTTGGATACATTATCGAGTGTTGTAGTATGAAAAATAAACACAAATAAAATCGAATTCCACGAAATCACAGAGAGGGATATATTTTCATCCTTGGCCTCATACGAATTGATTGTTTTAAGGGGAGCATTCCACGAATGCTGAACCCTTTGATGATGTATCCATCACGTACCGAGATTGTTAACTGACACCATGTCAGGCGAGGACGATATCTGACCTTTTCCAAATTTAATACATCTCTTCCACGTCAGGTATTGCCATCAATTGACTCACACGACTTCCCTTCATCATATGTACATCATCAGTATCCGCTTGGGTATGTGTGGCTCAGATGCACGTGTGCATGTGTGTGTGTGTGGGAGCGACCGTGCAAAGATGTATTTGAGAGAAATTGAAAATTTCATAAGAACCACTCGTGCAGATCGAATATTTCATATTCGTCTTGACGTATCCTTGAAATTGGAATTTTTAATTTAATTTCATTAAGACTCCCCGTGACTGATGGCTTTGCCCCGATTGATATTACGTTCTCTCCCTGTTCACACTTCGTGCCATCATTTATTAGTTGGCGAAACCTCCCTTGCAGTGCAGTTACTGTACATACATGCAGTCAGCTTGGTTCTCATCAATTTTTAAATCACTCACCGTCTTCGCCTGGCGTCAAGGGTTGTCGAGGAATTCAGGCCGAAAGGTGCAAACAAAGGCCCTTCATTGTGGCACCTGTAGGTTATACTCTTCACAATCGTCCTTTTCGTCGTATCTATTCTGACAGGCACTAAAGATCCTTTCTAAGTAGACATCATTGAAATCACACAAGAATATGCGATGATGAAGCGAAAGGGCTTCCCACCCAGCCGGAGCGGAAGCTGAGAGTTTTGGGAAAACTTTTTCACATCGCTTGTGTGAAATTGAAGTTGGGGGCAAACTCTGTTTCCTCTTAAGTACTTTGCCCCTTTGTGCGAGTGTGTGTGTGTGTGTGAAACTTTTCCTTGGACTTTTTTGAAGGATTTTTTGTGTTCCTCGTTCGTGTGTTTTCTTTCATATTTGAACATCCATTCCTATACACGCACAGGTATGATGTTAGTCAATCAAGGTGTTTTTTTTTTTATTTTCATTTTTCTTGTTCCTTTTCGTTTCTTAAGCCATCAGGGATAAGCACTCTGAGGGATTGCTCGAACTCCTATTCAAGCAAAGCGTATCCCACAAAAGAATACGTGTGTGGGTTGGCATGTAAACTTGTGTTTGTGTGCAAAATTTCGTCACTTTGCAGTCGCCTGTATTCCTTATGCACGTCCTTGTCTCATTTAGATTTTGGCATCGTTTCGACGTTAGTCTTTGTTTGCATTTCTCTTATCCTCTGTTTTCATCTCCTGGGGCACAAGTGTTGCCACTTTAAATATGAGAAAACCCAAAGCAAACATATTTGAAATCTTGGAAATAATTTTGGCGTTCATTTTAGACCAAAGTCATATCCTTTGGAATTGTATATCGGAGATGCGCAAAAAAGGAAGAATTATTTCAAGTGCTCGTGTTTCTTAATATTGTTGTTGCAAGAGCACCAACGAATTTTTCTTCTAAGTGTAATGCCAATCGCTGTTTCTTTGGGCTCAAGAGGCAATTGAGTAATAGAGCCCTCTCTCGAAAGACTAAACTGGCCTTGTACAAGAGCTTGCCATCCCAGTCCTCCTTTACGGTGGGAAAACTTGGATGCTACTAAGAGCGGTTGAGAAAGCCCTAAGTCTTTTTGAAAGAAATGTTCTACGTGCGATTTTTGGTCCTGTTTGCGTTTATAGCGTCTGGGGGAGGAGACGATGAAATCTATAGCCTGTACGGCGGCATGCGCCTGGTTAAGTGTCTTGGAATACAACGCTTACGATGGCTAGGCCATGCAGAGCGTATGGACACCATTGCTCTGGCCCAAAAAGTCTTCGAATCTGAGCCATTACAACAGAGGACGGCCTGGGCTAAGGTGGCGCACAACCAACTTGGAGTGCGCAACTGTCGGGAGCAGGTGAAAGATCGTACTGTCTGGAGAGGACTGTTGGTCCACCCCGGACTGTAGAGCCACAAGAAAAAGAAGAAGAAGTTAAATTTTGGCGTTTTGGTGAATGAGAATGAATCCACCGATGAAGCAAAACGCATTTCCGTGCCTATCTATTTCCAGGTGCATTATTTTTATTTGGTCGCCGTGGCGCAGTGGTAAGTGCATCGACTGCGGCGCAGAAAGTCTGGGTTCGATCCCCGGACGGGACACCTCGCATTTTTTCACGACACCACCTCTTTCGAGTTGCTCAAAGAGTATCAATTGTCTACGAAAAGCTTCTCAAATCTCGCCGTTCGGAATCGGCAAAAAACTGTAGGTCCCTTCTACTCGTGAAGAACAGTAGCATGCACAACACGAGTAGTTGTTGTAGAAGCTAGGCCCTGGTCCGTTGTGGGCTGTAGTGCCACTCAATTATTATTATTATTATTATTATTTTTTATTTCAACGATCTGTCAAATCTGACTGTTATTTTTTTTTTTTTCATAACCAACGAGCTCATCTAATTTAATTTTTCATGTTCATCATTATTTTATATTTAAATTGAAAGCATCCGAATATTGCAAATAAAATAATAGAATGGCAACCCTGCCCAGCACCATTCATTCACATTTTCTCGGTTTATGTCCCTCTCCCTCACGCTCTCATTGTTCGTACTCCTGTCATTGGTGCCATTGCCGTACGAAACGAATTTAAAGAAATCCCAAGTTATGATGGAAAAGGAAGCTCATCACACTTTCTGTGGAGGATGGAGGATGGAGGATGTCTTGAATAAATAGAATTTGGCAGGTGAACGGTGCCAAAAGGAATGCTTAGAAGTGGATTGTGGTCTTAGATGTGAAAGGGTTAATGGAAGCATTGTCGAATCGTTTATCTTTGTTGACGACAACTCCTGAAACGCGTGTCTATCTGAAATGGTTTCTTAAAGCGGAACCGAATTTGCCATATCTTGCCGGGGGAAATGTTAGTGAAGATGTCGAGGAGAAGGAACAAAGACATTTCGTTTCTTGTTTTTTGTGTTCCCATTGTAATTTAGAGAAGCATGAATGTCTATTTTGCTTTGTTTGCGATTTTGTGGTCCTGGAAGTAGGGGCACGGAATTACTGATACATGTACGATAAAGTGCTGATGTACCGTAAGAAAAAAGAAATAGCTAATTACGCGGCATTTGTTCCGATTTCCCTTGCATTGTATTGTTTCGAAAAAAGCAAAATATTGTCCTGACACAGCATTTATCTTGAAACTAAATTGGGGTTCCCTTTGATTTGTATCCAGGATGGACTACCATTATTTGTGGTAAGTAGGTTAGAGACACTAGTACCCGTCCAGTTAGTATTCGTCCGCAATCTATGTTAGAGGTCAATAATTGAGTGGCACTACAGCCCACAGGGGACCAGGGCCTAGCTTCTACAACAACTACTCGTGTTGTGCGTGCTACTGTTCTCTCACGAGTAGACGGGAGCTACAATTTTTTGCAGACTCCGAAAGACGAGATTTGAGAAGCTTTTCATAGACAATTGGTACTCCTTGAGTGTTGTCAGCAACTCGAAAGAGTTGGTGCCGTGAAAAAATGCAAGGTGTCCGGGAATCGAACGTAGACCTGAGGCGTGTGGGTTGACGCACTTACACTATGCCACGGCGACCACTAATGAAGTTAAGCTTCGGACTTCCGCAATCGAAAGGGCATAGCCGAGTATCATACCAAAGAGAGAGGGTATTAGCATTTGGTTTCCCAGTATTGGCGAAGATTAGCTAATTTTTTATTGGGGTTCAAGTAAAAACGTCCGCTTTTAAATGATGGCTGCCTGCAAGTTGTGTCTGATCTTCCAAGCGAATATCTTCTTCTACAGCTGCCAGCAATAATTATTGTACATCAACGTCTGTTTTAGAAAACAACATTGTTTTGTGCCTCCTCGCATTTTTCCTAAATAAGCAGCATTTGCGAGAAGCTTTGACCTCCTGTTTTAATTAGAGTAAAAGTGCAGCTGAAAGTCGTCGAATGCTTGTAGGAGTTTATGGTGAATCTGCTTCAGCCAATCAAACATACAAAGGGGGGTTTCGACGCTACAAAAGTTGTGATTTTAGCGTCGAAGGCAAGGACCATCTTGGTCAGTCTGATGATGTGGAATTGGAGACTTTACTGGATCTAGATCTATGCCAACCAAAAATTGAACTCGCGGAATTGTTGGGAATGAGTCGTTGAGCAACATACGTTCTTGTAGAGAAATTTGGATATATTTAAAAGCAAGGAAATAGGGTGCTGTTAGAATAGAAACCGAACGATATCGACAGGCCTATTTTTAACCTCGGAACTGCTTCCTGAAAGACATCAAATGAAGGGATTTTTGCATCAGGTTGTGACTGGAGATGAAAAGTGGATATACTACGATAACCCCAAGCCGTGCATTACGTGAAAAGCGGCCACAAACGACCGAAAGGCATGACAGGGGGATTTTGGAACATGATAACGCTCGGCCACACGTGGCTGTAGCCGCCAAAAACTACCTGTAAACAAACACCCATTTTTGACCTTGCTCCTCCTGACTACTGGCGTTTTCGACGAATGCAAAACGAGTTTGGGGGTCACCGGTTCGGGTCTCTTGAAGAAATCCATGAATGGCTCAATGATTGAATCAATGCCAGAGAAGATTCATTTTTAAAAGATGGTATTCCAAAAGTGCCGATGTATTTTTTTAATTTTTCCCATAAAAATATTTTAATTTATATAATATGTAATAACTGCTATTTTTTCACAAATTTTCATCTCAGTCAAGTAGTTTTTAATACAATTAGCATAATTGTTCTTAACAAGTTCGATTAGTTGCCCATTTACTCTACTTCGGAATGGATTGTATTTTGCACTAAAAATTTTATTACAAATTTGTTGAAAATGTATGTCTGTTCACCAGATAGAATTCAATCTCCAAATCTAGTTGTAGGTACAGCGACTTTTTCTTCCTCTTTTTTTTCAATGACGCTACCGTCCTATGTGGATCTGAGCCTCAACGAACATGCCTCTTCAGTAAGCAAGATTTTCTTCAGATCCCATCAATGCAAACATGGTACGGGATTAAGGAATCCAGCATTAAAATATTAGAGTACAAATGTAAGGATACAAGTGTGACTGGTCTAAGTCAGATTGTTCACTATACTAACTCAAAACAGGCGGTTTAGGGCTTCAGAGACTCAATGTCGAGCCGAATTCTTAAGCGGGCGCTGCGACCCAATTTTAGAAAGTCCTAGAAAATTATCGCTCCCTACCAAGGTGGAGTGACTGTTACTCATACATCTACTCAATTTGGTAACTTGGGTAACTAAGGCGTCTAGTCTTGGGAAAATGTAACTTGTGGTCAAGACCTTATACTATGAGTGATTGCAGAAGATCTGTGCGACAGGTACTTGAAAAGAGAGAATCCAAAAATCTGTCAGTATTCCGTTGCGCACTATTTCAGAAGCTTGACAAAGTATCACATAAAGAAGATTGTCAAATCGTGACGGACTTAACATAAGCGGTAGACACTTGTATGAGTGTATGAGACTATAATACAGAAAGAAGAACCTGACTGTCGAGTAGTCAGAATTCTAACAACGTTTCTTCTTTTTTTATAATTTGCGCGCGCGGGATTATTTAGTACCCTTAAGTGACCGGAATTAAGTCACAGCACGGGCCGAAAGTATAGAGGAAGAGATGGAAATAAGGTTCCGGTGCACATTGGCTTTAAATGCCTGTGGATTGTAATGAGGGGGAAAAGTTGAACTGGGAAGAGCATTCCACATTCGTATGGTGCAGCTGAAATACTGTATGTCCGAAAGTAGCGAGTCGACTGACTTCGCAGCATTTATTTTACCAATAAGTCTTATTTCTCGCTGTTGAATTCTATCTATCTCCAGACCAGAGAGGAGCGTTATACTCATACTTTTCGGCGGATGTAAGCCTTTATATATTGTTGCCAGATGAAAGGGGGTGAAATAGTTCTTGCATCGCTTTCAGTAACCTAGACATTTCGTTATATTTATGGTCTATCTCGATTATGTGATCGTTCCAACTAAGTGTTGAGTTGATACACATACCGAGGGTGGAAAGTAATTCGGTTCCAGCGATGCTAGAGCCAATCATGGATAATGGGTGGTTATTTTGGGAATGCTTGAGTGACAGTAGACAGCAATGGGTCATTAAATTCCACACTTAAATTCTTACTCAAATCAATTATGCCTGCTGAAATGAAAAAATGCATTGTATCGAAGGGTTGCATTGAATGCAAAAGACGTGTTAGTACGGTGTCGATGTACATGTACGAGTATATCTACATTTCTTATACCGGCAGTGACCCATAAGGATGCTAGTCGGCTCTCTTGTCTCCTCATTAAGGCTGACAATTTCCGGTGAAGGGAAATAACTTCACTGGTGTTAACTTCACTGTAAGTTTATTTCCCATCTTAATTTGGTAGGTATTTCATCAAAAATCTTGTGAAATAATTTTCCACCTAGAGACCTAGAAGACCTAGAAGTGAAGCTATTTCCCACCAAAGAGTGAAGTTAGCATCTACTTTTGGTGGACGGAAAATATTTCACTCGTCACATCACTTGTCTGAGGTTATCTTAAACTGTTATTTACACTGGTTTGCATTACAAATGTAAGTCCTGCCTTGATAGCCTGGACAAAGATTGTTTTCCCAATCGTTAATCTGTGTTGCAGCTGGTGTCCATTGATTTCCAGTTATTCACATTCCGAGAAAGTTGCAGCTAGACTGTAGGAAGAACTGTTATCTCAAGTCTAGCTTCACAAAGGTCTTGCGTCTGGCAAGAGCTTAAAGAAGAGATGTGTGCAATGATATACAAATGAGATCCAAGCAGACGAAGATCATAAAAAATAACTTGCTCAGCACATTTCATTTTGTTTGCCTAGGAAACGCCATCAATGAAATCCCAAAATATCATGCTTTGCTACTTATGTTTTAAGAAGATAGGCCTCGGATGCGGTCTCGCTTTATGTTGGGATCATCGTGAGAGATTTCAGTCTTAGGCTAATCTGGGCATCGAAAGCGACAAAGAATTAGCGAGAAATTGCAGGAATCTGTCGATGTTGTCTCACTGAAAGAAATAATAATAGAACTAATTAAAAATGCCATCAAAGGTTCAAACTCTAAGAATTTATTAGTAAGGGAGACAAAACTGAATACGACTGGAGAAAATGATATTCGTCGTTTTGGCTTTGATTTGTCGTGGCAAGTACATCGACTCAATCGCTAAAGGTTATATGCAGGTCCTGAACATCTCTGTCAGTTTTTTCACGGCGCCAACTCATTTGAGTCTATCGAAGATTTCTGGTCGTCTATGAAGAGCTTCGTTCGTTCTGAGCAAAAACTGTACTTTTGCTGCTTTCATATTTGTGGTAGAACAATCACACGGACAATACGAAAAAGTTGAAGAAGCTCGGCGATGGTTCCTTGTGGGCTGTAGTGCTACCTGTAGTCTTTGAATATTGTTTAATGAATAAATATGCCAGAAACGTGGTAAAGGTCTTTTGATGGGGCTCCACTTAAGGCGGCGATGAGGAAACAGTTCTTCATTATCCAAAAAAAAATTTTGATATTTCTGAAGCAACTTAAACGAAGTAGCTGATGTCAAGGTTGAAAAGATCTGGAAATCCCTTACACTCGATACGTCAGCAAATGGACGGAGAAGGATTTCTACGGGAATATGCAAGACGAAGGAAGTATCAAACTTCCGGATATTGTGACAACACAACAACTGTTCCAATCATGAACACTTGGTGTGGAATGATATTTTTGCCATCGGAAGCCTGTTAGATGCAACGTTTCTCTTCTCTTTTTAAACAAACTGTTTAAAAGCAGCTTTTAAAAATCCGGTCAATCCGTTTATTTTTGAAGTCCTGAAAGAAGTTTCTTGTACATTACCTTCAACTGGTATGGAACCCTCTGTATTGATTTTCTTCTAAAATACAGAAAAGTATTTGAAAACTTCTTCATGCAGAAAGTTTGAAAGTTTTCGAAGCACAAAGCTTAAATCCATTCAACTTTCGATCTCACGAAATTCCCACCGAATGAGCTACTTACCTGCCTCACATTTGTTGATGTTAATGAAGACATGCAACTAAAAGAACTTCACGCTATTTCCTGAAATCAACGTTGATCCGAATCAATCTCTCTGAACTGCCACAAAACACATGCAACGCATTAAGGTTAAGTAGAACTACAAACATAAATGAACGCTCCTGTAAACGTCATCAACCTGAAGTTCAATACTAAATGCGATCCGTCTCAAGAACGACGTCGTCGACATGCATATTCAATTCCAGAGTTTGAGATAATGCGAAGGAAGGAGGGCAACTGATCGCTTTAAAACCTCTAATTGGACGAATCCGTTCACAGCGTGTGTGTGTGTCATTGCTCCAACCTCACTCTAGCGTCATTTAATTAAAAATTCCATGAAACTCAAAACATCTTTGTGTCGGTGCAGCTGTTGCATTGTGCGGATTAAGGACACAGCACAGAGAGAACACCCAAAGAGACGGCTTAATGCTTGTATGTGTATATTTTGTTACAGCATACACACTTGTAGTCAGGGAGGAGGAGAGAACGAACTTTGGTGCATCGAACATTACCGTAATCCTTGAAGCACAGCGCTCCTTGTTATTGCCCCAAATGCAAATATTTTATTACTTTCGTTCCGTTAAGACACCGACGTATGAATGCGAATAGACGAGCACTGACGAGGACGATAACGGGGAGCATTTTTGGATACTATGCCAAAAAGGACTATAATCCATTGCAACGACCAAGCACCCCGCACCACCATCAGCACCCTCATAACGGTCTTGCTGCGTCAAGTTCGAACAACAAATAAGCTCGCAATATAAGATACACTTCCTCATACATATAGCAGGATCTATCGTCCGACATTTTCATCCCCTCCCCAAAGACCCACCCGGCCGTCTTTCTGGCTTACTTGTGCTCACTTTAAACGACACCAGGACATTCCACATTTCCGTTAGACAGGCGAAGTCGATAAAGCGGACGAGGGTGGGCAGGTGGGCGATCAGACATGTTGTCCATATAACACACGAATATGGCCATTGTAGTGGTATAGACATTTAAGTGTGGTTATCCTTCCTCGTATGAGATATATTGTCATGACCTGATTCGTCTGAGAATCCGCTTCCACAGTCCCACACTCAATGGCATTCTTAGCAGGCAGGTTGCCTGCTGCCACCGTCAGAACTGCTAGCTCGGTCCAGATGGTAGTCCGGGGTGGATGGCTCCACTTTATCTCCATAAATTCAATTTCCTCGAATCGTAATCCCGGCCAACCGCTTCTAGTTTTCAATGTCCTGAGAGAAACTTTGTTACTTGAATTTTAAAGCCATGTCCATGCCGTGGTTGCCGTAGATGTCGTCGATGTCGTCGTTGTCGTCGTTGTCGTCGTCATCGTTGGGTGATGATTGCTTCAGTAGGGTGGCACACTAGTTGGCTTGCTGAACTTTCAAAACAAAACTGAAACCACCCACCAACACCTAAGCCCGAATGTACACAGCAAACGATAAGGAAAAGAAGTACGGACATGTACGTCCGGCGGAGCATATGTTGGTGTGCAATGCATCTGCTGCATTTGAATCAATCTCTGTTCCGCTTCCAGGGACGGAGATCGCAATATAAAATTGAACACAGATATATTCTGATGTAAGTAGTCGGTGTAAGTGGTGACAGCAAGGAGCAAGAGCTCCTTCCGCCACCCACACACACTTGGACAGTGAATAGCGGACATTCTCATGGTCCCGCAATGTGAGGTATTATTTGTACGGAATTTATCCGGATACGATGACGTTGTTAAGTGTACGGAATTTCAATTGAAACGTCCTCTATGACGTAATGGCTTTAATCAATGAGAAAGGAGCTATTAACTTGGACATTGTACGTTTAGTTTGCTGCTTGTCTGCTGGTCGATGGTGAATCAATGTGACGGTCCACAATGCGATGGATATTGATGAGCTGTAGTTCGGATTTCGATTCTATTATCTAGTGACATCAGTGTGATTAAGGAAACCGAAGCGACAGCAATGGAGGAAATTCTGCAGTAGTCGTATTGAAAAGGATGAAGAACGAGGCGAGCTGAGGCCGATGAAGATGAATGCGGCGACGAAGATGTGGTACGATGATGGAGACGAAGATGAATGCGATACGAGTTGGGCAAAAGGATTGACTTGAGAAGAGGGAGTTTACTTTCTGCAAATTATTGCAGGCACGTGGTAGAGGAGGAGTTCGGGAGAAAAGTTTTTTGAAAAAGAAGGATGTCGTAGCAGTTTTGAAGGCTCTATAATATTACTTATTGCATTGCCTGGCTTTGAAAACATTCCCACGTAGGGTACGCTAGTATCAACAGACAACTTCTTCCCCACAGAGGAAACGACGGTGAAATAAGTATCTCGCAAGCATCTCATCCCCTCTTTTCCCGTTCCCTCACGACGATATCAATGTCATCCCGGCAGTCCATTTATTAATTGATACCTTGTTGAAAAAAATCTGAAATTATTCCATCGATTCCGTTTTGGCAGTTTCGGTATCGAAGACGCAGCTCTCCCAGGATGCACGGCTCTCAGTATGAACCGCTCCCAGGATGCAACGCTCCCAGGATGCACCGCTCCCAGAATGCACCGCGCATAGCTGGCCACTAGAAAAAAGTTACACAAGCATCTGTTGGGAAGGTAGAAGAATACTGGATGCAGAAAGAAGCTCAATGCCTACATATGACTCGAGCTACGAGTAACACCAAAACTACTTATTTAATTCAAATCACTGCTTAACTGCAAGAACTTCGAACAATTTTCAAAGCGGGTGATGACAAGTGAATCCTTATCGTATAGCACCAAAATAAAATGGTTGTGGACGAATCTTGGTAAGAGGATGGTTAAGCGGTGGTCAAGTTTGGATTAAAGACCTAAAAAAGTCCTGTGTGCTATGTAGGATATGGAGAGAATCATCTACTATGCGCTGCAATCGAGCAAAAGTCATTCGCAAAACTGAAGCGCGTGATAGAAGGGATCTGCACAAAAGGCCAATAAAAGTGTAATTTTGTTCCATATCGCCATCGTCTTATCACAAACTTCGGAAGCTTTGTTGGGCGGAGGAGAATCAAGGCATTAAACGCATTTTGGTGATCCGCCTCAAAAGAGGCCTGTTAAAAGAACTCTTTCCTTTTTGTTAGCCAACCGCAGGATCAACCGCAAAACCAAATCGCTTCGGCGGGAAGACAGAGCTCTGTTTTTGGTGGGACCAAAGAGGGTCCACAAGAAAGGAGACCCCTTCGTCTGCGCCAACTATCGAGGGATTAGTCTCCTTAACATCGCATACCAGATCCTCTCTGCCGTATTGTGTGAACCGCTGAAACCGTTTGTCAACAACTTGATTGGTCCTTATCAGTGTGGTTGCAGGCCAGGGAAGTCCACCATCGACCAAATCTTCACACTACGGCAGATCCTGGAAAAGACCCAAGAAGTGCAAATCGACACTAACCACCTATTCGTCGATTTCAAGGCCGCATATGACAGTGTGCATAGAGACGAGCTATACAGTGCCATGCCTAGTTTTGGCATCCCTATCAAACTCGTCAGATTGTGTACGATGACGATGGAGAACTCTCGCTGCTCCGTCAATGTCGGCAACGAACTCACCGAGACCTTTAATTTGAAAAAAGGTTTTAGACAAGGCGACGCACTGTCATGTGACTTCTTTAACATCCTTGAGGAGATCGTGCGTAAGTCACAAGTCAACATCAGAGGCACGATATTCCACAAGTCCGATCAACTGCTAGCTTATATGGATGACATTGACGTGATTGGACGAACACAGCGAGCCGTCAATGAGGCGTTTGCTGGCATTGAAGCAGAAGCAGCTAAAATGGGTCTGGTGGTAAATGAGGGCAAAACGAAGTACATGCTGTCATCAAGGAAGGACTTCGTCTACCTCGACTCCGCAGTAAACAAGGACAATAACACCAGTACCGAAATCAAACGCAGAATCACTCTTGCCAATCGCTGTTTCTTTGGGCTCAAGAGGCAATTGAGTAACAAAGCCCTATCTCGAAAGACTAAGTTTGCTTTATATAACACATTGATCATCCCAGTCCTACTTTATGGCGCGGAAACTTTAACACTACTAAAAGCGGATGAGGATGCCCTTGGCCTCTTCGAGAGAAAAGTTCTGCGCGCGATTTTTGGTCCTGTTTGCGTTGATGGTATCTGGAGGAGAAGATTCAACCACGAACTGTATGGGCCGTACAGCGGCATGAGCCTAGTCAAGCGTCTCCGGATACAGCGCTTCAGGTGGCTAGACCATGTAGAGCGTATGGACATCATTGCTCCGGCCTGAAAAGTCTTCGAATCTGAGTCATTGGGACAACGCAACAGAGGACGGCCTAGGCTAAGGTGGCGCACACAAGTGGAGAAGGACCTCAACCAACTTGGAGTGTGCAACTCGCAGAAGCTAGTGAGAGACCATGCTGACTGGAGAGGCATGTTGGTTGAGGCCCAAGTCCGCCCGGACTGTAGCGCCACAAGAAGAAGAAGAAGGAGAAATGAGAAGTGGTATGATGGTTTAGTTTTCATCGGAGGCGAAGTTTCCACGCATATCCGCGAATTTCGGAATAAAAAGAAGACACTCCCAGGTCGGGCACCAACTCCAACATCACAAAAATCCACGATTTCGGCGATCTACAATGAAAGTTGCACGAGATCGCTGATGGGTCTTGTACTGCAGGAAATATTGAGCATAAGAAAGCTGCACGGTTTGTGTCGTGTATCATCAAATATGTCTCTTCAGGAGCAGTCCGGAGGAGTCTCTGCGTTATTTTGTGACCACTGGCGATCCATTAGAACATACTAGAGACCAAGAAACAGTGAAATTCACCCACAGATGGTCCTGCGGTGAAGGTGAAGACTGTCCTATTAGCCACGAAGACGATGGCTTAGATTTTCTAGAGTCCACAGGATATGTTAAAGAGTAGGCCCATATGGCTCTCTCAAACAGAAATTGAGAAAAAACGTCTCAATTTTGAAAAGAAAAAAGAAAAAAAAATCCAAAGCACATTCAAGTTAACATCACAGAACGTTTCCTAAGTTCGGCAACCCGTAAAGGAAGCTGCTCCAGCACCTCTGCCACTTCTAGATGAATCTTGCTTGCCTTCATTCTGACAAAAACAGCAGAAGTTCCCCTTAGGATGGATGGATATCCTCAGTTGGGTATCCCACATATTGATCACAACTTTCGTCCCTGTCTTTAAGTTTCTCGAGGGCATTTCAATGAATTAGTAATAACCCCTACCACATCCTTCAGACTGCTGTAGCTTCAAAATGGCAAGTAGTCCTTATTCGGTTTTCTCTGTCAATACCAGGACATAAAGACCCATACACTTCCTAGCACTTACCCTTGCACGTTATCCTCAAATCAACCAGCAAATGATCTTTGCCTTACAGTCCCTTACAGTCCACTCTGCAGTACTGCATCCCCTACTATCCCAGAGAGTCACCTCTGCAACCCCTATGAAATTGCAACTTGTGTTGAAGGACGAGTCTAAGATGGGGAGAGGAAGCATCGATTCTATAATTCATTCCTCTGAAACTGTGACTCTGTGCTGTGTTATGTAAAATGCAAAACGTCGCATTATTTTGCATTCGGTGTCAATTTTAGACATTTTTTCGTGAAGACTGTCCCCATCCCTACTCCTGTCTAATATAAGTGTCTCCTGAAAAAATTTTGCTCTCATCCCGAAGCTTCTCTCTGTTTTTTGCTTTATCTATTTTGCAGAATCAAATATCCTGGATCCGACGAAGAGATTGGCATATTTTATCATCCGGAGCTCAACTTTACACAAACGACGAGAGATTTGCGATACTCCATACGCCGGGCTCGAATACGTGGACCCTGCAGATAAAGTTCGTTCAGAGGAGGGATCATGGCATGTACGAGTGTCAGGTGAGTGCAGTGTTCAGTTTGTCATCAAATATTCATGTTGCTCAGTGTGCCTCTCTCATACCAACATCCGCGTGAGGGGAGTGCTGCAGTTTCTATGGGAACGGGAAGCGTAGGTTCATTTTGTTTCATTTGGCCGTGGTGTGGACCTCCTTCCTACGCAAACAGGTCGGATTGTGATTTTGAATAATTTATTTGCATATTTTGGTTGAAATTGAATCGAATTTCCATGCATTTATGATCATTAGGGGAACATAGGACTGACAGCGAGGGAAGGGGCACTCACCTGTGTCCTGCTGTCGAAAAGTCAGCCCGTGTACAGGCTTTGGCTGCTGTTTTGTGTGGGGATTTTGAAAATAGAACACACACGCAAGCGAAATGTTTGCCAATGATAACCATGGAAGGGATGGAATTTTCAAATATTTCTTTGAGGATTTTTTGTTTTTTTTTTGTGATTTGATCCACCTCTGACAAGAGGACATTTTGATGCGCAACACGAGCCCAGCGAGATTTGAATATATAAAGGAATTACTGTCTTTTCGAGTCGTTCTCCTTTTCAGACACGTGTGTACTTTTGAATTAGTTCTCGTCCGCAATGATTGGCGTTCGACTTGATTAGGGGCACAGTGGTACGTGCCATGAATGTGAATGCGGCCAAGTGTATACTTCATTAACGACGAGTGTAGGTAACTTGCCACAGGCAATGGCATGGGCTAAGGAGCATTGCTAACATTATTCAATTTTTAAGGAAGAACGGAATCTTGCAAGTAATTCTAAGCAGTGTAACTGGAAGTGATTTGGAAAGTAACGAATTTTAATTGAAGTCAAAGGTCATTAGGGATGATAGAGAAAAGTATGATCTGTCTGATCATTTCCGGTCGGAAACCCCTAAGTTTGCCTCATATTGGCAAACTTTAAACGGCCCCGAGTTGCATTGCAAGCCTTTGACATGACATTTTGGCTTTGGAAATGTCCCAATGGCTCAGATTCGAAGACTGTTCGGGCCGGAGCAGTGGTATCCATACGCTCTACATGGCCTAGCCATCTTAAGCGTTGGATCTCGTTTAATCTTCTGCTCCAGATGCCATCAACGCAAACAAGACAAAAAATCTATTCCTCATCCGCTTTTAGTAACGTCCAGGTTTCTCTGCCATAAAGTAGGACTGGGATGATCAAGGTGTTATATAAAGCAAGCTTAGTCCTTCGAGAGAGGGCTCTTGACCCCAATGAAACAGCGACTGACAACAGTAATTCTGTCCCTGTTTACCGCGGAGCCGAGGTAGACGAAGTCCTTGACTACCTCGAAGTTTCCGCTGCCTAGTGTGACGCTCTGTCTGAAGCGTCGATGTTGTACGTCTTTCCTTGATGACAGTTCTTCGTTTTGCCCTCATTAACTACCAGACCAGCTAAGAGTTTCAATAGATGGCTCTGCTATTTAGTTACCTTTTAAGCCTAAAAAAGAAGCCATTGGCGAAACTAGTTCTGCACTTGTTATTCTCCCTATTTACTCCCAAGACAGACGAGGTCCTTGACTTCCCCAAAAGTGTCTGCTGCCCATAATGATGCTCTGTCCGAGATATTGTACGTGATCCATGATGACGAACAAAAGCTCATTCACCCATTTGAACCGCTTCCGCTTAAAAGCCAGCAAACGTCTCAATGATAAGCTCGTTGTGTTCGTCCAATGACGTCAATGTCGTCGGCGTAAGCTAGCAATTGAATTGTCTTTTGGGAGATAGTGCCTCTGGTGTCAATTTGTTACTTACGCATGATCTTCTCAAGGATGCTGTTAAAGAAGTCACGTGACAGTGAGTCGCCTTGTCTAAAACCTTTTTTGACATTGAAGGTCTTGGTGAGTTCGTTGCCGACCCTGTCGAAGCAGCGAGAGTTCTCCATCGTCATCCTAGACAATCTAACAATCTAACGAGTTTGGTAGGAATGCAAAAACTAGACAGGGCGCTGTATAGCTCATCTCTATGCACACTGTCATATGCGGCCTTGAAATCGACGAATAGGTGGTGAGTGTCGATTTGCACTTCTTGAGTCTTTTCCAGGATCTGCCATAGTGTGAAGATTTGGTCGATGGTGGACTTCCCTAGCCTGGAACCACACTGATAGGGACCTATTAGGTTGATGACGAACGGTTTCATGCATTCACACAATACAGTGGAGAGGATCTTGTACGCGATGTTAAGAAGACTAATCCCTCGATATTTGGCGCAGTCGAAGGGGTCTCCTTTCTTCTGGACTGGACAGACGACGTTGAGATTCCACTCATCGGGCATACTTTCCTCCGACCATATCTTACAGATGCGCTGGTACATGCGCCCAACCATGTCATCTCCAGCTGCTTTACACAGTTCTGGGAACAGTCCATACTCTCCAGCAGCTTCGTTCGTCTTCAGTCTCGATATCTTGACCTCGTCGAAGTCGGGGGGTCGGAATTCTTGCCTATCATCGTCCAGATTGAGAGTAACAATTTGCCTAACAGCGGGACTTGGGTCTTCATTGCCGTTTTAAAGTCTGCAGAAATGAACTTTCCGGCCACGACTATTCCGAATGTAAAACTTTCGGAGACTCATTCGAGCATAGCTACTGGTAGCGCACGGATAAAACGAATAATTTTGGCTGACAAAGTGTCAATCGTAGCTGGCTTAGTCCTAAAGACCTGCGACTTAACTTATCCCCAGAGAAAACAGTTCAAAGGCATATTAGCGTATGATGCAGGGTGCGAATTTTCCGTATCAAAATGAGAAATTAAGTGCTCACCAAAATGATCCATCAACAACTCCATTGTTTCACACTCCGTATGGCTCACAGCGCCGTCTTGAATCTAGAGCTCACCAACACCATCTGTTTGAATTTCAAGAAGCCGTAGTCAGCTGACATGGCCAAGTTTCCGAGTACACTCAGCTGCTCTTCCCTACGTGCTGGACGTGGTCTAACAGGTCAAGTATCATCTACTGTTGTCAATTAGGATTCAAATTTGCGAATGATATTGGCAATAGTGCTTCCAGTAGGTCGATTATGGGCACCGTAAGTTCCTCGAACCGCATGGAAAACATTCCTCACAGACACTGTCATCGTGTGAGTCTTTCCATGATGACTTGCCAAGTGATAATGATACAAATTTATAAAGCAGTTTGATGAGAGTGAAGTGCGATCCCTTTAAGAAAGCTAATTGAACATCAAACCTCACGTTGAATCACCTAATATGTGCTGGAGAGGCTGGTAACTGTCCCCTTGTAGACCGTAATGGCATCTGATTCTTTTTTTTTTTTTGTTTTTTCATATGCATGAGTTTCTTAATGCTCCAATGAGTTCTTCAAAATTTCGTTCCCTGATTTTCAACATACGCGTGGTGACATTTTATAAGTCTTGACCAGTAACACCAAAGCCTAGGTTAGTACGCCGATATTTATTCGAAATCCCGTGGCAAGAATCTTTGCCTTGGTAGTTTCATAAATGTAGGCGAAATAGGAAGTGTTGCAGACTGTCGGACAGACGGACATGCGAAAATTATAAAAGCTCTATGAAAAGCTTCGCAAATCTCACCGCCCTCTACTTCTATTAATAGGTGTCTCCTGAAAACTTCATTCCGACAAAAGGAATTTAGCACTGTCTATAAGCACGTGTTCTTTTATCACATTTTTTTGAAAGAACCCTGCACTGGAGCACTCGGGCTCCAAAACTGTTCCATTATACTACCAGGCAGTAACCTACATTTAATATATTTTCTTGGTCTTCCGAAGGAAAACCAGCAAGCGCTTCTATGGCAGACAGCCGCCACCCGGGACATTGACAGAGAAAGTGCTCTAAAGTGTCACCTTGTCCACATGCGTCGCAAAAGGTACCATCACTAAGCCACGCATACTTAAGTGCTTAGCGAAGGAAAAGTGTCCGGTTTGTACACCAACAAGTCGTCTGCAGTCGTTTCTGTCTAGAGTAACAGAAACGCCGCGGATTTCGGGTTCAGTGTCTGACCAGAGCCAGTCTTGAACACGAGAAAAGTGGACTTTGTACAATATGAACGACGCAGACGGGTTGTTGGTGACCCCGCATCGGACGGCATGTCGTTCTGATTAGTGTCATAGGAGATGCGGGGCGCGAGGTCATGGAAGCTGCAGTGAGAGTCAGAAGAAGGCCATTATTGTGCTTCCCATAATGTGATTGTCAAGAGGGGATATTCAACAGCGTATCAAGAGCAAAACCACAAGTGTTGGGAAAAGCCCCTGAGCAGATGTGACAGACCTTTCTTTGAAGCTTGGTAAAAGCACCAGTCACGTACTTGCGCGAAGGCTTATTCATATTAATCAGCATATTAGGCAAATTATGTTCGACAAGTCCCTTAGTTTTGTCTTCTTCTCACGCTTCTCCTCCTGCACCCAATACCTAAACGGATCATCAATTTAATTTGAAATGTAAGCTGCAAAGTTTCGGTTATGTGCATCTTCGTATCGTGTTCCAATCTCAATACTGCTATGCTCTTCAATTTGTCGTGAAGTTAGAAAATAAATTACTATTTCAGCTTCAATGAACTCAAATTCACCAAGTCTAAGAAAGTTTCTTCTCCAAAAGGCATCATTTTTAAAGTATTCTAAACTGTTGCCAAGAATCGCAGCTTTTCTCTTTTACATCTCTGGAAACCACCAAGAACGTAAAACTTACACTATTCCGAGTTGTCAATATTTAACTAACTGACCTGAATAGCGACCTTCGACAATCGAGAAAAACTTCTCCCACGGACTTCTATCAGAATACTTGGCAAAGGAACACGCATACATGCATACTTTATCTGGTCAAGTGAAATGACAAGCACCTTATTGCCGGAGGACAATTTTGACACACATCAGCACATACTTCCACTGCAGCAGGGGACACCAAACAATAAAACTGAATATATTATATTGACACTTAAATGGACCACTGAAGGACACTGCCCCATACAGGGACACGCCTGCTTCATGCGCCATACTCCGTACAGCCGTCGGCAATGCGAAAGAATTTTGCTGGCCCTCGTTAAAATACGATTTCCACTTGATCTTTGGCCAACTCTCATCGCAAAACTGGTTAATGTCAGCAGTTGTGCGGAAGACACTTTCAGTGTCCCTCCAGTCCGCCTCATGTCCTGGCAAAAATCAGATTAAATAGGATTTTATAACAAATCCAATGCACACACACACTTCTCGCCCGGTTGTGTCAGGATACGCATCCAACAATTGGCCAGTGAAGCCGCCCCCGGTGCGCCTATCTCTCTGCCAGAAATCGATTACTTCAAATTGGCACCGTAGGGCGAGGCAACTGGGGGCAAATGGGAAGTCTTCCGATGACACGCCAATTGAAGAAAGAACCATCAATTCGAAGGAGATGGTTCAGCCCAAAAGGCTGGAAGTGGGAATGTGATTCCGAATCCGGAATATATTTGCAGGAGGGATTCTCTTTCTTGAGTGTCCTCGCCCACCTTACGTTGCTCTCTGGTGACACGGTTGACTCGGTTGCGTAGATTGCTGAAGAATGCTTAAGAAGGGCAGCCAACTAGTGTTTATGGCATTATGCGGTATGGAGACTATGATCGCAACTTGGAGTGGAGGATAGACGGTGACTTGTCATTGCATTTGAAAAATTTGAGCACTATAAGGTGGTGTCCGTTGCAGGACATAAGTTATGCTGCTGAGAGTGTTTGTGTCAGCACTTGGGACGCGTTATGATCCTTTCGAGGGCAAATTTGTAAGCCTTGATGGAATCTGTGCTTATGATGAATGAGCCATTGCTTGTTCGTCTGCGAAACATATTTCATGCTCAATTGGTGATTTGAAAGTGTCACACATCATGATCATGTGGAAAGGTCATGGTGCAGGATCCGCAATACCACTGGACGGCACTCATGATGAAAAAAAATCCATCTCCCCGACTAAGACTGAAGTCGAAAAAAACTGCTGAAGTGGACGGACTATTCGCAAGACTATTTAAATAAGCTGGAGATGATCCTGTTGGACGCACTAGTTCACAAGAAATGTCACCTCTTAGACTCCAACTCCAACTTGCAATGGATCAGTCTCCTTCACACCGCATTCCAGATCCTGACTGCCGTTTTGCGTGAACCCCTGAAACCATTTGTCAATACTCTAAAATGTCTTTATCAGTGTAGTTTCAAGCCAAAGAAGTCCACCGTCGACCCAATTTTTAAACTCCGGTAGGTCCTGGAAAAGACCCAAGAAGCACATATCGACACTATCCACCTATTCCTCGATTTCAAATCTGCATAGCGACGTGCATAGAGACTAACTATACAATGTCATGTCTTGTTTTGACATTCCTGTCAAATTATGCAGAATGACGATGAAGAACACACACTGCGCCATCAAGGTCAAAAACGAACTCACCAAAACTTTCAATGTCAAAAATGGTTTCAGACAAGGCGGCACGCTGTCATGTGATTTCTTCAATACAATACTTGAGAAGATATGGTTCTTGGTTCGAACACCGGACTGAACTTCAAATTTTTTTTCCAGTTTCGGACGCTCAAAGAGTTCCTTTTGTCTCTGAAAAGCTTCTAAAATCTTGCACCCAGGTCCCCTTTTTTTTTGAAGCTATAAAACTTTGTGTTCGCAATGCTAGTTTAGCTGGCGGCCATCCTGTCAGTTGAAAGTGATTTATTTTAAGTTGGGTTTGACCTTTCCATATTCATAGACTGACACCTGAACAACACGTCCACATTGCACGAATTGGGCTCAAAACTAGATTACCTTTGATATCAACTTTCATAAGCGATGAAACTCAATAACGGTTGAGTGGCGAAAATTCTCAAGTCACCGTTACGTTACGATACAGACTGTTTGATGTGCCTAATAGGTTGCTGGAATAATTTATTTTTAAAAACGATGCTGGCCAGAAGGTTCTGCGGACAGTCCATCCGCTCCAGCAGTTTTGTTCGACTTCAGTCTCGATATTGCTATCTTGACCTCGTCTAAGTCGTGGGGACGGAATTTTTGTCTATCATCATCCAAATTAAGTGGAACATTCTGCCTAACAGCGGGATTTGGGCCGTCATCGCCGTTTAAGAGTCTGCAGAAATGATCTTTCCGGATTCTCAGCATCGATTGCGGCTCTACTTCTAGGTCTTCGTTTTGGTCCCGGCAGGCTTCGACCCGAACCCTATATCCACCGGATAGCTGTTTCACGTTCCGGTAAAACTCCACCTCTTCGACCGCGCGCTGCTCATGCTCTCTCTTTTTCCTTCTGTGATGCCGGTTCTCTTCCCTTCTTTTCTGTTCGAAGAGCTCACGAACAGCTCTCCTTGTCCGATGCAGCGTTGCCTGGTAGGCCTCCTGTTTTGCTTCATGTGCTTGCCTGCACTCGTCGTCAAACCATGGGTTCCTTCTGGGTGGTGGCGTGAAACCCAGCACATAAGCGGCAGCTTCTTTTTTTGGCTTCTTGACAACTTTTCCATTCTTCTTCCATCGTATAACACGTTTAACGTTACTGGCCTGTGAATTCAACTCCAAAATCATGCGATTGAACGACGCTTGACCATTTTCTGTGAAGATTTGTGAAGTTGCTAATCTATGCTAATAAGCCCGAACCGTTTGGAGTACAGCCCCGCGTTATTATCGATATACGGTTACAAATGTTCAAGAAAGTCATCAAAAATTGGACTTCCAGATTAGACTACGTCCGAGCCAGCATTGACGGTCATATGCCCGAAACCATATTTAAACAGAAGATTATCTTTCGAATACTGTAAATGTAATGCCAATTTAAAGAAATCATCTCAATTTAGAAAAAATGAAGTTCGAAATTCTCTATCTGTAAAAAAAACATCCCTTACAAAGAAACACCAGATTTTCGTGTGCACTACCTGCGAAGATACGTCAATACTTCGCAGTGGCCAAACCTAGGTAGAAAAAAACTCCAAATCAAAAACAACAACAATTTTAAGAAGAAACAAAACGAGAAATGCGCGATTCATTGAATTTCAGTCATACTTGTATCTACACAGTATGTAGGAAGGTCCTGACAGACACATTGAATTGACCAGAATGACAGAATGATTTGGAAGCTATTTACAAATGTTAACCCAAAAAGAACACAGAAGTTTCAAATTTATGTCCTTGGTGATAAGCTGTGTAGAAGCCTTAATGAATACGCCAAACGACCTTTAATGTGAACGAAAAATATCAAGAATTTGGAATTTTTTAAACAAACTGACAACCGTCAGCATTTGTTTTCCATTTATTCAGAAATTTCTGCTGCACCGATACTGAGAGTGTTGTTTAAATCTTTCAGATATCAAGCGCAATAGAAAACATAGATTTCTGAGTGGCACAATGTGCTCAGAGTTAATAAAGCGTTTCCTTTGGAAATGCTTTCCACATTTCATCAGAAGATCTGAGTTCTTCATGTGCCTTCTTATGTTTGATTGAAATAGGTGTTAAATAATGTTATCTCTCTCAGCAGAAATCATCAGAAGGCAAATAGTATACTTTAACGCATTCAATTTCACAGATATGCGTGAAATTCTGCTTCACTGTAATGTTATTCAAAATAATAATCATCAAAAACATTCTTCGGCAACACATTGGCTCTTGAAATCACCTTTTCTTATAAGGGGCTCGGACATTGGCAACTCTCACATTTGAGATACAGCTCATATTCTTCAGACCAAATGCATTCCTACACAAGTACTTGCTTTCAATTGAAATCATTCACTTGCAGTCGTTGACCCAGTCTCTGCTAATATCATCAATTTCAGCAGAAAACACACTTTGCGCAAAATCGTGCAGGAGAACCTTTAGCCCACGTGAAAAATTGAACTGTCTGCAGTGGTGTCGAAGTTCCAAAATGTCAACTTCAGCCAATTTTAAATTATACTGAACGATGAAAAATATGCAAAGGAACGAAACATTGCTCATCGAATGAGAACATTCATGTGTGACAACAATTCCAAAAGTATACCACACTGTCAACCCTTCCCAAACAAGAGCATTGCCACACAGACTAACCAACACACTCAGAGGTGCATTTCCTGTTTGTTGCTTCTTTTTTGCTTTAAATCGAAGTAACAACTTATGGCTTAAGAATCCCAGTAACGTGACCAAACTAACAAAGTGTTACAAGACCAAGGGTACTGGTGTCTGTGCGCACAGGAGGCATGTCCCACATGTATGCAGCAGCTGGGGCTGCCTTTCAATCGTGCATGACCTTTGACTGACTTTCGCCTCAGGGTCGATTCACACACAGACACACACACATTACATAAGTCAGCAGCAGCTTCCAACGCATGCCTGATGCAAAAAAAAAAACAAAAAACCAACCTCCTTTCTCATGCTCTTGACAACCCGTTCGTGTTGCATTAATAATGAAAACCGGTTAAAATATGCGATTTCAGAGGAGCAGACCACCTCCTCGGCTCGTTTCCATAGCGAAATCGCTCGGAAATAATTCCATCGACTCCCGCCGAGGGTCTACATCGAGAGGGGTCGTTGAGAATAAAAAAAAAAATTGTTACGTATACGCCACCGTGTGCAAACAAATCAGTCTTTCAGGTGGGGGAGCCGTGTGAATGTGCACGGATGCCTTGAGTTCTGCTGTTTGCCCGACTAACTACACGGATGCACGCTGCGCAGCTCAGGGATGCATTTAAACACATCTGTATGCACGCCCCGGGGGGATGCCGAAGTTGGCATGAAGCCCAATGCCATTTCCTCGATACTCATTAACTTTACACACGATGAAACGTTTCAAATATTGAATTCTGCTCCTAAAATCTGCATCTGTGAATCGCATATGCACATGGCATCCCCGAACTGCGGGTAGACACGTGTGCGCACATTTGCCGTGAGTGGTGTATGCGCGAGTGCACTGGATACATGTTTTTCTATTAGCTTCCCGTTTTCTTTCCTTCTCTCTGTTGGGGCGAAGGCAATTCCTTTGGGTTCTACGTATAATGGATTTTGTTCTGCAAGTTATTTAATTCATTGGAATGCTATAAGTAAATGTTTTCTATGTTTACAGGTCTCCACACCGACTGGCGTCATTTCGCATTTCGTGAATTTGCAAGTAGTCGTCCCAGAGGCATTCATCCTTGGATCTGGTGAACTACACGTGGACATGGGATCAACCATTAATTTAGTGTGCATCATCGAAAAAGTAAGTAAATCTAAATTATTGTTTGAGTGTGCAGCTTGGGATAAGTCGGGAGGCTAAGCTGCCATATTGAAGTTCCAGTTGTGAAGCAATTTGCATAACGATCCAAGTGGAGGACAGCTGATTGCTCCTATGTAAGCGGAATAAAATTGAAAAGCACTTCCACCGGAATAGGCTCAGAGTGCGGCCATGTAGGAAGCCAGGTGTGTGTGTCAACAGTGATTTGACCAGTGTCCTACTGAAATAATTTAGATTGCCGTAGATGGAAGTGCCTAGTAAGCCGATACCCTTTACGGCAAGTGTAGGGCTGTTACAGGCAAGGTGGAGGGGGTTCCTACAGAAGTCATTAGGGAACAGCCATGATATTAGGGCTTCAAAATAACCTGGGGGGAGTCCCGGCTATTCCTTGATCTACTTCAGGATATCAGCCATCATCATCATCATCATCGACATCTTTTTTCACCCGCATGTTCCACTAAAGAGGGTAATGCACGCACGAGAGCCCTCCAGGCCGCGAGCTATTCCCAAGCGTAAACAGGCGAGTTTAAGCATTTGATCCAACCTCCTAGCCCCGGATCTGCCGAGAGGTCGCCTACATGATGGAATTGCAGCTAAGGCACACCTCGGAAGTCGGATGTCCACCATCGTGCTCTATTTGGAAACTAGTCCAGCAGTGTTCGAAATTCGAAAAGAGATGTGCATCATGCACCTATTATTTATTTTATTAAGCAAACGATCCTTGGCCTGTTATTTTAGGATAGCTATCGCCGTCCCTTAAGTAGAAATGACAGTCTTGTGGTGTGCTTAACAATAGCTTAACAGCTCTGAAGTTTCTTGGTAGTTGCCAGTGCATCGAGGATAAGTGCGTCAACTCATTGTTTCTTAGGTTCAATTTATGGACTTTCGAGTTGATGACAAAGTCTCTAAATTCGCCGGCACCATCTTCTCTTTGGGAGTAGAATAGATGCTAGTAAAGATAGGTCCCAGGCCATAATAAGTTAATTTGTCTGTCGACTGTCCACAGATGTCCGACAGCCAATTATTAATCTTGAGAAAAAAGGTAAAGACTTTATTGAAGCCAGGCTACAAGTAAAGATGCAAATATTACGAGTATGAACTGATATAGCGTTCCATCGTTGTCACCAAAACAGTGATTTCGTAAACACAGAGATTAGATAAGAGCGTTTCGAGTGAATTCCTACCCAATTCTCCGATTTGTAGGATGCATACGTTTTTTCTCTGTGATGTAGAAGTTGCAGACGTAGAAGTTCTTCTTTGGCTTGGCTCTACAGTCCGGGCTGGACCTAGGCCTCAACCAACACGCCTCTCCAGCTATCTCTCGCCATCTGTCTAAAATTACACACTCCAAGCTGGTTGAGGTCCTTCCCCACTTGTGGGCGCCATCTCAGTCTTGGCCGTCCTCCGTTGCATTGTCCCAATGCCTCGGATTCGATGACTGCTCGGGCCGGAGCAGTGGTGTCCATACGATCTCCATGGCCTAGCTATCGTATGCGTTGTATCAGAAGACACTTGACCAGGCGCATGCCGCGGTACAGCCTATAAAGTTCGTCATGTAATCTATAGCTCCAGATGCCATGAACGCAAACTGGGCCAAACATCGCATGCAGAACTTTTCGCTCGAGGAGAAAGGGCTTCCTCATCCGCTTTTAGTAGCTTCCAAGCTTCCGCACCGTAAAGAAGGACTGGAATGATCAAGCTGTTGTACAAAGTCAGTTTAGTCCTTCGAGAAGAAGCTCTATTACTCAATTGCCTCTTGAGCCCCAAGAAGAGTGATTCTGCGTTTGATTTCGGTACTGGTGTTATTGTGACTATTTGCCGCTGAGCCGAGGTAGACGAAGTCCTTGATTTCCTCAAAGTTTCTGCTGCATAGTCGTACGCTCAGTCCGAGACGTTGGTGTTGTGTGTCCTTCCTAGAGGACAGCATATACTTTAACTTGCCCTCATTTGTCGCCAAACCCATTCCACCCACTTCCTCTACAATACTAAACGGCTCATTAACAGCTCGCTGAGATCGTCCAATCACGTCACTGTCGTCGGAGTGCCTTAGCAGTTGAATGGACTTTTGGGAGATCATGCCTCTTGTGTTGACACGATTTCCCCAAAATTAATGTTGAAGAAGTCACATGACAGCGCGTCGCCTAGTCTAAAATCTTTTTTGACAATGAAAGTCTCGGTGAGTTCTTCACCGACATTGACGGAGCAGCGAGAATCCTCCATTGTCATCCTAGACTATCTGTGGTCGCCGTGACCTTGTGGTAAGTGCGTCGATCGCCGCGGTTCGATTCTCGGATGGGACACCTCGCATTTTTTCACGACACCACCTCTTTCGAGTTGCTGACAAGACTCAAATAGTATCAAATGTTTATGAAAAGCTTCTCAAATCTCGCCGTTAGGAGTCGGCATACAACTGTAGGTCCCTTCTACTCGTGAGAGAACAGAAGCACGCACAACAAGAGTAGTTGTTGTAGAAGCTAGACCCTGGTCCCTTGTGGGCTTTACTACCACCCAATTATTATTATTACTATCCTAGACAATCTGGTGAGTTTGGTAGGAATGCTAAAACTAGACATAGCACTGTATAGCTCGGCTCTATGCACGCGTAAGTTGCGTAGGGTTCAACTACACAAGTAGGTTAAGTTTCATACACTGAGAATATCCTTTCAGAAGCGTTGCTTTTTGTTGACCTAAGGTATCTAGTTCTGCCCTCCTACTATTGATTGGAGGTGTCCCGAGAGCCCCAATGATGCCGGTTATCTCTCGTCTCTACCCCGTTCAGCAAGGTTAAAGACCGCACTTGTTTCGAATAGATTTCTTGCTCATGTAGAAGGTTCAAGTTCCTTCTTACTGAGCATCCATTCCTTCATTTTTGACGTCAGTTATTGCTGACGCTTCCGTAATCTGTCAATTACTGTTAAACTTAATCCAATGACATAGGAGGATTCCTGTGCACATCTACAATTTAATATGTGGCCAATTTGAAAGTTAAAGGACAAGCATCGAAAAAAAATTCTAGAACTAACTTTCCCCTGGTATCCAAAATTTGTGTGCACAGAATTCAAAGATCTCCCCTAATTCCAGCTTCTCCGGAAATTGTGCGGGCTGTTATCGAACCATTTATTGAGTCAGCCCTTTTCAACGTCAATGGCAAAAGCCACGAGCAAAAACGAGTTAATTCCTGGAATGCAGGATTGCCGATGTTGAAGTGAAGAATATGCTCAGGCCTCGATGCTGATGTTTTCAGCAGAATGACCCGAAGCTCTTTGCTTCCCGTCGTATTCTTTTCAAGCATTTCCTGTTATCATGTCCTGAATATTTAATTCGTGAGTCACACAAGTTCCAGGGGCAACAAGTCTTTTTTCTTTTTTTTTAAATGTTTAACTTTTGTGATATATTTTTCCTGTCCTTCGGGCAACGCAACAACATCATCATCTTCTCCCTTTTGTTGATGTTCACATCGTCGTTTGAAGCGAAGTGCTGCTCAACAAATGCGTAACCCATTGACGCCAAGAACTAAAAATCCGATGAAACCATGTCTGATAAGCAAGCCCAGCTGAGTGTTTCCTTGGAATTGCTGTAAGAATTCAGATCAACGCACATTGAAAGCAGAGTTTACAGCCAGCCAGATTTTCGTTCACATGAAGAGCTGGTCTCTATACCGAAGGTTCGTCTTTCGCCTCCTCTTTACAGCTGGAGGTTGGGATTCAAAAAACCTCTTAACTAGAGCATCGTTGTCCATTATGAGTTGAAAGAGTGAGTGTGGTCAGCGCGTTTTCGTTACACGGACTACATGCACATCTTTAAACAGCTGGGAAAGTTCGGGGTTGAGTTTTTCCGTCCATTCGACTTCTTCACAGGCTGGGCAACATATTTGAGACTGTGAAGACCAGGAATTCACTAAGTATGCACTATTCGGCGACCTGCAGCTGTATTTTGGAGGCGTAATCTTGTATCCTTGAAGAGATCTATTTTGACGGTCGAGAGACAAATTTTGAGTCTTTCGAAAACAATACTTATTACAGAGATTGTAAAACCCATTTTACCGAATGACATTTCATGAGTCTTTAGCATGAGCTTTACATACATTTAGTGTAATTTCGCCAGTAGTGAGTAAATTAAATTAATGGCAAAAACGTCCACTGCTTGACACGCAAAGCGCTTTCAACTCTCATATTTATTGAACGCACTCTAAAAAATAATCATTCATCGAAATACGTACACACACAGTCTTAGTACTATTCCATAGTGTATGATGTGTTTGCAAATTTCAGCATTCCACATAAATTTTCCGCACAGTCCGAAATAACTGCGTAAATTGCAGCTAAAACCACTCATTATGCGATGTTTGATTATCGGATAAGCGGTGTGCGACACGGAAGAGGTTTTGACTAAACATGCGATTTGAAGGTTTTGTTGATTTTTCTGGACGCACAAACTGCCACGCGTTACCGCGGTTATGTTCAATGCTAAGGGTCTTGTTTGGGAAAACTTCGTGAGGGGATGTGTTGCTAAGGCAATACGAATCTGAAATGTCGGTCATATTACTGTGAGTACAAAAAACCGGACAATTTTAATTTAAATATTTTGGGATTCTTAAAGGCTTAAAGGGACACATTTGTTGTACGTACTGGGATCTATTATCTGTGATTTTTGTTTCGGATGTCAGAATATTCATAAGTGTAATTTTGACGAAGCAGCAAAGGGTGATCCAACAAAAGCACATGATGATAATATTGAAAAAATTAAAATGTTTTCAGAAAGTTGTCTTCATATTTTTCTGTCATGATTATTATTATTTATTATTATAAACATTCTTTATTGATCTTCACTTTAAAAATTAATAACAGAAAAAGAAAAATTATTTATCGTGGCAAAATGCCGTCTGTTGGAGATTGACATTGTTTGAAATAATACAGTGGGCACAGAAAAATAAAAAAGTAAAACTGTATGGATAAAGTTATATAAAAGAAAAAGCTTACTGCTAAATGAAACTATTACGGTAATTCAAGGCATGAATACAAAAACTATAAAGCAGGTTCCAACCCTCCGTGCCATTGAGTATATTCTTCGTTTCTTTCAGGGTAAGAGAATCTTTTGAGAACTAAAGCAGACGCAGTTCTAGTAATATAGCACAGATTGCAATAAAATGGTATATATTTTCGACTTCATTGCGAAGGTGGCATTGACATCTTGTCAATGCGGCACGTAGCTAAGTCTCAGCAGTTCATTTCTAGCTCTAAAAATAATGCTTATTTGTCTATTTGAGAGTTCTGTTCTAAAGTAGTTGCTGGACTCCAGTGTATGGTTAAGATGTTTGTACATATGTCTCGGCGAAGAGGAACGAGCTCAATTTAGGCAATCTAGATACATCTTGTCATCGTGTTTCCTAATGCAATCGTATAATTTATCCTTCCATTCATCTGAATTTTCCTCTGTAAGCCTAAGTGCAATGTCAAGTGAGGTTGCGAGCTCATGCCATTCTTTAAAAGGTGAATTATAATTATTATTATTAATTTAAATTATATCGAAGCGCCATCTTAAGAAGCCTCTTTGAAAGATTATTATTCAACCTACGCATTACTTTAATTAAAAAGTCTGCATTCGCTTTCAAATTTTTATGGTAGATTTGCGACAAACCAGATTCCACGCAGATAGCGTATGAAGGAGTTGTTGGCTGGAGTTTAAAAATTCGCTTGAAGAAAAACCGCTGTACAATTTCACATTCTTCAAAGAACTTATATCCAAACACTTGGTTTGCGTAGCAGAGACAAGTGTTCACAGTGGCATTGAAAACATTGAACTTTGACGCACTGCCGATTCGTTGGTTATCAAAGAAAGTTCTCCACATTAGATTAATTGCTGTCTTAGCCGCTACAGCTTTCTTGCGAACATGTGCGCTCATATCGAGATTCGATTTTATAGCAAAACCTAGGTAGTTGAACTTCTTGACAACTTCGATCGGCTCACCCTCCAAAGTCCAGTTTTCACGTGCAGTCCTGTTACCTCGACCAGTGGCAAAAACCATGATTTTTGACTTAGAAGTGTTTATCTTTCCAAAGTCCCAAAGATCGCAGTAGCTTTTCAATTTGTTTATTTGCAGCTGAAGAGCCTGTAGTCCTTCAGCCAATACAACCAAATCGTCAGCATACAACAGAACTTTAACCTCTACATCACCAACTTTAACTCCTCCTGGTAGAAATGCGATTATATCATCGCCGTAAAGAGCAAACAAAAGCGGGCTAAGCACACAGCCTTGGGGAACACCTGCTTTGACCTCGAAGAAGTTTGACAAGCTAGTGCCATTCCATGCAGCAGCAGAGATTTGTGTGATAAGTTCTTTATAAACTCACAGGAACTTTGTTAAAAGTCCTAGAGTCGCAAGTTTGTACAACAGCGAGTTCCTATTGACCGTATAGAAGGCGGCTTTGAAGTCCACGAAAAAAGCATATAGCTTTTTGCCCCGCTCTTTAAACCTTCGAGCTATAGTGGTCAGTGAAAAAATTGGATCAACTGTTGACAACCCTGACCGGAAGCCTCCCTGAAAAACACTAAGACGTTCGTTAGCCTCCACCCAAACAGTCAACCTATGGTATAATATTTGGGTGAAGACCTTTCTAAATGCGGAAAGAAGGGAGATTCCCCTATAATTCTCCGGTGCGTTCCTATCACCTTTTTTAAAAATACTGTAGATGTAGATGTAGATATCATGATAGAAGGACAATTATGGCAATTATGTGTGAATTAAAATATCAGCCAAATGCTCACCATGGTACGGTGACATAGCTCTTTCCCATGGTTTGTATTTTCAATGATTTTGATACATAATTGAGGCTCACTGTCATAAATATGCCGAATTATCTCATACTCTAGCTCTTGGATTGTTCTCTGCTTACACTTCTTCTTTTAACCATTTCCAAAGAGAGAAGTCCAATGGTGTCAAATCACTAGATGGTGGCGCCCAATTAACACCGCCATGACGTAAGGTAACACAGTCATTGAATTTCTCGCGCAAAAGAGTCATTGCTTCGTTGGCCGTGTGGTAAGTGACACCATCTTGTTGGATTCGCTTATCATTCAGGTCCATACCCCTAATTTCTGACCACAAGATGTCCGTAGTCATCTCGCAATAGCGATGAGTATTTACTGTAACTGACTTGCCGACCTCATTTTCGAAAAATTGCGTCAAACGCCAATAGTCAACAAATAGCACCAAACAGTCACTCTTTGTGAATGCAAAGGCTTTTCAACAATCACTCGTGAATTCTCAAAATTTGTTAAACCCAACCTTAGAGTCACCCTAAGTCCTAGGCGTACTCAAGGAAAGAGCAAAGTAGCGAAGCAGCATGCCCCCCTTGAGGAGAACGACTATTCGAAGTTAGTGGTTTTTTGCATGAGGGTTTTATATCTACGGATTGGATGGCAGGCCCTAGCCTTATCAGCAAATACTCTTGATGTACATTCTATAAAGGGTTTCCAACTGTCGACTTAACAGCTGTGAATTTAATTTGTGAACGCACTGTTTTTCTAAAGATCAAACTCTAATTGTCCATTTATTCATTAAACTAATTAAACTTGTCGAAGTGTGGAAAATATCGTCGCCGATCAGGCTTCCGTAGCAAATAATCGAAATCAGTCAATTCCACAGCGTTCTTAAGAATTTGGCATCGCTCAGACCACATTATGGCATATTTTGATCTTGGCTGACACCCTAGAAGATCAAGCTAACTCAAGACTTGAAGCCTAGGGGACATTTGAAGCGACGCACGTTCTTTAATTGGGCCTTGGAGAAGATGCCCCAAGATGATGAATTTCATCATGAATTAAATTTTTAGTAACGAAAATTATTTTCGACTCAGTGGGTTCGTCAATAAGCGCAGTTTGAATTATTGGTGGTGGGTCATTGAAAGTGCGTGAAAATCCACATGTGATTCACGAGTCACCACATCAACCACAAGAGTTAACAGTTTGGTGCGGTTTGCAAGGCGGCAGCGTCGATTATGAATGGTAAGTGTTATCGCGCCTTTTTTTTACGAAAATTACAAGATAGGGACATGGACGCCAAGTGGTTTCAACAGGATAGTGCAGGAAATCACACAGGACACGTTACAACCGATTAATTGAAGATTATTTATGATGAGGGTATCATCTCAAGAAATGGGCCAGTCGATTGGTCGCCTCGATCGACTATTTTCTGTGGAGCCACGTTTATTCTTTTGTTTACGCCAACATGTCAGCGACGTTGGAAGAGCTCAGAGGCAACATGAACGCCAAATAGCGGTCGTTTCGGTCGAAATGTGTGGCCAAGTCGTTGAAAATGCTGTCCAACGAATCGACCGCTGCAAAGGTCCTCGCTTTGGCCATATGAACGAAGTCGAGTTACATTCGTAAATGTTTTTTATTGAAATCTCTTTACATAAAAGACTAAGATATCTTAGTTGGCATTTTTTTTTGATATCAGTACAAAGTTCTGTGGTTTGCCAGCACAAAACTTGGTTAAGTAATTTTCTGTGGCTCTTCAGTCGGCTAACTAATTATTATCAGAAAGCTTTGCAAAGATCGAGGCAAATAGTAACCAATGCATCAAAACATCACAACTCCGACAATTTGTTCGTGGTGGCCCTGCATTGCCATCATAACTCTGTTTACCAGATTTTCGATTTTCGATTGAAGTGAACGTTTCGCCACATACCAGCTGGTAACAATATTGCGATCCACATAATAATGGAAATTTTTAAGTTTTGATAATTAATGGTGTCAAATATTTCCCAAATTTGAACCCTATCAACTTTACAATAATACTAAGAATCAAAAAGTTGTGAATTACTCTTTAACGTTTTTTTTCTCCAAAAGATCTGTCCATTGAAACGAGTACATCTTTTGCTGAAGTTAAAATTTCGCATTCAATCATACCCAAAATTAAACGATCCAGAATGAGTGATTCACGAAAACCGCTTTGTTCGTTTGGGAGATATGAAAACTTTGGTAAACATGACGGACTAGAGTGGTCTAAATATGGTTTGTCAAGACAGTCTTTGCCTTCTTGGAAACACGCTCCTCGGGTAGAGCCTTCCGTCTCAGCTGTTCGTTTGTCTCTGGTATGCTCGAGTGAATCCGTGTTTTGTCGACGCTCACAAAACGATGTGAAAAGTACTTCTCTAAAGTGGTCTCACGGTAGCGCTTGTGTTCCAAAGGAACTGCCATGTCGTGGTCTTTTGAGTTGCCGATCCCCTCAGCTATCTTCATCATCAACTCTTCTTCTTCAGATGGCGCTACAGTCCGGGGTGGACCTGGGCCTCAACCAGCATGCCTCTCCAGCTAGCACTATTTTTTTTGCCAGCTGCTTCCAATTGCGCACTCCAGGTTGGTTGAGATCCTTTTCCACTTGTGTGCGCCGTGCGCGTTGTCCCTGTGGTTCGGATTCGAAGACTCTTCGGGCCGGAGCAGTGTTGTCTATCCGATCCACATGGCCTAGCCAGCGTTGTTTCCGTAGACGCTTGACTAGGCTCATGCCGCCGTACAGCCCATACAGTTCGTGGTTGAATCTTTTCCTCCAGATGCCATTAACGCAAACAGGACCAAAAATCGCACGCAGAACTTTTCTCTGGAAGAGACCAAGGGCTTCCTCATCCGCTTTTAGTAGCGTCCAGGTTTCTACGCAGTAAAGCAGGACTGGGTTGACCAAGGTGTTGTACAAAGTCACTTTGGTCGTTCGGATGAGGGCTTTATTACTCAATTGCCTCTTAAGCCCAAAGAAACAGCGATTGGCAAGAGTGATTCTGCGCTTGATTTCGGTACTGATGTTGTTGTCCCTATTCACCGCGGAGCCGAGATAGACGAAGTCCTTGACTACCTCGAAACGTCTGCTGCCCATAGTGACGCTCTGTCCGAGACGTCGATGTTCTGCGTCCTTCTTCGATGACAGCATATACTTCGTTTTGCCCTCGTTTACCGCCAGTCCCACTTTAGCCGCTTCCCCTTCGATGCTAGCAAACGCCTCATTGACGGCTCGCTGAGTTCCGCCGATCACGTCAATGTCATCCGCATAAGCATCATCATCAACTCAATCGCACATTTTCATGGTTGGCGTTTTCCTGAGCGCCTGTGTGTCGCTCTTGCGAACAAGTTGAAAATCCTTATACTAAAATTTGACGAAAGTCACTGTATATAGAACTCCAGGTCTCTGATTTTCTCCGCTCTTCTTTAGTTTTTTGAAAAATTGGCGCACGTAGAGGCGTTATGCGACCGTCCACTTCATTACAGTATGATGCCACCTACGAACGTCTGACGCGTAGGTCAATAAGCTTCTTTAATTTCGATGCAAATGACTGTTTGAATAGACAGACCATTTGAAAGAACAAGTTTTGGATTACATATGGTGGATGCATTGCAACTCCTCATGCAATCATACTTCGTGCGGTGTCGTCAAAAATTTTTGTGGGCAGGCGTTGGCATGATGGAACCGGACACGTTCTCATCTGACCGCATCCGGTTATTTTAATTAAATTGTTTCAATCAATCTTTTCAGAAGTAAACAGATTTAGGCTGTACATGTTCATAATGATAAATTCCCCGCCAATCCCCGCTAATCTTAAATTATGTCAATCCTCCCCTTAGTCTTTCGCTTTCGTCCATGGGCACGTTGTACGTGGTCCACTTTTCATTGCCTGTAATCTTTCTCTTCACAAAGGGTTCAATCTTATTCCGTTTTAGGAGGAAATTCAGTCCAATAAATTGTTTGCTATTAATTCATATGACACCCATGCATCGAGTCTCTTTGTGTCCCAAATATGTTTCAAATGGTTCATAACTGAATGTCTTAGTGATTTTCGTGTTCTATGTGTTCACCATTGACTTTTTTGAGTGATTGATCATTCAGAGTGCGAAGTGCGTTTTTAACATAAAAATTATCAGATCAAGAACGATCAACCAACATCGCCGCCATTTTTTTCCAACTTCCCGCATCCTTTACGTAAGCTCAACACATTTTGTTACCAGCCTGCGATGGTTCTTGCTTTTCCTATATTAGAAAAGCAACCAACGACGTTAATGTTTTAAATTTTCTCTCATCTTTAAACTTTAAAAATTTTTCACGGAAAAATCGTCTACCGAAGTGAAGCTGAAAATGTCAGCCAATCACATAAGCTTTAACATTACAACATGAAATGAGGTGTTGCATTTCAATTTCCAAATCCATCCAAGGAAAACTTTATGCTGTAATTTTTCTATTTACAATAATCCGCAACAATGAGCACCTCCATTTGGTGTTCGTGCGCACTCGGCCACATTTGACGCTAATTAACAAACTAACCTTCACATCGTAACACATTGCAGAAACAAAACTACATCGGTCTGTTTTCTGAGCATACTTTCAATTCGCTCCTCTCCATTTATCATAATACTGCTACCCATTCACAGATCCAGTTGTCGACACCACACACATTGGCTGACTGTGGCATTTCGCTGCAATGTCTTTGGGCAACCCATGGATGCACATGTAATTAGTTCGATAATGAAGAGCTGGATGTGTTAACACGATCCATTATGAGGAGAACACGTCTTCACCTTCCAGCATCCCAGCATCCGAGCAGCCTCCAAAACAGCCATACACAGAACTGCACTCTGCTCGGATTCATTACCATAAAGACAGAGTTATCAAAGAACCCCCACCAGGGTGGAGCACAAAAGCAGTCGCTGTATGTGAAAAAGCTCTTAGCCCGACGTGGCATTCGCATTGGATTCGTAACTGAGAAAAATTCCAAATTAATAAACTCTACAACACTGGGAGGACAAGTTTGCTCTGTGCAAGGTCCCCAATGTCGCACAGAAATTTTGCGCAGGATATGTGTCAAGTGTATTGTCTGGTGCGTATCAATTTCATGTCAGTTTGGGACAAATCATTCTCTCCTCTCCACAGCCACTGCAACAGCAACGCCAACTGAGAGGGATAACAACTTGTCTCCGAACAATAAAAGTGTGGGATGCCAGCATTGGTTCGTCCTTCCCCACTTCTGCCACTGGTTTCATTCATCCGTGTATGGCGTGCATCTGAAAGCTCTGATGGACGTGATTTCCGTGATCCCAGGGGAATGAATCGTCCCTAAAGGTGCCGAGAAAGAAGGAGAGGCAGAGTGTAGGGGGTGCGTCTGTGGCTTCTCACTTGTCCGGATTAAATATGTGTTAATTAAAGTTGATTTGCCCTTTGTCAGACTGGGTGACGGACGACTGACAGTGTTGCATTATTTGAAGAAACAATGCCCAAGGACAACATGTGCAGATTCAAGAACCGACGACACCGACGTGTGTTGTTTGTGGCTATCGAAGCGGCTTTGGGATGTGGCTAACCCCTGGTTCCGTCCTGACACCAGAAGAGGTCCTCTTTGTCTATGAAAGCGTCATTGTTTATCTTGGGTTCAAGCTTTCGCTTGTTAACTCTCTCACATGACCTTTTTTTCAAAAACAAAAACCCGACTGACGAGTTGTAGAGCACACAAGGCGAAGTGCCCATTCAGACGGGATTCCTTTGTCTTGCTGTTGCTAGTGGTGCTCTCTGCGTTGGTCGTGGGTGTGTGGAAATGAAGGTGACCTCTGATGGAGGAGACAAATCGGCTTTAGTGTTTTGTTTTTCAATGCGTATTTCGCTAGGGTGATTGTTTATTAGTTGCTTTAGCAGAGATTGACGACAGAGTGTACACAAATGTTTTGTTTTAACAGTCGACTTGATGTAGGCCAACGTTAAGTAGGCTTATGGAGGGTTTTCCTCTATCTTTGATAGTATTCTGGCTTTTGAATGAGTGATAGTGTGTGCTATTCCAAATTGAATAGGGGTGCTCTCAAAACCCGGCACTAGATTGTAATGAATATTCTTCTCTACTTTACACCCATTGATCTGAGTGCCTGAGGAATGGCGGGTGGGACAGCTTTCAAACTGATTTCCTCATCAAAATGGATTGTTCATTACGGATGCTCGAAAAATTTCCAATGTCTCTCCCAAAGCCTTGATCACTCACCACCAAAGCTTAGTCTGGAGTGAACTCTGGGCTGGTGGCTGTTAATACTTTGCATGGATGTGGCATTTGCTCCGAAGAGCGTAACTTAAGTTTTTTTTAATTTTAACTACTAAGCTGAAATAATGGCCATTAAAGAAGCTTTGTTTTGGCTTAAATGGGACAGGATATGCTCGGATGATATCTTCATCCTCACGGACAGTCAGGACCTAGAATAGAAAAAGAGACAACGGGGGCATTCTGTGCAACGACAAAAATCACATGGAACACTGATGAACACGAACTATATTAATCATAATTGGAGATGTGTACATCATCCGGCCATCTCCTTTTCTTCTTGAAAACCAAAAAATGCTAAAGAGCGCTCAAAGTTCAGGCCTAAGGTTCGTTGTGAGACCAGTAACTGGATAATGATTGATTTGTGAAAATGCGAGTAGTCCAGGCGATTCCTTGGAAGTTTTCCCCAGTTGTATGCACGAGGAGAAACCAGAAACAAATCCTACACCTCCTTTGAACTTGTCAGGACTGTGTGCAACCTTTCCTTATCCACTAACCCATCTAGATTTGACTTAAATTATTCCTCTGGGCTGATCAGAGCTTGACCTGAAGAATGCAATCAAGTGGTTTGAAGGACATGAGGTGGTTCGCCTGATTTAGTTTACCCCTTCTTGCATTTAGGGCTCGACACTAATCGATTTTCTAAAATCTTTCCTCGTTGGTTATGTTTTGATCATTGATTTGATTCCCGCCAAGGTATGGTTAGGTTACACTATTAGGAGATGTTCCATAGACAACTTAACAATGCCTGCAGATATCTGTGGTATTTATATCAATTCTGTGTGGATGGTAGTTGCACGCATGGATGTCCTGCCTATGCCCCACATATCTATCTTAGGGATTGATTTGAAACCTCCTTTGACTCATCAAGTGTCTTGTGTTGCCTCCTAAATATTTTCGAAAGTTTAGTACTTTTGTTGATTTCTCTACAGCTGCTTTTATTTGATTCTGGATCCACTTTTGATGGTGTTGGGTTTCTGGCCCATTTATTGAAGACATAAAGTTGGCTACCATATCTCACATCTCTGCTGCCTCATACCTTAATGATTCTATGTCCTGGCAGAATGCAAATACACAGATGCAATCTAATTGATTTTTCCACATAGCACCCCTGTTACAAAGCACGAGGAGAGCAAAGTGAACGTAGTTCTGGTGTTATGTGCCACTTATGGGATTATAGAGTCCCCAACACACCTTCAGCCCACTTAAGGTTCGTTTGAACCCCTGTGCCGAGGGTAACCCCTTGAGATGTGAAACAATTTGAATGTTTTCAGCCTCATCTGCACAAATGACTGCCGGGGATTCTGGTGCACACCTCACCACGCCTATCCTCTGAAGCCTTAAGAGTGCGTGCAATTTTTTGGGTATGAAATATTGAGACAGTTAAACGTACGTTTCCGAGTTATGCTGAGTTGAAGGTAAGAGACAGATGTGTGCCTGAGTGAGTGAGTATAGTGCGTTCAGCAACTGAACACACTCTCTCCAAACCAGAGATCCGTAGAAGAAGCTTAAAATATCTTCTAAATATAATATTTACATATCATGGGTAAAGCAGAGCAATTTCCATGAATTGTGAACCTGCACTGTGAAGTACATATAGTTCCATCCAGCTTGCAGGATGTGCTCGTGATGGTAGGAATTATTGAAAGTTCACCCTGACGTGCTACATACTCGTACCACTTGGACTTCCTGGAAATCCCATTTCTGTTTCTTCTTAGAGTAGAGGTCCATCAATTTAAGAGCTAACATGTGCAAAGTTGTGAGGCTATTTCATTAAAATTATCCTATTACTGCGCAGGTTTTGGGGGTTTCCATATTGTTCCCAAAAATTGTTGGTATAGCCTTAAGTACAAAGAAATAAGAAGTTTGTGTAAGTATCGATTTAACTTGAAGTTCTCGGTAGTAACTCACACCCACACGGGCTACGTGTACATCTCATATCTCTTCGCACAACAGGCACTTATGTTCCAAACGCACGCAGTATCACCAAATTTGCATAAATAATGGCAACGCTTTATTACTGGCCAATTGATTGTGACGTCGTTTTACATACATACATGCAACGACCACAAATATTCCGGTCTGCCGGGAATTTTCAGTAATTTGTTTCGAATGTTCGATTTAATTTGGAAACCAATAATGCTCCAATCTACCTATGAGCGCTCGCCGCAGGTGTGTTGGTGTGGCACGAGTGCCCCCCCCCCCCTCCCCCACCGATTATGAGGTTTTCCCAACAAAACGTATGTGCGCGTATTCTTTTTCAATCCCTGGCTCATTTGAATTTCCTACGACCATCGCCGAATGTGCAGTCATCCATGGAATCATAAAATGATATTTATTACGCGTACCTACCATCCATATCCGGTTAGTCCGTTGGCCAACCAACAGAACGCGTGCTTGCAAGTAGACATCCGCGACCCGAAATCGAAACAGATTCGAAAGGGCCGACATCCTCAGTGTGTTCACCGAACAACCATCGCATGTGGTAACCGTATTTAATTGAAATTTAAACTAAACGCTGTCCTGTCTATTGGCATGAGGGTGGTGTGGTAGTTGCTGCGATACCGCAGCCATATTGAATTTGTGTGAATTTAAATTTCTCTTTTTGGTATTGTTTCAGAGTCCAACCCCACCACAGTATGTGTACTGGCAGAAGAATGATCGTCTTATCAACTACTACGATGCGCGGAGAGACATTTCGATTGAGACTACACCTGGCACCAGGACACAGAGTCGCTTGATAATTCGAGAGCCACAGATTGCAGACTCAGGAAACTACACATGTTCGGCCAGTAACACAGAGCCAGCCAGCATATACGTGTTCGTCTCGAAAGGTATGTCAATATTTATGATTGCCAATTAATGTGATATGGACGCCCCCCGTGAGTCTTTGTCTAGTTTTCGGGAAATTCATGATTTCTAGGTAATAAAATAGAAATAGAAAATTAATACTAAAGCGTGTTGTGACCATAATGCACGATGTTAATTGTGAGTCACTCTTTAATAACACCACAGTTTCACATTTCCTTGTACCGGTGTTTGACAAATTCAATCATGGAGAGATGTTCAATTTAGCAGCGCGTTAAGATTGTTGATGCCTTTTAGGAAAATGGGACACTTGTGCTGTAAGTGGCAGTAGATTGGTCATGCCCTTCGCAAATTAGGCAAAATATGCGATGCAGTGGAACCTGCTTACCAAGAACGGTAAGAAGAGTGGGTCAGCCGAGAAATATATGCACAGAGCAGTGGAGGCAGAGACCCGACAGCTGGGGAAGAGTATGAGAGAGCTGCCAGATACCGCACACGATGGTAAAGGTCCTCCGCAAGGGGATTGAGGAACTAAGAAGAAGAGCGAAAATAGGCGTACAAGTTTTTTCGGTTAGCATAATCGACCAAATGTGTCCCACAATCGGTAAGAATTGGGCGCAAATTTTAGCACACCGGGTCTGTAGAAAATCCGGGGACACTTGTGAATGCTCACTGAGTTTATTCTGGCAAAAAAACTGCTGTTGATCGCGATAGTGTGGCGGAGAAGCCATCAACCTCAACTCGTCGTCGTGCCCAACAATTGAACATCTCAGAGACATTACTGAGGCGAAATTTAAATAAAGGTTTGAATTTACACTTTTTAAGGTTCAATTGACTCAAGAGTTGAAGCTTATTGAACATTGGAAACATCACCGACAACACGCCGAATGGTCTGTTGAAAGAAAAAAACAGAGTAGAAGTACATAGAGACTTTCCAGGAAGCACACTTCCACCTCTCGTGAATTCGTAAGCAAGCAGAAGTGTCGCATTTGGAGAAAAGAAAATCCAAGAGTGATTGCCGAAAAGCTGATGCATTCACAAAGAGTGACTGTTTTGCGCGATTTATGGGCTGGTGGCGCCATCGGGCCATACTTCGTCGAAAATGAGAGCGGGCCAAGCAGTTACCGTGAATAGTGTTTGCTATCGCGAGATGATATCGGATTTCTTGTGGCCAGACATTGAAGATATGAACTTGGACGATATGTGCTTCCAAAAGGATGGTGCCACTTGCCACACAGCCAACGACACAATAGCTTTTTCGCTCATGTTAACTTATGTCATTTTGGGCGCCATAATGAGTTGGTTTGACACCATTGAACTTCTTTCTGTGGAAATGTTTAAAGGAAGAGGTGTACCTCAATGAGTAGGGAACAATCCAAGAGCTAAAGCGTAAGATAATTCGGCATAATAATGAGCCTTAATTTTGTGTCACAGTCAATGATAATACGAACCACCATCGGAAAGAGGTATGCCACCGAAGCCGTGGAGAGCATTTGGTCGATATTTTGATTCACACATAATTGTCAAAGATTATATATAAGGTTTTCAATATCTCCCTTCCGCTTTTTTGCTCTTCATTCAATGCTTCATAAAAAGTGTTACAGTGATCAGATTCAGTTCAAATATTCGCCGTTTTGTTCGATAATCTGTTTCCAGCTAGACGGCAACTTCATAATACCCCACTCGTAGAAGCCCCACTCCTCATTTACGGTGAACTCGAACAGTAACTTTTCACAAACCTCTTTTGAGTTCAACTTCACACCACAAAGGGCGTTCGCCATGGACAGGAACAGGTGGAAATCACTCGGCGCTATGTCCGGGCTATATGGTGGATGCAATGAAACCCCCCATCCGAGCTCCCGTAGCTTATGAGGAGTCATCAACGAAGTATGTGGTCTGGCGATGTCCTGGTGGAATACTACACCCTTCCTGTTGGCCAATTTTGGACGCTTCTGGTCGATCGCCTGCTTCAAGCGGTCCAGTTGTTCGCAGTGGATGGTAGAATTAAGCGTCTGGCCATATGGGATCAGTTCAAAGTGGATGATTCCCTTCCAATCCCACCAACCACACAGCAAAACCTTCCTGGTCGTCAATCCCGGCTCGGCCACTGCTTGGGACGATTCACCGGCCTTCAACCACGATCGTTTTCGCTTGATATTGTCGTATGTGATCCATTTTTCGTCGCCAGTCACCATCCGCTTCAAAAATGGATCAAATGTGGCACCCAAACATCAAGCTTTTTTTGTATCCAGCCTTCTGCAGATGGATTAAAATAGTTTGGTGACTAACTCCCGTCTCCTGGCGATGACACGAGATGCCACATGCTGGTCTAACTCGATAATTTCCATGACTCGATCATTATTCCTTGGCACAGGTCTTCCACCGGCTGGCTTATCCATGGTGTCGTTTGTACCGGCTCTGAATCGTCGAAACCATTCCTCCGCGGTTCGAAATGATAGCGCACCATCCCCAAAAACACCATTAATCTCACGGAACGTTTCTCTTGCGGATTTGCCTTTAACAAAGGACAACTTTAAAATAGTGCAAATTTCGACGTTAGTGAACTCCATGTTTACACGTCTGTAACTGTTGAACGCAATATCCAAACGCAATATTCATTATTTGACAACCTTATACAAACAAAAATAGAGGCTTCTTAAGATGGCGCTTCGATATAATTTATCACCTTTTAAAGAATGGCATGAGCTCGCAACCTCACTTGACATTGCACTTAGGCTTACTGAGGAAAATTCAGATGAATGGGAGGATAAATTATACGACTGCATTAGGAAACACGATGACAAGATGTATCTAGATTGCCTAAATCGAGCTCGTTCCTCTTCGTCGAGGCATATGTACAAACATCTTAATCATACACTGGGGTCCAGCAACTACTTTAGAACAGAACTCTCAAATAGACAAATAAGCATTATTTTTAGAGCTAGAACTGAACTGCTGAGACTTAACTACGTACCGCATCGACAAGATGTCAATGCCACCTGCACTCTTTGCAATCGCAATGAAGTCGAAAATATATACCATTTTATTGCAATCTGTGCTATATTACTAGAACTGCGTCTGCTTTAGTTCTCAAAAGATTCTCTTACCCTTGAAGAAACGAAGAATATACTCAATGGCACGGAGGGTTGGAACCTGCTGTATAGTTTTTGTATTCATGCCTTGAATTACCGTAATAGTTTCAGTTAGCAATAAACTCTTTCTTTTCTATAACTTTATTCATACAGTTTTACTTTTTTTTTGTCTATGCCCACTGTATTATTTCAAACAATGTCAATCTCCAACAGACGGCATTTTGCCATGTTAAATAATTTTTCTTTTTCTGTTATTAGTTGTTAAAGTGAAGATCAATAAAGAATGTTTATAATAATAATAATAATAATATACAAACAAAAATATCAAGACAATCCTCTGAAAACTTTTTGTGTTATTTACAATTGTCATTGTGCGTTTTCGTTGCACCACCCCATACTACCTAGATAGCAGAAGCTATCTTCATACATACTCGATGGAGTTTCCTTTGATGGGATTATTTCCTCTGTTGCAAGTGTTGGTTGCTATGACCCCCATCTTCCGGATATTTATCTCCAGTCAAGTGTGTCATGCTAATTTTGCGATGTATTACATAACAGCCGCACCTGGCTTGGTCTAATCTGAACATTTGTGGCCGTATATCGACAATAACCCGACGAATGTTGTCCTCCAAGCCGTCAATTGTTTCGGTCTCTTCAGCGTAGACCAGTGACTTCACTTATCCTCACAGAAAATAGTCAAGGAGGCATTATATCGCACGATCTTAGAGGCAAATTCACGGCTCTGTAACGTGAAAGTATGCGGTTACCAAACGTTTCCTTCAAAAATGTTTTGTTATGTTTGTTCGGAATGTTTGTTCAATTAGCATTGGACAGTATGCATGGCTCTATCGCAGTCACCATTGAGTGTTACCTTCTGGCCAGTATCGTTTTTAAAGAAGTGCTGACCAATTATTACACCAACCAATTAAGGAAACCAAACAGTCTGGTTTTTGTGGATGTGACGGTGTCTCAGCATACACTTGAGGATTATCGTCACTCGAAATATGGCAGTTTTATTTATTGAACTATGTATTGAACCATAAGTGAACTTCATCGCCTTGATGCTGCGGATGCCAAGATCACTAGTATTATCAGCGAAAAATCAATCGCTATGCTTGAACGAGTCGCCCCCAATTGGACAATCCGCCGAAGTCGTGCCCAATATTTCCATGACATCATTTCCAAAAACTAAATTCCATGACTTGTTCTCCTAACCGACTGCAGGGATTTTAAGTTAATTTCTTAATTTATGTATTTTATTTTACATTAATAATTATACCTCACAAATGAATATCCAAAAAGAAATTTTCCAAATTAGATGCCTTTTTGCATTTCTTACGTGTTATGTGGGTTTTTCGAGGTAAAAGACAACAAAGTCGAAGATACCCCTTTTGTCCAAAGGAATACCGTACAGTCAATACAATTCTTTTCGGAATCTTTGAAAGAACGCAAGAGCTTCCTCATTCGCTTCTTCACTGGTATGCTTAAGGTCAGCCAGCTTGATCTTTAGAAAGTTAGCACTTGCAGTCTTTTTTGACGCGCATCGACCTCTTTGCCGGCCTGCTCTTTAGTTTCACACAACAAAATACTTTTGAGGGCATTTCCGCTGTTGAATGTAACTACTGTCTTAGTGGTCTGCCGTTGCTGTGTCCAACAGCGCTAATGTTGAATGTTTGGATCCAGTGTACTTGTGGGACTCCAATTCAGTTTCTCAGTGATTTTCATTACGAAAGATTTTGTTTCTGGTCACGTGCAACGGTAAATTCAAGCAACTCTTGATTCGGAGTCAAGCTTCTTCGGAAATGCCCGTTGCGGTCTTTTGACAAACTGGGCATAGTTAATGATGATGGTCTTTTACGAATCGATTCCTTTTGGCATTGACATAGTAGATACCTAGTTAAGTTCGTTCCACTTTGCAATTGGTCCTGTGGATTATCTGATGATATTGCATGCAACCTCCTCGCATTAGAAATTGTCAAATGTTCAACAACTACATCTTTCCGACAATGCTTAACAAATATAGTGATTCGTATCGTATTCACCACATATTCCTCGGATATAATTCTGGAACAGTTTTGATGTGCTTTTGTCAACCTGTCCTTTGGTATGTCTATCTCAACCGCTGCTTTAACTGTGTTGACATGTCTTTCCCTTGTAATCTCTTCATCGCACGAAGAGTACTTCGATGCCAGTGTCAAATCGGCAGTCGATCTCTGCTGAGATCAGGGGGTCCGTGGTGCCAACCGATTTTTTTACTGTATACGATAATGTTGCGCCATCTATTGAACTGGGAAAACAAAGTCTTAAACTCCATTTAGTCAGCACCTTCTGATACTGATTAAGGAGTTACCTCTGCCGATTCTTCTTCAGAGGAACATACTCGTACTGAAGCAATTCTGAGGCCTTTACAATATCTCTTTTATACGTGGAAGTCGAAGAAATATGGACATATTTCAATAATCATCAACATCATCATCATTTTCAGTGACCCGCATGTTTCACTCAACGGTTCGTGGGATCAAAGCACGCACGAGAGACTTTCCGGGCTCCCGATTTTCGACCATAACCCTTACTCTTCAGGAGCTATTCCCAAGCGCAACCAGGCAAGTTTATGAACTTGATCAAACTGCCACGCCCTGGACCTCCGAGTGGTCGCCTACCTGATGAGAAAGCATCCAAAGCACGCCTCAAAAGTTATGATGAAGGGTGCATATGTGCCAGGTGGCAAAATCATCGAACTATAGCACTTTCCATCCGAAGAAGTAGCTGATCAGCATTGAGTTCCCACTGCATTGTCAAGTGTCTCACCCTATCTCGGTGAGCAATGAAAAATCTCATCTCTGTAACTCGTATTCGCGTTCTTATTCTTTCGGTCGTTCTTTCATGACCATACGTGAGAGTTGAAACGAACCGATAACTTCGACGCCAAGCTTGTCCCTCCTTATTACTCATCCGACCTGCTTCAAAATTGATCAAGCCAGCAGAATGGCTCAGTGTTGCTCCTTCCATCACTCGAGATACTTAAACTTCTCTACTCGTTTCAATGGGACTCCGCCAACATGTAGAGTGAGTTGGACAGGCATTTTTGAAATGACCATAACTTCAAACTTGTCCATGCCAACCTTCATCCCAGCCTCAGAAAATATGGCCTCAAACCATCAAGTGTTAGCTGGAGTTCCGTCTGTGTGGATTTGAGGAGAACTTAGTCCTTTGCGAAAAGAAGATGACTTGTCCTCAAATCTCATTAACGAGTTCAATCCGCTGTCGCTTAACGAATATGAAACATGGATATATTAACTGCCAGGATATATCCAAAGTCCCATGTATCTCATTTCGTGGAAGGCGTTTAATCAATTTTTCGCAATCAAGAGGAAAGTTCAAGTTTCCGTTGCGAACCATATGACAATCCGACGATTCGTTAGTGCTTTGACATTCATTCTCTGCAATTCTTTTAAGAATACATACTCGTACTTGTTATGGCAGTCAGCAATGCAGCTGCACAATGCAACCGACTGCACCAGACAATAAAGAAATCAATACGGAGAGTAAAAAAAGAATAAACCACAAGAAGGACGAAGAGTGCACAGCGTGCAGCTACTTCCCATTCTTTATTCAAGATTGTGGTCTTTAAGAATGCCAGGGGCGTTCATTCTCTCGACATAGCAAAATACCATCCATAGCAAGTCATCAATATCACGCGTCAAAATCATTTTAGTTCTGTTGCTCTTGTCCTCTGGGAAATCTTAATTTATTCAATTCCACCTTATCAACACAAATTACAAGAGAGACTTGCCCAGCAACCACTGCAGATGTGTCACGCAACCACCGCATGTACGGCATCACCCCGTCTCATCATCTAATTACGCAGCTGAGTCCTTTCCGATTTCACTTGGGTCCCCCTGCAATTGGCCTTAATTGCAATCTCTGGGGATCACAAGCTCAATTTGATTTCCATAAATGAAATGAACATTATCTCAGCAGGTACAACCAACCACCAACCCTACGCCTAACTCCCCCCGCACTAACGAATCGGCCCACCAATTCAAGGGAGACCGAAAGAAAGTATTTACAAACTATTCCCATTAAAACAAATTTTCAATTTTCCAACTTTACTGAAAGAAAATTTACTTCCGCGGAGCTCAGTGCATAGCATCACGCCCTTGGTGATGACGTTCGAGGGGAAAAAAAGGGCGCGGGCCGAAAGAAGAGGCGCAATGAGCACGTCAGACGCGATGACGTGTAGGATATCATCTAAGCAGCCATTTCGAAGACGGCCCTGAAATTTTGTGTTCGATTTTGTCCCTCAAAATCCAGCTGGTTTACTGAAGATCAAGGACATTCAAGAATGTATACCCCACCCCAATGAAGGGCGCTTTACGGTCGACCATTTACGAGCGGGATATAAAATTCTAATTAATTAGAAACATTGCGTGTCAATGGGGCAGAGGGATCTAAAGTGGGCGAGTTCAAGTACGTTTTAGTACTTTTTTTGAGTTTTGCTGGCCCCTGTTTAAAGTGAAAACTTCAATTCAACATTTTAATTGAAATGCATTACGTCCAGGAGGCAAGTGAGGGATGAGAGCTGAGGGGTGGTGGGACACGAATGTAATTGAGATACTTGCCTTGCAATTGTGCCGTAACAAGAGGGTGCTTGGTGAAGTGGGACGAACGTGATGCACAGCGAAACTTCATTTAAAAGTTGCAGGCGACGACAATGGTAAAGTTGGTCGATGTGCAGATGGCGCAGCCCACCTTTGACTAGACAAGCAATGACAGTTTGTAGCGTCCCGATACGTAATGACTAGATGCACACGTTCGTGCTGGTGAATGTGTAAGAGACAGATGTGCCTTGTGTGCTTGTTGACGCGTACATTGTCCCTTCTAACACGCCAGCGAAGTTGTTGAATCGCAACACTGTGAGGAGGACCTTTCGAATGTGGTTTGTCTGGAGTGGGTTGCGTGGGTGAAGGGGCCGCTACATGAGTGGAATACATTATTTGATTTATCCCTGGGGGCATGTCTGAGTGGACGAACGGCAGCCTGGTTGCTTGGACTTAATCGGTTAACTTGATTTATTGTTGCTGACACAAAATTTTTGCCGAACAGAGTTCAGGGACATGAGTTTATACGTGGATAATGACCAACACATGAGGACGTATGTTGGACCATGGTGGGGGGAGGGGGGAGGGACGCGTTTCAGTGGAGTCCATAGATATAGGGGTAAAAGTAACTACGCTCATCATGATGACGTTAGCTTCAATGACTTTTGCGGCTTTTGTCATCAGAAAGAGCATCCAACACGCTTCAAGTTTCGGACTGCAGCTCATTTTGCATCCTTTCAAACAAATTTATGTTGAAATTCACTTTGAAATTAATTACATTACTTTTGGTTTCTATTTCAGGAGACAATATGGCTGCCATTTCCCGGCGAAAAACCTCTTCAGCCGATCGGATTGCAACGATATTAGAAAGTTTATTGGTTCCATGTATTTTAGTTAATACGCTAGCATTTAGGTAAGTAAGTCACTTTAAGAACTCCTCAAAATGTTCTCAATTTTTTTTTTTCTTTTGAATTTTAATTTTAAGTTATTGGTATCCCTTGCGTAGGATAACGCTTGTTCAGCTTGTCAGCGTAGGTTCGTAAATTAAAATTAAAAATGACAGAGTAGTTTCTGAGATGTGTTGCAAGGACACTCTAAATGAGCGAGAAATCGCATAGAAGGCCGGTAATACATGAAGTGACACCACGTGAGGTAGAGCTGTTCCCCATCAATGCTGTATTCAGTCAACACGACTGAGATTCTTGACGTCCACGAAGGACGGGACTAGAAGATTCTCTAAAAATGGCGCATTGTTGTCTATTGGCTTCTTATTGTCAAAGCAATGCAGCCACCAATGCAGTCTGTGTCCATACTGAGGACGTGTTACAGCTTACAAAGTGGGCCGCTGTGTTTTCTCCTTCCTCATGAAGTGGATCTTATATTCAACAGAGACGTTTTCTTTCAAATGCACCAAATGCACAATGGATTGGGCTGCCGAAATGAAGCCTTGAAAAGAATCTTCTTAGTCCTTGGTGTTAAAAGCTGGGACAAGTAGATATAACAGGGATGTTCGGTAGATGTCTCTATTTGAGGACTTCACATCTGCCTAACTTCTTTCGAATTAAATTCCTAAGAAACGGCCTATCTTCACCCGCTATTCGGTGTAGGCATTAAACTGCCGGTCCCCTCCGATCACTGAAGAACAATAACACGCGCATCACGAGTAGTTGCTGAAGAAGCTAGTCCTTGGTCCCTTGTTTCTTCACAATTATTATAATTATGGAGTTCGAATTACACTCACAGGCAGATGGTTTCGTTTTATTTTTTAATACAAATGCCTACTTAAGTAAAAGATGCTGAATACATATTTCATTTATTCATCAACACGAGAATCATAAATCGCATGCTACTATGCATCGAATATCAAAGTTCAGTGTGTCCTTTCAAATTTAAGAGCAAACGTATGAACAAAGTTTCATACAAATATTCAGCATGTACTATACCCTTGGTACACCCGTGCCGACATTGCACTCATCAGACGCGAATCATCCTAAACCAACATCTTTAATGTCAATTCGGATCAATTTGTTGAAAGGAACATCAAATTCTTTCCAGAAGTTCTGTCGACACATCATATGTGGCTGTGCGCTGAAATGTTTTCCTTCTTTATGCACGCGGGAGTCATCCGCAAATGTTCTGCAAAGTCTAAATTGCTTATCCAAGCATAGCTTAACGGTTGAATTCCATCGAATTCAAAGTCATGCATGAATAAAGACGATGTGTGACCGTGACAGACAAAACCGACAGATGGACATAACGATATTTTGATGGTTTCGTTTTTAAACGTCACCATAAAAGCGACTTGAGTGCTCAAGTGTATAAGACTCACGAGTTTTGGAGGACTGCTCAACTCAGCCAATTCAACTTGTTTGAAAAAGATGAAAACCACTTGGTGTGGTGTCATTCAAATTTTTCTTCTTTTTCTTGTGGCGCTACTATGTACGGACATCGAGAATATTGGAGGAGTGTCTGACGACGAACGCAACGTGGTTGACGGTTAATTGATCAGGGGATCGCCAGGTTTCTTTATGGATGTTGAGATTTGGGATCCGTGTTCTACTCACAGAGAGATTCCGCCCCGTGGCAAAATCCAACAGCCTGAGTCCGGTTCTGGAGGCAGTGTCGTTCAGGCTGTGTTTCCCGATGATGCCAGCAAGCATTGAAATCTCCTAGAACGATCTTGGTGTCATAGCTGAGGCATCGATCGTATGTTCTTCCTAGAAGATCATAGAACTCATCCTTGCTGTTGTCATCCTTCTCCTCTGTCGGGACGTGAACGCAAATCAGGCTGATGTTCCCGAATTTAGCATTAATACGGATTTTCATGAGGCGCTCGCTTACGGGATCGTAGCTTATGACTTTTTGCCTAAGTCTGCCTCGAACAACAGATCCGCATGCGAGTAGGCGCTGCCTTCTCTCCTTGTGAGTCGCTGTAGTAGATGTCGCAGTTCTTCATCTTCTTTTTGCCCGGCCTATCCCACTGCACTTCCTGGTTGGCGGTGATATCTGCTTTGTAGCAGTCAAGGGCCTGCGCAAGTTGTTCGGCTGCACGTGGTCTGTTAAGGGACCTCACATTCCACGTGCAGAACCGAAAATTGTTGTCCTTTATTCGTTTGCTGCGGTCGTCAACATTAGATCTGTTCGTATCCTCGTCCCTACACAGGTCAAGTTGATAGTGCGGTGCATTAAAATGAAGTGTTCCAGGATTTCTTCAAATCTGAATTTTTCTAAGGAAGAAAGTTGGTACTTGTGTTTGCAGCTTTTCTTACTTTTCAGTAACTTCTTCATTTGTTTCGGCATCTGCGCTGTGCAATGACAATACCGTTGCATGAGCTCTTATATGACCTTAATAGGTTTCACATTTCTCTGTTTGTATATTCTTGAGCCTTAACACACATTTAAAGAACTAAGTCTGATGACAATCATAAAGGACAGTTTACAGCTTTTCTCAATCAGACATTTATCCTTACAAAAACGAATGTTAGAGGTAAAACGGCATTTTAGAGAATACAACAAAAATGAGTTGTGCAGAAATTCGTTTTACTTTTCCAAAGGTCAAAAGAAAAATCACCTACCACCCAAACACAACTACCACCGGATGCAATTAATGTTACAAGAGGTACTACATCTCAGATCCAAATACAAAATTTTGCTACAGAACTTTTTCGAACATCAAAAATAGCTTACACCGTCCCAAAAATTTACACTTTTAACCTACTTGCAAAATATTTAAATATTTCCTGAAAGAACACTTCTAAAGGGTGTCCCAACAAGAACGAAAGATCTAAATTTGGCGTCATTCGAATTGTCATTGTTTGACATTTGAACAATTATTTTTGTTTGTTAATAGAAGGTATAAGGTTAATAAAAATGGAGGGCTACACGAATGAACAACGCATTCTCATTGTGAAATTGTCTTAACAAAATGATGAAAGTTTTGCGGCTACAGTTCGCAAATTGTAATCGATTTGAGGTTACAATAATGCTCCAAAAGAGTCAACTGTAAAGCGATTAATGGAAAATTTTTCTGAAACTGGGTCTGTAACTGATGTTAAGACAATAACGCGCCTTGGACCAGGTCGATCGACCGAAAATATCGCAGCAGTAAGTGATTTTGTCGCTCAAAATCCAACCACCTCAATTCGACACCGAGCGCAGCAATTTGGTGCTTTCAAATCCACTATGCAGCCAATTTTGACGAAAGATTTGCATCTTCATGCATACAAAGTTCAATTGACTCAGGAACTGAAGCCAGCTGACCATTCACAGCGAAGGGAGTTCGTTAATTGGGTATTGGAGAGACAACATGAAATGCCGATTAAATTATCTTTAGTGACGAAGCCCTTTTTTAGTTTAAAAGGCATTTTTTTTTGTTTATCTAATAGTATCTTAAAACTAGGTATAAAACGCTTAACCTAGGTACGACAGAATCGAAATCTTATAACTACTTACTGGCTCTATGCGGGCGCTCTAAGCTAAACTATTAATATATTTGTTTTTGCCTTTCGGCTTCAATGCTAGTTATTTTTTTTAAAATTAATAAAAACTATTATTTATTTTTTTAAAACTAAGAAAACGTTTTTTTTAAAAACTTAGCTATCTATGGAATTTTCTACAAAAAAATCTTAATCTACCTTAATATATCCTATTCTAACTTAAATATACTTACGACTAACCTTTTTTATTTATTTATTTATTTATTTTTTTTTTTTTTTTTTTGTTATTATGTGTAGTTTTTATATTTATTCTTAATTACTAACTTAACCTAACTTATACTAAATGTGAGTTGGCCGTGGGGGACCAACCCTAACCTACCAGGCTGACGACAGCTGGGGTTCCTGGTGTGGCTCTAACCACCAGTAGAACCCCCAGTCCTTATTCGTGTCCATCCTATCACGGATGGAGATGGATGTGCTGAACCGGAGAGCATCCCGACTAACGACGTTGGCATCGTACAACAGTCGCCTGTCCACTGTCCTTCTCACCACGTGGTAGATAAGTGGACATGCCTCCGCATCCTGGATCAGTCCAATGCGGTCAAGATACAAGAACGCTTCCGGTGGAATAAAACCCCTTCGGCGAGCGTTCTCGTGGTACTCGTCATTTGGGTAGTAGGCCCCAAATATGAGATCATTCTCAGAAGTCATGGCTCGTGAAACATGCCTCCGAATCAGCTTAATGATACAATTATTAACCCTGTTCACGTTTGCTTCGTTATACAAGACTTCATTAGGATAGAACTTCTTGTAGTCAGATTCCGGGGTTCTGTACTTCTTGAGACATGCGCGAAGACATTGTCTCTCGAATACCCTCATCTTTTCCATTTGGGAAGGACTCACATTGAACCACACTGGGCAGCCATACACCATGATTGGCCGGATGAGGGCCGTGTAGCAGATTCGCTTCACTTTGGCGTTAAGTTGGCTGCTGTAAAACAACCCCCTTGCCATAGCGAAGCCTTTCTTAGCTTTCGTCAGAGCTGTATCTATATGGATACCTCCATACAGATACTGATCCAACATAATGCCAAGATATCGCACTACACTCTTCAGGGCTAGTGGCTGACCCCGTGGGTCCAATATGCCGAACTTGCGCCAATTCTTTTTCGTATCTCTTGAGGCCCTGTATAACGGAGTCCGGAAGAGGATTGTTTCACACTTCTGGAGGTTGATTTTCAACTTCCAGTCGTCGCAAAATTGCTGGACTTTTTCGAAGTCACGTTGCAGGAGCTTCTTCTTCTTTGGTGCCGTCCGGTATGCAACCCAATCGTCGGCGAATGCAATCAAGTTGTGCATGGAGCCAATCAGTTCGCTGGTGAAAATACTAAAAAGTATTGGTGAGTTCACTGCACCCTGTTGGAGCCCATTTTTTATTTGGAAAACGTTGGTGGAAACTTTGTTGCCACTTTTGACAACAAAACTCCTACCCGTTACCATGTTATAGATCGTGTAAAGCAGCGGTTTGCTTATACCCATCCTCGTCAACTTAAGGAAGTGACGAAGCCCATTTCCATCTTGATGGCTTCGTCAATACGCAGAATTGTTGCATTTGGGGCGAGGAAAATCCTCGAGTGATTCACGAGAAGCAAGTGCATCCTCAACGTGTCACTGTGTGATGTGAATTTTGAGCTGGAGGAATCATTGGAACTTTTTTTATGAAAATGAGTCAGGTCAAGCGCAAACAGTCAATGGTGTTCGGTGTCGTAAAATGATAACCAATTTGTTCGTGCCCAGAATTGAAGAAATGAATGCGGAGGGGATGTGGTTTTAACAAGACGGCGCCTCATGCAGCCAGAGAAACAATTCAATTGCTGCATCAGTCATTTCCCGGTCGTGTTGTTTCGCGTTTTGGAGACCAGGATTGGCCGCCTAGATCGTGCGATTTAACGCCATTGAACTTTTTTCTTTGGTGCTTCTTGAAGTCGATGGTTTATGCGAATAAGCTGACGACGACTCAAGCCTTAAAAGAGGAAATTGGACGCTGCATTAATGAAATACCGCAGCATTTTGCAAAACATTCATTGAAAATTTCATTAAAAGATCGCTTTTGTGCCAGCAAAGCCGCGGCGGCCTTCTGGCCGATGTGTTATTCCACACATAACCTTATCCTGTCTACTTTACGATATAAAAAAGAATTCACGATTATTTTTTAAAGATCTGCGTTATATTTAAAATTTAAATCTTGCGTTCTTGTTGGGGCACCCTTTATATGAAATTAAAAAAAGTACTAATCTTCACAAATTCCCTTTTATCTATAAAATTGTTTTGCTATAAAACTTTAGTCATCTAAAATAATTTATTTTTTTCTCTTCTTTCAGGCAAATCTTTTTAACTTAGAAATTAATTGTGAAATAAATCATAGAAGAAAAAAAAAAACAAAAATTAATAATAATGCATAAAAAAGCATCCCCTAGATAAACACAAAAAACACACTCCTTAGAATGTTTAAGAGTAAATTTTAAAATCAACTCAAAATAAAAAACATCAAAGATTTTATTGAAAAAAAAAACAAAAACAACAAATCGATATAAAAGCAAACACACATTATGAAAGAGGAGACAACTTCAGTTGAACGTTCCAGTAAATTTTTTGTACAACAAATCCTGCTATTTTTCAGTTGAGATACATGCATGTGTAGATGCTGTATGATATCTATTAGTTTAAACACACACACACACAAATAATCATCAGATGACTGTACATTTTATGAAAGAAAAATTATGAATATCGCTTAGATAAGAAATTTTTGAATTAATATTTATATACGTTTTGTGTAAAAATGAAAAGAAATAAATATATTTAGTAAATAAAATAATTTATTTAATATATAGTTGATGATTATTAGAGAAAACTATTGTTAAGAATATATAAGTCATATTTGTTATATAGTTTTGATTGTTTGTTTTTTTTCTTTCTTTCCCTGTTGGTTTGCTTTGCACATGTTGAAAGTTGGGTTTTTGTGGGGATCGAAACATTGTTTTTACAAACTTTTATATGTTCAGAATAACTACTTTGTTGTAGACTTTAAATACCTTCTAAAGATATGAGCTTGTGTTCTGTTCATTTATTCCAATTTTTTAAAGGTTTTTCGCTGATTTAGATACAGATGTGAATGAATCTTTAAAATCTACAATCAGCTAATATCTGCAGCAATTTCTTCAAGGAAACTATCTCAAGTCCTTTGTTATGCAGAATGTTTCAAAGTCATTTCAATAATTTTTGTTTGTGCCCCGTTTCTGTAATTTAATTGCAAAGCAAATGTTTCCAAAACATTGCGACACTCAAAGAACGGAGAACGAATTCGAAAAAAGAACATACTATCACAAATATTATTGTCCCACTGTCGTTGAAAATTGCTTCGTGGAATGTGACTCAATGTAACATAAAAGAACATCCTCCATATAAGACACCTCTGATTTGTGTAGAAATATATTTATTTTTGCGTACATTTCATCCCTTAAGCAACACCCCAGCGGTCAGTATAAAGACAAGCCAACACCAATTGCCTTCTTCCCTAGTAAAACCGTTGTACATAACTATCAGACCAATGAATATTATTCCCCATTGTTCCTCCTATCCACTTCACTTTCCTTCAAATTGTTACTATCTATTGTATATTTGTTTTAATTGTAAAAAAGTAATTAGGAGTCGTATAAAAACAGTCCCCATATCTAATTAAACAAAAATATAAATGTCAAGGAAAACAAAAACCAAAAAAAAAAATATAGACTTTTACGGATTAGTGTAAACTTAAAGACAGACACAGAAGATCATTAATAAATGTCCTTAATACATATTTACCAAAGCGATTCTATTCAGTGACGAATGAGAGACGAAAAACAAAACTTACAACTGAAATAAGAAGAAAAAACGCAACCAAACCGTATAGGGGAGAAATGAACAGCCCCTCGAAGAATAAATATTCAACATAAAATTAATTCAATTGATTTTAATGAAGATATTATGTAAAACTACCGGATACCAAAAGAAAAACAATATGTAATATTATTTTAAAGGTGTAAATAAATAAACATTAAATGACTTGAATAGAAACAGATTCATGAAGAACAGATAAATTGGAGAAAAAAAAAACATAAACGACAAAATGAATTTAAAAATAAAATCACTTAAATATAAATTAAATCTGGCATTTTCTATTTCATTGGAAGCTGGTATGTCCACTGAGAAGCGTAAGTATAAACTCGAATGTTCATAATGTAGGCGAAAATAAAATTCGAAAACTTTTCGGGCCGGAGCAGTGGCGTCCATACGCTGTACATGGCCTAGCCATCTTAACCGTTGTATCCGGAAAAGCTTGACTAGGCGCATGTCGCGGTATAGCCCATAAAGTTGATCGTTAAATCTTCTCCTCCAGATTAAAGCAAACAGGACCAAAAATCGCACGCAAAACTTTTCTCTCGAAAAGACTAAGGGCTTCCTCATCCGCTTTTAGTAATGTCCAGGTTTCTGCGGCGTAAAGGACGATAGGGATATAAGCTGATAAACAAAACCAACTTAGTTGTTCGAGAGAAGACTCTGTTATTTAATTGCCTCTTAAGGCCAAAAGAAACAGCGATTAGCAAGAGTGATCCTGCGTTTGATTTCGGTACTGGTGTTGTTGTCCCTATTTACTGCGGAGCCGAGGTAGACCAAGTCGTTGACTACCTCGAAGTTTCTGCTGCCTAGTGTGACGGTCTGTCCGAGACGCCGATGTTGTGTGTCCTTTCTTGATGACAGCATGTACTTCGTTCTGCCCTCATTTACCACCAGACCCATTTTAGCCGCTTCTGCTTCAAAGCCAGCAAACGCGTCATTGACGGCTCGCTGTGTTCGTCCAATCACGGCAATGTCGTCGGCTAGCAATTGAACTGACCTTTGGAAGATCGTGCTTCTGGTGTTGACCTGTGAGTTACACACGATCTTCTCAAGGATGATGTTAAAGAAGTCACATGACAGTGCGTCGCCTTGTCTAAAACCTTTTTCGACATTGAAGGTCTCGGTGAGTTCGTTGCCGACATTGACGGAGCAGCGAGAGTGCTCCATCGTCATCCTACACTATCTGACCAGTTTGGTGAGAGTGCCAAAACTAGACATGGCAACGTATAGCTCGTCTCTATGCACACTGTCATATGCGGCCTTGAAATTGACGAATAGGTGGTGAGTGTCGATTTGCACTTCTTGGGTCTTTTCCAGGATCTGCCGCAGTGTGAAGATCTGGTCGATTGTGGACTTCCCTGGCCTGAAACCACACTGATAAGGACCTATCAGGTTGTTGACGAACGGTTTCAGGCGCTCACACAATACGGCAGAGAGAATCTTATATGCGATATTAAGGAGACTGATCCTTCGATAGTTGGCGCAGTCGAAGGGGTCTCCTTTCTTGTGGACCGGACATACGATGCTGAGATTCCACTCGTCGGGCATGCTTTCCTCCGACCATATCTCACAGATGAGCTGGTGCATGCACCCAACCAGCTCATCCCCAGCCGCTTTGAACAGCTCTGCGGATAGTCCATCCGCGCCAGCAGCTTTGTTCGACTTCAGTCTCGATATTGCTATCTTGACCTCGTCGAGGTTGGGGGGACGGAATTCTTGCCTATCATCGTCCAAATTGAGTGGAACATTCTGCCTAACAGCGGGATTTGTGTCGTCATCGCCGTTTAGGAGTCTGCAGAAATGATCCTTTCAGATTTTCAGCACCGACTGCGACTCTACCACCAGTTGTCCATTTTGGTCCCGGCAGGCTTCAGTCCGAGGTTTGCAACCGCCAGATAACTGTTTTATCTTGCGGTAAAAATTTCGGACATCATTCCTGCCATAGCACCTCTCCATTTCCTCGACCGCGCGCTTCTCGTGCTCTTACTTTTTTCTTCTGAGAAGCCGGTTCTCTTCCCTTCTTCTCTGTTTGTAGAGCTCACAAACAGCTCTCGTCGTTCGATGCAGCGTTGCCTTGTAAGCTTCCTGTTTGGCTGCATGCGCCTGCCTGCACTCGTCGTCAAACCATGGGTTCCGCTTAGGTGGTGGCGTGAAACCCAGCACATCAGTGGCGGCCTCTTTGATGGCTTCTTGACAACGTTTCCATTTGTCTTCTATTGTTTGTGCAGGCAGCGTCGAACTTTGAGACAGGTAAAGGCTCTAGCGATCGGCTGCGATTGTAGCTTTCCGACGTCAAACCGTTTTGGCCTCTTACCTTGACTACAACAAGGTGATGGCGCCTCGGAATGTTCGGACATCGAGAATGTTGGAGGAGTGCCTAACGTCGATCACAACGTGATCAATCTGGGTGACGGTTGATTGACCAGGGGATCGCCAGGTTTCTTTATGGAGATGTCCTCTTTCCCCAGCTACGCATTGACATCTCCTAGAATGATCTTGGTGTCATAGCTGGGGCATCGTTGTTTTTTTTCGAAACGTTACTGTTCTCAAGTTTAAAGCAGCATTTAAAGAAACACTCCAATGTCAAAAGAAACGAGAAACTATTCACTGCTTACTAACTGTCCAAAATCACGTTCTCAATAAAACAACCAAATTCTAAATGAAACAGTTCGATCTAACGGCCCTCTGAATTAATTGCCTAGGGGACTACATTTCTTTGTAACGACAAGCCATCGACTATTACCATATTAGTCAGCTGAAGCCCATGTAGCTGGGACTGACTGAAAATAACATACACTCAAGGAATGTCGTGTCCTCTGGATACGCTTTGTTTGGTTTAACTCAGGAGTGCTTAATCTGGGAACTACAACTTAATGTCGTCTAGGGTTCTCTTTGAAAGAGGAGGAGCAATCAGCACTAAGGCGATTGATTTTGGAATTTGGCGTGGCATAGCGCACCATCCTGCATGAACCAGAGGTCGCCCAAGTCCGTGTATCAAATTTTCGTGTATTCACAATGCGAACCATGCCGTCATTCTTTGTGGAGAAAATGGCTTCTTGACAACACAGTGTCGGCCGAGATGAAAATGCGACTGGTCAGGAAAAATAATTTTTAGCCAAAATTTGTTTTCCAAGACGCTCTCAGGCGTAACCTGCGAATTTCGAGACGGGCTTTTGGCAGCATTCAGTGGCTATGTTAATTAGACTTCGAAAGCGAATAATCCGAGGTCCCTGGGCAGGGACCAGGGTGTTAAAGTTTTGAATTGTACAGATTTATGGCGAGTCGATGTTCTTTTATTGAGCCTCACACCCTCGGGCACAGCAGCCACATTCTCATCCGTGCACACCTTGCGACTACTGAGATCATATGTGTGTTCCACTTGCATATCAGTCTCGTGAACTTTTTGCACAAACTTTCGTACAGCAGCCGCTGCGGATGCTTTATTTCAATTCAAAATTAATTTTCCAAAAAACTCACTCCAGCAATTTGGAAATGAGTTTTCAATATTCCCCAACATTTTTCAAGTGTAAAGCGACTCATATTGTTCAGCAAAGGTATGAAAATGAATGTCTCTCAGATGCCTCTGGTGGATGACTCAACTTGTAAAATTTTATTGTGCCGAAATATGTTTGAAAAATGGATCGATTTTCAAATTGTATCAGTAGTCGTCAATGTGCCTTGAGACGGCTCTGGATTATTTTGGCCCATTCCCGGCAAAGTGCTTGCTTGAGGTGGTGCAGGCTTTGGTATTTGTTAGTGCCAACCGTTGCTTGAAAATGCCCCAGAAAGAAAAATCCGTTTGAATTCGGAGAATTTGCAATTCTTGGTTGCCAATCTTGGTTGACAAGCGAGAGTGAAATGGTGCTGAGTCCTGTTGAAATGTCCACGTTGTCCAACATAAATTTTTGTTTGCTTAAGGCTTCAAGAGTGTCTCTAAGCCATCTTCACTAAAAACGATCGCATTTATTTGACGACACGGTCAACAAGTACGAGCGGAGAGCGTCCATCGGTGGTTATGGCGGCCCAGACCATCTGTGCTGAATGCTTTCCAGTGGTCGTCAGAAAGTGTTAATTTTTGAAGGACCTCTCTAGCAAGTAAACACGACAATTTTGTTTGATGACATATTGCTCAATAACAAATGGCGACTCATCGGAAATAAAAACAAATTTGGAAACTCACCACTTTCATGCAAGCGTAGCAACTCCGTCACTCTTTCAACTTTAATTTTTTTTCTGTTGCGGTGTAATATCGTGTGCTTTTTGGAACTTCAATGGCTTGAGCCCAAGTTCCTTTTTCAGTATATTTGCACCTGTTCCAGCGATATGTTGAGCTCACGAGCCATTTTTCTTCCAATTTGACGCGGATTTCGCTCAATTCGAGCCTTCACTTTCCGAATCATTTCTGTCGATGTTGCTGTTTCTTATGACCACTTCCATGGCGTTCTGCTATGCTGCCGAGAGAGAGATACAAATGATCTACTCACGTTGGGGTGCGGGACGGCTCTACCCATAGCTGCTTGTGGTTAAAGCAATCACGTTTGAACTCCGTCGCGGATAAAAATTTTCACCACGACTGCTTCGCAAATCGCTCTAGAGACTCATGCACAATCAAATTAACTATCATGTGTCAACGGCTTGAAAATTATAGCTGTCTGAAGTTGGGAGCACTTCGAGTCGCTCAGAGTGCAAATTCCGTGTTGCTGTAAGTCTGAAACATGTGTCAGTTTCCGCAGTATGTAGCCTACTTTCTCTAACTCCAATTCACATCCAGCCTTTGAGTAAATCTATGAGACAAATATTTTGAATCCTAAACAAATCGTAGCCCGAAAGCAAGTCACATAAAGCTGACTCCTTAAAATTTAAGATGGAAATGAAATTTCCTCAGTAGAGAGGTTGAGAACAACAACTGTGACAATCTGAACAAAAGACAAAAAAAAATAACGCGAAAAGTCCGCCAGCAACTTCAACTGAAATCCTTCACTTTTTTGTCATTCCGCTCCATACTCGCCCACGAAGAGCGCGAGGGTTGTCCTACATTTGTTTCTACTGCCATTACAAGCCTGACTTACCAATGAATATGCATTCGCGGACGACGATACCGGATTGCTGTGCGCGCCAACTTATAACTAGACATATTTCTTCCTTAAGAATTGCACTAATTTTAATTTCTGACTACAGCGGTCTCTCTTCACTCAGCCCAGAATCCCAGGAGGACACGCAAAGCCTGATGAAACATTTTTGCGTCGTTTTTTCTTTTCTCCGCTCTGCTCCTTCCGCTGAGAGTGAATACTTTTGCGGAAACTTTTCTTCCTTCACATAAAATTTACTGAGTGCAATAAAAAATATAAGGAAACTGAGAAAAAAAAAAGTAGAAGTATACCACAAACGAAGGATAACAAAGGACAACAGAGAAATGAACGAAAAAAAGAATGGAATCCAATGAAGAACTTTTCTTTTTCCATTAAGAAATGGAATAAAGGAAAATGGTGAAAAGAAAAATGCGACTCGCCTGTTTCCTCGTCAGTTGAGTTTTTTTTCCGCCTCGCACCCACACACTTTCAGTTTGGTCCGTTGACGTTCAAGCCAACCACACACACCGACGAAGATGGTGGTGGTTTCGTAATTAATGTATACGAGTTGCAGGGACGACTTTCCACTTTTGTGGTGAGCAACAATAATTTATGCAGCGTCCATCATGGTGTGGGATGTCTGAGAAGTTGATTGTGACCGAACGAATAATTGCATACCCTATTGGGAAGAGGAACTTTGCCTATTGTCCGTGTGACCATATCAAACAAAAATGTGGAACAATTTGAACTGAATCGTCTTGGCAGTTAATGACGTCAGACTCAGACTCAGATGCTCCGGTCCTTGTGTGTGTGTGTATCAGGCCTGAGTCTGAGCTATAGCTGCTGTCCATTCTTGACGGTCCCGGGCACACTGCTTTCAGGTGTCAAGACCAAGCTCTCTACCGTCCGCAATCACTTCATCTCTATGCCGTAGGTTCAGTCTTTCTCTCCTTCCTGAACTCGGAGGCTGGGATTCGAAGACCCTCTTAGCTGGAGAATTGTTGTGCTCGAGTTGGCCGAGCCACTGTAGTCGACGTATTTTTGCCTTTCGAACAACACCCACATCTTGGTAGAGCACACAGAGTTCGCGGTTGTGTCTTCTCCTCCATTTGCCTTCCTCGCAGACAGGACCATATATTCGTTGCAGAATTTAAAAAAAAAACTGAATGTCCTTCAAATCAAGAGTTTCCCTGGAAAAACTAGAAAACTCATCCGATTTCAATTTTCAATACACTGAGGGTCCGAGAAACACACTCTTTTAAGGTTTCGTTTTTAGAGAGAGACATTTTTATAATATTAAAAATGTCCGTGTGTCCGTTCATTTGTCCGCAATCCTTGTGATTTTAAGATTTAAGGATTAGAGTTAAACTGCTTTTTTTGCGATATACGAGATCTGCTTAAAAATAAGGTGAATTTTAATTTTTCTCAAAAAATATTTATTTATTCATGAATTTCTATTTTGTCCCCCATAAAGTAGTCACCCTCAGACATAATACACTTGTTACAGCCATTCCTCGAAGCAGTTCTGATATGCACTTTTTGGTATGCTTTTGACTCTCTTTGCGATTCTGTTTTTATATCCTCAATCGTCACAAAATGCCGTCTTTTCATGTGTCCCTTCAATCTTGGCAAGAGAAAAAAGTAGAATACGGCCAAATCTGGTGAATATGGGGACTGAGAATTGCCGTTGACGTCATTCAACAATTCCTGAGCGATGTTCATGTGAAAATATTTTGGGCAAAAAAATGAAACGAACTTCTCTGCGTTATGCTTCATGCCCAAGATTTCCGAAAAAATTGCAAGGCATGAGCCAAGCGATGCTGACATATTCAGAAACTTCTCTAGTATTGATTTGACGATCCTGCACAACAATTATCTTCACTTTCTCAACATTTTCATCGGTGATTGAAGTGTTGGGATGAACACGGCGAGCGTCGTCATTCAATTCTGCTTGATGTTCTTTGAAAAGCTTGGACCATATGTAAACATTTTTTTTGACTTGGAGTACACTCACGGTATGCCACTGTCAACACTTTAAGTGTTTTTAGCACTAAATTGCTGTAAAATTGTAATTCTGGCAAATTCTTTAACCCATTTTTTTCGACAGCAGGAAATCACCAAACACGCAAAACACGTCTAATTTGTGTGTCCCTCACAAACAAAATAAATTTACTATATAGATGAAACTACAAGCATATTTTCGAGACGAGTGTACCAACATAAGAAAAAAAAAATCGATAATCGTATGTACGTAGCCCGCAACATTTTAAAATTAACCTTATTTTTTAAACAGACCTCGTATGTGTAAGAAACCATTTTTTTGTTGGCACATGAAATAAAGGGTCAGTTGAAATGAGGTGACGTCTGCCATTTAAGCTTTGAGTTTTCTTATTGAAAATTATTCTTTATGTGACATGTACATAGTATAACCTCGTTTCGAAAACCTCTTTCAAACTCCTCTGAAATTCTTGGCCTAATCATGTTCAATTTAATTAAATTTTTTTTTACTTAACAAATTATTTAAAATTTGAGTAGTTTTTAAACTTAAGACTATAATGAATATACTTGTCGGCTCGACAGTAGGGGATCGACGAATGAACAATTATGAAAAATAATATTTGAATTTGGGCGTGATTATTGCTTACATTTTTGCAAACATATGTATGTCAATGTCCTATATTATCAGCTCCCTGTGTCAATACCACTACGACTTCGATCCTACAGTTGCATATACCCAGCCACGCACAAACGCTAATATGCGTATTCGCCACATCAAATCGATATAGTACGATCCATTCCAGTGATGCCAAACCGAAGTACCTATAAATCTTAAAAAAATTCCAAAATGTTGCTTTCGATGGGAACGTGCAATTTTTCACATTTGAGTCCAGATTCATACATTTTAGTCGTAACTGACCAAACCCCGTAAAACAAGAACAACGACGACCTTGGAAACTGTGAAAACGATCTTTCAAAAAGTCTAATGAGAGCATTCAGAAATGGTAAACATCGAAATATGCATTCCTTGAAAACTTTACGATGTCGCAAATATAAAGGATAAGCTTGCTTTTAGCTTAGGCAGATGAAGCAATGGTCGCCGTTGCGTAGTGGTAAGTGCGTTGACCAACACGTCCAAGGTTAGGACTCGATTCCCGAACGAAACCACCTCTTCCGAGTTGCTGACAACACTCAAAGACTCTTAATTGTCTACGAATAGCTTCTTAAATCTCCCTTTTCGGAAACGGTAAAAAAGAACTCAGAAAACTTTACTTGTGAGACAACAATAGAACGCACAACAAGACCACTTCCTGAAAAAGCTGGGTCCTGGTCCCCTGTGGGCTGTAGCGGCACTCAATTATTACTATTATTTCCATTCGCTCGAAATAAACGAAACACCTGATGCGGGGAAGCTGAATTCATTCGATTAAGTCGGTCGAAGAGATTTCTTTTCTTCAAAGCTACCCATTAAGCCAACAAAAATGAGAATTCGAATAACTCTCCATTTGTAAAAAAATATCGTTTTTCCATCCTACTCTTTGGTCATAAGCAGAAATAATTTTATAGCCAGTTTTCAGAATTTAAATAGCGTCGGCGTCCTGGCATGTAATGAATCGAAAACGAAGGGTGAAAAGTAAAATGAGTTGTAATGCCGAGTGGCATAGAATTCGTTGGATTTGACATTAAAAACAACCAGAACCAGTATGTTCTGCCTTTCGTAGAAACGAAACTTTTTTATTAATCAATAACAAGTAATAACGAATAATGACATGAGCTACACAGGGTGGTGTCAGGAAAACAAGGGATCGGGTATTTAAATTCGACTCAGAGAGACAATTGTATTTCGTTGAATTTTTTTAAGACCGATTTTATTTTGCTATAAAATTCACAATGTATACACGTCTAAAATATCCATTTTGAGTATGGTAACAGTAAACAGAACTTCCAGGAAATTTAAAAATAATTAAAATTTTGTACTGTGACGCTTGTGAAAGGGATTTTTCCGAGAATGTACGTCCAAGAGAGGCATACTTTGGTTCCTAAAAAATCGACAAAAGCCGATAAATCTCTTCAGCTTGAATACAAACTGATACTAGTGCGTTTTGCAGGAGAACAAAATCAGTGTATTTTTAGGTAAAGCCCTTCAGAAACGCAACTTTTTCATTAAATTCCGCTTAAATCACTGGCTTAAAAAAAACTAATTACGTTGAAAAGTGAACCAACCTTAAGGTTGGTTTTATTTGTGCGATTTCCGGGGAAAAAGGTCCATGAGGTGTTTGAGTTCTTAATCATTTTTCACATATTTTCAAATTGGTGAGGTATACACTCGAATGACACTCTTGTCACGTTATGCGAAATTCCTGACGATTAATGCTACTTTTCAACATTTCTAGAATGAGACTTGTTGGATACACAGGAATTTCATCATAACCGACAAAAACCATTAACTACAAAATTGTGAAATTCCTGTGAAAAGCAAAAGCAACATTGATCTACACAGTACTTGGAATTGGTTCGAGGATTTCCTGGACCTGAGTCGGGCAACAAAATTTTGTTTTTCCAAGTAAACTGATCGGTTTGAGTTTCTTTGTAGTTTTGCTATTTCTATTCATTCTTGTTTTGCTACGCGAAGAGTGCGGATCTGATCGGCTGTGCAAAATTGTTTTTAATAAAGAATATAATAATTAAAATTGAAAGGTGTGTTTTTTATTAAAATATTCTTGAATTCCAATAGGTTATGGGCTCAGTCCCTAATGAATTAGTTATACGCAGTAATTGATAAATAAAGGACAATATAAATTTATTTGTGCACGTGGAAGTGAGTGTGAAAAAAAAAAAACATAAATATTGGTTCTATCTCATTGGAGTTTGTAGTGATAAGATGGAAAAAGTGAAAAGAAATATCAAGCCTTTCGATGGCGAAAAATATTCTATTTGGAAATTTAGAGTAAGAGCTATGCCACCGCAAAAGGCATACTGAGACTTAAAAATGAATCCCGGGACAACATAACCTTGGAAGATGTGTTGTATAGCAAGGGTATCCCACATAATTTAATTTCTGTCAAAAGAATGCAAGATAAAGGAATGACGGTTGAATTTAATCCAGGAGGTGCAAAGGTCACCAAGAATGGTTATGAAATCTTTAATGGTATATGTGAGTATAATGTTCCAATTATTGATTTTAAGATATGTTATAACTAATACGTTGAATATGAAACATATTAAGGAATATCAATTGTGGCATGAGAGGTTAGGTCATATTAGTAAAAGAAAGTTTTTAGAAATGAAACGAGGAAATATGTTCGTAGATAACGAGCTGATAAAGAATGTACAGCCAACTGAAGATATATGTGAAGCTTGTATGAAAGGAAAACAATCTAGACTTCCATTTGAAAATTTTAAAAATAAAGACTATATTCAAAGGCTCCTTACTCCTTCGACTATCGATGGAAAGAATTACTATGTTATTTTTGTTGATGAGTTTACGCATTATTGTGTGACCTATCTGATAACATATAAAACTGACGTATTTTATGTATTCAAAGATTTTCTTGCTAAAAGTGAAGCCCATTTTAACTTGAATGTTGTTAATTTATATATAGATAATGGACGAGAATACTTGTCAAACGAAATGAAAGCATATTGTGTTGAAAAAGGAGTAAGTTACCATTTAACAGTTCCGTATACTCCACAATTAAATGGCGTCTCTGAGCGAATGATTAGAACCATAACAGAAAGGTCACGTTCGATGGTTCATGGAGCTAAATTAAGCAAAAGTTTCTGGGGTGAAGCTGTGTTGACAGCTACCTATTTAATTAATAGAACTCCTAGTAAGGCATTAAAAGAAAGTGGAAAGACTCCATATGAAATGTGGCATAAAAGAAAGCCATGTTTGAAATATTTGAAGGTGTTTGGTTCAACAGTATACATACATAATAAAATCAGAAAACGAACATTTGATGAAAAAAAAAAAAAAAAAAAAAAAGGGTATATTGGTTGGTTATGAACCGAATGGTTTTAAAATATGGGATGCGGAGTGTAAAAAATTCATTCTGGCAAGAGATGTGTTTGTCGATGAGACTTATATGGAAAATTCTAGGACTGCTGTAGAAAACTTCAATTTTGTAAAAGAAAGCACAGAAAGTGATAATTTGAATATCCCGAATGAAAGTAGGGGTAGTGGTCAGTATGATTTCCCGAATGAGAGTACGGAAAGTGATCATTTGAATATCCCGAATGAAAGTAGGGGTAGTGGTCAGTATGATTTCCCGAATGAGAGTACGGAAAGTGATCATTTGAATATCCCGAATGAAAGTAGGGGTAGTGGTCAGTATGATTTCCCGAATGAGAGTACGGAAAGTGATCATTTAAATATCCCGAATGAAAGTAGGGGTAGTGGTCAGTATGATTTCCCGAATGAGAGTAGGGAAAGTGATCATTTGAATATCCCGAATGAAAGTAGGGTAGTGGCCAGTATAATTTCCCGAATGAAAGTACGGAAAGTGATCAACTTAATATCCCAAATGAGAGTAAGGATAGTGCAAAGTTTAATTTCCCGAATGAGAGTACGGAAGGAAAATCTGATATTTTTTAAATCAGATAAGCAGCCTAGTAATAAAACATCTTCTGAAGTTCAGGAAATCAATGAAAATATTGAAGATCAATTAACTTACGATAGCTCAAATGAATATAATTCCGATGTAAGGAGAAGTGAGATGTTAATGAGGAAACCTCAAAAATCGTATAAGTTTCTAAATAGCTGTTTAATGAATGCACATGCATTTATTAATGACATTCCAACCTCATTTGAGGAAATTAAAGAAAGAAGTGATAAGGAACATTGGGAAAAGGCTATTCAAGAAGAATTAGACTCTCACTCTTTAAATAATACATGGTATATAGTTGAAAAACCAGGAAATAAAAATATCATTGATTGTAAATGGGTATTCACAATAAAAAAAAAAAAACAATGAACATGGTGAAGCTACTAAATACAAAGCAAGATTAGTAGCACGAGGTTTCACACAAAAGTATTTAATTGATTATGACGAAACGTTTGCACCAGTAGCTCGAATTTCAAGTTTTAGATTTATTTTATCAATTGCAAATCAGTTTGGGTTAAAAGTTCATTATATGGATGTAAAAACTGCAGTCCTAAATGGTACACTGAGAGAAGATATCTACATGAAAATTCCTCAAGGAATACCATATGAAAATGGTAAGGTCTGTTAACTAAACAAAGCAATTTACGGGCTTAAGCAAGCTGCAAGATGCTGGTTTGAGGTTTTTGAGCAAGTTTTGAAAGAAATCGGTTTTGAAAACTCATCCGTAGATCGTTGTATATACATTCTCGATAAAGGGGATATTTCCAAAAATATATATTTGTTATTGTATGTTGACGATTTAGTAATAGCTACTGAAAGCATTACCACAATGAAAAATATAAAGTCATACTTAAAGACTAAATTTAGAATGACCGATTTATTTGAAATTCGTCATTTTATAGGTATTAAAATAGAAAGGAAATCTGATGAGTTAGAGCTTAGTCAGTCTGCTTATATAGTCAATATATTAAAAAGATTTAATATGTATGATTGTAACCCAGTAAACAGTCCACTTCCAAGTAAAATTAATTACGAAGCATTGAGTTCGAAAGAACGATATGATGCACCTTGTAGAAATTTAATCGGCTGTTTGATGTATGTAATGTTATGTACACGACCCGATTTAAGCACATCTATTAATATCTTGAGTAGATATACCAACAACAATAATAAAGAGTTATGGTTATGTTTTAAACGAGTTTTAAGATATTTGAAAGGAACTATTAATTTAAAATTGATTTTTGTTAAGAACTCTAACTATCAAAATATTATTGTTGGATATGTGGACTCCGATTGGGCAGGAAGCGAAAGTGATAGAAAAAGTACTACTGGTTACATATTTGAGTTGTTTGAATCTTGTGTTATTAGTTGGAATACTAGGAAACAAAATTCAGTGGCAGCATCATCTACTGAAGCAGAATATATGGCACTATTCGAGGCTGTAAGAGAAGCTTTATGGCTTAGGTCTTTAACGAGGAGTATCAAAGTTGAAACTAATAAGCCAATAAAGATTTTTGAAGATAATCAGGGTTGCATTAGCATTGCAAATAATCCCTCATGTCACAAAAGAACAAAACACATAGATATTAAGTACCATTTTTAACGAGAACAAATTGAAAAGAAAGTAATTTGTCTCGAGTATATTTCCACAGATAAACAACTGGCCGATTTGTTCACAAAAAGCTTGCCTTCACCTAGATTCATCGCCTTGAGAAGAGAAATGGGTCTTGTTGATGACGCAAATGGTAGACAGCGACAGATGAATTGTTCACTACCTAAAATCTTGTAATGTTTGAAAAAAAAAAAAATTAATTAATGTTTAATTTATACTTTTGACCTACTTTAATATTATTTTTACATAAATATTTAATCTATATTGATCTGATTGGGTTTTTCTGGGTTTTCCCCAATCCTTGCAACAAATGTTGGATCAAGAAATTGTATTTTTTCCCAGAGAGCACAGCATATCAGATTTAAGTTAAATGTACATACATGTATTTGAAATTTTAAATAATGTTGCTTTTATTTTTATATTTTTTTTGATCAATGTTTCTTTTGAGGAGGTGTGTTGGATACACAGGAATTTCATCATAACCGACAAAAACCATTAACTACAAAATTGTGAAATTCCTGTGAAAAGCAAAAGCAACATTGATCTACACAGTACTTGGAATTGGTTCGAGGATTTCCTGGACCTGAGTCGGGCAACAAAATTTTGTTTTTCCAAGTAAACTGATCGGTTTGAGTTTCTTTGTAGTTTTGCTATTTCTATTCATTCTTGTTTTGCTACGCGAAGAGTGCGGATCTGATCGGCTGTGCAAAATTGTTTTTAATAAAGAATATAATAATTAAAATTGAAAGGTGTGTTTTTTATTAAAATATTCTTGAATTCCAATAGGTTATGGGCTCAGTCCCTAATGAATTAGTTATACGCAGTAATTGATAAATAAAGGACAATATAAATTTATTTGTGCACGTGGAAGTGAGTGTGAAAAAAAAAAAACATAAATATTGGTTCTATCTCATTGGAGTTTGTAGTGATAAGATGGAAAAAGTGAAAAGAAATATCAAGCCTTTCGATGGCGAAAAATATTCTATTTGGAAATTTAGAGTAAGAGCTATGCCACCGCAAAAGGCATACTGAGACTTAAAAATGAATCCCGGGACAACATAACCTTGGAAGATGTGTTGTATAGCAAGGGTATCCCACATAATTTAATTTCTGTCAAAAGAATGCAAGATAAAGGAATGACGGTTGAATTTAATCCAGGAGGTGCAAAGGTCACCAAGAATGGTTATGAAATCTTTAATGGTATATGTGAGTATAATGTTCCAATTATTGATTTTAAGATATGTTATAACTAATACGTTGAATATGAAACATATTAAGGAATATCAATTGTGGCATGAGAGGTTAGGTCATATTAGTAAAAGAAAGTTTTTAGAAATGAAACGAGGAAATATGTTCGTAGATAACGAGCTGATAAAGAATGTACAGCCAACTGAAGATATATGTGAAGCTTGTATGAAAGGAAAACAATCTAGACTTCCATTTGAAAATTTTAAAAATAAAGACTATATTCAAAGGCTCCTTACTCCTTCGACTATCGATGGAAAGAATTACTATGTTATTTTTGTTGATGAGTTTACGCATTATTGTGTGACCTATCTGATAACATATAAAACTGACGTATTTTATGTATTCAAAGATTTTCTTGCTAAAAGTGAAGCCCATTTTAACTTGAATGTTGTTAATTTATATATAGATAATGGACGAGAATACTTGTCAAACGAAATGAAAGCATATTGTGTTGAAAAAGGAGTAAGTTACCATTTAACAGTTCCGTATACTCCACAATTAAATGGCGTCTCTGAGCGAATGATTAGAACCATAACAGAAAGGTCACGTTCGATGGTTCATGGAGCTAAATTAAGCAAAAGTTTCTGGGGTGAAGCTGTGTTGACAGCTACCTATTTAATTAATAGAACTCCTAGTAAGGCATTAAAAGAAAGTGGAAAGACTCCATATGAAATGTGGCATAAAAGAAAGCCATGTTTGAAATATTTGAAGGTGTTTGGTTCAACAGTATACATACATAATAAAATCAGAAAACGAACATTTGATGAAAAATCAAAAAAAAAAAAAAAAAAAAAAAAAAAGGGTATATTGGTTGGTTATGAACCGAATGGTTTTAAAATATGGGATGCGGAGTGTAAAAAATTCATTCTGGCAAGAGATGTGTTTGTCGATGAGACTTATATGGAAAATTCTAGGACTGCTGTAGAAAACTTCAATTTTGTAAAAGAAAGCACAGAAAGTGATAATTTGAATATCCCGAATGAAAGTAGGGGTAGTGGTCAGTATGATTTCCCGAATGAGAGTACGGAAAGTGATCATTTGAATATCCCGAATGAAAGTAGGGGTAGTGGTCAGTATGATTTCCCGAATGAGAGTACGGAAAGTGATCATTTGAATATCCCGAATGAAAGTAGGGGTAGTGGTCAGTATGATTTCCCGAATGAGAGTACGGAAAGTGATCATTTAAATATCCCGAATGAAAGTAGGGGTAGTGGTCAGTATGATTTCCCGAATGAGAGTAGGGAAAGTGATCATTTGAATATCCCGAATGAAAGTAGGGTAGTGGCCAGTATAATTTCCCGAATGAAAGTACGGAAAGTGATCAACTTAATATCCCAAATGAGAGTAAGGATAGTGCAAAGTTTAATTTCCCGAATGAGAGTACGGAAGGAAAATCTGATATTTTTTAAATCAGATAAGCAGCCTAGTAATAAAACATCTTCTGAAGTTCAGGAAATCAATGAAAATATTGAAGATCAATTAACTTACGATAGCTCAAATGAATATAATTCCGATGTAAGGAGAAGTGAGATGTTAATGAGGAAACCTCAAAAATCGTATAAGTTTCTAAATAGCTGTTTAATGAATGCACATGCATTTATTAATGACATTCCAACCTCATTTGAGGAAATTAAAGAAAGAAGTGATAAGGAACATTGGGAAAAGGCTATTCAAGAAGAATTAGACTCTCACTCTTTAAATAATACATGGTATATAGTTGAAAAACCAGGAAATAAAAATATCATTGATTGTAAATGGGTATTCACAATAAAAAAAAAAAAACAATGAACATGGTGAAGCTACTAAATACAAAGCAAGATTAGTAGCACGAGGTTTCACACAAAAGTATTTAATTGATTATGACGAAACGTTTGCACCAGTAGCTCGAATTTCAAGTTTTAGATTTATTTTATCAATTGCAAATCAGTTTGGGTTAAAAGTTCATTATATGGATGTAAAAACTGCAGTCCTAAATGGTACACTGAGAGAAGATATCTACATGAAAATTCCTCAAGGAATACCATATGAAAATGGTAAGGTCTGTTAACTAAACAAAGCAATTTACGGGCTTAAGCAAGCTGCAAGATGCTGGTTTGAGGTTTTTGAGCAAGTTTTGAAAGAAATCGGTTTTGAAAACTCATCCGTAGATCGTTGTATATACATTCTCGATAAAGGGGATATTTCCAAAAATATATATTTGTTATTGTATGTTGACGATTTAGTAATAGCTACTGAAAGCATTACCACAATGAAAAATATAAAGTCATACTTAAAGACTAAATTTAGAATGACCGATTTATTTGAAATTCGTCATTTTATAGGTATTAAAATAGAAAGGAAATCTGATGAGTTAGAGCTTAGTCAGTCTGCTTATATAGTCAATATATTAAAAAGATTTAATATGTATGATTGTAACCCAGTAAACAGTCCACTTCCAAGTAAAATTAATTACGAAGCATTGAGTTCGAAAGAACGATATGATGCACCTTGTAGAAATTTAATCGGCTGTTTGATGTATGTAATGTTATGTACACGACCCGATTTAAGCACATCTATTAATATCTTGAGTAGATATACCAACAACAATAATAAAGAGTTATGGTTATGTTTTAAACGAGTTTTAAGATATTTGAAAGGAACTATTAATTTAAAATTGATTTTTGTTAAGAACTCTAACTATCAAAATATTATTGTTGGATATGTGGACTCCGATTGGGCAGGAAGCGAAAGTGATAGAAAAAGTACTACTGGTTACATATTTGAGTTGTTTGAATCTTGTGTTATTAGTTGGAATACTAGGAAACAAAATTCAGTGGCAGCATCATCTACTGAAGCAGAATATATGGCACTATTCGAGGCTGTAAGAGAAGCTTTATGGCTTAGGTCTTTAACGAGGAGTATCAAAGTTGAAACTAATAAGCCAATAAAGATTTTTGAAGATAATCAGGGTTGCATTAGCATTGCAAATAATCCCTCATGTCACAAAAGAACAAAACACATAGATATTAAGTACCATTTTTAACGAGAACAAATTGAAAAGAAAGTAATTTGTCTCGAGTATATTTCCACAGATAAACAACTGGCCGATTTGTTCACAAAAAGCTTGCCTTCACCTAGATTCATCGCCTTGAGAAGAGAAATGGGTCTTGTTGATGACGCAAATGGTAGACAGCGACAGATGAATTGTTCACTACCTAAAATCTTGTAATGTTTGAAAAAAAAAAAAATTAATTAATGTTTAATTTATACTTTTGACCTACTTTAATATTATTTTTACATAAATATTTAATCTATATTGATCTGATTGGGTTTTTCTGGGTTTTCCCCAATCCTTGCAACAAATGTTGGATCAAGAAATTGTATTTTTTCCCAGAGAGCACAGCATATCAGATTTAAGTTAAATGTACATACATGTATTTGAAATTTTAAATAATGTTGCTTTTATTTTTATATTTTTTTTGATCAATGTTTCTTTTGAGGAGGTGTGTTGGATACACAGGAATTTCATCATAACCGACAAAAACCATTAACTACAAAATTGTGAAATTCCTGTGAAAAGCAAAAGCAACATTGATCTACACAGTACTTGGAATTGGTTCGAGGATTTCCTGGACCTGAGTCGGGCAACAAAATTTTGTTTTTCCAAGTAAACTGATCGGTTTGAGTTTCTTTGTAGTTTTGCTATTTCTATTCATTCTTGTTTTGCTACGCGAAGAGTGCGGATCTGATCGGCTGTGCAAAATTGTTTTTAATAAAGAATATAATAATTAAAATTGAAAGGTGTGTTTTTTATTAAAATATTCTTGAATTCCAATAAGACTATAACTCAAGTGACAGTGATTGCACTTGTGTTCTCCTTAAAGAATGTTGGTTGAGGCCTAAGTCCACTCTGGACTGTAGCACCATATGAAGAAAAAGACGAAGATGATGATGTCCTTGTTAAATAAGTTGAAAAAAGTTAAAAGTGGTTTGATTTTCATAAATTTTGTTTATTGTTACCCGAAAATGATACTGTGCTTCAAAACCACCTCTCAATCTTTTCGTTTAATCGACTTCTTCTTTGAGTGGTATTGCAGATCGGGGTGGACAGTGGTTTCAGCCATCTTAAAAGGTTTCTTGCCAGCTGCCTCCAATTTCCCACTCTAAGTGGGTTAAGGTTCTTTTCCACTTATGTGCGCCATATCAGACAATGTTCCAATGGCAGATGTTCAAAGACTCTTCATTCTGAAGAAGTTCTATCCATCCACTGTACTTAACCTAGCCACCTTAAGTGTTTTTTCTGTAGACGCTTGATTGGGCGCATGCCGCCGTACCGCCTATAAAGTTCATCAATGACGCTTCTCCTTCAGACGCCAGCAACGCAAACAGGACCAAAAATTCCAGGCACAACCCTTCTCTCGAAAAGACTAAGGGAGTTAGAGACTTAGTAACGTTCAAATTCCCGCACCGTAAAGGAGTACTGGGAAAATCAAGCTGTGGAACAAAGCCATCGTAGGCCTTCGAGAGAGAACTTTATTACTCAATTGACTCTTGAGCCAAAAGAAGCAGCGATTGGCAAAAGTTATTCTGCGTTTGATTTCGATACTAATGTTGTTGTCCCTATTCAAAGCGTATATTTAAAGGTACACGAAGTCCTTGACTACGTCGCAGTATCTGCTGCCGGTTGTGACTTTCTGTCTAAGACGTTGTCATATTTTGGCTTTCCATCGCATACCGCCAGAGCCAGACCCATTTTAGCGATATCCGTCTTAAGCCCAGCAAACGCCTCATTGACAGCTAACTGTGTTCATCCAATCACGTCATTGTCATCCGAGTAAGCAAAATTTAATCACCAAGGAAAGGCGTTTTATCCTCAATAACAACAAACACCGATCGTTCTTTTTATTCGTTTTATAAAACGGACCTTTATACAAAGAATTGATCTTAATAACCATTTGCTTCGTAGCAGGGCCATTGAAAGATATACATATAAGGTTGTCAAATATATCCCTTCTGTTTTTTTGTCTTTTGAATTTTTTGAATACAAAGCGCTACAGAGCCTGTGTCTGGCAATAATATAAATCATTTGAAAGGTCTTGACATAACCTACAAAACGACGCTATGCATGATTAGTTTGGATTTCACATCAACAGTTATAAACATGGAGTTTAATAACGCTGAAATTCGCGCTATTTTAAAGTTTTCCTTCGTTAAAGGCAAATTCGCTAGAGAAACGTTCCGTGAGATTAATGGTGTTTTGGGGGATGGTGCTCTATCATTTCGAACCGCGGAGGAACAGTTTCGACGATTCAGAGCCGGTACAAACGACACCATGGATAAGCCAGCCGGTGGAAGACCTGTGACGACGAATACCGATCGAATCATGGAAATCATCGAGTTAGACCGGCATGTGGCATCTCGTGACATCGCCAAGGAAATGGGAGTTAGTCACCAAGCTATTTGAAACCATCTGCAGAAGGCTGGATACAAAAAAAAAGCTTGATGTTTGGGTCCCGCATGATTTGACGCAAAAAAACCTTCTGGACCGAATCAACGCCTGCGATATGCTGCTGAAACGGAACGAACTCGACCCATTTTTGAAGCAGCTGGTGACTGGCGACGAAAAATGGATCACATACGATAATATCAAGCAAAAACGGTCATGGTTGAAGGCCGGTGAATCATCCCAAACAGTGGCCGAGCCGGGATTGAAGGCCAGGAAGGTTTTGCTGTGTGGTTGGTGGGATTGGAAGGGAATCATCCACTTTGAGCTGATCCCATATGGCCAGACGATTAATTCTACCATCTACTGGAAACAACTGGACCACTTGAAGCAGGCGATCGACCAGAAGCGTCCAGAATTGGCCAACAGGAAGGGTGTAGTGTTCCACCTGGACAACGCCAGACCATACACTTTGTTGATGACTCGTCAGAAGCTACGGGAGCTCGGATGGGAGGTTTTTGTCGCATCCACCATATATCCCGGACATTACCGCCTGTTCCTGTCCATGGCGAACGCCCTTGGTGGTGTGAAGTTGAACTCAAAAGAGGCTTGTAAAAAGTCCCTGTCCGAGTTCTTCGCAAGTAAGGAGAAGGGCTTCTACGAGGGGGGTATTATGAAGTTGCCGTCTAGATGGAAACAGATTATCGAACAAAACGGCGCATATTTGAACTAAATCCGATCACTGTAACACTTTTTATGAAGCATTGAATGAAGAGCAAAAAACGGGAAGGGTTGACAACCTTATATGTGGAATTACAGATGAAGAGATCAAAGTAAGCACATCCAGTCAGTGGTATCATCTATTAAAACCAAGTCCCAACGTCGCGTTCGAGCCGTCGGTCTTTAACAGGATTTGGTATGGGTTTGAACGATTTCACGAGAACCTAAGCCAACGCGCAACTTCCTCAGTTTCTCCAATCGGAACAAAACTCGCGTGTTTGACAACAAATATAAATTAAGGGTGAGGCAAATAAATGTGGACCGAGATGGAAATAGATTCTACTCGCTTAATTTCGTAAAAAAATGCAACGCGATGATTCTAAGCATTTCTAAGAAAGAATACAAGGATGAAGCCGAGTCCATTGGTTGATCCCTCCTTGGAAAACTCCTCGTAGAGGTGCCTGTGGCAGCCAAAGCGATGTTGGGAACTTTGTTTAATCAATATTCGGAATGAAGTTGTTGGATGGACCGCCTAATGGTTCTTCACTAAAACTTCTTAAATAATTAGAATAAGGTCCGGGTCCATTCGACGTTCATATCTCACACTGAATACCTCTCCACCACCCCTTTTCGAGTTGCTGCCAACACTCAAGGAGTCCTAATTGTCTGTGAAAAGCTGCTCAAATGTCGCCGTCTGAAGCCGACAAAAAACGGGTAAACGTGAGAGAACAATGGCACGCATAACACGAGTACTTGATGTAACAGCTAGGCCATAGTCCCTTGTGGGCTGAAGAGCCACCCACCTTTAATTTATTCCGTTCATTAGTAATTCAGTGTTTTATTCATAGATACGTACATGTAATACATTAATTGTTTTATTTGTATTCATTTTTTATTCATATCGTTTCATTTCATTTAACAGCTCATCATCATAATCATATCAACTTTGGGTGGAAAGTTTGCGCAGCAGCTCAACCCACAGAAAATGTTAACCTCATCGCTGTCTGTAGTGAGTCCGAATGTCTGCTCTTTTCGGTGGATCTGGACATGAACTCTCTCCGATGCAAACGACCAGGGAAACGTCATAATTCCATCACACCCATCCCGCATATTCCACTAAAGGGGTCGTGGGGGCAGTGCACCTCCAGTCCTTTCGATCTCCCGCCATCGGCTCTAACATCATTCCAAAGCGCAAGCGAGCTTATAGACTTGATGCCACCACCTCGACCTGAGTTTGCAGAGCGGTCGCTCACCCTGATGCAATTGCATCCCAGGCACACCTCGGGAGTCGTGATGATCTAAACCTAAACATACAATCTCAACTTTTCAAGGTAGAGCGGCATCTTTTGAAGTCAGGCCACCTGCCCCTCCCTCAAGCCCTCAACCTACCCATGCTTGATCTCCTTACAGAGCTCGATAACAGTTTGGCATTTATACCCTGCAGCTGAATTCTTGCGAAGCCCCCACGCTTAAGTGAAATGCATTTAGCATAACCGGCATTAGACTGCCCTGCTCAATTTGGCAGAAAATCCCAATTATCCATCACACGGATGAATTGCACACTGCGCCGGCCAAGCGCACCCGCACATCAGCCAGACACGCGGTTGAATGCGTTCATTTCGATGGTGCACCTTAGCGGGGAGCATTATTGCTAGTTGATGGCGTATAAATACATTTCGAAAAGGCAAAGAAAAAACTTGAACTGCCCATCCAATTATAAAGTTTACCTCTACACCGCACCGGTGAGGGAAAGCGTTGCTTAGCAGCAGGCGTCATAGTTTCTGTTGGTTCGGCAAAGTTCGCCCAAAGTTTAAAATATTCGCCTCGAGCGCCCAATCAACATCAATACAAGCGTTGTTCGGCTAGTTTGGCTTGGTAAGGCTAGTTTTTTTTTTTTTTTTTTTGAAGTCCTTCTCTTGATACGGTTCAAGGGGCCTTGAACGGTGGCGGGATCAGAATGCGAAATTTAATAATTGGCTGAAAATTGGAAAAGCGCTTTTCAAGTTTATTCTTGTGTTTTTTTTTTTTGGTTCTTTAAAATTTCATGGTATTTTGGCTCCTGACGAGATGTGCTTACCTAACTGAATGTAGAAGGCGGGACAAGGGAAAGAGAGGAAGCGTTGTACGTTAAAGCGTTGTACTTCATGGAGGATCTTCCGCATTGATGAGCAGAAGCAGTGCAAATTTAGTGTAAATGCTTGTAGACGTGAGAGGGCTTAGTCGTGAAAAGGATTTTAAATAATTGATTTGACATCCTTACACAAGTGCTGCTTATATAGCCTGTTGCGTGGGACTTTGCAGTTTCCTGTCGGTTGGAGGTGCTATATACCGGATGGCATCATCAAGTGAATTAAATGAAGTTTTCATTGCTGACGTAGACATTGATGGACAGACACGCAAATCTATAAAGGGATAGAAAAGACAGCTCCTTTAGCAAATATTAATGACATCCTTTTGAATGTCAGCCAAAAACTTGAACCGTGGCGTATTTGCTAGGAGAATGCTTAAGGCTTTGTAGCTTCACTGAAGCTCACTGTTCGTTGGTATCTGGTGTGAACCAGTGCATCCATGCTTCATCGGTGTTGGCGAAAGAGAACTTCCTTCGGATTGCTTCAAATACTGCTCTGAATTTGTCTTGCATTTACTGTACGGAGGAAGCAAACGCAGCAGCATTCGTAAACGAACAGTGTAACCAACGCGCTCTTTTAAGAAGACTTCGGTTTTATCTATTTCGCGCACGCTCAATCGGTGGTCTGCCAATCCGAGATCCGAAATTTTTGTCACATTCGCCTCCGTGATAGGAGCACCTTCGCTTCGTTCATCAAAAACCAACGAGCGACCTCGTTGAAACTCGTCAATCCAATTTTGGCAGTCGCCATGAAGAAGAAGTGTCATCGCCTGCGTAGTGCTCTTGGCTTTCACTGCACGATTTCCCATCAAAATACAAGAATCGATTGACCTTTTTCAATTTACCTAAAATCCGTGGCGCGTCTTCCTCCGCAACCTGTGCTTCTTCTTTTCATTTCCATGGCGCTACAGTCCGGGGTTGACCTGGGCCTCAACCAACATCCCTCTTCAGCTAGCACTGCCTAGCTGCCGCCAGTTGCGCACTCCAAGTTAGTGGAGGTTCTTCTGCGTGTGTGCACCATCTCAACCTGGGGCGTCCACTGTTGCGTTCTAACAAAGGCTAAGATTCGAAGACTTTTATGACCAGAGCGGTGGTGTCCATTCGCTCTACATGACCTAGGAATTTTAAGCTTTGTATCCGAAGACGCTTTGCCGCCGCTTGATAAGCCACATGCCGCCTTACAGCCTATAAAGTTCTAGACGGCATTAAATGCCGGTGATGTTCGTGACGTGGTTAGCCTAGAGGATCACACTCGTATAGGTTGGCATTTAATTGCAGCTGACGTTGCCCTCTAGACTTTCCACGTATCTCTTATATTGCACGCAAATAAAACAAAATAAGATTTTCGTTTGAAACTCGCACATCTGTCAGGGAATACTTATCCCCCGAAAATGGCTTGACACTTTGCAACGAGCACGATTTCCTTTAAGGAGTCTAAAGCAAACAAGTTCGTGTTCATGCATACATCTGTGGTATTTTACAGACATTTCGTGTACTTTTGCCTTCAGATCTGGTCTGCTGACAAATCCTTGCAATGCGGCAAGACATCCCTCGGCAATACCGATTGTCGGAGTGAACACAAATGGAAACGACAACGGGATATGTTCACAAAATCACACTTTTCCCACAAGCATACACATACGGTCCTTAATGAAACATATCCTCCCCCTTCACCAGTCACTCCAGTGTGTACAGCAGCCCGTATACGACCTTGGTGTTGCTTGGCATTACGAATAAGGAGAGCAGCACACAGAACGCCCAACACAAAGGAGACCTGTCGCCAATTAAAATCGTCCTTAGACAAGGGTATTTATGAGCCGCTAAAAGAGAAACGGAGCAGACAAATTGGCCCAATTTCCGCTAAGTATGTGACCGGCAGCACAGCTAGGACAAAGACAATAAGAGGACTATACATTGTGTTCCGATGCCATTACGAGAGCAACCTCAGGAAGGCTCATCTCAGCAGACACAGTCATGGTGGCAAGAGACAGGGACAAAGGGCTTCCTTGGCCCACCGCACATATGTGTGCAAGTGTTCACGTCAAACAAAGGATAAACAGTGGCAACGGCAACAGCAGCAAGAAGAAAAAGGACTCATGTGTCTGTCGAATGAGAATCTCAGAGCCTGCTATGAAGAGACATTCGGGAGGGGTTAAAGAAGGAAAAAAAAATAAACAAAAACAAAAACAAAAAGGACTGCTGCTCGCTTTTTGTTTTGTTCCGTGAATACAGTTCACTTCCTTTGGATGGCTTGGCTAACGTGATACAAAGTCGACAGAACAACAGTGCTGGGTAGTGTAGGTGCCGGGATAACGACGAACGGGCGAGAGCTTTAATTAAGCAAAGTTCGGGCGAGAATAACAGAACAGTGGGCATCTATTGTTGGTGAGCACACAGCGCAACCATGAAACGGAGACGGAGTTAGGATCGGAAAGAGGTCGCATGACATATCAGTGGATGTGCATGTGAACGGATTCACAGTTGTTCTTCTGGCACGACGATTCTTGCCTCTTTGCCTGCGTCAGTTGAATTCATTTTGGTGGCTCCCTTTTTGTTGTGTTCCCTTTGAGGCCTGGCAAATGTGCGCATTGACTTACGCGTGTCTTCTGGTAACCTTCTTAACAAATTAAAACACTTCCGCAGTGTATCCCTTGAGTCCTTTGCCCTTGAGCTAGTAAAGGGGAAGTGAGTGGTAATGAAATTAATACCCTCTCGTGTGAAGTATTTATGAATGCAAGACAAATTCAAGTGGACAAGGCAAAGGATAAAAAAGAGTTGCCATTGCACACTGGTAAGTGTCATCTTCTAAATGGTGGTAGGTCGCCAGAGTACCCTTAGATTGTACGGGAGTTCCTTAAGTCCCCCACTACAGTTTCTGGTGTGGTTATCAGCGATTTAGTCCGTGCACTGCAATCGGACACTGACAACGCTCGACGCTTTCGCGTCAGATAATGGGCCTTCACCTTATGACACACAAGTATAGAAGCTAAAGCAAACATAGTGGCGATTGATGCAATTTCAGGGAAAACTAAAGCCGTTAGCACTTCTAACAATCGTGAGCTGAACATTGTCGAGCAGGATGTCGAGAAAGATGTTGTCTCACGGTTGCAGGGATTAGCGGAAGATTTGAGAAGGCTGAAGCTGCATTCGGAATGGCAAACTGAAAACCCTAGCTGTGACTGTTCCGCACCAACTTGAGATTGTTGCTCCTTTCTTTTTTTTTTTTTTTTTTCCAATTTGTGTTGTATTTAATTCATGTTACTTACATGCTAGACAAAATTACTTAAAGCTAGCTTAATTAGGTGAAACATATTCTTATCCTATCTTACTGACCCTATGCAGGTACTCTAAGTTATTCTGATCTTAACCAAATATTAATCTGCCTTTCGGCGCCTGAATTTATTTATTGCTTACCTAAATCTTAAAGTTAACTTACATTATCGACCAAGAAAATTTAAAAAAAACTTGGCTAAAAGATCTCAATTTTATTTTTAAAACTAACTTAATCTACCTTAAAATAACTTAACCTAACCTAAGAATATAATGTACGTTAAGCTACGTTAAACTATGTCCGTAATGTAATACGGACGCGTGCACCAGGGCGTATGCATCATGTATATGCTTCACATATAGTGACTATACGCCGTGGCGCACCTTTTTTTTGGGTTTTTGCCTTTTTATGTTTTTTTTTTTTTTTTTTTTTTTGTGTATAGTCTTAAAACTAACTTACTAATACCCTTAAAGCTTATGTAAGTTGGCCAATCAATGATAAGCCAACGGCGGCGGAGGCCGAATACGGTGCAACCACCAGTAAAATTGCCGTTCTTTGGCAGACTCTCTCCTGTCTCGAGCAGAGATCGCTCTGCTGAACCGAAGCAGATCCTCGCGGTTGCGTGCGACAGTGTGTTCGTAGTTGAGTCGCCGGTCCACTGTTCGACGTACGACATGGAAGATAATAGGACATCCTTCCGTATCCTGGATTAGGCCTTTCGTATCTAAATAGAGGAACGCTTCAGGAGGGATGAAGCCGTTAAAACGCACACTCTCGTGATACATTTCATTGGGGTAGTAGGCCCCGAAGATCAGACTGTTAGTCGAAGTCATAGCCCGTGCCACATGCCTTCGAATCAGCTTAATAATGAAATTATCTATCCTAATCACCTTTGCCTCGTTATACAAGACCTCGTTGGGATAGAATTTCTTGTACTGGGATTCAGGTGTTCGATACAACCGGAGGCAGGCCCGAAGACACTGCCTCTCGAACACCCTCATCTTTTCCATCTGGGAAGAACTCACGTTGAACCACACTGGACAACCGTACGCCATAACTGGCCGGATGAGGGCCATGTAGCAGATGACCTTCACTCTGGTATCAAGTTGGTTGCTGTAGAACAACCCCCTTGCCACAGCAAAGGCCTTTTTAGCTTTCGTCAGAGCAGCATCTATATGTCTGTTGAAATATAGATACTGATCCAACCAAATGCCAAGATACCTGACTACATTTTTCATAGCTAACGGCCGTCCCTGCGAATCCACTATGCGAAACTTACGCCAGTTTCTCTTGAACCTGGTAAAACCTGGGTTCTCAGATCGCCATTGACTTATCTCCTCTTGGAGATAGCAGTGGTTTAGCAAAGCTCTGTTCTCCAAATCGTGATTTGGCCTACGAGACTCGTTGACCGTGTACACTTTCTGAAAAACAGCACCGATTGCTTCAACCTTCTCCTTGGGATCCTCAACTATGAAGAAGTTGTCGTCCAGCACAGCCCCATTTGGATTGATGCCAACAGATGTCAGTATGTTTGCGTTTTCTGTCGTCCTTTCCAGTCTAACGGCCTGAATGTCGTTCTGACCTTTCCTCCGGAAAATCTTATTTACTTGCGGGAACATACCCGGGTTGTTGGATCTTACAGCCCGGATTTTGTTGCCCCAGTGCAAGCTTACAGCCATGCTGTAATGAATTTTGATTAGCTGTTGGAGGTTTTTGATCTGCGACTTCAATGACCGCACCTCGGCGTTCTGTGAATCTGTAAACCGTCTGTACAAGAGCTTAAGTCTTGTCAGCAGTCTACTTTTTTGCACGTGAAGTGCATCGATGGTAGCGTTGCGATAGAAGTCGCCGTCATCGGTTTGCGCTACCTTCGGAATAGTTTTGTCCATTGTTCGTCGTATTACTTCGTCCATTTGTTTGAGGTACCTGTCAACCTCTTCGTTCGTCAGGTTTCTGTTTGTGGAGGGATTGATTCCACTCGAACGTAGTTCTCTAGATAAGGCCCTAGTGAAACGTTTCCAGCGAGCCTTATTGTAATCATAAGGGTACGTCAGGACACATTCCCCTAGTTCCTCCAGCTCGTTCGGGAACTGGATTGCCGCGGCAAGTCCGCAGTGGTCACTGTCGTACTCCACCGTGGTCAAGCAGTTCCTCGTGGTTCTTTCCACGTCCAGTAGTGTTAGTCGTCGGTCGATGAGCATCACATCCAGATAGGACCCGCTTCTTGGAAACGATGGTCTATCGGTTGCCAACAAGTCCACCCTGAACTCAATATTGTGCTGTGCCAACCACCCTAAGAGTGCGTTTCCTCTATCATTTGGAACACTATTACCCCATTCGCCGTGCTTTGCGTTCAAATCCCCGGCGATTATATAATAGTTTTCTTCCGAGCTCAAACGAAGACTTGTGAAAAGAGACTCGAGCTCTGACCTGAAATGGGGATTCCGAGAATCAGGCGCGTAGACAGCAATTACAAACAACCTCTTTCCACCTTGGAGAGGGATGCGTGCAATGCATGCTTCTAGCACCTCGAACCTACGCACTTCACTGCTATATATTACCTTATGACGAAGGTCCTTTTTAATTAAAAGTGCAACCCCGCCCCCTTGAGTGGATTGGGGCCGGTCTCTCCTAATGACATGGTAATTTTTGTACCTGAGGTTGCGCGTCTGGTTTAGCTTTGTTTCGCTAGCCATCAGCACGTCAGGATTATGTGTCTGCAACAAGTGAGCCAAAGTCAGTTTTCGCTCGATCCTAATCAGCGAATTTACATTCACTGCTAGGATCTTAAGAATTCTGGTTACCAGCGCAGCCATTATATCGACGCGTTAGGCACAAACAACGACGAGTAGATAAAGTCTACTCGCGCTGATTGTTCGAGGAACTGTTTCTCAAACTGCTTCTGCATAGCAGTCATCTGGCTCAAGATTGTTGCTCATTTATGGATTAGTAAAGGGTGATATTTTAGCTATTATCTTTTTGGCAGCATTGGTTTAAACAGCTGACGCACATTTCGTGTTTCGTTTCACTGTTAAACATCTTCAGTTTGGTCTTATAGTCTTACAAACGAACAACACTTGCAAATTATTAAATTTTATTATCAAAATGCGTGCTCTGTTAAAAAAGTTCATCGCGCGCTTCTTCCATTTTGTAGTCGGTTCATTTTTGGCTCAATGGGTACTTCAATAAGCAGAATTGTCGATTTTGGAGTGACTATCAGCCAGAAGCATTGCAAGAGTACCAATGCATCCAGAAAATGTCACAGTTTGGTGCGGTTTATGGGCTGGTGGCATCACGGGACCGTACTTCTTCAAAGATGATGGGAATCGTAACGTAACTGTGAATGGTGAACGCTACCGTGAGATGATATCCAACTTTTTTGCCCAAAATGCAAGAGCTTGACTTGCATGACATGTGGTTTCAACAAGACGGTGCCACATGCCACACAGCACGCGCAACAATGGACTTATTGAGAGGTGACTTCGGTGAACATTCTATTTCACGTTGGGGACCGGTCAATTGGCGGCCTAGATCGTGCAATTTAACGCCTTTACTACTATTTTTGTGGGGCTATGTTAAAGCTCATGTCTATACAGACAAGCCCGCTTCAATTAACGCATTGAAAGACAACATTGAAGCATCTATTCGTGAGATACCTGCCGAAATGTTGGAAACAGTATGCGGATAGACAATTTGAGGCGCAGTCAAGTTCAACATTTGCATGAAATAATCTTCAAACATTAAATTTAATGGACCGTACTATCGATTCAAATAGAGATTTCATGCAATTTGATGCGTTTTTTTTTTTTGAAAAACTTTCCTAAAGCTTTTAAAAATCACCCTTTACCTGGAAAATAAAAATCATTACCACATGAATAATGGCGTCTTTCGTTGAGAGATGCCTAAGAGGCGTCCTTGAGACATATTACCATATCAGTATCTCCGAAGTATGACACGTTTAAAAATCGCTTGAACCCTTTATGAAAGCTACAAATTCCACCTGTACTGCCAGACAGTCAATCAAGTTGATGAACTACAGCAAAATAATAGCACCATGTTCGACTTTGTCACCATTTTGCTTATAACTTCTTCCTGCCGTCATGCAAACACATCATATTTACTGCACAACATCTTCAATCCACCAGTAATAGAACCCATGAACAAGATAAGAGAAAAGTTCATTTTGAACTAAGAAAGAACCCGTTATCAGGAATGTCACCAATTTTCGGATTGTGCAAAATAATAGCACGAAGCGCAAAAACTCATATGTAAATATGAAATAAAAGTAAATGAAATATTGTTTGTTTTTATTTTAATTATTGGGTTAGAACTTGGTCGTATAATCTTTATTTTTAAGTACAGTATCACAACGTCGTGGCATGGAGTCGATTAAAGCCTGACATCGCTGAACAAGGATATTCTTCCACGCAACCTGCACAACATTCTAAAGCTGCTTTGTATTTTTGGCTTTTACTTCTTTACTGTCCAAAGGTTTTCAATGGGTTCCAGGTCCGGAGAATGAGGCGGCTACTCCATAACTTGAACTCCATTGCTTTGGAAAAATTCGTTGGCTCATTGTCATTGTCTTGCTGTAGAATCCATCTAAGCGGCATATTCCACTCTGCGTAGGGTAGCATGGTTTCTCTCATTACGCTGACGTAAACTCCGGCGGTCATCATCGGTGTTATCTAAAATATGGGACCAGTACCATAATAGGAAATAAAATTTATTTTTGCTCCGCCGTGCTTTACAGTCTTGATAGGACATTCCGGTTGAAACTCTTGGTCTTTTCGCCTGCGTCCTGGTCCCAGGAGTACCAAAAAACCTATTTTGCAATCGTCCGTCCATGATATATTGCTCCCTTTTGAAGTTTCCCAGTTTAGGTGTTCTTTCGTAAATTTGGTTCGTTCGTGGTACTTTTTGGGACTTCTGGCAGGTAAATTCTTCTTTACCAGCGTTCTTCTTATCGTTGATGCTGCTACGGGTAAATTTAACTCCTCTTTCTTTTTCTAGCGTTCATAAACGAGTTACGTTTGACCTATCTTATTATTTGTCGTTCATCGGCGGGGGTTTGTTTCGGTTTTCTTCCTTTTAAACATATTTTTTGGCCCTTGCGATCATTTTATTTGAACACCCAACAATTTCACAGCACGTTTCTCGGGAGTACAATACACACGACCATCCATTTTACTTTGCTAACAACGCTGCACTTTTGAAATATTATCTTTAAAAGCAAAAAGAAATTCGAAACACTAGTGTACACTCCGAAAACACTCAGACGTCAGATTGACGTGGTGCTATTATTTTGCACAATTTAAATTCGGAGCATTTCCGGTAACGTCACCTTTTTCAATGACAAGATGCATTCTTTTTGTTTTCTTGTTTATGGGCCTTATGAATGATGTCATGGAGAAGTTGTGCATAGTAACAAAGTTGAACATGGTGCTTTTATGTTGCACAGTGCTGTACTCGTACGGAAGAAACTTTTTTTCCCTTCACACCACTCCTGTCGGGTCAAAATGTCATTTCACTTACTTTCAAAATGACAGCGCTAGAATTACGCACCGTCTAGATCAAAGAAATATTAGAGCTAGCCCCTAGTTGTCAGTCTAAATGAGCCGACTGTCACCACAGACTAAATCGTTATCAGTGATCTCCCTGCTAACTGTGTTGGGTATAGACTCACATCTCAACATGTCTTTCCATCGTACACACCTCAGCAAGTGAGCATTATAATGCAAGTCCCTAAATCACTTTCCAAAAGTCGACTTTATAGACTCGTCGCCGCCGCCTGTCCAAAGAGGCCGGCAAGTAGCCCCAAGAGTACAAACGCTTGTCCCAAGTGTGTTTGAACTTTTTACGCGCTTCCCTCAAAGTCCCCATATAATGTTATTCATTCCCACACCAGCTCCAAGGAGGAGTAATATGCAAATGTCTTCGCAGGTAGTAGCACCCTTTTCCCGACATGCACGCGCAGCAAAAACTGCTCAACGAGGAACACCGATGGCACCGCAACTTCCAGTGTTTTTGCAACTCAGCAGCTTTCAAGCGAAATGCATAAATTTGCAGATGACAATGGACGGCAAAAAATAAGACACACAAAAACCGAGACATAGAAACCGAACAAGCCACGCTGCAGAGCCCTGAGAACGTCAACTTGCCCGCAATCAGTTCATACTCACTCACACACGTACACATGTTGTTACTCGCGGAGAGTCGGCTCTGTTTGCATGGATGACGGTGACGAACAGGAGCACTTTGGTGGGTCGTCAATTATGCAAATGGCGAATTTAACACCTTAATGCACCTTAGCATTGCAACAGTTATCGCGGTTGGCCTGAAAGGGGACGCCCCCACGCGCCTGCTCCTGTCACTTCTTTGCCTCGCGGCGGGGTCGTGCAGCGCTAAAGTGACGTTTTTATGGCAATTCGCTTCCGTCGATTCCGCTGCTGTGCCTTGCCCGGTCTCCTCCACTTTGCCTCACTCCCGGTGTCGTTCTCTTCTGCGCTAAGTGATTTTAAGCTCTGAAATCAGTTCAGCGCCTAGCAAGTCTCCATTCACGGCATTCACATGAAACGTCAGGAGTTATATAACGATCTGGGGATTGAGCGAGGGAGTCCGCGCTGGTTTCCCAGCACACAAGTACACGTAGGGAAATCGCTTAGTGCATCGATGTTGCCCGGCATGACGGAAGGAAGAGTGGACGGTTTTTTTTTTTCGTGGAAGTCGCCAGGACAACCGCAATTCGCTATCGCTTCTTTGAATCTTCGAATATGCGCCGGGCCGTTGTTAGCGTCATCTCACTCGCCTCCTGCGGGTGGATCCAGTGAAGCACGATATGCCACTCAAAAGTCCAAATGGCCACCAAGAAATTTCGAGAAATGCTCTCGTCCGTCTGCACAGGGCAGGACCCACAGATGTTCACTGGAACGGGACGGTCGATTAAATGCGGTCTCTAAGTGTGTGTATGCTTGTGCTGGGAATAAAAATTCATATTTTATAAGGACGCTTGTTGTATGCATGCAATCGCATATCCTCTCTTCCGGTGAATAGAAATCGGAAGAAATAAATAAGCACTTGCGGAGGAGTCCTTGTGCATTTGTTGGGGGGACTCATGCCATTGCCTGCGCTGTGGTGGCTGCTTATGGCGCTGCACTTCAAGTGGTTATTGTGGTCACTCGTCTTGCGGGGGGCATATCATGATGGCAGCGGTTTACAGTTGAGATAGGGTCCTTTGCGAGTTTTTCTTTATGGGACATTTGTGGTATCAGGGGATGTTACAAAGTACTTTATGAGCTAATCGGTGAAGGAATCGCAACCAGACGCTTGTAACGGTGCGTATACGTTATGAAGTTATTGGTTTGGGGCTCCTGTATAATACCTGTACCCATCGAAGAGTATGATGTACTCGTACAATGTATCGTTCAGATGAATTGCCAACATGAGATTGAAAGCATTTTGAAGAGGTGCTCGAGAATTTCATTCACAGAGCTCCTTGAGTTTGGTTTATGTGCTTAGAAGGGGAAATTCTTGATGTCGCGACCACAGTAAGAACGTAATTTCTTCCTAGAGGCTTATTTAAGACAACAGACGTCGGAAATTGCTGTAAGGACAAACTTTCCTCTCTTCCTTTCGATTGCGTGAAGGAAAATGCCTTTGTTCTCTATTGGGTTAGGTTACGTGAACAGGACTTCATGCCTAAAGAAAGAATTACACCTAATGACCATGAAGGATTACCAAAACCATCCCGATTTGAATGTAGATTCCGTGAGGCAAGGAATCTTTGTCAGTTCGTTGATCTTAAGAAAGAACTCTGCTTTCGATTGAGTGGGTTTTCATTCTTGAACAGCTGGGTTTTGGCAAATCTACGGATTCTGCTCCTTTTTTGTCTTTAGAACTTCTACAGAAATTGTTCGTCTAAATATCTAATCGCTTAGCCATTCTACGAACAGTGCTGGTACCAGTGGCAACACATGTTAGAATGCGTATGCTTTCCTTGTTGCTTTTTTGAGGGGATTGTTTCTATTGAGATCGTATTTAGGCCACAAGCAATGGGATATGGAGCATCAACAGAGGCGTTCCCACAATTCACTTCTTCATAAGGTAATGGTAGGATTAACGACAAAGTCAGCTTATTCAGTCTTCGAGCCTCTCATTTCAATTAATTCCAATTAATGTGGGAAATCGCAGAGCAGAGACCGAGAAGATGACAACCTTGTAGCACGTAAGGCTTTTTAGTTCCTTTATGCAGCGTTTGACGGGCCTGGAGTTGATGACACGGATTTTCAATGCTGCAGGCCACTTGACTGTGGTTTCTAGACCCATCTGTTGCATGGCTTTCTAAATGGCAAGAATTTTTTATTGAATGACTCTGAAATAATTGGTGAGGCGAGGGGTGCATTTTATTCTCAGTCAGTCCACATAGAAGACTCCTCTTCTTTCTAGGGCACATCAGTGAGGATGTGACAGCCAGTGATGAAATCCGGTTTCCTCAACCCTGACTGTCTGGTATAAAGATCGTGAATTTTCAGTCGAAGTCATATTCGTATTTTCAATAGTCGGTGTAAGCTCAAAGGTCCTTGTGGCTAAAAGCTTCAAGATGACTTGAATGTTCAAAATTTTCCAAATGCCAGTTATGACATTCTCACAATCTGATACCTGATCTGACAGCAGAGATCTTTGCAAGGTTTGAAGTGGACGCACTGGTAGAGTAGATTTGAGTGACCTGGTTATGCTTGGTCACACTAGCCATTGTCATTTCATTAGACTGGTTAGGTAGGACTTTAGCGATGTGCTGGGCTTTACGACAAATTCATGGTTTGACGATAAGTGCAGACAGTAACTAGGCATATTAGGCAACATTGCACTGAAAAACGAGGGCTGTTCGTAAGCTCTACGAACAGAAGAGGAATGAAGAAAACCGGTTTCTCAAATGGAAAACGAGAGAGCACGCGAAGCCCGCAGTCGGCTAGGTGGAGAGGTGTTACAGCAGGAAGGAGGTCAGAAGATTTTGCAGGAGGGTAAAACAGATATCCGAACCAAAACCAGTAGGGACAAAAACGGACAACTGGTAGTTGAGTCGCAGTCAAGTTAACCAATACCGCCATCAGGCAGAACAAGAATTTTGTCTTCCCAACTTAGACGAGGTCTGGATAGTGCTACCTAGCCTGAAGCCGAATAAAGGTGCTAGAAGAGACGGACTGGTCGGACAAAAGCATGCCCGATGTGTGCAATCTCACGTGATTGGGTGATCTCAGCGAACCTTCAATGAGGCATTCATTTGCATTGAAGCAGAAGCGGCAGATTTGAGTCTAGCGATGAACGAAGGCAAAACAAAGTACGTGCTGCCATTACGGAAGGAGGCACAACATCTACCTCTTAGACAGAGCTTCACAATTGGCAGCACAAACTTTGAGGTGGAAAGGGTTTCGTCTACCTTGACTCTGGAGTAGACACGGACAATAGCACCAGTACCGAGATCAGAATTACGCTCTTTGCTTCTTTGGGCTTGAGTAACAGATCCATTTCTCGATCCACCAATCTGACCTTGTACAACACTTTGGTTATCCCCGTCCCCTTTGGTGCAGAATCATGGACTCTATTGAACGCGGCTGAAAATGACTTTAGTGAAAGCTTCTGCATGCGAAGTTTGGTCCAGTTTGCGTTGGCGGCGTCTAATGGAGAAGATTCAGCCGTGAAATGTGTTAATGAACAGCGTCGTGGACAGAGTTAATCGTCTTCGGATCCTACGTATAGGATAGTTACGTCATGTAGAGCGATTGGACACCAGACAGTTCCGACCCAAAGTGTCTGCGATTCCAAATCAATTAAGCATTGTACTACAAGACGTCCTTGAATGAAATGTCGAACATAAGTGAAGAAGGATCACAAAAACTTTGATGTTGACATCTGTATTCGCATCGCAACTGGCTGAGAGCGCTCTTTAGAGCCCCACTTTAGCGCGAAGCAAAAAAGATGAGGAAAGTGGGATTTGTTGAAGTTGATTTGCTACCATCATGACACCCGTACTGTCAAGTATGATGAGTCGTTGTTTTCTGTAGCTCAAAAGGAGTCATTTTAAATTGGAAAAGGGGGTTGTTCGACTAGCAGTGTCTTTGGTCCTGCCTCTGATATCACACACTTTAATACCAGCCAAATTACCAAAATCTGGTTTCCCTTTTTTTGTTTTTTTTTGTGACCTGCACTATCTCTTCCTATATTCCCATCGCACGGTTACCATTAACCCTATACATCCTTTCCAAGTAAACTTTTTCAACGCGAGTGGACAGGTCCAAATGAAAAGCAGTGTTGTTGTTGCAGAAGCGGAATTAATTTTATTCCGAACAAGGTGATCCTCAAGTACACCATCATCAATACAAATGCGCCAAGGTTCCAACTATGTGAGCCTCTCTTGCCCCTCTCCACGTCACCCACAACAACACTGCAGGTCATAATTCCTTTTATACCACCCCCATCTACGCACATGATGAATCCACAGGCCAATCAAACTCATCAGAACCATGCCCCAGCGGATTTATAAGGTAAGCCATAATTCGCGTTTCTCTCAGCTCCCAAGCCCCGAATATGGGGGGAGATGAAATTTTAATAAAACCAGACAACCCAGCGGGGCGCCTCAGGGGCACAACAGTGTCATTCGGCATCTAATCCCGGAAAATGATCCCCAGATGCTAGTCAGCATACCAACGGCCACATTGCCCCTCTCCATCACTTCAACACACACACACACACAGTGCAACAATCGTCCACCACGCGAGCCAAGTGCCGATGATCTGGGAACGTTTTCAGTATTTGGTTAATTGAATGCCTCTCCAGAAATTTAATATACCCGTGATTGATTGCATCAATTCCAGTGTAATAATGCCCGCCACTTGTTCATTCCACTCGCATCATCAACTCCCCGCATGAAGGCACGACAACTAAGCCAGGGCCCGGCGGCGGCCATTTGAATAATTCCCACCCCAGAGCAGACCAGAAATGAAAAATTCAAATATTTATCCTGACATGAATATATTAGGAGCCTAGCGAATACACAATCCGTCCGTCATCCCTGATCACCGCCACCGTCACTGCCGGTGCTCTGAACGGCTCCAGTGCTTTAGTAATGTCGGAAGAGCTTAATTTGATTTAATAAAACGAGGGACATGGTCGCCACCAGTGGGACGGGCGAGTCGCCAGGGTAGAGCCGCTTTCAAGATCTTCGGAATCTGGCAGGAAGTGCAGAACCCTTTTCACCGCCGAATAGAATGGTCTGCGCGAAACGTCTTTCACTTAATGGGGTCCCATTAAATAATTAAAATAAAAATTCGCAGAAAGGAATTGAAAGAGAGAAAAAGGACGGCAGTGACGTGAAGATGGCAAATGGAAAACTTTCATTCGCAGCCTTTGAGGGTCTTGAATGAAAAACGCGCCACTGAGTGGCCCAAAAGAACTCTCAGTAAGTAGCTCTAATTGAGGTTATTAAGCGACGAGATGTTGTTGCAGGAGTAACGCAGAATAGGGGATTTTGTTCCGGCAACACGAGGCTCCGGAAGTAAGCCGTCATTTAATCACTTTGTACAATACATAAATTTGATCGGGTTGGCTGTGTGGCGGTGGTCGGGGGTGGGGGAGAGTGTGAGGTTGGAGAAGGGCCTTGGGCTAATTAATTGGTAGTTTCCGTCGTCGCATGACACGCAAGAATCGGTGTGTTTCGGCAGCAATTTAATAGTGGTCGTGCTTTTTGTTGCCGGCTTTTATGGGATACTGACATGATATTCGAGTGTTATGCAATCCATGAACCAATTGGTGGATTTAAGCCAGATTGACCGTGTAAGAGTCGAAAAAAACAACACGGCAGCGGAAGCCAATGAAATCATTTTAAGGCATCAGCAGCATTTGCTGGAATATTTATCAGGCATCCTGTTATTGATGGTGGCCTACCGCTGCACAAAAATTGAGCGATGTTTACAAATTTGAGAAATAATCTGACATGCTAGAAGTCATAGCTGATTGGCTTGAAATTCAAAAAATATTCTACACAATCAGGGGCTTGAGAGCAAGCTCATTGGCATTAAATGCTGGGAATTGTAAGGGGGACGAAACATAGAGGGGAAGAGAGCATTCTATATTCGTGTGGGTGCGGCTGAAGAACGAGCGCCTTAACTTAAGTGAGCACCCAAAAGTGATCTTAAGGGTGAACTGATGAGCATCACGTCGAAAGGCTGTTTTGCAGGACAATTCTTAAGGTACTGGAATGAAGCTTTGAACTACATTTTAGCATCCTTTGCTAAAATTACGATAAAAGAGGGACAAGGACGAGATATTTCGTCTCTGTTCTAAAGAGTCGAGAGACATACCAATATTTTTGCCTGCAGTGAGTTTTATCGCTTGCTTCTAGATTCTATCCGGATAGAAAAAAACGAAGTCTTTGGTGCTCCAGCCTAGATAGGAGAGTTCTACTTAAGCTTGGGTTGTATTATATTGTTGTCAAATATGAGGGCGTCAAATACTTTCTTCTTCTTCTTTTTCTTCTTCATCGTCTTCTTCTTATAGTGACGCTACAGTTCTGAGTGGACCTGGGCTTCAACCCATATGCCTCTTCAGCCAGCACGATATCTCGCCAGCTGCCTCCAGCTGCCTCCAGCTGCGCACTCAAAGTTGATTGAGGTCCTTCCTCACTTGTCTGCGCCACTTTGGCCTAGGCCGTTCACTGTTGCGTTGTCCCAATGGCTCATATTCGAAGACTTTTCGGACCGGAGCAGTGTTGTCCATACGCTCTACATGACCTAGGCATCTTAAGCCTTGTATCCGACGATGCCTGACCAGGCGCATGTCGCTGTACAGCCCATAGAGTTCGTCGTTAAAATATTAGCCTTTAGTAAAGTCAAGGTTTCCACGCCGTAAAGTAGGACTGGGAGGATCAAGATATAAAGCAAGCTTAGTCTTTCGAAAGAGGGCCTTATTACTCAATTGCCTCTTGAGCCCAAAGAAGCAGCGATTGGCAAGAGTGATTCTGCGTTTGGTTTCGGTACTGGTGTTGTTGTTTACCGCGGAGCCTAAGTAGACGAAGTCCTCGTCGATGTGGAGCGTCCTTCCTTGATGACAGCATTTACTTCATTTTGCCCTCATCAACCACCAGACCCATTTTAGCTAGTTCCGCTACATTGCCAGCAAACGCCTCATTGAAGGCTCGCTGTGTGTCTGCATCAATCTGTTTGTACCCCGCAACTGAAGATGTCCTCGTCTAAAGTGGTACACATCAGTGAAGAAGGGCCAAAACCAACTACGCGATCTCAACTGGAGGGCAACTGGCATAAGATCGTGTCGATTTGGGAGGCAAGTTGATTGAGGCATATGGACTTACATCTTACGTTCCACGGTGTGCCGGACGTTAATGCAAATCGCCTTCAGTACAGTTTGTAGCAAGTCGTGAAATATCTTCAACGCGATCTGAAGATTTGAACGAGACGAATGAGCCTCGTGCTGATTTTCCTGAACTACCTCTAGAATGCACCTTCCCTTGTTTCATCTGTGCACACTCCCCTCTTTTTCTCTTGAATTAGATGTGATTTAGGGAGAAGGTTTCCTAGACGTTCCTTTGATGTCTTCTCAGGATAAGGATCGAATGTTTTTACTATTCTTTTTTGGATCTCCTTAGGAGGGCCAGTTCTGCATTTTTAGTTCTGGCTTTTGAAATTTAAGTTTTCCAACAAGAAGCCAGAACTTTAGCCCTCACTTTTGAGCATGATGTGAGCAGCATGTTCCACTGATCCCCTTATTAATCTTTTCCGGGTAACATTACAGTCTGCAGTGGACAATTACAGTCTGCAGTGGACAAGCAACATACATCTCCAGCCAGCATTGTCTCTCGCCAGCTTTCTCTTATTTCGCACATTAGGTTGACTAAAGTCCTCTTCCCGTTTTGTGCGCAATTTGAGACTCGCACGCTTTCTGTCCTAATGTCCTAATGCCTTGATTTACAATCACATCCAATCAGATTCAGTGATGGACCAAAAGAACATTTGATGCTATGGCGGCTACCAGACCCTTTCCTCGCCATCAGTGCTGAGGTAAATGTATTATGCTGACTGCTCTAATATAGATTGCTTACATTTCTGATCAGACAGGATGTTTATGGTGACTTTCCTGACTTAGTGGGCCTTGCATTGCAACCAAAATCTTTCACCCAAAGAGGGGCTTTGGTCGCCAACAGGCTGAAGTGATTGTCGTAAAAACATGCACTTAGTTTGAACTTGAGTAACTAAGGCGCCTTGTCTCACGTTACTTACGACTCTTAGGGAGATGGGCGCCGTGATAGAAGGCTGTAAAGGCAGACGCAGACGAAATGCCAAAACACATATCTGTCCCCATAGCTCGGAGTTAAAGCCTCTTTGGGGCAGCACCGGCAAAGCAGACTTAGCCTTCTGCTCTACATGATCTTTTAAGCGGTTTGTCGATAGACATCCAACAAACTACATGGCACTGTACAGCCTACAGAATTTGTCGCTGAATCTTCTCCTCCAGATGTCATTGAGACAAAAGTGCCACAATACCCAGAATTTCTATATCAAAAAAATTAATAAAAGTTTCTTCCAAATAGCCTAAGACAAAAATTATAAACGTGTTCAACTTCTTATTCCTGTAATAATTAAATGAGTGGGACTACAACCCACAATGGACCAGAACCTAGTTTCTTCAACAACTACTCGTGTCGTGTAGTCTCTCACGAGTAGAGAGGACCTCCAGTTTCTTGCCGACTCTGAACGGCGAGGTTTTCGAAGCCTTCAATAGACTATAAGTAACTTTTGAGAAGTTTCAGTAACTCGAAAGAGGTAGGGCCGTGAAAAAATGCGAGGTGTGCCGTTTGGGACTCGAACCTGGGAACTTCGGCATGTGGGTCGACGCAGTTATCCACTACTCAACGGGGGCTATTTGGTATTTCTATAGAGGGCTCTATACCTCAGTTACATTAAATTCCGAACTAAACTGCTGTTGGTCCCCTTTACTGTGAAGACTGTGTTTACTGTGTTCGAGAAGTCATCGCTGCACGTCGTTGCTTAATGACAGCCACTTTGTTTTAACCTCACTTACCCCCAGACGCATCACGTCAATCACATCCGTCGAAGCCAACAGCTGAGCGGACTCTTGGAAGATCGTGCCTCTGGTGTTGACTTGTCGTCAAAGACAGTCTTCGACATTTACTTAAACAAAGCCACGAGCGTTTTTCATCGTCATCCTTCACAATCTGCTGAGTTTAATAGGAATTTAAAACTTTGATATGTCACTGTGTAGCTATGCATTTTGTTATATGCGTGTAAGTGTACAGCACTGTTGAAAATAATAGCACCATCTTCGACTTTGCGACTATTATGCTTATTACTTTTTTCTATGTTCAGGCAGTTGCATTATATTTATTGCACAACATCTCCATTACATCAGTCATAAGAACCATAAACAAGAAAACAAAAAATGCATCTTGTCATTGAAAAAGGTGACGTTACCGGAAATGCTCCGAATTTAAATTGTGCAAAATAATAGCACCACGTTAATCTGACGTCTGACTGTTTTCGAAGTGTACACTAGTGTTTCGAATTTTTTTGGCCTTAAACTACACATATACAATATGTGTATATTGTAGTTACTAAAAGATACTATTTCAAAAGTGCAGCGTTGTTCGCAAAGTAAAATGGATGGTCGTGTGCATTGTACTCCCGAGAAACGTGTCTTAATAAAATAAATTGCTTTCTGAGGTTACCCAAATTTATAAGTAAAATTGTTGGGTGTTAAAATAAAATGATCGCAAGGGCCAAAAAATATGTTCAAAAGGAACAATAAAGAGGAAGAAAACCGAAACTAACCCCCGCCGAAAACGACAAATAGTAAGATTGGTCAAACGCTAGGAAAAAAAAGAGGAGTTAAATTTACCCGTAGCGGCATCAGCAATAAGAAGAACACTGGTAAAGAAGAATTTACCTGCCAGAAGTCAAAGAAAAGTACCACGAACGAACCAAATTTGCGAAAGAACACCTGAACTGGGAAACTTCAAAAGGGCGCAATATATCATGGACGGACGAATGCAAAATCGTTTTATTTGGTACTCCTGTGACCAGGACATTTGTTCGCAGGCGAAAAAACTAAGAGTTTCAACCGGAATGTCCTATGAAGACTGTAAAGCGGAGCAAAAATAAATTTTATTTCCTATTATGGTATATTTTATATCCAATATTTTAGATAAAACCGATGATAACCGCGGAGTTTACGTCAGCGTAGTGAGAGAAACCATGCTACCTTACGCAGAGTGGAATATGCCGCTTAAATGGATTCTACAGCAAGACAATGACAATGAGCCAACGAATTTTTGCAAAGCAATGGAGTTCAAGTTGACCTGAAACCCATTGAAAACCTTTGGACAAATGTAAAGAAGTAAAAGCCAAAAATACAAGGCAGCTATAGAATGTTGTGCAGGTTGCTTGGAAGAATATCCTTGTTCAGCGATGTCAGGCTTTAATCGACTCCATGCCACGACGTTGTGATACTGTACTTAAAAATAAAGGTTGTACGACCAAGTACTAACCCAAAAACAAAAATAAAAACAACAACCTTCACTATTCCAAAAAACAAAAATAAAAACAACAACCTTCACTATTCCGTTGACTTTTACTTCATATTTATGGGCTTCTGCACTTTGTGCTATTATTTTGCACAGTGCTGTATATCGAAATCAATTTAATTTAATTTAATCAATCATCAGTATGCAATTCTTGTAATTGTTTCCACGTAATGTGTATAAAAGGGAAACAGATGCGTCAACAATTGAATGAATTGGCTCCATGGTTTTTGAGTGTCACTACAGTCCACAATGCAAGAGGGTCTCCACATCTGCAGTCAAACTCTTCTTTTATTCAAATAGTTTTATTCCTAGTACATTTTAGAATCATGACAGACACAATCATTTGCGGCTTACAGTGCTCCTCAATTACGCTCCTCCATGTTGAAATATGATTACAATCATTCCATTCCCAGGTAACCCTTCTATTGGTTTGAGCGAGTGCACAGACTTTCCCGATACTTTTAAACCGCTATTTCGCAAATAAACTCTATTACCGCAGACCTTAAGCCCAAGTCAAACCAATTCACATTAATTAGATATTGCAAACAAAAAGCTGGAGAGCACAAAAAGGGAATACAAAACGCAAATAACGGAATAAATTCCTAAACTAAACACCACTACATTTAGGACTAAGCAAGCAAAACTGCATCCGGCCAAGTGACACTCTTCTCTCCGCTCTCCACACCAGGCGGGATGACGCTGAATGAGGTATTCAAAGCCAATGTCCTTGTCAAAGCAAACAGAAAATAGAAAGGTAAACAGCTAAACAAAGCACCTCCGGCTTAACTTGCCCGTCACGCTCGATACCAACAGAGCTGCATCGATTCACACGAAAATATGTACACTCCCCACAGTAAATCCAATACAATCTGTTGTTGTGGGGTAGCTGGGCAAACAAAATTTGCCCGGGCAATAATTTGCAGGATTTGGAGCGTGAACAACAGAAACTTGTTTCGCACCAACTTCGCCTGTGCCCGGGAATCACTGCTCCGCTCAAATATTTACAAAGCGAATTTCCAAACCCCGACCGGGAGAGCTGAATCAGTCCTAGCCGGACTGCAAGTCGGCCAAGTGCCGGCTGGCCCATCATAACCACCGCCGCCGATAAGTCGTATTCAATTGATGACTCCACTTGATAGTTCAGAATCTGTTGTTTGACCCATTCGTCGGGGCGAGTCATCAATTAGGCCTAAGCGGGACCGGAGTAATTGGGACATTTGGCGCATTTAGGAGCGGGCGTATCGAACCGGGCCGGGCTAATTTATTTCTAACGTGATTGCACGCGATTATACTTTAAATGGGGAATTGTGATATATTACCACATAAGTGCTGCTCTTTGCGACTGTTTGGATATGGCCGGCGATTATGGGTTACTTCCGTGTTTGAGATTAATTACAAACGCACTTACGGACACGAGCATATAAGGACACGTAATGTATGAATGCCTGTGACTTGTGGAATGAGGTGTGAAACTGAACCCCATTAGGAGAAATTCACGGTCTTCTATTATTTATTCAATTACCATTAGCGGTTGCTTCCGAGGCTAAGTGATATGGGGGAATGGCATTCGACGTGAAAGCGTGGGGTCGGTCAGTCATTAACCCTCATCCGCTATTGTGTCTCTACATACATCAGCCGTATGCTTAACTTAAGCTAGCACTGTGAAAAAAAACACGTTTTATTCATTTTGTGTGGGTTAGACAGCTGTGAACTTAATCACATGCCACTTTTCGAATCCATCCTCCATAGATCTATGTGCTTCGGCTTAAAGGATTGAAAAACACAAAAAGAATGTCAGCTGATTTGGTATGAGTCTACTTCTTGCTTAAGTCTACCAAATAGTGCTAAAAGGCCGCCACTGAATAACGCAAAAGACCTTTAGAGGTACACCTTCAGGGGGGTGCACTTTCTTCCTTAATTCGAATTTTGGTGGCTCACAAAACTCTAACAGCATTTAAATGCACTGGGTACGAATCTACGGCATATGCCGATGACTTCACGGTCGACTTTTTGTTCTCTTTATCACTCCACTTGAGAGCAAAGGGCTTCCGCCTGTGTAATCTTCAGAGCCGTCGGCTTATGCTGTTCCAATTGAGACTTGAACTTAGTCCTAGTATCGATCGCCTCCGGTGCTCTTGAGGTGTTTTGCGGGTTTCACTCTAAAGCCTCTCTGGTAGTGCTGTCGATGGTATTACTGATCCATTTCCATTTGCGTCACTTAATTTGTTCTCTCTTGTCATTTCCAACAGATCCACGTTCAAGACGACGTTTGACTAGAATATGGTACGGAGACATTTGTTGCTGATGTTTTTGGAAATCAACCAGGCTTCGCAAGCCACACATCAGTTCTGACTTCAAACTTCGTTCTTTTGGAAATCTGAGAACTATTCAATATAGGTCATAATTGCTGTTCTTGCTTTTTGACATCTGTTATCGACATTCGTTTCTGCGTCGCCGTCTTTTGTTGTTACAAAGGGTGACCCAACATAAAGCATGATGTTAATTATGAGAGGGTACACAACCACGGAGATCTACACAACTGAGCAGGGCTCTAAAATTGCTTAAATCTTTTACGAAAATAGGACGCTTGTGCTGCAAGTGACAGTGGATTGGTCATACCCTTCGAAAAAGTGAAAATTCTGGAAGATGTGCGATGCAGTGGAACTCGCTAACCCAGAAGAGGGGGTCGACCGAGATGTACATGATGCAGAACGGACAACTGGGGAAGAGTTGAAGAGAGCTGAAATTCATTGCAGGTATCCGCACACGATGGCGCGTAGGAGTTCTAGAGGCCATAGGCCCCCCAAGGGTATAGAGAAACTGTGAACTAAGAAGAACGAAAAAGACGTTCAAATGCAATTTTTTTGATTTTTCTGGTTAGCGTCCATATGTGTTTACAATCGATAGAACTGTGCATAAATTTCAGCACAGCGGGTCTGTAGAAAATACGAAATCAACTTTGCATGTTCGCCCAATTCGTTGTGCGGAAAACTTTGCTGTTGTTTGCTATAGTGTGGCGGAAGAGCCATCAACCTCGATTAGTAGTTGTGGCCAACAATTGAAAATCTCAAAATCATCACTGGTGCGAATTTTAAATAGAGGTTTGAATTTACACATTTACAAGGTTCAATTTACTCAAAAGCTGAAGCCTACTGACCATTTCAAGCGTTGCCGCCAATTTCCGGAATGGTCGGTTGAACAGACAGAACAGAGCAGAAGTGAATAGTGACTCAATGGACTTGTTAACAAGCAGAATTGCCGCATTTGGAGAAATGAGAATCCACGAGTGATAGTCAATGCATCCACAAAGAGGAACTGGCTTGTGCGATTTATGGGCTGGCGGCGTCATCGGGCCGTACTTCTTCTAAAATGAGGGCGAGCCAAACAGTTACCGTGAATGGTGTTCGCTATCGCGAAATGATATCGAATTTCTTGTGGCCATGAACGATATGCGCTTCCAAGAGGATGGTTCCACTTGCCACAAAACCAACAAAACAATGATTCTTTCTTCTTCTTTTTCTTCCTGTGGCGCTACAGTCTGGAGTGGACCTGGGCCTCAACTAACATGCCTCTTCAGCCAGCTGCCTCCAATTGCGCACTCCAAGTTGGTTGAGGTCCTTTTCCACTTGTGTGCGCCACTTTAGCCTAGGCCGTCTTCTGTTGCGTCGGAGCAGTGTTGTCCCTACGCTCTTCACGGCCTAGCCACCTTAAGCGTAAACAATGACTCTTTAGCGCGAGAAATGCAATATCCGTGTAATCATACGGCGCGGCATGGCTTTGTTAATTTGCTGTCACAATCATGTGACAGAAAAGTTTTGCGTGCGATTTCTGGTTCTGTTTGCGTTTATGGCGTCTGGAGGAGAAGATTCAACGACTACCTTTATAAGCTCTACGGCGGAAGAGGAATGTTGGTTGAGGCCAAGGTCCACTCTGGACTGTAGCGCCAGTAAAAGAAGAACAACATCATGTGGTTAGACAAAGTTGGGCTGTTTTATTTTGGAATAAGAAGTTGCGCCAATAAGACAAGCATAATGCAAGAACTAAGAATGAGATAATTCGGGATGTTAACGACGTTTCACCTCAATTGTGTCTCAGAGTCAATGAAAGTATGGACCATCGGATAGAAGTATGCCATCAAAGCCGTGGCTAGCCGGTATTTCATTTCACACATAATTGTCATAGACCCTTCTGTTATAGTAAAGAAAAAAAGAAGAGCAGTTTTCTGAAAAGTTTTTGTTTTATTTACAATTGTCATCCTGTGTTTTTGTTGCAGTATCCCTTTCTACCTAGATAGCAGACACAACGTACATATTCCACGTTCCGTTCGATAAGGCGGCTACAGAGGAACTGTTACAGGTGTTGATTCGTATGGCCTTAATCATCACATCGTGTTTATCTTACGAGGTGTACTTATATACCTGGGATGTCGCTGAGTTGGTCCTTGAGCCATCGTGTCAGCCTCCACGACTCAGTGCTCAGACTGTGTAGTGGAGTCGTTACCTACCACTTATTTGTTGGCTTCATGACTGCATAGCGTGCGGAGGGATAACATTGCATTTCTACAAAACTCGTCTGATTGTGTAAGATGACAATGGAGAATGATCAGGATCGGTACAGAACTCGCTGAGACTTCTCATGTTCAGACAATAGACAGACAAAAGGACGAAGCTCTGACATTTTGTTTGAAACGATCGATCTAGGGGTACGATCACCCTTTCATCTGTTAGCTTGCGCGGACGACATTTAAGCATTTAAATTTGAGATAATTGACGGGGGAATTGCCGAAATTTGTTTACAATCAAAAAATGCAGTATTGGGTATTCACAGCCTGCGACGCTGTTCTTGCCTACTCAGAAAGAATCGTAAGGCGTCACCTTTCAGACAAGCTATAGCACTAGCAGATGCAATTAAAGTATTGAACTTCAGAGCCATCTACGGACTTTGGGATACTTCGGTTAAATCCTTTTCGAACACAGAATTTATACTATCATCAGAGCTCACGACATCGACATCTCTTACAAAGTGTCAGCATGGGCAGCAGGAAATAAGAGAGCACCACCAACCTTGTCTACTATGCCCCCACAATGAACCAGGCACAGCAACGCCAGCAACGAAATTATCCGCTGAATCACTCTTGTCAATCAATTCTAAACCCATTGAGTAATAGTGTCCTCTTCCGAAAGGTCAGGGCCATTTCCCCATTCCCTGTACAGCACGGTGGCGTGGACTTGTTCGTGTTGACGTCATCTGAATGAGGAAATTCAACAACAAACAAATAGAGCTGTGCGGCGGCATGTGTCTAGTCAAGCGTCAATTTATACAGCGCTGAAGATGGCTCGGCTGTGTAGAGCTGATGATAAACACTGTGAGTCACCGTCCCGAATTAGTAGTACCCACACTAGTGCAGAATGACCACCTCACCCAACTGGGTATGAGCAATTTGAGGAAGTTGGGAAAATATCGCGCCGGTTGAGAAGATTTTTTCGGACAAAGGTCCACGCCAAAAAGAAGAAGAGGAACCAGGGTTTTGAGTTCGTACTGCTCTGTATGTTGACAAAGAAAACATATCTCTCTCTTTTCCACTTCGACAGCGCTAATGAACCTTCAGCCTGACGCCATGCTTTTCACCTTTCCTTTCCCCCTTATGAAGTCGCCAAGTGTACAATTCATTCTACAACTGCAGTCATTGCATGCAACCTTTGAATGCCTATTGCATCCGTCTACATCGCCCCCCCCCCCCCCCCCCCCCCTGGCTCCACGTGAGTGATGACTATCGAAAGCATATTCATTCGCATTTGAATCCGCTTCCCCGGTGGACACAAAATTTACTAATTATGATTGAGTCGCAGTAAATCCCTAAACGAATCCCGACCAGGGCTACGTCGGATTATTTAATGAGTTTTCCAATCTCACGATCTGTACCCCTCTCGGGAACATGCAGCACACCTGACCCATCTTCATTTCAATGGGGGCGGCGGCGGTGAAACAAAACCGTCGGCACAGTTGTGCTGACGTTTTGAATCCAATAATCTCTTGGGCGCAGTATTTTGATCCGATCAGGACAGCTGGCCAATTCGGCAGGGGAAGTGCATTCCATATTCAAAATCATCTGCGGTCTGTGTTGGTGCACCTCGGTGCAAAGGGCCAGATAACGCCGAGGCGGGACTATAAGCCTCGTTAAATATTAACACCCCATCTGCGGTGGAGCACAGCCAGAGGGACGGCCACGCCACCAAGCGCTCTAATCCGTTGCCCACAGCACCGCCGGAGGAGTGGAGCGAGACCCATTAGCGTCCTGCCATAAATTACCATATTTTATCATGTGTTAGCATGAAAATTTCATAGACCGTGATAATGGAAAAAGTTTTCGAGTGTGTGCGCCCGATGCTGTGTGTGACGCTGTTTGGGTCTCCTTTTGGTGTACCTTTCTTGTTGAACTTTGGCCTTTTTTTTTGTTTTGGTTTGTCTGCCCGCACTTTGTTTTCTCGTCCTTAATCAGTTTTACTTGTTGGCTCTCTGAGACAAGGACGTACATGAGGATGTACCTTTTTGCCAGAGTAACAGGGGCTTCGGGAGGCGGTCCAATTGGGCAGGTGATCGTTCGGGGATTGCCTTGCCGTAAGTTTGCATTGCCTGCCCCCACTTGCTGTAGGTGGAGAGGAGGTGTGGATATGATGAATGGTGGAAGGGGAGAGAATTTAAAAGATTAAGGGTGATTTATTATTGTGTGGTAATTTGTTGGTGGGATGTGGATGGCTCTAGCTTTTGGCTTTGCATTTACAATTTTCCTTGGGTCCCTGTATAATTTTGTTGTTTGTCGGACGGCGGGCATGAGGGCTGGGCTACCTGAGGCGATGTTGCGAATAAATTAAGTTTGAGGGATGAGATTTTCTGTAAATCTTTTTGTTGTTCGCTTCAGATTCACTTTTTTTTTTGTTAACATCAGACGACGGGGTTTTGTTGGATATTGTGTGGGTGGATTTAGGCTTGTGTTCCTAGGGTTGTTCGTATCGGAGGTCAGACGATGGGCTCACGTCAGAATCGGACTGGTTTGGGGAATGCTGGGGAAGGGAAATCCATTTTTCACTCTCCCCATATCCACTTGGGCTAATGTTCACTCAAATGAAACAATGAATTCCTTGGGGACTTTGATGAAAAGATTAGAGATCGATTGCCTTGTTCTACAATGGGTCATTGGGTAAAATTAATTTTAAAGGAATGAAAAGAAATATTTGGAATGGTCCTTCGAGCCGGACTGACCAAGATATGTATGTTACCAATAGAAGACAGCGTGTCATGAAGATTATGCTGTCTTCAATAGTCAGTGTAAATGAAACAAAAGCAAGAATCAGTAACAAAATCTACAATCCTCAGGATCAACAGGATGGAACCTTGGTTTAAGCTGATTTATAAAAACCAAGTAAATGTACATGTGATGAATGCCCAGCTCAATGCATTCAATTACATGCGAGAGATTGAGACGAAGTACAACAAACTGCTGAACGCATATCTCAAACGTAGACATTTCTTTGAATTCTTACCACAGAAGAGAGTGGAGAAACTTGGCCTAGAGATGAAGGTATTGCCCGATCCATTGGATGAACTAGAGATGACTACAACAACAGCGGAGATTTTGATCACAAGATGCTTCACAATCAGTGATGCTAATGAATATGATTCAATCAAAACCAACACGGTGCCAGAGAAGGTGAATGAGCAGACATTTCAAGAGGTGCAGATAGTCGACTATAAACTACAGAGGTATTTCGAACTACCACTGGAAGATATAAACAAGGCACCAACAATGAATGGAACAACATTCATACTCCCGCCATCAATATTACACAGTATTGAGCAAAGTGAGGATTGTATTGTCCAGCAGATGTATAGGAAACTGTTGTCCAAGCGATGCGCAAGTAAGATGTGCTGAAACCAACACACACCGTATGGAAAGAACCGTGGACTCATAATACTTGAATGTTCATCAGAGAGCCAGAGGAGAGGCTCAACGCGAGAAGAAGTAATTTTAAACGACACTGGCATCATTCATTTGGCCCCAGATTGTGTCTTTCAATTGAAATTTGTACGATTAGAGGCGAAACTGTTCAAAGACATAAGAGTAGTGATACACTTTACTTAATCAATCGCTACTATTGACACGTCGGTATCAACTCACACTTACTTACTTAAGGTGGCGCTACAGTCCGGGGTGGACCTGGGCCTTAATCAGCAAGCGTCCTCAGCTACCTCAATCTTTAGCTAACTGCCTTCCATTTTGAGGTCCCTTTCCAATTGCATGCGCCACCTGAGTCACGGTCTTCCTCTACTGCGCCGTCCCTCGGGGATGGATTCAAAGACTTTTTGGGGCCGGAGCATTGGTTTCCATCCGCTGGCTAAGTCGATATCGCTAAACAGACTCTAGAGTTCGTCATTATACCTCATTCTCCACTCACCATCTATGCAGACGGGACCAAAAATCACACGAAGAATTTTCCTCTCAAAGCAACCAAGAGCAGCTTCTTCCACTTTTCACAAAGTCCCCGCCTCTGCGCCATATAGCAGGACTGGGACGATTAAGGTCTTGTAGAGCGTCACCTTGGTTGTTCGACAGAGGGCTTTGTTTACCAATTGCTTTCTTAGCCCAAAGAAGCAGCGTTTGGCAAGAGTTTTTCTTCGTTTGATTTCAGCGCTGATGTCATTGTTTGAATTGACAGCGGTGCCTTGGGAGACAAAGTTATATCTGTCTGCTGTGACGTTCTGACCGAGACGTCGGTGTTGGGTGACACCATATACTTCGTCTTACCCTCGTTTATCGCTAAACCCATCTTCGCGGCCTCCGTTGCAATACCCACAAAGGCGCCATTGACATCACGCTGCGTTCTACTGGTAATGTCAATATCGTCGGCATATGAGAGTAGTTGGATGGACTTCTGAAAGATTGTTCCTCTGGTGTTGGCGTTCGAGTTTTGAACAATTCTTTTAAGAACGATGTTGAAAAAGTCGCATGACAGCGCGTCGCCTTTTCTGATTCCTTTTTTGATCAAAGGTCGCCGTTAGATCTTTACCGACCTTTATGGAGCAGCGTGCATTCTCCATCGTCATCCTACAAAAGCGGACTAGACATTGCTCTGTATAGCTCGTCTACATATATGCTATCGTACGCAGCCTTAAAATCGATGAACAGGTGGTTGGTATCGATTTGTTGCTCCTGGGTATTCTTCAAACTCTGCCGTAGTGTGAATATTTGGTCGATGGTGGATTTTTCTGGCCTAAACCCACACTGGTATGGACCGTTAAGGTTGTTGACGAATGGCTTTAGGCGTTCATACAGTACGGCAGATAAGATTTTATATGCGATACTTAGGAGACTGGTCTGTAGTTGGCGCAGTTCAAAGGATCTCCTTTTTTATGGATCGAGCAAACAATGCTGAGGTTCCATTCATCGGACATGTTTTCCTCCGACCATATTTTACAGATGAGTTGGTGCTTGCTCCTTACCAAATCATCACCTGCGGCTTTCAAGATTTCGACGGGTAGGCCGTCAGCTCCCGCAGCCTTGTTGGATTTTTGTTTAGATGTGGCAATCCTCACTTTATCCGTGTCGGGCGGACGGAATTGTTGATCTTCATCGTCCCTTTCATTGGGGTTGAATGGTTCTTTCTGCTTGACAGCGGGATTTGGTTCTTCGCTTCCATTGTACAGTCTGCAGAAATAGTTTCTCCACATCCTCAGCATCGACTGTGACTCTACTACAATGTTCCCTTGATCATCCTTACAGGCTTCGGTTCGAACTTTATAACCTTGACTGGTTAACTTTACCCTTTGCTAAAACTTCCGTTCCTCATTCCTGCAGTAATATCCCTCGATTCTGCTGATCGCGCGCTTCTCATGGTACTCCTTTTTTTGCCTGAGAAGCCCGCGTTCGTCTCTTCTCTTCTGCTCGTAGGTGAGAGAGGACATTAGCTCATGCTCCAGTTTATTTTACAAATGAAACCGTCATACCATTGTACAAGGACTTACATAATGGAGATGTCCATAATCAACCACCGGGCGGCAGTTGACGTGCTTGTCCCATTGCATGAGGAAATGTTGACGGAACATCTCGCATTTTTTCATAACACCACTCAAAGAGTATCAATTGTCTATGAACAAGCTTCTCAAAGTCTAGCCGTTCGGAGTCGACAAAAAACTGTAGGTCCCTTCTACTTTTGAGAGAACATTAGCACGCACAACACGAGTAGTTGTTGTAGAAGCTAGGCCCTGGGCCTTGTGAGCTGTCTTGACACTCAATTATTATTTATTCTTCAGGACACATGCCACAGTGTGAATTGAAAAAATTTTTCCTCCTTTTCTCGCCTTCCAGTTTTCTTGTAGGAAGGACATTGTTTCGTAAATTACTTGTTTTTTTCTTCGATTTGCTTCATTGGGTAATGCTTTACAGACAATAGTGGTGTTTCCCTATTTGTTTCCTTCTACCGAAAGCCCTGAACCATCTGAAAATATCGATTTTCTTGTAGCAGAAATATGAGGGTTTCGCGGGTCTACATCTGTACATCTGTACCTAAAAATCTAAAAAGAAAAAAATTACAAAATGATGAGTTTCGCAGCTTAAGCTGTTTTCAACATTCAGACACCGCTCCGCACCAAGCAGCTCAGAAAGACACACCCTGTCAATCAACAATCATGAGCCTATCTGCACCATCTACCGCATAATATGCGCTTTAATTTGCTGTCAAAAGAATCAGTGGAGCAGAAAAATCCTTTAGCTCCAACAGAGTGTACCCGCCGTCAATGAAGTCGGTTAACTGCTTACATATCCTAAATAAAAACATAATTTGCCACTTTGAGAGCACTCGATACAATAGAATATCCAGGCAATTAACTTCGTATTACAAACAGACTTCAATATTGTCGATGAAGGGCCCTCCAAAGTGGTTATGATCAAAGTTATGCCAACCCAATGAGACCCTTCACATAGATAGATACGTACCACGTTCACAAAACAAAACAACTCATAACCGAGTCCTAAAAGAACAATAATACCACTTCAGGGTGAACACAAATCTGGTGCTTCACCAACTTCATGCCATTCATCCATTTGGCCAATCGATGATGATGACGGAAAACAAACAGAAACTCCATTCAACAATGATCATCGCCATTTGCCTTCTCATCATGAATAAGTTCATGCGAATATGCCACCGCCACCGCCGCCGTGCGCGCAATGACGGAGCACATCCACACCATTCAGCTATGTCCTGGCGACTGCCAATTGCTCCCCCCATGATTCATATGATAAATAATTCTCTGATAGCGGCGATACCCATAAGCTGCCCTCCCCTCCATCCGTCAGTCATTAGATTAAATGACTCGCAATGGCAGGCGCCAAAGTATCCGTTTGTGACGCTCTTTCTCCCTTTATCTGCTCGTATCGAGAGACGAGATTGCGTACCTTCAATTTCTCGTTAATTAAAATTAATGATTGGAATCCTCGGTTAAGCGCACATACGCAATCACACACCAGTACGCAACAGTCGTTCATATTTTTGTGCTTCGGATGGGCGATGTATCCCTCCAACTGATGATGAAAAATAAGAAGTCATGTCATTAGTACCCACCCACCCCTCCACATACACACAAACTCCGGTGGAGGAATTCCAACGGAATATCACTTCCGCCACGAAATGGAGTGAAAATCTCTTTCTGCACACGCACAGAAATACGCAGCAATCGAGTTCAAAAACCACAGCGTGGGGGTATCCTTTAATTTGATCTGAAGTCGCAGCAATTTTTCAGACTTAGCTGTGGGCTTTCCTTGAGATATCCCACTCAAGAGGTTTTGCGGAATCTTTCTTCCGGAGCCGGAGCTGGTGGCAGATAAGATAAATTAAGGACACGTTCCCATCCATCAGATTTTAGTGGCGAATTCCCAACACTGCTGCGTTGGTGGTTTTGCGGTGGCAAAAATATCATGTCTCAAGGAGGGGATACACACGTTTTTTTGTGCAGGGTTCACTGAATTTTTGATTCCGGCGTCCCAAGCGACCCGTTCGCGGTGTTAAGATGCCAAAGTACTCCCACACATAGAAGGTTTCTTCTCATAACATAAAAAGTTGGAAATAAGGATTGTGTTTCTCAAGGACGAACATTTTGGTGGTTATCAAAAAAAAAATAATTTCATGAAATCATACCGCTGGAAATTTCTGTTAAAGGCGCACTTCTGCTGTCTACTATCTTGTCTTTAGAAATTGTAGATGTTGCAGCCTCAACTTCGTGGCGACTTTCCCTAGTCGTCTGGCAGTTTTTTTTTTTCAAAGCATCCTTTTTACTATTGGGTAGCAATCTCTCGCACACATGTAAAGTCTCAGGTCTTTTAGGAATAAGCCAGTTATGATTGACCCTTTGGAAGCCAACATTACTCAAGATATCAGCTTTCTTATTGAAGCTCAGTAACAACAAACTCCTCAACAAGACAGAAGTGTATACTTTTCGCACTTCCTTCGGAATTCAGCGACTGTGTTTTTATTTTCTGCGATTCGTGCGAAAGATGGTTTCGCCACCGAATTACAAATGTGAGGAAAGACTGTTCTCCAATGCAAGGTGTTATTCGGGATAGGAGTAGATTTTAGCCTCGAGCTGAACGTGTAAGAGCCTACACGTCTTTCAAATATCCTGAGAACTGATGAAATTATTTCAAAAATTACCCATTCCATCATTCATCCCCCTTAAGGTAGTGCCAAAACCTTTTGTAGTTTTTAAAACTTGTGACAAGGTTTTTCTTCCAATTTTTAAAACTGCAAAGTCCATTTGCGGAAATGAGTTCTTGTACACAGTATAAATAAACTGCGAGTTAAGCTCGTCCACAAAAGGTTTCGTTTTATTTTTTAGGGACAAGCTATCACACCATGTACTTGTAGTTAGCTGCAAACGCTAGGTCTTCGAATCTGTTTCAATATGCCCACTTAGATGCAGGTTTCAGCAACCATTTTTGTGACGGATACGATATTTACTATATCTACGTACAAAATGCCCTTTCACTTGCCCGTGCCTGTGTGTGCCAACTAAGTTTAGGGATGGAAAAGAAAAGATGCCACAGAGATTCGCATTGATTCATCCGCCTAAGCTAAAAGCAAGCCTATCCTTTATATCTGCGACATTTTAAATGTTTCCAAGGAATGCATATTTCCATGTTTACCATTTCTAAATGCTCTCATTAGACTTTTCGAAAGGGCGTGCTCACAGTTTCCAATGTTGTCGTCGTTGTTGTTTTACGGGTTATGGTCAGTTACGACTAAAATGTATGAATTTGGACTCAAATTTGAATTTATACTGAAGGTTTGCATCGAATGCAATATTTTGTGATTTTTTTTAAAGATTTTTAGGTACTTCGGTTTGGCATCACTGGAATGGATCGTGCTAGATCGATTTGATGTGGCGAATACGCATATTGGCGTTTCTGCGTGACTGGGTATATGCATCTGGAGGATCGTGGTCGTAGTGATATTGACACACGGATCTAAAAAGACAGGACAGGACTAAAACATAAACAATGAACACGCCCAAATTCGAAAATTGTGTGAAATAATTATTCATCCTACGAGACTTTAGTTTAGTTAGTAAGTGTGACTTTTTTTTAACATCATATAATTTCTTACAATACTAATTCGATTACGGCTTGGCTCACGGCCATCTACCAGATTGACAATTAATGCAATCTATATAAACTATATATGAATATAATGACTACCATTTAGTATGTTGATAACTGTATTTAAGTCCAGCACTGTGACTTCGAAGTATCTTACGCAGAATTCTTTCAAAATTGGACACCTTCCAATAAAATGGTATACGACCCTGAGCGAAACATTTTCTAATCTGTAGACTGTCCAACAGTCTTTGAATCTGAGTCATTGGGACAACGCAACAGAGTACGGCCTAGGCTAAGGTGGCGCACATATGTGGAGAAGGATCTCAACCAAATTGGAATGCGCAACTAGCGGCAGCTGGCTGGAGAGGCATGTTGGTTGAGGCCCAGATCCAGGAAGAAGAAGGTCCAACTTTGGATGGCTTTTGCCAACATTTTTGCCTGTATATCGGCAATAACGTGGCAAGTGCGGGCAATCGTTTTGGCCTCATTGGCATAGACAAGATCTTACATATCGCTAGTCTACGCCGATGAGTCTTACAGAATATAGTCAAGCGGCTTTCAATCGCGCGATCTTGGAGGCGAGTACACGGGTCCGTAACGTGAAGGCATGCAGTTACCAAATGTTTCCTTTGATTTTGAAACGAGCTGTGACGTCTGTTGCGGCTTTTTGTCGAGACCACAGCTTTTGCTCATCATGGTTGTTCAATTGATGGACAAAAAAGTATGTAATTGTGGTTCTATAGCGGTCATCATCGAGTGAAACGTTCTGTCCAGCAACGTTTTTAAGAAAGTCGGGACCAATTATTTCACCAACGCATAAATAGTCAGTTATTTTGAAGTGAACGGTGTCTCAAAATACATTTAAGGATCACCATCACTCCAAATATGGTTGATTTGTTTATTGGGCCATAAGTGAGCTTCATCACTTAACAAATTTGTCTGGTCAAAATTGGAATCAATGGCGATCTTGGATTAAGCCATTTTTTTAACAAGTTTAAAGCATTGCTCGGGCGTCAGTCTGAAAAACAATCACTCGACAAAATACCCGTCAGTTTATATAGTGTTGTCAACTTAAAGTTCTATTCCTTCCAAAAAAAAAAAAATTCCCTTATGTGCGAACTTTACTCGCACTGCATTGCCTGCCTGCTAAAGGGACCCTGCGTACTACTGCATAGGTGAACGGAATCAAGTCAAGGACCGAAATTTTAGGAGTATGGAGGTGAGGTACGGGTCCGTGAGTTATAGGGGACAAACTTGAGCTCAGAGAATATTGTTTATTCAGTGGTCTCCGATATGTAGTGGGTGAATAAGTCGGCTCACACGCCGAAGGTCCCGGGTTCGATTCTCGGACTGAACACCCAGAATTTTTCCTTCCAGTTTCTGAAAACACTCAAAGAGTACCAATTGCCTACGAATTCTGGTGCTGTGGGGCCCCTCTTCTCGTGAGAGAACAACAGCACGCACAACAGAAGTAGTTGCTGAGGAAACTAGGCCCTGGTCCCCTATGGACTGTAGTGTCACTCGATTAAAATAATATTTCACAGAACGAGTTCCTTCGCTTCAGACAAATGACTGTCCAAAATAGGGCTTAAGGATCAACTCAAAGGTAGTCGCAGCAAGGTCATGTTCCTTTCTATGAGTTTTATTGCTCGACTTTGAAATCAAAAGTCTTGGGAACACCAGCCCAGATAGGAAAGTTATAAGTTGAGGTTCCGGGAACCTAAGAGGGACCTAAATTTCTGCACCGATCCAACCTCTCTTCAGATATACAGCATTTATGGTCATCAACGCATTCTTTTTGAAATTACCAGCCATCAGCAAAAAGCCCGAGCATCAATTCAACAAATTCCCAAAGAGGCCTGGAACCAAACAACCCATAAATTCCATTATCACCTACCCAGCCTCCAGTGTGCAGCCAATTAAACCGAATCGCACCAATAGAGGCACAATCATATCGATTGACTAACGACTTGGTTACATATTGCCAACCACTTGCCACACCATTTTTGCCTTCCATGCAATTAACCTCGATTCTTATGCCACAACCCTAATTGAGAAGTCACAGCAGTGGTGGTGGCTCGCGCCCCGATTCCTTCGACGCGGCCAAAGTGCGAAAGATATCCCCTTGTGCGAAATCGAAAATAATTGAGTGTGCCAACCAATTGGGGTAATAATTCTCTTCCCAGCAGTCGCCGCACCGCCGACGCGCAACTCCTCCTCAGCGACATCTGCTCTCACATCTGCCCTCACTATTGCCGGCAACTGTATTAATGCTATCGACTTGGCGGGCGTAATTTGAAGCATGATTGCCCGATAAAAACGTTCTCATTTCATCAAGGCAGAAGGTTAGGCTAAATGGTCCATAACTCGTATCTGATTGAGTCGAGGACATAAATTGCATTTCAGGAATACACCGACGGTGGGTGCCATTTCCTCGAGCCTCCCTATGCAGCCAACTTTGTACGCCTGGTGGCTATTGACCCGACCATCGGTGTGAGCCACTATCCACCTTTGTGTTGAAGTATTTCGTCTAGACGGGGAGCGACAACAGCCATTTAATGGTTAAGCCTTTGACAGTTGTACTTTGAATTGCATACGCGTTCGAATGTGACATGGAGTGGCTACTAGAGTGTTCCCCCAACCGATGTGCACTTCGACTTGCCACCGGCAATGGATGGTAAAGTCGTGTAGACGGCGTTGGTGTTGTTGCTTATTCACAGGAGAAATGCTTTAAGGACCTTTTTTCAATTTCAAGCACCGCACATATAAGTGCTCTTTTCCTTGCACTCTGTAGGGTCACGGATTGTAAACGGAAATTGTCACATTTCTCCACTGAACTGCGGTAAAGTAGGAAGCTGAAGGAACTTCACTTAATTGTATTCAATCATCATTCATTTTCATTTCGCGAATTTGATTTTCATTGTGTAATCCTTTCCGTCCAGTTGCTGCAGCAGATGCTGCTGCCGGTAAGCTCCGATGCGGATACTGTTGCCAATCTGTGTAACGAAACTCACGCTCATCTGCGGAGACGTGCCAGGACAGCGCACGTCCATCTTCCGCTGAAAATGAAAATGAGGACACCAGCTTCTGCACTGCACATCGAAGAACTCCTTTAAGACGGCAGCGTTGGCGGTGTCCATTAAATATGCATAACCCGGGAGGAATTCATTTATATTCACCGTGATACATACACACCCGTTGTACATTCCGCTATAATGTATCATTTTCCTTCTGTCCGCCAGATTCCGCGAGCACTTACAAACTCGAACTTACTTAGGCAAATATTATTCCTGTGAAGGATACCAGCCACCAGCCGGAAGTACCCACCGGGTACAACGACTGCCGTGCGAAGGCCGGCGGGTGCTCTTGACGTAAGTGAAACTCCTCCGCATATTTTCATTTTATGCTAATTGCAAAGGATTCCTCGAACGAAGATCAAGCCAACGTCACTGTGAGTGTATATCATTGTTCGAAAAACGCAGAACCCTTTGCGCCCTGTGACTGGCATGTTATCAGCTCGACTCGAATGCCATTTAATTCTAACCACTTGACAGGAACGCACCCGTTACGAGTATCTATTCCTAATGTCTAAGCACACCTACAGACTACCCAGGGCAACCAACTGAGTCTTCATCGACCGTCCAGGCTAGTCCGCCGCGACGCGTCGGCCGTCTTCCCCTGGCTGCTGAGTTTTAATTTTCACTAGAGGATAACTTTTTGACAGTTGCGATAATAACAGTTATTATTAATAGCATCAACGTAATAAAAGGATACGTTCGCCTCCAGCGAACAGTCGGTTAACGGATGCCGGGTGTAAGGGGGTGAAATGGTGGTTGGGGTGGTTGCGAAATGTTGTCCTTTTCCTAATTCAGTAATTAAGTTTTGAATTTTAATCCCCCCCACCCCCTCCCTCACCAGTAGTGGAATTGGCAGCACAACTTTATTTCGCACACTATGTGGCAAGGACGAGCAATGGCACGGAAGATAACAGTAGACGTGGCAGGCAATAAACTCTGAGTGGCGGGAATGCGGCGGTAGCGGTGCGGTGGAGTGTTTTCGTTAATAAAACGTTAATTGGGCCATTAAAGCCGATAGGGCTAGAGTGTAGTGTACAATGCTTTGTGTACCGACTTCCCTTGACGGAACGAATTGACAAATCAATTTAGGAGATTTTTCGAATTTCATGTGACGTTGTCGGTTAGATCGCTTGGAATAATTGGTTTAAAATGAAAGTGTCCCTCACAGACGCCAAGGCAACAGGCCAAGTTTTCTGGTGTATGAGCGCCCGGGGAGATTCCGTTGAAATTTGTGATGGGAATTATTAACAGACAACTGTGTCGCTGTGAAAATGAATGTTTTCTACGAGAATAGACATTTGAAAATTGTTTCGGAAGTTTGCAGTTGTTCTGCCATGTTTTGAGAGTTGAAAACAGAAAGAGTGAAAATTTTAGATTCTGGTCCTAGTATGCGATGTCTGACTGTGTCAAATGGTCATATGTTTGTTTGAAAGGTAACGTGTCAGGCTACGTTTCTTGTGAAGGCAGATGTGTGACTTCTCTAAAAAAAGAAGATCGTTCATAACTCACAAGTCAACACCAGAAGCACAACCTTCCAAAAGCCCATTCAACTGATAACTTATACCGACAACAGTGACATGTCTGGAGGAACACAGCAACCCGTAAATGAAGCATTTGCTGGCATTGAAGGGGAAGCGGCTAAAATGGTTTGAGGGCAAAGCTGTCATCAAGGAGGGACGCATAACATCGATGTCTCAGACAGAGCGTCACACTAGGCAGCAGAAACTTCGAGATAGGGAGAACAAAATCAGTACCGAAAGCAGAAGCAGAACCACTTTTGCCAATCGTTTCTTCTTCGGGCTGAAAAGGCAATTGAGTAACAGAGTCCTATCTCGAACGTCCTGCTTGCGTTGATGGCATCTGGACGAGAAGTTTCAACGACGAACTCTATGGGCTGTGCAGCCACATGCGCCTGGTCAAGCGTCTTTGGACACAACGCTTAAGATAGCTAGGCCATGAAGAGCATAGAGACACCACTGCTCCTTTCGGAAAAGATTTCAAATCCGAGCCATTGGGACAACGCAACAGAGGACAGCCTAGGTTTAGACGATGCACACAAGTGCAGAAGAACCTTAACCAACTTTGGGTTCGCAATTGGAGACTGCTGGCGAGAGATCGTGCTAGCTGGAGGCGCATGTTGGTAGGGGCTCGGGTCGACCCCGGATTGTGGTAAGAAGAAATGTGTCGTTGCTCGAGTTAAACGTTATATTGACTTGAGTAGGAGTGACATTGCTGCAAGATGCTAAGGACTGGTTTGGCCAATTACGTTTCGGAAAATTTCCATGTAAAAGATGTACTTAGCACTGTTCGGCCTGTCAGTGAAAAATTCAATTAAAACTTTTAGCTGACGGAGCAAAACAGACACGGGAGCTGGAACAAGTAAACATCCGCGGTAAGAGAGCAATGTACTTAAAGAAAATCGACGTTTCATGGATCTACGCAAAGATATTTAATTGACCGGGGAAACGGTGCTGAAACATAACGCATGGAATTATCCTCGAAACAAATTTCTTTGTCCTCCCAAAGCAATATTTTGTAATACCGGCTCTGATCATTGTCATTTAGTTGCATCACACTTTCAAAAATTTTTCATTAGTTTTCGGAATATTTTAAAGAATTGCATTGAATCCCCCGACATCGCCGTCGCAGAGGAGCGGTCTATGTAACGTTCTACATAGGCCGTTAATGGACATCTTTCTTGCATCCTGGATCAGTCCAATTTTTCTAAAGTGCAGGAAACTCTCAAGCGGAATAAAGCCATTCAGTTGAGTGCTCTCGTTATAAAGTACTGGCAATTTATTAAGGGAATTTGCAAACTATACCAATGAAAGCTTGAACAAAGCTTATCCTGTCTTAGTGTTATTCGTAGATTTCAGTAAGGCATTTGATACTCTAAGCCATAACAAGTTAATTGGAGTACTAGAGCATGCTGTAATAAGAGGATTAGTTTCAAATTTGTTTAGACACTTTTTGGACAACAGGCAATTTTGCGTAAAAATAAATCAAACTTATGCAATATGGAGTCCCAAAAGGGTCCGAATTGGGACCAATGCTTTTAATTTTATACACCAACGAGCTCTTACGAGTATTTAAGCAGGCAATTCCATATGACGACGACACGGCAATCGTGGTGCCTCATAGGTCTCTCCACACGGTAACCACAATGATGCAGGAGGAGTTTGACAGTGCAGTCAAATGGTGTCACGCTCACGGACCTGCGATCAACGCATCAAAACCAAGGTGATGCACACATGTATCTGAAGGCCACTCAAGAACAAATACTATGTAGAAATAACTACTGTTTTAATTCAGTTAGTTAAGATGAGAGACAGTTGAAATGCTTTTTTAAAATAATCTTCAATGAAATACCACTAATAATAATTGAGTGGCACTAAAGCCACAAGGGACCAGGGCCTAGCTTCTAAAGGGTGATTTTTTAAAAGCTATAGGAAAGTTTAAAAAAAAAACACATTGAATTCAGAAAAATGCATGAAATCTTTATTTGAATCGATAGTACGGTCCATATAATTTAATATTTGAGGATTATTTCATGCAAATGTTGAACTTGACTGCGCCTCAAATGGTCCATCCGCTTTGTCTAATTTTGGCATACTCTTTCCAACATTTCGGACGGTATCTCACGCATAAATGCTTCAATGTTGTCTTCCAATGCGTCAATTAAAGCGGGCTTGTCTGTATACACATGAGCTTTAACACAGCCCCACAAAAAATAGTCTAAAGGTGTTAAATCGCACGATCTAGGCCGCCAATTGACCGGTCCCGAACGTGAAATAAAATGTTCACCGAACTCGCCTCTCGAAAAGTCCATTTGTTGCGCGTGCTGTGTGGCATATGACACCGTCTTGTTGAAACCACATGCCATGCAATGTGAGCTCTTGCATTTTGGGCAAAAAAAAATTGGATATCATTTCACGGTAGTGCTCACCATTCACAGGTACGTTACGATTCGCATCATCTTTCAAAAAGTACGGTCCAATGATGCCACCAGCCCATAAACCGCACCAAACTTTTTCTGGGTGCATTGGTAGCTCTTGCAATGCTTCTGGCTGATATTCACTCCAAAATCGACAATTCTGCTTATTTACGTAACCATTGAGCCAAAAATGAATTGGCCATAAAATGGAAAAAGGGCGCAATGAACTTTCTGAATAGAGCACGCATTTTATAATTTGCAAGCGTTGTTCTTTTGTAAGACTATTAGGGTCAAATGGTTACATTATAGACCAATTTTAATCAATTGTATTACTTATGAATTGTGTAACTATTAAACAATCCTTTCTAAGAATTATTTTTGATATTGGAAATGCAATCTTCTGCAGAAAGGCCTTCTCAAGGCTTCGCAGAAAATTTGTAAAAGAATTATATAAAAAACCAAATGTCAAATGTCATCAATCGGCTTTCTCGATACCCACCACGCTTCCACGCCTTTTAGCGACTCACATTTCGACTTTTCGAATTTCGAGATTCTCTCCAACTCCTATCAAGGACTTTAGGGACAACCTTGTATGCCATGTTAAAGAGAGCCTTGCCTCACTAATTCGCACTGTCAGTGGAACCAAGATGTGACTCGGTTTGTTGATTTCAAATTTGATTTGACTCACTTCAGCGGGCTCTGTCAAATTACAATTTATATGTACATTCCGCCGCAACAGTGCGGGTTGGTCAAAATCTACTTTTTAGCCCGCAAAATCTCGCTTATCTCGCTCAGTGGTGGAACAACCACCGACCCGACCATTTCAATTTTGTATCCGCAACACCAATGATTTCTGTGTTTGATTTGTGTCTAATATGTATTCGCTTTCAGGAATACGACCGCCGAAACCAGCGTTATGCGTTAAATTCCTTCAATATGCTTTCCATTACTTCACACCACCAGTGTCGACCACGGCTCTAAAAGCGGCCGACAAGTGGTTGATTTAACGGATAAACGATGAATTTACAGAATGAACGATCAGAATCCAATTGAATCAAATTTTTTAACGCATCAGTGTGTATATTTGCGCAGCACTCGCGCATATATTATATTTACCAAAGCAGCTAAGTGGCTTTGCATTAGTGGGGCGCCGCAGTTTCTGTTGCCTTGCGGGCGCACTGGGTTGAGGAGGGGGGGTCAAGGTCCATTACAAATTCCATTTGAACGAAACTCGCACATATGGTGTCCCGCATAACAAAAGACATACAAATTTATATTTACACTCGACTCCATCTTGATGGACACAGGGGGGTGGGAGGCGGACGATGTCCCAAGTGCTACACACTTGTATGTATGAATAAAGTCTTTTATCCAGAAAACGGGAAGGGGAATGGAAAAAGGATGCCGCCCAAGTATCGGAGAACAAGACATTAGTCGGGACTATTCATCAAATTTCATTACGCAATCGAGTACCATTCAATTTGTCAATGAAACTCGGGGATAATAGGACCCAAACCAGAGATCCCTCGCAAAAAGGGTTTAAAAGGATTTATCAGGGGTTTCGGGATGTACTGTCGGAAAATTAATCACTGCCATCAAATATTCATAGCGAACAGGACGATGAGTCTCGTACCGTACAACTACTATATAATAGATCCCGTCCCGCTCCTAATTAATTTATACTTCAGATGAGTTTGTCTCTTCTCTTCGTCTGTTTTTTTTTTCTTTTAAATCGCCAAAGGATGGCATCGGCTTTGAATATGTTATGGAAGAGGAAGAAACGTGTGACGGCAAGCTGAAAGGACTCAGAGATTAAACCTTCCTTCTGGTCTCACAATAATGAAATAAATACGTATGTCAGCATGTATTACAGACATGTTGATATTGTGAAATGTTTTATATATGTCATCTGACACCCAGACTAAGTGAACGGAAGAAAATTGACATTACAATTAGAATGTGTCGCTCCATGAGCTTGTATAGACACCACAGGGGGAACAATGCTGCAGTTGGATTGCTGCCGTGACTAGCTCACGTATGAGTGTTATGAAGGCCTTTTGAGCCGGGCATCAAGCGTATTAGCACAACTGCCCCTGCACATAAATGTGCCTCGAACAAGGACTTAACAACTAGTTTTTAATGAAACGCAGATCATTTGAGACTTTAAATATAGTCAAAACATTCCCAGTTGGTTGAGGTTCTTCTGCACTTGTGTGCGCCACCTTAGCCTAGGCCGTCCTCGGTTGCGTTGTTCCAATGGCTTAGATTCGAAGGCTTTTCATAAGCTCTGCATGGCCAAGCCATCTTAAGCGCTATGTCAGAAGACGCTTGGTCAGGCGCATGTCGCTGTAAAGCCCATAGAGTTCATCGTTAAATCTTCCCCTCCAGTTGCCAACAACGCAAGCTGGACCAAAAATCTCACGAAGAACTTTTCTCTCAAAAAGACTAAGGGCTTCCTCATCCTCTTTTAGTAGCGTCCAAGTTTCCACACTGTAAAGGACGACAGGGATGATAAAGCTGTTATACAAAGCCAACTTAGTCATTCGATAGAGAACTCTGTTGCCTTCTCAATTGCCTTTTCAGCCCAAAGAAGCAACAATTGACGAGAGTTTACAGCATAGCCGAGGTAGCCGAAATCCTTGACTACGTCGAAGTTTCTGCTGCCTAGTGTGACGCTCTGTCCGAGACGTCGTTGTTGTGCGTCCCTCCTTGTTTTGCCAACCTTTATTTTGCCCTCATTAACCACCAGACCCAAACGCCTCATTGACGGCTCGCAAACGCCTCAATGACGTCAATGACGTCAGTGTAAGCTGGCAATTGAACTAACTTTTGGAAGATCGTACCTCTGTTGTTAACTTGTGAGTAACGCACGATCATCTCAAGGATAATGTTAAAGAAGTCACATGACAGTGCGTTGCCTTGTCTAAAACCTTTTTGGACATTGAAGGTCTCGGTGAGTACGTTACCGAACTTGACAAAGCAGCGAGAGTTCTCCATCGTCAGTCTACACAATCTTTGGTTGTAAGGCCAAAACTATACATGCCACTGTTTAGATCGTCTCTATGCTCTATGTCCTGGGGGGCCACAAATTCGACGAATAGGTGGTGAGTGTCGATCTGTTTATATTGGGTCTTTACCAGGATCTCCCGTAAAGTGAAGATCTGGTTTATTGTGGATTTCCCTGGCCTGGAAAAACACTGATAAGGACCTATCAGGTTGTTGACGAACGGTTTCAGGTGTTCACACAATACGTTCGAGAGGAGGCCTTTAAGAAGTCGATCTTGAGGAAATAGTTGCTGCGACAACTACGAAGTGATCTCCTTTCTTTTGGATGGGGCAAATGACTCTGAGATTCCACTCATTGAGCATGATTTTCTTCGGTCATATCTTACATGTAACCTGATGCATGCGCCCCAAGGTCATCTCCAGCTACTTTAAACAATTTTGCGGACAGTCCGTCCGCTCTAGAAGTCGAGCAAAGACTCCAGTCTTGATATTGCTAGTTTATGTGTTACAGTTTCATAACTTGCAGCTCCTACAAGTATCAGTTAGGATCAGACCTAGGTCATGGTGCACAACACAAGACAGTGATCGTGATGATTCTAACCAATGTGCTGCATTAAAATCTGGGTAAAGAGTCCCGCTCTGCGTAAGTCGAAACCTTGCCAGAAGCCTTTAAGGGAGTGATTCTTGATAAGCCACCAGTCGTATCATGCGTCAACATCTTGGCTTTAATGGCAAAAGTCGTCTATTCACCAGGAATTGACAACGAGTTCCTATTGTCCGTTACTTCACGTAAATAACTCTGCACTTGGCTTTGCAAACGTTCACAGGCAATATGAGAAGTTAAGGGTCACAGGATGTTGCAGAAATTGCTTTTGAACTTCCCCCTGACCTCTCGAAAACCAACCACGCCTGTCGAAAAGATTCCGTCATGTTTAAAAGTTCCCAACAATTCCCGAACATTGAACGGACCAGACATCCACATCCCACTACCGTAGACGTCATATTTCAATTCAGAATTCATTTACAAGTCCTGTTCACCCTCATCCCCAAATTCGTCTGCTAACCACAATAGAAAGCTAATCCCTTCGATGGGGCTCAACGGGCAGGCATGTCTGTGTGTAATACTCGCATTCAAAGGAGCGACACGAAACGACACAACAGCAACCACTTGAGTGAATGATCCTCTCTGAAGAGCAGATTCATGAGTCTTTTTCGCTTCCTTATCCTCCCCACTTCTTTCCCGAATATACACATGTTCTTGCTTTCGGTCATTCAGAGATAGCTGCGGTGCCTGTTGGACAGAAGATTGAGAGCGTACGACTCGTTTGTGTACACCACATCACCGGCATAAACAGCAGTAGCGGCATACTACATCCTTGTGATTCAAAAAAAAAAAATCCTTCCACTTAACTGTGAATTGGTGGCACATGTTTCTGTGTGGCCAGGGGAGATCAGTGCACCAGCACTGCAACACACCCACTCGCTTTCCTCCAGCTCAACTATAGGCTTACCGAGGAGAAGAGTCCTTAGGAAAATATTAAGCTCACTCGGGAAAGGGAAAGACTTAACCCCCCGGGCTTTGCTTTTCATTTCCTCTTTAGATGTATCTATGAATAATAAATTTAAATAAACTCCTGCTGCTGCCGGGAGTCTCTGCAAACATGCACGGAATATTAAACTCCTTTTTGCCGTGACGGGATGTACGGGTTGGCTAGGCGACAGCGCTGCCGTGTGGGTGAGCTTGTGAGGGTGCAACTGTTGAACGTATTCAGTGTAATGTCTGGATGTCCTTTGACTGTAAAATACAAATGAAAAACATGTTTGTTCTGAACTCGGGGATGCTTGTCAAAGGAGAACTTATTTGCCTCCTGTCATCTGACATTTTGATGCGATGCTTAATTTCTTTTAGAGTATACCTCTCTGAGCCCGTATGCACTATCGTTCCGAATTGCCAACTTAGCTAATTGATAACTTCCAACGGTTCCTTCCTGATGTGTCATACAAATGTTTATGATGCCGCTTCATTACTTTGAGTGTCCCCGGTATGACAAGGGGTAACGGAGCGGTGAAGGAGACATTGCCCTTTCTTTGAATATTTTATGTCAATTATGCTCTCCCCATCTGAAAAGTATACATGCATGAGCAAACATAAACATTTGCTTTATGTTCATTCCTGGCTCTTGGACGGAATGCGAAGGCGAAAATTGGGGTGCTCTCCCCCTACAAAAGGGGCCCAAGATGCTCCTCCTTTTCAATTTTCCTCTACATTGCATATTCTGTTTATCGTTGTTGAGTCTAAAGCCCAGATACTGATGAGTCTGACAATGAAACTGGTTGGCTCCCTTAAAATCAAGATGAACAGTATCATTGAGAATGTTCTCTGGACTGATTAAGATTCAAAGAAAGTACTCTATGGTCTGGAGTATGTTCTCAAGGACTTCCGTGTGGATTCTCAAGAGCGTACGGAATTACACTTTTGTCAGGAAGAAGGACGAAAACAAGCCCAATCGACTATTCGGGAAATAGGCCAGACAAATATGTCTTTGATTGCTTCATAATATGGGGTCAAAACAGCAAGTGCTACGACTCATACAATAGTAACGAGATTGTGGCTGATGTATTCTGTGCCACGTATGAAACTCAAACACGATAAGACAAACTCAGTTTAGCGATCAGCAACAATTGCACTTACATCAGGAATATTCTCGACACAAGTTGGCAATTGCGAGTTACACTCACACGTAAATGGTTTCGTTTTGTTTTTTGTTTTTTTTTTTAATTAATAGTTAAATTTAACTTTGCCGTAAAGCTCTCTGGAATATGCCAGAGCTGAATGTAACCAATCATACATTTATACATACATACATTCATATATACATTTGAAAATCAAATCATGGTCCGATGCAACGATTCTTAAAACTCAATTTGAAAAACGTCGCAAGAATCAGGCTGCCCGATTTTCGGAAGAAGAGAATTCACTAATAGGTTTTCATATGACAGAGAATTTTATTGTCTATAAGCCCGTTCAACAATTTGGGCGGCAGTTGCATTTAAAAGTTTTATCCGCGATGGAGCTCAGAGGTGATGCTTTATAAAGGGTGCCCCAACAGGAACGCAAAATTTAAATTTGGCGCCATTCGAAATGTCAGTGTTTGACATTTTAACAATTATTTTTGTTTGTTAGTAGAAGGTATAAGGTTAATAAAAAAGGAGCGCTACACGAATGACCAATGCATTCTCATTGTGAAATTGTTTTACCAAAATGGTGAAAGTTTTGCGGCTACAGTTCGCAAATTGCGATCAATTTGAGTTTACAATAATGCTCCAAAAGAGTCAACTGTAAAGCGATTAATGGAAAAATTTGCTGAAACTGGGTCTGTAACTGATGTAAAGACAACAACACGCTTTCGACCAGGTCGCTCAAACTCCACCCCAATGCGACACCGAGCTCAGCAAATTGGTGTTTCCAAATCCACTATGCAGCAAATTTTGATGAAAGATTTGCATCTTCATGGATACAAAGTTCAATGGACTCAGGAACTAAAGCCATGCACAGCGAAGGGAGTTCGTTAATTGGGTATTGGGTATTGCCAATAAAATCATCTTTAGTGACGAGGCCCGTTTCCATCTTGATGGCTTCGTCAATAGGCAGAACTGTCGCATTTGGGGCGAGGAAAATCCTCGATTGATTCACGAGAAGCAAATGCATCCTCAACGTGTCACTGTGTGGTGTGGATTTTGGGCTGGAGGAATCATTGGACCTTTTTTTTATGAAAGTGTGTCAGATCAAGCGCAAACAGTCAATGGTGTTCGGTATCGTGAAATTATAACCAATTTTTTCGTGTCTAGAATTGAAGAAATGATTGCGGAGGGGATGTGGTTTCAACAAAACGGCGCCACATCTCATACAGTCAGAGAAACAATTCAATTGCTGTATCAGTCATTTCCCGGTCGTGTTATTTCGCGTTTTGGAGACCAGAATTGGCCGCCTAGATCGTGCGATTTAACACCATTGGACTTTTTTCTTTTGAGTGTTTTGAAGTCGACGGCTTATGCGAATAAGCCGACGACGACTCAAGCCTTAAAAGAGGAAATTGGACGCTGCATTAATGAATTACCGGAGGCTTTATGCAAAACGGTCATTGACAATTTCATTAAAAGATCGAGTATGTGGTCGCCGTGGCGCAGTGGTAAGTGCATCGACTGCGGCGCAGAAAGTCTGGGTTCGATTCCCGGACGGGACACCTAGCATTTTTTCACGGCACCACCTCTTTCGAGTTGCTGACAACACTCAAAGAGTATTAATTGTCTATGGAAAGCTTCTCAAATCTCGCCGTTCGGAGTCGGCAAAAAACTGTAGGTCCCTTCTACTCGTGAAGAACAATAGCATGCACAACACGAGTAGCTGTCGTAAGCTAGGAACTGGTCCGTTATGGGCTGTAGTGCCACTCAATTATTTATGTGCCAGCAAAGCCGCGGCGTCCATCTGGAAGATGTGTTATTCCACACATAACCTTATCCTGTCTACTTTACGATATAATAAAGAATTCACGATTTTTTATTAAATATCTGCGTTTTATTTCAAATTTAAATCTTGCGTTCTTGTTGGGAGACCCTTTATTTTTCTGAAAAACCTCAATCCGCTATGGATAGAGCCCTCCAGCACCCCAACATGAATAAATCATTTGTATCTCGAATTATACGAGGGCTGTCTGATAAATAACCGACCTCAACGTGAAGCTAGCGGCACAAGTGAAAAAAGAGTTTCTAAAACCACCGTAAAATTTTGGGCAGCTGAATTTAAACGTGGTTGCAGGAGCTTGGAAGATGATGAACGTCCTGGGCGTCCAAAAACTGTAACCACTAACGATAACATCGCTAAAGTTCATCAATTGGTACTAGACGACCGCCGGATTAAAGTTAGAGAAATAGCTGAGATTATGAAGATGTCAAAAGAACGTGTTTGCCATATATTAAACCAAGATTTGGGCATGAGAAAGCTGTCCGCGCGTTGGGTGCCGCGTTTGCTTACGCTAGACCACAAAAGTGCGCGCATGAACATTTCCAGCGCTCTGTTGGCTCAGTTTAGAGGCAATAAGACCGAGTTTTGGCGCCGATTGATAACTGTAGACGAAAAGAAAAGCATTTTGAAAAGTCGCGTGCATCATGGTTAGGTCGGTTATTTATCAGACAGCCCTCGTAGCTTGTTACCCTCAAACGCCATGGAACTGGTCAAAAACAACATCAGTAACATCGGCAGAGATGGTTCGGAAAGTGAATCGAATTTTGCTCGAATTGAGCAAATGACACCTGGGCTCAATATACCGTTGGAACGGATGCAGCACATACCGAAAAATGAGCTTGAGCTAACGCCTTTGAAGTCCCAAAAAGCGCACGATCTTACACAGCAGCAGAAAAAAGTAAGAGTGCAAAGAGCGAAAGAGTTACACGAAAGTGGCGAGTTGAAGATTTCGTTTTTTTTCCGATCAGTCGCCACTTGTTATCGAGCAATATGTGAACACACAAAATGACCAAGTTTACTTGCCAGAGATATCCGTCGAAAATGTACAACTTCGGACGACGACTAGAGAGCAGGCGGCACCGATAGTGATGGCTTGAGCCGCCATAGCCGTCGATGGTCGCTCTCCGCTCGTAGTTGTGGAACGTGGCGTCCCAATGAATGCAGTATACCATATCGTGAAGGAGTATTGAAGCCTTGGATAAACAAACATTGCAGTCGGACACCGTGAACATTTCAGCAAGACTCGGTAACGTCTCACACTGCGCGCGTCAACCAAGAATGACTAAAAACAAAGTCCCACACTTCATTTCTTCGACACAATGAATTTATGAAATTCTCCGGATTCAAATTCGTTGGATTTCTCTGTCCATCAGTTGAATTGAATTCTTAAAGTAAAACTTTAAACCGCCAACAGACACAGCATACTCCAAGGATAACCTCTCCAGCGACTTGGCCACAACTGACAACCGAGGTTGAGCAATTAAGTCCTAATTACCACGTTTATTCCACTTTCATTCCGAACACCGATGCGCGGATGCGGCCTGCCTTTGAAACAACACACCAAGGGGCGATGGTTCATAATTTCTCAACCGCACGCAAAATCCTTGCACCATATCCTGGGCGCACGGCTGTGGGAGATTCCCTTCACACTTAAATAAGAATTACGCGATAACCAGAGTTTAATGGAACCCGCACCCACGTTCACATATAAGCCAGCAATTGAGATGCCATGCACACACCTTCAAATCATTTCGTATAAATGTACCGGCGGAAAGTTTTGCCGGATCCAAGCGTCAACACCACACCACTCCGCCTCCTTTGCGGGAACGCTGCACATTATGACGTTCTCACCATTTGGCAACGAAACTTTGTGCACACAATAAAACTGTAATTAGGAAGAGAATGCAAAATTAAAAATAAGTTCACAACAGACCCGGCTGCCAGCCAGCAACTGGGTTAGAAGAATTCCAGACCGAGTGGATGGTAAACACTTTTAATTGGCATCAACCTGGCCATGCAGCTGCCTCGAAGGCATTTCGTTGACAGTGCTAGTTAAGCGTTGAAAAAATATGCAGTCAGTGTGAGGGAGACCAGAGGGAGAGAGGGAGAGAGGGAGGGAGGGACTGCCTTGGTCGCTTGAGAGGTTGGGTGCATGACGCAGTCAGCTCTGCTGGAAAGCCGAGTGGAGTGTTCCTGTGAACTTGAATTAACCAAAATTTGACTGGGGCTGTTTGAAATTATCGGGGAATTTTCCCATTTAATTGTGTGGCGATGATTGGACACTGGCGAGGGTAAAAATAATCCAAACTTGCACTTTTCTGTTTTTTGCTTATTAACCACAGGAGTTACATTTTCCTAAGCTGATTACCAATTCTACTGCTCCTCATGTGTCCCCCTGCGGCGGCGTAACAGGTGCCTAAGGCATATATGCCTATATGCCTCACAACAGCTATAGAAGCTACTTAATGGATTACATCCTTACCGATCTGCACTAGGAAGACAGCTGTTAGCTGTCGAACAAGGCGATCTAGTGGGTCTCTTCAGGTAGCTCAACTCAATATCAAAAAGAGACAAGTTTTGTAATAAACGAGGTCGATGTCGGTGTTCCAAATCTGTATTTTGGTGCACAGATGGGTTGACATTCATCTTCAGAAGTCTCAAGAAGTACTAATCGACACCCACCATCTATTCGTCGATTTTAAGGCCGCGTATGACAGCGTGCATAGAGACGAGTTATACAGTGCCATGTCTAGTTTTGGCATCCCTACCAAACTCTTCAGATTGTGTAGGATGACGATGGAGAACTCTTGCTGCTCCGTCGAGGTCGGTAGCGAACTCACCGAGACCTTCGATGTCAAAAAAGGATTTAGACAAGGCGACGCGCTGTCATGTGACTTCTTTAACATCATTCTTGAGGGGCTCGTGCGTAACTCACACGTCAACGTCAGAGGCACGATCTTCCACAAGTCCGTTCAACTGCTAGTTTATGCGGGTGACATTGACGTAATCGGCCGAGCTCAGCGAGCCGTCAATGAGGCGTTTGCTAGCACCGAAGCTGAAGCGGCTAAAGTGGGACTGGTGGTAAACGAGGGCAAAACGAAGTATATGCTGTCATCGAAGAAGGACGCAGAACATCGACGTCTCGGACAGAGCGTCACTATGGGCAGCAGACGTTTCGAGGTAGTTAAGGACTTCGTCTATCTCGGCTCCGCGGTGAATAGGGACAATAACATCAGTATCGAAATCAAGCGCAGAATCACTCTTGCCAATCGCTGTTTCTTTGGGCTTAAGAGGCAATTGAGTAATAAAGCCCTCTCCCGAACGACCAAAGTAACTTTGTACAACACCTTGGTCAACCCTGTCCTGCTTTACGGCGCAGAAACCTGGACGTTACTAAAAGCGGATGAAGAAGCCCTTGGTCTGTTCGAGAGAAAAGTTCTGCGTGCGATTTTTGGTCCTGTTTGCGTTGATGGCATCTGGAGGAGAAGATTCAACTACGAACTGTATGGGCTGTACGGCGGAATGAGCCTAGTCAAGCGTCTACGGATACAACGCTTAAGGTGGCTTGGCCATGCAGAGCGGATGGACAACACTGCTGCGGCCCGAAAAGTTTTCGAATCCGAACCACAGGGACAACCCAACAGAGGACGTCCAAGATTAAGATGGCGCACACAAGTGGAAAAGGACCTCAACTAACTTGCAGTGCGCAATTGGAAGCAGCTGGCTGGAGAGGCATTTTAGTTGAGGCCCAGGTCCACCCCGGACTGTATCCGAAGAAGAAGAAGATGGATTGACAATTGGATCTGTGACAATTGGATCTATGCTGAAATCCACTCTGTCAAGACCTGGATTAGCTTTGCCATATCTAAGTTGTGTCAATTGCGGCCGTCTACACTGAACTTATTCTCTAATACTGTAGACTCCCGTAGTTTTAAACAATAGAGTAAAACTCGGCTGGATCTTTAGAGCTAAGAGGATGCCCGGAAACAAATTCGCAGGCGAAGCCGCTAAGGCTGCTTCGGAAAGTACCTTTATAAGACCTTAGCTGCAGATGCAACTTCGGCTTAACCATTAGATCAACGAACAAGATCTACCACAATCCATACGTTTATTATTTAAAGCCTTCAATACAGCCTAACAAGTTAAATCTATTGCAAGTCAACGAAAGTTGGTTACGCCTTACCCGTAGACAGCGGGTAATCTTAGCACAGTATATGTGAAGGTCCGGCAATATAATGGTTAAGGAAAAATTGTTCATACTTCTCGATCGAGCCGTTCTTCGGCCGGCGGCGGTTTACGGAATTTATGGAATTTTCGTCTTTGCGAAGAGTATCAAAAATCGACTGTCACTTGCGCCTTTGAATAGTGCTTCCCTTGGGTCCCTGACCTGTTCTCTGATGAAGCTGGTCCTTTGAGATATAACTCAGTTTCATAGGCACCGGTTCATAAACGTCTGTAGTCTTTCTGTAATAGTGGCTGTCACTTCCCAAGTGCTGCACCCATATAACAGCACGAACTCAACAGTGAAACGAAACAGTCTTAGCCTGGAGCTTAAGCTTATAGCACTGTTTTTCCACACTGCGGACAACATTGTGACCTAGCTTTCGATATTCGGTTTCCGACATCAGCTTTGGTCGCTGCATTGGCTGAGACAATAACTCCGAGGTCACGGAAACTTTCTACTCTCTCAACCGGTTGTCCAGCAATGCCAGATTCAGAGTGTTATTTGAGTGGCTGAGTAACTTTGTTTTGGACGCCCCAACGTTAGCCTCCCTCTCCACGTTTGTTCCCATTTGGTGGAGGTCCACTATTCTGTGTGGGAGTAGGCACACGTTGTCAGCGTAGTCCACATGATTACGGTATAATGAAAGGGTCAAATCGAATACCTCCGGCTCTTGATGACAGAGCAGAGTCAGCACATGACCAATTAGAACAATACTGGGGATAGGATGCAATCTTGCTTGACTCCAATTTCGGTTTCGAATTCTTCTGAACACTTTCCTCTGTGCCAAACGTGACACTTAGACCCGTCAAAAGTCGCCTTGATAATGGCTACAAGTCTATCTGAGATTTTCCTTCTGCGTCAGGCACAGTCTAAAGCTTCTTCAAAATCCATGAATAACAAGAGAATTGGTGACCGAAATTCTAAGTACTGCTCGATTTATGATGCAGCGGGTGTGATGTGGTAGACAACACACTTTTCTGTACTTTCCAAATTCGAGATGATGTGACTGGATTTATATATCAGTTTTCAAAATCACATCCGTAACACTTCTTATTAATGCATACGGAGTCACTCATGAAGCCAAAGTCCATTTTGTGACGAAATGGCGGCTACCAGATCCAGGTGTTGAGGGACAGCTTGGCCAGAGGCTATATTATGGTGCTTCGGGAGGTCGAAATCCCCTGGAACTGCGGTTTCAGCGGTAGGTCCTCTTGCAGTAGTATAGTGGTGCCTGGGGCTTAAAACCCAATAACGTGGGCGGAGTCAAGGTGTTACTGTACGCACTGATCTGAATCAGATTGTTCACCCTACTGATTCAAGCCAAGCGGTTAGGTGTATTTCCTGGCATGCATTCTCAACCGGGTGCTGCGACCCAGAGAGGGACAAAGGTTTTAGAAAATCCTTGCTCCAAACTAAGGTACCCTCAAGTCTGATCTCATTTGGTACTTTGGTAAGTAAGACGTCTGGTCTTGATTTATCTAAAACTCTTGGGAAAATGAACCTCGTGATATAAACCGTAAACCAAATTCCATATCTGTGCTTTCCAAATGTTCCTTAATTCGTCCTAGAACTGACTGTATATGCTGTCATCTTAACAGAGTCAGGAAGCACTCACTTCCTTAGGTTTCCTTTCTTAAGAGCGGGGTGTACCATACATTCCCAGTGTCCAGAGGCTGGTGGGTATATCATTAACAAGCGCCTTGCGCATTATACCATCCACTACGCTTGAAACAGCATTGCATCTCAACAGATGTAATTTGTGTGACATTTGTGGCACCTAAGCCTTGAAGACAAAGATTTATCTTTCCAATGTTTCACAAGCAACCTTCTTCCTCCAATCTGCAGTTTATCTATAACGTTCCCATCATCTTCATAGGCGTCCATCATTCTTAAGCCCCAATACTTAAACCTTAGAGTGTGTGAGCTTAGAGTGTAAAGACATGTTCTGAATTTACTCTGTGAAATATAAATTTATTAGAATACCAGGCAAAGTATATAAAACATTTCTCTAAACATCAGCAAGATATAAGACAGTGACTTTAATTAAAAAAAATCGAAAAATTTAAAGTGCATTATTAGCAATATATTTAAATTTCTTTACTTCTCAAATTTCATTTGTTTATACTTTGAATTGAAACAGTATAATAATGTATGCGTGTGGTCGGTGTGATGACAACCTCCCCTCCAATGGAGACTTTGCTGTCTGCTCTTTGTGCAAACGAAAATTGCATTTTGAGTGTACGAATTAGGGCAAGAAACATGCTGCAACCTTTGCTCCAATCTTGTGCAAACTAGTGAACTTAAGCACAATACAATCAAAAATACCAGAAACTTTAAAGACAGCTGTGGTCAGACCGATATATAAAGGAGGTATTAAAAGTCAACAGAACAATTACAGACCTATATCAATACTACCTGTTGTAGAAAAGAGTCTTGAAGAAGTTATAGTTAAAAGGTTGCAAAACTATATAGAAAAACATTCCCTTATACACGAAAGTTAGTATGGATTTCAGAAAGCAAAGAGCACAGGTAAACTACTGGCTGAATTTACTAATCATGTCAATAACAAACTTGAACAAGAGTTATCACGTACTGGTCGTATTCATGGATTTTAGTAAAGCCTTCGATACTCTCAATCATACTAAGCTAATTGAAGCCCTTGAACGCATTGGAATACGCGGACTAATGGCAGACTGTCTCAAAGACTACCTGCACAACCGGTATTACTGCATTAAAATCAGTGAAACCTACAGTAATAAAGAAAAAGCACCCTACGGAGTTCCACAAGGATCGATTCTGTTCATCTTATATACCAATGAGCTCCTTCGCGCTTTTAAGAGAGCCAAAACTTTTGCGTCCGCGGTTGTAGTGTGCCATAGATCCCTGGAGACAGCAACAACAATAATTCAAGAAGAATTTGATAATGAAGCTAGATGGTGTCATGATCAGGGTCTAACTATTAGTGCATCCAAGTCCAAAATGATGCATATTAGAAACCCGCAGTTTGCAGTAACTCAACAACCAATATACTTCAGAAATGATTCCTGCAGCACATCGGCTAGCTGTCCTATAGCGATAGTAGAACACTATAGGTATCTAGGAGTCATTATAGATACCAACTTTATATGGAACCTGCATACTGAGGAGTTACGCACAGCCTTGAGAAAGGCACTTTACGCGCTGACCCATTTAAAGTACCATGCCACAAGCAATGTATTAAACATAAAACAAGTGTACTTTGCATTAGTAGAATCAAAACTTTGGTATGGAATACTCGCATGGGGCAACGCTTCAGCCACGCATATAAAAAAAAACTTCAAAAACTACAAAACGCAGCACTCAAACGGATAAATGCGACTACTCGGGGAAATAGTGAACATGACAACTTAATGACTTAATGACAAATTAATGACATTTTTAAGATGACTCTTATACTGGAGTTTTACGACGAAAGACGATGCATAAGCCCAATTAACCATGGAATTTACACAAGAAGACGTGCTCAAGGGATGCTTAACGAACCGAGATTTTGCAATAATTACGGCAGAAGACAATTAAAATGCAGCGTGCCTGAGACCCTTAACTTGCTTCCTCAAGAACTAAGGAATATCAGAAATCCCAAAACCAGAAAAAAATTTATTAAACACTATTTTCTAAATACTATGTTACCTTAATTCGTTAAATTGAACTGAAATATTTTAAACACAAATCAATTAACTTGTTTTTCTAATTATTAATTTATCTTTAATTTGCTAAAATAATGAATTATATGTCTTAATCTAAGCTTACATTAACGTAAATGTTAATAATTGAAACACAAACTTCTGCAGAAAAGCCTTTCGGCTTCGCAGAAACATATAACCATTGTTGAATATTGTATTATGGATAATAAAACTGAATTGAATTGAATTGAATAAAAAAACTTCGACGTTTTGTCAAGTGCAATGTGAATGTCTATCTTGGACTTTGCCAAACGCTTACAAATGCAAAATAAATGAGTCAGTATATAAGTTCAGAACAAGTAATGTATTCTTTTAACACTGTATAAGAAGTACAGATAACAGATAAGAGATAACAAAAAAGCCAAGAAACGTTAGCAAAATGTTTCACCTATGGGCACAATTAAAGCGCTTAAAGAAAACTTTTTGCAGCGAGCAAGGTAAAGAAGCTTAAATAGTTCATTATGCGCTTCACGCAAATCTCTCTCGTCATTTCCTTCCTGAAAAGCTGCTGAAAGTTACTGCTATGTGAAACCGATGCAATTTATGAATAATGATCGTAGAGTGGGGGCTGAAAGGAAGACTTTGTTTACCTCTTAACGCATTTCCAGAGCGACTGTAATCCCTCGGTGGAAGCAAGTTTTATTCACTGAGAGGAAAAAGTGTGAAAAAGTTGTCATGGAAGACTGAATGGCGATGTCGATGGCGATGGCGATGGCGATGGCGATGGCGATGGCGATGGCGATGGCGATGGCGATGGCGATGGCGATGGCGATGGCGATGGCGATGGCGATGGCGATGGCGATGGCGATGGCGATGGCGATGGCGATGGCGATGGCGATGGCGATGGCGATGGCGATGGCGATGGCGATGGCGATGGCGATGGCGATGGCGATGGCGATGGCGATGGCGATGGCGATGGCGATGGCGATGGCGATGGCGATGGCGATGGCGATGGCGATGGCGATGGCGATGGCGATGGCGATGGCGATGGCGATGGCGATGGCGATGGCGATGGCGATGGCGATGGCGATGGCGATGGCGATGGCGATGGCGATGGCGATGGCGATGGCGATGGCGATGGCGATGGCGATGGCGATGGCGATGGCGGTGGCGGTGGCTACTTCTCGTTATGTGTGTTTTTCTCACGAAAAGAGGGGACCAACGCTTATGGCCGACTCTGAACAGTGAGATCTTAGAAGCTATCTCTACTCCCCCTCCCTCCCTAAACAAAGTACAATTTTGAAAAGACATTGAACGATTTTCACCAAACAATATCCTAAGTGCTAATTTTTAAACAAAACCAAAAACACACTTTTGCAATTACACACTTCATCGACCTATACAAATTTAAAACACCCACACTGTCCGCACAGTTCAAGGCATTGCCTGCCCCGACAAATATGACAAATGTCCAGTTTATCCGGCAACGAATTGACCCACTTCAGCTCGCTCGCTTCTTTATCTATCGTGAATCGTTTTTTATTAATCGTTTCATTCAGATACATTTTGAATAATTTATTATTTCTGCAAAGAAGATAAAACAATAAATCACTGCCAAGTTGAGCGAAGCGGAAGATCCATGCGATACGGAGGACACTCCCATATAATTTCCATCTTTCAACTTTCTGAACGAGACATTTTTGTTTTCCTCTTCGCTTCCTTGTGACTTCATTAAGGGCTGCCCGGATGCCGCCTCTCTGCTGCCCCAGTTCACCGCGCTCAGACACGTCCTTCGAGAACGACTGCTTTCGTAGCTATGTTTTTATTTACATAATCGCTCGACTTTGGGAATCGGTGGCAAATCAAATGTGAAATGTGTGTAATAGGGGAACAATAGATTCATTTGGATGACCATGTGCTGTAGCTGAGGGGCATGACAGGGTGAGCAATACGAGAACGGCTTCATTTGACCAAAGTCCATAGATTTGTGTCAAAGCGTTGCAACTCTATGCTTTCAATGGATAAAAGATAAATATAAACTTCCTTACATCTCGTCCTCGTTCTCCCGGCAAATATGTTTTTTTCTGAAAATGAAATAAAAATCTGCCTTGCTTCGAAACGGAGTCGCATTTTGCCCAGGGGTCACGGAAGTAATTCAAGCTGCACACAAGCTGAGTCCTAATACATCCATGCCACTGGAGAATGGACGCACACGACAATCTTGTGTTTCGATCTGCTTTCGAAGGACATCTTCAAGTCAAAGAGTAAGGTGGGCTCCGGTTTATATTTTCGCTTATCCTGCATCTATCCTTGGACGGATTCTGCGAATTGGGGCGGATTCTGAAAAATTTGTTTCGGATTGAATGTAAGATCTGTGTCCTTTACAGTGCTGTTTGAAAGGAATGGTCAACTTTTTTCTTTGGCATTTCTGTCTGAGTAGCCAAAGCCATGTGGGATTGGAATGAAATGCAAAAGGCTTTTATCTGGGTACAAGTTGTGTCGCGTAATAAACTATCCTCGCATTCAGATGTGCGATGTTTTCAATAGCTTGTGCAGTTCTCACATGTGATATCCGTCATTGAATCAGGGCGACTGGTGTGTGTTCGGGAATAATCTGAAACGACTCACATGAGGAGGGGCATTCCCAATTACGGAAATGGAATTTGAAAGCGAGTGCGATCAGGACCTGCTCGAGACTACATTCATACCTCAAATGTGAAGACGTAGAAAATTGGAAATGACTTGAAACGAGGAATCGAAAAATACCGGATCAAATGTGTATTGGAACCCTGCAGCGACAAAGTTTCCAGAAGTCATGCAACATAAGCATGGACTTTTTACACATTTCTTAGATCATGAAAGCAGAGAGCGCAACTCGTAATTCAATTAAGCAGACACACACATGTCACATAACGTATAATAAGTGGTGGTGGTGCTGGTGACAGCTTGACCAGAGATTATATGCTGGTGCCAAGGCAGATCAGGAGCTCTGCCACAGAAGGCAGTGGTTTAATACCCACCCGATCTGCTGACTGCCGGTTTGATATAGCTTGTATACCCTTTAGGTTCAGACCAGGCGGTTATGAGGATTTTCTCGTCTAAGTGTGGAGCTGCATTGCAGCCTAGTGCTGTGACACATACATCGACAGAGGTGTTAGAAAGGCCACCACGGTGGATTGATTGTTCTTCAAACATGAAGACAGTTGGACCTTGGGTAACTGAGGCGAGTTGAGTAGTAGTGTGAGTTCGCTTATAATGCTTTCCAAAACTGCATTTTCTAAGCATGAAAATGAATCGTCGTTGATGCTTCAATGTCCTTGACCAAATACGGAAAGACTGTTCGAGCCATGTTCCATCTCCTCGAATGCAACATTTATAGATTTCATAATTTTATGAGCATCGACATCTAAGCTAAAGGGCTACGGGATAGACATTTTTCGACTTTGACGGCTCCTCTGTGACGATACTTTTTTTTAATGACGCTACAGCCCGAGTTAACCTTAACCAACATGCCTCTCCAGCTATAACGATCAACCGTCAGCTGCCTTCAGTTGCGCACTCCAAGTTGGTTAAGGTCTTTCTCTACTTGTGTGCGCCACCTTAGCCTAAGCCGTCCTCTGTTACGTTGTCCCAATGGCTCGCTTTCGAAGACTTTTCGAACCGAAGCAGTGGTGTCCATACGCTTTACATGGCCTAGCCCTCTTAAGCGTTGTATCCGAAGACGCTTGACGAGGCGCATGTCGCTTCACAGCCCGTCGTTAAAACTTCTCCTCCAGATGCCATCAACGTAAGCGGTAGCACAAATCGCACGAACAACTTTTCTCTCAAAAAGGGCTTCCTCATTCGCTTTTATTACCGTCCAGGTTTCTGCATCGTAAAAGATGACTGGGATGATCATTCTGTTATATAAAGCAAGCCTCAAGAGGTTGCTCTGTTACTCAGTTGCCTCTTGAGCCCAAAGAAACAGCGATTGGCAAAAGTGATTCTGTTTTCCAAAGGAAAACCAACAGGCGCTTCTGAGATAATAATAATTGAGTGGCATACTACAGCCCATAAGGGAGAAGGGCTTAGCTTCTACAACAACTACTCGTGTTGTGCGTGCTACTGTTCTCTTACGAGTAGAAGGGACCTACAGTTTCTTGCCGACTCCGAACGGCTAGATTTGAGAAGCTTTCAATAGACCACTAGCACTCCTTGAGCGTTGTCAGCAACTCGAAAGAGGTGGTGGCGTGTAAAAATGCGAGGTGTCCCGTCCGCGAATCGAACCTAGACCTTCGGCGACGCACTTACCCACAACGCTCCGGCGACCACCGCTTCTGTGATCAGGAGCTTAAATTTTCCCACCACGTCAGCGCCAAACTATATGACGATACTTTATATTTAAAAACATTTGTCGACTGATGCACCATATTCTGGGGTACGATGCAATTTAAAAGTTTACCCAGGCTTCGCTTAATCGGGAGCTACCCCAAAAATTTATTTTTCATAAACATATGATCGCAAGGTTAGGTGGAACTATATCTGAAATTTAATGAAATTTCATGAAAGTCGCTTTTTAAACTGAGAGGATAGGAAGTGTGTAGTGCCCACTGAAACTTTAAAGCTTTCTTTCCGTCTTGGAAAACGAAACATTAAAGATGCCTGCACCACTCCATGGTCAGAGGTCAGTTCTGGGATCGAATCTTGATTCTTGGATGTATCTCACGTTGGCACAATCGCTATTTTATATCAAAGTCAAACTTGTAATGTGTTTCCCTTTAAACGACAGACCCACAAGCACTCAGTTTTTGATGAGAAAAATTATATACACTCCACACTGCAATTTTATCTTTGGAAAGGCAGAGGCGTCACAGAAAGCCACCACAGCGCTTAGGATTGAAGACGAACACTCGATGCACAAGCATGAATTACAAACCCAACTAAGTATTAATAATCTTCTCCAGCTCATGCTTCTGCGTAAAGGATACCATTTGGTTTAGAAAATATTCAAATAAGCTCCACTGAGCTTTTGGAAGGTATTTCATTTCTTAGAACACAGACCTCTTCACGCTAAATTGAACGTTCTTCGAAATCAATGCTGCGCTGCACAGAATATTTCTCAAAAATTACCAATTTCATTACGCACGGCTCCTATCAATGACAGCTCGCCTAAGCACACAGTCAACTTCAAATCTTGAGCAGGATAATTTATTGCCTTGGAAAGACAATTAAATTTGACGTGTGTCATATTGCAGGGCTCTCAAGTCTCACCCACAGCAGATGCTGTAGAAAGCAGTCCGCTCTTCAGGGGCCCACAAGCTAATTCCACTTAATTATAATTTCCCTCGAGACATTGAATTCTTAGAAGCATACTCTTACATGTTGCCTTGAAATGCGCTTACGTACATCGTCCGTTGTCATTTTTTTGGGGATTTAAGCCATAGACTGACGTGATGGGAAATTCCAAGAAATTCCTTTCCTCAGATACATGACGACAGGAAACTCAATTAAGCTGTCCGTCCCTAAACTCGATTAGAGTGCGATAGCTCCTTCAACCCCTGCACACGTTCGGCAGCATCGACCAGAGAACAATACATCACCCAGCTCGAACGTGATTTTTCTTCCGAACAAAACTTCAAAGTACTCCAAGCGTTACACGAGAACTAAACGACGAAGCACACGTCCGAGATTCTCCAGAAATTCCTAAGAAACCTTTTAGGGTAGAAACCGACCAACCACCGCACTTATGTTCACCAACCACACTTGAGCGGCCGCGTTGCCACACGCTCTCCCAGTAATTTTGTCGCACTCGCAGAACTTATCCATCCGATGAAGGGAGCAACCACCGGAAAGGTGCCCACCCGGGTGCCCTTACGCCGTGTACACACTGGCTTAATGTACTAAACTCAAAAGACATTCCCTTTCCCACCGTTTGACCGCACATTGGCATTGTTGGGCACAACTTAATTATCACAGGGTGTCGGAACAGCGGCGGACAGCAAATCACGGTTCGAGCGCCATCCACACACAAAACACTCCTTCCGGCGTGAACACACAGATATTCCGCCCTCATCATCCAGTCTCATCCCCTCGGGGATAAACAACCACACTAGGATGCCGTGCCGTCGCGCCGGTCGGCGGATATTACGTCCTCCCACTGACGAATAAATTAAATTGCCATGGAATCACTTTCATCACTGCTTAGAGCGCGGAGCTCCCCTTCATCCGATTGTGCGCGCTCCCTTTGTATGTGCGCGACTATGGCCCCAAGTTGAACACCGGAGCCGACTGCCGCTACCGCTGCCGAGTGGGTTTCATCATCGCGTTCCTCCCCAAGGTCGCCGGCGAGGATGAAATGAGCGCAAGTAGAAGTAATGCGCCGCACAGAGCGCCAGGAACGCAAATTTCCCACTGTTCGTCGTCCTGCTTTCGATTTTTTTTTTTTTTTTTGTAAGATTTCTTCTTTTGGGGCGAAAGCAGAGTGCTACCAAAATCGTGAAACGCTTGCGATCCTCGTCAAATGGATTCTCTAAGGCGATACAATTTAATTTGAGAATGTTTATGGGATCGTTCCGGTAGATTCTTTTGGGGATTTTTTCGCGAGTTTAATGCGAAATGAAATTGGCTTCCTTTAGTTAGGGCTGATGGTGGTTGTGAATGCTTCTCATTGACAGCGCATTCGGTTGTGAGGTGAACAACGATGACGACGTCGGCAGTGACATTGCCGACAATATCCCCCTTGCTTGGGGGAGCCGATGGCTGAAGAAATGTGAGTACGTGCGCAAGGTTGCAGAATTATTCGATGTGCTGCCACGGAATCGATTGATTCCTGCCGATTGAATGGAATATCCGAGGACGGGTCTTCTGTTGACGGTAATGAGAACCTCAATTAGGTGGTTGACGGAATGTGTGTTCATTCATAGACGTCGGGTGCTCTTCGGTGAGGATGTCTTATCGGAAGTTTGTTGCTTCGGTGATAAGGATTTGATTACTGAATCGGTGAATATGGTAGCGGTGTTGTTATTTTTTTTTAGGAAAGAAAAACGAACGCTGGGGGAATTTGAGTATGTTTGAGACTTGAGCTGAAACGGATTGTACAGGGATTCATTTTGGCTGCTGTTCCTTTGTGTGTGTATACGGGATTCGAATCGATGGCAATTTTATATTCACCCTGATCGAGAATCGTATGACGTAGGTTAGGCAATGGAGCTTTGAAGGTGTTGCTCTTAATCCTCTTGTCTATGTAACAAACCTTGAACTATTTTTCTAAGCCTCGGTAAGGGCTTAATCTATTTGACTGACTTTTGATACAGTTTCAGGTTTAGCCAAGGGGAGATTTTCAACTAATGTGAGCCTTAGCTTGAATTAAAAAAACAGACCCATTTCCAATGCAGCATTCAAAAACCCCTTTCTTTTTGATTTCCTGGAATATCTGTTGTACAGACAGGGGGGAGGGGTTGTACTGAATACGAAAATCTGCAGACATGAAAAGTAAAAGCCGGTAGATGAAGAGGCCTTATGGTTGCTTGGGAAAAAAGCGATTCGAATTAAATGAAAAATGGGATTTTTGTTTAAGTCTGAGACAGAAACACAGGCTTATGACTTTATACACATAAAAGAGACTTGTCAAGCCTCGTAGAGACCAGATTCCAATAAGGCCAAATCCTTCATTGGCTGTGGTCCTTGCGTTTAACTGCGTTTTTCTGCAACATTTCACTTCGGCGTTCGGCTAATCAAAGGTCTACAGATACAAGGCTTAGAATGTTCAGGTTGTGTTAAGCCATTGGGACACCACATCTAAGGTGACGCACGCATGTGAAGAAGGACCACATTTAGCACATCAGTCAATATGTCCCGGGACAGGCATATAAAGGTCTGGGAAAAAATCCATATTATTTTTAGGAAGTACAAACATTCAAATGGTACCTGTCGAAGTTGACATGACATTTGATTATTAGGTTACAAGTTACAGTGCTCCAAGTGACGCTACTTTTGCGATTTTTAGAACAATGGAAAAAAATAGAATTTCATGTATTGATATAACACTGCTTTCTGATGGGGAAAATACCAAGCAAACTCAGCAGTGGCTTGAATAGTGTTACAGGGACTATGCTGACGTGGCCGTGCAGACACAAACGACGCTGAATGCTTTGGAAGGCCAATTGAGGTGGTTACACCTGAACACGTCAAAAAAGGACAAAAAATCGTTTTGAAAAACTACAAAGTGAAAATGCGTGAGATAGCTGATATCAGAAGGCTGTTTGTACAACTTTTTGCATGAAAATTTGCCCATTGCTCACAATGGACCAATCGCCAGAATAAACAGGACTTTGTGCATCGGTATGTCCCAATGGATAAACATGGATCCACCACTACACTCCAGAGTTAAATCGACAGTCGGTTGATTGAACAGCAGCCGGTGAACCACGCCCAAATCGTCCTAGAACACAAAGGTCGGCTGGCAAGATAATGGCATCCGTATTTTGGGATGCGCACGGAATTTTATTCATCCAATATCTTGAGAATGGCAATAGGATCAACAGTGAATGCTGCATGGCATTATTGGTGCCTTTGAAGGAAGAAATTGAAAAAAAAATCGGTCCCATATGAAGAAGAAAAAACATTCTCTTCCAAGATAATGCACTGTGTCACAAGTCGTTGGCGGCCAACCTGCACGAATTGGGCTTTGAATTGCTTCCGCACCCACCGTATTCTTCAGATCTGGCCCCAGCGACTGCCACCTCTTTTCAGACATCAAAATGATGCTCACCGAAAAAAAGGATTCCTCGAATGAGGAGGTGATTGCCGAAAGTAAGGCCTATTTTGAAGTCATAGATAAATCGTTCTAATAAAAAGATATCGAAACGTTAGAGCGGCGTTGAACTGATTGTATGATTCTTGAAGGAATCTATGTTCATGAATAAAGTCGAATTTTGTCTAGATAATGTGTTTTTATTGGTAAGTCCCGGGAGTTATTGAGTAATGTGTTAACAAAGTGTGCGCAACAAATTGAGGACTGCAAGTTTTCAAAGTTAACCTTTCGAAAAACGTATGCATGAGGTACTAAGGCAATACTGAGACTGTGATAATGAGACTGAGCAGGATCGTCATAGTAAAGACAACTTTTTTATTCTTGTCATAAATCTGGTGCCGAAAATCTTTGGATGGCCAACATATTTAAATTTGTAGATTTATTTTTGAAAAACTCCGGTCTCACGCACAAATGTTCAATATCGTAAATACGAATCATATTAACAACATGCACTATCGAACAGAAATTGAAACTTTTTCATTAAGTACACAGGCGTCTGTCGGATTACCGCCTTATCGACTCTCGGGACAGAATATACCATGACGCGGAAACCCATCACCTTCTGATATTTTTGGCCTCTGTGGGAACCTCAACAACACTCAACAAGTTAAACAGTCACTAGAGATATACGAGAGAGTTTTATTAAGTAGTGAGTCCACAAAGTTCCGAGACGGCAACATTGACTCGGACTACCACCTTGTTGTAGCCAAGGTAAGGTTGCGGATATCCTGAACACCGCCAAGACAAGGAAATTCGAAGTCCAATGGTGTCTCCCTTAACCTCCTATGGCTAGTTATACGCCGCCAACACCAAGTATTGAAGACCAGTGGAATTATTGCCAAAAAGCCATCAGAGATGCAGCCTCTGATTTGCTGGTTTTCAATCCGTCACCACACCCTGGTTTGGCAACGAGTGTCGGCAGGCGAATGCAGCCAAGCAAGAAGCTTACAAAGCGGCACTGTAAAGAAGGACAAGAGCTACTCGGGAGCTCTACGAGCAGAAGAGGAGAGACGAACACCAGCTTCTCAGGAGAAAAAAGAAGGAGCATGAGAAGCGCGCTATCAGCAAAATAGAGAGATATTACTGCAGGAATGAGGTAAGGAAATTTTACCAAAGGGTAAAGTTAACCAGTCAAGGTTATAAAGTCCGAACCGAAGCCTGTAAGGATGATCAAGAGAACATTGTAGCCGATGCTGAGGATGTGGAGAAACCATTTCTGCAGACTGTATAATGGAAACGAAGAACCAAATTCCGCTGTCAGGCAGAAATAACCATTCAACCCCAATGAAAGGGACGATGAAGATCAACAATTCCGTCCACCCGACCCGGATGAAGTGAGAATTGCCATATCTACTGAAATCCAACAAGGCTGCGGGAGCTGACGGCCTACCCGCCGAACTCTTTAAAGCCGCATGTGATGAGTTGGTAAGGAGCATGCACCAACTCATCTGTAAAATATGGTCGGAGGAAAACATGTCCGATGTTTGGAACCTCATCATTGTTTGCCCGATCCATAAAAAAGGAGACCCTTTGAACTACGCCAACTACAGACCAGTCTCCTAAATATCACATACAAAATCTTATCTGCCGTACAGTATGAACGCCTAAAGCCATTCGTCAACAACCTTGCCGGTCCATACCAGTGTGGGTTTAGGCCAGGAAAATCCACCATCGACCAAATATTCACACTATGGCAGACTTTGAAGAACACCCAGAAGCAACAAATCGATACCAACCACCTTTTCATCGATTTTAAGGCTGCGTATGATAGCATCTATATAGACGAGCTATACAGAGCAATGTCTAGTCCGCTTGTGTAGGATGACGATGGAAAATGCACGCTGCTACATAAAGTTTGGTAAAGATCTAACAGCGACCTTTGATGTTAAAAAAGGATTCAGACAGAGAAACCAATGCTCCGGCCGGAAAAATCTTCGAATGCACCCCCGAGGGACGGCGCAGTAGAAGAAGACCGCAACGCAGGTGGCACACGCAAGTGGTTAGGGACCTCAACCAACTATGCGTGCGAAACTGGAGAAAGCTAGCTAAAGATCGAGCTGGCTGAAGAAGTTTGTTGGTTGAAGCCCAGGTTCACCCCGGACTGTTTCACCACCTTAAAAAAGTAAGTAAGTAAGTAGGAGTCCACAAGTGAAAATTTTAGAAATGTGGCGATTTGTCGATAGGAGAAGATCGCAACGCTCTGCCAGTATAATTTGTAAAACTAATCTGTATAAATGTGGTCGCCGTGGCGTAGTGGTAAGTGCGTTGACCGCCATGCATAAAGTTTAGGTTCGATTCCCGGACGGGACATCTCGCATTTTTTCACGGCACCACCTCTTTCGAGTTGCTGACAGCACTCAAAGAGTAACAATTGTCTATTAAAAGCTTCTCAAATCTCACCCATCGGAGTCGGCAAAAAACTGTAGGTTCTTCCTACTTGTGAAAGAACAGAAGCACGCACAACACGAGTAGTTGTTGTAGAAGCTAAGCTTTGGTGCCTTGTGCGCTGTGGTGCCACTCAATTATTATTATTTATTAATCTGTATAAAAATGCAACAAAAATAAAAAACTTGAGACCGACATTCACGAGCTGAACTAAACTTGATACTGTTTGGTTTTTATTTTCTTTCATTAAACAGAATCAGAATGACCCAGCATTTCTTCAGCTTTTTCACCCGTTAACAACCTTTTCTCCATAGCCATTCATGGCCGCAATAGCTCTCTCAAATTTCTACCCGGTGAGACAGTTTTTTATAATTTGGAAACAAAGTCCAATTGTTTCACGTGTTGTATTGCTCGTAGCGCCATTTTAACATGGCCAGGCGGAGAACGACGACGAATCGATTCGGCAAGGTCTACGCTCTTAGATACAGCCTAATCGGTCTAGTATCATCTACTTATGTAAGAAGGGACTTCAATTTGCTAATGGTACTGGTTTCAGTAGATCACGCGCACCATACGTTTCTCGAAAAGCATTTCTGGCATAACGCTAAATTTCACAATGCAGTCTAATAACTTGTAGATGCTGTTGTGGTGTGGCTCGTTCCGCACGTAACAAATAGATCCTACAGTGCCTGCTCCAACTCATTTTATAACTTCGACTCGTCTGTATACCATCTTTGGGCGTCATCAGTCATCCAGGGAGGACTTGCTTCTCATCGCCCCTGTTCTTCAAATGCACGCCAGCCTTTGTATTTTGTTTAGTTTGTTGATGGCCTTTGTTTGTCCACATTTCTTCCACCAAATTATAGCACCAAGAATAGTTTTGGTTTAACCATTTGGTTGTATATGTATAAACCCATTTTTGGTTTTTTTGTTGTTGGAGGTTGGGATACACTGCAATGGAGCGCTCAGACTCAAAAACGGGTCCATTGTACTACCAGACAGTAACCTTCGTTTACTGTAGCTTCCTGGTTTTCTGAAGAGAGACCAGCAGACGCTTTTGTGACAGAAAGCCTATGTTTTCAACTCCGAGCACATAAGGCGGAGTGTTCTGAAGGGTCTTCACCTTCTCCACAGGCGTCGCAAAGGGAGTCGTCACTAATCCCAAGCAAACTTAGATGCTTAGCGAAGGTGAAGTGTCGCGTTTGTATGCCGACAAGTTTTTAGCACTTTTTCTCTCTAGAGATACCAGAAAAGCCGCGAATTTCTTGCTGACGTTCGGGAGCATGCACTAGGTCAGCCTGTATCCTTGAGAGTCATGCCATCTCTGGTTGTGCTGTTGGGAGACCCAACTCTCGAAGGAAGCGGGTAGACCCTAGGGGGGTTGGGCCCTACAAATGTCTCTTTAGAACATTGCCTAGCTAGTTCGTCAGCAATCTCGTTTTCCGTGATCCTGCGATGTTCCGGGACCCAGACAAGTCTTAGCGAATTCAGTCTGCCGACCAAATTGAGGGAAGACTTGATTTTCTGGACTATCTTGGACGCGGTTACAGGGTTGAGTAAGGCCTTAAGCACAGCTTGGCTGTCGCTGCAGACTCAGATACTTCACCCCTTCCGCCTATTCTTCAGAATATATTTTGTGGCCATTAGGATGGCAAACGTTTCCGCCTGGCAGACCAATGCGAAATTACCTAAAGAGGTTTGAGGTCTAAAGTTGTTGACTTCCACGAAGGCCCAGAGCCCATCAAATTTTTGGCTTTATGCCCCAGGTATACTCCTTTTCTTTCGGATTTCGTAGCTCTCTTGCATTGATGTGAGTGTTTCAGAAGAGTTTTTGATCAAATTCTGTAGCCACAAATTTGACCACTTCCTTCAGTATGATGACATGATTGTTTATCCGCAGGATACTCAAGTCCAAATATATATTCAGATGACACGCAAAAAATTCCCGTTGTGACGAAGCTCCTTTTCATATTCCCTTCATTTCACGCATTTCCAAGGCCAGTGTCACCTACGACAGGATGAAATTCATTACAAAAGACGTAGGCGCTCGAAAGGAATCGCCTTCTGAATTCCGCCCATAATTCATCCCTCTCAATGCTCGACTATTGATATAGGATTAACTATTGCCGCCCACAAAAAGAAACCTAAAACGCCGCTCTAAAGAGACATTTGGCGTGAAGATTGATTGATTTCCTTCCAGCTCGCTGTCATTGAATCAGAATTCAATCCCCAACAGCCCAAAAAAAAACCAAACGAAACCTCCCACTATGCAGAAAAAGTGAGAGAAATGCTTGGACATCCCAGGACAGTAAGCCTGAGATTTGATTTATGAAATTGCCAATAAACCTGCCTATAGATTGCGATTTTTTTTTTTTACTACCACCGACGTCAAGGTCGACTGTCAAAGCACGTCCTCTTGCCATCGCAATAACCTGCACCTAGTTACTGTCATAAAATCCCAAAGCAATGCTCTCATGTTACAGCGACAGCGGTGGGGATGAGTGTGACGAACACAAGGCCAGTACAACATCATCATCTTTGGTGCCGAGGAAGATTGTACACTTCCGCAAACTTATTCGATTTGCACTGTGGCCAGCTGGATGATCAATCGTTCGCATGCTTACCGCTTACCGCTGTGTGGCGCAGTCCTTCCGTTCGGGTCTAATTATAAACGTATTTCAATAAATTTTTATGATTATTACCGCTAAGCCGCATGGTATCGTTGTGGCAAATAGGCAAATGGTCTGACTCCTGCTGGATATCGTTTTATTGTCGCACCCAAATGAAGAGGATTAGGTCGTAAAGTGAATTAATGATGCAATGGCTTCGGTTTGTTGGCTAATAACGGTACAATTTATTGGCTGTTACTTTTCCAGAAAACATCATGTCCTATTTTAATGGATGCCAAAATTCCAGAACAGACTTTCACAGCTCATTTCGGTTGAATAAGCCTCGACTGAAGTTATGCTAACTGGAGGTACACACATACATTCAACTAACTGAAATCTGTGGTATATTAATTGTTGTGTAGGAAGGAGAAAGTTTTACATTTTGGGTGAACAGTGGAAACAATGCGACTTCGCAAAAACATTAATGATTTATTTGAGTCTAAAGTGGTGAAGGAAAGCTAAGTTCCGTTCGACAGATCTTAACCTTGAAAACGAGCAGCGTGGGACAGCGGAAACAGTAATTGACGACGCCATTTAAAGAGAAACGGTGGTTGTAAGAACGAATAAAAATGGTGCACTCAATACAGGGTATCCACCATGACAATAAGTCTAAGCTAAACGGAGCCTTGAAACTAAGTCGTTTAGAAGTCTGTGCATCGCTGAGTCTAAGGCATTAATACCCACCGTCATGCAGATAAAAACCCAAAGCAAACAGAGGAAAGTTTATGATGACAACCTGGTTGACATCGAAGGACCAGTCCATTCTTTATTTCTTCAATCAGGGCAAACGGAAAATATTGTGCACCGACATAATGCAAAGGAAATTGTCTAAAAGAAGCATTGGGGTAGTAGACATGGCCCACTTCTGTTGAATAACAACGTTTGACCCCACACCTCACACGTAATGGCGCAGAAGATGCAGAAGTTCTGCGGTGAGAGTGCTCTCCTGATGCTTTTCCCACGAATGACGAACTTCTCCGCAGTCTGGCGTCATCTATACTGCTGATTGGAGGACGTCTTCAATATTTGGAAGCATCGTTGAATACAAGACATCCAATGCTTTTGCCGTCCAAATCTCATAGCGTCAACCTAATCAGCGATGACAATCATCGAAAGTCTCTACATGCAGGAGTTCGTGCTGTGTTGGTGCAACTCCGTAAGCGCTTTTAATTTTGCTAGGTCATCAAGTGCCAAAGGCAGCAGATCAAGTTGTGCACCGTATGTAGGAAGCTTTGGGGTCCTCAAGCAACAGAACCATTCGCCGCCCTACCCGCCAACAAATCACTCTACTGTGCCCTTTTGGTAACCTCGGAGTGGACTTTTCTGGTTCACTTTCAAAAGATCCTGAATCCTGGGAGCGAATGGTACGTACTATGAAGAACGTCCTCAAAGTCACAATAGGCATCATCAGACTTTCTGATTGCGCCAAGTAATTGCAAGGAAACTTCATCGACCTCATTGCCAACGCCATTTCAATTCGAGAAGCGTGGAACCAGCGATTCATGTATTCAGAAAGAAGATGGCAAAATGAATATTTGCACCCGTTGCGGTCTTTTAATTATAAGGTTCTTCGATCTTGACGGCAGCTGTCGAATGGCGATGTCGTATTTTTGTCCGATTAATTACGAGCGACAATTGGTTGGAAGATGGGTATAAAAGAGGAAACATTCATTGGACGAGAACAGCGTGTACGGACATACCTTGTGAGACTAGCCAATGAAACAAAGTTGGAGCGGCCCATTCACCCTTGGAATTGCAATCTTGGCCGGTGGTGGATGTTTAATTCAATATTAAACAGATAGACGGTGGGGTGTCAACATCAGATCCGTCCATATCCGAGGCATGTTGCTGTCTCTAAACTCGTTTTATTTTTTATGTGGTGAGGAACTCAGACTGGTAGGCCAGGCCCATTATTTAACCCTCGGGCAGGGGGGTTCACTACACAACGGATGTTGTGGTGGCTATCAAGGGACGCCAGGAGGAGGCTGTATGTCAACTTGACCTGGATAGCATTGGCAGCTCGCCATGCTGAGTGCGATAAACGATGTCCCCCGGGAAACTTGGACGCTACTAAAGCGGATGAGGAAGCCCTTAGTCTTTTCGAGAGAAATGTTTTGCGTGCGAATTTTGGTTCTGTTTGCGTTGATGGCATTTGGAGAAGAAAATTTAACGACGAACTCTATGGGTTGTACAGCGACATGCGCCTAGTCAAGCGTCTTCGGATGCAACGCTTAAAATGCTATGTACAGCGTATGGCCTCCGGTCCGAAAAGTCTTCAAATCTTAGCCATTGGGACAACGCAATAAAGGGCGGCCTGAGCTAAGGCTCACACAAGTGGAGAAGGATCTCAACAAACTTGGAGTGCCCAACTGGCGGTAGCTGGCGAAAGATCGTGCTGGCTGGAGATGATATCTGGTTTTAACACCGCTTTTTTAATTAGATGGGTAGTTATGACAACTAACTTCATGTTTTATCACTCTCTCTCTCTCTCTCTCTCTCTCACACACACACACACACACACACACACACACACACACACACACACACACACACACATCAACTTCTACACATCCAACATAACATCCAACGAGATCACCGAGATCACAACTTAGCACTGTGGTCGTGTAAAGGACATAAGCAATCTGATCCTGGAAAATTTATTTCACTTCGATATATGAAATTGTTTGCTAGATTATTTAACGTTCACCAGTGCAATGAAAAATACTTTTGCAGCGGGTCTGTGGTATGGGCCATGTCCATATTGCAGGCGAGGGGTGAGCTTGTGTTCTAAAGGTTTATTGTCGTGGGACTCGCCCCTTAATTTGATCTGAATTCAAAGTTTAGGAAAGACATTTTTAAAGAATCCGATGATTGGAAAGAGCGCAAATGGAAAGCGAGCTTAGGGATGAGCTATATAGTGCCATGTCTAGTCTTGTCATTCCTACCGAACTCGTCAACTCGAACATCGAAATTAAGCGGAAGCGGCCAAAATGGTCTGAGGGGCAAAACGAAGTATATGCTGTCATCGAGGAAGGACCCACAATACCGACGTCTCGGACAGAGCATCACACTAGGCAGCAGAAACTTGGAGGTAGTCAAGACCATGTTCGACTGGCTATGAGTTGGCCATGAAAGATGAGAAGGACAAGTTGGAAGTCGGTCGCAAGTGATATTTGAACGCGATCTGTCTTGTGAATAGATGAAAATTCGCAAAATGAACCATCACTCGATGACCCTCATATAAGAAGCTGATGTAAACGAAATGGAGCTTGAAATTAGGGTAACAAAAATCGAAGCCACAGACGTCCCTTACTCCTGACAGTAACAGAAAATTTAGCGACTAGGACGGAGGGATTAAGTCAAAAGGACTCTTCTTTCAATTGAGAAGTGTATTTTTGTCTCACGGTGATAACATCAAAACAGAACTTCTCTTGGATAAGAGGACTTGTTAAACGTTACTGGCGGTTTGAAAACGCCTACATCAGTTTTGATGAAACGGTCTTTGTGAAATGGACATGATCCTCGGAACTGGTTAGTTCAAGTGTAAGGATTGCAATCTGTTTCAAATAATGGAGAGGAGGAGTAAACATTTTCGAACCTCAGTTCATAAATTTTGTCAATTCTTTCATCAAATCCACGGCATTCTTCCTTTACAGTCTAAACATAATCTTTGATGCAACTAAAGTAAACCTGAGCAACCAGCTTAAGGTATTTGGGAACCTAGCAAATAGTAACAGCTAGTTCAGACTCTGGTGTAACAGGTGCTCAGAGGATTCTGAAACAAAGTTAAGGGATTTGCAGAAATGAAGGGTGATTCATCGTAAAGCTTGATTAATAATTTAAGATTGAATACATAAATTCTAAGGCGAACTTAAAATGTTTACTATCGTTTGAAAGACCAATTCATGGCATTCACTTTTTGAAATAGAATATCTTGTAAATGCTGACCACATCTAGGTGGTGGTCCATTGGAAAGGTCAAATTTTAGAGGACTTGTTTGAACATAGGAACTGGTGTCTTGTGGATAGTATAACGCGAACACAACACAGAGCAATGAAATCTTTTTTTTTTTTTGTGTAACATATGCAACTACAGGGTGAGCCGAATACGACATTTCTTTGTAAAAGTTTCTTCTTAAGAATTAAATCGCCAAGACACAGCACTCACTTTGGAAAATAACTTACGCTGAAGTGGTCCAAGTCCAAGGCGACGCACTTCGCTTCGCGGTGGTATGCTACTGACTTCCTACCAAGACCTCGAGCGGGAAATAATATAATGCAGTTTTTAAAGGAACTCTAGGTGGCCCACCCTGTATTACACACATTCAAAGCATTCTGTGTAAGAATGTAAGCTCCTCTTCCTCATCGGCTGATCACACTTGGGCTGGTTTACTTCAATTTGATTGGTAAATGGGGTTTCTTTTATCAAGCATGTAATGCCAAATGATCACGTAAGTCCAAAACGATTCGGGGAATCCAACCGAGTGCAAAATACGCAGAAGTAGATGCACATACCCACTATACTACATCACCCTCAATTGAATACCCCAAGCCAGTCGGTACAAAATCTCTGCTAAACACACCGTCCACGATGGAAAATGCCTTCTCGCTTTCATTTACGAGTGAATTTCCTAATTTAACCTTTCAGAACTCATCTGCTCATCTACGAATAAATCCAAATCCATTATCGATGAATCTCCTCATAGGCACTCGCGCCAATGCTGCCCCTCAACGTTAGAGAACAAAACCACAAGCGCTGCGCTAAAGCACCCCTCCATCTAGCTTTGCCTCAACGCCATTCAAAAGATCGTCCTTTTGTTTTTGTCTCCATCCCTATTCGGATACACCACCGCAGCATCCCCAACTATGAACTAAATTCAAAATCAACATCCTTTTGAAATTCATGCCACCATAAATTTCATGTTAACAAACAACATTAGTATGTCAGGGGATGAATGTTCGGGCGGTCGGAGTGGTTCCATAGAAGGGATTCACTTCTACTTACATACGTATGTGAAGAAGGTGGGTGTGAGCACTTTTGATATTTTTTCCTACGAGTACAATTTTGGCAACAGAGAGAAGGAGTGCAGATACGACGTCGCACCCCATATGTAGACGTGCATCCAGTGCGAACATATGACTTCAGGAAAGGAACCATTCTAAAAGCCCCTCCCACCCATCCGACCGTTGCACAACACTTGAGTTCTTGAGACTTACATTTTATTTGCTGGGGAACCTTTCACTCCATGCTAGGTACCATTTAGCATGCATACACTTGCCCTTTGGCTGTGTGATGGGGTGGATGTGTGTCCCGTGGGGTGGATGATGATTGGCAAAAAATTGCTCCAACGTAAGTGGGGTCGGCCAACGAGTATGGGAGCAGCGTCGGAAAGTGGAAAGAAAAACAAAGAAGAAACTCGCAAATATTATGCTACTCCAACTCAATGTTTATGTATTAAAAAAATCTATTATGGAGCACATCGCACATAGTATCCCGTGCCCTGCACGCCTTGAACGGCAGATGCATAATGCCCGCATACATTACCCGCAGAGTGTTCAAACGAGATGGGATGGGACTTGGAAAATCATCTCGTTGGTTGCACTCTGTTACGTTTGCGTTATCCGGGAGTTATCCCTTGTGAAATTCGCTCTTCCATTCAGAGCGGGATTCGAATGTGATGGCATTTGTGTCTAGGGTGGCTTTCACCATCTCCGCGTACCTAGTCTCAGTGGACCTGCACTGGAATCCAAGTTGATTGTTTTTTTTTTCTGTGTCTTCTCATTCAAGTGAGAGCGGCGATGCAACCGATTTAAGATCAAGCCTAAGGCTAAGATCCAGAGACTCCAAGAATCCCGAAAAGTCAAAATAGCGACAAACACAATCCGGAATATAAGACCCCAAAAAAAAAGTCCTATGGGAGGAGAATTTTGAGTTTTTGGACTTTTTTGAAATTTTGGGTATCGACCAGTGCCCTTTGTACCCCTTGTCCAGCCACAGAGGCATTCCATTCGTGGAGCAGACCTAACATGACACCGATTTTAGTTTCAACACGCACGCCTAGCATTTCACTCATCGAAACAAGAAACTCGTCAGGTCCTCACATGCATCCGCCCGCTGTTACCTAGTTCCGAAACTACTAAACCACTTACGTGGCATAGCAACACCTGTTATTGCCGCTCCACAAATGGCGGCGGACCGTTTGCCATGTAAACATGCAACTTTTCCGATTTAACTTTCCGCGAAGTTGGTGTAATTGAATGAAATATATTGTCCTTTATCAGGAGGTTATTCGGTGCGGCTATTGCCCCCATGCCAATGACAGAGAACAATGGAACTCCCAGCTGGAACGTCAGTCATTGGATTCGGCTTGCAGTGCACGCTCTTCACACACAAACTTTAAATTAAATTTTGGTTTAAAGCGTTACTCGTTGGCTTTGTACTTGATAGGGGTAAGCAATGTAATAACGAAAAGGCCACTTCCCGGTTGATATCAGATTAAAATTAAAAAAAAGTCCAGCTGGCTTTAAGTGATTAAAGTTTTTTTTTTTTGATATAGATGAGGAGGATAAGGAGGTACACATACACTCGTAAAAGTAAGAAATTGTGACAAAGTACGAGGTCTGAAACTGTACGATAAAAATGACGATTTCTTAAGATTGCCTTCAACAAGAAGCGAAGCGGAAATATATAATAATAATTGAGTGACACTACAGGCCACGAGGGACCAGTGTCTACCTACTGTTCTCTCACGAATAGAAGGCACCTACAGTTTTTTTTCGATTCCGAACGGCCAGATTTGAGAAGCTTTTTCATAGACAATTGATACTCTGGAAATGTAACCATAAAGAGATACAGCCTGGATGGATCAGGACCTGAAGCAACCATGCCTCCCCATCTAGTGCAACCTGTCGCCAGCTGCCTCCAATTGCAAACTCCAAGTTGTTTGAGGTCCTTCTACACTTGCGTACGCCATCCAAACCTAGACCTTCCTTTGTTTCGTTGTCCCAATGGCTCGAATACGAAGACTTTTCGTGACGGAGCAGTGGTGTCCATATGCTGTACATGGCCTAGCCATCTTAAGCTTTGTATCCGAAGACGCTTGACCAGGCGCATGTACAGTCCATAAAGTTCGTCGTTGAATATTCTCCTAAAGACGCCGTCCAGGGAAATAGGACCTATTCGCATGCAAAACTTTTCTCTCGAAAAGACTAAGGGCTTCCTCATCCTCTTTTGGTAGCGTCCAAGTTTCCACGCCGTAAAGGAGGACTGGAATGATCAAGCTGACTAAGAAAGCCATTTAGACGTTCGAGAGAGAGCTCAGTCGCCTTTTGAGCCCAAGAGTTGATTGAGCACAAGAGTGATTCTGCTTTTGCTTTCAGAACTGAAATTTTCGTCAATATTTTCCTCGTAGCCTAAGAAATCAAAATCCTTGACTACCTCGAAGTTTCTGCTGCCAAGTGGTATGCTCTGCCCGAGATGTCGATGTTGTGTGTCCGGCTTGCTGTGTTCACATTGATGAATTTGGAATTTGTTTTTCAATAGATGGCGCCAATTACAATCTTTGCATGGTCTTGAAGCTATTATCTACCTTGTTGGAAAGCTGTGACTTTTGTGAGCAATAATAAGTGAACATCACCGTCTGATGATCTGACATCAGAAGAACATTAGTTTTGGCCTCTTCAAAAATGTCCGGATATATCTTAAATAAACACTATTTGCTTCAAGTTTTGATTTTCTTTTCTAATTGGAGCTGAAGCCCATCGAATGCTCGTAGAAGTTTATGGTAAATCTGGTCTGACCAATAAATTATTCAGAGAGTGGTTTTGACACTTCAAAAGTGGTGATTTAAGCATCGACGACAAAGAGCGTCTTGGCCGGCCTAAAAAGTTTCAAGGTGAGGAATTGAAGTTCTTACTTGATCAAGATCCATGCCAAACGCAAAGTAAACCCTCGAAATTGTTGGGAGTGACACAGGAAACAATTTTTGTAAGGTAAAGGAAATTTGGATTTATTCATAATCAAGGGAATTGGGTGCCGTACGAGTTCGAACCGAAAGATGTCGAAAGGAGTTTTTTCACCTTACAACTGCTTCTTTAAAAGACATCAAAAGAAAGGATTTTTACACCGGATAGAGGCTGCAGATGTCAAGTGGATATACTATAACCCCAAGAGGATAAAATTTGTTTCAAAGCCTGTTGAACCCGTTCCATCAGCGCTTATATCCACGCCAAAGGAAAACATAAACATCATGCTCGGCATATGGTGTGACCAGACCGAAGTGGTGCACTACTCTAGGCGAAAGCATTAAAGGGAAACGTTATCGACTAGGACTTATGCGGTTAAGCCGTGGATTGCGCGAAAAACGAAGAGAATTGCCCGAAAGGCATATGAAAATGATTTTGCAACATGATTAAATTCGGTCCGGACGTGTCTTTAGCTGAAATGGGAGATTTTACCCCTCCCGCTGTATTCTTCAGACCTTGCTCCTTCCGACTAATGGCAGATAAGAGACGATTTGGGGGGTTACCAGTTAGAGTCTTTTTTCAAGAAATCGAGGAATGGCTTCAAAAATCAAAAGGTAGAGGCTTCCGACGGACAATACTTTGAGTGATGTATTTCTATGTTTTTGCAATCAAAAAAAATTTTTTTTAATACAAAGAACGGTTATACTTAGAGTTCAAGACTTTCTTAATCTTGGAACTCCGCCAAACTTTCATGATGATAGGACGCATAAAATTACTACACAACAAGTTTACAAGTCGACAAGAGGTGGAAAGTACACCATCCCTTGGTCTTGAAATGAGTATGGAAGAAGATACGAAGTTCCAGTACCAACCATCCTATACGAACTCCTAGGTGAAAAGGAAAAGAAATTCTTTCTAAGACAATGTTGAATTAAATTTCTTACATAAGTATCATTTTTTTATAAATAATAATAATAATAATTGAGTTGCCCTACAGCCCATAACGGACCAGCTTTCTTTCACGAGTAGAAGGGACCTACAGTTTTTTGCCGGCTCCGAACGGCCAGATTTGAGAAGCTTTTCATAGACAATTGATACTCTTTGAGTGTTGTCAGCAACTCGAAAGAGGTGGTGCCGTAAAAAAAATTCGAGGTGCCCCGTCCGGGAATCAAACCCAGACTTTAATGTCGGTTAAAAAAAAATATTTAATATTGACAAATAGATCACAAGACCTTGCAACAGGAGAATAAGGCACTATGCGGAAACTGGCATAAAGAACTACTGCTTACAGGCGGGAGTTCTACAGGAACCACTTCTTGGACTTTGCAAGGGGATGGAATACGAAAGCTTCTTACTGGAGGATTAGGCAATAGGTGGGTCTCAGGACTCCGTTGAGTATTTAGGTCTCCCTTAGGCAACATATACGATAAGCCAGGGCTTCGAGCTCTCACGAATGATTCCGGATTTTGTTGGACCAGAATATGTACTCAGAATCCTTCTCAAGCGGAACAAGTGAAACGCGGAGACTGGCAATAAAAGTGTTCAGTGAGTTTTGGACCATGTCCCCCCAATGACATACATGTAGATGAACTCAAGGGGATGTGCAGCAGAGAAATTCTGGACCGGCGGAAGGAAAAACTTCTGAAAGAAGAAGAAAGGCCAATGTAGCAAGCCAGATGTAACATATAGACAAAGACTGTAAGTTTCGCCATTTGTGGTTTCTGCCTGAACATGGCGGCCATCGAATATACCTGCACATGGCTGGACACTTTAGCCTCTACTCGTGTCGTGAGTACTATTGTTCTCCCACAAAAAGAGGCTGCAATTATTGCCGACTCCATTGATGAACAATTAGTACCCTTTACGTGTTGCTAGTCCAAGAATCTATTCTGGGATATTCCAAGTGTGAGCCAACGCACTAACCCACTACTCCCCAGATGCCTATAGTGTTTTTGGGAAGCAGGAAATCATCAATCCTTGCATTCTTTAGGGTATTTCTGAAACTTAACTCGAGCACCCACTTAAACCCAACCAACCTTAGAGATGGCCAAGGCCATAAACATCTTTGACCATTTCACCTCTCAGCCGCCGTTCAACTCAAACGTGAACATGTTCACCGATTTCGACGTTGAAATGTTTCGCAGACACCGAGCCATCCACACATCAAGTCTAACTCACGTCCCAAAGGACCCTAAATTGAATCCAAAGGTTAGCCATACCTATGCAGAGTCGGATTATTAAACGAGATCCGATAGAATTAGACACTCTGTTCGTCCATAGCCACAATATCTCCATCATCCACAACTCTACCAACTTGATCCGCGCCGCTAGTTCCAAGTTCTGATCTCTTTTTCCCGTTTTTGGTTGCGTTTTTCCACTTGGTACAGAAAGTAATTGAATCGACAAGAAAAAAAGGAAAAACACACCCGCACACACACACACACACACACACGAAAATATATTAATACGGACGTACCCATGAGAGAATACCATCCACACATTCATATTTAACGTATTTTGTATCGCCACAACATCAGGGAAGCTTCCCAGCCGTTCATCCACAGCCACTGTCGCCATCGTCGTTGGCCGTCATCGTCGGTCGGTCGGTTGGTTGTCCGTCGGACATGTAAGCCTGATCCCGAACAACAAGAACCATCGTCATACCACAGGAGGGCGGATGTACTTCTCGCTAAATGAGAGCATTAAAATTAAATTACACAAAAAACTCACGCTACAGGGAAAGGCCTTTATGGGCAGAACTCATTACCGGGGTCGGGTCATTTCAGTTAGTTTACACACCGAGCTCGCACGACGTGCCAGGACTGGCTGTCGGTGGTGCTTGTTCGGAGGTAAATTATCATCCACTTAAGCGCCAGAGAGTATGGCAAGGCGGGTTGACCTGTAAAAAGGGGCCGTCGCCGCCGCCGCCACTGCCGCCAGCAACAGATTGCTGACGATCGCATGTTAAGTCGTCGTAAAGAGACGCGACGCGTCCTGGACACAACAACACCACCAACCATACTGACCTCGGTCAGAATGATGTATGATGCGGTTAACAACTGTATTCGTTTGTTATTCACTACGGATATTAGTCGCACACGGCAGAGGGCGATAATAACTTTTCCAGCAAACGATGATAACGCTGGTGGGTGGACAGAGAGATCCTCTTCAATACGGAACGGGAACGGATTGTTTACACCTGGGCCGGCAGATGGGCGGTATGGCTTCTCGGGGATTGCGTGCCAGACCCACTATGTGGGACACATGTGCGGCTTGAAGGCCGAATACCGTAAGCCCGTGTGGCCGACAAGTCATCTGCTACCGCTCCTCACAAAGGTCAGTGCGGTGAAGAGATCCTCTCTAATGATACCCCCGGGCCGGAGTCCTGCATATTCATGTTTAACACGGACAATGGTAACGTAATCATCGTTCATTCCTCTCAGCTGCATGCGATAGGGGTGCACCAATCGGTGTCCAAAGTCTGGTGCTCCTTAACTCACGATGTGGACAAGGACGTGAACAACGTTAAGAGCCAATGGGCCGCCACATCGCACCGAATGCCGGATGCGAATGACATGCCAATGCATACCAAGGCGAACGGAATTTGCCAAAAGGAGAGATAACGATGACACACATTCTTTTGGCGCTCGCCAGATGTGCCTTCATTCGCACGTTGTCATCGGCCGCACACTCCCAAGCAGGACATGATATCTACTGGAGTTGTTACTCTCGTTTCTAAATCGCATTTCGGTCGAAAGAAATGGGAACTGTTGCGATTGTCAGAAGCAGATTCTTCGAAAGATACATGTGACTGGGATTGTGTCTGTGGCCAGTGTGTGTGGTCTGTTTGACGGTTGTTGGCTTGCCTGAGGGGGGAGTCCTGCCGGAATCACTTGAAAAGTTTCACAAAAGTTACCCGCATTCAGACATCATAAGTATGCTGAGGACAGTGCGGCAGTGTGTGTTCGTGTGCGACACACTTGATATTTCAGTTTTGAAGTGTTTGGGTTAGATTTGTTCTCCGGTTAAAATTGACAATGGTCGTTTGAGGGACTTGACGGTGTTGATTTTAGTCGAAAATGCAAGAAGCAGACGCAGTGATAAATAACGATATGCGTTAGGGTTTATTATCAATCATGACCCAAAGTTGTAGCCGCCGTGGCATGGTCGTAAGCGCCTCAATTCACACGCCCAAGGTCCCAGATTCAATTCCTGGACCGGAAATCTCGCATTTTGTCATCTTCTCCTGGAAGAACAATAGCACACTCAGCACTTTGAATTTCCGAAAAAGCTGAAGTCCCTTGTGGACTTTACACATACGTCTGTCGTCTAATTAATAAACTCCGAGAGAGTGTTGAGATTTTGAAATTACAATTCGATCGATCAAATGTGGGCAGGTTTTGAATTTCAAAATCAAACTTCGGTTCATCTTAACAGCTTCGGTCAGCCCTTCTGACTGGAGGGCTCAGATAATTTTCAAGACTTTTACCTCTCCAATATCGGGAACGATTTCGTAAGATACGAGGGCTGTCTGATAAATAACCGACCTCAACGTGAAGCTAGCGGCACAAGTGAAAAAAAAGTTTCTACTTCAAATTGTGCATATTATAGTAGCTACTCGCCAAAATTTCAGAAATTTATCTTGCACCATTATCTGTTGACAGTCGTTTTTGTGAGTGTATTTCGGTGATTCCCCCAAAATGGAAAAAATTGAATATCGAGCTTTAATAAAATTTTTATTATTGAAAGGCAATACGCCTTCACAAATCAAAGATGAGTTGGACTCTGTGTATGGTGACTCTGCGCCATCGTTTACCACCGTACAATTTTGGGCAGCTGAATTTAAACGTGGTCGCAGGAGCTTGGAAGATGATGAACGTCCTGGGCGTCCAAAAACTGTAACCACTAACGATAACATCGCTAAAGTTCATCAATTGGTACTAGACGACCGCCGGATTGAAGTTAGAGAAATAGCTGAGATTATGAAGAAGTCAAAAGAACGTGTTTGCCATATATTAAACCAAAATTTGTGCATGAGAAAGCTGTCCGCGCGTTGGGTGCCGCGTTTGCAAAAAAAGAAAGTCTTGTTCCACCAAGACAACCCACCATCTCACACCTCAACAGTCGCCATGGCTAAAATCCACGAATTGCGGTTCGAACTGCTTGACCATCCACCTTATTCACCGGATCTAGCACCAAGCGACTTTTTTTTTGTTTCCTCAACTTAAAACTGCGCTCGGCGGCCAGAGATTTTCGTCAAATGAGGAGGCAATCTCTTTAGTGAACTCGTATTTTGCAGACAAAGATGCCAAGTACTATTTGGAAGGGTGGAGTTACAAGGAGACTACGAGAAAAATAAATAAAAAAAATTTGAAAAAGTCGCGTTCCAGTTTGACGGCTCTAGACGGAAAGGAATGTGCATTGACGACTTGAAACAGCGCAATGTATCGAGAAATTCAGACACCAATTAGTTAGGCTAAGTCTCGTCAATACTGAACTGGGAAGAACTTTCTATCATCGTTGTCCAAGAAGGACGAAATACATTCACTGACTTTCACATATCCGATGGAATCCGCTTTCTATTAATTCAGACGGAAAAGCTTTGTACATACGACTTTGTCTGTGACATGCAACCTGCTCAGAATCAAAACAAGCACATGCCACAGAACCGTGTGGTTTATCAAGTAGTCGGCTGGAGGTGTGGCAAGTAAGACAAGTCACATGGGCATGGGTGCTAAGGATGAGGACCGAGATATGGTTTTGGTTGATGGGCTATCCCCTTGGACAGAAAAGTTTTTTTCCACCCATTCCGATGCCACCCGTTTGCTCAAAAAGAAAAGGCATGCCTTCAACTAAGCTAAGGATAGAAGAGGATTTGTATTCTATTCACTTACAGAAAAACACTTAAATTTCTTCACTTAAATGCTTAAAACTAGTTTAAGGACATTGTTTTGAAATGTATGATAGAAGACAAATAACACATCTTTTTGACCCTAATTCGATCACAAACTCAAGAGACGAAAGCAAGGAGAAAGACGAATGTGAAAGAGATAAACCATTACGCACAAAGCTAAAGTACCAGCCTTAACTAATGCTAACTCACCCACGTCCAGGGTGGACCTGGGCCTTAACCAACATGTCTCTCGAGCCAGCACGACCTTTCACCAGCTGCCGCCAGTTGCGCACTTAAAGTTGGTTGAGGGCCTTCTCCACTTGTGTGCGCCCACCCACTACTTACCCCAAACCTATGTACACCTTAGGCCTGCACAAACTGACATTAAACTTGCTTCGTCGTGCTATTTAGCAACACAGTTCTAGTGTAGTTTGGGGTGAAGGTACTTCGAGAATTCGAGGGGCTCACTAGCTCACCCATTATGTTAAATGACCTTTACTATCTCCCTTGAAGGATTCGTAGGAGATTGCCCCTTGATGGAGGATTTAAATATCAAATATCTTCCTTTCGCTTTTTTTTGCTCTTCATTCAATGCTTCATAAAAAATGTGGCAGTGATCGGATTAAGCTCAAATATTTCCATCTAGACAGTAACTTCATAATACCCCCCCTGGTAGAAGCCACCCTTCTTATTTGCGAAGAACTCAGACAGACACTTTTCACAAACCTCTTTTGAGTTCAACTTCACACCACCAAGGGCGTTCGCCATGGACAGGAATAGGTGGTAATCACTTGGCGCTATGTAAGGTCTATATGGTGGATGCGATTAAACCTCCCATCCGAGTAGCTTCTGACGAGTCATCAACGAAGTGTTTGGTCTGGTGGAACACTACACCCTTCCTGTTGGCCGATTCTGGACGCTTCTGGTCGATCGCCTGCATCAAGCGGTCCAGTTGTTCGCAGTGGATGGTAGAATTAAGCGTCTGGCCATATGGATGCAGCTCATAGTGGATGATTCCCTTCCAACCACGACCGTTTCCGCTTGATATTATCGTATGTGATCCATTTTTCGTCGCCAGTCACCATCCGCTTCAAAAATGGGTCGAGTTCGTTCCGTTTCCGCAGCATATCGCAGGCGTTAATTATGTCCAGACGGTTTTTTTTTGCGTCAAATCATGCGGCACCCAAACATCAAGCTTTTCTTTGTATCCAGCCTTCTGCAGATGGCTTAAAATGGTTTGGTGACTAACTCCCATCTCCTGGGCGATGTCACGAGATGACACATGCCGGTCTACCTCGATGATTCGATCGGTATTCGTTGTCACAAATCTTCCGCCGGCTGGCTTATCCATGGTGTCGTTTTCACCGGCTCTGAATCGTCAAAACCATTCCTCCGCGGTTCGAAGTGATAGAGTATCATTTACACGTCTATAACTGTTGCACGCAATATCCAAACTAATCATGCATAGCGTCGTTTTGTAGGTTATGTCAAGACCTTTCAAATGATGTGTAGTATTGCCAGATACAAGCTCTGTAGCACTTTGTACATAGCCGGAAAATTCAAAAGCCAAAAAGGCGGAAGGGAGATATTTGACAACCCTATATAAACCGAAGCTCTACCTCATCTTCAAATCCCAGCAAGGCAGAAATAGTTTTTATGATAGAAAGATCTATGACAGTTATGTGTGAAACAAAAAAAACGGCCAAATGCTCTCCACGGCTTCGGTAGCTAGTCTATACGCGATGGCCGATATTTTCAATTACTCTGAGACATAATTGACGTTCAGTCTTGTAAATGTGCCAAATGATCTCATCCTTTCCTTCATCCTCTCTAGAATTGTTCTTGGCTTATTGGAGAACCCAAACTCACTTTTCACTTTAGCTCTGTTCAGTCAGACCATTCGTCGAATTGGCGGCGACGCTTGCAATGGAGAGTACGGTTCAGCTCTTGAGTCAATTGAACCTTGTGCGCGTGTAAATTCAAGCATTAATTCGCGTCAGTAAATGAGCATCAGTGTTCTTGAGATGTGCAAATGTTGGGGACGACAACGAGTCGAGGTTGACGGCTCTACCGCCACACTACAGCGAGCAACAGCTATGCTGACCGAAAAAATTTGGTAGTGCACGAAAATTATTTTGATTTGAACTTTCTTTTTCTTAGTGTCTGTATCCCCTTGCGACGACTTCTTCTACTCCCATGCGTCATCGTGAGCGGTTTCCCACAATGAGTGTCTGTCCTACATCACGTACATCTCTGTCGATCTGCTCTTCTGTCGTCCTTGGTTAGCGGGCATCAGTACATGGCATATTTTTTGGTCATTTCGATCCACAGCTACTTGCGGCACAAGTGCCCCGTTTTCGCAAAAGACTTCAACCAACTTAACGCGCTGCACAAATGTGTATCCCTCCATGGTTGAATTTATCGGGCAAAGAAGAAACTAAATCAACAACATTATCACGACCGTGCCGACGCCATTTTGAAATGTCATAAATTAAAATAATTTAATGGGTGCAGGTCATTAGGAAGCAGAGGCTAGCTAATGAAGCAACATCATTTTTTGTGCATGTTGGTCTTTCCTCGCGAATGGATTGGACCTGCAGTTTAATTCCGACTCCAAGCAGTGTGATTTTTTGCACAGTTGATACTCTCTGAGTGCAATAGTAATTCGGAAGAGCTGGAGTATAAAACATAAATTGGATTCTTTCGACAAAGGATTTGACACATTTACTCCAACAGGCAGGAGCGACATCCCTCTCCTGTCTACTTCTCTGTTCATTTTGTTCCGTCCTTTTGGCCTTATCTTTACGCCCTCGAGAACATTGGTTTAAGTCCATTATGCACTAGTGGCACTTATTTACCGGATGCAACCGTTGGCTAGTTTCACCCTCGAATAGACAAGATAAACCGAGCTACGCTCCCTCATCCTTGTTATGTCCTTGCACAGTCCGTTCTTCGAATGCGTTCATTTTTAGCTCGGCACAGTTTTGCATATTTTCGATTGGCAGTCGCGTGCTTGGTGGAAGATATCGAGTTGCAAGTGGAATTGCAGCAATCAACTGACAAAAATCCATTTTCTTCCACTGTGCCCTTAATTTGTCGGAGGTCCCTGCATCGGCAAAGGATTTTGCCGCCCTAGTTTTTGCAAGCGCATTCCAAATTAAATCTTTATTGCCACAAATGCAGAGCATGTTCATGGCAGTACAAGCTTCGCGAGCAAGCATCGACATTCAGTCTGCCCAAAAAACAGTGACCCTGACACGGGTGTGGGTTAATGTGTGCGAAAAACACCCACACCACCGCCCACAACAGAATGGGAAATACTTTCAGGATAACGCTCGTGTCCTTGCTAAATATTAATTAAAACTGATTAAATAATGCAAACTTTTTGGTGGTCCTTTTGTGGTGGAATTCCTTAAACAGTTCCTCTACGCTTGGCCCTAGAGGGTAGGTAAAGGATTAGTGGTTGCTTGCACATCGTTTTCGAGCGTGGAGTAGGGTGCACGCGGAGCGAGAGAGCCCGACATTTGAGGGATCGCGGTGTGTTTGTTGGTTTTAATCCGATTTTTAGATGTGGAGCAGCGCTTTTGGGAATTTGTGCCTTCAAGTCATATGGCAACGTCAAAACTGTAATTGGAATTTAACACAACACTTGACGCGGAGAAACCGAAAATGTGTTGTTTTTCATCTGGCGTGTGTTTGGCAATGTGTCAACGGTTATATTGTTTGTGTTCCTTGCAGGGGAAAAGTAGGACGACGATGGCGTCATTCTCAGAGGAGAAAGCTACTGTCGTGCAGTACATTCTCAGTGACGGCTGGGACTGGTAGTTTTGATTTGATCGTGAATGACTTCGAGCGCGCATGCGGATTTTAGAAAAAATTGAAAACAGCAACATCGATCGGTGAAATGAGTCTTGTTTGGGAAAGGAAATCGTGCAACAAAATCAAAGTGCGGTTAGACGCTGCATGCGGTGGACCTTATCTTTCGATGTCATCCCCCAAAAATTGGTCAGTCGCACATCAGTTTTTGGTGAGTGATCCGAAAATGGCTGCCAGGGAGAAGAAGATGAACAAAAATCAGCGAACTGGTATTGGCAGATCGCGAATTGAAGTTGCGCGAGATAGTTGAGGCATCTTTAAAATCTGCGTTGGTCGAGGTTTCCTGCGCGTATACACTCTCTAGACAGCAAGCGCAACGATGAGCAATGCTTGACGTTGTTAAGGCACAGATGTGGGATTTGGTTTCACCTGCGTCTACGGCTTATTTCACGGGGTCAATTTTCCCAAGGACGTAGATAACGCAAGAGTAGACGACTTAGTTACTCAAGTACCAAATGAGATCATGCTTGAGAAACAAACAGCACACCTTTTCTAAGATCTCTGCCACTCTATGGGTTGCAGCACCTTGGTTGAGAACGGAAGTCTACACTGAGCCGGGAAAGAACCCTAACCGCCTGCCCCGAACCAATGGGTGAACAACCTGATTCAGATCACTAACCCCGACTCTGTCCGTGATATTGGGTTTCAAACCACAGCCACCACGATACTCCCACAAGGGAGCCTACAGCAGGGTCAGGCTTAAACCGTTCCAAGAGCTCCTGACCTCCCGTGTCAGCAGATTATAACTTCTGGTCAAGCTGTTCCTCAACACCTGGGTCTGGTAACTGCCATTCCGCCGCAAAATGGACTTTGGCTCCATCAGTGATTCCGTATACAATAATAATAGTGCTATGGATGTAATTTTAAATTAAGTGATTCATATATTTATGTAAACACAATTCGAAGGAGTTTCTCCGTTATTTCGTGATTGTCGCCTGAACCGCTGGTGTGCACCAGTGTGAGCCAACCACCTGGGGACCGAAGAAGTGGGCGAAGACAGTCAACTGGGTCGAAAAATTGAGGGCCACAATTTTCTGACAAAGTGAGATTCACATCGACTACCTGGAGAAGGGCTCAACGGTCACAAGACTTTACTATGTCGAATTTCTGGGCCGGTTTATCGCCCGATTCCATTCACTCTTGCACCATAATGACGTTGCAGTTCACATTTCCGCCGTACCCGCAGCTGAATTTGACGAACTTAGCTACGAACTGCTGTCCCATCTACCCATGTTTTCCAGATTTGGCCTCGTACGAATTCTTTTTGCTTCCAAACGCAAAAATCACTAAGTAGGGGAAGGAGTAAATTAGATAGCATCGCAGTGGTGGCTAGTGTCTTTGCAAACCTCCAGAGATAATATTTTTCAGTTGGGTTAAAGAAGTTGCAGCATCGCTGGGTCTATCGAGCTAAAGGGAGACAATTCCTTTGCGGCCATATCGGATGGCCCAAGTATATAAACATGTGGCGCTACAGGGTGCCTGAAATTATCCACACACAAGAATAAAGTGGCTTCGACTTCGAAATGACGGCGTGCATAGAAATTAGTTCTACAGTGAAATGTGTACAAAGCCTTGATCATCCCAGTCCTCGATTAGGGGACGGTTATCTAAACTTTATTCGCTGCTCCGTCAAGGGCGATAATGAATTCACCGAAACCTTCAAAAAAGGTTTTAGACAAGACGATGCACTGTCATGTGACTCTTTGAACATCATCCTTGAGAAGATCGTGCTTAACTCACAAGTCAACACCAGAGGCATGATCTTCCAAAAGTCAGTTCAATTGCTAGCTTACGCGGACGACATTGACGTGATTGGACGAACACAGCGAGCCGTCAATGAGGCGTTTGCTTGCATTGAAGCGGAAGCGGCTAAAATGGGTCTGGTCGTTTATGAGGGCAAAACAAAGTAAATGCTGTCATCAAAGAAGAACGCACAACACCGACGTCCTGGACAGGGCGTCACACTAGGCAGCAGAAACTTCGACGTAGTCAAGAACTTCGTCTACCTCGGCTCCGCGGTAAACACGGACAATAACACCAGTACCGAAATCAAACGCAGAAACACTTGTGTCAATCGCTGTTTCTTTAGGCTCAAGAGGCAATTGAGTAGTAGAGGCCTCTTTCGAAGGACTAATCTTGCTTTATATAAGACCTTGATCTTTCCTTCCAGTCGTGGCAAAGAAACCTAGACGCTGCTAAAAGCGGATGAGGAAGCCCTTAGTCTTTACGAGAGAAAAGTTCTTCGTGCGATTTTTGGTCCTGCTTGCGTTGATGACACTTGAAGGAGAAGATTTAACGACGAACTCTATTGGCTGTACAGCAACATGTGCCTGGTCAAGCGACTTCGGATACAACGGTTAAGATGACTAGGCCTTGTAGAGCGTATGGACACCAACAAAGTCTTCGAGCCATTAGGACAACGCAACAGAGGATGGCCCAGGCTAGGTGGCGCACACAAGTGCAGAAGGACCTCAACCAAATTGGTGTGCGAAACTGGCGGCAGCTGGCGAAAGATCGTACTGGCTAAGGTGGCATGTTGGTTAAGGCCCAGGTCCACCCCGGACTGTAACGCCACAAGAAGAAGACGATGAATCTAGATTTTATAAAAAAACAGAAGATGAGGTCCAAAATGCGTCGATGTCTAATCGAAAGGATGCAACGAAGAATTCTTAAGATGACTGTGTCACTCCTTATCAAGGAGGGTCCCACTCACATCAGATTCTTGTGTTCATCTGAGAATAAGTCAAGGAAGTGAACCTTCGCCAGTTCGCTGAACTCATGAAGGAAACTTGATTGCAAATGAATGAGCCGTCGTTCTGAGGACTGGGGCAGTGGCATGGGAAATATTCCCCGGATTCTACTTTTTCATCGTCCCTACAACTTCTATAGAAACCGTTGACCAGTGAAAATACACGCTAGAATGCGTATACATACTTACCCCAAACGAAATGGAATATGACGCAGTCAGAAAGGCGCTGTCACTGTTTACTTGTTAATGAGCCAATAGGGGATTAAATTCCATAGTTAGCCGATTCTGTGTTTGACCTTGAATCAGTTTGTGCCAATTTATCTGTCATTTCATTTTCTTTGATGCCAAAATGTGCAGCAGCCAAGGAAAGGATAGATAAGATACGTTTTAGGGGTTTTATGGTCCTTAACGCAATCTCTGTACGATTAGATTTTAATGCCTTCAATGTCACTTGGTTAGCATGAGCCAACCGATATACCCACATCTTCAGCGGCACCTCTAATAGTGATACGAGGATTCTCCATATCAACATTTTTCACTTTCTGAAAATTTTTGTCGGTTGTTGAAGTGCTGGGGCATCCACGGCAAGCGTCGTCATTCACATCTTCTTGACCTTCTTTGAAAAGATTGTACCACTTGTAAACATTCTTTTTGACTCAGAGTACACCAACCGTCAACATTTCAAGTGTTTTTAAGCACATCAAATGGAATTTTCGTGGTCGCCGTGGCGTAGTGGTAAGTGCGTCGACTGCCGCGCAGAAAGTCTGGGTTCGATTCCCGGACGGGACACCTCGCATTTTTGACAACACTCAAAAAGTATCAATTGTGTATGAAAAAGCTTCTCAAATCTGGCCGTTCGGAATCGGCAAAAAACTGTAGGTCCCTTCTATTCGTGAGAGAACAGTAGCTCGCACAACGCGAGTAGTTGTTATAGAAGCTAGGCCCTGGTCCGTTATGGGTTGTAGTGCCACTCAATTATTATTAAATGAAATTTTCACACAAAATTGAAATTCTGGCAAATTCTTTTTCGAAAGCAAGAAATCACCGAACACGCAAAACACGTCTAACTTTTATGCCTCTCACAAACAAAATAAATGCGCTATACAGCTGAAACTGTAAACATATATTCGGGACGAGCTACCAACGTAACAAAATTAAAAAATCAATCAATAATCGAATGTACGTAGCCCGCGTACATTGAACCGACGTCGTACTAATATTATTTCGTTTATGAAAACGAAGCCGTAAAAAAATGCATTGCTTACAGCCCATAACAATTCCACGGGTTGAACCTGTGCTCCAAAGAAACACTTTAAAGCACATTTCTCACTTTATTCTCAACCTTAGTTATTTTCCTTTCAAACTCTCACCCGTTACTGAACACGGAAAATAATCTATCCCTTCACAAGCAAGCTGTCAGAACGTTTTCAGCATGTGAGAGCAATTTCCTGTGAGGGAGTGAAGCGCTGACGTATGTTACGTCTATCATACACTTTTATTTTTGGTACAAAATCAGCTTTCGAACCTAAAACAAAGAAAGACAGGCGGCTATGAACTTCTTCACAGATGAAGCATTAACGCATAGATGTGCCCTGGTCGGCGGTATGAAATCCAACACCAGTCAATGTTGTATGCAACAAAATTCAAAATTTGTTCAAACTCTACCGGTCATGAGGCCATTCATATTTGTCATGCTCATCAAGTGCTTCAAAACTCTCAATCAATACGTTCCCTTACCACAAAGTTGTTGGACTTTCATCAGAGTCAGTCAACCGCCTAAAAGTATACACATGCACATGAGATTAAAATTCAATTCAGGGCACAGATTTCCGAATGTCAATAGTTGGCCAATGAATTCATCACGCAACTACGGCTTTAGGTGAACTTTTGTAAACAATTTTGTAATTCGATCGCACACTCGGACATCCTTGGGCTATATGCAATTGACTCTGGTTGGGAGGTGTGATCCATAAGCAAACGATTTCGAATTCATTGGGTCTATTAGCCTTCTTCAAATATTGCCTTAAAATGTGATGAGGGTGATCGTTGGCTGTCGCTGTGTGTTTATATGCGTCGAGTCAAAATTTATGGTTATGGATTAAATGTCCATGAATGTTATGGTCGGTGTGGTGTAATGGGTAAATGCGGAACGAAGCATCTCGATTGAATGTCCCCGAAAAGCTTCTCAAATTTTGCTGCTGCTCCTTTCATCTCCCATCCATACGAACTTGCACTTTTAATTTGGATGTCTTGCCACAAACGTCCTCGACATCGTTCTGCTTGACTGGTTTGCAAATTTAAATATTGATATGGCATCAGATCTAAAGATCATCCATCAGAGATCAGCCATCGCCTCAAAATGTTCATGTAAATTACAAAGCGTATAATAACCGATTATCCTTAAAGCCACCTTAAATCGGAAGCGAACGGAACTTTAAAATGCCAATCCCTCGCATCAGGCCCCACAAATCCCTGACAATGAGACGACGACGGTTCACAACATATGCTGTGTGTATACATGTATAAAATACGAAACGAACGAGAATCGCTAACAAATTCATAATCTCCTCGTCAAGACGTCACCTCCGCCCTAGCCAGCACATATCAATTTACAATCCAATTAAGCTCAGGACCAGTATATTCGTCATCCTTATCGTTGGCGACCGGAGGGCGTCGCCGCCGTTGCCATGGCGCAATTTTTGACACCTTGCCAGAGCGAAGCGGCCTATCCTTGATTACAAGAAGATCCTCAAGCTCGTCCAGGAGACGACGCCTGCCACCAAAGCGGAAGGCAATTCGCAAAATTAATACCTTATGCGTGTTAAATTTGCGTAAAAGATTTGTTTGCCAGCGAATTTCACAAGCAATTTATTTTCTGTCTTTACCCTTGAGTCTCAGTTTCTATCCTTGATGGCGGATGCGTCGTCATCGCCGTCGTCGTTGTCGGTGGTGGTGTGGGTGGTGGCTTAACCACTCTACTGCTGTTCTTGTTGGGAGCGAGAGATGGTTTTTCCTGCGTCGTCGGCGTGGGGTATTGGCGACACCATCATTTCTACATCACCTGCGCTCCACACTCAGAGAGTAGGCGTGGAAGGTGGTGGTGACGACTGGCATCACCATCATCATCACCATCATCATCATCATAACCTCTTCGTTTCTTGTTCGCTAATGTCCTGTCGTCTGGTTTCCCATGTATGGATTGGTATAAAATGGGGGAGCGTACGCATAACAATCTTTCACATTAGGAAACGTTACCAATCTAATGCGCGTTGGCACTAACGGTGCAAATAATTTTATTGATGAGGTGTCAGGGCATTCATTTATAAGCACGAGAACAGGAATTCTGTGTGTAGCATCACGGGGTATTGCCAGGGAGGGGGAAAAAAAACCTGAGGACGGAAGGGAATCAAAGATACACATGTCTAAGGGCAATGCCCGGGGAAGAGATGCCGTAGGAACATGTGCAAGTGTGTATGTATCATGTTTCATCCTTGATATGGGAAACTAAGCAAGAGACCAGACATCCATCCCTTTTTTGGAGGTTGGAAAACAGCAAGAGGGTACGAATGGGGCTGAGAAGGCAGAAATGATGAATTATCGTGACACACGTGCTAGTATATCAATAAAAGTGGATCACAACATTTCAACATACACACTCGCACTCGCATCATATACATATGTAGGACCATACACATATCCTCTCCATCCCGGTTACCTGTGTTATCGATAACATTTTCAATTTATTTGTTGTTCACGTGTCACTCAATTCGGCAGACATGGGTGAGCACATAAAGGAGAGCTTTGCGACGATCTCCTGCACACCCACACTAATTAATGCAATTTTTCATGTTTGACATTTTGATGAAAGGATTGCGAAATGGAGTGAGGAAGGGCTGAGGGGTAAGTGCCAGGAAGAGTCGTCTTGAGTGAATGAATGAAATGTGTAAAGGGACTGGGTGAAATTGTCGTGCTTTCAAATTAAGTGGGGGGGGGGGGGGGAAGGAGGTGCAAATTAAATTGGAAGAGCGTTCGGATGTGTGCGGTGAATTGAAACAGAAGTGATTGAGTCGACTTTGATGAAGTGGAGTCCCCTTCATAGACTTTCATTTTCTATTGAGACATGGATGAAGTGGGGAACACGTTGTGTAAGTGGTAGAGGCTTGTGTTTGAGGGGTGACGCTGCTTGAGGCTTTATTTTATTGATTTTTGTGGTTGGACGATTTCGTATTATATCCAAGTCCTTCGAAGAATCATCGATTCATTGCTCCCTCAAGATCCTGTTTTGTTGGGAAGCTAGACAATTAAATGAGAATTGTTATTAGACGCCCTATAGGGTTTGTGTTTGTTAATAATTTGGAAAATATTTTCGAAAGACCCAGGACGAGGTGGTTGAATCAAATCCATAAATTCGCCCGGTTGCGCTTGGGAAGAGCTCCTGATGCTCCTGATAATCACTTCAAAATGATTCCAAGGAACACAAATTTCTAGGAACTACTTTGTTTTGTCTACAATTGAAATGTTTAAGTACAGGTAAGTCCGGGTATTGGGAAATGGGATTAAAGACCAAGAAATATGGCTAAAAAGTGGCTTAGAAAGAAATCAGAGAGTGGGAGCTAAATAAGTAAGTGCGTCGACTCCCACGCCAGAGATCCTTGAATCAATTTCTGAATTGAAAGTTTGTTTTGGAGCTCACCTCCTCAAATTTGCTGACAACACTCAAAGACGAAAGCTTCTCATATCTTGCAATAAGCTGAAGGTCTGGTCGCTACTTTAACACTTGAGCGACGTCAATTGGCCACAAAGATCATGCAACTGGACATCTTTTGATTGTTTTCCAATGAGGCTACGTAAAAGATCATGTTGAAGCGAATAATCATCGATCTCTGTACGTACTTAAGTACAGCGAAAAAATGGTGAAAAATCATCATCCCCAGACGGTCATTTGAATGATAACATTTTTCACACTTAATGGCAGTGGCTAGGCGTGAATAAAATTTAACTTGACTTAATTTGACATTTCTTTGCGTCAGTGTTTGACAAATTCAATAAATTTGTACCTCTCCGAAATGGGACACTTGTGCCGTAAGTGGCAGTGAACTGGACGTACCCTTCGAGAAGGCGAAAGTTTCATGCCAAAACAATAAATGCAGTGAAACCCAGGACGACAGAAGAGGCAGGTGGACCACGAAAACCAGTAGAGGAGGAGTCCCGACAGCTGAGGAAGGGTTGGAGGGAGCTAAAGCTTCTTAATCGGGCATTTCGTTCACTTCGTGATTATTTTTGGTCAGCATAAACGGTCAAATATGTTACAATCGATAGAATAGTGCACAAATTTCAGCACACCGGGTCTGTGGGAAATGTGAAAACACCTGTGCATGGTCACTTAGTTTGTTCGCACGAAATCATTGCTATTGCTCGCCAAAGTGTGGCAGGAGAGCCGTCAATCGACTTGTCATCCCGCCCAACAATTGAAAATCTCAAGAACATCACTGATGCGAACTTCAAACAAAGTTTTGAGTTTACACGCTAACAAGGTTCAATTGACTCAAAAGCTAAAGCCTACAGGCCATTTCAAGCGTCGGTGCCAGTTCGCCGATTGGTTGAACAGACAGAACAGAGAAGAAGTGAATAGTGTCTCCACAGGAAAAACAGTTTCACTTGAATAGAGTGCAAGGCAAAAGAGAATTCAGGAGTGATTGCCAGTAAGCCGATGCATTCAGAAAGAGTGACTATTTGCTTCCGTTTATGAGATGGTGTTGACATCGGCCCAAACTTCTTCGAAAACGAGGGCAGGCCAAGCAGTTACCGTGAATTGTGTTCGCTATCGCGAGATGACAAAGGACTTCTAGTGAACAGAAATTGAAGATACGGGCCTGGAGGTTATGTGCGCAGCTTGCCACACAGTCAACGAAACAATGAGTGTTTTTCACGAGAAATTCGATGGCCGTGTTATCTTACGTCGTGGCATTTTTAATTGATTTGACACAGTTGGACTTCTTGCTTTCTTCTTCTTCTTGTGGCGCTACAATCCGGGGTGGACCTGGGTCTCAACTAATATGCCTCTTCAGTTCGCCAGTTGCGCACTCCAAGTAGGTTGAGGTCCTTCGCCACTTGTGTGCGCCATCTCAGCCTAGGCCATCCTCTGTTGCGTTGTCTCAATGGCCTAGATTCGAAGACTTTGGTGGTGTCCATACGCTCTACATGGCCTAGCCATCGTAAGCGTTGTATCCGAAGTCGCTTGACTAGTCGCATGTAACTGCACACCCCATAGAGTTCGTGGCGTTGTCGTAAGCTAGCCTCTAGTGCCTCTGGTGGTGACTTGCGAGCTACGCAAGATCTTCTCAAGAATGGTGTTAAAGAAGTCACATGACAGTGCGTCGCCTTGTCTAAATCCTTTATTGACATTGAAGGCCTCGGTGAGTTCGTTCCCGACCTTGACGGAGCAGCGAGATTTCTCCGTCGTCATCCTACACAATCTGACGAGTTTGGTAGGAATGCCAAAGCTAGACATGGTACTGTATAGCTCGTCTCTATGCACACTGTCATATGCGACTTTGAAATCGACGAATAGATGGGGGGTGTCGATTTGCACTTCTTTGGTCTTTTCCAGAATCTGCCGTAGAGTGAGGATTTGGTCGATAGTGGACTTCCCTGGCCTGGATAGTGGACACACTGATGAGGACCTATCAAGTTGTTGACGAAAGGTTTCAGACGTTCACACAATACGGCAGAGAGGATCTTGTACGCGCTTTTAAGTAGACATATCCCTCGATAGTGGGTGCAGTCGAAGGGGTCTCCTTTCTTGTGGACCGGACAGACGACGCTGAGATTCCACTCATCGGACATGCTTTCCTCCGACTATATCTTACAGATAAGCTGGTGCATGCACCCAACCAGCTAATCCCCAGCCGCTTTGAACAGCTCTGCAAACAGTCCGTCCGCGCCAGCAGCTTTGTTCGACTTCAGTCTCGATATTGCTATCTTGACCTCGTCGAGGTCGGGGGGACGAAATTCTTGTCTATCATCGTCCAAATTAAGTGGAACATTCTGCCTAACAGCGGGACTTGAGCCGTCATCGCCGTTTAAAAGTCTGCAAAAATGATCTTTCCAGATTCTCAGCATCGATTGCGACTCTACTACTAGGTGTCCGTTTTGGTCCCGGCGCTCGCTTCTCATGCTCTCTCTTTTTCCTTCTGAGAAGTCGGTCCTCTTCCATTCTTTTCTGTTCGTAGAGCTCACGAACAGCTCTCATTGTCCGATGCAGCGTAGCCTTGTAGGCCTCCTATTTAGCCGCATCTGCCTTCTTTCTTAGGAGAATATTTAAAAGCCAAAGTGTACCTCAAAAAAACACTTTTAGAGCTATAGGATGAGATAATTCGGCACATTAACGACATTAAACCTCTTTTATGTCTCAAACTCATCAGAAATGTGAACCTTTGGATAGAGGTATGCCAACGAGGACGTGGTTAGCATTTGGGCGGTATTTTATTTCACACATACGAGTAAATGTCACAAGTTCTGAAAACGTTTTTGCTTTATCTTCAATTGTCGTCGTGCTTTTTCATGGGACTATCCTGAACATACCTTAACATTTCACTTAGCTGGTCGACGTAGCGTAGTGGGGAAGTGCGTCGACCGCCACGCAGAAGGTCTAGGTTCGATTTCCGGACGGAACACCTCGCATTTTTTCACTGCACCACCTCTTTCGAGTTTCTTACATAAACGCAAAGAGTATCAAATATAATATACATAAAATACACGCAAAGCTTCTCAAATCTCGCCGTTCGCAATCGGCAAAGAACTGTAGGTCCCTTCTACTCGTGAGAGAAGAGTAGCACAAACTTCAAGGCACATCTTTCAATTCAATATGATTGAACAATGATTGAATGTCGTCAATTTACCCAACTTCCTAAAAGTATGCTTCATCGCTTTTAATCAATTCTCTCATTGCAAAGGTAAGGTTGCACAAAAAGAAATCGTTGATTGCGATAAAGAAGTTGAGTTTCATTCAGTGGTGAACCAAAATATGCACTTCTTCAAATACACCCTTCCCACCCATATTGAGCAGTTTTTTTTTTTCTTAAATATTTTTTTATTTTTTTTTTTTTTTTGAGGGGATACAAGAAGCTTTAAGTTTTTTCTTGCAAACAAACAACATTCAAGCGACATCGAAATGTAATGGAAAGACGTCTGGATGCCGTTCCTCTTCGTCTTCCAAGGAAGTTAATTTTCTGTTTAGTTAAGTCCTTCACTTGAGTTTTGAGTTCAAGCAAGCAAGTACTTGTATTAAGCCGAAGTAAACATGTAAGCAAACTTTGGCAGTAGACGACGGACCATTTTCAGTAATTGGGGTTAAGTTCTTTTTTGCTGCTTATGTTGAGTGCTGAATTCCAGTCGCAAACTTTTGCTACAGGTCCAATGTCGTGCATTTAAATTACAGGACATACTTGTGAGACTTTAAAATGTCTCTGAAGTGAATACCTTTTTTTAAGAATATCGATGAAATACTGAGAAACACAATTCTTTGGCAATTTTTCGAATTGAGCGATTTGAGAGTTACATGAAATAACTCTGCCATAATGTTGACAGAAAGAGTCCCTAATGCTTGCCTCGGAAGTAGTCTCACACTTCTATTCACACGTAATTGCATATCACACGACAAAAGGGGTCCTTTGAGGAAGCATCGGTAGTGAAGTGGAGTAGTCATTCTCTGCATGTCCCAGATCCGAATCAAACTTACATTGTTCTCAATTTCAGCTGAACTCGTGCACAAGTCAGGTGTTATCAGATTGTTGTGCCGAAAGAATTCATACTTCATCCATCCACCTGACGGAGCTGAAGTAATGTAATCATTGTTATTCCCGTTTGGTGATCGCCCAGCCCCAAAACGCGAACCCCCTGCTTTATCCGTGAAACGAAACGTAAATCTACACAACAGAAGGTGGCTCCAGATTTCAAGATTTTCAAAATCCAATTGAATTGCTAACACCTTGGGTACACGTGTTCGCCTAGGTGAAGTCTGCCATTCACGCGCAACCCCTTTTGGAGTGCTCACCCCACCATTCCCCTATCGTCTCTCAAATTGTCACTCAAGCTAGTAATTTAAATATTTCATAAATGAGTCCCACAGCATTCATTAGCACTCATAGTGCAGGCGGTAGGGGTAAGCAGTGGCAGCGGTAGCAGCCAAGGAGGAGACGCTATCGCGTTGGCCGCCCACGAAAGCCCGTCAACCAGGTATCCATGAATTATTTACCTCAGAATTTATTCAAAGCCAAACAAACACTTGACAGAAGGAGCAAAGTGGAAAAGTTTCTCCATGAATTCCATACGGACAGGTAGACACCTCGCACCGGATGCTCCCGCCCGCCATCATTTGCCGCCGTCATTAGAGGTGAAAGATTCTATTAGATTAGCGAAACAAACCGCTGTATCTGGGGAGTCCTCATTATAATTCAAAGGATTTCACACCGAACGCGCACTCCTCGGCTTGAGTATTCGAAATCGAACTTGATGACTTTCAAGCAGCAGTCGGGGTGTCAATAATGGCAACGATCCTTGAAATTTCGTTGCGACACCGTGCCACCACCCCAGCAACTGTTACCGCCGTTCGGGATCACCCCCCAGGGCGTAGTTCAATCAATTGAGATGTTCAAATAAAAGTTTTCATTCGAATAGATTTCCACCCCCTCTCGGCTGTGACAACTGTGCCTTGCAGGGATGATGCCAGCAGCTAATCCCCGCTCTCCACAGGAGTCTCTTTAACATAACCCCAAATCGTTCGTTTATTTAAATGGTTCCCTGATGGTGATGGCATCCTTGAGTGGTTAGGGAGGCGTTGCGTGGTTTTTCCCCCCTGCTGGTGCAGTTGTCCGCGCGCGGGTAAGGTGAACTTTGACAGTGTCTTCACATTTGGTCTGACCGCTTAGGGGGAAACAGGATTCTTTGTTGAGAAGTTAATCACAGTTCGGTGCCAGAAGTCTTCATTAACAGGTCAACCTGGACCTAGCAGCAAATCCGTGACTCGCTGTAGGTCTCCGGCGGAAGTAGGAATTCCGCAGCAGTGACGTTGCCACCTACTTTTTTGGAAATGTTGCCGCCTGACTGCCTCGTTTCGTCTCAACGTTCGATGATTCCGAGAACGAAGATGTTGGCATTGTTACACAATTTCGGATCACTTGGGTGGAACCGAGAAAGAAATGAATGCCTATTCACAGGATGAAGGCCGGAATCACCGTCGTCTGCCCTCGCACCTTTCCCCGACGTAGCCTCACTTCTTTGTCTATGGCATTCGTATCGCCTTGACCCGGCGTAAGGTTGAGCCGAGCCCTCGGGTGACGGGCTTTCCGTTCGGTCTCTCCTTTAAAATCAAACCCATTTAGGTTTAAGGACGTGTTATCCTTCTTGTAAGTCTTGTGTCAACATTGTCTGTACTCACTAGGGTAGAATCGGAAAATTCTTTTGTTTTCTTTCCCCATCTGGCGTTGACACCAGAACTCTGTGTGTGTGTGGGTGGGTGTGTGTGAGAGTGCCGATAGGAAGGGTGATGTGGAGGTCGGGTATTGTGTGTCGCAAGCACATAAATATTGCATGAGTCGCCCATTGAGCCCCCCAACCTGGTAGAATAGAAATCAATGATTCAGCAGGTCGAAATCGTTCGATTCAGTTCGAAATTCCCCCCTCCCTCCCATCACAGTCAGGCCACCACCCTTCGCACCAATATCGGAACGAGATAGAGAGGGAGCTGTGATTGTGATTGAGGGGCTGTGCTCAGATTGTCGGTATTGTAGTGCAATCGATGGATTTTTGATTCGAAATTATTCTTTGACATTGAAGGCTCTAAGCCGGAGGTATTGAGAGTCCCAAACTAGGTCATTCATAGAATTCGTTAGGGTTTCAAGTTGAAACTGAATGTTTTGTCGATAGGAACCTTCCGCAGAGGTGCAGTTGAGAGTGCAACTTTCTTGTCGATTTAAAATGCTGGGATGGGGGCTAATGGCGACGACAAGGATGCTTCAATGCCTGAAGAGTTGAGAGCAGTTGAACCGGGTGTGCGGGTATTACTTGAAAATTGTCCCAGGCGCATTGGTGGTGATCGCCTTTCCACAAACCTTGGAATGGAAGTACTCTGCAGCAGCACACACACTTTCATGGAAAATGTTGAGTAAGTATCTGACTGTAAGTAAGAATTTCATCGGAGCTCGTAATTGGAAACTGAAAGTGTATGTATGTAAATTTGTGTGGAGCTAAAAGTAGACTTTTAAGAATATTTGAGAGGATTTAAAATAGAGCCTTCGGAAATAACATGGAATATTCAATCCAGCCAAGTAAGCACCAGCTACGAGAGTGATACCAATAGATACAATGAATACGTTGCTGGGAAATATTAACAATTCTGGTAAAGTCGTCCAAAAGTGCATGTTACCAATGCACACCATGGCAAAAATTTTCAATTTCGGTTTATTTCATTGTTTCATTCATTTTAAACGAAACTGTCTGGTTTCTGTGATCAGATAAGACTGAGAAGACAAATGGATTAGATAAGCCTGATAAATGGCACTACTACTTTCACGTTTTGAGACAGATATGGAATTTGGTTTGGGGTCCATTTTCCCAAGAGTCCCAGATTACGCAAGACTAGACGCCTTAGTTACTCAAGTACCAAATGAGATCATGCTTGAGGAAGAATCACCCCACCTTGGTATTGAGCGAGGCCTTTCTAAGATCTCTCTCTTTGGGTTGCAGCACCTTGGTTGAGAATGCAAGTCCACACTGAGCCGGGAAAGAACCCTAACCGCCTGCCTTGAACCAGTGGGTGAACAATCCGATTCAGACCAGTCAGCATAGTACACTAACTGTGACTCGACTCTGTCCGCGATATTAGGTCTTAAACCACAACCATCACGAGACTCCCACAAGGGCGTCTACAGCACGGGCAGGCTAAAACCGAAGTCCCAGGAGCTCCTGACCTCTGGTCAAGCTGTCCCTCAACACCTGAGTCTGATAGCCGCTATTCCGCCACAAAATGGACTTTGGCTCCACCAGTGATTCCGTATACACTAATAAGAGTGTTACGGATGTGATTTTGGATCAAGTGATTCATAAATGTAGTCACATCATCTAGAACGATTTGAGACAGTCAAAAACACTGCTGCCGATTGGGACATGCTATGAACTATAGTTTAACTTCATGGCGCAGAAGATGCGATTGTGTCAGATGGTCGCCAGAATTCAGACGATGCAATAGACATCTTTTAAATACAGATTACCCATTTTTTAAAAAATGTTAACGTTTGGTTTTTCACAGTTATAACAGCACCATACATACATCAAGCAACAATGTTGATTTTTTAAGTATTATTGGACATGTTTTGGGATTTCTGTTGCGAAACACAGACAATTTGAAAACAGGGAAGGACTTATTGAAGACACTTATCATGCAGTCCCGATAAGCTCTTAAAGAAAAGGGTTTATCATTGAATAAGGGCAAGACGCAAGTATTTGCTGTCATCGAAAAATTTTGCACAACATCGACGAATTGACCGGAACGTCACAGTTCAGTTATAACTTGAAGGTAGTGAAAGACGTTGTCTTCCCCGGTTCCCAAGTAAACAGTACGAACAAAGTTAGAAGCGAGATTAAAGGCAGAGTTACTTTTGCCAACCGCAGATTCCTTGTGCTCAAGAGGCAATTGAATAGTAGAGCCCTCTCTCAAAGGACCAAGATAACATTAAGTAACACCTTGGTCATTCCTGTGCTGTTCTATGGCGCAGAAACCTGAACAATATCAAAAGCAGATGAATAAGCGCTTGATCTATTCAAGAGATAAGTTCTGCGCTGAATTTTTGGCCACGAACCACAAAATTTACGGGTTGTACAGAGACATTCGCACAGATTCAACGCCTAAGAAGCCTAGGCCACGCAAAGCTCATGAACAACACAGGCCGAAGAGTCTTTAACTCTAAACCAGTGGAGACAACGACGTCCATAAAACCGGAGTGGAATTTGGTGGCAGCGGGTGATGGAAGATGAAAAGGCTTGTTGGTTGAGGCCCAGGCTACCCCGGACTGAAGCGCCATATAAAGAAGAAGAAAAATTGGAAATGTGGGTACGTCACTCATTTTTAAGTTGTAGACAATAAGGGATAATAAAGGGTGATTTTTTAAAGGCTATAAGAAAGTTTTTCCAAAAATAAAAAACACATAAAATTCAGAAACCTCCCATGAAATCTTTATTTGAATCGATAGTACGGTTCATATAATTTAATGTTTGAGGATTATTTCATGCAAATGTTGACCTTGACTGCGCCTCAAATGGTCCATCCATTTAGTCCAATTTTGGCATACTCTTTCCAACACTTCGGTCGGTAGTTCACGAATAAATGCTTCAATGTTCTCTTCCAATTCGTCAATTAAAGCGGGCTTGTCTGTGTAGACATGAACTTTAACATAGCCCCACAAAAAATAGTCTAAAGGCGTTAAGTCGCACGATCTAGGCCGCCAATTGACCGGTCCCGAACGTGAAATAAAATGTTCATAGAGCTCGCCTCTCAATAAGTCCATTGTTGCGCGTGCTGTGTGGCATGTGGCACCATCTTGTTGAAACAACATGTCATGCAATTCAAGCTCTTGCATTTTGGGTAAAAAAAAAGTTGGATATCATCTCACGGTAGCGTTCACCATTCACAGTTACGTTGCGATCCGCATCATCTTTGAACAAGTACGGTCCAATGATGCCACCAGCCCATAAGCCCCACCAAACTGTGACTTTTTCTGGGTGCATTGGTAGCTCTTGCAATGCTTCTGGCTGATATTCACTCCAAAATCGACAATTCTGCTTATTTACGTACCAATTGATCCAAAAGTGAATTGACCATAAAATGGAAGAAGTGCGCGATGAACTTTTTTAACAGAGCGTGCATTTTAATAATAAAATTCAATAATTTGCAAGCATTGTTCGTTTAAAAGACGATTCGTGGTTAAATGGTTAAATAATAGACCAACTGAAAATGTTTGACAGTGAAATGAAACACGAAACGTGCGTCAGCTGTTTAAATCAGTGTTGCCAAAAAGATAATAGCTAAAAAATCACCCTTTATATGAGACTCAAATGCAGGCCTTTCTGCGTCCACTGGCTCTTGACCACAATCCACGGAATATTCTGGGATGAAATCAATTTTAAAAATTTTTCGATTTTATTACGTTTCAGCAGCGTTCGCGCGTTTCTTTACACACCTCCTTACACTGCCTGCGTGGTCGGCTATAAGTCCCGAAAATACACAGAAAGTCCAAAGCAAAGTTGATTATCGGTGTGGGCTTTTCCTCATTTGAATCTGATCGTTGAGGGGAGTAACAAATTAATAATAATTGAGTGCCACTACAGCCCACAGGGGAGCAAGGCTTGGCTTCTGACTCTAGACAATTGATACTCTGAGTGTTGTCAAAGAGTATCAAGAGTGTCAAGAGTATCCAAAGAGGTGGTGCTGTGAAAAAATGCGAGGTGTCCCGTCCGGGAATTGAACCTAGACCTTCTGCGTATGGGTTGATACACTTACCCAGGAGAAGGAGAAGGAGAAGGAGAAGGAGAAGGAGAAGGAGAAGGAGAAGGAGAAGGAGAAGGAGAAGGAGAAGGAGAAGGAGAAGGAGAAGGAGAAGGAGAAGGAGAAGGAGAAGGAGAAGGAGAAGGAGAAGGAGAAGGAGAAGGAGAAGGAGAAGGAGAAGGAGAAGGAGAAGGAGAAGGAGAAGGAGAAGGAGAAGGAGAAGGAGAAGGAGAAGGAGAAGGAGAAGGACAAGGAGAAGGTCAAGGAGAAGGACAAGGAGAAGGAGAAGGACCAAGTGATCGCGGACGTTAAGGAATTTGATTTGGATGGCTGAAACTGCTTGCTCGGGACCAGTAAGGATGAATTGCAACATTAGCTTAGGCTTTGACCTTACATAGGTTGCCAGTCTGATAAGTAACAAAGTATGAACCAAAGCTACATACATGTATCTATCCGGTAAAAACATTCAAACAATGAACAGCACGGCACCGGACAGGTTTTCGTGGAATGACGGGGGATTTCAAGAACAGCGATTACACTTTTGATTGATTAATTCTCATGAGTACTTGCATAGGAAAACGCCTTTTATAACCCAGCTACGAACTGAGGGCCCACAAAGTGTTTCTCGTACATATGTGTAGTCCATCAAGAAAATCATTCACCGAAAGCACGACAATTCAATTTCGTTCTGAATGACACTCATTTCAGTCAAATGCAATTAAGTGCTCCCACCGACACCTTAACACAATGCTTTATCTGTTTACTCTGCAATTCCTTTGATTCTCTCCAAATAAACACCCTCTCCCAGTAGCTAGTATTCCTCCAAATCAATTTGCACAAATACGTAGACGCCAATCGGTCAACAAGCACTGACCACAGCTTCGCCCTTAATTTAAATTTTATATGAAAACCTCACTCAAACGAAGATAACACCAGCTCTAACTCACATTCTACACACTACCACAGGTAATGGCAGTGGCTGCAGTAGCCGTCGGTAGACGGAAGCAAACCGTATCCTTAATTGAAGCAGAAATGTCATTGGGGATACCTCCACCTTCTGCACCTTTCGTTTGCCTGAGCTTGCGTCCCACCGTATGCCGCAACCTCCCTCAAGACCAATCATAAATTGACCGCAAATTTATTTACTTCCATCGCACAATCCTTTTTCGGAATCAATCTACGAGCTGGCAGTGAAGTCGACTCCCCGTTCACCCCCCGATCCTTGGCTTGTTATTTTCCCATTTATCAAGGATTAGATTAAAAGAAAGTAAATGTGTACCCTCGTCCTGCTCATATCCGCACCGTCACCGGTGAACAAATAGCAGCCACACATGGTGGCATGGCAAAAGGACACAGGCGGAAGTTTGTGGAAAACTGTAGCCCAGCAGCAGCAGCAGCAGCTGCGCACCGCGGCAGCAGCAGGGGTGCCACGCTTTGAGTGTGTCTACCAGCCAGTTGAACTGAAGAAAGCCATTCCAAAGGATATGAGATTCGTATGCAGCTCTTCGTCTAGTGTACCTGCAGGTACGAGTCCATAACTTAAATCCTTTTGATAATTTTCCCATAAAAAAAAAACACCGGCGGGTGGTAGGGCAAGGGACTAAAGCGACTAGCAACGACCCAGCACATGTTGGGGGAAGGAGCTTAAATCTCTGAGGGGACTCGTAGTCGTAGTCGTCGTCGTTCGTTGGGAAACATAATAAAAATCGATTTTCAATTCAATCGAATGGATTCCATGTATTTGGGGTGTGAAAATTTTCTAAAAGAGTGCGATTTATCCTTTGACGTCGTCTCTCTGTGCCGCACTCCGGGGGTCTGTGCTCACACGGGCGCAGGCCGAGGTGGGGAGAATATAAATTTATTGGATGTGTCGACTTTATATACATATTCATACAGATGAACACTACAGATAGGTTCATCCTTGTAATGGTTAGAATCTCTGATGTCGACGGCGGCGTTTTGGTGGCAACGGGTGTTGGGAGTGCGGTTTTGCAAGGAACAACTTATCGATATTTCAATTTGAATGCGCACAAATGTGCAACCACAAGATACGTTCTGTCTGTTCTGCTTCCCCTCGTTATCGTCGCATGCAGCACTATACGATGCAGAGCACTTTGTCCTGCTTTGTTCGTTCGCTTTTGGTGACCGACATTGGGTGTGGGTTGTGATGGTGGCGATATCCTATTTTTAAGGATTTCAGCTCTGATCTCTGAGGGGGGAGGGGGGGGGGTGTCGATTACTTTAATTGCTTTCAATGATATTTCGAGTATAGAGTGAATGGACGGAATCGAATGTATCCGGTGTCACGTGTAATTGAGCATTTGCGGTCTTACGGCGAACGGTTGTGGGTGAAATAGTCGAAGATGATCCTTTTGTCGTTGGTTATGTGGTTTTGATGGCGTCTCTGTGCAATTGCTTTCCTTTATAAGTTTAATGACGAGGAACAGGGATTTTCGAGGTATGAAAAAGTTGCCAAGTTGGATAAGCGAGTGCGACAATTGAAAGTGGAAAGAAATTCTTCTGTGTAACACAACGTGTGTCATTTATATTGTGTATTTGTTGGGAAACCCTCAGTCTTTTTGAGAGAAAAATTTTGCTTGCGATTTCTGGTCCTGTTTGCGTTGATGGCGTCTGGAGGAGAAGATTTAACGACGAACTCTATGGGCTGTACAGCGACAAGCGCATGGTCAAGCATCTTCAGATGTAAGATTCCTAGGTCCTGTAGAGCGTATGGACACCACCAAAGTCTTCGAATCAGAGCCATTGGGAGAACGCTACAGAGGACGGTCTAGACTAAGGTGGCGCACACAAGTGGAGAAGGACCTCAACCAACTGAGAGCGCGCAGCTGGCAGCAAGCGAAAGATCGTGCTGGCTGGAGAGGCATGTTGGTTGAGGCCCAGGTCCACTCCGGACTGTAGCGCCACAAGGACAAGATTTTTTTTTTGAACTGCGGATTTCAAACAAGAGATGATGCGGGCATGTTGTTGCACATAATTTTTTGACAGTAAGTCTATGTTGTCTGTCGTAAGTCGGAATCCACGACGAGTTTTTGTTTTGATCGTAGGTGAAAATCTTTAACAGGATTCTTTAGCGAAAGTTCGCCCACAGCAACTTCCTTTAAATGTTATGTTCGACTTCAACTGAACGTAACACTTATAAGAACGTTTGACACATTACTCTTCTGCTCACACCGCAGCCATGGGCGGGTGTAGGCTATCGCATGAGGCTTCTTAACTTTCTTTGTTTGGAGTCGCGGCAGAAAAGTGTTTGTTTCCACCCCTTGTGACTTGGCAAAAGTCGTCTGCGTGACTTTAAAACTCCTTTTAAGACCGACTTAAATCCATTTCATGGGCATTTCACCACGCCGAAGGAGTCATTACCTTCAAAATTGGCAGTTAGCTAGTGCCCCCAATGTAGGAGACCTTTGCCAGGAAATGAAGAAATTCACCTCCCGAACTTACAACGATACTTTTCGTTTCATTACCACAAACACAAACTTGCCCTTCAATCCTGTTTCTTTCTGAATAATTGTATATCTCCACCAAGCGACCTCCATCGCTCTCTTGTACCTTTTGGGGGGAGAGGGCTTAATTTTTTTTCTAGAAAGTACGGAAAACAAATTATCCCCAATTATCCTGTTCGGAGAGTTCACAGGTTTTTAGGGGAATAGCCGTCCTTCACATTCCCTAATTGACAGACATGCTGGTGTTGACGTAAACAGTTGCGATGGCAACAGTGGGGCGCACAATTCTGAACAATAACAACAGTCCCCAGAAGCAGACAATAGGCGGGTGAGTAATGCGCTTTCACCATAAAAACTATCCGCCCACCACAACCAGAACGTCGCCAGCTTTGTTGGTTCGGTTTTCACATTCTAATTCTCCAGAGCTGGTGTAACCCACCGACAGACGGTTGTCCCTTGAGCGCCAGTCACACAAAAACAAAAAACACAAGAGCACACTCAATTAACACGATTGTGATAAATGGCTGTATTAAAGTTATGGAATGGCACACCGAATTGCTGCAGTAATTATAAATCAAATTGCATTAGCAGAAGCTGGAACATTCATCGCTACATTCGTATATACAAGCTGGCTAAGGCCACAACTAAACAAGGTGACACATCGCCAGCAGGGGAATGTGTTTCTGAGTCATGAACTTTGCTCAACTTTGTGCCGGAGGAATGCACATTTGGCTTGATGTGTGAGGGATGGGGGTGATGTAATGCGCTTAGTGTGGAATTTCATGAACAACTTGATGTCACTTGCATCTCTCAAACATTGTTATTTAGTACTAATCACTTGAACGGAGTCGTAAGCGGCAATTGGAAGAGGCTTCTGCCTTTTAATTCCACTTGATTTGGATTGGTCTTGCGAATGATTGAGAGCTTAATCAAGTAGAAGGATGGATGCAAAAAGGCAAAAAGGTCCTTTGACGCAAAACATGTAAGCATTTCATAAGATTGTCGCAAAGAAGATAAAAAGGTTTGTCGGTTAATGTGCTGTGTCTAGCAACAGATGGCGTTTATTATTCCAGTGAATCACTTTTCCAAATAGTCACTGGAAAGGTACTGTCATGTATTTCAAGAATAAGTGCGTGGCATTTAGTTGTAACGTAAAAAATGATACTTTTCAATTCTTTGAGTAACTTGCGGTTTGTGCCAAGTAAAGTGTATTTGCGGGAAGTTTTACTTCATTATTTGAATTTAAGGAAATATCAGGCGAAAACCATCGCAATTCGGTGGAAGTTTGTGGTGACTATGTTCTTGCTGAGGGAATGCGTCAGAAGTGTTTTGCGCGGTTTAAAAGTGTTAATTCTGACTTGGAAGACCCATAATATCCCGGACAGCAAAGAAGAGTTGATGTTGTAGAACTGGACGTAGTGCTCGGTGGAGATACGTCACAAATGCAAGAAGAACTCGTTCAGCGATGTTGCGCTCTCACAAGTGTCGTCTGATTTCATAACCATTTGTAATAGAAGTGTCATATGAATCAATGGCTTTGCCAGTAGCAGCGTTCGTTCGGAGCATTGGACATGTCATTTAGCGTGTGATGATTTTCTGTCGAACTAATACTCCATAAAATGTCCCTTAACATCTGACATTGTACTACAGTAGCCCCTCGATAATATGAACTAATTTACAGAGGAAGGTTTTGAATCTTATAGGTTCCTATTCCTATTTTATTCAATTTGAAACAACTCTCTTATGCTTTTGTCAGAACACAAAATTAGTCTTAAAGCACAATTCTTTTCAATTCCTGGTCAGGTATTTCGTTAGCTTGAAGTTTAGCTAACTTATCCTTTCTGTTGTAACTGCCCTTAAATTTAGTTACCTGGAGATCGTTTCTGCGTCCAATTTATGTTTATCTGCATATTCCAGAAAGCGTATTTATGCAATGAATTGCTTGGGAGGTCGTTACTTCAGATGCGGCGTAAGTGACATCGTCCATTTCATTCTCAGACATGTCTTCATGCAGTTCGTGTACAATGCTTTAAAGACGAAGACCCAGTGAAATTTTGTATTGTCTATCTATAAGTGTCTTTCAAGTTGAGTGAGGAATTTAATCTTCATTCTTTCCAATTGTGTTCACCATACCATATGTGCATGGGTGTAGCAAATTTTAAAGCAAAGTGAGACAGTCACAGAATACATCCCACAATACACAACAACTTCGGCACTCAGTCGAAATGTTGACAACTTCATTGCATCTGAGCACAACGATAAATAAATTTCTAGGAAATACGAGGGCTGTCTGATAAATAACCGACATAACCATGATGCACGCGACTTTTTCAAAATTTTTTTATTTATTTTTCTACATAGTCTCCTTGTAACTCCACACACTTCTCCCAGCGATGCTCCCATCTCTGCAACCCTTCCAAATAGTACTTGGCACCTTTGTCTGCAAAATACGAGTTCACGAAAGAGATTGCCTCCTCATTTGACGAAAATCTCTGGCCGCCGAGCGCAGTTTTAAGTTGCGGAAACCAAAAAAAGGCGCTTGGTGCTAGATCCGGTGAATAAGGTGGATGGTCAAGCAATTCGAACCGCAATTCGTGGATTTTCGCCATGGCGACTGTTGAGGTGTGAGATGGTGCGTTGTCTTGGTGGAATAAGACTTTCTTTTTTTGCAAATGTGGCCGATTTTTCGAAATTTCTTCCTTTAGCCTGTCCAATAATGATGCGTAGTATGCTCCTGTTATAGTTTTTCCTTTTTCAAGATAGTCTATAAAAATAATTCCATGGCTATCCCAAAAAACACTCGCCATCACTTTCCCAGCCGAATACACAGCTTTAGGTTTTTTTGGGGCCGGTTCCCCCTTTTCAATTGTTTCGGGCGTAAAATGATGAATCCAAGTTTCGTCTACAGTTATCAATCGGCGCCAAAACTCGGTCTTATTGCCTCTAAACTGAGCCAACAGAGCGCTGGAAATGTTCATGCGCGCACGTTTGTGGTCTAGCGTAAGCAAACGCGGCACCCAACGCGCGGACAGCTTTCTCATGCCCAAATCTTGGTTTAATATATGGCAAACACGTTCTTTAACGATGGTGCAGAGTCACCATACACAGAGTCCAACTCATCTTTGATTTGTGAAGGCGTATTGCCTTTCAAAAATAAAAATTTAGTTATATATTTTATTATTTATCAGACAGCCCTCGTATTTGATTGAAGCAGATTTAGGGAACAAAAGACGTAAATTACGTTCGCAAAGAAGGATACGTCGGTCAAAGTCCGGAACCTTGCAATTCAGCAATACAAAAAGGGAAAATCCATTTGTGACATCGGAGAAAACTCACTCTCAATGGTCTCAATGGTCAACATCATTTAACGCCAAAGAAACACAAGGACCTATGAAAGTCTGTCCAGAAGATCGTCAAGGAAAATTTCTTATGACTCGGATGAAGGTGGGATAGTCCGTCAAGTGAATAGAAGTCCACATATTTGTGCACCGAAGGGTATGGAGTCCTTAAGAAAAAAGCTCACCGAGAGACAATACGAATTGTGCTAAGGAAACACAATTTGAATGAACTAGTACAAAGAGTCGAGAAGGAAGCGCGCTAACAAAGATTTGGGGGAAAGATAGTTTTTACTGATGAAAGTAAGATTATGTGTCCAAAGAAAGTCCAATGAAGAGCTCCGAGAGAGTTTGAAGCTCACTGTTGGTATTAATGGTGTGTGGTCTTGGTAGCATTAATTTTATTGATTATTAATTAATTAAAAAATTAATTTGAGTTTTGTTGAAGTGTCATCCTTTAAGTTTGACTTCGTGTTCTCCTCACAAGCTCCTGACGAGTAACTATCGACGTGTGGCGCCTAGTATTCAGCTAATAGAAGATAATCTCTCTTCTATTGGCCAAGTTAGCGGCATCTGAGCGATTACTTCCTTTTAAAGGACTACTTCTTGAGAGTACATGATCGAATTAAGAGTTTGGCTGTAGGAGAGTAACTCATGATAATACCACCAAATACCTATCAAAACTTTCCTGGCCGTCAATCTTGGCTCAGTCGCGGCTTGAGCTAATTGTGGCTGTTTGTCGTTCAACCACGACCGTTCTTCAAATGGCTCAAAATGGCTTTTTTGTGCAATGTTCAGATCTTGTGCAATTGAAACAGTTTCCAAGTCCAACCATAGGTTCAGAAAAAAATCTTTTTAGAGCACTGGAATAAGGAGTCAGGATTTCTTCGACTTCTTCTACTACTTCAAAAACCAAAAACACATCTGTGGAGGAACTGGAATGAAAATTGCAAACAATGTGTGTGGAACGAGGTGAGATAACTGAGATACCACGGAACGATGTTTGGTTAAATTAAATGTGAAAAACACTCAAAACACACAATAACTGAAACTGTATAAACTACATAGGATTCTCAACGCATCCATCCAAAATGCAAGTTCAAAAAAAAGGTTAACATTAAACTTCATTGCATACATTTTATAACAACTTGGGAGTACAACATTCGATCTGTTTTTTTTTTATTGAAAAATGGTTGAAAGTACATTACTTAAAGTATTGTTCGTCGGGAGTGACTACTTTTTTCCATCTCTCTGATAATTTTCGAATACCATCTCTAAAAATAGGTTACCCCTGGAATCGATTCAATCATTCAGCCATTCTTTCTTCCAAAGATCGTCTTGTGTCCGTCGACAAATTCGGTAGTCGGAAGAAGCAAGATCCGGAGAATACGGAGGGTGGAGTAAGACCTCGCACTTCAGCGTTTCTAGGTACCTACAGCCAATTGGGGTTGAGACTTATCATGTTGCAAATACGCCCTCTGGTGCCTTTCGTCATGAAGCAAATCAAATAGAAATTTATGGTGAATCTTCTCCGACCAATAAATCATGCAGAAAGTGGTTTCGAAGTTTCAAAAGTGGTTATTTCAACGTAGAAGACAAAGAGCGTCTTGGCCATGCCAAAAGTTTTAAGATGGGGAATTGAAGGCCTTACTGAATCAAAATCCGTGCCAAACGCAAGGTGAGCTCGCAAAATGATTGGGATTGCCTCAGCAAACACTTTCCGTTCGGTTGTTCCGAATTAAGTTTTATTTAAAAGCAAGGAAATTAGGTGCCGTACGAATTGAAACCGAGAAAAAGGCGATTTTTCACCTCCGAACTGCATATTTGAAAGACTTCAAAAGAAAGGATTTTTGCACCGGATCGTGACTAGAGACGGCAATTGGATAGACTACAATAATCCCAAGACGAAAAAACGCTTTGCAGAGTCTGGTGAACCCGCTTATATCGTAGCCAAGGAAAAACACCCACGTCATGTTCTGCATATGGTGTGTCCAGACGAGTGTGGTATACTATGAGCTGCTAAAATCAGGCGACACCACTGACGGGAAACGTTATCGTCTAGAACTTATGCGTTTGAGCCGTGCATTGCGTGGAAAACGGGCAGAATGACTGCAGAGGTCAAAAACTGGAAACGCTAAAATGCGGGGTCTTACCCCACCCGACGTCTCTTCAGATCTTGCTCCTTCCGTCTACTGGCTCCCTGGATGCAAAGCGATTTCGGGGGCTATCGGTTCGGGTCGTTTGAGGAAATCAAAGAATGGCTTGATGATTGAAACGATGCCAGAGAGGACTCATTTTGAGAGTGGGTATTCGAAAATTACCAGAGAGATTGGAAAAAGCATGCGCTTTCGTCGGACAATACTTTGAGTGATGTATCCTATTTTGTAGGTTGTTTTTAAAAAAAAATAATTCCTGAACCCAAAAAAACATACCGTATTAATATGGACTCTCAATACTTTTTATGCAATATCGGTGGCAAATTATCCCCATCAGGTTTTTGAAATCAAAGAACATAAATCTCTCATTTTCGTCCTTTGTGTAGTTGAAAATGGAAGCCCACTCATTGACGTCATCACTTTTTTTCGGCCTCCCTTTGAAATTTATAAGTATGAAGCAACTCAAATTTTATATTCAGTACTAAGAAAGAGTTTTCAGGAATACTCGCATCCAATTTGTTTGTGAATTCAAATTATATAATATATACATTTTTTTGTACACGTATGTACAAAAAGCGGATATTACTGAGAGCGCAGTCAATCAACGCATTCGACGAAATGTAGCTAAAGCTGAATACGCGATGGTCTAGCGAATATTTCAATAAGTTCCCGTAACCCGCAGTCAACTGGACAGCGGAACACTAATTTTTTAAAGTTAAATCCTGGATTTACATCGCAGGCGTCATTGAAATTTAAATGTACACTCCCCTTCCAAGTGCAGCGGGTGGTGCGAAGAGAATTAAATTTTTCACCATTCCTTGGTGTGAATGGGGTTTCCATTCATGCTTTGGTTTCGCTTCCCGATTAAACATGTTTTTAGGACGGGCGTTGAAACTATAGAAATTCCTCTTTCGCGTACTCATTCGTTTGCGGGAGTGTGATGTGGTCCTATCGTAAAAAAAAAATAAATCCAATGTTCAACATGCACGGTTGGCTTGCAATTGGAATACACACTTGAAAAATGGTGCTCGTCGCTGTTTTCAATGGAATTCAGTTTTGTAAAGTATTGTTAATGCTAGAAGTGCGTGGAATGAGCGCGCAATTTGGGACGAACCACAATGCACGAAGTCAATTATGGGCCACACCTTAACATCAAGTTTTTGGTTTTGCCCAACTTAATGTGTCATTTCATTGTTTCAGTGTTTGACAAATTCAACCATGGAAAGGCGCCCAATTTGGCAGCGCATAAATATTGTTGAAGTCTCTTACGAAAATGGGCCACTTGTGCCGCAAGTGGCAGTGGATTGGCCATATCCTTTGAAAAGGCAAAAATTCAGCAACATATGCATGCAGTGGAACCCGCTAACCCGGTTCGCCAGAAGAGATGATGACTGACAGGAACATGGCGCAAAACAGAATAGGAGGAGTTCCGACAGATGGGTAAGACTTGGAGAAAGTTGAAAATAGAAGAAATGGGCTTTTGAATCGGACAATTTGTTCACTTCGTGATTATTTTTGGACCAAACATGTCCACAGTCGGTAGATTCGTGCGCAAATTTCAGAAAACCGCGTCTGTGGGAAATGCGAAAATACCTGTGCCTGCTGACTCAGTTCGTTCTGGCGAAATCATTGCTCTTGCTCGCGATGGTGTGGCGAAAGAGCCATAATTTTCAACTCGTCGTCGTGGCCAACAATTGAACATCTTAAGCACATAACTGATGAGAATTTTGAATAAAGGTTTGAAATAACACACTCCCAAGATACCATTTCAAGCGTCGCCGTTAATTCGCCGAATGGCCGGTTGAGCAGGCAGAACAGAGCAGAAGTGAATAGTGACTTTTCAAGAAACACACTTTCACCTCGATGAAGTGAAAGGCAAATGAGAATCCTGAGTGATTGGTGTAAAGGCGATGCATCCACAAAGAGTGACTGTTTGGTGCGGTTTATCGGAGTCATTAGGCCGTACTTCCGTGAATGGTGTTCGCTATCGAGAGACGATAACGGACTTTTTGTGGCCAGAAATTGAAAATATGGATCTGGAGGATATGTGCATCAGGATATCGCAGCTTGTCACACAGTCCACGAAACATTAACGCTTTTGCGCATCATGTCGCTTTTAATTGGCCGTCACGTTCATGTGATTTGACAAAGTTGGACTTCCATTCTTTAAGAATATCCTCTCTTTCGAGTATATTTAAAGGAAAAATTATATTTCAATAAGCCAAAACCAATTAAAGAGCTAAAGGATGAGACAATTCGGCACATTAACGACAATGAACCTCACCTATGTCTCAGAGTCATTGCAAATATTTACCGTCGGATAGAGGTATGCCACCGAACCCGTGGCGAGCATTTGGCCAGTATTTTGTTTCACACAGAATCGTCATAGACCTTTGTTTCATAATGAAAAATAATTAAGTTAATTTAAAAAAAAAAATTGTTTTATTTCCAAACATTATCGGGATCACGCGAAGATATTCGAAAGAATTCGCACTATAGGTGCGTGGCAGCAGCGATGGAATGAGTCCTATGAAATCGATTGGACGTCTGGAATCATCCCAAGGAAAGAAGACACACGACGAACAAAATACTTGTGTGCCCTAGTATATCTTTTCAGGCTAAGCCGTCTTCTCGTCGCTGCGCAAATACGGTAGATATCGTAAAGAGCGTCTTGTTCGATCGATGTGAACACAAATGAGATTTCTTGTGCGTAGAATTTGGTGAACGATTAACTTCAGTGTTCACCACATGTTAAGACCGGATGATCATCCTGCGCCGCAGTAGGAATAGCGTGCAATTGGTGACGTGACCTACCTTATCCCGAAATCCGTTCCTAGCGCTGAATAAGATACTTAATGATAGTCCCGCCGTGGAGGAGATGATCTAAGTCAGTAAGAATCTGACAACAACATTGGTGTTTGTGCAAAGTTTTCACGAAACATTTAATTTTCCGCCGCAAGTTATGCTGTAAAAATGTCTTAATCCGGCGTATGGCAACCTGGCTCCTCAGGTTGTGCCATCATTATTTATGGACTTTTGATAAACTAGACGATGATTCAGTACAAGCTTTCGCACATTAATTTGAACTTACCCTCTAAATTTCAATTTCCTAAAAGAATGGAATAGAAATGTTACAAACCCGTCAGCGACTACAACTTTCATGCGCACACACATGAGCCACAGAAACTTGCAATCAGACTATCTTACTGTAGCATCGTCGCTTAAGTGGAATTCCTTGCAGACGAAAAGCCTTAAGTGGCATCCTGCAGGGAATTATTAACATACAGATTGCATCACGTAGAAGTTTCTTTTTAAAAAATCAGTAAAATCTAAAAGAATTCAATTTTTTCCATTTACATGGTCACCCGAATTTTGCAAAGACCTTGTTGATTGTTTCTGACTGCAGCTTTAAGTGCTTTTATCGATTTGTGATTGTTTGAATAACAGTGGTGCACGATTCCTCACAAAACAAATTCCAACATCGCTAACATCGTTTACACAGCTCATAACTCGATTCTGTTATTTGGTGCGAAAAAGATCGTTTGTGTCGCCTGTGTGGCATGGCGCGCCTTCCAACATGAACCGAAGATTGTCCATATCTGTCTTCAATTTTAGTATAAAAAGAACCACCGTTGACCGAAAGTTTGTTCTCAGCTTCATTTTTGGAGATAAATGATCCAATGATGCCACCGCTACACAGTCCCCACCAAAATGTAAATCTCTGTGAATACATTGGCTTCCCGACAATAATGTGTGAGTTTTCTGAGCCTCAGGAGTGGCAATTACGTTTCTTAAGGCCACGATAAAAATTCGCCTCATCAGAAAACATGATTTTTCTTCCAAAATTGTTGTCCAACTGAAGCTGCTTTAAGGCGCGAAGCGTTAACACCCACCTCCAATTGGACCCTGTGTGCGAATAATTCCAGATAATTGTGCAGAATTCTCCTGACTTAAGGTATTGAACTGCTGAGGATGATGGCGACCTGAAATTTGTGAATAGAGTCTTACACTCTTGACCACATTCTCATCCTTGTACGACAATGGGAACTATGCGTTTGCTGGCATACCAGTCTCAAGAGGGTTTTGCACAAACTTCAGTCTTCTCAAACTCCTCCTCCTCAAACATCCGCACAGCAGACACGGTGGGTGCTCCATTATGACCAAAACTTCTTTCCAAAAAATCCAAGTTTTTAGCAACACAGCACACGCTATGAAAATAAGTTTTCAATGCCATTTCCAATGCTGTTTCAGCGTAAGGCGGATTATTTCGTTTCACAAAGGTATGGCACTGACTCTCTGTCAAGATTTCTAGCAGGAAACGGCTGCCAGTGCTAAAATAGCCCATGACTTAAAAACACAAAAAAACATTTAACTGCATACATCGATCCACAGCTGTAGCAAGAATCTCAAACACTCAAACGCACTCAAAGCAATCGATTGTTCTAAGAGTATGCTGGACGTGGTCGCCGTGGTGTAGTGTGTAAGTGCGATGACTCAGAAGCAGAAGGTCTAGGTTCGATTCGTGGACGGGACACCTCGCGTTTTTGCATTGCACCACCTCCTTCAAGGTGACGACACTCAAAGAGTGCCAATGGTCTATTGAAAGCTTTTCAAATCTAGCCTTTCGGAGTCAGCAAAAAACTGCAGGTTCCATCTACTCGTGACGGAACAGTAGCACGCACAACACGAGTAGCTGTTTTAGAAGGTAGGCCCTAGTCCCTTGTGGGCTGTAGTGCCACTCAATTATTATTATTATGCTGGACGTGATATCGTAGGGACACAGCTGACAACAACTGATATCGCTCCAAGCTGCAATCATTATTCCACACTTCTCGCAGATTTGCGAATGAAGGTAACAAGATCCAGACTTTAGTCACCTCTGATAGCACTTCGACACTCTCCGACCACACACGACAGCTCTGTGTAACCGTAGCCATCTGAGTCATTTATCTTCTTCTTTTTCCAGGGTTAACCTGGGCTTCAACCAACAGGCCTCTCCAGCTAGCACGATCTCTCGCCAATTGCCTTCACTTGCCCACTCTAAGTTGGTTGTGGTCCTTCTCCACTTGTATGCGCCATCTCAACCTAGACCGTCCACTGGTGCGTTGTCCCAATGGCTTGGATTCGAAAACTTTTCTGGCCGGAGCGGTGGTCTGAGGCAACAAGCAATAACGACTGTATCTGCCAGGGTTGTGGTGATTAAGAGGAACCCCCCCCCCTACACCATGTCACTGCCACAGTCATAGCAGAACATAGAACAGTAGAAGAGTTTTCCTTCCAAGAACTTTATCAAACTGCAAATAATCCCTGATTGAGAGCTCCACCGAACGTGATATCAAAATCGCATTGAAGGGGCGCATTACCCCTTCATAGGACATCACAACTGCTGATAGTTTTCCCTTCCCACGTCTCGATATTACAATGGATCCAATAAGCCTTTAATGGACACGGTTAACCCACTCCATACCCAAAGTCGCTCCCCCCTGCGATATCATCTGTTGACTTCGGCAAATCAACAGGAGTGCTGCCCGACTAGGAACGGGTTGCCCCCTCAACAGACAAGCTCAACGGTAAATAAAAATGCAACATCATGATTCTTAATACATAAAGTCCGATTTTATTTGTTAACTTCATCCACTTAACTAAGGTTTACAAAATCCAGGATTAAATCGTAAAAAAATATAATAACGGATAATGTTCAGTTAGGTCTAGGCTCCTTAACAGCAAATGTGTAAAATAAAAATAATCGCAATACCACTTGTAAGGATATCGCCGCGCAGAACCGTCAATCGAGGATCACCACCAGGGGCAGCAGCTCGGGCCGACCAATGTTCCGGGCGGAACAGTGACACTGATCCCAGATTAAGGACTCGCACAGCAGGGAGTACAGGTCTCTTCCACGAGTTCGAGTTACAAAAATAGAAACTAATTAATCTACGAAAGAATATCCTTGGGATGCTTCGTGTGAATGTTTGTGGGCGTGTGTGTCTGTGTGTGCGTCCGATGGAGCTGCATAATTTTGGCTTAACAAACTACTATAATAGTTCGAATTAGATCTAGGGAGATGGTGCGTGTCTGTGTGTGCGGTGTGTGTTTGTGTGTCTGTGGTTGGTGTGTGCGGTTGTCACCCATCTACGGCAGCAGACGCGGATTGAAGCGGCCCATAAATAGAATCATGCCTGTTGGGTTATGTCGAACAAAGTAAAGGAAGGGCCTGTCGAAACGGAGTCTGGGGGCGTCGGGAATTCGCGCCTGTCGGGGACGAAGTGGCAGCGGAAGTTCCAAGAATTTCGGGTCAAGAAGGTCGTCGTAGAAGGCCCGAGCCATGGCGGACTCCTGCACAATGGAGCCGAAATCGATGACGGCCTCTGAAGAGTCGTCGACGTCGCTCTCGCGCATGTCCTTGTTTCGTTTGCGGATCGGTGGCGCTGGGTACATCTCAACGTGATGATGATCGCCGATCTTCTCCTCGGCACAAGTGCTGAACGTGTTGATCTGGATCATGTCTGAAAGATAGATGTCCTTGGCGGCCAGACCGGTGAGTCCACGCAGGTCAGCGATTTCCGACTTGAATAGACCCTTCAGACCCATTTTCTGCAGCCCCATTGACGCGTTTACGAATGACCTGTGAGAGAAGCGCGGCAGCTGAATTTCAAGCCCCGGTCGTTCCATGAGTGAGCCCAGGAGGTCCTTCCATGCATGCTTGGTGAAGGCAGTCTCGATCAGTTTCTTCTCAAGCAGGTCGAGGCTGTCTGCTGGTGCGATGGGTCCTTGTTGGCCGGGCATAACGTAAATCGTGCTCACTGTGTCAAAGGTTCTGCCAAAGGCTGCCACCGTAGCGTCCAGGTTCGGTTCGTAGCCCGCCGTAAAACCAGACTTAAAGAGGACCGCTGGGACGGGTACGAGTCGCCGCTGCCTGATGGACGGGTGCACTTGGAAGAACATTTCGCCATCGCGGTCAATGGCCGATGCACGGCTGCAGTCTGTTTGGAAGAGGTTCGCCGAGATCGTCGCCAGTGGCCCACTCACCCAAACGCTGTTGGTGCGGAGGTACTCCTGCACCTTGCCCATGGTATGCCGCTTGACCAGTAGATTGGTCCGACGGCGAATGATGTCGTTCACCACGTGGAAGTTAACCTCCTCCACGTGTCCCGAGTAGAACTGTTGAGTCTTCTCCTTAAAGAATTGCAGGATTTTGCCGTTGGCGCGATCGCTGAATGCCTCCCGGACGAAGGCGCTGGATGAGATCTCGCTGTCGGGCGCCTTCTCTACAGAGTCTGTGACGTTCTTGAATACTAAATGAGGGTTGAATGTGACCATGTCGTCGAGCTTGAGCACTTCGTTCATTTCACCGGAGGTGCTGCCTCGCGCCCCGAGGAAAACCATGGACAACATTGAGGTTAGGGCGAACGGAGACAGGACCAAGCTCCTGGCGGAACTGATCTTCTCGGAGGTGATCGAACGCCAGTAGGTGAAGGCGAGCTCGTTGCAAAGCTGGGCGAACTGTTGCAGATCTTCGTCGAGGCCTATTGTGCTGGCTTCAAGGCCGAGGGAACCAGCCGGACTGGGATCGAGTCTCACAGGAGGCCTAGTGGCTGACGATTGTGGCATCTTGAGATTGCTGAGAGAGGCTGGTCTGACGACTGGTCTTTGCTGGGCTGCCTGGAAGGCGGCGAATTTGTCGGGAATGATGAGCGACGGCTGCTTGTTGAAGTAGGACACCGGCTTGAGGGTGTTGGGCACTTTCTTGGTTGGCGCGGTGCTGGATGGAGCTTGAGTGGATGTGGATGTGGATGTGGATGTGGATGTCTTCTCCTCCGCTACAGCTGGCACCTGTGTGGTTTCGATGAGTTGAGGAAGTGCCGGGTCGGGTTCCTGGGTGGTTGATTCATATTCCACTGACTGAGTGGTTGTGAAACGGTCCTCGTCGGAGTCAATGGGCACCTTGGTGGCGTACATGAGTGCCTGTTCGAGGGCCACCTGGGCCATGTTCATCATGGGCTTCTTTGAGGGCTGCACAGCTGTTATCATTTCTGGAATACCTGTAGAGTCCTCTGAGTTGTCGTCCTCTGGGGCGATTGTGGTGGAGTCTTCCGACAACTCCGTGTTTGTAAGCAAAATCGGCTCGCCTGAGTCGGAGGCGTCGATCTTCGGAAGGAGTTCTGGTGTAGGCTCGGCGTCATCTGGTTGGATCGTCGTTTGTTCTTCAGAAAGAGATTCCGAATTCTCGATTTTCGGAAGGACATCGCTCTCTTCAACCGCCTGGTTCTCATCAATCTTTCCCTTCTCGGCTGACGTCTCTTCCGGCTTGGCAGGCTGCTGTGTACCATCTGTCTCCGTCTTCTGGCCGTAGATCATTTGGGCAAGGCTCTGCATCGTTGGCTTGGCTCCAATTTCGCCGAGCTTCACATAGGGATCTTCTCCCTCCAGTAAGTGTGAACCGGTTTGTAAGGCTGGAACAATAGTTGTGAACTCTGGCGTCTCGTAGCTCTCCTCCATGTCGGAGTCACTAAGGACTACAGCCGTTTCCCCGGGAATCTCTGTCGACTTCTCCTCTTCGGCGGTATTTGGAGCTGACGTTACAACAATCATCGGCTCGCTGCTGTCCTCCTCAGTGCTGTCGCCGCTTAGGAAGTCAGGTTTGGTGGTGGTGTTCTGTTCAGACTTCTCCTCCGAAGACACCTCCTCCTTGGATAGCTCTTCGCTGGATGCGAATTCCCTCTGCGTGGTCTGATACACAGCCTGGGTGCTAGATTCCACGACTGCTCTTACTGTTGTTTCGTCCTCCTTCTCATTTTCGTCCTCTTGCTGTGGGCGGGCGGTATTTTCGAAGGATACGGCATAATCGTCGTTCTCCTGCGATGGCTGCTCGTAATTAGATTCCTTTTCGCTCTCTGGAATTACTGTAGTCGCTGTTGCGTCGCTGCTATTCAACTCATCCGGAGCGGACGCTGTCCCTGCAATGGATTCATCAAGAGTGGGCTGCCGCTCTGGCTGCGTTTGGAGTCCAGTGATTTGCAGGGCAGGATTGATTTGTGCGATATTCGATAAACGATGCCCATCCTCGTCACCCTCGGCATTGTCGCTGGAGGCTGCTGGCTGGGCCTGCATCGCAACCATGTTCGGCATTGCCGTCGTGGGTATTGGCTGCTGATGGCTCTGAGTCATTTGATTGATTACGTCCGACAGGAGGAACTCAATTTCGTCCTTTGTCTCACTGGAGTTCATCGCGGTGGTCTCGCTGGATTGGCTGGTGTGGTTGTCTTCGAGGATGGATGCCACGGTCGCCGCTTGGGACTTGAAGTCCTTCATGGTCATCGTGCTAATGTGGGGGATGGTCTGCTTGGTGTGGCTCTGGCCGTTGTTCATTTCCAGGGTGCCGTTGGCTTTAAGGCTCATCGATATTATGGCGTCGATTTTCTGCATGATGGTGTCCATTGGGGCCACTGTCGTTGGGGAGTCGGTGGCGTCTTCGTCGGTGGTATAGTAGTCGGTGGTGCTTTGGTCGGGCTGAGGTGTGGTGGTGAATGTGGTTACTACGGGATCTGAAATGTCCGCATAGAGCGGTTCAAGCTTGACCACGTGGGAGGACTCCTCGTTAGTTATTGCTTCCAGAGTGGTATCTTCTTGTTCCGTCTGGGTGGTGGTGCCCTCGGGTTCGTAGGCAGCAGTGGTGGTCTCATAGAGCGATGCACCTGAGGGCCTGCTTGAGGTGTAGTGTTGCGGTCGGCTGGTAATGATAACCAAGGGTCCTTCTTCTTCCTCCTCGTCCACCTCTTGCTCTTCCTTCTTATCATCGCTAGGCGCTAAAGTCTCGAGAGACTCGTACGAATCCAAAGGTTTGCCTTGAGTGATGGGTCGGCTGGTGAGCTCGTCGAGGTCGTCGTAGTTATGGAAGATGGTCGATGCGAGTGTTGGCAAGTCGCGAATAGGGGATGGAGTTTCGTTGACCACTTCGAAGGTGTCTGCGTCTGGGTATGTGTTGGGCGGGAGTCTGGCGGGCATCTGAACTTCCTCTGAGCCACTGGCAATCAACTCATCGTCCGTGACCGATTCCTCCTTTAGACTCTGGAGTATCTGATCGAAGGACAACTTGGTGTTGAGGTCCTCCTCCTCCTTCACTGTGAGCTTTCCAGGTATCGGGATCGGCTCCTTCTTGAGGGATGGACTGAATTCCTCAGAGCTCAGGTCGTAGTCAGTGAATAGCTGCTGCTGGGTAAGGCTTGGGGCATAGAATGGCCTCTTGGTGGTCGTCGTCGTGGGCTTGTAGTTGACGCTTTGTGTTGTTGTTGATGGTGTTGTGGTTGTTGTGGTTGTAGTTGATGGTGCTGCTGTTGTTGTTGTGGTTGTTGTAGTTGATGGTGTCGTGGATGTGGTTGGCTTAGGCGTCGTCGTTGTTGATGGACGGTGCGTGACATAAGACTGAGTTGTGCTGGTGGATGTTGTCGGGCGATACGGTGAGAAGGTAAATTGTGTCGATGGAGTCGACGGTGAGGTTGGTTCCGGTGTGGTCGTAGTTGTGGTTGTTGGCGGAGGCGGGGTTGTGGTTGTAGTTGTTGTTGTTGTTGTCGTCGTTGTAGTCGGGACCGGTGTAGTTGTTGTAGTAGGGGCTGGTGTAGTTGTTGTAGTTGTCGTGGTGGTTGTAGTCGGAACTGGAGTTGTTGTGATCTTGTATTTGCTTCCAAGTGGATGCGGCGTGGTATGCTTTCGCTTGTGATAGTGACCAATGTGTCGTTCTGTGGTGACGTCCAGTGGTACAGCAGTGGTACTGGGCTTGCGTGCGGGCTTCTTGCGTTTTTTCTGAGGTGGCTTCTCCTTGACCACAGTCTCTTCCGTAACAATGTCTGCTGGTGTCTCAGTAGATGATGTCGCAGTTGGTGTCGGTGCCGCAGTTGTTGTTGGTGCAGCAGCTGTTGTTTCTTCAGTGGTTGGAGCAGGTGTTGTAGTCGTGGTCGTTGTCGTTGTCGTGGTAGTTGTTGTGGTCGTCGGCTCAGGTGTTGTTGTGGATGGCTCTGTCACAGGCGCGTTTGTTGTGGTCGTAGTAGTTGATGTTGCCGGTCGCTTAGTCTTAATCTTCTGCTTGTTCGCCGGTCGCCTCGTTCCACCTTGTGTGCCGGCTGGTTTGCCGTGAACACCCGGTTGTTTCTTAGAGAAGTTGTCACCTGTCTCGGCTGTCCCAGCCACATCCTGGTTGTTAATGAAAACCTTATGAGTGGTGGCGTCGAGTCCTTCAGTCACTTCAGGCTCCTGCTCTGGTACCGGAGTTGTGGTGGAAACCCTCTTCGTCGTGGTCTTCCTTCGATTTCCGTTCTTCTTCTTCTGAGGCTTTGGCTTACCCGAAGGCTTTCGTTTGTGGCCACTGGCCTTTGTTGTAGCCTCTACGACATCCGAGTCAGGCGTCATGACAACCTGTTGCGGCTTGTTCTGAGGGAAAATTTCCCCACCAGTGTTGCCAAATATCGCCGGCAGAATCATTGACCACGAAGAGGATACGTCTGGTGTGTCGAGGATCGGCTGGATGTCAGAGGCATTCTTACTCGACTCTACTTCACGGTTGAGTACGTTCTGCACGCTCTTCACAATGTCCTGAACGTTCTTCTCCGGATCGCGGTCGTTCATCGGCGCTGAGTGAATGATGGTCGGCCCGTCTCCGTCCCCATTTGCGACGATGCTCTGAATCTCTTCCATCGTCATCAGCCTCTTAACCAGCTCACCGTTATCGTCGAATGTGTAGAATTCATAGCGATCCGGGTTCAGCAGGTTGATGGGACTTGCCACTTGAAGATGCGGCACTTGTGGCTTTGGTACCTTCATGCCAAGGGCGTCAGTGAACTCCGGTTCGTTTCCATTCAAAATCACAGATACTGATGTGACGACACTGAAAGGGAGAAAAAGCGCATTAGAAATGGAAATTTCAGCAAGAGGAGGAAACAATAATCAAATCAAGAGCCTGACCTATCGGAAGCAGCTCGCGATTCAGAATCAATTACCATACCATCACGCCCAATGACCAAGAGAGGACATAACGTCTTCATTAACTTCCTCGCCTCTCGTTTGTAGGACAAAATCTTCCGACCTCCAAGTGTAGCAAACCTCCTAACCCAATTTGTACGTTTCCTCTTATGGCGAACGGAATCAAGTTTCGGGCGGCACATCTGTAGCGGCAAAAAAGGAAACAAAAAATCGATGACACCTCCCTGGAGAGACTCTCTACAATGCAGTCGCCTTTCGCACACAGCCTGCGAGACTTTGATTTGCATAGTTGCAGCGGCGTCTCTCTCCAGCAGCAGAGTCCAAGTGGTGTCTGCTGGTCTTTCCAATTCTCTGAATCCGCCAGCCGTTCTCAGCTTGGTCCTGTGAGTCTGGTCGTCATTAACGACGTTCTCATACGGGGCCGGTAGCAAGAAACCTGTCCTCCGCCGTCCACAAAATCACGTACGCACCTGCCAGCATGCTCTTTGTGATGAATGCCGGCCAGCCGAGGAGCAGACTGCGCAACCGGCCACACCGGATGGGGAGTGCAATTGAAAATTACAAAATCATCATGATCATCATGGTTGGTGTCATGAGTTTCTCATACATCGTCGTTGTCGTTTCACTGCACAGTGCCACTGCAGGAACGATGCTGCGGAGACATTCGCCTTGCCCGACGATGCGATTCCGCCATGGTGCCCGAGCGTTGTGTGGACACACAACACAAACAGGATTGTCCCCGATTCCATCTTTGGCAAATTTAATATCACCGTGGCGGTCCCCAGCGTGGCTGGATGAGCCGTTTTTCGCCGCTGAGGACAACCAGATTATGGTTGTCTGGTGCCGTGTGCGTCTTTCACAACGAATGCGAAGTAGGACTATGGTAATTATTGTTTGCGTTTCACAAATGCACGGATGCGCCCGTCCTGGGACGTTGGCTGATGGCACTGGTGTCGGAATGGTGTTGACAGATGAAGTTCAATCATATTTTCCGCCTGGAATTGGTGATTGATGTGCGGTGCGTTCGAGCATACTGTCAGATTGGTTTGGGAATTTCGTGTGGCGGCTGTTTCTCGGATAGGAAATGATTGACGTAGTGTGGCAGCACCTTAAACACAGGTGTTTGGAAATTGTCGTGGCCTCGATTGAATTGAATGATTTTGTCGTTGTTTCGAAAATTGAGCAATGAACTCTATATGTGACTCCGCCTGAATGTTGCCTGTCCCAAAAGATCGAGTTTTGTCACGAATTCTTGAGGGGAAAATTGAAAAGTTTTCTTAGGGGCGTGAAAAGGGGGAGAGAGAGACAGGAGAGTGCTGCTTTGTGAAAACTGATGCTGGCTTTCTGTGGATACGGATGGAAATTTGTCGGATGTCGCACAATTGGAATGTGACCGATGACACACTCGATGGACTTCTCTATATATGAAAGCGTAATTTTTGCAAACTTTGTGAACAATGGGTGTCAACAAACAAATGTGGATTGTCCGGATTGATTTTAAAGAATTTTCAAATTATTCTCATCTAAATTCTAGTAAAGGGTGTCCCAACAAGAACGCGAGATTTAAATTTGGCGTCATTCGAATTGTCATTGTTTGACATTTGAACAATTTTTATTGTTTGTTAGTCGAAGGTAAAAGGTTAATAAAAATGGTGCGCTGCACGAATGATGAACGTATTCTCATTGTGAAATTGTTTTACCACAATGGTGAAAGTTTTGCGGCTACAGTTCGCCAATTGCGATAAATTTGGGGTTTCAAAATGCTCCAAGAGAGTCAACTGTAAAGCGATTCATGGAAAAATTTGCTGAAGCTGGTCGATCGACCGAAAATATCGCAGCAGTACGTGATGATGTCGCTCAAACCTCCATCCTCCTCAATTCGACACCGAGCTCAGCAAACTGGTTTTTTCCTAATCCACTATGCAGCGAATTTTGACGAAAGATTTGCATCTTCATGCATACAAAGTTCAATTGACTCAGGAACTGAAGCCAGCTGACCATGCACAGCGAAGGGAGTTCGTTAATTTGGTATTGGAGAGACAACATGAAAATGCTGATTTTGCCGATAAAATCATCTTTAGTGACGAGGCCCAATTCCATCTTGATGGCTTCGTTAATAGGCAGAATTGTCGCATTTGGGGCGAGGAAAAATTTTCGAGTGATTCACGAGAAGCAAATGCATCCTCAACGTGTCACTGTGTGGTGTGGACTTTGGGCTGGAGGAATCATTGAAAATGAGTCAGGTCAAGCGCAAACAGTCAATGGCGTTCGGTATCGTAAAATGATAACCAATTTTTTCGAGCCTAGAATTGAAGAAATGAATGTTGAGGGGATGCGGTTTCAACAAGACGGCGCCACATCTCATACAGCCAGAGAAACAATTCAATTGATGCATCAGTCATTTCCCGGTCGTGTTATTTCGCGTTTTGGAGACCAAAATTGGCCGCCTAGATCGTGCGATTTAACACCATTGGACTTTTTTCTTTGGGGCTTCTTGAAGTCGATGGTTTATGCGAATAGTCCGACGACGACGCAAGCCTTAAAAGAGGAAATTGGACGTTGCATTAATGAAATACCAAAACATTTATGCAAAACATTCATTGAAAATTCCATTAAAAGATCGCGTATATGCCAGCAAAGCCGCGGCGGCCATCTGGCCGATGTGTTATTCCACACATAACCTCATTTAGTCTACTTTACGATGTAATAAAGAATTCACGATTTTTTTTTTAAATATCTGCGTTTTATTTAAAATTTAAATCTTGCGTTCTTGTTGAGGCACCCTTTACATTGACGCGAAAGTTTGGAATTAAGTAGCGAACCAATGTACCTCGTGTTTCTACATAAAACAACATTTTTCCAGCGGTTGCTGTGGCGCAGTGGCAAGTCCTGAAATCGATTACTGCACAAAACACCACCTCCTTGAAGTTCAAGTATTTTTTTTATTTTTTTTTTTTTTTTTTTTGTTGGATATTGGAAAATTCTGCACTGCAGCGCTCAGACTCGAAATCTGGTTCATTGCACTACCAGGCAGCCACATTTTATGTGATATCTTGGTCTTTCGGAGGAAAACAAGCAAGCGCTTCTATGACAGACAGCCTAGGTTTTCTCTCCCACCACGTCAGCGCCAAACAGCCGCCACCTGATCCGAGCAGATGCGGGAGATTGACAGAGAAAGTGGTCTGAATTCCTCTTTTGATCCTTGCCTAGTAAGCTCATCAGCAATCTCGTTCCCCTTGATACCGTGGTGTCCCAGGTCAGCTCTGCCGACTAAATTAAGGGAAGACTTGCATTCCTGTACTATCTCAGAAGTGGTTAATGGGTTGAGGAAGGCCTTACGCACAGTTTGCCTATAGCTACAGAAGTATGAAGTCTAACTGTGTCTTTTTCCACAAAGTACAATAGTTGCCCTTGTGTTCTGTAGTACCATCGAACTATTTTTTTTTAATTTATCATTTGTACTTTTGGATTTGCACAAGAAAGTGACCCCTTTAACTTCGCCAACTACTGAGGGATCAGTCTCCTTAACATCGTATACAAGGTCCTTTCCGCTGTTTTGTGTGAACGCCTGAACCACTCGTCAATGTCTGGTAAGTCCTTATCAGTGCGGTTTCAGGTCAGGGAAGTCCAAAATCAATCAAACCAAATCACACTACGGCAGATAGTGGAAAAGTCCCAAGAGATGCACATCGACACGCACCACCTATTCGTCGATTTCGCATATGACAGCGTGCATAGAGACGAGCTATACAGTCCCATGTCTAGTTTTGGCATTCCTACCAAACTCTTCAGATTCTGTAGGATGACGATGGAGAACTCTCGCTGCTCCGTTAAGGTCGGCAACGGACTCACCGAGACTTTCATGTCAAAAAAAGTTTTAGACAAGGCGACGCACTATCATGTGGCTCCTCCGAAATCATTCTTGAGAAGATCGTGTGTAGCTCACAAGTCAACACCAGAGAATCGATCTTCCAAACGTCCGTTTAACTGTTATCTTACTCGGACGCCATTGACATGATTGAACAAACATAGCAAGCCGTCAATGAGGCGTTTGTTGGCATTAAAGCGGAAGCGCCTACCGTTAAATGAAGTTTTGTTCGTCATCATAGAACTGGACACAAGATCGACGTCTCGGACAGAGCGTCATAATGGGCAGCAGACCCTTTGAGCTAATCAAGGATCTCCACTAACTCGGCAGTGAATAGGGACAATAACAAGTGCAAAATTACTCCTGCCAACCGCTTTTTTTTTTGAGCTCCTTTTACAACACCAAGCTGGGTTTGGGATGTTTGCCCCGGGTTTTGCTCAGGGAATGGTCACTTTCTTGAAGTGTCTACACCAATAAAATATAGTTTATACTTTAAGATAAGAATAACTTATGTCTTGCTTCACATGCTTGCGACGGTGGGAGGAAGGACGTTACTAAAAGCGGATGAAGTCTTTTCGAGAAAAAAGTTTTGCGTGCGATTTTTGGTCCTTATTACTTTGATGGCATCTGGAGGAGAAGATTCAACGACGAACTCTGGGTGTATACATGCACCTCGTCAAGTGCCTTCGTGTATATCGCTTAAGATGACTAGGCCATGTAGAACGTATGGACACCACTGTTACGAGCCTTTGGGACAACGCAACAGAGAATGACCTATGCTGAGATGGCGCACACAAGTGGAGAAGGACCTCAACCAACTTGGAGTGCACAATTGGGGGCAGCTGGCGATAATGGTATGAGGTTGAAAATATTTGCTTCACACGCATCTATTTATGTTTCCTTTCCAAAGAATTAAACTTTTATAGTTTCTGTGTATCTGTTCGTCATGTCTGTCACATTCCTCATCTGTTTCGAACAATTGAAATACGAATTTTCGAGTAGCCTTAATTCACCTTGGGTTCATTTTCGGGCAGATTGAGGATGGCTCCCATATACGTAAATTTAGGGCCAAGTTCAATAGTGCATTGATGTATTATATGTTTCAGTCGAAGGATATTTTGAAATGAATCTAAGGTTCCAGTGATAAATTTTCATTTCGAAGTATGCTTACAGAGCAGGAAGACGTACAAATTCACAACATATGCGTCTGCCTCTTTATTAGATGGTAACTTCAATTTCCGTGGTCGCCGTGGCGTAGTGGTAAGTGTGTCGACCGCCGCGCAAAAAGTCTAGGTTCGATTTCCGGACGGGGCAGCTTGCATTTTTTCACGGCACCACCTCTTTCGAATTGCTGACAACACTCAAAGAGTATCAATTGTCTATGAAAAGCTTCTCAAATCTCGCCGATCGGAGTCGGCAAAAAACTGTAGGTCCCTTCTACTCGTGAGAGAACAGTAGCACGCACAGCACGAGTAGTTGTTGTAGAAGCTATGGGCTGTAGCGCCTCTCAATTATTGTTATTATTATTAACTTTAATTTCCGATTTGATTGAGCATTCAGGCTCGAATAGGTTAGTGTGAAATTGGTCAAAAACCATTAGGTCGAATTTCGAAATTGTGCAAATGCAGTTTCGAAAACGTTGAAATGAAATGAGAATTTTCAGAATTCGTAATTATGCATTTATTGGAAAAAAATTAGATATTTCGTAGACGCAAAGGATATGGTATGGTATACGAATATGACATAAATAAGCTCTCAGTAGATCTCTGTGGCATCGCACAGATTCACTTCATTTTCAACCCCAATAAAGAGGTTCACACACTTCAACAGGTGCAATGAGGAATGATCGAAATTGATGATCTCACTACGGGCAAGTTTATGGTGTGTGCAAAGCTGGGATATATTTCTACATAAGTGGGAATGACTTACGAGTATATAGGGCGACTCATTGTGAGGTTTGATTTTCAATAGGCTCTTTTTGACAGATCCCGCGTGACTCCTATCAAAGTGCTTTTTCGTTTCCTCTCAGTATCATTCGGCAAGTCATCGTGGAAAGACTCACACCGCAAGAGCGTCTTCGAAGGGTTCAGCTGTATTACAAAAGTCTGCGTTCTATGAGAAATGTTTTTCGAGCTAATCGTTTACTGAAACCACTATTACCAACACCATTCACAAATTTGAGTCTCAGTTCACAAAAGTGGATGATTTTTAACTGGTTAGACCACATCCAGTGTCAGCTAAAGAGACTCTAATGTCTGTAGTTGAGAGCGTACGCCAAAACCGTGACGAATCGATTCATCGTCGGGCTCAACAAATTGGCGAAGTTATCGGACTTTGTGCTTTCTCAAATTTGAGCACATAGTCTCTAGAAGCTCTGGTTTCAACAAGATGGCACTACGAGCCATGCAGCGCGTGTAACAGTGGATTTGTTGAGAAATCATTTTGCTGTGCACTTAATTTCACGTCTTGCTACTGTACATTGGTCGCCTAGGGAATATAATATCAGACCTTTGGGCAACTTTCTCTGGTGGGATGCAAAGTTTCAGGTCTTCAGGGATAAGCTAGGGTACGATTGACGCTTTGAATGGAACCATAAGGTATGCTATGTACCAGACGACAGTCTCTATGCTAGAAGCCCCACTGCTTCATTGATGATATTTCAAGTTTCTCCAAAAAATAATGTTCCCACGTCCTCTGCATGTCCAATCTGTACATTACCACATCATATGTAAACAATTTTGATTCCCCGGTAAAGGCTTTCGAAGGGCAAACTGCAGATCCCCAACATTCACCTCCTCCAACATGGTGCACTTGAATTCCCCTTGTTTGCTCATCACAGTGCATTAATTCTCGAATTCGTTCTCCGTCAATTCGCGGAACAATCCAAGGGAGGAAACGCGTGAATGAACTACCATTACCGCCATCTGCATCATTACGGCATTCGAGACCACATCGCCATGCAAGCAGACTACGCGCGGATTAGTTTAAAGCACTCATGTTTGCAGAACCCTCGAAGCCATTATCGACTTCAGTCGAATCTAGAAACTTACCTCGAACCGATAATCCTCTTTGATGACTCCCCATCCCGCTCTGGATTGTCGTTCTGCGCCAGTGGTGTTGTGGAGCCGTCATCTGCCGTCGAACCATACGAGTACGATGGATGCGTCCAGCTCTGATGCACCAGCAGAGCCAGTAGTAATATGCGAATTCGCATTGTGGACTTTGTTCTATGCCGCCTTCAAGTCCACCGCTTAGTGTGTGTATCCTTGAAATGGAGACAGGATGTCGTTAACCCTGTCTTGGCGAGATGCTCTTAAGTGATTCCTTCCTGCTCCGTTGGTTATGCGATTACCGGAATTATTCTGTAAGCAAAGAAAAGAAAACCTCGTTAGTACCAAGCATTCAAGGACCGTCCCAGACACCTCCAAGAGGTGGGAGCTGATTTTATTTGGTTTCTCCTCGAGAATCAGAAGCATCCTTCACCAAATAAATGCCTCCATGGGCATTGTCTTGGTCAATGGACTGTGTCGTTTGGTTTCGCCCGTACTGTATGAATCCAGTTTTATTAGGCACCTAAATGAAGAGCACTCCATCCCTCAATCGCGGACTCCTCTGGCCTCCTCTCAGCCCGTGAGTGGGTCGGCTGAAGTGTTTGCCCAGCACAACTATGAAGCAGCACTTAATGGACGGATACTCTGCCAGACGGACAGCTGCAGAGACAATGTTGCGGCGCAGAGCAGAGCAGAAACCAAGCAAACAATTAAACACCAAAGCCGAAGGACACACCAAATCGGGACGTCGGGAACTTTATAGACTCTGGAAACGTTTTATGGCCGCCTATAAACAGATGGCGCGGTACACCGGGGTGGGAGGATTGGGTCGTGCGTCAGCTTGATGAAGTGAGATAAATAGTGAGTGTGTGATGTTTTATCGCGCTGGGTTTGGGCATAAATTAGCCAACAGAATAGTGTCAGTTTGTTCTTAAAGACGTAACACGTGTTTCAGTGATGTATTCACTTTTAAGAGCGCAATGGTCCGGCGTTAATCTGACGACGATGAGGGGCATCTTCGAGGAATATCGTTCCCGCAATATGTTTCCTACCAACAATTCGAATGAGTTGTAAAACCAGGAGCTCTGTGGGGGGATCTGTAGTTGATGGTAGTGCAGACTTAGTTCCTCGCCTGTCGAACAATGACTCAAAAAAAATGGGCACACGTTTCGTTTTGGTTTTACGATCCAAGGACAAGGAATTAAGTGTGTGTGTGCCATACTGTGCTGTCCAAGGCTTGTGCAAGAAAATGACAATATGACGTAGTCAGTGCTGGGTATAGGTTGCGTTAAAAGCGGTGTAGTGGGATGGAAACGGGAGGCATTCGAGCAGTAAGTTAAGCTGCATATATTCAGAAAAACTATTTGGGACGTTTATTTGATCCGAAAATGTAGTTTGAGAACGCTTATGTTGCATTGAGATTTGGAAGCTTATGTTTGGACACTTTTTTAGTATGCTGTCAAGGTTGGAATTTAATAGCAAAAAAACTGAATCTACGACGGAAGAGGAGAGACGAGTTCAACGAGGGTATGGCCATCAGCAATGGGTTCACTGTGATTTGACGCCATCAATCCTAAGTAGGGGGCCCCTCTTCGGTGTCGGTTTTTCTATTTTTCAATCCTCATCGTCACCATCAAAACATTAAAATAATCGGAAAGTGATATAGGACGATATGGGTCCAATGACTTTGCGGCAACTCAAGGCAAACTGTAGCCAAGCTTTTCATTCGTCCAAAGGCTGATTCTTGGCGAAGTTTGATTTTCAATAGGCTTTTTTTGAAAGATTACACTTGATTCCTTTCAATTTGTCTTCTGATTTTTGTTCAGAAACGTTTGGCAAGTCATCACACCACAACTCTGTCTCCACATTGTGCAGCCGCATTACGAAAATCAGAAATCTCTGGGAAATGCGTTTTTTTTTTGTCAAGTCGGGGAACTTACGATGCGCATAATCGCCCTACTGAAATCGCTGTTGCCAATACCTTTGAGTCCCAGTTTACATTAATGAATGATACTCCTCCGGTTAGATCACATTCAGAGCGGGGTGAAGAGACTGTAGTAGCTGTAGTTAAGGGTGTTGGCAAAGGCCGTGACGAATCGATTCGTCGTCACGCTCAACACCTTGGCCAAGTAAACGGACTATGTGTTTTCTCAAATCTGAGCACATAGTCTCGGTAAGCTCGGGTTTCAACAAGATGGCACTACGAGCCATGCAACGCGTGAAACAATGGATTTCATCATCACAATGGATTTTCAATCACTTTGGTGTACACTTAATTTTACGTTTTGCTGCGGTAAATTTGTCAGCTTTGGACTATTTGGTATGGAGATATGTAAAGCCTTAAGACTGCAGGATTGACACTTTGAAGGCTAACATTACTCGCGTTATCCGCGAGATAACAGTTGCTATACTCGAACGAGTCGCCCGAATTCGGACCTTCCCCATGGACCACCTCAGACCAACATTTAAATGACATCATTTTCAAAATGACATCATTCTACACACTTTTCATCATCAAATCGGTTAAAAAAATTTGAAGATCACTTTGAAACTTATTTGCTTTCTTTTATTTTTTACATTAAATCTCACGACTGACAATGATTCCCTACCAACGTTTGTACTTATTTGTGATCTGCTTTGCCATAATCTAGCTAGACTGTGTGAAGAAGGCAATCGCCCAGAAGCAAGCACCTTTTCTCAGGACAAAACGATGTTACAGGCATTAAGAGACAAGCCAATATAGCCACCACCTGCTCCCGTTCGTGATGAGCGAGTTTGATACTGAAAAGTTGGAGTTTAAAGAAGTTCGTGAAACAAGACTCTCTAAGTTTTCTGTCAGCAGAGACGAGGGCTTTCAGGAAAGACGGATAATAAAAAGGTCACAAATAATCCAAAAAAAGGCGGCCTAATTTTGTCTTGAATTGGACTATTTCTAGTTTTGCAGATGCAGACCAAGATTTCGCCTTCTACACCTAAACTATCATTTATTTCCTTATATGAAAAATGAACCACAACATCACCGACATTGCAGATTACTGGTTTCAATTGACTAGCCTTGCACCAAATCTCTGATTTTGATTCAGAATCTCTAATTAATAATACTGATAATTGAGTGGCACTGCAGCCCACAAGGGACCAGGGCCTAGCTTCTACAACAACTACTCGTGTTGTGCGTGCTACTGTTATCTCATGAGTAGAAGGGACCCACAGTTTTTTGCCGACTACGAACTGCGAGATTTGAGAAGCTTTTCACAAGCAATTAGTACACGTTGAGTGTTGTCAGCAACTCGAAAGAGAAAAAATGCGAGGTGTTCCGTCCGGGAATCGAACGTGGACCTTCGGTGTGTGAATCGACGCACTTAACCACTACGCCATGGCGACCACAGAATCCCTAATTTTTGAAAAAAAAAAAAACAAAAGTATTCTTTAGTTTCTATATTGGCCTTTGTTTTTGTCTTTTTATGGTTTCGTTTTCACAAACCAATACATAGGAGCTCAGGTTTATGAAATACCTTAGACGAAATTTTGGACCTATGTATGTCACTCACGCAAGCTTTTACTTGCGTCCAATGAGTACATAGCTTCACCGCCTCTCGCCACCGCTTATCGTGTAGTAAATACCTTCTTGAAGATGTCTTTGCTTTAAAGTGAGCGTATCAACAGATTTTAGAAAAAAGCAAGAGGGGCGATATCGATCAATTCCTGTTTTGCAAGGAAAATTTCACATCGCAATTAAAGGGAGGAGCATTTGATGCTGAATATGGTGACTGTTCGCCTTCAATGATGACTCTCAAATGTTAGTTTCAATGTAGTTGCACATTAGTTCATAATAAATCACAGCAAGGCGTCCCGAAAGCGGCTACCGAAAACGGTATCGTGACCGCCGATTAAAGGTATGCGAGATAGTAGGCTAGATCTTGCATGAAGTATGGGACGTAATAAAGCCGTCTGTGAGATGGATGCGTTATCTTACAGTCGGTTAACAAGCGCAACACTGAGACCACTTCAGAGCAGTGTTAGACACTCTTTAAGCGCATTCCAAAAGATCTTTTATATAGTTTTGTGACAGTGGACGTTACAATCATCCATTGGTATACACCAGAGACCAAGAAATAGTCGAAAAAGTGAACTTGGCATACCTGCTGCGAAGACCATGGCATTGGCTGGAGAGATTGAATTGAATGGATTTGGAGGTGCGAGAGCGTAGCTATCATTTAGCACAGATCTATTGGGACCCCTTACTTTACCAAGGACATCGGATCTATATTGAGGCATTTTATAATCTCCTTTGATGCGATGTCCTAATAGTATGTTCCTGTTTATATGATCTTACTAGTTGTTTTGAATCTGCTCGTTATCAGATTGAGGCACTCGACTAGTAGTTGTTCGATAGTCTCCCTCGCTTGTCCACAGTGTCTGCAGTTTTCTGATCCGCTGAGCCTGTATAGGTTTAAAGCCCCCTGGGTTCCTCTGGGATCAGCCCTCATGAATTTCTGGGACTGTGTGAGTCCCTCCTAAGTGTTCCATAATTTGATGTTTATTTTTTGTTGCACTTCCAAATTGGAAGTTGCTTTGCTTTTCCAAACCCTTCGGAATTCTCCTGTCCTACCACCAGTATCAGCTTTAACCTGTTTTTCTCTGAGTACCTTCTGGCAGACACCCCTGGAGCTGAATGTGAAGGTGCGAAGAGCTTTAAGTGCATAGAGCTTTAAGTAACAGTCAGAGAGTATCGATATTTTTGAATTTGTTAGATTCAACTTTAAGTGGAATGAAAATAGTGAAGACACTAGACTCTCTAGGTAGTCTAGGTCTAGGTTACATCCAACTCCACTTTCTGACTTCAAACGGTCTGGTAGAACGTCATCAGTCATCCAAAGAGGGCTCTTGACCCATTTTGAGACGATTGTTTCTTGAATTCCAAGGCCCGTGTCATCGACCAGTTAGGTAGCTCACTTTGATGTTACAGGTCCTTTGCGCAGGACTAAAGCTTACCTCGCACCTTCTACCTGTACGGCAATATGTGACTGAGGCAAGCTTAGAAGCATTTCCAAACAAGCAGGCTGCAGAAGTGATGGTCACCCTTCTCTGGGATTAACAAGGTGTGGTCTTCATGGACTATCTAAAGAAGATGACCGTTTGTCACATGGCTCAACTATGTGAAATATTCAGACGGCGCCGTTTAGTGAACCACCATGAAAACGCTCCTGCTCAATCCGTCTACGAACTGCACGGTCTGGTGCGACTTTGTTTAGTTTTCAAGCTTGGAAAGGTCATTCGTCTGTCAGAAAATTTTGTCAGATAAGAGTGCCATCGTAGGTGCAAGGAAAGCCCACTTTGCAGAACGGCAGACGGTTTAAAAAAGTTGGAGTATCACTGGGTTAAGTGTAGCCACTGCCTGCAATACAATAAAAAATACGCACGAGAGAACATTGCATCGGAACGCCTACGCCTTCATTTGATTGCGTTCGTTCATGAATATCTCATCAAGCTCCTGAATATAAAATGCTAAGGTTCACCTAACATCCCTTGTCCCTTGCATATGCTATAAAATTCGTGTCCGTTTCTTATTGCCTTTGTCATGCGGAATTCAATCTACGAGTAAGTTTGACCACATCTGTACGTCATGACCTATTTCAGATCACCTTGTGTCCCGCAGAGGGTGACTGACCATTTTGAGGAGCTTCTCGTATCCGGAATCGTTCCCTAAAACCTTCTCCAATTCTCCAAGAGCACTCCTTTGTTCCCAGCATGGTAATTAATTCTACACATTTTCTTTGTCTCCGTCTGACCTTTTCTCTGGCAAGTCATCTCTATTATTCACGTCGTACAGCTTGACGATGAATCCGGTTCAAAACATGTTTTCAATTTGAAATTGAAATTTTTTCCAACTCATCAACTAGTGTTAGCGTGTGTGTGTGTGTGTGTGTGTGTGCATAGGGATAGCATGTGGTACTTCCTAACGTTGTTATCCTGATGCTGCCATCCTGCCTCGACAAACAACGAAAATGAATCTGCCAACAGCGTCGAACAAGGAAAACAACAAAAAAGAAAATACGCCAAATCATGTTCATTTCCAAAACTCATTGGCAACAGATACTTGTAAGTGATAAGAGACGAACACACAGCGGATAGTGGGCGAGGGCACATCTCAGGGCTGCTGCCTGCTCATACAGCGAAAAGACTGCGTTATGCGTTGTCTCTCATTTGAATAAATTTCGAATTTAATTCTCGCCGCCAGGATACGTAAGGCGATGCCAAATCCCAACAAACACCCAAACCGCCCACGCCACCCTGTCAGCCGGAGAAAATACACCAACTCCCGCCCGCTCACAAAATGCTGAAGATGAGAGGGATATAATGAAATGGGATGCCTCAGCGTGTTGAAACGGTCGTCTAATATGTGTCAACTAGGAGACTGACATCAGAAATCCTTGCTCTGATTCTGTTCGGCTTCCTTTTTGGTCGCATTGCCTGAACGGTTTTACAAGACATTTCCTTGCCGATTTTTGCTATTTTTTTTATATGTGTGTTTTACGCCCGCCTGCCCGTTTCCTGTGCCACAGCTATCACCAGAACCGATTTGCATATGTCCTCTGTGTGGGGGCGGAAAGAAAAAGGCTCGTTCCAATTTTTGTTTTTTGCTGCTGCCTTTCATCCCTTTCAGACTTGTCTTGTGTTGTCGCATGCAAATGCTCATTGAGGGTGATTTGCATTTAATTTCGAACTCAGGTGCTTAAACTGATCATATCTGAATGGGGCGGGGGGGGGGCTGAAGACGTTTTGATGGGGATGCCAGCGCCCACCGTTCGGTAGCCACCAGCCAAGTTCTGCATTGACTGGAAGTGGAAATGAAGCAAATATCATTTTGTTTTGGCTCAGGGATAGAACATGCAATTCGGAGACAAAGGAAAACTTTCCTTATCTCTCACGTTGGAGTTCTGCTTATTGCCTTTGGCCCAGGCATTGGGTTTGTATAGGGTGAGTCGAATGTGGAGCATACAACTGTGATTCTATGGAGAACCCGATTCAAATTGGGTCAATATTGGAGAAGGACTTTTATGAGATCAATTTATGCAATTGTCAGCATCTGAAAGTTGCCATAACGAGATTAGAATTGGAAATGAGTCTTCGATTGAGAGGGGGGGGGGGGGGGGGGGGGGACCGACTTAATTTTTCTCTCGATGCTGGGTTGGGATATTGTTTTCAAATTGTCATGCATGTTGTTTTCGATCTCGGATTAGTGGTGTGTTTCAAAGGGGAAGAGAGGGGGTGCTTCACACACGTACAGATTGAACATATTTACGCAAAAATTGTTGGAAAATAACGAGGCAGGATGTGAAGCTACTGATGAGCCTAAATTTCCCTGCTTCCAATTGACCAATTGCAAATAGCGAAGGAATTTGCAGCTATCTCTATGGAATGCGAAAAGGAAAGAAATTGAACCCACATCTGATTCCTTCATTCATTGCTCAATTTGGAGGTGAGTATATGAAGAGATGTTCAATTCGAGAAGTGAAGACGGAGGAATTCTTTCAATGGTTCCAAAGGGGAAAGACAAGGATACGAAGATTGACATGCATGGCATTAGCCCTAGTCTTCGAACGGGGATAAGCAACAGAATCATATATGAGAACATTGAGAACCGATTAGGGAGCGTCACAGGGTACTGAAGAAATTCTGAATATTGTATTTATGTCGATTTTCTTTGTTTCCATTGTGGAAGTTTTGATTACAAAGATGCATCGCTCAGAGGAAAGCATATTACCTGAAATATCGGCAGAATTATGTGACCGTTATGTAAGCACTGTTTCGATTGGCCAGTAGACTTAAATTACCCAAAATCTATTCGGCACCCGCTCAGAGTATGCGTGCGCCAAAGACAGAAAGTAACAAGAACTTCGATATATTTTTAACGCAAGCTGCGACTGTAGGTGAAAATGGTCATGAAAAAATCACGGTAAGTCAACGTAAACGGTGGCCAGGCTATGGTTGAAGTCTGGGAAGACCTTGCTGTGTGCTAGGCAGGATTGGCAGAGAATCATCTTCTATGATTAGTTCACGTGCAAAAATCATCTGAACCGCTTAGAGGGAAGCACGGTCAAAAAAGTCCATAATTGATTAATAAGAGAGGAATCGCATTCTATTTGAACAACGCCAGGTACCACACAAGACTAGCTCTCTTTGGAAGCTCCCAGAGCCTAGGTGAGAGGCCCTTAGGCAACCAACATACACTACCTCACAAAATTGAGCATACACCTATCATTACTTCATATTCGTGCTGTTTTGAGGCCGACCACTTTTTTGTTTTAATTTTTTGTGGTATACAGTCATAACTAAATACATATCTTAAACAAGAGTATATGCCAAATTCAAAGACAGGCGACTTCCTACCGGTACTTTTCGCATGAAAAAGGAAACAATCCCTGAAATCGACACACAAAATTGAGCATAGAGATGTCATGTGTGCGCTATACACAAGCTTCGCAGAATCGAAACATGCAAATTTGTTCAGGAATGAAGCAACAAATCTCCATGATGATCATTTCTGCACACGCTTTTGAACCGAGGAGACCGATATTCTCTTCTTTGTGCGAAAGTATGGAAAACATTCGAAGACAGAATACTTTGTCAACTAGAATGCTCATTATTAAGCTATTTTGCGAGGGGAAGTCGATGCGAAAAACAGAAAACGCATGCAACGGTGCAACACTTAAAAAGAGACTTGGAACGGGAAGAAAAAACTTGCTCTCAGAATAAAACGAGCGAGTTCGAACAATCAAGTCCAATCCAAAATCTAGCGTTCCAAAGTTGACGGCTGAGGTATCATCCGTAATTAATAAGCCTCTTTCAGTGGAAACCATTCGCAGAGTCTTCAGAAAGAATAATTTAAATGTTAGGATCGCCCGAAGAACGCCGTACATTTCCATAACTAATAAGCAGAAAAGATTGGAGTTTGCTAGACAATATGTAAACCACCCGGAAAACTTTTAGGAAGGTGTTTTGTTTTCAGATAAAACAAAAATAAATTTATTTGGGTCTAATGGCAAACAAATTGTTTGGAGGGAACCAAATACAGCTCTCAAAGCTAAAGTCAACCATAAAACACGGGGAAGGATCCGTGCTGTTGTGGGGTTGTATGGCTTCAAATGGCTGTGGAAAGTTTGAATTTATAGAAAATGCTATGGACAAAATTGGGTATTTGAATAGTTTAAAACGAAATTTACGAAGTTCCACAGTAAAATTAGGTCGACCTTCGGTTTTCTACTTCCAACAAGATAATGATCCGAAGCACACCTCCTATTTAGTTCGCGAATGGTTGCTTTATAACGCTCCAAAGCAGCTAGAAACATCCCCCCAATCGCCGCATCTTAACCCTATTGAGCATCTATGGCACGAAATAAGAGTGCGGGTTAAAGAAAGTACCTGCTCCAATGAGCAAGAGCTAAAAGCTAAAATTCAGGCAGCTTGCGAAGGGATTCAGCCATCTTTTACTGAAAAACTGGTAAAATCCATGCCACGGCGGTTACAAGCTGTCATAGATGCTGAAGGAGGTGGCACGGGCTACTGAAATTTTATTTGTAACTGTTTTTGTTTTGTGTTGTTTTTTCGAATTTACTCAATTTTGTGTGTTAAAATGAAGTGCCTTTTTTTATTTTGCCTAGAAATAGCAAGTTTTTTTTTAAATTTTCATATTTTTGTTTTTAGTTTTTAGCAATTGAAATATGTCAATTCGAACTGCATCTAAGTTCAATTAATTAACTACTTTTTATGAGGCGAAAAAAATAAAAATATGTTTAAGCTGTGATTTTCTCAATTTTGTGAGGTACTGTGTAATCCGACCGAGGACCTATTTTGCTAGTGAAAAGTTTGAATCAATAGAGGTCTGCAAAACAAAAACAATAACCACTTACAAATAGAAACCTTTGTGACAAAAAAAAAGTATTTACAATTTTATAGGATCTGACAGACAGAATGTGACATATTTGTACACATTCTTTTAATCCTGTGGTGACATGTTTAGCATATGCAGCCAGATACTCAGTAATTTCTACAGATTTACATACTTGTATATTTTTGTTTTCGAAATCGAAACCATTAATTTGTGAGTGTAACTCGCACTTGCACATTATGAGTATGAGTTTGCGATATTTATTATATCTAACTAGCCTAAGAAGCATATCCGAAGCTTCTTAGGCTAGTTAGTCCTCAACTCCAAGATTAACATCCCCCCCCCCCTCCAGGGAAGATTTCGTACATATGCCTATGCCTTTATTTTCAACTCTTATTTCACGATATTTAAGAAGCTTACTTATGAAGGTGCATAACGACAGCTAATACTGCTTTCTTGGAAGTTGTCCTGACTATTTGGCTATTTTTTCTTTGACGGGGTCAGAAAGCCGGTCAGGTAAGGGGATAAGATCACGGCTGAGGTAGCCCTACTGTGAAACCAAGCATATTCGGGAGTCTCAACCACCTAGAACCTCTGAGACTCGTTAATAAAATTAGCGAGCTGTCTTAAATGAGTGAACTGCCATAGAAAGTGGGAAACTACAACTATGTATATATCTGCAACACCTTCCATGAGACCATCTTGTCAATCCATGCAAAACTGAATGCTGCCAACCAGAGAGCTTAATTGCGCTAACTAGCTTCACCAAACAAAAGTAGCTTACATTTCGCGATAAATGCAAGAAGTGCAAACAATTTAAAAAATCCTTCCTTCAGACAATTCAAAAGCTTCCAAAAATATTGACGCCACTAGACTCAAACTAAAGCGAGAAAATATTTCACTTCAGGTCCTCGTTAAATATTTATGTGAAGCAATAAACAGTCCTAAGCCTTCTATACTCCTATGTCACGTGTCGTAACACGAACAGAGTGCTTATTTATAGAAGTCCTCTTTTGCATCACAGTCTGTGTGTATTCACTTCCCGATCGAACATTTCACGCCAACATCTCAATCACCATGCCCAAGCGTACGCCATCAACGCCAATTACACTTACCCCAAGCGACCCCACAGCAATCTTCAAATGCCATCTTCTGCCTCTCTTGTAAGAAAAGATATTGCCCAATCAATGGGTATTTGTCTTCAGTCCGAACGACACCATTAGACGACATCAGGAAGGCATTTTCGCGTTCCCAGTCGATTTGCATGCCACACCAGTCATTGTGCAACACTCACGCTCACAATTAAAATATCAATAAACGCGAGCTTCCGCTCATTACGCAAGCTCCTCGGAGCCGGAGCCGGAGCCACCTGCGATATCTCATCGCTGACCCCTGGCACTAGGTAACACCACGCAGAAGCGCGCATCCTCCACAAACCTGTTTCACAGAGCGTCGACGTCGCCGTCAAAACGTCACGCAGACAGGAGCGTCATTAATATGCCGTACGGGTGGATCGCAACGATTAAGCCTTATCATTGCGTGTCATTACCGTCGTCGTGATACCCCTAATCTCCCGCATTACGGAGGTGCCTCAATGTCCTGTGTGCGTGTCTCTCATTCGATTGGTAATTCAGAGAATTTATTAGTTAACGATGCGACCGGCACAACCGACGACGACCGTGCCACCACCAACCTCCACACTGCAGTGGATTACGTAGCATCTTGTGGTCCAGGCCTCTTCATTTACACAGCGATTAGTATGACTACGATGTGGAACGTTAGCGGCCGTCAAAGGGGGGCCACGGACGTTCGGAGTGCGGTATTCGATCGGAAACGTTGTCATCCATTAGATATCAAATTGACCCGGCGCACGGGAGAGGTCAATAAACCTGCTACGCTACCGCAGATACTTTAGTTGCGTAATCAATTTGTGGTCTCGTGTTGAATCGATTCATTTCGGCCCGCAATGGTCTGCGTGTGCCACCGGCATTCAACCCGTGTGTGTGTGCAGTTGATTTTTGAATTCTGTGCTTTTTCCATTCGACAAATTTTCATAATGAATTGCTAATCAGTTTGAATTCGATTCAAAGAAGTGTAACTGGGTCAGTGTCCGCTACGCAGTATGGTGTGGTGGTGTATTCCTCTGGTTGATGAACCCTCAACAGCTGACCACAGAATTGGAAGTGCTAATGAGATGAGGTGTTAATACGTCCTGAATATGCAAAATAACACCAGCAACGGATGTGTAGCGGCTGAAGAAACTGAACATCAATATGGTAAGAGAGAGAGAGATTAATATAATAAGAGGTGGAAAAACTGGGTGGGTACTTCAGCAATCGAGTGGATTGGACGTAAGGCGACATTTGAGGGCTTTTCCATAAGCAATACGTATTTCCTGAGTGTTGCCAGCAACTTGAAAGAGGTGGAGCCATCGGGAAATTTAAAATGAAAAGGAGTGTAGCCGTAGGATCGACTTGCAGGTGGGAGTCCGCTCACTTACCGCTTATTTTTGATGTTAAGGCCGAAAGTTTCAGAGGCTTAATAAATGCGTTTGTGGCGCCATCTATGAACTTGACGAGCAGTCTTAATTAGGTAGATAGGTAAAAGAGGCTAAGCGTATACCCTTACTTCTAGACAGAAACCCTGTGTTGCCACTCCAGTGTTAAGGTAAGCTAACCAGCTGTAACCATTAATAGTCGATGAGAAAGTTCAAAAAATTGGTGGGAGTGATGTCATTGAGACCATGTAGACCGCCAAGTGAGTCGTTGACTAAGCATTTTCAAGCTCGAAAGTGCTGGGCAGAGCCTGTCCATACAGCTCCTGCAGCTTCAAGGGCCCAGAGTCTGCTAGCGTGTGACGGACAGTGACCGGTTAGCACAGAAGTGCTGGGCAGAGCCTGTCCATACAGCTCCAGCAGCTTCAAGGGACACGGAGTCTGCTAGCGTGCGACAGACAGTGACTCGTTTCCACTCCCACAGCCACAATCGGCTGATGTCAGATGCTTTGAGAGATAGAAACAGTCTATCAGCCAGATTTCTTTTGATACGCGGCAGAAGGTATGGTTGGATAATCTTTGGTTCATTAAGTGGATCGCGTCCACGTATGGTTTCAGCTTACATGTGGCGTGATCAATGCACATGCCCCTCAAAGGAAGGATAGCACTGTCGTATGCCTTGCTAATTTATGTATCTTCAGTTGCCTGTAATGTAAGTCATGACTTGGCACATAGCCATCTCGTTAAGGATGCGTGGCAATCGATGACCGTCCAAGAGCTTAATGAGACGTATTCCACTGCCTGTAATCTCGTCTGACTATCCGTAGGGATAAAAATATCATTCGAAGATTCAGTGTTGCACCTTATTCAAGACAGTGTTTCACGGATCGCCATTACTTCAGCTTGGAACACAGAGAAGATGTTGGATTTGGTTTTATGTGATCACCTGCCGTTACGGCTTATATTACAGGGTCCATTTTTCCAAGAGTCATAGATAACGCAAGAATAGACGCCTTAGCTACCCAAGTACCAAATGGGAACATGCCTGAGGGACAATCACCCCACCATGGTTTGGAGCTAGGCCTCTTAAAAACCTCTGTCGCTCTCTGGGTCGCAGCACTCGGTTGAGAATGTCGCTCAACACTGAGCCGCAAAAGTCCCCTAACCGCCTGGGCTAAATCAGTAGGGTGAACAACCTGATTCAGACTAGTCGGCATAGTACACTAACCTTGACTCTTCCCGCGATATTGGGTTTTAAACCACAGCCACCACGATAGGGGGGCCTACCGCACGTTCAGGCTGAAACCGAAATTGCAGGGGCTCCTGCCCTCCCGTGGCACCCGAATATAGCCTCTGGTCAAGCTGTCACTAGCCGCCATTCCGCCACAAAATGAACTTTGGCTCCATCAGTGATTCCATTTACAATCAGACTAAACAGTTACCATCACGCAGCATCATGAGGGAATGACATCCACACTAGTACACCATAGACGTAACGTCCTTCTTCAGCATGTAATCAAACTTACTTAGCACTTCGTGCATCACAGGATACCACAGGTCTCTATGTTCAAACTTCAAAATAACAACAACCTCACAGCGACGTCCGTGTAATAATTCCTGACGTGCACTAAGTGCCACTCCATTCACCAAAAGGTCAGCACTGTCCAAACACATTTTCACTGATGTACACATCCTTAACCCTTTCCGGCAGCGTTCACTTGAAGCACATCCTTCGCGAAACGTTGCAAATAAATTATTCACACTCCATCGCACCGTTGACGGTGGCAGTGGCGGTGGTGGTCGAATCTGACGCTACACTCGTGTGCAACCACAATGGCCGCAAACTAAATTACGAAATGGCCCACATCCAGATTCGGCAATTCAACAAAGTGGCTGCAAGACAAATTGAATTAACCCGATAATTAATCCGTCGATTCGCAGACAACCCCTCCCCGGACGGGAAACTCTTTCCTTCTGTTCCAGCTGCCGCACGTTCCACGGTAGACCAAGGCATCCTCACCCATCCATCACGAATGGGTCGGCGCGTATGCCGGTGTGTTTGAGTGCGGGGAAACAATAAAATATATCCTTTCCCTGTCCGTCTGATCCGTAAATCCCGGAAAGGAAAGCTCTCTCTTCTCCTTCCCTGCACCAGGCTGAAGGAGCACTTACAAAAGTGAAGACCGAAGGACCCCGAACCCAAGACAAAAAAAAAACAAAAACAACACATGAAGTGGCGTGGAACCTCTCTTCAGCTGCCACACAAATTCGCCGCAAAATCGAAACCGCAGAAGATGTATCGAAAGTGGAATCCCGCAAAGCCGGGCTAGCTGGTGTGTTTCGCCGAGTGTTTATGTAGATACAAAAAAGTATCTTTTTCCCCATTTTGAGGTCAGCCAGAAGAAAAAAATCACATAAAGGTGAAGCGAAGAATGTTCATCGTTCTTCACCAGAGAGAGAGAGAGAGAGAGAGCGAGAGACTCCTCCTCGGCATTCCCAGGCTTCAATAAACCGTTCCATGAATTCCAATCACGTTTGCTGGAATTTCAGTCAGTGTGTGAAGTTCACCTCGACCCATATCCGTTCGTTTCCGCACTCGTCCCCCTTGCCAGAGTTCGAAGTGAACAGTGCTTGATAAGATTGGGACGCAATCACATGTGGAAACCTGATCTGCCAAAAGGAAGCGTTCTCAGAGCCGACCCGCCCACTTTCCGATACAGCAAGGCGGTGTGAAACATAAAAACTCTAAACACGTATCCCGTTTGAAGGCTTAGCAAAGTGAGGCCTAAGTGGGAAAAAGTTATGTCTTCGACGACGCCGACGACGAAGACGGTTACAGTGGGACAAAGTGGAATCAAAATCAAAGGAAAAGTGGAATGATTCTGTCAGGAGTTTGGATGAAATAGGTGAGTTTCCATCACACCGTCGGCACGTACATATGTATCTCCTGCTGTCCCGGTCATGTCGATGTTTCCCGTGATTACCCTAACAATCCGAAGAGAGGCGGCAGCCACAGAAGTGTGAAAGGAGAGCGGTTAGGAGAAGCATTTTATTCTGCCAGCGCTCCTCTCGCTGCCATTGGCACGTACCTGGTTGAGTAAATTGTTCTGGGCGGAATCCCGTGTTGATGGTTTTTACGAAAGTTTGTGATGCTTTTGTGTTTTAGTCTCTTCTTTGTACTGATGTACCTCCTTGGCAGTAATGGTGTGTCCGCTTGCAAACTTGTGCTGAATGGAGATTGATTTGGACGAGATGATTTATGAGCTGGAGGTAAGGAGTTGGTGTCAGTTTGGCTAAGCTTTTGTCTTCTAGCCAGTAAACGAACATCGAACAAGAGGTAAGGAAACTTTACGTAACTTGACTAAAAACTGAACTGAAATTCGAACTGTTCTAGCCAACCATCGCGTGAAATTTATCTTATTCTAGGAAACTGGGCTTATATTCGGCGATAATGGACGATGGCTTACGACAAAATTCAACATATAGACACCAAGACTTAGCTGCTTTAGCAACTACTCTACTACTGTTGTGGGTGCCATTGTTCTCTCGTTAGTAGAGGGACCTACAGTTTATTGCCGACTCCGGACGGGGAAGACTTGAGAGATTTTTCGCTGATAGTAAGCTTTCTTTGTGTTGTATTGTCTTCTTCTTCTTCTTGTGGCACTACAGACCCGGATAGACTTGTGCCTCAACCAATATGCCTCTCAAGCCAGCACGATCCTTAGCTAGCTGCCTCAAGTTGCGCACTTCTAGTTGGTTGAGGTCCTTCTCCACTTGTTTGCGCCACCTTAGCCTAGGCCGTTCTCTGTTGCGTTGTCCCAATGGCTCAGATTCGAAGACTTTTCGGGCCGGATAAGTGGTGTCAAATGCAACATACAAAGTTCAGGACTCAAATCTGGGACCTTCATCGTGTAAGCCGAGACAAATACTCATTTCGCCACGGCTGCTACACGACGTTCCATTACATCACTATAACTTTTGCAAATTTGGAAAACTTGTCTTTTTTGAGGTTGGGAAACACTGGTCCATTGTACTACAAGGCAGTAACCTACATTTTATGTAATTTCTAAGTCTTCCGAAGGAAAAGCAGAAACGCTTTAGTGACAGAAAGCGCGAAACAACCGCCACCTGATCCAAGCAGAGCCGTGACATTGACAGAGGAAGTGCTCTGCAGTGTCTTCACCTTCACTACAGGCCTCGCATAGGGTGTCATCACTAAGCCCAAGCCGCTTAAGCGCTTAGCGAAGGTAAAGTCTCCCGTTTGTGCCAACAAGTCATTTGCAGTCGTTCCTGTCTAGAGATAGCAGAAAAGCCGCGGATTTCTTGTTGACGCTCTGGTCAGCCTTCATCTTGGAGAGTTACCAACTCTGGTTATGATGTCGAGAGACCCAACCGTCGACGGAAGCCCTAACCAAGGACACGGGCAGTCCTAAGGTGTGTTCGGACCCTTCGAATGCCTCTTTTGATCCTTGCCTAGCTAAGACATCGGCAATTTCATTTCCTATGATACCGTGGTGTCCCAGGTTAGGTCTGCCGACCAGATTAAGAGAAGGCTTGTATTCCTGTACTATCTTGGAAGTGGTTAGAGAGTTGAGGCCTTAAGCACAGCTTGCCTGTTGCTACAGAAGCAGATACTTCGTCCCTTCCACCTACTCTTCAGAATAAGGTTTCCCCTGGAAGACCGACGCGAAGTTACCTAAAGAGGTATGAAGTCTAATGTTGTCGCTCTTCACAACGGCCCAAGCTCCAGATCCCTGCGTCGTCTTAGAGACATCCGTGAAAATCCGAGTCCATTCCCTTCCCGGCTCTGTTTCTGGCCAGAGTTGGAATACCTCTCTGAACAGCTCTAATAAGCTATATTTGCTGGCTTGTCCCAAAAGCCACAATAGAACACGCACTGAAATTTCGTCTCCTGTCACTTTCAGAATGCAGCAAAAGGCGAAATGCTAAAATGAGTAAATTAAACAAATGACGTTACACAAGTGATCAGGACCAACAGCTACTTGTTTTGTGCGTGATATTGTTTTCTCACGAGTAGAAGGAACCTACAGTTTTCAGCCGGCTCCGAACGTCGAAATTTGAGAAGCCTTTCATAGACAATTGGTACTCCTTGAGCGTTGTCAGCAAATTGAAAGAGAAAAAGTGCGAGGTACTCGGAATCGAACCTAGACCCTCGGCATGTGGGTCGACGCACTTACACACTACACCATGGCTGACCTGATGGATGGCGTACAGAGAAGGATCAGATCATACAGAGAACGGCGTAAATAATAAGAATTTGATGAAGAAGGATGCGTTTCATCCTTTGCGACAATAGCCTTGACCCTTCGACAAACTCGTTGTATAAAAAGCCATTGACTTCTGTAGCCATTGAAAATTTAAAAACCGCTAACCACATCCTTAACGTGGCCTCATGTCTTTTTATCATCGCCAATGTCAACAAACTTTGCATGCCGGCACTTCAACCATTTCAAATTCCTCACATCTACGGTTTGATGATTTCATGGTGCTCACTGTAATTCAGTGTGAATCATAAATTGGATTATGCAGGCACTCAGGATAGTCAGTGCGGATCTGAATCTCAACTCATTCATAGGGCCTTCATCAGCAGACTTCGTGAGGTTCCTTTGAAATCCAGTTTTCATTACGTTGCAACATCTTCTCTCAAAACAAAAGTCATAATAAATCCGAAGCTGGCACTGAAATCGAAAGAGTCAACCAACCAGCGTCTGCCAACGTTCTTACAGCGTCCTCAATTCATTACATAGAACATCCCGTCTAGCTAAGGGCGCTCTTAAACCATGTCAACATCTTACTCGTGCTTAACACAACTAGCCTCCTCTAAAATTCACTAGAACTCTGTACATGTCACATTCAAATTGAATGAAATGAAACCCCAGCACTTACCCTCCCACCGCCCGGGCACAGCACTTAGCCATGATTATCCCCCCTACCGCCAGTCGCGTCCCAGGATGGTGGGATGTGGCAGTGTTGCCATTTACCAAATGACGTGTGTCTGTGTAATAACAGCGCAACCCCAATGAATTTCCTATCTAAAAGATTGCCATTAGAGAAGGACTCCTTCATGCGTCCTCCCGTCACTCCGTCTAGACCATGAAACTGGAATATGGTCGAACGTGATGGTTTTCCCGCGTCGCATTCACATCCACGCGAACAAAAACTCAGACGAGGCGGAAAGTGCGAAGTGGCATCAGCTGCAAGGCGAATGAACTCTGCAAGTCCATAGCACTCGCGAGATGGTTCTCGTCAGTTGAGGAGAACGTGTTGTCACACACCAGTGGGGCACCCAAATAGGGACACTCAACGGTGAGTGGCTATGCGCCGACATCAATTCGTCGGACAATAAACGTTAATGTAGTACACTAACGACACTAGCTGCACGACCGACATCAGACGCCGCTGTCCCTGTCCACGTAGCCGACTTTGCCGCCACCATCATAACCATCGCCATTGCCATCGCCTTCATCAGTGTAACCATTAAGTGTTGACCTATAATTTGCGCAATAAAATGTGCATTTCTTTGCGCAAAATTATGAACTGGTGTCTTCCAGGGGACAGCCGTCCAACCGCTGGAGCGGCCACACCGCAGCGCCGTCCATATCATTTGGGCTCTTCGCAGTTTGCGGAGGTGAACTCAAAAGCTATGCTCCGTGTCGTGAAATTGAGTATAATTTTTTTTTTTTGTGTTTTGAAGCCTTACCCATTTTTTCTTCTGACAAATTGTGTGACAATTTCTCATCCGAGCTGTTTACCGGGAGCAATGTGAGAGTGAATTTATGCGCTGCGTACACTGGCTGACCCTAATGATGAAAAGGATGCCAGTTCGTCGTCGTATCTCGCAAGTACACGCCGGTCTGTGCAACTATCCCCCCCAACATACACGCAAACTGTATAAAGTTGCCACCCACCCAACAGACACCCACAGCAGACGTTGCGATGATATTTCATCAAAGTTTAACTTCCCTGAGGTGGATTTTTTCCCTTTGACAGGGTTTTCCACTTCATTATTATTCTACAAGATGAAAAAATAAGCATCTGCGGGCAGCGAACTGAAGAAGACGAGGACTGAGACGAAGCACAGAAAACAACAAGATACCACACCCAGCCGCACAGACAGACTCTACATCTGAATGCGCGAAGACTGCCAGCATCATCATCGTGGCGGCTGGCCTTCTTCGTGCGTTGAGTTTTCTTGCTGCGAAGCCCGCCGGGATGAGACGTATACATATTCCTCACCTGTAATATGATCTGTAAATGCGCCCTTTTATTCATTTGATTGTCGAGAGATGCAGATACCCGCGGAAGATACGCAAAACTTTAATGTGAGTGTGTCACGCGTAATTGCTTCAAATGGAAAGCAATTAAATCGCGGAGATACATTTCAGGCAACAGTATACAGACAGCATTGATTAATCGGATGTGTGTACACGGTGGAGCATTCAATAGATCCAGCGCAGGGAATCTGATAAATTCAACAGTGGATTGAATTGCCTTACTGCGATGATTTTGAGCGGATTTACACGTAAATATTTTTCTGTTTTCACATGCTAAAAATCAATTCAACAGATACGCGATGGATGGTTATGGATAACATGGAAATAATTTTTTTTCGGAGACACATGTGGGCGCGTTCTCGGATAGACGATACGGGTGTTCAGGAAAATATTTTCGCATAGTAATGGTGTAAGTTGATTTAACGTTATCTGAAGTATTGATGCTCGGATATAGGATTTTGTTTTTGAATTTTTGTGCGCTTCTGTTTTTTGCTGGGTTGGCATTCGAGTGATGATTAGTTAAATGGAAGTTTGACTGCCATTGCGTCTGCTGGTCGATTTGGATTTTGAATGCAATTTAAGCTAACTGTGATTGGATAGCTTACAGCATGCATGCATTGCTCTTCATTTCACGTATTGGTTGCACTGGAATTTCAACATATGAAACATGATGGAGTCTTTTTTTCCATAACTGCGGTTCCAGTTGAAATTCTGAGAATAGGATATGCGGGGATAGACCACTGACTCGCGTTGCAAGTATTCACTCAATTTCGTATTTTTGAGGTACAAATCTAAACTCTCCACTTTCTTTCTTATATACATTTTGAATTTATTTAGATGTGCACTAAAGACGCATCTTTTTGGACTTTTAGGTCGCCATTGGTGGTCTCATGGCTAATTTTCTGTTTCCTCCCCCCTGAATGGGCTTTATTTACAAGCCGAAAAAAAGAATGGGACTACAGTTCATACCCACAAAGCAGCCAGTGGACCTGAATCAAGTTCCAATTTTAAATAGAGTCCACAGTACACGGAATCTCAGCGTCGTTTGTCTGGTCCACAAGAAAGGAGGCTCCTTTATCGAAGGATCAGCCTTCTTAACATTGCCTACAAGATTCTCTCTGCCGTTTTGTGTGAACGCCTGAAACCGTTCGTCAACAACCTGATAGGTCCTCATCACTATGGTTTCAGGTCAGGGAAGTCCACTATCGACCAAATTTTCACACTACGGCAGATCCTGGAAAAGACTCAAGAAGTGTAAACGGACACACATCACCTATTCGCCGATTTTAAGGCCGCATATGACAGTGTGGTCGCCATGGCGTAGTGGTTAAGTCGACTCACAAGCCGAAAGTCCAGGATCGAGTCCCGAACGGGACACCCCGCATTTTTTCACGGCACCACCTCCTTGGAGTTTCTGACTCGTGAGAGAACAGTAGCACGCACAACACGAGTAGTTTTTGTAGAAGCTCGGCCCTGGTCCCTTGTGGGCTGTAGTGCCACTCAATTATTATATGAGAGACGAGCTCTACAGTGTCATCTCTAGTTTTGGCATTCCTACCAAACTCGTCAGATTGTGTAGGATGACGATGGAGAACTCTCATTGCTCCGTCAAGGTCGGGAACCAACTCACCGAGACCTTCAATGTGAAAAAGGGTTTTAGACACGGCGACGCACTGCCATGTGACTTTCTCAACATCATTATTGAGAAAATCGTGCGTAACTCACAAGTCAACACCAGAGGCACGATTTTCCAAAAGTTCAATTGCTAGCTTACGCCGACGACATTGACGTGATTGGACGAACACAGCGAGCCGTTAAAGAGGCGTTTGTTGGCATTGAAGCGGAAACGACTAAAATGGGTCTTGTGATAAATGAGGGCAAAACGAAGTATATGCTGTCATCAAGGAAGGATAGACAACATCGACGTCTCGGAAAGAGCGTCGGCAGCAGAAACTTCGAGGTAGTCAAGATCACTCTTGTCAATCGCTGTTTCTTTGGGCTCAAGAGGCAATTGAGTCGAAAGACAAAGCTAGCTTTATATTACATCTTGATCATCCCAGTCCTACTTTATGGCGTTTGAACCTACCTAAAAGCGGATGAGGAAGCCCTTAGTTTTTTCAAGAGAAAAGTTCCTCGTGCGATTTTTGGTCCTGCCTGCGTTCTGGAGGAGAAAATTCAACGACGAACTCTATCGGCTCTACAGCGACATGCGCCTGGTCAAGCGACTTCGACTACAACGCTTAAGATGGCTAGGCTATGTAGAGCGTATGGACACCATCTCTACGGCCAGAGAAGTCTTTGAATCCGAGCCATTGGGACAACGCAATAGAGGACGGCCTAAGTTAACATGGCACACATAAGTGAAGAAGAACCTCAATCAACTTGGAGTGTGTCGGAGAGGCATCTTGGTTAAGGCCCAGGTCCACCATGGAAAGAAAAAGAAGAATTGGCAGGAGTGGTTTCAGTAGGTAAAATTTTGCCCACGAAAAACATTTCTCACAAAATGCTGACTTTCGTTATGTAGCTGAACAACTTGCAGACACTCTTGTTGTATGAGTCTCTCCGGGATGTCTTGCCAAATGATACTGAGTAGAAATGACAAAGCAGTTTGAAAGGAGCCACGCGTGAACTGCTAAGGAAGCCTATTGAAAATCAAACCCCGCAGTGAATCAACCGATACGTAAGTGTGCCTCGTATGTAAGAATTCTGACTCGAAGGACGCGGCTACGTAAATGATTGGCGCTTGTAATGAAAATTTGTGGGTTCATATTCAGAGCTTAGTTCGTTCTTGTATTCCCTGCTTAGACTCTGTGTAACTTAAGGACTCCGAAAGGCGTGTATAGAGGATTGAATTGAATTGATAATGTGATGTATGCCAACAAATAGAAGCCAATACCAATTTCTTATCACATAACCGCGTTCCTGATTGCCAATTTCAAACAGTCTCCAATCGAAATTTTTTGAAATTTCACCTTGACAAGTGACCTGTTCCAGCTAGTATTTTTTCCCATATCATCGACATCAATGTCCAGCATTAAAATATACATGCACATCCCAATTGGCTAGTTATTCCACATCCTCGTCCCACTTCTCTGCATCCGTTGCGCACACTTACCTTGCTGCGGAAATTGCAACAAAAAAAAAGCCCATCAAAACGTTAACAATAAATGAGCAAACGAACGAAATTGGACCGCAGAGATCACGATTCAACAATTTCCCGGCAGAGATGTGTTGCTTCATTTTTAATTCTCGCCGAATTGCTTCGAAAAGCATTCCCCCAGTTGACCAGAATGGCGACTGTGGTGTTTCTCCGAACTCGCACGGGAGTCGTGCATTTTTATTGGAGTTCAGAGTGCATGAAATTGAACCCAACTCTAAGTCAATGTAATTTAACTTGTCTCTCTCTCACTTCTGAATCCTCACACAAACCTCTAGTCACCACTGTAGTTCCGCTGCCACTACTGCTGCTAACGACGATTGGTCAAGGTAAATGAAATCTGAAATTTATCACAAAGTTCAACGGGGTGGCGGGAGAATCTTTGCCAGTTGCACACCTCATACTGTCAGATTTCTCAGTACAACAGCCAACGAAATATGGACGCAATAAATCTAACACACAGAGTGCAGTAGGACATGCAGAGATAGGAAAAAAAGAAACTGCAAAAAAAAAGGATATATGTGCATTTTCCACACACGTCCTTGTGAAGCAATCTTGAATGGTGTATGTGTTGTGTGGGGGAGGAAATGTGTTGTGTAATCAGACACAGGGAACGAGTGCTGAGGCGTTGATGTGGATATCACTTCCAGAGGCACTTTATGGCACCTCTAATGGAAGTGTCCTATACGATGACAATTTTTTGTTTCCTTTTTCTTTTCAATTGCAAGGTGGACACTTTATACAGTGATATGAGACCGACTTAAATGATTTTGTGCTCCCTTCACTGATCCATCTGAGGACACAACTTCTTAAGTCCCTTTGGTTCCCTCCGCTCACTCATTGTCATCCTAAATCATGCAACGTTCTCCATTAAATGTCTTTCCCTTTCTCCCATACCAAGGAGCGAACTGGTTCAATTACTTGTCTGACCTGCTTTCGATTCTCTGGCATTCAGGTCAGGGGTTTCAGGAAGTACACGCATCACACGTCCGAGAACCTCCAAGCCCATCACCCGCAGACACTGTCACCACGATCACGTGCTACATTTGGCAACAGTTTAACTTTTATCTCACGTTGGCAGCGATAAGAATTTGTGGAATCCACTGAAACGAAAATAAACAAAGCGTGAGCCCAGCACCAGAAGCATCAATTACGTATTCAACTGGCAAGTCAACACTTTCACCGGTCAGAACATGGGCATTTCCCGTGCACTCTCGCCAACAACGCACCGCGCCACAGCCGGCCGCTGTCACAGCCCTCGCCGTAAAACACTAAACCGGCGAAAATTACTTTCGCCTCGAATGTCCCACCAGAATCGGCCCTCGTACGCACACACGCGCGTTCGCACGCTCGCAAGCAATAACTCTTGATTTTTACCACCCCCATTCGACGCACAGTCCGCTGCGCTCCGAGCGGGTCAATCAATGAGAATAATTGATGTGAAAATGTCATAAAACAGTGTTATCACCTGTCGACGCGTTTTCAGCAATCGCTGCAATGTTCACGTTCCTCTCAGGCATTAATGTCATCTCTACGTGACACGGACATGACGTGATCAGGAACTGTGCTCTTGGATCTCGTCTGACTCACAAGTGCATCCACCGACTGACAGACATGCATTCGTAAGTGAAATGAAAGTTTAAGCAGGAAAACATTTTTTTGTTTCTTTTTTGCTCTCGAAAACAAGAAAACTGAATTTCTACATCTCAGCCGGCTCGGTGGTCGGCGATTTTAATGTCGGATGGGAATACCTAATTTCAGGGTCATTGTCACAGATACCGTTAGAATCTGGTTGACACAGAGCACGAATTGGGAATTGGAGGGCAACGGAAGAAAGTCTTGCCGCAGCCGAGAGTGCGACGACGTGCCGGGGCACTTTGTCGGCGTGTGGCATTCGGTCAGTCTTCCGAAGATGAGCTGAAAAGTAATTCAGTTTGTGTATTACAAATTTTTTTTTGCTTTTGGTTCGAATCGGATTTGGTTTTGGTTTTCTGCAACGGAATGAGATCAAACCGCGGCGAAAACAAGGGCAATGGGTTGCGGGGCGGTTACGCTTAGATGGTTCAGTAATTTTAACGCAAGCACTGACATTTGACATGGATAGGTGGAGACGAGCGACAAATTGGAACGCTTGTCGGATACAAGTTCGAAATGACGTCAAATCGCAACCCCATGGCAGAGAGGCTTATAAATCAACAGTGGATGTGGTTGGACGTAATTATTTTCGTTTGATTTTGAGTTTTACTGTCACAACATTAAATGGAGCGTGTAATGACGTTTGATAAATATTTTTAATTTAAAGAATACTTAAATTATAACTGCATGACCGGAATGAGGTCAGCGGGCACACCAAATAGTCCAATCGTCACCACAGACCTAGGTCGATAATATTTAAGTGAGCTGTTAGCCGGCGGCGCTTTCTCCGGTTTTATTGAGCATTCAACTTCAAAACAATGGAGCGGGATTAGCCATCTTTTCTCACCCTAACTAAGTGCCCCCATTTCCTGATGAAAAATAGCGGTTAAGAGAAAAGAAATTAAAATCATAATCGCTTACAACGACATCCATTGTGACGAGGAATTGGTTAGAGTCCCGATCGTTTTGGTGTCTACAAATTTAGAGGTATGTTTCTGAACCATTAATTCTTCGGATGTTGACATGATCAGGATCAGGGGAATCGAAACTCTTTGAGATGAAGTTTTCATTTGTCCGACAGAATGTTTCAACACTTTTTGACTTCGGTTGAATGACAACCCATAACAAGCAGCGGTGTATAGGATTCAATAAAGGAGCAGCGGTCTTCAAATAATAATAATTAATTTTCTAATAATAATTGAGTGGCACTACAGTCCACAAGGGAGCAGGGCCTAGCTTCCACAACAACTACTCGTGTTGTGCGTGCTACTGTTCTCTCACGAGTAGAAGGGACCTACAGTTTTTTGCGACTCCGAACGGCGAGATTTGAGAAGCTTTTCATAGACAATTGATACTCTTTGAGTATTGTCAGCAACTCGAAGCTCACTTCAAATGCCTAAAGTTATTGGAGTCGACCATTTGCTTTAGGTCCCTCTGACTCGTTCGGAAAGTATACGATGCACAGGGAGGAGGCGAACTGGCTCTAACTGGCAGTCATCCACAAGTTTCACGTCACGTTAATCGGGATGTCAGAGCTGTAGAGAGGGAAATTCAAATAGAAACCCTAATTTTGTAATTTCCGAAAACGTTTAATGTCACAAGCTCTTTTTCCCTAATTGTCTGTTAGTTGAGGATATCTCTCTTTTGATAAGTGCGAATAACACTCACGCACAAAAGGTTTTATTTTTCTTTGACCAGTGTTCTATATGAACAATCCAAGTACGTAGGTACTAGGTTTCCAAGGACTTAATGAGTTCCACAAAGAAGACACTGAGCAAAGCTTGACATAATTTCAAGCATGGACTGACAACATTATTCAACAACATTACACTGAATTCCAATTTATTACAACAGGACTTAATGTAAGAACGTTTTAAAAACAAGAGATAATTTCTTTATTTAAAAAAAAAATTAAATAACTTACAGTCCACAATGGATCAAAACTTAGCTTCTTCAGCAACTTTTCGTGATGTGTGCGACATTGTTCTGTCACGAGTGTGGGGGACCAACAGATTACTGACGACTCTGTGAAAAGACATGAGCAGCCAGTTAGCAGTCTTTGAGAGCTGTCAGCAGCTTGAAAAGGGTGGCGCAGTGAAACAAAAAAATAAACGTTGAGATAAATATTCAGTCCAGGAATCGAACCTATTACCATATGCGTGTGTAACGACACACTTACCAACTGCGCTACGTCGAGCAGATTTGATCAAACAAAACGTCTGGCTTTTCTCTATTTGCCTCAAAACAAAACACATTACATTGTGATGCGGCTCGAAGAACCAAATAAATGTGAACGAAGTTGCATGTGAAAACTAAAAAATTTGAAATGCGATATCCTTAATTTCTTCAATAAATTCATAATTTGATGGTTGCCGCTGATGCTTAAGAAAGCTTTTTCTTAGTGTTCAATTTTCAAATCGATATTCAAACGTTTCTGACCTAGTCGCAATTGTTCAGAAATGTTAGAACATCGATTTAGGAACTTTAGGGAACATAAAGGTCGACAAAACTTTTGTGAAAAGTTTCTTCGTTATCTGAATGCAAAGCTATGGATTTTTGTTTGTTGTTGTTTTTGGAATTTTGTAGATTAGTCGGTCTAGGAACTGAATTCATCTTTCGAATTTATCTAAGTCGAATCGAACCTCAACTTAAGTTTAAAGAGTCATTGAAATCGCGCTCTTTTGTGTCACTATAAGGCTTACAACTTTGTCTCAACTAACTTTATGTAGGAGATACCCCCAAAACTAAATTAATATGCATTCAGGGATAAAGGGTGAGATGCATACGAGTTCTGCTTAAAAGTAAGATGAATATTCAAATTCAACGGTCTACGTACATTCAATTATCAATTTTCTTATTTTGTAATGTTGGTACACTCGTCTCGAACATATGTTTACAGTTTTTCAGCTATATAGCAAATTTTTTTCTTGTGAGAGGCATGAAATTTGGACATGTTTTGCCTGCTCTGCTCTGCCTGCTCGATTTCCTGCTGCCGAAAAAGAACTGGATAGAAGAGTTTGCATTCAATTTTCCGTTGAAAGTGAAAAACACTTGAAAAATTGGCAGTAGCATTCGGTGAGTGCACTCTGAGTCAAAAAAAAATGTTTACAAGTGGTCTAGCTTTTCAAAGGAGTTCGAGAAGATGTGAATGAAGACATTCGCCCTGGTCGCTCCAGCACATCAAAAACCGATGAGAATGTTGAGAAAGTTGAGAAATTTGTTGTGGAGAATTGTCGAATCACTATTAGGGAAGTTGCTAACGATGTCGGTTGGCTCATGCCATGCAATTCTGTCGGAAATTTAGGGCATGAAGGGTGTGGCAGAGAAATTTGTTCCAAAATTGGTGAATTTTGACCAAAAAATGAGCGTCGCTCAGGAATTGTTTAATGACTTCAAAGGTGCTCCTCAGTCACCGTATTCAACAGATTTGGCCCCATGCGACTCTTTCCTGTTCCCAAGAGTGAAGAGCCCCATGAAAGGACGGCATTTTACGATGATCGAGGAAATACAAACTGAATCGTTAAGAGAGCTCAAGGGCATACCAAAGTGCACATCAGAATTGGTTCGAGTATTGGAGAAAACGTTGACACAAGTGTATTATATCTGAGGGGGACTGACTCGTTAGAACACTGACGTATTGTCGCGTCTCTGTCACTGTTCTATCGCTATTTCAACAAGAAATGCTCAAACGAATTAGCCAGCTGCATTCCTCTCCTTCAAGAATTCACCCGCAATACACGCCTTTCTATGAATGCTCATCATTTCACCCGTAAGCCCACTTCGGACGTACAGCGCAGCGCAGCTTTAGCGCGCGCCAACTATAAAACAAAATATCTGAGGGGGATTACTTTGAGGGGGACAAAGCAGAAATTGGTCAATAAATAAATATATTTTAAGAAAAGTGAGAATTTTTTTTTTTGAACACTCCAAATTTCAGGAGGCATGACAGAATTCAGGGACAGAAGGAAACACCGAAACCATAAGAGACTCTTTTGAATCAGAATCTTCAAAGCAGCTAGTGTCAAATATTCTGACCCAAAGGACTACAATTTTGCTGTGCTCCCTTTTTATGAGCATTGTGTGTTAAATAGAGCTGTGTCAAGGAAAGCCACTCCCAAAATCCCAATCACATATGATCACCCATTTGCAATAGATGGGCCTCGTCAACTGAAGGCAGCGTTTCCAGGGCAGCAATGAGACTTGCGATGTGTGAGACCCAAGGGCTGCAAAAACTCTATTAGGTCATTCACATCTTACTTAGCAACTACTCATACTGAAGAAAGTGTTCTCTAAAAAAAAACAAGACTCCCTCCCTATAAAGACCCACGATTGCTTTCTCACATGATTCACCTTCAATTCTGAGATAAGACCACTTTCTAGTCCGATACTTTGAGATATGCTGACGATGTCTGTAAATTGAGTAAAGGTTCAGCATGCCCTCTGCGCTTGACTTGTCCTGATTTGCATACGATCTTTGATCGTGCTCGCTTCGTCAAATTGCGGCCAATGGACTTCAACACAAAAATTTCGCTTTCCGCTTTCCAGCTAACCACAAACATCAACAACCAAACGTGTAAACGTATATCCAGAGCTGTAACTCAGATTTGAATCCTCTTACCAAACTTTCATTTTCTTTCTCCCGCCCGTCAGCAGCGCCTAGACACTGGTAATCGCCCTAGGGCACCTTCAGCAGCTCGAAAAGCGAAAACATTTCACTTAATTAGCCTTAATGGCTTGTCAAGAAGTATTTCAAGCCAGCTAGACAAATAGAAATTCACTCACCCCCATCTCGATGGAGATGTTGATGCTATCGACGAAACAGAAAAACTTACAAACTCTCAAGAATCAGTCGCAAGGTCCAAAGAAAACATCGACAATGAAAAAGAAAAAAAAAACCCTTCTCAAGTGGCAACTCTCATTACTCATCCGCTTAGCAATCACACCGCCGCCGATGAGTTAAGCTTTCGGTGTTCCACATTCTCTGGCGAAAAAAAAATACCGCCTTTAATGGAATTCCAAACATTGGCGATGACTTCTGGAAGAGTCCCCCCACCCCCCACCGTGGAAAGGGGGAACGAGGCGGGGGAATAATCGAAATTTCTTGACAAATGACTGGCAAGTGGAATGAAGTGAATGTGTGGCGTGGAAGAAGGAAACAAACAACCAGCACAAATGGGTCAGTCGAATTGAGAATTTGGCAATTCAGAATTCTGTCTTCCTCATCTTCTTCGTCTTCCAAATTTTACTCACTCGCTGCCGCGAGAGCGCCGCATTCTGACTTTTGTTAATAATTTCATAAGTGGGCCGTCGATGGCTCAAGCTTTGAACATCATCACTTGTATCTGTATCGGAGAGTTGAATGTGTTTAGAACAGATAGATTTTTTTTTCTGGCTGTTGATGTGGCTGGTGTTTATCATTCTTGATGGCCGGAGAAAGGCGCGATCGCGCGATAAGTTCGGCTTGTCGTGATGCTTATTATTCTGGTCGATCCATTGTGTAGTTTTGTACTCGAACGAATCGATCGTGACTTGCTTTCCCACTGACCCAGCAGCAGAAATAGTTGAGATACTTTGATTGGATTTCAGGTTATGTTGAATCAATTTTATTATGTTTTGCATGCACTCTAGGTGAATGGGATACACAGAGCTTTGTGCGACGACGGCGTGCTTGTGGAAGTTGCTCTTGGAATGTATCTCAGGTGCTGCTGATGATTGAGATCGATTGGGTCTGAGTGTGTGTGGTTAAATGCATAAGTAGCCAGGGAGCTGCTGTTCAATTTATGTGCGATGTCTTATCTGCGACAGAGATGTGGGAGTGATCTTTAATGTGCTTCGTTGTAGCCGACACATTTTCTAACTTCAGCTTCGAAAATGTTCGGGTATGTAGAGATCCAGAGGTCTGAGCCTCTTTTCAAGATTCTGAGAGAAGGACACAACTTCATGTGTAAGTTTAGAAGATCTTCCATTTTGACACCCGTAGAAACCACTAATCACGTGAATGGACGACGCGGGAACTCAAGCAGACGAGCAGATCGTGAATGAATCATCACGCCAAAGCAGTTCATGTGCCCAGGACAACTAACACTTAAAGTATTTGCCCTTAATGATGAGACACTCTCCACTGGCATATCATTAAAGGTCACCTCAACCAGCAACAACCTCCTCATTCCATCACGAAAAGCTCATTTTAATTAAAATGCATATCCCACCCCCAACAACGAGGGCCAGCAACCGGTTGTAATGTAACGGCAAGAACATGAAGAATGACTGCTACCCCCGATGTAATGATGATGGAAGAGGGATTCCACAATCCAGAAATCCCGTCGCCGACCGGCAGAATACATTTTTGTGGCATTTTTAATATAAATTCCAATGGAAAGCTGTACTAAATTATTAAGGTTACCTTCTGAGTGCCTACGCCTGCCTGTAGCGTCGCACACACTCTCAAACCACGACCAGTAGCCTGACAAAGTCTCCGAGTGGTGAACACCTCTCTTCTTCGGTTAATGAAAGTTCCTTCGCCTTTTTCTTCGAATCAGTCTTAACCCTTTTATGCGGCTGTATGGTGGCGACCGATTTAGGGCTGGGGACATGCGGCCCGAGGAGTGTTTGACAAGGGGCTCTTCATGTACTGTTTCTGTTTTGGTTTGATGTTGGGTTTCATGGTATAAATGAATGAGACTTTGTTTGGCAGACTTGATCCTTGTGATTTTGCTATTGTTGTGATGTGTTGCCATGTTCGTACCCCCTCGGGCGACTGGTCCTGCCAGCGGTTGTGTAATAAATTAACATGAGGAATTTTTATTTTTCCTCTGGCATATTACATTTGGGAGCCTGTGACTGAAATGCCGTCGAGCGGAGCATGAATACATGAATAAATGAGTGTGTGCTGCGGTGGCGTTGTTTTTGCTGCTGCCGTAGCGTGCGACGTCGAAAGACAGACAGAGTGTGGGGGCTGTATATTTATTAAGACTGTTCGGTTGCGAGTGTTCTCGCAGTTAGTTTGAGAATCCTTTGTTTGAGTTGGTGCTGAGCTGAGAGCGTAGCGCTTTGCATGAACTTTGCTGTTTAAATAAATTGGTTGAAACCATCGCCGTTGTCCTTGGAGCGACGTCTGTTGGGGGTTGGCGCGCGCTGGGGCTAATCAGTCGTTTTAGTTTCATTGCGAGGCAAATATTCTAATGCAGTGAGAGAGTGGGCGCTGTCTCCTGAATACATTTTCGTCGTCCATGCAAATGAGATGGTGATGCGGGAATGACCGAATTTATCGGAGTCACTCGAGTTTGCTTGACTTGATAAAGTTATTAGTAATTTTTTTTTTCTTTGGCTAGGATTGGATGTCAGTTGGGGAGAAGGGGGAAGTGTGAGGCAACTTGATGAAATTGTGCTTTTGACACTTTGGGTGAGGCTTGAAAAAATGTAATTTGCCTTTGAGCCTACCAGAACTCCAAAAGCACTAGGCTCTGATGCATTAGGGAGGGATAAAGGTTCGAGCTCAAGGCCTATGTACATATGGATATCAAATCGTCTATAGATGAATCTGAAATGTCATTATTCTGGTATAATCGCAGCTTCCACAGCAATTTGTCCACTGGTCCACTGGTCCTGATGGCATATCTCAGTGAAAAGTGCAACCGAAATTTGCGCAGTCTGTCATCAGGCGCTCTATTCAAAAATGTCTGCTTTCGGCATCGATGAATATCTTCTTCTGTGAATAAGAAGTTACCTTTCGAACCGCATTGAATGGGTTCAAATCAGATTCCATCATACCAATGCTGGTGTTAGCCAAGGCTCTGTTTTGTGTCCGACACTTTTTCTGAATCATCTCTTTTCTTGTAATTGATGATAGTACCTTCAGCTCTCCATATTCGATCCTTAGCTCACATCCCTCCTCATTTGCAAAGGGCACTTAATTCCGATTCAGACCAGAGCTGTCAAAATTGCCTGCTATTATCCATCGATGGCACGTACGTCGTTAAAACCGAAAGACTAGCAAGGAAACCAATGAGTCCGGAAGTCGCTAACAGGACTCGTACTACGAGACAGTCAAACCCGATTTCAGTAGTTGAATTTAAGTTTCCATTTTTGGAATGGATCGCTGCAGGGTGACAAAGGTTAACGACTCATATTGATGCCCTTTGTAATGCAGCCAATATTTCCAATTATCCGTCTAGATTCAGACATTGATTCTATGGTTCCAACAGACTAATATCAACAACGACACGGTTTCAAATACGAGCATTCATTCATTCTAGATGTGAGGTAGATCCCTCTCAGCGTACACCTCTCTAGGTTTGACGCTTCCCCTAGCCGGATCAAAAGTCTTACCCCAACAATATCCGTTCAAGAAAATTTCACTGTATCCTGTTACCGGCGGCGGGTCATTGATTTGAATCATCAGAGCAGAGAAGAAGAAGCCTCCCACTGTGTAACCAAAAAACACACACATCCCTTCCTCCCAGAGCACATTAATGAAAACCAATTCAAACAAGATTCCAATAAATAACCACTAGCGCTTGTTCAAGAGGGAAAATTATAAAAAAAAAAATGCAAGTCAAGAGCACACTGAAAGCGGTGCTCCATCGACCTGCAACAGTGAGCGAAGGTGAAGCAAGCCCACTCGACAAGAAGATTGATTCCAAATCAATTGCATTCGCTATTACGCCCGCAGGTCGTGCCAGCGACATGTTTCCCTATCCGTTGGCCTTCAAGCAACGTTCGTCATCGCCCCCCCTGCCGCTCGCCTTGTGCCGAAGGAGCAGTATCGTCGTCCTCTCTGCCAAATTACAGGCATTATAGCAACGAATCGGGCACAGTCCTGAATGTGAAAGGTTTCGATTTGTGTTTGGCACATAGGAAACAGTCGTCTCTGTTCTGTGCTTCGCCAGATCCAATTTAATACCGAGTCGCGAGTGTGGACGAGGGCAATCATTTGTTTGCACAATGCCCCGACCTTCGCGTCGGCCGGCACCGAATTTGAATACAAAAGTTGACCAGCGACGACCGGTGGAAGTCGTGTTGATTGCACACATATTTAGCGGGGAGGGAGAAAAACAAAAAAAAAATAAAAGAAAAATGTAGGCGACGGGTCAGCTCACCCACAACCCGCCACGGCAGCGGCAAGCATTTTGGCTTCTGGCCAACGATTCTCTCAACTCTGGCTTTTATTGAGGGCGGATAAATTCAAATGGCAGAGGCAAGTGCTTCGGTCGCTTATTATATGCGCCCGGACCGTGCAACCGGCTGGGCCTTTCACAAGATTCGGTGGAGTACTTGAAGCTGGCGGCTGATGGGTAGCTGGTGTGGTGACCCCGTTCAGAAGTTCTTTGTTTGTCGGAGAGCAATCATTAGTTGCTGTTTTTTTACGTTTTACGTTTTTCAAATTCATCGTCTCCTTTGTGGACTTTTGTGTTCTCTCTTGTTGGGAACTAAAGCGTGTCAAAGCGATTTGCAGAAGGACCGACCGCGACGTGTGGGCGGCAATTGAGGTGCTGGCAAAATGAGAAACTTCAAAAACTGACGAAGTATTGTTGTGTGGCAACAACGTCTTGGCATGGGGTGTCGGTTTCCATGTCAATGTTACGCACTGAAGAGGTGCCGGGCCGCAATTAGTGGATAAAGGCTTTACGTCTCACTCTCCTTTTGACCTAGGGGGGGGGGGGGGGGCTTGAGAGGAAGGCTGAGGACCACCATTGAAACTTTGAATTAAGGCTTGAAAAGGATAACATTCTGAAAATAGCTCGGAGCCCAATATCTTACACGCCGTTGACGGCGGATTTAATTCACTTGTTTGAACTGGCCACATGCGAGCTGTAAACAGACCGCACATTCATAATCCCGCGGCGTATCGCCTACCTCCCATGAATGAGCAAACCAGGTGGTGCCCTTTGAGTTAATCACAGTACAACTTTGTCGGCCGCATAACCACCATCAGGGCGGGGGAGGAACCTTCAAAGAGACAAGGGATCTGACATACCACAAACGTTGGTGTCCCTTCTTGCCAGGGGGTGGCGCACAGCGCGTAAGGAATTATTGGAATTATTTCCATATCCGCTGATGCGCAAATATCGACAGACTAGTCTTGAATGCGTCCTTGCTTTGATCGTCTTCCAAGCGTTTGTGCACACCTTGAAATCCAAATCATCGTCAGGCTCCTGTGTGCCGAAGACATGCACCTTAGACGGGAAGCGGTTCGCTCTTTGGAGTGTATGTCAGAGGCTCCCTTTGGGCAGCCACAGTCTGAACACCAAGAACACGTACAACGATGCCACGGAAGACGCATACAAGAGCCAATCGGATGGAAACCACTACCGCTAGCGTCACTGTCACCGCCACTGCCGCAGCCACAACCACCGTGGATATGTGCACAGGCACTGGGGTGTGCTGCCACTTCATGGCTGCGTGTTTGGGGGGAGGTTCCCAACACAACCCAAGTAGTCCCATTTTGATTTTGAATAAATAAGAGATTTTGAATTTCAAAGGACACTCTCTGCTCGCCGGTTGTCCTTAATGCGAATGTCTGAATCCGACCATATGTGTGCGCCACATTCTCGGTTCACACAACCGGCTGCCTGTGAGGAGACAGCCGGGCAGATGGAGCATGGTTCACGGAGCAGGCAGGAAAAAATTAATCGAGAGACAGACCCCTTTTCGCACAAAAGCAAATGGATGCTGGATTCCCGCACAGCGAACGGGGTGCACAGATACACACACATTCAATCCCGAACCACAGGGAAGACTCACCCTCGGCGAGCTTCGATAGAGGGGCCCATTATACCGTTAAGCCGTTCGTTTCATTTTTCATTCACTTGGCGAACGGAATATTTCAGTCGAGTAGCGAGGAATGAATTTATTCGTTTCGGCATCATCGAATTAACGGTTTGCAATCGAATGCGAACATCGAAAGTGGAATCATTTTTATTTGACAGCTGCTTCATTGGTTTGAGAACATTCGCCGGAGGGATCGATTCCGAGGCGGATGCCTGGTGATGGCCATTATGACTGCTCCTCTCGTCTCTTTGAATTTTATTCATGTGTGTGTACACATATGTATGTATGCATGTGTGCACCTAATGGGAACATCTTTTGAATTGTTTTCCTTTTCCTCTGTTCCAGATGAGCCGTTTATTTGGAATTTAAGAAGTAGTGCGCCCTTGTCGAAATAGGGACAAGTGTGCATTTTCGATTTTGACCTGAATGAAATTCGAAAATCGCCAAAAGCAGGCGGTAGTTGTTATTCTGAGATAGATACAAGAGCAGAAAAATCCACTGGGACAACCTTCATCATATAATCACTTTTTCAAAAAACTTACATCTTGGTGTCTCGTCCTTAGGATTTTAAAAACCTTTGATGACTATCTGCAAGAAAGGAAAAGATGATAACATTACAAAGGACTCCTAAAAAGGAAACAGTTGATATGAGTGTAAGAATAATGAAAAAAACGAAGTAAGGGTAAGAAACTGCATTTAATGAAGTTGGATGGACAATGAGTTTAATTTCGTTCTCATGTTGGGTTGGCGGAAGTGGGCCTCAGCGAATTCGTTGGTTCGCCATCATACCTCCGCCAGCAACATCCAATTCCCGAACACAAGTTGATTGGAGCCCCACTGCCCCTGGGTGCGGACTGGACGATTTTTCGTACCACAACTGTGTTACATGGCTCAGGCATCTAAAGCGTCTTATCCGTAGAATCATGAGCTGGAGTACTCCGCCGTACGGCATATAAGAATCCTAGTTCAATATTTTCCCCCAGATGCCATCAACCCCAGTAGAACTTTTCTCTCCAAAAAACCACAAAACCGTCATTCATACCGAGCAAGTCTCTGTACCATAGCGCAGGACAGGAACAATGAAGGTGTTGTACAAAGCCCGCTTGGTCTTTCGAAAGAGATCTATTTAGCAAGCCCCTCTTGACTTTGATTGGCAAGGGTAATTCTATGATAGATTTCGGTAGTAATGGTGTTGTCCCCACTTATTTCAGAACCGAGATAGACAAAGTCCTTGATTGCCCCTATACGTTGACTACCTGTAAACGGCAGAGCATGTGTTTGTTCCTCTCCATGGAGTAGGTAAATGAAGGAGAAGACAAATTCTGTATGCCCTGTAGGGATGCATGATGCTAAGGCATTAGAAAACTGTAGCTTCGACGGTTCCCTAAGCTTGCGAAGGAAACTTGCTTCCATATTAACGAGCCATCGTTCTTGAAGATTTAGTAGCGACAAAGGAGATGGTCCACAATTTCTGTCTCGACTTTATCCGTACAGGAACGAGGGTTTATGTCTTATGGTAGGAAGGGTTAATGTATATCACTATTAACTGCATGGACGACCGTGCCACTTGTTGGAGCCACACTGCCTCGTGATCTAGCCATTTCTAAGTCGTATATGTGAGACGCCTCTCTGCCTGCTGGAGCCGACAACGCCGATCAGAAGCACTTGCGAGAGCGGCTGCTTTATGATGCGGCAGATGCACGAAAGATGCTCGATGGCGAAGAGGAAAAAGACCATGTGCATTTGCTTCCTGGATATGTTAGGCTTAAGTCACATTGAGGCAATAAGCCAAGAGGTATGCCGCGGCCAGTGTATGTTAGAGCTGCCACTGGTCACTTGCTGATGATATCGACTGCTCAATGAGGCTTTTGGCTCACCGAGGCTGGCACACATTATCCTCCGTTTTTGTGCTTGAGCTTGAAAGTCCATGAATCCAGCGGTGGGGGGATTTGTGGCGTTCTAGGCTATCAAGCAATTTTTGACAGACTTGTGCTAATAAAACGAGATTTCAAAGTCACTTGAGAAAGAAAATTGAAATGTCAGGAAGCTCCAGCCTGAGTAGCTCTCTTTATGGCAAAGATTTAATTTACACTGGAAGAGTCAGTAAACCGATAAACATTAAACTGATATGCTGTCCTGCAGACAGCGCTGCCGCCTTCTTTCAGTGAAGATGAAATCCGACTTTTTCCAATCCTGCATGTTCAGTATAAAGATTGTGAAGTTCTTCGTCGAAATCATAAACGGTTTTTTCCAAAGTCTGTAGTAGCCCAAAGACCCTTGCGATTGAAAGATTCGGGCATACTTGAATGTCAAAGGTTTTTTGGATGCCAATCTAAGATCTGGTTTCGGAGTTAGTTCTTGATAAAAATTTGTCAAGGTTCAAGTTGAAGCATCATTTCCAGTCCCATTTTTGGACTGAATTCGAATGCACCAGTTATGTCTAGACAGAAAGGGAAGGGACACATCTCTGATTGAGCTGGGTTGTTAAATTCGGATGCATCCAAGGTCTATTGATGGCTAAAAAATTGGCCGTCTGAAGAGATGGTGAAAGTTACGTCAGTCAAGTTTATCCCTGAAAAAGCACAGAAGTTGCAAACGTTGCTGTTGCCTGGATAATGACTAAAGGTTATACATAGTAATGGTCAGTATGTCCTTGATTTCAACTGAAACAACCAGTTTTTTTTAAATCGCTAATTTGAGTATCAGCAAACGCATTTTAGCTGTGCCTAGCCTAAGTTTCAAGCCAGTGTTAGGGTGTATTGAATAGATTAGAATGCGGCGAACCGGACTTACGTATGACAAAAGTTTCATTCAGAATTCGCTACGGAAGCAAAAGAACCCCAATTCGGTGCATCAATTTGACGGGAGAACCACAAATTTGACAGGAAATCATGAACTTTTGGAGGGGACATCACTATTCACCAAGCTCAGTTTTCTACACCCTAATGTGAGTTTGATTTTTTTCTTTTGATCGCCATAGCGTAGTGGGTAAGTGCGTCAGACCACACGCTGAAGGTCCAAGATCAATTCCCAATCTGAACTCCTGGCATTTTTGGACGGCACCACCTCTTTCGAGTTGCTAAGAACACTCAAAGAGTACTAATTGTCTATGAAGAAGCTACAATCTCCCCGTTTGTTTGTTGGTTGGAGTAGGTATAGGCACAACATGAGAAGATGAATGCAGAAGCTAGGCCCAAGTCACTAGTGAGCTGTAGTGCCACTCAATAATTATTACTCTCAGTTTTTCCTTCAGTCAAATGACCATCACCTCTGTGAAAGGGCTCACGCAAATCTTGCCAAATGGAATTCAGGGGCGAATGATGAGAAAGTTTGTTGGTGATTTCGAAAATGTCATGAGTCATGGCATCTCTCGAGCCTTCCAACCCTCTTCCCGTCTGCTATGAAAAGCTGTTTCAGCATTCGACCTTTTTTATGAAAATCTGCTTCAAATCTCCTCTAAAACTGGAAGAAGATGGACTAAGCATTCTTGGTGATAAGAAATCGCAAACGCACGACAATTGGGAGGAGAAGAATGAAATGAACACATACGTAAATTTGTCTCTGGTGATGTGGAAAGATAACAATGCCCTATTGAATTTTTATCGTTGTCCTGTCCACTCTCGCTCTCCTACGCACTGATCAGCACACAGCTTGATCACACTGTAACCTTCAATCCGTCTGAACCCTGTTTTCTGAGCTTCATAGAACGAACTCAATGTCGTCGACGACTCAATCGATTTGTAATGTGCGCGAGTTCTCTGTTCCTTCTCCACGAATCTTCCTTCCAAATAGGATCAAATTCAGTGATGAGTTTCGTACACCATGTCTATCCCCACTTTTGCACTTGAAATCGCTAACATCCTCAGTTTTCTGCATGATCCATTGACTTTCACGGCCCACACTCACCGAGGGCCTCATCGATTCTCACCCAATAGTGGCTTCCTGTCATTTTTCAACTCGACAATGAGGTTAACTGGCACATAAAGATGAGTTCATAGCACATAAATTTTAACTTTTGTCTTTGCACATGACCCCTTCCAAACCAAACAACATCCAACTGGCCAGACGACCATCGAACTCCTCCATTCAATTTGCAGTTAAACACTCGTACATCCAATTCATTTCATTTAATCGTCTCGAGCTCGTCTTCATCGTTAGCGTCTTTTCTCATTTCAAGCAACCGTGTCAAATTTTCATCATGGAGAACTTTCAAATCAAAGCCACTGCCTCGTCGAAATAACGCCGGCCGCGTTCGATCGCCTCCACCGCTATCATGTCATCGATCAGCTATGACAATTTGATTTCAATTTCACTCCCTTGGATTTCTATTTCAATTTTTAGAAATCGACTTTTGTGACCAACGACCATTGGCAGGCGCGCAACGAAAGGCATTTCTCCACTTTCGTGTCGCACTCACTTTTGTTTTGGCCACGCAACAATGTGGCCCACACACACAAGAACGCCCCGACATTCGTCATTGATCATTTTAGATTAACAATTCTGTAGCGTTTACCATTTTTACCGCGAAAATGGCCAGAAAACAAGCTGGAAAAAAAAAAGTTATTGATTTTTGCCATACGTCAGGCTGCTGAAGAGTGTACAACGCTGCTGCCGTGCGTGGACAAAGTGCCATCAAGTTCATTGACCTAGATAAAATAAAATTCACGAACGAACCTCACAGATACATGTGCTCTTCATAATTTATTAACTCGTATGAGGAGGTATGTTTTTTTTTTCTGTTCCGCGTGTTGTCCCGACCATACAATGGTCTGAATTGCAGCAATCTCTGGCGTGTGTGTGTGTGTGTATTGTTAAACATTTTCACCATTAAATTTACACAAAATAGGTGTGAGCTTGGCCGGGTAATTATTTCACTTTAGAAACTTCAAAAGACGACACGCACAATGAGCTGGGCGTAAGTTGCGTAAATTGTTTAAACGCAGCGAATGGGCTTTGTCTTAACAGAAATTTGGCAGCAACGACACATGATTTACCGACTCAGTGCTGCAGTGATGAGTGAGGTTTCGAAACACGCACGCCCCCATGCATTAGTTGCCAGCCGAAGACTACTCCAGTTCTGGCCCATTACATCGATGGTTTCGAGATCGGCATTAACCTTCTGCGGATAACGGCGCACGGCGTCCAGTGAAGTGTGACCAAGGTGCTTTGTTACGCAATGATGCGTGATGTGATGCGTTCAAATGACAGCTTACGCACCATGCTACCGTTCACTGGGCCCTTTGTCAGCGCATAAGTCTTGTAAGCCAAACACGTGACACAATGTGTTTGTGGTTACATCAGGGTGGGATAAATGGTGCATGGCCAGCAGTCGAACGAGTGACGGAGATGAAATCTCCTTAAGCATTGATGATTGCATTCGCCGGTTATGCCGAGAGACTGCCATGTTTGACAGTAGGTGATGACGATGAAGACGATGTAGACAGCCAAGCACAAGTCAATCTATGAAGCATGACAAATTACTAATTTCGGTTGTAATTAACGTCGTTTTGCATACGCTTTCATGGGATATGCACTAATTGGCTGGTGTTTGCGACAGTGATTGGTATTTGGATAAGCCATTAAGGTAGCGTGCTGCTCTTCTGACATGATTCACCTTGACTTCACTTTTGGATAATCTATCTTGAAAGTTTCGTAACTCTTGCAAGAGGAGAGACAAACTTTGCACGCCTCACTTGTGGTTGCATCAGACTACTTTGTTCATTTTGTACAGTTATTTATGTCGTGTAAGCTATGAGTTCCAAATCGGGGATAAGTGCTAATGCATTGGCATTACATTTTCATTACCATTGAGCATATCAATGACAATGATAATACACTTCAATGGGAAGTAATGATGAGGAAAGTCGCTTTCATTGAGTTTTACATTACATTAGCATTAATCTGGGATTGTGTAGGATACTTAAATGAAAGGATTGGGATATGAACGATATGATAAAGGTGCGATGCGATGTTTGCTTAAGTTGTGTAGCTTACGAACGAACCGACGAAGGTCGGAATGTAATTTTGTTTTAATTTAAGTCATGTACACAGTAAGGCGCGTCTTGAGTGCCTTACTGTGTACACATGTAATTCAGCTGAAACAAATGAACAAAATCAAACTTTTCTCAACTTGGCAGTAAAAACTGAGGATGGCTCCAAAACGATGGAGAGATCTGCAGCTGGAGCTTTCGTGGAAAACTACAACATTGAAATTCATACCTTTTTAGATAACTTCGCGTCGGTCTTTCAAGGGGAAACGTTCGCGATCCTAATGGCCACAAACTTTATTCTGAAGAATAGGTGGAAGGAGCGAAGTATCTGCTTCTGTAGCGACAGGCAAAGCTGTGCTTAAGGCCTTACTCAGCCCTCTGACCACTTCCAAGATAGTACAGAAATTTAAGTCTTGCCTTAATTTGGACGGCAAACTAAATTCGCTAAGACTTGTCGGGTCGCGGGACACCACGAGATCATGGGCAACGAGATTGCCCATGAACTTTCTTGGCAAGGACCATAAGAGGCATTCGAGGGGCCCGCACCCATCTTGGGACTGCACGCGTCCTTGGTTAGGGCTTCCGTCGATGGTTGGGTCTCCTGACATCATAACCAAAGATGGCATGACCCTCCAGGATGCAAGCTCCCCAAGTGCATGCTCCCAAACGACAGCAAGAAATCCACAGCTTTTCTGTTATCTCTAGACAGGAAAGACTGCAGATGACTTATTGGCGTACAAAGGGGACACTTCACTTTAGATAAGCACTTAAGTGTGCTTGGGCTTAGTGATGGCAGCCTGTACGATGCCTGTAGAGAAGGTGAAGACACTGCAGAGCACTTTCTCTGTCAATTTCCTTTGCTCCGATCTGGTAGCGGCTGTTTGGCGCTGACGTGGTGGAAGCTGAAAACCTGGGGCTCTTTATCACAGAAGCGCTTGCCTGTTTTACAGTCATATCTCTATAGACATGTTGCTACCGTTCAACATTTTGGAACTACCGAGCGAGGTGGAGCATACGAAACGATTGGAAAATGAACTAAATGAATCAGAAGTACGAACTGGTTCAACAGGCGAAATGAACTTAAATGCACAAGCCGTAGGTACACATGTGGCAATCAATGACATCAATACTGTGATTTAAATAACTTTCTCTAACGAAATGAAGCTCACACTTAACACAAAATCTATAGTATTTCCAGATGGAAATCATATAAAGTGATTTTTTAGCTATTATCTTCTTGGCAGCACTGGTTTAAATAGCTGACGCACGTTTCGTGTTTTGTTTCACTGTGAAACATCTTCAGTTTGGTCTATAATTTAACCATTTGATCCTAATAGTCTAACAAACGAACAACGCTTGCAAATTATTGAATTTTATTATCAAAATGCGTGCTCTGTTAAGAAAGTTCATTGCGCCCTTTTTCCATTTTGTGGTCAGTTCATTTTTGGCTCAATGGTTACGTAAATAAGCAGAATTGTCGATTTTGGAGTGAATATCAGCCAGAAGCATTGCGAGAGCTACCAATGCATCCAGAAAAAGTCACAGTTTGGTGCGGTTTATGGGCTGGTGGCATCATTGGACCGTACTTCTTCAAAGATGATGCGAATCGCAATGTAACCGTAAATGGTGAGCGCTACCGTGAGATGATTTCGAACTTTTTTTTTGCCCAAAATGCAAGAGCTTGACTTGCATGACATGTGGTTTCGACAAGACGGTGCCACATGCCACACAGCACGCGCAACAATGGACTTATTGAGAGGCGTGTTCGCTGAACATTCTATTTCACGTTGGGGACCGGTCAATTGGCGGCGTAGATCGTGCGATTTAACACCTTTACTACTATTTTTTGTGGGGCTATGTTAAAGCTCATGTCTATACAGACAAGCCCGCTTCAATTGACGCGTTGGAAGACAACATTGAAGGATTTATTCGTGAGATACCGGCCGAAATGTTGGAAAGAGTATGCCAAAATTGGACTAAGCGGATTGACTATTTGAGGCGCAGTCAAGGTAAACATTTGCATGAAATAATCTTCAAACATTAAATTATATGAACCGTACTATCGATTCAAATAGAGATTTCATGCATATTTCTGAATTTTATGTGTTTCTTTTTTTTTAACTTTCCTATTGCTTCTAAAAAATCACCCTTTATATTTGTTTTCAATGCCATCTACTGACGATTTGCTGCGGTCCTTTTTGGACACCCAACGTAGTGATAGTTCACGTACCTTGTTTGTGATAAATTTGAAGACATTCAACATTTCAATTGGATGTCATCATCAACTAACGGTGCACACTCTGACATGTCATACAGACACGTCAAAATGTTGCAAATTATGAATTCCTTAGATTTAGTCCGCCGACAAGCCCACACGATAGAATATATCTCGCCAAGGTCTTTCAGTATCCATCAGGTAACGTGATCAATTCCCAGCTGCAATCCCATTAAGCCGCTGCTGTAAATTCAACTCAAACTTGAACATGCTGAACAATTGCAACGACGCATGATAAGTCCGCAGAAAAAGAAATAGTCCCACTCATGCTCACACTACAGACGTGTGACACGAATTGCGGGAGTTAGCTGCAGATATTTTTTGCAGCACACAGAGTTTGTATTAAGAGATATGACTACGCGAACACCCTTAACCTTTAGTGAGCCAGCGATGTTGACAAGCCATGCGGTAATGTTACGTCATTCGAACGATATTTAGACGTGTGTCAAGTTCGGTGTGGATTTCTGTGACCACAAGCGCGCACACCCCGACGAGGAAATACTGTACTGTATGATACGAGGAAATATGGAGAAAAGTTGTTTAAGGTGCGGTCGTTGACAACAAAGATATTGAACACGCTTTGGCATGGTGTAGTGGGAGACTGCTGTAGGAAGTCGAATTGAAGTGGAAGTTCTAGTTTGCAGTGAAATACGGCAAAGGTTGAAGAGAATTTCTTCTAATCGAGGAAACACTTTTGCAATAATTTTTGTTAATATCACATGGGAAAGGTGTGTGGCCATTTGGTTGAGAGAGAATATAGAAGACGGTTGTCGGCTAGATGCTACGGATTCTTTCAGAAGAACTCAACTTATCTTCAGTCATCTTCAAAATTCCAAACACAACTGGTATTTCTCTCTTTGTTTAATGGCACTGCAGTCCGGGGTGGACCTGGGCCTCACTCAAAATGGCTCTCCAGGTCACACGATCTCTTGCCATCAGTCTCCAATTTCTCACTTCAAATAGCTTGAGGTCCTTCTTTACTTGTGTGCTTAGACAAGGTAGTCCTATGTCGCCAATGGCCCGGATTCTAAGCTTAATTTCTGTTCTGATGTTATTGTCCTTCTATGCAGAGGAGTGTAGGGAGATTAAGTCCTTAACTACCTCAGAATTTATTGCTGCCCATTCTGACGATTTATCCGAGACGACGATGTTACGTATGTGTTTCTTCTTGATGACACCTCATACTTAAATACTTTGTTTTACTCTCGTTTACCCCCGGCCCCATTTTAGCCGCTTCCGTTTCAATCCCAGCAAACATCTCATTGTAAGGTAGCTGTGCTCGTCCAATCACGGAATATCATCCCTGTAAGCCAGCAGTTGAACGGACTGATCGTACCTCTGAGGAGATCGTGCCTCCAGTATTGAATTCTCTAAGCCTTTTTTTACATTAAAAGGCCCGATGAGTTCGTAACCGACCTTGAGGGAGGAGCGAAAGTTCTACATCGTCATTCTGCACAATCTAACGATTTCGGGAGGTCCCTCTGCGGCCGTAAGATAATCGAAAGTGGGTGGTGGTTGTCAACTTCTTGGGTCTATTTCAGGATCTGCCAAAATATAAAACTGTAATCGATGGTGAACTTCTTTAGGCTGAAAGCACACTGATGAGAAACTGTCAAATTGTTCACGATTGCCTTAAGGGTTCACACAAAACCGCATTGAGACGAATTTTGAATTTGAAATTTGGTATCCTTTTAATTGCATCCTTCTGATTGTCTTCCGAGGCTCCAATTGACACCGGCTTATCAGGAAAGGCGAATGAAGGACAGAAGGCCAAACGGCAGAAGAATTACAGGGCCACTCCACCCAGAAATCTTTTTTTTTTGTTCGGAATCGGGGACATTTGAGATTTTACATTTTTTTAAATATATCCCTCCTCAGTTAAGACATAGAATCGTCATGGTAACCGATGGTAGATCAATCTGCCTAATTAGATCAAACTTATTGATGCCATGGACCTTGCTTTCTATGCGAAATATTGCTTCAACGCACTGACAACCTGTTTTAGAGTAGCTTTTCAAGATGGTACAAAAGTACTGATTTGGACAACACAACGAGTGGTAAGCCAGGCTCTAGTTCAACTTCAGATTGTACAGATTGTCTTAATAAAGTTCCTAATTTGGATTGCACTGTGCCTACGGATACAATTCTTAGGATGGCTAGAATGTGTAGGACGGATGGAAAAAACGGATCCGACCCAAAAAGTCTTCGAATCCAAGCCATTAGAACAACCCAACAGAGGACAGCCTCAACGGAAATGGCACAATGTCAACTTGGAGTGAAAATTAAAGGCAGCTGATAAGCCATCCAAAAAGCTGGCGCCGGTGTGCTGAGTTTCACGCCACCACCCAGAAGGAACCCATGGTTCGAAGACGAGTGCAGGCAGGCACATGCAGCTAAACAGGAGGCCTACCAGGCAACGATGCAGGACAACGAGAGCTGTTCGTGAGCTCTACGAACGCAAAAGAATGGAAGAGAACCGGCTTCTCAAAAGGAAAAAGAGAGAGCATGAGAAGCGCAAGATCGAAGAGATGGGGAGGTGTTATGGCAGGAATGAAGCTCGAAAGTTTTACCGAAAGGTGAGATCCGTGGCCTGCCCGGACCAAAACGGAAACCTCGTAGTAGAATCGCAATCGATACTGAGAATCGGGAAAGATCATTTCTGCAGGCTTTTAAACGGCGATGACGGCCCAAACGCTGTTAGGCAGAATGTTCCTCTCAATTTGGACGATGGTAGGCAAGAATTCCGTCCCCCCGACTTAGACGAGGTCAAGATAGCAATATCGAGACTGAAGTCGAACAAAGCTGCTGGAGCAGATGGACTGTCCGCAGAACTGTTTAAAGCAGCTGGGGATGACCTGGTTGGGCGCATGCATCAGCTCATCTGTAAGATATGGTCGGAGGAAAGCATGCCCGATGAGTGGAATCTCAGCGTCGTCTGTCCGGTCCACAAGAAAGGAGACCCCTTCGACTGCGCCAACTATCGAGGGCTAAGTCTCCTTAATATCGCATACAAGATCCTTTCTGCCGTACTGTGTGAACGCCTGAATCCGTTTGTCAGCAACCTGATTGGTCCTTATCAGTGTGGTTTCAGGCCAGGGAAGTCCACTATAGACCAAATCTTCACTCTACGGCAGATCCTGGAAAAGACCCAAGAAGTGCAAATCGACACTAACCACCTATTCGCCGATCTTAAAGTGTGTCATGCCTAGTTTTGGCATTCCTACCAAACTCGTCAGATTGTGTAGGATGACGATGGAGAACTCTCGCTGCTCCGTCAAGGTCGGGAACGAACTCACCTTCAATGTCAAAAAAGGTTTAAGACGAGGCGACGCACTGTCATGTGACTTCTTTAACATCATCCTTGAGAAGATCGTGCGTAACTCACAAGTCAACACCAGAGGCACGATCTTCCAAATTCCGTTCAACTGCTGGCCTACGCTGATGACATTGACGTGATTGGACGAACACAGCGAGCCGTCAATGACGCGTTTGCTGGCATTGAAGCAGAAGTGGCTAAAATGGGTCTGGTGGTAAATGAGGGCAAAACGAAGCACATGCTGTCATCAACGAAGGACATAACAGCTTGATGATCTTTACGGTGCAGAAACCTGGACATTACTAAAAGCGAATGGGGAAGGCCCTACTCTTTTCGAGAGAAAAGTTTTGCGTGCGATTTTTGGTCCTGTTTGCGTTGATAGCATCTGGAGAAGAAGATGTAACAACGAGCTCTATGGGCTGTACAGCGACATGCGCCTAGACAAGCGTCTTTGGATACAACGCTTAAAATGGCGGGACCATGTAGAGCGTATGGACACCACTGCTCCGGCCCGAAAAGTCTTCAAATCTGATCCATTGGGACATTGGGTAATAGTCGGTGATTTTCTTTCGTTTTTTCCTTGTATATTTCCTCCCTTAGATACAATTCCTATTCCACAACGCGAAATAAATACTGAACAGAACAGAAAGCCCCACGGCTCCTATGAATACGAACGAAACTTTTCTCATTTTTCTTTTAATTGCAAAAAAAAAACAAGAACCTTCTCAAAAATGTATCTCAAACTCGTTCCATCACATGCACACCTCCATGTATCTCTCTAATGAGATTCCAACTAATGCTCAAATTTCTTGGTTTTGCGACAACAGCACTCGTACCGAAAGTCACATTTTCCAAAAAAAAAAAAACTTTTTTTTTCGCAATTCTTTGCTCCGCATCGAGCTCCAGAAATTTTTTGTATTCCCATCGCATCGGCGTCGTTGCACAAAATCAGTATTATCACGTTCCTGTGGAAAACTTTCTGAATCACGCATGCAGCAGAACACCAGCCAGCGCCCTGTGTCGCGCGTGGTTACACCGTCTCTCTGGAAGCAAGCACTCTTGTATACCGAGGCGGTCACATCATCCCCGTGTGTGTTCATCAAGACTTTATGGAACTAATTATTTGTGAGCGTAACATCGTTCAGATCGGATACCATCATTATTTCAGCGTTTCGTCTGGCGACGCGGTGACAAGAGCCGGGGAAATCGAATATCTTGCAACCACCCACGAGACAGAATGCCCGGAGGTAGTTATTAGCATGGAATTATGTATGCTCTGGTTTTTGCGCGTCGGCATGATGCTGCCAAAAAAAAGCACGCCTCTCAACTCCCCCCAGGAGCATACACCACCTGTCGGCGGCTACGGCGACTGCACAAAAGCATTCAATTGTTTTGCACACTCCCCGCATCCCTCAAACTGTGCGGTGCTGCATCATCCATCGCGTGTGCGGTGCGCTAACTGTATTACTGCAATGTGGAACTTGTGTAATCATCATGACTCACTCCGAGATCGCACCTGGGATGGCAAAGTCTGCCTCCACCACTGATGGGTGGGAGGAGTCGCGATGCGAGAAGTTTGATTAATCGACAACTCGTCAAGTGCGATGATCGAATTGGGGCCACCGCAAACCGAATCCATGGACCAAAACATTGCTTCGACCTCATTTCCGAGAAATCAAAATTCAGACACACACTTCTTTTTGCAGCCGCTGCCCCGCACGCTTTGTAATTACGGCCCGATGGGATGGGCAGACCTAATTTATTTGTTTTAATTGCACACTGGGAATGTGGGAAATTCTGGAGGCAAACTTTAAGTCTATTACCACCGTGAAGGGTTATAATCAAGAATTGATGCAACCGCACGCACACAGTGATCCACGTTGAGGCGCCGCGCCGCCGCGCTGCCGCCACTGCCGCAGGTGTATCTGAGTGTCTTTCAATTTCACAAAAGATTGTTTCTCCTCGAATGGATTTCCCCTTTGTGATTTGACAGGTGATGATCTAAAAAGAGAGACACACACACACACACGCCCGAGAAGTCTACTTCAGCTACCGCTGTTAAGGTATGCGGTGCACGGTCGACTGATGGGAAGGTTTCACGTTCATTAGCATCGGCTGAGACTGCTGCCGAGATGACTGGCGGTGAGGCTCATTAAAATGAAAATCGAGTTAATGTGACCAACGGGACTGTGCTGGATGATTTGTTGGTTTGGAAATGGCATGAGAACAGCTCTGGATCTGTCGGTTATGAGAGTCATAAAAAGAACGATTGTTTCTGGTCTGAAAATAGATGGCCGGGTATTTGCTTCTTAGTTTGTTCGGGGCGTTGTTAATGACTAACGGTGGTCGATGATGGATATTTGTACACCAATGATAGCATTGAATTGAAGCTCGGATCTAATGGAGAGGCGGGGTGTTGATCAGCAGGAAGTGGTTACCTTGTCTGTTGGATTTAATGGCGACAAGGGTATGCACTGATATTAAATTTGGAATAAGTTCACGGTCGTTGCGATCGTTTTGAGATCATTTGATGCAACAAGCAGTGGCGGAGAGGTACATAAATGGAAGTCTGATTCATGTATGTTCTTTTGAGCGCACGCAGTTGGTCTTCTTGTGTGTCGATCACAGTTTATTTTGACAGCGCTCAAAATCTTGACAGACAGTCACAATTATACCTCCGCGTCACGATTTGAGCCGCTATACGATTGAATAGAGCTTGCACACTAATTACCAAAGTGAGTGCTATGCATCCAAATTTTGCTCCATCCGACTGTTGTAAGCAAGTTTATGCAAAAAGACTGGTGTGCTAGTGGACAACACGCGTGGTTCCCGTCGTCAAATGGTTCGCCTATATGAGAGAGTGTGGGACTCCACTCAAGAATGTCTGCTCGAGTCACACGCCGAAGGTCCCAGGTTCGATTCCCGGACTGAGAACATCGCATTTTTTACGGCACCACCTCTTTCGATGCGCTGTTCGGAGTTGATAAAAAATTGTTGGTTCCCTCTAATCATCGGAAGGCAATAGCACGCACCACACGAGTAGTCGCTGAAGAAACTAGGGCTGTAGTGCTACTCAATTATTGTTATTACTGATCTCACCAGGCTGCAAAGGAGAACTCTGCACAAAATTCTCACATCATTCCCTTACAAGGTCCAATAGATTCAGAAATCGTTGGCGCCCGACCTTGGACGACGAATTGGGAATTGGACAGCGACTGCTTAATCTAGATAAGCTCCTCGAAAAACCCCTGTGTAGCTACTGGATCGAATCTATTGGAGAGTTGTGAGGTATTTAGAACAAAGACTCGATGGATCGACCTAATCACTCTGAAGCTGAAATGAATTAGCTAGCTGTAACTCCTCCTCCTTACCTTACACGTCGTGCTCGGAATGTCTATCGGGCAGTTAAGTTAAGAAACCACACGATATGGGTATGATCTTCCCAACTCAACTCTCAAAGCAACAGGCGCTTAAGACAAATATCTTAAATTTCTTCCTCTATAGCTTCGACACATTCTTTTACTATAGTTGTAGCCTCCAGTCAAATTTAACCAACCTGTCTCTCCTCTTAAAGTGATTTGCATTTCACAGCATATGCTGTGGACTACTTCGCCCCAAAGAATGCATTAACTGAAGTCGCTATCGATGAAGATAAAAATATTGTAACTTGCTCGGGACATTCAGGCAACGATTAAAGATATAGCTGCATCGCATCGTTGAAAGTAGACTTGATCTGGAAATAATGAGGATGGATAATAGCTTAATGGTCATCATCTTTGCCTAGAATCGATTGTTCGTTACTTGATTGCAAACGGTACTCCCGAGAACAATGAGAGCTCCGGCTTCAAACTTCGTCCTAACCAGTTCTCAAACTCTACTTGCCATCGCGTCCGATGTGAGACAGCACACATTCATCAATCACCCCAAGTAGATCGAACGTCAAACGTAGTTCGAAGACAAGTCAATCAATTTCAACACAGTTTCCGCATTGTTTCAGCTCGTCTTGAATTTCATTTATCTCCCGCTTGGCACCCTGGACCACGAAAACCAACATCACAGCATGCATCCACCTTCAGGGTAAGATTCCGTCCGCGTCCAAATTGAAAACCACAAATTTTCAATCTGCGATTGTTTGCACAGATATCGGGAGCTTCCTTATTGGCATCGACATCGTCTAATAGGATGTGACCTCATAGAACCTGAATGCGCTCTAGATGCTGGCCGGCCAGCACGGTTGCGCTCTTCATCATCGGCAGAACAAGTGCAAAGACCCAGAAACTAGTTTCACCTGATTAAGAACGGGACGAGGGAGAATCAAGAAAAACCTACACCACAAGTAGGCGAACACAGGCATGCCAGCGCACATGCAGGCGGGCAGGGAACGGGTAACAGAAAAAGGAAATAACTCTTCGCCCAACAAAGGCCAATGCAATGCAACCCGTGCATCTATGGATGGCAATCACGGCTGCAGCCCTATGGCAGTGTTGTGTTTACTTCTGCCTGGGTTGGGGAAAAGCCGTTTCTATGGTGTAACTTGTTGAAACTGGTACCGTCGGCGCAGGTGATTACGAGTTTCTTAATAGATTCTCCGTCCATGCATCTAGCACCATTGCCAGCATCATCACTATCGTCACTATGCACCGCACCCCAGCGCACCGTGGCGAAGTAGTGCCATCGGTAATGTGACGCACATTCTGACGGAACGAAGCTGGGGGATTACTTAAGATTTTCTCGGTTTCACATTGGATGGGAAATTGTGTTTACCTTGGTGCAGACTTAAACGATCCCACCGGAGGCCGTTCTGGAGATGACAATAATTGTTACGATCCTGTCATGTTATTGGACGATGTAGCCTTTCTTTTGTACGCTCTGGGGGGTAGCGTCCTCTTTGCCGGATGGGTGTATGGCAAAGGAAGATTTAAATCGCAAGCGAGTCTTGAATATCTTCTGAGGGGAACGGTCTGCGAGTCAGTGAAGAGAGGAGCAATGGAGACTGTTTTGTTAAAAAACTCTTGAAACCTGAAATGTTGCAGTTAGCTTAGAGAAAAGTTTCAGGATTCATAGAAGGGGGTAACCCTTCCCCAGTCAGCGGGTTATCGATGTGCGGTGAATTTTAAGAAGATTTTTGTAGACAAGCTATACTCTCTGTGTGTACAGTGAGTTCATAGACATAGATGGATCCAGGAATATATCCAGGACTTTCCACGTAGAATCCAACGCATTGCCTTCGCATTTTCAGCGAGCAATCGGACAGGAACTGTGAAAAGTCGGAAGAAAATCTGACTTCATCTTCAGCTGAGTGCACATTTTTTTCTCAATTGAGTAGAGAATGGCCCACTTCACCATCCGCAGACCATCACAGAGTCAAACTCTCTCTGTGATGCGGATGATGAGATGGACCATTTTGTTCATAAAATACGCATCTAAAGCAACAAGACTAAAAACGTTACTGAATTATCGCATTTTTAATAAGCCGCGTTTTTATGGTTTCGTTTTCAGAAACGAATTTCTCTACGTTCGTCTGTGCAGTACGTTTGTCACATCCCCCTACCTCCTTTATTTATAAATCGATTTGCATAATACTTCAGAATGATTTAGATGCATTTCACCTAGATTACTTTCTAGTTCGAATGGAAATAATTTAAGATTCAGGTACATTTGGAGATGGCTTCCGTGTGCAAAATGTCGACTAAAAAAAATCAAATTCCATTGTTTTGTATGCCCACATGGTACAACGACATGACTTTCATGTTTGCTCCTCAACATATTTATCCGATTTACAGTTACCAAAATAAATATTAAGGTTCAAAGTTGAAATAATCGCCCTCCGATCCTTATGATGCAAATTGGAAACAAAAATCGTCAAAAACCCTTTTAAAGGGAACTTTTATCGAAAATTGTTTCGGACACTTTACCCTAAATATTACATTCAGCTTTAGTTCCCAAAATCGGTTAAACATCGACTTGCGAAGTTAACGAAGGAGAATTAAGAGCATTAGGACTTCGAAATATGTACGAGGCCTGTTGAAAAAATAATGTGATGAAAATGAATCCGCGGACTACGTACATTGAAGTATCGATTTTTTTATTTTATTCTATTGGTACACCCGTCTCGAACATATGTTTATTTAGACGTGTTTTGGGTGTTCGGCGATTTCCTGCCGAATCATAGAATTTGCATTCAGTGTAGAAAATGGCATGACGTGTTCAAAAACACTTGAAATGTTGACAGCGATGACACTCTGAGTCAAAAAAAATGTTCACACGTGGTACAAGGTTTTTAAGGAACGTCGAGAAGATGTGAAAGACGAAGCTCGCCCTGGACGCCTCAGCACATCAACAACCCATGAAAATGCTGAGAAAGTAAAGAAAATTGTTATGGAGAGTCGTCAAATCACTATTAGTGATGTTGCTGATGATGTCGGCATATCGGTTTGATTTTGGGCTTGAAGCATGTGGCAGCGAAGTTCGTTCCGAATTTTGACCACAAAATAAGCATCGCTTAGGAATTTTTTAATGACGTCAAAGTTGTTCCTCAGTCACCGTATTCACCAGATTTGGCACCCTGCAACTTTTTTCTGTTACCATGATTGAAGAAACCCATAAACGGACTACGCTTTGCGACGATTGAGGAGATACAAACGAATCGCTCAGAGAGTTCAAGGGCATACCAAAACGGTCAGATCAGAACTGCTTGGAGGATTGGACGCTGTCATAGTGCATTATATCTGAGCGGGACTACTTTTAGGGGGATAAACAGAAATTGATGAATAAATAAATATTTACCTTATTTTTTTGAACAGACCGCATACAGCACTCATTTCAAGGGTGAGTGCTGTGTATACCACATTGGATGGTTGGCTGGCTTTTTGGAAAGAACTTTGACAGAAATGAAGCACCAACAGACAACTTTAAACAAGTTTGTGCAAAATGTTGGTGAGACTGGAATGCTTGTGCACTACACTCACTGGTTCTCTGTAGCCGAGAGTAAAAGACTCAATTCACGAATTTCAATTCGCCATTGATCACAACAGCTTAGCATCACAAGCCTTCAGAATTCTGCACGAGGACCTCGAATTTTTTCCTAATAAGGTCCAATTAAGTCGAAATTTGGAGGCGCATGATCATCCTTTTTGTTATTGCTTCGAAGTTTGGGCCTTGGGGAAGTTTCAATTGGACAGTAATTTTCGGCCAATAGTCATCTTTTCTGACGAGGCTTATTTTTATTTCGGCCGAAAACCGGTAGGATATTGCCAGTAAGCCAATACATATACAGAGAGTGCGGAATGTGGAGGGGTGGCATCTTTCTTTCAGGCAGCAATGTACGTTACAGAAACATGTTAACCGACTTTTTTTGGTTCAAATTAATGACATGAGCTTGAACGACATCTGAGCTCATGAAGAATGGCGCTCTATGCCAGGCAGCCCATGCCACAATCGATCTCTCTCGCACCCAATTCACAAATCGTGTTATTATCCGGGTTGACTACGGTTCGATCCACTTTTGTGGGGACCATACAGGTCCAATGTTATACCAACAATCTGGAAACGATTCAAGCCCTAAAGACCAATAACATGCAAGCAATATGTGAACTACAGCCCAAAGCCATTAGTAAAGTCTTCGAAAAATTGGGACTGTAGACTGTGCTACTGCGAAACGAAGCCAATGTTGTATCTCAAAGTAATGGGAATGTGTTTGCCTATCCATAAGTCCTTACTCATATGTCTGTATAGAGACCAAGAGACCAAGTGATTGCGGACGCTAGAGAGCTTGGTCCTGACAACTGGAAGCAGCGTCAGCAATGAAAATTAACTATAGCTCAGACTTAGAGCCTTCATTGACAGTAAGCCTCTGTCTGTTTTAAAAGAAGGAAACAGTCCCATAGCAGGGTCATGTTAATACTCAAAATCAAGTGAATACAAAATAATTCAAGTCTTTCTAATTAAAGCGTTCAAGATGCTTCGGAAAACACCTGTTCCCTTAGCACGGTCAAACCAACCCACTCAATCACGCAGCAATCGAAAGTGATTCGAATTCAGCCGAGAGCATTAGTTACACTTCATTTTGGACGCCCTAAGTAGCATCAGACACAACCATATGGACAAGACATCTTCACTCAAAAGACACGAGGCTGACATAAGTAGCTCTTACACAGCCCCCTTGGCCGCCTGCTCACAATGCGCCAGTGAACCTTTTGTGTAAAATTGAGAATCTCTTCATGGTGTTTCTCCGCGCTTCCCACCACCGTAGTCGACATCCAGACATCGAAAGTACCACAGCATCTTGACAAAAGTGTATTTGTATCTCAAGTTTCTATCTCAGCAAAGTGAACAGCAATCAGATGCACACGTATTTGATGTGCAGATACTTTCTGTACCCGATAGCATCGGAGGGCATTTTAGAAATCGTCATTGCATGCTGTTAGCTCATAAGCGCGAACTTCTTTGAGACACTTTACGAAACTATATCAGACGGAATGCGGAACACGTTTTCGATTGTAAGTGCGTCAGAAGAACGAGCTGCGATTGAATCTTTCACTTTCGAGAACAAAAAAAAATTGACTTTCCCTGCGCTGAACGTCGTCGGCCTTCGTCTGAGCAGCTGGACAAATGGATCAGCAGATGGACAATTGGAGGGCTTTGCCGTGGAAGTCAGAGAAAGAAAATAAAAGTCGCCACGGGAAGTTTAAAGACGTGCAGACGTGTGTAGGCAGATAAGGGCCGGGAAGCACAGACATTCGTTTGCTTAACGATTGTCGAACACTTGTTGGTAAGACAAGCCCTTAGGCTGGCTCGTTCAAATTCAAATTGATGGCAGCAGGTGGTGAAGAGAAACGTACTTGGCTGTACAATGCGGCAACTGAATTTTTAATATCTTAAGGTTTCACCGGCGCTAGGATAATCTGATCAGATGGGAATTAGATTTCTTGTGCAAAGTGAGAGTTGGGGAAATGTTTGACCTTGGTCTACGAAGTTTGTTGGACGAATACGTGTTTAACGACCCATTTGATACTTTCGAAGGTTCTGTGCAAAATGCATGAAATGGGGATTTGAAACTTAAAAAATATCCTTCTGGCATTTCAGTTCCGATGACAAAAGCCATCATTTTGACCTTGTAAAGGCTTTCGACGTTTTGGTCACAACCCTAAAACCTGAGACAACTCAATGTATGAAGAAAAGTTAAATTAAAAAAAACGTTTTTCGTTTCTTTCTTTGGTCAGAGAAAAGTTGAAAACTATGTCCACTGGGTGCGTTGGTGGTTATAAAAGAGGAACAACGAGAATCTAGTTGGCTAGACACGCAAAGCTGGTACTTTGCAAATCGGATGTGGCAGAGAGAATGTGAATTTGTTAAATCCGTTCCACCATTTTTTACCCAATCTTTCGTCAATATGAAAGCTTGATCGAAAAAGATCACGACTTCAGGACTTTACGTGATATATAGCACGGGAGTGTCAACTAGTAACAAAAAAGTAAGTTCAGAGGGTTAAGCCATCTTAGGCATGTAAGAAATTAAAACAACTAACATTTAACTTAAAGTGAAGTTCTTTCACATAAAAAGTGAAATTATTGCCCACTTCACACAATTTTTGATTCACCATAGACAGAAACCCCCCTTCGATTAAGCCCTTTTTTAGCAGAATACCCTCTATAGGAATTGTAGATCTTCGAGAATGGGAAGGAATTTTTGAAGCAAACAAGTGAGAATATGTGCTACTAGCAATTCACCCTTAGCATGCGAGAAATATTTTCTGCGATACCATCTGACGCTTAACTGTGTTTAAGAGCTGATTGCGTGACGTTACGCTTTCAGTTAAGCACAGTTCAGCATGAACATTTTAAGGACTGTAAAATTGGAGCACTATGTCCTTAATGCGACATGCCTACAAACTTTTAAGCCATAGACAGGGTTCTAGTAAAGGAACAGAATTTTCATTCTATCAATTAAAAGCTAGAGCCGAACTCATAAGACTTAGTTATATGCCTCGACATGGTGTCAATGTTCTCTGCTCGCTTTGCAATGGAAATCAGGACGAAAACATTAACCACTTCAATGTGTCTACTTCACAAATTTTCGTTTTTGAACTCATGCATTTGCCGTAATAGCTTGATTTATGCTCTAAACTACGGTCATACTTTCAGGCAGTAGTGTTTTCAAATCGCTGTTTTTTTTGGGCTCAGGAGCCAAGGGCTGTACAACAGCTTGAGTCCCACTTTACGGAGCAGAAACTTGAACGATACTAAAAGCGGATAAGGAAGCCCTTAGTCTTTTCGAGAGACGTGCGATTTTTGGTCCTGTTTGCGTTGATGGCGTTTGGAGGAAAAGATTTAGCGACGAACTTTATCGGCTGTAAGGCGGCATGCGCCTGATCAAGCGTCTTCGGATGCACCGCTTACGATGGCTAGCTCATGTAGATCGTATGAACACCACTGCACCGGTCCGAAAAGTCTTCGAATCCGAGCCATTGGGGCAATGCAACAGAGGACGGCCTATGCTGAGATGACACACAAAAGTGGAGAAGGACCTCAACCAACTTGGAGTGCGCAACTGGAGGCAGCTTGTATCTGTGATCGTGTTACTCCAGCTAAGACATCTTGGTTGAGGCCCAGGTCAACCCCTCACTGTAGCAGCATGGAAAAAAAGAAGAACTTGAAGAACTTGGCTACACTTTTTAACTAGCGGCCATTTTGACAGTTGTCAAGTGATTTATTTTTAGTTTAGTTTGGCATTTCACATTTTCAAGCCACAGCATCTCGTAGCGAGACGTAGATTCAGTGAAAAACCAAACCAGTTCAGCCCAAAACCAAATTGCAGTTGATCTCAATTTTCATTTTGTTTAGTGAAAAGGATCTTGGCTAAATGGAGACGTCCATAAACAAAGCAACGGTATTTAGAGTGATGATAATACTCAGATGTATGCTGAGACACAGATACATTTACAAAAACTGACTGTTTTGTGTACCTCATGGGTTGGTGAACTTTTTTAAAAGACGATGCTGGACAGAACGTTGCATTCTATAGAAAAATGATTACTGACTTTTTTCATTTACTAAATGAACAACCATGATGTGCAAGAGCTTTGGTTTCAACAAGACGGCCCAACATGTCTCACAGCTCGTGCCAGAATTGATATATTGAAGGAAATAGAGTAACCGCATAGTTTCACATTGGCTTCCAAGATCGTGCTACTTAACGCCGCTTAACTTATTTCTATGTGGAAGTTTGAAATTAGTCAATTAGTCAATTTCTACATATGTGGATATGTGGAGTCGTGGTCGTTGTGGCGTAGTGGGTATGTGCGTCAACCCACTCGCCAAAGGTCAAAGTTCGTTTCCCGGACGGGACACCTCGCATTTTTTCACTGTACCACCTCTTTCGATTTGCTGACAACACTCAAACAGTATCAATTGTCTATGAAAAGCTTCTCAAATCTCGCCGTTCAGGGTCGGCAGAAACTGAAGCTCCCTTCTACTCGTGAATGAACAGCAGCACGCACAGCATGAGTAGTTGATGTAGAAGCCAGGCCCTGGTCCCGTGAGGGATGTAGTGTCACTCAATTATTATTATTAGTATATGTGAAGTCTCTAGTCTGTGCCGATAACCTTGAAAAGATAGACAACATAGAGGAAAATATTCGCCACGGTGTTGCTGATATACGGCCAAACAAAAAGTCATCAAAAACTGTGCCTTCAGATTAGACTACGTCCGTGCAAGTTAAGGCGGTCATACGAGTATGTCAAAAATCATATTTAAGTCAAAATGTCTGAATATTATCTTTCGAATGAAGTGAGATTCGTGTCAATCTTAAAAAAAAAAATCATATTTGCCTTATTCCCCTTACAACTGGCGTTCTCTAAGGCATGTCGGCAACTAGAGAGATATGGTATTATGAAAAAAATACGAGATTAACATTAAGCTCAGGAATCGAAACTTAGACCTCCGGTGTATGACACAATTCTGCAATACGTAAACGTATATGTGTCATAGTTAGACGAAGAAAATTCGTATATTGGAGTGGGGGAAAGGGAGTTGAAGGTATTTATTAAATTTAGACAAAAATTAATTTACGTTCTTATGTTCTTACGTTCTTCATAAGTTTCTCATAAGACCTTAGATTATGAAATGTTCCACAGAAAGGCTGGATGCGCAATATTGCCCAAAATTGCATCTCACTTTGGTCTATGTAGCTAAAGAAACTGAGTTTTTATGTTATAAGCAACATTGAACCAATTTGTGGTCATCATGTAAATGTGAATGTATGTTTCTCTCAGAAGTTTTTTTTTTTTGAAAGGTTTACATAATCGGCGCTTTCATAGTGGAACCCCCTGAATTCACAAGGAGTTTAAGACGTTCAAGTTTGAAGAAACTACATACGGAGGTCCTTTCGGATCTAAACGGCGAATTTGAGTTATTTTGATATAAATGGCGCAATTTCGACTTTTTGCCATAGAATTTAAATCTAAAAATATAAAACAAAGAAAAAGTCCTTCCAAGCCACATTGTCCAAACGTGATGACAAATTTGTATTACCACCCTGAGAGATATTTCCAATAATTTATATTCTTATAATATTCCAGTTGTAACGCTTTATATTTTTAAATTCAACTAGAAACTAGCAATGAGCGTCGCTGCCCGTTTAAAGCTAATTTCTAGAAAGTCACCGTCTTGAACTAAAAAATAAACTCGAATTTCTCCGGGCTTTAATTTCCTAACTAGTACTTTTTTTCTAATATCTTTATTTAAACATATTTCGATACTTCGTCGTGTTCTTATCTTTGAGGACAACTTGACCCATTTTTTTGGATGCTTTCCGAATGTAATCGAGGAGGTGCAGTAGTAAGTCTGCACGAAATCGATTGCGCCGCTGTAGTGAAACTGTCACTGTGTACGAAGTCCTTAGAGGTTCAATATATCCGTCCGTCGTCCTGGACCCTGGCGATTTGCACGAAGTGTGGTAATCAGATGCGATCATGAATATTTGATTTTAGGAACAAATTGGGGCTTGTGTCACTAGCAATAAGACAATGTAGAAGGTTCTTGCAGATCACAGATTGATATATCTGATAGGAAGCCGTATGTAACTGGTGCAATAGCAAAGGAAACATGTAGGAAACATGTAAGATTCTGTATATTTTAACTAATAGCAAATAACTATAACACAATGACATTATGAATTCGAAAAATTCCAATTGTGATTAACATGTGCACACTCACGGACTGTATAATGGGCATAAACGAGTAGTTCATGTTGTTTTACAACAGATGACGTAACTTGATAACGTTTCCAGTGGGACATCCTTCCAAATATTCATTGGAAAGCTACAGCAAGTACTTTAAGAATCAGTGTGTGTCATTTAATAATTGAAGTGCAAAGAACAATCCTTTTAAAGTCACTGAGTATGCCGACTTTCGTGTCAAAAGGGACTTTTTGCAGGGGTGTCACTTTATTTTTTTAATCTGAAGAAAACAGCAACTAAAAGGCATCACTTTTTGGTGGAAGTTAAATTCGCTGGAGTGCCGCTACGGATAATTGTGGTTTTGTATTATTTTTCGAAGCCAATAATTACTCCATTTTCATAAACCATGCTCTTTGCTCTGCAAAGCGAACGAGAGTGGGATTTTTCGACTTGGATGGTGAAAAACGAACCAAACACCCATATATGATGTTTTGGAGCATTGCTCGATGAGGATCCATCACAAATGCAAGAAGAACTTAATACACTATGGATCACTCAACAGACCATTTCCGATAATTTGAGAGCGAAGAGAATGATTCGAAAAGAAGGGACATTTCGATTGCAGCTGAAAAGTGATTTTGCATGTCTAAAATGTTTCTCAATGAGACTAGTATTGGTGATGAAAACTGGGTTCTAAACGTAGGCCTCATCGTCGATAGTCGCTCCGCGGTCTCTGCCAAAAGGTTATAGTGTATTTTTGGTGGTTCCAGATGGGTGTGATGTACATATTATGAGCTGCGACAACCGCATGAAACGACGAAAGGTGAGGTCTATCGAGGACAATTACTGCATTTGAGCTGAACAGCAAAGGAAAGGAGACGATCGTAAGACACTATAGAGTAATTTTTCAGTACGAGAGTGCGACAGTGTTTGGCACAACATTTGCGGTCGGTCAAAAGATATTTAAAAAATAAACTAAAATCGAAAGTCCTACCCCATTGCCGTCTGATGCTGAGCTGAGCTTGACTTGACTGAGCAGCAGTTCTCCAATTATGACTAAGGCAAAAATTATATCGATCCGTGGGTAACTGAGAACCCGATCTTTTTGTTTTTGTTCTTATCTCTTTTCAAAAAGATGGGAAAAAGTTGCGTCAATTTTGAAAACCGACCAGAGCCTAGGTTCTTCACCAATCACTCGAAATGCACGTGATAGTATACTCTCACGAGAATAAGATGGGACCTACAGTTTGAAGTTAACTTCGAACCGTGAAATTTACACTGACAATGAATACCGTTCCAGTGCTTTTAGCCACTACCATGAAAAAATGCCGGGTTTCAGTGACGGAATTAAGCCCGGGACCTTCACTGTGTGAGTCAACGCACTAAGTCACGTTGGCCAAACATCGAAATTGTTTCAATTAAATTCGTTAGATGTCCATAAGGAAGCTTCAAAATGACAAAAATCCCAAAACAAAGAAGAATCTCATCGAACACTATGCCGGATGATTTTCTTTAAACGATCAGTATCTGTGATCGTCATGAAAACGACATATGTCACCAATTTCCGAAATTCAAAGTTTTCTTCACTTAGCAGTTCAAGTAGTCAAGACAGATCGTGATCAGATATTTAGGAAGTAAACAAAAAAAAAATCCAATTCTCTTGCAGATACCAAAAATGAAATGAAAAACCTCAAATTATCTCCATCAGAGTGCTTTTCTTCAACAACCCACCTCCACATCCTCGAAGATCACACATCAATCATCGCGTAACGATAAAGACTTCAATTACACCACACATCAGATGTTGTCATTCAGTAAATTATCAAACCACTGCATGCATCCAAATCAACACCTCCCCCAATCCCATCATCACAACGTGTCCCACCAACAAGATCAAGATCACCGAAAGACACGACACGAAGTGCGACATAATCTCAACTTACCACACAATGAGTAACAATCAGCGGTCCAGAGGGTTCTTCTTCTCACACTTGCGTCGTCACTCCTTCGGACAAAACCACCGCCTTCCTTTTGTCGGTGCGCCGCGACGAACACTTGTTGTTTTTGTATTTGAATTCAATTATAATTCCTTATTCGTAAATCGTGCGTGCTAACGAATTGCACTTGAAACCATGCATGTGCACTGTGTTTCTTCTTTCTCTTCACACACACAAAAACCGAATCTTGAAAAAACCACACACAAAGCAGCCCCAGACAGACGGTGCCTGAGACGGATGGACGGATAAAGATGCTCGTAACAACAAAACGAAATGGTAGGTCATCAACGATTTCCCGTCAGGACATTCCTGCACCGATTTAACTGAATGACGGATGCTGATCCTCGTGCGTTCTCGAAACTCTATCGACAGTTGGAGTATTCGCGAACGAAAGCACTTCTGAGATATTTTTTCTCGAAACAAACAGAAAACTTGAAAAATTAAAAAGCACGAAAAACAAAAATTCTCCTCTTCACTTCCTTGTTCCGATCTGCGATCACAGAGTTCAAACTAGAGGTGCTGACAAAATGTATCTGGGACGGTTCAACTTCTGTCTAAGTATCTACCTATCCATTTGAGAGACAATCTTAAACTGAATCGCAGCTCTTGTAACTTTAAAGACTTAAACCGTCACAAGAAAGTGTCGCTCGGCCTCGGCGGATAGATATACTCGTGAACATGGTTACACTCTTGCGCCGCAGCACCGCGGCCCGCTGCACAAATACTCGCACGAATGGACGAACGAAACACTCGAGTGCGCTATATCTTCACCTTTTTCACCTTCTTCGTCTGGCTTGTCTTTCCCTCGACGTTCGGCCGTGATTTGGCTCAAAGGTATCCGTCCATCGTCGACGTCGTGATGATGGTGATGATGATGACGACGGTGCTAGTGGTGGTGGCGGCTGAGCTTGAGATACGGGCTTCTTTCTCTTTTACCATTCGCTTTGTGGATCGATTCGCATAGTTGTCCATGGAGGGCCGAACGTGAGGGCGGAGGGGGGGGGGGACTTCATTCATCTTGTGAGGTACCTGTTACATTTGCCGGCTGTGGTTTGAGCGCAAAGGCCCCACTCTTGCCGATCGAGCCGACGCATTCCACTCAAACCCGTCGACAGTGGCCTACAAAACCGACCAACAGCGTGTGTCCCACTATTACGGCTGAGGGTCACCGGCGGCGGACTGCGGCATACATACATATGTTGTTATGATGGCTGCAGTGGCTCTGTTTTTTTTTTTTGCACGTTTCGACGTTGGTGGAGACTCCTAGACCCGACAATCGAGTGTTTGGGTGGCTGGCTGGTGGATTTGGCGGGACGCCTCCCCACTGGGCGCTCACCGAATTTGATAAGACGTTTAAGTAACGGGATATTTGGACTTCGATAGATTTATGTATGAAACAGGTTTCCCAAGTGGTCTGCGGGGCACATTTTCAATGTTTTGGCTTTCGGCTCCGAGGTCGAGTTCTAGACAGGCGACAGAGACAATGAGCTGCGCCCGTGTTGATGTGTCTCTACTTGGACAGAGTCACACTTGAAATTGGAGTTATTTTCTCATTCGTTTGAGTGGTGTCTGAACCATTGCGCAATTGGGTTTTGTTGCGGGAATTCGGGTGCTGTCTGCACCTGTTCTGCGGGAACGGGTTCGCATTCGAGAATGTCTGCTCGCGGCACTAGGTTATCTGCCACTTGGATTGTGTCACGCTGGGTAGTTAATTGATTTCATTGAATAACGTTTCTCAGCGCATGGGATTCTCAAGAACATCGACCTCTGGTCGCAGCCGGTTAGAAGCTGACGTCGTGTTGTCGGAGGCTTTAAATCACATCTCATTACCTGGGTCATCGTCACAAACGTAGTTATCTCTTGCAATGATTCGTGTGCGTGCGTGCGCGGCCTCTGGCAAAGTCCGTCTTTTCGCAGACTTTGGGTGGCAGTCGAACGTTTGGCCAGAAGTCAGTGACTGTGGTGATGATTGTGTGTGATTAGGTTCAAATTAGTCTCAAATATGCCGGCACGAGGGTCATTCCACCGGCAGTGGGATACAAAAGTCCCGCTCCAACTTTTATAATGTTCTGTGAATTGCGAATGCTTTCGCTTAAGAAACCTTGTTTTGGTTATCTTCCTAGATTTCTAGATTTCCTTGCCCCTGAGTCTTTGCCTTTAAGGTGGACATCTGCTACTTTTAAATGGTATCACTACGCCACGGTTGACATGGACCTTCATCCGGGCATTTAAATGATATCAGGAGTAACGGATGAGCACCAGATTTGCGGCAACACAATGGACAAACCAGTCCTACTTTATGGCACGGAAACCTGGACGTTACTGAAAGCGAATGAGGAAGGCCTTAGTCTTTTCGAGAGAAAAGTTTTGCGTGCGATTTTTGGTCCTGTTTGCATTGATGGCATCTGGAGAGGAAGATTTAACGACAATCTCCATTAGCTGTACAGCGACATGCGCCTAGACAAGCGTCTTTGGATACAACGCTTAAGATGGCTAAGCCATGTAGAGCGTATGGACACCACTGCTCCAGCCCAAAAAGTCTTCGAATCTGAGCCATTGGGACAACGCAACAGAGCTGGCAAGAGACCGTGCTTGCTGGAGAGGCACGTTGGTTAAGGCCCAGCTTTACCTCGGACTGTAGCGCCACAGGAAGAAGAAGAAGAAGGCCTTGAACCTTGTATTTGGAAACAGCTGCACAACATGTGCGGCCATGGTTTGATTGCTTCATAAGGCATTAAGCCGTTTCTTCTTAACCTATCCTATCCAAGCAGTTTTTAAATCTTAACTTTTTTAGTAATAAGTCGACCCAGAACATTGCTGTCAAGCTGGTTTTGAAATACAAGCTACAACTTCTTAAGCCCCTCTGAAGATCTGAAACAAAGGCAGTGATTATACCCTTATTCGACTCAAATATCTAGCCTGCGAGTGGCGTTCTGATGTTTGGAAACAAAAATTCGCCACACGAGACAGTATGTTACCTGAAGGATACTGAAAATGACACAGAAGTGCTTTCCCTAATTCAAGCAATTTGGCCATGACAAGGGGTGCATTGTCATGCCAAATGGGTCATTTTTTCTGCAATACGACGCCGAATATGCCCAATAATTCGGAATAGTGTAGAACTTTAACCATTTTGCCTTTCTCCATGTAGCCAATGTAGATCAGACCTTTCAAGTCCGTAGGACAGACTGCGCCTTCTTTGGACCACGTTCGATGGTTTGAGTCCTTGTTCTCTGGTGTGAACCAGTGGATCCCTGCATCACTGATGGTCACGATAAGGTACAGAAACTCCTTCAGATTGTGGCTAAACAATGTCAAACACTTCTCGGAAATTGTCTCAGTGTTGCGATTGTTTTCCAGGGTGAGCCAAGGGGGCGTCCATCGCGCAGACTCCACGGTGCATTTTAAGATGTCAGCCAAGTCGAGCTATCAATCGGGAGTCTGCCTGAATGAGTTCATAGATTTCTATCATTTTTACCTTCATGGTAGGCATTTTTGTGGTACCTAACCATGCGCCCACATGGAAACTCCTTAAGACAGATTTTGAAGGTCATCATCGTAGGTAGCATTCCAATGCCCTTTGATTTCAAAATCAAGATGAAAATCATTCTCGGACGGATGTTGACGTGAATTTTTCACCAAATGTCCACTTAGATTGATTGTTCTTCCCACTGTGCATTTGTTCTGTTTACCCACTTCCGGTGTCTGGTTTGCGGGGATGTAGGAGAACCTCTCATTTAGACTGCCTATAGGTCAAGTTCATATCAGTCTTCGATAAGCCCAGATTGGTAGGTACACAGAAACCAATAGTACAATCATTCCCTTCCATCCCCATCCAACGATTGCGTCCTGCCACGCCCGAGAAGTTCAAATATCCCCACAATGCCATTCAAAGCTCCCTTCATCTCTGTGGCTTCATCTTTCTCATAAATGACGGCTACAAAGTAAAACGATGTCTTGACCTTGCAGGCGACAGTAAACCTTGAATTTACATCCCAAGATCCTCTTCTCGCAAGCACTCCATCCAAGAGCGCCGCCCCATAAACATCGTTGGACACAGCCCAAGCACCACTCTTGGTTAACATCCAAGTCATTTTTCGACAATTCCAGAACAAATTCAAGCTCTACATACAATTCACTGGACCGGCATCATAACATAAACGCATGACGTGACGTTGGCGCTCGCTCTTCCAGAGCAGGAACGTGTGGCAAACTATTGCACACTCGTACGAATCCCGTAAATTTGATTCCGTTCTCTAACGATTCTCGCTAATAATTTTCTCGTTTTATTCCCTCCTCGTCGCCGGCACCGTGGCCGCCAGCCCACCGTCTCCTCCCGCCACCGTGTGCCTTGTGATGTCATAAAAATTACATACATGAGCTCGCATTCAGCCAGAGCGCTCCTCCCATGCGTGGAACCTCTGCCGGAGGGCTATTACCACTCTTGGCAATCTTTTACGAGATAAAATCAGTGGCGCAGTTTACGATAGAACTTTATGCGGGAACCTGTTTCGCCAGAGTCTCTATGCGTTCTAAAAGTCATTCACTCGGAAGCATTGTGGGAATGTAAAAAAAAATGGCAAAAAAAACGACAGCAAAGTGAAATGTATCTTAACTGTCGTGAATATTGCGAATTGTTGTCTCGGCGTGCTTGCGAGCTTCTTCTGTTTCGCCTTGCGACTGCCTTTAGTAGTTGACCCAAAATGAAATGAACTTAACGGATCTATGAAAATAGGCAACAAATCTGAAAGACAGCCGTCGAAGAATTCGCATGCGATGACCTTCTTTCAGGCAGGTGCTGTTATGTGAGCGGTGCTTTTAAGGGGTTTCATTGATTATGCAATATCGCATTATGCACGCTACTACTCCTTCAGGAATACCAAACTTTGAAATTTCTGTTCCGTTGACTTTTTTAGATGCACACTGTCTGTCTGTCTATCTATCTGGACTTGCTTTAGGGCTTTACAATACAATTTTCATGCATAATCGTGCAAGTTTTCTAGGGTCTTGCATGACTGTCCGGGGATGCATTTTTCCTTCCTTCCTTATGACATCTTTCGCCTTCATCATTAAGGCAAGTGTGATATTTTGATGATATTCTAACAATTATGATAAATACTCTGAAAACTACCAGCCGTCTCAGATACCCATCAAAAGTCGCAATCGTGGACGAGTAAGCGGGGGCTGCCAGTATGGGTACAAAAATGAAGGTCAAATTTAGACAATCAACAGGTTATCTCTCCAGGCAATGTCTTAATGGATCATATGGACTACACTGGGGATTGGATTTCCTAAAATTAATTGATTTGAACAACCTACAGCAACAAACTAGCATCCTATTAACAACCGGCCTTCTAGACAGTTCTTTTTTGCCAGATAATGAGAACATTTTTCTACTGCACTGAAAATCCATTTCAATCCAAGGACAGGATTATGAATAGAAAATATCGCCAAGTTTGAAGGCCTGCTGTGAATATAAATAGCAGCATTCAAGATGGATGGCCTGATAGAGGCCTAAAGGGACAGTATACCTTCGTCGGTACAGAAAAGCTCAGTTGTACATCTTAGTATAATTGGAGATAAATAGAATAATCCAAGTCTCTAAGTTTGAAGAACAAGTGCAAAATTTCTCAAATCACCCACCAAATGCAACGTCATTTGGACAGACACAGAACCCAAATGCTAAAATTAAAATGAGAGGCAGGACTTCTTCTTCCTCTTCCTCTTCTTCTTCTTCTTCTTCTTCTTCTTCTTCTTCTTCTTCTTCTTCTTCTTCTTCGTCTTCTTCTTGTGGCGGTACAGTCCGGGGTAAAGCTGGGCCTCAACCAACATGCCTCTCCAGCCAGCACGATCTTTCGCTAGCTGCATCCAGTTGCGCACTCCAAGTTGGTTGAGGTCCTTCTCCACTTGTGTGCGCCACCTTAGCCTGGGCCGCCCTCTGTTGCCTTGTCCCAATGGCTCAGATTCGAAGACCTTTCGAGCCGAAGCAGTGGTGTCCATACGCTCTACATGGCCTAGCCATCTTAAGAGTTGTATCCGAAGACGCTTGTCTAGGCGCATGTCGCTATACAGCCCAAAGAGTTCGTCATTGAATCTTCTTCTCCAGATGCCATCAACGCAAACAGGACCAAAAACCGCACGCAAAACTTTTCTCTCGAAAAGACTAAGGCCTTCCTCATTCGCTTTTAGTAGCGGTAAGGTGTCCGCACCATGGGATGATTAAGCTATTATAAAAAGCAAGCTTAGTCCTTCGAGAGAGGGCTCTATTATTCAAATGCCTCTTGAGCCCAAAGAAGCAGCGATTGGCAAGAGTGATTCTGCGTTTGATTTCGGTACAGATGTTGTTGTCCTTACTAACCGCGGAACCGTTGACGGTTGCATAGTGTGACGCTCTTTCCGACACGTCGATACTGTGCGCTCTTCTTTGATGACAGCATGTACTTCGTTTTGCCCTCATTAACCACTAGACCCATTTTAGCCGCTTTAAGTGGTGAGTGTCGACTTGCACTTCTTGGGTCTTTTCCAGGGTTTGCTGTAGTGTGAAGATTTGGTCGATGGTGAACTTCCCTGGCCTTAAACCACACTGATAAGGACCTATCAGGTCGTTGACGAACGGTTTCAAGTGTTCACACAATGCGGTAGAGAGGATGTTGTAGGCGATGTAGAGGAGACTGATCCCTCGATAGTTGGCGCAGTCATAATTGTGAACAAAACCACAAGTTTTCAGAGAACTGTTTCAGTATTTCTTTATTCTGACATGTGAGTCTACTGCAATTAAAGCATCGGTCGGCATACATCTATCCGAAGGTCTATATTTTCAGTAACTGCGAAACATAATCGAGGTTCAGCGTCGTTAATGTGCCGAATTATCTCATTCTCTAGCTTTTAAATTGTTCTTGGCTTATTGCTGCACATGATCACAAATTCGCCAGGATGTAAGAATTTCTTGCACAAAAGTGTCATTGTTTCGTTAGCTGTGTGGCAACGTGCACCATTGCACCATTCTATTGGAAGTACATATCGTCCAGGTCGATTTCCTTAATTTCTTCCCATAAAAAGTCCATTATCATCTCGCGATAGTGAACACAATTTACGGTAACTGCCCGGCCGACCTCATTTTCGATAAAGTGTGGCCCGATGACGCCGCTAGTCCATAAACCGCACCAAACAGTCACTCTTTGTGGATGCATCGGCTTTCCAAAAACCTCTCGTGGATTGTCAATTTTCCAAATGCTACAATTCTGCTTGTAAACGGGTACAATGAGTTGAAAGTGTGTTTTTTGTGAAACCACTATTCACTTCTGTTCTGTTCTGTCGGTTCAACCGACCATTCGGTGAATTGGGGGCGACAACTGAAATGGCCAGTATGCTTCAGCTCTTGAGTCAATTGAACCTTTTAAGCGTGTAAATTCAAACCTTTATTCAATTAGTCAGTGATGTCCTTGAGACATTCAATTGTTGGGTACGACGACGAGTCGAGGTGATGGCTCTTCTGCCACACTATCGCTAACAAAAGCAATGTTTTCCGCAAAACGAACCGGTCAAGCATTCACATGTGTTTTTACATTTCATACAGATCCGCTTCTCTACCGATTGTGGACTCATTTGGTCGATTTTGCTAATCAAACAATTCACAAAGTGCATGAAAAGCATCTTGATTTGGACGTCCATTTTCGTAAAAGGCTTCCAAAATCTTAAAGCGCTGCTCAATAGTGTACCTCTCTATGGGTTAGTTTGTCGAACACTGAAGAAAAGAAACAAGACCTTCACTTTATGGCAGATTGTGGAAAAGACCCAAGAAGTGTAGATCTGCATACACCACCTATTCGTCAATTTTAAGGCCCCATACGAGCATACCTACGCATGCGAGCATGGAGACGAGGTATACAGTGCCATGTCTAGTTTTGGCATTTCTACCAAACTCGTCAGATTGTGTAGGATGACTATGGAGAATTCTCGCTTCTCCGTCAAGGTCGGTCACGAACTTACCGAGACCTTCAATGTCAAAAAAGGTTTTAGACGGGACGACGCGCTGTCATGTCACTTCCTTAACATCATCCTTGAGAAGATCGTGCATAACTCACGCCGACGACATTGACGTGATTGGACGAAGACAGCAAGCCGTTAAAGAGGCGTCTGTTGGCATTGAAGCGGAAGCGGCGACAATGGGCAAGACAAAATATTTGCTGTCATCGAGGAAGGACGCACAATATCGACATCTCGGGCAGAGTGTACCACTTGTAGGCAAGGACTTCGTCTACCTCGGCTCCGCGGTTAGTAAGGACAACAACATCCGTTCCGAAACCAAACGCAGAATCACCCTTTCCAATCGCTGCTTCTTTGGGCTCAAGAGGCAATTGATTAATAGAGCGCTCTCTCGAATCACTTTATTGGCTTTGTAGTCCAGTCCTCCTTTACGGCGCGGAAACTGAACGCTGCTAAAAGCGTTTGAGGAGGCCCTCAGTCATTTTGAGAAAAAAGTTCGTGCGATTTTTGGTCCTGTTTGCGTTGATTGCATCCAGAAAAGATGATTTAACGATTAACTCTATGGGCTGTACAGCGACATGCGCTCGGTCAAGCGTTTTCTCATACAAAGCTTAAGATGGCTACGTCATGTCGGCTATATCAATCCGGCCCGAAAAGTTTTCGAATCCAAAACCTTTGGACAACGCTACAGAGGACGGCCTGGGTTGAGATGACTCACACAAGTGGGGAAGGACCTCAACCAGTGGCAATTGGAAGCAGCTGTTAGCTGGAGAGGCACGTTGGTTGAGGCCCAGATCCACCCCGGACTGTAGCGCCATGAAAAGAAGAAAAAGAAAAAAACTTGACGTAAAGGTGACCACTCTTTACGTGTGGTGTTGTGTTAGTCAACAAAAGTCTGACAATGCCATTAGCACGGAATTCCAGTTTTCATTGAGTCTTTTTGAAAGCCTCTTCACCAACCTCGTCAAAAAAAACTGTGGTACCCATAAATTATGAGGGAAGACCCTGGGTCCACAAGGTTCAAAACAAATTCCGAGAGGCAACCGTTGCAATCGATGGAAACTCCAGTGGGAACACACTTTTGATATACCCACGGACATAGTTAATCACCATGATGACGGATACCGTCACAAACCCTCACATAACGTAAGTCACAGCTTGAGACTGTCATCCTCCGTCACCGCTTGTCACTTTATCAAAACCAAACCACTTTCAACCTCAACCCCAATCGATGCGGGAATCCATCCCTGGAATGAGGTTAGATCGGATGCAGTGGGTAAGTGGAGTGATCCAGTTTCCACGCACACCAACACTAATCGGCGAATCTGTGTGAAATTCGAGCCAATCTAGGGAAATTCTAAGCACGTCGAAACCACATACAGTCCTCCAATTACCCACTTAGAGGAGTTATCATCGCAGCGTGGCTTCCTTGCACTGATTTTGCCCCCATTTCAAGACGAAACAAGTTAAACGGATGAATATTTTCTGATCATACATTTTCCGGGCGCTCTTCCATCTGCATCTGTGTGCAAAACAGTATCGGTCTTCGTCAGTCCCATCTGCCAGACATTGTTTGCGCTGTTCACGTACCTGGAAGACACTGACAACACGATATGCTTCCTGTATCGTTATTGGAGTGTGGTTTCGTCGACGCACGACGACGACGCACGACGACGACGCACGCAGGGAATTCTACAGATGGCAGAAGATGGAGTACATTTGCTGATTAGATACATATTTACCTCCTAACACCCGCAGCAATCATTGCTGGGGCACACATATCACGTTCAACTTGCGGTGTACTGAAGCAAACGATAGGTATCAACGGCCACAATGCTGATGGATATCCGCAGTCTCTTCACTACGAATCAATTTCTGGTTTCAGCTCTCGGTCGAGCACTTTCCAGCCTCGCCCGGTAGAACCACAAGAGACCAACATTCCTCGCTGCTCTGGTAGGTCTCTCCTAACTTGCTTGGCATCTCTTTGAGCTCTAATGTGGCATCTTGTACTGTCTTCCTGTTCTCAATGACATCTCAATGAGATGGACACCGGCCCTGGATAAATAAATAAATCTCCTCTTCAGCCAGGAACCCGCATGCACACGCCAATGAGGCAATTGTGTGCAGGAAAATCCATTCGTCACCGCAACCTAGTACGATTGTGCCTGGAGATGACCGTTCATTAGAAATGTATTTTCAAGAGGATGTGTCATTGCCAACGTCGTCATCGTCATCATCGACCGGGACACTGTGCGCACTTGAACTCCCTCGGGGTTGATGTGTGCACAAGTGAAGAGAGACAAAAGATCGACCGGTAGATGGGCAGGGAATCCATTGTGTGGTGAAGGGTACACCAGAGTGAGTTGCGCAGGCGCACGAGCGCGCCTTAATGTCTCAACACACGCTCACACGACAACACAGCCGTGCATCAAAAGAACCACTTCACGTTGGTTCAGTATATTTGAAGGCTTAACCGTTAATCTCTCTTGAAGTTCTCTATTGAAAGAACAACTCACAGGTGAATGGTTGCGGTGTCTCCACAAGCCTACACAATCAACATACAACCAGTCGCCAGTCACACACGGGCAGTGTGTCGGTGCACTGCAACGACACGAAGGTGTCCGTCCACTTCCAATGGAGGAAGCACTTGCTGTGTGGGGAGAGGAGCCTTAAAAAAAAAACACGAATAACTGCAATTCATTGCACACACAGACGCAAGAGAGTACAAGCACGCCATTAGAGCGACATTAGCGCAGACTGGTTGAGTCTACCTGTTGGCGGGTTAAGAGTTCAGATGGCCAGCAGAACGTGAACACAACAGGAGATCCAGGGCAGTCCACATTTGTTGCGATTTGCCTGGCTCGGGCGCTACTTTTCTATTACCTAACCGGTGCCGCTTTGGGCCGAAAGCTGAGCCAGTGTTGGCACTGCATAAGCACACGTGGGGGTGATTATGGTTTCTGCGGCGACCCAGTTTACTGTTGCCACGACTGATTGATGACGGCGGCGTCTGAATAGATTCGCACTGAGGTGCTAATTTCCCACTAATTCCCGACTGAGGAGCAGCGTAAGCGATTTATAAACGCCTGGCTCGCCCGGAGGAGGATGGCATGGCAATCATAAAACCATTCTGCTCCGATGAAGCTGTGAATGCGTTCCCATTCGGGAATTCGTCTAATTAACCGGCTCCGGCTTAATTCTCGCGGTCTCCGCGGACGAGGCGGAGATTAAGCTGGGGACTGCCTCATTGGCAGACATTCTGAGTGAGCTAATTGCGTGGAAAGTGTTACGGATGAGGTAGTTAGCACTTTTCTAGGATACGAGCGTTGCGCGGCAAAACTGGACGGGATGACTGCGTATGCTGATTGCCCTGGAGCTATTGTCTGGTAAGGTGTTGGTGATCGATATACAATGAGTTTGGCGAGAGTGCGATGTAAATGCGTTCTACTTTCGCTCTGCCCCTAAGGTGTGCCTCCAGCCATTTTCTAAGAGAGAAATCGCGTTAAATTGCCACGCAAAGAGGGATGAAATGATTTATGAATATCTCATGTATTCAGAAAGCAGGGAAGTAGTGAATACATTGCGTCTGCTTATTGTTCGGGGGAATTGCTATCATTATCCCGTGTTAATGCCAGACATTAAGTTGTTCTATTTCAACTGTGGAAACCATGTTTTTTGATCTCAAAGCAGAAGAGATTTCGTTCAGAACTGGTTTATAAGTATACTTGCATCTTCCTTTCAATGATCTTCCGGGTGACAACTTAAACATTTACAGATTGAACACTGGGGAGGATGACCTTGATGATAGATATTGGATCAGTGTGTTCAGGGGTGTCCTTATCCTCTTCACGGAGAATTGAGAACTGCGCCAGATCCGTCTGCGTGAGTTTGACTGTCCTGAAGTATGTGTATGTTGAGGATGATTCCTCGATTCTTACGCATTTTGACAGTGGATGTGCACTTTGTTTCAGTCCGTACCATTTTGAATCATTACCATTTCAGACTCATCCAGAGCTCGATTCGTTTAATAGCTGACACCCAAACTCGCTTAAAAGTGGACCGTGTCAGGTAGATGAGCAAAACACTGAATCTTCTCGGTTTGGTAGGCTTATTCTCCTCTTGCCTTAACAGTTCCAGATGTTGTTTCAAAAGAGTATTTGTCACTGATTGTCTGAATTTTTGTAGTTAAGTTTGGCACATAATTTCTGGAGCGCTACACGAATGAACACCGCATTCTCATATTGAAATTGTTTTACCAAAATGGTGAAAACACTTAATCGAAGTGACGTTTTAAGGAATCCATAAACAGTGTAGGCAAACCAGTCTCAACTAGAAGCATGCTGTTTGGGATGCAATTTGAATCGGATATTTTACGCTCAGCGAAATATGTTGTGAAAAATGTTTGTGTACCTTGCAGGAGGTTTCTCCAATCCACACCGAACGCTTATTTAACACATCACTTTATAAGTCCCGGGACTAACCAATAAAAACACATTTTCTAGACAAAATTCGACTTGATTCATTAACATGGATACCTTCAAGAGTGATGCAATCAGTCCATCGCCGCTCCAACATTTCGATGCCTTTAGAACGATTTGTCTTTGGCCTCAAAATAGACTTTAGTTTCGGTGATCACATCCTCATTCGAGCCATATTTTTTTTCCTGCGAGCATCTTTTTGAGGTAGAGTTCGCTTGGGACCTGATCTGGAGAATACAGTGGCTGCGGAAGCAATGCAAAGCCCAATTCGGGCAAATTAGTCATGGTAGCCAACGACTTGTGACACTGTGCATTGTCTTGGTGGAAGAAAATGTTTTTCTTCTTCATATAGGATCGTTTTTTTTTTTTTTGCAATTTCTTCCTTAAAATGCACCAATAATGCCATGTAGTACTCGCTGTTGATCCTTTTGCCTTTCTCAAGATAGTCGATGAATAAAATTCCGTGCGCATCCCAAAATACGGATGCCATAACCTTGCCAGGTGACTTTTGTGTTTTTAGATGCTTTGGGCGTGGTTCCCCGGCTGTTGTCCACTCCGCGGTCTGCCGATTTGAGTATGATGGTGGATCCATTCTGACTTACCGATGCAAAAAGTTATATTTATTCTGGCGAAACAGCCCCAAACAGCTCTTAGGATCATCGATACGTTGTTGTTTTTGTTCCATTGAGGCACCCATTTCGAAAACAGCTTTCTCATGGACAAATGTTCATGCAAAATAGTGTACACACTGCCTTTTGATATCCTTACGGTGCCAGCTATCTCACGCAATTTCACGTTGTGGTTTTCCAAAACGATTTCGTGTACTTTTTTGACGTTTTCAGGTGTAACCACCCAATTTGCCTTGCAGAGCGTGCAGCGTCGTTGGTGTCTGTACAGCCACGTTTAAAGTCAGCATACCACCGACAAATTGTTCTTTTTGATGGAGCAGAGTCCCTGTAACACTTTTCAAGCCGCTCCTGAGCTTGCACGGTATTTGTTCGCATCAGATAGCAGTGTTTAATCAACACACAAAATTCTGTTTTTTTCCATTGTTTTAAAAATCGCAAAAGTAGAGTTACTTGTAACCTAATAATCAGATTGTCATTAAAATCACAGGTATCATTTGTGTGTTTGTCCTCACAGTCAAACACACTATATGTCAGTCACGGGACTTATTGAGTGATGTGTTAGCTGTATTGAGCTTCTCTTTCAGACATTGTTCGGTAATATTGATGCTGAGCTATTTATACGACTCAACTATTTCTAGACCCGCATTTTTCTATTTTTTGCGTACCTACCTCCTTCCTTTCTTAAAACCACGATCTTGGATTTACCTACGGTCACCCTTAGTCTCTAATCTTCCACTTGCTAATAATCATTTGTAAGCTCTCTGGGGCTTGTTCAAGTAGGGCTTAGATTTCGGTATATAGCACGGTTAAATGGAATTTCTCAAAATAGTTTGAGTTGCTTCCGTCATGTCGTCAGTAAGCATTATGAATGCTAATGGACTAAACTTACATCCCTGCCTCATCCCCTTTGTGATTTCGACGAAATCTGACACTTGACATCCCATACTGCTGAAAAGGAACTTTCATATATCCTTTCCAGTTGTTTTCCGAATTTTCTGGGAAGACCCAGATCGTATGTTTGCAGAAGAATGCACTTCCGTGAAATATGAAAACACGCTCGACAGGTTCGTTTTGCGGAAAAAACATTGCTACTGTTCACAGAAGAGGCTAGTAACCTCTACTCGTCGTTGTGCCCAACAATTGAAGGTGTCAACAACATCACTGATGCGACTTTTAAATAAGATATGAATTTACACGCTGACAAAGTTCAACTGACTCAAGCGTTAAAGCGTACTGGCGTCGCCCCCAATTCACCGAATGGTCGGTTGAACCGACAGAACAGAGCAGAAGTGAATAGTAACTTCACAGGAACCACACTTTCACCTCACTGGACTCGTTAACAAGCAAAATTGGCAATCTACGAGTGCTTTTTGAAAAGCGGATGCATTCAGAAAGAGTGACTGTTTGGTGCAGTTTATGAGCTGGCGACGTCATCGGACCGCACTTTTTCGAAAATTAGGTCGGGCAAGTAGTTACCGTGAATGGTGTTTGAGATAAAAACGGACTTTTTGTAGGCAGAAATTAAGGAAATGAACCTGGACGACATATGCCTTTAACAGGACAGTGCCACATAGTCAATGAAACAAGAATCTTTCGCGCGAGTAATTCAAAGGCCGTCTTATCTCATGCTGTGATTTTGTGACTCGAACTTCCTCCTTTGGGGATATTTGAAGGAAAAAGTTTCCGCAATAAGCCAATAAGCCAAGAAGGACTCAAGATCTAGAGGAAATTAATTTTAGCCCCTCCAATGTAAGTTTTGAGTGATGTAGTAACTTTGGCTATCAAAAACAACAGTTCTTCAGATATCGAGTTCACTCAGGACTCAGGATATTGCCCTTCGTTAAGAAAAAGAGTTTCTCGAAAAATCTCCGATATCCATTGAGATATCAGCTACAAGCGAAATGGCTTATTGTTTGTTTCTCCTCACCTGACAAACGCTAAAAGTCATCACATTCATTCAGAACACCCATCCGAAGGATCAAAGCTTCTCTTCACCAACTCACTCCAGCTGCTAATTAATTCAACATTTTACAGTCGATTTGCTCCAAATCCGACGTCATGACGGATGACTTTGACTCCCGAACTAGGTCTACTAAGTTTTGTCTCTCCAAGAATACGAGCGCCTCATTTTATTATTGCGTCCCCAAACTCAATGCATCTTTAATCTGGCCTAGCAGCTAGTAAACGCTTTACGGCTTCTTCAATTCCCAGCGCAATGAGACCAGTGGGAGCCACCGCCTGCTTGCACAAGATGGAATGAGGAGGTGGAGGGGGGTCTGGATTGTGGGGAAAATTCGAAAATTCGCTTATTTGGTATGCAAGACCAAGTCTGTCAGCGCCACCGCCACTGTCACTGTCGCTTTGCCACAACAAATACACAGCGCAGCACTGGGTGAGCCTTTGAGTCGGTGAGTCAGTCAGTGACGAGTGGTTTTGCGGGGCTCCATGCGAACAACAGGGAACAGCCATTACGTGGCGCTATTTGCATTTTCATTTCACGGATACGACAGTGTACACAGTACGCTCGATGTAATGCAGAGAAACACTTTTTTGTGGAACACTTCTTGTCGTTGAAAAAATTTCAATTTCCCAATACCGTATGTGATGCATACTGAGCGGTTCAGCCGGTCGCTGCTGGAGCATATTTCCTGCAACATTTTTCAATTTCACTTGCTCTCGCCCCCGCTGCCCCGTCGACACCACTGCAGTGGTAGCGGAGGAAGTGCACCAGTACCGGGCACACGACAACATAACGTCCCAGATCCGGATTGCCGACTGTGGGTCAGTGAAATGGTATTACTGTCATCTGTCTGTGGGTTCATTCAATCAAACATCGATTCCAATTGGAAACGAATGGCGGCGGCGGGCGGAATGGATTATGAAGCGATTGCTGGATGGGTTTCTTTGTTGCAGCTAAGCGTCTGCCAATTTTGGTTCAATTTTAATGACACGCGACGTGTGCTCGTGTGCGCGATACGAGAGGGGGGAAGTGCTCTATTGAAGTTGTCCCCTCCGGGGGGGGGCCTGTGGGCGGTCAAGTACGGTGTGGTCAAAAAGTCGATTACACACCAAAGGGGATTAAGTTCACTGAATCAAGTCCATACGCTGTTTGACACAATTCGCGGCGGACTTTTTCCATAAATGACTTGTGAATCTCTGCAATGATTGAGTTAATGAAACTCGCTGCTGAGATACGCAGCCGTTTGGCGATGATGGTCGGCTTCCGGAGGAACGAAAGCGCGGCTGACGGAAACTAGTGCGTGTGGCTTTAATTAATCCCTTTGGGCGGTGGATGGACGGTAGATCTCTGAGCTTTTGGGCGATGCAATATGAGTTTTGCTGATGGACTTACGATTGAGTGATGTCATTCGACTCTGGGATTTGGATCAATCTTTCACGGAGATGACATGAGGTAACGTGCAGTCGGTCCGCAGGCAAAATCAAATTCTAGTGTGACCAGAGACCAATTGCATTCATCGTCTGCCTCTTTATACGCTTATCTTTCGGATTTCGGAGTGTACGCTTCAATTTGTTGATGCCTTGCACAATATGAATTAGAGCTGGCTTGTGTAAACCTATTCGCTCTCATAACTCATGGTGGTTACATAAATTTGTGCACTCAATAAAATTCAATTAAAGGCGGATCCACTTCTGTCTGTTGTGTTTGAACACGGTTTTCTGTTGTGGATTTTCATTTCATTTCAAGGCACGTTTCGGCCTTCGGTTTTTAGTGACAACTCACACTTGTCATATCTTATTGTATTTTTAAAACTGGGCCTTATCTCGCTCTATGTTTTCTTACAGGTGGGGTTGACCCGACTAAATCGAAGACTGCCTTCACTGACTTACAAGACATCACCGTCGTTGAGGAGTGTTCTATCCACCGCCCGAGACAGTATTTGGCAAATTAATGGACATTCCTCCTCATACTTGGTACGTCCAACCCGGTGCACAGTATCCAACCATTCTTAGAGTTCTTGGGACGAGCAAAGTGCTCTCGTATCAGCTCAGTAATAATCTCTTCGTTATACAAGCCCTCATTGCGATAGAATTGTATGTGCCCAGATTCTGGGATTCTGTAGTTCTTGAGGCAAGGCCGAAAGCACTGCATCTCTTCTTTCCAGACTAATGATTCAGCTGATTCACAATCACATCCGTGACACTATAGGTAGGACCAACTGATTTACTGGTGGATCCAAAGACCAGTTTGTTGCCGACTGCCAGACCCAGCTGATGAGAGAACCTGACTGGTAGTGACAACTTGACTCTATTCTGGTGCTATGTTAAGTCAGAAGCCCCTGGGACTTGGTTTCAGCCTTGTGGGAGTATCGGGTTGGATGTGTTCCAGAAGTCGTGGTCAGAGCCGAGGTCTGACTCAGATTGTTCGCCCTGGTGGTTCTTGGAACTCTCTCGGCTCAGTATGGAGTTGAATCGTAACCGAGTGCTGTGTCCCATGTCAGAAAGACCTTGGTCCTCACCAAGATGGAGTGACAATCCTTCAAACATGATTTCATTTGGAACTTGGGTAACACAGGCCTCGAGTCTCGTGTTACTTACGACTCCTGGAAGAATAGTTTCCGTAATGTAAGGCCATCAGGCAAATGATCAAGTAAAGCCAAATCTCACATTTGTCTCTCTAATACCCTCATCTGGGAAGGACCCACGTTGAACCACTCCGGAGAGCCATACACCAATATTGATCGTTTAACGGCAATGCAGCAGATCGCCTTCACCTTGTTGTAAAACAACCTAGCTGGGGCTTTTTGACTTTCGCGAGAGTTATGGTTTTTGTGGATATGCCAAGATTTTGCCCTACACTTCTCACGGCTAATGGTCGGGCCGAACTTGCGTCAGTTTTCCTTTCCGTATCCTCTGACGCTTTATGTGGCGTTAAACCATGGTTTCACTCTCCTGGAAGGACAGCTATATTTTTTTGAGGGCAGCACTGCAAGAGGATGTTGATCACCTTGATCTTCACCGCTGCCTATCAGCTCATTTGTGAATATTTTTTTTTCACTTCAAACTGTCTATCCATTATAATGTCATAGATCACGTAAAGCAGTGCCGTACTAATTCCCATCCTTGTCAAGGGTCTTCTAATCAGCCGAACTCAACTAGACGGGCCCCCGTGAACTGCGTTTTCCTTCATTACCCTTTAATGTCGGACACCAACCTTGGCACAATATGTGCGGGATCATGCTTTGTTCTTAATCCGAACTAAAGTACGAACAAACGCATGGAGGTGCCGTGACATTTTGTTTTCTTCGAAGGCCACACTAGACGCCAATAGCGCAGTGGCCTGTTATAGACTAAGCTGATGGGGCAGGAAAAGCGTTTGGAACTCCCTGACTATCTACTGGAACTGCCTGACAATCTTTTATTATGTTTGCTCAATGCGTGTATTTTTAGTAGGCGTTTGACTTAAGGAAAGGGAATGGAAGATGGCGGTGACACCTTGGGGTGAGATAAACGATTTGGCGTTGCGCCTGGCAAGCTTATCGGTTTCACTATGTCTCGGCACGTATACCAGATGGATATTGAAGTACTTGCTCATCTCACTAAGATATGGGAGTTGTGACCTTCAATTTAATTGCTCAACAGAAGACTGTAGTCCTTTTGGATATAAAATTGATCCTCATTCATGACAGTGCCTCTCTGGTTGCCATAGTCTCTGCCTAAAAGTCATATCAGTATGATGACTGATTGATGGAGAGACGAAGATTAAGGTCACTGTAAAGGAAAGCGTTCATCTTTGACCTATCCGACGTGGGTACAGAACCCCGGTTCCAGACCTTTGCGGAATGCTGGTTGAGAATTCTGTCTCGGAGATGAGTTGAGGAACCGTGAGACTGGTATTTCATTTGAGAAAATTGAACTGCCTCAGGATACTGGAATGGCGGTACCCTAGTTCACCACATAGACCAACAGATTTGAACCTGGTTACTGTACGAGCTGCAATATCCTTTTCTAGAAGATCTAGTAGAGGAAGGAAAGGCTTCACATACTTATATATATGCATAACCATTGCACCTTTCCACGCGACTGTGCAATATCTTTATCAAATGCAGTCCAGTGGTGGTGGTTGTAGTACAATGGATCTGTATTCGAGCCTGAGCGCCCCAGTGTAGTGTATCCCAACCAGGTCGACCGAACGACTGTCGTTTTCAGCCAGTGCATCATGTAATGTAGACGCTCCTTAATGTTCGCTTCCAGCTTAATTCACGTTCAAATGTGAGATCCAGAAATAGAGCTCGTTCGGAAGGCTCCCGGATGGTGTCACATAACGTTAGTTGATCAAAAGAGGGAAATTTATATTTTTGGGTGAAGAGTTTACTGCGGATATTCTAGTAGTTATTTTACACTGTTTTACCGACAATTCCTTGCTTCCTCGATTCGGTGGATTCGCTTGTATTCATTCCACAGTCAATTGGAGGGCGTGCATACTTTCAAAAGCTCCCCGACGCCTACTTCCCCATTGCAACCTGAAATGCGCATCATCACAAATCCGCAGTGATTGAAAATAAAGCCGCATTTCCTGACCCAAAAGCAATAAACCAAATAAAGCAAAAAAATTATGAACATTTTTAAAATTCATCCATCCAAGGTAGCCATGAAATATGCCCAGATCCTCTGAGGCCCGTAAAAATAAACCCAACACCCACAGACTTTGTGTTTTTTTTTTCTGGTTTCGAGGACCACCTCAACCTCAACTCCTAATGGAGTATAATTCTTTTTCCCAGAGTATTCATCAGGCTCACCATAAACCAACGAAATCGTAAACCATATCTGTCCTAGACGTATCCCCGTAGTTATGGCTGATTTTGACGACTCTATTTCGATTATTTCCTGCAGTAGGTCGACCCTCCGGTACCCAATAAAGACAACAAATCGCGGCAGTGTAAGTGAACTGCCACACCAATGAATTGGAAGCAGCCCCACAGAGCCACCGGCATTGGACGGGAGCGCAGAAGAAAAACGAACTTCAAATCACTTGATTGCCATCTTGATTACGGCCGCACTATAAAGCTGTAACAATGGTCGACCATTACGCGGTCAAAGTAACGAGCGAGAGCCGTTTAGCAAGTTTTGTGTGAATGGCGCGACGAGACTTCGTCGTCATCGTGTTACGCTGTTAGAACGAAACTATCCATCGGTAGATGACATCGAAATTCGCGGTTTTAGTGCCTCAATTCTGTGGCCACCGTCTAATGAGTGGCCCGTGTGCCATAGAGTCGGACCGCGCCGGGCTCTTTAAAAACATCCTCAACTGCCAAAATGGTCAAATCGTCGTCATCAAAACTTCCAACGAGATGAAGTTAACTAGTTAACGAGTACATTAAATTTGCGGGCCGTAAATCTTTGGCCGGGCCGCCGACAGGCACACAGAGAAAACAGAATTTTCCTACGAGACGGGACCAGGGAAGTGGCAGCAGCTACGACATCGTCGACCATCTAGTGGCGTGGAGTGCGCCAGTGTGTAGCAAAATAGTGGAGCGCGTCCGGGGATGTGTGGAGTTTGTTGCACGTCTGAGATGAAGGCGAGATGTGCTGTTTGCCTGGCAGCACACTACGTGACTTAATTATGTGATTTCGTCCGCGCGAATAAGCAAGAATGGTTTCGCCGAGTATGTGAGGCATTATGGGGCTATGTCGAGCTATATTGGGCTATGTGGGGGTTTCCTAAGTTTCTCGCTCTCTCTCTCATTTTCCCCTGTTCGTTCGCCGGCACGGTTGGAATGAGTTGATTCCGGTGGCAGATTTGAGCGGATTGATTAGAATTGAGTTGGAAGTGGGTCACTGGAGCTGTAGATATGGCTGAACAAGATGAGCTTACAAATTGCTTTTCAATTTGAGGGGACACGATGCACATACCAAAGAGTTGGAAATACTCTTAAGCGCAAGTTTGCCACGAGCATAGTGGAGGAAGTCGTGGGAAATGTGCATTGCCAGTGTGCCGGGCTGAGTTAGCATTTCATAAACGTTTCAAGAAAGCTGTCAACGTTTTCAGTTCATGCATGGGAGTGTCTGGGCAGCAGACGATCATCATCGGTTCTGCGTGTGGGCTGTGTAGAAAATCTATTATACTTGCGACGCACGTTGAATCGCCGATGGAGTATCTGCGATCAGCTGCTGTGGAGATTGTAGATGGAGTAAGACATTTCTTAGACAGCCTGCATTTGATTAACTGTCCACTGGAAGGGAGACCCCATCTATGCAACAACTACAGATGGATCATTTTCTTCCACATCGGTGTGAATGTCTGAAAGCATTCGAGAACAATCTGAAACATTTTTAGTGTGGTTTCAGTCAAGAAAGTGCAAATCGACACCCGTATTCAAGACCACTTATGACAGAGTGTAAACTAATGATCAGAACAAACTTTTCAGATTGTCAAGGATGGAGTTGGAGAAGTCTTGTTTCCATAAATGTCGACAAAGAAAAACGGCAAGCGAATATACTGTCAAGTGAGTTCCTATCTTAAGATAATTTCAAACTCAAACTCAAACACACGCGGAAATCCACAATTGTCGAACATTTACCAGTACGGGCTTGGATAGCTGGACATGATCAGGACTCAGATCTGCATCCCAAGCTGAGCACATGAGCGTGTTGTCGGCAATACTGCGCATACAACAGAAGCATATAGCTTATGGAAGCAAGGCAATACCTATTTTATTACAGGGCCATTCATTTTTTGGTTTCGAAAATAAAGTTTAATAAAATACATACAGCGATAAACTGTTGACAAATGTTTGCATTTTTTAAAAAGTCTAAACATTGCCATTAAATGTAAAGACCAATGTCTTTCAAATGACCGTTTTGGGAAGAATCACAGTAGGCGGGTCTTTTGAAGTAAAGTTTATCAACTTTTTTGAACAATTCGGGCGGTACCACGCCCATACCTCTAGTAAATTTGAGTTTAAGTTAAACAATGTCAAAGGGCATGATCTCAGTAGCAAACTGACGTCGCCAAAAATTGAAAGTTTCTCACGCAATAAAGTTGTATCGTGCGGCTTGTCGCCTTGTTTCATTGAAACCACAAGCCATCCAAGTAATACTCTTTAAACGCCGACCATACCTTCGAAGCACCTGTAGAACCCATTTGACTTAGCCACCTGTCTTTTGCCTGGCGGCAATGCGTCGGCCACCTTAAAGCTAAGCCATCCTTTTGCATTAAGAAGAACAGACATCGCAAGTGTAAAGACCAAGACCAAGAAACGAAACGATCTTCCAACAGTCCGTTGAACGTTATAGTTTCCGGGATTGACAACGAACATAGAGTGTCATGGGTGAGGCATAAGCGAGGGGAAACAAAAGTTATCAAGGAAGGGCGCAACAGCTTCAACAGAGATTACAGACAGAGGGTTAAAATGGGCCGAGGAATTCCTTTCGCTCGGTTAATAAACTGACATGGACTGCTTTAAGCTCGAGCAGAGAATCGACTGACACTGTTATCTATTGCCCCATTAGATCAACCAAAGGTTTTATCGAACACATCCCATTGTTTTTATATATCCTTAGTGTGACTTAAACGGAAATAAATCCCTCAAAACAAACAATGGAAGTACACTTATCTTGTGTTGTTCGCACTGCTCACTGAATTCTGAGTTCAATGGCAAAGAGATTAAACCTTTTAGCAAACGATTCCTGTAGGAGATATAGGGACGATGAAGAAATCAAATCTGTGGAACACATCCTTTGTCACTGCCTAGATCTTAGATAACGATGACTCATTTATTTAAAAACAAGATTCTTTCATGAGCTAGTAGGAGCTCGAACCGTCAAAGCTTCAGATACGTGCCGTCAAAATACTCCGTATCCGCAGTGCAAAGGAATAATAACAATACACAGAAATTAAACGTAGAATCACTCTTACCAATCGCTATTTCTTTGGACTGAAACGGAAACTTAGTAGTGGAGCCATCCTCGATCTCATCATCCTTGTCCTGCTCTATGGTGGCAAAAACCTGGACGTTATAAAAAGGGGTTAAGAAGCCTTTCTTAGTGTTTTTCGTAGGATTAATAGCCCAAAAAGTCTTCGATTTAGAGAAATTGAAACAATGAAAAGAAAACTTCGTCGTCAGAGGCGGGACGACAAACAACTGGAGAAGTATTGGGGCCACAAATTCATTCTGTCCGTCGTCAAAAGATGGTGCCACCTACAAGTTGTGACTGATCTTGGAAGCGATTGCCCACTTCATTGGAAACGTGTAACATTCAGCAGTAAGTAGTGTTTTAGTGTTTTTAGTGTTTTAACTATATTGTTTTGTGCCTCTTCAAAAATGCCCGGAAGTTTGAAGATGAGGAATTGGGGTCTTTACTGGATCAAGATCCGTGCCAAACGTAAAGAGAACTCGCAGAAACGTTATTGACTGCAATGAATGCGTTTGAGCGGTGCATTGCGTGAAAAACGACCAGAAACGACTAAAAGGCATGACAAGGTATTTTTGTAGCGATCAAAAACTAACTAAAAAAGCCGAAATGGGAAACTGTCCCTGTCCCGCCGCACTCTCCCGACCTTGTTCCTTCCGACTACTGGCTTTCTCAACGGATGCAAAATGATTTGGGGGGTCACCGGTTCGGGTCTTTGGAAGAAATCGAAGAATACCTCCATAATTTAATCGATGCCAGAGAGGATTAATTTTTTAGAGACGATATTCGAAAATAACTAGAGAGATGTGAAAACAAAACCGAAACCGCTTTCGACGGACAAAATCTTTTACATATTTTTGAACATTCCCAACAACGACATGGCATTTTTTGAGCCCAAAAAAACAGCTTCGTCTGCACGATAAGTGCAAAAAAAGTCATTTCACTTATAATATCCCAACCAGCAGATTTCCGGATCAAGAACGACATTGTGCTCCACACCGGACTGTCATTTCATTCCACTAGATTGGAACACTTTCTTCTTTTTTTCCTCTACCGCCTGGTCGCCGGCGAATATTGCCCACCGCTCTATTGACAGGAGAATGTCTCAAAATAAACCCAACTGAAACCTGTTCCCTCCGCAACTAAGTTTCAATTCTTCGGGCAGTGATAGCTATCGATGACCACACAACTGTTACACATCTCCTCGACTCTTCATCATTTCAAAGTCCACCAACCCAATCGTCTGCCTCGCTTGTCAGCCATATTGCTTAACACCAACCGCCTTGAGATGTCAACCAGCACTCACTCCGTCAGTCCGCAGCCACCCTTCCACCTGACTAACTCTACCACTGTCCATTAACCACTGAGCTGCAGCTAAGGAAAAAAAAATGGCGAAAAACCTCTCAGCATTAGCCAAGAGTCCACGTAATTACCCGTTGGGTTCTTGTCCATTCTGAATTTAATGCCACGGCTCGACTGGTGGACCGTAATCTCAATAAATGATCACCACTGTCGTCTAATCATAGCCCCATAATGGGCGTTCACATCGTTCACAGCACCGCATTGAGCTCTTCACTTCTGCACCACTGATTGGAGCTGTGATGCGATGACACTAATGACTGGAGCAACCGATTGATTCACTGAACACCATAAGCGCGCCTCTCTCCAACTACCCCGCAGAAGCATCCACCGCTCCGGGAGAAGTCTGTCAAGTCAATTGTCGTCGCGGCTGTGAAGCAAAATCGGGACGGCCTTGTGATATTTCGTAATACGCCGTGATTGACCGCAATCATTCTTCATTTACTGTTCTTCTTCTTCGTCGTCGCTCCTTCGGCCATTGCAGCGGTGTGAGGCGGTCGGACTGGGGAAGGGGTTCCTTGAAGTCGCTGCGTATCAGTTCCTGTGATGCATTACTCCGATGAGGACGATGCCGGAGAAGTTTCCAAATACCGTGTTGTGTTTACGGCCCCACTGCCGTCAATCCTAATGACTTCGTCGAAATACCTGCGAGGCACACTCTTCGGTCAGCGGCTACGAAGATGCTCCGAAGGAAGCCATCCGAAAGTACTTAGAGAATGTCCATCAGAATCAGTCACAGACTTCGGGAGTTCGTGTTCCTTTTTTCTCCTTGCTTCTCCTCCCGTCCGGTTCCTGGCAATGGCAGACTGGTCCAGAATTCGGTGGTTCGTCCTCTCACTCACCCAGCACAGTTCCGGCAGACGCAACCGCGTTGTGGAGAGGGAGCGCATCAATGGAACGCATTAAATTTTATGGACGTAATCTCAATACTAATTGATTGATGAGGGCCGTTACCGATTCGTTTTATGGTGATGACTACGGTGATGGTGCATCAACCACAAGGTGTGTGTAGTTGGGTTCTGGGCGATCGGGGAGCGGGGTTCGATTCATATGTTTTATGCCTCGATGCAGACAGTGTCGTCGATGGTGGCCTAATCCGTTGTGAGGGAGGTGAAAAATGCCCGCTGTTGGAAATAAATTGACCAGCAGGCTGGTGTCGTGTAGGTCAGGTTGGTTAGATTTGGGAAATAAAAGGACTTAATTGAGGGAGCGATTGGGGCATGGGGATGGCGACAAGCATACAAAAATGTTCGTGAATGATTTCAGGCGATGATGAAAGGAAATACAGGAAGGAGAAGTCAATGTATTGGATCTACTCATGGGTGGGTTGAGGTGGCTTAGGGCCGAAATTGAGTCCTGCACAAGACCTTTGTGCTGCCACTCCAGGATTCAAAGTCGAAATCATTTGATGATGAAGATCAGAAAATGGGGTGGGACGGGGAGTCACAGAAGTCCTGCAGACAGTTACGAAAGAAAATTGCGCAAATATCTATTTCTGAGGTATGCTTTCACCATGCTGGAGAGCTTCTGGTTCTTTTCCGTCCATACAATAGTTTGGGCAATAGGCTGGCTCCCACAATCAGGCTTTCATTCAATCTTGTGGGAATCATTAGCTGTCTAGAAAGTTCTGCATCAATTAAAGACCATATTTCCTGAAAATGAGGCGGGGGTTTCATGGTTACACCGTTAAAGGTTAATCAAGGAAATCACCTTCCAGTGCGATTTTGATTTTCTATGCCTAGGTATTCCTAAACTTATGAACGCTTCGTAGCGTACCAGGTTAGCTGTTTGTGTTGCAAATATCTGGACCCCTCTATAGCCTAGCATTGAATTCTGCGGCGATATCCAGCGATACACCGCTAACTAATTTCAAGTCCCTGAGTGTCAATATATCCGAGGATACTTTATTTCACTATGGATAGGACAGTGCCTCACGAAGGGTCATTAATTTACCTCAACACTACAACAAACTACAATGATTGGGGAGCCTCAAGAAATCACTTAAGCTGGGAGTACAAATTTCTTCGTTCCAGTTTTTGTACTCAAAATTATTTTTATTGAAAAAAACCATAAAAGTACATCACACGCCAAATTTTTTCCATCTCTCTGGTAATTTTTGAAAACAATCTCCAAAAAAATAAATCCTCTTTGGCATCGATCCAAACATTAAGCCATTCCCGATTTCTTCAAAAGACCCGAACCGATGATCCCCGAAATTGTTTCACATCCGTCGAAAAAGTCAGAAGGAACATGGTCGGGAGAATACGGCAGGTAGCCTGTAAGACCTCATATTTTAGCATTTAGAGGTAGTTTTGGATCGCTACAGTTACGTGGGCCCGAGCGTTATCATGTTGTAAAATCACCTTGTCATTCCTTTCGGTCGTTTCTGGTCTTTCTTCACGCAATGCAAGGCTCAAACGCATTAGTTGCAGTCGATAACGTTTCTGCGAGTTAGCATTGCGTTTGGCACGGATCTTGATATAGTAAGGCCTCCAGTTCCTCATTTTCAAACTGTTTGGGCTGCTCAAGACTCTCTTTGTCTTCGACGCTAAAATCACCACTTTTGAAGCGTCGAAGCATGATATATTGGTCGAAGCAGATTCACCATAAGTTTCTACAAGCATTCGATGGGCTTTAGTAGCATTTCTTCTTTCCATTAAAAAAAAACATTAAAACTTTCTGCAAAGTTCCAGGAACAGTCACAACTTGCAGCTGGCGTCATTCTTTGAGAACGGGAGTAATTTGTACCCCCAATAGACGCATATGGGTGCGAACCATTGAGCGTTTCTTAGGGTTTCATAGTGAGAAACTGTTTCTTGTGCTGGTCACCATACTTCCACCTCAAACAGAGGAATGGAGACACATCCATCTAGATCCATAAATTATGAGTGATTACGTAAACAGCCTATTTACATGCGTTACGTGCAATTGCGGCCTTTCGGACGAGTTCAGCAATGTTGGCCTCCCAACTGAGTTTCCCTTCCAACGTGTGTCCCAGAAATCTGACTGTATCTGAACAAGTTCAATATCGGTCTTTGATAGTGGGAGCGTTGATATCATAAATTGTTTTTTTTTACTTCTTGGAGAGGTAGGCCAGCTCAGTCTTCTTAGCATTCATATTTAGTCCACTTTCGTTGGTTCATTTGGGTGTTCCACAGAAGCGGGGAGGATCCTCGTAACATCACAATTTTCCCAACATGGCCTTAGTAGAGACTGACACTCATCAACCTGCCACTGCTTAATATCTAGTCCCTAAGTTGTCGGAGGACTTCATGTGCACTCTGTAGCTCAACAAATAATCAGTTCACATTACAATGCCCAACATGACCAAGTGCCTAAGTTTTTTGAAGATTTTCTAGGAAGCCCCTAAAAGTATACCCCCAGCTCAGCGCTGGCTGTATAACAAATCACCCTCAACATAGACCCAATTGTTTGTGATCCTTAGAGGAAGAGTCTCATGCCTTATAGCCTGAGCTTGTCAAGTTCGATGCTTAAATGCTCTGTATCCTGCTTACACTTTCATCTTCTTGACGATTTCATAAAAGCATCACAATTTCAGTGACAGTGTAAATATACCCTCAAACCGAACCATGCCTAAGAATTTTCCATTCTTCAACTCGCCCACTCATTTCATTTCATTCATCATGTGAGTACCCCTTTCGGTCCACTGAAGTGAGAGGACACAATTTGAATCACTCAATCCATCATTGCATCCCAGTCAATGACACTCACAAAATTACGAAGAAGCCGCCGCATGGGAAAACCCTTGAAATCATGCATCACAGACGGCTGCACAGTCAGGCGTCCTCCGTTACATCTCATCCACAACACATTTATCACGCTTAAAATTCTGCAACCTCTTGTCAGGATATTAAATCACCATCTCAACACAAAAAGCCAAACACTAAACGTCACATAAAAATGGCCACAAAAGCCTTAATGCCCACACTCCCTTCGGCAGGGACTTATTGAAAACCCCAACGCTCTGGCTCGTCGTCGACATACAACAAGCGATTGAATCCATTCAACACACATCCAGGGGGACTTCCATCCCACGACCACCACCCCCCCCTCCCGCCCCACCACCACCATGCTGTTGAGAAAATTCGAAGGATTTTTATATTTGCACGGTCATAAAACGTTTCGCACCATTACAGTTGCCCAGTGCCTGGGTTCAATAAAATATGAACTCATTTTCTATCTCAAGCTTTCCGCTTGGTCAGTTCAATACAAGTCGCACACATAAAGGCTGTTGGTGCCTTCTCCCCCCCAAAGCCTCCATCCGTCCCTGATCGTTCAGTTCTGTCCCAGTAAGGTGCTCCGGCAGGCTGGTGCCCTGGTTTATTTGCTTTTAAATGCAGAGTGAACACGGAGCAAGTGGTGAGGTGGGACCGGGTTCGGGCAGCTGGTCGGGGTATCCCTTTTCGAAAATCCAACGTGTGGGTGTAAAGAAATAAAATTTCGGTTCGGGTGGGGCGCCCGTTTCTGGTTGACTGGAGGCCCGATATATATGCAGATTGCGTGAGAGAAATTCGTTGGAATGTAATGTATGGCCACTTTGGCTTGTAAAGGTTGCTTCAACCTTTACATGCCTGGTGGGGGGGGGGCGGGATCTCACACAACGACAAGTATGTAAGTTGAGACTGTTTGTCCTGTTCGTGGCAATAGCAGAGCATAATGTTTCTTTTGATTTTCCAAGCAAATGGAGACATGACATTCAAAAGGACGAAGCTATCGTTAGTCAATAGTGAAGCTTTTTGACAATTAAACCTTCCGGCCATATAAACATTGAACTGAAGTCATTTCCAAATCGATGTTGTTAACTGTGATGGAAGGGAGCTTCTCGTGACTGTCTAGATATGTCACAATGACTGTTTCAATATTGTTCGAAGGCGGCGTGGGAGCGAAATAGCTGACGACTGACATGAATATTTTTGGAAAGGATATGAAAAGGGTGACATGTGGGCGGATGTAGTTGCATTTTAGATGTTCGGAAGTTGATTTTTGTCTTTATGTGATTGATTCTGCTTGTCGGGCACTGGAAGAAGGATTGAGAAAATTCTACTGACTGTCATCAAACGTTGGATACCTTTAACGTCAATCAGTTGGAGTAAGGTTTCCTGTGAGATTTGATTCAGATCAAAACAATTTGATTTCACTACACAATCCTTATGTGACTCAAGTGAGCTTCTACATTTCGACACGAAGATTCACCAAATTTTCACATCTGAGCCATTGCTAGAAAGGGACAGGTGGTTTCAAATTGATCCGCACTTCATTTCGATTGATTTTAGACCCACAGACGATAGAGAGATGTGGAACAGGAATTTTTTTCCGAGAGTGGGCCATCTTAAGGATCTTTTGAAATTGAACCCATATTGTTAAAGTTTAGATTAGACCATAGTACGAACCCAACAAGATAAATCACTCTCTTGTTGCATTGGTTGCTGCTTCGAGGAGATTTGTAAGCATAAGCGCCCCATGTTATGGCTAGGTTCATCATTTTCTTATCGCAGATACTGTTACTGTAGCTGTAATTTCCAAATGGGATAATTTTTAGTATGGTAACCAGTCAAAGTGTTGTCACCGTGATTTAGAGGGTAAGTGGTTAAAGGCATGACACCCGGGCGTCCATTTTAAACTTTGTCACGTCACCAACTCTTTCAAATTGCTGACAAAACCCGTGTATATGAAAAGTTTTTCAAATTTGACCGCTTAGACCCTACAGAAAACTCCAGGTTACCTCTACTTGTGATAGAGTTATAACATGCAAAACTCTAATAGTTGCTGTAGAAGATGGGCCTTGGCTACTTGTCGACTGGAGCGCCATCTTCTTATTTCTTCATTTTTTATGAACCAGTCACAGTTCTTCTTCTTGTGGCGCTACAGTCCGGGGTGGATCTGGGCCTCAACCAATATGCCTCTCCAGCCAGCACGATCTTTCGTTAGTTGAGGTCCTTCTCAACTACTCAACTACCAAAAGACAGAGTTTCAATTTTCTGGAAGATCAAATTTGAAAATGTGTGGATATATGCATGGAAAGAGAAGATTCTCGGAAGGAGGTGCTCTTTGGTGGGACTAATAAATACATCTAAGGGGTCGTAAGAAACGCTCGAAAGATGACATATCATCGGTCTGACAGGGCTTTCTTTCCTGACTATATTTGAATCCACCTCATCTAGGTTTCTGTGTTAAGTCTACACACTTCCTTCGCTTAAGTTGTGTGGAGGATGTCCTTTAAATGCCGCGTCTCTTGGAATTTGAATTGAAAGTCTGGAAGAATTTGAAGTTGAAGAGACGAGCATTAAGGTAAATGATGCTAAAAGTCCTCAACTTAGTTCACATTCACTTCCCAAAAAGGAACTGGGTGCTTTGAATCTTCGAAAAGAGACCCACAACATTCTTAACTTCTCCTACAGAATGTCTGACTGGCATGCTACGTTTCTTGGATATTTTTATGGAGTCTCACAAGGTTACCAGCTAAATCCCCACATTTTCAAAAACACCAACAGAAGCCCTCATCTACACAGCGAGTTCCTTGGAATGAAATAAGCAAATGTCCCAAATTTAGTCCACGTCTTCTTCACAAAGGTCTCATCGGTTTGAAGTGCCACAAGGCTTACAACTTCCTCTTCATTTGGTTGTTCATTTTCGAAGGAGGTCTCATCTGCAGTCTACATTCTTTCAAAGCCCATAGAGTTCGTCGTTAAATCTTTTTCTCCAGATGCTATCAAAGCAAAAAGGACCAAAAATCGCATGCAGAACTTTTCTCTCGAAAAGACTTAGGCTTCCGCATCCGCCCTTAGTAACGCCCAGAGTGATTCTGGTGTTATTCTCCCTGTTTACCGCGGAGCCGAGGTAGACGAAGTCTTTGACGACCTCGAAGTTTCTGCTGCTTAGTGTGACGCTCCGTCCGAGACGTCGATGTTGTGCGTGTTTCTTTGATGACAACATGTACTTCGTTTTGCCCTCAGAAAATACCAAACCCATTTTAGCCGTATCTGCTACCATACCAGCAAACGCCTCATTAACGGCTCGTTGTCAAATACCGTCATTACCTTCAAAAAAAGATTTACCATCTCTTACCGTGCTTATTTTGATTTAATTTCACCCGCGCCAATGAACGTTTACAACAGTTTTGCATGAATTCTGTCGTTCAGTCGCTTCACTTGAACCTACGAATGGGAATTTGTGTCAACTTGGCTAATTATAACAACAAAAACGGCAAAAAAAGGAAATTAAATATCTCCTTACTTACATAACTTACTTATCGACTTAGAAGCCCCGACCATATCCAAACATAACTTGATTTCTCGAAAACACAGTTGTCAGTAGTTTAAGATTATTTCCTAGAATGCAGTTTACGAGTGTGACTTTTGTCTCAAAATTCGGATTAATTGACTGCTTCAACTGCCGATGGTTACACATTTCTGTCGAACTAAAGGGTGTCTCAATAAGAACGCAAGATTTAAATTTTCAATAAAACGCAGATATTTAAAACAAATCGTGAATTCTTTATTATATCGTAAAGTAGACAGGATAAGGTTATGTGCGGAATAGCACATCGGCCAGATGGCTACCGCGGCTTTTAATAGAATTTTAAATGACTGTTTTGCATAAATGCTGCGGTATTTCATTCATGCAGCGTCCAATGTCCTCTTTTAAGGCTTGAGTCGTCGTCCGCTTAATTGCATAAGTCATCGACTTCAAAAAACCCCAAAAATAAGTCCTATGGTGTTAAATCGCACGATCTAGGCAGCTAATCCTGGTCTCCAAAACGCGAAATAACACGACCGGGAAATGACTGATGCAGCAATTGAATTGTTTCTCTGGCTGTATGAGATGTGGCGCCATCTTGTTGAAACCACATCCCCTCCACATTCATTTCTTCAATTCTAGGCACGAAAAAATTGGTTATCGTTTACCGAACACCATTGACTGTTTGCGCTTTACCTGGCTCATTTTCAATGATTCCTCCAGCTCAAAGTCCACACCCCACAGTGACACGTTGAGGACGCATTTGCTTCTCGTGAATCACTCGAGGATCTTCCTCGCCCCAGATGCGACAATTCTGCCTATTGACGAATCCACCAAGATGGAAATGGGCCTCGTCACTAAAGATGATTTCATCGGCAAAATCAGCATTTTCATGTTGTCTCTCCAATACCCAATTGACGAACTCCCTTCGCTGTGCATGGTCAGCTGGTTTCAGTTCCTGAGTCAATTGAACTTTGTATGCATGAAGATGCAAATCTTTCGTCAAAAATTGGCTGCATAGTTGATTTGGAAACACCAATTTGCTGAGCTCGTTGTCGAATTGAGGTGGATGGAGTTTGAGCGACATCATCACGTACTGCTGCGATATTTTCGGTCGAACGACCTGGTCGAAGGCGCGTTGTTATCTTTACATCAGTTACAGACCCAGTTTCAGCAAATTTTTCCATTAATCGCTTTACAGTTGACTCTTTTGGAGCATTATTGTAACCCCAAATTGATCGCAATTTGCGAACTGTAGCCGCAAAACTTTCACCATTTTGGTAAAACAATTTCACAATCAGAATGCGGTGTTCATTCGTGTAGCGCTCATTTTTATTAACCTTATACCTTCTACCAACAAACAATAATAATTGTTCATATGTCAAACAATTGCAATTCGAATGACGCCAAATTTAAATCTTGCGTTCTCTTTATAAACTAAAAGTCAAATTATTTACACAACCGTTGAAACCGTTGGTGATTTATTCCAACAAAACACTCCCCTCAACAATAAAATCATTGCGCCCACAATTATGCAACAGTATCCCCTTGATGCCTGTACACAACCTGCATTACCGACAGCACAAGAGAGCCAAAAAAAAATTTACCCAAACAACGATTTCTCCGAATTTAAACTTGAATTCATTTCGATTAAATTAAATCAGATAAATCATATTCAAATGCAAAACACAGGTGTCCCCCGGTGTTGTCCCACCATTAAATCAATTTCAGTTTTGATCATTGCCGCAACTGTACCACATTCCGACCAATTATCTTCTGACATCAACCACCAACTATACACACACTCACTCACTTACCCGTCACAAATCTCACACAGGACGATGATCAAACTTTGAACGAACATCGGAGGTGGTCAGTATCTTCCTCGCCCCGCACACGTTCACGTGGGACGCAATTAATTCAAACACAGTTTCATTCATTTATGCCCGGACGAAGGAAGGATGTCAAGTTATAAATTCTGATTCGTAGCACTGGGCAAACATAAATTCCAATAAATGTCGGGGTAGCTATCAGGACCGCACAGGACTCATGGTCTCTCACTCTGCTGAAATAATCTCCTGTCCGTTTTTTGTCCGCAGATTCGTTTTGTTATGTTTTCTAAAAAACAACAAAAATCTGTCTATGACGGGGATGTTGTGAGTAGATTTTGAGGTAACGCGACACAAAAGTTAGAACTACTGTAGGGTTGCCATGTGATATTTGATTCTTTCAGAAGCGGGGAAAAGTTATTACATCACTCAATTAGTCCCGGGACATCTGCTAATAGATTTTATTTAGTTTTTTTTTATGTTGAAGGGAATGAATCGACCGCCTGTGCTCACTCCTTGTAAGGACCGAAGGGACATTTTAGATTGAAACCAGATATCTAAATCGTATCGGTAGAGAATAGTGTCGAGTTCTGCAATTCGATCCTAGGCACGGCTGTCTTCTCTAGACTTATCACATTCAGTTGTAGTATGGCGACCTCGTGCTTCTTAGTCATGTACGGATGATCTTCAAGCGTTCCTACTTCTTACCTACAAGTTCTTGCTCCCATTCTTAATCTTTGTGGAGCCCCATCGAGCCAGTTGCAGGTATTTAAGTACCTCGAGGAATTCTTCACGAGTGATTGGGGCTTTCCAAGATTTGCCAATTTATAATCACCAATGCCAAGCTTAGTGTCAGAGTGACCTTAAGGCTATTTGAGTCAGTCAAAATTTTGACTAATGACTGAAAGAGTAAGACATGCTTCTTCTTCTTCTTCATGTGGCGCTACAGTCCGAGGTGGACCTGGGCCTCAACCAACATGCCTCTCCAGCCAGCACGATCTTTCGCTAGCTGCATCCAGTTGCGCACACAAGTCGAGAAGGGCCTCAACCAACTTGAAGTGCGCAACTGGATGCAGCTAGCGAAAGATCGTGCTTAGCCTAGGCCGTCCTCTGTTGCGTTGTCCCAATGGCTCCGATTCGAAGACTTTACGGGCGGAGCAGTAAGACACGCTGCCAAAATTATATTTCAGCGGTTTCCTTAAACGGAAAGGATTATTTTCCGTTAGCTTAGTCATATGGTGGCTGGGTGATGTGGGAACAGGGTAGGCACTGATTGGTATCAACCTGGCGATGCCCAGCTGTTGTAACTGTTTCCCACACATCAACTGTGCTTATAGTACCTCCGCGTCGGTAGCCACCGGATACTGGTTGTTGTTCATCCGAACTCAACTTGCTAAACCTATAAGTGCGACCTCCGCCCAAGAGGTATAAAAAAGGGCCCGGTCCTCCAGGTTGGGGGTGTGCGTCGGGGTAACTGCCCGGCCACAGTAAAAAGAACAAGTTACGAACCGACCGAATGCCTCGGATACGGATGGATACACTGTTGACGACCCCCGCAAACGAACAAAGGACAATGATTTACGGATCTGCACGTGGAATGTGAGGTCCCTAAACAGACCACGTGCAGCCGATGAACTTGCGGAGGCCCTGGACTGCTATAAAGCAGACATTACCGCAATCCAGGAAATGCGGTGGGATGGGCCGGGCAAGAGAAGAGTGAGAAACTGCGACATTTACCACGGCGACTGCTACAGGGAGAGAGGGAAACGCTTATTTGGATGCGGTTTTGTTGTTCGAGGCAGACTTAGGCAAAAAGTCTTAAGCTTCCAATACATAAGCGAACGCCTCATAACAATCCGCATCAGGGCTAAATTCGGAAATATAAGCCTCATATGCGCCCACGACCCGACAGAGGAAAAAGATGACAGCAGTAAAGAAGACTTCTATCACCTCCTAGAAAGGACTTACGATCGTTGCCCCAGCTACGACACCAAGATCGTTCTAGGAGATTTCAACGCTCAGCTGGGAAGAGAAGAAGTCTTTGCTAAAGTCATCGGAAGACACAGCCTGCACGCCAACACCTCCGGAAACGGACTCAGGCTAGTTGACTTCGCCTCGGGGCGAAACCTCTCTGTGGCCAGCACGCGGTTCCCACACCTCAACATTCATAAAGGGACCTGGCGATCACCTTATCAATCAACCGTCAACCAGATTGATCATGTTGCGATCGACGTCAGACACTCCTCCAGTATTCTCGATGTCCGAACCTTCCGAGGTGCAAACATCGACTCGGATCATTTCCTTGTTGTAGCCAAGGTAAGAACCCGGATATCGAGAGAGCAACGGAGTCGAGACAGGCCAAAACGGTTTGACGTCGGAAAGCTACAATCGCAGCCGATCGCTAGAGCCTTTACCGATCGATTCTCCCTGAAACTGTCTCAAAGTTCGACGCTGCCTGCACAAACAATAGAAGACAAATGGAAACGTTGTCAAGAAGCCATCAAAGAGGCCGCCACTGATGTGCTGGGTTTCATGCCACCACCTAAGAGGAACCCATGGTTTGACGACGAGTGCAGGCAGGCGCATGCAGCCAAACAGGAAGCTTACAAGGCAACGCTGCATCGAACGACGAAGACTGTTTGTGAGCTCTACAAACAGAGAAGAAGGGAAGAGAACCGGCTTCTCAGAAGAAAAAAGAAGGAGCACGAGAAGCGCGCGGTCGAGGAATTGGAGAGGTGCTATGGCAGGAATGACGTCCGAAATTTTTACCGCAAGGTAAAACAGTTATCTGGCGGTTACAAACCTCGGACTGAAGCCTGCCGGGACCAAAATGGACAACTGGTGGTAGAGTCGCAGTCGGTGCTGAGAATCTGGAAGGATCATTTCTGCAGACTCCTAAACGGCGATGACGACACAAATCCCGCTGTTAGGCAGAATGTTCCACCCAATTTGGACGACGATGGACAAGAATTCCGTCCCCCCGACCTCGACGAGGTCAAGATAGCAATATCGAGACTGAAGTCGAACAAAGCTGCTGGCGCGGACGGACTATCCGCAGAGCTGTTCAAAGCGGCTGGGGATGAGCTGGTTGGGTGCATGCACCAGCTCATCTGTGAGATATGGTCGGAGGAAAGCATGCCCGACGAGTGGAATCTCAGCATCGTATGCCCGGTCCACAAGAAAGGAGACCCCTTCGACTGCGCCAACTATCGAGGGATCAGTCTCCTTAATATCGCGTATAAGATTCTCTCTGCCGTATTGTGTGAGCGCTTGAAAGCGTTCGTCAACACCTGATAGGTCCTTATCAGTGTGGTTTCAGGCCAGGGAAGTCCACAATCGACCAGATCTTCACACTGCGGCAAATCCTGGAGAAGTCCCAAGAAGTACAAATCGACACCCACCATCTATTTGTCGATTTCAAGGCCGCGTATGACAGCGTGCATAGAGACGAGCTATACAGTGCCATGTCTAGTTTTGGCATCCCTACCAAACTCGTCAGATTGTGTAGGATGACGATGGAGAACTCTCGCTGCTCCGTCAAGGTCGGTAGCGAACTCACCGAGACCTTCGATGTCAAAAAAGGATTTAGACAAGGCGACGCGCTGTCATGTGACTTCTTTAACATCATTCTTGAGGGGATCGTGCGTAACTCACACGTCAACACCAGAGGCACGATCTTCCACAAGTCCGTTCAACTGCTAGCTTATGCGGATGACATTGACGTGATCGGCCGAACTCAGCGAGCCGTCAATGAGGCGTTTGCTAGCATCGAAGCGGAAGCGGCTAAAGTGGGACTGGTGGTAAACGAGGGCAAAACAAAGTATATGCTGTCATCAAAGAAGGACGCAGAACATCGACGTCTCGGACAGAGCGTCACTATGGGCAGCAGACGTTTCGAGGTAGTCAAGGACTTCGTCTACCTCGGCTCCGCGGTGAATAGGGACAGCAACATCAGTACCGAAATCAAGCGCAGAATCACTCTTGCCAATCGCTGTTTCTTTGGGCTTAACGACCAAAGTAACTTTGTACAACACCTTGATCATCCCTGTCCTGCTTTACGGCGCAGAAACCTGGACGTTACTAAAAGCGGATGAAGAAGCCCTTGGTCTATTCGAGAGAAAAGTTCTGCGTGCGATTTTTGGTCCTGTTTGCGTTGATGGCATCTGGAGGAGAAGATTCAACCACGAACTGTATGGGCTGTACGGCGGCATGAACCTAGTCAAGCGTCTACGGATACAACGCTTAAGGTGGCTAGGCCATGTAGAGCGGATGGACAGCACTGCTCCGGCCCGAAGAGTCTTCGAATCCGAACCACAGGGACAACGCAACAGAGGACGTCCTAGATTGAGATGGCGCACACAAGTGGAAAAGGACCTCAACCAACTTGGAGTGCGCAACTGGAAGCAGCTGGCAAGAGATCGTGCTAGCTGGAGAGGCATGTTGGTTGAGGCCCAGGTCCACCCCGGACTGTAGCGCCATCCGAAGAAGAAGAAGTCATATGGTACCAACCTCCTCAGTACCATCACTCCCGAGACGTGTTCTAAAATCGAGTGGCAGACAGACGGACATATCCTAATTTAAATGGATACAAAGAAAAAATCTTCAAGTTCCTCTTCTCAAATTTCTGAATTCATGGCAACCCTAGTCACAAATTATGTTCACTGCTTACCACAGCAATGAATTTGAATTTATTGTGCAAAGCTTAGATAAAGTTTAATTCCACGAATGAAAAATGCCCAGTGCGGGACACGATGTGTGGCTGCTGCTAAACTATAACAGACTCGGATGAACGGATAAGGAGGTCATAATCAAAATTAGTTGATTGTGACCGCAAATAATTGTGGCGTGTAACAATTTTAATTGCAGGTGGTGCATATGTTGGAAGTAGTTTATTCGAAACTGTCCGGGTCAATAATCGGTGTATAGCGTTGCAGTTCACACAATCTAAAGTGGAATTTTGAATTAAAGCTTTTAAAACAGGTGCATCTTTAATGTCTTATAACTGGCAACTGGTGTATCGTGTATTTCGCATTTTACTTGTACCTAAGCACGCAAGAGACGTCAAACGAATGTCGCATACTGTGTGAAGGCATGGCACTTGACACATACCCGAGCAGAATTCAAGTTTGGGCCTAATTTTGCTTGAGTTCCTGGACTCTATCATCGAGTTGCTATCAATACTCAGAATACTAAGTGAATATTTTTTTTTTTCAAATTCTCCGTTCTAAGTCGAAACTGTAGGTTCTGTCTTTATCGAGAGAGGATAATATCACGCATAGCTCAAGTATGGAGCTGTACGGCTCGTAGCGTCGTGTTGGTGAAATCAGAGATCACCTAGACCATGTGCTTGAATTTCAGGGAGCACATAGTTTGTTAACATGGCTCGATAACAGTTACCATTGGCGGTGCACTCTCTGTACCAGCTTCTATAGTTTCTTCACTACTTGCTGGATGTGGTCTAACCGGTCCAGATTGGCAATCAAATTTGGGAATGGAATCGGTTTCAGTACGTCAATTATGCGCGCCGTTTGCTCCTCGAATCGCACGAAAAACATTTCTCACAGAACTCTGATTTTCGTTGGACGCCTGAACAATTTGGAGAATCTGTTGTGGTATGAGTTTCTCCAAGATGATTTGCCTGTCAAAGGGAACCTATTGAAAGCCAAACCTTACAATGAATCACCCGACGACCGACTTAGATATTTTGGATACTTTTTGTGTTTTTTTTTTTTTTTTGTTTTTGGTTCTTTTCTTAAAATTAACTTAAGTAGACGGGTAAGTTAGCTATAAAAGATATAACAAACTACTGCTCAAGCGACAGCCCATTCTTTATGCGTAGGTGCAACCACCAATAAAAATTCACTCATTTTCGCTCTCTACCTTGGGACGGTCCCTGAAAAGCAGTGAGAACAGTGGCGTCATAAAGCATCCGCGCATCCATTGTTCTGCGAACCACGTGAAAGATCAAGAAACATCCTTCCGTAATTTGGATAAGGCCAATTCATTAAAGATTCAGGAACAGAGGGACAAAACCATTTTGGCAAGAACTTTCATGATACCTATCAGTGGGGTAATTTTTTGAAATCATATCGCATGCAACGTGCCTCCGAACGAGTTTAATAATAAAAGTATCCAGTACCTTGTTGCGATAGAATTTTATGTACCCAGATATCTCAGTTGAAACAGGCCCAAGACACCGTCTCTCTAATACTCTTAAATTCTTGAACCTCGTGAGACAAGCGTACATAGCTCATGATCGGCCAGATAAAGGCCGTGTAGCCGGATAAAAGCCGCATAGTCGGATAAAGGCCGTGTAAGCGGATAAAGGCCGTGTAGCCGGATAAAAGCCGCATAGTCGGATAAAGGTCGTGTAAGCGGATAAAGGTCATGCAGCCCGATAAAGGCAGTGTAGCCGTAGATGTATAAAGACCGTATAGCAGTATAAAGGTCGTGTCACCTTCCATTTGGAATCAAGTAGGCTTGTGTAAAGCAACCTACTTTCGCAGCGTAGCCCTTCTTAGCTACAGTCTTAAAAGTAGCGGGTAGTGCGGTCCAAAATTGCTGAAGACACAGTCTCTATAGTTGTAGAGATTGTAGAGTTGAATTAGGCAAATGGAGCTTATATTTCAGTTTCACAGATGCTTCCTTCTAGAACATAGCCACCAGCGTTGAAAAGCACCGACGGCAAGCCATGAAACCCTGCGGCTTTGTTGTTCTTAAGTCTTTAAATAGCTGTTACGACTTTTTCAAAGTTAGGTGGGAGGACTAATTTATTGACTGATTCCCTTTAACTCTCTTCTCGTCAGTCGCCCAAAGCAGCTGTTGGAAATGCTGCTTAAACACATCTACTAATCCTTGCGGATCATGATCAGAGCCATGGCAAAACGTTTAGCTTTTTTTTCTAGAAGCCCCGTTTCTAAGCTCTTCGATATCTTTGAGCTGGAAGGTAGTGGCAGACCCCTTTTATCAGGTTTCTCTCCTCCGGTGTTCTATGCCGGTACTCCTCTTGCGCTGCACTTATTTTACGTTCCAACGCCTTTTGATATTCCTCGTCGATTGCACGAGTTTTTTAAGCTTTTCCTGCTTACACTCGCCACCACGGATTTTTTTTAGGAGGTAGTAGGAAGGCCACTTACCATCCACCGGTGACACATGCGTTGTGAAAACCTTAAGGCTTTCCATCCTCGGCCTGTGCATCAACTCAAAACTTAGGTCGAACGATCGCATATGTCTTGGTCTACTAATATTTCACCCCCTAAGGTTTGGGTATAATATCTCCCAAGCTTGAGTACAAAGCTCCAAATACCTCTCTACATCTACGGGATGTGATCCCAAAAGCGCGCGAAAAGACTCACTAGAAACTGCTAAATCTATGACCTTGGAATAAAAATAGGTTTACGAGGGCTGTCTGATAAATAACCAACCTAACCATGATGCACGCGACTTTTTCAAAATTTTTTTATTTATTTTTCTACATAGTCCCCTTGTAACTCCACACACTTCTCCCAGCGATGCTCCCATCTCTGCAACCCTTCCAAATAGTACTTGGCATCTTTGTCTGCAAAATACGAGTTCACGAAAGAGTTTGCTTCCTCATTTGACGAAAATCTCTGGCCGCCGAGCGCAGTTTTAAGTTGAGGAAACAAAAAAAAGTCGCTTGGTGCTAGATCCGGTGAATAAGGTGGATGGTCAAGCAGTTCGAACCGCAATTCGTGGATTTTCGCCATGGCGACTGTTGAGGTGTGAGATGGTGCGTTGTCTTGGTGGAACAAGACTTTCTTTTTTTGCAAATGTGACCGATTTTTCGAAATATCTTCCTTTAGCTTGTCCAATAATGATGCGTAGTATGCTCCTGTTATAGTTTTTCCTTTTTCAAGATAGTCTATAAAAATAATTCCATGGCTGTCCCAAAAAACACTCGCCATCACTTTCCCAGCCGAATACACAGCTTTAGGTTTTTTTGGGGCCGGTTCCCCCTTTTCAATTGTTTCGGGCGTATAATGATGAATCTAAGTTTCGTCTACAGTTATCAATCGGCGCCAAAACTCGGTCTTATTGGCTCTAAACTGAGCCAACAGAGCGCTGGAAATTTTCATGCGTAACATGCGTCGGTTATTTATCAGACAGCCCTCGTAAAGACTCGTTCTTCTGCCTCACCTCCCGAAGATGGAATGCTCTCCCCAACTCGATGATCCCCCCTCATCACAATGTACGGGTATCTAAGACCAATGTTCACTGGTACCTCCTTCCCCTCTTTTCCTCCCTATCCCTGCACTGTGCTGTGACCTGATTCCGATTATTTTAGAGTACTGTAAAAAATGATTTGGAATGGGGGTTGGTTTCAGTGAGTAAAAATCTCAGTGACAGTGATTCATTTGCGTGTTGCAGTTCCTTTAGCAAAATCTGAGAAGTCAGAAATTTGGTTGATTCCAGACATATGCTCTAGTGTTTAAGTTTTTCATTTTCCATAAAATTTTCAAGCATGTACATGTCACTCCGTAGGGGGCGGAATTAATCTCCGTCTTATCCCGTCGATAAAACCACTAAAGCCACAAACTTTTGTACCGACTTGCACATCCATCAGAGCTTCTAGCCCGGATGCTGAACGCCTGCATGCAGAGACGTTTTAATCTCATGTTCCCTCTTTGCGCTTTAAAAAAACAGAACATAAAAAAATTACATAAATCCACTCTTCCACCCCAGCCCCAATCCAAATGCTTTAATCTCACAAAGCGCATGCATAAAAATGATAACTTTTGAGGTCACGCATCACAGAATAATACCGCTTCCAACCATGTATACCGCACCTCATCCGCACCACACCACCTCCTCCCAGGACGAAAATATTTAACAACTTTTACAATTAGAAACATTTACCAAATCCTCCCCCGAAGAGATAAACTCTCAAGAACACCGCTATCTCAGCAGCGGCAAATGAAAACGTTAAATTAATTAAATCCAACCGCGAGATGCTCCCTTCCCGCACAGGAACCATCCTTGTAAATTAAGTTAATGGCCAAGACAACGAAATACGGATCTCACATTTTTCTCCTCCCTCGTTCCCCTTGGCCCCACACAAATAAACGAAAAAGAAATCAACTGCTAACACTTGGAGAAAGTTTTTTGATTAAAGTGAAAGATTCTGCGAAAAAGTGAGACGTATTCGCAAACAAGTCCCATTCGACACAATTTCGGAGAGCGCCGCACCGCCTCCTGCCGCCGTTCCATTTGCCAACTTGTGTATTCGTAAATAAATATCTTTGTGAATGGAAATTAAACATAAGAAAACTTTAAGTCGGCAAGGACTGCCGGGGACTTGGACACGGTGACTGTGACACAATGGCATTCTCGAATGAAGCGGCCGTGGATTCTCTGCACTTTGTCATTCTGAGCGCAGAATGGAGGATAAAGTTTTGTGAATTGGCATTGGTGAGTGTGGTGAGTGGAGCAGTCCCTGATTGACTTAAGTTTGCAAATAGCTACCGTGTATTTAAGTTAAGACCGCTCTTTCTGAAGGAGCAGAAGATACAAGTTTTGCATTTGCTCTTGCAACAATTCATGTCCGTGCAGGCATTAAATGGCCTGAGGACAGGTGCTTTCAATGTAAACCGATGGTATAAGTATTTTATTGCCTGCTTGTAATAATCGGCGCCACGAGTGCCGCGCAATGCGCACATTACTTCCAGGTCACTCGGATCCTCCGCCATTGACTCTAACTAATCAGCAGCTGCGCCCAAGCGCTCAAGCACAACCAGGAGAGTTGCTGGACTTGGTTTAATCACCTGATGAAATCGCATTCAAAGAATTGGCCTCAAAGATCGTGCCACTTAACGTCGCTTGACTATTTTGTGTGGGGATATGTGGAGCTCTAGTCTACGCCGATTTGTTCGAATCGACTGACCACTGTGAGGACAACATCAAGAGTCATCGAAAATTGAACCTTCAGATCATCAAGTATTCAACTGGTTTCATAGACACAATTCTTCACGACTAGCTTAACCTGTTAAAAGGCTGTGCAAAGTGGTTGTCACGAATGCTCATAGCGCCTCAAGAAAAGTGTAAATTGCGTATTTGCTGCAGAGATTTTTCAAGCTCTGTAGTGAAAACCCGGAAGATATTGTTGAACGAATTGTTACGGGGGATGAGGCGTGGGTTCACAATTATGGCCCTGAAAGTGAGCGAGAGTTCATGCAGTGGCACAAAAAAAACGTAAAGGCCCTCCGAAGTGGTTCAATGTCATTCTGTCTGTCGACAATTTCATAGCCACAGTGTTCTGAGACTCAAAGGGAAAGTTGTTGATTGAGGACAACAAAAAGGTGAAATGCCACATCATTATTTGCATCATTCAGAGAGAGAGAGTAAATTGTTTGTTGCTAAGTCAGGACAGATTTCCAAGGCTGCTGTGCGAGATTTTGGCTTCAAAGTACCCCTAAACTCACCTCGTGGTTAATAAACTTCACTGCTTCCCTTTTGCTTCAAGCAGCTGTTCTACTAGTTCTCTTTTAAGTTCGATTTCAATGCGTAAATTTTAAAAATTTAAAAAATGCACCCACTTACCTCGATTTACCCCGCTCCAGCACCAGATCCAGGCAGGCTCCTTCGTCAAAAATGTAAAATAATGATGACACAATAATCTTCAACACATCCCAGTCTCTCATTTATCAAAAATATCACGTTTCTCGACTTAATACAAAAAAAAAAAACCCCTTTTCATAAAGTGAACCTAACACCTTATCTTCCGTCACTGCATCTGTCGCTGTGGCGGTAAACGTGTCCAGAAATGATTGCGATACAGGCCATCAGCGTTTTAAAATACATTATCCTTTGTACCGTCCGCATGTCCCCATACCGAATGGGAGGCAATTCCTTCGTCCTTTGATCGTTAATTCAAATTAAATGCGAAAAAGGCAAAGAAGAAGTTCAACTCAGCGAAAGTTTGGCATGCTCTTTGACTTTTAATCAAGTCTAGTGAGCTGCTGTCCAGCGTAAGTCTAGCAGTCAAAGCGTAAGCTGCTCCTCATCGCCTCAGCAACGAGGGAAAGAAGAAAACTTTTGCCATCGTAACGCAGACATGTGTTAGTGTTTGCCTTGCAGTGGTAATCCAACAAACATCACATCTCGGGACACAACTTAAAGAGTGATGCGCACAGCCACCGAGGCACACGCCTCACATCCTCTTCAGGTAACTCGGCAGCCCGCCCTACTTCCTCGTTCAGCTCTTTAATAATTCATGAGCAGGAAGGAGCAAATTCACTCAATGCCATGGAATACATGAATGCTAATAATACTCTCGCTCGCAGCTCCATGCTGCCTTTCTGCCTTTAGAAGGTATTTTTGTTTTTCTTTTGTCTCGCTCTGGTGTCGTGCTTTTTGCCTCATTCCAACTGACAGGATACAGCGATGAGGGATGATGGTGGTCGTGTAACCATCGTGTTGCTGCTCCTACCGACTGAATATATGAAACTAATACAGATAGCAGCGGACACAAGATTACCTACCCCCCTTGGATGCGTTATTTTTCAGTTTAGTATCCCTGTTTACCGTTACACTAATGATGATGATACAAACACCCCGCCACCATCGCCACCATTCACGGACCGGCAAAAGTTAATCCTTTCTGCTGGAGTCTAGAGTCGGTCCTGGGATAAAGAGTGGACTTGCTTGGCGCTGAACATGTTTGGAGCGGGCGGTCGGGGTGGTTGGCGAAAGTTATGAAGCGGACCCATTTTTTGAAATGTGGGCAGACATTATGTAAATTAAATGCATGACCCGTGCAATAAAACAAACATAAAACCAGTGGGGGTTGGATGTAAGACGTCAGAGAACGAAATTGGTGCGGAATTCGGGAGTAAAAACTCGATTCAGTTGCTCGTGAGGAGCTGCTCGAACGGAAGAGAGTCCGTGGAAACCGAATTACTTATCTCTGGAGGGGATAAAGTTGGCGGTTTATTTTTTTGTTGTGACAGGGGTTTACACCGAGATAGCATTCACAGATGGCTACTAAGGTTTCACGAAAATCCAATGAGAACTGTTTTGTATTTGGGAAATTTGTGTGTAAAAGGGAAGACGTCACATTTCAAGTCACAACCCCCCGTTTCGGGTTAGTTTACCATCCTGTATCCGTGGAAATATTATAGCCTCAAGAAACATCAACCTCGGAGGCTAATCAAAAGCAATTTAAATAGTTCCTCAAAGTTCTGTTTAAAGTGAATGAAATTCACGGGACGGGTATAAATACCTCTCTGACGATTGAAGTTCCTTAAAGCCATCTATAGCTGAGGCTGTGAACAAGTAAGCGCACACATTTCTCTACCTCCACTCAAGCTTAGATAACAAGGTTTGCAATTTGATTTCTACCTTCCTGCAGACAGGAGTTATAAATCGGTTCACCCAACTAGCGCTCCCATATATCCGCGTCTTTGTTTTCTTTTTCCACGCAAACTAAACCGCTTTTGATCCATCTTCCACTGCAGCGAAAAAATTCCTTGTCCACGGATTAGGATAGCCGGGGGAAAAGAGCTAGACTCGGAAAAAGCTTCTCCGTGCACATTGCGTCCCCCCACTGCTTCAATAGTCAATTGAACACTTTATTCACACTGCCGCTGGGGGGAATTTTTTGCGCAAGGCTCATTCTCAAATAATCCACGCACAATGCGGGCACCAGATTGCGGGTACACTCTTCCGTTCCACATCCACCCCACAGCAATGGCTTTATTAGTTCTCCCTTTAGATTGCATAAATTATAATCGCAATCTAGCACGACACTACAGTACGTTTCCCGGATCTAAAGTCCATTTCCTATCCCGCATCAGCTTCGGGCGAAATTCCGTCGAATCTCCGGTGAATATCCTTGCTGATGAAGACCACGCCACAAAGCTGCGTCTGCGAACAGCAAGAAAAATCCAAACTTTTCTCCTGATGTTTTGCGAAGGCAGACCATCAGGGAGTCATTTTTTTTCGTTCCGTTCATTCTCAGCGTTACGTGCTCACTGCATCAGCACTGTGGACTGCGCTTCCGAGTTCAGTGGATTGAAATGAATTTATTGCCACTGAGGGAGGAAGCAGAAGAAGAAGAAGAACGAGAAGAAGACACTGCACATCGCAACAATGCACACAACAATCAGAGGACTGCTGGACACAAGCGTGGTGAAGGCAAAGTTATGCAATTAAACGACACTCCCAGGCCACCACCACGAAAACCGAACTGTTGACTTTGGGCATTAGTTCGCATTCCTGAGCGCCGCCGTCGGTCGCTTTCATCGGGCTGCCAACGTGCGGTGAAGTTTTGGACCACTTGTATGGTAATCGGAATTTTTTTTTAAAACGTTCACATTTGCCAACTCGCTTACGGTCATCGCGAAGATTTACAGTGATGGCCGACTTGTCGGATCGTCCGACTTGTCGCTCGTAGCGGCTTTTCTGCGTGAATTCCTATTTCCCCAAGGCATCCAAAAAGGGGGTGTCGTCTGTTTTTTTTTTTTCTTTTTCTTAAATCCAAGCCCACACCAGACAGTTCGCCATTCCTGGTGGGAAATTAATGAAAGCACATTTCTTGAGTCCCAAAAACGCAATCCACAGAAGTCCCGCCGCCGCCGCAAGTTGATGTAGCTGAGTGAGCCACTTCTCGGAATCTGCTCCTGTCCTTGTTCGGCGGCAACCAGTTCCTGTGGACGTGGCTGAGGGTGCATTTCGAATGCATTCGCATGCACTCCACAACATAGAAAATCTGTGTATGCGGTTCAGGCGAGGTCAAAAGGAGCAGGAAGTGCAATGCAGCCTAGAGTTGACTAATTACAAACTTAATGTGCTTCCACTGAATTAAAAGGGTATTCCTCTGTTGCAATCCTTAACTGCCACCGGGGGTCTGTAATTGCAAATGAAATTCATTTCTCTTGCAGATGAATCCTCTTCTCAGTCGGTAGCAGAGGAATGATGTGGTTGGTGGGGAGCTGGGTGATGCATTTTTTTTACAAGTTATTTAAGTTTGTATTGTGAAAGATAATTGGAATTGTGTTGAACAGGCAGCACTCATCGTTCTGCAGTGCGGTTGATTCTCTTTGAGGGGTTTTTCTCGAAGACTCCGCCTATCACACACCGACATTTGTTCACTGCTATTGTTAGCCGTCGTCGTTAGCGTTGTTTTCGTCATCGTTGTTGATGGTCGCATGGTCTGATGGGATTGATTCGATGCATACCTGCTAGACTAGAAACACGGTAACTGAAAGCTTTGTCAAAGAATCCGCGGAAGCGGTAGCGAGATGACAGTCGAAGAGCTGGCTGTTTCTTTGTCAATCACTGGAGAAGTGCTGGTGAACTCAGGTTAACCTCCCTTGCTTCTGCTCTAGACGTGAAACGATGGGTTCTTGAGTGTTGACAAGTGTGTAATGTTATGGGGTTTTGAATAAAATAGTATAATTGGCTTTGGCATGTGTGTAGAGTGGCCTGTACTCATTAGGGAGTTTCCTTTTCCTTTTTCAATTTGTCGTAAATGAATGCATAGCATAACAACTTCTTTCTGGAAGACTGATGTTGAAGGATTCATGGGTTTTTATCATTGCCGGGAAAGCAAAGCACAATCTTCACGCTGAGAGGGAAAAAAACACGACCAAACAGTGAGGCCTTAGAGTGTCATGCAAAGTGATATCCTCTTGTAGTGTGGCCGCCGCGGTAAAGTCGTCATTTGGGGCGTCAATTTGAAGGCTAAGTCAGTGTCCGGGGCTTGTTTCCCGAATATTTCTCATAACCGCCCTACTTTCAAGTAACTGGCAATCCTCAGAGAGAACCAATTGTCAATGAAAAGCTTTTCAAATTTTGCCGTTCGGAGTCGGAAATAAACTGTAGGTCCCCTCTGCTCGTTAAAAAAAAATAGCATAAGCAACTGGAGAAGCCAGACGCTGTTCCTTCTGTTGCACTCTTGCGCCCTCCAATTAGTTATTTTGTTCATTCTTCTCCATCCCCCGTACGCAGGGTTAAACGTACGCAGGGTAAGTCTCTACTGTCTTTAACCAGGTCTTGATTGTTGCCGTATATGTATCCTCTTCTGAAGTCTCTACAAATTATTTCCTCCCCCGCTAATACACATTACACCATTTCCATCTTAAGCACAACACAAAGTTTCAGCCAACGTGTTCAGAACTGATTAGGGGCAACCAACGCTGTCTAATGCAGCCTCGCTATACACCAGGCAATGGTGATGCACACAATCCATCTCTAGACAGACGATAATCACCATAAGATTAATGAAATCCTAATCCCGCAGCCGAGCATATACGGATAACCGAGCGCTCGCACACTCTCATGATACATTGCAATTGAAGCCATAAATAACGGGTATCCTCCTGTTTTGGATGGAAGTCAACAAAAGTCTTATCGATCGGCCAGCTAGCTCAGTCAGTGTCAGTGTGTGTGCAAACACAGGACACTTCTATCGCCCGTCCGATGGATGAAACAGACCCAAAAATAAAATTAATTACTGAAATGGAAATTAATGTTCGCAGTCTTGCGTAAATCTTGCAAGGACACAAACAAACACAGCCTCTCCCTGTGACTGCGATGGCTCGGTGGGAGAAACAATGGGAAGGCGAGGATGTGGACGATACCAATGAAAACGTCATTCACTTTGTTATGCGGATATTAACAGAGTGTTGTCGTCTACAACAATGACGACGACGACGAGAAGGCACTCTTCCATTCATTTGTCGTTTGCCCACAGGACTGACTTAGCCGCCCCACCATCCGACTGCACAAGGACCACTTGCTGCTTGTACATGCATCCTCGTTCAGCCAATACGGGGGTGGACTTCGAGTAGTTATTCAGGATAATGCCCAGGCTGCACACTCGAAAAGGCATTGGGCGGTAATGATGGCGCTGGAATGACTCCATATGGAGAGGCACTTTTTATTTATTCAGTGTTGTCCCGTTCTATTTTCCCAAAAGTTTTTTTCTTTCAACTTTTGTTTTCCTTTTTCCGTTTTTCTGCGATTTTTTTCCCCATGGCAGCCGCTTAGCAAACGAGGACGAGCGTGATGGAAGTTACGGGTATTCTGCTAAGCCCGTTTAGGAGCGTTAAATTTACTGCCGCAGTAAATGACGGGGGGAGGGGGGGTGGAGAGGAAGGGTGGGGGCGCCCACACATACACACACAAACATACAAGTCTCGGTTCTCGTTGATTTTTATTTCTATGAAAATGCCAGCCATCATCCATCAATGGGGCTCGCGAGTGGAGCTGTTTTCGGGAGTGCATGCACACTCGCAGCGCGGCACTTTGGGGAAATAACGAAGCGAGGTTTATCATTGCGTTTAATACACGAAAAATTCACAAAAAAAAAATCGTTAGAATCCAACAACAGAGTGATGGTGTTTGAGGTTTTGTAAATACGCTCCAATAGTTTTTTGATTTGTTGAATTGCTTTCTAGGACAGATGCGATGAACACAAACATACTGCTGTGCACTATCGCGAATAAGTGTTGCTCGTGGTTTTTCATTTGAACGTCTCTATTGCGATGCAGTATTCGAGTTATTAAACCGCTCGAGCGGGAATTCAGCCGGTTTCCTTTTTAAAAAATTTAAAATGCTTTATACAACGCACAGATAATCTGAATAATTAAGAACCTTGAGTGATCGATATCAAATCACAGTAAATCGCGAAGGAAGTGAGTGAAAGGACGCTACGTTTGACATTGGTCCTTACCTTCAGTTTAGTTAAACCATCTCCAGACGGCCACCAAAAATTGTTTCACAAAAAATAAATGTCCGAAATTATCAAATTTTTTTTTTCAGGGATGATTCATCATGAGGTATGATTTTCAATAGCCTTTTTTTTGACAGATAACGTATGGATCCTATCAAACTGCTTCATAATTTTTGTTCATTATCATTTGGCAATTTATTTCCGAAGGACGCAGTCTTCAAATTGTTCAGCTGTTTTACGAAAATCAGCGTTCTGTAAGAAATGTTTTTCGTTACATTCGAGGAACTTACAGAGCGCACAAACGATCAATAAAAGCCAATACCATTTGCGAATTCGAGCCCAAGTTGACATTTAGGATAGACCACATCCAGCAACATCCTGAACTTAAGGCACATGGTCGCTGTAAATTAAACTGAACGCTACTAAAAGCAGATAAGGAAACCCTTAGTCTTTTCGAGAGAAAGTCCTGTTTGCGTTGATGACGTCTGGAGGAGAAGATTCAACGGCAAACCCTCTAGGCTGTACGGCGACATGCGCCTGGTCAAACGTCTTCGGATATAAAGCTTAAGATGGTTAAGTCATGTAGAGCGTATAGACACCACTGCTCCGGCCCGAAAAGTTTTCGAATCCGAGCCATTGGAATAACGCAACATAATACGGCCTAGGCTGAGATAGCGTGCGTAAGTTGGGAAGGACCTCAACCAACTTGGAGTGCGCAACAGAGGACGGACTGGGATGAGATGCCGCACGCAATCGGAGATGGACCTCAACCAACTTGGAGCGTAAATGGTTGTAGCTGGAGAGAGATCATGCTAGTTGGAGAGACATGCTGGTTGAGGCCCAGGGCCACCCTGGACTGTAGCGCCAGTAAAAGAAGAAGAAAGTCTCGGTAAACTCTGTTTTTAAAAAGACCGTGCTATGGGCCATAGAGCACGTAAAAAATGAGCATTTTAAGAAAGCATTTAAGTAAGCACTTAAGTTCATATTTTTCTACATCAAATTAGCCGCCTAGATCGTAGGATAACTGGACTGGACTATTTTCTTTGGAGTCAGGATTGACGGCACTTACAAGTGTTCTCCACGAAATATCAGTCGCTAAGCCCGAACGAATATGTCGTGGAGCAGTGGGTTAGTGCATTGACTCACACACCGTCGACTCCACATTCGATTCCCGATCTGAACACGTCACCATCTCTTTCGAGTTGCTGACAACACTCAAAGAGTACTGATTATCTATGAAGAGCTTTTCAAATCTCGCCGTTCTGAGTCGGCAATAAACTGAAGGTCCCCTTTACTAGTGAGAGAACGGGCCTCTAAGGCCGGTTAACCAGCCACCTTTAGCATGAAAACTGATGGTAGCTTCAGGACATTTTATCAGCCATTAGAAGACGTGGAGTGTTTGGAAAGGTTCAACATCTCAGCAGTTCTTCATAACGTCCCTATGTGTCGGCTCCTAGCACACGCGTATTTTAAACTCTTTGGATTCCTCATCCAATAAAGTCTGACTGTGTTTATAGAGAATGAGGTAAGAGACTTAATAGCTACTTGGCTCTCAGTGAAGATAAAAACACTGATTGCCATTAATTCCGCCTCGGAGAAGCTTCTGGGTGTAGCATAAGTCTATAGACCCCTGTGGAATAAAATATTCGATCAGGCTTCAATGTCCAAAGTTTTCCGGTTGCCAGTTATGGCATTCTCTTAATCTGAGAGTACAATTTTCGATAAGAAGTACACAACTGATTGTCATTCAATTGCTCTCATCAAAAAAAGGCCCGAAGACTCGCTCCCATTTAAAACAGACAGACAACATGCAGGAATTCACCCCTTCAACATAGACTTCAAAACATTCCTCTGGTTGTCGTTACCGTCGTCTCGCCAACCGATGCTTCTGCCAATTCCGTCGCATTACCCTGCCGCTCAACTTCTCGCGCAATTAACATTCGCAAATGTTTTACCGCCATTCGGAGAAGCCATTAAATGACACTCCCCCCGCGGCTATGGCACCAGACTCGGGTTCTAAGTGAATTACACGGATTTTAGCGGCGACAGTTCTATGACTTTAATTGCAACATTGATGTTTGACAGCCGCTGTAAAGTGCGGTTATTAAGTGAATAATGGCCATCAATGAGGCACGCGATTACCGCTACCCACCGCCGCAATTTGACAATTTTAACCAAAACAATTTGTTCTCCAGCGGCAGCCACTCCCACAGATTACATCCTTTATTCTTAAGGGAGTGACAGACAGACTAAAGGACGTCGTTAATGCTCGACGGAGGACAAAAGCTTCTGAAACAATTGAGAGCAACTTATCATCATTGTTGCACCAGTTTCTGGAAGAGAATTGCAACAAGGAACACCCTAATGGGTGTGCTCACCCGACCAACTCTCCCGGTATTGGCCAAGTCTCAGGGGACGCGAAATTTATTCAGTTTTAATAATAATTATCCCAATTACACGCGCCAGCACTAATGAGAAACTTTTTCCATTTACGGAATTGGCTCCCTTAGAACGATGGCGGCGCACTGAAGTGACTGTCGACGTCCCTTCGTTGAATCTTATGTTCCGCGCAAGGAGATCATAGAGGCTTACAAAAAGTTTTTCCTTTCATCTGTATTGCATGCGACCATCCTTCGAGCGCTGCCTCCTGTGGCGCGCTGCATTGGCAACGTGGCTGTCGACTAAGGGTGGCAGTATTTCTTTGTGGTCCTTGTGTCCCTTAATAATGGCAGGGCGAGGACAATATACGATATGGGTCACGGTAGGATCGCCAGCTACACACCCATTGGCCCATTATCCAAATATTTTGCAGCATTGTACGGTGTACAGGCGGAACCGGCGACATCTTTATGCTTTTGTTGACTTTTGAAGCTTTCACGAGTGAATAATGTCTTTCTCAGAGGGGCCGACCGGTTTTAAACACCCCCCAATGGTTGACTTGTAGTTGCTTTTGTCTTTGGGTCTTTGTTTTGGGTACATGATGCCTTGGACGTCGCGTCGTCCACTTGCCCCAGGATTGTCGTTTTTTTTTTCTTTCATTTTGTTTGCATTTTCCTCGGATAGCAGTTGATGTTGGTGTTGGCTGGAAGTTTGTGACTGAAAGAATGTACATAGCTGGTGAGAAGAGAAGATTTTTTTTTGTCTTTTATTTAGTGTTTCGTTTTGTTTTTGCTGTAAGCAGAGAGAAGGGAGTCCTTGGAAATAAATTCAAATCTATTTTTAAAGGAATTGTAACAGATAATGGGATATGAAAAATTAAACTTGTATTTGGAGCTTGTATTTGTTTTTATGAATCTCTTGCACGAACTAGACAATTTTCAAATGGGGACAGAGAAATTGGCCCTGCCGACGGAATACTATTTTGAGCAAACCACTCAAGTGTGGCAGCAATGATATCTTTTGTCGCTTTTTGTCTACACACTAGTTGTTGCCCGGAACTTCATTCCTGTGAACGTCATTTATTCACGTCCTGTCCTTTCTTGAAGTTCAAACTATTTCGTCAAAATCAAAATCATGCACCTCTAACTGCGTATAAAGGGTTTTTTTCAATAAAGCAAATTCGAATTTTGTTTGTGAACGCTAATCATCAAACTGTCACTGTTAATTTATTTGGTAAACTCAACGTATTTGTCACAGCATAGCACACGAAAGAGAAACGCCTGCTAATTACAAAAATTTTCTACCGAAATTCGGAGTCGTTGACCGTCAAAGGCGTATATTTTCATTCGTAATTCTCACCCTAGTAAACAGACAAAAAGAAGTTCAGTGCAAAAATTTGAGTTTAAATATTCGTTGTGTGAGATAACGCGTTGCTCGAAGTGTCGAAAACATAGCTATCGTTCATGGGTTAATAGCAAACGATCGCAATCAGTCAATTCCATGGCGTTCTCAAGAATGGACATCGCTCAGACCACATTATGACATATTTTTCGTAAGTATCCTGGTTTGCACCCACACAAGATCATGCAGACTCAAGAATTTTAACCGTCATACGTTCTTTGTTTGGGTGCAGGAGAAAATGCGCCAAGGTGATAAATTTCGTCGCATCATCTTTCAGTGACGAAGATCATTTTTGTCTCAATGTGTTCGTCAAAATATGCGTAATTGGTCGGTTAAAAATCCACCTGTGCTTGATGAATCACCACAGATGAATGCACAGAAGGTCGCTATTATTGGGCCATATTTTCTTATTCAACTATAACTATCATCATGTTACTGTGAATCGGCAACGTTATTGCGCCATGGGGACCATTTATTTTTGGCTAGAATGCTTCGACAGCATGTGGTGTCAACAGAATGATGCCACAGGCCACTAAACACGTTACAATCGATTTTTTGAAGAGAAAGTATGGTGAGCTTGTCACTTCAATATATGGGCCAGTCGATTGGCCACTTTGCTTGACTATTATCTGTGGAGCTACGTTAAGTCATTAATTTATAACAACAAGCCGACGACGTTGGAAGAGCTCAGAGCCAACACTGAACTTGAAAATGCGGCCGAATTTTGGCCGAAATGTGTGGTAGTGTCATTTAAAATTGGGATCGAAGGAGTCGACAACTGTTAATGTAAACGCTGTGGTCATATGAACGAAGTCGAGTTCCATTCACAAATATTTTGATTGTAAAGGGTGATTTTTTAGCTATTATCTTTTGGCAACACTGGTTTAAACAGCTGACGCACGTTTCGTGTTTTGTTTCACTGTCAAAGATCTTCAGTTTGGTCTATAACTTAACCATGAATCGTCTTATAAACGAACAACGCTTGCAAATTATTGAATTTTATTATCAAAATGCGTGCTATGTTAAAAAAGTCAATAGCGCGCTTCTTCCATTTTATGGTCAGTTCAAGTGTCGATTTTGGAGTAAATATCAGCCAGAAGCATTGCAAGAGCTAGCAATCAGTTTGGTGCGGTTTATGGGCTGGTGGCATCATTGGACCGTACTTCTTCAAAGATGATGCGAATCGCAACGTAACCGTAAATGGTGAGCGCTACCGTGAGATGATGTCGAACTTTTTTTTGCCCAAAATGCAAGAGCTTGACTTGCATGACATGTGGTTTCAACAAGACGGTGCCACATGCCACACAGCACGCGCAACAATGGACTTATTGAGAGGCGAGTTCGGTGAACATTTTATTTCACGTTCAGGACCGGTCAATTGGCCGCCTAGATCGTGCGACTTAACGCCTTTAGACTATTTTTTGTGGAGCTGCGTCAAAGCTCATGTCTATACAGACAAGCCAATTGACGCACTGGAAGACGACATTGAAGCATTTATAGGATCTGTTCAAAAAATAAGGTGAATTCTCATTTTCTTTAATTTTTCATTAATTTCTATTTTGTCCCCCTCAAGTAATTCCCCTCAGATAAAATACCAGCGTTTGTTCCACTTCTGTAATGCATTTTCGGTACGCACTTGAGCTTTTTCAACGAATCAGATGGTATCTCCTTACTCGTCGCAAAACGCCGTCCTTTCCTGCGACTCTTCAATCTGGGAACAGGAAAAAGTCGCAGGGTGCCAAATCTGGTGAATACGGAGGCTGAGTTATGACTACGGTGTTGTTTTTGGCCAACAAATCAAGTCAAGATTCAGCAATTTTGGAACGAACTTTGTTGTCATACGCTTCATGCCCAAAATTTCCAAAAAAATTGCATGGTATGAGCCAACCGATATGCCGACTTCTTCAGCAACTTCTCTAGTAGTGATTTTCCATAACAATTCTCTTCACTTTCTCAACAACACTTTCTCTTTGCATCGGTTGTTGATATACTGTGGCGTCCAGGACTAGCTTCGTCACTCACATCTTCTCGAACTTCTTTGAAAAGCTTGTACCACTTGCAAACATTTTTTTGACTCAGAGTACACTCACCGTATGCCACTGTCAACATTTCAAGTGCTTTTCAAAATTGAATGCAAACTCTTTGATCCATTTTTTCGACAACTGGAAATCGCTGAACACGCTTTCCGCGTCTAATTCGTATCTTTTTCTTGTGGTGCTACAGTCCGGGGTAGACCTGGGCATCAACCAACATGCCTCTCCAGCCAGCATGATCTTTCGCCAGTTGCGCACTTCAAGTTGGTTGAGGTCCTTCTCCACTTGCGTGAGCCACCTTAGCCTATGCCATCCTCTGTTGCTTTTTCCCAATAGCCCAGATTCGAAAACTTTTCGGTACGGAGCAGTGTTGTCCATACGCCCTACATGGCCTAGCGATCTTAAGAGTTGTATCCGAAGACGCCCATAGAGTTCGTCGTTAAATATTCTTCTCCAGATGTCATCAACGCAAACAGGGCCAAAAATTGCACGCAAAACTTGTCTCTCGAAAAAACTAAGGACTTCCTCATCCGCTATTAGTAGCGTCCAGGTTTCCGCGCCATAGAGGAGGACTGGGATGATCAAGGTGTTATATAAGGCAAGTTTAGTCCTTCGAAAGAGGGCTTCATTACTTAATTACCTCTTGAGCCCAAAGAAACAGTGTTTGGCAAGAGTGATTCTGCGTTTGATTTGGTACTGGTGTTATTATCCCTGTTTACCGCGGAGTCGATGTAGACGAAGTCATTGACTGCATCATTTCGCCAAGGATAAAAAGCAGATTTCACAGCGATAAAGTTTTTTGACAATTCCTTAGCCCCACTGAGAAGTTATTCGACAGTATAGCAACAAATTGTTCATGTTCAATTAACACCAGCCTTTTGTAATTTTTGCCTTGAAACACATATCACTCTCATCACTACAAAACAAATTTTGTTTCACTTCGGACAGCCTCATAAATAAATTTCGCATGTTTCCGAATAAGTTTTCGTCCCTTTTTTAAGCTTGTGTTTTTTCTTCAATTTAACGACTCATCCGTTATGAGCCGAAACCAGACAGCTGGAGCCAGAAGTCAATTCATGTGTAAACTCGATCCCAATCAAGTGAAAGCCGTCATAGCTTTCCGGAGTACACGGTAATAAAAGTGAATCCCGATATTCCCGCCGCCTCCCCGGATAGTGTCGGCGGGTATCCCGAAATCGATCCTTCGCGTAAGCCCCTAATTGAAACCCATCGATAAACTTTATTTCAACTCAACTCAAATTGAATGGTTTTACAGCCTCCGTGTCTGTCCCGCCCCCGCGAGTGGAGCGGCTTTTCCGCAAACCCATTCGATATCATTTTCCGCGAAACTATCCGCGTATCGCGGACGTAAATCTCAAGTGCTACGGCGATATGAAGTCCCTCGACTGATACACCCAGGATGCCCATAAAAAATACCTAAACTCATATAAATTTTATTAAACTCTCCAAAACCCGCTCCACGCCACCAGCGTCTCCCTCTCAAGGTCTTTCTATGCACAATCGAAATGCGATAAAACTTCATCTGAAAAGCGAAAGGGCGCGGCGGCGGCGGCGGTATAGGAACTGAACGGGATCTTCATGTACTAGTTGCCACTGCAAGCGGACGGGCCAACAAAGGTGTGCTCGAAACACTGTTCCCATTGAACCAATGTGTCTCCACTGTGAAGTCCGGATGAAGTGCTAGCGTAACGAGCGAATAGTGGTCTGGTCTGGTTTTTGTTATCTCAATTTATGCGCTTTCTTTTGTGGCGTTCGCGGGTCCTGGTGGCACGGAGTGAGGAATATCCTTAAGCGGGCTGAATTACTCGTGTAGCACTGGGCGTGTGAATTATGGGCAGTGAAGTATCGATACGAACCCGTAGACTCCAACATCAGTATCGAACAGGGCTGCGGCTCGTACGCACCAACCCGACCTCACCCAAGCAACTGTGTGTTGCCCGATAGCGACGCAACGGGGTGAATGGCGGTCGAGTTTTATTGATGATATAATTTAGCAGGGCAAAGTTGTGAGGAGTGGGCACCATTCAGTGCTTAGACCAAAATCCGGCGAGTGCAGCCGGCGAATAAGCTCTGTGCTAGCTGGTGCATGGCGATTTTATTACGCGTAAGGAGGGAAGCCATTTGCTTTGATTTATGCGTGTACTGATGTTTGGCCGATGGCTGATGGCGGCGGGACATATCTGGGTCAAGCCTGGATCTGCGTCATGTAACCCAATTATTTCGGTAGCGGTCGCAGCACCCTTATCTATTTATGGGCTTCAATTAAAATCCATTTACGGGAAATTTGCAAGAGATTGATAATTGGGCGACGGTGATAGCAAAAGGGAGGATACATGTGTGTGTGTAGGGCACTTCTAGGGGCTTCAGGTTCATCTGGCATTCATCATTTGGGGGCTTAATAAATCGGACAGCGATTGAATGCAAGGTGAAATGATTTTGAAAGCAGTTGAATTTAAGTGGGTCTTTGGACTGCGGCTCACGTTGCAACTATTAAAATATAACTTTATTGAAAACACAGACGGTCAAAGGTGTAAGAAGCATGAAGATGATGAAGCTTAATCCTTCAAATGTCAGTACAGACCAACCGCTGAAGAATCACAGCTAAAAAAATGCTTTGCGTGCTTGCCTAACAAATGATGGTTTTGTTTTCTGCTATTGGCAACGATCACGGCACTGAAAGAGTAAAATCACGCCGCACTTCTGCCAGTCAAAGAGTCCAAAATGATTTATGCTAAAATCGCAACCATACGAGGTCTGTTCAAAAACAGGGACAATAACACCAGTACCGAAATCAAACGCAGAATCACTCTTGCCAATCGCTCTTTCTTTGGGCTCAAAAGGCAATTGAGTATTAAAACCCCTTCTCGAAAGACTAAACTAGCTTTATATAAGACCTTGATCATCCTAGTCCTTCTCTATAGATCGTGCTGGCTGAAGAGGCATGTTAGTTGAGGACCAGGCCCACCCCGGATTGTAGCGCCACAAGAAGAAGAAGAAATGATGCATTTCATCAAGACTGCCTCTTGTACACTGTTTCAGACGACATAACCTTGCTTTACGAATTTCTGGAAGACTTTAATTCCAACGACATTCTTTGATGCAACCAGTTTTTGATACAACAACACTTTTTTTTGCTCTTCGAAAATGTACGGATTTGTCTTAAACAAACGCCATTTGCGAGAAGGATTGATTTTCTATTTCAAATTGAGAGAACAGTGTAGCTTAAGTCCATAGAAACTTGTAGAAGTTTGGTGAATATGCTCCAACCGATAAATTATGCAGAGAGTGGTTTTGACGCTTCAAAAGTTGTGAGACGTCGAAGACAAAGAGCGTATGGACCAGTCAAAAAATATTGGAATTGAAGGCTTTACTGGATCCGTACCAATGGCAACGTGAACTCTGCTAGTTCTCTTTGGGAGTAACTCAAAAATTTGAATTTATTCAAAAGCAAGAAAATTCGGTGCCGTACGTGTTGAAACCAAGAGATGTCCAAAGAGTGATTTTTCACCTCGGAACAGCTTCTTGAAAGACATCAAAGGAAAGGATTCATGGAACAGATCGTGACTGGAGATGAAAAGTGGATAGACTACGATAAGCCCAAGAAGAAATAAAACTTCGCAAAGCCTAGTCAACTCGTTCCATCATCGTCTACATCGATACCACAGAAGCATATACAAGGTTTAAGGGTCATGCTCTGCATGTAGTAGAACCAGACGGGTATGGTGTACTAAGAACTGCTCAAATCAGGCGAAACCATTGATGGGAAACGTTATTGACTGCAACTAGTACATTTGAATAGCGAATTGCGTGAAGAAAGACCAGAAACGACTGAAAGGCATGACAAGTTAATTTTGCAACATGATAACGCTCGGACCAGCGTAGCTGCTAATTGTTATTGAAACGGGGTTCATAAAGCACGCTTAGAGCCCGCCTCCTCATGTTGAATCGGTGTTAAAAATCGGATGTCATCGTCATACTCCAAAATAACGGTCATCTTGAAGATATCTCGAGACGCCGTTGCTCCTGAAAGTTGTGTTGGTTACGTACGCCTATCTTTTCTAGTGCTGAGTTTTGGAGTTTTTGAAGCTTCTGGATATGTGTCGCTGTTGCATTGTCCCAAGCAAGTATACCATACCTCAACTTAGATTCAACAATGGCAAAGCATACTTGTTTTAGGACGTTCATTGTGGCATGATACCGTAGATGATTTAGTGCATATAGTGATCTCCTTAGGCTCACTTGTGGTTCATCTATGTGTACATTACATACAAAAAGTTGCTGCCGATGGTTACTCCCACATATCTATAATTTTCTACTGTTTCGATAGGAATACACGTGGACTTCGTGCATAGTTCATTTCTGAAGTAGATTTGTGATTGTGTATCGTTTGTGTATGATCGTTTCAGATGCAATTATCGATAAGCCGTGGTCGTGACACCACTTCACCGCGTTGTTGAACTCTTCCTGCATATCATCAAGAGCCACCTGCAATGATCTGTGGCGCACCACTATAGCCGTCTCATCTGCATATGCAAATGGTACAGCTTTTTTAAAAATTCGTAATAATTCATTGGTATACAATATAAATAGAAGTGGACCCAACTTTGAAACCTTGCGGAACACCATATTGCACATCCTCATTTTTGCTGTAGGTATTATCAATTTTCATGCAAAATTGTCGATGTCTCAGATACTCTCGCAACCAGTCTGACATAATTCCTCTTATGTCAATGAATTTTAGAGCTGCAATTAGTGTATTATGGTTGAGTGTGTCGAAAGCTTTGCTGAAGTCCACGAATAACACCAAGACATGATAGCTTTTATTCAGGCTTTCATTAACACAATTCACGAACTGACCTTTTTTTTTTGTTCATAGTTGGCGCAAGCTAAAGGGGTTGCAGTCGTTCACAGACCGTCGCGAAGTTAAGACGTGTTTCGGCTTTGCAAGTTTAAGTACAGTGTGTTATAGTGTAAACTAAATAAGAAAGTTTCAAGAGCATCGATAGCCTAGCTGTAGAGCACACAGTAGTGGCTCGAGGGAACCTCGGTTCAAATCCCGAGTGGGACAAATTAGTTTTTATTTTTAAGTAATTAAAAAAAAAAAAAAAAAAAAAAGACACTAAGTGTGAGGAAAAGAGAAAGATGGAGAGTGATGAACGGCCTGAACTCAGCATATCGGGTGTTTTTAAAACACCGGTGGCTGGGAAGTCAGGCCACTTAAGTAGTGACGGTAGCATCCGCGTGGCTAGCCCCACGAGCCGGACTACTGAATCAGGCAAGAGAAGGAAGAGAGTGCAGCCGCAGCCTAAGCTTACCAAGCGTCGGACGACTACTATGACGTCAGACGAAGAAGCAGTCGCACCGAACAGAGGCGGAGCGGTGACGACGAAAAAAACCCCGCCAAGAAAGTCGCCTTTAGCAGCCGCATCCATCGACATCGAAGCCCTCCAATGCGAATCGGAGGGGAACGAATGCCGATATTCTTATAGAGGGAGTGACAACTCCTTCCAGGTTCTCGCCACATCGGACGCCGATGATGAGGCGGAACAAATAAAAGAGGAAGAAAAGAAACTTCACCATCTAGAGCAAGAAAGGGCAAAGCTTGACGCCCACATTAAGCTCCTGTATGAAAGGTCTACGGCGAGAAAAGCTGCAGAGAAAGCAGCGAAAGAAAAACAACAGAAAGAGGAGCTTTTGAAGCTGCAACAAAAAAGGCAGCAAAGGAAAGAAAGCCAACAAGAAATACATGTATCGCCTTCAACATCAAAGGCAGCGCAACGGTTGCAAAAAGCTCAGCAGGAGCTAAGAGTGCAACAACAACACCACCAACAAAAGCAACAACAGCAACCAAAACAGTCACGGGCTGCCAATTTAAAGACAGCTCAACAACAGCGATCGCAACAACAACACCATAAGCAGACAACGCAGCAAAACCAGCAGCAGCATTCGCAGCAGCAGAAGCAACAACAACCAAAGCAGCAGAGACAACAGGAGCCACAACAACAGCAGCAGAAGCCTAAGGTACGCTGCCCTCCTATCAACGTCTTTGGCATGGGGACTGACGAATTGGAGACCCTATGTGAGTTGGCCTTAGGTAAGAAGACATTTTATATAAAATACAAGACTCCCGAAGTTCATACTGTCCATTGCCTAACAATGGACGGATTTAGATTTTTAAAAGAGAAGTTAGCGGCATCTAACGCTGATTTTTATACATACACCCCCAGAGGCGAAAGGCCACAGACCTTGCTCCTCAAAGGTGTAAATCCCTCTACCGACCCGAAGGTCCTCCTCGACAAGCTGCGACAAGTTGAGAGCGACGAGGTCCATTTCGTAGGGGTTAAGCCGTTCACAACTGCGGCAGCGAAAGCGAAGAAGAAGGCACTTCCCTTCTTCTTAGTTCAGGTATCCCAGGACACCAAAATCGACAACCTACGAAAAATCCGTTTCGTAGGTGGTCTGAGTGTGAATTGGGAGAAACTAAATAAGACTGACCACGTACTTCAATGTGCGAGGTGCAGAAGGCTCGGGCACGTCGCGGAGAACTGCAACATGGAGTTCCGCTGCGCACGTTGCACATTTAGCCACAACAAAAGTGAATGTCCTTTAGGAACGGAAGAAGTCGAGGACAAGGCGCTCCTCAAGTGTGTACTCTGCGGAGGAAACGGACACCCCGCAACCTATTTGGGGTGTCCACGAATCAAAGAACTCCGGCAGAGAGTAAAAGAAGTTAGGAACGAGAAAAAGGTAGCAGCCAGGCCATTGGCCCGTGCTGTAGCTACTGCTGTTACGCCGGCTATCTCCTACGCCCAAATGGTGTCAGGCAGGGAACCGGCACAACGGACAGTGCCGAAGGTTGCCCCGGCTCCAATGGCCAGGCAACCCGAGGCAGAGCCCTCCATAAGGGACGTAATGTCCTCCATTCAGTCGATGCAAGCGCAGATGATTGCCTTGCAGAAACAGATGGTCGAATTACAGACCAGCTTCCTTGCACAGACGGCTAGAGTAGATTTCCTCTTCTCTAAGCTGCCTGTGAACCAACGCTCACAGATATAATGGGCTCACGCGAGGTAAGAACCCTTAAGATCCTAGCAGTGAATGTTAATTCGCTGATAAGGATCGAACGAAAATTAACGCTCTCAAACTTGTTGCAAACCCACAATCCTGACGTGCTGATGGCTAGCGAAACTAAGCTAAACCAGACGCGCATTCTCAGGTACAAAAATTACCACATAATTAGAAGAGACCGACCCCAATCCACTCGAGGTGGCGGGGTCGCTCTCTTGATTAAAAAGAACATTTGTCATAAGATCGTATATAGCAATGTGGTACGTAGATTTAGTGTGCTAGAAGCATCCATCGCACGCATCTCTCTCCAAGGTGGAAAGAAGTTGTTTGTGATCGCTGCTTATGCATCAGAACCTCAAAACCCACACTTTCTTTCGGAGCTCGAGGCTCTCTTCACTAGCCTCTGCTTGAACTCGGAAGAAAATTTTTATATCCTAGCCGGAGATTTGAACGCCAAACACGGTGAATGGGGTAATAATGTTCCAAACGAGAGAGGAAACGCCCTCTTAGAGTGGATGGAACAGAACAATATCGAGTTCAGGTTAGATTTGCTTGCAACCGATAGACCATCCTTTCCTCGAAGCGGGTCCTATCTGGATGTGATGCTAATCGACAGACGACTCACGATACTTAACGTGGAGCGACGCACGAGGAACTGTTTAACTACGGTCGAGTATGACAGTGATCACTGTGGTCCCGCCGCGGTAATACAGCTCCCGAACGAGCTGGAGGAACTAGAGGAATATGTCCAAACACATCCTTATAATTATAATAAGGTGCGCTGGCCACGTTTTTCTAGAGCCTTAGCCAGAGAAATATGTTCGAGTGTGATCAACCCTCCTACAAACAGAAACCTTACGAACGAAGAGGTTGACAGGTACCTCACACAAATGGACGAGGTCATTAAACGTACAATGGACAGGACGATTCCGAAGGTGTCACAAACCGACTATGGAGACATCTATCGGAACTCTGAAATCGACGCACTTCACGTGCAAAAAAGTAGACTCCTGTCAAGACTAAAACTCTTGTACAGGCGGTTTACAGATCCACAGAGTGCAGAGATTCGCTCTCTGAAGTCACAGATCAAAGTACTCCAACAGTTAATAAGACAAAATTACAGTCTAGCTGTAAGCTTGCATTGGGGCAATAAGATTCGGGCTGTAAGATCTAACAACCCGAGCATGTTCCCGCAAGTAAATAAAATCTTCCGGAGGAGAGATCATAATGACATTCAGTGCGTTCGACTTGACAGAACAACAGACAACGCCAACTTACTTACGTCAGTTGGCATCGATCCAGATGGGGCAGTGCTTGACAACGACTTCTTCGTAGTGGAAGATCCCCAGGAGAAGGTTAATGCAATTGGTGCTGTTTTCCAGAAGGTGTACACGGTCAACGAGACTCGTAGTCCGAACCACGATTTGGAGAACAGAGCCTTGCTAAACCATTTCAATCTTCGGAACGAAATAAGTCAATGGCGATCCGAGAATCCTGGTTTTACCAGATTCAGTGACGATCTTCTGGCAAATAATGCCGTCGCCGACGATGGAAACAACTCCATCCTTATTTCGAAAGATGAACTCCAGGGTATTTTCAACTCACTGAAGAATAAGAAGTCAGTGGGAATCGATGGGATACCAAATATTGTTCTGCGCCATCTACCCTCTGAGGCGGTGGATGTATACACAACACTGTTTAACAATGCGTTGAGTAATGCATATTACCCGAAGCATTGGAAAACAGCTGTGGTACAGCCAATTCCGAAACGGGACAAAGATACTTCCATCCCGACAAATCTCCGGTCTATAAGTCTTCTTCCGTGCATAAGCAAGGTATTCGAGAAGATAGTCATTAGAGCTCTTAAAGAATGGGTTGAGGTAAAACAAATAATACCGGAAAATCAATTTGGCTTCAGGGCGGGGCACGACACCATTCATGCCGCGTCTAAATTGGTTTCCGACATACAGTGGAATAGAAACAAGACCCAGTGTACAGGCGCCTGCCTGATCGACATGGAGAAGGCGTTCGACACCGTATGGTTAGAAGGTCTCTTCCTTAAGTTGGTCAGGCTCGGCATCAATAAAACATTGCTATATATGATCTATGACATGGTCACAGGTAGGAAGTTTGTTGTGAAAAATGGCAACGAAATTTCAACTACAGTGTTCCATATAAAAAATGGGCTGCAACAAGGAGCTGTTGGTTCGCCGATCTTGTTCAGTATATTCACTAGCGATCTCATAGGTTCTATGCCTAACATCATAGCGTTTGCCGATGATCTAATCGCGTACAGATCAGGTCCGAAGGTAGAGGTTATAAATGTCTTGTTGCAACGCGACTTCGATACAATTCAACGATTTTGCGACGACTGGAAGTTGAAAATCAACTACCAGAAGTGTGAAACTATCCTTTTCAGAACCCCGCTGTCCAGGGCCTCAAGGGACACGAAAATGAACTGGCGCAAGTTCGGCATAGTTGACCCACAAGGACGACCATTAGCTGTAAAAAGTGTAGTCAGGTATCTAGGCATCTGGTTGGACCAGTATCTGTATGGTGGTATCCACATAGATACAGCTCTGACCAGGGCTAAAAAGGCCTTCGCTATGGCAAGAGGGCTGTTTTACAGCAGTCAACTTGACACCAGAGTGAAGGTCATCTGCTACATGGCACTCATCCGGCCAATTATGGTGTATGGTTGTCCTGTGTGGTTCAACGTGAGTCCTTCCCAGATGGAAAAGATGAGGGTGTTCGAGAGGCAGTGTCTTCGGGCCTGTCTCCGTTTATATCGAACACCAGAATCCCAGTACAAGAAATTTTACCCCAACGAGGTTCTGTACAACGAGGCAAACCTTATAAGGATAGATAATTTTATTATCAAGTTGATACGAAGTCACACTGCTCGAGGCATGGCTTCAACCAACAGTCTGATCTTTGGGGCTTACTACCCAAATGAAATGTACCATGAACGGGTACGTCTTAACGGCTTCATTCCGCCTGAAGCTTTCCTTTATTTGGACGCTAAAGGCCTGATACAAGATAGGGAAGGCTGCCCTATCATCTTCCACGTCGCACGCCGAACAGTAGAAAGGCAACTCCAATACGAGCCGGACGTCGCTCGCAGCCACGAGGAACTCCTACGGTTCAGTAGAGCGACTTCTGCCCGCGACAGAGCAGTTTCTGCCAAAGAACGGCTCTTCTACTGGTGGTTACATCAGAACCAGCTTTCGATGCCGCTAACTTCTCAAACGAATAGACGGGGTAGTTGAGTCCAACGGGCCAGCTCACATAGGTTAAGGTAGTTTTAAGCATTTATTATATACAAAAAAAAAAACAAAAAAAAAAAAAAAAAAAAAAAGATAAAAACATACAAAAAAAAAAAACAATAAAAAACAAAAATTAAAAAAAGGGTGCATCACGGCGTATTAGATATATATGTTAAGCATATAAATAACACATACGCCCTGGTGCATGCGTCCGTATAGTTCTACGGACATAGTTAGGTTTACTGTAAGTAGTTAAGTAGAGTTAAGCTTAAGATTATTTAATTGTATATAGTTATAAGTTTTAGTTTAGTTTTAGGTATAGTTATAAGTTAGGTTAAGAAGAAAAAACAACACTGAATTTCAAGTTTTTAAAAAATTTTCTTGAAGGAATTAAAAAAAATGTAATTAGTTTTAAGCTATGAATTAAAAAATATAAGAGGCCGAAAGGCAAAAAGAAAAATGTACTAGATTAGCTTAGAGTACTCGTGAAGAGTCAGTAAGTTAGAATTAAGATCAGTAGATTTTATTTGTAAGCTAGTTTTAAGTATTTTTGTCTAGCATGTAAGAAAAATGAATCAAATAAAAATGCACTGAAATCTGAAATCTAAAATCTAAAGGGGTTGCGACTACCCTTAAGTGATCGGATTTAAGTCACAGCACGGGCCGAAGGTAGAGGGAGAGGAGGTACCGGTGGATTGGTTTTAAATGTCTGTGGATTGTAATGAGAGGGAAATATTGAGCTGGAAAGAGCATTCCAAATTCGTGTGGTGGGGCTAAATAACTTGAGCATTTCTTGTTGAAATAGCGATAAAACAGTGACAGAGACGCGTCATTACGTCAGTGTTCTAACGAGTCAATCGACTTCGCAATATTATTATCACCAATAAGTTTTATCGTTCGCTTTTGGATCCCTAACCTAACCTAACAGTTTACCAGTACTTTTTGTTACTGGAAAGCGTACTGACTAGCATTTATCAGTTAATTTTTAGCAATGAAATCTTCTAGCCTATTGGTTATCACCTCTTCCATAAACTTTTCTACTACCGGCAATATCAGTTCTCGACCTCCTCTCCGATTTATAAATCGGTCTAATTATAGCGATTTTTGAAGTATCAGGGAAAAAATGCCTAAAATTCCAAAAAGCCAAAATTCGTTTAACGAAAAAAAATCTCGAAAAACAACAAAATTTTGTTACTTTCAGTCTCTCAAAATTTTCATCACGGCCAATGGACACAGGTGGCTACTTCGAACAGGGACCAAGAATTTTGATGCTCTTCACTGCATGAGTTAGTCCTTGGTTTTCTGCTAAATTGCGGACACAGAGAGAGACATAGAAACATGGCCAAGATTTATAAAATGTCAACGTCACAAACTTGAACTCATTTCAAAGAAAGTCCTTCAATCTTGGGCTACTGATATAAAACATCTCTCGTTTTACAAGGGAATGCCTCAAGCTGTTGGTTTAGACCAAAAACCATGATTAAAGCATAGGACATACTATTCGGAGACGGTTCAGTCTATGTCACGCGTTTATTGCAAAGGTTACAGTCACACGATTCGTACAAACGTCACGCTTAGCCGCACCTCTCCCTGGTTCGCCATCATCATTTCCATGTTCGGTTGCTGTAGCGATTCTATTCGTTATCATGTGGACGAAATTGTGAAACCTTCAATGTGACAGTAGTAAGGTTTACTGTCCACCGCGGCCAGAGGCCGCATTGGAACATGAGAAACCGCTATCGCTACCGATGCCACCACTCATCCTGCACCGTCACATGCTGCATAGTGCGGTTTTGCAAGCCGGCTTAGACCATTTAACTTTTCAGATTGATGTCGGACAGGGCCAGCAGACGCACTTTGTCAATGCCACAAATTGAATTCAAATCCAGATGGTTGTGGGCACACAATTCAATGGTCGGTGGCCAAAGGCATGAGAGGTCGGTCAGTCGGTTAACGTCGTCCCAAGGATGCCAGTGCTGTGTGCCCCATGTAAGCTGGTCTCATTATCACGCTGGAATGCTTGTATGGCTTCTACTAACAGCCGAAGTGGGTACCCCGAGTTCCGCCTGCCCGGGTGGGTAGCCACGGCAGGGGAACGCTCCGAAAATGTATTCGCTCGTAAATTGATTGATTATTATGTGAAACGTGGTCGGATTGTGTCCCAGGGAACACGAGGGACAGATGATTTTGCCTAGAAGTAAACTTGTGCATGCGTTTGTGTGTGGATGCGTGTATGTGCAGTTTCTGCTTCAGCGTGTTGATGGATTTTGTTTGGATTTCGTGAAAATGGCGCAGGAAACAGCTGCCGGAAATCCATTAGGCACTTGTTTTCGAAAATTCCATCGTTTGGTGTGTGTGTGTGTGTTTTTTTTTGTCCTCTGATGGCTCTGGTTGGTGCAAGCATTCGGCAGTCACCATTCAACTACCACCGGGCAAATGGCAACTGCCAGCAGCTGACACTAGAAACGAATAATGGGGAACGTGGTTGTTGATTTCAATTTGTCGGTAGTGAACAATTTGGCTGTTCTCACTCACCCCTGGATCTCGGCGCTCTGGTGACGAGTACTTGTGTAGATGGCCGAGAACGACGACAAGCGGTGGGGTAAACATTTGAAGAGGTTCAATGTTTTCCCAAGTTTCAGTCAAATCCAATTACAATTTTGTTGCAAGCTCGAGCAGACGGAGTGCTCTTGGGAAATACATATTGTTGGGCGAGTTGGCGTTACGGTTGGCTGCGGCGGCAAGCGGTTTCGGCCATTGGCCTCGTCTATTGTCGCGACGGAGTGTGTACACGTGCACTCATGGGTAGGCTGTTGGGCACAAATTGGCACCATTTGTGTCTGTACTTCAGATGATGTTGTTTTTGCTTTTGATTTTACATTCCTTTCGAATGGAGTGGAGATGTCGGCGAGGAACTTTATGATTTTTTAAGATTGTCGTCTGAAAATGTATGTCCAAGGATCCAGTCGAAGGAAAATCTCTTTGAAGAGCCACACAAACTTATCAGAGTGTCGCCACGGGCAGGATTGCTAAATGAAGTGTCGCAAATTTTTCAAAAATTAATAAAGTGGGAAAGGCATGTACTGGCAAATAAGGTTCCCGTTGAATTCATTCATTTGCTCACTTCGACGACACTTTTTTCGGAGGTAGAACAATAATTTTGTATTTAGTTTTCTACTGACATCATCGACAATAATTGGGTTTCTGGCTATTGCGCACATCATCGCTGTTCTAACTTCAGGCCTGTCTTCGACTTTACCGAACTCCTTAGCCCGAGTACAAGAAATTCTACGCAAATGTGTTTATATATTAAATTATACAACAGGGCGAAAATGATCAGAGTGGATAATTTAATCCTGGAGCTGATTTGGAGACACACTGTAATATCAATGGACTTCGATAACAATCTTATCTCAGGGGCTTACTATCCCAAAACACAATACCATGAAAGGTTGCGCCATAATGGTTACGTTCCTCCAGAAGCATTCGTCTATTTTGAAAAGCTAGGTCTGTTACAAGACAAGAAAGCGGTACGGCTCATCTTTCATTTCGCCCGTCCTGGGCGACGCAACTACGACCGTGCCGTTGCACGACGAGCTGAAGACAATTTCCTCCGCTTCAGTACAACGGTATCGAGACGGGTTCTGGTGGCTACAGAGCGAATAAAACCTCCTCGTCGAACCCTCTAAACAATGGGTAGGAGCCAACGGGGAGCGATCAGTTATTGTTTTGTTACGGACCATATGCCAGCTACATTCTTTGGCCAACTTACATATCCTAACCTTAAGGTCTTAGGCTAGAGTTAGATTTTAATGTAAAAAAAAATTAAAACACGAAAAAAAATGAAAATAAAAACACAACACTCAAAGAGTATCAATTGTCTATGTAAAGCTTCTCAAATCTCGCCGCTCGGACTCGGTAAAAAACTGTAGGTCCCTTCTACTCGTGAGAGAACAGTAGCACGCACAATAGGAGTAATTGTTGTAGAAGCTAGGCCCTGGTCCCTTGTGGGCTGTAGTGCCACTCAATTACTATTGTGCACAAATTTCAGCTAATCGCTCACTCAATTCGTTTTGTGGAAAACATTGCTTTTGTTCGCGATAGTGTGGCAGAAGAGCCTCAAATCGTCGTCTTGTCAAACAATTGATCATCCCAAGGACATCATTGACATGAATTGAATAAAGGTTTGAATTTACACGCTTAAAAGATTCAATTGACTCAAGAGCTGAAGCGTACTGGCCATTTCAGGCTTCACCCCCAATTCACCGAATGGTCGGTTAAGCCGACAGAACAGATGTGAATAGTGACTTCACAGGAAACACACTTTCACCTCATTGGACCAGTTTACAAGCAGAATTGTGGCATTTGGAAAAATTATAATCCACGAGTGTTTTTCGGAAAGTATATGCATCCACAAAGATTGGCTGTTTTTTTGCGGTTAATGGACGGGCGGCATCATCGGGCCACACTTTTTCCAAAATGAGGTCGGCCAAGAAGTTACCGTGAATGGTGCTCGCTATCGCGAGATGATAACGGACTTTTTGTAGGCAGAAATTAAGGAAATGAACCTGGACGATATGTACTTCCAATAGAATGGTGCCACTTGTTCCATAGCCAACAAAACAATGACATTTTTGTTTGAGAACCTCAATGGCCATGTTATTTCACTTCATGGCCATTTTGTGATCATGTGTCTTGGACTTCTTTCCTTGGGGTATTTCAAAGAAAAAGTGTCAATAAGGCAAGAACAATTCAAGAGCTAGAGACTGAGATAATTCGGTACATTAGCGACACCGGACCTCAATTTGCCTCAAAGTCATTAAAAATATGAACCTTCGTATGGAGGTATGCCACCGAAGCCGAAGTGAGCAGATGGTCAGTATTTTGTCTCACACATAATTGCCATATATCCTTCTATCATGAAAGAAAAATATTAAGGTAATCCCCTGAAAACGTTTTGCTTTATGTAAAATTGTCATCGTGCGCTTTCGCTGAACCGCCCTGAAACTTAAAACATTTTCTTTGCATTATTCAAATTCCGCGCCAAAGCAGGGTTTTTAAATGTTTTTGTTTTCAGCTTTATGTTTTTCAGGATTTTGATGTTTTTGATTTCCGAATTTTGTTCCCAGCCCGTCTTAAGCCGCCTAGGAGATAGGTTGTAGGTGATTCAGTGATGACAAGTAATTTGATTGCCGAAAACGTTTCAATACTATTGTTCCTCTCGAGTTATCCTTTACTAGGCAGCAATGAAAGTAAAACACAAGATGAACCATTAAATATGACCACACCATGGGATGCACACTCAACGTCATTTCCCGACTAAAAAGGAATGATCTTTGTTTCAACGCCCACTGGAGCTTTGATGATCTCTCGCACCCCATCACTGCGAGGACACAAACAATCCAACTGCTTCGTTCATACAAAGTCGACTTTCCCTATGTCCAGTACTGGCTCTGGCCAAAAACTAAATCAGGAAGGGAATGTACAAGGATTTTCACGGACGGGTCCAAAACGATGGAGCGATCTGGAGCTGGGGTCTTCGTGGAAGACGAAACTTTAGACTTCACACCTCATTTGGTAACTTCGCGTCGGTCTCGCCTTTGCGATACTAATAGCCACGAATAATATTGTGACGAATAGGTGAAAGGAACGAAGTATCTGTGTCTGTCGGGACAGCCAATCTGTGCCTAAGGCCTTATTCAGCCCTCTAACCACTTCCAAAATAATACAGGAATACAAGTCTTCCATTCATTTGGTCGGCAGACTGAATTCGCTGTAACTTGTCTGGATCCCGGGGCACCACGACTTGTTAGCGTACATACGGACACTTCAACTTCGCTAAGCACTTAAGTGTGCTTGGGCTTAGCGATGGCACCCTATGCGATGCCTGCGAAGAAGGGTAAGACACTGTATAGCACTTCATCTGTCATCATAGATCGGATCAGGTGGTGGCTGTATGGTGTTAATATAATGGGAGCTAAAAACCTAGACTCTTTATCACAGAAGCGCTTGCTGGTTTTCTTCCTATGTCTGTAATCTTAAAAATCTTAAAAAACCCGGAATCATTAAAAAATTAAATTTCGAAAAAACAAACCACAACGTTTATGGAACCCAGCCTCAAGTTGTTCATTTCACTAATTTATTCATAAATTTGTCTCCACGGCATCCACAGGGTGAGTGCGAAAGTTTAAGTGGCACTCCACGCTATGAGTGTGTGGCTTTGGGAACTCCGTTTTTATTGCCAAGAAACCATTATATCACTCACTTGGCTTGTTGATGTCTACTTTCACCTGAACATGCTCCCGCTCTCGCGGTCCTCGTCTCTCTGCAGCTTGTCGAATATTTGCACAGGACTCATTGCAGGTAAACTTCGCGCACATTTACAGAGTTGGGTTCGCCCACCTCTTCATTTCGAAAATACATACGTGTGCGAGGTGTGAGGAACTTTCGATGGCAGCGTACATACCCAGCTAGAGTTCCACCAGCTTCTTCGCTCCAATAAACGTCTTCCGCATCTACTTCATTCCAAGAATTGAGTGTGTTCAAGACTCAAGATCTATTGACCTTCCCTAATCCTCTTCACATCGAAAACCGCTTTCAGATACGTCAGACGGCTTCATTCTTCCGACACGCAGAACATGTGTGCTTCGGTGATGGCAGCAACTCACTCCCAAGGAAGTATCCTGCTGCCGTGCACACACCCTGCAGGCACATCAGTGATGCGGTGAATTATAAAAATAAAGTTTAAAAGTTTGTCTAGTTTGCAAAATGGCAGGCAAGGGGCGGCCTTGGGTATGATCGAGACGTCTACCCATCTCCATCTCCAACAAATTCGCATTCGTAGTGCCGCCGAATGCCGTACGCTTGCCAGTTAAGAAAGTTTGTTAAATCCCCTATGCAGTTAAGGGAAGTTTATGCTTAAGTAGAAAGTTCGAGTGAAATTTGAAGCAGTTAAGTGTGGCAGTTAGGCATGGATTAAAAAGGTGGGAACACGTCAACCGGGGGATTAGCCACTAGGAAAAATAAACTTCAATCCGGCAAGAAGTTTCCGTTGAAGTTTTGAACGCTACGTCGTCGGTGCCGTCGTCACCAATGTGAAAGATATTCGACGACGTTGATGAGGAACGACAATAGGAAGCGAATGAGATAAATCTATTGACGAAGGGCAGTGTGCGGAGAAATTAGCTCATGTTTTAATGTGTGAAGCAGGAAATATGAAAGTTTAATTGGAACTGGCAGAGATTACGATGTCACTTGGAATTCAATTTTCTTGGAACAACAAAACTGCATTAAGTGGCCGGAGTGAGGAGATTAGACTTGCCACGGTCGGTGCTAATCAGTAGTACATGTATGTGTGAAACTTGATGCAACCGCCGGGTGAAGCATAAGATTTGTTAGTGCTACTCGATAAAAAATTAGTGCAGGAACAACAAATGCTACACTCGTCATAGGCTGCAATGTAAACGTGCATCAGAGGATGTGCGGTTGCTCGGCGGGATGATATGGGTGGGGAGGACATTTGCAACCATGGCTGCGAATCAACCTTTATGCCTAGGAATAGGAAAAACGTCCTAGACCTAACCATTGTCGATACGTTGCTATCAAATCACATCCGGGGTATATCCTTACCAGTGGACACAGAATAAAAGAATCACTGGTAAACTTCATTTGTGAACTCCCAAACATGTAAACTCTCTATTCGACATTAGGAGTCTACACAATCCGCAGGGTAGTTAGTCTTGGCACTTCGCAGAGCGGTGTTCTTTCCCCACTCTTATGTCCATCTCCATCTGAACTACTGCGGATCACGGAGAATCGCGACTATAGTATATGCACATAATATTGCCAGTATTCGGTAAATTTGTCTCCATCCATTGAGGCATCAGCCAGCTGCCCCACAATAAGCGGGTTGGTTGGCCTAGAACCTGTGTATCCTTCGACACTGCCCGTTCCAGAACCTCGGAGTCGCTTATAACTGCTGTTGACGTCTTCTCGTGTTTACTGCTAACTGCATCTGGTTCATGAAGTTGCTGTCCTTGTCCAATTTATAAAAGTCAAAAATCGTAATTGATATTGTACTTCGATCTTTGTATGCACGTTTTTCACAAAACTTTTCCTTTACAGCCGTTCATGGGTCTAAATTTGTGACGATCATGCCTCTCACCAGTACGCAATATCTGAGCTGAGGTTATTATCCCCATTAAATAAAGCGCAGATATTTAAAAAAATCGTGAATTCTTTATTATATCGTAAAGTAGACAGGATGAGGGTATGTGTGGAATAACACATCGGCCAGATGGCCGCCGCGGCTTTGCTGGCACATGCGCGATCTTTTTATGAAATTTTCAATGACCGTTCTGCATAAATGCTGCGGTATTTCATTAATGCAGCGTCCAATTTCCTCTTTTAACGCTTGAGTCGTCGTCGGCTTATTCCCATAAAACATCGACTTCAAGAAGCCCCAAAGAAAAAAGTTCAATGGTGTTAAGTCGCACGATCTAGGCGGCTAAGTCTGGTCTCCAAAACGCGAAATAACACGACCGGGAAATGACTGATGCAGCAATTGAGTTTTTTCTCTGGCTGTATGAGATGTGACGCCGTCTTGTTGAAACCACATACCCTCCACATTCATTTCTTCAATTCTAGGCACGAAAAAATTGGTTATCATTTCACCATACCGAACACCGTTAACTGTTTGCGCTTGACCTGACTCATTTTCAATAATTCCTCCAGCCCAAAGTCCACACCACACAGTGACACGTTGAGTATGCATTTGCTTCTCGTGAATCACTCGAGGATCTTCCTTGTCCCAAATGCAACAATTCTGCGTATTGACGAAGCCATCAAAATGGAAATGGGTCTCGTCACTATAGATAATTTAATCGGCATTTCATGTTGTCTCTCCAATACCCAACTAACGAAATCCCTTCGCTGTGCATGGTCAGCTGGCTTCAGTTCCTGAGTCAATTGATCTTTGTATGCATGAAGATGCAAATCATTCGTCAAAATTCGCTGCATAGTGGATTTGGAAACACCAATTTGCTGAGCTCGGTGTCGAATTGAGGTGGATGGAGCTTGAGCGACATCATCACGTACTGCTGCGATATTTACGGTCGATCGACCTGGTTGAAGGCGCGTTGTTGTCTTTACATCAGTAACAGACCCAGTTTCAGAAAATTTTTCCATTAATCGCTTAACAGTTGACTCTTTTGGAGCATTATTGTAACCCCAAATTGATCCCCAATTTGCCGCAAAACTTTCACCATTTTGGTAAAACAATTTCAGAATGAGAATGCGGTGTTCATTCGTGTAGCGCTCCATTTTTATTAACCATATACCTTCTACTAACAAACAAAAATAATTGTTCAAATGTCAAACAATGACAATTCGAATGACGCCAAATTTAAATCTTGCGTTCTTGTTGGGACACCCTTTAGAACTATTTACGTTCTTCATGCGAGCAAGGGCTACGTAAGCAGAGTAGTGAATAGGCTGTTTAATGTAGTTTCTTCCTTAGTACCTCAATGTGATAAGTTCACTAAGAAGTATCATCAACCGTCAGCCCAAAGACTTGTTCATTGACACAGTTTCAATATATTCATTCCATCTATCATATTCTTTTCTTGTTTCCCGTTTGCTGCGTTTTCATTTTGAGCTTAAATAGATTTTGGGAAATAAGGGGAACGCACGACCTTGCCTATGTCTCCAAGCACTTATTCTAGCCTAACCACAATCGCCGTATCCTCCGCGAATGCCTTACCAGTAACAGCGGCCCCAAAATCGATCATATCATATATCGGGTTAGTCGTCGCGAAGTTTGATTTTCAATTGCCTTTTTTTGACAGATCGATCATAACTCACATTAAACTGTTTCATCGTATTGAAACCGCTATTGTCAATACCATTCGCATAATATGGTCCCAGTTTACAATAGTGGATGGTAATCGACCGTTAAGACCACATGCAAAATGTAGTGAAGAGACTATACAAACCGTAGCTGAGAGTGTAAGATTCCTCGCTTCGTCTTTTTCGTCTTCCTCGGAAAGTCCTCGCTCCATAAGTCTCCTCCCGTGAATTAGCAAGGTTTTCGAAAAGATTGTCAAAAGAGGTCTGAAACAATAGACTGATGACAAAAGAATATTGCCAAATAACTAATTTGATTTTGTGCGGGTCATGATACTGTATATGACGCATCAAAATTGGTCCCGGACGTGCGATGGAATAAGGCTAAAACACATTACACGGGGGCCTCCCTCGTTGACTTGGAAAAGGCATTCTACGCTGTTTGGCTAAAAGGTCTCTTCCAACTCCAGCATGGTGCAGTGAATTCACAAATTCTTCTCTTTGCCTTTACCAGTAAACTGATAGGCTTCATGCAGCATTCGGTTACGATTTGGTGTCGTACACAACAGCCCCAGACATACTCCCGCAACATGAATTCTCAAAGATACAGCGGTTTTGGGACGACTAGAAGTTGAAAATCAACTACCAAAAGTGTGAGACCATCCCATTTCGGACTCTGGCATGCAAGGAGCTTAGAGATATGCAAAAACTGACGGATTATAAGAAAGCCTTTGCTATGTCAAATTGGTTATTCTACAGCAGCCAACTTGACTCCAAAATAAAGGTGATCTACTACACGGCCCTAATCCGCCCAGCCATAGTGTAAGGCTGTCCAGTGTGATTCAACGTGAGTTCTTCCATCCGAATCTGGGTATAAGATATCCTATCGCCAAGATGAATATGGTGAATAGTTTCATTATTAAATTAAATTGAAGACACGTTACACGAACTATGACTTCCAAAAATGAACTCATAGTCGGAGCCTTCTGCCCCAAGCGATGCATACCCATAGAGTGCGCCCCAAGGTGGAGTCATTCCACTGAAAGCATTCCTCTACTTATACCGGATGATCGATTCAAATGTACCACGTGTAAGAACAAGAGGCTTCTCTAAGAGAGAGATATAGCAAACATAAATCCGGGTGACATCCATTCCTGTTCGCGATAGAATGGAGAGTGATGGGGATCGGGGGTTCTATTGGCGGCTACAACCTCATTAAGTGCCCCCATTATGTACAGCTTATTACGCTAACCCTGTAGTCACCATCTACAGACATTTAATTATCAGGCCGACGAACCATGGAGGGTGTACTGGTGTCCATCGGGAAAGCTGCTTTCAGTCAAATTCTTCCAGTCCAATCGGCAGTTTTATATCGTCCTCGACTAAGCCCACACCATGGCACAGATTGTATATAGGGAAGGGGAACTTTCATTTCAGCTAACGACCAATCGAAGCCTAGATCTCTTCAATTCGAAACTTTACGAAATTGTTGTGTGCCCAAACGGGACCATTTATACGGCGAAGAATTCTACTTTCGAATTCGCCAAGAATCGTTCGACAGTTTTGCTTATCACCCAGTTTTCGGCTCGGCCACATGGTGTTAGTCCTTCGCTTTAGCAGTTTTGAACCAAGTTGTTTTGACAAACCGATGTAACACAGTTTGCTAAGCGCGTTTCTATTTAGTTTACTTTGCACCAAGATAGTTATCGATTGTGATATTTTGTCCAAGGTGCTGTGTGGTGGAACCTTAAAACCAGATCCAGCCGTAAATGCTTATGTTGGGAACGCACGACGATAACGATGTCATCTGTACATCCCAACAGTTGAACTACCTTGCAGATGATAGTGCCTTCTTTAATTACAACTACCACCCGCGCTATTCGATGTATGATGTATTCCAATGATTCACATAGGCGAAATAGGTCACAAGAGGCATTGGGACAAAGCGACAGAGAACGTCCTGGATTGGTATGGCGCGCACAAGTGAAGATTGACTTCAACCAGCATGGTTTGTCTAATTGGATCCTGCTATCGGAACAGGTTGACGCTTCATACAAAGTGAGACGATACAGTCACAAAGATGAGACATCTGCCTCCATTAGCCTGCAATGCGTGCACATAAAAGCGCACACAACGATTTCGTAAAGTTGCGAATTGAAGAGATTTAGGCTTCCGATTGGTTGTTAGCTGAAATGGCAGTTCTCCTTCCCTACAAAAGCAAAAGCACCATCGAACAGGTTTGCTCCACTTTGTATCAAACGCAGAGCTTTATCGCATTCATTCACTTACACTGTTGCGGATTAAGTTTGCTTGTCGAGCGTTGTTACGCACTGGTTGTCCTGCTTGCTTCAGTCAATCTACTTCATTACCACACACACCCAGCCACATAAATGCAATCAATACTCAAGTGTCTTCACATCAATTCATTCAATTCTGTTCAACATCCGTTTCATGGCAACGTTCGCATCCATTAAAAAATCCCCTCCGAATGACTGACAAAACAAGTGGCCACTCAGTCGTCAAATCAATGGAAGCATTAAATTCGCGTTCGAAATGCATTTTCCACCCAAAATCATCCGCGTTAACCCGCTCGAAGGAGTACTGTGAAGGGCTAAGCGAAAAATAACCGTGCACCGCCACTCGGCTCTGCCCGCGCGTCTTGATTCGTTTAAAGAACATTTCTGACTTGGCAAGGGCGGTTTCAAAGCAAAAAAATGTACCAAAGAGGTTTCCCAACGTTCCACAGCGGTTTCCTGCTACAATATTAATGGTTCCCGTGCACCTATTACGTGCAAACAGAATCCCCCTGCTTGGTTGCTTGAGCTTCAGTCGGGCTGGAGCAATGGACAACAGCCACGTCGGTCGTCGCAAGGAGAGCTCCTATACACACACACAGGCGCCCCCTAAAAGTGTCTAGTCATAGGGAATAATTGCAGCAGTCATAGGTAGGGATGGGGAATTTGAATTAACATGGAATGATTTTTCGGTTTTCGGTTTTGGCATTCTGATTAGCATACAATTTGCGAGTCCGTCCGATTATTCGCCCAAACCGAATGTCTGGATTTTGCGGTTGTGTTTGCTTCCTTTTTGCCAGGTTAGCAGTGTTGCGGTGAAGAAAACAGGAGAAGCCAAATCGTGGCAGCGGGGGGGGGGGGGGGGGGTTGTTTCATCATTCTCGTGGTGTTTTCAGAATGCGCAGTGCATGCAGGATTCATTGGAATGCATGCGTATGGAGAAGGTGAAATGTGTACATTCACTTCTGGGGATTGTGCTTCATACAATGAAAGGGCAGTGACTGTCTATTTAAATTAATGATGATTCTGAACGTCATACGCCGAAATTGAATTCGCTTTGTTTTGAAAGGAATGTGCACAAGTCAAGTCACAAGACTCCACGTCAATCAATCTTTTAAAATGTGTATTTTTTAAAATGCAATCAAATGTATGTAAAGGGTGGTTCAACCACAACCGCCTTAACGTTAAGTTTTTGGGCCCAACTTAATTTGACGTTTCTTTCTTTCAGCGGTTGGCAAATTCAACCATGGAGAGGTACACAATTCAGAAGACCGTTAGAATTATTGAAGCCCTTCGCGAAAATGGCCTTTCCAACAAAAATGCATTTCGTGCACGTCTTAATATTAAAGAGTGGTTTTGGGAAAACGGATGCATCTACAAAGAGTGACTATTTGGGTTGGCGGCGTCATCAGGCTGTTCTAGTTTGAAGATGAGGACAGGCCAAGCAGTCACCGTGAATGGTGTTCACTATGGCGAGATGATAACTTACTTCTTGCAGTCAGAAATTGAGGATTTGGACCTAGACGATATGTGGTTCCAACAAGATAGTGCCACTTGCCACACAGCCAACGAAAAAAAGAATCTTTTGCTCAAGAAATTCAATGTCCATGTTATTTCACGTCGTGGCGATGTCAATTGGCCACCACGATTTGACAACGTTGGATGTCGTTCTGTGAAAAGTGTACGTCAATAAGCCAAGAACAATTCAAGAGCTAGGGGATGAAATATTTCGGCACCCTAACGACACTGAACCTCAATTATGTCTCAGCGTCATTGAAAATAGGAAACATCGGATTGAGGCACAATACCAAAGCCGTGGTGAACGATTGACCGATGTTTTGTTTCACTCAGAATCGCCGTGAGTCACTGAAAACTTGTTCTTTTATTTACAATTATCATCGTGTGTTTGCATTGAACCAACTTTGTTTGATATTGATTATAAGAGTTTCTTGGCGAAGTTTGAGAACCTTCTCACTCTTCGCTAAGTATGTCGATTTTCATTCCAGATTAAGTGTATTAGTTCAGTATTTCAATATGAAGAAAAAACCAGCCAAAAGTCATCGCATATGCTGTCAAATCCATTGTGTACCCTTTAAAGCTTTTCCCTCACAAATGGAAGGCAGAACCTACTTCCGACCAACTCATAGCAAGTTCGTCTCCTCTTACGTCGCTTGCATTTAAAGACTACTCCTAAGTTTCAATCACTTTCGCAAAAACAAGACTTGTGAAATTATGACCACGCTTTCGTAAGGCGAACGTTTCAGAAGTCGTTTACGCGGTTAAAAAGTGGTAGTTTTGACTTGGAAGATAAAAGCATTCCGGACGTGCAAAGAGGTGAGAAGATGAAGAATTGCTTGGATTGCTCGGTGAAGATCGATCACACGTGCAAGATAATCTTTCAAATATGTTTGGGGTCGCTAAATATACTATTTCCGATGAATTGGATCCAAAAGAGGGTTGTGTGCCTGAAATGTAACTTGGCGGCTATGAGAAAAGTGGACTCATTACGATAATCCATCGTGTGGATATCGAGGTGATGCCCCATAGTCGACCGCCGCGGCGATTATTCACCAGTTGGACCAGTTGGGTCTGTTGGGTATGAGATTATGAGCTACTGTAACCGAACGAAACAATTACAGGCGAAGTTTCTCAAGGACGATTGTCGAGGACAATTGTGATGAATACAGTTACAGTTTTAGAATTTAACGATACTTCAGGAAAACGTCCAAACTTAGACCAAGGACATAAGTTGCTAGATGGCAAACACTACAATATCTGGGGGCATTGTAAATAAAACCAATACAGTCATTAAAAGCTTCATTCAAACTTCTTTTACACTCATAATCTACACAAGGATACACTGAACAATCATACACAAAAAATGGCATTAGCGGACTCTTAAAAAGTCGAATTTTCAATTGCTCAGTTAGAAGGTGCGCTGAATGTCGCAGGCATCGCAAGCCAGCATAAATATTTTTGATAGTATTTCTGACTGCGTTACCACACGTAAGAGCGGAATTGATATAATATCCAAGATATTTAACACTTGTTTCGATAGAAGTGACGTTACCATTCAGAACTATAGGCGAAAGTTCACATGTATCAACTGTAGCTCGTGCACATATGAGACTTGTGGATTTTAATGGGTTAAGTTTCAACTTATTTATTGCTGACCATTTTGCAATATTGCCAAGATCATCATTAACTCTTGCTATACAGTCTTCAATTAGGCCAATGACGCGGGAAAAATATTAAGACGTCATCTGCGCTCCTACGTACTTTACAATTTCGTACTACCTGTGGAAGATCATTATCCAAGCTCAGAACCTTGCGGTACACCTATATCGCTGTTAAATGGGTCAGAAGCTTCAATTTCTGTAACCACCTTTTGGACAAGGTTTTACAAGAACATTTGTAGAAGTCTTAGGGACGATACAGAAAAATTAAAATTTTGTTTAAGTTTCGATATAAGCAAGGAATTATCTATGCAATCGAATGCTTTTGAAAAATCAAGGAGAACTAAGACTCCAATATTCCCACTGTCTAACGAAAGCCTAAGATCAGTTATTACCTTCATTACTGCAAATTCACGGCTATATGTAGCTCTGAAGCCAGATTGCCAACTTGACATTAAACTGGTTTCATTAATGTACCCAATAATCTGTTTGGCAAGAATCTTCTTAAAAACTATGGAAAACACAACATACTTTTTGGTCGAAGGAACACGTGCACAGTTCTTTTTCGGTAAAAGATTAACGTTTGCGACTTTTCATTGGCTTGGGAATATTTAGGAAGGCTGTACTGGGAAGTCTAATCCCACCCGCCGTACAGTCTGACTGAACTTTCATCGGCTGGAGAAGAATATTCACAAAAAATTAAACTGCAACTTGTAAAAGGATTTTGACTACAAAATTTTGACCAGCACTTGAACAAGGAATAAACCACAAATTGGGAAAGGACTAACGCTGCACAATGAAGTTGACTTGGACTCAGGCAATTCCTTATCCTTTATCGTCTGCTGTGGTTTAATTTGAATTTGAAAAGCAACACATTTATTTTCTGGCTTGGCAATGTAAATAATTCAGCCAAATATATGTAGCATACATATACATATATAAATTCGTAATTGTCGAAAGAGAGAATTTTATTGGCAAGACGGTCACTCCTTACAGCTTCATACTTTGACGTATACGAGATCTGTTCGAAAAATAAGGCAAGTTTTCAAACTTCGCGGGCTACGTATATTTGATTATCGATTTTTTTTTATTTTGTTATGTTGGCACACTCTTCGGAAACATATGTTTACGGTTTCAGCTATATAGCATACTTATTTTATTTGTGAGGGGCATAAAAGTTAAACGCGTTTTGTTTGTTCGGCGATATCCTACTGTCGAAAAATGTGTGTCAAGGAATTTTCATTCAATTTTCAAAAACACTTTAAATGTTGACAGCGACATACGGTGAGTGTACTCTGAGTCAAGAAAAATGTTTACAAGTGGTACAAACTTTTCAAAAAAGGTCAAGAAGATGTGAATGACAACACTTGCTCTGAAGGCCCCCGCATATCAACAACCGATGAAAATGTTGGGAAAGTGAAGAAAATTGTTATAGAGTCACTACTAGAGAAGTTGCTGAAGATGTTGGCACACTGGTGGGGTCATGCCATGCAATTTTTCGGGAAATTTTGGGCATGAAGCGTGTGGCAGCGAAGTTCGTTCCAAAATTGCTGAATTTTGATTTAATTTTTTGGCCAAAAAAAGAACACCGTAATTATGCCTCATCCACCTTCTCTCAAGATTGAAGAAACCCATGCAAGGACGGCGTTTTGCGTCGATTGAGGAGATACAAACCGAATGGCTGAGAGAGCTCAAGGGCATGCCAAAAAATGCAGAATTGCTTTGAGGATTGGAAAACAACGTTGGTTCAAGTATATTTTATCTGAGAGCCACTACTTTAATAGAAATTAAGCAATAAATAAATATTTTTTTGATAAAAATGAAAAATTCGCATTATTTTTTGAACAGAGCTCGTATCGTAAAAAGGCTTCATATTGATTAAGCCTTCATTCGTTTTATGGTGTCACTTACTTGGCACTGCTAAGATGACTCTTACAAAATCACCATAAAATAGTCGTCTTTGTACGGATGCTGTTCTACTCCTTTGCCTCCTCTTCCACTTTATTTTGCTGGACATATTAATGGCATTGTCTATCATCCATCAGTTGCTTGAAAAAACGCCGCGAAATTATCTTAGACAACACTCACAGCATCTCCAATTTTCAAGACAAACAAAAAAATGCTCTCGTCTTATAAAATCCCTTAACCTAGCGTGCATCCTCCCTTTTTCTTTAATCAGGACTCCTTTGTAGGGAACATAGCACGTGCGATGGTTAAAACGTTTAAGAAACCAAAAGAACTAAAAGAAATAAAAATCCATTTTCTCCTTGCACTTTGAATGCAAGCCCAGTTGAGCTTTTCTACATCCTGAGGTTGGTTTTATTTTTTTTTTTTTCAGTGCTCATCCACCGTACACTCCTGGAAACGACAACACTACACCAGACGACCAGGAGCGCGCAGAACAGCAGCCGCCTGTTCAAAATTAACATGTTCATATACTTGTGTACAAACACATGTGCATTTATTAAAAAAAAAAGACAAAGGACACTTTGATCCCAGCCACTGGCCAGGAAGGGCCGGTAGTCAAAGGATCACACATACGCCCGCTTAAGAGGAGTGTCAGGAAACTCATATGTCATTCAACCTGGTGGAAGTGTTTCAGATGAAGAAGTTTCCTCCCGAAAAACTGCCAAGAGGTTATATCATGCAGGAGCAAGAACAATGCCATATGCACATGCAGATGAAAGTGCCAGTGATTTGCAGTTGAAACGGTCTGTCAGCGGTTTCACCTGCTCATTAAGGGCTGCAGTGGTAAAAAAAAAATGAAATATTTCGAGTTCTTGAGTACTCCATTGTTCGTGATTTACCTTGAGAATAGTTGTGTGCACACATACGACATGAGCTTTCACTTTAGCTTTTGTGACTAAAATTTGGTTCTCTACAAAGGAACGCCTTTTTAGTGTGTATTTGTGAATAAAGTTAACATGTGACACGGATGTGTCATCTGACGGTAATTGAATATATTTAACTGATCACATCTGCTTTTAGGAAAATTTTAATTACCGTTAGATTGAGGATTTTTAGGACTAACCCTACTTGTATCATATAGATATCTACAAGAATGGCCCTCCAATCGCATGTGCCAATTGAATGTTTGGTTGGTACAGAAACTCAACAAGATTTCCGACACAACTTGTTTTCAAAAATTTACTTTTCGATTTAAATATAATTTCAAATTGAAGTGAACTAAATGGATGGGGTTTAAGTTATGTAATATTTTCAACAGAATTTCGGTTTGCATTTTTTTGCCACGCCTTAGGAGCTCTAACAAATTTGAACTCTTTGTTGCATATTTGGTGAGAGCCATCTGTGTGTCACATGTTCAACAGATCCTTGTGATGAACAATCGCAAATCGCTGCTAACTTCGCATACGTTCGCTATTAGTCAGTGTACTTTCTTTGTTTTTTACTCGAGCGTGACGTGACGGATGTTTTAAAAATAGAATCCGAAAAAATAAGAAAAAAAAAATAAATTCCATTGTTTTCTATGGCTGCCTTTCTGGACTACTTTTCAGTACTGAAATATTTTGCTTTTGGCCCATTTTTAATTTTTTTGTCAGCAACGAGGGGCAAACCTGATAAGGGATCTGTGCTTCAGTTTGTATGTGAGTTTTTGTACTCACAGATGGAAGAGACCTACAGTTTAATGCCGACATCGAACGGTTAGATTGAAATGGTTTTCCTTTACAGTTAAAGAATCGAACGTGGGACCTCAAATATATAAGGTTACGGACTCCTTACTACGAAAATGCGGCCAGACAGACTGACGACTTTCTAAACTTAGGCAGAAAACTTCCCCGTAAAAAAATTCCTCCCACAGGCAGTCAACATTTTATAGCCCACCGGGTCGTCCTATAACTCGGCTCCTTAGTATAAAAGAGCAACAACTTCTTCTTCTTCTTCTTGTGGCGCTACAGTTCGGGGTGGACCTGGGCCTCAACCAACATGCCTCTCCAGCCAGCACGGTCTTTCGCCAGTTGCTCACTCCAAGTTGGTTGAGGTCCTTCTCCACTTGTGTGCGCCAACTTATCCTGGGCCGTCCTCTGTTGCGTCGTCCCAATGGCTCGGATTCGAAGACTTTTCTGGCCGGAGCAGTGGTGTCCATACGCTCTACATGGCCTAGCCATCTTAACTGTTGTATCCGGAGACGCTTCACTAGGCGCATGTCTCTGTCTCTGTACAGCCCATAGAGTTCGCCGCTAAGTCTTCTCCTCCAGATGCCATCAACGCAAACAGACCCATAAATCGCACGCAAAACTTTTCTCTCGAGAAGACTAAGGCTTCATCATTCGCTTTTAGTAACATCCAGGTTTAGGCGCCATAACGTAGGACTGGGATGATCAAGTTGTTATATAAAGAAAGCTTAGTCTTTCGATAGAGGGCTTTATTACTCAATTGCCTCTTGAGCCCATAGACTGGCAAGAGTGATTCTGCGTTTGATTTCGGTACTGGTGTTGTTCTCCCTACTAACCGCGGAGCAGAGGTTGGCGAAGTTCTTGACTACCTCGAAGCTTCGGCTGCCTAATGTGACGCTAGACATGGATTGTATAGCTCGTCTCTATGCACACTGTCATATGCGGCCTTGAAATCGACGAATAGGTGGTGATTGTCGATTTGCACTTCTTGGATCTTTTGCAGGATCTGCCGTAGTGTGAAGATTTGGTCGATTGTGGACTTCCCTGGTCGGAAACCACACTGATAAGGACCAATCAGGTTGTTGACAAACGGTTTCAGGCCTTCACACAGTACGGCAGAAAGGATCTTGTATGCGATGTTAAGGAGACTTATCCCTCGATAGTTGGCGCAGTCGAAGGGGTCTCCTTTCTTGTGGACCGGACAGACGACGCTGAGATTTTACTCATCAGGCATGCTTTTCTCCGACCATATCTTACAGATGAGCTGGTGCATGCGCCCAACCAGGTCATCTCCAGCTGCTGCAGTTCTGCGGACATTCCATCCGCTCCAGCAGATTTGTTCGACTTCAGTCTCGATATATCTCGATATTGGAAATTTTTAATAATATATTACAAGTATTAGCAGTATTTTAGTTCAATTACGAATTACTTGTAATTGTAGTTAACTTTGTAATCAATTGCAGAAAGTAATCGTTACCTCTTAACTCTGCGATTTATAGACCTTTCTCGAAAGACAAGGCACTGTACAGCAGCAGCTTTATGGCGCTGTAGCCTGAAGGATATTAAAAGCGGATGAGAAGGCGCTTAGGTTTTCTCCAGAGAACGGCAATACGTGAGTTTGTTGTGTCGCTATAAGCTGTGCGGCAATATGCGCCCACTCAAGTGTCTCGCGATATAAAGCACAGGCTTTCTAGGTAACGTAAAGCAATGTCTATGCTTTGGCCAGAAGGGTCTTTGAAATGAATCCATGGACTCATCTTGACAGCGATGGGACATTTAAGAATTTCTACAAACTTGTCACTCGGAATAGAAGACAGCTGGAGCTGCATGACAGAAGACAGTTCGCAAATTCTATAAAAGACTTCAACTGGTTCATATCGGCCCAACCGTAAGGCACTCGAAAAGCCCGAATGAAGCCTCACTCATCCAGAATTAAAAGGTGCGTAAATCGAAAAATCGGCAAACTAAATTACAAACTTATGCAGTTCTTAATTGGTCACGGTTGTTTCTGGGACTATCATTCAAAGGGAACCGTGCTTCAAGTCCGTCCTGTCTTCGCTGTAGAAAATGCGGACCGCCAACAATTTAGTGAACGGTCAATACCAGACAACATTTCCCATCATTGGGCTGCTCTTAACAAAGCAGAATTTCGAATAATGAGCGATCTAAGAAATCAGATCGACAGCAAAACCCGAAATCGCTTAACACCCTGTGACGAAGCAAAAAGCCGGAATTCGCCCCTCAAGGGGAAATGCCTAGCGGTAGTTCTGCTTGAGAATAAACAAAAAGATTCACAAAGTTGATCGCCATCAAAGACCTCTTCTTCCCCAGCGCTTTTGAAGTGAAATTTCCGCAGATATTCCATCAGCAGCATATATTGAGTCAAAAGATGATGTAGAATGTGAACAAACATCAGTTGAAGAGTAATTAATTTCAGGAAAGATCATGTTAATAAAATATTTCAAGATTCTTGCAATCCCTTCACCCAATGCATACATATCCAAACAAGTATTCCGCATCCACATGACTGCATGCAATGGATGCCCACAGGCAGGAATCTTACAAATTTCACTGCCAGTTGCACATAATTACTAATTATCCCTGGCTTAATCCTCTTGCAGTCATCGTTCTTCACTCGTGCTGTGCAGACACACCGACACAGCCTACTCAGAGTACGTCAGCCATTCATCGGATGATTTAAATTAAGATTAATGAATCGGAATGGCTGTCAGTTATTCCGACTGTCGATGGCTGGTGCTCTTTGCGATATCCAGGGTATGGCTCTTGCTTTTGTGGGCGCTCTGCAGGAGAACAAACTGTCCTGAGCAAATTCGATAAGTTTGTGGAAAATTTCATGCATAATTGAAGACGAGATCGCGGGTTATTCGCCTTTTTGTAATAATTAGTAGTGGCACGAAGAAGCTGCCAAATTATCGGAGGAGTCGCTCACTCATGCAGCCCTTGGCAAAGGAAAAACAATTAATTCTCAGTATGACATGGTCTCGTCCTCCCAGTCAGCCCACATCAAAGGAGCGCATATTGTGAGCTCATGAATGTTAAATTTAAGTGAACGAGAATTCAGGGAAAATAAGTCCCTTTTGCAATTGAAAATGCAGCAACCTGCTTAAATTTGGCGCTTCACTGGGTTCAACTTGAACCCGTTTCCTACATGCCACCACTGACTGTCAAGCCGTTAAGTGGGTAATTCCTTTGCACAACTCAAATACCTTACACTGCAGCAGGTATTGGTGGGAAGACTACAGAAAAGAGGTATTGAGTTAGGGCTGTTCAAAGTTGAGCAATAAAGGCTTAAAATTGAGATTTCTTCGTCTTATTTGAGTGAGGAAATGATTTCTAATACAATGTAATCAGACCTCACTGGATAACGTCAGTTGTCTTTTCAGAAACCGAGACAAAGCAACACCATGATGTCAATTCAGTACAAAAGTTCTAAATTCTTCAAGCATCTACTAGTATTGTGCGTTCTATTTTTCTCACATTAGTTAAGGGGACCTCTAATAAATTGGTAGAAATTTTGTTACCAAGAATAAAGGAACGGAATAAATCAGATCAGCAATGGAGGTAAAACAAGAGTTATAAACAAACTGATTTGGTAAAACTATCTCTATATTAAAATATATATTTTATAAAAAAAAAGAAAACAAAACCATCTATGCGCGAGTGTAACTCGCACTTTCCGGGATTATTTTACTTACAGATTTGTTTCTTTAAGTTTAAACACAAATTTTTTGAGCAACTTACGGCCAGATGTTGCCACTATCGCAATACTAATTTTCTCACGCGTAGTACAAGCTAGTAGACTACTACCGAGTCGTAGTTTTGTTGCAACCACGTGGATGTTTATTTAGGAATGGGAAATTCCACAATAAATTCAAAGGGCGCTTGGACTATGCGTGCGGTGACTTCTCTCCTTCGATAGCGACCATTGAAGATTCGTCTGGTTTTTTACGACTCACGCACGAATTCCTGGAATACGACTTCCAGTGGAGATAATGTATCACAACCTCCTATAGACAAATCGCCTTTTAAAAGTGCGCGAAATGTGTCGATAAGACAGTTGGCATCTCAAAAGAGCGTGTGAATCCTTCATGAAATATTGGGCATGAGAAAGCTGTATGCTCATCTGCTTACTCTAGACAACAAGCGCAATCATGAGACTACATCAGAGCTAATGTTTGAAGCTATTTAAGGACAATCCGAAGAAGTTTCAGTGTTGGATGTACAGTTAAGTTTAGAGACTCGTTCCTTAGCCGCAACACATGAATGTAGAATGACCCTTACAGCTCAACTTCCCCCCCATTACAATCCAGAGGCAATTAAAACCAAGGTGCATCAGTACTTCCTCTCCCCCTCTTCATCTACTCGTTCGCCCCGTGCTGTGACTTAATTTCGGTCATTTAAAAAAAATGGACCCTCCGGTAGACACGAGAGCACAAGCAACAGTCGAAACATCCTGCAAACTTTCTTCGAATAAGATGAAAGGTTCTGGCCACCTTTTACTCCTTAATACAGAGTGTGAGGATAAAATGGTCACAGGGCTCTACACTTTTGAATAACTGGACCGATTCGACGGGGAGTGTTCTTCCACTATGAAAGCCCACTGACTGACATCTCCGCGGTCGCCATTGACAAATTGAACTAGACTAGAATATCCTGCTCCGTCCAACGTATTCTCCAGCTATGGTTCCCTGCGATTTTTTTTTCGCTTCCAAACTTGAACTCGCCCGCCAGAAATTTGAGTATAATAAGGGGGTTATCACCGAGGTCTACTTTCAGACATGCAGACTAATTGAATAAATGACAGCATCGCTGGGTCAAGTACATTGAACAGGCTTAATTGAGACTATGCTGAGACAAAAACTGAAATGTTCGATTTTCTGTTGAACGCTAAGCGATTCTCGGTCAACCCTTAGGTGACAGTGGTGTTCTGCTTATCCATCTCGAGACGCCTACAGTTTCAACGATCACTGAGAATTGTTTTAACCCTTTCTAAAAGCGGGTCTGTCCAGGATTGCGGGATTCGTGTAAGAGTTAACGTGCCTAGTATGTCACAGGGACCAAATGGTAAACTCAAGACCTTTCTGCGCCCCACGTAAGGTTGGGGGAGAAAATCTAAAAGGAAAATAATGAATGTATGTTCAACGAATTCAGGTGATCAAAAATATACACGGCACTTCCAATCGTCCTCCTCGTGAGTGACCATTGGATTCGAATTCCACAAATACTACTACAATCACATTCGTCAACTGAAATCGTACTTTATCTCCTCACCGCATGACTTCTTAACCGTTGCCACACACTTTCATTCTTTAATGTATCTTCTCGGACCTAATCCTTGACGGTGGGGGAAAAAGTTTCTCAATTCATCGTTTCAATTTATCCGATACCTACTGCCAAACTCGAAGACATAACACAACACAACTGAATTGAGAAGAGCACAATCAAGGAGCTCATCCTGTTAAGGAGCTTAGTGCTATGACATTTTAACAAATACATTCATCCATTCACCCACCTCCGGTGCCGATTTTCATTTATCACCACTTCACACCAAGCAACAGCCCTCGTCCCTCCCGACGGGATAAGAAAAGGGAAAGCGAAGCAAAAAATTAAATAAATGACAGAAACAAGGACAAGAAAAACACACTCCACGAAGAGAACCCAGAAACCAAAGAGAAAAAAAAATTTGCGAAAAAGGACAAAATCATCAACATGTGTTGCTCTTCTTACAATTGAAATTCATTTTAACTAATCCCGGCATCAGATACCAGCTTTAAGTTATTTTTCTTGTTCTCATTTGACGTCTGTCTACGCGGGTATGTGTGTGTGTGTGCCTGTGTGTGGGGGCGAAAAAAAAAAGAAAAGTCTCACCGCACCGCACCGCACCGCACCGCTCACAAAAAGCGATCGACCGAAGAAAAGATGTTTATCTGTTAATTACATTTTTCGTATATCCTGATAACGGGGGATTTTGCTCCTTTGTCTCGCCCGCCACCCCGACGAGCGTTGCCGAAGCGGAGGACAATGAAAAATATTTGTTGTGTTTGCTGCCGCTGTTGTTCATCGAACGGAAAAAGGAAAGAAAATCCGCTAGCGCCAGTTAAATAGAACAGAAAATCCTTTTTGACAAAGGAGTTTCATTTCCCTTCAACAATTTGTCCGTTTTTCCTCCTTATTTTCGCTCTTTTCGTGCTCTATGATTTGCTAAATCCTTTCTGTTCAACGTACACCACGGTGGGTGGTAACGATGGTGGGGGACAGGGGGGAAACAACATCCCAATGTCTGTGAAGTGGAGCAGTACACTTTCCCGATTATCTTCCATTTCCCCGCCGAAGCCCATCGATGGAAATTATGCTTTCAACCGAAACCAAAGGATAGCATAGAGTGGAGCAGCCAGACAATGAAGAGGGAACTTAATTCTCACAAGACTCTTCTAAGAAGTAAACAGAGAGAAAGAGAGAGAGAGAGTGGGAGCGAAAACCATTTTCTCAAATGACATCTGTGGTCGCCGCCTATACCTATGGGAAATGGCCCTTAGACAGTGGATGGTTTTAATATTACATCTCTCGGGTCTGGCCGGTAAAGTTGAGTGATTCTTTGACAAACAGCTGAGCTTAATGCGCTTTGTATGAGGACGTTGTCTTGTCGTCGTTCTTGCCTCGATTATTAAAAAGTATTTTCATTTCAAGACAAAGGGTGGAGGGGGACAATCCTTGATCTCTGACCAACCCATCGGGGTAGGAGACCACTCGCAACGGTTGTTTCTTTTCAACTTTTGCCTCGTCTTTTATACAGAAGGTGTGTAGTGTTTAAGCTGTGCACAGCTTCTCGGTAAGTGGATGTTTAGTTATTTCATTACAACGCCGTTCGTTTTACCTAATAGAGGTGACTTAAGTTGTAAGCACACTTAACTACTAAGACTGTCGAGGGTACAGTAAAAAGGAAGCGGCACTTAAAAGGACAATTCCTTCAACGATTTTGAGGGCTGTTATCTGGTTATCCCTCGATGCAATGCAATTTCAAGAATTTGCGATTCATTGATATGTACGTTATCACGCCGTCTCTACAAGTTCATTGCCGACATCGACCCTTTTGAACTGGCCGCCGTCTCCAGCGTTCTTCTCTCACTTTTCACTTAAGCCTTTCATTTCCTCTGAATCGTATAACATTCCATTTCAGTGCCTTTATACCGTTCGTGAGTGGATTTATGTAAATAACTTCGACTTCAAATGGATTCGTTTTCATTATAGGAATCCACATCTAAGCCATGCATACATGACTGAGAGTTGTCAAAGTCAAGATTTGAGTGACGACTTCATCGACATGGGTATCACGTTGTCGAGGATAATGGGAAAAGTGTATATAACGACGAAATCACACAAGGGTTGCGACAACCTCTTAGCCAGCGCCATCGAATGAATTCTGTTTCTCCCCAAGTTGATTTATTGATTGTGTGTTCCTTACCTCGCTTGGGAGCTCTTAAGAATGGCTTTTTGCGCACACAACCGCTTGTCTGGATGCGACGGAAATGTCTGCGATGCAATTGTATTGTTCTCAGTTCTGGGTAGGAATCCTTTCAGGGGACGAAGGTCGCGAGACGACATGGTGAATTCTTTGAGAGTGTAGGATGAGGTATTTGAAAATATAGAAGGTAAAGAAACATCTATTTGTAGGCATAGACATGGTTGTCAGCTTTGGCTGCATGACTGGAGGTAAATTAATAGATTCTATGTGATAGCAGAAGGGAGACATCGGGGAGGTCATCTATTGTTTCTCTCAAATCAAATGTTATCATCATCACTGACAGCTGTTTCCAACTCGAAATCCTAACAGAAAGTCAGTGTCATACCTCCGTGATATGAAATGAGTCGCTTTGCGCTTAAAACAACGCTAAGTTAAAATACTCAAAACTTACTTTCAAACTTAACCCAAACAGTAAAATGTAGCATCCATCGGCTGCTATACGAAAATTTGTGCAACTGTTGACAGTTGTCAACTCGTTAGTTTTGCCACTAAAAAAACATGAGAAAGTTGCAAAAAATGAGCATTGAAAAAAAACGTGTATTTCACAGAAATAAACAATGCTTTAAAATAAAAGAAAGGATGCTGCAAAAAAGGAACACATTGGTAAAGAATAAATAATTATTTCAGTCTTCTGAAATCGTGCAGAAGCCGCTAAAGGTCGTCAGCGCACAGCGTCTGTATACCGACGTTCGCTTCCTATTCTCTTTCTTCGTCGCCACTGTCCTAGACTAATTCGCGGAAAAAATAACTGAGCTAATAATAATTGAGTGGCACTGCAGCCCAAAAGGCACCAGGGTCTAGTTTCACAACAACTACTCGTGTTGTGCGTGCTACTGTTCTCCCGCGAGTAGAAGGGACCTACAGTTTTCTGCCGACGCCGAACGGTGAGATTTGAGAAGCTTTTCATAGACAATTGATACTCTTTGAGTGTTGTCAGCAACTCGAAATAGGTGGTGCCGTACGGGAATCGAACCTAGACCTTCTGCGAGTGAGTCGACGCACTTACCCACTACGCCACGGCAATGGTTGGTTGGCGCACAGCGTCAATGGTTTCCGGAACAACAACTGATTTTGGATGACCTCACGAAATTCGTCTTGGAGTGAACTATGACCTCGGTTGAGTTCACCATACCATCGATAAACACTGGTCCTTGATGGAGTTTCATAGGCTAAAAATTGAATTAAGTTCATAGATGCACTGTTGTTGAGTTAATCCACGTCGAAAGTTGTAAAAAATAATCGCACGAAAATTTTCACGATTTAATTCCATTTTTTGGGCGAGATGAATCTTTTAAGTTACTGTAAACAACACAAATAGCGCTCGTTTGTCAAAACATTCTGAGTACGTATAACCTCAAAAATGTCAAACTTTACGATAGAGCTGGCAGTTGCCAGATTGCAACACTAGGGTTGCCCAATCCCGAAATATAAAAGGCAACCTTCGTACCTACGAGAGTTTGATATTCGAAGCTAGAATCTGTTTTAGTGAAAGAAAATCTGCTCCTTCTTGAACCATGCAGTGTAGTCACTTCAAGCTTATCATCCAACCAAAAAAAGGATGGTATATGCAGATTTAGATTATCGCCTAAAAAAATAAAACGGAACCTTTTCTGTGCGAGAGAAATTCGAACTTGTCAGTTTTCTTTGTTTTTGTGTATTGATCAACGATTCAAATATGTACTCATTTCATGTATGTGCTCAAACTGGGAAATAATGCGTCTCTGGTAGCCGAAAACATAAACGACGCTTTTAGAATAAAACAAATATGTACGAGGTCTGTTCAAAAAATTAAGTGAATTTTCATTTTTCTCAAAAAAATGTTTATTTGTTCATCAATTTCTAATTTGTCTCCCTCAGATATATAATACTTATGAAAGCGTTTTTTTTTCAATCCCCTGATATGCACTTTTTTGTATGCTCTTTAGCTCTTTCAGCCATTCGGTTTGTATCTCCACAATCGTCACAAGACGCCATCATTTGATATTGTTTATCAATGCAACTTTTTGTTGTTTAAGGCCATGAAAAGCGGAAGATTTTGACATTTCAAAATCTTTGTTATGCGAATTATACCAGAGTTGGTTGAAGACTGAACAGAGATTTTAGATTTCAATGAGGATCAACCAATTTGTTTAACAATCAGTCGGGTACCAGATCAAATTTCTTACTTACCCATACATATGTGGAGAGGTGCTTGTCAGTGAGGCCAGGCACTGAGCGGTACAAATGATAGTCAGATGGCTCAAAGTCCGGACTATACTCGCACATACGCAGTTAGAGTAAAACTTTTCTGATAGCTTGTCTTTCAATTCTGGATTCAAGCGCATTAATTGTCGTTGGTAGACCTCCCTTGTGATCGTTTCATTCGATTGCAGTAGCTCACTAAAAAACACTACCAACTGGTCCTACCAACATATCAACACAACATTACTGTGAAAAGCCGTCGCGGCCGTCGATGATGAGGCATTATTGCGGTATCCATTCGATGCCCGATGTTCGGGATTATCGTAATGGGCCCACTGTTCATCACAATCCTATGTAAAAACGATTTTTTCTTAGCGCCAAACTTGAAAAATTATGTCTAAGCATCCCTTGGCTCCAATTCATAGCCCTACTTTTGCAATCATTCCTCTTAGTTTTTAAATGATCCGAAATGAATTGTTGATCTTCTTTGAGCATTGTCTCCAATTCCTCATTTTCTCATGACATTCCGGGTTGCTCTTCGTAGTCAAAGTAAAAACGACCATTTCAGAACCGCCCAAACCAAGTCTAACACGCTGCTTCACATAGAGCATGGTTACATACTTCCTTTTGAAAGCAGTTCAATAGTCATACACAGACACTCGCTTCCACACTTCTCTCACTTCCCAAAGTCCAAAAGTTGCTTTAAACCGGTTTAAGTGTGTAGAATAAGGACATCTCCTTTGTTTTAAAACATAAACGAAGAGGTCTATAAAAAAACAACTTTCCAACACTGCCAAATTTGAATAGCCCAGAGAACAGGATACGGCACTCAAGCACAGCTATAAAATCCAAAACAATGCCAAAGCTAACAAAAGGTCTCCTCAAATAAATCCCAAGATACTAGACGAGGGCATGAGCTGCAGAAGCTATTAAGATAAATCCGTCGTGTAATAATTTCCCACCAAATTCGCTCCACACACAGCAAACATACGCCTTCCGTGGTCCAGCAACCGACACGACTGCCTACCGTAAATTTCGCACCACTGTGTGCGGTGCCGCACCGCCGAGATTTAGATTCAGTTTCTTTAGCCTGTGACCAGCAATACTTTAGCGCCGTTCAAAATTAACCTCATCCTGAAAAATATTTATATGCACAGTCAGAGACGGAGCAGTGCAAGTGCGAGCGGCCAATATAAGCCAGCCGCAACCGATGCGGAAACCCAATCTGACAACACAGTCAGCATCATCCATGAAATTAAACAAAAAAAAACAACCCTACGGAGAAGAATGAAAAAACACAGAAGCACCAGCAGTTCTCTCAAACCATTCCTTCGTCCTTCCTGCAAGTTATTGTCTTCCGCAGGAGTTTATACCCATAACCTAGCCAACAATGCCACGAGGACGACAGCAATGACAACAACGAACGACTATGACGACATAGTGTGGCATAAAACTCACACTCCAGCACAGTTTACCCTTCCCCCAAAATCACATTAACCTTGAATCGTTAACCATAAAACAAACACAAGCGCACAGACAATGGCACGCAACGCATGCATATCCGCAGCCGTTGCCATTAACGTCAAGGCAATTCAGTTGGTCCAGCGGCTTCGTGTGAGAGGGGGGAGGGGGGGGGGGGGGGGGGAGATGAACTCCACTAGGACTGACTTGCCGCATTCACTCGCAAATGAAACACCAAGCCACAATCAGAGATGGGCTGGCAGATGTGTGGCAAAGCAGAGAAACGAAACAAAAGCGAGAGTTGAAGGAGGCATTCGACTGGCGGTGCGACAATAGTGTCAGCAGAGCAAACAAAAAATCACACAAGTTCCTTATTTACGAAGAAGCATCCAGTGAAAGGAGCTGCCACAAAACTGAAGTCAACACTGTCGAAGAGAGGCAGGCACGGCCAGGAGCCGAGGCAGACTCTCACTTGTTCACGTCCCCCGTCGTATATTTTGTTCCTCCTCACGAGTACGAGTATGTGTCGTGAGTCCTTTTTCGGGTGAAATATCAACTTTATGATGGTATTTTGCATAATAGCTCTGCAGTGTGTAATCCAGTTAAATAAAGCAATTTACTATTATCCGCATTCTGTAGCAGATTACGTACGACATCCTTTCGGCTGTTTGTTTGTGTGCGAGTGTGCGAGTGTGGGCCTCTTTGGGCAATGCATCATGGTTACTTTCAGCTTGGCTTTTTTTTTGCATTTCACTCGACAACATTTGGTGTTCATGTTTGTTGTTTGCATGTCTCATCTTGTAGCGCCTCCTCAACTGGGAGTTTAAGGCAGAGTAAGCGCAACAATGTACAGGCCTACTACTTGAGGGTTGTTGCTCAATGGTGAATGCTAAGGGCATCCATGTGACACGAGTGCATGTAAAATTCAAGAAAATATGTGAATTTTGGGAATCGTTTAAGTGAATTTGTTGGGCGGGCAGATTTTGGGACACTTTCGGGACTTTTTGGCGAGACGGCCAGAATCGCGAAATCGTAATTTCCACAACTAAAGGTGTCTCGAAACGCCAAATTCTCGAAATACCCGAAATTTTGGAAGGATCGAAATACTTAAATGCTCGGAATACCCGAAATTATGAAAATTTTGGCGAAAAATTGTACCGGACCTACACTGAATTCAATACTTTTGACATTTAAGGATTTACAGGTTTTGTCCCCCCTCGTAGTAGAGTCGCAATCGATGCTGAGAATCTGGAAAGATCATTTCTGCAGACTTTACAACGGCGATGACGGCCCAAATCCCGCTGTTAGGCAGAATGTTCCACTTAATTTGGACGGTGATAGGCAAGAATTCCGTCCCCCCGACTTAGACGAGGACAAGATAGCAATATCGAGACTGAAGTCGAATAAAGCTGCAGGAGCGGATGGACTTTCCGCAGAACTGTTTAAAGCACATGCACCAGCTCATCTGTAAGATATGGTCGGAGGAAAGCATGCCCGATGAGTGAAATCTCAGTGTCGTCTGTCCGGTCCACAAGAAAGGAGACCCCTTCGACTGCGCCAACTATCGAGGGATTAGTCTCCTTAACATCGCCTACAAGATCCTTTCTGCCGTACTGTGTGAACCCTGAAACCGTTTGTCAACAACCTGATTGGTCCTTATCAGTGTGGTTTCAGGCCAGGGAAGTCCACCATCGACCAAGTCTTCACACTACGGCAGATCCTGGAAAAGACCCAAGAAATGCAAATCGACACTCACCACCTATTCGTCAAATTCAAGGCCGCATATGACAGTGTGCATAGAGACGAGCTATACAGTGCCATGTCTAGTTTTGGCATTCCTACCAAACTCGTCAGATTGTGTAGGATGACGATGGAGAACTCTCGCTGCTCCGTCAAGGTTGGGAACGAACTCCCCGAGACCTTCAATGTCAAAAAAGGTTTTAGACAAGGCGACGCACTGTTATGTGACTTTTTTAACATCATCCTTGAGAAGATCGTGCGTAACTCACAAGTCAACACCAGAGACACGATCTTCCAAAAGTCAGTTCAATTGCTAGCTTACGCCGACGACATTGACGTGATTGGTCGAACACAGCGAGCCGTCAATGATGCGTTTGCTGGCATTGAAGCGGAAGCGGCTAAAATGGGTCTGGTGGTAAATGAGGGCAAAACGAAGTGCATGCTGTCATCAAGGAAGGACACGCAACATCGGCGTCTCGGACAGAGCGTCACACTAGGCAGCAGAAACTTCGAGGTAGTCAAGGACTTCGTCTACCTTGGCTCCGCGGTGAATAGGGACAATAACATCAGTACCGAAATCAAGCGCAGAATCACTTGCCAATCGCTGTTTCTTTGGGCTCAAGAGGCAATTGAGTAATAAAGCCCTCTCTCGAAAGACTAAGCTGGCTTTATATAACACCTTGATCATCCCAGTCCTACTTTATGGCGCGGAAACTTGGACACTACTAAAAGTGGGTGAGGATGCCCTTGGTCTCTTTGAGAGATAAGTTCTCCGTGCGATTTTTGGTTCTGTTTGCGTTGATGGCGTCTGGAGGAGAAGATTCCACCACGAATTGTATGGGCTGTACGGCGGCATGAGCCTAATCAAGCGTCTACGGATACAACGCTTAAGATGGCTAGGCCATGTAGAGCGTATGGACACCACTGCTCCGGCCCGAAAAGTCTTCGAATCTGAGCCATTGGGATAACGCAACAGAGGACGGCCTAGGATAAGGTGGCGCACACAAGTAGAGAAGGACCACAACCAAATTGGAGGGCGCAACTGGCGGCAGCTGGCGAAAGACCGTACTGGCTGGAAAAGGGCATGTTGTTTGAGGCCCAGCTCCACCCTGAACTGTAGCGCCACAAGAAGAAAAAGGTTTTGTCCCCAGCCCGTTTCTCTATCGAATAAATCGATCACTCCTCTACAAAGACCGAACAAAGGAGTAGAAACCAACACTTGAACTGGTATACATCTTCATAGTGCAAATCATGCTGTGTGCTGTTCAAGAATAATACTGTTCTTTGTTGACATTTCTCAGCGGTAGCATATTGCATCGGGTTTCTCTATGTGGATTAGTCCTTGGAATGTCCTCTGCACATACACAATTCATACATAGCATCAACGCCCTTTATGAATTCGCTCGCTAGTAGCTCTTAACGAAAAAAAAAAACAGAAGTCCCCAACGGACCATCGTAGACCTGCTGTGCATTTAGAAATCCAGAAGATATCACTATCACAACTTTCCAGTATCGTTTCTTATCCCTATCACGTCATAAATTCAATTTAATGTCATCAAAATCAAACAGAGCCCCCCTCGGAGCGGACGTCATTGTGCTTCGATACCATGACGGACCGACGAACAGTAACCGGATCAGTGCTCGCCAAATCCCAGGTAAACTCGTATTATCGTTCAATCCAGACGACACACACAAGGAGATGCTTTAAATTTCACAAAGGACGCCTAACGAAGCAGTAAACAATCTGCTGGATATTTTTAAGAAGACTCTAACTTATTTTTTGGGATACATGACAGGCACGGGCCCAGGCGACGGAGCATGCCGCATTAGGGGTGCACACACATACAATGCCGGTCAATATAAGAGCTTAGTCGGACACATCTTCCGAGATTGAATGGAGCTGGTGCTCCGCCATCCGGCGCGCTCGCCGTGCACCATAAGCCAATGTCGATCGTAAATATGGGCACCGTGGCGGGGAATGGGAGGACCGGCCCCAGGATCTGGAGTTTCCAACATGGACACGGGGATTTATTGAGGGATCGAGGTACAAGGTGGGCGAACGGCATCTACATGGAACCCTCTGTACGCTGCACATGGATAAGCGCATGGCGTGGAGTGATAATCCAAGGAGGGTGGCGAGAAGTGTCTGTTGGTCCGTGGTCGCTGTAGCAAGGACTGGCGGAGTCGGTGTTGGGTGGGATTTATGGCAATCGATAGAAATCGCATCCCACCGCACCCGGGCACAAGCCACCCCTGGACCGACCGGCAGTGTTTGCGTAACTTTAATGACACTTTGGAAGGCGATAAAATTATTTCCGAATATCGATGTGCCATTGGGCAAGGTCAAGTATCTGTATTTCATATCTAATGCTAATATGTGAGAGACATTAGGCATCAGGCGTAAGGCGTTAAGCGTTAAGCCCTAGGACGTTGGCCAGCAGGAAACGACCGACCTGGGGCGGGCTGAGGTTAGAATATAAATTGGGGCGAGATTAGATGATGATGATAATTTGTTTGGAAATAGCTTGATGGTGCTGGATTTGGTTGTCTTCGATGGCCGGTGGGCAGTCGGATTAGATGAGAGATGAACTTTTACGGTGGCAATGCTTTGGATTTGGAAAGTTTGACGAAACTTATTTATGGGATTTGGCTGACTCTTATTGTAGATGTGTCGTCCGGTGGGGGTGTAGATTTTCTGTGACTTATGACAGCTGGGACAAGGGATCGTTCAATTTATGTTACAGGGGCGGGACACGTGTGACATTGTTCTTGACGCTGTAAAATAAACAAGCTGGAATGTTTGCAAGTGACTTTTATGCAGTGGAGCCTGGGTGTGTTATTGAGAATACGAAACAGGTCCTCTTCAACATTTACTGCTCTGGAAATGATTACTGTGTTCTGTGTGCGTTGATATGCTCATTGGTAGGTTATTGCAGGTCAAATGGAGGAAGTCATCAATAATTAAGAGGGCGGTACAAAGTGTATTGCATCACAATTGTGTAGTACGATGTCTGTTCAAAAAATAAGGTGAATTTTCAAATTTCATTCAATTTCGTGGGCTACGTACATTCCTTTATCGATTTTTTTATTTTGTTATGTTGGTACATATTGGTCGTTTCGAACATATGTTTACAGTTTCAGCTATGCAGCTTATTTATTTTGTTTGTGAGAGGCATAGAAGTTAGACGTGTTTTGCGTGTTCGGCGATTTCCTGTTGTCGAAAAAATGGATCAAAGAATTTGCATTAAATTTTGAAAAACACTTGAAATGTTGACAGTGGCATACGGTGAGTGTGCTCTGAGTCACAAAAAAATGTTTACAATTGGTACAAGCTTTTGAAAGAGAGTCAAGAAGATGTGAACGACGAAACTTGCCCTGAACGCCCCTGCACATCAACAACCCATGAAGATGTTGAGAAAGTTAAGAAAATTGTTGTGGAGAATCGTCGAATCACTATTAGAGAAGTTGTTGAAGATGTCGGCATACCGGTGGACTCATACCATGCAATTTTTTCGGAAATTTTTGGGCATGAAGCGTGTGGCAGCGAAGTTCGTTTCAATTGTTGAATTTTGACCAAAATAAAAATGACACATGAACATCGCTCAAGAATTGTTGAATGACCAGATTTTGCCCCCTGCGACTTTTTCCACTTCCAAAGATTCAAGAGCCCCATGAAAGGACGGCGTTTTGCAACGTTTGAGGAGATACAAACCGAATCGCTGAGAGAGCTCAAGGGCATACCAAAACGGTCACATCAGAACTGCTTCGAGGATTGGAAAAAACTCTATCACAAGTGTATTATATCCGAGGGGGACTATTTTGAGGGTGACACAATAGAAATTGATGAATAAATAAATAGTTTTTGAGAAAAATGAAAATGCACTTAATTTTTTTGAACAGGCCTGGTATTTTGACGTTTAGTACAAAAAAAAAACATGTTTCTCAAATGTTTACGGCAAATTGGGCTAAAGACGAATCTCTCCTTTAGATTGTCTATGATGGTGGCGATTCCATAATGTTTCGGTAATGGTTATTTTTCATTCTAGGGGATGTGACCTCTTTCAAAAATACAGAGACGAATAGATCGATCCATTGCCAGGTGTTGCCATATGCCAAGGACCACATGTCCCATTCTTGCAGATTTCAACACAAGAAAATGGTCGGTACCAAAAATATTTATGTAATAAAAAGACCTGGAATTAAGGTCATTAAAAATGTATGGCTAACTGAAAGCTAAAGAGGCAACATTCCCCTTAATCATCAGAAACTCTTGAGAGAGCTTCTAGGAGGAGAAGTTGGGTGGAAAATAAAATTTCTGATGAACTCACTTTCCACTTGAGGTGAGAAATGACTTCATGTTTTACCTGTCACCCTTGGGCTCTGAAGATTGAGATACTCGGCCTTGAATTAGAAAACAGATCATGGCTTATGTACTCGTTCTAGGTAAATGCAAACAAAATTTGGATTTTGTTCCGCGGAAAGAAGTTCATGCAATTCTCTTGCTTAGAATTTAAAGTTTTATCTACGATATCTTGAATATGTTCCTTGGCATGGACTTGAAGAATTCGACAGTACGATGGTTCAGGTTCGATTCCTTGATTGATTCCCTGATTGAACACCTGGCATTCCTTCATGGCACCACCTCTTTCGAGTTGCTGACAACACTCAAAAAGTACAAATTGTCTATGAAAAGCTTCTCAAATCTCGCCGTTCGGAGTCGGCAAAAAACTGTAGGTCTCTACTACTCTTGAGAAAGCAATAGAACGCACAGAATAATTGATGCAGAAGCTAGGCCCTGGTCCCCTGTGGGCTGTAGTACCACTAAATTAACATGTGTTGACACAATGTGATTTTTGTCCAGTGTTGTGAATGTCAAAATTAAAAAATTTAAGTAAACGGGAGCGGCGGGAGTGACTATGACAACTAGAGACCTAGACAAATGGCTCGTCCTCTAATTAGTGATGCACGTGAATGGATTAACGAAATTCCTACTTAACTTCTCCACTCTTCAGATGATGTGATGATGATTCAAAATCACATTCGTAACACTTCAACAAAATCATTGATGGAACCAAAGACCATTGTGTGCGATAGCGGCTACCAGGCGCAGGTGTTGAGGAAACCTCAATGCTAGTAACAACTTGATCAGAGACTATAACTATTCTAATGCCACGGGAAGTCAAGAGCCCCTGAAAACTTGTACCAGCATGAACGTGCGTTAGATCACTTAATGGGAGAACCACGGTAGCTATGGTTTCAAACCCAATATCGTTAGTGTACTGTGCTCACTGGTCCGAATCAGGTTGTACACCCTACTCCCTCAGGTCAGACGATTACAGGACTTTCCAGGCAATTTAAACAAGGTGCTGCGACTCTGACAGCGGCAGAGGTTAAACAAACGTCTCGCTCAAGGTTTGTCCCTTAAGCATGAACTCAGATTGGTACTTGCAGAACTAAGCTCACGAATGGCGTCAACTAGCATATTTGAACGTCGGATTGGCTTACAATTTATCAAATGGTTCGAACCTTGGATACAGGATAGTACCGTCAGTTGATTCCTTATTAACGTTTGTCTCATCATTGTTTTCGGTAAAATAACAATTCTGTGTCTCCTGAGTGTGCGCTTTGTAACGGAGGGATTTTTCTACGATCACGAGCAATGATTTGTCAAACAGTGCCCCTTCGTAAAAAAGAAATCATAAAAACTTAAAATATCCAAGAACCTCAAAGGAAAGGATTTTGTAGCAAAATGAACACATTTCCATCTGGTAAGCTAAATAATCCGTTTCAATTACCAGCAAGAATAAATAAAAAATGACTGTTCACCTGTTAAGTTTCACCCAATTGTTTCCCATGCAAAAATAGACAAGAAAGTATTTCTTAACCACAAGAACTGACAGATTTCAAAACCATAGACTGTGGAGCGCCCAGTTCCAAGAGTTCGACAACAAGACGAAATTCTGTGTGAATCCTAATTAGAGTATCTATCCTTGCGTGGGCCATATAAATGTTCCACTCCAATGCAGTTGAGTAATTGAATTCATTCAACGGTTCTTGGTGGACGAGGCAACTCCTTTGTGCGGCTTCAGAATGAATTTCTTCCAAATCAAGAACACTTTCCCTCCCATCACCAAAAAAAATCAAACAAACAGCAAAAAGTAAGAATAAAACAAAAAGGCAACGAGAGAAATGAAAACGCCTCAAAATCCCTGCCTATTATCTTGGCAATCCACATGTGTGCCTATGTGTTGTCCTCGAAATCACTGCTGCACTGCGGGATATTATCACCCACTCATCCGGCCATCATTCAACAGCAAATCCAAGCCTGACTATTGTGATGCTCAGTCTGGCCGAAGAAGAAGCGGCTGACTGGTCGCTGGTAGACACGAGGATTTGCATCACTCAAACGGAATACAAACAAAGCCCTCCCCAAATATGTACACACATGACCATGCCACACGGAGATGCGAAAGTCCTCTGGATTCTCCCATGAATGAACGAACAGACCCAACATCTATTATTTGCCAGATTCAATCCAAAGCAGTTTTTTAATTAAAACTCGTGGCGAAAATGGCTGCACACAAAAACAGAAATCAAATGACGGCGAAAGAGCACCATACAACAGCAACAAAATTGTAAACAGCAAGGTCTCGCGCATCCACAACCACACACGCAGGCAGCAGTAGTGCCGGCCGGAATGATTCCGAGAGTCCTTAATTGAAAACTCCACTTACACTGGGGTTTCATTTGGACTTTCATCTGGATATACAGATTTTTTTTTCGCCCAATACGGTCATGGCCGGGAAGATCCTTGCGGTTTCATAACCATGCGTGGGAGACAGCCCCCACTTGGCGCCCGACATTCGGCTGACCGAGGGTTAGTTTCACGCCACTGTGCCGTGCCAGTCGTCTGATTTTATGTTAATTAAAATTGTATTAACCTGTATATTGACATCCTTGTTCTGTTATTTTTTGCTTCGCTTCCGTTAAAACACTACATGGTAGCATTTGGCCGCTACGGATGCAGACCTGTGACCTAACAGAATTTTCGTGCAGATAGTTGGAGAATATCTGTTGAATTCTGCGTCCATATGGAGTTGGATTTTCAATAAATTTCATAAAAATTATTCCTGAATTTATTTTTCCTCGGTAAATGGTTGCGTTCATAGCGAAATAAAGGTTGAATTATAAGCAATGCAATTATAAGTGTCGACAGCATAGACGTCCACGAATTGGAACTGGGCATGGAATCGGGAATTGTGACTGGGGATGGGAGTGGAAGTGGAACTGGAACTGGGGATGACAATTGAAATAGATTTGAGAAGGTGTATAGGAATTGGAATGGGATAGGTATAGAAACTGTGAATGGAAGATGGAAAGAAGCCTTGACCTTTGTTTGAAGTCCTGGAGGCGAATGAGTATCATGTGTTGTAAGCACAGTCCAGTGCTTAGCGTCATCACAAACTATTCGTACTGTGTATGCTGTAGTTTCGTAGACAACAAGTTGACTGATGTGAGGAAATTGAATAAGATGGTGCCCTGAAAATTGTTAGATAAGCAGAAGTCCAATCCAGAATATAGACCTCCACTGTCAACATACTCAATATAAAAAGTTTTTGTGGATTTTTTTCTAGAAAAAAACTCCTTAAACTAATTATATACTAGAAATACTAATTCTTAGAAAATTCTCTTACTAACTTTCGGCAGGCGCTTTTAGGGTTTCGTTTTCGAAAAACAAAACTTTTATAGTTTCGGTTGTTTTAATAGTCTTCGTACCTCCGGCACTTTTGAACTAATTTTCGGATACAAATGCATTTTGTTGCTGTGGGCTGCTACAGGGGTAGCTATGATGAGGAGGAGGAGGACGGCGGCACGCTTGCGGTTGCTCGGCTCAGCTCGTCGGACGGGGTGGTTCTTGTCCCCCTCACACGCACATCACACATTGCACACAAAAAAATTCGTGCCTAAACAGCTAAGGGGAGGTAGAAGGAAAGAGGAAGAAAAGGTTGTGAAGAATAAGAAAGTCTAATACCCTAACCTGACAGCGGACGGACATCTAACGTAGGAAAGGAAAAGGGGGGACGGATAGAAAAGGAGGGTGTTCTAGCCTTTGTCCTTACCACTAAACAAGGCCGGAAGGTCGTTCGCGGAGTTAAGCTAACTCTAACCTAAACTAATCTACTTTTCTAAAACTAAGCCTACTCTAAACCTATACTTACTTTAAGCTACCTGGCTTCACCCTACTACGAGACGGATCTTCCAGAGTCATTTCGTGATAAGGGTTCGTTAAGAACCCACGAGTGCCTCATGTTATTGGCACAAGTCGCCATCCCACCCCTCATGTCAGAGTTGATATGACCTTTGCTATCTCTCTTGGCGATTCTACGAGAGATAGCCCCTCGGCGGAGACGTTAGCCACGGCTCAACGCTCCACCCCGTCTGCTACTCCAAGAAGGACGGCCTTCCCTTCATCCCACACACACACTTCAGGCAAATGAACCTACTCGGACGGACTGGCTATTCTGAATCCAAGGCGATGAGCTTCGGACAAGAAGAGAAACTCATCCCCTTGAAGACAGGATTGGCCTTGAGCCTGGTTGATGTCTCGACGTTATCGTGGAGGTCCACGATAAGTTCTGAGACGTTGGGCGCCATTTTGTGAATGAAAATGTAATTTGGGGACAAAACTGTAAGTTGCATCGTGCTTCACCGTATGATGTTTTTTTCCATTCAAGTTTTTTTAGTTCTGTAATTTATGTGTTTTTTGTAATTTTAAGGACTTGAGGATTCTTGTGTCAGTTGTTGAGGAAACAATTTTTTTGTGATGATGTCATTCACATGTCTTCAGGGCACTCTTTTCACTTTAAAATACTATGCCTGAGGCACGATTAAAGTTTCTTCTTATTTAAAGGACACCTTCTTCTTAAGAGGCTACATAACATTCTTCGTTTGCAGTCTAGTTTATTGAACGCATCCTTCGCAATTTAAAATTTAAGGTTTTCTTAAAACCCAAGCTGTACCGCCACTAGACGTCACATTGTAATGTAATCAACTGTCAATCATGCCCCAGGTTTTAATACAATGAACCACACACTTGTTAATCTCTTTTGCTCTCAAATATGTGTAAGCCCAAACGGATTGCATTTCCATAATTTGTTAAATGCGAAGGGCTGACATGGCTCTGTCCGTAAATCGGTTTGGCTGAAACTTTAAATTTATTTTAAAGTAAGCCAAAGCCGCCTTAAACAATTAATCAATTTTACGATGTGAACTGTTTGCATCAAAATGCTACAATATTCGAATTTTGTTTCTCCTTTCGTATGGTTGTGTACGCACTGCCTACGAATTGTTGGTTGACGCAGGTGGTAGGGCGGCAAATGGCGCATACAGTGGTCACAGAATGGGAATAATAACCAAATTAAAATATTTTTTTTCGCCGAACCGTATACCGGTCTTGTGCTTTTGCAATTTTGTTTGAATTCTAACTCAAGTCGTTGTACCACTAGCTCAAAGTTGAGACTGAGGTGTTTTTTTTTTCAAAAAATTATAAAATTATAAATTATAAAATTTCTTTCAAGATATATACATTTGACATCATAACTGCATGAATAGATTTCAGAGAAGACGTTTAATTTAAGAAAGTGCAAAAGTCAAAATTGGCATTTTCGCAATTTGGGCGAATGAAACGTTCAACTGATTTTCCTTGCAAAGCCATGTGGACTAGAATACTGCGAAACTGTTATAATTATGAAAGTATTAGGGACTGGTCAACCAATAGCCAGCTGCTTCACTTGTGTGCGCCATCTTCATCTGGACCGTCCTTTGTTGTATGGCCCCAATTGCTCGAATTAGCCGAATGCCGTGCGATTCATCGTTAGGTTTGATTTTCAATAGTCTATTTTGGCAGATCCCGCGTGACTCCTATCAAACTGCTTCGTCATTTTTGTTCAGCACTTTTTGGCAAATCATTGTAAAAAAAATTTACGCCACAATAGCGTCTCCAAACTTTTCAGCTGTATTATGAAAATCAGCGTTTTCTGGGAAAGTTTTTCGTACGATTCGAGGAACGTATGGTGCGCAACCTACTGAAACCACCGAAACCGCTTTACATTAGTGGATGATACTCGGCCTATTAGACTACATCCAGTACGTTGTGATGAGACTTTCGCAGCTGTAGCTGAGTTTGATGAGACTTTCACAGCTGTAGCTGAGATTGAACACAAAGATCGGGACGAGTCGATTCGTCACTGTTCTCAAGGCCTTAGATTGGCGTATTTAAATATGTGCCTCCTGAAATTAAAGCACTTGTCTCGGTGAGCTCTGGTTTCAACAAGACGGCGCTTCGAGCTGTACAGCTCGTGAAACAATGAACTTGTCAAGGAATTATTTTGGTGTGCACTTAATTTCACGTTTTTCTATGATAAAAATGCCTAGATCGTTCGGACTACTTTGACTCGGGATATCTAGGGTCTCAGGTCTTCCGGAAGAAGCCAACTACGATTGACGCTTTCGAAGACAACATTACTCGTGTTGTCCGCGAGATACCAGTCGCAATACTCTAAGGAGTCACCCGAAATTGAAACTTCGGACAACCTCAGACGTAGTCGCTGCCAATATCGCAAAGTGGTCAACCTGATTGAGGGTTTAATGGTCAGGGGACCGTTAAGTCATTTATGAACGTTGAGGTGAGGGAACAACTTACTTACTACAGAGAGGTTTCGTCCTGTCAAGAAATCCAACGGCCTGTGTCTGTTCTTGGACGTGTTGTCATGTTGAATTTGCTTACTGATGTTTCTAACTGAGAATTCCTTCGTGCCCAGCTTTGCGTTGAAATCTCCTAGAACGATCTTTATGTCATAGCTTGAGCACTTTGCGTATGTCATTTCTAGGAGATTATCAAAGTCACCCTTGCTATCGCCATCTTTATTCTCCGTTGGGGCTTGATTGTTGTGAAGCGCTCGCTTATGTATTCAGAGCTTAAATCTTTTTGCCTAAGTTTTCTTAAAACAACAAATCCGCCTCAAAACAAGCGATGGCTTTGCGCTTTGTACCAATCGCCGTAGTAAATGTCACAGTTTCTCATCCTCATTTTGTCCGGCCCATTTCATTGCACCTCCTGAATGTCCACCTTCTAGACTTCATCGGATACACTCGGTCTGTTAAGGGAACTTCAATATGCAAAAACGAAAATTGTTGTCCTTTATGCGTTTGATGGGGTCGTCAACAGGCTATCCGCCCGTATCCGAGGCATGTGGTTGTCTCTGAACCGCGTTGTTTTTTTGCTGAGGGAGTGAGCCACATTCACAATCTACTGCTGGCCCATATAAACCCTCGAGCAGAGGGGGGTCGCTGCATACATTGATTTACCACACAACGGGTGCTGTGAAGGCTATCCAGGGGACGCCACGAGGAGGCTGTATGTCAACTGCATGCACTAGTAGGGATAGTGTTGGCATCTCGCCAGATTGAGAGCAATCAACGAGATTGCCCTAAGTGCACATGCTCATGCCCCCCCTCCCCCCTTTTTTCAATCATATCTCTTATAAGTATAAACAATATTTATTTAAAACAATCCTGTCTTTAGCCATTCGACATAACAAAAACTTAAAATAAGATTTTACAGTTTTAAAATTTTACACATTTTTTTTTCCAACTATTTCATGCAACGTGCCCACTGTACGGCAGCATTCAAAATGTTTCTCATTTAATTTGCTTGACAGATTGTGTTAATAAATAAGCATTTAATTCCAGGGAACGCATGCAGCTTATGGGCTGGATGTCCTGTTCAATAAAATTTGTCTGACAGCACTTGACCTGGCGGGTATATTACAAATTTCCTATTTAATTAATTTCATATACGGACGTGTGAATGGATGGACAAATGTTTTAGCATACAAACGCAGTATACGATCATACGCGTCAGCTTGGCTGGTGAGTTGTTTGCTCGCCTAACAAATAAAAGTTGAAAGGGATATTCATTTAAGGCTAAGAAATGTTCATTAATGTAATTGACTGGTATCCTGTGTGTACCGAACAAGGATACATAAACAGTGGTACTAAAGAATAATTCACTGAACACATGTCACATATAATATTTTAGAGTTGGTTTCAGTTGGTATGTGTTTAACTGTGAAGAGATCACACAAAGCTTTAATTTTGAGCCAACAGAAGGATTGGGATGATTGGTGTGTCGATTGATGGGTGGTGAGTCCTTAACTTTAATTTGTTTCCCCTTAAACTTAAATTAATTATTGGCTATACAACATAATTCGTGCCGTTTGTTAGGAGAGGGCGTAACTTTTATAATTCCATTGGAACATGCGTTGGACAGCTACTGTCATTGTACGTCATTTGTCCATTTGGTGGAGGAATGGCGAATACCAGACCCAGGTTTTGAGGGAATCTGACTGGCAATGACAGCTTGACCAGAGGCTATATTCTGGTGCCACGGGAGGTCAGAAGCCCCTGGAACTTCGGTTTCAGCCTGACCGTGCGGTAGGCCCCCTTGTGGGAGTATCGTGATGGCTGTGGTTTAATGCCCAAATCACGGCCTGAATCAGATTGTTCACACTACTGATTCAGGCCAGGCGGTTATGGGACTTTCCCGGCTCAGGGTGAAGTTGCATTTTCGCGGCAGAGGTTTTAGAAATGCCTTGCTTCATACCAAGCTGGGGTGATTGTCCCTTAAGCATGATCTTATTTGGTACTTGGGTAACCAAGGCGTCTAGTCTTGCGTTATCTACGACTCTTGGAAAAATGGACCGCGTGATATACGCCGTAAGGCCGGTGATCAAGTAAAACCAAATCCCACATCTGAATGCCAGTTCAGTACACATATGTCATTCGAAGCGGAAAGAACAATAATTTTTTTTTTACCCAAATATGTCGAACTTTGTCCTGAAAAAGTGCTTTTACGGGAAGTGTGTCTTCATTACTTTAATATGAAGAAAACTGCTGCCGACAGTCATCGTATTTTGATGGGAGTTTATGGTGAACATGCGCTACCTAAGCGGACGTGTCAGAAGTGGCTTGCACGATTCTACGAACGTCCTTGGCAGTCAAAAAAGTTTAAAGATGAAGAACTGAAAGCAATACTCTATGAAGCTTGTTGCCAAATACAAGAAGAGCTCGTAGAATTTTTGGGTGTCACTTAAATAACCATTTCAAAACGTTTTGAAGAAGCTGGAATAATACAAGTTACGCCATCTCTTAGCAAACCGTCCGCATTAAGTTATAAACCAAATATTAATTGTAATTATTTGAATTGAGGACCGATATTTTTGTCATTCTACATGTTTTGTGGAGGATTTGAATTTATTTAAGAAGCAGTTGTTGTGAAAAAGTAATTCCTGTTTTAGTTAAGTAACCATTTAACTGTGATTCAATGCTTTAAATACGAGAACAAGCTTTAAGTACTTAAGCTAAACTCTGAAAAAGCTACTAAATCGGAAGTTTAACGTAATGAAAAGGAGGAAAGCATGCCCGATGAGTGGAATCTAAGCGTCGTCTGTCTGGTTCACAAGAAAGGAGACCCCTTCGACTGCGCCAACTATCAAGGGATTAATCTCCTTAAAATCGCATACAAGATCCTTTCTGCCGTACTGTGTGAACGCCTGAAACTGTTTGTCAACAACCCGATTGGTCCTTATCAGTGTGGTTTCAGGCCTGGGAAGTCCACCATCGACCAAATCTTCACACTACCGCAGATCCTGGATAAGACCCAAGAAATGCAAATCGACACTCACCACCTATTCGTCGATTTCAAGGCCGCATATGACAGTGTGCATAGAGACGAGCTATACAGTGCCATGTCTAGTTTTGGCATTCCTACCAAACTCATCAGATTGTGTAGGATGACGATGGGGAACTCTCGCTGTTCCGTCAAGGTCGGTAGCGAACTCACCGAGACCTTCAAAGAAAAAAAAAGGTTGTAGACAAGGCGACGCACCGTCATGTGACTTCTTTAACATCATCCTTGAGAAGATCGTGCGTAACTCACAAGTCAACACCAGAGGCACGATCTTCCAAAAGTCAGTTCAATTGCTAGCTTACGCCGACGACATTGACGTGATTGGACGAACACAACGAGCGGTCAGTGACGCGTTTGCTGGCTTTGAAGCAGAAGCGGCTAAAATGGGTCTTGTGGTAAATGAGGGAAAAACGAAGTACATGCTGTCATCAAGAAAGGAGACACAACATCGGCGTCTCGGACAGAGCGTCACACTAGGCAGCAGAAACTTCGAGGTAGTCAAGGACTTCGTCTACCTCGGCTCCGCGGTAAATAGGGACAACACCACCAGTACCGAAATCAAACGCAGAATCACTCTTGCCAATCGCTGTTTCTTTGGGCTCAAGAGGCAATTGAGTAATAAAGCCCTCTCTCGGAAGACTAAGCTGGCTTTATATAACACCTTGATCATCCCAGTCCTACTCTATGGCGCGGAAACCTGGACACTACTAAAAGCGGATGAGGATGCCCTTGGTCTCTTCGAGAGAAAAGTTCTGCGTGCGATTTTTGGTCCTGTTTGCGTTGATGGCATCGGAGGAGAAGATTCCACCACGAATTGTATGGGCTGTACGGCGGCATGAGCCTAATCAAGCGTCTACGGATACAACGCTTAAGATGGCTAGGCCATGTAGAGCGTATGTACACCACTGCTCCGGCCCGAAAAGTCTTCGAATCGGAGCCATTGGGATAACGCAACAGAGGACGGCCCAGGATAAGGTGGCGCACACAAGTGAAGAAGGACCTTGGAGTGCGCAACTGACGGCAGCTGGCGAGGGACCGTGCTGGCTGGGGAGGCATGTTGGTTGAGGCCCAGGTCCACCCTGGACTGTAGCGCCACAAGAAGAAGAAGAAGAACGTAATGAAAAGAGGAAGAAAGAAGGCCTTAAGCAGCCTGCGTATAAGGCATGTATTAAAAATTCAGTTCTTCAATCTTACACAACATATTGGATAAGCTACGATCCTTAATTTCCTTCTCTTGCACAACCTAGTCTCTTTTTTTTCTAATGTCAGAACAAACCCCTAAGATGGCCTTCACACTTTATTGCAACTAGTCATGAAGGCTAGAAATGGCAACAAACCATGCAATCAATTCCGAGAAGCCAGAAAACTCTCTCATTCAACTTATATGGTGTTTTCCAGGCGGAGATTATAGCAATTTAAGAGACGCTGACACGGCTGAAGAATATTCAATGTGAATACAACCAACTCTTCGTACAAGACAACGCAACAGAGGACGTCGTCATCTAAGATGCCGCGCATAAGTGGAGTAGGACTTTAAGCAATTCGCTATGCAAAACTTTAGGCAGATAAGTCTCAGGTTCACTTCGTATGTTACAGCGATGAATAAGAATTCTTCATTCTGCCAAAGTTAAAAATTGTTTTTTGCCACATTTACTTAAAAAGACAATAATTGAACCAACTCCACACAACAACTAACTACAAATTAACTGATTACAAACGGCCGTATAATTAAATCAAAAATGATTGCAGATTGTTGCCAAGCTGGGAAGAAGACTATCAGATTATTATTAGCGCCCTCCATGATGAATATAAATTTTTGTTAATTGTCTGATGAATCACGAAACAAAAAATTTGTTAACAAACGAAAAACACGACAAACAGTGCGTCTACTTAATTGAACTGCACTGTATGGGTAGTACATGAGGGACCAGAGCCTAGCTTCTTAATCAGTCACGTGTGCTGCTGTTCTTTTCCGAGCGAAAGGAACCTTAGCTTAATGCGGATTCGTAACAACGAGTTTATAAAAACTTTTAACCACTCCTGACAGAGTGGTGCCTATCTCTGAGTGCCCGACGATGCGTAGTGGGTACGTGCATAGACTAACATGCCGAATGCCCAAGTTTCGATTCCTAGACTGAACATCTCATATTTATTCGCGGCATAACCCGTTTTTCTAGTTTTCAATGCATTTTTGTTCATATTTCTAAAATTTAAGGTTACTTTTGAGTTGCTGACGACACTTTATGAAAAACTTCTGAAATACCGCCGTCTGGAGTTGGTCACAAACTGTAGGTCCCCATTCCTCGTGTTGAGTACTCGTAGCACGAGTTGTTGCTCAAGAAGCTAGGTCTTGGTCTTTTGTGACAGCTAGAGCTGCTTTGTAAAATTTGTTTTGTTTTTCAAATTTGAAAATTCGACCTAATCCTGAAATAACTTTTGTTTTTCTGGAGGAAATGCATTCTCTGTGCCTCGCTTTTATATTGGGCCAACATTTTCTGTTGATGCAGAAGCTTGGCCCAAGTCCCTTGTGGCCTTGTAGTGCCACTCAATTATTTAACATTTTCTGTTGGATTGAGGTCGGTGGAATTGCCTGGCCATTCTAGCACCTGAATATTTCCAAAGAATCGTTTCAATTTTTGTAAATTTAACTTGGAGCAAGATCTTGTTGAAAAATTGTATTTTCTACCCGAATTTGTCTTTGCATAGTGGGCAAGAGCATGTTGGTGAAGATGAACGCGTATTTAATCATGCACACATCCTTCTCTCGATGGGCTTTAATTTTCAAGGGCCTGCGTATTCATTCCCCCAAAATGCAAAGTGAACATGTCTTCTCACAACTATTACACGGCATTCCTGGCGCTCATCTGAGAAGACTATTGCTTTCCAATCTTCTGCTGACCAGTCTTTCCGTTTCTTAGCATTTTTGATCGTTGTTTCAGAAAACGCCTGTGGACTTTCCAAGAAACCAGTACCACAGCAGCAGATGATATGTCTTAGGAGCGGCTTGTTCGATTTTGTTTCGAAAGTTTCAATGTAATGTGAAAATTGCACTGGCCGGCATGTCTCCACACCAGACGGACCAAAACCGACTGGTAAGCTGCCAGGAGTTGCCGGGAGCAACACAGTTCAATCATATGACAGCTTGGGATAGTTTAGAATGACCACAATCGAGCAAACAAACTCAGAAAAGCTCGATGGTTGAGAGTAATGTGGATTAACCATCAGTGAAACGCCGTTAAAACGTTACGAAAGGGGATAAATTTTGAAGTCAATCATAATGGGCAATGAAAAATGAATGAAATACGATGCAAGCTATTGTCGCCAAAAACAAATAACTGACCACAAGCCACCTCAAACCCTTGATTGACGATAAAAGACATAAAATGATAAGTGTTTGATTAGATTGTAGGGAAACTGATAAATATGAGGTGCTCGAACGCAGCGAAACGGCCAATTCGATGTTCTACTGTTTACATGTCTGCCGTTTGTATGAAGCAATCAAGAAAGAGCGACCAAAATTGTTCAACTCCAAGGGGGAAGTGGCTTTCCTCATGACAATGCCTTGATAACCCGGCACAAATTGACAGAGCTTGTTTTGAATGTTTTAATGCATCCACCGTGTAGGCCGCACCCTCCGATTACCATCTTCTTCGGTCTCCGCAAGACTACCTTAATTGCAAAAATTTGGCCACTGAAAATCACTTTCCGGAGTTTTTCGCTGACAAACCACAAAAGTTTTACATTGATGGAGGGGTTTGAAGCTAGCGGAAAGAGGCCAAAAGGTCATAGGTGTCCAATATGCATTTGATTAATTTTGAATAAAACATTTTTCAAACATAGTCTTAAATAAAAGACCACGTTTACCACTATCAAGACTTGAGTGGCACTGAAACCCCCCTTGTTAACCGGATGTCAAAATTTCTTTCGCCAAACTGCTACTACACCACCTTTAATAAATCTCTCGTCTGTGGCAAAATTTAAAGCATTTTCTAAGTAAACACGTAAAGCTCTATGATAAAATAACATCATGTCAGCAAAGGGATAAAATGTAATGCCCTTCCCTCGAATTCATTAGCACGTCATCATTAATCAATTTATAATGGAATTCATCAAAGTTTCACATAAATTTTCACACATTACCCGGGGTGTGGAAATTCCAATGAAAAATGTCCAACCCGCGTCCCATTGCCACGGAATCACATACCAGCCACGCCAAAAAGGGAAACAACATTAGCCTCATCAAACGTTAAACATCCCTTGCCGCCAACGCGAGCTTAATACGCAAACGTATAATTACAAACTTCTGCTGTGCAAAACGAAAAGAAAAACGCAAGGCGGTGGGATGGGGATGAGTGTGGGAGGCGAATCCTAGGGTTTCGCATTTTTGGAGGAATAATTAATTTCTTCGATTATTAAGTTTTCGACAGAGTTGAGGTACAAACGAAAAAGGAAACTATTCAGGGATCCAGCAATTTGCAAAGAGGACCAGGGTCAGGACCAGTCTTCGGTAGCCCACAGAGCGCAGCAGCCCAGTCCCCTGGCCGGGTTTTCAATAGGGAGCGGGCGGAATTTCCTTGATGTAGGTTGAGGTATCCGATACTTGGTTTGATTTATTGAAAATTATTTCGAGTGGGCTAACTATTGAAGGAATGGGAGGGGGGGGGGGGGTTCGCATGAATAAATTATGTGTGTGCAAGAAGGTACAATATATCGTGCGGTGCTCGAATGTGAGGGGGTTGATAAAATTTGTGGTTTTGAGAGTTCCTGACAAGTTCAAGCCACATGATTGAGCCTTCAACAATGGCGGTGGGTCACTGAGTTGGGCTGAAAATGACTTAAATAATTGGAAATTGAAGGAATATAGAATATAGGAGCGGTTTTCGATAGTCATTCCACTTACACTTCACATCACATCGAATTCTAAAATAAGTTTCACTGATCCACTGAGCTACTTTCTGTGACAATTTTGATGCGAGTGCTGTCGGCAAAAAAGAGTGCATACGACAGGTGGATGGGATTTAAGGTTTCGTTTGCCAAAAAAAAATAAGAAACGGTTGCAATACTTTTTTGTATATCCTCAACGTATGAATATTTTTTTCGATGTAAACATCTAGAGTTGGGAATAATTGAGGGTGGCTCTCGTGAAGATGAGCATCGACTGCGGCGCAGAAAGCCTGGGTTCGATTCCCGGACGGGACACCTAGCATTTTTTTCACGGCACCACCTCTTTCGAGTTGCTGACAACACTCAAAGAGTATTAATTGTCTATGGAAAGCTTCTCAAGTCTCCCCGTTCGGAATCGGCAAAAAACTGTAGGTCCCTTCTACTCGTGAAGAACAATAGCATGCACAACACGAGTAGTTGTTGTAGAAGCTAGGCCCTGGTCCGTTATGGGCTGTAGTGCCACTCAATTATTATTATTATTATTATAGTTCCCCAAAGAAGTTTGGTAACAACTTTGTGTTTTAAAGTAACGTTACGGAGTAATAAAATGTCAAATTAAAGTAAATCCAAAACGGGTGTACCCACAAAATAAAAAAAAAAAACACCCAGAATGTGATTTTCAATAAAAACTTATGATTAAAATTGTTTCAGCAAAGTGATTAGTCGAAATTGGCCTAATGCCGTAGAACATCGACAATAACGAGCTGCAAAACTCTGAAAACGTAGTTTTGAAAAGCCTAATGAGGCCATTAAGAAATAAGAAACTTCGAAGAATGAATTAACTGGTAGATCATAACGCAAATAAAAAACAGACATAGTTGATTACGCTTAGACAGATTAAAGTTAGGCTAATTCAGATCAAACATTAATTTCATTTTTAACCCCTAAACGTGCAAACACACACATTGTTGGATTGAATTTATCGGGGTTGACCTGTAGCAATGCGACTGGCTTGACGAAGTCAAACAAATATTCTCTCTGAATATGATGTTTCTCTCTTATCCTTGCCTAGGTAAAAAAATTGAAATGCACATAAGTAGGCCGAGAACCAATTATTAGATATTTCTAAACACCATTGCGAGTTTGAACGGCAAACGAACAAAAGAAAAACAAAATCCAAACACATTGCAGAAAATCAAAATGCGTAGTCTGGATCAGGGGTGAGACACATTTATCATTCCAGCACGTTGCTGATTCATCTAAAGCTAACAAACTGCTCTCATTGTGATCTGTCAGACATTTAACTTTACTATTCACATTTTTTGCACATTATTCATCTTATTCTAAATTTCGTTGAGCGCTTAGCGTGCTGGACCAGCCACTTGCTCACACTCGACTTTTTGTCGGCTGTATCTTGGTCTTTCGCCTTTATCGCTTTGTCAACGTAAATATTGAGGATTGCCTCGATGCCCGGGTGGAGAACAAAGTTTGTCGTTCGAATTTTCTTGTCAGTCAAGTACGAAGTTACTGACTCTGTGTTGAAGGCAATGTCCATGGCGTGCGTAATCTTCTCAATGTTACTACGCAGGATCTTTATCACAGCATTCTCGAAGCCATTCACTTGGGAATTCGAAAGAAGTGACATGAAATCGAAAGTGTGAGACTTTGATGACTATGACTCACCTTTATGGTTAAGTCGAGTTGGTACTGACTGGGCAGCGCTGCTGCAGGACGTCTTTATCCCACTGAAGATACTCGGAGTTCTCGTTCAGTCGGTTGGTTCAGACTGACGTGAACTTAGACCATAGTTCCGAAGCGAAGTGAGGAGCCATTGGCGCCAACATTATGATTTGAATTGCTAAGGCACGTTCGTAGTGTTTTCCATGCTTCATGACCAACTTCGAGGAGCGCTGAATGAGCTTTAATTATTGCCAGACTCAAATTGGTGGTCAGGTTTGTGGTTACTCGTATGGAATTTGTGAGTCCCTGCATCTTGGATACAGCCACGCTGAGCTGGTGGTTGTGCCGGTAGTTGAACGTAGATCCAGATTTAGATTTAGATTGAGGCAAGGGTGTGTACAGTGCCAGAAATTTGAGGGTACAAATTAATTTGGTCTGTTTTCAAAAGATGGCGCCACCTACAAGTTGTAATTGATCTTGGAAGCGAATACCTACTTCATTGGAAAGGTATGATATATGTCAGCCGTAATTAGTGTTCATCAGCGTCTGTTTTAGACAACAACATTGTTTTTCCCCTCAAATGTCCGGTTTTGTCTTAAATAAACAGCATTTGCGAGAAGTGTTGATTTTCTTTTTTAATTGGAAGAAAAGTGCTGAAGCCCAGAGAATGCTTGCATAAGTTCGGGGAATATGCTCCAACCGATAAATTATGCAAAGAGTGGTTTTAACGCTTCAAAAGTTGTGAGACGTCGAAGACAAAGAGCTTCTTGGCCAACCCAAAAAGTTTGAAGATGACGAATTGGAGGGCTTACTGGATTCAAGATCCTTGCCAAACGCAAAGTGAACTCGCAGAATCATTGGGAGAGACTCAGAAATTTGGATCTATTCAAAAGCAAGAAAATCGGGTGCCGTACGTGTTGAAACCGAGAAACTTTTCATCTCCAGTTACGATCTGTTCCATGAATCCCTTTCTTTGATGTCTTTCCAGAAGCAGTTCTGAGGTGAAAAATCGCTCTTTCGGTAGAAAGACATCAAAGGAAAGGATTCATGGAACGGATCGTAACTGGAGATGAAAAGTGGATAGACTACGCCCAAGAAGAAAGAAAACTGTGCAAAGCTTAGTGAACCCGTTCCATCATCGTCTACATCGACGCCACAAAAACACATTCAAGGTTTAAAGGTCATGCTCTGCATATAGTGGGACCAGACGGGTGTGGTGCACTTTGAACTGCCAAAGCCAGGCGAAACCATTAATGGGAAACGTAAGAGAACGGATATTTATGCCTATATATGGACTCTTTCAATATTTGTTGCCTATTCCAAAGTGAAACAGGAAATAGAGGTTCCTATCTGAACAAGAAATGATATCGTTTTCCTTGCAGTTATGGTGGACTCGATGCAGTTAATGATAAACAGGCTTGACGATTATTGTAAAACTTCAAACTTCACAGTTAACCTGTCAAACACCAAGATGTTGGATATTCAGGGTTGGTAGACGTAGATTCTCCCGGAGTAAAAAGTGGAAGCTTCCGAATTGTGAGGGAGTATAAATATCTTGCTGCAATTAATTTATATATTAATAAGCAACTGCAAAATAAATAAGCAGAAGCAAAAAGAGCTTCCGTTTGCTGCTCGAAACAATAATTATATATAAATTGCGGATTTTTTAAGAAAATAAAAGATACATTTTCCATGAAACGAAATAACTTCATCAGCATTTTCAGCAATGACGTTTTGCCATCCTTCAAGCAGCATCATAATTACGCGTTTATAAAATTTCTGGTTTTATCATCAAAAAACTGAACCAGGTACGATTTGACATCATCATCATTATTGAAATGTTAACCCTTCAAAGACTTTCGCAAAGATCGAAATGAAAAAGTAATCAGATGGTGCAAGGTTAGGAATATATGGTGGATGTGGCAAAACGTCCCAACCAAGCTCCAATAATTTTTGCCGAGTGTCCTAAAATGTGCGTGTGGCCTTGCATTGTCATGATGGAATACAACAACTTTTCGATTTGTCAATTCGGGCCGCTTTTCTTCAACTGCATTGTTGAATTTTGTTAGTGATCGTTGGGTTGGGTGGCAAAAGTTCAAATTAAACAGTTCGTTTGTAGTCCCACCAAACTGATAACATAACTTTCTTTTGATGAATATCAGCTTTTAATGTTGTTTGAGCTGGTTCATCCTCCGAAATATATTGTTGTAAACAACCCATTTTTCATCACCACTTATAATCGTTTTAAAAATGGACCATTTTCATTAAGTTTCTTTTACAAATCACAGATCAAATGATCTTCTTTCAGTTCATGAGGAGCCCATATATCGAGTTTTCCTATATAGCCAAGTTGTTTTAAGCAATTTTAATGCGTGTATATGATGCATGAAGCTTCTCTCACATGTTGTACTGTGACGATACGAAGCGAAAATTGCTTTGAGTTGGTCGTCATCAACTGCAACTGGACGACCAGAGAGTTTTTCATCTTTGAGTGAAATTTGGTAAATCAATTTTGACATTGCCGTTTTTTTTTAAAGCTTCGTCACCATGAATAGCACATAATTTTTTTGTGAGCTTGCGGTGCGTTTTTTCCTTTCCGGAAATAAAAAAGCAAAATATAAAGAAAATGTTCGATTTGATTTTTCATTTTTCAACAGACGCCAAGCAAAAACTACACAACAGATCAAAACATTTTTTTTTACTGAGTGACAGCTGAAGTACCAATTGTCAAATGACAAAATGTGTTTGACATTTCGATTACGTCAGTAAACCTGAAAATTCAACTAAAACCATTTATGAGTGAAATCCGCAATTACTTACTTGCCCACCCAATATTTTGTGCCCACGCAGAATTCATTCTCTTTTATGTTCGCCAGTACTGGAATTTTTCTCATTGGAAGCAGTAGAATTATTCCTTCTCCATTTTATAGAAAGAGTGTTCAAAGTACCAAGTACTGGAAACTGGTTAATCGCCCTTATTTTTAGAAATCTTTAAACTGCATAGTCGGGTAAGAGTTATGGCAATGAAACAAGACAAAATATCAAAGAAAGGGGTTTTTGTCAAATGCTGCTTCACGAAGGAAAATGTGTCCAAGAGTGGGAAATGAAGCACCACAATGCGATTTTAATCTCACAGTTATGCCAGATGAACAGTAAATCCAATTGGAGAAAAGAGGGCGTAAGATCTTTAAGCGATTTGTAGATGAAGCCCAGTCTTCGCAATATAGAACATGGTACAGCTTATTGAACAACAATTTACAAGACTGATCGTATTTCATGGTAAGTTACTCAAAGGATCAGATCCGTGAGAGGTGAACTTATAAGTTTAAGCTTTATACCACACCGTCGAGAGCTCTCTCTTTTGTGCAACCATCGCAACCTCCAAAGGCGAGAGGACGTGTTCCACTTTCTAAAGAATTCCTCCGTAACTTCTTTGGAACACAGGTACTCTAGCTTGACGAAGCGATAGGCATCTTTAATGGTGACTGAGGGGCTGGGATCTATTGCATAAGTAGACAGCGAACGCACTTCACTATGGAAAATGTATTTTGAAGGAGAACTTAAAAAACGAAAAAAATCTGAGCACCATACTCCTCAAACTTACGAATCGAATCGAAATTTGAAATTAGAATCGTGTACAGAAAAATGAAAAAAAAATCTATTATACTGAAGTGCATGCATTCTTACGTTAATCACCTACACTAGAGAACAGTTCTTACAATAAAATTGCTGACTTGAACTGAACAATTCAACTGAACTATTCAACTGAATCATTCAACTATTCAAAAGAGTATTTCCCTTAAAGTTGCTTGCTATGAAATCACAAATAACTTGCTTTGCAATTTTTGGTGCTTCTGAGTTTCTGTTGAAAAAGCTTAATTGAAAGCGGATTTTCGAATTCCTTGCGCTATGTAGCGTTCGCAATTGTTTTTAATTCAACTTCAGACCACTGTCCTGCAGAAAAAAAAACAAAACACCCGCATAGCATAACAAGAATTTGCAGCACTAAGTTTAATGTTGCTATCTTATTCGACTTTCGAGGAGAAAACGGCAACCCACATATTCTATTCGCCACTAAGCAGACGTCCTTTGCAATGGCCACCCTTCGACCGCTCTGAGATCCTCTTATATCTACGCCTTCAATTTTGAAGTCAGACAGTTTCATTATTTCTCAACAGCAATTGTGACAATCGCCGTCTATAACACTCCTCAATACATGCCTGCCCCCAGCCCTTCTCCTTATAAACACAATTAAATTCTAAACGCACGCGTCCGCATCAAGGTCTTTGAAGTTTCCGGCGGTTTAACCTTCCCTGCCGACTACGAAACCTTGAACCCTCTTAAAGGAATCTTGAAAATGTCACTTTCTATCGCTTTAACATTGAATTGAATTTCCGAAATGTTCGCAAAACCATGAAGCCTTCTACCTCCCCACCCCCGGGCAGAGTCACGACAATTCCATCAAGACCCTTCAAAAATAAGGAGCAACATCAAATTTGGCAACACCATGACTTCTCATCATAATGAGGATACGGAGCAAGGAAAAACCAACACTGGCGCCCGATAAATTCCACCCACTCTCGCCCTCCTCCCATCCCCAAGGGCTATGGGATTATGGAACAAGGACGACGAAGGAGTGGCATCCTATCGTGCAGTACACCCCATAAACAACAATTAGTATGGAAATTTTTGTAGAAAAAACCGTCATGACTATGTGGATAAGGCACCCGTGACGAGCAGTCCTCCACTCCGCCTTTTTTCCCCTTCCCATCTCGGCGGCCTTGCGGAAAATATTTGAAGTTATTAGATGAATTTGCTTACCCCCTTCTCTCGCACCCCATCGTAGTGTTGTTGCAGCGCCCTGTTCAACTTGAGGTGGCAACACCCATCTGGCAGGTACCTTAAAGCGCATCCCCATCTCCGGTGCGACGCCTGAGAGAATAGAGCAACAACTTCGTTCTGCTTGAAGTGGTTTCACATAAACGTCCCCCCCCCCCTCCGCCCCAGCCTTTCGCAGCTCTCAACGTACGCATTGCGCCTTATCTGCACTTAATTCCGAATCATTTGGAGGATATAAGTTCAGGATAAATCGGAAAAGTACGTGCGGCATTATTTTTTCGCTGCTGAACTGAACTCGTGGTCGGATTATGGTGCTCTGGTCCTTTGCTGCTGTTTCTACTGTTCCCCCGCAAGTTTAGCTCGCAGATGTGGGCTTGGCTCAATGGTTCGGGGTTCATGTTTACCTTCTAAACGAATGATGGCAGGGTGCTCGCGCTGTTTGCTGCTGTAGGTTGTGGATGACCCTCTCGGGTGGGTCGCCTTCTTGGCGAATGGGCTCTGCGGGCGGTGTGCGACGGTGATTTACTAGAGGCAATGACATGGAGGTGAATGAATTGTTGATGATACTGATGCTTTGTGTACGGCGTAATTGTTTATAATATATTTTTGGGAACGTGTTCGCAGCGAGAATTGACAAAGACGAACGTGCCGGATTAAATTGTTCACATTATGGCCGGGTAAAGTGGTTCTTAACAAAGTTTAATGTTTTCATGGTGTCGTGTAGCAGGTGCCCGGGACGACTGAGACGAGGGGTGCGAGCGAAATGGTTAAAAATGAATAACCTCACGCGCTTGGGGTGGCTAGGGCAAAGAAAAGACACGTGAGGCAGGCCTAAATTTGTTGCGTAATATCACTTAGGGGCGTATCACGCGCTACGGGGTCGAGTAAGGGTTCTGCTGTGTTCCCATAATCAGCATTGTGAATTGGATACTTGAGTACTTTTCACTTTCATCCAAGCTGCACATTAATTTTTTTTTGTTACCCAAGCTTGTCTCAGTGTCGTTACTCAAATGTCGGTGAAGTGCCATTTTAATGAATAACTTGTTTTCCACTTCTTTTTTTTTGAGTGATGGACATGTACTTGTTGTTCCTGGAAATGGGCTTCGGTTTGAGTGTGGTAAATATAATACATATGTGCACTATGATGCTGAATATATAATTTCCAAAGTAGAAGCAAGAAGCAGTCCTAGCGTTTCCTTCTTTCCCAGACGGTTCTCAAAGATGGCCTTAGACACAATATCCTGGTGAGGCACAAATACTAGAGTTGATGTGTGTTTTCAACCAGAAGCCGCTTTGGCTTAAAATGTCTCAAAGCAGCCGGAGGCATAACAATTTAAAGGCTGCTCTGTAGATGATGGCAATCCGTGAATACAAGTTAAGTTATGAGAGCGAAAGCTTGGTCTTTCGAGAGTGGACTTTATTTATCAATTGCAAGGGCGAAGCTTGATTAATGAAATTTCTGAAGTCTTTGACTAGCTCAAAGTTCTTGTTGCCCATTGTGACGATCTATCCAGGACCTTGTTTACAGCCAGACTTACTTTACCGGCTTCCGTTTCAGTGCCAGTAAACGCCTCATTGTTGGCTCGCTGTGTTCGGCCTAACATGTCATTGTCATCCACAGCTGAAGGGATTCTTGAAGATCATGCCTTTAGCACTTATTTGTGAGTGTCGCATGTCCTCTTCGAGAAAAGGAAATATTGGAAAAGCCTCGTGGGAGAGCGACACTTTGTCATTTTGACGTTAAAGGTCTCGCAGAGTTCGTTACAGACTTGTCATCATCATCTTCATTGCTACTGCTCATGGCACTGTATAGTTCGTCTCTCTGCACCGTGTCATATGTGGCCTTGAGATCGATGAATGGGTGCTGGATGTCGATTTGCAGTTGTTGGGTCTTCCGCAAGATGTGCTGCAGTGTGAAAATCTGATCTATGGTGGACTTCCCTGACCTTAGGCCAGACTTATATGATTGCTCAGGAATGGTGTCAAGTGTTCATAAAAAACGGCAGGGAGGATTCTAAACGCAATGTTAAGGAGAGTAATAACACGGTAATGTGGGCATTCAAAGGGTGCTCCTTTCATGTGGAACTACGAAGCATTCTTAACCTTTTTACTCGTCTGTATATTATAATGGAAAAGTAAGGTATATCGATGGTGTTAAGAATGTTCACTCATTTTTAAACTTTAATAACTTGTCATGGACATAAGCAATTTTTTTTAATGACCGAGCATGATACCGTGTCGCGTCCAAACTGATCTCCGACATTCGATGGAATAAGAATAAAAGCCACTGCACAGGCGCGTGCCTAATAGACATGAGAAAGGCGTTTGACACCGTCTGGTTAGAAGGTCTTTTTCTTAAGTTAGTCAGACTCGTTATAGGGGAAACACTGCTGTATATGATCAATGACATGATTACAGGTCGGAAGTTGGTCGTGAAAAATGTCAATGTAACTTTAGCCACAGTATTTCACATAAAAAATGGGTTGCAACAAGGGGTGGTTGGTTAGCTGATTCTGTTCGTAATATTCACTAGTGATCTTATAGGGTCCATGCCGCACTTAATAGCGTACGCCGATGATCTGCAAGCGTACAGATCAGGCCCGAAAGTCGAAGTACTCAACAACATGTTGCAGCGTGACTTCGACAAAGTTCAGCGTTCTTGCGACGACTCAACTTCGCACCGATAACGGCCGTCGGCGCGAGAAGAAAATGTGGTGCACTCCACAGCGCCCGCAAGGTGAACTCCAAACACGATAGCCAGATGGCTGCAATAGATTAGGGCAGTGCTTGCGCTATGGTATTCTTCGGGTGAAAGGATCAATTTTCACCAAGATGCCAAGGTGCCGACCAATGACATTGATGATGACCTTAAGTCACGAAGCCAATTGCGATCGATACGAAGTGCGAAACTATTTTCTTTAGAACCCCGCTATCCAGGGCTGCAAGGGACACGAAAAAAAACTAGCGCAAGTTCGGCATAGCTGACCCACGGGGCCAGCCGCTAGCTGTGAAAAATGAAGTAAGATATTTTGGCATTTGGTTGGACCAGTATCTGTACAACAGAGGACGGCCCAGGATAAGGTGGCGCACACATGTGGAGAAGGACCTCAACCAACTTGGAGTGCGCAACTGGCGGCAGCTGGCGAAAGACCGTGCTGGCTGGAGAGGCATGTTGGTTGAGGCCCAGGTTCACCCCGGACTGTAGCGCCATAAGAATAAGAAGAAGAAGAAGTATCTGTACTGCGGTAAGCATGCAGCTACAGTTCTGACAAAAGCTAAAAAAGCCTTTGCCGCGGCAAGTTGGCTATTTTACAGTATACAACTTGATTCTAGGGTGAAGGTGATCTGCTAAATGGCCCTCATCCGGGAAATCATGGCGTACGGTTGTCCAGGGAGGTTCAAGTTGAGTTCTTCCCAGGTGAAAACGATGAGGGTGTTCGAGAGGCAATGTCTTCGGCCCTGGCTCTGGTTATCGATAATCAGAATAAATAATTTTATTATTAAACTGACTTGGAGTCACATTGAACGAGCGATGACTTCATTCAACAGTCTGATCTTTGATGCTTATTACCCCAACAAAGGTGCGCCTTAACGGCTTTATACCCCCTGAAGCAGTTCTTTATTAAGACTCCAGAGGGCTGATACAAGATAAGGAAGGATGTCCTATCATCTTGCATGTCGTACGCAGAACACTGGACAGGCAACTCTAATACGAACCGGACGTCGCTCGTAGCGACGAGGAACTTCTTCGGTTCAGTAGGGCGATCTCCGCCCGAGACAGGGCGCAGTCCGCCAGAGAACGTCATTTCTACTGGTGACAACCCTCGCCACCGATCTTAACGCAATAAAAACAAAATTAAAAGTTGACCTTGTGGCCAACTTACATAGTTCTTTTTTTAAGGAAGTGCGTAAGGCTTAACACAAAAAATTGATTATAATACTGTGTTCTAACAAACTGAAGCATAATATTTAATCTTTCACGCAAGATACAGTATTGCAAGATGCAATGAATATTATCAGTCCATTTAGATTTCACAGCCATCTTATTTTTTTAAATTATCAAAGGAGTGTGTTCAATCCATTAAACATATGCCCTGTTAGCAGGAGCTACGATTCATACATGATTATTGAGGACGCCTGAAGTTATTCTGTTTTCGGAATACTTTGCCTTAAGTTGGTCAAGTTTATAATGCTTGGTTATTGTCTTTAAATTTTGTGTAACAGTGAACAGCGCATGAACCCAACATACGAGGTGTGTTCCAAAAATAAGGGGAATTTTCATTTTTCTCAAAAAATGTTTATTTGTTCATCAATTTCTATTTTGTCCCCCTCAGATTTAAAACACTTGTGCCAGCGTTTTCTTCCAATCCTAGAAGCAGTTCTGATATGCACTTTTTGGTATGCCCTTGAGCGCTCTCATCAATTCCGTTTGTATCTCCTCAATCTTGGGAACAGAAATTCGTAGGACCCAAAATCTAGTGAATATGGTGGCTGAGGCATGATTACGGTGTTTTTTTGACAATAAATTCTGAACAAGCAATGGTGGTCAATGGTCAAAATTCAAGAATTTTGAAACGAACTTTGCTGCCACAGTCTTTATGCTCAAAATTTCCCAAAAAATGCATGGCATGAGCCAGCCGGCCAGCAAAAGCGATTTGAAGATTCTCTATAACAATTTTCTGTACTTTCTCAACATTTTCATCGGTTGTTGATGTGCTGGGGCGTCCAGGGCGAGCGTTGTCATTCACATCTTCTTGATCTTCTTTGAAAAGCTTGTACCACTTGTAAACATTTTTTTGACTCAGAGTACACTCACCGTATGCCACTGCCAACATTTCAAGTGTTTTTTATTTTCCACACAAAATTGAATACAAATTTTCCATTGATCTCCATGATCAATTTTTTCGACAACAGGAAATCGCCAAACACGCAAAACACGTCTAACTTGTATGCCCCTCACAAACAAAATAAATATGTTATATAGACGAGTGTACCAACATAACAAAATAAAAACAAATCGAAAATCAAATGTACGTAGCCCGCAAAATTTAAAAATTCACCTTATTATCTTGAACAGATCTCGTATGCTGGTTTGATTAAATTTCATGGATTTTAATTCAAACAATTCGGAAAATTCTAGTAATTTGGAATATCAATTTTAAAAAACAAATGATAAGAACTGTAAAAGAAAACAAAAATGCTTTTAGAACAGAAGTAAACAGTAGTCAAGGGAATGCTGACCTGGCAATGTCGATCAAAATATCCCCAAAATATCCCACAGTCACAGCTGACTGTCATATTTGACAGGTTTTTACACGCGCTGTTACGGGTACGGCGACGAAGTTGTTTTGATTTTTTGTTGTCAATTTATTGAAAATACCGAAACAAATAATTTTTATTCTTTTCGCGGAATGTTTAAACCCATATGTTAAGAATAAAGTTGTATACATTTTGTTTTTACAAGTGAAGCCATGTTACGCCTCTTAGTATCGCAATGCAGTGGTAAATCCGATATTCTAAGGTTAGTTGCCGTGTGCTGCTTAGTTGGTATTCCCCGAGACTTCTTGAGACTTTGGTCGCGATTATGTCACCGATTGTCTGCCTATTTTATCATTAATTTAACTGCTTATCTGTTTCTATTAATCACACACAGTCGAGGCATTTATAATCTTCCGAAATTCCGTTTCAACGCAAACACTGCCAGAGACTGCGGTAGACTTCAGCGAAATGTCCATAACAACAAAGGTGCTCGTCCCGATGTGGAAGGGAAGTCCAGTGTCTGTGGGCTTGTTAAGGCCCGAGGGCTTCTGTTGGGGGGATGTGGTGTCTCATTGGGACTAGTTGCTAAGTGCCGCAGCAGTTTAATAGCACACTGCGAGGGAAACCGTCTAACTGGGGTGCTTCAGAAAACTTTACAGCAGGATGACACGAAGTTTGATTGGAAGAAGTTCTGGGAATACCTGCGGCCTTACTTATGGGAGTTGATCGGAGCTGTATTGGTGAGATGGCTGCGATTGCCCATTGATAATGCATTTCATCTGTCCGATTTCATTCTCTTTCAGGCCGCTTTAGCAGTTGCCTTTATAAATATTAAGATTCCTAACCTCCTCGGCGATCTAGTCAATACCTTAGCCAAGTACGCCAATACCTTCGTCAAAGATCCTCTGTCCAATACATTCCTTCGTGACGTGCGTAGCCCCGCTGCGAATCTTTTGGGCCTGTACGTCCTTCAATCCGGTTTCACCTTCCTGTACATATTCCTTCTTAGCCGCATTGGCGAGCATATGGCAGCCACAATCCGACAAGACCTCTTCAAGCAAATAATCATCCAGGACATCGCTTTCTTCGATGAGAACCGTACTGGAGAGCTGGTGAATCGACTCACTGCCGATGTCCAGGATTTCAAGTCCTCTTTCAAGCAGTTCATTGCTCAGGGGCTGCGAAGTGCAGCTCAGCTGATTGGCGGTAGTGTATCACTGTTCCTCATATCACCCCACATGGCTGCTATTGCGTTGGCTGCTGTCCCCGCAGTAGTCATGTTCATGACCTTTCTGGGGAAGACCCTACGGGGACTGAGCAAAAAGTCACAGGCACAGGTGAGTTCGAAGTGTGGCGCCTTAAAAAGCAGGTACTAGTGCATTTTGTTTTCAGTCCGAGCGGGCAACGGCTGTGTGTGAAGAAGCGCTCTCCAACATTCGAACTGTTCGCTCCAGTGCGTGCGAATATAGTGAGATTGAACTGTTCGAGCAGGAAACGAATAAAGCAGCTGTGTTGGCACAGCAACTTGGCTATGGCATCGCAGTCTTCCAGGGCTTAACGAATTTCTTCTTAAATAGGTGAGTCATTGGAGAGCTTAAGACACTTGCTATGACGTCAAACATCCTCACAGTTTAGTGCTGACTACCTTATTTCTTGGCGGTCACCTAATGTCGACGGAGAGTCTCTCCCCGGGTCAGCTAATGGCGTTCCTAGTCGCATCGCAGGGTGTTCAGCGGTCACTGTCACAGGGCTCTGTCCTCTTGGGAACAATGATTCGTGGGCTGACCGCAGGTTCACGAGTATTCGAGGTAACCACTGAAGCAAGACCTGATCTGTATCTTAACTCACTCCGCTTCCACGCAGTATTTGCAACTCCAGCCAAAGGTGGAACTGCTGAGGGGCTACGAAATTCCACCGGAGCGACTGTACGGCGAGATTCATTTTGAAAACGTGTCCTTTGCCTATCCAACCAGACCGGATCATGTAAGTGACACAGTCTCCCAAGTGTCCCGAGTGTCAGGAACAGTGAAAATGTTTGCTCTCTCCCCCAGGAAGTTCTCAAAGATTTTAATTTAATCCTGAGACCAGGCGAAACGGTCGCCTTAGTCGGTGCCAGTGGTTCCGGTAAGTCAACGATAGCGTCCCTCGTCGAGAGATTCTACGAGCCCACATCGGGCACGATAAAGCTCGATGGATACAAGTTGTCAGACATCGCTCCTTACTGGCTGCGTTCTCACGTGTTGGGTTTTATCGAACAGCAGCCAATTCTGTTCGCCACAACGATACTCGAGAATATCCGCTATGGGCGTCCAGATGCTCCTGAGGAGGACGTGAGTATGATAACACTTTCTCCCTTGACTTTCACTCTATATATGTTGTCTCCTTAAAGGTTTACGACGCCGCGAAGATGTCGCAATGCCATGAATTTGTGAGCGCCCTTCCCGAAGCCTACGCTACGAACGTTGGTGAACGTGGCGCTCAACTAAGCGGAGGTCAACGTCAACGAATAGCCATTGCCCGGGCTCTCCTTAAGAATCCAAAGGTCCTAATCCTAGATGAGGCCACTAGCGCATTGGATGCCACCAGCGAAGCGGAAGTCCAGAAGGCACTCGACACGGCCGTTCTTAACCGAACCACACTGGTCATTGCCCATCGACTGTCAACGATAAGAAATGCGGATCTGATTGTTGTCCTCGATCAAGGCAAAATCGTAGAGGTGGGTGGTCACTTTACAGAGCGTCTATCGAGTGGTGTACCATGATTGAAATTACAGAGAGGCAAGCACGACGAACTGATGGGGATGAAAGGTCTGTACTACGAGCTGGTGCGGCAGCAGGAGAAACGCGAAAGCGAACCTCGTGAACTACCAACGACCCCAACTGCAGCAGCAGAGGAGGTGACACAGCAGCAGACACTCGACAGCGAACTCGCAGCTACAGCACCTACAAGTGCTACTTCAGTGGAGGACATACCAGTGCAATGGAATAACGACACCAACGACAATACTAGAAGCAATATGGCGCAGGGATAGAGGGTAGTCTTTGCTGCCAATCGTTATGTTAGTTTAGTTTGAAATTTTTGTTAGTTTTACTTAAGTAAGGTTGACGGAGAGAGAAAAAAGAGGGAGAGAGAGCGGGTGACATGATAGCAATGTACAGCAGAAAAATAATATCGCAGTCGAGTTGTGCTTACAAGAAAAGTGTTCTGTTAGACGGCGAAAACGTTGTATTTTATTTCAGTCTTATGAAGTGATATCATAAAGGAGTGTGCGCGTGTGAACTTCTAGTATCAATTAAGGTTAAATTTCTGGAGGTTTGTTTGGCGCATATTTGAAGGCGAAATAATTAACAATCGAGTGGTTGGATGAGTCAAGTTAAAATTTTTGACAAGTTCATGAGTTGCGTTGACTCATAGGCGGATAGTTCGCACTCTGTGCACTTTCAAGTTCCACGCGATCTGTTTCTTCTTCAGATGGCATACCTCTAAGGTGGACCTTGACATCAATGCTCAGAAAAAAAATCAGTGGCGGTATAGTCCCCAAGCAAGCAGGCCATGGTTTCTTCAGCACTTCGTGTAGTGCCTGCTATTTGCTCTCACACTAGTCGACGGAATTCCCAGTTCATTGCGAATTCCGAATGGTGTAATTCGAGCGAAATTTGTCGGTCGGTACTCTTTGAGTGCTGTCAGCAACTGGAAAGAGGTGGACTCGTAAACAAATGCGAGATAAGCGGCAAGCTCAGGAATAGAATCTACGATAATCGGTATTTGAGTCGACGGACTGGGCAAGACACGGAGGCAGATAACAGAAAACTCTCTGCTCGACCTAGGTACAAAGCTGGTAACGGTCCCCGCATTTATGAGTGCAACTGCACACAAGACGAGTGATTGCTGAAGAAGCTAGCCCCGTGCTTATAAATTGATTTAAGGGGACTGCATAAACCTGGTGATATGACTTCTAACCAACGCAATATTGGCCACATATATTCACATTGAATACGTGAGCTTAAGTGGGCTTTTTCGAGTGATAATTAACAAAGGTAAGCCACTTCTCATTTAAGTGCCGCTCAAGTTGTGTCCAGTCATTCTGCAAACCTTTGAAACTTGAACATGCGGTTAAGATTTGTTGGACAAATTTTGCATACTGCTCAAGATCTTGTTCCTTTTTCTTAAATGACTCACTTATTTTCCTTGATTGAATTCTGCCAGTCGTGGAAAAGAAGGCTTCAGTAGGAATAATGCACAAACCTTGAAAATATAGTAGTCGAGAACTCATTAAATTCACAAAGACCAGACGAGTAGAAGGGACCTACAGTTTTGTGCCGACTCCGAACGGCGTGATTTTAAGAAACTAGATAGACAATTGATACTCTGAGTGTTATCAGCAACTCGAAAGAGGTGGTGCCATGAAAAAATGCGAGGTGTCCCATCCGAACCTAGAATCGAACCTAGACTTTCTGCGGGTAGGTCGCCGCACTTACCACTACGCCACGGCGACCACCTCGGAAGGATTGCCGTCCTTATTAAAGCGGTGTATACCAACTTTAGATGGTGTGGAATGGGCTAAATGGGCAGGTGGGCTGTCGAAATCTATTGAAGTTAAGACTGCTGTACAACAGTGGTGCAGGGAGAGGACCTCCTTCCTATTTGTACAAATTATGGATGGTGTGATGTAAGCAGCTCTAACGAACAGGTCATTCATTTGGATGTATTTTAACAACTTGAAGACCTGGATCTCTTAAGAAAGCGAATACATGATATGTTACGACTCCAGCTAAAAAGTGGGAAAGAAAAGTTCAAAAAGAACTTCTACTTGCGCGGAAACTTACGACGAACCAAATAGAGTCAGACTTAGAAATATCACAAATGGAGTGGTGGAACAAAAAAGAAGGCAGTTGTAGGTTGCCATGAAAGGGAATCAATTCCACTACAGCCCACAGAGAACCATAGCCTAGCTTCTTCAGCAATCAGTCGTTACAAGGTGAGCGAACATACAGTTTATAGCGGACATCGAGGGTCTAGAATTAAAAGAAGTTTTGCATAGAGGAAATGGAATATTTTAGGATGTTAGCTACTCGAGAAGAAAGTCAGCACCTTGACAGACAGAGGCGACGAAAGTTTTGTTAAGCAATCGAACCTAGGATCTTCATCGTGGGAGCCGACGCAGTAACCCACGGCGCAACAGCTGCTAGTCCTCTTTCTCTTATCTTAGAACAATTACTTAGACAGAAGACGCAATCAGGCAACTATATGATTCTAGCCAGTCGTGTTTATCTTTAGGTTCTTGGATCTACATACGTATCTTTATATCATCAATTTTTTTTATGCTAGACTTCCTTCCCCCCAACCTAGACGTTACTAAAAGCGGATGAGGAAGCCCTTGGTCTGTTCGAGAGAAAAGTTCTGCGTGCGATTTTTGGTCCTGTTTGCGTTGATGGCATCGGGAGGAGAAGATTCAACCACGAACTGTATGGGCTGTACGGCGGCATGAACCTAGTCAAGCGTCTACGGATACAACGCTTAAGGTGGCTAGGCCATGTAGAGCGGATGGACAACACTGCTCCGGCCCGAAGAGTCTTCGAATCCGAGCCACAGGGACAACGCAACAGAGGACGTCCTAGACTGAGATGGCTCACACAAGTGGAAAAGGACCTCAACCAACTTGGAGTGCGCAACTGGAGGCAGCTGGCAAGAGATCGTACTAGCTGGAGAGGCATGTTGGTTGAGGCCCAGGTCCACCCCGGACTGTAGCGCCATCCGAAGAAGAAGAAGACTTCCTTCCCATAAGGAATATAAATTCTTCCTTAATGGTTTGGGGCAATCAATGTTATTGGAGTGCATATTTTGTGAATTGATAGTGTCTGACTCATATCCGCATTGTTGAGGAATTACTTATCTTCCAAAGAGGATATTTCTTAGTCAAGAAAGTTGAATTGAAGTCATTGTTCGCGAGATTGTTAGTGCAGATTACTGAAGTAGATTCATACTCTGGAGCAGGGACCAATAAGAATTGGTTTCTAAATGTTTTTGAAATATTACCCAAAATTTAATGAATGCTGTCTATCTGCTCCAATGAATACAAATTAATAACTGTTTAAGAGTAGATAGTAAGAAACATCCACAGCATATTTATTTCCATAGGAAAATAAAACAAAAATTAGAGAAACTGACATTTTTTGTTGGGTTTCCACTTCTTGCCCATTCTACCGCCCTCTGTATCTCACACAGACAACATATGCAATTTTGTAATAGTGCAGAAAACATCAAATACCTCTACTACATTTCTCCCCCATCATAACAACAACAAACTGTCAGTCAGTATCCCAACAAAAGCCATCAATTCCCCTAAACAACAGTCACACACCTAAAGTGCAAGTGAAACAACATCAGTCTATTGTTATTACATTCCCATGATGCTAGACAAGCGCCACTACGGTGCTTCTCATCTGTCATTTACCATCCCAGTCTATTGCCAGTGTCAGCCATATTGAAATATCGCGCCCTGATTTTGTGAATGGTATTCTGCTGCTGTTGGTCGGTTGTCCGAAGAAGAATTGATTGATGCTCGGGATCTGTTAATCTCCTCGTCGATGTTCGTCCGTCGCGTTATGGATAGAATTGCATTTCCAATTAACACTCGTATACAGTTGAATTTAAGTAAAATTCCAATGTCCAGCCCATTCGTTGCCAAATTCTAAGTGTAAACCTGCCAAGTGGTGTGTGCGCGGAGGTGTTTCTTCTTTCGTATCGGGCCTCAAACGCGAATCAAGTGCCCGAGAATATATCACAAAAGAAAAAAATAGAAAAAAAGAGGCGAAAACAACAAAAATAAAAGTAAGAGAAAAGAAAATTATACATACATCTGTCGAAAGTTTCCCACACACGAAATTCGTGTCTCCTCCGCGCCGTGATATGCTGAGTGTCATCAAAGCCAAATTCCAAACGAAAAATTGAGAAAAAAAAAATCTTCAAAAAAAGGAAAACTGTCGCTCGTCGCATAGTGAAAAGCGTGTATAAAGTGTGTGCTGTGCGCTGGTCCTCCCCCCCTCACGTTTGCCTGTGTACGTGTGTGTGTTAAATGGCGAACAACGTCCGCAATCAAGTAGTTGGAATAATTTTTCGCAGAATTTTTCAGTTTTATTGAAAATTAGTCACACAGTGAGTTGCTGCAAGAGGAAAATCGTGCGATTCGTGTTGTCCATTGCCCATTTGTTCGCAGTGTATCGCTCCGTGAAAAGTTTGGTTCCCTGATTTCGTGTGTTTCTATGTTGCTTCTCTCTGCTTCATTTGGTCTTCACGGTTTCACTTAGTAGTCTTTTTGTGTTATTTTTTTCTTGGATTTCTCGCCCTCGCTCAGCAGAACCCAAGATCACAAATCAAACGACGTGTACCGATATTCAGATTGAAAAGAAAGAGAGAGAGAGAGAGAGAGAAGAGAGAAAAGGAGAGAAAAAAAAAAGTAAACCGAGAGATCTGAAAACGGAAATTGTGATTGTTTGATTGCTTCTGGATTTGTTTACATCCGAGTAAAAGAGCACAGAAGAAGGGAAAATCCTTTTTGTTTGTTTAATTCACACCCCGCACAAACAGAAGAACTTCACGCAACAAAATGGGTAATTGCCTACGAAGTGAAAAGCCAGACACAGATAAACTAAACAACGATCGAACGAATCCATTGGAGGAGCTGCCAGTGCTACAGAATCCCATGCAGCAGACACCGCCTCAGGAGCAAATACGTCCGGTGCCACAGATTCCAGAGAATGAAACATCCAGTGCGAATGCAAAGATTTTCGTTGCGTTATACGATTATGATGCCCGTACCGACGAAGACCTCAGCTTCCGTAAAGGAGAACACCTGGAGATACTCAACGATACACAGGTGAGTGAGGTGGAGTACAACGTGCTGATCTTGATTGACTGCTGATTCCATTATTACTTAATGATGGTGCTGGTGTATTTGCATGAAGAGAGTTTCTTGAGTTTTATGATACACGCATTCACATTCGTGTCCACACGACTTGTTGGAATTTCGCAATGCGTTCAGAAAAGGAAAGTAAATGAGGCGGTTTTTGCTGGTTGATTGGCTGGATTGGAATTTGTTTTGAAATCAAAACGGGCCATAGATTTGTGTTTTTTTTTAGTTGGAAGCGACCGAGAAACGAATTTCGATTGACAGGTACATATATTTGCCTGTATTTGCAGGTTTAAACGTCGATCGACATGCGGAGAAGTGTATATGATCCGCATGAGAAATGCTTGGCTATTTCCCTGTCAAAAAATTCGTTTGCAATATAAACGCAAAATGTTTTCTGTAAGAAAGTTCGGACATTCTAAAGCTCCTTTCCAATTGCAAAAGTCCATTATTGGGAGACGAGGGAATGGTCAATTCCAGCCTCAACCCAACAACATTGCATGAACGCATAGAAACGAGAGATGTTGCTGCCCTGGGATAGATCCAATTTAAACCACCTTACGGCTTTTGTGGAAAGCTAGTAGCTATCACCTTCGTCCGCCCACTCGAAAGGTTCAATTCACTTGAAATTTTTCAACTACACAGTCGATCCAGCACGATACTTGCGTTATTGTGGCTGCTACTGCCTGCCACTGATATCTCTTTTTATGATCGCGTGCTTTTATAAATGTACATAACCACAAGTGGAGCTCAAATTGAAAAAAAAATGCAACTAAACCACCATACAACTTGTGCAGTTCTTCATAATTTCCTTTCGTCTCGTCTCCTATCCACTTCTGCTCTGTTTTGTCTTGACTTCGTGCGGGCCTTCGACGTCGTGGATTTACTGAGATACTTAGTCTCGCATCAATGAAAGCAATTTTCATTCTCTGGCTCTTGTTGTTTGGGTTACTTAAGGCGATTTCACGAGCTAGCTCATGAAGACTGATTGAAATTTGCATGGAAACACGTATGTAGGTATTTCAGTGGCGGACTGCTGAACATATACGAGCAAATGCAATTTACCTTTCTTTTGGTCAGAGCAATAATTGCCATAGATTTTTGCGGCGAAGGTCAACGGGTTCTCATTTGCGGCGAAGTGAGGGGCGCTATGACGATTGCAAACCGGACGAACAATCGTATTCAAACTACAAGTTGTTTTGATGATTTTCAGCCATTTTGCGGTGATTCATGTGAAGTACTCGCACTTGTGAGCGAAGCATTCGGGGTCTTGTCGGGTAATCAATTTTCTTCTTATCGCCTTCAGTTTGTCTGCTGTTTATTACATTTATCGGTGCGTTGCCGCTCTTGAAGCGATTTTTTTTTATCTAGAGGAGGGGTGTTACAAACGGAATTCTCGACTGATAGTGATGACTGCCCGTTGAAGGGAAACTGATGCAAACTTAATCATAACGCATACGCGGGGACTTGAAGTGAAAAGTAAATACCAGCGATGTGGTGGTGGTTTTAATGAAGTTATGCTTGTTTTCTGAGAGCCTAGTGGAAGCGAGGCGGGTGGGAGAAGTCGGCATATGTATCATGTATGCTGTCACTTCATAGTTAGGGGACCTCAGGATAGGAACTGAAGGACAAGACTGCAAGACGGTGCAGCAGAAGAAATTCGATAGAACTAGTAGAAATTGAAAAACACAAATGGAGTGATTTGGATTAAACTGTCAATCATATTCAGTTACTAACATTCTGAAGTAAGCAATGGGAGTGATTTTGTACAATGAATTCTTTCTGATGTTATGAGTACGGTCACACAAATCACTGAAGACTTGTACCACATTTTGAACTCACAAAATATCCCAAGTAGGAACGGCTTTAGTGATGTACATATACCCCCTGTCTTGGATTATGCGAATATTTGGAGAATTTCAAATTTGAAATTGGTGGAAAAACTAGACTGGAGATGAGTTTTGAAAGCAACAAAATATATAAATAAGTTCAAAGAAAGCAAACATTCCCAATCACGGCCTTGAAAGCACGTGTTCATGTGATGATAGTTTGCAAACAGGTGTATTCATTTTCGACACTTGGAATAGTTTCACAAGCATTTTTATTACCCCCAACACAATGGTATGTGACCGCAAAGTGTGGTTAAAGTTCACAAGTATAGATTTAACAAATACAGCGTCAGTGGAACTGTTCAATGAACGTTGCACAAAGGAATATTTAAAAAATGTCATTTTTCACTTCTAAGAATTAGTACATCTGCAAAAAAAAATACAGTTTGCAATCATTTTCTATTGATTTAGGAAAACTGGATTTACGGTATTGAAGAAAATCGCGGAAATTGACCCTTAATCTCGGTCCTGATCATACTTTTACGGTAATGTGACTGTATTGCCATTGCTTACCGTTAAATTCTGACAGAGCTAATGCACCCTTTCTCAAGAAACTGTATAAAAGTTTAGGAAAGAGTCATATGTCAAGGTACTGTTAAAATGCGGTAATGAAACGAAAAAATTATAAATGTTTTAAAAAATGGCTTATCGAGGCATGAGATGAGAAAAGAAATGAAACGAACAGAAATGTCAAGGGATGACATACTGAAGCGTCCAACAAGTTCCTTCAAGCAAACTGTAATAGATTTGGAATTAGTAATTCGTTCATGAAGGATTCGGATTAGGGCCATGTGAAAAAGGAAAGAACAAAATGGAAAACCGTCTGAAATAAAACAGATGGAATCACCAAAAAAAAGAGACCACGAGAAAAAAGAATAGAATTGAAGTATTGCAGACCAACCGTCAAATTCCGAGGAGGGAACGTGCTAGACAGGGGATCCTTTTCTGGATCATTTCAAATATTAACATCTGAAAAAAACAGTGATGTTGGCATATGCAAAAGAAGAAATGTCACATAAGTGGCAATTTTAACAAGAACGACGCGAAGCATATTAGCAAAGTTGTCAAAACCTGGTTTAATGACAACAAAATCAAAGTTTTGGGTTGGCATGTGCAGTTCCTTGATCGTCACACAAAAGAGAATTTCTGAGAAATCGACCAGGATCAGTGCAAGAATTTTATCAGTGTATAAAGCAGCAGAGAATGCATAACAAAGCGTGTCTAAGAGTGTAATAGACAGACTTATTAACTTTAGAGAGATGCATGGCTGTCGTAGATAACGCAAGACCTTACGCCTTAGTTACCCAAGTACCAAATGAGATTATACGTGACGGACAATCACCCCACCTTGGTATGGTGCGAGGCCTTTCTAAAACCAAGTCGCTCTATGGGTCGCAGCACCTAACCTATGGGTCCCTTAACCGCCTGGCCTGAAGCAGTAGGGTGTACAACCTGATTCAGACCAATCAGCACGGAACACTAACCACGGCTTTGCCCGCGATATGGGTATTAAATCACAGCCACCACGATACTCCCACAAAGGGGGCCTACCGCACGGTAAGGCTGAAAACCGAAGTTCCAGGGGCTTCTGACCTCCCGTGGCACCAGGATATAGCCTCTGATCAAGCTGTCACTGCCAGTCAGGTTCCCTCAAAACCTGGGTCTAGTAGCCGCCATTCCGCCACCAAATGGACTTTGTCTCCATTCCGTATACACTCATAATAGTGCTACGGATGTGATTATGAATCATGTGATTCATAAATACAGTCACATCATCTGGAGACTTGTACGTGTAGAGTAAAATTTATAAAGTGACGCATTTTTGTGCAACAGACTACACAGAGCATGTAAAGCTGATTAATTTTATCTTTAACAAGAGCCGCTCAGTCGATCAGGCGAATTTCCCAAAGTCTCTAATCCGTTGTTTCTTCTTCTTCTTCTTCGGATGGCGCTACAGTCCGGGGTGGACCTGGGCCGCAGCCAACATGCCTCTCCAGCTAGCACGATCTCTTGCCAGCTGGTTCCAGTTGCGCACTCCAAGTTGGTTGAGGTCCTTTTCCACTTGTGTGCGCCATCTCAATCTAGGACGTCCTCTGTTGCGTTGTCCCTGTGGTTCGGATTCGAAGACCGTTGTTTGCTCTATGTATAAATAGGCTGACTGCCATAAGCACGGAGCTTAGTATGACTGGATAATAAAGAAGCTTCTGTCTGTCGAGACGTCTCTCTCTTTTATTTTTCTGTGTACATATTGTCTCTCAAAGTTGTAAAATCTGGATGTCAGTTGAAAACTGTCAATAATAACTTTGGCTTAGAGAGCATCCCAAATAACTATACAAGTTTAAATCATTACCGAAATATACGTACAGTTTATGTTAAAATGACTAAACCTTCAAAAAAAAAACTTTAAGTACAAATATACTGTCGTTTATTCGTTATGCACTTTTTGGACCCCAAAAGAAACAACTTAAGCTTGCTTTTGTTCAAAATGTCGATTCCTGAGTTCTCCAATTAAATTACTAGGCTCTATGCAACCCTAAGTTGACATCACTTGATGACGAATGATAATGAAGTCCAAACCGCCGACTTGTCATTGCAAAACACACATCGACACCACCAAATTTTACATTTTCGAAAATTGAATTTTGGCCAGGTTTTCGGTGGAAATGGAGAATATGAACCTTTGGCTATGTTCGCAAGACAGCAGTATTGTGATTGGCCCAACATTGTTCACAAAATATTGCGGTTTGTTTTCATCTAAAAACGAACGTTAACTTACAGTTGTGTTCATAAAAATAGCAGTGCTCCTCAAAAAAGACAAATAATTTTCTATTAATTCAAATTGTTTTATTATTTTTTCAAGAAACGTATACAAAAGTAAAGTACTTCAGTCTTAACAGGTTTATCACAAAATAGACGTTGTTCGAAGCTTTCAACTATTTTTTTTGCTCGTAGCAGTGTTTAGAATTATGCTGTGCCTAGACAACATAAATCGATGAAACAATATGAAATCATTATTACTTACAGCTAACCATTAGTACTTTGTAGCAAAGCCTTTGTTTTTTATCACTGAGCTTCATCTTCGTGGCATTGAGTCCACCAGACTCCGACATCTCTCAAGTGGTATAGCTTCCCATGAGTCTCGCTCTACCTCCCACAATTCCTTGCCGTGTTTTGGATTGACCTCATGGACAGAATTTTTAACATCGCCCCACAAGTTCTCAATGGGGTTTAGGTCAGGGGATTGTGCTGGCCACTCCATAACGGTTATTCTTTTTTCATCAACCCAAGATTTAACCCGTTTTGACGTATGTTTTGGGTCATTATCTTGATGATATACCCAAACTAGTAGAATTTCCTCCTCGGCATATGACATCATAATCACTTCTAAAATTTTAACGTACTCAGCACCGTCCATTATACCCTTGATAAGATATACATATAGGCCCATCCCCATTATAAGAGAAACAGGCCCATTTTGCTCCTCCGTGCTTAACAGTTTTAACTGTATAACGGGGAATATTTTCTTCATTCTTTGGTCTTCTTACATATTCCCGACGACTCTTGGACCCAAAAAAGACTATTTTGCATTTATCGCTCCACAGAATATTCCTCCATTTCTCCTTAGACCAATCTTTGTGAAACTTTGCGAATGCCAATTATTTTGCACATGCGTTTTTGTCAAAAGCTGTACTTTTCGCAGGCTTCGAACTGGTAGTTTAGCCTCTAGAAGACGTCTTCTAACCGTCGCAGCACTCACCGGAAGTTGAAGTTCATCCCTTATCTGGCTGGAGCTTATTGAAGCGTTCTCCTTTGCCATGTTGATAATTTTTCGCTTAGCCGTCAGTCTTTTTGGACCGCGTGTTTCGGGCCTAGCTTTCCAGTTTAGCGCATTGCTGACCATTTTCGCTGAATGAAGCATATGTTTTTCTCTACGAACGCAATTTATTTATCAAATTTCGCATACCTTCGGTACAATGTTTTAATCGACCCATACTTCTAACTTTAAAGTATGTTAATAAAAGACAACGTATACAAAAACATTCACTTACTAAACAAGAATACACAAATATTTTTTAAACTCTAAACAACAACTTCTGAGACACTATGGTAAAACCAAAAAACACTGCTGTTTTTATGAACAGAACTGTGTATACAATAAAAAAGTTACAAAGCGTAAGCGACATATAACGCTTGTATGGGCATCCCAGGAATGTATTCATAAATCAACAAAATCTTTAATTCCCTGAAAAGTGGGCACAAAGTAATAGTAATACGCTTGTGTCAACTTTTTTCTCTTTCACAACTGTGTCGTTGAGTAGTTATAGACATTTAAAAAAAATCAGTTTTAGCGGTGTAAAACAGGATTGGTGTCCCAAACATACATCGAGGTGAAATCTGGTGAGTCTGAGTCTGAGCTAGGGCAGTCTTCCATCATTGACGTTTCTAGGCACACTGCTTCTAGACGTCAAGAGGCTGTTTTCCATCCGCAATTATTTGGTCATTACACCAAAGTTTTGGTCTTCCTCTCCTCCTCGAACCAGGAATCTAAGATTCGAAAACCCAGTGTTGTCGACGACACTTTATATTTGCGATAACACTTACATCTTGATACAGCTGGTAGAGTTCGCGGCGATGTGTTCTCCTCCAGCACTGCTGAACTGCCAGACTTGAGAGAGAACTTTATGACACAACAATTGCAGTCACGTCCAATGATTAACGATAGGGAAGGTCCCTTGTTTTTACCTACTCTTGTTTGGGTTGATTGCATCTGAAGTAGAAGTTGCGTCCTCGTGGCTGTGCCGCGGTTTGCGTCTTTTCAAACGTCTACGGATGCAATGGTTAGCATACCTATGCTAGGTATAGCATATGGATAACATAGCTTCCTTCGTTTCTCTCGTCGTCGAATCCGAGCCGTTGGGGCAACGCAATACAGGACATCTTCCTCTAGAATGGTGTATACAGTTGGAGAAGTACCATCACCTACTTGGTGTGAAAATATGAAATCTGTAGACTCATTTGGTCACTCAGGAGCAGGTACACCAACCTAAAAAGAAGAACAAGAATACTATATACTAAACTTTTTCAGAAAAAAAAAAACGCTTAGGTAATGATCCTACTGTCAATTATTTTATCACTAATTACCAAGAAGCGGTGATCTAAGGGAATAGTTTTACATTATTTCAAAAAGTCACACGAATTGATTTTTATTTATCAAAGCCCCCGACATTTCAATGGACGGTTACCCTCTTCATTGTTCAGATATGCGAGTGAAAGTCATCACCACGAGTTTTTTTTCCACGACGAATAACTCTTCGTCATCTTCTTCCACTGGTGCTACAGTCCGGGGTGAAGCTGGGTCTCAACCAACGTGCCTTTCCAGCTGGCACGATCTCTCGCTAGTCGTCTCCAATTGCACACTCCAAGATGGTTGACTCCAATTGTGTCCGCCATTTCAACCAAGGCCGTCCTTGTTTTCCAAATGACTCGGATTCGGAAACTTTTCTGGCCTAAGTGGTGGTATTCACAAGCTCTACATGGCCTAGCCATCTTATGCGTTGTAACCGAAGACACTTGATCAGACGCATGAAGTTGTGGAGCCTATAAAGTTCGTCGTTGAATCTTCTCTTTCAGTCGTCATCAATGCAAACAGGACCAAAAATCGTACACAGAACTTTTCTCTCAAAAAGACTAAGGGCTTCCTCATCCGAGCTTAGTAGCGTCCAAGTTTCTGCGACGTAAAGATGATCAAGCTGAGGGCTCTATTACTCAATTGCCTCTTAAGCGGAAAGAAGCAGCCATTGGCAAGAGTGATTCTGCATTTGATTTCGGTACTGATGATAATGATATACCGCGGAGCCAAGGTAGACGAAGTCCTTGACTACTTCTAAGTTTCTCTTGCTTAGTGGTACGATCTCTTCGAGACGTCGGTGTTGTGTGTCCTTAATCGATAACGGCAAATAACTCTCCTGTTGAAACATTGAACTCAGACAGCTTTTAAGAAACTTCTGACCGGTGCCAATGTTGATTAGGATTTCTATAGAAAAGAAGACACTAGCGGCAGTTTCAAGCCGAATAAAAACATTTTCGAAAAAATACTAGACGAGGTAGAATACCGACAGCAAATGACATTTCATATGGCATTTGATGGCATTCGTCAGGTTTATTTCATGAATATAAAAATAGTATAAAACTGTTTTTTTCAGTTGGAAATTTCAAACTGACAGAGAGGGGCCCTGCTTGGAAGAGAAACGTATGAGGAGATGTGATTGTGCCTCTCACTATATTGCCTGTCATAAAAACAAAATTAACAGCATATGGATCACAAATTTCGGTCCAAGAAGACCGTAGGGGAACGGAACCCCTAAAATTCTTGAGCTTAATTAATACCGAAAGATTTGGTAAAAGAGAATTATATTGCTTTTTTTTTTTAAGATCAAGAGTCGGGTTTTGTCAAAACCGTCTAAGTATCAGTGGGGATTTCTTTCGATTTTATTACGTGCATGAGTCTATACACACGAAGACCTTATATACATACTAACCCGATTCATGTTCTTTATTTGGCGCTATAGTACAACCACGACTTGCATTTCAAACACGAAAGGCCTTCAGTTGGTATGATCGTTTGCTCGCTGCATCCAACTGCGCGCACCATCCTGGTTGAGATCGTTTTCCACTTGTGTGCGGTATCACAGAAGAGGTCATTCTCTACGGCATAGTCCCACTAGCTACAATTCAAAGATTCTTCGGTTCTCAGCGTGAGCGTTTTATCCGTAGACGTTTGTCTAGGCTCATGTCGCCGTTCTCTTCCAAATACCATTCAAACATTGTCAAGAATCGCCCGATGAAATTTCCTCTCAAAAATGTCAAGGTTCATCACCAGTTCTGAGCAGAATCTATATCTCTGTGCACCTAAAAAAGAAAAGCGAGTGGGAAGAGAGTGCTTTTGGACTTAATTTCGGTGCTGATGTTGATGTCCTTGTTTATTGTGGAGCCTAGGTAAACGAAGTTTTTGACCACTACAATTTTTTGCTGCCCAAAGTGACGTTCCTTCGGAGAAGTCGGTATTTCCTTAATATAAGCATTCATTCCCCATCCCATTCCTTCCAGACTACTTGTTACTACCAATAAGAGCTTTGGGAATAAGGTTGGAAAAGTTTGGGAAACATGAATTGAGGGGAAATGTAGTTCAAAACAAGGAAAACAAATTTCCTTGTTCGTCCTGACTCCTAAGTAAAGCATAGGGCCAGAAACAGATACGAACAGAAACATTGACATCAGTCTAGGTATAATTGGTGCCTTTAGAATTGCTACTTCATGGCTGTATGTCTACAAACTTGTGGGTAACAGCGGAGAGAATGTTATTATTTGATCGTCTTACTGTGCGGGCGGTGATGTTCCAGTTGTGGAGTCTAGTTTATACTTGCCCATAAATAAATATTCGAAATTTATAACGATTACCGAATTCGTAGAATATCTCTTAGACATTGGTTTATGCTGGAATTTCTTTCCAGGACTCACGCCCGTAAAAATGACAGACTACTTTTGTTGTTGCCTAGAGATTCATTTGGGATACAAGTGTTCTATGGCAGATCTTGCTCGGCATTTATCATTCTCATCCGTTCTACACTGCGGACATACACAAAGGTTCGAATGCCCTTCATCATTTCATTCTGTAATGCAATGTTGGGAACCATAGTGTCGCTTTGATTTTGAATTTCAACTCCAACTGGACGTGAGCATTTGTCAATTCTTTCGAGATTTTCCTGAAGCTCGGATCTCTTATGCTTCTGGAGATGTCGGAACCTCGCCTAGGTTAGGTCTGAGCGGCTGGTTGTCCATGGGCAGCCACACACCTAGACTACATTTGGGTCCATCGTAACTTCTACCAGATGGCATTAAAAACAGTGTGGTTGGCTATGTAGCTATTGAAGTGTCTCACACCAGTCGCTGAGTTCACCTAGGCTGCCAAAGGAATACTTTCCTTCCTTTTACAAGATCTTAGACGAAGAGGGGCTGTTTTAACTTCTTCCTCGTCTCTGCAGTTCGTGCGGAAGTCATTGCAAGGGATGACGAGGATGGAGGCATATTGCGTAATTACCTGTTTTATCACCTTTTATGGTTCGCAGATGGGCCTTTTCCAAACTGACGAGGAAGAGATAAAATTGAGGGAGAGAGAGAGAGCGTTCGGAATTGCGCTGTGGTCAAATGGCTTTGGTTATAGGACAAGCGGGACTCTCAGACCACCTTTTGTTTTGTTCTCTCAATGTGTGTGCTTTAAGTCCATGTTTGAGTGTAAATTAGGAATTTGACACCGCGCCTGGCAAGCTCATTAGCCTCGCAATTCGTTTGGACCATACCAGGTTGAAGTACCTTGCCTTACACCAACGCGAATATCTAAGACAATACCACGCATCCACGTCTTACTCCCGATTTGATCGAAAATGAATCATAAAGTAGGCCAGAAGGGCTGGCCCTACAAGGTGATAATCTTTTCTGGCCTGCGCCTGACGCCTGAGGCTGTCAAACGCTTTCTTAGAGAAAACGAATGCTACGTTGATGGTTAATTGAAAGTCACTGCATTGCTCATACATGATGTGAACTCTATTCACAAAATCTGTACATGGGCAGGTTGTTTTAAGTTGAATTGTTTTCCAGTAGCACACCTTCCACAGCAGCAGAAATGCAATTCAATAATTGTACCTGTGAACAAAGAGAAGTGTGATTCCTGCTCAATTATTGCAGTCCTGAGTCGTCACCTTTCTTGGAAATCGTCAAAGGAATCTCTTTGTTTCAGCTTCTCAGAAGTGTTTCAGTCCTCGATATCGCTTGTATAATCGGTAACCAATTATGTATATAATCGCTGGTGTTTCAGTGACACATTTTAAAAACTTAACGTGGACATTATTACTTACAGGCAATTTGCTGTTCTAAACGGGTAGAAATTAATTTTTCGTCGGTGGACTAGGGTTAACACTATGAAAGGCTGGTGTTTTAAGGATTGCTACTTCAGTAGGCTACTAGGCTCTAAACAAGGCAACAAATGCTGGAAATATTAGGTTGTAACGGGTGTTTTTTTCTAAAAGTATACAACTTTAATTTGGCAAGTGAGGGTAATCCTCAAGTAATGTTGAGACACCGTTACATTCAAAAAAACGACTTTTTATGGGTTAGTCGAATAATTGTTCCGTATTCTATAAAAACGTTACAGTTCCTGACAACTGCGATAAAGCTTTGATTACTGACTTTTTCGTTCATCAATAGAACAACAATGTTGTGCAGGAGCAGAAACGGTTAGTGCAGTCAAAAATTATGAGGAAACCGCCTTGATGTATATAGCTGAAAAGAAGGCTGTGTTAGCAAATAGGCATGGCCTGATCCTGTTACGTGACATGGCAAACCATACACGCCACGATGCACAGTTGGGATTACAAATTCTTCCGCACCCAACTTACTCTTCTGATAATTCTCCAACGGATAGACAACCTTCCCTCAGTCCGCCAAAAAATATCTAACATTTCATGAAGTAGTACCTAATAAAGGGGAATTTTTTAAAAGGTATAGGAAAATTTAAAAAAAAACACATAAAATTCAGAAAAATGCATGATATCTTTATTTGATAGATCGATAGTACGGTCCATATAATTTAATGTTTGAAAATGTTGATCTTGACTGCGCCTCAAATGGTCCATCCGCTCAGTCCAATTTTGGCATACTCTTTCCAACATTTCGGCCGGTATCACGAATAAATGCTTCAATGTTTTCTTCCAATGCGTCAATTGAAGCGGGCTTGTCTGTGTAGACATGAGCTTTAACGTAGCAACACAAAAAATAGGCGGCCAATTGACCGGTACTGTACGTGAAATAAAATGTTCACCGAACTCGCCTTTCAATAAGTCCATTGATGCGCGTGCTGTGTGGCATGTGGCACCGTCTTGTTGAAACCACATGTAATGCAAGTCAAGCTCTTGCATTTTGTCCAAAAAAAAAGTTGGATATCATCTCACGGTAGAGCTCGCCATTCATAGTTACCTTACGATTCGCATCATCTTTGAAGAAATACGGTTCAATGATGCCACCAACCCAAAAACCGGACCAAACTGTGACTTTTTCTGGATGCATTGGTAGCTCTTGCAATGCTTCTGGCTGATATTCACTCCAAAATCGTCAATTCTGCTTATTAACGTACCCATTGAACCAAAAATGAACTGACCATAAAATGGAAGAAGCGCGCGATAGACTTTCTTAACAGAGCACGCATTTTGATAATAAAATTCAATAATTTGCAAGCGTTGTTCGTTTGTAAAACGATTCATGGTTAAATTATAGACCAAACTGAAGATGTTTGCGCCAGCTGTTTAAACCAGTTTTGCCAAAAAGATAGAAGCTTAAAAATCACCCTTTATGGTCCTGGGAGATTGCAGCTTCTTCGAGGTTACAAATCAATGCTATGAATATCTATGGGGCATACTGCGACCTTAGCGAGCGTCCTTAGACACACATACATATCATACAGCTAGCCCTTTATTAGAGTCGATGATGTTGGAATAAATGAACCGCCGCACTAGCCGACACATAAGACTCATCGAAATAGCTGCTGACTGTCATAATTCGTAATTTTTATAATCAATCTGTTCCGGCAAAAAAAAGGTCCATCTCATTTCTACAGTCCTTTTGGGAACAATTTTCCTATCAATTCCCCGCGGACATTCTTCCATTTAACATGCCACATCTAACACAAACTGTGTCAGGTTTTCTTTCTTTTCCCTCGCTTTGGTGAGGTCTGTATGTATGTACGAGTATGTAGGTCTAGAAAGTGAAAAGGTCTTTGAAAAATTGTTCAGTTAGATTTTTTTTCGCGAAGATTATCGAGATTATCTAACCAATCGAAAACTGGATTTAATTTATTCCAGACTAGACTAGACAAAAGTCAAAGCTTCAATCATTAGCGGCAAAAGCGCTTTGAATACACGATGAAGCAGAGAATTTGTATCGATGAACGCTGCATTAGCATATTTGAGTGAGAAGCATATTTCCTCCTCTTGACGCAGCCACGAGCTCATAAGCGTTGTCTTTTCATAAATTTTTCTCCGGTACACAATGAATATTAATTGACTTCTTGTAGAAGACGTGCGGAACATGCATAAGTGATCTATTGTTGACCAAGGAATTCACGAATTGAGAGTGATTCATTGCTAGTTTTAGAAGAATCCGCATTTATGGTGAGACTGCTCACTATTGGTATAAACCACATCACAATACGAAAAGGAACCATCTACAATGGCACAGAAATATTTCACGTCGATAATTCTTGAATTCGGATTGGGTTCAGCACTGATTTCAAGGTTCAACCATAACCAAACATTTCGCTCAAATTTGCATTTCCAGTTTTGCGGCAACCTACCAGCTCCTCCCTCCCCTTCGGCCCAAAGTTACCTAACAACAGCGCATTTAATGATCCATCACCGGAATGATTAACGACACATGTGACATTTTCGGTGAACAAAAAACCTGCTTCTATTAGACGGCAGAGCACAACGGATGAGGCAGACAATTTGTTTACCAAAAACGTATCTTCGATGGGATGAGAATTAATTTGCTAGGCGACAAATGAGGCCACCGCATTCAGTTGGCACCTTTCTCAAGAGCTGATCCGTCAACAAAGTCCTCATTTCTCGACCGGTGTGCTCCCTCTAAGGATATAAACGTGTAAAATATCTTTTCACTCTCGTTCAGTTCTTCTCCTTGCCCCGAGCTGCTGAGCGAAGAGAAAACTGCAGGAATACATGGGTTTTCCAAATAAGTTCCTTCACAGCAAACCAGTTTTGTCGTCGTTTGAAACTGGGACAAGGAGCTAAACGAAAACCAAAACAATCTGAAGAGGCAAAGACGTTGTGAATACATTTTCAAGTGGTGTGCCTGAGGTAGGGGAAATGCCTCTCGGGTCTCGCATTTCGCATGCAAGGCTACGTAAGCCAAGCGAAAATGTAAACAGACATATGATACACCCGGCAGCAATTGCAGCGCAGCGGTAGTTGTGACCACCCACACATGGTGCATGCCTACCTATGGCCCGTGGTACCTGCTCCTATGAACCTACAACACATATGTACAAGCACACACACACACACACACACTGGAAGATGCAAGCACATTGCAATTACTTTCAACGATTGCAATTAGAGTTGGTAAAGTTTTAATGGAAAAAGGTTTTCTAATGCAATTCACGGAACATGCTTGTGTTTAATTGTTAAACGCCAACACAAACACACGCTCGTGTGCAGGGCCAGGCTTTTAGTGGGGTGTTGTGTAATAGATGTAAATGGCATTAGGCGGCGTCCGATGTGTTAAGGAGAGAGGATTACAGAGCCTTTCCTTTGGAATCTGACACATAGTCGGGTACACGTTCAGTGATGAGACGTTAATGGACATGTGTTATGTCGTGTAGATGAGGATGGGTGATTGCGTCATCGGCATGCGCTTCCTGTGAAGGGTATTAGTGTCGAGTTCGTCTTTTAAGCTGACGACTTGATTCTTCTTACCTGTAAGTGCCTGGGGTTGAGGTGCCTGATTTTACGCTTCAAGCGACAGCAAATCTATAAACTCCGAGATGTGTTACATGAGACTTTACACGTAATCCTAATGTGAGCATTTGACGGGGAATTTCATATTTGATTCTTGGATTAGGGGGGCGTACATTAGTGAAGCTCTAGTGCGCAGATATGTTGGTTTTTCTGTAGTTTCAGAAGATGAGGACGTTTAAAATTGCAGTGAAATGTTTTGTCGATTTATGGTCAAAGGTTCTACAGCACCTACAGTCTCGTTTTTGCCGGTTGTCGGAAGGAGCAACGTCTGGAGTCGGTTGGTGAGGTATGACCTCCTGATCTAGCGTTTCATGATACTTTTTGAACGCTGCAGCCACGGCTGGTCGAATGCCATCTTGTTGCAAAATCACCTTGTTATGCTTTTCGATCGTTTCATGAAATTCGCGGCTCTAATGCAAGGTGTCGCCATCTTTCGAAAACGGATCGAATTAATTTGTACCCCAAATAATGGAACCACAGGTCTGGCAATACTGTCACTAATATATGGGCTAAGTATAGATACGTATCCCTTTCTAAACGGCTAGCCTCACCGCCCGATGGCCACATGATTCCAAGAGAACTTAAGTATTGTGTAATTTCACCCGAGTCAGGTTTGTAGTTTTGTTGTGATCACGTGTGGCAGCGTGTTCGCGGATTTTAGAAAAATTGAATATTGGGCGATGATTCGATTCTATTCTTTGGAAGGAAACGCCAGAGCGAAATCAGAAAGCGCTTTGGGTGGTTTGTACTCTGACATTTCTTCATCGACGGTGACCGTCAACTGTTTAGGAAACTTGCAACGTGGTCGCATGTCGGCTTGTGATGAGTCACAGCCAAATGCCCTGAAGACATCTGCTACGGCCAGAAAACCACGATCTCGTGCTCCTAGGCCGAAGGTGCGTAACACAACTGAAATGACATTTTCCCATTTACTTGTCAGGGAATGATACCAATAATGTAGGCTCCGAATTTTGCAGTTTAAGACATCTGAATGATGAAAGGTAACTTCACCCTTCCACACACAATGTACAATTTTGCATGACTCTGTCGAAAAAAAAATAATTTGACGGTTTGTGGCTTTTTCGCTTCCCTCAAGCTCCTGAAGGCTTAGGATGCAAAATTCAAAAAGCTCTGAATTTTGAAAGGTCGAATTCCTGTGAGTGGCAGCCACGAATCCTTTTATAGACTCTCACGGATAACAATGATGTGCCTTGCGTAGACCTACGGTGGTTGGTAGTAATATAGAAGTATGTCAACTCAACAACAACCACCGCCTGTCAATTGTGACGCCATGTGTCTCAGTGCAATTCCCCACTTATACGTTTCAAAAATGCCCAAGTGCTTGTAGAATTTCAATTATAATGCCTACAGCAAATAAAATAAAATCTATTTTGTCTTGACTATGGCCTCTCTCAGTGATGTCGCTCCTCAATTCTGTGGGACTATTGTCATTCGAATTCCCACCAGCAGCTCCTGTTAAATTTGTTTTATCAGAAAAATAGGCGGAACCTACAATCTTGCATGTCTCTGCATGCAGGTGTCTTCTCTATCTAATCAAAGGCGACGACACTTCACATGAATTTATTGACTTTATACACGAATCGGCGAACAAATGATACACACACAACACACAAGCGAATAACGTAGAGAGGGAGAATTATCCAGTTCTCATCGTAGCCCGCATCCATCGAGTAAATCAATCATCCATAAACACATTAATGTGCCATGGTTTCTTGGGGAGGACGCCACTCCACTCACTCGAAATCGATAGTTTCTTTGTTTTGCATACATGCTCAACATGCCCCACCCAAGCGATTCTCAGACAAGGCATATTTTGCATGCCAAGCAAAATTCTTCCCCTCATCGGTTGTTCTTGTTTCTGACTTGCTTTTGCTCTTGCCTTCGTTCAAACATGTGCCACGTTCGTTCGGTTCCTGCTCGCACGATTTGTTTTGTTTCTCGTCCGTGCTCACTTCCCTTGCTTCTCCCCTCTGCACTGATGATGATCCACTGAGTGTTCGGCTCTTAAATCCATTGAAATGATCTTGTCAAATGCAGGAAATCCAAATGTATATTCTTGCTGATGTGTGCGTACTTAAATGTAAGCATGTGGATGTCTCCAAGTACGAATATCGCCAAAGTTGTAGACGTGAATGCATCACAGTTCAGTCGTTATGTCAGGCGAAACCGGAAAAAAGGTCCCGTAAATTGAGACTCTAGAATGTTTTGTGAACACACCTAGACCCTTATCGGTCTCCAGTCAACAACTTCTTTGCCGGTAGCTGATGTGCGTAATGAATTTTTAATGGTTCGTCGTTGCCTTGTGTCTCAGATTCTCTTTTTCACTGTTAAACCACATGCGCATGCTACCTGTGGGCGGGATTTTTGGTCTGGTGGTCAAACAACAAAAAAAAGACAACAATTTCAGCTTAGGAATTAATCTGCTTACGACGGCAATTATATGGGAACGTTTTATGGGTTGGATGACCCTTGTAAAGAAGCTTGTCTATGTAATTTGGTTCGGTATGTGAATGAATGAGAATCAACAAGGAGGATATAGACATTTTCATTGCTGCAGCACTGATTCCGCGGCCAACAGCGGGATGACGAATCGTATCAACAGTGATGTGGATAAAAATGTATAGACAAACGATGTTGGTGCTACACTGAGAAATAAATTCGACGGTAGAGTCATTTCTGGATGCCTGGCGTCTATTCTAGTGCACATTTGTGGAGAAGGAAAATACTGTGGAGAATTGTCTCCTGTTGTGGTAATTTGTGCGATCTGGCATCTTTGTTTAGTGCTATGTCGGTATTATCGAGTGATTCACGATTTGAAATAATTCTCAGTCCATCGGATATCTGCCGAGAAGCGAGAAACCCCTTTTATTTCTGCCCTCGTAGCTGCCTGAGTGAATGTTTTATCTTATAGTTTTTATCGACGAAATGCTGAAAATGTGCCAAAATTATGGCATAATCATCTTTCTTTTGATGACAAACATTAGAGGAGTGGCTAAGGCGTCTCCACGTAGTCGTTATCATTTGCCTTCTTCAAAGAAACCCGAAAAATGATTGTTTTGTTTGGTTCAGCGTCTATTGAGAATAATAGTTGACCTTCCTCTCTTTCTCTCTTTTAAATAATTCTTCAGCATGGAGCGTAAATACTTTTAAAAAAAATCACGGTGAAAGGGAAACTCTATTTGTAAGAGATATATATGAATACAGTCCTCGCCGTGGTGTAGTGGATAAGTGCGCCGGATCACACGCCGAAGATCGCAATCTTTTACAATACAGCCTCTTTCGAGTTGCTCACAACACTAAGAGTTTTAATTGCCGAGATAGTTTTAAGATCACATTTATTTTTAAAAAGTTAAAGTATTTTATATATAGATAAAGAAAACAATAGATCAAAATTAAGTTAAAAAAGCATAAGAATTGTGCTCTTCCTTTGATTAAGAATGTTAGAGTAAACTGTGTGCTAAACTGTTAGTCAAAATAAACGGTGTGCTGAGCAATTCTCTCGTGCTTAAAAATGGCGTCCCTCAAGGTTCTGTCCTGGGTCCTCTACTGTTTTTAATTTTCATAAATTCTCTGTTCTCCCAATGCTTCAATGGTCAACTCACTGCATTCGCAGACGATATAGCTTTTGTTTACCGAGAATTGAATTTGTTTTCTTGCATTGTAAGTATTAATGAAGATCTTCATAAGCTACAACAGTGGTTCGCCTTGCACAAGTTAGTTGTTAGTGAAAAAACAAAATTAATGGCCTTTCATATGATAGGTTTTAATAGCTGCGATTTTAATCTGTCATTTCATTCACACGACTGCCAACGTTTTTCTTTACCGGTTCATTGCTGTGGTCTCGAAAACTTCAATGATAACTCTCCATGTTCAAAAGGATGCTTTAAGATTGAATCTGTTAGTGAATATAAATATCTAGGTGTTCTAATCGATTCCAACTTGAATTGGAAAGAACACATCAAAGCGGCGAAATCACATATGCTGCAAGTAATGCGAAAAATGTATCACTTAAGACCTTATTGCTCCAAGCAAGTTCTAACCATGATTTACTATGCACTTGCAAATTCTAAGCTTCAATATGGAATCACAAGTTGGGGAGGTGCTTTTGACAACGCTTTTGATCCGTTGTTCAAGTCCCAGAAATGTATGGTTAGTATTATTTGCGGTAAAAATCGTACTGGGGGGCATGGGCCTATGCACACGAGGCAATGTCCTTGATCGCGCTCAACATGGCGAGCTGCCAAGACTATCCTCGTCCGTGCATAGGTCAAGTTGACATACAGCCTCCCAGTGGCGCCCCCTGGATAGCCATCACAGCATCCGTTGTGTGGTGAACCAATGTATGCAGCGACTGGCCTACCAGTCTGTAGGTTGTGCGTGAGGCTAACTCCCTCACCACACAAAAATAACCGAGTTCAGCAACAACAACTTGCCTCGGATATGGACGGATCCAACGTTGACGACCCCGGCAAACGAATAAAGGACTACGATTTTCGGTTCTGCACGTGGAATGTGAGGTCCCTTAACAGACCACGTGCAGCCGAACAACTTGCGGAGGCCCTTGACTGCTACAAAGCAGATATCACCGCCATCCAGGAAGTGCGATGGGATGGGCCGGGCAGAAAGAAGATGAAGAACTGCGACATATACTACAGCGACTGCTACAGGGAGAGAAGGCAGCGCCTATTCGGATGCGGATTTGTTGTTCGAGGCAGACTTAGGCAAAAAGTCATAAGCTACGATCCCGTAAGCGAACGCCTCATGACAATCCGCATTAAGGCTAAATTCGGGAACATCAGCCTGATATGCGCTCACGCCCCGACAGAAGAGAAGGATGACAACAGCAAGGATGAGTTCTATGATCTCCTAGAAAGAACATACGATCGATGCCCCAGCTATGACACCAAGATCGTTCTAGGAGATTTCAATGCTCAGCTGGGGAAAGAGGACATCTTTGCTGGCGTCATCGGGAAACACAGCCTGCACGACACGACTTCCGGAAACGGACTCAGGCTGCTGGACTTCGCCGCGGGGCGGAACCTCTCTATAAGCAGTACGCGGTTCCCACATCGCAACATCCATAAAGGAACCTGGCGATCCCCTGATCAATCAACCGTCAACCAGATTGATCACGTTGCGATCGACGTCAGACACTCCTCCAACATTCTCGATGTCCGAACATTCCGAGGCGCTAACATCGACTCGGATCATCACCTTGTTGTAGCCAAGGTAAGAACCCGGATATCGAGAGAACAACGGAGTCGAGATAGGCCGAAACGGTTTGACGTCGGAAAGCTACAATCGCAACAGGTCGCTGGGATCTTTGCCGACCGAGTCTCCCTGAAACTCTCCCAAAGTTCGACGCTGCCTGCACTAACAATAGAAGAAGAATGGAAACGTTGTCAAAAAGCCATCAAAGAAGCTGCCACTGATGTGCTGGGTTTCACGCCACCACCTAGAAGGAACCCATGGTTTGACGACGAGTGCAGGCAGGCACATGCAGCCAAACAGGAGGCCTACCAGGCAACGCTGCATCGGACAACGAGAGCTGTTCGTGAGCTCTACGAACAGAAAAGAAGGGAAGAGAACCGGCTTCTCAGAAGGAAAAAGAGAGAGCATGAGAAGCGCGCGGTCGAAGAGATGGAGAGATGTTATGGCAGGAATGAAGTCCGAAAGTTTTACCGAAAGGTGAAACAGCTATCCGGTGGATACAGGGTTCGGACCGAAGCCTGCCGGGACCAAAACGGAAACCTTGTAGTAGAGTCGCAATCGATTCTGAGAATCTGGAAAGATCATTTCTGCAGACTCTTAAACGGCGATGACGGCCCAAATCCCGCTGTTAGGCAGAATGTTCCACTTAATTTGGACGATGATAGACAAGAATTCCGTCCCCCCGACTTAGACGAGGTCAAGATAGCAATATCGAGACTGAAGTCAAATAAAGCTGCTGGAGCGGATGGACTGTCCGCAGAACTGTTCAAAGCGGCTGGGGATGACCTGGTTGGGCGCATGCACCAGCTCATCTGTAAGATATGGTCGGAGGAAAGCATGCCCGATGAGTGGAATCTCAGCGTTGTCTGTCCGGTCCACAAGAAAGGAGACCCCTTCGACTGCGCCAACTATCGAGGGATAAGTCTTCTTAACATCGCATACAAGATCCTCTCTGCCGTATTGTGTGAACGCCTGAAACCGTTTGTCAACAACCTGATTGGTCCCTATCAGTGTGGTTTCAGGCCACGGAAGTCCACCATCGACCAAATCTTCACACTACGGCAGATCCTGGAAAAGACCCAAGAAATGCAAATCGACACTCACCACCTATTCGTCGATTTCAAGGCCGCGTATGACAGTGTGCATAGAGACGAGCTATACAGTGCCATGTCTAGTTTTGACATTCCTACCAAACTCGTCAGATTGTGTAGGATGACGATGGAGAACTCTCGCTGCTCCGTCAAGGTCGGGAACGAACTCACCGAGACCTTCAATGTCAAAAAAGGTTTTAGACAAGGCGACGCACTGTCATGTGACTTCTTTAACATCATCCTTGAGAAGATCGTGCGTAACTCACAGGTCAACACCAGAGGTACGATCTTCCAAAAGTCAGCTCAATTGCTAGCTTACGCCGACGACATTGACGTGATTGGTCGAACACAGCGAGCCGTCAATGATGCGTTTGCTGGCATTGAAGCGGAAGCGGCTAAAATGGGTCTGGTGGTAAATGAGGGCAAAACGAAGTACATGCTGTCATCAAGGAAGGACACTCAACATCGGCGTCTCGGACAGAGCGTCACACTAGGCAGCAGAAACTTCGAGGTAGTCAAGGACTTCGTCTACCTCGGCTCCGCAGTAAGCAGGGACAATAACACCAGTACCGAAATCAAACGCAGAATCACTCTTGCCAATCGCTGTTTCTTTGGGCTCAAGAGGCAATTGAGTAATAAAGCCCTCTCTCGAAAGACTAAGCTTGCTTTATATAACACCTTAATCATCCCAGTCCTACTTTATGGCGCGGAAACTTGGACACTACTTAAAGTGGATGAGGATGCCCTTGGTCTCTTCGAGAGAAAAGTTCTGCGCGCGATTTTTGGTCCTGTTTGCGTTGATGGCATCTGGAGGAGAAGATTCAACCACGAACTGTATGGGCTGTACAGCGGCATGAGCCTAGTCAAGCGTCTACGGATACAACGCTTAAGATGGCTAGGCCATGTAGAGCGTATGGACACCACTGCTCCGGCCCGAAAAGTCTTCGAATCTGAGCCATTGGGACAACGCAACAGAGGACGGCCCAGGATAAGGTGGCGCACACAAGTGGAGAAGGACCTCAACCAACTTGGAGTGCGCAACTGGCGGCAGCTGGCGAAAGATCGTGCTGGCTGGAGAGGCATGTTGGTTGAGGCCCAGGTCCACCCCGGACTGTAGCGCCACAAGAAGAAGAAGAAGAAAAATCGTACTGTTCACTGTTGGCCGTTATTTAAAATGCTTCACATCCTTCCTTTAAGACATCTGTATATCTTCAAAGTTCTTAAAGAATTTTATAAACGCAGTGGTAATACTGTGAATAGGACATCAAACTATCACAACCTGTGTGTAAACAATCAATCGCTAGTATCAGTTCCAATCGCACACAAAACTAAATTTTCGCGTTTTTTTCACCATTAGAGCTCCTAGATGTTTCAACAGAATTCCAATTTCTATAAGACAAACAACTAATATTTATGCCTTCCTAAATAAAGTAAAGAATTGGCTATTTAATATCGATTATACAAATATAGAGACTATATTTCGATGTGTGTATTAAAAATAAAAAGGAAATAAAATTGAAAATTAAACATTTGCTTCCATATTTGCCTATGTCCACCTCACTTCTGTTTTTGTAATTTCTTCTTCTTTTACCCCACACTCATTTGTTTTTTATTCCTATGTTACCAGATCATTCGATACTAACTTTATGAGTTACAGAATGATCTTATCTTCTTATTTTTAAATTTTGTTATTAAATATATTCTAAATAAATTCTTATTTTTAAATTTTGTATATAAATATATTGTTAATTCTTAGGTCTAGATAAAGAATGAATAAATATATGAATGAATGAATGAATGAATGAACTTCATAAGTACGGCAACTTTCCTAGGTGAGATGTTTCTAAAGTTTAAACTGGTTACAATTGTTTTGTTGACTGTTCTGAGTCTAGTTAAGCTGTCTATTGCATCTTTGCACTGGTCGAAGTGCGCCGTTCCTGGGTTTGATTCCAATCCTCTCTGCTGGTTATTTTTGAGATCACATTTTGATCGCTGATCTGATCTGAACTCTAATAGGTTCGCTGAGGTCATCCACTTTCCCATAACGTCTTCCATCTTTAATGTTAGGTGTAATTAGGTATGTTATTGCTTCCTTCGCAGTTTCAGCCTGCAGTTAACTCTATTCACCTCGCCATTTAGAGGGATTGGTTGTAAGACCTTTGAACTGACCAGCAAGGAATCGTGGATGTGTTTCGCCATCACTTTCAGTAGTAACTTAATGGGCATGGCCAAAAGAGAATGATCGGGAACGAAGAAATCCCAATTTCAGTCAAGGAAGTAGTACTCCAGTCCAGCTTTGATGAAGTCGCCACAGCTATTAAAAAACTGAAGAACAACAAAGTGGAAGGGACGGCAGTGTTCTGGTGGGGCGCATGCAACGAAAGCATGCTCAACGACTGGAGTATCAGTTCCATATGCCCTATCCACAAAAAAGGCGATCCTACCACATGCAAGAACTATTGAGGTATCTCCCTGCTGAACGTCGCCTACAAGATCCTATCCAGCATACTGTGTGAACGTCAAAAGTCAGTTTGCACAGCACTGATTGGCGGCTTTCGGTCCGGGAAATCCACAATAAACCAATTTTTTACACTAAAGTAAATCCTGGAAAAGGCCAGCTACTTCCAAATCAATACACACCACTTCTTTATCGACTTTAAAGTCGCATACGACATTATATGGCGTCAAGAACTTTTTGACGCGATGATCGAATTCGATATCCCTGAAAAAATGATTCAACTGTGTCGCATGGATTGGTTTAAGAATCTCAGAACCATTTGGATCTTGCACCAGATTTCGGCAAGGAGATGCGTCGTAGGACTACCCTTGGTAACCGAGGCTATTCTTCTCGTGAATCGGATGATGCTAGTTTTACTGGGCTTAGTACATAGTCCTTTCTTTTTCAAAAGTCCCATGTTATATTAGGGGCCTTCTGCATGTGGTTCCCTTCAATATCTTCATGTTTTCCTTTGGCGATATAAGCTAGTCTTAGGCTTAACCAATACATGAGTAGTAAGTGTTGTACAAAAACCACAGAAGTTAATTTTCTAGAATAGAAGAGGGGACAGAAGACCGCCCTGAGGGCAATATCTAATAGTATTGATTACTGCGTCTAAAGTGCCTAGATACGTTGTTGTGAGACTTCCTTTCAGGACGACGTTATTCCCAAACCTTCTGAAAGAAACAAGCTCTCAGGAGCAGCCGGTTGAAGATGAGTTTTCTTTCGTCAAGGTGACGGCAGTCCACACACGTGGCATGTATTCAATGCTAATCAAATTTATTTTATTTTCCTACCGTGCAATCAGCAGGACTTACAGAATTCGACATGCTTTCGCAGTTTGAGCTCTATAGCAAATCCCACTTTACCAAGTCTTCCTCTTTTACTGGCGCTACAGTCCGGGGTGGAGCTGGGCCTCAACCAACATGCTTCTCCAGCTAGCACGATTCCTCGCCAGCTTCCTTCAATTGTGCACTTCAAGTTGGTTGAGGCTCTTCTCTACTCGTGTGCACCATCTCAGCCTAGGCTGTCCTCTATTGCGTAGACTTTTCGGGTTGGAGCGGTGGTTTCCATACGCTCTACATGACCTCGCTATCTTAAACTTTGTATCCGAAAACGCTAAATCAGGTGCATGCCGCTGCACAGCCTATAAAGTTCGTCGTTGAATCTTCTCCTCCAGACACCATCAACGTAAACAGGACCAAAAAACGCACGCAGAACTTTTCTTTCCAAAAGACTAAGGGCACTTCATTATCTTAAAATTTGATGAAAGTTCATAACACAGTTTCTCTGTTGCAGGCTATGAACTTATTGGACTGTAAGATCTTCAATAAACTTGGGCATCACAAGTTTTAATGGATATTTTGATGTCGCAAAAATTGATTAAACATTTCCCAGCTATTTATCTGCATCATTTTAGGTCTGCAGGCGATGGGTCGCTGTCATGAGTGCAACTCAAACATCGCTCATATTCTTGGCAGTTCGTTCATTCACATTCACTGGCAACTGCACTCCCCCCATTAATACATGTGGTTTTTCATGAGTGCAGTCACATGCTCATGTAGGTACACATAATGCAACCTCCCTCGTATCTAGAGCACGAGAGGAGCAGAACTGGGTCACCCTGGCCAAGCACTCACTTGCATCTGTCTTCATGAAGACAAATCGTTTCAGGCACCAACAAATTTGAAGAAGCTCTTCAAAGTAACCAAAACCACTAGAAAGGAACTCTAATGTCGATAGCTCCGTAGATAGCAATATTCATGTCATTCGAAATCCTTCGTCTATTGTCATAATTATTAAAAAAAACATAAAATTATAGCGACACAATTACTCACGCGAATTCCCAAGAATTGACATTTGTGACCGAAACGTTGAACGGCCGGAACCAAGAAAATTCTTCATCCAGATACCAAGACACATCAAACACGCCCGATATTCGGTAATTTTATCCGATGACGTGTATACTGGCGGCAAATGACGCAACGTCTGGGCGTGGAAGCAATGACGAATACGTTGGGGAAATCACTCATACGGCTAGCTGCAATCGGCTCGGCGAGGTGTCGCCGACTGACGTTTTCAAAAATTAGAAACTATCCACCAGTGTGATTGTGGTCTCCGATGGGCGGTCGAGAGGGTTTCGCCAAATTGAATGGTGCTACTGAGTGACGACACCGTTTAATTCAATTGAGTGGCTGTCTGGAGTAGAGACCTGGGACAAGTGAATAATGAGTCGTCGGACAGGGGGTGGGGGGGGGGGGGGAGAGGGAGAAGACGAGGCGGGATGTGAAACTATTCAAACACAAAAACGCATCACATAACGATCTCACTTCGTGCTTTCGTGTATGAAGAGAGACTAAAAGCGGACAGAGTGCGGACTGTGTCGAGTTTTGGTGTACTAAGCGAACGACTGGAGGGGCATTTAATTACTTGGTGCTTATTTGAGTAATTTGTGGATTTTGTTTTTTTTTTTTTTATCGTGGGTGTTTTGCGGTGGAGCTTAAGCGAAAGAGAAGATTGTATGTGGAATGGGTTCACGCAGATAATTAAACCATTAGAGTCAAGAAGCCTAGAGTTCAAGGATAGATTCTCGGTAATAGAAATATCTTTGGCATCAAAGAACTTGTTTCCATACACTTCGATAAAAATCCGCCACAATAAAAAGATTCTTTTGAAGCTGAAAGTTGTGGGATTGTTTTATAAATTGTCTGAAACTCGATATCACTGTACATAACATTTGGTATATGCATGATGCAGACACTGTGCACTTTTCAACAAGACGCTGACTACGCAATGGGTGTTACCTGAAAGTACCATTTAAGATTCCTCCTTTAGGGACAGTCACTTCTCCTTGGTAAGAAGCGAGTCCTTTCTATCACCTCTATTTTTCTCTGGGTTACATTACCCGTCTAAATGAAACTCTACATAGGGTTGGGATTTAATTCCCAATAGCCACATGACCTGAGGCAGCTTGGGTGAATCTTGCAAGATCAGGCTAATTATATACATATATCAGGAGGCCCTTATATCCCGTGGTACCAGAATTAAATTTCAAGTCGAGCGGCGTAACAACTTCACTCCCGGTTGGTTTTTCAACACCCAGGACCGGGTTTCCTACAATCCTATGTAATTTCACGCTGCCACAAGGGACTCGACGTCCACAAAACCTTTCCCTAACAAAGTTTTTACTAAGATCTGTCAATCAACCCTCGGAGCTATACCCGCAGGAGATTCGCTTTGGAACCGCCTAAAAATTAAGGAGTTCAGGGAACTATGTCCTGTAAGAAAGTTGCTTAGATACATGCTGAAATTGTAAGTTGATCGAGGGACATTCGTCCACATCAGGAGCCCCTTTGTCGGTACAGAAAAGGATATAAACAATGTCCTTGTTGAATCTTCATCTAAGGGAAGTAAGATTTCTACTAGAGGTACTGCCCAACTTCAGAAGCTGCGGTGATGAAGAGGAATTACAATCCTTTTGGCAACTGCTCTGTGATTGTTAAGCGCTGGCGTCATGAAACCAAAACTTTTTGGCATTGTAATTCTCGCCGAAATGGAGTATCAAGTGTAGGACATTTTTTGAACGTCAAACAAATTAACATACCCTGATATTCGTACGCCAATCGGAATGGTTTAAAACGTTTTAAGATAAGCTTCACATTCAACCCTCAATTTAGGACACAATGCGCCCGTTCTGTTGTTCTAAATGAGCCTTTAGCTGCTGAAGCATTTTACCTACCTTGAGTATCATGTGCTTAATCCACAATCTAGTTGGCAACAAAAGTTTAAAGGAAACGAATAGAAAGAGAAGCACTTAGTTCCAAAATGCGACCTTTTGGATTATATTCAACATTTTTGCAGAAAAAGAAGCCCCAGAGCTTGTTTCATCGATCCGCTCGGAACAGCTGAAATCTCAAGATCTCTACCATGTCTTCAGATCGGACTGTGCATTCCTAACTTTATGATCGCGCTGTAGTCTACCTTGTTCCAGTGCAACTCCATATCAGTTGTCCTTCAAACGAATTATTTCCTTTCAATTGTTGCGAATAACTTCAGTGCTCTACCGCTAGCTCTGGCTTACACGAAATCACTTATAGTGCGCAACTAATTAAGGTTTCAATTCATTAAGAAACTGTGCTTTAAAAATCGCTTAATTGTTCCTCCAAAAGCCGCCAAGACGAGCACCACTTAAACCGGTAGTTGAGAAGACCAGGTAAACACTCTCGACCCAAGTCCAGAGTTCAGCAGACTGTGACTGAATTTGATTACATAAGCGCGAGAGCTTTGAAATGTCTCGATCGTTGTCTTGCACAGAGAAATTGTGAGAGATAGACGGAGAACGTGGCAGAAACAGGGAGGGAGAGAGGGAAAGCTTCTACAACTTGGGCATGGGTGGAAGGAAGGACGGCAAATCCTTCCCTTAAACTTAGGTTTTTGTTCTTTCGGAGATACCCCTCTGATCCAATTTAATGTTTGGCCGTTGCTTTAAGGCTGAATTCTTCCCCAAAGCACTCCGTCCTCCATTTAAGCTCAATTACTGATCGTGGTATTATCCTTTTTTTCATTTCAGGGTGATTGGTGGCTGGCAAAGAGCAAGAAGACCCGTCAAGAGGGCTACATCCCATCGAACTACGTTGCCAAACTGAAATCAATAGAAGCCGAACCGTAAGTACACACAGCAAGCAATGAATTTCCCTCAATATCCCACATTAAACCAACTCGTGTTGGTTTGTGTATTTGCTGGGTTGGTGTAGTTGCATACGATGTAATATACTTATCACCTGAAAGTATGCTGCATTACACTGTGTGCCAAGCGATACACCAGTCCTCTTCAGACTGCCAATCAGCTGTCTGTCCAAGCCAATTGAAATCTTTTTTGAACTTCTGCCAAATTCTGGATCAAAGCCGCAATTGGAAATGTTGTCAGGAGCCGCAGTTGACCCATAAACAAACTACCGCAACATAAATCGATGGACAGCTCGTGTTGCGTTTCATGTAACATCTGCCACTGTTAGGAATGCGATTGTGGGTTTTTGAAATTCATCTGAAAGCTGGAAAGCATTCCCAATGTGTGTGTGTAGGGGGAAAATGTATAATTATATGAAATGAATGGCGGTGGAAATTTCTGCGTTGGCGAGGGTATTCGAAGTGAATTGAATTCAATTTGTCCGGTTTGGGGATATCACTTGAGTCATGTTTTCTGTTTATTTTTACTTGGGCGTGCAAAGGTGAATTACACCGAACTACAGTTCAATTGTGGGGGGATACTGAAAAAGGAGTCAAACACGTTAGTAACCTCAGAACTTTGCATATTTGATTAGTTTCGGAAAATTGGAATGTGTTGCTTGTGCAAGTGATATTTTTGAGAAATCCAGTCTTAAATTTATTTTTAAAAATATTCTGTAGAGAAGATGAAATTTTATCTTAGAGAGACTTTTTATAGAACCTGGTATATATAGAAGAAGTAAGTAACAATGACACACTGGTGTAGGTAGAACAACAGGACGGAAGTAGTTTGCTCGTTTTCGATCTAATCATTTTGAGGTTGAAGACGAACGTCGACCAATAACTTAAAAAGTTGACGGAATCATGAAATGTGTGCACGTTGGTGCATAAGCAGCATAAACCTTCCTAGGCATATAGGGGTCCATAACCAAACAACCGTTTGAACAAAGCTAGATGCACAAAGAAGCTCGATGTTTGGCTGCCACATTGCTTAAATGGTATAAAGTCAGACTATTTCGTTCGGCGTTAAAAAGTGGACCATGTAATGTACGAAAAAGACCATGAACAAAGAAAGCTGATGCTTCGCAAACGGCTGCAAAGTCAGGTATAGTTGTGTGACTTTTAGGATTGTTTAGGATACCACCTGGTAAAATGATTGATTCTCTTCGCTAATGTTGACATTTAACGGGATTCAGGAAAGGTATTGTGTTTCGTCATGCCAACGATTACCCACACAGATCCTTGATCATCCGATTGCTTAGCCAATATTGTTCAGATCTTGTACCATCCCATTTTTGGTCACTGTAGAACTCTCTTAATAATCTTGTTTTTAAGCCCTTATATCAGTTTTTCGATCAGAAATCTTTGAAGATCTACACAGATGGAATAGTGGTTTTAGCTTAAAAGTAGCAAAAAGGTGCTGATCAGGCACTTCTGTTATCGACCTTTTTCGATCATTCAGCACGTAGTTTGAATTCTGTCTGTATCTGGGGTGAAATTGCTTGCCTCTCCGATTGGTCTCTCGTTACAAACATCAAGTTAGCTGAAGTTCTTCTCTGTTTGTTTGCCCTCTTATTTTTAGCTGGTTTTGTTTGACGTACGCCCAGATCCGTCGTGGAGTGCACCACCCAAATGATTTAAAATTTCATTTTTGGGCGAAATGAGCTGTTTAGATTATTATCATTTTTCAGTTACCTACATATGTTCCATATGGAGTCGCAAAAGAGAGGGATCTCTAGACCACCACCCTGCTGTAAATTCGAGATTTGGAAGTTAAACATGCCAAAATCAATTTTCCTCTTACTTAGCGAACGCTACAGTCTTGGGTGGACCGGGCTACAGTTACCATGTGTCACAACTATCATCGTTCATGACCAGATGTTTCCAATTTTTAAGAACCATTCCGTCCGCCCGGTCTTGAACTAAATCCCGCATTTTCCAGGAAGCCATGGTAGTGACCATTTACTTCATTTATTCGTTTGTTGGAGTAATCCTCTCGAAGGGTATGCCGTTCACCTGTCTCGAGACCGAAGACGAAGACAATTTCCTTTCGAATGGACTTGGAATCTCTCCTTCGCGTCTCGTGTTTCCCACATTCCTTTCACGTTACCTTCCAAAACGAAGATGTGAGTTTCCTTGCGAGATGGCCTTATTTATGTGACAAGTGCAAAGGCACAGCGCATGGTAAGAGTTATCCTTCTTCTTTGGGGTTTCGTCACGCGTTTCTTTTCTAGCTGTAATACTGGAAGAGAAGCTTAGTGGGAAACCCAATATTTAGGAAAGGCCAAAAATGCCCTGTACTATCGCAGGACTGCAATAGGATTCAAATGGGTATTGCAGCATCACACTGTCTAATGGATTTACACCACAGTGGCGGGACCCATATTTCTCAGTATGATAGACGGCTTGGACTTGCATTAGGAACACCACCACTGCCGCACTCTTACAACTTCCCAGCCTTGCGGCAAGTATGGCAAGTCATCTGAAATCGCGCAATCTATGGACGGAGCTCAATTTCGGACATCCATTTAACTTCAAGAGTTCTGTGTTGTCCCCAACTACACAGCCCCCACGGGAAACCTGTCTGTTCAAGGTTCATATGAATCACAATCTTAGCCGTTGGTGGGCCCTAAGGGCATTTGGATGGCGGACTAGGCTTAGATCTCCGCTCTGAGGACCTAAAACTACGAATACCCCTTAATCTCCAAAGCCACCGTAGCATTTTCCTTAAAAAAAACGCTCTCCTGGCTAAAGAAAAACAGATGTTGTCATTTACCACCAGAACCAATCCGCAATTGAATGCTTCAGTGATGCCATGTATAAGTTCAAAATATATCTTGAGAGTCCCCGACCTCTCAACAAGATTGTCAAGTTCTTCAATATTCCTTTCATGTGAGCGCCAGTTCACAGTGATATTCCAACAAATTGTGAGGCCGCCAAAGTGGCTAATCGTGGCCCAATCTCAATGCTCTCCTCGGATAGGGACCTCCCCCTGATGTCAATGGCTACGTTCGAACAATCCTCTCAGCAATCACTTGTACTCAACCCACGTCTGGCCAAACTCAACCTCCAGTGGTCCCCTGATCTAGTCAAATAAATTTGGATCCACTTCAGGCAGCTGGTAAGCGTCATAACTAGACACTGCAATTTGTTCTTCCTGTTGCAAGATTTGGGCTTTCAAGCATTGATTCTGTAGAAGCCGCAGAGACAAGGAGGAATTTGAATCAATCCACCACCTCCTCTGCTCCTGTTCAGCTCTTTTATCCACGAGGAAAACCAAGGAAAAGAATCCGGAAACGGCCAAAATTTCAAAGACATGTTTCTTTCGGCATTCCAATTTCAGGAATGCATTTTTCGGGATCGCGACTTTTCGGAATATTGTCCCCTACTGATCTTTGAGAACAATTCTATGATAATCTCGATAAATATTAGTGGGAAGCTCTCGGACTCGCAGCGTCCTAGGTTCGTTTCCTGGACTGCGGCAAATTTTTACGGCATCATTCTCTTTCGAGTTGCGGACAACACAAAGAGTTGTGAGTTCGAAGCCGGGACTAAACCGTTGACCTGTGCACATACAGCATGAGTAGTTGCCGAAGAGACTAGGCATTGAGCCCCTGCCAACTGTAGCGCCATCATAAAATTAAAAGTCACGGCCTCCCTCGCTTCATAAGAAGGCTCGGTTGGTTTTAACGTGTCGATCGGCGAGGCGTCACAATGAGTCTTGTGGACGCTGTGAAACATATGTATGACATCCGGCCTCTTTTTCGTGATTTCCGTCATGGTGGACAAGGTCCTTCACCAGTTTAAAATTGTCTATGTCTCACCTCCTACAGACTACAGGGTGTAGTCTGCCTAGTTTTTAAATATGTCTGCTGTGCCTCTTTGAACACCAAATCTCTGACTTAAGGATGAGGAATGTGTAACGCGCGCCTTCCTTCCGCCTTTATACGTTCCGCTGTCACCAGGTTGATTGTCTTTTAATAGCTGGGGCGTTTGGCGTTCGCGCTTTTAACGAGTAATTAAGTCGTCTTCGCCGTTTTCGTACTGGCATTGGCATTTAAACTGGTTTACATTATTCACAGCTTTGTTTTTGTTTTGGAATTTGTCACCTTATTGCGGCCTCTGCTCATCTGGTCTGCTTGAGATTTGCATTTCTGTTGGGTCGCGCTTTGTTGTACAGCGTTGTTGATGGAGTGCGCATTTTTGAATATTGATTGCCCGCTGCGAGACCGACCGCGACGCATCGTTAACCCAATTGCTGGTGAGATTTTTCTTTTTGTTGGAATAACTGGTTCCTTGAATTGAATTCATCATCAATATGTCACGGGAGTGAAATTGGTTGTTATCATTTTGTGGAACAGATTTTTGTGCAGGCATATGGTCTCCAACTACACCAGCTTGCGCATGGGGCTGCTGTCCCAAATTGATCTACTGCCAGTGTCGGGGAGCCGAAGAGTTTCAATGTTACCATCAACCACCGGCAGTGTGGACGGGCAATGCTTTAGTGAGCACATAAATCACAAGTGAACCGTTTTCGCTGTCCTCCAGTGTTTTCGCAGTGTGTGCAAGGAGAACGCGAAGCCAAACGCTAATGCTCAATCCGAAATGCATGATGAGTGCCATTCGAGGTGGATGAATGGAACGATGAACGCATCCAAGACATGAAAGACACTCTCGGATAGGCGGCGGTGGTTGCTTGGTTGTTGCGGGTCAATGTCCTCTGAAGGCCGTTTCTTAGATCTCTCGAAGTTCCCTCCCACGCCACTTTTAGACTATTTTGGCGCAAAGTTCGGGAAACGCCACCGCATAAGGGCAACGATAAAACTACTTAAATCTACGAACGATCTGTGAGGCGCGGGGACAGCTTTGTGAAATTGGGAAAACCCTCAGTGGCACCTTGATGGCCTGGTGGAGAACATATGGTCTCAGGGCTGCACTTCGATTTATTAACGATTCATTCTACCACCGGGGTCAATAGTCCTCGTCGCATTGTCAGCAACTCCGTTCTGGCGGTGTCAACACACACAACGACAAACATCGGCGGTTCGTTGCGAAAGCGACCTTTTAACTGTTTATGTTTTCGGGCAAAGAGCGGGGTTGGTGGAGGTTCTTTGTTAGCCGGCAGCCGTACGGATGCATAGAACAAACGACGCCGAGGACAAGCAGCACCCGGCACGCAATAGGTGAGTGGGTGATTAAAGTCGCTGGGTGCTGTCTTACTGACGCTGACCTTAAGTCAGCGGAAAAACAAACAAAACAATTAAAGCATACCCCGCGTTAGGAAGGAAGTGATGTCGCTTGCAACACATGTATTGGCGGTGGCCGCCCGGAGAGCATCTTAATTAGGTAGCTTCTGTCGCTTCTGTCATTTCTGTGGTTTTGTCACTTGTGGCGACCGTTGCCGTTGTCATTTTTTATTGGCAATTGACTGATCGCACGGCCTGTGGCGAGAAGTGAGGTAATTCTGACTGACATGCTATTAAAGTACTGTAACGTGGTCTGTGAGGGGGAGGAGATCGTGTGTTTTTTTTCGGCTTCCAGGCATCGGAACTGATTGGTATTCAGTTAAGGCGATTCGCTGTAAGGGAATACTGCCTGCCGAAGGTCGTAGATGTGCGATAGCGATTGTCATTGAATTACATGCATGCGGTACCGGTGTAAAACGGAACTTGATAAGCAAGCTAGCCGGCCCTCCGTTGCTAGGATTTAATGAGTTTCCGTTTGGAAGTTATTTTATGATTCAGCTCGAATGATGAGGGGGTTGATTTTGATTTGTGGCGGTGTCGAGGTGAGAGTCTGAAAAACCTTGTTTCTTGCTATCTGATGGCTTATAAGGTTTAAGGAGCTCCGATCAACGTGACGATGATTGTGTGCGTTGCCTTGCCCAAGAGGTTGTGTCAATCGTGTCTGCGCTGCTTCGTTAAGGATTTCCTTTTGACCACTTACAAACGGCTTGACGATCAATGGTGCAATAGATCGGCTGACGTGGTTAAGATTGTTGAAATTGTTGGAGTTAATGTTGCCTGGAAAACTGAATGAGTGTAGCTAAGGATCGGCGTGTAGGTATTTTTCCGGTGATTGAGGCTAGAAGCTGTGAGAAGTTTTTCATTTTTACGTGACGCTTAAGAGACTCCTAAAAGACACGTTCTGTTTGTAGTGCACGTTGTTTCGTTGTTAATCATTAATATTTCATTAGAATCACAATGATGAAAACCCAGCATTACTCGAATTTTTCATCATCAGTCCTTCAGTTCGTTGGAGAACTTTTCAAGTTCACGATCGATGTGTACACACCAGAAAACAAGTCACACGCCCTTAAACTCGGTGAAGGTTATCAGCGGCAATTCGTTTCAATTCCTACACGTACGAATATGTTATGAAACGAAATATCGATAAAGGCCCAACACTGGCCTAGAGATTCTAGTTCAAGAACTCCTCCGTATCGTAACTGCCTCTGAGACGAATCTCGGTGCAATGTAATTGCATCTCATGTGATTGTATTTCTGTCTTCGCCAGGCAGTCACATCCTGCCCTTCGCGGCATATGAAAACCGACTCAAGAGTGGCACTTTTTCTGTGCCCCTCTTTGGGTGCAGGCGACATTCTTTCAGTTGCTTTTATCTCCGATGGAGAGATACAAATAAATTTCATAAGTGTCTCCTCGTGATTGTGGTGCTAAAATTAAGAGATATCAGTGCTGTAGTTTTTCTTTTTTTTTTTTGAAACTTTATTGACTGTCATGGACGTCTGTTCCAACGAAACAAAGGTCGCATCACCGCAACATCAACGCAGTTCGCACTGACTTGAGCGTAAAATTGTAAAACTTTCACGATTCACATTGCGAAACGTGGAGAATAAAATCGTAATCGTCATCGATGGTGAGGTTCGGGTTATCGGTCAATCGATAATCATCGGCAGCTGGGTGCTGTGCGCTGTGTGCATGTTGTGCGTGCAGACTGCATTCGAATCGATATGCATGGCGGTTGCAATGAATTTGAACTGAAAAAGTGTACCTTGGAGGTGAAACATGGATATCGGAGTGAGTCCGAATCGGGCTTGAAATATGAAATTCGGATGGATGTTCGGCCGCACCCTTTATCGCATCTGTTTGATGGGACTTGTTTTGAGTAGAAGATTTATAGAGGTCAGATACTGTTCATCAATTGGGTGTGGTTTGTGCACGAAACGAAACTACGCGTTCGTTGACCCTTAAAGCGATTTAAATAAACTGATTCAAGCATACTTTAATAATCAATCTGTGTAACTGCATTAAATGCTGCTTAAAATAAGCTAATATTGTTTTGTTCATAAAATTTTGTATCAGAACTAAGTAATTTTTGAAAATTGTGATTTTGATGCTTCCGCTGTAACCGCTCGCTTATCCCTAAGTTATAAAAAGGTCGATAAAACATGTGACCACAGTGTAAATATGACATGCATACGACTTCTGAGATGGTTATCAAGAAAGGAAAAAATTATGTCCGCCCACAAGATTAGTTAAGGTCTAGGGTGGTGCCGTTGACAAAAACCATTAGTCTATAGGAAATATCGTAATGCTGAGTGAACTCCTGAATCTTGTGAGAATTGCAGCACCTAAATAGTCCAAGAAGGAGAGCAAATTTAATGAGGGTACAGGCCGCACCGTAGCGTAATGCGGAAGTGCGTCAACTCACACATCAGACGTTCGTTTCGATTCCAAGACTTAATGTTTATTTTGCATTTTTTCACGGCACCCTCTGTTTCATTTGCTAACAACAATCAAGGAATTGTCTATGGAGAGGTTTTTAATTTTCGCAGTTCCGTGTCTGCATTAAACTGTAGTACCCTTCCACTCCTAATAAAATAATAGCACGCTTCAAGCAGTTGCTAAAGAAGTTTAGTACTGTATTCTTGTGAACTGGAGCGACGTGCAAATTAGTTTCAAGTCCATGTATCTGGACATCCTTAGTGCCATCGATGGACAAATTGCGTTTAAATCCTACCTGTAGCTATCGGCAAGATAAAGTCCCAAATAGCAAACTGATCGTAAAGTTAAATTATGGCCATTGTACTATGTACAAAGACAATTGACTTCTCCTCCAAGGAGTTTAGATTTCTAGTGCTCGAGGGATCTAGTGGGATCTAGTGCTCGATAACTTTACTCAAAACCTGGTTTGTTTTATGCAGCGCCGACTGCATACTGTCCCGAAATCTAGAAGAGGTCCAAGAATCTACTTAGAAAGAAATCAATCTACTGATCTGACTATTATGTATGAGACCTAGCCTTTAGTGCAAGACCTCTCTGTCCCTTCTGGATAGAATTCGGTAGAAAGCGACAAAACTTATAGGAAACAGGCAATCTCAAAAAAATTTACTAAATGAGGTAGCCAATTACAGTCCTTTCCTTCAGGCATATGTATACCAGGTGTTTTTTTTTTTTTTGTTGCAATTTTTGTTTATTTTAATTCAGTTTCTTTTCTTACGTGCTAGACAAAATTACTTAAAGCTAGCTTAACTACGTGAACAATGTTCTTAACCTAACTTACTGACCCTATGCGGGTACTCTAAGCTAATCTAATCTTAAGTTTAATATGCCTTTCGGCGTCCGAATTTATTTATTTTTTGATCTAAATCTTAAAGTTAACTTACATTATAGACCAAGAAAATTAAAAAAAAAACTTGGCTAAACTTGGCTACCAGGTGTACCGGTTTGAAGTGAAAATTTTTTTTGCAAAAATCTATTCAAAGGCCGTTACCAGCTAGACAATTTTCCCATCTTTCAGGCATATTATAGATTCATCGCGACTGAAACTGTCAGTCTTTTGAAGCAAACAAAATTTTCAGACAATTCGACTTCGTTGTAGGATTCAAAGTGTTGCCTAGTCAATTCGTGTTGCCGGAAGAAGCCAAGTCTGGTGAATATGGCGTAATCTCCTCGGAGAAGCAGTTACGTTTAGGGACAGTATCTTTTGCCGTAACAAACGAAAATGGAATGTTCTTTCCAAGCTTAATTTCGGTCCCTCATTATATTCCATAGGCAATTAATATCGATTTGCACTAGTATCCCCTATTCAATTTCTTCAAGCCGTGCTGTGACTTGATTCAGTTCACTTAAGGGTTGTAATCCCTTTTGAACGCGTCTGCTATATAGATGGGAATTCTACGTATTCTCCATAAGTTAAGGTTTAAGAAGATTGTAACTTCAACTCTGCCTAATTAATCTAGACACCCCTTGCCTATGAACAGTTGTCAGTGTACTGTCAAACGGGTGTACCCACTCCCATAACAGGGTATAGACGCTGATTCGATTTAATTTGGCGGGAATAGCCCAGCAAAGCTACAAGGTGGAGGTGGACTTGAGAAGAAGGCCCCGGAGTCTGGACTTTGAGCAACAGAAATCACAACAACCCCAATTATTGGCGAAACGAAGCATACGGGAAAGAGGTCCTTATAGCTGTTATAAGTACGGTAAGGTTTTAAACGGAAAAGGGGTACAGTGCGAAGATAAGAGATTTAGTGTTTAAATAGTTTGATTGGAGGAGAGGAGGGCTCTCTGATGAATGAAGACAATATCAACATTATTACGACTTGTGGCGAAAGAGTGCATATTCAGTAGTGTTGGACGACTTTCACAAGCAGGTAAATGAAATTGGTTATACAATTGTAAGCCGGGCAGAGGGAATCGGATGAATCTGCTTTGAACAGCCTCAACACGTCAGGAATGGAGTTTGTGATAAGGGACCATATTTGGCTAGTACGAGTATATACGAGATTTGGGCGCACAAAAGTTATGAAAAGGGATTCGGGGACGTGGAAGAATTCTTTTGGCCTAAGTTTCACGAAGCCTAGTTTCATATTAGCTCTGCTAATGATATCATAAATGTGGGAGTGAAAGTTCAATTCTCTGTCGCAGATAACGTCAAGGCGACGAGCCTGAGTGAACAGTTTTATTGTCGATTTTAAAGATTCTGATTCTGAAGAAGGTTTGCGTCAATAAGGAATGCCTTGACATTTATAAAGATTGAGTTCAAGCAAATTTTTGTGACACCAAGTAAAGAAATTCTCCAAATCATGTTGCAGCAGCGTTGTATTAGTCAGAGATGAAATAAGCTTAGCTTTTATTAAGCAGGCAACGTTGTAAATGGACATGATTAAAATTAGTGGGCCAAAGTGAGTGCCATGTGGTACCCCGTAGGGAGCAGGAAAACCTTCTAACTCATCAACAACCTAATCTCACTTTAGAGCAAGTTTAATAGTTCATATTGTTTTGACAAATTTTCCTTTATCATTTTTAACATCGGAAAAATAAAAAAATAATAATTATTGAGTTCCACTACTACCGCCCACAAGTGACCAGAGCCAAGCTTCTACAACAACTACTCGTGTTGTGTGTGCTACTGTTCTCTCACGAGTACGAGGGACCTAGAGTTTTTACCGACTCCGAACGGCGATTTGAGAAGTTTACAGCAACTCAAAAGAGGTAGTGCTATGAAAAAATGCAAGGTGCCCATTCCCTGGCGCACTTACCCACTACGTCACGGCGAGCAAAAAAAAAAATAAATTAGCAAAAAATCTAAAAATGAGATCTCAAATATGACGGGCAGGAGTACTATTTTTCTGTAATCTTTGGAATAGCAATTTCGGTGGTTGATTATATTCTTGTTTTTGAATGTCATTTGTAGGGGAAAATTGTGAAGAGAAATCAAAGAGCGCTTAGATGTTATGTACGGTGAATCTTCTCCTTCGATGACGCTAGTCAAAAAATGGACTTTGATTTTCACTGTGTGCGCTCTGGTCTTCATTTTAATTGTGTACGTCGGTAATTCGAAACCATCTACCGCAAAGAAAAAAAAAAGAAAACAAAAATCCATGATTTTGTATTGGCAGACCGTCAATTGACGTTGCGCGAGATTGAGGCAGTAGGTATTACAGGAAATCGCGTGAGTCATATCCTGCTTGAGAAAGTTGCTTGCGCGATGAATGCCACATTTGCTTATTCCGAACATCAAGCGCAACTGTGAGACCACTTGAGAGCATTCAGAGCAGTGTTTGAAGGAGTTTTTTGGTCGTTTCGTGAACGCCGAAAAACCATGTATTTACTGGTGTACACCAGAGGCATAGGCATCGTTCAAACAGTGGACATAGCGCGGCTAACGTGCTTCGAAAGAGGCGAGAATCGTCCCATCGGCCGAAAAGGTAATGAACACCGTTTTTTGGCTCTCACATAAACAAGGAGGAAAATGGTCTCAGGGTTCCACTACGCGCAATAATTAAGCCGACTCGGCGTCGAATTGCAGAAAAAACGGCCCCCTTCGGCGATGAAAGAGAGCCCTTCCGCAAAGACAACGCGCTGGCTAACAGCTCTGCCGTCACTACGACTACAAACTGGTTATCCATCTGTCACACTCTCAAATTAGGCCTGATGCGACTTCTTTCTGTTACAAAACTTGAAAAAGTCACCCGCCGGACAGAATTTAAAGTCACAGACGCCTATTTTGCATACATCCTGAAAGTGAAAGCTTTTGCTGAAGTGTTAAGTTTGCAGGCTGTGTGGGCAGATGAAGGAACTGTAACTGGAATATACATATTTGGGAGGCATGGGCCCCTTCCCCCTTGTTGTAGAATTCGGACGCAATTCAATGTTCCTTCAAAAAAATTATGAATTGAAACAAGTTCCAATTTTTAGAGAAATGTTTATACACAGATTCATCGTATATGTACATATTTTTGTGTACACCATTGATGAGCGGTAGAATCTATCATTTGACAGTGACAGTGACGCTGATATCTCGTTTGACAACACACAACATTCAACTGTTCTCGCGTTCATCTGAAGAGGAAGACAAATTCAAATTAATAACCTAGTAGAACCCCATTTGTCTGGCAATGCGTCCAACCATCTCATCCTAAAGCTGCAACCGTCACAGTGAGTGTCAAATATGCAATTTAAGCTCATCAATCACAAGTGCACACACATCCGTCACAAAAGAAAAAAATCCACGATGATAAAATATTCCGACGGAAAAAAAGAAGAAAGAAACACTGAGTTGACACTTCGGTCATTTACACAGCATTTGCATGCAAATCAAACGGATATTATATGTCAATTTATTTGTAGGCCTTGGAGTAGTGACTAGTGCTCAGGTTTGTTACTGTTGTTTGTTTACCTTTGCTTAACACATTTGACATCGCCTGAGTGGGTGAAAACAACTTTCTGATTGATTTTTTGCAAATTTCATTTGCAAGTCAATTGATCTTTGAACTGAGTTATTGGTCGTCGTAAAATAAAGTCGCCAATGTCATGTCAAACAATGTAGATTCGAGCATATGAAGAAAACGATGTCACTCTGAGGAACTAATGATGCAAGCTCTGGTCTTCAGTTGACGGGAAGGTTAATGGCTGACCTGAGAAGGGGGCCATATCGTATTAGATGATGCTCCTAATTGGGATTCAATTTGGTGAAAAGAGATCTTCCGGCCATTTGCTCCATTGACTCCAACTAAGCAGGAGCTATGTGAAAGCGCAGCCATGTCTGCTTGATTCGAAGCCGCCAAACGGTCATCTTCCTGATGAATTCGCATTTAAAGCATGCCTCGGATGTTGTCATAATTCATGGTACATGACCAAACCATCGAAGAAAAACCATTTCCGTTGGATGAAGCGGCTGCTTAACCTTTGTCCCCACCCACAATACCTAGAAAAAATCTCACCTCGGCAGCTAGTATTCGCCATCTAATTTTTGCTGTCATCGTCTAAATTTGAAGAGTTGGAATTGAGACTCTGCCAACTTGAAATTGACGTAAATTGACCAAACCTAGAGGAAATCTCAACATTACGACGGTGACGATGGGATTCTAAACAGAAGTTTTATCTATCTTCGAGATGTGACTGAAAGACCATCAGAATTCGTTGTCTTCCTCTGTCCTTAAACAACTCCGACCACAACATCATGCATTCAATTGAAGATGATCGCCATCAATTTTAGTTTGAAATACAAAGTGAATCTATGATCAGCGGACCACAGAGTACGGTCTCTCAATCGACATTGTTACACCGTCAAGCATGCAGCCAGTCAGCCACTATCCTCTCGTCGGACACACACACCTGATTTCAATTTGAACAAGTGCACGGATTTGGCGTCTTGTCCATGCCAAAGGTAATATCTCCGTCATGGCATCTTGTTCCGTGAGTCTATTCGTGGCATGACCATGCTATTGAGAGCTTAGTGCATGTGCATGCATGACGACAGCGGCGGCAACAACGATGGCGTCGATGTCCGCAAGGGATCCCAGCTCGTCCGTCAGCGGAATTTATATCACCTAACCATCATTTCTTTTTCTTGGTGACTTTGCGGTCTGGCGTGTGTGTGTGTTCAATGTCCAGTGTTCAATTGGGAGACCATGCCAGCAGCGCCAATGTCAGTGTCTGTCCAGGAACACATATAGAATCCATTATTTCGTTGTTATCCAGACCTGTCGTTGCTCCCTTCGCTTCCCCACTGAACCCCATCCTGTGGGCTGCGTTTGCTTCTCTGTGGCGAGATAAAAGTTCAACGGAACGCGTAAACTTTGTAATTGGCTCCGAGAACATATTCAATAAATCCTTGCAACAACTGTTGCTGGACGTTGGGCACTCTCGGTCATTCCTTATTCTGTCGTCGTCGTCTTCGGCGGCGGCGTCATCGTCGTTGTCGTCGTCATGTGGCAGTAGGTTGGTTTTTTGCTTTCAGCCTTTCTTCGTCGTCGTCGGTTCGGTGAGAGGATGCATCTGTTATCTCTGAAATATTTCAGTGGGAAGTAACTTGAAAATGTGTATAATTGGGTTAAACGTCTACGGGGCGCAATGTATGTCCTTTTGTGTGAGCCTGGGGAGACACTGTCCATGACGGTGATACCTCAAGTGCGGGCACCATGTGAGTACACCTGAAGCAGGCGAATACAATATTTAACGCCCAACTGCTTTTCGAATAAATTTCAAAATTTTTCAATTAAAAAGATAAAAATTGACTTTTCTTGTTACCGATGGTGCACCTCGTTGGTGTGGTGAAAAATGGTCACTTGATGGGAATGGGAATTAAGCTTACTTGAGGGCTCCTCTTGCAGGTGATTTGTGATAATTTTGGACTCAGTTGGATGGAGAATGAATGTGCGGCTGTTCAGTTGGATTTTAAGGCGAGCAATATGGCGAGCGAGTTTTAAAGTGTGACAATGGTTTCCTTAAATTTCCGCTTCATTGACACTGCTTTCAGGTTTCAAGATCAGGCAGTTTTCGGGACGACTAAATCCTCGGAGTTGGTTGTATCACATCCCAGGCCATGATCATGATCAGCGAATCAAATGCGACCACAAATGCGACTGCGTCAAACAATGACTAATGATCTCCAAATATGGACCGGACACGTTGATCATATCTCATAAATTAGCACCCCCCCACAAAAATCCCCATAAACAGCACCCGGTAGCACGTGAATCACGCGTCATACAACCTACACGTCACAGACTAACTTGCTGGCTAAGTGCTTAGAGCTAATTGTTCAAGCAACGAGCGTAGCTGTGTCATTGTCGCCGTCAACATTGACCTCCAAAGGCGCATTGCAATGCAATTCATAGCCGAAATAGCTAGCAGTCAGGGGTTTTTTGCGTTCAACCTCCCCACATCGAATAATTCTGGGAATCGATTTGAAGGCAAGCGCTATCTTCTGAACTGGGTTCTACCATCGTCATCTTCAAAATGACGGCGGGGCGGCACAGACCTTTGCGCTGTGACCCACTGATGCAGGTCCGAGTTCGGTCGACGAAGATGCATCATTTACACAACTGAGGAATCAATATCACAAGATGCGCGCAAGGGTCTCCGCCCGCAGCGCCGTTGCCAACAAAACTGGATTCAGTTGGTTTCGCTGCGTTGTCGCCATTGGAGACTATGAAAGCGCTCTGGTCTTCAGTGGAAAAAGGTGTTTTCGTCTGACGTAATTTTCTCGGAAGTCGATGGACTCCCCGGCTGACTGTGAGCCGATCGATTGATTCCAGCTTGCATTTGGCCAGCACGCCAGGGTCCATCTCTCTTTCTCTATATCTCTGCCGATTGACCCAGATTCGTCGGGTGAATAAACAACGCCATCGCTCTGTCGGCCACTGAGTCTGTGTGCTTCCTGTTGGCTGGCTGGCTGTTGTTTATGGCAGAAAGTTGAGATATTATTTAAATGGAGACAGGTTGGCTGCTTTTATTCGAATATGTCTGGATGCACACCCTGTGCCCGTAATTATTAGAAAGCCCTGCTGGCGGTGGTGGCGGACGATTGCATAGAGCAGAGAGAGAGAGAGTTTTGTCCAAAGCATGATGCAATTCGAAGGTCTGGTGCCTGCTTTCTTTGCAGCTGCAGGCGGGCCCTTAATTCTTTGGTTTCCATTCGATTTCCTCACGGCGACAGAGTGACAGACGGAGCCATCGGCATCAGTGAATCCCATTCCGCTCCCTTAGATGACTTCCATGCTAATCAATGTTGAGTCGGCATATGTTAGGAATGGAATCCGATAAGCTGTTGACGACATAGACGCATGTCTAAGCACGTGAATCAAGCCGCATCATTTTGTTACAGTCGGAACGTGACGTGATGTGATGATGTTTGTGTCGTCCGCGGAATATGTGTCAATTTTGAATTAACTAATCTCGCACAGTGAACTGCTCCAATACGAGAATCAGTTGGTGAGCTGTTAGCGATGGGGGTGGGGGCTTGAGTTATGTGACAAGCAAGCCAAATGGAATTTCATCTCGATTTGGTATTGAAATGATGAAGGTTTCAAAAATGCTGGGATTTGTGTTGTGTGCGTGTGCTGCATTGAAGGAAGCAAAAGCGGAAAGGTCAGCTTAATAGCATTTACCTGATGTGAACTTCTCAGTTTTAACAGTCCAGTTTGTGACTTAATGAGTGAGTTTGTGCAAAGTGAGCTGCCCATGAACGACTGCATTTCAATGAAGTTTAATCATGACGAGACTTGTGAACTTTCGAAAGATTCCTAATAAGTCAAGCTTTACGTCACGAGAGAGTCACTGATCTTTATCGGTGATGTACACGCTTTAAGATCGATATGACAAGTGATTGAATTTCTGTCTGCTGTGTGCGCATTGAGTGCGTCAACAAATGTATATTTACGTCACTGATTAAACCCTGTAATTTTGTTGACATTTCAGGATCATTGTTAAACAGGAAGTGAAGTTTCTCTGGCGTTGACATATTCACTTGCGTTAGAATGTGCATTCTAATTTTAAATTGTGATTTGCCAAGCTTATGGATGCCGAGAGGAGGTGTTCGGCCTATTCACCCTTCAAAAGAGGCGGCTGTAGAGGTTTGTTGCTTGAGACTTTTACAGTCACGCTAATAATAAGAATATGAACCAGTTATCATAATCAGTAGTAGTGACTTATAAGAATGCTGGCGTTGACGATATTCGCCTGCAAGCTGCTTTCTATTACTCGCACCAAGCAGGCGTAAAAATTCTCCAAATTCGTGTCCTTCTTGAGGTGCAGTGTGTTCTGTATTACTCGGACATTTTAAGTGTAGCATCTGCAAACGCCTCGTATAGAGCTTGAAATCCACCTCTTTCGATTTGCTGATAACACTCAAGGAGTACTAATTGTCTATGAAAGGACAGCAAAACTACCTTAATGTACCACCTTTCTATTAACGAGACGGATAGGAACTACAGTAAGTGCCTCATATAGGTGCCGGAACACTGGAAATTTTGCAAATTGCATCTCCTCCCGACTCACTTTAAATAATCATCGGAGTCAGCTAGGCACGATTAATCACACCAATTGTAGATGTTCCGAAAGCACAACCATACCATATTGACCTGGTCCGAAATAAACCTTAGAGATCGCTGTGCCTAATAAGTTAAGGCATATCAGTGATCAGAATACTCCCTAGCGCCATAACTTGTCAGTCAATGACGGTCGTCCCCTCACTCTTAATCGTATTTGCAGAAACAAGAATAAGCAAGAAATTCATGCGTGACTCTCTAAAAGGAAAGACCACCTGAGTACCAATTTCTTTTATGACTTCAATAAACTGAATGAAATTTGTATGACTTAAATGGCTTTACAAATATTTTCAATGAGTTTAAGGTTTAAAGAAAGGGGATTTCGTTAGAAATCTTGGAACAACTAGGTTTCCTTTTGGATAGCTTATCAGTTCTACTTACCTACATTTGCAAGTTTATTCAATAATTTTAAAAAGATAAATTACAACCCACAAGGAAGCTATGCATATCTCCTTCAAAAGCCAACTCGTCTTGTTCGTTTAACTGTTCTTTAACGAGTGGAGGAGACCTACAGTTCAGTGTCGATCTCGAACAGGAAAGTTCGTGAAGCTTTTTATAGGCAGTTGATATGGCATGAACGTTTTTGGCAACTTGAAAAAAGGTGGAGTCGTGACTGACTACGTAACGGTGGCGGCGGCTAGAAGCAATACCGCAAGCCTATAGGCGGATATCGACTATAAAATTAAGGTCGGGATAAAGTCGACTTTCAGTTGCCCTTTCCTTTGAGCTCTTTGACATGATCTGTCATCTGTCTTTTTCTCACAATAAATTCATCTGATTATTATGTGAAATTGAATTCTTTGGGATCGTCTTCTTGTGTTTAGTGAGCGGCTTATGGGTTCTTGAAACCGTTGATGGGTCATTTAGTGTAGTAGCGGTTTCATCTAGAATATGACTTTTACATCTAAGACGTTAAAATTGGACTGCAAGACGATGTTGAAGATTAGGTATCTTATTCAAAAGAGAGACTCTCCTAACAAGGAATACACGTGCTTCATCACTTCTAAGGTACATTTAAGGTGCACCATTGTGCTCTTGAGTTAAAGAAGCAGAAGATTGTTGTGCCACAGAAAATGCTCGTCAACGGTCACTCCAAGGTACTAAGTGATGGCACACTATGCCACGTCTGCAGAGAGGGTGAAGACACTGCAGAGTTTTTTTTTCTGTCAATGTCCCGCCTTTGCTTGGATCAGGTGGCGGCTGTGTGACGCTGACGCGGTGCGAGCTGAAAACTTAGGTTCTCTGTCACAGAAGCGCTTGCTGGTTTTCCTTCGGAAGACCACGAAATTACATTAAGTGTGGGTTACTGCCTGGTAATACAATGTACAAGCAAATCTCTGGTGAATTCCAAGCAATGCACTGCAGGGACTTACAGTGTTGGCCAAAACTACAGCAACTCGGACTTCAACTGTCGTTTTTTCAACATATTTTCGCTTCTACATTATATATTCTTTTAAAATTTCCGATAAAAATAAAATAAAAATAAGATCATTCGACTATTGCGCATTAAGTAATACGTTTGCAGATATGCTTTTTACAATCAAATCGTCTTTTTTATTTTATTCAAAAGAAATGGCAAGAAACAAGTACTCAGATGCTAAAAAGGAAATAGTGTTAGTGAATATAAAAGTGGTAGTTCCCAAAAAGAATTATCTCAAAAATATTCAATCCCAAAATCGGTAATTTGTCGTTGGATAAAAAACTTCAACACACATAATAGCGTAAAAACTATTCACCGAGGTGGAAGACCAAGAATAACAACCCACCGAAATGAGAAATTGCTTCTAAGGACTATTAAAACGCATCCCTTTATGTCATTTAGGGAGTTAAAGGCAGAATTAAATTTAGAAGCAAGCGCTAGAACAATTCGCCGAAGAGCTGTTGATGGTGGTCTAGCATCTTTTAGAGTTGTAAAGAAGCCATTTATTTCATCCAAAAATAGGAAAGCAGGGCTGAAGTTTGCAAGTGATCACATCAACTGGAGCATTGAGAAATGGAGAACTGTGCTGTTCTCCGACGAATCAAAATTTAATTTAAAAGAATTGGATGGCTTTGCCTTTGCCTTAAATCCTCAATATTGTAAAGGTACTGTCAAGCATGAGGGAGGGAATGTTATGGTTTGGGGATGTTTTTCAGGATTTGGAATTGGTCCGATTCATCGAATAGAGGGAATTATGGATCGATTTGTGTACAAAGATATCTTGAAAAACGTTATGCTCCCCCATGCTGAGGAAGAAATGTCATTAAAATGGATATTTCAACAGGATAACTATCCGAAACATACTGCCAAAGTTGTCAAGGAATGGTTTAAGGCTAAAAAAATTGAAATTATGGAATGGGCAGCGCAGTCTCCGGATCTCAATCCCATAGGAAACCTCTGGGAAATCGTCGATAGGAGAGTAATGCGTGAAAAGTGCAAATCTTCGGCTTCACTTTTTCAGCAGATTAAAGAAGCTTGGAATAGCATCCCAAGTTCCATAATTTCTAAACTTATAGAAAGTATGCCGAGAAGATGCGCAGCAGTCCTTCTAAATAATGGCTTCGCAACAAAATATTAATTTCGTTCGAAAAACATTTTTAAATTTATGTGTCATAGAAGTGAAAATATGTTGAAAAAACGACAGTGGAAGTCCGAGTAGCTATAGTTTTGGCCAACACTGTAAGTTCCTTAACATGATTTGCGCTAATAATTTCATGGGAAACCCATTTCTCAGTTACAGCTTTTACATTTTATTACGGCGATTCATTGGAATATCATCTATCAGGCAGATATTCGTTGAACTCTTTTACATTCTCGGTATCGCTGTGCGAAAACTTCAGCACATGTATTGACGTATTTCCCTCTTATGCTGTGGCATATTTAAATAAACCACAAACATTTCTCTTCAACTTCTTGAATTATTTGTGCGTTTCGAAAAAAAGAAAAAATATTTACACAACAAATTAATAGTCATTCAGGCATTACATAAGAGGCACCAGTGCGTCATTCAAGCACTCGACAGTGCCGAAAATAATCCCATACATATCACTTCATATTTAGAAGGATTTTTTTCTGTTTTCGACGGTACTGACTATAGATAAATAAAAAATTTGTGTATTCATTTAATAATCTTGATTTTTCAATGAGATTTTTTGAAGCATTCTCTTGGCTTAAGTTGTCAAGGTGAAGATGTTCCTTTTTTCGCAAAGCCGAAAAGCAAATTTAGAACCAGTTGCTTAAGCCAGATAATTGTGGAATATTTTTGGGTTCAATCTGTCATATATTGACGGGGATAATGTGTTTCTTCAACAGAACGACATGATATGTCACATAGCCAATCAAACAAATCAATTTGGTTGATGGAAAGTTTCTCGAAAAGATTTACTTTGGGAAATAAAAGTGTCAACTTTCCATATATATTTAAATTCACACCTCTCGACGTGTATACATACATATATGTATTTATTTTATTTCATGAAATTACCTCAAGTCTTTGGCAGAACATTCAACAAAGAATGTACTTGAAAGCTGAATTTTTGAAGCAATCTGACAATATCAATAACAGGGCGGATCTTGATAAAGATTTTGTTTGCGGAGTGTGTTGGCAGATAATTTGAGTGTAGAAAGTTGTCCATTGAACCTGCGCTGCGTGCACCGAGGCGAAATGGAGCAGAATGACCTTAGAATTGAAAAGAAATCATCCACTGGGACGAGGAACTTGAAATTTGGTGTCGTTACTTCTTCGTTAATATGAAGGCGGTGCGGTAAGCCAATAAAGGAAAAATGAAAATTTTCGGAAAGTAGCGATTTATTTCTCAACATAGTGTCCTTTTAGCTACACTTGACCCAACAATGCTACAACTTACAACAACTCGTACTTAACCCGTCTCCCGTCGTTTTGTGTAGTTGTGCAACTTAGGTCTCCGTGGTGGTACCCGATAACCCTCTTATTCGACGTGAATTTCTGCACAGCGATGGACTTTTCGGAAGTAATAAGAGTTCGGGCGAGGCCAAATCTGGAGAGTTCCATGGATGAAAAAGCAGTTCGTAGCCGTGATGACAGTGTACTATCGAAGTTGTGAGTCAGTAGTGCACAATTCTGCGTTGAACCGGCTCAAAATATTGAAGCCTTGTGACTATTTTATCCTTCTGCCGAAAGTCTATGTAGATCACGCCGTGTGGAACCCTGAAAACAGTTCATCACCTTTCTTATAACAGTCTAGTCGCCGTGTGACATCCATGTTTTCAACAGTTCCTTGGTCCCTACGGTGTACCAAAGGATCTATGTGGATCTGTGAACTATGTGGATCTATGTGGCGCGCTTAAACAGCTTCAACAATTGATCGGATTTGGTCTCACGGTAAAATAACCAAAAAAATATTTTTAAAACTTTGTGCCAGTATAAATGGCTTAGACGCAAAATAATACAATTTTTTGAAAATGTTTGCACTTAATTGGATGTGTTTTAGTGACAAAAAAAGAACAACAAACTATTTCATATGTGTGTCTAGAATGTCCTCGTTCATAATAACAAGTTAAGATTAAGGGAAAGAGCTGCTTACTTTCGTATGTTCAAAAGAAATTAATTTCCAGTCCAACTGAGTGCGAGACTTAGAAGATATAGACGTTCTCTCTGAAGACAGTTTATTTTCAGGGGAATCTTAGGAGTGGATAGTTATAATCAATTTTACTTTTTACACTTGAAACACTGAATACAGAGGTTCCATTCTTGTCACAGTCTGCTATCACCTGAGCGTTTTCAAAATAATCGGTCATTCTGCATAGCTGGCGCGTTTGTCGCTGAAATCGAAAGATTTTCCATCCTCTGTATGTTAACTCAACATGTACAGTAGTTGGTGGGATCACAAGTCGCCAAAATGCTGTAAAATGTTGTAAGAGATATTTCACCCCCTTGTGATTTGGCTACAATGTTTAAAACCCACCTTTGAACGCAGCGCTCTTATATTGTTTGGTGCTACCTTAGACCTTTTCACTTACTGGACAGAGTTCAAAAGTGGGCGATGAAACTCATCTTCTTCTTGTGGCGCTATAGTCTGGCTCAGCTACGAAGACTTTTCGGGTCGGAGCAGTGGTGTCCATACGCTCTACAGCGTTGTATCCGAAGACGATTGACTAGGCGCATGTCGCTGTATAGCCCATAGAGTTCGTCGTTGAATCTTCTTCTCCAGATGCCATGAACGCAAACAGGACCAAAAATCGCACGCAAAAGTTTTTTCTCGAAAATACTAAGGGCTTCCTCATCCGCTTTTAGTAGCGGCTAAGTTTCCGCTTGCTTTATATAACACCTTGATGAGTCTCATAGGAAACAATAATATTGCTAAAACGATCGACTCATTAGAACAGCGACGAAATCGCTCCTTTATCGCTTTTTAAACAAAAGGATGTTTAAATCAATAAGTTAGCTGCATTTCTCCTCTTTAAGGATGCACTCGCAGTTCGTTCAAAATGCAGATCAGTTCACCATTTCGCCCACTTTCACAGGCAAACTTTCCTAAGGTCTTTGTCTAACAGCCCTCAGTGAGTTTCAGACAGTTGATTCAACTAAAAATTGCTAAACTGAGATTAAACTGTAAGTCGCTTCACTCGTTAGGGAACAATAGCACGTTCAAAAGAAGTGGTTGTCCATAGAAGCTCTACCCTGTTGCTTTAGGCCTGTAGCACCATCAATTCAATTGCTTCACAGCCGTTTCGTTCACAATGTCTGCTAAAAACTCACACTTAAGCAGTTAAGCGTTACAATCAAGAATAGCATATTTCCGATTTTTTTTTTTGTATATTCTGATAAAACAAATAACTGACAAGACCGTTTACCACAATCAGCAACTGCGTATGACTTCGCAAAGATTCGCCGAATGATCACTTGGACACACCGCATTCCTTCGAAAGCCTACCCCATCACTTGACAACACGAGCGAATAAAAACGAAAACAATGAGGACTTAATTTCCATCGAAGTAAAGCCTAATTGACCACATATGGAGTACAGGTTCGGTGATGCCTTTGACTCACAAGTACTCACTCGACAGTGATTCGTCCAAAATTGAACAGGTTTCACTTCATCATTAAACACCGTGTCCGACCAGTTAACGAACGGCGAAATTAATATGCGACAACTCTGCTCAATGGGGCGTTCAAGTAATCCAAGAGCATGTCAGTCAACTTCTGGCGTGCACACACCAAAACGACAAAAATCACTTTGTCATCTTTGCTGCCTTGGTTCGTGCGGGATAAACCCACTCGCAGAGAGCTTCCCAGAATCACATGCAAATTCTGCGAGCACCTGTTAGAGGTATTTTGCGACGGCTGTCAAGATGTATTGAGCCTCAACAATGCCATGTCGTGACTGGGTAAATGTCTCCTTGTGTCAGCTTGGAAACAATATGGATCACCGAATTTGTCAAAGACTTGTCAATAATGGGACTCCTGTTTTTGTCTCTTTTACCATGACCACGGTAGCGGACATTTATCAAGCTAACTGCTTGACGTAGGGAACTTAAGTAGCAATCTGTGTACTTACTTTTGTTCCAGTTATCTGCTCCATTAATCCATCCATCCCCCCTTTTGTGAAGGAACACATTCAGCTGGATGGTAGTGTTACCTTCATCATTGTCTCAGCTTGTTCTCTGTCACTTGACATATGCTGTGCCAAAGTTCCAGAAGCGCAGAAACGAGCAGCGACAGCAACGAAGTGAAAAGTGAAAAAAATCGAAAAAAACATCACCTCACTCATGCGTGAGCCGATGGTGATCTCTCGCTCTCAGGTTCCATTAGTTTTACTTAATAAGTCAGCATCAATCGGTTCTTCGGTTCTTGTCTTCGTCCGGGCCAGCGCAACGCCAGGCCAACAGCGCCAACTTATGGAGGGGGACATTGATGGTGGTGTGGAATTTTACGATATTCTCGTTTAATATATCAAAAGGAGTCACGGGTACCGGGATTTATATGTCAGAAAATTATTCTCGAAGAAGTTCATTAAGGAAGTACCTTCTGCTGGATGGTACCGAAAGTCGGTCATTGAAAGACCGACCACAGGCTGTATGTACACGTGCCTACGTGCGCACGTGTGTGTGAGTGTGAGAGAAAGAAAGAGAGCGAGAGGATTGACATACTGGCCCGCGTTTACAAACATAACGGCGAGAATGGAAAAACCCTAAATGGTTTCCATTTTATGAAGCGATAAACCATCGTCGGGGTACTTTCTCCTGATAGGGGCATTAATTGCGTATTATCGTTATATTTTTGTCCCCGGAAAAGGGATTGCAATTGTTTATTAATGAAATGTCACATGAGAGTTATTTTTGTAACCTTTTATGCCGCCGCTTCAGAATCGACGAGAATAAATGTCAATGGCACTGGAATTTGTCAGAAGAAATGAAAGATGTCATAATTGAATTCATAAAAAGTTTGTGAAAAGGAAGCACGGATTTGAAAGTAGACATCTTTTTAATCTATTATTTTATTCCGTGATAGCTTCCGATGACATGTTTGTTATGATCGCATCGATTTCCAAGACAACAAGAGCGGAAAGTTGAAATTTTTGGCAGATGAGTAATTATTTATGAAAAAAACACCATGGCCACCAATCAAACATGTCTAAAGTAGTTGATGACACAGACGGCAAAAATGGATCAGTGTCTTCAGCGTTTGTGCATAAACGAACTGATTTAGAAACCGGAAATATTGAAGACATAGCTTTGACGGCTGCGGAGACTGCGTACAGGGACTTTCAGAAGACCTTGTTCAAGCTTATGCCAAAGGGTAGCATTTGTCAGGAATGGTCACCAACGTGAACAACTGATCAGAATAGCCAGTGAAGACCTGAACTAAATTTCTTGACGGGCGATGGGCCAACAGACAGTTACAGAACGACCTTTTTCAGCTTACCTGCATTGAATTTCGAGGACGGTATCCTCAATATCAGGCGAGCAGGCGAAACGATCTAGTCTTAGAGTGAACGAGGATAAAATAAAATATTTGCTGTCGACAAAAAATCGATCCGACGAATAACAACTCGATCGGAGTGTGACAATTGATAGCTACAACTTTGAGGCAATTAAGGAGTTTGTTTACGTCGGAGCAAACGTGAACTCCACGAACGACAGCGTAGTGGAGATTCGGCTCAGAATCACCTTGGCAACCGCTGTTATTTCGGTTTGTCAAAACAGCTAATGTCTCGTAACTCCTGACTTGAATTACTAAGATAATGCTCTACAAGACGCTAATCGTACCCGTACTCCTATATAAGTACAGAGCCGAGTGCTGGAAGATAAGCAAAACGACGGAGCAAATTTTTGGTTCCTTTGAAAGAGAAGTTTAGGAAGGCGAATTGAGGGGAAGACACAAGCGCGAACTGTGTGCGGATGTAGTTGGAAAGGCAAAAATACGTCGACTTCAGTGGCTGGGCCACATCGAGCGAATGGACAAGAACGCTCCAGCTAAGAGGGTCTTCAAATCCCAGCCTCCGGGTTCGAGACTGAGAGGAAGGTCGATCCTTCGGTATAGAGACCAAGTGATTGCGGATGTTAGAGAGCTTGATCTTGACAACTGCAGATTGCCGGGAATCATCAAGAATGGAAGGCATGAGTAGCTCAGGCTCAGACCCTTCATGGGGCGCAGGCCTAATACATACATATCCTCTCTCATGCTGTTCTTTGGAGCCGACCTTATAAAGGGGTGTTCATTATTGAGGAGTGCAAATACTGTTGGCCGGGACACAGAGGAGCTGTCTGTAAAGAGGTGTATGTGTTATACAGGGGTGTCGCTAAGAAAAGTTTCGCTGCAGAGACGTCTTAACCTAATTTTGAACATTCTTTGCATTATGTGACCATTTTTGGTATCGTCTCTTAATAAAATCTTTTCGTCTTCTATTCAGTCTGCTCTGTATAAGAAACCTGCAGATTTTCATAAAAAAAACTTGTTTGTGTTTTTTTTTTCTCAAAATGTGATGTCCTGCAAAAATAAGAGACAGGAATTAATTGCATTGAATTGCATTCAGTTTTCGGTTAAAGAAACCGTTGCCAAGTAAAAACAAGTCAAATCATCAGTGTTACGTGACATATTCCGTCGAAAGTTGTGATGTCCGAATCAGAGAAAATATGTTCCAATTAATGTGCGTTAACTCGATGTCCCTCCAAGCGAACCTGCGGAACGAGGAAGATGACCGAACGAAGAAATATCGTTGAATTCAAAATGATTTGATGTCTTTTTTTAAATCTCACAAATTATATCTGAAAAAGGAGTGCACAAAAGAAGCATCTAGATTCATGTCTGCACTGCTCGCACCAAAACCAAAGTTTTAAAGTTTTTGAATTGAAAAAAAATGTCATTTGATATTTTAGTCGATATTTCAATCTGGCACCAAATTACAGGTTATGTTTTGACACATCTACATATGTATCTGACAAGGGTTTCTAGTCAGGTAAGATACATTTTGGATTTGAAAAACATCAGTCCGAGACAATAAGTTTGAGTATTATGTGACAAAGTTACTTAAGCGAACTCTGATGTCAATAAAGTTGGTAAAGGCTCCGTTTACGTCCAATCTACAAAAATTCGAACTTCTATAAAAGAACGGCACGATATAAGTTTAATCCGTTGAGCTTGAAATGATTTAAAAAAAAAAATATAAAGCAGGTGGAATGAAAAAAAAAAAACATTTATTTACCAAAAAAGACGAAGAAGAACAGAAAGAGGCATGTGAATCGAGAAACTCATCCACTATCGCACAGCGTCCAAAACTTTCATCAACCAACACCCTATATTTTTGAACAGCTGGATGTGCTGCGGAAGAAATAAATTTCAGTTTGAATTTGCCAGCACTCCTTATCGAAAAATCGACAGGCCAATGTCAGAACTGACACTTTCACATGTTTTTTTTTTAACGAGCTAGAAGGCAAGACCTCTAACGGTTACTCCTTTGTTTGTCGTTTTTGCAAGCAAATGTCTTGCTGTGTGTACAAAGAGAAAAACAACTGAACTGTGTCAATATATTAATCGGACAATACCCACTCCGGTTCACCATGATATCTAAGTCAGCACCAGAAAGTGCCACCAATATACTAGATTGTGTATTTTATTTCATTGTCAGGGAGTAGTGACCTCAAGTGGCCCCTAGAATATTTGATGTCACTAGAGCAATTCTCTTTATTTTTCATTTTCGCAAAAGTATTCGAGGCCGCTGCAAGTTCAACCACCGAACTTATTTAGAATTTGGTGGGAGCCTATTAACCGATGGAAACTCGAAAAATCCTTGAACTAATTTGTCCTCGGCTATTTCACTTCTAGATGTATTTTCATTTGTCAATCAGTTGGAAGTTTATTTTTGCGATACAAATCTGTCACCGTGTCAAGAGCCAAGACATCAACTTCATTTCGGGTTTGCGCTACAGTTAGAGGAGGACTTGGATCTCCACGTGGTGGCTTGAGGAAGTTAAACTTACGCACAAACCACATGCCAAATCCATTACATATTTTATTTCTCGAGCAGAGGGCACGGATTAACTGTGAGAGAAACTTCGCGGAGGATGTGATCGCTCTCTTTGACCTTCTATTGTAAGGATCATCCGTCTGATCTTAGGGAATTCTTTTTAGACCCTAACGCGGAAATATGTTCCGCCAGCCCTTAAAGCAGTGTCCTCTACATAACAGATCACTCAATAAGTCCCGGGAAATATAGGGGGCGCCACTAACAAAAATTATTCATTTAATATTTTTTTTTGCTTTTGGCGCCTCCTATGTCCCTGGACTTTTTGAGTGATGTGAATGCCGCCGTTGATCTATCCGTTGATTAGTTTATTCGCCGCCATTCAGTAAGGGAGTTAAGTCCTCGTACAAACTCACCTCTCGTTAGCAGCCTTCAACCACCGTTTACTAGACACAGTTTCGTCACCAAGTGGTGACAAAAGTACTCCATACACATCATAATCATCATACTTACACATTTTCTGCACCAATTCCCCGCAACCCTCCGCAACAAATAAAACTGTGACCATTTATAGAAACCAGCTTTCAACACCGACTAAGTCAGATTTATTGCATAACTTGTTCATCCGTGAGATTCCAATAATTCCATCTCGCTCATAAAACAACCATTCACTGACCAAGACAGTGTTAACGTTTATGAGTCTATTTTAGTGGACGATAAAGCAGGCCACAGGGCATGGTTGTCCTCTAAATATAGACGAGTCCTTTTGAAAGATGACTGTTGGGGCGAAGTAAAGGTATCTCTGCCTGCGAAGTGGGGAATTTCTTTTAGCTGACGACTTTTGATGATTTGTCCATTAAACTTATGGACTAATGGACTCTGTTCTAAGAATAGGCATAACTTTGAATATTTATTTACGACACACTTTGCAGATGAATGCGAATGCGGGGATTGCTTTTATGGCGCATCGAATTGTAGACGATCACTGCGCGAATAATTAGCAGCAGTGTGCGGACAATATGCGATGAACTTTATCAGTTGCACGGGTAAGAGGGAATTTATTTTTTACTGCAGTCCAATGGATATTTATTTAGAAAGACTTAGCATGACTGGTCGCTTGTGAAATGTAGCTAAACTGTGATGAAATGAAAGGTGTTTCGGTTGGTTGGACACAACCTTGTTTCCATTTTCTGGCAAGAGATTCATTTCGAGTCGAATCGATGCAATATTTAACTTAGTCGTAACTAGAGAAGTTCAAGTTAGCCGGGTGCTCTCGGATTGAACAAAATAAATGGTATTCAGATGACGAAAGATCTGGGCTATTTGACGGAAGTATTGGAACTTCCTATTTCAGAGTTTCTAAGTGTGTTTCGCCTGTCCAAACAACTGTCGTGCTGCAAATTAACTTTTGTAATGTCTCGTTGGAGAGTACACAGTATTGAAGAATCAAGAGGGTGTTGGATGTTGTCCTCAGGCCGGTGTTGAAATAAGGTTCATCCTCCCAGGTATTTCAGTTGGAATATGTTTTCCTTGAGAATATCTCGAAAATGAATTATAGTGAAATGCGCGGCACTTAGTACAGGTGAAATTAACCAAGATCCAACAATTGTTCCCCAAGTACGAAAAATTACACACGAACTTTAGAATGATAAATTCAGTTACTGTTCGGTAGAACACTTCTAACTATATTCCGAAGTGAACTTGTTGTTCTCTAGTATTTATTAATGTTCTTTGATGATGTTTTGTTGTAAGTCGAAACACTGTGTGTGACGCCGAATATGCAGACCTAGCGGTCGACGAATGCTTAACACATTATCGTGTCTTGTGACCATTTCCGACCGATGGTGCAAACGCATCGATTTTCATCGACAGACCTCGCTTGTGATCGTTTCATTTACTTGCAGCTCCTCATAAAGCCATAAACCCAGCTGTTCCCATCAATACACAAAATACCTTTCTGTCTGTAAATAGTTCCAAAGGGCCTAGCTTCTTCGGTAACTACTCGTAAGATTGCGTGCTATTGTCCTCTCACAAGTAGAGGGGACCAACACTTTCTTGCCGACGAACGAAGACTCAAAAGAGGTGTTGCACTGACAAATGCGAACTTTTCTGTCCGAGAATCGAACCTAGGACCTTCGGCGTGTGAGTCGACGTATTTGGTCACTATTCCAGGGCGACCAGTGGTGAGATCGATAGCGAGATGATATTCTTGAGTTGAGTCACACACTCTCGGTCACGGAAGTCACATTCTCATCTGTGCGCCCCATTCGTCGATGGGGGCGATGTATGTGTTGTCCACTAGCACACCTGTCCTCTTGCATAAACTTGCTCACAGCAGTTGGATGGGGCATTATTTGGGATACACAGCACTGACTTTGGAAATAAATCTTCAACAGAGCTGGTTCAAGCGTCCCACGACTCAACGGAAGTATGATTTGGACTTTCTGTCAAGATTCTGAGCGCTGTCAAAATAAACTACGTTTCAGTTCGTCCTCAAGCCCTATTTTGGAAAAATGATTGATCAAAGGAAGGTGTTCTCTAGTCGCACTACATCAAGAGGGAATATTAATTTAATTGAGTGACACTACAGCCCACAAGGGATTAGTGCCTAGCTTCTTAAGTATCTGCTCTTGTTGTGCATGGCTGAGGGGACCCACCATCTTTTTCCCCAATCCGAGAGATCGAGATTTGAGAGGCTTATCATAGACAATTGATACACTTTGAGTGTTGTTAGCAATTCGAAAGAGGTGGCTCTGTGAAAAATGCGAGGTTTTCAGTCCGGAAATCGAATTTGGCACCTTCGGCGTGTGTCACTTTAGATACACCTTGAATAATGCTGGGAAGTGGTGCACTCATCCCATTTCTTAAATAAGACTATAGACCCCCTTAACTCCTATAGGTTTGTGTATGCACCGCTACAAGAGTAAGCTATGTCTATGATTCTAAATTTGTTTTTGTTCCCCGCTGTGAGTAGTGTAAATGCCTAAAAAAACGTGAATCCGATTGGGTATGTCATCATTTTGTCATTTCAGTAAAAACAATCGTTCCGCCGTCGCGAAAATTTCCAATTGACCTTCTGATATTCACACACCTTCAAACTTTACCAATAGTGCAAAATACCCACAAGGTCACACAGTGGTTCCATCATCAAAACCCTACTCTTACCAGAGTTCATCGTCACTGCCAACATGCGGGCAGTTTGTCACATTCGCCATAGTCGCGGCACTCGCATGCAAATCGCTTCAATTTCTTACGAATTTCAAAATAATTATGACATTTCCTCGAACTGTTGTTACGTATCGTGTTCCAGAGGCTTGATATCGCTGATTTCGCGCAAAACAATTCAAAAGCGGAACCGCTGCGAAAACTACGACGCCACAGCGTGTGCAGAGATGAGCGATGAGAGGGAAATTTATCGCAAATAACAAAATTGAAAAGTGGTTTCCTTGTGGCGCCCAAGTGCGGGCTAGCTGCTGTTGTGCACCTGAATGCTGGCTACCAGATCAATTAAACGGTTAAATATACTAATTTAGAGACTGATTATATATTTGGTTATCTTGTTTGCAGTTCCCGAGCCATGAGCTACATTTGTGGTGGCGGGCGAAGTGGTGAGCCGTTGCTCGCGACTTGGCGGGAAGGCTGTAATGGGTTTCCTTATTCGGCTGACAGGTGTAAGAGAGCCGTTGTGTTTGCGTTGGAAATAAGGATGTTTACAGAAATGTTCGTTTTGAATCTGTTTCCGTTTTCAGTGACACGACCTTAGTGGCTGCTGAAGGTCTCTGAGGGACTGAGTCAATTTCGGATTAAATAGGGGCGACCCGCACTCAAGTAGGTCTGTTTGGTGTCGGTTGGATTTATGTCGGTAGAATGTGGCTGAAAGGTGCACGGTAACTGCGATTTTGTGGGAAGTGGTGACGATTTCAGTGGCGGAGTCCCAATGAAATTTGAAGGCGATTAATGGAGGGTATGGATCTGATCTAGAGCAGTCTTTCATCAGGCAAGCTGCTTCCGGTAATTGAGAAACAGCGTTGACTCTTCTCCTCTCGAGCTTAGAGGCTTGTATTCTTGTGTAAATTGTGTATTGTATTTTGGTTCGTTCCTTAGATGTGAATCCTTAGAAGTCGATCGTTCGGCAGACCAAGAGTAAGACGGTTGGAGCAAGTTCATAAACTGGTCTGGTTGCACTTGGGAATAGCTGCTTATAAGGTGGAGGATCAAGTGGCCTCGAAGATTTCTCGTGCGTGCATTGCTCTCGCGACCTCTTTGATGGATCATGAGGGATAACAAAAATGATAATCACGATGTTGAGTTTCTTTTTGAAGGTCTCTCTCGATGTAAGAATTCTAATTCTCAGCTTCAGATGTCATGTCGTCTTTCCTACCGGCTTTCTAGGCAAACATACTGAATCTTAAGAGACCACTGGTTCAAAACATAAAGCTCAATTGTCAAGATGAACCGAACGATTGCTGCCACCAACAAAATCTATCGCAGTTCACGACACTTATGCCCCCTCGTTCCCCCCACCCGGTATCCAAAAATTCTTGTTATTTCCGTTTCACGTTAAAACGGTCATAACATTGTAATAAATTTCGCAACCCTTTAGCCGATCGACGAATGAATAATTAGTGAACGGTAACCGCACAACTTTGAATCAATTATCCATTCACCAGTACTGTGTGTGCTTTGATAAAGCTGTGCAATGAAGACAAGGTCTTGAACGAGACCAAAATAGAAGGTGACCTAATATCGCATCACTTAAGTCTCCGATATCGGCCGACACGCGACTTCTCTTCCACGAAACTAAAAATTACCTTTCATTGATCAGGTCCCCGATGAAAATCAAACTCACGTCCTCTTCGCAGAAACCTATAAAATTTGAAAAAAAAAAAACAACAACAAGATGCAATCGCTAGTTTTGATCGAATTTTATTGCAAATCTCTATCTTATCGCGTCTACGACTCAGCATCGTCCTTGCCACTCGTATATCATAAACATGTCAAAACCAAATTGAATTTAAACTTGACGCACTGTAAGCATTCGTATGTCACAGGACTCAGCGCACAAACATGTGCCTCTGAATTGTTGTTCGATCGATTTACATAACTGCGGTGCGTATGCACGATGTCCATTGTATATCAATTTGGTTTAGTTTGTATGCAATTGGAATTTAAAATCGAAAGATACACACAACAAAAAAAAAAAAACACAATCTGTCCAAGTCAATACATATTCTTCCGGCACGGAAGAGTCATTTGTCGTGCGTTCACGCCGATATCCATTCAATGTCACCATACTGTGCAAACAACAACAACAGCAACAGTAACAACAGAAAATAACTAAATGCAATCCTAGATAAGATCGTAAACCATCCCCCACCGCCACCGCCCACTGTGATAGTAGTTGGGACCTGGGCCAGGTTTGAATATGTGTTTTTTTTTTCTACTGCCGCCTCGATCTTTGGCAATAAAACGTTTGATGGTGTTATTAGCTAAATTGCGATTTAGTTGCTGCAATAAGATTTTATCGATTTTGGGTAGAAATCAGGGATTCGTGTCACGTCTAGGTTCAGCAGTTAAAATATTCGTTAATTGAAAGAGAAGTGTGCGATGTAAAAGGCATTTTGCTTTCGAGAAAATTGAGATACTTAGCTTGGGATTTATCTGTATTTGAAAAGTGGTGTGCCACAGGGCTGAATTGTTTGTATCTGGCGCTTTACAAAGAACCCTTTTCCAATCTGGGTTGGGGTGAATATAAATGTGAGGTTGTGGAACGCCTAGTCACTTTCAGCCATCCTGGGAAATATGATGTTCAAGAGCGTGTCCCTTAGAATAAGAGGCACTGTTCTGCCACAGAACCGGTTTTCGAACTCTACTCACGAAACAATTTTTGATTTAAAGGAGAATCAATCTTTGGTATGTCAGTAAGTTGTTCGATGTAGAATACCCACAGGATTTACTTTCTTATGGAGACTACAAGAGGACCACTGTAGAAGAGGTGAAATGGTTCCTCTTTATCCATACATCTGTTACAGTGATCGTTATAAGGTATCAGCGTTTCTTCCTACTGCGTAATGTGATGTAAAGATTTCTATTTAATTTCCTTCGTTTGCGTTGCATATTGGCAGATTCTAGAATTTCCCCGTTTCCTACAAGCCCTGGCGATAGCTTGCTCAGAGATGGGTTCAAGAAAAGTTTGCACCGTTCCTGACTAACTAGTCTGTGATCTTACTCTTCTGAAATGCCCCTGTGCCCAGGAACACATCACACCATCACCACTAGTCTTTACATCTTTCTCGAGTTTTAGGTTAGGACTTACGATCTCTCAAAGGTTCTTCAGGGTTAACTTCAGATTGGAGTCGCTTTTGGTGAACTAGACTCCGGAACTCAACTCTGAAACAAACAACCGTATAGCACACCTTTATTACTTAACCTCCAACAAGCAACCACCCCATTGAACGAGAGTCCTTTAGTAACAGGTACAAAATTTTAGCCGCAGTTGCTGTCAAAGACCCATGCGTTCCAATATGCAATATCTCCTCATCGTCCAAGGGTACATTTGGATACCGATGTGAGTCTTTTCTCGCTCTGTTCATTCCATCCTTTAAAGCTGAACTTATGCTTGGTTTTTTGACTGATAGTTGTTCCTTAGAGAATATACAGCTTTGGTTGCCATTATTTTGTCATTATTGGATTGCATCATGTACTCAGTGACAAATCTTTAAAGATCTATATTTCCGTGTTATCTGTTACTAGAAATCCCTACCTTTGTCTTGAGTCACAGTTTTCTCCAATTTTTATAACTTGATTTCCAGTTGAACTATTTAGGCTAATAGGACCGAAATAATATAGCCAGATGGGCATCTGCATCAAGAACTAGTTTTATAGTTGTGAATGGTTGGTTGGTTTGTGGGTAGACGCGGTGATTGAGTTTCCTTTCTGCTTATTTAGTTGGTGGTAAGCTCAAAAATGCTTTTTTGTAATCTTACAAACATACAAATATAGCTTAAAGATTTATTTAAAATTTCTTGTCAGCCTGATTTTGGTTTGTGCAGTGGCAGAGGTATTGAGGAGCATCAGACTGATCTTCTTTATCTCAACATCCTGGGATGTCGATGAAACCGATTCACATTTCGTGTTTCCTAAGATGATTGTGCGTCTTCGAGCTTATCGAGTCCGATGATACTTCTGTCAATCAAATCAATATTCACCTTGTAAAGCAACTAATAATAATAATTGAGTGGTACTACAGCCCACAAGGGACCAGCTTCTATAAAAACCACTCGTGTTGTGCGTGCTACTGTTCTCTCACGAGTGTAAGGGATATACAGTTTTTTGCCGACTCTGAACGGTGAGATTTGAGAAGCCTTTCATAGACAACTGATACTGTTTGGATGTTGTCAGCAACTCGAAAGATGTGGTGCTGTGATGCAAGATGTCCCGTCCGGGAATCGAACCTAGACCTTCGGCGTGTTTATCCACACCGCCACGGCGATCGTTCAATGCTTTTATGTCAATGCTTTTATTCCTTCACACATGCTTCCACTTTGTGAAGGCCCTATTTGGTTTATGTAGCTTTTCCCTTTAAGCCGAGATGTAACTCTGGGTAGCTTAGTGAAGTTCTGTAATAAGGTTAAGGGAGGGGGACATTTTTTGCAAATTTGATGCTGTAACTCATAGTAGGTACTTCTAAAGTTATCACTCAAAAACCATTATGAAACATTATATCCGAAAGTTTGCGAATATCTCTCCATGGAGATATGAATGATGTGACGGGCATGACGGAATGTCAATGGAAACTTTGTTCGTTTCGTTCTCTGAAAATGAAAATTGAAAAAAACCATGGCGGTCATGCCTTAAAGGTCTGTCAGATATTAAAAAACATAGTTTCGTATTCCAAAATATATCAACTTTCCCATAGAAAAGTTTGGACAAAGTGGACATCCCCACTCCTTTCTTAAGTGTCAGTGATCGGCAGCAATTTTTCGAAAAATTTATGTCAATCACCTTATGATCGTAAAAGTAGTATTCAACTGTCACTTTGAGATCATGAATGACTGTCCGCACATAAAATGCAAACTTTACTGCCCGCGAAGTAACAATTTATTTATTCCTATGTCCGCATATGTGGACATGTGTCTTGTCGCTCTTTCATAAGTGTTGTACAACTGTGATACAAAATCGTTTCAGATTTAGCCTGGCTCAAATTAAACTTTTCCGATGTAAACAAAGTGGTTAAAAACAATTTCAAATTCAAAACTTGTTTTATATTGTTTTGGTTTTTTAAGTTCAATTTGTGTGCTTTTTTCTAAAGCCAGTTTGTAAGGGCGAGTTTGTTCTTCTTGCAAACGAATACATTTTCAATTTAAACGCTAGTTTCACTTCTCGACTACACTGTTCAAGTAAGGGGTGAAAAATATGATGTTTTGAAATGTTCCTTGTTCTGTAGTATCAACACATTACTTCGGTCACTTCACACCAACCATGGCTTTTACGCACGATCTTAATTTTCATACAAAAAACTTTCAGGTACAGATGAACTTAAGATTAAACTTTCTCTAGAGACCAACCCTAGGAACGCCAAAATTGCTCGCTAAACGTGAAAGAGAGAGAGAGAGAGAGAGAGAGAGAGAGAGAGAGAAAGAGAGAAAGAAAGTCGAAAGCTACGACTTTTTTCAAGCCGGGACCAATAGGAGTTGTCCATAAAGATAATATCTCTCCAAGCTGTAAGGACCACGATCGGAAACTACTCGACGATCGTAGTTTTGACCTAGACGAACTAATTGGACCAGAAAAAGTACAATCGTCCGGTCATGTGGCATCACAATGATACCACTCGTGAACTAAGTGGGCTTCAATAACCATAACCTCGACCTAACATAACCTGGTGGTGAGTTGAGCTCTCTGGTTTTAACAGTGTTTCTTTAGAACCCTTCTTTGTCTTCGTCTTTGGTTTAACTCGCACTGGAGCTTGACCTCACGCATCGCATCTCTGATGACACTAGTCTCTTGGACATGTCGTCTGATGCGGGTACATCAACAATCCATTTACGTCGTTCGTATAAAGTAGACTTTCCCTGTGTCCAGGACTGGCTCTGACCCGAAACTAAGCCGGGAACAAACGACTTCAAGACGATGGAGGGATCTGGAGCTGGGGTGTTCGTGGAAAACGTCAACATTAGACTTCACACATCTTTAGGTAGTCTCTCGTCGGTCTTCCAGGCGGCAACATTTGCGATCCCAATAGACTCGAACTATGTTGTAAAGAATAGGTGGAAGGTGCGATACATCTGCGTCTGTAGCGACAGTCAAGCCGTGCTTAAGGCCTTTCTCAACCCTCAAGATAGTACAGGAATGCAAGTTTTCCCCTTATTTGGCCGGCAGACTAAATTCACTAAGACTGTCCCCGGGACACTACGGAATCATGGGAAACGAAATTGCCGATAAACTTGCTAGACAACGTTCAAAAGAAGCATTCGTAGGGCCCGAACCCACCTTGGAACTACCCGGCTCCTTGGTTTGGGCTTCCGTCGGCGGTTGGGCGCAATGACATGACTCTTCAGGATGCAGGCTGATATACTGCATGCTCCCAAACGTCAGCAAGAAATTCGCGGCTTTTCTGTTATCTCTAAATAGGAGATTTTGCAGACAAATTGTTGGCGTACAAACGGGACACTTCACCTTCGCTCAGCACGTAAGTGTGCTAGGGCTTAGTGATGGTACCTTATGCGACGCCTCTAGAGAAGGTGAAGACACTGCAGAGCATATCGTTTTTTAATATCCCGCCTTTACTCGGATCAGTTGGCGGCTGTTTAGCGCTGATTTGGTGGGAGCTGAAAACGTAGGCTCTTTATCACAGAAGCGTTTGCTGGTTTTCCTTTGGAAGGCCAAGAAATTACATTAAATGTGGGTTACTGCCTAGCAGTACAATGGACCAGTTTTCAAGTCTGAACGCTCCAGTGCAGTGTTTCCCTTCAACAAAAAAACGTTCTCCGGCGGAGTAGACTGAAGGTCACTTAATTTAGCCAAAGAAGATTTAAGCGGCGTCTGCCCTCTATTCGAGCCGCCTTTCCGTTGTTTGGGGTACGACATGCCCTGTCGAATCTAGGCAGGGAAACTCAAGTGTACGAGTGGTTTCACCGTTTCAAAAGTGGTGAAATGCCAATTGACAATAAACTTCGCTCTGGTTGATCGTCCAATGCAAGAGTTTTTCGAAAACTTTTCCTGGAAGATAGAAGAAAATGTGGAATTAGATTTAAATAATTGTGCCGAAGTTTGCATCCGAGGAAGCCCAATTTTTGTCAATCGCACTTCTGGGCTTTCGTGCAGTTGCGAGAAATATTTAAAACATTTAATTTTATGTCGAGACCTCACAATAAATGTTTCTTCTCCACCACGCTGTGGTTGGAGATGAAATCATCGACTTTCTGGAACTTTTTCCCAAGAAGATGAAAACAATAAATCACGCACACACCCACTCAAATTTGCCAAAAACCTGTTTTCTTGTTTGAAGTCACAGTTGCGGTGGACCCACATTCATAAAAATAGAACCGATTTTTTGAATGTCCTTCTTTGTGATATATTTTTCTGGGAAACAAACTCATGGAATTTCACCAGTAGCCTCTATCTGATTTTGTATCTTATTCCACAACACTGCCAATAGCATGAGCATCTTACGTAAGAAACTGCAAAATGTGCGGTAAGTATAGTTAAGTGTCAACAGGAAAAACAGGTGTTGTGATAGGAATTTCATCCATCCCGAAGGTATTCACTAAGTCTCTTGACGTGACAGTCGGCGACGACATCACTTGTGGCTGCGTTCAATACCAGGAATCGAGCAAGTTATGGTCTAGCGATAAACGTATCATTCCCGAGAAGCCACCCGATAGCAGTGTGTGCGAGTGTATTGTTTGGCGGAAAGATTTCAAATTCGATCCGATCTCCCCGATGCATGGTGATGCATCTACGAACGAATGGGAATAGAATCTGCTCGTCGGCACATCGGGTGCACAAGACAGCAGACTGGCGACAGATAGAGAATAAGTGCAATGCGAATATTGGCGTTTTTCATTGCACAATTATCCGCGCTTATGGCAGAACATTAATCATTTCTTTTGTGTGCGTCCGGAGCAACTGGGGTGCGAAGGGAGCTCTTCCCTCGATGATCTGGATGAAAAAAATGATGAATTGCTGAGAAGCGATGCTGTCGGGGTCAACAAACAGAGTGAGAGAGTCAGAAAATGTGTTGCCATATTATTATGAAGGACTATCGCTCACATGTGTCAAAATTTGAAGGATTAAACCGAAGAAAGGGTTTGGGTGTGCAAAGGAGAATGCATTTATCAATTCGAAGAAATATTTTTTGGATTCGATCATAAATGGTGGACGAGTGGTCTTTGGTCAGGGAGGAGAATCAGATTGGAAGTGAAGAAGATTTTGAGTGGGTTGTGACACATTCCGTTCGGGAGCTGCTTCTTTGTCCTGTCAAAAATGGTGTCGTTGTCGTATTTATTGTTGACTCTGATCAGAAGCGAAAAAGAGACTCTTCATTGTGTCATTGCATGGACACATGTCTTATGTAAGTGTGACAGAATTGTGTTTCTGGTCACATTTGGGGATTTTATTATCTTTGGAGAGCTAAGTGGATTTTGTGTTTTTTGTTTTTGGCTCCTGCAGAAAGTACTCCACGTTTTGCAGGGAATAGAAGCGAGGAAATTGACAAAAGGAGATGAGTCTAAAAAACAAGGATTTGGTTTTAATATAACGGTCATTCAAAATATCCTTCATATGGGCCAGTAACATTTCGTCTACAGTTTGTTCGTATCCATTGGTAAATGTCTTTAAAATTGAAATTTTAAAAAATTAACAGAGACATATTTGGCGGTTATATCCTCTTGTTTGATTCTTGTTTCTACTACTCCTACCCGCCATCGTGTGCGGTGTCCCACCAGTTCTCTCCAACGTTTCCACAGCTTTCGAGACTCCTCTACTTTTCTGTGCCAAATACTTCTTGGTTGACCCGCTCTTCTGCCATCCTGGGTAAGCGTGTTCCACTAAATCACATTTTTCTCTATGGAATTCTCACCTTCTCGAAGGGCATGACCAATCCACTGCCACTTGCGCCATTGAATACTGGTTCTTATGGATTCCTAGCCAGTTCTCTGATGAAGCTGTTCGTTTGAGTTAATATACGTTTCTGCCAAAAGATTCTTAGTATGTTTCGTAGGCACCACTAAACAAACGTTTGTAGTCTTTCCAAGTGCTGCATCGGTCCTTCACAGTTCCCCACAAAAAGGGAGCTCAAAAAACAGCTTCTAAATGAAGAACTAACATCGCCAAAACAGCTGATCAAACCATTTGGGAGTTTTGTGCGCAAAAGATCAATTGTGGAATGAGCCTTATGACATGGCTCTTCAATTTCAATAAAAAAAAAATCTGTTAGCAGAGCGTAACGACCACCGTTGAGTGCATTGTGAAATCAATCTCAGTAACAGTAGCCACATTTTCATCTGTCGAGGACCATAAGTGCTATCCAATAGCACGATCTTTTGTACGGTGGGTGCTCATTTCTGCCAAAAGTTCTCTTCATAAAACGCACTGTTTGGGCTACAACAAGCGGATGAGCTACTAAAAGCGGATGAGGAAGCCCTTAGTCTTTTCGAGAGAAAAGTTTTGCGTGCGATTTTTGTTCCTGTTTGCGTTGATGGCATCAGGAGAAGAAGATTTAACGACGAACCCTATGGGCTGTACAGCGACAAGTCATGTCAAGCGTCTTCGGATACAACGCTTAAGATGGCATGTAAAACGTGTGGACACCAATGCTCCGGCCCGCAAAGTTTTCGAGGACGGCCTAGGCTAAGGTGGCGCACACAAGTGGAGAAGGACCTCAACCAACTTGGAGTGCGCAACTGTGCGGCAGCTGGCGAAAGATAGTGCTGGCTGGAGAGGCATGTTGGTTGAGGCCCAGGTCTACCCCGGACTGTAGCGCCACAAGAAGAAGAAGAACAAGTTTGGGCTACAAAAAATTTTCAATAGTTCCCAAAGTTATTTCCAGCTTGAACCGACTCATTTCGTTCCACGGTGTTGATACTGACTTTCTCTAAAGACATCGAGTGGAAGATAGCTGTCAGTGTCAAAATAACCCATGATCTAAGAAAACACTAAATGAGCCACCCTGTATAAATAAAGTCGCAGCAAGTTTATGACTGTGTGGTTACCGTGGCGTAGTGGATAAGTGCGTTAACCCACACGCAGAAGGTCGATTCCCGGACGGAACACCTCGCTCTACATATTTCACGGCACCACCTCTTTCGAGTTGCCGACAACACTCAAAGAGTATCAATTGTCTATGAAGGCTGCTCAAATCTCACCGTTCGGAGTCGGCAAAAAACTGTAGGTTCCTTCTACTCGTGATAGAACAGTAGCGCGCACAACACAAGTAGTTGTTTGCTCGGCCCTGGTACCTTGTGGGCTGTAGTGTCAGGCAATTATGATTATTAAATTGATAGGTGTAGCAAAAATTTCAAGGCTCAGCTCAAAGCTATGCCACAGAGACATATTGTACATAATTGGAAACCGGGGATCTGATCTATGTGCAGAGGAGAGCGCTAATATCAAACCGACACTTTAAGTGTCTAAATAACCAATAATCTGAAAAAAATACACTCAATGACACACCCTGTATCTGTCTCTGTATAATCAGCAAAAAGTTGCATCATTATGCGAAAGCATTTGAACTCCACGCCTGCGCATGACGCTCCCTTATCGACATAAATCATCTGAAGTTCGATCAACTGAAGACAGGCGTTCGGTTTAAGTCCTACGTTTGTTTTGACTCTTTTTTCGACGTTTTACGTGAAGATAGGGTAGGTGGCGCTACAGTCCAAAAGGAAGGAAGGCTTTACTTTTTCAACAACTACTTGTACCGTGCTTGCTATTGTTTTCACACGAAATTCAGTTTATTACCGACTCCAAACAGCAAAATTTCGGTTTCTCTTTCCATAGACACTACCTTAATGTTGCCAGCAAATGCAGGTAGGTGTGTGTGTGTATCAGGCCTGCAACCCATGAAGAGTCACCTCCATTCACCTTCCTCGCAGTCAGGACCATATATTCGTCGCAGAATTTTTCTTTCAAAGGAACCAAGAATCGGCTCCGCCGTTGTGCTTATCGTTATGGAGGTAGGTGCAGGCGTGAAAAATTCGTGCCTAACAAATGCTCAGGGCGGAATCCGAATGAGCCGATTTGTTCGCCTTCCTTAAGCGTCTGGCTCCTAGCTGCTATAACTTCAGTGCACCAACAAGAAAATGAGGGTTGATTCCGATACCCTCGATAATATAAAGAAATTTTATCTTCGCCATATGAAGCCATGAAAGTTACCATTCCCGGCTTTTTATTGCCCATGATATGGATATATAGTCCCCATTAGTGACTTCCTTTAAACGAACCCACACACACTTTCCCATGTTACATAACAATCTGAAGCTAATTCATAAAATCGTTCGTTTGAAGTCACATCAAGAACCCTTCAACCAACCGGTTTCATCATCTCACCCCATGTTTGGTGCGCCGCCTTTCATCGAAACAAATAAACATACCTCAAGAATCCAATCGATGATGCTTGAGTGCCGCTTAACTAAATAGAAAACCTCATCTCTTGGCTGCTCCAACGCACAAGTATCTTGCTGTTTCCTTATTTGCGAAATTCTTTCTGCGAATCTCTGAAATTCAAGCTCTCTTGGAATCCCCCCAGCATGATTAGCATCTCATTTTGCCTCGTTTTCGGCGTCAGCAGTGTCATTATCATTGTCAGTCAAAACCATCATCACCATCATCATCATTATCGACAGCATCTTGACTTACGTAAGACTCCAAAGTTCGTATTTGTCTCCATTTATCTACGACCGCATTTCAATGACGCGACAAACAGGTGTTTGCGACAAAAAGCCCAGCGATCCCGAAATGAATCAGCGCGGCATTGTAAATCACTTCGCATTGAATGTGGAAGCTAATCTTTCTTTCTTCTGGTTTCACATCACTATTTAGGAAGAAAATAATTATCTAACAAGAAATTTGATGTCTCCCAGGAGAAGCGATTACCTTGGAATCCAAATTCTGACCATTTGGAGTCAATGGACGATTAAGTAGACAAACATTTGGAAAATTCCTTGAAATGAATGTTAGATGGATGGACCTGTCTTAGAGGTCCCAACAAACGTTTAACTGCGTACCACAGCAACAAAGTCTAAAAAACAAGGACAATCGCATAGAATTTGAGAGTCTTCTCCCAATAGCTTCACTTTCTACGAAGAAGCAAAACTCATTTGAAAATCCATAAAACCGAATTCATGCGCACGCCTGGCAACGCGGCAATCAAAATCGATCAGAAAAGTCTTGCGAAAGACTCTTTGCAAGTCAAAGAGAAAGCCAACTTCCACCGTGACTAGATGATGCGATGCGACGCAATTTAAGAGAGCGGCCTGCCTTCTTCCGATTTTCACTCAAATCCAGTGTGTGTGTCAGGCACACACCCATTCTCTTGTTCTCCCTCTCTCACACTCAAGCTCAAGCTTCATAAAACTTCTGAATCGTGAGCTAGGTGTCATAAGCCGATACATTAGATAGATCAGTTCTACATACTCCAGAGTGCAGTTCTGATCGTTCTCGCTCTCTCTCTCTCTTGTTTTGTATCCAAAATCAGCCCCAACTGAAGAACAGTCGTCTGCATTCGAGCATAAAATGTATGTGTGTGTGAGTGAGATGTTGGAACGCACACACACACACACACACATACACACATACAAGTGCAAATACACGCATACAGGTAAAATTTGAGCTAAGGTTGGTTAAGCTCAACATTTTTTTTTGTGTTTCTGTACTATGGCTGGTCATAGAGCGTGCACTGCAGTTCGACGACGATTTGCTTGTGGTTTTGCGAGCGCGAACGCAAACGCAAACGCGCCTTCAACTGGTTATAAAAGATACACCAGAGTCCGCACAACCACACGACATCAGTGGGGTTCGGTATCTGTCGGTTCACAACAAGAAGAAGAAGAAGAAAAAAAAGCGCATAAAATAATATCTTCTCTGCCGTAGTAGTGTGTGTACTTTTCTTTTGCTACAAACTCTTCCAATCGGGAAAACTCTTATTGAAAAATAAAAAATAAATACAATCAAACAAACGAAGAGGAAAAAAGAAATAAAACCCCAAGATACATATTCGGTTAAAATTTCTTTTGAGTTTCATAAGTACCTCAGTCGACTTCGATAGCGCGCTTAAAGCGGACGCGTACAAAACTTTCGTCTTATTGCCGCTTTCAATTCCACAAGAAAACCGAAGCTCAAGTCACCATAAAACAAAAAAAAAAAAACTTTAATTCGTCGGCCGGATATTGAAGTTTTTCGCTTTTAATTTATTTTTTTTTTAATTTTGATGATTTTGTGATATTTTTTGGATTCCCTTATAACGCGTTTCAACTGGTAGTGTATAAGTTCTATTTTGTAAACAAATTCAGAATTGTGTGTGTTTTTTTTTCGTTTCGGTATGTGAAAAGAAAATGGTTTTGGTTTTGGCTGTTTGCAACTTTCAATTGTGAAGACAATGCAAATGTGCAGCAGAACGTAACTGAATCTGAATTGCAACGAGATAGGTGGCAGTTCGGTATAAATTTGAAACCTTACCCAACTCATGCAACCAAATAATAGTTTGTTAAAAGTTGCTGAGCACACACACACATAGAGACGGTTTTTGTTTCTATTTTTTTTTTTTTGCTAGTGGAGGAGATTCAAAGAAAGAAAAAAAACCTTAGTAACCTGCAGCCTGTTGCATATAGCGTGGAACGAATTTGTGTATCTAACGAGTGTGTATTTGTGCGTATTTGTATTTGAATGAAGTTATTTTTGCAAACAAAAAAAAAACCCAAAATAAACACATACCACAGTGAAATCAAACACAAAACCCAAACCGAAAACATTAAACAAAAGAAAGAAAAATTGAATAAAATTTATTGAAATTGATTTTTTTTTTACTATTATTGTTGTTGTTTAGATGAAGTATTTCAACTGATTCTCCATTTAGCCGTCCATTCAAACCGCCACCACTCGGTTCGGTTGCGTAAAAAAGTGATTTGATGAAAATTAAAACCAAACAACAAAAAATAAAATTAAATTCACAACAAAAAAAAAAAGTGAAATACATATAGAAAAAATTATATATGTATCTGGTGAATGTGCACTAGTGATGATCTAGTTTCGATATATTTATTGTTTTTTTTTTCCTAATTTATTGAGTTGTTTATTAGTATCTTTAAAAAAAATTGTTTGCTACAAAATTTTGGAGAGTGAAAAAGAAAAGCAAAGCGTGACAACGAGATCGATTCAATTCTAGGATTCTAGGTAAATATCATGCACTTTTCTTTTTGTCTTTGCATAAAGTATCTTTTTGGACTATATTCTGCTGGCATTGTGCCTCTTTTTCAAGAACATGCAGCAGTTGAGTCCGTAGATACTTGTGCGTTTTTTTTTTTTTTTTTGTGTTTTGAAAGAACTTTCTATTTTTTTGCTTGATTCTTCATTTTCTGTTCTGTCTTCCGTTGTCTTCTTCAAGTCGGTGATTTTTTTTTTTTGTTGTCTTTTGTTTTTCTCCTCTGTTGTCATGGCCTCATGGCAGACAGTCTAGAGAATTTAAATTTTTTCTTGTGTCGGTCGTTTGATGACGAGTTGCATGGAGCATACAATCTATCTCTGTGTACACTTACGTTCTCTTTACACTTGTTTCATTTATTTTGATTTTTTTTTCGAGGTTTTTTTTTGGTTCTTTTTGCGAATGCCGATGTTTAATTCATTTTTGATTTCATTTGACCGAGTGTTTTTCATTGTCGAGAGGAGGGAAGCAAAAGTGTGAAAGTAATTTGACTACGAGTATCTTTGGGGTGCATATGTGTGTGGACGCCTGCGACTGTGACTGACTACACAGCTGATTGGTGATGGTGGTCTGAAAGTCAGTCAGGTTTGACCTGAAAGGATATGATTTTCGATTTCACACAATCAATTACGAATCTGGTCACATTTGTGCGCTCAGTGAGTGACCGCGAGCGTATGCGGCATGAGAGTGTGATAATTTATTCAAGATTGTAACGCACTTGGAGACCTTATTTTGGATAGATCTTCATTGTGCTGGTATGTACATGATTGAGTTCGGTTTCATTTGAGAATATGGCGCGGAAATTTCTGTTGGGGATTTTCCCTTTCGTGCTTGCGCCCTAGAAATGAAAATTTATTTGTTTTGTGTTTTATTTTTTCCTGAATCTATATACACACGTATGGAAGTAGGTAACGGTGTGATGAATTTGTGACTTTTGCACCTTCTTTATCGGCTCGGCACTTATGCATGCAAATCGAGAATATGCGGAGTCTCTAGCAAATTTGATGGCCTATTGGATAGATCGTTAACCCCCATACAGATGGACGATCTTGACCGAGATGGATACCATGTCAAATCAATTCAATTTCCTCTCACTCTTTTAAGAATCATAAAAGAAACAAAAACACATTATGTTTGCTTTTTGAATTGGCGAGGAGATGTCATTGTTTTGGTGTTGAGATGCGGTTATGAGAGAATTTTCTAAATTTTCATTAGATTATATGTATAAACCTCAGTAAATAGAGTAACTCTGTATTTTTACTTTGTTGACATATTTTTTATATTTTCTAAAAAAGCAACGTTCAATTATCATGTTTGATTTCTCACCGTTCACAGTTTTTAATGCTCCAGAGAAGCAATCGTCCAAGAAAATGAAATTTGGCCACCCCTCCAAGAGACGTGAACGCGGACTGTATTTTCTTGTGTTTTGTTTTGATTGGTTGTATACAATCTTGTTCGAAGTGTCAGCTTCTTGCTTATCAGTCATCCATTGATTGCAATGTCTATTTTCATTTTGAATTAAGATATTACCTGGGAAACTGTGGGGGGCAACAGAAGTAAATTTGTCCCAGAATGGCTTAGACTCTATAATTGAACTGACCTATCGCATATTTTCATTTTTCATTCGATTTGCTTACAACACACAAGGAGTGTTTATGAAAAGTTTCAGCTATTCAGGCAATAAATTCTCACTCGTAGGAGAACAAAAGCGGAACCTGGTCCCTCGTGAACTCTTTAATTTATAAGCTGCCGCTACAAACCTCTAAACACCAGAACCATGCTTCCTCCAAAACCACTGGCTTATGCTTATGTCCACTCATGAATGGAAGGGTAAGTCACAAGTCTATACCCAATCCGAATTGCGAAGTTTGAGACCTTAATACTTTCTCTTCCCAAAGTATTCCCGAAATATGTAAAATATTTGCCCGGCACATGGTTTTAATTGGAATTGTTATTATCGACTCAACTTCTGCAAGTATTTTGTTTTTAAGAAAAGAAGGGCCTCGGTACAGTGTTATTGGACATCCACACGTCATATATGAGTCACTAGGATCTAATGATTTTTTGTAGGATGTCTTGCAGCTAGGAACTCTTCCTGATCTTATCATTCCTATTTATAAGACGTGATATTTGTTCACTGTACGGTCAAAAAAAAAGAAAAAAAGTCGTTCTGTAACATTACATATATCTGTTACATAAATTAATTTCAAAAATACCTTTATAACGTATTTCCATATTTTATAACCAACCGCTACAACCGCGAATGCGCGCGGATGCTGACTGCTTTGTAATTAAACCTGATTGACTTCTGAAGAAAGTCTTCAATACGTACCATCAAAAGTCAGAATACGAGTTAATACCAAACGTCACCTTTAAAAAGTAATTTCTTCGAAATCAAAAATAATTTATGAAATTAATATCCACCACAAAGATGCACATTAATTCTGACCTTATTTTGCAAAAAATATCCATGCGGCAAGTGAATCACAGCAGACGTTGAATTTAGTCAGAATGCAACGAAACTTGTCGGTCATATGGAGTGTAATTCCCCTTTCAGTCTGACTGCAGCAAACCGCAAATTATTAAAAATTCGTTAAAAGTAAGTCAATCAGTCAGTTCCAAGAAACATTGTAAACTCTTCACTTCACTCAGTCGATGAGTTGTTTGACTGCAGCTAGTACCTTTCGTTAGTATTCTATTATCACGACTTTTCAAAAGGACTTTAACAATAAAAGGACATTAAAAAAAATGTATGGTTTTGAACTTAGGCTAGGTTAGGAATGGTGGCTTTACCTCACAGAAACACGTTTCAGCTACATAAATGTTTACACTGTTGTTTTAATACAGTGAAGTGGTACCAGAGACTTGTGGATTTTCAGATCCTACTTCGCTTAGGGAATCAAAAGAAATGTGTCTGGTTCTATCCAGATACAGAAAAGATGTTCTAGAGTTTCACTTGCCGATGTCTCTTTGTGATTCCTAACAGTACCCACCCCTTCGTTTTGCTTAGACTCATCCGCAAACAACTCACCCACATCAATTAACGGAACAAATGCTGTGATCTAACGAATATCTTCTGTTAGGAGTATTTACAAAGAATGGCCGATATAAACGCTAAAGGTCATTTGTACTGATGTTACAAACATCATTGACTTGACACCATTTGTTTTGAAACCGATGCTCTAGACAGGCAAATTTGATCTTCTTGAAGTTATGCAATGTTTGGTTTGATGTTTGAAGTCTCTCTAGTTGTACTCCATCTTCTTGTGGCGCTACAGTCCTGGGTCTCAACCAACAAATCTCTTTGGCACTATCTTTAGCTAGTTGCGTCCGATGGTTAAAGACCTTTTTCACTTCCATGCGCCATCGGTTCCATGGTCGTCCTCTATTGCGTGGTCCCATTGGTTCATATGGTCTTCGGGATGAAACTGGGTTTTTCATACGCTTTGCATGGCCTAGATCCGATTTTTAAGCGACGACCGACTATCATATCACTACCCCGTACAGTGAAGATTGGTCTTTCTACGAATGGGTAGACCCAATAGGTCGCAGTCCCCACTATAATTCAAACGTTTGCAAGCGTGTCTGTGCGCGTCTTAAACGGAAGTTAAAATTATTTGCAACACTTTTTCATACTCTTGCGTGCTTTATTTGAATTTCTTTAGGTGACTGTGTAATATTTTGACTTTAGTTACCAACTTCAGTTATGATGAATGAAGTTAGACAATGTATGCTCTTCAAGGTCCGCTTGTTGTTGTGCCTGTTATCTTGTAAATTGTGTCAGTTTCTCCATGCATAAGTTGGTCAGGTGACAAATCATAAAATTTTAGAAAGCCTTCTGGAACCGTTCTTCTTTTTTCTCATATTTAACGCTAACTTTCACAATTTTTAAATTTGTGCTCGCAGAAGTTGTTTTCCCAGTTTAACTTTAAAGCCTTGTTTGAAGCAAATGTCAAAAGGGGTGTCATTGAAATGACTATAACTTTGCAAAATTTAGCTTCTGCATTAAACAATTCAATAAATGTTGAAATCGAAAATCTAAATTAACTCCTTTATAGTTTTGGCTTTTTTGATTAATGACCTTCAACGCATACATTCATTAGTAGGAGTATACAGCAAGCCTATAAAATATTTTATATTATCAGCAAATTTAACGATTTGCAAATGTTAGTTTTTTTTTCTTCTTTTTTTTGAAGTTTGTATTCTGTATGAATATGTGGCGCTAAAATTGTAGATCTGAAGCAGTCTGTTGTTGGATAGTGATTCATCTCCAACGTACTTGATCAAATGAACTCAACTGTGGGTGTGTTATATTCTTAAAAACCGATTCTTACTTTGAATCTGTCTAAAGAAACAAATTTTCACAATTGTCCATTGACTTCCAGATCACAGGTATCACATCAACAGGGATGTATTTGAAATTTAATTCCATTGACCTTCAAATACCTTGTTCGTGTGGAGCTTAAATTTACTTCTTTACTGTAGTCGAATTTAGGTTTCCTATTTCCTCCTAGGTTTCCTTCTCTTATTGCCCCTTTTCTCAAAATATTTCCTCCCAGTTGTGTATCTCAAAATATAACTTCAAATCTAACATAATAAGCTGCCCCCAATCCTAAGAAAAAATTCACCCTGCCATCCCCTCTAAGGTCATCTGTAACGCTTCATAAATCATATTCCCCTTTTCAATGCCATTCGGTCGATTGGTCAGTGTCCAATCGCCAATAATAGTCTTACTTATTTCACCCCTCCTCTGTTGCTATCGTCAGTGGCAGCTTGCTGTGAAGGAAATTAAGCGTCCTTCGACACCGCTTAAGGTTAGAAGATGCAAATAGTTAAACGTGGCGCTCGTTTTCTCATGATCACTCATTAAGCCTGTTGCTGTGGGGAGAGTACATCCACCAGCAAATAGTTTCACACCGCACAAATCGCGCAAACAAAGAAAACCAATAATTGCTGTTATTGCTGCTTCTTTCCCTCCAATTTGGGTCATTGAACAAATATCGCGCACTGTCGCGCAACACCAATGAAATACGTAAAACAAAACGTATCTCGAGCAGAAGCGGATGGGTGCAATGTAGGTGTTTGTGTTCCTTCCTCGAACTCAATTACGGGCTGATTGTTCATTCTTGATAACCACCCCATATTTTCCGACCGACTGGTACTTACCGGAGTCATTAAAAATAGTTGTGATGGTGTTGGTGGCTTAAGACGATTACGACGGTGCACATCTTAACCTGTTCTCTGGCTTGTGTGCCAAGGTTTCATGCGAAATAATTGACAATCCAAGAAACGACATCCACTATCGATAACTCATTAAAATTCCTCAATTGAAATTTTGTCAAAAAATCACGTTCAAAAGCCAGAGCTGTACACACTATTTGCAAAAGAAGATAACATGCATACAAGCCAAAGCGCTTGCGTCTGCCTCATTGCCGGCACCGATGACACAGTGCTGGGCAATAGGGAAGTAAATGCAAACATATTTTGTGTTTTACTGGATGAAAGAGAATTGCCATTTCTAATGTATGCAGAGAAGCGGAATAAGCCGATAACAACAGCGCTCATCGCATAAACACCGCGCTTATGTCACAATCGAAATGAAAAACACTTCCTCGAATTGCAAGGAAATGTGTTTTGCGGCAGTAAATACCTACCTTTGCAGCTTTTGTAGAACGACGACACTTTAGTCTCGCCAAGGTTATGCGGGCATCTTCTTCTTCCTTATGTGCATCACAATGTGATTTGGATTAAACTTTTGCGAAAAGTCTCCACTAAGGTATGGCAACCGCATCCCATGATCGGTGGCGATAATTATGGTTATTAATGATGGCCGGTAATTGGTTGGCTTGTGTCAATGAAATAGTTTGCGATCGTTTATCGCATGGTTCATACATGACTCTGTATACTTAAAAAAACAATCGATGGATTACGAAAAATGTCCGATGAAGATTGTGCAAAGATCAACAAGTGATGATGCAAACCTCATAATGCATTTCTTGAGGGGAAAATGTGGTTATCTGTTTGAAGGTAAACAACGGCAATGCCGATAAAAAATGATCAAAAGATTTAACGAGTTTCATATTGATAAGATGAATCCATCAACCTCCACATGACATTGATCCTGTTTAGAAGATGTTCTCTTCGTCACCCTGCAAATTGATCACACGTACCCCACAAAACAATATACCTGTGATATGCATACAGATACGGAAAAGTCAACAACCTGCGTACTCTAGTAAACGGATGAAGTCCGATCTTTTTTTAGCTTAACAGACAGTGTTCAATTCTTTTTCCTGAATTTCATACAAATTTCACACGGATCTTTGTGTCACCACCGATGAGATCACGATGTGAACAAAAAAAAAAAAATTAAAAAAAAGGAACTTGAGAACATTTTCTACAAATTGAATTTCTATTACTTAGCGCCTGCATTTTCGCCTTGCCTGACTACTGATCGTAATTTGCTCTCCTCTAATACATCTCAACAGATTGTTAAATCTGTGTGTCATGTCTCTAACCAATTACTTTGCTAAAGTCTATAACTTAACAAGTGAATGACGCGAGTAATGGACTTCAAATTGTACACGAAGGCACGTACTTTCCGCTGAACTATTTCAATTTAGACAAAACTCGTATTGTTATTCAAAATCTGTTCAAATCAAAATTGCCACAGGTGATACACAATGGTGTGACTCATGTTTGCATTTCATGCGCCATCTGGTTGTGAAATTAAGTCGCGGAATTTTGTAAACGACGCACAGATGTCGCCACAAATGGTTAGATTGCCTGACGAGACGTTAATAATACAAGCAGATGAGCAAGAATGTGCGCATCGTAAAACGGAGCAGCAAATCCTGGCGCATAAAGTATCGAAAGGACTGTCGAATTATCTTCAAGGAAATAAAGTGGATTGTCTCGGCATCACACAACCCTCTGATTTCGAAAATTTTCAACAAACTCCCCCAGCCTGACGACGTGACACAGTTTGGTTTGCTACTTCGAGGGTGTGGTTTAAACGCTGATCGCTGATGGTGTGCACATTCATAAATATTGCCAACGAGCCCAGTTCAATTTTAAATTGCTTAAACGCTATTCTAGACAGAGCTCATGAAAACCTTCCCTCGGTATTAGTATTTAGAAGAAATCTGTCGTTTGGATATATGGAAAGGAATCGCCGATCCAGCTGAAAACACCTTTCACAACATATGGCTTTCCTGTGCGATACAGCATCTCCAAACCAAGCACTGAGAAACATTTGATCTTCGAAATGATGAAACTGCGGATCTTTACCGATCTCACCTTTGGAAAGAGTCGGAAGAAATCCCACGAAGAAGATCTACAAAGAAGCACCCTGCAACTGTCCTCGGTGGAACGTATGGATAAGGAAATGGAACCCATACACATTTTTTCAGTTTAGTTTTTGATCCACGATATGTTTCCCCCGACAACTGTTGAATTACTTCTACTCCAGCAGTGATACTTCCTATCATCGATTCTGAACTGACGATCCCGTGGTACTCACTGAGGATCAGTCTAAGTCGTCAATTGTCAATGTCAGTGGAAATAGAAATATTGTCAATAACGTAAAATATCATTTTGGGACTCGTGTGTGCATCAAGTAAGGAGCGGCAGTACACTGTGCCACTTTATTGCACTGCCAATCACATTTTTATCGTCGACAGAATTCTAGTTAAAGCTTTAAGAAGATCGTAATCGTAGAGAGTGTGTCGATGTGATTACAAATAGCTCCATTACGTGTCAGTCTCTCGCCGATAATCTTCAATCTCCAATGAAATTTCATTCATAAACTGCTGTTATACACCACACCAATGGCACGGCATTTATTGCCTAGCAAAGGAAAAAAAAAATGATCATAGATATCTAAAAATATATTTGACCTTTCTCGGGTGGGTGTGTATGTGTGTATTTGTTATTGCACATCAATAATTGCCGTAACTAAATGAACAAATTAACTGCATAAGAAATCAAAATCCAATTAAAATTCATTCCCATTCAATGTGATTCATAAAACGAACGAATGCGCGAGAGGCCTTCCCAACCAAAAACACAAAAATCACAAAAAAAAAGCAAAACAATAAAACCGCTAAACAGTGCTTAACCTCTAGACCTACAGAGATCACCATCTGAGGAGATGCTGATCAGCGAAAATTTTATGGCCAACAACCACCCAGTTGAGGTTTTGTTTTTGTTTTTGCCATTCGTTGCCTCCCTCGGAAATTTCAATCAAATGTGCCTTCAAACCCCCCACGGTCGTAGAGTCTCATAAAATCGAAGAAAAATTTACAACGCCTATTGTAGAATTTCAAATGGATAAAGTTACATCCTTTCTGTGTGTTCAATCGTTAAAAGTCATTCGCGACTGGAGAGGAGATTACCTTAAGATGTGGCAAAAGACCTACCATGCCGACGAACTTCGAACTCACCGTTGTGGAGTCGTTTTATGTTCGTTCTGCCCACTGTGAAACGGTACGTCACTGCAGTCGTCGCGTGCTTCATGTGAAACTCCGCGCACCTTGAATGCTGGAGTGTTAAGCATCAGATACATTATTACAAAACAACCCAAGCCCACCAGCACGCGAATCGCATAAACCATACCGCGCCACTTGCCCACGATCATGATGACGATCATGAGAATTATGTGGAAACGTTTCTTTCGTGAACTCACACAGTTGCGTTCTAGATACACGATCCAGTGTCAGGCAACAAGCTATAAAACAAAACTCTGCTGTCTCAAGAAGGCGTGTGGTACGTCGAAAGTGCCTTTGTGTGTGAAGTTAAACTTTTGATTTTACATCAAAGAACAGAACAAACGAACAAACACAAGCCCATTAGAAAATGTGCATGTGTTCGTGTCTGAGAGTTTTTCGCTCTGTATAACTCAGTGTGGGGCTTCTATGCGTTTAATTCAGTCTGGGAAGAACGAAGGATAGGTTGATTGACCTGTTTGACGATGACGTCGACTCTATAGTCATGAGGCACCCTGTGTTCTCCGCTGCTGCTATTCAAAGGGGGTACTTGTGGATGGCTTTTTGTTTTCCTTCCTCCTCTGTTGTTTTGCGCTTCTGGGATAGCATGTATCCGTACATAAATTACAAGTACCCAGCGTCAACTCATACAATACAGAGTGTAGTTGGTGGTGGGTTACTGGTCTTTGGGTGTTTTCGGCATAGAGGAGTCAGCCTTATACACTCTTTCGCGCATACAACAACGACGACAACGTTCCGACCCACTTTGGACCGGTTTTGCATTATTATAAGTCAAGGGGGAATTTTTCTTCATTCAACACCAACCCAACAATTGTGCGCGCTAGTTACTTGTGCCATAACACCACACCATGCTACAAACCAGGGGATAGACAAACACGTTGAGATAGCAAACCATGCAGCACACGGCAAGAAGCCAAGCTCCAACTGGTGGTAGGTTAGGTTGTTTTTTTCCGTTTTGCCTCCTTCTTGTAGTATATGAGGTAATTTTTTGGTGCCTTTCGCGGGGGCTGTGTTCATAGATGCGAAGGTAAGATATTCATGCAAAAAATACAAGACAAAACCATCTACGGCCGAGAGCAGATGAAGAGGAAAATATGATCTAAGAATAGTTACGTCACTGTATGGATGGTGAATTCTTTCAGTAGCTGTGCAGACACTTGAAAATTTGCATTCTGCTTAATTAACAACACAAAACATGTTTTCTTTAGCTTTTTCTTTCTCTCTCTCCCTCTTCCTCTCTTCCTCCCTCTCTCGTGCTTTTATCTGAGCGACGAGAACTGCAAGAATAACAAAACTAGTGAGGTGAGATCATATGAAAGGAAAATTTGGCGATGTCTGCTTGGGGTACAACATAAATCTTCAGTAGGTTAGTGAGATACGACATACATATGTGTCAATATGTTTTTTTTTTTGGGGAACTTCCACAAGATCGATATCTACAAGATTTAAGTTGAAATTGCTGAATCAGTGATTCAGACGAGGTGTGAATGTTTTTGAAGTGTTCTGTTGATCAATCAGAGGGTGACCTTTAGAAGTTTGAGAAGACCAGTTTTGTGTTGTGAGCAAAGTCCTTCATCAGAGGAGACCGCTGAAATTTTGATGAACATGTTGATAGTAAACGTCGTTGAAGGGGCAATCAAAATTTTGGTCAACATCATGTTGTAAACAATTTAAAAAGTTCCAAAAACTCTTATAATCACTGACTGTTGGTAACTGATTTTATATATTCCTAACAATGAGGCAGGAAACGGCAACAGAGAATTTCCTCAATTGAGAATACCCACACAAGTGTAAGGGGAGATCAATTAACTTGTCATGCGCAATTTAGGAGAACTGACTAAAGATTGTGCCAGCTGGTTAAGTCCTTATCTACTACGAAGTGTAGCATTGGTAAGAATCTAAGTTAAGGCCTGATCCACTTAAAGTGTAGCTGGCGGGACGTAAAACAGTTACCCTACGTCTTATTTTGGATCATTTGATGTGCGCATTTCATTCATTTTATCATATCCCTGTTTACAGTCCTCGGCAAGAGTTGGAACTCGGAGACAATTTTAAAGACAGTTCATTAGTTTTTAGCAAAATGGACACACATCACATCTTTGTAGACTTCTTATACGACTGAGTTTATGAGACACTTAAAGAGGCTAACTGGATTTTTCACAGCACCACCTCTCTAGAGTTGCTGATAACACTCAAGGATTATCAATTGTCTATGAAAAGCTTCTCAAATCGCGCCGTTCGGAGTCGGCAAAAAACTGTAGGTCCCTTCTAATCGTGAAAGAACAGTATCACGCACAACACGAGTAGTTGTTGTAGAAGCTAGGTCCTGGTTCCTTGTGGGCTGTAGGGCGACTCATTTATTATTATTATTATTAAACAGGCTGACGTGACCATCGTGACGTAGTGGTTAAATGCCTACATTCCATTCCCGCACTGAACGTTCATCTCGCGACTTCAGTTCTACTCCTCCTTCGGAATCCTGGGTAATCCCCAAACCTCATGATAAAACATCAACACGAGTACTTCCTGAAGAAGTCCAGAAGCCGTCCTGGTTCCTTCTGGACTGTATTTACACGACATATGACCACAACTCATAAAATGTGTCAAATAAATGTACACACATAATTCTTGGCAAAAATGTCTTCCCTCTTTTCAAACATCATGGCTGTTCATTTCGACATCATTCACTCTGATGAAGGTGATCATGATCGCATTTAATGCTCTGCAGCAACATAACGACATTGGTACCACAACTAAGTCGCAAGGCTTGGTTTCGATCGATTTCCGTGATCTAAAAATTATTGCCTGCACTCTGTTCCTTATGTAGATATTTATGGAAATACCTTTAGATATCTAGCGTTTCCGCAAAGTTTCACAGCGCGATCACCGATAGCTTATCCCAAAAAATTATGTACAAGAGCGTGCATTCTTTAAAGTTGTCAATTTGATTTAATTGGAGCCTCAACGATACCAGAAAAGCAAGAACGTTCAAATTGCTTGATCAAAAACCTTCGAATGGAAACCGCCACACAGCTGAAGCAATCCAAACAAAGTAACCTGCACGATTAAACTACTTCTGTTCATTGTCTCACAGTCTACCTTTTGGTTTAAGTGCAAAAAGCACTCAGGAAGCGTTCGCTGCAGTCAACGTCATCACCATCAGCGTCGTCGTCAGCCCATGCATTCAACTCATAAATAATGCCAGCAGATATCGTTCATCTAATGAAAAACTAGATTTTTGTGCCGAACCAAAGACATACTGGATGCAATTCATGGGCAAGAGGAAAGAGAGAAAACTAGTTCTTTGCAAATATCCATTTACTTCATCTGGTATCGAGAACCTTGACTAACGCCGATCGACTAGCCCGTACTCTCACCCTCCCACCTTGCTCACTCGGTCAGAAGTGAACTGTCGTCTCGTGCAATAAAAGTTATCGCTCGACGTGTGGTGGAATGAATGCGGAAACTCTTTGTTTACAACTGCACTACACAGGCCCCAACTACAGTCGGCAGTTGACACAGCGACAAACCACAAGCAAAAGTGTCACCTCGAGTGAAAGATAATAAGAATCGACGCTCGTCAAAGAAAAAAAAATAAAAAACTCTACTCTTGGCTGCATTTCTTAGTTTTCTTTCCGACCAGCAGCAGTCATCTTTAGCACACCCAGCGATCCACGATGAGGTTATGTTGACTTAACCTAGAGTCGAGCGATAAATCGCAATTACCGACTCACGACAATTTATTCCTGACAGTCACTGCTGCCGGTGATCTCCGCACTCGGCACAATAGAAGCCGGAGAGGAGTCACAAATCCTATAGAAAGTTGTTTTGTTTTCATCCAATTGCCCCAAATGCAACTTTGTTTCGATTCCAAGTTGGATGCATTACTACTGGCCTGTCATAGATACTTTTGTATATGGCGAGCATGGCATATGTGCCAGCTCAATGTCAAATGGAAATTTACATCTCCCTGCCGTCGTCTGCGCCGCCGTCAATTGACGTGTGGATCCGACAGAGTGCCGAGTTGCCAAGTAGGACTGGTGACGGGCAGGCGTGTAGGTCTAAACGCCGCCGCGGCCGTCGCTGGAGATGCTAATAACGTATCTCACACAGTTGTTTATGAGTGCTTAGCTCCAAATATATACTTTTTTTTGTTCACTTCATTCACTTTTTGTGTTTTTCTTTGCTGTGAAGAGAGAAAGAGCGAGAGAGAGAGCGTAAGGAGGTCAGACTTAAGTGACTCATCTTGGAAATTGGATTGACGGTGCTGATTGCTGCAAGTTATTTGCACATGTAAATCCAGCGACGATACCACTTGAATGTCACACACTCGCACACAATTGCAGGCAAACGTGGTCTCAAAACTATAGATCATCACTTTCAAAGGAGCATTTTGTACTTGGATGTGATGGAACACGGGTTGGATAGTTGCAGATGAAAAGATAGCCAACGGTGGTGTGGTTTTATGTTCGATTCATAGTCCTCGAGATTTGTGATGTAATGAGATGCAAACTGGTGAGAGGTACACTGATTTTTGACACCTTGAAGTCGATGATATTCGAAGTGAGAGTGAACTGAAATGTTTTGTTTTTTCGTTTAGTTTGAAGGAGTTTATGGATGTTTGTGCTGTCGTTGATTTTGAGAAAATATTGAGCATCATGTAGCTTCAGCTCCTGCCGTGAATTGTTGAGAGGTGTATTTTTCTGAATTCGGAATCGTTGTGCTCATGACATTTTACTTTCGGTACGGCTGATGGATTTCAGAGAGTACGTGTAAAGCTTCTCAGAGTTTGGTGATCGATGGAAACCAAAACAATCAGCATCAGTGGTTGCTATCCATCTTAGACTGGTGCTTACCCACTGATAGTTTATCAATCATGGTTGGGACTTGCATTGTGACTAGACGTCCGCTGAAAAAAAAAATAGCTACATCTTACAGCTCCCCTGAAGATGACAGCAATCCCTGTTGAATCAACGGGATAAGTATAAGGAAATAAAATGTTTCCATCAGACAGCAGAGTGATACTGATTCTTCACCAAAACTGCTAAAGCTTATATTCATTTGCAGTCTTCAAGGCATCAAGATCCACAGTTTGTTGATGAGTTTAAACGTATAGAAAAACGAAAAATTATGCTGAGATTGGAGAACATCTGCACATTTTCTTCTGGTGACTGAACCCTCGCCTTAGATTCTCCCGCTTGTTCTAGACAGATTTTGCAGACATGACTGAACGTTATTTAAGATTATGTCGGAGATGTTGAAGGCGCTTTTATTCCTTTTTCCAAACAATCACTCCTGAATGAGCAACTCGAGGGATGCGGCCTTGAAAAATGAAAGACTTGGCGCAATAGTTCGTAACAGCCGTTTTCCTTAAAATAAATCGATCCCAATTTAGCCAAGAAAGAATGTTCGAAGGACCTTTAAATCTGAGCCAGTGTTACATAACACAATAGGGAACGTCTTTGATTAAGACAAACGGCACACTCAAGTTTTGAAAATCTCAGTAAACTTAGTGTGCGCATTTGGAGACAGCTGCCAAGAGACTGTGTTATTCACAGGGATTATAGTTGTGGTCCAGTTCCACACCTTGTGGTGCACTTGTACATCTGAAAAAGCCCATAAAACTCTTCTAAAAGCATTCCTTCAAGCATTAATTTTACCCAAGTGAAAAAAGTCATTAGCCACAGAATTCAACAAAAAACTATTTTTAGCAGGACTTCAAGGGTTTAAAATACAGCCTCATCAATTAGCCAAATTCAATGCCGTAGCCTCAGATTCAAATGACGCGCCTTTCAACTTAAATCATTTCGATTATTAGATTCTTAAGTTTGCTAAAGACTTTAGAATCCATACAGAAATGTATTCCTTTGTTATCTCCCGCTTAGACACCTGTTCTTACGTTCATCTTGAACTTGAAGTCAGCACTGAGTACACATTCCTCTGAGCTCATCTAAGTACATTAATACAGTGAAACGTCATCAGATACACAAATAAACTGACATCATCGACGGGATATCATAAAGCGGAAGTCGTTAACATTTACCGCACAACAGATGGACTAAATTTACCGTCAGATACAATAAACAAAGTCGTTCAAAATTGCTGTGCAGAATCTACCACGATAGCTTCATTCAGTAACTCGAGCTGACAGAATTCCTGTCTTTTTCCTGCACAAAACTTGACACTCCCTCTCTGATCAATCAAATAATCGTGTATTCGAATTAATTGTCCAGCATTCAAACTTCAATCTGAACAGAAAGCTAGATGGGTAGAATTTGCTTTGCTCCGTCACTCATGTTTGACATTTACTGTCATTTACTCATCGAACTTCAATCAATTATCGAACTTACTTAACGTGTTCGAAATAGAACTTTGTGTTATCGAGATAAATATCGAAACTTTATAAAGTGGCCACGGGGACGTTAAGATTTATCAGCTTCGTTCGGAGCGGCATGCGCACTGGATCAAGGTCTTGGCCAACTTAAGAAACGTGTTGCGGCTTAAGCAATTGACTTACAGTCGGTTGTTTGATTGGTTTATTTGGAGAATTGTGGGCGTTTCTTTCCTAATTGACAAGAAAACCTCTGACAAAAGTGAGCACCGAACAGCGATTGGCTGTTATCGACAAGTCTATCTGTCGTCAGTGTATTTTATGGTGACTCAAACCAGTAGATACAATTTATTCTTGAATACAGTTACAAACAATTGAGTAACGATTAGATCTTCGGAAAGAAAACAAAAATAAGGCATGGTCGTGTGGTGTATTAATCGGTATGACACAGAAGTGTCCCTTCTGTGATTGATCAGCGTTAGATGTTTAGTTGGGTTTGTGGGAACGTTCAATTCATGCAAATTAATGTTCTTGTTGACGAAATCACCCCAATGTCGATAGCAGGTAGTGCCAACTGTTGTCAGTCATGCCAAAATTACCCGACCCTTAACGCCAACCTAGAGACAAGAAATAGGACTAATGCATTAGCAATACTTTTTGAAAGCCATGGAAAATACCAATGGTAGTGTCAAGCAAAAGCATGAGCTTTCAATGCTAATGTTAGCGAATAGCATTAGTATTGATTGCTTAATGCTAGTGAAATGCAAACAAATAGTTTTCATTAGTTTTTCGCAAGGATTATTTGAACCTTCTAGTCCAATCACTACTAGAGATCTTCGTTTCTTAAGAGAAAGTGAAAGGAGCTAAATTTCCTGACCCCACAGTGACCTACCGCCGAATTCTAAAAGCAAAATGCTTTCAACCGCTCACATTTCACTCATTTCTACCCGTTTTTGTGGCACATCACGCTACTGCCTAGTTTCTTTTGTTTCCCTGACAACTTCTCGTTCGCGAGGCTTCATATGCGCACTCGTATCTCCTACAAGTGCAAACAAACAAAATTCTCTGTCGGCTACCTCCAAAGTCTTATTGACTCTTCAATCTTCTTGAGATTCTCGTTTTCTTGTCTTCAATTTGCGCTCTTCATATTTTTGCGCTTCCCATCTAGAAGAACTGCACAATCGCAGTCAAAAGCAGGCCAATTCACTTGATCGAGCACCCCACAAACTGTCGAAATGTCAAAAATAACCCACCCACCACCCGCAACAATTGCCAATAAAACAGACAACGAAAAAGCAACATCGAAAAAAAATGTAGCGCCAAACACGCCTTTTTAATTTTCACTTCGGAAATGACTATTTGTCAATAGACACAATGACTCGTGTGTATGCATATGCAAATAACCGTTGTTTTGATATTTCTTCAATGACTGGACGGTGCGCGCGCGCGCAGGCGTGCTCTCACTGTCTTTGAGAGGCAGACAACGACCACGGCGACGGCAACTGCGAACGAAACACGTGTAGCTCATTGAATTTTTGAATCGTTTAGCCTAGTTTTAAGTGGATTTCGTCTAACAGCCAAAAAGACAAATGAGACAGTACAAAGTGGCACACGCACACACACAATTGCAGCCGAAAGGAACGATCGCCAGCGAACGAGAGAGATGATATGAAATGTCAAACTAACCTCAACGCTGCGCTTCATAGTGCGCTCAAAGAAACACCAACAACAAAAAAAAAATGGAAAAAAAGCCAACCAAAAAAAGTAAGAGCGAAACAATACAAAATCCAACCACGAAGTGGTGTGGAAGATTATGCAATCCTCGGCCCAATCAGCCGACACCGAGAGAAGAAGTCATGTGGGTTTGTCTGTTCGACTGTGCCTTACGAGCGTCCGTTTTCTCGATCGCACGCCCGCAAAAAAATGTGTAAAAAGAAGAAAAAACAGCATTTTTTGACGTCTCACCTGACAGACGGACCATTGTCATTTCGGACTGTCAGCCGATGTGGCTCTGGAGGTAGGTTATTGTACATTTAGTCAATGCTCCCCGCGGGCGGGCGTGTAAAGTCTGTTCCATTTGATGTACTTATCTTGAAGTACAACATTGTACCGTGTGTCTGTCGGCGTGTATTCGATGTGTCTGAGCCAATTATATAATCCTCTTGGGGCAATGTTACATTATTTCGTTTGTGTTTTCCTTCTTCTCAGTTTTTTGTCATTTTCGGTGTTTGTTTGATCAGTTGTGATGTGGTGGTGTGTTTTATCAAAAACAAATTTCCATAAACATTTGCATATTTGCACAGCAGGAGTGCATTAACATTTGCTGACGTATTCGCAACGAAAAAGAACAGAACTTAGCACGTACTCCTACGACTCTTTGCGGGGATGCGTTCGTATATGCGAATTCGAAGGAATTCATCTACTATGGAATCCACTTGAGGTTTCTTTTGCCTTTCCTTGTATATTTTTTTAGGGACCTGTGAAAGTCTTTTTTTCGCATAGAGCCATCGGTAGTTTGTTGTTTTAATCAAATTTGTGGCTCGTGTTCAGAAGACAGAAGACTACAGCTCTTAAGCGCTGAGGGAGAGAAATGTGGTTGTGCTTCAAATGATATGAGACAGCGCCAGTGATGACATGTGTCACTTTGAGTGTGTATTTCTGTTGGTTTTCATTTCTCTTGATTGCCTCTGTTTCTTGATTTCCTTATGAGGGCTACTCACTCACAAAATGCGGATGTAAACCAATGGATTGAGTGAGGCGGCTTGAAAGTTTCAAGATACAGTAGCTGTTCACTGAAAAGCGGTCAAGTGCACTTTAGGGGGAGATCGTTGTGTTTGGTCAGACTTGAAATGATGGCACACTTCAGTCTTTGAGCAGATTTCCTTAAAGTGAACATCGTTGATTGAGATTCCCGATGTGATTCCCTAACGAATCTCCACATCTACGTCGGACATATGTTGATTAACTTGAACGCACGTCGCACATGGATTGACTTTTTCTGCAAAAACACTGACGAAAGATAAGCGATAATTTCAGGTCATCTGGAATGTTCCAAAAACGAACATTTTTAGGAAATTGTGAAATGTTTGCACAATTGCCAACGCAAGATACCACTTTCCCAAAAAGGGGAATCTCTCCTTGCCTGACTGCGACCATATAACCGTCAGTCTAGGTAACTCCATCGTTTTCTTCAAACTCACAAAGTTAGTCGTGAGTCATCATTTTTCGTTGATCCTCGCAAATAAACAAAAGCCAATGCATAAGCTAATAGACGCCGGGTGGCACTACGCTATCCAGTTCTTCGAAAAAAAACACCTGTCATCACTTCTCACGGTCGGTCGTCTCCTTACCCAGCAGTCCTTCCAGTTTGACTAAAGTCCATTGCGAAGAGTAAACTCTTTCCCCTTTCAGCTGGGATCCCAGGTCAATGTCAATGTCAACAACTGTCTGGTGGTTATGTGCATATCCCCCATTCCCATACACATCACATAAGAGATGAGAAAAACGAAAAAAAAAAACAACGACAAAATTACAATTCTCATATTTATGTGTACGAGTATCTTCTTCTTCTTCTTCTGGCCACTTTTTCGTCTTCACATTACCAAATCGAGACGCGGGAGATTCTCTTGTGTCGGGTGCGAGTTCGTTTACCGCCGCCATCAAGACTTGGGTTGTTGGCTTTTAAGGCGTATCCAATCCGCGAAGCAGACATACAAGATCTCTTCTGGCCATCGTATCTTAGGCAAGAGTTTATTAACATTTAAGCCGGACGAACATCTCATGTGCGTGTATTTCTTCCTCAAACAAAAACTACCCGTTCCGCCTCCCCCGTTCGCTGTGCGAAATCCAACTGCAATATATCGTGCTGTTGTCGGTTTAGGGAAACGCTGAGATACAGATACCAGCATTTGTGGCTGCACGCAAATCTAACGAAGCGTATCAAATTTGATATAAAATATAATACCTGCAGCGGCAGTGCACATATACGAAGTGGATGCACGCATTTCGCGGTCTCCAAGACCAAGACTGTGGCCAGAAGTCACCAGCAGTGTCTGCTGCACCGCGTATAAACATGACAAATGAAATGAAAATGCAACATTTTTGGCCATAAAATATATCTTTCTTACATTTTTTTTCTTGTTCTTCATTTTATTTATTATTTCTTCCTCTTCGTCGTCGGTTTCGTTTCGTTTTTCTTTAACAACTATTAGTTGCCATTTGAGGTACGTAAACGTTTCGATGGGCGATTAACCGATAACACGAACTGAAATCGGTGGCGATGCGATTTTATTCTTCACGTTTCGCGATGTAAAATCGTGAAAGTTTTATAATTTCCCATTCATTTTGGACGATAACCACGGTCGCCGTCAACCGGACAAGCAAGCAAGCACGCGAATGCGATGATCATCATGATGACGGTTGATGGTGACGACGGCGACAATGACGACCTTTATGCGTGGCGACAACGATTAGGGCTCCTCGCCTCGTTCAATTAACTGAAGCTGGCGTAGGGAATAGACGCGTGACAAGGGAGAGGTTTACACTATACGTGCAGTCTTATGAAAATATCGGCACGAAACACGTACATACGGGATACGGGTGCATTGTCTGCTTTATTGAATCAAGTCTGCCTGCTGCGACAAGGATTTGTGTGCATCTTTGGCTTTAAAATAGCCAACAAATGTGGTATATTGTAGGTCGTCGTTTCTCTCCGGAAAGTTGAGTCTGTTTGTGTTAGAGGTTTGCAGGAGGGTGGGAATAAATGTTACATTGATTATGGTGACATGTCAGTATAAAAAGGGTGCAATTGAACGTCGAAATCGTGACAGAAAATTGAAAGGCAGAGTGTTCTATGATGGTTTAAATAAATGGGGCATAGTGTTTGAGCTTTTCTTCTTCCAAAGGCAAAATGAAAACCCGATGAGGGCAGAGTCGAACTACGTCTAGAGGACTATGTCCAGTTCGGATTGCGAAGAAAACTAAGTCGCTGTTAAGCCTAAGACACGGAGATCCACGTTAAACGAGTTCTTGAAGAGTCTTGTAGCTCAGCTTCGGTTAAGTATTGAGGAAATACGTTGAACTCCTGTTAGCAAGGGTATTGACGTGTATCGTAGCTCATTAGCCAAATATCGAAGACGTATTGGAATACTCATGACGCGTCCAGCGCTAGCGAACAGCAGGTTGAAGCGTCTTCCCTACAGAGTTGAGACTATGATGACAGGCATCCCAAGAACCGTATCTATACAGGTTGTCTTAAGTTAGCATAATAGGAGACCTGTTAAATTGAAAATCGATTAGAGAGTTTAGCCACATCGGAAGCCCTTTTCTCCAATGTGATGATATAAGTTGCTGCCTAAGCCTTAGGTGTGGGTACCCCTGTTAATAGTGGATCTAATCTAAGAAAAAACAGCCGTAAGAACACTCTTTCTATCTACCAAGAGATATGGTGAAAATCTTGGTATTTCACATTTTCCGAACAACTTGCGCAAAGAGCCGTGATTGAAAAGATTTGGAAGTGCTGTTGTATGCAGTCTAGTGCTCATCGATGCGGCAGATGTTGTTCTTGACGCTACGCAAACGCAAACAGCTTCATCGCTTTCAAGGAATGATGGACTGGTACAAATGGCCTTCTTCCATTTTCTTAGGATATTTCAGAAAATGTCGAATACGGGTACTTGGAGGAGAACAGTTACAGACCAGAAAAAAGTGCTGACTATCCATGTTAATAAGTCAGCGTATTCCTCTGAGAGGCTAGACCATCCAAAGCAAAGTGTCCCTTCTAAAAGGTATGCAATGTAAATTCACCGACTAAATTGAAGAAAAACACTGCTAACACCAGTGAAAATCATTTCCCCTCCAATTGCGCTACAGTAAGCATTCTTGCGTGAGTTGCGCACGAAACTTCCGCGTTATTTTCACGAACAACAAACAAAAGTGCAACTTTCGCAAATGACCACATCGTTTGTCTGTTGTTTGGTTTTATCTCTGATGGCCGCATTTCGTATCGAAATGTGCGAAATCGTAAAACAGAAAAAAATGACAAGAAACAAAAATGCATCTTTATCTAGTGAGGCGCGCTGACAAATGTATGCGCACAATCGATACGACGTCGACGAAGATGGAGATGTGCCCGTCACACTTGTCGTTGCATTAAACAAGTGCAAATGCATGTCATACAAATGCACACGCACACACACACACACAGTGGCACGTCGTCATTTAAGGATAGGAAAAATCACGTTACGATGACAATCATTCCGCACAACAGTAACTGGTATTCGTATGAATGAAACTAATGAATGGAAATATCTACGACGTTGGAGGAAAAACAAATAGATACACCTCAACAAGTGAATAGGCAAACCGACCAGATGAACAGCGGGCCGAAACCACAATACGACCCCGCTACGTTGGCAGAAAGTGTATTAAACGCATTTACTGAAATCGAGTTACATTCGTCTCGTGTGTCTGCGCGTCACGAAATATTATGGCAATTGCACATAATTTGCCTGAAAATTATTGATTCGAGCGACTGACAGCAGCGCACTTAGCGTGTTGCTTTTGCTGCTGTTGCCAATTGAAATTGTGAACACTTAGCCGTCCGCCCGACTGCCTTCCAGTTTGGATGGTTTTTTTTTTTGTATTTTTTGATTACGGATAATTTACTCTTTCACTATTCAACAGTATGTGCCTTGTCTGGGTGTATGTGTGTTCGTGTGGCTGGGTATATGTTTACTTGCCACTCTACGACAAACACTCTGTAATGAAGGCAAAGGAAAAAAAAAGTAATCAATTGAACTCTATCCACAGCTTGTGTGTGCAAATGACAGAGAGGCGATCACAAAGGTTTATAATGCTGTGCAGTCTGGTGGGGTTGGGGGTTAATGTTGGTACGTCCACCTCCCTACTCAGTACGTGTTAAGTGCAAGCAGAAAGATATACAACAGAGATAGATTGAAAATATCTCAACTGACACACAGGCAACGGCGGGTAGTTGGCTTAGGCCAAATGTCATCCACCTCTACTCCAACGAATCCGGACGTACTGATCAGTGATTATAAATGTGATCGAAGCCATCAGATAGATACCGAATTATGTAACCTGATGTATCCAAGTTTTCACAAATACGTGCGAACATCATGCTATCAACGATGCCCCTCCACCTGTGATGAGATGAAAAACGTAAAACGCAAAAAAAAACAAGAAAATTGAAATTGTATGATGCCCGATGGCATACAAGGAAGTCTATCCATGCATACATGAGTTTCGTGATGACGTCCGAATGTGCGATAGTTTCTTCTTGCTTTATGATAGGTTACGTCTTTGTGAACCGTTAAATATTGATCAATCGAAAGGGACATCTTTGATGATCGGGATCAAATTGACGGAGTCTGGTTGGAAAGTTTTGATGCATTCACCCTATTGTCTGAACCTTGCATTCTCTGATTATTATTTGTTTCGGTCTCTACAAATTTCTGTTGATGCAAAAAAAAATGGCTGACTGAAGAGCCAGAGAGGATTTTGTTTTCAAAAGTGTACCAAAAAACCCTTCTCAGGTTAAGATTTGCCATTAACGTATTTCGAAAAGATTCCCTCAAAAGGATCCTACTCGGGTTTAAGTATTACTCTCCCGATCGTCCCCGACTTTCTTCCTAGCAACACCTGTCGTCGACGTTACCACTCGTCTGTTCTCCGGTCTTCCAATCTGGTCTGTATACAAAAAGTAGAAGTAGTAGGAGAATTTGGAATCAAAAGTCCAGATTTCAGAATATTTTCGTTAAAAAAAACACGTCAGTTTTCATTCCTACCCAACAATGGACCAACTAACCACCCCTGTGGTACCTATCTCTAACATTTCATTGACACTAAGAATCTGTCCCTCTGTCCGAAGGCAGTCTTAATTTTAAAATTTGACAAAGCCCAACAGAAAATGAAGAATCAAGTAAAATCCGAGAGTTTCATGTTAAATTTCATTTCACTCTCGATATTAACAAATCAACTTAACTTTACTTTTCAGCGCCGTGAATTCAAACAAAAACTAAACAAAACAAATCTTAAAACAAAATCTTGCCATATTCAAAACAAAAAAAAAATAAAATAAATAAACATGCAAGTCAAAAATAACGCTTAGCCATTAATGCCCCCACAAAGCCGCTTTAGAGAATAAATTTTCATATCGACAGTATTTATTCCACAAACTGTAACCGCAAAAAGGAAACAGTAACAAAATGACAACAATGCCTGTAGTTTGGTGCACTGATCCAAATTCAGTGAACAACAAGCCAACAGCATTCGCTCTGCATGGCATCCAACTGCAGGGCAATGTGACCGAGAAGCAGGTTCATGCGCTGCGCGAACTGGTGAGCGCTGCCGCTGAGGGGCGCCTTATTCTGCCGTCGGATGGAACGTTTGTCCTGCTGGATAGTGGCATCAGCATTGAGAGTTCCATCATGAAGACAGGCACAAATAGCTGTGATTCCAAGACAGAAACCAGCGGGAGCAACAAAGAGAACATAGAATCTGATCAACAGTTGCAAAAGCCCGCATCGCCACAGAGACCGCATAAAAACACCTATATCCTTATGCCAGTGACGGCGAGCAACAGCAATGCCGAGCAGCAGGCACCTGCGAAAGTATTGAAGCCCCCGGATGGGTATTTGGAGCCGAAGTACTCGTCGGGTGAGTGTGAGACTGGCGGAGCTGTGATGGGTAATAGCACAGATGACATCCTCTACGAGTTTCTTTGCTGTGCGAAGTGCATGAACGACACGTACTCCAAGTGTCCGTCATCGTCCAGTGCGTCGGGCTCCAAATTGAACAGTATGCTTCTGCAAAGGTATTTAAAGACATGCAGTCGCTCCTGCATCAGAGGCGATCAGGAGCGTGACCCAATCTACACAATAGCTAACAAGTACACAAAGCAGCGTCAGAGGCGCCACTTCAATATCGCCATAGCACGTAACAAGCAGAAGTCGGGAAAAAATTTTCACTTCAAATTTCCAATTCAGAGCGGCAAGGTCTTTCACAATCAACAGCTGCAGCAGCAGCAGAGCGTAGACAGTGGGAGTACGAGCAGCACGCCGACCATGGAGTTCCCCATTTATGCAACAGTCAACAAGCAGGCCAAGAGGACGGAGCCGCTAAACCTGCAGACGATTGCTGAAATGCCGTGTCAGAGCTGTGTCCAGTGTAACGATATCGATAAGATCTTCAGCATGGATGGCGATACGGCGGCGGCTGTGAACGTAGAAGACGGTGAACCAATCTGTGATAACGATGAGACTGTCAATACCAATAGTGTACAAGCGGACTTGATTATATTTGATGATGACGATACCGTCCCGGTGGCTATCAACGAAGAACATATCCTCTCCGAGAGCATCAATCGACTGGTCACCATTGATGAGGAGGAGAAGCCCACGACGAGCAACCTGCCCCGAAGCAATGGCTCCAGTCGAAAGACTAGCTTTGACTCAACCTGCACGATCAGTTCCATGGACTCTGGGTTCATAGAGATGCAGAATCGCATGGACCAGCAGCAACAACAGCAACAGCAGCAACATCCTCCATTATCCAGTATTGTCTTCGATAGCAGGCCACTGCAGAGCGAAGACACCACGGCGGCTTCCCAGCACACAACTGAGAGTGCCGAGGATAAGTTCGAGAAGATTGCGCGGCTAAACTATAAGGAATGTCTGACGCAGTCTCGAAATCGTCGTAAGTCCTACGAGGAGTTTAAAGCAATATTCTCAAACCAAACTCCGTCCCAAAGTCCAACTCAACCAACATCGGGAAAAGATCCGGAGAAGGTCGACAAGCCCATCTCTCGCAGAAGGTCGTACCAGGAGTTCCGGTCGATGTTTGCAGTCGATCCAGCAGTTGCCGGTGGACCGTCGAATTCCGCGAAGAACCACCAATTGGAGTCAATCTTGGAGCAAAGCAAATGCCCAACAGCCAACTCCAGCTCAGACAAGGAGAACGATCTTGACGCTGCATCGTCCGAGAAGAGACGAGGTGCCGAGACCACACTCCTACGCAAGAATTCAGAGTTCCTCTCGAAAATCCTGGATCACAATTTAACAGTGAACGACAAGGAGAAGGCACGTATTCGTCGAAAGTCATACGAGGAGTTCAAGAAGCTTGTCAGGGAATGTGAGAACTGTGACGGGAGTGGCACATCATCAAGCCAGCAAGCTCCACCGCAATCAGCGGCGTCTTTCTCTCCATTCAAAAGGCAAAACTCTCGCCACAGAAAGACCGCATCGTTCCTCATGCGCAGAAATTCATCGAAAGAAATCGAGCGCACCTCAGACGTTCAGAATCTAAAGGCGATCATTTCAAAGATGGATAGCAGTGACATTGAAGCGGCAAGCAAGCTCTCCAAGACCGAGTCGTACAAGAGGAACTTTAAAATCTACGACAAGTTGATCTACGGCACCATCTACGATATTATTCAACGAAAGAATGACATCTACAATCTGACATATCAGAAATATGACAAGTACATGACGTACGGAACAATTTATGAGATCCTTCACCGAAAGACCTCACAATCGGATCTTTTCGAGGGCAAGAGTCTGTCGGCGATTGCCGAGAAGGGTGGCTTCAAGAAAAAGGATGACAAAAAGTCGGCCACCATGATTTATGATATCATTCAGAAGCAGCAAAGGGTCGACGAACAGGAGGAGAAGGGCGATCAGCAGCCCGACACCTCCGCCTCTGGCTCTCCTGTGAACATCAAACGATACGGAACTATCTACGACATAATCCGAGAAGGAGAGACGACAAAGTCAAACCCGAAGCTCTTAAAAAATCGATTCCTCGTAAGCAAGATCGATGAGCCGAACAACTCCGCTGCCGCAACCGTCGAAGGGGCCGCTACCATTGACATGCCGGCTGACCCAAATGAATACTCCGAACCGAAAGTCGTGAAAGCAAAGAAGCCGACAAAGATGCGAAGGTTCTCAAACATTCTTGCCTACAAGTCATCGGCACCATCGACGCAAGCGAACACATCCAAAAAACTGTCAATCGACGAAAACATGTTGGAGGAATCTCCCCAACCCAGTCCACAGGACGAAACTAAAACAGATTCGATTCCCAGTATCAACATCCTCCCTCTAGACAGCGATGAACTGTACTCGCGCATAAACAAAGATCGCTTTGAACTTGCCCGCTGCGGCCAGATCTTCAAATCGAGCTCTCTGGACGCTATCTCCACCTCAGTCGCTATTTCGCCGCCCAGCTCTCCAAGGATGCACAGCAAGTCACACTTCAGACTTCTGCACCAACAGCAGAAAAAACTCTCAAAGAAGTTATCAATCGACAACAGCGAAATAAGTCCGCTCCATCGGCGACACTATCACCAGCAACTGCAACAGCACTACTGTTGCAAGGGGCACGTGCAGTGCCTACTAAACAACAAAGCCTGCGGTTGCGGTGACCCACAGCAACAGCAACACCAGCAGCCAACTGACAGCGCAATGACAGTTAATTTGCCACTATTACCCGGTCCCAGTGGTGCCATGGGATGTGCTGGTGGCTGCACTAGCGGTACCAATACCAGCGGGTGCTTGCCATCGAAGCAACATTTTGAAAGTGATTGCGATTGCTCGATCATTAAAACGTCAAACTCACTGACAGCACAACCACCAACACCCAGCACCAATAACCAACAGATGTTAGGCAACACACCATCCCCATCGATTCAGCAGCAGCCATTCGTATTCAGCGTACATCACCACCATCACCATCATCACAACAATTGTGTTAGTAACAATTGTAATTGTATGACAGTCAGCAATGGTGGCGGCAATAGCAACGGTAATGCCATGTTAATTGACAACAGTGGCGGCCATACAAAATCCGACAAAAAACACAAACAATCATCGTTTTTGGCAGCCGATTCGGGAGTGGTATGCGGCAGCGGTAACACTCCTCCAGCAGGAACATCACCAACATCAACGCAATCGCTACCGCCACCACCACCACCACCGCCATCGTCGTGCACATGTCAATGTACGAATGCGTCCAATATCGTCTCCGCTGTCACGGTAGCTAACGGTAGCAAGCCAGCGAAAAAAGGCAAATCGCGAAGACTTTCGGAATTTACGAGAGGTGAATTCTTAAATGAAAAATCGTAAGTGAATTATTTCTTTTTCTCCATTTTGTTTTTCTTTCTTTTCTTATTCACCTCACTCCTCCCCCACCCTTGGCACGACAATGTTGTCCACCCTCGTACGCCGGGTGTGTGCGTGCTGGTGTGGGTCGTTAGTGAGCGTTTTTTTTGTTTCTATTTTGTTGCTTGGGAATCGATGAATAATAGATTAGGGGGCAGCCAGGGTGTTGGTAAAAAGTGAGTGAGTCCCGATGCGATCGTAGGTATGCGTACAATGATCTTGTTACCAAATGGAAATGGAATTTGCCCCACACGCCCTATGGTACGGTCGTCCAATGCTGTCGTCGTCGTCGTCGTCGCCGTCAATTGGCGATGGAACAGTGGGTGGTGAAGGCACGGGGGTATATAATTGCTTTTTGGCAAATAACTAAGAGTATTTTTTTTTTCGAAGTCATGGGATTTTCGTTTTTTTTGCATAATGGCCTTCTTTCTTTGACACATCCCTGGGTGCCTGTTGAGAGAGGGAGGAAGTGGTGGAAGTTACGTGCTAAAAATTTTGGGTGAAGTTGAATGCGGGGGAATTGAGTGCTTGTCACTTGTGGGACTTATGCAATTGATTGAATGTCAAAACAGAGTGACAGCCATTGAGAGACAGTATTTGAATGTTTCCTTCTGAGCTCGGACTTCCAGAAGTTTCCGAATAACTGAATAGCTGGCACATTGAATAGAGTTTGAAATTCATAAAGTGAGTGACAGCTGTCAGATGATATAAAGGAGCGAATGTGAATTCTGACTGGACGGCAAACATTTTCTGTTGCAACTTGAAAAGGACAAAAAATACAATTCAAAACTGACAGCACCCATCGCTCTTGACATGTCTACACATTTTGTCCACAATCAAAGCAACTCAAATTGGACACAACTCGTTCTAAACGTAAAAAAATGTGGGCTATTGTTTGTTTTTCAACTATCCAACTTGAAAGACACCGAAGGACTTGTGTGAGCTCAAAGATTTTTCGCAGACTTGAACACTTAACGTTGGTCAGCCACGATCCGAAATAACAGCCGCGGCAGCTGTTAGTTTGCATTCATGAAGGTGACATTTTGTGCCGAAGCAGGTTGAACATCGGTCATGAACATAAGTAGGTTAGAAATTTACTATCATTGCACGGCTGTGTTTTATGTCTCCTTGAATGTCAGAGCACGCAAACGATGGACATGGCATGGTAATCTGTGGTCGAATCTGATATCTAAGCCAAGGTAGAAGCTGGCTGATTTTTAATGGTAGAAAGGTAAATACTCACACCGGAGAAGGGTTTACAACTTTCATCAAGTTCAAGGTAATTGAATTGAAGAAGACTCGAGTGGGGAGTTTCACACTTCCAACCGACCAACATCGACGACGTCCCAACAATCAAAATGTCCCATCCCGCAGTTCGCAAATGAAAGCGTTTTAATGTGCTGTTCTCACGTCGTCTTAAACTGCCCATAACTGTCACATCATCGATCACTTCCACGAAAATCCTGTAAATCAACACAGTTGCTCAGCGAAACCATCAACCAAACAGCAACAGTGAATGTGTTCAACCTTGAGGAACACCACTCGTAAAATTGCATGCTGCAGCTTACTTCTCACGTCACATGAATCATGACCATGTTGCTGTTGAATGCAGGCCTTATTCCACAAAATGAGACGCACACTAAAACACAGACAGACATGTACTCGTAACTTCATAGGTACTCAGACTTGTATTCTGTTCCTAGAAGAGTAACAAAATCGAATCATAAACCAACCTGAACTGTATTTCAACTGAACTTTTGTGGCGGACAATGAAACCGAACGAGTATCTATACGGTAAATATACCGTTGTACCTCGCTGATCCAGAACCATACAACAACATACAAAATGAACTGAATGAACGAGTAAAACAAAAAAAAAAAAAAAACTTGTTTCTTCCCTTTCTTGTGGAGCTCACATGACGTTTCACAGATACACAGGTTTTTGTGTGAAACTTGTGCCCAAGTTGATGGCATCATGGCATTTTGTATCTATTAAACGTTGTGTTCGATGTCATCGATCAGGTGTGTGGATTACTGTGTGAGTCATCACAGTAATCTATTCCAAAAGCTGTCAAACAAGGATGATTTTCCAACCGAAGGACTGTGACACCCGCGCACCCATCCCTTCCTCACGCTAAACCGACACCGAACTCGTGTCTGCAGTAAGATATCATCAGATAATGTTGGCGGCATGAAAACTGGTCACATTCCCCGGAATCTGCCTTATGTAACAGCGTTGGGTACGATTATTCGAGCACACAGCTACCCACGAGATACTCGTGTATCGCCCGATGAACTTCTGTTTTGTGTGATTGCTAAAGTTTTCCACTGAATGCTAAGCAGGCAATCTGGGGTTTAGCAAAGTGATACAAAGAAACTGTGGTAGCTGACACGTGCTCTTTGTGCGGGTACATGTTCGTGGATGGTTGGTATTTCACAATCGGCTTCTCAGCTGCATTCGCTGGCGCTTAATTGATGGTAAATGGATCATAACTTGCGGCAGCAGTTATGAGGGACCCCTCCTGACACATAGATCAATCTGTATCTTCGCTTGAACTGCACTTCAACGGAGGGAATGTCAATGAAATGATCACCGCTTTGATGGGCTCAGTGCTGTGCTGTGCTTCCTCCTATGGGTGTGTGTGTGTTTGTATTGCAAATCATATTCATTGCTGTAGCCGTTGTTGTCAGGTTGTCTTGTTGGTCGAATGTAATTGTGGGACAATTTAAATTTGAGACAACGTCTTGAATACTTAAAATCGTTTGTGGTGTGACATGATGTAATAGCTGTGGCACGTTAAGTTTGGCAAAATCCTATGACGTCTGCAATGATCGCACCGATTGTCATGAAATTCGTTTAATCAACTCTTACGTCACAGAGCAATGGTTTGTGGCGTCGATTAGGCACAATGTCCGCTATAACCTCAACAACGTTCAGATGAGTTGAACCAAAAAAAAAAGAAAAAGAAATTTGTGTGTTGCGGAGCCTTTGCTGTTGCCAAGTTGATTTTGCTTGACAGATGGATCGATAACGATCACTTGAGGATTTTGATTGCTTTTCGACATTGAATGTCATCAAGTTCAACCGGCAATAAATTACATTACGTAGTTTCTGGTTCTGTTCGATTAAAAATTTAATCATGTTGTGAGTTTTCTCAATGTTGCTTTGGTTGGTGATAGTTACTGTGTTTTTGTAGGTTAGCAGGACAAATATTACTAAATTTCCGAAAAAAAAATCAATTCCTCCAGTGACACACGATTTGGCAGCTGTCAAATTTGTCTGATTAAAAATGGCGGCGATTAAAAGAAGCCAAAAAATTAATCCTGACATCTTAAACTTTGTTCGACTATTTAAAAGTGACAGGTGTCTTTTAATAGAGTTAAATTATCTAAAGCTTCATAAAAAATTGTAGGACGGACGGTTTGACTTTGTTTGATTTTGTCACTGAAAAGTGTTTGGAGAGAGATTCTATTTGACAACTGTACTGACAGGCGTCAAAATTAGCCTTTGCCTTTGATTGCTGAAAAGTGTCAATAAAAATAATTTAAGAATATTTTAACTTGCAGTCATTAAAAAATTGCAAGAAGTTTTGACGTTTGACAGTTGACATATTTTACAGATGTCACTGAAAAGTGTTTTAAAAATCTACAGCTCGACCGACAGGGGTTGTTTACAAGAACTCGACCTTGTTTGACAGCTTACAACTGACAAGTGTCATTTAAAATTGGAGAAAGATTTAACTTACTGTCACTTTAAAGTGTATCATAAATTTACCCTGTTTGACAGTTTAAAACTGCCAGGTACCATCAACAATTATAAGAAAATTTGCCTTTGTTTGTCAGTTCAAATGTCACAAGTGTCACCGAAACGTGTAAGAAGATTTAATCTTGTTTGACAATTTTTTTTTCAGAGGCCATTCATTCATAAGTGGGAACCGCCTTTACAACCACGGAAATATCCCGAATGAACACACCCGGAGAGTGAATTTAGATTGACAGCTGTCAATTTTGACAATTTCGCAGTTCTCTGCCATTGGATTGAATGTTATTGAGTCGTATTCGCAGAATTGAATGAAAATTATCAATTTTCAGGCCTCTTATCCTAAACCACCGGAAGGGCAGTTAGACCAACAACAATTACAGACCGCCATCTCAAAAATTATCTCACTCCATACGAGCATATGATCATGTACCACCATCCATACAATCATCTTGCAAAACCGCCCCCAAAAACAAGCTGATTTTGTGATTTAGTAATCGACGACAGCTTGACTAACCCCAAGTAACCCAATCCGTCGATTGGAAAATAGAAAAAGCCGCAAAACATTACATAAGTATCCGTATCCTCAATGCGTTCAGTATTCCATGCACAGACTCGTGATGCAATTCAATAGAATTCCCCCTTCTCATCATCATGCTGTCCACAGATAAACGAAATATCACAAAACTCAAGCCGGCTAAAGTACAAAACGAAAAGAAACAGAAAAACAGAAAAATTATTCACCCAACTGACTGCGTCGCCTGATGCTGACTTGGCTTACACCGGCACGAGAGTATCTGTCACGATTGAGCAGAGCGGTTGGATTCGTATAGCTGTGACTACGATAATCATTAGATCTGTCGACCGTTAGTTCGGTAAGAAGTCTACGCATATATCTGGGAGATCTCTGTTGCTGTTACCCCCATCCCACGCCTCGTCTCAATCGGTACCTTACCAGACAGTGTAAGATACGAGATAGATCGCAGACATGCTAACCTTGAACTACCTGCGAAATTTGAGATGGAAAGCGAGAAGAAAATGATTTATAACAACTCATTGGCGGTAAGCCGGCAGTCAATTGAAATGAATGAAAACGCGTTCGTTCAATATTTTGAAAAGAAATTTTGCCTACGTCAACTTTTGGAGAGAGAGTACTACACGCGAGACATGATGCGCCAAATTTGGTAGAAAAGAAAAATTATTATAATCGCGTACTGACGCACTGACGCGGACTCGGCCACAATGAAAAATTTGATATCGTTTCGTGGGCACAGTAAGTTGATTGCCGCCCAGACTCGTCATTAGTTATTCCCTCGGCGACACAACCTCCTGTCTCACCGTCTCTTTGTCATCATCGTCGCGTCGTTTTCAAATCATTAATTCGTTTTAATTATTCACCTGGCAAAGTTTTGCCGTGGTGCTACTCTGCGATGATGATCCCTCTCTCCTACGGCTGGGCATGCCCGTGTTTGGCTAGGAGTTGGCATGCGTGTGTGCGCATATGACTGAGACGCGAAAACAAGAATATAAACATTTTTGATGAATGACTGTAACCATAGAGCTGCGTTGGGTGGGAGTTTGATTGAGGAATTGATGAAGGCGAGTGCAGCTGATTAGCTTGCAGGCCGAATCCGGTTCTCGCTCAGAGTCATTTCAAATGAACTTGACTGTAATGAAGGGGCTTTTTTTTTTACTCAAAAAATTTTTGTCAGGAATTAATCTGATTCGGGGTATGCAAGGGTGTGGCGCTGATTCATTCTGTGTCGTGGGGTTAGAATTTGAAGTTCGTCATGAGACGTGCGAATGACGTTTGCTTTGACCATATTTATGTTTTGCGTATTTTTGTTTTTAACGAAATCTGTCCTAGAACTTGGTTATACACATGCGTAGTACAGATATGTATTTTAAGTGGCATGACACGTGGAATTAATTCAAATAGATGAACAAGATTTAAACGGATAAAGTTGTTTGGCTGATTTTCGAAAGAAAATGTGTAAAAACGTTGTTTTGTCTTATTGTGCGAATGCGAATAGTTCCAGTGAAACTTGTTTGTGGTGCAGAAATTTATTATAAGGTGACCGCTGAGGCTTAGTGGATCTATGTACACGTCAAAGATCCTAGGTTCGACTCCTGGGTCTCAATTTCAATATTTTCAGCAAGAACCTTTCACAACCACCTACCACAATCGTTTAAAAGTATTTCACAAAATGTATCACGCACCCCATCAAGAGTAAGCAATTCAAAGACAAACAGGTGTTAATATCAAAATTCATAAAGATTTTCAACGACAGCGATACGCTCTTCAACACAAATTTAAAACTGCCTATAATCACATTCCAGTGGACACCTGTTGATTTCCTAGTTCATATCAAACCAGGAATTGAAAAGCGAAATCGACTTCAATTCACGTGTTTGTCGTTAAATCACAATAAAGTGCCAGTCGTCAGCTGTTTTTCAACATAATCAACACAATTTCAAAACAATATGTCTTGCGGAGCAATTTCCAAACGCATTTTGGAAATTTAAAGGATTGCAACAAAGTCCGAGGTGTTAGGACAGGCCAGAAGGACACCTGTCATCTTACTTACTCAACGCTGGCTGAACACAAACAGAAGACGCGGTAATATTCAAATTGAGGCTAATAGCATTTTATTTCTGCTGTAAGCAGGTGGGCAGAAAAAGAAAAAAAAACTCGTAAAAGGATTGATTTGAATTTCAAAGACACACTTTGGAATGACTCACTATCACATACCATCACGTTGATTAGCTTTTCGTGCCGAGATACTTATCCGTTTGCTTCACAAGTCTTTACAAGTAAACATATCCATTCGCAGAATATAACCTCCTTTCCTCTACCTTCTCAACGCACTTGATCCCTTTCCCACGAATTTAATCGAAATGCGTCACTGACGTCATAAATACGAGTAAACATCTACAAATGTGACACTTGTGTTTATTGCCAAAATAAATTTGCAAATTCATTAAATACAACGAAAACAAACAAATCTACAGCAATCAGCGAACGAGCGACATAAATGTAAATTAAGTAACTCATCATAGATGTCTTGTCTTGAAGTTAGTCACGTGTGTTCGATATTCTAATTCCTGGCGCTTCTTTAGAGCTTCTCCTGGCCCTTAACATTGATGACTGCATTAGAATGAATGCCATTTTGTCAGTTCTGTGGGTGCTGAATTGATCTATAAAATTTATTTTACATATGTTGATTTAAATTCGACATTTAATGTGGACTATGCTCGTCTTTTCTTTTTCCAGTGACAACACCCGTGTGATCGTTTAACCGACACGTGCCACACGTTGAATGTGTGGTCGAGTTCAGCCTTGATAGTAGCGATTGTAATTGCAAATTTCTAGCCAAGAATTTCATGTGAAAAATGTCGGCTGCTGTTTTGTCGAAAAATACTGCAAAAATTGTTTCCATAGCCTCAGAAAGACCATTTGAACTTGCTCCCCAAGCGCACGATTATTCTGGTGACTTACGAAATTTTATCGTAGAACGGGGCGTGACGTTACTCTAAAATTTCAGTGGCTAGCTGGTAAATCAACAGTGTAAGCATGTAATTTGAACTCAAATTCTGTTTCACAAATATCTAGTGTAGATCTTAATCTTAACTTGACAACAGTGTCGGCTGTATTGAAATTTTTTAACGTTGGCCACTTAAGTATCTGGAAACAAAAACTGCCCTCAATTTCCTCCTCAAAATCCTGTTGTTTGATTTGAATTTTGCGAAGAGATGTGTTGAATTCAAAAATGCGGAGAAAATAAACAACTTTCTCAGGTCGTTGCACTTACATCTGTATATCTCAAAACTCAGTAATGAGATATTCTTGTCACACGCTACATTTTGTTTATAAAAAAAAAATCGAGTTTTCCTGTGCAAACAACAAACTTTCCAAGAAATGTTTGAAAAAATTATCGTTTCCAGAATTGCGTAGAAAAATTAAACTTCTTCAGTTGTCTGTTCTGAGAAAGAGTTATGTAGGTGCTCCGCTATGAATTTCCTAATATGGCACACATATAAATGAAGACGTTAGAATGAGAAGAGATCAAGTAACAGTTTGGCAGTTTTGATGTTTAAAACTTTAATATTACTTCAGCAAAAAAGTGCAATAAAGATATGACATGAAGACAGAAATTAAAAACGTCAATCAGAACACTTATAAAAGAATAAATTGGATTATCTATCTTCTTCAGTAATTACTCCTTTGGTGTGTGTGTGTGTGCCATCGTTCCCTTACGAGAAAGAGGGGTTCAACAATTCAATTCTGAATGGCGATAAGTTTCTTCATCTTCAAACACGCTCTTGTAGTGTGAGTTTTTCAGCGATGACTTGCCAAACGATATTGAACGAAAATAACAAAGAAGTTTGATTGGTATCGCGTGTAATCTGTCAAAGAAAACCTATCTAAAATCAAACCCCACGATGAATCACTCTTTTTGGGAACTTCGCCTGAAAACGGTCCAAATTCTTGCCGACTGCAGGGGAAAAGTGCCATAATGCCTTAATTTTTTCAATTACCTAAGACAATTCTTTTGAACTTCAAAAGTGTGATCATTTATTTGATCAACAAGTTTGACAGCTCGATTCGTGTCATTCTAAAGAGAAGTGAAAACCGTTCATCCTATTGCCTTACAAACATTCTTTTTTAAAATTAAATTAATTAATTTTATTTTTGTCCTTTTTTTCTTAAGTTTCTAAATTTTGAATTTGAGACTGCAATTCTTAAACGAAAACCGCAAAAAAATAAGTTGCCAAATAATTGAAATGAATGTGTGATGAATGAGTTGTGATGACCTGGCAAGTTTTTTGTTTTTTTTTTTTTTCTTTCACCCTAAAATATGACTTGATTCAGAGGCAACTTATTAATCTCTACCCGCCACAGCATACATTATAAAGTCAAATTTGGCACTTCAGTTCTCAGAAATTCATGGTCACCAGCTCATAAGAAACATTTGATTTTACTATCGTCTGTCAATAATTACGTGATCTTCCAAAAATATCCAGCCCAGTAGAATTTTATACAATCCATATTCATCTTTCATAACGTACCAGACAGTTGCAAAAAACAGCAAACTTATGCAAAACACAATAGAATTCCCATGTTTTTTGTTTTCAAGAAACATGAGACAAATTCTTTTTAAACGAACAGTTCCTTGAATTCCAGTCTTTTCGAAATTAAATTCACCTTTAGTTTCAAAATTCTCTGCTCATCATATGTAATGGATGCCGCAATGCCTGCACAGATACAAACGGAAACATATAACACAAAGTTATCACACCTATGATTGATTTTCAGTTCAGAGAATGACAGTTTGAATGACATAACGCCATTTATAAGTCCAATTAAAATTAAACCGAACCAGAGATTGATTCTGTTTGCTTTATGGCATTTCCTGAGTGACAGGTTTGATTGGTAACACGAATGCATGTGATGTAAGTTGGATTGATTTTTCCAGCTTATATCATAAAGACTCTTGTCTTAGGTAATGGTGCTTGCAGTCAAATAAGCAGCTAGGGACGTTATTGCGTCAAAATTTGCACACCGATCTTAACGCACTCTATACAACTTCCCCACCTTCCTCGAATTGCAAATCAGCTTTCTACATCCATCCATCCTGACCACACTCCACAAACTGGCAACACACGATACCATGTTCAATCAGAGGAATTCGATGAGAAGACAAATAAGTCGATCAAGTCCAGATGCTGTCGATGGCAAGAATTGAAAGTTATAAAATTCTAAAAATAGACTTCCCACTGATATCTATTGCATTGTGTGCATCCCATTGACATTTTAACGATCGCGGATGGTTCGTTATAGGCAGTGATGGCCAGCTACACCATTCCTGTTGGCATTGCATGCCTCTTAACCGCCAATCAAACGATAGGCTTGGCATGTAACATACATTTTTCACACTGCGAACAGAAATAGGAATCTTTACGGATGCGATTCAACGATCCACCAACGATGTGATGGGAGACGATCAAGCGAAGTCAGAAGAAGGCGATTCCTAGGTATTTGTGTCTCTGGCTATGAGTCTATGAGTGTGCTGTGCATCTTATGGCAAGCAATTAAATTTCTTTTCCATTGAAATTCCAATCAAATACCGGGTAGACTTCTATGTTCGGCCACCACAACAGGTCTCTCGGTTAATTGTCCACACTGCACGAACGTTTGCGAATGATTTCCTTGCCTCCCTGCTGCAATAACAGATAACCAGATATATGATGCCTGAGTTGCTGGTTGATGCTTGATGCTTGGTTTACTTGCGGCCATGCAATCTGCATCATAACAACTGTCTGCACAAGTACCACGCTTCTCGAGTGACAGGATAATTTAATAGTACACCTAGTCAGTCAAATGTACACGCATCAACCGCATCTACACCCAACCATGTGTTTTATTCGCGCACTCTGCGCAATGTAAACAAAAGATGAGGCGTCTCTTGTCAAGACTAGCAGCACTGATGGCGTATTTCCCCCCCGGGTCATATCCGTAGTCCAATTAAATTTCTTTTCTTGGCGCCAGCTTCAGTGGCTGTGCTCCACATATCCTGTCTGGTTCGGGATGATTTAATGACACGTAGTCAATCTCTTTCGTCCGCATCTACGCTTCGATCATTACATGGTCTTGTATTTTGTTTTTGCTGTGTCTGCTTCAAGTGAAAAGTAATAATTACTTCCGACACAGCACAGTTTCACGCACTAGAAACTTCTGCACCCCGAAGCTCATTAGATGGAGCAGGGACTTTTGTTTCGATTATATAGATCGGGGTTAAAATGGTGATTAGGCCATTTCTAGGTGGCAAAAAAAAACATTGTGGCTTGATTGGTAATCAAATTTGGCGTTTTTTTTTTTGCAAATGATGAAATCAGACTTCCATGGACAGCAGATATGTTCGAATTATGAAATCTCATGGATCTTTGAAGCGAAAGAGGTCAGTCAGGTGGTATGGCAAATGTGATGCGTCTTCTTATGGCGATCCTCGAATGGATTTCCTAATAGATTTACATCGCCTTGGAATGAGTGGAATATGATTTTGGTATGTCGGTCATTTGCTGAGCTTAGAGCAATATTTAGGTCATGAGATAAATGGAAAAACTATTTGGTGACACATGCATATATGGTCAGATTTTAACTGGGTGGGATTGATTTTGAAAGACCAAAAATATTTCATGTTCATATTTTGGTTGGACTGAATCGGGCACGATGGATTTGGCTAAGCAGTTTGACCTAAATTGTGCTTATTTTTTTTTACAAAACCCACCTTCACCATTGCATGTTGAAAAACACATAAGTGCGAAGGGAGCACAAAGAATTTAGGAACAAACGCTTGAAACGGCTTCATCTGTCTCCAACTTTCTATGAATTAGCTGATTATCAAGAATCACAATGCAAAAGTTTTTCAAATTTGAGAGAAAAATGGTTCCTAGTAGAAGTTAGACTCTGTTCCCTTGCGAACTGCAGCTCCGTAACACGTTTCACCGTCTCTCATCGAACTGTACACAGTCTATTATGTCACGACAAAAAAATCTAATTCTCGTGCCATATCAGTCAACAAAACCTAAACATTAATATTTCGAACATATGGTCGGAATCCAAAACCGGCTCAAGCAACAAACCCACATGACCTTTTCTGTATGCATTCAGTCGCATCTTATCTGACTGTGCAAAAAGCAACCATAAAGCACCCCCCCCCCCCCCCACGATTATCTTAACGTAATGTATTCAGATTATTTATCAGCGCCAATGAGCCAGTTTATTTATCTCAATCACGTATTTATAATCCGATAAAAGTCACATTTGGCAAACGCCTTTCGACTGTTATCGAACCCATCTCACAGATGGAAGTCGATTCAAGGCGAAAAAAAACCGTCAACATTTCATAACACGTTAGAGCCGAGTGACCCTCGATATCAAGCGTATGCATTCTGCACACTCGGCATAAAGGAAGAATGTTGTCTCGGTACAATTCCAAGCGAATCACTTGAAGTGATAAATTTAAAAGTGACGTCTCATAAATCAAAATTTAGGTCACATCACCCTTTTCCGTTTGCTTTCATTCACTCTTATTCATTTTACGGAAGCGATTGAATTTTCTGAAGTTTATTGCATTGCTTTCATTAATTATCACCACCAGCCTCATAAAGTTGCGACCGCTGGAATTTGAACTAGTGGAGGGCTAAATCATTTTATCAACGTATAGCGGTCATTTTGATTAATTTGAATGAATTATGAGCGGCGTGAGAGATCATATGTTTGAATGTCACAATCTGTAACCGTCTGCCGACAATGATGATGAAGTTTCACGATGTAACCACAAAGTGAAATACAAACAGACAGTCACAAAAAAAAAAATGAAAACAAAATCAAATGTAGGTTACTCAGAGCACAGTGGCGCCGGCAAAGCCCTCCGTTATATAACACTTACACTTCGCTTATGGCCTTTTTCAGTATATTCAACCACACGTCGGCGCGTCTGTTTGACAAACACAACAAAAATGTCGAGAATCCAAATCAAATCGTTAGCCGAGTGGCTTTTCTTTCGTCCGACTTATGCTGTCTATGTCCGTCTTCTCCGGTTTGCTTTGTGCTTTTAATTCTGGCGAAAGTTACTTATGTTGCGTTTTGCCTCATCAGAGCGTTGTCATTACAGATCGATATCTCGTCGTTGATCAAATCAGTTTTTGAAAAATTGTATGATCTTTTTGATTTCTGGAATCTACGGGGATTTTGCAAAGTTTTTCATTGTTTTTGGTCAAGCGTTTGAATTTGCATTCACGTTCTACGATTTTCGCTCAGGTTTTGATAGCAAATGCAGCTAAAGCTTGGAGGTCGAATTTCGAACTTCCGTCCTTTTGTTTTGTTTTTTTTTTATTTATTTCACTCACGAGAACCAGGAAATACAAAGATTTTGAACGCCAGTCTGCTAAAATCGGAAGTTCAATCTTCTAGAATTTAATACTTCCCTTTTGCTAATGGAAATGGGAACTTTTTCCTGGTTTGGCGCTACAATCCTAGATTGGGTTTCAAGTTTTCACACATTTGAAATGTAAATAACTTTTTACAGGATTATGCCATTTCAATAAGGTCTGCTAACAATTTAAAGCTTAAGACGTCACCTTTCACACAAGCTACAGTATTGCCAGATGAGAATTTTAGTGGTGCTTTACTTCAGAGATAATTTGTAACCGTAGGTTTTCGAACATCCATTACAAACCGCTGGCCCAGTGACTTACGTTCTCTTATTTAGGAGTTCAAAATAAGTGAACACACCAACTGAATACGATTCTCGTTAGATTGGAAATATTTGAGTTTCCTTTAGAAATTAAAACAAGAATAAACCTTTAACCTTCTCCTCTGCACCACTGCCGAATAGCTTATGGAACAATTGTTTAGACACAATCAATTTCAACAGCTCTCTCGAAACGGCAAAAAACTTTGTTAAACGTTTTTGCCACAATGGAGTGCAGTACTGAAGCGTGGACGTTCTACCTTCAGCTTTTTTGAAGCTAAAAACTACATAATTTCACGTACAGAGTGATGAGAACTTGGTACGGTACAGTTGCAATTGACTTGTGTTGTCAGTCAAAAGCCAGTCTACCTATCAGCCTCCACAGTTGACGTAAGATGGTGGAGAAGTTCCCTTCTTACATGAGGGTCCTTTATGTGTTCCCCAAGAGTTGCCATATCAAAAAGGGTTTGCACGGGACGACACGCTGCCGTGTGACTTGCTCAACATAATTCTTGAAAAGATTGCGCAAAACTCCCAGCTCAATGCTAGAGGCAGAATCTTTCAAAAGTGTGTTTAGCTGCTTCGCAAAATTCAGCACGAATGGGTGAACAGAGTGTGTACAAGACTTTTGTTGAAAATGGTAAGGAGGTAATCAAAGGGGCGGTAAGTGTGGACGAATTTAGCTATTATTCAGGACAAAAGTACAACGATGTCTCCGACAGAGAAACAAACTTTAACGTAGGCAATGGCTTTGTCTACGTCTGTTTCGCAATAAATCGGGAAAATCGGGATCGACTAAACTGCTCAGCTTGAAGAGACTGTTTCAACTACAGAGTTGTAACACAGTTGAGATCCGGGACTAAGAAGGAGGATAAGAAGAAAGTTCTCAATACCAAACAGAGTCATTGGCGGATGCATAGCATCGCATTGGACTCATAGAAATCCATCTCATGAACATGAAACATTTCATTCTGCCACTATTTTACAGAAACTACTGTGGAATGCAATATAAGCATGATAAACAATTTTTTTTGTTTTGTTTTTGCTTGCTTGCCGACAAAACATAACTTCACTGATTTGCATGCATAATTGACAAATTTCCATACATCACATCACAGCATAACTTTGTTTCCCAGCCAATCAAATGTTTTAACAAATGTTTACGATCATCATCCGATATTCTGTTGTTATTTATGCAAAACGAAGCAAAAACAAAAATAGTTAAGACTAATTCGCAGAATATCGCATTGTTGGGCTTCGCGTCTGAATCGATCTCCGGTACTCATCGCATCATCAATTAATATGAATATCCATTAGACTGTTGAAAGTAAGTAGATACACATGCATGCAGATCATCGTCTGTTGAGTTGCAAACTAGTTTCCTACAGTAAATCTCTTCCGGGAGATATTCTTTCACGCTAATGAGGGAACGTATGTACATACATATGCGTAACTTTGCCTATTGAATCTCTGTCTCTGTGAAAAAGGAGCCTAGACAGATTATATTTAGAATTCAATCGCTTTGTAATTGAATAGGGTGTCGTTTAGAGATCGCTTACAACTCATTTTAACGCCTACTGTTTGTGGTTTGCGCAATAAGTACTTAATGCGATTACATTGCGGTTTTGCTAATTCTAACAAAATAAGATCGTTTTTCTCTTTTTTGTATGACTTTTTACTGATCTGTATTGTTAGAGGTTTTAAGGAATAAGGTTCGACAGACATGTGTGTTTACGTCAAAATAATTAAATGCGATGTGGTTTTGTTCAAATTTGCTGCATAGTTTCGATCAAACTCTTTTTTGATCAAGAATATTGGTTTTTCGTGAATCACAAACCAATCTCCTTGAATAACAAAAATGTCTGTGTGACTTCAGCTTCTGTATTATTCTTCTACCTTCTTCACTGAAAGCATCGTTAAAACTACAAGGTTTAACAAGCCGTGCCTTTCGTCGAATACAGTCTACTATTCAGACAGTCTATTCAAAATTGTTGTTTCTCTTTACCAAGCAAAAATAGAACGAGTACCGATAGATTCAGTATGGAATGGTCATGTTGGTGATATGGAAATTCTACTCTTAGGATTTATTTGAAATTGCCACGACAGGAAGACACGAACTCTTGCCACTTTCTGTAATCCCATCATCCATTAGCCTGCATGCCAAAGCAATAGTCTATGAGTCAAGAACCACTCTATCAAAGTATGCAACAGGTGTTTTTTCCATTATTCCAAATGATAGGGAGTTGAAGTGTGTAAATGCGTTGACTCACACGCCCAAGTCACACCTCAATTCGTATTTCTTTATATGTCACTTATATTCAAATTATCATAACATTCGACGCGAGCAAAAAACTGCACAACTGCTTTTACCAAACATGAAGCTTGACATGTCATCTTTCAAACACATATTCGTTTAACACAATTGGATTGGGTTCTCCAGACGTAAGGACACAAACAGGATCTACTGACAAAACAGGCGCGAAGACATTTTGCATGACGTTATCCACATTTTTCTAGTGTATCCTAACAAAATGAAGCTTATGACGTGTCACCTTGCACAGACGCTGCAGATTTGCCAGATGCAAGAAATCTTATTGGAGGTATTACGGTTCAAGGAAGGCATAGTCCTTTGAATGTCACTGAATGAAATCCACACAGAAAAAGTGTCACGACAAAGACAAATAGGTACAGAAAGGAAAAACAGAGATCCGATCTATTTAAATGTGTTATTGACATTATCAGGATCGTCTGTGCAAAGCATATCACCTTGCCAATAAATCCATAAATGCACGATTCACTAGCACCAGATGTTCCATCCGATTTTACTGTTGAGAAAATCACAAACAAACCAAACAAAAAAATGAAAACATAATAAAATCATTCAAACTCCCCTCAATCATCAAAGCGAATCTCAAAAACTTTCACTCTAATTTAGTATCAACTTGATGGCGCCTCAATGTCGGTTAGTTTAGCTGACTAGTCAAGCCGCACGATCAACTCGTCAGATAGACAAGACATCTCTCATTTTACTGCTTCATCTAATTAACTTTATATTTGGAAATCCGTGTATGCACCTTCTCATCAGTCATTCAGTCAAGAATATAAGCAGTAACGTGCACTGGTCTTGACCAATTTTAGTGGGCAATGATTGCACTCATTACCATTCGTGCAGTCGTTAAAAAAAAAATTGTTTCATCGTCCGTCTATTTATAAACAACAGTAACGGGTGAGCAACTTATTTGCCCATCGAAAATGAAACGTCTTTCCCACCTCCATGGAATAGAGCCGATTTTTTTGCAATAATACTGCAACAAACAGTTAATGACTATTTGCGGAATCACCAACCGCCAACTAACCAACCGACCAACAAACACCCAGCCAACCAACAAGGCAACCCAACCATCTTCATCGCCTCGTCGTCTATCGTATCAGGCTGTGCACTGCTGCCCGTGGATGGCTCTCTTGCAGATAGATCTATTTTTATTCCACCAGCACCACTATTTAGCGATCGTTAAAGTCAGAGAAGCAAACAAAATTCCACGCAACAAAAGAGGAGTTTTCAGTTTGAAACAAGTTTGTCACGGAGTATCTGTACCGATCCAACTGCAAGACGAGATACATATTTATCTGCACACACACACACACACTTGCAGTTGAACGATGACCAAGCGCACTTGACGTGAAGGTACGGCAAAACGATTTTAAGTCTATCGAAAGAGTTAATTAAAGAAATCTATTTGTGGGTTTTATAGACCACTGCGCCACGCTGAGATGGCGCTGAAGTTTTGGTATTTGGACGGTTTCTCGAGTGGTTTTATGAGCCAATTAAAAATGGTTTCCTTCAAACGGAAGCCACTCTGAAAGTTGGTGCTACTAAAGCTCATCATTTCCGTTTTCCATCACGATCAAGCGCGAGTGAGTGCAAACGATTTTGGCAAGATGTCAAAATGTGATTTGTTGTTTCGCAGTAACTGGTAGTGACATACGTTTTGTTTTGAAGGTGGGAAGACTGTTGTTTGATGAAGATACATAGATTGATCTTGTCACAAGACTTGTAGTTTTTGTGAATGCGTTGAAACTTGATAGCGAGCTGCCTATATATTCGATGCTCGAAAAAATACATGCTTAAGATGTCCCACGCTCTGGAGCAGTAACTAAAACACTGTCATGGCAAAAAAATGAGCAAGATCGACTCATATGTAAGTGGCATGGAAAGCAAGCATTCATCACCAAACAGTTATCAACCATTTGAAGAAAGTTTGGCGTTTGGGCGCCACATAAATTAACAGAAAAAAATTTAATAGACCGTTTACTGTCCAAACGAGAAGAAATCGAAACCTTTCCGGGTTTTCACTCATTTTTAAATGTAAATAACTTTTCACGAAAAACACGAATTGAATAACATTTTCTAACAAAATGATATTATATTTCAGAGCCACGTTCTTTACAAATGTTTTCCAATGTTCAGATATGAGACACTATTTTCAATCCCTCCTGTTACCGAGACTATCGACTATCGACCTCCTCTTCTCTTCTGGCGCTAATTAATCGCAAGACATCTTTGAAACGAAAAAAAAAAAAAAACAAGAATGCTGTTCAACTTCCCTTACATGGGAAGCATCTTTGAGTGACTCAAATGAATCCTTAGATATTTTTAGACGTTCCCTTGCGAATCGTGAGAAAAATGCAACCCGGTGCACGCAAGTTCAACCATTCCCTTTTGTGTATCCTTTACTTTTGCTTTATACGTTCTCATGCCGACTAGAGCGTTAGCCAAGGCGACCCTCTCTTGATGGGCGACAGATAAATAGTTTGCGACATGGACAACTACAGACGAGAAAAAAAAACTGAAGAAAGAATTCATGTTCACTTGTTCCAGACATCATCAAGAGATGCTCGATGAACATGTCAATGGAAACGCTAACTTTTATTATCTATCCAAAGTGTTTGATCCTTGTTGAAGTAACCCGATACTTAAGTTTACAGAAAAATGCATCTGCTGTTGAAAGATAACGTGGATGGGAAAGAAGTTGCAAGACTCGGAGGACAACAGTTTGATTTTTTATTCATGAGAATTCACTCATGAATAAGAAGATATGCTGTGAAACGTTTATAGCTTTGCATTCATTAGAATGGTGTAGTGGACGCGAAATAAAACGTTCTCCTACGAGATACGTACTGATTTCTTTCGTGGAGTATAAACGATCTGCAATACAAAAAGGCGATTTCTCCATCTGCGATCCCCTCCATTTGTGGAAAAATGATCGATTATGGTATCAGGCAACCACATACTTGTTCCTTTGGGAAATCTATCCATTTATTTTTATTACACTCCCATCTTTCATCTTCATTTTGATGATCCACGCGATACATTCAACCATTTTTAAAAACTTATGACTTTATTTTGGTGTTTTTATTTAAATTAATTTTTAAAACTTATATAAAAAACAAATAACACGATTATTTAAAGATATCTTAAAGTTATAAAATATTTTATGAAACCAACAACAAAGTAAAACTTCAGAGATTCTTCACAAGCTCATCGCACAGGGTTAGAAAGTTGAAAAGAAACCTAGATCCGAAGGATAAATTCAATCAATAAATTTAAAGCACAATTTTCGTGAACTATCGCCTAACCTATCTCGACCTTGTTGTATTTATTGGATTTTTTTTTAAACTGACCTTATAAATAAATGCATTCAGTAATCGCTTGTTCCAAATCAATCAGCATCCGGTTGGATGTGATATGATCAATCGCAAACCGAAGTAAACAACATTACGTCTGTGTTCAGTGAACTTATCGCAATTATCAAATATCCAAACCATTAATGTCATTCACCGCTTAGATGGCGCCAAGTGATGACTTCATTAAATGTTAAAACTTTGATCGTTAAGATGGCGCCTTTAGATTTATGCTTTCAGTTGAATTTTGGGCGGCATAAAAAAACGAATGCAGGCTAACGACCTCTTGCGGCAGACAAACTCACCTGAGTCACATGAAATTCCAGACATTTTCATTTCTCGCAAACTATTCCACAGGAAATACAAATTTGTAAAACACCAACAATTAAACATTGCTGAGTCATAATCTCACGCCAGCAGCAGTCAGCGCTCATTGCCCACATGACAGCAAGATTAGACAATTTATTCCAACTATCACATCGCACACACCTGCGCGGCTGGTGAATAAATTTCAAAACGAAGTCAATGCTCGTTAACACAGTTTAAGACCAATTAAGATTTGACAAATCATAGTTAATCTCCGACCGTCGCGCTCACTGTCACCGAAATCCAGCGTCCGGTTACGGCCGCCACGCATCTAATCGAGTGGAAGCACACGCATAAATTTCGCAAAGCCCATACCCATCAGAGACTGCACCACTACCACCTGACGGAGAATGAAGCCTCCATCTGATTTGAGCTAAATTTACCACCAAACTAGTATCTTGTTTACGATTAGCGCGCTCGCATTGCCACTCCACGCCAGGGTATTTTGATTAATGCATCTGGCTGAAATTGTTGACTCCTGGCTTCCTGGCACCGTCCATGCCCCTAGGCGATCGCATAGAAAATCATAGACAACGGCAACGACCACGACCATGTTTGCTGCCGCTGTGGCCGCCGATGGTGATGATTACAAACTTACGCATGCCAAACGACATCAAATGCATGAGAGCGGTAATCGATAACAGCCAAGAGCACGACGATGATGGCGTTACCACAAAAAGAAAACAAAAACTTGCAAGCTGGTTGCGTAGCCACAGCCATCATCATCATCATCGCCAACGTTGCCGGCACCGCCAGTCGCCTGTCCGCTGGAATCTATCTAGTTTACTTTTGCTTGTTAGTGGGGTAGAGCCCAGTCTAAAAATAGACGGAATCTGTCCGCCGCGCCAACAGCAAATGTGCCTATTCCTCCAAGTCTCACCAAACCTGCGATAGCTGGTCGGTCAATTAATTCCAAATAATTTGTTCAATTTTGTTGCGATGCTCGCTACGGATGATTGATTAGCAATTAGATTGGGTGGGCACACCGCAGCCAATCGACTGCGGAGTTTCTATTTTTAGGCGCTAGTCACACGAGAAGATCCTCCCCGGTCGCAGTCGCCACAAGATGGATGTCGAGGGAAAAGGACATTTGTGTGTGTTTCAAACGAGTTATGAGGTGTAACTCAACTCCAGTCACTCAAGATTGACGGTGCCTGCGATGCGGTTGATGTCGATAACGATGATGATGGCGTCGGTTAATTTTCTGTTTTCTCCCCAATAACGTTCAGCAGACATGTTGATCTATTTTTAGAATCTAGTTCAGAATTCTAAAGGTATCCTAGATTACCCGGTTTTCATCGGCCATTCTCGGTGGGAGACTGTAATCACGAAGCATCTGATTGGTGGGAGGCATGAGTGGGTTTTGAAGTGGAGGAAAAGTGCAATCATTTTGCAGACCGCAACCAGATTGATTGTGAGGGATAGAGTATTGTGTTGTATTACCGAAGAGTGCACGACTTGCAAAGAAGTTAATCCGCTTGAAATTATTATGTAAATGGCAAACGTGTCTGAAGCGAACAAAATTGTTGAATGTTGAAAATCGAGGTTAGGAACAGCATGAAACTGTTGCCACTGTACACACATAAAAAGTAAAAGTTGCAGTTGAATTTAAATTCCCACCTGAAAAGTGTTTTTTTTTATTTTGCGCGATGCAGAGTGGCGGTAATTGGTTGTCGTTCAGGTGCAGTTTCTATCTTCGTATTCTATGCAATTGGATGTAATTAGAGGGAATTTAATTTCTAGTCTATCTCCATGATGCTGAAGGTTGTGGCATACATTTCTCTGCAGTCTCTACCTTAAAAGTATTTCCAGAGTTTCGAGGCAACAGAGTGATGGAAAATCCTAGAATCCTACCATTTTTTTCATTCACTTCCAATACTCAAATAACAAACAACCAACGATTACATAAGTCTCACCCATCACCTGTTTAGAAATGTGTCACCACATCTCGCTTCCCATGTTAGCGCTTCAGATGGAAGCAGTTAAACATACATGCCATTACCTCCTCCTTCTGATGTAAGGTGCAAATCAAACACATCCACACGCACACACAAGTCCAGTTACAACACACACTGCTGCACAAGTGCATTCCTACCGCATTTCACAGACCACTCACAAACAAGTTTCTAATGCGCTCGTCTTTCGAATCGCGATCAATTAATAGCGGAGTTGATGGGACCTAATCAACATTGTCTAGCAACGGCTTTCAGCGGTGCGATGGTGCCTTGACTTAGCATTCTACACCGCACCGATCAACGCTCCATGTCCCATCATCCAGCTCCTCTAAGTGTGAATATTTGAGATGAATTCGAATGTATCGTCGCATCGATTTGTGCCACTAAACTGGCCACCGAGTGGCCGCCCGTTAAGCTGATATTTAACACGAAATCCTTCTTCTTCTTCTTTATCATTTTTCTCCAATCCGAATGCACAGCAATGGGTTCGCTTGGGTTCGTTCGGTACAGTCCAAAGTCTCAACGTGCGTGCGTATGTCTCGATATGCATGTATGGATGCATAAATAAAAGCAAAGCCAAAGCTGTATCTGGTCTTAACTCTTGGGCCAGACGATAGACTGACCATGGCGCCAATAGACAACCTGGTACGGCGACTTACGCATGCACACGTTTCGACGAGTCGTTGAGACTTTTTCCAGAAACGCAGACGAATGAGGAATAAGGCGGTTGATTGCTACTGCGGCTGCACTACCAACACCAAGCAGTTCATTTCTATTTTCATGCTAAATTTTTGCTAATGGCAACACGAATGCATTGCTGCCGATCCGTGGAAACATCGAGAAACCGATATCAGGTTTGAGGTTATGTTTGGTTGTCTCTGCTGCTTGTTGTTTTGCTGTCTTCGTTTTAGCTCTATGCTATGTTACTGTTGTTGCGTTGGTCGTCGTTTCACTGATTTCTTCACATAATTACTGTTAAGTGGTGAACATGGTCAAGTTGGACATATCTGCTGTGGGGTGGACACACTCTAAATGGATGTTAGATCGTAGAGCCTAGACAGGAGGGTCAGTCTGAGCTAAAAATAGTTATGGCGGGTATATTTGACCAGTTTCTTGAAATTTTATTTTGCCATGGATGAACGATGTGGAGAGTTTTGTGTCTGACCGACTAGCAGGTGAATGGAGGACGTGCATATTTATTGTTAGTGCGTAGACTGTTGAGGGTCGGTCTAGACAACTGTCGATCTAATTAATTCTCTTTTTGCAACTTCGAATGCAAATGATTCTTGGCTTAAGGTCGAGCCTTCACTACATGGGTGTGAATGTTTCGGTGTTTGCATTGACATTTTTAAGGCTTTAAACTAAAGAACTATAACGAGGAGTTTATTTTTTATGGTTTCGTTTTCACAAACGAAAATATTCTAATTTGTATATTTCAATTTAAATACATGTTCAGTAACGAACCCATCTACGTGTGAGTGTGAGTCGAACTTTAGCAAAGTAAATAGCGCCTAATCTGTCACATTTTAGTGCTTTAAAGTTGAGTTTCTGCTGTCAAATGTGACAAGTTACACTCACCGCTAGTCTTGCCTTGGTTTTTTGTTTTCTTTCTGTTCATCAACCCACCCATGGCAGCAACAATGTGTTGCCTTCTAACACCTTCCAAAATGGCAAGTGTTAAGGCTTCGTTGTTTATTCTGAAAACTTTTACAACCCGTCAGTGTCAATGTCATCTGATATACACGAGCGCTGTATGCAATGCCTATTGCAACGTAATATGCTGTAATTAGTAAATTTTCCAATTATTAAAAATTTGATTCGATATTGATAAGATAATTACTGGAACCCAGCGCAAACGTCAGGCACTGTCAACGTTCAATGGTGGCAATTAGGTTTCATTCACAGTGAATCATCCATACAAAAAAGAAAACACACGTACACATGAAAACAAAATACGAACTTCACTTTACTAACACGCTTGGAGTTGTTGATTTGCTACCGGGAACCGCATGGATCTTTTATGTTTTCAATTACATTCGATTGTTTAATTGCTGAGAATACTTTCCGATGACTTTCGATTACAACACCGTGTTTATCGTCGCCATATGATGGGAATGTGTTTGACACCGAACATGGTGTCATCAGTTATTCTAGACAGTCAATCTATGGCCATAAAAGTTAGTCCTTATATGATTTAATGATCGGTAATAAAAAACCGAGTAACGCCAACCTATCCAGTGGGTGATAGAAAGTGTATCTATCTGCTTTTGACTAGAAGGAAAATGTATTTTGTTTTCACTGGAATTGCTTTTCAGCAGTTTAAAGTTTCTAACACGTCTTGATTTGGGTGCGGCTGGTGCTATGGTCAGTGACCAAATGTGAGCGAATGTGAATTGCAAAGAATTTCAAGTTGCCGTTCTCATGGGATTGGATGAAAAGGGTGGTAGTTCCTTGGAAGTTCTACATATTGAATCTATAATGCTGTTAAGGAAAATAGAATTGAAAGAAAGAAGTTGTTAAATTTGTCTTAACTGTTTGCTTCCTTGAAACCGCTTTGTCGTGCAGAGTGTGTGGTGAAGCGATGTTTTAGTGTGATTTATGCATAGCGGGGTACTGTGTGAGAACTGAAAATGTTGAGAAATCTTAAAGGTTGTGTTTGTAGGCGGTTACACACACAATGGACTAGAACTTGAGGAATTCAAACCATTTGATTTGATAACATGCTCGAGACTGATTAGTTTTCTTGCAAACTTTGATCTAAGACTAGGAGCTTTCTGTAAAAATTGTCCAACACTTACGAATACCGTGTCATGGACTGTCATGCAATGAAAAAAATTGTTTTCGGAACCACGATTGAAGCTTGAACTCGTTGTGTACTCCTACTCGTTGTGTGATAACAGCTAAAAATGTGTATATCTCTTCAGGTTTTTGCCACTGGTTCAAAATCTTGAATAAATAAATTTTATTGGTCCTACAGTTCACAAGGGACCAGTGGGTATCCTTTTCAATTGTCCTTGTCATTATTCTCCCACTACTGGAGCGGACCTACAGTTTAAGGTGCCCAATGACGATTTGAAAAAAAACAAAACCTTTCCCCAGGCATTAAGGTCATTGTAAGCTGTGCGTGGAGCTGTGAAAAATGTGAGATTTCCAAAAATTCCTCTCAGACATCGAGTTTTGATCCTTTGCTAAGAAGTCGATGCAATAAACCACTATCGAACATACTTTTGTAGACCAGATTACTCCGTTCCTGAAGCCTATTCTGACCTAAAAGAGACTTCCTACTCGAAAGTACTTACCGTTCTCAAGATATAGATTTTTCCTCGCTTTTTGATCAGTTTGTCCTATTGTGTGGTGGCCAAAAATTGCGTCACCCTTTCAGTTTCTACAAGTATGTCTTGTACCTAAAAATCTTAAAAACCAAATCTCGCAAAGCACTCGTTACCATAAGAACTAGTTAAATAACTATTTATTTACCCATTTGACACATATTAACATTGCTTCTATCGAGTGTTGTTGAAAAGAAAAAAAAAAACGAAATCCTCTCTGCGTGAGTGAAACCCTTACTTGCCCATTTTTGTTAAGTTTTTTTTTAAGTTGTTTTACATGTAACTAAAAATCCTGATTAAAGAAACAATCTCCTTACGCGACCACAACAGTCTTTAGAGATCAACACTCTTTAGAGTTGATCAAAAATCATCTTAAGTATTCCTCATAAGTTATAGAGCGCGCTAATTGTACATGGATTTGTCCTAAACTTATTTTGTACTTACTTCAATCTGTCTCTAAACGCAACCGATTCTCACACAAAGCTTCAAAACGTAGATCCCAACTGCACCGTTAACTTTTACCAATCCGTTTTCTACAATGGTAGCCTCCATCTACCTTGTTTATTTGTTGCCTTAAAATTACTTATTTGCCGACAGAAAAACCGTTGAGACAACAAATTATTTCCCCTGTATTCGGAGCCCTAACAACGTAACAACGCTAGTGACCTTAATAACTTGAAAATTTGAGCATTGACGGATACAAATTGATCTGTCACATGTACTCGGAGTTAATTAAAGCATTTCCCTTCAATGAAATCCACGTTTTTTCGTTCATTGTCTATTTTTTTGCAATTTTTTAGTTTTAAGTGTCGCTGACCAGATCTGAAATACCTTACGTCACCCTTAGCGAAGCCAATGAACGATATCAAGCGCAAATATTACAGTGTGAACCTCCTTCACCTCCTTTGCGCATGCCTTGTGTGGACGTGAACAATGTGATGAATTAACAAACCAAAAAAAAAAAAATAAAAATAAATTGGGACACATAACCTGGCAAATTTGATAATTCATATGAAAACCGTTCTGTCATTGTTCGTATGGTAATTTGTTGGCGATCAATCGACCGTGCCTGAGGTCGTACGAGGCAAATTACTTTTTGTCATAATCGATATACTGCCGAGGTGATTTCCTTAAAAGCGATTTGACTGTTAAGTTGGCGAAAAGCAAAAGTTTATTGACATTTCCGCCGCACAACAGAATCGCTTGATGTATTTGTTCATAAATTTGTGGCGAAAAATTTGTTTAATGATTGCATGACAGTGGCACTGAGTCTTTTAACAATTTGAATGCATGTCTGTTTGGGTGTCCCTCACTGATGGCTTATATTTTATTTGTCTCATTTCAGATGGTATTTCCGGAAAATAAAACGTATCGAGGCTGAAAAGAAACTTCTGCTGCCAGAGAACGAGCATGGAGCGTTCCTAATCAGAGACTCTGAGAGTCGGCACAATGATTATTCTTTATCAGGTATGTTTGTTTTGATTATTTTTTGTTTTAATTAGCAAAAAATGAAAGAAGGCTGTGAGTAGACAATTTTCTGGGCAAAACATACAAGACAACATTAGTGACATTATTTAAAGAAATCATTTAAAAAAGAGCTAGCTTGAGTGATGCCTTGTTCTGAGCAGTAATGCTTGGAGTCTTTGATTATACTCACGCTTAAATTTAAATCAGTAGAGTTGTTCGTTACATCGTGATGACTTACTTTGCGACTTTATTAAATCTCTAATTTTTCACATACATATCTTTGAGCCATCGCAGTGAAAATGTCGCCCAATTTCGCCCAAAGTGCACTTCTGAGTAATAGTCTATTAAGAGGGTTCAAATATCGATGCTGCCGAATTGTGGTCGAACATCGGTTAATTGTCTTCGCAACACGAAAGTCTCTTGATCGAGAAACGTATTGTTTGCAAAGAAAATTGAATTTAGTTGAAGATGGTAACAGACCTGCAAAATCGAGGAAATGAACTACAGAACCTCCTCGAGACACACTTCAGAGATATTAATATTGCACTGATGCTAGTTAGTAGGCGTCTCAGCCAACGAAAAATCGACATCTTCCACCTCCAATGGACTAAATCTTTCGAGCGAAGCCAAGGCATACAGGAGACAAATCAACACTGTAGGATTGCTCAATAATTTTAAAATACAAAAATTCCTAAAATAGGACATTGCCTTAGCGCTTCTAAATGTTCATCTTCCGTTTTGAATGTTTTGTTTTTCACTCTCTTGACCTTAAGAGTTGTGTATCAAAATGAATAAAAGCTGTTCAATACATAAAGTTTGTGAAAATAGATCGTTCATAACAAAATATTCAGCTTCTAAAGGGTGGCCCACAGAAAAGGCACGATGACATTTGTAAATAAAACAAAAAGTTTTCAGATAGAAGGATTTATGGTAATTGTGTGTGAAAAAAAATATCGGCCAAATGTTCGTCACGACTTCGATGATATACCTTTATCCGATGGTCCATATTTTCAACGACTTTGAGACATAACTGAGGTTTAATGTCGTTAATGTGCCGGATTATCATCTGTTAGGTCTTGAATTTTCTTGACTCATTGCAGTGCACTTGTTCTTTTAAATATCACTAAAGAACCGAGTCCGGAAACATTGTTAAGTCATCATGGCGGCCATTGATCGTCGCCACGAAGTGGGATGACGCAGTCATTGAATTTTTCCGGTGAAAGAGTCATTGTCCATTTCCTCACTTTCTGGTCATAAGAAGCCCGGTTTCATCTTGGTATTGCGAACACTATTCACGCTCTTCTGCCACACTATCAAAAACAATTTTTCCGCACTGGCCGAGTATGCACATGTACCTATGTTTACATTTCCTACAGACCCGGTTTTCTGAGATTTGCGCACAATTCTACCGATTGTGGACACATTTTCGATTATGCGGACAAAAACAAAATCACAAAGTCCACGATATGCATTTTGATTTGAAAACCTATTTTCCATTAAGGCTTCAACAATCTTACCGCGCTGCTCAATTGTGTACCTCTCCATAGTTGAATTTGTCAAACACGGAAAGAAAGAAATGTCAAACTAAGGCAAGAAAGGTTCACGTTAACGTGCATTATGGTTGAACCACTCTTTATTTGTCTTGTCATCCGAAATCACTTGACAGTCATTTTGAGAACGCTTTTGAATGATCTTAACATTTTTTTACCCAAAAGTGTGTGGGTGCGATGATTTGAAATTAAATTCCCAAACTGAATCAATCTGCGGCGAAATTCTTGATTATTTTCAACGATAAAAGATGGATCAATAAAAAATATTTGCAAAGTGTCCAATTCTTTACATAACACGATTCTCTTCTCCTCTTCATTATGTTGTATCTCTGTGTATAACAAGAGACCCTATTTCACTAAAAGTTCCCTAAATCATGTGCTCCTGGCTGTCACGATCCAGCTGGCAATATAATAATCTCATGTATTATTTGCTAATTGACATTTAAATTATATCTAATTGTCTCTAATCACACATGGAAATTGTTTTCCTAATTTCCAACTGTGACTAATAAGGGAGAATTGGCAGCTCAAAAAAAAAAAAGAAAATAATTATTCTACGGAAAACTACTGAAATTAACTTGACGAAGCTCTGACTGATGTGTGTTATTTTATTCTCTTTGTTTTAGTTCGAGACGGCGACACAGTGAAACATTATCGCATCAGACAATTGGATGAGGGCGGATTCTTCATTGCACGACGAACAACATTCAGGTATGATATTATAGAATTAAGTATAAGCAGATCTTTCGACTTGAGTGCGACACGTGAGTGAAACGATGGAGCTGGAGACATTCGAAAAAAACTAACATGCAAGAAATAATGTTCCTGCGCCCTGGACACATTTAACCTGTGAAATTTTGAATTCGGCTTAGGGAATTATCAAACTTCCGTTAATGTGCAGAGTACACATTTCGGTAAAACGGTTTAGAACAGTACATTTTTGGGTTGAAACTGAACCGTTTTTAGGAACAGAGTTTTTGACCTTTTTCAGCCTCACTTTGTCACGACAGTGACCCACAATTTCTACCCACAGCGACTATAAGGAGATGGGTTGTAGAGAAGCAGCAATACCCTCCCACCCCATTTTACAACAGACTGAGATTCGATTTTGGGATTATGCCTTTCTTAGGTTTGCGGCATTTCAGGACTTGGAGTATTTTGGAATTTCAGCTCTTCAGAAATTTCAGAAATTTTATTCCAGGTGTCCAGAATTTCAGGATTATAAGCATTTCTTACTTTTTGTGATTCGGGATTTTCAGCATTTCGGGACCTTGAGGATTTTGGAATTTTAGCGTTTCGGGATTTTCACCATTTTGCCGTTTAGTTATTGGAATATTGGATTTTTGGGATTTTCGTAATTTTGAGATCTTATTGTTCGAGACATTATCCCCTACCAGCAAAAACAAAAAGCGCTAGAGTTAAAAGGGAATTGGAACCTTACAAGAATACACAACGAACAAAGTTTACTTGGCTCGTATCCATTCTGCATGAAATGGTTTGACTAACAAAACAAAGTATTAATCGTCGCACTCTAGTCCAAAGATTTCCTGCCTTCCAAAAGATCATCAAATACTCAAATAACCTCATATACAAAATTTTCTTTTAGAACTCTACAAGAACTCGTTGAACATTACTCAAAGGATTCCGATGGATTGTGTGTTAATCTGTGTAAACCATGTGTACAGGTATGTTTAAAATTGTTCCCATTTATCTTTGCCCCCATTTTCGTTTTTATCTTTCCCCACACACCTTCAAGACATTTCAGTTCTGAGTTAATTCACACTTTTTTGTGATTTTTTTTACCAAAAGAAACAATCAATTAAAGATCGTTTTGATTTCCTCTTTTTATTATTCTCCTCCGCATTTTATTTGTCTACCTTCATTCTTTATAATTTTTCTAACTTCCACCACACAAGAAAAAAAAAACCAAAAATACAATAAGAAAATCATAGCAAACGATGATTCTTATTATGTAATGTTTCTTTCTTGTTTTTTTCCTTTTTCTCTTTTTCTCTCCGGACTTGTTCGTTTTTCTGTTCCAATTTTTGTTTTGTTTTTATTTTTTATTTCTCTATGATTTCGTGTGTTTTTAGTCGAACCAATTTGTGGGTATATTTGAGGTAGGAAATTACAAAAATATTCTTGTATAACAGAACAAAATTAAATTAAAAAAAAAAACATCAAAACTATTACCAACAAAATCATCTTATGTCAAGATTTAATAATATACATATATATATATTTTGTAAATTGTTGTTTTGAGCGTATCTCTTTTATTACAGTTATGTTTTCCCTCAAATTTGTTGTGTTTCGTGTGAGTTTTTGTTTCCTTAAAGGAGTCGAAATTATACTGTTTATTGACCTTTACGTGTTCTAATTAGTTTTTTAGTCAAGAACCTAGCCTTTGGTGTTCAAAACACATGTATTTGGTAGAATGGGAGTTTTTGATGTTAAAATATAACAGTTCAATCATAATGGATAGCTGCTTTAAATCTTATAAATGTAACAGACAATGAAGAAGTTCCTATCTTCTGAGTGTAATTCCAATTAGATCGAGTTGCAATGACAATTTTCATTTTTTGTAATATGAGATTTCCTTGTTTTCTCACTGTGACTCTATTGAAAATCCTCACCACCCCTGTTGAAATCCTGGGTGGCGCTACGTTGCACAAGGAGTCAGGACCTAGTTTCTTTAACAAAGACTCCCTTTGTGGGTGTTATTGTTCCCTAACGGGTGGATGGGAACTACAGTTTAATGCCTTCAGGATTTTTCTATAGAGAAATAGTACAACATGTCAGCAAGTCCAATCTAGTGAACTTACCTTGACGTTCGACGTAAAAGTTCACGCACTTGCCTCCACATTTGTACAACTTGAAAAAATTTTACTTAAGATCTATGGTAAATTGCACAATTTAGGATTCAGTTGCAATGTCTTACCACATGTCAGTGAAATACAAAATTTGACAATCTTTATGGTGACTTTTGTGAGACGCGCTGACACAAATCGATCTCTCCTTTTGAATAAAATACTAGACACTCACAGACTATTCAAGTTCATATTCTTTGCTTCATATCGTAAAACTTTCCATCCGCTTTCTATCCCCATTGTCAAAAGAAAGAAAGATGCAAGCAGTGCCTTAAGAACTAACCACCATTGAAAACAGTCTCTTCACATTCTAAGCTTTGTGGAAGAAATTCGATTGTTTTTCTATGATCAGTCATTAAATATTTGTCCTAAAGAAATCTTTAATCTCACGTCTAAATGAAGACTGATTTTCCTTTCCCCAGTTTATGTCTTTTATGAAAACGATAGGAAAGCTAAGAAAAAATAAACACACAAATATGGGCCGCGCCTTTGTCATTTAAAATATACATATTGTTCGACACACCTCTCTGAAGTGTTGAGGCAAAGTGTGGTGGAACACATATAATACGTTATATAGCTTTCCTAACAACCCATTTCATTTTAGTTACTCAAAAACACAATGTTCCAGGCCATTGTCTGAGCTCATCGAGAATACTCTCATACCAGCTTCCTTAAGCAACTTCAGTCTGCTTGTAGAGATTTTATTAGCTATTTCCCCCAATTTAAGTAATCCCTGTATTATGTATGTAAATTGCTTTGTATACTGCTAGCAACATATGATAAGTGTAGAAAAGGCACCAAAATTCCCAGAGATCAACAAGATGAGCGTTGAAATCCATAAAGTAGAAAAGAATCATTTTTAACCATTTCAATTCATAAGAATTTAACGATGTTGTTACCTTAATATCCGAAAGTTTCTTTTTTTTGTATTAATTTCTTTGAAGTATTGTGACTGACTACAGTAGACATCAAGATGAGTGTTTATCTGGAAATCATTTAGAAATGCATATACGTTGGGTTGCGTGTCCTCGTTTAAGGGCGTGTCGTAGAGCCGTACAAAAACTTTAGGCTTATTTTTTTAGACAACGCGAGCCTCTTGCAGAAGCAAATGTTTCAGTGTCAGAGGCTACCTGAGTCAATCCATTCTGTTTAAATGAAAGTTTTTACGAGATTTTTAATGTACTTCCTGAATTTCAAAGCGTTTGATAAAATGTGTTCCTGCCTTTAGAAAGGAAAATTATTTTCGAATAGCACAAACTCTTTGCTTGCGCAATGAATAAAATAAAGCAGAAACAATGGTGTTTTTTTCTAAATGATTGCTGTACTGTGTAGTGTATGAAAAAAACAGATGAAGTGTTTCTATTTCTCTAAAACATTGCAAATACTGCGGAACTTCCACAATTCCAACTCTCTTAAGAATAATTTCTCTCTAACTCATTTTTTTTTTCATAACTTCGCATTTATAAGCATTTTGTTTTTATTTCATCGAAGTTTGTATAAGTAAAGTTCTTTCACACACTTTGAAAATTCGGAATATGGAAGTTTCATTGTGTTCGGGTCAAAAACAATTTTGGCGGTAGTCCAGTATCAAAGAAATCATTACGATTTAAGAGTCCTTTAAAGAGGAAGCGTCAAAATTTCGTTGGTAGTTTTTGACTCTGTCTTTTCAGTTATCTTGAATTTCAATTTCACACCCGATAGATTTTTGATGAATGTGTAACTACACCAAGACTTTTTATGAACCTCCTTATAGGACGGACAACCCTATATAAGGGACACTCACTTAAGATGGACATCCCACTTCTATAAAACGGACACCACACTTTTTGGGTATGTGTGCTCACCGAACCTTCTATACCGAACACGGGCACGAACTGCAACACCCACGTGTTATTTGCTCTCCCCATAGCGAATACTCAAAGCAAGAACAAATATACAAAAGATAAAAAACATTGCAGTGAAGCATCCTTTAACAGACACCCCATTTTGAATGTGTTTTCTTACTCCTCTTGGTTCCATCAAAACGAAAGTCATGTATTTTCCTTCCTCTAAGACACTACTCATTGGGATAAAGAATTGGGGATCTTGCTTTAAAGGAAAGGTAATTGCAAATTTAACTTCCTGTGGAAAGTGAAAAAACTCCATAAGCCCCAACCTTGAAGGAAATAACAAATGTCTGAAACGTGATTTCAAAATTTTCATTGCATACCTTAGATGAACAACCCAATACAGTCGGAAATATGTGAGGTCCTACAGATATCTATCCATACATTGTTTTTGTAAATCCTTTCAAATCATGTTCGTGTACTCAGACATGTTTTAGATCCACAGAAAAGAAAGAGAGAGGGAAATTGTCCTGGACTGCCAGTCTGTACTTAGCACTCATTCAATACTTAAACAAGCAAGTATTGGGTGTTCGAAAACTGTCGTCACAAAATTGTCGTTAGACTTCTAGTAAAATAAATTGCGTTTGGCTATACTATAGCTTTTGTGAAAGGTGACATCTTGTGCTTAAATTCTCTGAAAGACATTATTTCCATTGCATTTGTTTGTGAAAAGTAATTTACGTTTGAAAATTCGGATCATTTTTGTTATATTTTGCCCCATCATTTGTACAAACCAACTCACTTAATTTACATATGCAAAAATAGTTTTAAACTGCCTGAATCGGCAGGAATAAATGAAGTAAGCTCAATGATTTCATAACAAATTGTGGTTGATAAACAAATAGGCTCTAGATCCTCCTCTATTTTCCATCAAAAGTGTTTTTAAAAACGATCAATAGAGAATTAGACAGATGCATATTTAAATCACATCTCTAAAACACCTGCCGGTTCTAGAGAAGCTTTACTGCAGTGTGCGTATTGCCTCATGGACATTTGTCAAACTTGAAATTTGTTTCCAATTAAAGAGGACTTCATTTTCTGGTTGTCAAACAATTTGTTTTTTGTTTAAGTTCATTTTTCCGAGGGTTTAATGAAGTGGATTTCAGAAACAAAAAAGTAGTTATGAAGGAGGGCTTGCTGCCCCTGGCTAACCCCCTTCGTTAGATTTTGGAGTGCAACATTGAGCGCTTCGCAGGAGGGGGCGAATAGTTGCAGTTTGTCACATGTTCTGCTTTCAGTAAACCCTAATTAGACAATGTTCTTTAGTGAACTTAGATCTCGGAAACAATTCCCGGCTTTGAGTTCGGTGGAAAATAATTTTATAAAATTTGAATTGACATTATTTTTAACCATAGATACATTCAAAAATTCAATGCTACTGTGGGCAAGGCAATTAACCTGAAAAAGGTGTTAGCCCCGTGAAACACTAGGAGATATTGAGATCGGAAATCGAAATTGGAACCTCCAGCGTGTGAGTTGATGCACTCATCCACTACTTCCCACAGTTGCTATGGGACTTTAATTTAGAAATCCAAAAATCCTAAATTCAGTAATTTTTTTCAACGTTAGGTTACTACTGTAATAGTCGGACAAGTGAAGGTTTTTTGGCTTTTAAAGTTTTTAATATTTACAATGTGCACAGAATATGCTTCAAATATTCACAAATCTACAACTTAGCAACCCATACGTCTTTCCGTGAAACAGAATGAAACAACTATAAACCGCTCCAAGACAGAATTTACAGCACAAACTGAGATCTGTCCTGTTTGGTATCAACAACTGAATGACTTGACTGATGGATCGAAGTAAGAGACGTTTTCAAAACAACAAAAGTGCCTCCATCGAACAAGAACTGATTAACTTGTAGTGTCAATCAGAGTTTGCGATGATTGACGACTGTGTTATCATTGTTTGTCGGCTCAGAGATGATTTATGAATTCGTGATTGAGGAGGAATCCCGATCACATCGCTTCGCCTGATGACCTTCGTTGTCAGGTTAAGCATCGACTATGGCAGCGTATGAAATAAATGACTGAGGCAACAGTTGAATAGCCAGAGCAAATGCAATTTTCAAAACACACATCTATGGAGGGAAAATTGAATTTATTTTCTCTTCCCTTTAAATTTAAGATCGCTTCCTTTGGAATATTGTGCACCGAATGACTAATTTAGTGGCGAAGCAATTTGCGTCCAGTGCCAGCGCTTTTGGCAAAATTATCCTGCAAGCTGTCACAACATCCAATTGAGATAATGTTCTACGCTTTGACATGGAGCGACACAATGCAGCCTGTTCGGATAACCGTTGAAAAATATCGTCTATGAATGACTTCAGAACTTTGAATGAATTGCTTGAGAGCGTTATCTGCGGGTGGATCTTCTTCAGAACTCTTCTTAGGACTGGTTTTGAGCATAAATCACTCGACCTTTGGTGAAACTTCTTGCGAGGTGGTCTTTTTTGGCGACGTATTCGATGCCTTTTCGAATTCGAAGCAGTTTGAATTTGTGACAATTTTGAAGTCGAAGGACCCATTTTAAAATCCTTGTTGTATGTGTAAACAAATATTTGTGAGGAAATCGATTTTCAGATTCATGAAGTTTCATTTGAAATACGATGATCAAATAGGTTCCAGTGTAGGAGAGTGTCGGCTGGCGGCAAAGATTCATAAAAATATCCCCATCCCTTGCACATGCCTATATGTATATAGTGGTACAAGTCAACTGACGAACTCACATCCGTTTATGTCGCTCGCCCGCAATTAGCCTCAGCTCTTTTGATCACGAGTCTTACTGACTCATTCGTCAGATAATTGCTCACCTAATGGCGGGCTGTTTTAATTAAATTAGAGCTCGGAGATCATTTAATTGTGTCAACAAAGTCGAGTGTATTACACGACTTAAGCAACCGCATTTAGCTCACACACACCGGCTCTATGAGGTATTTCCCGATTGTGTTTCACCGCGCAGCGTGGTGACGGCCGCGGCGGTATGCCTTTCCTCAAGCACGATCACCTCAAGCACCGGATCAATTAAACTGCAAATCATAGCCCACTGACCGTCTAACCACAGCCGCAACTGAGACCAATTGAAGGTCGATCCGATTTAGGGTGTCACTGAACCGTAAGTGCCACCACTCTGGTCTCTGATTAGTCTCATTACTGACATTACAGCCAGACTGCAGTCAATGCAGCGTCCACGTACTATACACGTGGTGTAACTGGAGTGGTTTGATTGGATCCGCTTGTCGGAGAGTGGTGCATTTCGAAAATGCAGTTGAGCAAGTTATTGGGCGGAAAATTCGAGACACAAATCCACTCACACGCTGAAACTGTGCCTTAATTTGGTCAATAACACATGCCACCGTCCAGCACCACGGCATCCAACGGCCGTAATTGAATCGGCGGTGTGGAGAATCTGATTGGAAATCGATTGACAAATGATTCTGTTGACATTGAAATCCATTAATTCAATTGTGACAGTACCATGTCAGCCCCGGATGATAAAACGAATGTCGCAACCTCCCTGCCAGCAAGTGCGGCAATTGCTTAAAACTGAATGCAAACAGAAGTGAAAGAGCGGTCGTAATTGAACTCACGAATTTGATTCTGCTTCCCGGAAATGTCCACACAGTGTGACGTCGGCAAATGAAAGCGATAGCCCATCAAAAGCTGGTGGGTGATGATGATTCAACATTCGCTGGAATCGAATGTAAATAGGGATATGGATGGCAAAGCAGCCGTATTGTGTTGCGAAAAAAACGAGAATTGGAGAGAGAGTCAGTGATTATAGAACGCAGACATTGCACGTTTCGAGTTCATGCCAATTAGGTTCACATGAGGTATTTTATTCAAATATTTACCGTCAAGATGGCGTCGTGGATTAACAGCTGTTGGGATTAATTCAATATGGTAATTAGGTTGAACAAAGTAGAAAATCTTGAATAGCCAGGATATCGTGGGACTTCCAGCGATATGGATATCTGAAACAGATATGAAAACCTCGTCCCAAAGGATACTTTCTCCCTCATCATTGTTCAGGGACTTACAAACTCGTCAACAGCAAAAGATGATTCATTTTGACGAATTTCCCAAACAAAGTCCGTGACGACATCTTTGACACGCCAATGATGATTACCAAAAACAACAGCAGGTATACTTCGCAAATTAGTTTAGCAAATATTTGACAGTTTTTTTTTGATTTGTAGATTATAGACATGATTCGTTGACACATTTCGTTTCGTTTATTTTTTCGCGCAATTAATTTGTTAGCACTCGCAGAGCATAGGCCGTTATTTCACGCCAATTTCTGACGCATCTTATTGACTTTGAAAACAAGGTAAAATCAGCGTAATTGTCCATTAATGAGTCGGAATGTAATTATGAGACGCTTAAGCACAGTCGTTAGGATTCTTTGCGAATCAGAGCATACGATTGGATGAGATCTAGATAAACTTGTTTTTATGGGGTTCTTGCCACGCTATTGAAGTGGAATGTGTTGTGTATCTTGTAGACGCGCTTACTAGAAATAAGCTGATATCACTGAGGTGTATAACCTCCCTGACCCCAACCTGACGTCCAATCATCAAATCAAGATCCGACTCAGATGTCGTAAGCCATTCGGTCGTTTGGGAGATGAAATTCTGGGTGCGAACATTCGAGAGAAGCATCAGACTTTCGGAAGTTGAAAAGATTAAAGTTGTCTTAGATGAAAAATTTTAACACATTCCTTAAGTGCTTTCCCATCGTTATAACATATTTAACGAGTATTTTGGGGAACGAATTAATGTTTATTGTCCACCTCGAAATGGGATTTTCATCGCGAGCTTAGTCATTTTGGGTTGGAGAAAGCTTGTTAATTTTATTACATTGCTCGTGGACGACGTACAAGTATGAGTAATTTACCAGCAATTTTCGATTACATGAACATCTTGCAATGGAGACATAGTTGGGAGCACGATAAGCATCGTCAGGTTTTGAGTTAATCAAGTTGTTCTTACTTTTCTTCAGAATTTTGTGGAACTATCAATGAATCATTTTTCTCTGTGTTTAGGTTCTTTTTAGCACTTCTGGCTAAGATTTCCATGAACAGCAGCAAATTGTTCTGTATGTTGCCTTGGTGGGGGGAAATGCGACAAAGCGGTAGTCACAAACAAATTGAGCAAAACTAATGGGAATCACTCCAATTGCAGGGATGGCAGCTTGACTGAAGATTGCACACCTAACACCTATAAAGACTGAAGCAAGCAATGAATTGTCTTCGGGTGGCATTACAGTCCGAGGTGAACCTGGGCACCAACCAAAATGCCTCTCCATTTAGCAATGAATCTCGCCAGCTGCCTCCGATTTCGCACAACGTGCTGGTGGAGGTCCTCCTCTTTATATCCTAGCACCATCTCAACTGAGAACTTCCTCTAGTGCGTTGTCCCAATGGCTCGAATTCACAGACTTAGTTCGCAATGAGCCGCGAAGTTTTGTGTATGTGGATGAGTGTCCTTTACACAATAAAGTCTTCCTTATCCGCTTTTAATAACGTCCAAGTTAGCTTAGCCATACAACAGGGCAGATGTGATCAAGGTGCTAAACATAGTCAGCTTGATCTTTCGTCAAAGGCATTTTTTACGTTTGCGTTACGAACCCAAAGATCTAGCCATTGGCAAGAATGATTCCACGTTTTATTTCAATACTGATGTTAATTGTTGAGTGGCACTACAGCCCACACGGATCAGGGCCTAGCTTCTGCAATAACTACTCGTGTTGTACTGTGTTGCGAAACCGAGGAAGACGAAGTCTTAGACAACCTCAAAGTTTTCGTCTACCCATTGAGACGTTCTGTCCGAAAAGTCGACGTTATACTGATACAAAAGCTGTACTCTCTAATCACCAACGAGGCGAGGTAGAGGAAATCCGTTACAATCTCAAAATGTTCGTTCGATGCTCTGTCCGTGACGTCGATGTCCTTCCTTGATGACAACATATGCGTATTTTGTTTTGACCTCGCTTACAACCAGACACATTTTAATTGCTGACTGTCCAAGAAAGATCTCCAGGCACCTTGGCCAGGAATAGGAAACGATGGAATATGCCCTAGGACTGACCCTTACCTTAGCCTGAATCAGAACAATCAATAAAAGCCATAGGGAAACATTTCAAAAACATCCCATCTAGAGAAATTGTCCAGAAGTTGAAGGCAGCACTCAAACCCTAGATTAAAGAAGGGGATACAATAGCTCTTTATGGTCGCAGTGGAATTGTCAGGTGACCCACTCATGTACCTTTGATGCGATGTTTCGGTTTTCAAAACCCATTTTCGTCCTTTGAACTACTTCTTAAAATGGGCAAGTTTAATCGTAAGCCATCTTATACTAGGTGGGCCATGTAGTGTTTTTTTTTTTTCACACTGAATGAACAATCCTGACAGGAAATCAGTTTCATACCTCTAAGGAACAAAATAAGTTACTTTAGGCTTACACAACGTTGGGAAATATTATAAAACTCTTTTCCAAAGTGAGCACTGTGCCTGGGTAATGTCAATTTGCCGTCTTGGAGCGAGGGTAAAATTCCTTCTCCCTCACGGTTCCTTACATTTTTCTTTTGAGAAACCGTTCGGACGGAAACGATTCAAATATCATCCCAGCAATAGCTCAAAACCATCATTGAAAAATCCCCAGACATCCCCCAGCGACAGAATGCCTTTTTGCGAAGGCATCCTCTTGAACGACATTTTATTTCATAATAAATGGTTCTTTCTAATGAGGCATTTTTTAAAATAAAAATTCCACCCTGTATATCACTTTCTACCCTATTTCCACTGATTACCTTCATATCCCTCCTTCCTGTCACATTCTCTCTCATTTAAGGCGTTGTAGTTGAATATCCTCGTTGACATAAGCTTGTACATGGTATTTGCCTGCGTTCTAGAACGCCAATGTTTACCCATTTTGCCAAAAAAAACATCTTCTCCACATTATGAATAGCACACCTTAAAGTCATCTCGATGTTTTCCCACGAATAGGTGAATAGAAACGTAAATAAAATCACAATTTTCCCAGACGGAGCACAAATTCTCTCATTTTTGTTTCCTTCTTCTTCTGTTGTCTTCTGCAATCCTTCCTGGCACAAGCAAACACTCACTATTCCACTACACTTAACACTTCATTCAAATACAATGTTTATATGAATTGTCTTGTATGTATGTATGTACTCATTGGCTAAGCAAATAAGAAACAACAACTTCTCGTAATAGATGATAGTTTAACCGTCATATGTAAATATTTCACAGATTGAGAAACCCGTCACCGAAGGCTTATCGCATCGAACTCGCGATCAATGGGAAATCGATAGAAGCTCCCTGAAATTTGTACGAAAACTTGGCTCCGGACAATTCGGCGAAGTATGGGAAGGTTCATGGAACAACACCACACCGGTGGCTATTAAAACATTAAAATCGGGTATGTTTCCCTTTGATTTGTGATGGAATTGGACAGAGATGCTCATTTCCTTCATTCGCACAGGTACAATGGACCCTAAAGACTTTTTGGCTGAAGCTCAAATTATGAAAAAACTACGTCATAATAAATTGATTCAACTGTATGCTGTATGTACAGTGGAGGAGCCAATTTACATTATAACCGAACTCATGAAGCATGGATCTCTTTTGGAATATTTGCAAGGTAAAGAAATTTGAATTTGATTTAAATAAAACGAGACCATTTAATGATTTGTCTTCTATTGTGTGTGCAGGCAAAGGGCGAAGCTTAAAGATGCCAACTCTAATCGATATGGCAGCACAGATTGCTGCTGGTATGGCATACTTGGAGTCACAGAATTATATTCATCGTGATTTGGCTGCACGTAATGTGTTAGTTGGTGATAATAATATTGTAAAGATTGCTGATTTCGGTTTAGCGCGGTAAGTTTTATTTGAAATCGTTATTTTTTTACTATAATACACTTTCTCCGTGTCTTTCTTGAGAGTTTTGTTGCAATGCTCGGGTTTGGTGTCTGTGAAGGTCTAATTGAATTCGCAAACATTTGAACGGAAGTACATACAATAGTTGAATAGTGTCTAAGAGTGTGAATCAGATGGCAGACGACTATTAAACAAACAACATAAACATTCAACCAGAAACCAGGGCCAAGCTTCTGCAGCAAACCATTTATGTTATCGTTTCCTCACAAATGAATGGCTTTTACGTATCAATGCGGAGTCGTGACGGCGAGTTTAAAAGGTCCTTTTCCTTTAAAACCTCTTGCAAAAGAGGTGGAGCCTTAAAATAAATGATGAATGCTACTCCCATTCAAGAATCGAACTTAGATCTCTGACGCAGAGGAGTCCTTGATTGACGCAGAGGTGTCCTTGATTAACAAGACAGTTCGTCGTGCTGACCAATAATCTACCCAGTGTAGTATTGTCACTATATCGCTCTGTAAATGGACAAATAATTGCAACAACTTCTCTGAAGTGAACTTGCGATTCAACCTACTTTCCTCTCAAACTCACACGGCCTTTCACCAGCCGCCCTCAGTTGCATTTGGCACTTGTTTGCGCGATCTCAGAGAAGAACGTATTCTGTTGCGTTGTGCTAATGACAAGAATTCGAAGACTTTGGGATGGATCTGTATTGTATAAACGCTCTCAGTGCTCAACCTCGTCTGTATAGCCAATAAAGTTCATCGTCGAATCTTCTCCCCCAAACACCATAAACTTGAAGAAGAGTAAAATTCGCATTCTGGGGGCACAAGACACTTAGAAAACTTCCTATTATTTTCTAATTCCTTTGATAGAGTGACCAAATCAAATCTCCTTGAAATAAGGAAATAACCTAGAACGAACGATAGGAGAAGTGAAAGTCTCGTTGCTTAGTGTTGGAAACAAGTACTTCAACACAAAGTCATTTATCTTAAGCTGCCAGAAGTTCTTATTTCTATTGAAAGGTCAACGATTCTTAAAGAATCTGAGATGTGCCTTTTCAGTTCCGCGCACACTGCTTTCAATCATCATGATTAAATTTCCAAGCATCTGCGATCACTTCCTTTTCTTCACGAAATCTAGGGACTTGGGTTCAAAGACCTCCGAAGCTGGAGAACTGTTGTCTATTCGCTCGATGTAACCGACACAACAGTTATTTGCCTTTCGAATCACATCTACACCTTGAAAGAGTCCGCGATTGCCAAACTTGGTCCTTCGAATCAGGAGCTTAAAAACTTATAACTTATGAAAATTTTTCGAGTCTGTGTGGGGTCTCCACTACGATTTCATTCGTGGAGAAAACGAAGAACGCAAGTTCTCTAGTTTCCTCGAAATTCAAGCTGTCAATTGTCAGGTTTTGCAGAGGTTTCTTGTTTGAATCATTTATTTCAATTTAATCTGATTTGCGTTCAGATTGCTCCTTTCTCCAGTCTTTAAATTGCCGTAAAAGTTTCTACAACGGGAACGAGAAACAATTTCCAGTTCTCTACAGTTCAAAATTGAAGAAATCACACATTGGGGCACCTTCTTCCCGAAATTCAATGGAGTGTATAAACCAAATTCCACAATGCATCACGTTTGTGTTGTGGAGCGACATGACCCAATAAATTTTCTAGCATTCGTCATCACATCAAAAAAAAAAAACTCCTTCTTATGCGAGTTCGAAGTCAAAAAATAAATGGTGCGGACCGACTTGAAACCCACTGATTCACTGCTCTTTCCCATGATTTGCTTTCGTATAAAGATTTGGTCTACAGATGATTTTTTCGTGTCGATTAGTACAGAGCGACTAACGACCTCTTAGAAGTGGGATGTTCTGTTCGCGACGAACAAGACAAAAAATACTTATTCAACAGTTTGCCCAGTTTAAACATTTCAGAAAATTAATAACTTTGCATCTTCTTTCTTTTTAGACTAATCAAGGAGGATGAATATGAAGCTCGTGTCGGTGCTCGATTCCCAATCAAATGGACTGCACCGGAAGCAGCTAACTACAGCAAATTCTCGATTAAATCTGACGTGTGGAGTTTTGGTATTCTACTCACTGAATTAGTTACTTATGGACGTATTCCATATCCAGGTATGTGTTGTGCCCCTTTAAACATATAAACAAATTTTATTAATTTATCTCGTTTCTGTTCCTCAGGTATGACAAATGCTGAAGTATTAACCCAAGTCGAGCATGGCTATCGAATGCCAGTTCCACCAAACTGTGAATCACGTCTATATGAGATTATGCTTGAATGCTGGCACAAAGATCCAATGCGACGACCCACCTTTGAGACACTACAATGGAAATTGGAAGATTTCTATACCTTGGACCAGAGTGATTACAAAGAAGCACAGGCTTACTGATAAATGCTTTAAAACGCAAACATCAACAAAGTTTACAACAATGTACACAAAAGAGAGAAAAAAACAAAAACAAAACAAAAAAAAAAACGTTTAATATTATTACAATTACTTTATTTTTGTTTCCATATACAAGTATATAGATATATATTTTTTAATTTCTCTTCTCCGCGCAATTCCTCCGTAAGCACTCACAGATACCATACAATTTATTAAAGTAACACACAAATATAGAAACAATCAAAGTATAGACTTAATAAAATTTGAATTGTACACAAATTGGTTTGAAAAGAAAGAAAAAAGAACACAGAAAGCAATACACACAAAAGGCACAGAGAAGCACATATTTTGCAAACCGAATCTATACATAAATTAACTTTCCGATTATAGTTACTTAACTGTTAAGATGCTTTCTGAACTCTGCGCTGAGTGTGTACGCGCTACGATAGTTTAATATTCATAAGGAAAAGAATAGCAATTATGTTTATGGTTTCTACGATTCAATATGCGTTTCAACTATTCTCATAGCAATATAAAGATAAGTTTAAAAAATGATCTAATGGAAGCTGGTTAATTATATTTATTTTAAAATAAATTCAATTTTTCTTCCTTAGCGAATTGGCAAAAAACAAACAACAAAATACCGAAACGAAATATTTGAATTCAATGTTTATTTCTATTATTTTGCACAAATGACAATACTCTAGTTTTTCTTTTTTATTTAAGAACAATTAAAACATTTTGTAAATTATAATGACAATACTTTTTTTAAAACGAAAAAAAAGGAAACAAAACAATGTGTAAATTTGTTTTCGAATTTCGGATCTTATATTAAACGACAACAACACATATGAATGTAAAACAGTATTAAGTTGCGACAAATGTTCTAAATCACACATAACCAACTGCTGCAGCTGAATTCCACAAAAAAAAAAAAAAAATACCCACAATTTGCTGCAGGGGTTTTGTTAGGAAAAACATATTTCACTGCCATTTTATCAATTCGCTTAATTTGCTGTGAGGGACATGCTGTAGGCAAACAACATATCTAAAAAAACTGAAACTGAATACAATTTGATGTTCCATGACAAAATTAAACTCTTTATGCTGCTGACTAACTATCGAGATGAAGCCTCTTTCCGGTCGCTTTTCACCACTGCCATCTGTACAAGTTCAAAAGATGAACGATTCTGAGCGTTTACGATTTCACATAACATGTGACTTTAGGTTGAACGCTCAATACAATAAGAACTTTGAAAATTTCGTCAGACAAATGCGAATCCAAAAGGGGTGTCGAAAATTTCTCAACATATGTCTTGCCATTGCTTAAATATTTCTATGTTCGAATATGTGTCTTCCTTATAATCTGAATCTTCACAATCAGTCTGAATGCAATATTTACTCTGGCTATAAACTGACTGAGTCTTCCAAATAATACTATAATTTAGAAAACGATGGTAAAAGTAGCTGCAAAAGTATCAATAAGTTCTTATTGCACTTTATTTTATCAGAAATCACTGAGTGGGCGACGACTTGGAGGTCTTCCAAAGTCAGTGAACACGATCTGAAGTCAAAAAGAAAACAAAACCTGCCTATAATCATCGGCCGGATGAAAGAAAATTTATCAATGTCTTCGGAATTCCTTTGCAAATCCCATCAACTCAGACACAGTCCAATTGGTCTAAAGGAGAAATTTGTCAGTAACCTGTCAAACTCACATCATGCCTTAAACCCTCAGTCGCGAAATTGGGCGAAATTTGTCAGTGACCGTCAAACTGACATCATGCCTTATTTTTTTAGCGCATTCATGTAAACCCTCTGAGCTCCTTTATATTCATCCCCTGAGTGTGAAAGAATGTAGTGGCAGCTCTAGGAGAAAACAGTTTGATACCCCAGCTCTATTTTGTCTAATTTTTCTTCAGACCCAATGTTTTGCCTTTAGAAAGTGTATTTTATGGTTTTGGGGAACTTCGTGAGATTCCCAGAGAGGGAGTTATTCAGTTTTCGCTGTCTGACACTAGCCACAACAAATGACTCCTTTGATCACGAAATAAAGATTGAATTAGAACGTATGCTAATTAGGGAAGTAAAATTGACTTTATATGAAAGTCAGATGTCAGCTATGTACAATAGAAAGTACTTCAGTGACCTCCTATTGTTTCAAGACACGTTTTCCATTGACTTGACATGGGTACTACATTCTGTTTTGTTTTCCTTTCATCTCTTAGTAAAGCAGCATGTTAATGTCACAAACTACATCATGGCAATCAAATTGAACAACTTCCCAAATTATTACAAAATAAAAAAAAAAGTTATAGAAACTGCATTTTTCTTTAATAATCATTTGTGATTTCCTTGCGTTTATGCACTCCCGCACATCAACGAATTAAAATAAAACTGTATATTCAATTCCAACTATTCCAGAGATGTCCTATTTTATGTTTCAAATTGTTTAAACAAAACAACAACAACAACACTATATCTTCATTATATTGTTCATAATTTAAATCACTGGCCAAGGCTGATTTTTTAATTATCTCTTTAAGATAATTTTAAAAGAAAATAATAAATATATAAATAAAATACATGTATCTATGTTTTAAAGTAAAGTTTTGTGTATAGCGAACACAATTGAAGAGAAAAAACAAAAGAATTAAACAACTACTCTTTAGCAAACGCACACACAACAATTAAACAAAAAAAAATCAAAAGAAAAGAAATATATATTCATATATAAATAAATCTTCTAGGCGACGACGACTTTAAGAATAATTTTTGCTAATAAAATATATTTTAGTACGTAACATCATTAATAAATAAAATAATAAAATCGATGTCAACATCGGTTGTTTTGTGCAAATTGTGTGTTGTGTTCTTAAAATGAAATTTTGCATAAATAACATCCACAAATTGCACAAGACCTTCTCATGATTCTAAATGAGATAACCGGATTTCCGAATTTGTCTTAGTATGATTTAATATCTGTTTTGTTTATGTTTCCTTTTATCGCACATTGGGTTGATTGGAGATACTTATGAAAGGCGTATTCTTCTGTTTTCTTTTTATGAAATCGTACGTATGCATCATTTACATGAGAACTGAGAACTTTTTCAATAATCGCAATGCAACTGAACTGCATTTTGTCTTATTTTCTGACCACATTTAGGTCAACATTAGGAAACAAGCCGGTTGTAGACACCGATAATATGGTTCTCTAACTATAAGGGGACTCAGTTGATATTGTGACAGATTTGAGATCTGACAAATGCAATTGAATGATTTTCTGTCATCTAATTGACAAAACGGTCAAAGCTCATGCACAAAAATATCTCCAAAAATACATTGGACTTCCATTTTTCCATAAAGCCTACTTCTAATCAATCTGAGCAGAGTTTGCATTTGAACCAATCCTTACATACGATACATAAATTGAAAGTTTTTTTTGTATAAGAGATATAAGAGATAAGCGAATCTATCCTTTCAAAGCTTAGTCCAAACCGTGCACTTTATTTTCTTGATTATGTTTAACAAAATCACATCCACAAATATTTGCGTTTACCTCTTGGTTCGATATGTATTAGGAGCGAGATTTGAAATGATTTGTCTCCAGAAAGCAAGCATACATACGTAAAAAAAAACTTCGAAACTGTATCAATACCATATTAATTGAAAAAAGAATCGAGTTTAAAGAAATGATTCGTTGCTTGGTTTGTATCCAGGCATTCCATTGCCAACGTCCAACTGCAGAATCGTATCAACCCAATTCTCTGCTAAAGCAAACGTATACACAAAAATATTAACAAATAAAATACTAACAACAAAACTTTTGAAAAAAAAGAAAACAAACCAGCATATGAGTAAATTATAAATAAATAATAAAATGAAATAAATTGCATATATATATAAATATAGAACGATACATTAATAAATTTTAATAAAATAACAACAATGAACCATTTACAAAGTTAAGTTTGACTGCATTTCCTTTAAAATAAATTTTCTATGTTCTGTCATTTGTCATTGTCTTAAAATGTTTTCACATCTCTCCCATCGGTGGAGAGTTGTATCGTGTAAGAGTAAATTATTATTATTTTTTTTTCTCATGTTTTATGTTTTTTGCGTTGTCTTAAGTATATTAATTGATTATTGTAAATGTAGTGAATTTTAAACGATATCTTCTTTTGTTTATAAGCTTAAGGGTACATTTATTTTTAAGACAACTGTGGAGAGTTATGAATAGTTTCTTCTTCATATTGGTGGCATACATAAATTCACATGCATATAATTGAAAGAGAAAGAAAACTATTTACCAAATTTATTTGTTTATTTTATGTACTGATGAAGGAATGAAGTTATTAACAAATAGAAAGGAAATACACTTATTATTATTATTACGTAATTGATTATTTAAAGCAAGAGTATAAGGAGTAATGAATCATGAAAGATGAAAAAAGTACGTATTGTGTAAGATCTATATAGTATATATTGTAATCTTTTAAATATATATTTTCATTTTGTATTTTTTAATTAAATAAAAGTAAATTTATCAAATATTACTTGAATGCATTTTTATCTTCTTTTTCAAATGTCATATTGACGCGGGTCAGCGCTAGCTCAGAGTTAGCAAAGGTGATGATGAAAAACTCATAGCAATGATGCTATGGATCTGGGAAAAAGCTGCATTTTCTCTGTTCTCCAAGTTAAAATTACGGGATTTTCATATTTCTTTATATGAAATTGAAATTATATGCCCTGAAACAACAACAATTGGAATTAATTACTAAATAAACTTATTGAAATTTTTAAGTATCGGGTGATTCATTGTCAGGTTTGATTTTGAATAGGCTTTTTTGACAGATTACGCGTGATTCCCATAAAATTGCTTTCTTACTTCTGTTCTGTATCGTTTTCCAACAACACAACAGCATTTCAAAATTGTTCAGCTGTTTTACGAAGATCAGCAATCTCTGGGAAATGTGTGTTCTGCGATTACAAGTCGCGCTATTATTGCCAATCTTCTTCTTCTTTTACAGTCCGGGGTGAAGGTCTCAACCAAAATGCCTCTCCAGCCAGTACGATCTCTCGCCAGCTACCTCCAATTGCACACTCCCAGTTGGTTGAGGCCCTTCTCCACTTGTGTGCGCGATCTCAGCCTAGGCCGTCCTTTGTTGCGTTTTCCCAATGGCTCGGATTCGAAGACTTTTCGGGTTAATAACATCCGAGAATTTATCCCAACTTACAATAGTGAATGATACTCTACCGGTTAGATCACATCCTACACGTAGTGAAGGAAGAGACTATAGCAGCTGCAGCTGAAACCGTGACGAATTGGACGGACTACGTTCTTCCTGAAATTGGAGCAAGTGGTCTCGATGAGCTCTGGCAACAACAGGACGGCGCTACAAGTCATACAGCGTGTGAAGAAACGATATATTTAAGAAATCATCTTGGTGAGCAATTACACAGGCCGACATAATGAATCGTACGACGTTCAAAAATGCTCCTTTTCAGTACCAACCGTGTTTGGTAAAATAATGGATTACATTTTAGAATTGTAATTTTTCTTCTTCTTGTGGCGCCAACATGCCTCTCCAGCCAGCACGATCTTTCGCCAGTGGCGCACTCCAAGTTGGTTGAGGTCCTCCACTTTTGTGCGCCACCTTAACCTAGGCCGCCCTCTGTTGTGTTGTCTCAAATACTGAGATTCGACGACTTTTCGGCCCGGAGCAGTGGTGTCAATACGCTCTACATGGCCTAGCCAGATTTGTAATAAAAAGAACGATATATTTTTTCCGTTTTTTTTCAATAAATTAATTTTTTAAGTACGAAAACGAGCCGAATTAATTTGTACACCCAATAGAAAAACAAACATCCCTCGAACTTTTCATGTCTCATCTCCTATTAAAGGTATGAACTCTCAATCTATTCATTTGGGGACTTCATTAAGTTGCAAGACCCCTCCACTCGTGACAGATCTAGAGTACGTACAACACGGTTGCATACTGACGAAATTAGGCTCAGTTCCCTGATGGTCCGTAGGTCGACCCTAAGCTTACCACAAAACGTTCGGTTCACCGCCCTTAATGAACAGTTTCTCCTGGTCCCGAAATGAAGAAAGTCTTATTTGTAACCCGGTTTGGACGGCGAATGAATACAGAAATTTTACTGTCTTTGTTGTTTCTTCTTCCTATAGTTCCCACCATAGCGTTCACTTATTCCACATCCCGTCGGTTTCCTTTTGAATCTTTAAGTCTCAACACGGTCAACAGTGGTTAGTCGCAACAGTAGTAAGGTGCAACTTGGTATTCTTTCAAATACCAAGTTGCACCCGCAACACTTAAACGCAATTTCTTACATTGCAATCCGCCATCATTTTCAGTCATATGTTGCTCGCTTGCTCTCATCAACACTCTGAAACCAATCCTTATCGAGTCAACAAGCACACACACCTTATCACATCAGCTGATGACAGACAATTTTCTGATCTCTCTGAATCGTCTTCGTTTTCTTCTCAGTTCGAAGCGTCTCCTCGCGAAGTCAACAGGAGACTTGTCCGTACTGCTTGCGTGCTGTGGATAACCCCTCGTCGAAATGTCAAAAATAGCTCGTTGCCTCGGGTTCATGCCCCGCAGATTCTCTTCAACTTTTCCGGCGGCTGAGAAAACGGCTCTTTTTAATTTTCACGTGCACAAGGGCGGAAAAGTGGTCAATTTCGGTGGTTATCTCCTGCCTGTGCAGTACGCTGACCACGGCATCGCCGCCTCCCATGTGCACACTCGAAAGAAAGCGTCCATCTTTGACGTCTCGCACATGTTGCAGACATACGTCCACGGCAAGGATGCAATTACCTGTTTCGAGTCCATCTGCACAGCAGATATCCGGGGACTGGCGCCAAATTCCGGCACACTCACGGTGTTCACAAACGAAACTGGAAATATCCTCGACGATTTGATCGTGTCCAAGATCAGCGACAATCTGCTGTACGTGGTGTCTAATGCAGCGATGAAACAGCAGGACATGGGCATAATGGAGGCAGCTGTGGTATGTGCAAAATTGTATTTTATTCTCCAAGCCGAAATCAATAATTTTTTGCTTCGATTCCTTACAGAGCAAGCACCGAGCTGATAAGCGCGACGTTTCCATTGAATTCTTATCGCCCAGGGAGTGCTCACTTATCGCTCTGCAAGGCCCCAGCAGCGTTGCTGCGTTAGAAACGCTTACGGCAACTGACTTGAGCCGTTTGTACTTCATGACGACAACTGAGGCGGAGGTCGCAGGGGTCAGTGGATGTCGGATAACGAGATGTGGTTACACCGGAGAGGATGGTTTTGAGATTTCTGTCCCGTCGGACAGAATCAGACATGTGACGGAGACCCTTCTGGGGATAGAAGATGTACGTATGGCAGGTCTTGGGGCTAGGGATTCGCTGAGGTTAGTTTAGTCCAATCTGTTGTTGATGCACCCAAATTTCAAAACCAATTTTTTTTTTCAGACTGGAAGCAGGTCTTTGCTTGTATGGTACTGACATCGACTGCAGCACTACCCCAGTGGAGGCCGCTTTATCCTGGTTAGTGTGTAAGCAACTGTCTGTTCCCGCACATTTCAATTGACTCTAACAATGATGTTCTTATGAACGATTAGCAAAACGACGTCGAGTTGAAGCCAACTTTCCGGGTGCTCAGCATATAAACGATCAGCTACAGAATGGTGTTCATCGTCGCAGAGTTGGGGTGAGAATGGCCAAAGGCCCACCTGCCCGATCTGGCATTGAGATTTATCACGAGGATACTCCGGTGGGGCACATAACAAGTGGATGTCCGAGTCCCAGTCTCAATGGGAACGTAGCGATGGGATACATTCGAGAGGACCTCAAGAAACCTGGCAATAAAATTCAAGTGAAGATCCGTGATAAGTTCTATCCAGCTGAAATTGCAAAAATGCCATTCGTACCAACTCGTTACTACACAAAACCTAAAGCTTGAAATCGTTCTTTAAGGAAAATAAATTTACGAACGCTTCCGCTTCGACTGGGCCGGCGCACAACGTTGATATTACTTTTTTTTTTTATTTTTACTTTGGTTAAGTTTGTTCTATAACAAGGTGTAAGGAAAGCAAAATGTGTTTCTTTTGAATATCGACATCGACGTACTACAGTTTCGGTACAGTTTCTGTGATCACTTCCTCATCCGAGCTATATTTTTGCGAGTCAATTCAAAGCGCAATTCGTGCAATGTGGCCATGCTAGACAACGACTTGTGACACTGTGCTTTGTCTTGGTGGAGGAGAATTTGTTTTCTTCTTATTTTGGGTCCGTTTTTTCCTTGCAATTTCTTCCTTCAAATGCACCAATAATGCCATGTAGTATTTGCTGTTGATGCTTTAGCATTTGTCAACATAGTCGTAGAGTTGAAAATTCCGTGCGCATCCCAAAATACGGATGCCACATCCTTGTCAGTAAACCGTTGTGTTTTTGGACGCTTTGGACGTGGTTCACCGGCTGCTGTCCACTCCGCTGACTGCCGGTTTGACTCTGGAGCGTAGTAGTGAATCCATGTTTCATACATTGTGACATACCGATGCAAGAAGTCCTGTTTATTCTGGCAAAACAACTCCAAACAGCTTTCAGGATCATCGATACGTTGTTGTTTTTGGTCCATTGTGAGCAAACGCGGCACCCATTTCGAAAACAGCTATCTCATGGAAAAATGTCCATGCAAAAAAGTGTATACACTACCTTCTAATATCTTTGAGGCGTTAGCTATCTCACGTAATTTCACTTTACGGTTTTCCAAAACGATTTTGTTTACTTTTTTGACGTTTTCAGGTGTAACTACCTCAATTGGCCTTCCAGTGCGTTCAGCATCGTTGGTGTCTGTACGGCCACGTTTAGAGTCAGGTCGTCGTGGCGTAGTGGTAAGTGCGTCGACCGCCACGCAAAAAGTCTAGGTTGGATTCACGGACCTCTTTCGAGCTGCTGACAACACTCAAGAGCTTGCACAGTATTTAATCAACACACGAAATTCAGTTTTTTCCATTGTTTTAAAAATCGCAAAAGTAGCGTCACTTGAAGCACTGTAAGCTGATAATCAGATTGTCGTGAAAGTTTGACAGGACTAAAATTCTTCTTTTGTACTTCCTCAAAATAATATGGTTTTTTTAAGGAGCGAATCCCTTAAACGATATCATATCGTGGCGGCCAATTAACATCGCCAAGACGTGAGATAACACGGTCATTGAATTTCTCGCGTAAAAGTGTCATTGTTTCGTTGGCTGTGTAATAAGTGTCACCATTTTCATGGATTCACACATCGTTCAGCTCCGTATCCTCACTTTCTGACCCCAAGAAGTCGAGTTTCATGTCAGGATAGCGAACAAAATTCACGGTAACCGTATGGAATGTGTATCACGGTAATTCAAAGTCAGTCGAAAATAGTCCTGCTCTATTGCTGACATGATACAAATTAATCAATTTGACGGTGCTCGCAGCAATTTCGGTTTTTTTCCAGTTGATGATTGCTGACCACTCACAACACCGTATATACCCTTCTTGGGTGTTGAAACAACAGACAATAAGCACAACATTTTCTTTAGTGATGAGCCCTATATCTCAGTCAATAGGTATGTGAAGAGCCACAACTGCAGCATATTTTCCGCAGAAAATTCAGAAGTGATCGAAGAGGTGTCGTTGCGTTTAGGCAAAGTGCATGTTGATATCCTCTATGGTCGAAAAGTCTCATTGGCGGATTTTTTTCAGAAAATGCCAATGGACGGACAGTTGCAGTCAATTAAGAGCGATTGAAGATTATGACTTAAGCAATTTATGGTTCCAATAAGACCGCGTAACAAACCACATTACACTACCAATTATGATTTTATTGCATGAGAAGTTTCCTGACGCGTACAATTTCGTGATTTGGCAACGTTTATTAAGTTGAAGTCAGGATAGTGCGATTTAACACCTTTAGATTTTTTTCTGCAGCGCTAGGCAATTGACCCTATCGGCGTGAACTACTCTAGACGTAGTAAGATCCAAAATTATTCCAGTTATGCCCGTGATACCGCGCGAAATGTCTACCTTAAGAGAGTCATCCCGAGGCGGCAAGTTGAATCACACAGTTTTTTACACTTAATGGCAAAATTCAAACGTTATTAAGAACTTATATGTTCATCAAAATGTATCGCTGAGTGTGTGTTTTATGCAGCTCAACTTTCGAAAATGCAACTTTGACGTTAGTAAAGTCGCAAATAATTGGTGGCCACAGTGCAAAGTGGTGTCCAAGCGGAAGAAAATTTGGAAAATGAATTAATTTTCTCGACCAAGTGGTACATTTTTAAGAAACCAAAAAGACAAAATTTTGTGGCGTTTCGGTGTACGACTAGCTCAAAATTGAGACTTTGAAATTTTACAAATCGGACGTTTTTGTAGAGACAATTCGATGTGGCATAGACGTAGATTTTACATTCAAACTGCATCAACAATTTTTCAAGTTTTCTAGACCAGGCTTTTTGTGGAGGTTACCTTTTGCGGGAAGAACTTCCATATTTGGTGGAGCATAACAACAGTGCTCCAAGAGGGTAGGTTCGAAGCCTGGACTAATGGTTCATCTCGCGTCACTACATTTTACTAGTTGTTGTGATGTGTGATTTAAAGAATTTATTTCAAGTGCGGTTTTATTTTTTGCAAGGACCTTTTACAAGTTCTGTTCAAAAAATAAAATGAATTTTGATTTATCTCAAAAAATATTTATTTATTCATCAATTTCAATTTATCCCCCTCAACGTAGTCCTCCTCAGATGTAATCCTCAAAGCACTTCTGATATGCACTTTTTGGTATGCCTACGAAAAAAACGCCGTCCTTTGATGGGTTTCTTCAAAAAGGAACAGGAAAGAGCCGCAGGGGGCCAAGTCTGGTGAATACGGTGGGGCATGATTACGGTGTTGCTGTTGGCCAAAATGTATGAACAAACAAAAAAAAATCAGCAATTTTGGAACAAACTTCTCTACCACTCGCTTCATTCCCAAAATTTCCAAAAAAAATTGCATGGCTTGCAACTTTCCTAATAGTGATTTGACGATTCTCCATAACAATTTTCTTCACTTTCTCAACATTGTGATCGGCTGTTGATGCACAGGTGTGTCTAGAGCGAGCGTCGTCATGCACATTTTCTCGACCTTCTTTGAAAACTCTTACTACTTGTAAGCATTTTGACTCAGAGTGCACTCACCGTATGCCACAGTCAAGATTTCAAGTATTTTCAGCACTCAATTCCATTTTTCACACAAAATTGAATGAAAATTATTTTTTTTTAGAGCAGGAAATCACCGAACACGCAAAACACGTCTAACTTTTATGCCTCTGAAAAACAAAATAAATAAGCTATGAAGCTGAAACTGTAAACATAAGCTCGAGACGAGTGTACCAACATAACCAAATAAAAAAAATCGCAAATTGGACGAACATAGCTCGCCTTATAATCAAATTCGCCTCGTAATCAAATTCATACCTTTCCCCTTTATAAACTTAAATTGGGGCGAAAAAATTGGCTGGAAATAATATTGCGTTGGGAAATAGCCTTGCACATAGCACATCCTAGAATCATAGCTTAGTGAGAAATAACACAAAAAGCACTGAAGTCGATGATAAAAATATTTATTTCTGACATCATTGATTTTTACAAATTTCCAAACAGATACATTAACTATTTTCCGTCGTTCGTATTACTTTCTTTCAGATTTGTGTGGAAAAAAGAGAAGTTTTGTCTGCATAGCAAAGTTACAATTTTTTGAGCATTTTTTTCCACAGAATTGTGTTTGCGTTTTAAATTTTTATCTCTTAGATATCATGTCACTCTGAAGTTTAGTATTCGATGCAAACTCTAGTAGGATTTAAGTTTAGCAGCATATTTATTTTTTTCTTGTCAACAAATACATACACACAGCAAATGGCAATTTACATTATTTTACTAATAACTATTTTATGGTCTACATTTACAAACATTTTGTCCTGTTTGGTTTTTTTGCTTTTATAAAATATGTACGTCCGTCTATACGTTTTCATAACAAGTAATATTCTCTTTGATTTTATCCTAAAAACAATGATATACCGTATACGAATATACATATACTTCATTAAATACAAATTTCCTTTGTTTGTGTCAATATAAAATACTTTATTTTGTTTTTTGTTTTTTCTTGTGTATACAATATTTTTTATCGTCTTCTATGTATATTCATGTATAAATATCTGTCTTATTTTTTTTTTAAATAATAGATTGTAACCGAATCGAATGCGTTGCAAGGATTATATGTAAATTGTAGATGCCTAGTACTATTTCCATGAAATACGAAGAAGAAAATATGTATTTCGTTATTTATAGTTATTCGGTTTGCTGTTTACTTTCGAATATTTTGATTTCATTGAAGTTTAGTTTTTAGATATGTATAAATAGGAGAGCTTATATTTCATTAGTTGAACAACACAGTTGTGGAAGGATAAAAGAGTCTTAAGTATTAAACAAACAGATACACCAAAAGGAAATGGCACTCGATTTGAATAAGTTTGGTAACGTAACCGACAAGATTTAAAAGTATTGCTTTTTTGTGAATTCTCTTATATTTAATGCATTCTGTTTTTTTTTATTTAATAATGCCTCGTATTGTCAAAAAATATCATCATACATTCTGCATGTGAATTTGCGCTCTTTAAACTAGTTGTTAAACAAATTCGAAATTAAGCGTGAAATATGTTTGGGCACTTAATCTAATATTTAAAGATTTGATGACGGATAATTATAAAAGTGCTAAGAAGACAGCCACGATCTGGACAGTATAGACACACAAATTTCATTCTATCGCAGTTTTTCTTTCTCACCAGAAAATTATGGTAAGTAGATTGTTGATTGATGATGATAGCCGCTCAATTGAGGAAACCTTTTGCACCGCCATATTTAATAGTTCTAAGCGCTTACTAAGTTAAATCTGTGTTAGAGGGGCGCCGTACATGTGTCGTTTCCGGATACGGTTCCATCAAATATGACAATTTTAGTTTCGTCTGCGAAGGTCAATCAACAAGATCTTTGACGGGAGCTTGCAGATGATTTTTTCAAGAGTGGAACCCTGCGTGGACTACGGGGGAAAAGTCTAATCATGATAGAAGAATGCCTTTATATGAATCATGAATTTTGGACACCTCACTAATTATTTCCAAATAGAAATAAAAAGATGGCAAGATTCAACCCCTATGGAAAACTTTATATGTTTAAGAAAAGCAAATAAAATGGACCAAGAATATGTGGGAGGGCACAAGTCCGGCTGCTACCAGCAATTCATGTAATTGGTCAAAAAGTTAGTTAAACCACTTTCAAAGATCAGACTTGGGCACTGCCTAAGCGAAGTAAATTCCGTTAATTTCAGAGATCAGTCACAAGAGGGTACTGCACTAGCACTTGCCTAAAAATATGAGATTTCAAGACTCGATTATTTAAGCGCATATCCATAAGTGTGTGTTTCAGCCAATAAAGTGAACTAGACTAAGTAGGCTAAAACACCGGGAACGTGTGTTTCTAATATGAAAGTTTTGATGGTATTTTATGTCGTGGATTGTACGAGAATGGTCCATGGTTCACAGCTGATATTTTGACAGTAGGCGTCTACGGGAATGTACCAAAGAGGGCTAAACAAGCGTGTCTTTTCTAGCTGGTCTGTGATCACAACACTTTATTCAATTCAATTTCAGTCCCTTAATAAAGTTCACCCTCCCACACAGTCGGGGTTGATGGATGTTGTGCTGAAAGCGGGTGTAGTGCTTGTATTTGTATGAAGGTATAATGTGACGGAAAAGGACAGATATAGGGCGTCTTCGTAAACGCAGTAATCTGCGAAAGTAAGATCGTCTGCCTGCTTTGTTTCTACAAATAAAAAAAAAATTTTTTGCACGCAATCGGCAGGCCGCCATTTTATTTTGGCTGCGCAATCTGCCCGACGCCTACTTTTTTACCGCGTATTGCTGACGTTTACGAACAGAAAATATGACGACCGGCCTGCTTTAGTACGATTTGATTTTGAGTTTACGAACACAACTAACGCAGATCTTTGTTAGTCTTATGTTTAAGAAGACGCGTATATTTATGCAAGGCAAGGACATCAAGTCGTATGTGCGTTCATCGAAACCAAATCCACAAGTGTGATGTGAACACGATTTTACAATCGGAGCGGATTTCAGCATCACAATTCAATCCGAATTCGAAAGTGATACGGATCACGCAAGACGTCATAATCTCAGCTGAAAGTATTAAAGTCAGTAACTTATGTTTTGAAGGTGTAACAACTTTTATTTTAGTTTTCGCAACTTTTCTCTGTATTCTCCTCTATCGACTGTTTTCGGAAAAGCTAAGCCCAAACAGACAGCAGCATGTTTTCCCCGTCTATAGACTTCTGCGGGTTTTTTTTATGAATTACGCTTATCAAAATTATTGCATTTAGGGATTTTAAGTATTTCAGAATTTACTCCGTCTCCTGTTAAGTATATTTCGGCCCAAACCAATTCTGAACAGCTGGGACTGTCCTTGAAGATAACACGTTTGAAATAAAGATCAGGTTCATAAAATATCAGATTGCATGTTCAAATAAAGCAAACACAAATTACGGCAGTCAATATGGAATAGTCTAAAGGGAATACATATAAAAGCACCAAACAATGAAGTACATAAAGAGTATAACATCTAAAAAATAGAAAAAAATATGCGTAACCGGATTTAACATTGAATATAAACATTTGTTTCATTTCAGTTCTTAACATTAACAAAATAAAATATCTAACAGAGTCAATAAGACAAACATAAATCTATTTGTGCCACTGACACGATAATAAGATCAAAATCACATGATAAGTTATATCTGCCGCATATCCCTCTTTCCCTCTTCTAACCATAGTCCATCGTGTTAGAAATCTAAAAACAAATCTTTGATGGTGCATAACACTAAATAAATATAAAAACACTTGACCGGACATTTTTATTTGGTCGTTCTAGTAGATAAACACAAAAAGAAAAACTAAATCCTAAACTACAGCACACAAGTTATCGTTAATTCAGTCTTCTCTTTGCAAGTGCACACACCCAGTCCAGGGTTTCGCTTTAAATGGAAAATTAATTCTTCCCACTTCACATGTCTGTAGCAACCCCCACCACCGTCTGCCGCATAGAAGCGTTGAAACAAACAGATCAAATTACACCAAGCGCTAAATAATGATGATTCTCGTATTTGTCTACAGTGACAAATATCACATTTTCGCTAAGGTTTTCGTAAAGCCAAATAAATAGTCTCCAACCAGACATGATGGGTGTCCTGTAATTTATATTCCTCTGAAGCATAAAAGTAACCAACAGCCGACACAACAGCGTAACGACTTAATAAATTGAATGGGGCCAAAGGATGTAATCAAACTGCAGGGTACGCAACATAACACAAAATCAGATTATAAGCAGAAATTAAATGAAATTTAAATTTCAAATCCTCGCCAAGATGACAGAGACGTGGTTTTTGTTTGGCTTGAGTGCAATTAAAAAAAGGATGTCATTTCCAGCGTGTTCAATATTCTCATGTACCCTGTTGCATAAATTAACTCTCGCCCGTTAGGAAATTACAATTTCGTTCTTCATTATCCGTTGATTATTTATGCATTAATTTGAGGCTGAGATGCAAGCACATTGAATATCACTTGAATTTTGAATGTGCTGAATTTTGAGATTAGAATGAGAAATTATTTGATTATGGCTTCTACAGGAACATCTACTCAAAAGCCAGACTGCAGTAATTGGATTAGGGAAAGGAAAAAGAAATGGATAAAAAATGGCGGATGATGTTACAAAACCCTTTGTCAGATGGCTCTGAATTTGCTCTGGCAATGCTATAACTTGTGTTAGTCTCATTTTGGTAGATAACTTTAATAGAATCCTTTTCGTTTTTGGTTAACTGAGTTCTTTCCGTTTAAAAATGAGTAAAAATTCCAGTATATATTATAGACAGCGTCCCGGGTTGCTAAAAAATTGTCTGATGCCTACAAAAACGATGTGTCAAGTAGGAAACCATGGGCGAAGTTGTTTGCTCGTTCTCGATATGATAAATTTAATGTTAAAAACGCACCTTGCACTGATCTATCAATCACTGAAAATGTCGATGAAATCATAGAAAAATGAGCAGGGGGAAGGACATTGCGTGAGAACTGGGCATTTATCTCCAAAGAGGAAGCTAGGTACAAAAAGGGGCTACATGTTTGAGTGCCACATGAATTAGAAGTAAATAATTTAATGGACCGAATTTACATTTTTGATTTACTGATAAAGCTGAACGCAATCTTACACCTTTGAAGTGAATAATTATGGGCAATTAAAAGTAGATCACTTAACTTTACAAATTTTCTAAATTTTCTTATCATAAGAAAGTTCAAATTTGCATTAATTTCTAAACGTTTTCAACATTTCACTGAAAAATGCGATTTTAATATTTTTTATAGTAAAAATAAGCTCAAGGTGCCATGTTTCACAAAATCTATAGTACTGGCAGATGCAAATACTATTGCCAGGACTATTGTAACACCCAGCGTATAAAAGATAGCAACATTTGGTCATTCCATAACCTAATCGGGCACAACGCAGACTTGGATTTAAACACTTAAAACTGCGATTTCCGAGTTACAAAGACACGAATACATTATAACTTCAAAGTTGAAGAAGAGTCTTTCTAAATGAATAGCGCCGAATGAATTCGTTGTATTCACTTCAAAGGCAAAGGGATTGAATGGGTTCATGAAAGTTTTAGGGACGAAGAAGTAATTGAATCAGTGGAATATCTCCTTTGTCACTAAGCAGCTCTTAGAGATGGGCGGTTCATTCTTTGAAATCATAGTTCTTTTAGAAGATCAGTGAACTAGGGTAGCTACAGATCTCTGGCCTCAAATGGGGGTGGTTTTAGTAAACGTATCCTGCATCAGCGATGGTCCTTCACTTGCAGTCTAAAAGCATCTTTGCTACCCTAAAGTAATCTGATGCATTCATATTGTAAAACTGTGTGTTATTGGAATGGGGACAGGAACAAACGTTTTTTGTTTTCAAGTTGGCACTACTTTCACTAATATTTCTGCCAAATTTTCCGTCAAAATTTATTTGCATTTGAAATGTACGTCCCTTCGTCCACAGCTAAAAGTGAATTTAAATTTTTTTTATGTCTGAAACTAGTCAGAAATGTCTGCTGCTGAAACCTTCAGTGAGGAAGCGTTATCGAAAACAAGAATTTCTGGGTGGTACAAAAAATATTCTCATTGAGGGTTAAACGTTGAAGACGAACCATATCCATATCGACCAACAACGCCAAATAATGAAGAAGGGGGTAGTACTAAGAAACATGTTGGCACAGGTGTATTACATGCGCAGGGGACAACTTTAAGGGAAAGGGAGATTTTTTTTGATTTATAAATAAATTCCCATTTTTTTCCTACTATAGTACAAACAAAACACAAGTAAGGAAATACAACGAGAACGAAATCAAAGAAAAATAATGCAATCATCATAAAGGGAAGAAAAGGACACAAAAGTAAAACTAATTAATTACATTATCACGGGTGTTTTTTTTCTGTTCAGTTGAGCTATGTGGTATAGGTGGTGGTGTACAATGCAAAGATTACATAAATTCATTAGAAAAAAAGAAATTTACATAATTGCACAAAGAGAACTGCTTCTTGTGCATTCACTGAAACGGACAATGCTGTAATTAAAACCGTAATAACATGAACTTTTCAACACACACAAGGTTTCACATGAAGCACGACCTCTTCCGAACAATGAAAGTGAATGGAAGTGAAGGAATTTTACAACATATCACAATTTGATAATTTGCTATTTGAGAAGGATTTGATTAAGAAATCCAAATACACAAATTTAAAAAACAATTTAGACTTCTTTCACAGCTAATACCCCTCACTTAATGATAGCGAAGACAAGTACGTGCAACAGAAAACGAATTTAAAAGTCGAAGTAATGTACAATTTTTCATAAACGGGTTCGGATAAACTAAGAGTTATTTTTTAAGTTCACGGTCATACAATTACACATACGAGGACTGTCTGATAAATAACCGACCTCAACGTGAAGCTAGCGGCACAAATGAAAAAAAAAGTTTCTACTTCAAATTGTGCATAATAGCCAAAATTTCAGAAATTTATCTTGTATCATTATCTGTTGACAGTCGTTTTTGTGAGTGTATTTCGGTGATTCCCCCAAAATGAAAAAAATTTAATATCGAGCTGTAATTAAATTTTTATTTTTCAAAGGCAATACGCCTTCACAAATCAAAGATGAGTTGGACTCTGTGTATGGTGACTCTGCACCATCGTTTACCGCCGTAAAATTTTGGGCAGCTGAATTTAAACGTGGTCGCAGGAGCTTGGAAGATGATGAACGTCCTGGGCGTCCAAAAACTGTAAGCACTAACGATAACATCGCTTAAGTTCATCGATTGGTACTAGACGACCGCCGGATTAAAGTTAGAGAAATAGCTGAGATTATGAAGATGTCAAAAGAACGTGTTTGCCATATATTAAACCAAGATTTGGGCATGAGAAAGCTGTCCGCGCGTTGGGTGCCGCGTTTGCTTACGCTAGACCACAAACGTGTGCGCATGAACATTTCCAGCGCTCTGTTGGCTCAGTTTAGAGGCAATAAGACCGAGTTTTGGCGCCGATTGATAACTGTAGACGAAAAAAAAAATTGAAAAAATCGCGTGCATCATGGTTAGGTCGGTTATTTATCAGACAGCCCTCGTATGTATGCCCTTAGTCTTTTCGAGAGAATTTGATTGCGAATTTTAGTCCTGCTTGCGTTAATGGCATCTGGAGGAGATGATTTAATGATGAACTCTATCGGCTGTACTGCGGCATGCGCCTGGTCAAGCGTCTTCAGATACAAGTGGAGAAGGACGTCAACCAACTGGAAGTGCGCAACTGGCGGCAGCTCGCGAAAGATGGTGCTGGCTAGAGAGGCATGTTTGTTGAAGCCCAGGTTCACCCCGGACTATACGAGCGTAGCGCCACAAGAAGAAGAAGAAAGATATTAAGTTCTTTCATGAAAAAAAATGGAAAAACAAAAAAAAAAAACTAAAGACAAATATGCGTCGCATTATCTGCATTTATAAGAGCCGAAAGACCTTTTCCTCGTAAGGGCTTATTCTCGTATAATACTAACAAGACTAAGGCCGAACATATTGTGCAAAGGTGCGTTACCTCTATAAAATGTACAAAAAAGTTTCTAGAACCGAGTTGTTAATGTTTTATTTGCAAAGTTCATTTGCCGGTTTGAAAATATTACACACTTATAGTAAAGGCAACTTTTTCCATTTTAGTAGATTCCTTAGTTTTTGTTTTGTTATGTTGTTGACGTCAGCATATGTCCCCCTGGTAAAGACCTACTTCTCGCAGAACTTTGCGAGCATTTGCAGAGGAGGCTTAAGCAATGGTAACAGATTCAAAACTATTTACTCCAGAGTGTGAACAAATTCCGCAGAAAATTAAGTTCTAGACTGATCATAAAATTTTGAGCAAATTGTCTCTCGACGGTGATAATGTGGTTTATAAGGCTCATAGTTAAACCTAAATATATGTCAAGCTTAAGCTACTACTTTTTGTGGAGAAATTGCAAAATTTAAGAAAGCGCAAAAGGACGCTGTACCGTTTGGCAAGTGTAAGTTCTGTTTCAGAATCAAAATTGAACAGGAAGACTTTAAGGACAGTATGAAGTTGAAAATGTCTCCTTCTTTCAAGCAAGTTCCTCCTCAAATTTTGTACAAAATGTAAATATAATTTATTCCCATCAATTAGTAAATCATAAATCCCGTTAAATGTGCAAAACTGTGCGTATGTGCAAATCGAAGAAAAAATGAACTCATCAACAATAACCTGCAATGCTGCATTAGTGTAGTGCTCCTCACATCTGTCATTGATACAACATATTTTTAAGACTTAATTCTAATTCTATCATAAGCAACGAATGTCTAACATTCATCATTGGACTGATTTTGTGTTCCCAGCATCCAATACAAACATCAATGTACGAGTGTCTTACTGTCTAGGCAAATTATAACAAAATTACATATGTATGTATATATATTTACAAATCTACAAATCACTTTTGACTTATTGTTGTGGAATACACAGCGGTTGGTTGTTGTTTTTGTTGTTGTTGAAAGAAATAACAATCAGCACATTGTCTCGTTGTAAGGCGGATCCTTTTCCGATTCCGTGCTGCTTTTAATGTTCGATGATAGCTTTGCGATTTCATCTTGCACCAGATTTGTACTGATCGTTGGTATCGGTACATGCGTTTCAGTATGTTGTTCGTCCTTGGATTCTTCGGTGCTTGAGCTGCTCTCCTTTAGGATATTCATACCGAGTTTTGAGGTTATTGGCGGTTTAAGTGAACTTTTTGGTGCAGTAACAGTCTTCTGTGTGGCGGATTCAACGCCAGCCGCCTGTCCGACACTGCCGCTCGTCGAAGATGCTGACATCTGTGCCGGTTCGGTTTTATCCGACTCCGAGACAGTTCGATGGGGCGAACATTTTCCTTGGTCCATGCTAAATTGTTTCTTGAGCATTACCGAACGTGGTGGTGGCAGAGGATAATCTGTGGGCGCTTGTTTTGCTTTCGTATAGTCAGCCGCACCCATCGATGCGGTCCGCATTGGCTGGTGTCGTGTTTCAATTATCGTTGGTACTTGCACCGAGTCACCAGCGTCCAGTGATAGCTCGTTGACTAACGATGGTGTGTCTATGTTGTAGGATCCTGTCATTGAGGTGGTGGTATCATTGGAACTTTGTTTGATGAATTTGTACGGATGAATGGAATAGTCGGTGTCGGTGCTGGAGTTTTTCTGCAAGCTTTCGCTGGACTTCTTGAAGAGACGTGCACCACCACTACTGCTTATACCACCGAAGCTGTCGTACGGTGGATTCAGATAGTCACGAGAACCGGGTGCTCCAGACGATGATTGATATGTTTGTTCGGTCGAAGAATTTCTGCACCATGTGCGTTCATTTTTCATTAGGAAACCAGAGCTAGTTGATGTGCCTAGACCGCCGACACTACCACTTCCGGCACCGCTACCACCGCCACCACCGCCGCCGCCTGCACCGCCCCCGCCAACTACTTTCGAGGGTGATAACTCGATTGCGGTTTCCCTTCGCAGTGGATGCCGATGAATGTAGTCAAGGGGCATTCCCTAAAAATGATGAAATAGAGGATTAGTCATTTGAGAAATCAAATTCAAAATTAATTGCATGAAATATACGAGTATCGATCGCATCCGATAACAAGATGAATAAACTATGTTCGTGTACACGTCGGTGAACAGTTGGTGAAACAGACTGAAGGAAATAAATCAATAAAATTTATTGGAATCCTTGCTGCAGGCATACACCTCAGATGTGTAGGTAGGATTGGACGAGATGGACCGTTGTGCAGAGTTGACATTTTCATTTGCTTCCCAAACTAAGGGGACAGAGATGAAAGACTTTGCACGGCGGGGGAAGTCTCTTGTGTGTATGTTGATAATCAATTCCTGAATTTACCTGTCTAATGATTCTCATAAAGTGTTTGACTTTCAATCAGGTTAAGTGGTCTTTTGCCATGGAGCTCTCACTGCGACTGAAGTGATGATTGGGAGTTTTTGATGTATTTATCCTCAAGAGGAATTAATCTATTTGGAAGTGTTTGAATATCAATCAGTGGATCTACGTGGATACAGTGAACAGATATAAAGTTCAGTGTAAGAGTCCAATGCCAATACTGGTAAGAACTGTTTCAGATTGTTTGAGGAGTCGGGGCGATAAGGGACATTTTTTCTCTGACAAAGATGGCCCTTCCAGTTTTGCCTTCGTAAAAAAGTAGGATGCACAAACCAGAAATCTGCACCGGTCTTGTAAGTCCATAGGCATCAATAAAATTCTGTGTAATCGTATTTTCTTCCATTCCCGAGAATTGTTTTTTTGTTTTTACCCTCACTCCGTGTATATTGGTTAACATCGTAGATTGCGATCGGGGACGAACTTTATGATGGGCGCCGATAGTATTTTATGGGACGATTGGCGTTTTCGACAGTCAGAACTTGAATGAGACTGCAATAACACATCCATCAGTAAGATTCGGGATATTTTAATTTAATATTAAATGAATATTTTTTTTAGTGGCGCCCCCTATATGCCCCGGGGCTTATAGAGCCATCTGTTACAACACCGTATACGTACGATCGGATCTTCTAAAGTATCTACCGCTCAGTCGCACAGTGTACACCGAATCTTGAAAGTCTAAATTCACCCAAAGAATACAAAATTTATGTTCCGAGGTTCGTGCAATGGCATGCCATTGAATTGAATTTAACTCAATTTGGATACTTTGACACTTTGAAGTGTCAAGTCTACACTGTTCACGATTCAAAACTCACAGCTGGTATTACAAAAGTTTGGTGTGGTTCGAACACAAAGCTGGATCCACACAAAGTCCGAATTTAAATCCCATAGAGTACCTTTGGCAGATTTTAGAAAAAGTCCTGTTTTGTTTAAGTTCATTGTATGTTCCTTGCTAATGTTCTACAGTACATACAAGGTGATTCATCGTGTGGTTTGATATTTAAAATGCATTTTTGACAAATCATATGTGATCGCTATCAAACTGCTTTGTCAGTATTTGTTCAGTATCTTTTGGCGGCTGCAAATTCTTCTGTGAAATGATTTTCGTGCGATTCGAGGAAATTCCAGTGCACATAATTGACCCACTCCCCACGAGATTTCTATTGCTACCACAATTTGCAAAATTTGAGTCCAACACAACATTTATGGATGCTATTCGATCGTTTGGACCACATCTAGCACGTAGTAAAGAGTCTATAGCAGCTGTAGCTGGGAGTGTACACATCTTCTTGAGAGGTTGGTTTGCTATAATCGATAACATGGGGTACGAGGGGCGTTCAATATATTCTCGGTATCGGAGTGAAGCTGTTGTTGTATTTATAAATTGACTTATTTATCAAGTAATAATATTATTTTAGTGCATTCATATAAAATTTCATATAAATGTGATTATTAATTCGCATTTTATCTCTAGTTCAACAGAATCATAATGGTAACTGAGACGATGATGGTGAAAATTGAGCATCGCGCTGTAATTAAATTTCTCACTAAGCAAGGAAAAAGTCAAAAAACTATTTATGAAGACATGGTGGCTGTTTACCAGGGTTCCGTACCTTCATTATCAACTGTGCAAAAGTGGTCAAGTGAGTTCAAGAGAGGCAGAGAGAGCAGAGAGAGACCATCGCTCCGGCGCTCCGGCATCAAAGAAGTCGAAAAACTTGTTCTTGAGGATGGCCGAATAAAGGTGAAAATGATCACCAAGCTTTCAATTGGTACCATTCACACCATTCTTCATGACCATCTTAACCTTAAAAAGGTCAGTGCAAAGTGGGTGCCATGAATGCTCACAGCGCCTCAGAAAAAAATGAGAATCGTATTTTACATGAGAATCTCCTAGAAGTGTACAAAATTCCATTTGTGCATGAAATGAAGCCAGGCGATTGAATTGAATATTTTCAGTGACGAGGCTCTGCTAAGACTCAATGAAAATCTTAAACTTTATCGTGAAATTTTGTTCAGAGATGAAGCCCACTTCTGGCTTAATGGCTTACGTAACCAAACAAATTCCCTTATTTGATCTGATGAGCAACCCGAAGAGTACCACGAGCTTACATTTACTAAAAATAATGGTACGGTGCGGTTTATGGGATGATAAGATCACTGGTTCATATTACTTCAAAAGTGAGCCATATCAGAATATCAACATCAATGCTAACCATTAATTCGCCATGTAAATGGACTATTTGCTTTCTCAAATTCAAGCACAACGTTGCTGAGAAATACTTGTGATGAAAACCTTCACGTTTCATGTTTTGTTGCGTAAATTACGTTTAGACTCTTTTCTTTGGGGATATGTAAAGTCTTAGGTCTTCAGGAATAAACAAGCGACGCTTTGAAACCAAACATTACTCATGTTATCCTCAAGATACCGGAGCTATGATTCAACGAATCGCCCAAAACTTGACCTTCCAAATGGATCACCTCAGACGAAGTCTTGGGCAATATTTACATGATATCAGTTTAAAAAAGTAAATGCCACAAATTGTTCTTTCAACTGACAGTAAGCATTTTAAGTTAGTCTTAAAATGTATGTACTTTAAGGTAGAATTATAAACAAACCTCACGATGTACTAAAGGGTAATATTTTGCAGAAAATCAGGAAAATGCTTCTCAAAAGATTTCCAAGTAAGGCCTATACGAATACAGGTGGCACTGAGAAAAGAGATTGGTCTGCTTAGAAAGGTGAATCCTTTTTTTCCACCAGTAAGGATACTCACTTAACCACTTCGAGACAAGTGCCTTCTCTAGTTACACCAAGAACCACTATCCGGAGTAGCATGTTTCGAAAAATAAATATACAACATCAATTGGAATTTACAAATGAGCAAACCCTTCTCATTCTGGAGCAACGAATCCAAGTTCTAGATGCTCCGATCCGATGGAAAGTGGTAAGGAGAAAGAACTCCATCCTTGAGTAGAACAACAAAACGATAAGACGTGGTGGTGTGGGAATTTCCATTTTTACATTTTGTGAAAAATGTAATTTTCATTTCATTACTCTCCTCATCCTTTTTGTCGAAACTAACACAGCATATGATAACTTGCCGATAATAAGCTGCCATTCTGACTATCCTTAAAATTAATACGTTCCTCAATCAGTGCCATCAATTGAAGGCAACGGAGCAAAGGATCTCACCCCGGCAGGCGAATTGGTTTTGGTCTAACGAAGACTGTAGATGACTCCATGTATCCTTGAATTAATTTTGAACTAATGTTTTTGAATCTATACCGCTACCAGACATATTTGCTTCATATTTCTACTCCCTCTCCATAGGCGCAAACAGATGCAAGCAGATATGTATATCTATGCCAATTGGTCCCTTGCACGTTTTTAACGCCTCCATTGATGTCCTATGGGAGGAGACCTATGAGATATATTCCTTACGCTTTCAATTTATCGTGTTTACGGTTAATTACAATCTATGTCTCTGTCGCACGCACTTGGCGCCTACCACTTCACGAGTGTAAACACTTTTTTTATACAGGAAAAATTACTCCAAGTTTTGAACATCCCCAACGGATTTGCATCCATCCACGCAGTACATTGTAAATTCAAACGAAAAGTAGCAGTCACGTACTACACAGGACGCCTATTCCAACGCTCCCTTCGGATTCATAAATAATTTTAGAGAATAGCACGGAGGACTTCGAGAGTGCAAAAGAAAAAACAATAACTTTTTTTTTCAAAACCAGGAGATAGGTTAATTAAATCAGCACTCATTTTTCAATTTACATCGAAAAGGAGTTCAGAAGTATTCCGCCCTGAATGGAATTTAATGTCTTTGGTTTTCTCCCTTTGCGCACGGCTGCCCTCCGCCTCTGTATGGACTTTTTCAAAATGTAATTTATTTTGCAAACCTACGCGCGCTTGATGGCATTCACTTAATTTTCTATCTATTCCTCAGTGCAGTGTGATTGTAAATGTAAACGATTTTGAGTTTTTTCTGTGGTTTCTCACCTCAGCGGAGTCGTCGGTGTCGTCAACAGAAGCACGCGCTTGAAAAAGTCCTTCCAGCATTTTGTAGTCGTTCTCTTCGCACTCCTTCAGATGTTGCTTCTCCAGGAGGGCCGCAAACTCAGCCTTTGACATTTCCGTCTTGAAGCGGTCTGCTTGTCCTGTGGAGGGATAATACGAGAGCAAGCAGGTAAATAGTGACCGAAGTGACCTTTAAGTGGAGTCTTACCTTTTCCCGGAAGCGATGCGGTCGGGGATGTTATCAGGTGACAAACACTCTCTAACTCGTCCGTAATTGATGTGTATTCCGTGTGCAGCCTGAGAAGGATATTTCTCGCCGGTTTTGGATGCAAAAGTGATTTTCCTGAGAGAGGAGAAAAACCGCAAAGGCATTGTTAAATGTGTTGCTTTAGCGCATTTGGGTGTTGTGTCTCACCGCCTTGGTCTTTTTCGCTGTCAGGTTCAGATTGTGTCAGACTCAGCTGTCGCTTTGACATTGGTATTTGATTGAGGCTTATGTGCGAACGATTCAGTTGGTCGTAGGTTGAGGTGGTTTCAGAATTTCTTCGGCACAGCGATACGGTACGCTGTCGCATTGCTCGATGCTTTGCAGCTGAAAATAAAAATAGCGTATTACACACGTGATGGATATCCTGACATTTGCAAAGGTAATCCCAAGCACCCTAAGTGGAATAAAACTTGTCTGCGTTCACGTGGGCGGCCATTTACATTGGGAATGGGAACACTTAACGTGTCAATTTAGGACGTGTGGTCGTGCGCCTTGCTCCAATTGAAATCTATTCGATATCACTCACACAACCGGTGTTGACGTTGATAAGAAGATTATTGGCAGGCGCACAGACGGTTTAGCACAAACGTGCAAATTGAATTTCTTGTGGCACTAAGAGGCGAATTAATATGGATAACAAGCAGACCCACTCATCCCTCAGGTGGTGGTACTGAAATCTAATTCTTGGATATGTGAGCAACAATCTGGGGGTTTTGGTGATTGAGAATGAGGCGAAATATTTGAGACCTCATTCTGACGAGCGTGTGATAGACTTTTCCTATCTACTTGCCTTCAAAAGTCAGTTCCGGAGTTGTTTCATCGGAATCTCCCACTAAAGTGTGATCATCATCGTTGCCTAATGGTGTGAGGGTATCCTTACTCTCCGTGCTTGCGCCTGTATCTTGTCTTACAGTAACGTAGGGTGTCCGTTTAACAGTTTCACACGTCGATGGTCTCTGCGATAGGGCCATAGGATATGCGTCCGAATCTCCAGACTGCATCGACTGTACGGACGTCTTGCGAACCACAGTCTCGTTTAGTGCTTCACGTGATTTTACAACTTCGTCTGGCTCCTCCGGTACCGGAACTACCTCAAAATGGGTACCGTCGTCGAATATGTAGGCATCTGGGCGCACCTCCGTCAGGGATCTGTTGAATTTCCTTCGATTCGTAACCTGCAGAGAGCACCAATTGCGAACCATATCTTCTTGAATTGCATTTCTTGGCGACTTACTTGTAAATTATTCATATTTTCAGTCTCGGACACCGCTCGGAATCGTTGCATGTCGCCAGGACCAATCGAAACGGTGATGTTGCCATTCGAACTGTGAAACTCTTCCTGTGTCGCAGTGTGGGTCGACATGAAACGATGGATGACCGCTAAATGCGAGAGGATCTGTTCGGTTGATTCCTCCATCTTCCGCAGACGGAACTCGATGTTCTGCAATGCAAAAAAGAAACGTTGATAAATTATTTAGGTGAAGTTCACTGCTGCATTTAATTGGATTTCACCGGCCCTGCCGCGACGCGACCTCTGCGTATTTTCGTCGTATTATTACATTGTGCCTGGAATTTGTTGTTTGCATTAAAAATTAAATTCCACGGCGCATTCAATTTGTACACCGCCATTAGATAGCTTCCTCAACACTGGGCACTCATTTCGATAGCAGTTTGAATTTAGTATCGCTTCAGGAATTAATTATTTATTCGCCATCTGAATGAGGGTGATGGCTACGACGGTGTGTGCTAATTGGAAATTAAAGTGGTTCGCCGGGAATTCAATGTATCCCACAGAATCCCTGTCAAATTGAACTAAGGGTTGTTATCTTTGCAAATTTGATTTCGCCAACAAATCCTTTGAGTGACATTTAGCGCGGAACATTTAAGGAGCCGAAAGGTTACCACGCGAATGGGGTGCGGGCGCAATGATCCCCCATACCCAACGATTCATGTTTAAATTTGTGGCAAGTTACTCGGAATCATGGTAAGTGTTCGTTTTCTTGGGCTCAGCGTGTTTGCTACGAAGGTTTATTCATTTATTTTTTCTTTGATTATTACAAGGAAGACGTGGGTAAAGAAATTTCAATTTAATTCGACCTTGAAAATGGGGCTTAAAGAAGGATTTTGCATTCTAGCTGTCACGTTCGTAATTTAAAATGCTTCTCAGAGTTGTAATTTAAATGTTTCAAGTTTTAATTCAAATAATTTGATTTTGATTATTGTTCATGTAGCCTTCACTTACAATATATGACATATGAGGGGACATAAGACGGTTTGTGGGATCAATAACCCACACGATCTCCTTGAAACCAGGCACCATCCTACATCACAGATCTTCACACTGCGGCAAATCCTGGAGAAGTCCCAAGAAGTACAAATCGACACCCACCATCTATTTGTCGATTTCAAGGGCGCGTATGACAGCGTGCATAGAGACGAGCTATACAGTGCCATGTCTAGTTTTGGCACCCCTACCAAACTGGTCAGATTGTGTAGGATGACGATGGAGAACCCTCGCTGGTCCGTCAAGGTCGGTAGCGAACACACCGAGACCTACGATGTCAAAAAAGGATTTAGACAAGGCGACGCGCTGTCATGTCATGTCATCATTCTTGAGGGGATCGTGCGTACCTCACACGTCAACATCAGAGGCACGACCTTCCAAAAGTCAGCTCAATTGCTAGCTTACGCCGACGACATTGATGTAATTGGTCGAACACAGCGAGCCGTCAATGACGCGATTGCTGGCTTTGAAGCAGAAGCGGCTAAAATGGGTCTGGTGGTAAATGAGGGCAAAACAAAGTACTCGTATATGCTGTCATCAAAGAAGGACGCAGAACATCGACGTCTCGGACAGAGCGTCACTATGGGCAGCAGACATTTCGAGGTAGTTAAGGACTTCGTCTACCTCGGCTCCGCGGTGAATAGGGACAACAACATCAGTACCGAAATCAAGCGCAGAATCACTCTTGCCAATCGCTGTTTCTTTGGGCTTAAGAGGCAGTTGAGTACTAAAGCCCTCTCCCGAACGACCAAAGTGACTTTGTACAACACCTTGACCCTGTCCTGCTTTACGGCGCAGAAACCTGGACGCTACTAAAAGCGGATGAGGAAGTCTGTTCGAGAGAAAAGTTCTGCGTACGATATTTGGCTCTGTTTGCGTTGATGGCAGCTGGAGGAGAAGATTCAACCACGAACTGTACTAGTCAAGCGTCTACGGATACAACGCTTAAGGTGGCTAGGCCATGTAGAGCGGATGGACAACACTGCTCCGGCCCGAAGAGCCACAGGGACAACACAACAGAGGACGTCCTAGACTGAGATGGCACACACAAGTGGAAGAGGAACTCAACCAACTTGGAGTGACTTTCTATCTGTTGTAACTGTCCCACACATGCAACAGACTAAAATAAAGCGGGTATTGTACTCACTCACATTTGGTTTCATTTAGTGTTCCTAAAAACATCGCTTTCATCTGCAATACAAATATTTTGTGCAGATACCATAATTATGCCTAGACTCATTAAGCAAATATGTACGAAATCTGTTTAAAAAATAAGCTAAATTTTCAAATTTCGTGGGCTACGTGTATTCGATTATCGATTTTTTATTTTGTTACGTTGGTACACTCTTCTCCAACATATTTATTTTGTTTGTAAGAGGCATCGAAGTTAGACGCGTTTTGTGTGTTCGGCGATTTCGTGCTGTCGAAAAAAATTGATCAGTTAAGTCCCCAAAAGCACTTGCTATATTGACTGTGGCATACAGTGAGTGTACTCTGAGTGACAAACATCTTACAACTAGTACAAGCTTTTCAAAGAAGGTCGAGAAAATGTGAATGACGACGCTCGCCCAGAACGAGAGAGTGAAGAAAAGTATTATCGATAATCGTCGAATCACAATTAGGAAAATTGCTGAAGGTGTCGGAAAATCGGTTGACGCAAGCCATGCAATTTTTTTTTGAAATTTTGGGCATGAACCATGTGGCAGCGAAGTTCGTTCAAAAATTGCGGAATTCTGACATATTTTTTTGGCCCAAACAACACCGTAATCATGCCTCAGCCACCGTATTCACCAGATATGGCCCCCTGCGGCTCTTTCCTGTTCCCATTACTGAAGAAACAGACGGCGTTTTTTCGACGATTGAGGAGTTACAAACCGAATCGCTAAGAGAGCTCAAGGGTTTACCAAAAAGTGCATATCAGAACTGCTTTCAGGATTAAATCTGAGAGGGACTACTTTGAGGGGGACAAAACAGAAATTGATGAATAAAGAAATATTTTTTGAGAAAAATGAAAATTCACTTTATTGAACAGACCTCGTATATTTGCGTAAAACTTGCTAGTCGCTCGCTTCTTTTTTTCAAATTTCATTCCATATGCCATACACCTGTTGTGTGTTGTGCGTCTTTTTTTTTCATGAGTAAAGGGGGTCTACAGTTTTTTACTGACTCCCAATGGCAAAGTATGAGAAGCTTCAAATAGATAATCAGTACTCTTTGCGTGTTATCAGACACTCCAAAAAGGTGGTGCCGTGAAAAAGTTCGGGAACCGAACCTGGAAACTTCGGCGTCTTATTCACTTAACATGTAAATATGTGAATATGTGCCACGGAGACCACAATTTTTAGCAGATGCCGAATGAAAATTTTACCTCAAAAGAGTGTAGATCTATCAGTCTATCCTCCATCATGCTTAAGAATGTGGATGGACTGCACTGAAATTAACATCAGCGGACGCTCTTCACTTGAAACATTGAATCAGCCCAATGTAAGGGCCATTCAATAGAGACGTCATTTTACTCCCTAGGAATAAGGCAATATTGCGAAATGCTTTTTCTTCCTACACATCGAAGGGGGGTCTCAAAATGTTAAATATGAAGCGATTGACAACGCATTATCGCCTTTTTGCCTAAATTTGGAGAATGGGTCTGAACTGGATAGCCACCAAATCAGGAAGAGGGTCTCCCGAGGCACACTACCATATGTTATTTAAGAAGTGAAAATAAAATTTCTTAAAGATATCATCGTGCATCGTGTCTTGAAATACGTGGGGGATCTCATTCAAATAGGCAAAACTGACGCACGTCTGTCTACAGGATGATTAGAAAGCAACGAAGAAGGCTGACATTCCATTCAATGACTTCGGTAGTGGTTTCCGAAACGTTGATGAGGAGGAGACGGTCTTTCACCATCTTAGAAGCTGACCATCTCTTGCAGCATATAGGAAAGTACTTCTTCAATAGCCAAGACGAACTAGCTCTCTGGAGTAGGAAAGATTAACAAATTCCTTAGGAAAATTAACTTGCTAAGGAAGTTGGGATAGGTCAGGAAAACGAAAATCATCCTCATATCAGTCTTTTAAGGACTTCATTTTTTTTCGGTTGGCGCTACAGCCTGGGTTGGACCAAGGCCTCAACCAACATGTCCCTCAATCTGGAACATACTCTCGACAGCTGCCTTTATTTTTGCACACCAAGTATCTCTCCACTTGTGTGAACTTTAGCTTGAATAAACAGGACTAGAGACGTTTTGAATAAAACTGAACAAGGAATAATTTCATCATTTGAATCAAGAATTTCATTAAATTGCATTGAATTCTCGGATGAATTCATAAACAAACGATTATTGAGTTGGATCCTGTCTACTTGCATAGCCCTTTTTATCCTTCATACCATTTGTTCAGATTTATTCATTTTCCCCTTTACCTAGTACCGCATATATATCTGTAATATTGCAGGTCTTGACTAAGTCTATTGGTATATCATTCGTCCACAATCAATCACTGGCAATGCAATACCATTGATTTGTCCATGTAGCTGATAATAAATTCGAAAGCGCCAACATATATTAACCACATACGCTGACAGACAACAAAGTCGGCTGCCTGTGCATTCACTAGAGTGCGGAGCTATTGCCTTTTGGAAAACGATTTATCTCTGTGTAGTGCGTAAATGTGTGCCAGTTGCGAACGGATGTAGAATTCCGCCAGGTTCTCTAATTAAAGTTGAATACTGAGTTCTACAAAGTAATTACTTTGGAACGCTAGCAATTTACAGCTGCGGCCGTAGGTGAAATTGGAATTCTGTTGAGCCGTAAAGTCATCGCGTATTTTCGGGGAATTGTAGGAAAATATCAAAGTTCATTCAGGCTGTCCTGTTAATGTACCCAGAACTGGATGGAGACGGGCGTTTGTTGGGATGAGTCGACAATTCCATCGATTCAACATTTGCGAAAACAAAATTAGATATATTTCTTGGTGATGGCGGTAGACATTTGATTTGTTTAAAGTGGAGAAAAAAGTGTCATTAATTACATGGAATAATTGAAGGACAATCTTTAAGTCTTCTCCTATCCTTTGGGGTTATTTTTAGAATGCCAGTAGCTATGGTTATGATTTGACTGGTGATATAATGATAGAATGAAACAAGTGTCAAAAATAAATCAGAATGGCTTTATTGACTCACTGTATCGGATTATAAATTCACTTTAAAAAAATGTAACATTTTTGAAATTTTCGCAGTATCGTCTATTTTTTTTTTGTCAAAATGAACTGTTTCTGAATTGTGGTCTGACAAAGAAGGAATGAAATCGGTGCTACCGGGTAATATTGAATATGGGATGTTGATGTTCATATATCTGGACACACTAATCTAAATGTGTCAAGCGAACACGTATTTGAAGGGGACTTGTCGGGCTAGTTTTTTTGTGAAGTTGTGTAATTCGATGATTGTGTTAAAAGTTATACTGATTTGAATAGGAATGAAAAATGCGATGTTTGTTTTTACTAACAAAATGGTTAAGCGCTGCAAAAAAAAATAGAGTGAGGAACTAATCGACCTGTCACTAAAGCAATGAAATTTTGCACCAAATGGAGAAAGAGCAGCTTGAAAACTGTCAAGAGACAGCGGAGGCACTAGAAATTATCTGTGCGGCAGTTTTGAATCATCTATAGAGCACTCAATGGAACTCGACTTCAAATTTCAGGCCATGTACGTCCTAGTAGAGAGCCAAAAACAGATTTAGTGCAGAAATTTTAGTCTACTGACTGACCACTTTTTCAACTATTTTAACGTCTCGCTGTCAAAACTAAACAAGTCAGATTCGGCTGAAATTTCGACGGACAGACGGACACAATATAAAGGTTTCTATAACGGTTTTGTTCTTTGGAAACGAAACCTTAAGATTAGAAATTAATTTTAAGATCTCTTCAGGGCAGGTCTCTTCTCTGGTCTTTAGGCAGGTTGCGGGGAGCTTTAGCTAGAGTTGCGGAGAGCTTCGTTTAAATATTTTAATATGAAAGCTTTTGACAGAAGTTTAGAACGTGTTTCAATTGGCTTCAACTGCTTAAAGGAGCTAATTTTGACTTCCTGGACAACCCAAAACAGAAAGCTATTTCTGATAGTTTACAAACAACGGGAATGATATGGAAAGAAGAACACTGAGTGCCGAGTGAATTGACGCAAATTGACATTTAAAATGAAAGCCCATTGGATTGTAACTGGTGATGGAAAGTGGGTAAATTATAATAATCCAAGAGGTAGAGCATCGATACCGCTGCCGTGTCCCATTGTCGACGGCCGCACTGACTATTAACACCCAGAAGATTATGTTGTGGTTTTGCTGGGTCCAGCTGGGTGTGCTGTGGTCGCCGTGGCGTAGTGGTAAGTGCATCGACCGCCACGCAGAAAGTCTGGGTTCGATTCCCGGACGGGACACCTAGCATTTTTTCACGGCACCACCTCTTTCGAGTTGCTGACAACACTCAAAGAGTATTAATTGTCTATGGAAAGCTTCTCAGCTCGCCGTTCGGAATCGGCAAAAAACTGTATGTCGCTTCTACTCGTGAAGAACAGTAGCATGCACAACACGAGTAGTTGTTGTAGAAGCTAGGCCCTGGTCCGTTATGGGCTGTAGTGCCACTCAATTATTATTATTAGCTGGGTGTGGTGTACCATGAGCTTCTGTAAACAAGTGAAACGATCACAGGTGAGGTCTATCAACAGCAAAATTTGCGGAAATGGTCACAAGACACAAAGTCATTTTGCAGCTCAACGAAATTCCGCCAAAAACGTTGAAATAGAAAATAACACCTCACCCGCGGTCCAATTACCACTTGTGCCGCTCTATGCATCGAAGCATGACTGACCAAAATCTCCGCAACTTTAATGAATTCGATGCGGAATTCATGTCCTGTTAAAAAAAAAGTGGAAAATGTTGCTTTCCCGAAAAATAATACTGCTCGCAACCCATAAATCAACACCGTTAGTAAACCCTCAATCGCGCATTAACGTTAACCAATAATTTCACACTGCAATTTTAAATCAATAAACAACTGCTGAATAAAATTACCTGAACGGTGGCAGTTTGAAGGTTTTCCTTCTGATTAATGTCTTCAATCTTCTGTGACATTGTCTCTACCCGATCTGATGTACACTTGACACGTTCGTCAGTCGACTGATTGAGTATAATTTCCTGCTCGTGAAAGAATCCCTCGACGCACTCCTCCTCGAAATCATACAATCGCTCCAAATCGTCCTTCTCCAAAAATAATTTCAATCCGTTATCCCTTTGCACCTCCAAGCCTATAAAAGAACGAAAAGATAAATAACGTAAATCCTCAGGGTATTCGTTGAATTGGAGATAATATTTAACGCCGTTCGACGAATCTCATCGTACCTTTCGCCTTTCGAATGCAATACTTCAGCAGGGAATAAAAGTGACAGAACGCTATAAATGGCGGCGGTAACACTGGCTTCTGCTGGTACTCCATCACTACGGTAAACCGTTGGAACATCCACACCTACAAATGCCATTGGGTTGGATCACGAAATACAAATCCCAACAATTAACACATATCCGTTGCCGAATGACTGAGCGGACTGAGGACTCACCTGGTGCGATACAGAGTTCACTTCATTGAAGATATTATTGAACACAGCTATTAACAGGTTGATGAGCAGGATATTGGCAATGAGCAGGTACATTGCCATCGTGATCGGTGTCACCCAGTGTCCTAGTAGGTCGGTTTGTTTGATTGTTTATTCAAAACGACGGCAAAGTAGCATGGGAGAAAACAGGATAATTAAAATTAATGGATACTTCACTTAAATCGCAATTAATGGACGCGTCTGAACGTACGATAAGTATCGCATCGACAACACGTCCTCTGGCGAATAAGAGACAGATAGAGAGAGAGAGAGAAGGTTGGGCATGAAAAGTAATGAAATCAACCTGAATGGGGACACTCTCTGAGGGCGAACTTGTACTTACCTGTAACACATTTCGCTTGGCCAGGATTCTCTCCGCACGGTGGATCGATATTATCGGCAAAAACTTCACCATACAACATGAAGTAGGGCTGGTAATACACCTGATGATGGTAAATTAAAAGAAAAGATACAAAAAAGAACGAAGGATACTTGCTGCATAAAAATGCGTTTTTCTTATTGTCTTATGGAAAGGAAATCTTTTATCACAGAGATATCATCTAGAGATATACACTTGGGAAGTTGACTTTTTAAACGAATGAAGGAGAGTACAGACAGTAGGTACAGAAGCGGTCACAAATGCTCACCCACATTCAGCTAGTTTTTTTTTTTTTTAAATATACGTTAAAACAACGAGACCAAGTGCGAAGAAGCGAACTCAAATGCACCGAAAAATAAAACAAAAATTGAACACCAATCGACAATAAAAATGACTTATGAGGTGAAAATGTTTTATGATTGAAGATGAAGTCCTCGTTGTTCAGTGAAATGACTTATGGGTGTTGAAATTATCTGTAACCGATATGAAGAGCAGAGACAACATTCGACAAGACGATAAATATGTGAATGGGAAAAGAAAGGGAAAAAAAACAAAAAAAAAAAAATATATGTACAGCAGGTTCAGAAGAAAGCGTATTGATTTATTTTTAAGTTTATTCTGTTTGCAGCCATTTTTGAATTTTAATTGAATTTGAGAGCTGTATTCGGAGTTTCTGTTTGACCTGAAGAACCCTCTTTCGAAAGACCAAGCTGACCACATTGATTATCGCTGTCCTGCTCTATGATGGAGGAACCTGAACGTTGTTGCAAGTGGACAAAGAAGCCCTTGGTGTTTGCGAGGGGAAAGTTTTGTGTGCGTTTTGTTTTTCCTATCTGAGTTGATACCATGTATAAGCTGTACGGCGGTCGAAATGCGCATTATCATGTGTCTATGCATATAGCGCCCAAGATGGCTAGGTCATGTAGCAGAGCTCCAGCCCGACGGGTCTTCGAATCTGAGCAATTTAGACAGCGCAAGACGGGAGGTATTTTGTCTAAGATGGCGCACCCAAATGGCAAAGTACCTAAACCAATTGCGAAATTGTAGGCAGCTGGCGAGAAGCTAAGTCAGCTGGAGAGAAATGATGTTTGAGACCCAAGTCTAGAGTAATAGGTTGAGTGAGTAGTACTGGATTTACGTGATCACCTGAATCTACAGGGATGGTGGTAATTTTGACACTGTTGTCAAGAAACAACAGAAAACAACAGTATAACACTGAAAGTAATAATAATTGAGGGGCACTGCAGCCCACAAGGGGCAATTATTATTACTATTATTTTGTTATGTTGGTACACTCGTCTCGAGCATATGTTTACAGTCTCAGCTTCATAGCTTATTTATTTTGTTTTTCAGAGGCATAAAAGTTAGACGTGTTTTGCGTGTTCGGTGATTTCCTGCTCTCAAAAAAAAAAAATGTTCATTCAATTTTGTGTGAAAAATGAAATTGAGTGCTGAAAATACTTGAAAAAAAAATGCTTACAAGTAGTAAAAGCTTTTCAAAGAAGGTCAAGAAAATGTGCATGACGACGCTTGCTCTGAACACACCCGCGCATCAACAGCCGATCACAATGTTGAGAAAGTGAAGAAAATTGTTATGGAGAATCGTCAAATCATTATTAGGAAAGTTGTTAAAGATGTCGGAATATCGGTTGACGCAAGCCATGCATGAAGCGGGTGGTAGAAAAGTTTGTTCCAAAATTGCTGAATTTGTATTTTTGCTTGTTCGTAAATTTTGGCCAAAAGCAACAGCGTAATCATTCCCCAACGTACTCATGCCCCAACGTACTGCGGCTCTTTATTGAAGAAAACCATGAAAGGACGGCGTTTTGCGACGATTCAGGAAATACGAACCGAGTCGCTGAGAGAGCTCAAAGGCATATCAAAAAGTGCATATCAGAAGTGCTTCGTGGATTGTATCGGGGTGCCGCAAGATGAACGGTTCAAAACTAGCCTCTTGGAGCACTTTCTTTATGCTCCAACCAACATGGAATTACTTCCCGCGAAAGGTGGCCTTAACAAAAAGCCTGGTCTAGAAAACTGGTGGTCAAAATTAAAAAAACTGTCCATGCAGCTTGAAGGTAAAATGTCGCCCTTTAAATAAATATAACATCATGTTCCAAGGTTATGCGAGGTGTTCCGTCCGGGAATCGAACTTAGACTTTCTACGTGGCGGTCTACGCACTTACCACTACGCCACGGTGACCACACATTGAAAGTAACGATGGTATAAAAAAATTGATGCCTAGCGTGGTTTCGTTTTGGTCGGTAATAAAGCATCGACTGAAATTTATGCAAGCATTTCGTGAGACTTGTGTGGTAATAAACAACTCATGGTGTACGCAGAAATGTCGCTGCTGTTTCCGAGAGTGTGAGACTTACTTCACAAACATAAAATCGCCATAGATTCCAACAGCTCAACATTTCGCGCACTAACCTAAAGAGAATCCTGCACATAGATCTCGGATGATTCACTTAGAAGGTGCATTCAATAATTGAAGGCTTTGCAAGTCGGGCCTTTGTACAAATTAAATAGGAAAACGATTTGGGCAGATAATCCATCATTTTTGACAACCACAAACCCAATTGCCGCGACTCCAGCTAGGCTCTCACGTCACTGTCGAGATGTCAATGTATTCGCAGGGTGTGACATTTTAATGCGACTTATAGGGTAATGATATCATAGGACAATTCTCTTTCGAAAATAGGGCTGGGAACTACGTTGCTATCAAACGTAAGAATTACAGAACCATGTTAACTGATACATTGTACACTGAAATTTAAGTTCGTGCAGAACAGCGCCATTACAACCAAACTGTGCCACACGCTCATCATATTCCCAAATCCTCTGACCACCACCGTCTTGGCAATGTGCAACTGACAATAGGCGCTATATCCGATAATAATTAAAACTCTTAAAAAATATATTTTTCCCTTTTGTTGCGTTTTTTGAAAATACGATTTTATTTGGACCACCCTATGCCCAAAAGATCTTGTATACAAGTGACAAAATTCCGTAAAATGTAATCCCGGAAACGAACAAGAACTAGAGTCGAGTGTGCATGGGGAGCAGGCTGTGCCCTATAAACCATCTGCTTCAAAACCCTTTTGGATTAAGAGTTGGTGTAGAATTTGGATAATGCAAACTTCCACTGTGACGTAGTGCGTTGACTGTAAGTGGTTCGACTTATTAGCTGAAAATTTTGCATTCTTTCACGCCACCACCTCTTTCGAGTTGCTGACAATACTCAAAGAGTATTAACTGCCTATGATAAGCTTCTCAAGACTGGCCGTTTGTAGTCGGTACTTACATGAGACTCCAACTACTCATGTGAGAAAAAACGCACGCATAAGACTAGCAGTTGCTGAAGAAGATTGACACTGGTCTTTTTGTGGACTGAGGCGTCGTATTTCGTTTTTGAACACAAAGGACACGATGAAGTAAGATCCGTGAAAATTGCTAAATAAGAAATTTAGTAGTTTCGAGTTTAACAAATATAGGCTACAGAGTTAAGAAAATTAATGATTGTACTATTTATTGAATTTCGACTTGATTACACTTACAAGTAACTAATGATTTGTTTTTTTTTTACATAAAACATATTGAGGTCCTATTTCACACCATTCCCTATATTTAGAAGAAAAAAACTTTTGCAAGTGGTACAAACTTTGCAAAGAAGGTCGAAAATATGTGAATGACGGCACTCGCCCTAGAAGACCCAGCACACCAACAACAAATGCCGAGAAAGTGAAGAAAATTGTTATGGAGAATCGTCGAATCACATTGCTAAATATGTCGGCACATCGGTTGGCTCATGCCATGCCACTTTTTCGGAAATTTTGGGCATGAAGCATGTAGCAGCAAATTTCGTTCAAAAGTTGCGGAATTCTGACGTAATTTGTTGGCCCAAAACAACACCGTAATCATGCCTCAGCCACCGTATCCACCAGATTTGGCCCCTTGCGACTTTTACCTGTCCTGCTTAAAGAGACCAATGGAAGGACAGCCTTTTGCGACGATTGAGGAAATACGAACCGAGTCGCTGAGAAAACTTAAGGATATCATACCAGAAAAGGTACATATCAGAAATGTTTCGAGGATTGGACAAAAAGGCTGGCACAAGTGTATTATGTCTGAGGGGGACTACCTTGAGGAGGAAGAAATTGATGAATAAATAAATATTTAAAAAAAAAATTAAACTTCAGCTAATTTTGTAAACAGACCTCGTGAGAAATAAAATTAAAAAAAAAAGTAGTTGTATTGAATTTTTGTGTTTTCCAGATTAAGTGATGCAAGAATGCTAATGACATTCACACCTCCAGCAATAAATCATCGCATCCGATTTTACTTTTTTCGCAAAATAGAAAGGCAACCTATGAAAAGCATCCTTCACCAATACAAAACCAAAGGCTCAACGCATGACAAATATTCTTAGCGTTGTTGCTCTACGAATGATAAGGGTTTGCATTTTTTAAATCGTCTGATTGATTAACTGTTTGAAAGAAAGGGAAAAAATCCGATTCATTTATTACCGCTGGGTTCTATTTACACATTTAACAAACAGAGTTACAGGATACGCGCATATATGCCGCCGGGAAATTGATTTCATTATTTATCACGATCGATGATACCATCGAGTGTATCAGTGCGTAAAAGTTATGATTGCGAAATTAATGCATTGATTATGGTCACCGCCTAAAATTAAATGGTACTCCTCCATAATTTCATTTAGGATTTGCATTATAAGTGCAGTCGATTCATTTGGTGAGGCGAAATAATAAAATTAAGTCCTAAACGTATCCATGTGATTTTAGGAAGCTTAAATGACAGCTTCCCATAAATTTTAATTTTTTGTTCTTTATTACATGCGAGTGCTAAAGGGCTTGCGAGTGCTCGGAATCAAGTCGCAACACACACCGAAGTGAAGGGGTTTTCCAACAGGGACTTCACAGTTTATTTTTTAAATAAAATTTGTATAATTTGCGGATGTTGCTGGTTTGTGTACTTTATCATGAGGAAAAAGTTGAGTTGACTGTATAAATCGACAGTGACAGTTTGATGAATAGTGAAAGAGTTCGATCACAAACTGAATTCAAGGATGTTCTGTTGAAAATCCCTTTATATACGAAGAGATGTTCTACCGATAGATATTGGCCTACAATTTTTGGGAGTTCTAATTGGAGGGAAATTTCGAGTTGTAAAGAGCTTTCCATTCTGGTGTAACGCGGCTAATGAACGTTCCTCTAAGCTTAACTGTACGTCAAAAAAAGCGCTTAAGGGTGAACTGAAGAGCAAGTCATGTATTGCAGGTGAATTTTTTAAGCGGAGACTGGCACAACCAAAACGGGAATACTGTAGAAATGCCACTAACTTAGCCAAAATTTCGAAGAAATTTAGGGAGATCTGCATCTGAGCGGATTTTCGTTTCACGGAACTCCAAAAAAAAAAAAACACCATCAACGTCGCTTACACTCACTTCGTGCTACTGTTTGCTGCGGAAATTGAATGGCCACCGAGGTCGCTCCAGACCAGACTTTTCCTTTTATGGGGCAACCTGTTCTAGAGTACTGCCACACATTCCAGAGCTGAGCTTAAGCCCAACGTCGCACAAATCGCGACAAGAAAATGCATGATAAGTGCCCATCAAAGAAGCCTATGAGTGGTTGCATTTAATATTTTAATGGCGGCCACCTAATGGATTTAATTTTTCATTTCAAAACAATCTTCACAAAATAAACTTATATTTGTAATCTATAAGTTGGCAATGAATGTCACTCATAGACGGCTTTAGTTGAACTTGTAGATTTGCTGACGTAATCGAAATGTCAAATACATTTTGTTATTTGATAGTTGGTACTTCAACTGTCAGTCAGTAAACAGATTGTTTTATCGGCAGTGTCGTTTTTGTTTGGCGTCTGTTGAAAAATGGACGAAAATTTTGCGTCACAATACGCATCGCAAGCTCATAAGAAGTTATGTGCTGTTTATGGTGACGCGGCAGTGTCAAAATTTGTGTGCCAAATTTCGTTCTGGTGATTTTTCACTCAAAGATGAAAACGGCTCTGGCCGTTCAGTTGAAATTGATAACGTCCAAATAAAAGCAATAATCGTTTCGGATCGTCACAGTACACACATTGAAAATCTTCCGAATTTACATAGGGAAGGGTATTTTGGTCCACCCTGTAAGATGTCTATATTACTGGCATATTAAGATTTATTTCGTTCCTTATTAATACTAAAGTACATTATATATTCATATTAAAGAAATCACGAAATACTTTATCTCTATTTGATTGAAGTCAACACATGAAAATAATGGGTGACACGAAATCATATGAAAATGAATAATTAAAAATAATTTTGAAAGGAGACAACGTATTTGTACATACAGACTAACCATCTAACAGTTCATGCAGTAAACCATAAGCTTGTCTTTAGAATCAGTGAAATAATCTGTTTGACATTTGTGACCGTTACTGTTAGCGTGTTAAGCCACTATGACAGCAAAAGCGATATACTTGCATTTTTCCCAGTCTTTTCCTTAACACATTTGTACTTTTTTGTTGAAAATATTTGAAAACATTGAATTTAATTCGTGAATATGTAATGAAGCCATTAGAAAACGTGTGTTTTTAATTTAAGCGAACGGCAATTATAGAATTTCATTCGATTTTACAATTTGGCTGTCAGATTAAAGATGCGGGAGCGGGAGAAAGGCATCGGATCTTCAACGGTCAGCAAAAAGGTCTGGGTAATGGGTTTTGGGTCGGAAGCCATTTGTAACGACAGAAAGCAGCTTAAATTCTTACGGATAAATATTGGTTGAAGGGTTGTACCTTACATGTGTCAGTATATATATATGTTTAATTAGGCAACATCAGTTCAGGATGGTGTGAGGATTTAAACACAGACATACTTTGGTACGTTATTTAAACTTAATGGGTTTAAGTTTATTCAATGGGAACGTGAGGAATATTTTGCTTGTTTAAACAATATTGAAGGCAACATATGATGTCCAGGGGGATGTAGTCCCTTCAGTGGGTAGCGTTTAATTAAAAAGAAAAGAGATTCATGAGTATGTGATATTTCTAGAGTGCTATAAACGAAGGAGCCAGTCGCCAAAGTGCCAAAGTAATATATTTTTGAAAAAGATAGACCGTTCTGACGTTCTACAGGTATTTACATTTTATGGCGTTGGCTAAACTGTACAATACATTATCCAGGTGATATTTATGGAAACCGTCATTTGCAAAATTTATTTTTTCTGCATCAATCAATGAACTTTAGTATTCCAACTACCGTCATTGTTGCACATCCTTATGACGTACAGACAGTCAGAACGGCCTCTTAGGAGCATTGTTAATTCTAAATCGTGATTTCAAAGAAGACATCACCACCTTCCAAAGAATTGTCAAATATTGGGTTCGAAAACAAATTGCCGTCAGATGGGCCGTCACAGGATCATTTATTTTGTAATTTCCAGTTGATAGTGCTGGTATATCACACCCGAAAAACTTAGCTACTGCTTGAAGTAATACGATCTTAGTTGAGTGATTGGCATTTTCGATAATGGATCACATTGCAACCGAACAATGCGTTTAATTATTAAAACTTACTACAAAGATGGTAATACAAAGATGGTGAATCATTTATTGCGCATTATTCGACAGTCATGGTAGTCATAATCAGTCGGTCGAAGACAGTAATTGGTGGAGTTGTGAAGAACATTTGAAAAGTGTGTAAGCGTTACTGAAGTCGTATGACCTGTGCAATACCGTGATGCAAGTATTTCTGATGATAAGAATTAATTGATTTCTCGGAGATCGCTCCAATTGGTATATTTTGCATTCCAATTTTGATCTCGATCCGTTTCAAGCTTTTGATACATTTCTTGGGTATTGGACAATAAAGCTGACTTTTCGAACAAAATTTGTTTTCAGTGATGTGGCATTTACCTCCATCGGTGGGTGTGTACATAAATAAACACAATTGCCGCATGTGGGCTCAGATAGACCACAAGTGATAAAAGAGATAGTTGTATTTAAACAGAATGACCGTTCGGTGTGATTTATTGGCCCATATTTCTTCGAAGTAAATTCGAAGCGATATCATCGAATGATAATCTATTGCTTTTGGCCAGCGAAGGAAGATTATAATTCAGATTCAGCTCATTTTAAAGCCGAAAAAGACAAGCTTAACATGTCACATTTTATACAAGCTAGAAGCATCAGCATCATTTTCTGTAATTCGCATTTTTTCATTAAAGGGATCACGGGGCAATCCACGTACGAGAGACCTCTGTAACGTTCGATCTTCTATATTGATTCTAACTTATCGGAAATTATTCCCAGAGAGCAACAAGTCGAGTTAATGGTTTTGATTCAACCACATTCGTCTGGGTCTGCCGAGCGGTCGCCCACCTGTTGAAATCGCATCTAATGCACGCCTTGGAAGTCGTGATATCCGTAACATGTGGCCAAATCTACGAAGCCTTTACGTCCGAAGAAGTAGTTACGTAACATTGAGTTCCCGCCGCATTGTTGCGATTCTCACCCAATTCTGCCGAGTAACACCCGTTATGGCATGGAGAAATCACATCGCGACAGTTTGTGCTTGGAAGCTTAATTTGTTTTATTAGTCTTGATATTTACATTGAAAGCGTAAATTGCAGTAAATTAAGAAATGCCCATAATCCTGAAAGGCCGAAATTCCAAAAAGGCAAAACTGTGAAAAATGTAACCCTGAAGATGAAATCATGGATGAAGTTTTTTAAAGTAATAGGTATAAGGGTCCATGCTGCCTTCCTGTTTGGAGCAACAGTAGCGTTTCGCGTAGGTGCTGATTCTGGATACAGCGAGCTCCTACTGTGCCAATTTTTCACATAATCATAAAACTTGATATGATTTGTGATTTTCAACAGATTTCGGGATTTTGGAATTCTAAAATATACTTGAACACTGTTTCTTAGTTAATTTTTTATAATTTAACAGAATTCACATTAATGAACGTCACATTTTGATGGAAAGAAGAAAAATGTTTTGTTGTTAGGCTGGCTGCTAGCTCAAAAATGAATTTCTTTAAACTATCCGCATATAATTGCGTCAAAAAAGAGTTACATTAAAAAATCAAGAAAAAATCCTTATTCTTTCTAATTATTTCATACACCTCGAAGTAGACCTAATGGAAAAGCACTTTTTCAGTTTTTTAAACATGCTGCAAGTTCCTCTTCTTGAAATGCGTTATTTAAGTGTTTCATATATGACAAACGATTATCTTAAAATCTAATCGACGCGAAACCGATGTAGGTGACGGTAGTGCCAACTCACGAGTAGACGTATTTTGTGCAAGTTATAGAGGTGATATCTGAAAATTTCTAAGTCTATCCACATATTTTCCGCATTTGCATTGAATTTCTAAATAAATTCATCTAATTGACACGTCTATGCAACATCCGTAGCACGAGCCCAGACACTCTATTAAAGGAAAGAAATAGAATTATATAATTGGGAATATAGAATAGAGCAGAAGTAGGGAAGATAGAAGAGAATTAGAAAATGGGAGCACATCGATTTTTCATGCATAGATTGACCTAATAATTTCGGGAGAGAATACATATTAATCGGTCAGTATCACCCACGAGTATCATGCACATTATCATCCTAAAAAAAACACAGATTTGTATCCTTTCAAGTCTATATATAACTTAAGAGCAAATTAATCTAAACAATGATATACTTCCGGAAATGAATTAAAGAAAAAATAATTCAAAGCAGTACACAAGAGTACACACACTAATAATACATGCATGTAACTAGTAGATACAATTCTTATCGGTATTTCATAGTTAGGTCATCAATTCAAAACATCGAATAATTTTATTAATTCTTTGTAGATTTTTTTTGTACACAACATCAACTATGTAGGCTCTTAGATCAGGCTTTGTTTTTTTTGTGTTTAGAGTGAGTTGCTTTTGTTTTTTGTTTTTTCATATCAAACCAGTTTACATTTTGATTGAGATTCCCGGGATATCGATTGAATGAATCGACTTTACCATAACTAGCAGAGCGGTGTAAGCCGCCCTGCATGCCAGTATTTCTAGTGTTATGAGAGGGTCTTGTGTTCATACTGATAGGTCCAAGAAATCCGGGTGCTACAATCGAACCAGACATAAGCTGGAGACAGAAGAAGAAAAAAACATATATACAAACACGTCATCAGTGTGAATTAATTTCAAAATAACCAATAAACAAAAAAAAACATTAATTCAAACAACAATTCATTATGTATTATTTAATGTATGTACTCTTATGTTAATTAAAAAAAAAATAAATATATTTATTTAATTAAACGAAAATATTGATCTTATTGCATAACTTAATTATCCAATGCTTCAATAAGGGTATACCTTAGGGAGGAGAGACTTCGTGCCGGAAATGAAAGTGAAAGGGTACTTCTTTCTGACTGTTGTCAATGCACCAACAACAAACTCCAACAAGATATAATAAATAAACTAAAAGTCCTAAGCGCAAGCAGAGTACAACTGTTCGATCGAGCGTCGAGGTTTTGTTACGTATACGCCTCCGAAATATCGCCGACTTCGAATTGCTTAGAAGCGCAATTTATGCTTTAAATAATTTCTAATTTGTTGGACATTTATTAGGAAACAGATTTTCATTTAACTGCTATAAGCTTAAGAGGGAACTTAAGTTTAGCAATAGAAATTCAACGTTGCAATATTGATTGAATAGAAACACACACAAAATAGTAAGCAAGTGTCACATTATATAAGTTAATTTTTCCTAAACATTTAAAGAATACGGGCGACAAATGAAAGTTCGTAAATATAAATCTACTTTTCACTCAGATGGGACGCCATTCACTTTCATTTCGACAACCTTGACAATTATAGAACCTGCAACACAAAAAATTTTATACTTACTACTTCTGCAAATATTGGAATTTTATGTGTTTTGTTAGACAAAATAAATTTAATTTAGGTTTTATTCAACAATAAATTATGTCCTTCATAGAATAGAAAACGATATCCCACCCCGCCTCACGGAAAAACAATTTTTTCAAAACACTTTCCCAAATTTATCCAAAAAAACAGTGAATATGTCCTTATTAAACACACATTATATTGGTCTATACTCTATACACTCGACGACACTGAATGCTCACTTAAGATTTCTACACAAATCATTAACTAAGGGTAATACTTTGTCCGACGAATCGTTTGCACAATTGTTTTTATTATTCCTTTGCTTCTTAATGATAACAAATTCAAATAAAAATTTTCCGCAGCCACTATTTACTATTCCCATACATACATATAAAAACACTACATCGATTGTATCCAACGAACACGTTTTTGAAAGGTTAGGCTAATTTTTTTATGAAGAGAGTTGTATAATTCATTTTTCGTGTTCAAAGTTATATTGAATCGAATATGAGCGAAACATCTCACGAAATATACCATGTGAATCTATTTTACAACAAAAAAGCGAACAACGCCGCAAAGACATGCCGACAAATTTGTGGAGTCTACGACGAAAATGCTGTGAGTAAACGAACTTCAGATGTTTTGACTGGATTAATTAATAACTATAACATAAGTAGGGTCATGGGAATCACTGATGGAATTAAAAAACGATTGGGACGATAGTGGCTACCAGTCCCAGTTGTTGAGGAAACCTGACAGCTGTAATGACAGCCCTGGAACTTCTGAAATAGATTGTTCACCCCACTGACTCAGACCAGGCTGACTGAGGACTTTCCAGACTCAGAGTGGTGGAGTGATTGGCCCTCAAGCATGAACTTAGTAGTCGTTGTAACTTAGGCGTTTAGTCTTGTATTATTCTTGGGAAAATGAACCCCGTGGTACAGACCATCAAAATAGGTGTTCGCATTAACTCAAATCCAAAATCTTTAAAGGAAGGGTATCCCAGCCAGAGTTGACTGCCAGGAAGGTCTTGCTCTGTGTTTGGTTGGATTGGCAGGAAATCATCTACTACGACTTACTTCCCAACGGACAAACTCTTAATTCCATCGTGTTCGAAGCCATCACTCAGAAGCGACCGACTTTGGTCAATAGAAGAGAAGTTTTCTTTTATCAGTTTAATGCCAGGTCACATGATAGTTACGACGATTATTCGTCAAGAGCTCTGTTCTTATTCATCCCCTATACGGTCCAGACTTAGGAGCAAGTGAATACTACCAGCACCTGTCTACAGCGAACGACTGTGCTGGTGAAAAATTCGCTTCAAGAAAGGTTTGTTACAGTTTTGGATCATAAGGAACAGGTTTTCTATGAGAGAGGTATTTTGAAATTACATTCAAAAAGGCAGAAATCTACCGAAAAAAATGGTGCACATTGAACTAGATCGTATCATTTTTTTTCTTTAAATAAAGACTTCAATTTCAAACATAACATATTTCATTCTTTTTTCCTACATCTGATATTAAATACTTCAAAACCATTTTATTCTTTTTGGTTAATTTAGGAATTTATTCCATACTTAAAGGAAAGCAGGACAAAACGTTGTATTTTTTTGGGCTTAGTGGCTACCAGGTACTAGCAGAACCTCGTCCATATATTTGTATATTTTTGTGTGGATAGCTCAATGTATGCATAGTCATACTGCACAATGTAAATTCAGACTCATAACTTCACGTCAAATTTTTTGACCAAATCATTCTGACACCACTTTCTTTCAATGTTTGACAAATTCAATCATGGAGATGGTCACAATTGAGCAACACGTTAAGATAATAAAAACCTTTTATGAAAATGGTTGAGCAAATTTGAAAAAACACCGTTCATGCGCGTTCAGTTCGTTCTGTTCTAGGAAAACATTGCTGCTGTTTTTAGCGATAGTGTGAAGAGCCATCAAATTCAACTCAACGTCGTGGCCAAGAAGTGAACATCTCAAGAACATCAGTGAATCAGTGATGCGAATTTCGAATAAAGATTTTAATTTACACGCCTACAAGGTTCAATTGCTTCAGGAACTGAAGCCTACTGAGCATTTCAAGCGTCGGTCCACACGCTGAATAGTTGGTTGAACAGACAGAAGTGAATGGTGACTTCTCAACGAAAATCTTAATCACCTCTTCACCTCAGTGTATTCGTGTAAAAACAAAATTTCCGCATTTGGGCTAATGAGAATTCACAAGTGATTGTTGAAAAGCCGATGCATACAGAGAGGTGTCTGATTACTGGGGTTATTGTCTGGGGGCGTCATTGGGCCGTACTTCTTTGAAAATGAGGTCGGCCCAGCAGTTACCGTGAATGGTGTATGAATGGTGGAAGTGGACAGAAATTGAGATTATGGACGACTGTCGCCTCTTGCAGACAACGAAGGAATTACTCTTTTTGGCGAGAAATTCAACGGCCGTGTCAATTCATGTCGTGGCTTTATTCATTTGCCACCACGATTGTGTGATTAAAAAGTGTTGGACTTCTTTCTTTAAATATGTTTAAAAAATGTGTACGTCAATAAGCCAAGATCAATTCAACAGCTAAATCATGACATAATTCGGTATTAACGACTTTAAACATCAATTGTGTCACTCAAAGTTATTGAAAATATGGACCAAAGGATACATGTTTGCCACAGAAGCCGGCAAGGATTTGGCGAATATTTTGTTTCACACATATTTTTCACAGATCCTTCTATCTCCGAAAGCTATTATCGCGTATTTTCTTACATTTTTATGCGCTCTTTGTATGTCGCCGCACGATCATATTTTCTATATGTGATTTTTGCCTCAATTTAATTGTTCCCAACGTAAACATATCCCAACCAAATATCTATTAAGTAACTTGTATTGCATGTACATGTGTTTTGTTGAAGAAAATAAACGAAACCAATTAAGTGTGAGTGCCACACACTTTGCCTTTGCCCAGCTTTTTTATTTGTAAGACATATTTCAAAGGCAATTTGAAAGAAGATCTTTTAAAACGGCTACATTTTTAAAGTTGTTCCTTCCGTACTTTATAATTCGTTTTTTTTCTTAATGATATTTTTGCAAGTCATTGATGATCAATATGAAGAATTATTTAAGCGCGAGGTAAGAAGTGGCAATTAATAGTAGTGCTACGAAAGGACAAGTTATGAAAACCTGTTTGACGGCTGTCGCCTGTTTTTTCATTATTCCGCCTTTGCTTGGACCAGGTAGCAGATTTATGGCGCAAACGTGATGAGAGCTGTTGATGTAGACTCTATGTCACATAAGTGGCCGCTGGTATTCTTGCAGATGACCAAGAAATTGCATAAAACGTTAGTTACTGTCTGATAATCGACCATTTTTTGATGCTGAGTGCTCAAGTGTAGTGTTACAAAAATGTTTGGAATCAAATATACAAGAAAAAAAATATTTTAACGCACTAAAGGACTAAAATGAAAAACCAAGCTTGTAACCCATCTAAGTCTCTTTTAAATGTTCAACAGAAATGTGGTGCAACCACATAAATGTGTACTTCTAGTAGTAGTTTCTAAGATGTAGTTCATACATTAGTAGAAAACAGACCTGAGTACCCTAGATGTCCGTTTGCTTTGTAACCTCGATGAGCATTATTTAACCCTCATTTCACTTTGAAATCATTTCTGGATCGGTTTAGATTTAAGTCGAAGAAGCTGAAGGTATTTCTTGTTCATCAGCATGAACATAAAAAACCAAGCAACAAATTTAAGCCCACGCCCGATACGGCGTAAGCGGAATTCTCATAAATCCCTGTTATTTACCTTCGTCCCGCTAAGGTTCTTTATGTCCCTGGGTGCATTTTAATATTCCCTCTCGTAAAGAGGGCGGCTCCTTAAATCACAATCGCATAAATGTATTAACGTCTCACTTCAGCCGGGGCTCCGGACGAACACCCGCCCATACAACTTGGCTTGCATGTGCCTACGGGCTCTCACATCACTGGCCCATAAAGTAAATAAATGACGTTTACTTTCAATTACAGCGCCTGCTGAAGATTTCATAAATCCCATCCATAAAATCCATCTTTTATCAATGCTAAGCCATCCATATCCGAGCTAAAGCACGCCCCGTCATCCATTAGCGACGGTGCGTGGCCCTCAATCCTCTGTCCAATCGTGTTAATTCGATTTTCGATTGTCCCCGCACCAGTCGAAATTGGATTCGATTCTGCCAGTGGCGGCAGTGACGTACGTCACCTGGCGGCTCATACCGTAACGCTGGTTAGAGTGGTTCATTAATATACATTTTTAAGTACTCATTCGATGCGTGTGCACCCTTGCTATCGCCTCGAGGTAACTTCAATTGCTGGCACCCTCAGGTGATTTTAATGAACCCGCGGGCGCATACCATCCCCCCAGCACAGGGAATGAAGGTTCTTGTCCTGGTTGTGATTCAATCTATTGATTTTCACACACTCCACAGAGTTACATGTCACACAACCAAAGCGAGTCCATATGGGTGTGTGGGGGTGTTGTTAGCAGATCAACACACCTCGAGATATGCTTACCTCTTTAATTAGACGCCAAGCGGGCTCCTCTTCCGGGTTCAATATGGCCTGACGACTAACGCCGAAGCTCATTAGCACAACGGCCAGCAGGACGACGAAATAAATCATGTTCTTGACCATTTTCCCCATCATTGTAACCAGTGGACCTGTAACGAAACGGAAAAGTAAAGGGAGCCAGGATGAATAGCTATGTGTGTGCATGGTCGAATGAGATAACATACATGACAGGATGGTAATCAATTTTTCATTAAATTCAACAGGTTTCCCATTTGGGGATTAACGAGGGACGAAAAGGAATAAGGAATGGGTGTGCGGGGTGGGGACAACACCGATGCTTTTCAAGATTTGGATTGATGGTTCTTTTGTGAAACGTTCGACATCCTTTCAATAATTGGATGTCATTTGCAGGAAATGAAGAAATAGGAGGGTGTCCTAATGAGGACACGGGTATATGCTGTCATCAAGGAAGAACGCACAGCTATCACGTCAAGGACACACCGTCATAATGTGCAGCAAAAACAAATTTGAGCTAGTCAAGGCTTTAAGGAAAACAACATTAAACGTCTTGCATTGGCTATTTCCTTTTGGATTCAGGAGGCAATTGTATAATAGAGACCTATCGAGCAATACCAAGATGGCTTTATGCAACGCCAACGCATCATCTCTGTCTTGCTCTATGAAGCACAAGCATGAATGCGGATGCAAGTCGATGAGACCAGGCAGAAGCTCTTGATTCTATTGAGAGGGAAGCTTTGCGAGCCTTTTTTGGTCCTGTTCAGAAGATTTGGTTCTGGAGAAGATTCTACGATGGGTTTAACCGGTCATGGCTAGGGTATGTAGAGTGCAAAGTGGTGACCAATCCAGCCAATGACACAACAAGGGACGTCCACTGCTAAGATAGTGCACACAAGTGGAGAAGGATCTCAACCAACTGCGTGTGCAAAATTGGTTGCAGCTATCGAAAGAACGTGCCAGCTGGAAGGAACATGTTGTTTGAGACTCAGGCCTAAAGTCTTTTAAAAAGGAGAAGAAGAAAATGTAGAAGAGAAAGCCGCAATAGAAGAAGTTCAAGAAGAAAAATAGCAAGAAGAAGGAGACGAAAAAGTGGTCAAAGGCTTTATAGAGCTTAAAATGTCACGTTCCACACGTTGCAACTAGTTACTGAATTCTTTCGAGCACCCAATAGGAAAATCGTCATGCTGCCATCACTCTAAATTGCTGAGCACATATTATACTTCATTACAGATTAAGATTCGAAATATTTTACTGTCATAAGATGTCATAAATTCATTAAAAGCTCTAAGCACCTCAAACAGAAGGAAAATAAAACAATGATGAAAAAAAAGTATGCAACTTACCTAAGTACTTGTTAACGCCTAAAATATTCAGGATCCTCAAGTACCAATAAATGCTATCGACACAGTAAAAAACTCGACCGATGTCCATCGTATTGGGACGGAAACGCAACGACAGTCCAATAAGAAATAGAATAATGGCCGCCCCATCACATGGATTCCACATGTTCCACGTCCAAACAGAGAATTTATGACTGACAACCGGAATGTGACAATAAAAGCATTCGAAACGTGTAGCAGATGAGGCGTCAGAAAGATCGATAAAGGAGGAAAAGAAAGAATTTGTTAAAAAATTATACCCATCACATTCACGCACTCATTGTCATGAGTGCCTGTGAATTGTGGGGCAGTGACAAACAACTCACGTTATTGCAACCGGTTCCGATGAGATTATCTCTCGAATTTTTTCAAAGCCGAGTGTTGTAATGTACGCAATCGAGTAAACCTCCTGCCAGCGTGGTGTTGGTCCCATTTTCACGAGAACGGTAAACGTGAACATCACCAAAAAGAACATGTAGGCAATCTGAAAAGCAACGAATTCGAAAAAAGCAGTTGCAACAGAAATTGCTTGCTCCCTCAAAGTTTATACTCACAGAATCGGCCCAAAACTTGGTAATGGGCGCCGTGTAAAACTCGTAGAACTTCTTTCGCAATCTGAGCGGTTGATGTTGTTTGATCTCATAGTCGGACATGTTGAAGAATTCGCGAAACTGAGATGGATCCGAATCCGAGAGGGAAACCTGCAAATTTTAACAGAATATCACCGGATTAGTTTCACGAAGGAAAAACTGCTAAAAAGTCACATCTAGAGATTAGAAACTAGCAAGAGAAAGAGATAGAAAGAGAAAGACACATGGACCACTTCAATTAGAGTTGGTAAAATAAAATACATTGTCTTAAAAAATACACTAAAGTATAATTTAAAATAAATAGCTTAAACTTATAATGGCAATTGGTGAATAAGTGAAAATACTACATTTGTGCGGAAGTAACGGTGAGAAAATCGCAAACCAAAATTTAAGTGCAAAAGGCTATCATTCAAATGCTTTACTTAACGGTAATTATTATTAAATTATGTTTAGTTGCAGATGATGTGATGCTATTTGGTGTGGTGGGAATATAAATGATTTCGTAAATTGTTATACCAACTAAATGAACAGTTATAGAAAGCATTTACTGTAAATAGTTATTACACGATGTTCAATGTTATATTGTATACAACGGTAAATTTGCACGCTAAAGATCTGAAAAATGAGGTGGTGAGGAATAAAAAGATGAGAAAAAAAACTTGCTTCTTTGAATTTTTATTTTGTAATAGAGGAAGTTTTTTTTAAGATGGATGTTTATGTAGAATTTAAGAAGTCAATGAGAAGACCATGTTTAAAAGTCGAGTGGCTGAAAATGCATAATCTGAAGGTAGATTTCGTTAAATCCAAATCATAACGTCGCCTTCGCTGAGTCAGACTTTGGTACGTGTTTTAACGATTTTCCGAGAATCACTTTTTCAATTTCTTTATAACGGAATGAAGCTCACGCGTTCAAGGGTTTTCGCATTCTGAAAAGATTTTTTGTTACTGAATATCCTATAAAATATAAATGCTTATAAAAAAATTCAAATGCCTTATACAAATGTTCATAACGCCCGGAGTATGAGAGAGTAGCCGTACTCAGTCGGACTTGCGATAAAACGACAAACGCATACACGCAGTCCGATTGAAATGTACGATAGATATGTATAATATTCAAATGAAAGCGTCAAAGACCATGCACGTCACAAAGTGGTTTCGGTAATATGCATTCGTTTAATAAGTTGTAGCTGTTTGACGTGGAAGCAGGCATTACAGCAACAGGACAGTACACTCTAGAGGTATAACTTGAAGGCTCCTCTTACTAAGAGGACTTCACGGTCTTTCACGCAGAACTGCTTCAGAATTTGACGCGTATTAGACATTTTTGGAACTTGTGAACGCATGCTGCCATGTCATCTAAACTTTCGAAAAGGAACTAACTTTCACGCTGCCATAATTTTAAGATTATCTTTTAAACAATTTGTTTCCTTATCAAAAATTGTGCTCAGAAAGATCGCTTTGAAAAATTTGTGAAGTAGCCTGCCTGAGGTCTTACGTTTCGTGCAGTTCAATTCAGCAACAGCGATGGCAACTATGAAGATGAAGTCTTAGTTGCTCTTCTTCAATGGAGGGCGACACTTGGAATTTTAGATGCACAACACAATATTTAAATACAGGAACTAGAGACTGAGTCTTCGTAGAAAGCACTGAACTTGAACCGACTGACGAAATTTTGGAGAATGAAAGCTCTTGTTCTTCTCCAAAAGTGACAAGCACCAAAGCAATTCACTTCTTAAGATTGCAGATGAAAACGAATCCCACGAAGAACGATGTCAAGTTGACTACGGTTAATGGTAGTAGCAATAGAAAGTTAGAGGCAGGACGTGAGGTGTACGACACGTTCAATTGCTGCGCGGGAAAATCGAATTCGCAGCAATATTTTCGAATGACTGTGCACTGCGATAATGCACAGGCCTTACGATATCAATGTCGCTTCTACTCTCTTCAAATTCCTTCACTCACTTAGTCGGTCAAATATTGCGATCATAATCATTGGATAATGCGCAAAAAGTGGCTACTAATTTTATAGTGAGTTTAAACAATTTGAACGCGTTATTGATTTTAAAGAGATTCATAGTAAATGCCAAACATTCAGCTACGATCGTTGTACTTTGAATGATAGATGAATTTGGCAGGTGTCAAATGGCAAACATACCGACTTGAAGCCACGAATTGAATGATCGTCTGAGCGTCAAAATTATACTTCTGAGCGTCAAAATTATACTTTTTGTGCTGTCATACATACGAAAGTCGTTTCAAACCATTTATAAGAATTATAGAAAAATGCTGCAAGTACATTTTAGAGACGTTGTCTCTATAAGATAAAGGAGTATTGATGCCTCGAAGAAGCATTAAGCATAAGGGTAGGAAATCTGATTTCAAATAAAAGCAGCATTGAGCCACATTCCTAAAGAGCTTATAGGAAACAGTACAGAGCTACATAGTAACCCCGTAGCTCGACATTCCTAACCCATTCAACACATTGTACCCTACTTCTCCAATGTGGGGAGGTGTTGACCTGATTCTCGATTCCGATGTGGCTCAAAAATGAAGTGTTGAATCCAGTGAGTATTTATTCAGAAGGATTACATATTGTCACGGTTATTAGGCTGCCGATGTATGACAACTTTTGAGGTGAAAACAAAATTATGCACAGTTATCAAACCAGTAATAATACATTCACATAAATTTGAATAACTTGAAGGTGAAAAGAAAATACTATGAATTGAACAACGACTAAACTTGGCCTTGAAATTATGATTTTCAAAGAACGTGAAAAAGCGGAATGTAATTTATACTCTCAGAATATTCCAACTTCATGTTCAGTGTATGGTCCATGGTAAAAGCGATCAAAGGTGGATTGTCTTAAATTTCAATAATTTGACCGACTCAGAGCCAATAAACGAATTCACTTCGAAGATTTAAAGATACAGCCAAGCCGACCAGGGTGCATGAAAATTATGATTTATTCTAATACAGTTGGAGGAGAGCGATGAACAAATAAGAGTCTTAAGGCAGTTTAATTGATGTATTTTAGATGAAATGAAATGAAATATAAGAAATTGTTAAAGATATTCGTCGTGAATAACATGCAACCAAAAATTGGGATTTCCGGCCCGACGATGTTTACTCAATTGAATTATCCGGTTCACAGCCTATTTCACTTTTATTTCCAGCCACCCTCTCGTGATACCTTCTCCTGTGCAAAAAAATCACCACCACCATCTAAACACCACACAAAATCTATAAGCGATTGCACCAAAGAAAAGAAAAAAAAAGCTGCAAAACAAAAAAACTTGTTTACTTGCACCACTAAAACAAAGAATGCACAACTCCGAAACCGCTTAAAGCTTAAACCAAAAATATATTCACAAAGAACCAAAAACTAGAAAGCCAAACTCCCAAAGCACACAAACATCTGTTTTTTTTTTTGCTTTTCCATAAGCCAACTACAAAATTCATCTACAGCTAGCTTTTGGATCTACAATTTTTTGATGTTCATTTTTGATTTTTGCATTTGTAAGGTTAACTAACTTTTGCGGGCTCTTCCGCTCCTGTGAGATCGACCTGTGTGTGAGCGTTTTAATTTAATATGAAGATGAAAATTGGAAAAGCGATTTGGTTTAAGTACATACAGAACAAATGAAAGACAAATGAGTGTTTGAAAAACATTTGTATTTTTTGTTTGGTTTATTTTCTATATTTCACTGACTACAAATTAATAGAAATAAAAAAAAATGAAATACTGGTTTCCCTTTGTGGAAAAACACAAATTAAAATTTGGTGATCTGATACGAAAATAAAATAATTAAATATTAATGATTCTAAGGGCTGTACTCACTTTTCCATTTTCTTGAACTTTGGTTTCACGAAGGGAATAAGTGTCTGCCAAAAGAGCCTGAAATTTTTACGGGATTGATCTTTGTTTTATTCTTTCAAACAAATAAAAATAATATTTTTGTTTAATTTTCTAAACATCTACAATAACATTTATGTTTACATTTATGTTGATTTTCTTGTTATTGACGATGTGTGTACAGTGAGCGAAAATTACATTCATATGTGAAAGTAAATTTACGGAACGTTACAGAATACAGTACAGAATTCGCTTAAATGAAGCCACTACGAATATGTTCATCGTCACCGTTTGCTACAGAAAGAATCGATAATCAAATTGTATGCCAATCTTCCCCGTCTTTATATGGCGAATGTTTGAACTTTTGCATTTGAGAATTGACACTAGGTCACCGTGTAGTCGATACGACGTACCATCTTCTATACTCGAAATCTAAGTCAAGGCTTGGGTCCCGAATTTGTCGGAAAAAACTAAACTAACATTCTCTACACGACACTGTCTCCCTTAAGTTGTTGACAATGCTGAAATCGTAAGAATTATTAAGGGAAAGCTTCTCAAAATCACCGTTTATTGCCTGCACCGGCCGTAAAAAATAGCACACACAAAATTAGTGGTTGCTGAAGAGCCTAGACCATCGATCAGGTTATGGATTTTATACGGTGGTGATCACCAAGTAAGGGACACTAAATCAACCAGAAATATTTTTCTCTGACTTCTTTGGCTGCAGTTCTGTGTCTTTGAAAAGTCGCAATTTAAAATATTTGAGTCAAATGGGAGAAAGTTTCACAGACATTTTCAGAGCGTAAAGTAAAGCATGGAAATGTGTACGGCCCACTTTATACTGTAAACTGACAAATGGGTCAAAACTCGTACGGGAGTTTTGTTTTATTTTTTTTTTAATAAATTTGAAAACAAATCTAATTTTTTTACTATCAGTTAAAAATATTATTTATGGCATTTATGTTTTGAAAATGATATCATGAAAACGATGCACATGACTACGTCTGAAGTGGTCAATTCGTAAGGTCTAGTTTTAGGTGGTTCGTTGAAGAATAGCGACTAGTATCTCGAGGATAACACGAATAATGTTGACTTCCAAGACTTCAATTGTAGCTGGCTTATTCTTGAAGACCCTAAAACTTTACATATCCTGGAGAAAAGTCCAAAGATGTGAAGATTTTTCAAAGAAGGCTGATTTTCGAAATACAGCGTAAACGCTGTTGTAGTTTCAGCTCTTCCACGATGACCTGCCAAATGACTCTGAACAAATCTGACAAAACAGTTTGATTGAAGTCAAGCGTGTTCTGTCAAAAAAAAGCCTATAAAGAGTCAAACCTCACAATGAATAACCATTTACTTCGGACACGGCGAATAACTAAGACCCACACTTATTAATGTATGAATCTTGAGACATCCTTCAATTTAGGCTCTAAGATATCGTGAAGCTGTTCAAAGATGACATTGCTTTAAAGCGGCCAGGAAGACTCCCTTAAATTATTATTGAAATGAGGGAAGGATGGCAACAAACAAAAGAAAAAATTATCCACAAAGGGCTAAAGTCTGTTTCTTCAGAAGCTTCTTCTTGTGTACATTCTTTTAGTTTAAAGATAAGGAGATTGAGTAGAAGGGACATAAAGTTGATTGCCTTCTGAAAACGGTGCAACTTGAGAAGCTTTTCAAAAACTATTAGTATTCTCTGAGTGTTACTACCAACTGGAATGATGTGATGCAGTGCAAAAAAGCGACATGAACATTCACTCCAGAAAGTGAGTCGTAATTTCTGTCACAATTCTGACGACTTTGGTGAGTAATTAAATTTAGTTTTGTGAAATAAAATGTCTCGAATTCGTGGTAGCATAAACTATCTTAGAGCAATTCCATTCTTACGCGCAGAGTATCTTCGGAATTAACTGCTGCACCCGAGGAGGTGCTTCGTATAAAGAGAAGTTATAAGATATATATGAAATGGGATGATAAAAAGACCTTTTAACTTTTGTCTACATGTCTGCGAGTTAAAATTACGTCCATATTTAAAAAAGGAAAAAAATATTCTCGTCATTATGCTGCTTGAAAAAACTCGCTCACTGTACATCAAACACACATTAAAACTCTGATTAAATTTCTTTATTTTAAGTATTTACAACAGACATGATCATTTTATATTTATTTTGTATTTTGTATTGTGTCGTGTTTTGTTTTGCTATTAAGAAAAATGAAAAAAAATGGCATAACATATATTCGACATATACACCGAAGCGAGAGAGTTTCTGTTTGTGTGTGTATCATCTTCGTGTTCATGCAGTAGATGGTAATGTTACTTATCCATTAGATCCATAGATTTGTCACATTTCGTTTAAGTGAACAATTTTGAAAAAAAAAAATCATATTTGCGGAATCAAATTGGAATTTCCTTTTTTCAAGTAAAAAATAAAATATTTCTTATTGTAAATATCTCCTTTTACAGAATACCTGACAAATTTAAGAATGAATTAAGTTCATCCATTTTTTAAGGAAGAAGGAATTTACACCGACTTTTAATCGAAACTTTTAAGGTTTTTTTCTTACGCATCTTGCGGGTGCTTTGTAGAAATTAGTTTCCTTGCTATTATTATCACTCAATGGTGGAAGGATTTATTGAAGTTTATGACTTATTCCAAAGATAGGGACATGTACACAAAAGCTTAAAATCTCAAAAATTGAGGAAAGTGGTCACCGTGGCGTAGTGGGTAAGTGCGTCGACTTACATGCCAGATTCAAGTCCCGGATGAAACACCTCGCTGTTTTTACGGCATCCCCTATTTCGATTTGATGACAACACTTAAAAGTCTACTAGTGGTAAATGAAAAAGTTCTCAAAATCTCGCCGTTTCGAGTCGGCATAAAACTGCAGGTCCCTTCTAATCGTGAGAAAATAGTAGCACGCACAAAGCTTGTAGTAGTTCTAGAAGCTAGGCCCTGGTACCTTGTGAACTGTAGGGCCACTCAATAATTATTATTGCGGAAAGTACAAACAAATGGTAATGTGATTAAGTCCTCTTACTAAACCACAGAGTTAATACTTCCTTCGAGCATCCGTTTAAAACAACGAAAAGCAGGCAGTAAAAGGAATATAGTTGAATTTTTAGGTTTTTGGTCTATTTTAGGAACGTCTGCTTTTTTTCAGTATTTTTTTAAATCAACGTTGGCAGAAAAATGAATTCAACTGGGATATTGCTTATAAATAAGAAAAATAATATTAGAAAATGAAAACTTTTTTGAGAGATTAAGGGAATTATGAACAACCCGAAAGGACGCTCCACCACAGTGAAAACAGAATAATATCGCATGTTTGTTTCAGCGAAAGATCATATTCAGTTGCGACAGCTAACAAAACAAAATATTAAGGAACTAGTATTCAGTGGGTACCAGGACAATTCAGAAAGTGGTTCAGCATTCTCCACATTTCCGACAGCAGAAATAAAATAAACTGGACAGTACTAAAACTGTTAGCGCTTTTAAAAAGTAAGAAATTAAGAGAAAGACAAAACTTCAATTTGTGAGTACAAGAACTCAGAGGGCTTAAGTTAATGAGTTTAAAAGAGATTCCAATTGAGCACACTCTAGCTTAAGTAATCAACATTTAACAAGTTTAAAAGAAGTGCTTGACTGACGAAGTGTCCTTATTCTGGGTGGTAGTTTACTGAATAAACGACGTGCACCTACAGTGTACAAGTTTTTTAAGGCGATAGTACAAGTAAACCGGATTTAGTTGCTATTTAAACGGATATACTTCGCAGTTGGTGATTACGCAGTGCTCTTTAATTAAAATCACTTAATTCTTTAAACACTTTAAAACGAAAAATGAGTCTTACTGGAAGAATTTCCTAATTATTAAATAAAAAAAGGCTCTAAGCGATGTTCACTGCATATTTTTCTTAAAATTGTTTTTTGTAAAATGAACAACGAACGCTAATCTAATGGTGCCTCTCTAACAAATGATACCATACATGCAGTTTTAAGTGAAATATTCCATAATGAACAACTTTTAAAAGTGTAAAAAAACGCACCAGGGCAAGGTCATTCCTATTGCAGTTCGAACATTAAGGGAAGTCTAAGAGGAGAAAATGTTCAACGGTCTCAACGTAAGACGTTCTGGGGAATGGACTTAAACACCGCATCCTGTACTGATAAACTAAGGCATTAGTCATTTTTCTTAGAATAATAATAATAATACTTGAGTGGAACTACAGCCCACAAGGGACCAGAGCCTAGCTTCTACAACAACTACTCGTGTTGTGTGTGCTACTGTTCTCTCACGAGTAGAAGGGACTACAGTTTTTTGCCGACTCCGAACGGCGAGATTTGAGAAGCTTTTCATAGACAATTGATACCCTTTGAGTGTTGTCAGCAACTCGAAAGAGGTGGTGCCGTGAAAAAATGCTAGGTGTCCCGTCCGGGAATCGAACCTAGACTATTTGCGCGGCGGTCGACGCATGTGCCCACTACCCCACGGCGACCACACCTAATAATAATCAATAATTCATACTTAACGAACAATGTTCTTAGTAGATTAAGAACAAAGCTCATTCAGAAATAAACTTTCAAGGGCTATTCGAGCCATATGTTAGGATAACTTAATCTTATTTGCGGCTGCCGTATAAATCAGAATAGGTAAAAATACAAAATTTTTCAGGGATCCGATGATTATCCTTGTTTTACGAATGAAGTAAACGTTTCAGATTTGGGGACTTAAGAAACAGCAAGGAGTCAGCGATAACAATGATAAAGTGTAGCCACCAAAATTGAAACCCATATTTTCGAGCTGATGTCTCTGACAAGTTTAAGACTACGTCTTTATTTCCAAAATCTCAAAACACCCGACAATCCTAAAAGATCATGCTCCTAAATTTTAAAAATTGGGAAAAGACCACACTCCGAAGTGTGCAAAATTCTGGAAAGCAAAAATCTGGATAAACGTAGTTCCGCGAATGAAACGAATTCATTTTACACGTATTTAGATACGCAAACACAAAATGCCCAAGAGTAAGATCTACAAATATTTAATACACTAAGCCTCGCCTCCACTCCTGCTGGGGTACCATGCCCCCATAACCTACTTATTTGTTTATATATAGAGTGGAAAAGAATACTAGAAATTGAGAATTTTGTCTTTATTTCAAAATTCATGTTCTTAACCTGCGTCTGACATACCTAATATTGTAGTGAACTAGTACTGGAAGCGATTTCTTCAGCAAGTAGTCTATGGCTAATCAATTTATCCTTACGAATGAAATTTTCTCATTAAACAAGTTTTGACCACCATACACTTGAAAATTTTCCAAGCTTTAGTTACTGAATGAAATCTCTAACTTTACTCACATTTCTGCTTCAGTTGTTTCCACACAAAAAATAACCGAAACAAAAACAAAACCCAGTTCAAAGTCCCTATTCAACCGACGGTCTTTGAATAGCCGCCCCAAGTGAACCTCAAAATGATTGTCATAATTTCCTTGAAACTGATTCAATAAAATATCCCAAAAGTACACACAGAAGTCCCCCCCAAAGTAACCACCCCCACTAACTGAGTGATTTCTGGGAGAGAGCGGAAAGAAGGATTAAATAAACCGGACGCAGCAAAAACAAACCTCTCATCCCTCCTCCGTGCACTCCGCCGCTCAAGTTCGGTTGAGCGAATTTTCTGCTGATATGTGCAGCACCCGAAACGAACCTATCTCAAGCGAAGCGGAACACAAGAAGTCCTCCCGGCTGGTGCCGTAATCTCTCTTAGCTATGGAATAAAGGAAAGACACAGATCTCGTTAGGCAACGACTTGTGTGTGTCGAGTGGTTGGTTTCAGTGATAATACCAACTGACGTCCCTGGACAGAGGGGAAGCAGGCAGAAAAACTTGAAAGACGCGTTCACTAACCCCCGGTTGCTACACAATTGAATTATGCATGAGAATAGAATCAAAATGGACGTAAGGTATGTACTTCTACCGAAGCGCTGTTGACGTTGATGTTCTTTCACTCAATTGAAGGCAGATATCAGTCTAGGATTAACCTCAATCAGTCTGCGAAAGGATATGATGGTACGTGACAGGAAAAGACGAGTCTGACGGGTTCGGCTCATTCGACTCGCATCCATGGCTGGCCGTCCTACAAAGGTAATCACATCAAGGAAAACCCTTGAAACAGATTCTCTGTTTATCCTGCGGACAAATCATTCAAGCACAAAGCCAACTGAAGAGGTCGTAGTTGGAGCATTGGTCATTGAATTTCGTCGAGTGTCCGAGATGCGAATGGATGTTTCTTTCTTTTGCTGGGATTTCAGTCCTGTCAGCATGAGACTGTTGTCTCTGCTGGAGAGTTCTTGTTAACGTTATTGTTGAAGGACACTGTAATAATTCTTTGAATGAATTGAGGCGACTTCCTATCTTTCGTGTCCACAGAGGGATGTTCAATGGAATTCATTAACCTTGCGACTGTCATTGAACATCCGCATGCATGTAAGGACCTACAAAGTTTTGAATACCATAGTAGGAGGTAATTTTGAGTCGCATCAGATTTTCCAATTTGTTAGTTACAAGAAAACTAAGGGGATTTGAAATATGAGACTATGCAGTGGTGCTAACTAGGAGTGTGAGGGTCCACGTTGAGAGTCTTTGTGTGTGGGTGAGTTACATTTGGGCCCAAAAGGTTTTGTTTTTTGTCCACATAATCCGATTATTCGTCGTGAGGTTTGATTTTCAATTGGCTTTTTGTGGCAGATCATACATGGCTTCTATCAAATTGCTTTATGATTTTGATTCAGTATCGTTTCGCAAGTTATCGTGGTAAGACTCACACCACAACAGCTTCTCCAAATTTTTCAGCTGTTTTGCGAAAATCAGCAATTCGAGGTGTACAAAATCAACCTGCTGAAACCACCAGTTACAACACCATTTGGAACTAGAGCCCCAGTTCACATTGGTGGATGATATTCGACCGGTTAAACCATGTCCAGCACAAAGTCAAAAGACTATAGCAACTGTAGCTGAAAGTGTTCGCAAAGACCGTAACGAATATATTCGTCGTAGTTCTCAGCAGCTTGGCCATGTTAACGGACTATGTTCCTTCTGAAATTCGAGAACATGATCTCGGCTTTGTTTTCAACAAGGTAGTGTGGGGTATGTTCCATTTAAAAATTTGACTAAAGTCGACTTTATCTGACTTTAAATTTCTGTGTGTATCAAGGGGGCTCTTCAGACATTTGACGAACAGAACGATAGCTTCCCTTTCAAAATTTCAACTTCTATGTGACCTTTAATATCATATCCCTTGTCACAAGAAAGAAGACCATTTTGCTTGCGGCGATTACTGTGGGAAAAATCTGCTTAACATCGCGAATAATACCTATATTATACTATACAGTCTGGTAGGTCCTCATTATTTTGGTTTCTGGGTAAGGAAGTCCTCATTGGATGAAATTCTCACGTCGCGGTAGATCTTGGAAAGGAGCCAAGAAGTACAAATTGACACCCACCACCTGCTTGTCGATTTCAAGGCTGCATGCTTAAAACGACCAATATAGTGCCATGTTAAATTTTGGCATTTCTACCAAACTCAAATTGTGTAGGATAGCCACGGATACATCTCATTGCCCGTAATGAACTCATCCAGACAAGTGTCAAAAAAAAAAAAAACGGTTTAAGCCAAAGCGAAATGTTGTCATGTGACTTTAGCTGTATCATTCCTGAAAACATCCTGCGAACCTCACAAATCGACACCAGAGGCAGAATCTTTCAAGTCCCCATTCAACAGGTGGCATGCGCACGCACATATTTACGTAATTGGACGAAGAATGAGCCATCAATGAGTCGTTTCCTGGCATTGAAGGCGAAGCATCTGACATGAGTAAGACAGCAAAAGAGGACAAAACTACTTTTATGCTGTCATCAAGGAAGGATGCACGGGATTAACGTTTCGGACAGGCAGTCACAATGGAAAGCAAGAACTTTTAAGTACTCTAGGAGTTCATCTATCTTGTCTCCGCAGGAAATGAGGGCAACAACATTAAAACCAAAATCACTCTTTCCAAGCGATATTTCTTTGGTAGCAAGAGACAATTGAGTAAAAATGTTATTTCTTGAAAGACGAAGTGGGTTTTCTTTAAGTCTTTGATTATCCCTGTTCTTTTTTGTGAGATGAACGCTATTAAAAGCAAATGGGGAAGCACTTGCTCGTTTCCAGAGAAGTTTTACATACGATTTTGGTTCTGTTTGCACTGATGGTACCTAGAGGAGAGGGATCAACGATTAACTCTACTGGCTACACAGCCGTATGCGCCTAGTCATCCTTTGACGAACACAATGGAAAGGATGGCTAGTTTATGATAGCAAATGGATTACACACATCTGGCCCGAAAAGTTATTTAATCCGAGCAACTGGTGCAACGCAGCAGAGGAAAACTTGATAGGAGATGACATACACAAGTGGAGAAGGACCTCAACCAACAAGGAAGCGAAATTAAAGCCAGCTGACGAGAGACTGGCCTAGCATGTTGGTTCAGACCCAGGTGTACCCGGGACTGTAATTATGCCCCAAGAAGAGATGATATATACTTGTAACTGATAAATTTTCTGCACTTGTTCATACAATTTCACTATTGATTTGTTTCTATCTCAAAAACATGCACGACTGTAACGGATAGCCATCTTGTAACGACTTTATATAAACAAGAAAGAAAAATAATAAGGACTTGGCCACAAAGTAGTAGATTTGAATTATTACATCAAAAGCCAAGCTATACGTGATACAAAGAACATCAAATAAATTCAGCAGAATATTAAAAAAAAGCAGCCTGCTATTTTACAAACACAAAGATTTCAAGAAGATTTCTGTTGCCACAAGGAAAAGCAGTGAAATTCGTCCCTAAGATTTTTAAGACTGTGTATTTCAAAAACTGACAAACCTTACTTTTGGTGAATGAAATTCAGTATCTAAGAAATTTTAGAAACAACGAGTTTAGTTGTTTACTCCTGTGTCTACAGAATGCATTCTTTCTTCATCATTTTAAATGTTGATCTTTGTTCCGCAACCTCTTCGATAACGAATGACTCATAACTGACCTGACGACAAAACACCATCCACTGAGACTATCAGTTCTATGAGTTCTTAAATCTTGATGTTGACTTTCTCAATTCGTTGAATTTTCATTTACTAAGTTAAAATGGGGCAAAATGCATTTCTGCCCGCTAAAAGCAAAATAAATGATGTACTTGAGAACATCGCGGCGTTTCAGACAGTTCCGTTTGGAGGATGTATGTTTGTATGACTCGCGAATAAACCACGTTGGAACTCGACAACGGTAAGTGACGACGCCATTAAGAAACGGTAGATGTAGACCCAGTAGGAACCAGAAGAAATAAAATCAAAAAGAAAAAGTGGAAAAACTTGACAACTGAGTACCCCATCGATTGAACGAGGCCCAGACCCCGATCTGGGAATTGCAATTTTTCTGCATCTACCGTCCTCTCCTGATATTTTTTCAGCGATTTATAACCATTCCTGTAGTTTGGAGTCATTTTGTCGGCAAAAGGTGTACCGATACCGATCAACGCTCTCGGAAGCCATTGAAAACTGTTCTGTGCCAACAGTCGTGCCTTTTATCAAAATGAAATAAAAGACCTCGCAAGAAGAGGAAGAGGTCATAGATGTCAATAGTTCATGGCTTGACTTAACTAAAATTTTATAAAAAAGTTGTATTGACTTTAAATTCTTTCCAAAAAAAAACACCAGAAAATATTCCTGTAGGCTAAACTGATACCAAATTCACGAAATTTCATTTAACAAACATTTTCTGCTCGTCCGTGCAAATGTAGCCACACATGCAACCATTCAAAAATCATGTCCCATCAACCGTAGACAAGTTCATAGGGTTCCCATTTCCAGAAGCATAACCGAACAACTAAGACGAGTCCCCATCCCTTTGTTCAACACAATTTGCATCCTCACTTTCCAGTCACTCTGCCGGAAGGTAAGTGCATGTACATGTCCCATTATATATGCCAACCCAGCACAAGTTTGAACACCCATGAAAGTGAAAAGAAACGCTTGTCACTATGTGCACACAGATAGTCTGTTGAAAGCATTTCAGACGAGCACTCGTAGAATGCAATTCTGACAAACACGTCTTGGATATTTACACGAAACGAAAATCAAAAAAACAACACAGAATTCACAATATGTTTCCCAAAAAACATCCACACACCCAGAGTTAGAGTAAATAGAAAAATAAAACGGAAAAAATACAAACAACAGACATCAGACATCGGACACAGATACTTTTACTGAAACTGAGAAGACTGAAAACAACATAGACACATCAAAATACATTGATTAGGCACGTCACAACACGTTTACGACTAAAACTTATATCAAATGTTTGTTACAATTTTGTAAATTTGTATTTTTGCAATATTTACATCGTCTACTACCTGGGCCGAGTTATTCCCCATCCTATACTTAAGGGAAATTGATCTTTTCGCTTTAGTGAGAGCGTTCTAGAGAGAAATCGATTTTTGTTTTGTTTTTTTTGTAACGAAAAAGCATTTGTTAAATTCGCAAAAATTCTCAGAAAATAAAGAGAAAGGGAGATAGAAAACAAAACCAATTGTCGGAGGAGAGTTTGTACCTCAGTATGAGGATAGATAATTTTTGAAATCGAAAAGGCTTTAGGAAGGAGCGATACTTACCTCTGCGTCAGGATGCGACCGGTCTGAGTCATCGTAGTCCAGGTTTTGATTCTCAAGGTGCTCCTCCTCGGTTTGCGGCATCTGCTGGAGTTCTTCTTTAGATTTGAAATCCAGCCGCTTGATAAAGAACGGCAAGAGAAGACCAAGGATTACCTACAGATGTAAAAACGGAACCATAAGTGATTTTGGTTAACGTGCGAAACACAAACAATAATCAATCAGATTTGTTGAAAGCAACGGTGAGGTACTTTGCGCAAAGTACAAATGCATTGTTAGAAAATTAAAGCGGAAACGGTAAGGAATTTGACATTTGCGAGGACGCTCTGACACGTACTTAGCTTCACCAGATGATGGCGCCATTATCGCAAGAGAAATTTACTGTCGTGTAGTCCAGTACCTCGTGGAAGTGTGAATGTCCGTCAATTTTAGGAAAAAGGAAAGGAATTTCTGAAAAGGAAATAACACTGCGCAATCGAAGAGTGCATGAATGCTGTGGCGACCGTCAAAAATTGGTTTATTGAGTTAAAATGTAGTTGGACGTCGATTTTTGATGAGGTTTTAAAATCTCGTTTTGTCGGACAGCCGATTGAAAATGCGTGAGGTAACTGAAACCATTGACATAGCAAAAGATTGCGTCGGTCACAACCTGATTGAAATATTGTTGCTGCGCCGGACATCAAGTGAGACCGCTTCGGAACAGTGTTTGATGGTGTTTCATCACAATCCGATAGATTTTCTGGGTCCTTTGTGACCGTCGACGAAACATAGATCTACTGGTACTGATACTGATACTGAGCGATCATCAACCGGGGGAAGTGATTCGAAGCCGAAGACTGTCCCATTGGCCGGAAAGACGATGGCCATGCTTTTCAGGCATTCACAAGGTGAAATCTACATCGACTGTTGCTAGAGAAGAATCTAACGGTGACAGGGCTCTACTATACCGATCGATTTAACGCCGTTGAAGGCTTTTATGAAAATGGACGTTTAAATCGAAATGCGTTTCATGCACTACGTGACTGTTGAACTCTGTCTAATCGTCCAAAGGTGTCCACAATCGTCCAAATGTGTCCACAATCGGTGCGGAAATTTTATCAAACCAGGTCTGCTCTTCTATTTAGTTCTGCGGAAAAAGTTACTGTTATTCGCGATAGTGTGACAGAAGAGTCACCAACCTCAACTCGGAGTCGTGCCCAAAAATTGAACATCTCAATCACAACACTGATGAAAATTTTGAATAAAGATTTAGATTGGCACACCAACAAGGACCCATTGATTCAAGAGCTCAAGCCTACTGAACACTTCACTTCACAACACTGGTTGGTTAAACAAACAGAAGTGAATTGCGACTTTAGAAAGAAAATCATCTTCAGCGACGAGGCACACTTTCACCTCATTGGGTTCGTTAACAAGAATTGTCGCATTTGGGCTCAGCGCTTGCAGCGCCTCAGAGCAAAGTGCGAATCGGGGTGTGTAGAAAGTTTTAAGAGTTCGTTGAAGTTATTTTTGAACGAATCTTTACTAAGGACAAAGCATGGACTCGCAATTATGAGCCTGAAAGCAAGCAAGGGTTCAAGGAGTGACTCGAAAAAAGTACAGGCCCTCCGAAGGTCTCGCTTTGTCTGATAGCACGCTCATTGTCACAGTGTTTTGGACTTGGAGAGTTCAAAACCTAAAAAAAAAACGTCGTGGAGAGCGATTTTCTGGTAATGAATATCTTAAGGAAGCAACGAAAAATTAAACATATTTTTTGATGGTATTCAAAGGCTAATACCGAGATGTTAAAAATGCATTAATGTATGACGAAACTGTATTAAAAAATAAAAATAATTCGAGATCGAGAATATTTGAAACGCCCCTCGTAGGACGCACGACAGGAGTGGTTGTCAAAGAAGGGCTTTTGGACGAATGATAAATTTCATCTAATAGGCAATTTAAGCAGCACATGCAAATGTCAAAATTAACAAAATACTTAAGTGTACGTTAGTGAAATTTATTTTTCCCGATTCGCTACAGAATTCGAGACCACACCTACTCGCATACAATCCAATCATACAACACTCGCACATTCTGAGACTTCCCATGGCGATGGTCTTTCTTCAAGTGAAATCCATAGTCAAACTGTCAAATGAATTCCGAAGTGAAGAAAACTCCAGAGAAGTCCCATCACCACAACATCCAAACTCCACATAAGCCACATCCTCTTACCTTCAAGTTCGTATTCTTTCTAGTCCTCAAGCCACCCATCCACAAATCGGCTAAAATTACTTGACTACAAGGATGCGCCAAAAGAGCTCGATGATTAGCTGCCACAGCTAATGACAAACAACTTTGATTTGACCATGAATGTAATTCGCATGTGAGTAATCGTTGAGCTTTTTCAGCATCTTGCCGATAGCTAAAGTCTAACAACTTAATACCTACACGCACACAAAACAAGAATCATAAGCATTAAATAAAAAACAAAATCAAATCGAATCGAAATCAGATGACAATCAATCAGGTCCACAAACCACAATTCGCGACGACACTAACCTTTGCTCTCGAACTCCTTGGCGTACGCTCTCAGCTCGTCGTAGATCTCGGTGTCCAGGTCGTCCTCGGCGGCCTCGTGGGCCATCGCTTTGTAAAGCTTGCAGGCAACCAGCGACTTGGCCAGAGCCTCCTCGCCGTGCGTCCACATGAGCAGAGACATTTGCTGGCGTTTCGTGAGCACAGCCCAGATCTAAATGGAAACAGAGACTTTAGGTGTATTCTGTGGGTGAGGGGTGGGGGGCTGATACTTACCAGCAATTCATTGAACGGAAACTCGAAGAGCGCCATCTCCGATGTAAAGGGCAGCAGACCGGTGACCAGACTCAGGGAGTTAGCCCCCGCATACCGTTGGTACGTCGATGACTTTCTGTGGGCATTTGCATAGCTGTTCATCACCTTTGCATAAATTGGTCGGAATTTTCGGCGCGTATAATAGGATCTGTTCGGATGAGCGGGTTCCAGAGGGAAAAGAAAAACACTTGATGAAAATTGTGTAAAAGCAATTTACCGTAATGGGGATTGAGAAATTACATTGTGGACACACGGAGGGACGAAGGAGCCGCCTGCCGGGCGTGCTCTCAATCGTCTGTGCAAGGTTAATGACACATTAAAACCGAGCACAATGCCGGGTGGGTGCAGATTTCGGGATTCTTCGTCTAATGCTGACCAGGAGGTGGTCGGTGTTTGAAGGACATGTGTAGCTCGACTGGTCCCCTAAATCATGTTTATAGCCCTGTGAGTGGGTGGTTATTATAAAGTTTTTTTTTTTCTAGGTGTACGCCTGTTGTGTGTTTTTATCCCTCTAGACCCTAATGGCTACCATCAAATCTGGGATACAAGTGTGCGTGTGTGACTTTCAGCTCGGATACAGGTATTCACAAAAAACCGGGCAGCAGGGAGCTATTGTAGTTGTGACAAGAACAGTTTTTCACTACACCAACATGACAGATTTGGTACACAGTCATCATTGGAGAAAAGAGGTCGGTTATAGCTGAACGATTGACTGTCAACCGAAATTGAATTTAATAAACTTCGAAACGAACAATAGACGGGTTTTTCATGTGAACTGATAGGCATGTCTGTCGTCTCACCCTGTCGTATGCATAACAACAATATTTGCACAAACTCTCTGGGGCGTATGCGCAATCATTGCTCATGTGTAATTACCGTGTGGGACAGCACGTCGTATGCGTAACGTCTTCTCATTAATCCAAGTGGAGTACATCCCTGCCAGAAGACTTTCTCCTCCTATGTGACAATCAATCATAATTGCTTGGCCAACACCAATATATGCACACTAATTGGAGGTACTTATCATCTCGAGTGGAACGTATCATACTTGACAATGAAAATACCCCATCTGCTGACTGTAAATGGCGCGCGAAATAAAGAGAGGGAAATTTCGAAGGACACCTTAAAGTGGGTCAATGGCATTGTAAATATTGGCAAAGTAAGAATGAATTTCTGTGTAGATTCAATTTTTGCGCGGAAGCAATTTGGCTTCGAAGACTTGTATGTGCTTAATGCAAATAGACTTGGCTCTATATCAAGGCCGATGCCAGATTGAGGTTTTTGTAAAAACCCATCTGGAACGGAGAAACGATAGAAGATGATCAAGGATTTGTTATGCTGTTATAAAAAAGGACTTTCATTGTCTCTTAATTCAAATGACATAAGGGTGAGTCTCACCCGTTATGCGAAGAATGTATAGAGCACTATCTTCACACGCACAAAAGGGACATTTATGATAAAGCCCTCAAATGTGTTAAAGTCAAACACGTTCAATAAATAATAGCTCTTCTAAATATTGAATGAAAAATCAGGAAATTTACATAGTAGGTGTATTCAAAGTGATTTGCGAATACTCACGTCCACAGCGCAGACTGACAGATACAGTGGAAGGGATGGAGAGAGAAGGCGTGGGTGCAAATTGCACTTGGTCACATTGCGTAGGTGAAGCATCATGTTCCTTGTCAGCTGTTTGATGACTGAACATGTTTGCTTCATTTTAATTGTCTCGGTGTTTATTGAAACAATGAATATATGCAAATATGGGGTCATTCATTTCATGGTCACAAGTTCATTGCGCTGGCATTTGACATCTGCCAGACTCAGCTATCGTTTGACGTGTCACAATGTTAGTCTAATGTTTTTCCATTTACGAGAAAAGATCGCTTAATAATCAAAGAATGCATGAAATTGATCATAACTTACTTCACAGGATGTAATTCAAATGAAGTTACTTTTCGCGCATTATGCGATGACTTTTCGTATTTTTTCGAAGATGCCAAAGGGCGGACGGTCAAAATCAATTGAGAGCGATTTTGTCGAATGATAACCGATTTATATTGGCCGACAATTATGACTTGGGCGATGCGTAAATTTTTTTAAATTTTTTTTTACCTTTTTCCTGGCAAAGTAATGTTTGTTCTCTTCTCCGTATCTATTCAAGGTTTTAGTAAAGTAGGGGGAGAGGGGGGGGGGGAAAGGCAAATATGGTATGATGATATACTCTGAATAGTAGCTTCAAGATGTCAATATGAAACAATCTCCTTGAATCCTTGGCTGACACTGATGTAACATTGTTCTACGATGCTTCGGAAACAACACTTTTCTTTAGCCATCTAGGAAGTTCCAAAGGGTCACTACTACTCATCTCCGTTCTCCGCACTGAAGTTTAATGCCTTCTGAACCAAAGGCGGGTTGAATAAAATATATTTTGCCTGGATTGATCTGGTACCGACTTTCTGATCCTGAATCCTTGTGCTGCCATTCAAAATAATAATAATTGAGTGGCACTACAGCCCACAAGGGACCAAGGCCTAACTTCTACAACAACTAATCGTGTTGTGCGTGCTGCTGACTCCGAACGCCAAGATTTGAGAATCTTTTCATAGACAATTGATACTCATTGAGTGTTGTCAGCAATGTTAGGTTAGATAATAATAATTTAAAAATAATTTTACTAGATTGCTAAGTTTTTCCAGAACATTTTCTTAGTATTAGGTATCACATAATTTAGTTCTTTACTTGAACATACCTACAAAAACTGAAAGGCTGAAAGGCAATTATAAAAAATTCTTAGATTAACTTAGAGTGCTCGCATGGAGCCAGTAAGATAGTTTTAATTAAAATAAAAGTTATTATAGCTAGTTTAAGTATTTTATATCTAGATTTAATGCAATTGAAACTCAAAATAAAAAAATACATTTAAAAAAAAAAAAAAAAAAAAAAAAAAAAAAAAAAAAAAGTGTTGTCAGCAACTCGAAAAAGGTGGTGCCGTGAAAAAATGCGAAGTGTCCCGTCCGAGAATCGCCAATTCAAAAAAAGGTGCTTACTACTTTTCGTAGTTTTTTCAAGCTCAGAAGAGTGATTTATTTTTGCCTGTCATGATCGACTGTGCGCTAAATTTTGTCCTTATATCTGTTCAGAACCAAAAACAAACTATGTATTCAAATGTGAATGCAAATGTGAATGCAGCACAAATTTCAGCAAATCGGGTCTGTAGGAAATGTGAAAATCCCCGTTTATGCTCGCCTAGTTCGTTCTGCGGAAAACATTAATATTGTTCGGCATAGTGTGGTAGAAGAGTCATTAACCTCGACTCACTGTCGTAGCCAACAATTGAACATCTCAAGAACATCAGTGCTGTGAACTTTGAATAAATATTTGAGTTTACTCAAAGCGCACTTAAGAGCTGAAACGTACTGAACATTTCAAGCGTTGGTTAATACGCTGAATAATTGGTTGAACGGACAGAAGTGATTTTTGCTTTACAAAGAAAATCGTTTTCAACGACGAGGCACACTTCCAATTAAAAATTAACAAGAAAATTTGCTGCATTTGGGTAAAAGAGAATCCACGAGTGATTGTTGAAAAGCCGATGCATCCACAAAGAGTGTCTGTTTGGTGAAGTTTATGGTGTGGCAGCGTCATCGGGCCGTACTTCTTCGAAAATGAGGTCAGTTCAGCAGTTACCGTGAATGGTGTTCGCTATCGCAAGATAATAACCCACTTCTTGCGGTCCGAAATTGAGGAAACAGAGCTGAACGATATGTGCTTCCAACAGGATGGTTCCCCTTACCACACAGCCAACGAAACAATGACTCTTTTGTGCGAGAAATTCAATGGCCGTGTTATCTCACGTCGTGCCGATGTTCATTGGCTGCCAGGATTATGTGACTTAACACCGTTCTTTCTTTGGGGACTCTCTTTAAAAGGACAATTGTACGCTCATAGGCCATCAAAAAAATTCAAGAGGTTAGGGACGATATAATTCGGCACATTAACAACAGTGAACCTCAATCATATCTTCTTCTTCTTCTTGTGGCGCTACAGTCCGAGGTGGACCTGGGCCTCAATCATATCAGTCATTGAAAAAAATGGACCATCGGATAAAGATATATCACGGAAGCCGTGGCGAGCATTTGGCCGATATTTTCTCTCTCGCATTATTGCTGTAGTTCCTTCTATCTATTCTATAGAATACATATTAAGATAATTCTCTGAAAACTTGTTGTTTCATTCACAACTATCATCGTGCGGCTTCATTGGACCACATTTTATCATCTACACTACAACTTGATTCTCACTTTCGGTCTGTCAATCTTGTAAGAGCATAGTAGCATTTTGTGCTCTATTCGTGAGGATAAATAACAAAACATCTCCTTTTTTTCACCCATTCCGATCCAGGAACGGCTTCCTTAAAAAAAAAAAAAAAAAAACTAGCAATGACGTCGTACCTAGGTTAAGCGTTTTTATACCTAGTTTTAAAATACCATTAGATAAATAATAAAAAAAAATGCCTTTTAAACTAAAACTAAACTAACGGCTTCCTTTTGCACCGAGCACTCTTCCATTTGAGTATCGATCAACTCCTGTGGTCTCGATTTAACTAAGTTTTTGGATCCAAGTCGTCTCTTACCTACTCCCTCACTTGAGTGCCGAGTGTTTGTAAAACATTTTCGTCCAACATTACTTGTAGTTCCACATCTTTGTAATTTTTGTTTTTTTTAGGTTTTCCGAGTTGTTTGAAACAGTCAATTGTCTTCTTCTGTCACTTGTACGCATTAAGCTTCTCGAAGTTTACTTTATGATTCAGTAGAAGTTTGAATTTAATGCTGTCGATAAATGCTCTTTGTTCCATACAAATTTTATCATGTTGAGTACAGCAACTTAAAATTATACACAAACTTTACTTGGGTGCCTACTTTCCAATTTCAAAGCCACGCCATCTGTTGTTGGAAATCCACAACTGCATTTTGATCAGAAGCCATTCACATTTTGAACTAAAACAGTGGCTGTATTGTAAGTTGATAAGCTACTTACGAACTAGGCAAATAAAGGAATAGGCCGTTGTGTAGGGAAATTGAATTAACCATGTTATTCATTTAACTCCAAAATAACCTTTGCGGTTTGCAGCAGAATAGGTTGAAGTACACAGAAAAGGGATTTGCGCTAAGTCCACGAACGTCAGAAGGATATAGTTAAAATGAGTGACTCGTCCTGTGCGCTAGAGAGCGCCAGAAAATATCCTATCCTTTCGCAAATGAGTGTGAAATCGATGTCAGTTTTGACCGCCATTCAAAATCCCTTTCAAGAAATCCGAAAGAGATTATCTTCCCATCAGAAGCTTGTTTCCAGTAAAAATCAATTACTTTCAATTTTTCACACCCCTCCCACCCATTCATAATCTTTCCCCATGTTCCTCAATAACTTACATAAATTTCACCAACAGAAAGAAAAAAAATACACGGTATATAAACAATTATGGATTCAAACTCTGCCGAGTCAATATTTATCCATGAATAGCCCCGCCTTGGTATTTCAATCGAACTGCTCTCGTATCTAATTAAATTCGCTCGGTCAAAATCGAAGAGTGCCCGTGGCAATCAAAGGCATTCGAATCCTTGATGCGATTTTCCGATGAAAGAACGCCAATATTTTGCTTTAATATCCCTCAGATATTGATATAGGGCATCAGTGGCGTGCCGATCTGAAACTCATTATCTCAATTTATTACGCCACTGGATACCGTTGAATGCGATTAAATGCTGTTTTATGTGGATGTCTATCCATCATCGCATCCCCTGTGCTGTGCTGTGCTGATGTGACTGAACATCCTGTAGTTTAGGGTATTGGATTGTTATTGCTGCATGAGTCGATGTCATAAAAACATCAGTGTGTGTACACCATTGTTCTGTGCTAAAGAGAAATATCTGATAAATGCTTGCTTTATGGATTGTAGGCGGAGAAGGTGCAGAAGGAGTTGGGAAAAGTCTTAAAATAGGTTTGCCAGATGCTGCAATGGGCTTTGTCAACACGCACTCATCGGAAGTCAATAAGGAAATCACTTAGCTGATATGACGTTTTACAGTCTTAGCAATTTGCTTCGGCTATTAAAAGCATCCGTTTCGGAATCGAAATCAAAATCGAAATCTAATCGAAATTTATAGGGACACACAGTTTTGTGTGTAGAGATTGCTTTGACTAAAATTACTTGCAACAAGAAATGCAGTAACATATAAATTCAAATGACAGGATCATGATGAGTATGGATTGCTTTAAGGCAAGCGATGAAGATAAAAATTGCGGCAAGAGACTTCAAATGTTAACGGATGGAAATATTGGTTTTTAATACATATTGCAGACCCAATTATTTGATCCTCCCAGCAGTATTTAGTACTCCAGTGTAACAATAAAAACATATTTATATCAGATTTGGATGGTGGAGATGGTGAATAAGACATCCATTCCACCTTCAGTTTGGTCATCTGTCACACTGTGCCTAGGAAAATTTTTGTACGAAATTTTAAAATTCGACGCATTTCACATTCCACGAATATTAATGCAAAATGCAATACAAAAGACGATCACTCCCATATCCTAAGAAAGAAATCAAGTGTCGATGAGGTGGAAATTTAATTTTAGAATGAACTACTCCGTTTATGACATACAAATTTTTCAATCTGAGACGTCTGTTTCTGGCCGATAATTCGAATTGAAATTTAGGAAACCAGAATATTGGTTATGAACTAATTTGAAAAAAGTCGCAAGGCCTTAATTTTAAGCAAGTATAACGGCACAATGCCGTTTTCTTTCACTTCCATGTGTCTAAAATCAAATGTCAAAATAAATGTCAGAAAATTAATAAAATTTATAGCTCAGATCGAAAAATGTTTACAGAATTCTATCATAACGGGTGCCTTTTTGGAGGTATAGAACTTTAAGTTGGAAATACTATTTTAATTGGCGGCCAACAGAAATTCGACAGACGCCTGAACAACACTTTTGAATTTGGCCCAAAGCAAGATTCCCGTTGATCGATGGAAATAACTCTTCGTTGAATGAACACATCAAAACACAAAACTGCCGTGTATGGAATAACGAAAGTCCTTAAGTGTTTGTTGTTTGTTGTTACATCAACCAAGACTGACTGTTTGATATGCTTTATGGGTTGGTGGGAGATTGGTTCGCACTTGTTAAAATCGAAACTGTCCAGAATGTTGCAGTCAATGGTAATGGAAAGACTGCTATTCGTTCATAAATTGAACAACCGTGATGTGCAGGAGCGGTAGTTTCAAAGAGACGGTGCAACATGTCACTCAGCTCGTGCCACAATTGATTTATTAAAGAAAACGTTGGGTAGCTGCATAGTTTCACTTTATGAACCCGTGAATTGACCTCCAAGATAGTGACCTGCGATTGAATATTTTCTCTGGGGATATGTGAAGTTTCTAGACCACACCGATAAGCCCGAAACAAATGATAATTTGGATAACAACATGTGCCGTGTTTTTGTCGTTACACGGCCACAAAAGTTAACTCAACAGGTTTTGAATGAAAAAAATGAGAACAACAAGAAAATAGTTCAACGTTGCTGACCTTGTTACTCGTAAGTTAAGGGCATAAATTTGAAAAACTTATTTCACAAATTTGTGAACGAGATTCGCCATATGTCCCCTTTGTCACATCGCCCATAGGTATCCCCTCCTAAAATTTCTGCATTTTCGTAGTCTTCTTTCATAGTTTCAATGCTGCAAATTTTTCCGTATTTAAGAGAACGCGCACACATCAAACTTCCTGCCAGATATTTTGTTACAATTTATCATGGCGCATGATGTCTAGAAACTTTCTGAGGGAAGGAAATTTGATGTTGTCTGGGGGATACGTGACTTCTCACCGACCTTGGCGAGCTTAACAAAACTTTAACCGGGGCATTAATTCCCCCGAGAGCCTGTGGGTATATTTGAACTAAAGCTCAAACAAAAACATTGCATATTTAATCCCTTCGAAAGGAGAGACGTGTATCCCATGGACCTAAAGCAGTTAAATATGCCTTTGTCTTTAGCATCTGATAAACAAGTCCACCAGATATTGTATCACATTGAGGAAACCTTTCACGCTTTGTCACGGAAAAATATTTCCACATCACAGTGTTAATGGACGATGCCCAATCAATATGGGCGCTCATTCAATTATGTATGACTGAAGCAAGCGGCTCCATAGCGCAAAAATTACGGCATCATAGCACTCGAAAGTTCTGTTTTGCTCCCAACTTTCGCAGATTTATCAGTTCAGATACACGAGAAATTCACGAACGTTGAATGGATTTGGGTGATTATGATAATGAGGGTTGAAATGATTTCTTATTTCCGCAGGGTCGAACTAGCTCCCAACGGCTTCGGGTTAAGCCTTCTCCCTTAATGGCTCGGAAAACGGCGACTCTAATTGAATTTATGGCCTACCTCCAACGACGATGGCAATGGCCGGCATTGGCCCAGATGTTTGGCCGTTTTTTTAATCACGGCAATAGAGGTGGTGGTTTGTTGAGAATTAATTTTAAGTAAAAGTAATTTCTTGCCATGTTAGCGATTAAATCAGGATTCATGGGTTTTTAACCGTTTCTCTGACCGGATATGCCTTCGTGACCTCGGCTATGCATTTCAATAAAGTATTGTCCGTGACTAAGATCCCGACAGAACGGAAACGGCATTTGAATGAGAGGAGGTAGTGTAAGTACCTTGTATGTGCATCTGGTTGTCAATGGATCACAGTCATGCGCATGATTGAAAACTTCTTCCTATGTCATCGGATAACAAAAGAAGTTTCATCATTTACCGGTTCCATCGTGGAAAAAGTTTTCAAATTAAGCTGTGTGCCAAAGATTGAGCAAACGAAACTCGAAAGCGACGTGATAAGAAAGTGATGCAACCAATTTTGTCTCGACTCAGTATTTTGAAGAAAATTGTTGAACTCACTAAATGTTGTATATTGGGCATTGACTATGGATGCCTTAGGGGCAGAGCAAAACTTCTCTAGGAAATTTTCTTTATTTCAATCAGAAACAAAAGTATAAGATTGAGTGCAGATAGTTGTTGAAAGATGTGCCGAAAGATTTTTGCGGTTTTCAAGGAAAAGTCTATGTTTTGATCTTCAGGAACCACTGTTTTGTCTGGTGACTCTTTTTGTGTTTGAGTGTTTGAGTGTTTAGAGCGACTTTCGAGGGAGGTGGATAGCCGTAAGAAAATACAAGATAAACTATTCCACTTTAAGACTCAAACGCAGACATTCGGTGAACGCGTACACCACAAAAAGTAGGTACACAACTGGTCTGTTGTTATTAGTCTAGGGACAAAATCCAAAGTCCCGGCACTTAATCACGAAATGGAGAAAGAAACATTCTAAAGGGGTAGGTAGGGCAATTCCACCAAACCACTGTTTGGCGTAGGTGTACGATGTGGAATAGGTGCTGAATTCGGAAAGTGGAACAATAAGGGGTTACTGCCTTATCCCGACATAGACCATTTGCAAACCACCAAGAGGTGAGTAAACCCAAAAATCCATTTCACCTGCTTCCACCAAATTTTATAGAAACATTTGGATAGTAAACGATTATTAAGTCCGCTTAACCTAAACCATGCCCACCAAAAGTTAAGTTAAAATCTCTAAGCAAGAGACGGATTTCCACATAGTGGGAGACGAATGAAATCCTGAGATCCCAAAAATCTCGAAAAACTTAAATCTAAAAGTGCGCAGGATCCCTAAATCGTAAACCGTGATGGAAAAATAATTGTTGCCTTTACTAAAAATGATCATCTAGTCCAAGCTCTACAACGACCGTAAGCACCGGTTGTCGGGGGAGGGGGGAGGGAGCACATGTCCCCCATACCAACTCCTTTGATACGTCTCATTTAAGATTTTGTTTTTCGGGATCTTGTCTTTTCGATTTTTGATTTTCGCACTTTTGAAATTTTGTACCATTTTGGATTTCATCCCTTCAGAATTTTAAACATTTCTAACCTTCGCAGAGGTCAACACTGCCAACCTCATAGCGGGTCCTGCAGACATCAGTGAAATTCACCACTGCCAATCTAATTCTAGTTCCAAGACAGCGCCCTGTTAAACTATATATGTATGTACGATACAAACAAAATTATTTCATTGGGCTTTGGACAATGAGAGAATTAGTGTCGTATTGGGGAGATAAGAGTCTGGCCAAAATATTCTGATTAAATGATACAACGAATTCGTTTTCGAGAAGGAAGTCATTTTTTAAGCAACAAGGCGTCCAATCTTAAAAAAAAATGTTTTTTTGTGGTTTAAAAAATTACCAGTTGAGAAAGTTGCAACAATTACATCTAAGTTTCGACCAGCTGTCAAATGTAACTGCCTATTCCTTCATAAGGGCCTTTATCACACCAGTGCACCATCGCGATCTATGGTTTGATTAACTGAATAGCTGCCACCCTTTCGTAGTGTATGAGTATGCAACGCTACTTCCGTCTTCCTGTAATTATGCCTATTGCTTCTTGATTCCGTTTTCCCATAAAGTTGCTCATTTGAGAAACAATACGATAGAGTCAAATTTGCTAAATATGTTCCGTAGGCATCTTTGCACAAACGCTTGTAGGTAGTGGTTACTCTCCATGTACTGCATTCACACAAAGGCATATGCAGCACAATGCGGCCGAACAGTTTTAGCTGATGATGAAGATGATAAAATTGTGGATAACAAACAGAATGCGGCTGTTACTTTGGCAATTCTTTAAGCAATGTCCAATTAGGTCCCGGAAACCATTGACATCTTTCTTCCGATGTACTCGTATCTGTATAACTTTCTCAACTGTGTGAATTCCTCACCTGTGTGAACCAGTTGCAAGACAATGAAAATTTGGCCTAATGGGTTTAATCGAAAACCAGTTAGTTTTGTTTTGTTTATGCCAATTTTCAGTCCGACGATGTGCCAAATCTCCAACCTTTGATGTAATTTTCCGAGGGTCCATTACCATATTTTGCGGAAGACATATATCGTCCGAATGAAAATCTTTCAGAGTTCAACGGATTTGGCCGGCTCCATTGGACAGAGCTGCTCATAGCACATAAGTCATCACCAAAATGAACAAGATTAGTGATAAACTGCTGCCTTTTCTTACTCAGAACAACCTTCCCTCAGGCATTTAGATCGGTGTTATGTTGAGTCGATCAAGCAGTTAGTTTTTTCTCCTGCATAGAGCAATCCACTTTGTTTTTCTATTAGCACTGTCAAATTTATTTTGAGAATTTTTCTGTCTGATTTAATTAGTTTTTGTGACTAACAACAAGTTTTGACCAAATATTACGCCACTCCTAACAAAACAAAACTGCAGAGGTGTCGCTTCTGTTGCTACTACACTCACCCTCTATTTTTGACTATACCTTGGGGTGCATTGTGCAATAGTTCAAGTGTGATTTTTTATTGTTATGATTTTAATTTACTATTCCGAAAATTCTTGATCTTAACTTATATTTGTCTTAACATCTCGATTAAAGTTTAAATTTGCATTTCAAGGAAACCCTCAAATTTCATTAACTCTAAGACACATTCATCGTACACTCGGCTATGTGAAAGAGAAATCTTTAAAGTAAACCGTCCTCCATCTTCAACTTGTCATGTTTGATAAGGGTAACCTTCTACTCAACTTGTCTACGAATGGTGTTAATGATACTCGTTTGCGTGGCATATTTTGAAAGCTACCCCTCAACGGGTAATTTATTTGCTTTTTTATTTTAATTAATTGTGAATTTCAGGCTTTACTCGGAGTAAAATCTAACCTACGGTATGCGGGACACCAAATCTTAATCTTAATCTTGGAATTAGTTAGGTAAAGAAATTCTGGCATAAGACACCCCTTAAAGGTTATGGCCCTTACCGGTACGTAGAGCATTTGTTTGCCTTTCTAATGCAGTGCCCAACCAGATCTACAATCATAAATAGACCTAAGAAATTTGGCCTTGTAGCTCCTCATTTCTCAGTTTGGGCGGTTCAAATGAGACCAACTTGAAAAGGGTGTTTTTTAAGAGTCGCATAACTTCAAGTTGGCAACAATATTTTACTTGGCGGCCATTTTGTCAAGCTGTTAAGTGGTTTATTTTCTGTTTGGTTAGGCATTTCAACATGAATTTGACTGACGCTTGAACAATGCTTACAAATTTGGGCCAAAACAAGATTCCCGTTGATTCAAATTTTCTTAAGCGAATTTTTTTTTTCGATGATACTCACTTTTGGTTGAATTCATACGTCAATAAACAAAACTGCTGTATTTGACGAAAATCCTCAAGTGTATGTTGAGACACCGTTACATCCGCAAAGACAGATTGTTTGATGTCCTTAACGGGTTAGTGGAAAAATTGGGTCGTTCTTCTTTAACGATGCTGGCCAGAATGTTACCGTCAATGGTGATGGCTAGACCGCTATTCGTTCATAACATAACAACCATACATGTGCATGAGGTGTGGTTTCAACAAGACGGCGCAACGTGTCACAATTGAGTTATTGAAGAAAGCGTTTGGTAACCGCATAATTTCACTTTACGAACCCGTGAATTGACCTCCAAGATTGTGCGATTTAACGGCTTTTGACAATTTTCTGTGGGGATATGTGAAGTTGCTAGTCAACGCCGATAAACCCGACATAAAGGACCATTTTGAGGACAACATTCGCCGCGATATTGCCCATATGCGGCCACAAAAGTACGAGAAGTTTATCGAAAATTGCACTTCCAAATTGAACTACATCTAGAAGTTCGTCCACAAGCAGTCGTCACATGGGATAGAACTCCCCCTTGGAAAGACTCTCTAGTTGTGTTTGATTATGCTCTTTGATGTGCTAAGCAGTTCATACATCCATTTCAGCAGTGTGCAGTTTACTTCCTTTTTTATGACGAGCCCGGATGATAGCATCGTGAGATGTAAATATGAAAGCGCACATGACTATTTCCGCTGCTTCGAGGACATCTTCAATAGTATCTGTCAGCTGGTAGATTGCAGTGTCTGTGGATCTTCCCGGCCTGCAGACATGTTGACAGTGGTGGTAGAGGGAGCGCGCTTTCTCTCTCGTTTTTAAATGAAACGACGTTAGTCTGATTGGTTTACATGATTTTGGCAGATTTGAGAATACTACTTTCGACCTTGTCCACTGGTTTGATATAGCCCATCGCTAGGCTGTTTCATTGGGTCGTGGTTAGGTACTGAAGTAGTTTGTCATTCCTTTTCTGAAGTAAGGTTAACCTGATTCCACAAGCTTGTTGGCCGTTAGATGTCGCAGCATAAGCTTGAAGTTAAAAGTGAATTTTGCCTTTGGTTGAGCAGTTAGTGACATCCCAGACCGAAGCAAGGATAAGCAGGGATAATAGGAGTGTTTTTCGTTCGAAATGGCATCGAGTTATTCAGTTACAAGATTCCACAGCTCAGCGGTCAACGCTCACGAATCAGAGAGCCAGAAATAGTCTGGTAATCCAGAACAAATGACAAAGAGAGAAGATCCTGTGAGTTTATAACGCAGTCTTTTGTAACTTTTGATGGAAAGGTTTAAAAACATTCACTAAAAGAAGGGTTAACACATTATTTGCAAATTGAATAAAATAACAACACATCGTGTCATGAAACTTTTGAAGTGCATACCAAGAATAAAAATTTTAGCACGACCGGCTGTCAACTAGTACCGATTGCACATCGAGTGACACACTGCTCGGATAAACTTTCAATTCGACATAATGACTGCCAGTGGTTGTGGTTGATCAGAATAAAACGTTTAATTTGACATGATTTTATCATCGATTTCGCTTAAGTACACTCCTCCGTCTCCTAGATGCCATTCAGGAAAATGCAATTTATTTCACATTAAAAAAGAAAAGAAAATGTCCTTTTGCTCCATTTAACTCGTAAAGTGCTTCGTAATTCTGATGAAAGGGACATTAGTTTTGTCAATAAATCGTAGAAACGAAATGCCAGCGCGTCCATTTGTCATAACCAGGCATAAACGTCAAAGCGGGTGTCACTCCCCATCAGTCGTAATAATAGACATTTTCACCATCACTCCCAACGCTATTTACTTTGACAACACGCACTTGCATTCCTCCACGTTTCGTGGCACCTTCCTCTCACTATGAACGTAATCCTTATCCGTCATAAGTCCGTTGAAGACATCGTTGTACTAGTTGACGATGAAATTACCGCCTAATATGCCCCCCTGCCAGCATCGGGATTAACCATTAGGCAATACCATTTGGAGGTTAACAAATTGCCACAAAGGACCCCCCACAATGAAGGCGGGAAGCTTATTGATTTATTAGAAACAAATTCGTCGGAACAGCAAAGACCCCCAACAACACAAGGAACAGCAACAAAGTGCCGGTAACTGACGTTTAAGTAAGTCAACAAACAGCGCAGCGCTCTGGCGGGAAATATGATTGATAAGAGTTCATTTCACCGCCTCTGCCGTCGCTGTGGTAAATCATTCAATAAATCAGCCGCGCTCTCGATACGGATATATGACCAAGATAGCTTCATAAAATCGTTGTTCCGCCAGAAATAAAACAACAAAAGACTTTGCTTTTATTGCGATTGAAGGTTACTCTTTGCTGTCCTTTAAGGTGAAAGGTATTTCCCGATTCGATGGTTTGAGGTGGTTGGGGCGTTTAATGGAATCAGTTAAGGGCAGACCACACATTCTCGACTTCACATTGCACATGGCGCAGGGGTTAAGTCCTACAACTCTCACGAGGTCGGCCAATGTTTCCTTGTGATAGCATTCTTTGGGTCAAGAAAACCCACATCGAGGAGTGTAACGTTTTCCGAACCTGTTGGTTTTTGTTTGCAGCAAAATTCAATCGGTTGTGGGAGGAGGAGATTTTATGGCACGGTCATAGCTATTAAAGGATAGGGTTTATCGACGAAGAAGGTCACAGATGAGAAGACCGCCAACCTACATCGAATGGGTGGTGGGGGGAGTGGAGTCTGCCTAATGTCGTAATTTTAATGACACTTAAATGACGTTTACATTTCATTTTGTTTTTGTATCACAAAAAACCGTAACATTAATGTTCTTCCTTACTTTCTGGTGTAGATGTCATTAAACTAATGCGATCCGATAAATATATAAGTGCGCTCAAACTCACTGACGTCGAAAAATTACAAAAAAACTGTCACAACGCTTTGAAAGTCGTGATGGTTCATTCAAACTGGAAAGAGTCTTGTATCGTTAAGGCTACATTTTTAAAATGCGAACAGAAGGTCAGCCTAGGGGTGACTTTCATCATTACTTTAATATGAAAAAAAAAACTGCTGCTGAAAGTCATTGTATTTTGGTGGAAGCTTATGGTGAACATGCGCTAGCTGAGCAAACATGCCAAAAGTGGTTCGCACGATTTAAAGGTGTTGATTTTGGCTTGGAAGACGATGAACATCCTGGGCGTTGATTTGGTAACTTCTCCAAAGATCCAAGTCTCAAAAACATTACGCATGGGACACCGGAAAGGGTAACAAACGACGAAACGTTACAAGAAACGGTGAATGTAGGTCCAACAAAAACAGTGCGGGGCATTTCATAGAATATGGCAGAAACCCCCCTGACAATAAGTCGAAATATACAGTAACTCTCAAAATGGATCAAAATATTTTCCTGTAAAAAATAGAATGTAAAGGACTTTCCAATACGGACTTGACGATTTAAAGTTTGCGGACGAGCAATGTCTGTAAGCTATAACAATTTTCTACCGAAATTCGGAGTCGACCACCAACTTTAAGAGTGTTGACTCCAAATTTCGGGTGCCATTTTCGTCCTAGTAGACAGGCAATAACTAGTTTAGTCAAAAAATTTGAGTCTACTGTGAAACAACGGGTTGGTCAAAGTGATGAAAATATTGCTGCCGCTCAGGCGTCCGTAGCAAATAAACGAAATGCGTTCTCAAGAATTGGGCATCGCTGATATCACATTATGGCAAAAGGATCTTGGGTTACGCACATACAAGTTCGAGCTGACTCAAGAATTGAAGCCGATGGACGATTTGAAGCGAGGTACGTTCTCGGATCTGGTTCTGAAGAAGATGTGTCAAGATGATGCTGTCATACCAATGATTTCTCATTTCTTCCCCTCCATACATTCCCTGATTGTACGAAAATCAATCAGGGGAACACCTATTCAACTTGCCTGCTCGCCAATCAGACAATATCGAGCTATTGATTCCCCAACCAGACTAAAGTTCGATCATTCGATCTTTTACGAAGCAGTAATTTTGAGTCAAGTGAAGGGGGAGAGTACATGATTTGACCATCTTTTGACCATCAAGTGGATCGCGCAGTCTCATCCTACCTGGGTATATCAGGTGTTCATATTCTGTAAGCGTTGTTGCAAATCTGGCTACAGCTCTGCAGTTACATGGAATGTGGCCTGGCACACAATTTAAGCAAAGACTGGATTGCGACAAATAGTGATAGTCTTGGAGTTTTCTAAGCCTGTATCTTGAGACTTTAAGTACTGCCTGACTATCCGTAAGTATGAAGATGTCCTCCTATTTTTCCACTCCATCTAGGATAGCACTTCACGAATGGCCATTACTTCTGTTTGAAACACACTGATAGTGATGATGCGCATTCGAACATTCGCAGCAACTCAGCTGGAGAGTTTCATCCCATGCGACTTACTTGCCAGACCCTTCGGAGCATCTCCTCTTTCCACCGATGGGTTAGCACTTGCTAGGCAGCACTTCACTTAGGGATGAAAAGCTGACCCGATTAATGGTTCGCAGCAGTGGGCGCAGATTTTTTTCTGGCGCCATATTCACAAATTGACGGGAAGTTGTGTCAGAAGCCACATATTTTAAGTGAAAGACTTTCAATCAGTCTTCCTAATTGAGCAGTTTTTTTTGCAGACATATATTCATACATTGCCCACAACCTTGTGGCGGCACCTGCCATTCAATATGAATGACCAAAGGAGCAACAAAGAAGACAAACATAGCACTTTCACATCTGTTGATTTTACGTGGTTCATTGACAGTATATCTTTCAAGGACATCGTGTCCTCCATTCCGCACTCACGTTACCAACATCTCGAAGCGGTTGATAAATCCGACCAGAAAGCTTCAATTAAATTACCTCGCCCACCACCGTCTTACACATTTCCTTTGTGCCGTTGTCACAGATAAATCTCTCCCTGTTTTTTTTGGAATGCCCCTTCCTCACCCACTCACCTGTAAGCACCACCCATCAGTTTGTTGATCACAAGTCCTATGTCATGCAGCGTATAGACGTATCCTTTGGGTATGTGCGGTCGTACGTCTCTCAGGATATACCTGCAAACAAACAAACAAAGAAAGTGTAGCCTCGTTTGAAGTCGTTTCCTTTCGTCCAGTCGCCAGAAATCATTCCTCACCCCAGTGTGTTCGCCGGACCGTGCTTCGTGTTGTAAAGCTCTTCCAGGCGCGGTATTGTCAAGAACTTTTTCATCGAGACTCCATTCTCCAGCAGCAGCTTAACAAAATCGATTCGGTCATGTTCCAGCGCCTGCATCATTGCTTCGTCCAGGGCACCTACACGTTGTGGAGAAACAGACAATAAGATATTCATTTGGTAAATACGGCAGACAGGGAGGGTGGTTACTTACCCGTTGGCCATTCCTGGCCATAGACAAATATCTCACTGCGAGCTATATCCACACGGTTCCACGTGAGTGCTAGGCTCAGCTGCTCGGGCGGACTAAGGTGTTGAGACTTGAAGAGGGCCGTGAGAATTGTTTGATCCAGTTCTTGGGCTTCGCCCTCAGGCTTTTCCTGGATGCGGAAAACCGTTATCTGCGAAATGGAATGCAGTATAAGTGGGAATGCTACCCCCGTGGAAGGAATCTTAATTAATCGAGCACAGTCACGTCGACTGTGGAGATGTTTATAGATCCAATTAATCCCGCCCTTCGACCATGATTACGACGTGAGGAGGACTCTGGTCTGCTAGAGTATCATCGGCTCAAAGACCGAACGCGATGGAGAGGAAAAAGTGGTTTTCTTGGTTTTTACCGCAACTTATCATGTGCAATGAGCCGAAATATTTGCAGACTAAAGGAGGATACACGACGGAGGTAGAGAGTGAAAAGGAAACGCTGCGGTTTAAGAAAATCCTCTTGAATTCATTTGGTCTATGTTCTAGGGGTTGATAAGTGGCAGTCATATTTAAAAGCAATCGCAGCCTGGTCCTGTCATTGCAGGCTTCCTAAGGTCTTCCGTTGATAGATGTAAAATACAATTGGAGAGCTCTGTGTCCCATTAAGTTTCATATTTATCAAATTACAAGAGTATCGCAAGTGGACTACAAGCACTTGACAAATGTGCGCAAGCATGGCATATCGCAGCAAACAAAGGGTAAGAGGAAGATACACAGACACAATCTTATGCAGAGGATGGGAGTTTGTGGGACAATGATTCATTTAGTTGTGACATAATTTGATTTGTGAGTCATAAGTCCATTATGACGTTATGGCTTGTAGATTTATGCTCCCACACCTAGTTGACTTGTCTTCTTGATTCCTTTCGGTACCAAGCAAACAAGGGATTGTTTTTGATCCTTGCTGTTGCATTTTGTTAATGTGCACTTGACTATTTCAGGAGAGTTGTTGATTTCCATTTTGAAGATTTGAAAATTGCTTTCGGTTACCCAATTTTTTTCCAAACTGTCAGCAAACTGTGCATCTGCTAAGGATTTTCCTTTGAAAACAAAACACCAATACCCGGAGCTACGGCCACTTATTGAATTCTTTGCATCGACAAGTGATATCCCATTGGTTTTTTGTTTTTTTTTTGTTTTCAGAGAACGTATGCATGTTCATCATGTCGGGCATACTCTTCATATCGCCACTGACTGTGTCAAGTTTCGTGCGAAATAAGTGTTGTTCCCTTTTGCTGCTATAACATATTTCAATATGAACAAAAACGAAGTCAATTCGTAGCATTTTGGAGAAAGTTTCTGATCATCAGTCGGCAGCTCACTCTCACGTTAAAGCACTGGAATAGTTCTAAAAGCTTCACAGCTAAGAATGGCTGCTCAGCATAAAATGCAGGCGACTGAATATAGGAAACGAGTGGCAAAGTTGAAAATGATTGAATTGAACGCGAAGTGATTGCTTCTCTATGATTGCGAAATATAGAATGCGACTTCTCGAGAGGCACAAGCGCTACAGATATCCATCTACCCTAGCCTCTGAATGATCATGTGCGATTTCTTAACATTCATCTATTTCCATTCACCTGCCACTGCGACACCGCAACTGGAAGGGAATTGGTCATACACTCCGTAAGTCCCATGACGACATCACAAGAGGAACTCCAGATTGGAAACCAAAAGAAAGTCTCAAACGTGGTACACCATCTAACACGTGGAAGCGATTAGTTGGAGCAGCAGCAGAAGTTCGAAGGGACAGATAAAATTCCTCCCTATTAAGAGTTACTAGGTGCAAGTGGTCTCCCCGTGGTTACTTGCTCTATAACCACGGGGAGACCAAGCTCTAAGCAATTTGAATGGAAGACGAAGAACTCCCCGGACTGCCCAATATGTTTAAAGATAAAGAATTCGAATCATTCCTCAATGAAGATCCATCACAAACGGAAGAAGAACTTTAAAGGACACTTGGGGTTGCTTAATAAAACATTAAAAAACAATGCGATTGATTCGATAGGTAGAAAAACAAGTGTAGAAAAACGCAGTTTTGTAAGAAATTCAGCTTGATGCTCGTTTTTGGAACGGATTATGAAAGTAAGTGCATTACGATCAAGCAACTTGGGAATCGTATGAAGACGGTGGACAGGCCTCATCGGCGACAGGTTCACGGAGTGTGCACGACCAGAAAGTTAAGTTATGGGTTTGGTAGGCCCAGTTGGATGCGATGTGTTACAAGCTACTACAAAGGACTGAAATTGACGCGTCTAAGAATGGTTGGAAGCGGTTGTAAAAGGATGTTGCAAGGCCAGTCAAAACATGCATAAATGCACCCAAAAACATTACGCCGTTCGATTACCATTTGCAATAATCAATGCAATATGGCCTGGCGACTAGCATTTCTCGAATTATGATGAAATCACAAATCGGATCAATTCGTGAATAGCTGATAAATAGACCAATTTTTTTCGTCGCGGCATTCTTCCCAAAAAAAAGATATACAATACTTTGAATTTTAAATTAGAATTTCATTAAAGAGTGATTCATTGTGAGGTTTGATTTATAAGGTTAAAAAAGCACTTAAACGTGAAAGTGATGTTAAAATTTCCATTTTTAGTTGAAAGAACAATTCATGGAATTCAATTTTTGAAAACGATATCATGTAAATTTTGACCACGACTACGATTGCAATGGTGCATGCGGAAGATCCAATTTCGAGTGATTCGAGTTCAAGCATAGTGACTGGTACCTCGCGAATAACACGAGAAATACCAAAGCGTGCGGCTTATTCCTGAAGACCTAAGACTTAACTTAGCCCCAGGGAAAGTGGTCCAAAGGTGTGATATCGTACGACTTAGGCGATCAATTTAACGTAGTAAAACATGAAGTCAAGTGATCACTAAAATGATTTCTCAACAAGCCTATTGTTTCACGCGTTGTTTGACTCATGGCGCCGTCATGTGGAAAGCAAAGCTCACCGAGACCGAGTGCTTAAATTTTACGAAGCAGATACTTCGTTCACATGGCACGATAAAGGTTGGCATTGACGGAACGTATTCTGATTTGCTTAATTTTTGAATAAATATGGACCAACATCAGGATACCGTTGATTTTAATGGATTTAATATTAGCTCTTGCTACACTTCGGGTTGCTCATCAGCCCAAATAAGGTAATTTTGCATATAAACGTATACATCGAGTCAGAAGTGGATTTCAACAGAATACCACGATAAAACAAATTTGATTGAGTTATTCCAGAGCCAATCCACAGAAAATATGACACAAACTGAAGTAATCTAGCTTCAGTTCTTTCACAAATTTAAGTAAACTTTCTTCAGTTCTTACACAATTTGAATTTGGAACGCTTCCAGGACAAATCATCGAATACGCCAAGCCAAGCTGCGAAGAACGAAGACGAATCTTTGTGTAAATCGCGTTCACTCTCTGTTTCACTTTCTACAGTCTTCACTACGTGCTGGATGTGGTTTAACCGAAGGAGTTTCAATTACTAATACAAACTAGGATTCAAATTTTAGAATGATGTTAGCCACACTGATTTTTAGTAGGTCGATTATGCGCACATAGGTAAGAAATTTCAAGACGCTGTTATGGTGTGAGTTGCGACGATAATGATGATGACTTGCCAAAAGACACTGAAAAAAATGACAAAGTAAGCAGTCACACGTAATCTATAAATTTCCTGAGTCTGTACAAACCCTGGATGTCTTATCATGTAAGCAATAAGTGGTCGAGTGTTAGCAATGCTTAATGTTTTAAAAATCATCGTCCATCGGTTGAAACATTTAGTTTAACTTATTCTTAAGAGCGTATCAATGAAATTTACTGAAGTATCTAAACCTTTCCGCGTGTCAAATAAAAATTCTAGCCACTACTGACAAGAATACGAACTTTCGACACTTAGATTGTGATTTATCAAATTCGATCAGCCAATATATAATTCCTCAAATAAATAACAGCTTGAGTCTCATTCACATTTATTTGAAGAAACTGAAATTACAAGTCTTATAGAGGTACAGATCTGAAAATGCTATTTTGAGTTTTGGGCCTCATAGCAATTTGATTAACACCCATTTCAGATCGCCATCTTTTCGAAAACTCCCATTTCATACTTAAAATATATTCGATTTTAAAATTCTGACCAAAATTTCTTCAAATAGGCCATTTTATCCCACTCTGTGGAACTGAGCCACTTTGACACCCGATCAAATTTTCAGATTGGGAGGCTGAAAACTTTTGGGCTGGATTCAATTACTTCCTCTTGGATTACATTGGCTCAATTCATTTCTTTACAAATCAAAACGCTTCAGAATTTGTCTCCACTCATCACAGCTCAGAAACCGAAAACTGATGCCGCATAACAAACAGATTTAATCACAAGGAAACGCCACGAAAGAAGAAAATCTCAATACGTACACCTTCGTTGACAGCTATACCCTGTCTGCAGCGCAATGGCCCGTATCAATCTAAATTCATCTGTGAAACTTTTCCCACAACCCCCGAAGACAAACTGTTCCCGCCAAAATTAAAAGAAAAAAAGACGGAAAACTCGTTTCAATTTAGTTTTATGACGGCACCCTCTACGCATCCCCGAGACATCAGCGTCTGATATTCGATAAGACAACACCCTAAAGATATCGAACAAAAAAGAGGGCCTTAGATTGGCTTACACAAAAAAAAAAGTTCAAACTGCCGGAGGAGGAGGCGTTTTCCCGGTCGACGGCGATGCGTATCGCTTAAGCAACGTTTACGTCTCATTAACTTTGTCTATTCGCCTCCCACTCTTTGACCAGCATGCCTTAGACAATCAAAATTAATCCAATTCCACCGGAATCAAAAAATAAAAGAAAAGTAAAAACGAAACCTCCCGGCAGGATACTCACCAGATTCTTATTGCGTGTGCACTGCAGCAGCTCGTGATACAACTTTTCCGTCTGTTCCGGGCCAACTTCAAAAGTTTTCTGAATCACTCCAATCAAGTATTCCCGCATCGATTCAAGGACAGGCTGCTCATCTCCATCGGACGCATATCTGGTAGACGAAAAAAAAGAAACAATTGAACAGCGCACAACCAACTGTCAACCCACGCTATCGACGGGCGCACTTGTTTGCGGTGATTCCGGTACATCACGCCCCCACTCCATGTCAGCTGTGTGCGACAGGAAATCGAAACTGATAATCAAAGTCATCATCCGACGTTTATGGTCCCTTGGCCGATGTCAACGGCATTACTACATTTGAATACGGGATCAGAACGACGATTATCCTGCCGCACAAGGTTTCAAAATGCGCCCGCAAACAAGTCGCCAGTCGTTACAAACGTGCCCGAGACTTACTTATGCACGAAAGCTATTAAATCGGCTGCACGACCGGATCCATCGCAGACCACAACCGGAACTGGTGGTGTATCTGTCACGTACTCCAGGACTGCACGTATCGTGTTTGTTCCACCCTCGATGACCAGGCAGACAACCGGTGTGCTGGAATGTGTAACTGTAATAGAAAATGAAAAATATCTCATAAACCGTTGGTCGGAAGGTGGTCCTGTTCATAATGAGGATACACATTTTTCATAGTGCTTGCGAACGCAGCCCCACACCCCACAGAGCGGGTGTCAATTGTTTGCTCTAATTAGCCACTTAAGTGCACCTGTGTGCAACTGTTTGGTGCGGCGGATGCGCTCCGGAAAGGGCTGTGCGAGTAAACAATTTTCCACTGTTGGTTGATGTGGTGAGATGCTGCATTTGCAGGAGCAGTCGAATATCAATTTTCGCAATTTCATGCGCCACTACGTGATGCGTTTATTAATTTACACAGCCATATAGGTCAGGGCAGCGGATCAAGTGGGGCTAATGATCACTGAAGTGGATTTTAAGCGGAAGCCACCGCCGCAAACGCAAACTGCACCTCGGCACTGGAAGAGTCTACGTGCGGAAGAGGATTCCATTTCATATCATGCACGGCAGAGATTTAGCAATAAATTTTGATTCGAATGCATTGCCTGACTGTCGGCGTTGATGGCCATGTTCTCAAAGGATTTCTTAGCCATCGAAGCGGCCTCAGAGATAGCCATATTCTCTGCTTGGAAAACGCGATTATAATCTGGACTGGATGATTTGGAGTTTATCCGAACATATGTATACCCCCACCTACTTCGGTACCAATTTTAGACCCATTCATTCTTCCAGACGGAACTCCGCGCGTACTCAATAGGTTTGTGGCCGTATGTGCTGATGCTGTAATGAAGGTGAATGTGGACAGGTCCGAAGTTATGGGCATTTCCGAAACGCCTCTTTAATGCACTCCACATATTAGCGGAGTCCCATTAGGTGTCTCAGGGTCTTTTCCACGAGTGATGTGAGCAGCAGCGCAGCCTAAGCTTGAGAGATCCGTAATAGGGAGGCCCGAGCTTTGTGTCAAATCCAAGTTATCGAGTTCACTCAGTGTTTGTCCCAACTCTCGCATGGGTAATGACCGAAAGAATAGAATCCCGAATACAAGCTGCCGAGATGAGATTTCTGCGTTCTGTTGCGGGAGTTACTTGCCGGAATAGGCTAGATAGAGACGTGATAACACTGCGGTCTTCCTTTCCCTTAAATGTTGAACAGCTACTTCTTCGAATGTCCATATCATCCGTTCCCTTAATCTTGACTCCCGACGCGTGCCTTAGATGCAATTCCATCAGGTGGGCCGACAACTCAGTAAAGTGACGGGGCCATAAACTCGTCAGTTTGCGCTTGAGAATAGCTCCTGATGAGTCAGAGTGGCGGAGGATTGAGCGGCCTGGAGGCCTTTTTGCGTGTCTGCCCTGTCATTTAGTGGAACATGTACGTCAAGTAAAATTATGACGATGCTTGAATATAAACACTTATCGTAAAGCACAATCAGGCCTTCCAGCTGTTTGCTGCAAGATCACAGTAAAGAGAGCGGTCATCAGTCTTTGTCCCAAAATCGAAGTGAAAAGAGTGATCGGGGCCTGCAAATCAAATCGAGAAAGACCTCAACTAACTTGCCATATCTAACTGTGGAGAGAAAGCGAGGGACCGTGATAGGTGCAGATCTGCATACTTTAGTTAAGGCTCAGGTCCACTTTAGACTGTAGTGTAACTCTAAGAAGAAGAACGTTCGTTTCTGAGGTTCTGTTGCTGTACTGGAGGACATTGAATGTGGTTTCACAGTATCGAATAAAAAATAGACCACGATGGGAACTTCTTTAAAAACTCTTAAGTATAAAGCCGTGGCGTGATGTGTCGTCCCATACGTTGAAGGTCAAGGTTCGATTTCCGAACTCACCTCCTCCCATTTTTTCACGGCACCACCTCTTTTGAGTTGCTGACAACAGTCGTAGAGTACTATTTGTCTATGAAAAGTTTCTCAAGTCCCGCCGTTCGCAGTCGCCAATAAATTGTAGGTCCCTTCTACACCCGTAGCTGATGCAGAAGCTAGGCCTTGGTCCCTTGTGGGCTGTAGTGCCACTCAATTATTATTAGAAAAATATAGTAGAAAGCAAAACTCCAGGGGAATAAAAGGCACTAGCAAACAAGAAGCAAACATATTACATTCCATTTAAAAAAGCCCTTGCCTTTCCCAACGGCTAGAAATAAAAACAATCGACCTCCAAACTGGAAACAGAACGTCACCAGTCCAATAAAGTTGGCAGCTACGGCTGACTTCACTCAATATGAATACTCACAAAGTCATTCGATCACAGAGAACCCCCCGAAGCCTGTTCAACGTGCATGAATAGGTGACAACCAAAGAATGAAAATATCTCTCTTCGGTGTAACCCTAAATACTTGGCATTTTCCCCATATATATATTTTTTGTGCCACATTTGAAATTCAAATTTCGACGCCCAACACCCGATGACTAGAAGTTTGCCAACACAACAGACTCAAATGTGAATGGCATGTGATTACTCTTGGCAGGATGCGCTGTCAGTTGACATGGGAAACAGAAAATAACCTCTGACAGTACAAGAAACTCGACGTAAACGTGTTTGTTTGTGAAGGTTAACGCGTTCCTTTAAATATCATTCGTTTCGTTTTCGTTTCACGAGAGTGGGATTTACAAGCGCTGGAGGGGAATAAGAGGCATTTTCAAGCAATTTATGCTGTCAAATTTTCAAGGGGATGGATTAAGGATGCGCCGGTGGAGCATTTCAATTTTTTTTCTCCAAGCGTGAGGTGAATTCACTGAAAGCGATTACCTCTGGGTTTCAAAAAAGGTTAAGACTGTTATGATGTTCTGATGTCTATCAGACATCTGTGGCGGTAAGTTGGAGATGCTCAGATACTCGCAAGCAGTTGAGATGTCGGAAAATGTTGTGACACATGTTGTTAGTGATTTGAAAACGATTTTCGGGGGTTACACGTGAATAAGTTAATTGGACGCGCTACTTAAAGAAGGAACCAAAGCCTAGCAAAAACTGGTCCTTAATTTCTATTTAAGACCCATGGGGCAACGGGTGCTTGCTTAATGTGTCCTTCTAATCTATGATTGAACATTTTCGACCTGGAGGACTGTCAGGACGCACAAGAGGAAATATCAGATTTATTCAGCGGTGCTTCACGAGTGCAAGAACTCATTTGCTAGGCGAAGTCATTTTCCGCGCGGAATATGAAAATCCATCCATACACTTTTTGTTATTAAAAACCACTTGCAGGCACCAGTTTCTTCCCTCATATGCCTAAGACTCAATTCTTACCGACGTTGCCTCTACCATTTACTGCCACACCGCCACGGTCGCAGCAGTTCAGTGGTAACATTGCCACTAGAAATCAAACCAGTTATCGTCACATCGAAAGTCATTACCGAGCAGACCGCGCAACGACAATCACAGCAAGCATAAAGTAGCTTCTTAGATGCCATCACTCCTAACCCGATGCAAGCGCGTCACAGTTTCTCCTCGATAACCCAATGGAAGAACGAATCGCAGCTGAACATACGACGACTGTCTGAGCAGATGTGTACAACTGTAGCAGGAAGCATCACAATCATAAAAACTACCACCACTAGTGCGGACTGAAGTGATAATCTTCAGAAATTTACAACGTTCCGTCCTCAACCACGGCAGTAACTACTTCACCTTGTTTTCTTCTTCTTCTTCGTCTTCGCAGTGATTTTCATACACTCTACAAGACCTATCCATCTAAAGGATTGTATCCGCTTGACTACGCGCATGCCGCCGTACAGCCTATAAAGTTCGCCATTGAATCTTCTCCTCCAGATGCCATCAATGTAAACAGGACCAAAGATCGCACGCAGAACTTTTTTCTCAAAAAGACTTAGGCCTTCATTATCTGCTTGCAGTAGCGTCCAGGTTTCTGCGCCGTTAAGGAAGACTGGATAATCAAGCTATTTTACAAAGCCAGTTAAGTCCTCCAAGAGAGGGCTCTATTACTCAATTGCCTCTTGAGCCAAAGGAAGCAGCGCCAAGAATGATGCCTCTGAAGTTAATCCGATTTCTCTCCAGCTGCCTTAAATGTTGGTTGAAGTCTTTTTCTACTTGTGTGCTTCATGCCAGACGAGGCCGAGGTCGTCTGCTGTATTGTCCCAAGGACTGGAGCTCTACGGCCCGGAGAAGTATTGTAAGATAAAAATAAAAAAAAATAAAAAAAAATAAAAAAAAACATAAAAAAAAAAAAAAAAAAAAAATAAAATAAAAAAAAAAAAAAAAGGTGCACCGGCGTATGGTCACTATATGACCATATATGCACACTATATGTGCATATACATGATGCATACGCCCTGGTGCACGCGTTCGTACTGCGTTACGGACATACTTTAAGTTACATTTACATATATATTTTCTTAGGTTAGTTTAAATTTTAAGTTAGATTAAGTTAGTTTTAAGAAAAAAACTGAGATCTTTTAGCCAAGTTTTTTTTTTATAATTTTCTTGGTCTATAATTTAAGTTAACTTTAAGATTTAAATCTAAATAAATAAAATCGGACGCCGAAAGGCATATTAAAAATTAAAATTACGATTAGATTAGCTTAGAGTACCTGCATAGGGTCAGTAAGTTAGATCAAGAACATTGTTCACTTAGGTAAGCTAGCTTTAAGTAATTTTGTCTAGTACGTAAGAAAACTGAATTAAAATGAACAAAAATTGCAAAAAAAAAAAAAAAAGAAGTATTGTTCATACGCTCCACAACGCTGTATCTGTAGACGCTTGACTAGGCGCACGCCACCATACAGCTTATAAAGCGCGTCGATTAATCTCACCTTTAGATGTCTTCAACGCAAACAGGACTAAAAACTGCAGGCAGGACTGTCCACTTGAAAGACATTCACTTTCAGCAACGTCTAGTCCATGACCAGGATGATCAAGGTATTTTACAAATCCTGGTTGCTCTTTAGTCAGGGGCTTTGTTACGCTTGAGGCAAGTGCGATTTATTTCAGCAGATAAAGGAAGTCTTTTACAACCTCAATGATTCTGCTGCAATTTTACTTACGCACTGTCCGTGACGTCGATGTTGTGAGTCTTTGAACTCATTGACGGATTGTCGAGTTTGTCCGATCTCACGTAAGCGTCATCCGCCTAAAGTAGCAGCTAAACGGACCTTTCGACTTTTGAGTTTTACACGATCTCCTGAAGTTGAAGTTGCAAATGTCACATAACAGCGTGTTTTTCGACATTGAATGCGTTACTGTGGTCGTTAAATAAAAGAAGCAATCAGAGTTCTCAAACGCCATCCTCACAAAATCTGACGAGTTTGGTAGGAATGCGAAAAATTAGACAGCTCGTCTCTATGCACGCAGCCCGCAAGAGAGCACGGTCTAGCTCTTTCGGTGCCCGCGTTGTACGTGCTCCTCATCTTCACGATTAGAAAGAACCTAGTCAGTAACTCAAAAGAGTTGGTGCGGAAAAAATGTGAGGAGAACCTTCATGACTAAGGATCCAACCTGTGACCTTCGATATGCGAATCTACGCACTTACGCACTACACCGAGGTGTTCATGCTATTATGCAGGCTTGCAATCGACAAATAGATAGTGGGTGTCATTTGCACTTTTAGGTTTTGTTTCCAAGGTTCACCGCAATGTGAAAATCTGCTCCATTGTGGTTTTTTTTATGGTCTAGGATGACACTAATAAGACCTTACCAGATTGTAGACTTTTAGGCGTTTAGACAGAGTCTTTTAAGCTATGTTAAGAAAGCTGAGAGTCGAAGGAGTGTCCTTTCTTTTGGATTGGCAAACGAGATTCTGTTTAGAGATTCTATTGAAAGACTGTGAATGCGACACTGCATAAATTTGGCCACAAACGCTATCAAGAAAATATCACGGCGTCGAATGACATCTTGGTCAAAATATTACATTGAAAAATTTCTTATTCAGAGCAGAAGTAAACGTTACTTTACTCGAAGGGAGATGGCGGTTGACTCACTCTCAATGGGGGCAAGAATTATCTTGCTACGCTGGAGAACTCACCACCAATCACCTGTAAAAAATATTACCAAGAAGTTGATCCCCACTATTCCTACTTTCAACAACTAAATTCAAAACGATTGTCAAGGTTTGGAGTTCTAATTGAGGACCTCTTCACCAGCTTTTTTCCACCTTCTTGGAACTCAAACCACAAAATAATAATTAATTTGCTGAATTCATAGCGACTATCAAGGATTAGTATCTTGTTTGGGGTTTTTTTTTTGTCTGCTTCCTGTCCCCCATAGAACTTTAAAAATCGAGAAAAACCGCATTTGCTTCAGAAGCTACCGCATCAGTCATATTTCGAAAAAAAATCTCTCTTCCCAAGCCAAAAACAAATCAAAAAATAAAACCCGCTTCATTTCAATTTGCCAACGGAAAGGGGGAAATTGACTTTTGAGTCGTCGTCAACCGCACCGCAAGAGACGACGACAGCAACGACAGCACTGCCGAGTACGTACCTATCCCGATAATTTGAATCAGTGAATCCTTAGACTATGTCGCCGCAACGAATTTCATCTTCAATTGAATTCGAATTCTGAAAAGGAATCCCCTCCCTAAAGCGCTCCTATTATATTCAACGTGAAACCTAAGAGACGAAACGAAAAGCAAATGCGTCACGTACCGCTGATGAGAACTCAATGATGATGTAATAGGACTTCACTAGCATAGCAGGGGTAACCCTATTAAATATGCACCCCATTGGTTTAGTTAAAGTTTCACTGCGGGAAAAGCGCCCAAGGGATTTCCTGTTGGTCGGGTTGCTTATACTGGCAAGCTGCTGTGAGAAATCACTTTTCTCCCAACCCGTGGAATGTCGAAAGAAATGTCTCAGTCGCGATAATACTAACAACCCGTAGAACTGCACTTGAGGAGGAAGAAGTTTTGTTTGCGAAGTGTACTTCGAGATGAATTGTTCCTTTCGTTGTCATTGTATCCCTGCTGAGTGCATTGATTTACTATATTCAGTGTCTGCGAGAAGAGCTGAAATTGAATTTCTTCAGCATGTTAAACTCATGCTTTTCATCAAATGAAATGTTCTGGGATGGCAAAATCAGATTGCTTCCAATCTCATATTCCTGTACACAAGAGCGTAACCTCGAAGACAAATGGTAGTGGTGGCAATTTATTTTTCAATATTGGCTCCATACACTTGACCCAGCGATATGCTAATTGCATAAGCCCCCCCCCCCCGCACCTTCCCTCACACATCTACGAAGTAGGTCTTCGTGGTAGCGGTAGCCCCCTCATTCGCCTTAAATTTCTCCCCGTGGAGTCCTTTTCTCAACTTTGGAAACAAAAAACTCGCCCGGGCCCAAATTTGTGGAGGACTGTGTGCAGTTCGTAGCCTAGTTCGGCCAAATTGACCGGAGGAACCCACTTCGGGCTGTATCTTCCACAATTCGGCATCGAATGAGTCCAATAATTTGGCAAACTGCCGTTTTTCAGGTAATTAATGTTGTGAAGTCCAGTTCTCTTTGGCCGGGCGGACAGCCTTCGCCTTCTGCCGAACACATTTATGGGATGAAGTCTTCTAGTTCAACTGTTCCTTGGTCTCTGATTTATATCAGCAGATCCATTTTTCGGCGATGGTCACTCTCATGGCCTTCACATAAACAGAGTTAAGCACTAATCACATCTCATGCATCTGCAATCAGTGTTCTAGGTTTCTTGTCACGTTATTCTCCGTTGTAGCCGTTTTCTCCCGGCACCTGGGAGTGGCACCAAAAGCCATAGGTGAGGATCTTCAATGGTGTAGAATGACTGTACAAAGCATGCCAGCCAACATTAATTTCGCTGCATTCCAAAGTAAAAAAAAAAATCGAAGTGCCGACGGATATTGCTCTCTCTCTCTCTCTCTCGGATACCGCCGCTTCCACACAAAATGATTCAGCTAAAATATTGACAGATGTTGCATAAGATAACGTCCTACATGATACTGGCGTCATTTGGCGGGAAGGCAAAGTACTCATCGGACTTCCCCAACCCTGCTCGTTTTAATTGGACATGCCAAAGGATGTTTGACAGCTCTGCCACCGGTTTTCATTTTTTTAGTTTAGTTTAAAAGGCATTTTTTTTATTGTTTATCTAATAGTATCTTTAAACTAGGTATAAAACGCTTAACCTAGGCACGACATAATCGAAATCTTATAACTACTTACTGGCTCTATGCGGGCGCTCTAAGCTAAACTATTAATATATTTGTTTTTGCCTTTCGGCTTCAATGCTAGTTATTTTTTTAAAATTAATAAAAACTATTATTTATTTTTTAAAACTAAGAAAACGTTTTTTTTTTAAAAACTTAGCTATCTATGGAATTTTCTACAAAAAAATCTTAATCTACCTTAATATATCCTATTCAAACTTAAATATACTTACGACTAACCTTTTTTTTTTTTTTTTTTTTTTTTTTTTTTTTTTTTTTTCTTTTTTTTTTTTTTGTTATTATGTGCAGTTTTTATATTTATTCTTAATTACTAACTTAACCTAACTTATACTAAATGTGAGTTGGCCGTGGGGGACCAACCCTAACCTACCAGGCTGACGACAGCTGGGGTTCCTGGTGTGGCTCTAACCACCAGTAGAACCCCCGGTCCTTATCCGTGTCCATCCTATCACGGATGGAGATGGATGTGCTGAACCGGAGAGCATCCCGACTAACGACGTTGGCATCGTACAACAGTCGCCTGTCCACTGTCCTTCTCACCACGTGGTAGATAAGTGGACATGCCTCCGCATCCTGCATCAGTCCAATGCGGTCAAGATACAAGAACGCTTCCGGTGGAATAAAACCCCTTCGGCGAGCGTTCTCGTGGTATTCGTCATTTGGGTAGTAGGCCCCAAATATGAGATCATTCTCAGAGGTCATGGCTCGTGCAACATGCCTCCGAATCAGTTTAATAATAAAATTATCAACCCTATTCACGTTTGCTTCGTTATACAAGACCTCATTAGGATAGAACTTCTTGTAGTCAGATTCCGGGGTTCTGTACTTCTTGAGACATGCGCGAAGACATTGTCTCTCGAAGACCCTCATCTTTTCCATTTGGGAAGGACTCACATTGAACCACACAGGACAACCATACACCATGATTGGCCGAATGAGGGCCGTGTAGCAGATTCGCTTCACTTTGGCTTCAAGTTGGCTGCTGTAAAACAACCCCCTTGCCATAGCGAAGCCTTTCTTAGCTTTCGTCAGAGCTGTATCTATATGGATACCTCCATACAGATACTGATCCAACATAATGCCAAGATATCGCACTACACTTTTCAGGGCTAGTGGCTGACCCCGTGGGTCCAATATGCCGAACTTGCGCCAATTCTTTTTCGTATCTCTTGAGGCCCTGTATAACGGAGTCCGGAAGAGGATTGTTTCACACTTCTGGAGGTTGATTTTCAACTTCCAGTCGTCGCAAAATTGCTGGACTTTTTCGAAGTCACGTTGCAGGAGCGTGTTAATGACTTCTATCTTTGGTGCCGTCCGGTATGCAACCCAATCGTCGGCGAATGCAATCAAGTTGTACATGGAGCCAATCAGTTCGCTGGTGAAAATACTAAAAAGGATTGGTGAGTTCACTGCACCCTGTTGGAGCCCATTTTTTATTTGGAAAACGTTGGTGGAAACTTTGTTGCCACTTTTGACAACAAAACTCCTACCCGTTACCATGTTATAGATCGTGTAAAGCAGCGGTTTGCTTATACCCATCCTCGTCAACTTAAGGAAGAGGCCTTCCAACCATACGGTGTCGAATGCCTTTTCCAAGTCAACGAGACAGGCCCCGGTGCACTGTGTTTTGTGGTTGTTCCACTGAATGTCCGAAACCAGTTTTGACGCGGCATGTACAGTATCATGCCTCGCCCTAAATCCAAACTGGTTGTTCGGTATAATTTTGTTGTCCTCAGTCCACTGGATCAGGACCCTGTTGACAATCTTTTCGAAAACCTTGCTTATGCAGGGGAGGAGGCTTATCGACCGAAGATTTTTCGGAAGCGAGGAATCTTTGTCCTTTTTGGGGAGAGGTTGCACTACCGCCGTCTTCCAATGCGCTGGGTAATGTGTATTACTCAGTGCATTGTTAAACAGGATTGTGTATATCTCTACCGCCTCGTCAGGGAGATGACGTAACACTATATTTGGTATCCCGTCGATGCCAGTCGACTTTTTGTTCTTCAAACCGTTGAAGATGTCTTTGAGTTCCTCCTTCGAAATGAGGATGGCATTGGAGCCATCTTGGGCAACAGCATTAGTTGCCTGATTTTCGTCATTGAAACTGGTAAAACCAGGATTCTCAGAACGCCACTGCTGTATTTCATTTCTAAGGTGGAAGTGGTTCAGCATGGCTCTGTTCTCCAGGTCGTGGTTCGGCCGACGAGAGTCGTTGACCGTGTACACTTTCTGAAAAACAGCTCCTATTGCCTCTACCTTCTCTTGGGCATCCTCAACAATGAAGAACTCATTGTCAAGCACAGCCTCATCCGGATCTATGCCAACCGAAGTTAGTAGGTTTTCATTGTCGGTTGTCCTGTCAAGTCGAACAGCCTCTAAGTCGTTATGACCCCTCCTTCGGAAGATTCGATTGATTTGGGGAAACATACCCGGACCGTTAGAACGTACGGCCCGAATCCTATCTCCCCAATACGAATTGACAGCAATTCTATAGTTCATCCGAATCAACTTCTGGATGTTCTTCAACAGCGACTTGAGCAATCGTATTTCCGGTTCGTCTGGGTCTGTAAAGCGTCTGTATAGAGTCTTCAGTCTCGACAGCAGTCTGCTTTTTTGCACGTGCAGTGCGTCGATGGTATCATTACGATAAATGTCGCCATCTGTCGTAGGTGATACCTTAGGAAGCGTCCTGTCCATGGTTCGTTGAATTGTGTTGTCGACTTGTATGAGGTACTTGTCAACCTCTTCGTTCGTCAGGTTTCTGTCCGAAGGTGGTGTTATCTCGCTCGAACGTAGTTCCCTGGATAGGACCCTAGAGAAACGCGACCAACGAGCCCTTCTATAATCGAAAGGGTGCGTCTCGGCGAATTCTTCAAGCTCCACCAGCTCGTTCGGGAATTGAATAACCGCGGCAAGACCACAGTGGTCACTGTCGTACTCCACCGTTGTCATACAATTCCTAGTGCGAGAGTCTACGTCTCGTAACGTCAGTCGTCTATCTATTAGCAGGAGATCCAAATAAGACCCGCTTCTGGGAAACGACGGTCTATCGGTTGCAAGCAAATTCAGCTTGAACTCAATGGAGTGCCGCGTCATCCACTCAAAGAGTGAATTTCCCCTCGGATTTGGAACTGAATTGCCCCATTCCATGTGCCTGGCGTTCAAATCTCCGGCGATGACAAAATAATTCTCCTCCGAGCAAAGCCGAAGCTTTCGGAAGAGAGTCTCGAGCTCTGAGATGAAATTTGCAGACTGAGGTGCATCTGATGCATAGACCGCAACTACGTACAGTTTCCTTCCACCTTGGAGAGAAATGCACGCAATCGAAGCCTCCAGTACACCGAAGGTTCGCACCTCACCGCAATACACGACTTTATGGCGTAAGCCTTTTTTAATGAACAGAGCGACCCCGCCCGCTTGTGTGGAACGGGGGCGGTCTCTTCTAATGACTGTGTAGTTTTTGTACCTGAGTACGTGCTTCCGGTTTAGCTTGGTTTCGCTAACCATCAACACATCAGGCTTATGGGACTCCAAAAGGTGAAGCAAAGTCAATCTTCTCTCGATCCTGACGAGTGAATTTACATTCACCGCCAGGATCGAGAGGTCTCCAGCAGCTGGCGTATCCATTTTTATGGATACGTTCTCGACCCACCGGGTCTTGACGAAAGGACTCGCTCCATTCGCACCAAACGATCTTCAAATCGCTCAATCTTGGCCATCATTGTCGACACAAGATTGAACAATTCGGGAATTCCCATATTTGGGGCCCCTACTGGTGCCGACGTTACTGCCGGCAATGTCTGTTGTGCCGATCGCCTACCTGACACCATATTGGCGTAGGAAACCACCGGCGTAACAGTTGTGGCTGGAATTCTCGGCACTGGCCTTGAATCCGCCACTTTTGTTGTTTTTTTTAGTTCTTTCTTAAGCAACTCTCTATGGAGTTGCTTGACCTTTGGACAGCCCCTGTAGCTTGAGGGATGTCCACCTGCACCACAGTGCACGCACTTTAAGCGCGCCCTGTCCTCAACTCTCCCCTCTCCAAGGGGACACTGCGCAGACAGATGCCTCTCTGCGCATTTGCCGCAACGAGGCTGCTTGTTGCAGTTCGCCGCGGCGTGGCCAAAGGTCTGGCATCTTGCGCAGAGAAGCATCTGTTTCGTCCTCCTGAGCCTCTCCCAGGAGACCTCCTGTTTGTTGAGGAACTTAATGCTCCTCAGACATTCAATTTTGCTCCCCGGAGAGACCTGGACCAGGAAGAGGGGAAGCATGCGCACAGGCGGCGTTCTGGATCGGACAGTGGAGAAGCGACGAACCGCCACAAACTCCACGCCCTCTACCTTCAATTTTTGAAGAGCCTTCAAGATACTCTCCGGCTCAGTTGCAGCAGCTAAGCCCTTGAGAAGGACTGTATGGATCTTCTCGCTTTTTAGGGTGAAAGTGGTAAACTCCACCCCAGCTGTCGTCAACGAAGTTTTAACTTTTTTAAAGCTGTCCTCTGTTAAGCAGTGGACAGCTTGCTTCTCATTACCTTTATTTTTAATGAAAAAATCGTCCCCCACAGACAACTCACATACCTGAATGGTGTCCGCGGTTTCCATGCCGCTGATGTTTATCGGCGGCACCCTTTGTTTCCTATTATTTTTCTGTTGCTGCTGTTGTTTTTGCTGCTGCTGTTTCTCTGGTTGCTGCTGCTTCTGCTGCTGCTGGTGTTTCTGGTGCTGCTGTTGTTGTTGCTGCTGTTGTTGTTGCTGCTGTTGTTGTTGCTGCTGTTGTTGTTGCTGCTGTTGTTGTTGTTGTTGTTGCTGCTGCTGTTTTTCTTGCTGCTGTTTTTGTTGTTGCTGATTGTCAGCCCGTTTTGTTTCAAGCTTTTGCTGGAGGGCTTTAATAAACTCCTCCAGCTCATTTTTTTGCTTGATCTTCTCCTCCAGTTCTTTTTCAGCTGCATCAATTTCGTTTGACGAAGCGAGTTTTGCAAAAGCATTCCCACTTCCGCTGTACGTCACAATGTCGTTGTTTTCTGTTTTTTTAACAGACTCCATAGTACGCAGCCGTCTCTTAAACTGCGCCTGCGGCTTCATTTTCTTCCTTCTCTTCTTGCTTATGTTTTTGCTGCTTTCCGAGTTGTCACTCGAAAGCAGCTCTTCATCCATTTTAAAATGGTTTTTTTATTTAAATTGATTGTTTTTTTTTTTCAATTTGCTTGAATTTTTATTATTTTGATTTGTTTTCCAAATATTTTTTTTGTTTGTTTGTTTGGTTGTCTAGGCAACCACGCACTTAAGTCGATGTACGTCTTTCCTGTACGGATTATTGTAATCGACTGACCGGTTTTCATTAAGTGCGTGAACATAGACAATAAATCTGAAAAAAATTCAGTGTACACAAGGACCACACGATAGAGCATGCCGTGTCGTAACGTCGCGCCACTTCAGTATCCAACAATATGTTGCAAAAATAACGCATCTCAGAAGCACTCTCCGCTTCGTGCCAACTCCAGAGTCTGGACAAAGTTTCACGAATAAATCAAAAATCTTTGCGTCACACATTCGCACATCCGGTGTGCAGCAATGGAGCTGTATCACATCAAAACTGGATAATTGGACGAGCATCAAGTGGGACTATGGTTGATATGACAACCGCATCCAATCCCGGTTGCAGCACTTCAAACGAGTCCAAGTGCAGTCATTTTTCCCCTGAAAACAATATTCACCTCTGACCGAACGAACTCCATGCCTCAGGTCGGAGTGAGGGGATGGAGCGCAACGAATACAATTTAAACTTTCGCCATGAAGGACATTAAGCAACTCTTTTACGACCATTTGCACTTATAACCCCGATGGTATGGACTAGTGAGTAACTCGTTCGCCTGGAAAAGCCAGCAAACCAATGAAAACAAATTCAAAACTTTGCCTTTACCGAAAGGGCGAACTTTTCCCTTTTTTTGGATTCTTAACGGATACCATCAGCGTGTTCAAACAAAAAAAAAACTAAAAAATAGGAAAAAGAGAAACTTTTTTTTGGCGCGACTGTACTTACAAGGATGTAGCTTCAGATTCGAAATGAATTTCTCTAGCTTCCTTCGCAGGATCAGTTCCGCTCCGTACTTCGCTTGGGTTCCATTGTCGACGAGCAGAAAGTACGCGTGGCGATTGTTGAGCACAGCCAATTTGGACCTGAAACGATGGCAAGGCATGAAGGTGTGTAGTCGGGTCGAACTCATTATCGTGCGCCAGGAGAATGCATAAGCCCAGACAAAGATGTGTACATTTATTTCGAATTACCTTGGTGAACTAATACTGTGGCAGGGCACTTCACGATTGTGTCCCAGAAGTTCGTGATTTCTTTCCACAATGCCCCAGGGGGCGATGCCAATGCTCACCACCCGACCAGTCCTCTGCTGTCCCTCGAGGAGTAATGCGTCGCCCACCTGCTTTGTGACACCTGCAAAGAAAACAGTCATGTACGTGTATGTGTGTGAAATGGACAAGCAAGTATACAACTATTGCAAAAGGAGACGCAGTCGAGTGTCACGTGTGCGATTTAATTCAACACCCAATATAAGCATTGAGCCAAGTGCCAGCTTGAAACGGTCGCCTAACGTGACACCGCCACTGTTCTTGGATGGGGGTTGTTAGGGATTTATTCAATTACAGTGGAGAAGTGCCTCCCTCTTCGCATGAACACATGCAGACGCAAGAGCATGGTGGTGGGAGTTATGAGGGAGCACTGTATGAAAATGAAGGCGATTTACGGCAACCAAATAGAATTAGGAAGGAAAAACAATTGCTTTGGAATACGCCCTCGACGAGGGGAATGATGCCAGGACATTTCCTAATGAAGTCCATGATTAAGCTTGATGATTGCGACTTTTAGGTTAGATGTTGCTTCGGGAATTCTTTAGACCAAGCACTTAAGTGTCCTTGGTAAGGCCAACGTTTCATGAGAGCATGTCAGTCATTATAAGAAGTTTAAGTGTGAGTTTAGATACAGGATTGGATGGTTGGATAATCCTTCTTTACCAAAGGGATGCATTTATTTTTCTTCTGTCCCTATAACACTGGCTTGAGTCATTGTGGGCGGTGCCGAGTTTAGACTGTGGGATGCATCAGTTTCAATTGGGCAATAGCAAGTAGTGTAGGCACGAGTCAGAGCTCTCTTTCACAGATTATCCAGATGAATAAGGATGAGAAGTCCGCTTGACAGGAGGAAAGACAGAGGCGTCACTGAAAGTTGTCTGGTTTCCTTGAATTTCCTTGAATTATTCCTGGCATTCAGGTAGGATGAACTACAGAGTTGTCAATGGTCTATGACTGTCCGGTGTGGTTCAACGTGATGCCTTCCCATATGGAAAGAATAAGGGTGTCCCAACGACAGATGTAGAATTTTAATCAATCAACTTCCCAGAGTCGAAGATAACGAACGTCTAGACTTCGGTTACCCAAATACCAAATGAAATATCTCCTAAAGGGACAATCACTCCTCCTTGAAAAGAGCCTTTCTAACACCTCTATCGTTCCTTCAGCCACAACACCCTGTTGCAGTGTAACAGCTGAAAACCAATCACTAACCAAAATAAATTGTTTATTTCTTACCTGTGTTTGTACCGCCAGTAAAAATCCATGCTCCAGTTGTTTTGGCGGCTTTAAGTAATCCCTTTCGGATTTCCTGCAAAACAAACAGCACATCAGTTCCCTCTGTGAGAGCTTACTTACAGCGAACACATCATCCATCATTCAAAAGTCCCCCTAATACCGTAATCGTTCGTTTGTGGCGATGCGATATCGCACAAGCATCCACTCCACCGTCGCTGCACATGACAACCACTAACTTACCTTCTTCAGTTTCGGTTGCAGTTCGAAATTCGCCTTGCCACCCTGCACGGTGATCAGCAACTTTGGCAATTCCAAATTCCATTCCTTATTGAACAGCTGCACCAGCAGCTCGGGGCGGGTATCGAAGGACAGACGCACATACTGCAAATAATTTTCAACAGTCTCACGTGGCACAAGGGAGAACACCTCTACATTCACACTCACCTGAGCCTTAGTTGGATGGGCGCCGCCTTGAAACTCGATTGTACCATATGCATCGGTGGGCTGGGCTCTGGTATGCTTGTATGGTACCCACACGTCACCGGGTGAGCCACTCTCGATGCCGGGTATTGTTTGATGTGTTGGGCGGGACTGTCCACAGCAGCATCTGAAAGGATAATCAAGGGTCATCGTGTGAGTGGAAGGCAAATTAGGTAAATGAAAAGTTTCAAAAACTTTTCGCTGAGAATATCCTTCATTTCTACAAGACGCCCACACAGCAACGGCAACTTGAAAATTGCCGAATCCTTGTTTCACACAGAAACAAAACAAATTTCGCATCAACAAAGAAGATAATGTTTTCTTAGAAACACGTTAAAAAGCTTCTTTTTGTCATTTTATGAGATTCTATTGAGAAAACACTTTCTCTTTCAGATCCTTTAAATTTCACCGCCACTCAGTTCCCACAGACAAACAAGTGTCCACCTGGGAAGGAATTCCAATCGCTTCTGGGTAGAGTAACCAATTTAGTCGTGTTTACGTTAACAATCAACCGCAGGAGTGGTCAGGTCAATGTTACCAGTGCTAAAGAATTTTTACAACAAACTCTTGCGTGTTCCTGGGAAAATCACTTCAATCAAAATGCAAACAAAGCACCACAAGGACACGTTGTTCACAATTTGAGAAAAAAGAAATATTTTTTTTATCAAAAACGAGATGTCAAGAGGGCTTCTCAAACCCCCATCAGTCGCAAGGACGTTTGTTCACCTAGAAATAAGAATCCTTAAGACAGATTCAGGAACTGTCATCTCTCTCATAGGCAAGAAGAATCAATTCAAATTCACGCTAACTGCTTTGAAATGGACATTTCTCGAACTCTCAAATGAGATTAGTTTTATTAGAAATCGCAAAGGGTGTCCTTAGTGACAGAGATACTCCTAATCCAATGGAACGAATCAAAGGAAGTAAGCGAAAGACACTGCGAATACACGGATACGTTGAAAGGTACTTTTTCAGTAAGTAATTCCATTAAGTACGAGGAAGAACAGCAGATAAGGTTTGTGCGATGACACAGCACATCCAGCAGCAAAAAACCAAGACGATGACAAGTGTCATCCATTTTCGATACTCCATGGGAGTTGTACAAATTTTGCAGCGTGTTATGCATGATGAGTGATGTGATGAGTCAGTTGCATTTTAGAGATGTAACCGAGTTAACAATGATCACCAAATTAAAGGGGGGAATGGAAGAGAATATTTCTGAGTTGAATAGGACCTGCTTCAAGGAATTTTGAATACGTAATCAAACAACATACACGACCTTGTATTTATTGTGAAGTAACAGTTCAGTTAGATTGAATTACATGAATTCCTGGCATCGCTTGTGATCAACTTTTTCTTTAGAAATTTCTATTTCGATATTTTCCTAGGATTGCAGTCCGGCTGTATGTGTACATACATACGAGTATGTGTTTTCAACCGTTACTATGGTATTGGAAATTTCACATTTTATAAAGAGCGGAATCCCATAGAAGGACTTTATTCAAAGGATGCCTGGAATCATATTTCAAAACGTGAGGAGAATTTTATGCTAAATGGAAAATAAGTTTTCAATTTGAATAAAAGGATTAAAAAAATAAGTTAGGTATGTTATATACCAAAGAATGAGGACACAAGCAAATTTTCTTATGTTATTCTAAGGAGATTGTGGGACAAAATGTCTCGTGTTCGAAAGAAAGATGGTAGGTCGGTGTTTCCTTTTTTATTTTGAAGGACTGTGTTTAGAAGCACGTTGTGCGTTACTTTTTGGTTCAAAGGAAAATTGTGAAGTGAAATGTGAATGTGACATGTCAGAGAGACAGAGAAACCAAAAGGAAGATTTTTTCGAGAAATGATTCCTATTTATTTTTGTTTTAAAAGTTGGACAAAGAATTTAAAAAATCTGGGTGTAAGGTTACCATTCACTTCTGTCTGTTCAGCCAATCATTAGGCGCATTGACGACGCTTGATGTGGTCAGTAGGCTTCAGATCTTGAGTCAATTGAATCTTGTTAGGTTAAAATATTTACTCAAAATTCGCATCAGTGACGTTCTTGAGATGTTCAATTTTTGGGCACGACAAAAAGTCAAGTCTGGCGGCTCTTCTGCCATACTATCACGAACAAGAGAAAAGTTTTCCGCACAATGAACTGGAAGAGCATGCAAGGTTGTTTTTCACATTTCCTACAAACCCGGTTTGGAAAATTTGTCACTTTTTTTTTTTTCATTTCCACATGCATTTTTTTATTGTTCAGTTAAAATTTGGACACAATTCAGCCGATTGTGAACATATTTGGACGATTATACTGACTTAAAAAAAAAGTCACGAAATGCACAAAATTAATTTTGATTTGAAGTCCGATTTGCGTCAAAGGCTCAATTGCGTGCCTCACCATTGATGAATTTGACAGACATTTCGAATAAAGAAATTAAATTAAATTAAGTTAAGACTTGACATCAACATTGATATCGTGCATAATGTTTGAACCACTCTTTATCATCGAATGAAACATGGGCGTGGGTTTGGAAATGAAATTGAACAAGACACGCATTTCGACAGAAGCTATGAAAAGAACTTAAGCAAGGCGCGATTTAGGGAAAGAAATTTAATAGAATCTGGGCTTAGAATATCATCTGGGTTACGCTGAAGCGTGCCAGGAGCTGATTTGACTGACCGGTGGATCACAGTCAGTGTACAGACAGGTACAAGAACACTTATTTCAAAAATTGGTGATCGAATTTCCTTCAGGAATACGAGGTTTGTTGTGTTTTTATATGTTTTAAAGGAAAATAGGAAAGAATAAGAAAGTAAACTAAATTCATTAATTTATCAACAATATTTAAATAGAGAAAGATAAGAAAGTAAGAAAAACAGAAATAAATAAAAAAAAGAGAATGAAAAATATAAAAAAAAAATGTGTGCTGTAGAAAGAAATCTTTATTCCTGCTGGCTGACGTATGACTTTAAGTTTCTTTTAAAAATTCCGATGCTGCCTTGGTCTCTTAAATAGAGCGGAATAGAGTTCCAAAGACGCACAGCAGCGATAAAGAATTGTCTTTCAGAAGTTAAGCAAGTAAACCTTGGTAAAATTAAACAATTTGACCTGTTTGATACCGGAAATCGAAGTTTTTCATAGAGATAGCCTGGTGCACCATGTCGCATTATTTCAAACAGAAAACATAAAGCTCTGAATTTCAAATAATTTTTATTTATTCATATTAAGAATATTTTTAGACAAGTGTGAAACATGGTCATATTTCCTAAGCACGTAAACATATCGCACAATACTATTGAAAGTAACTTTAAGTTTCCTAAAACTACTGGCATCGCAATTTAGAAATAATTTACAGCCATAGAGCAGTACAGGAATTGCTATTGTTTTGGCAAGTAGCATTCGAGTTCTAAGAGGAATATGTTGCTGGGATATCCGGAGACTACGAAGAACACCATAAGTTTTTCCCACGAAAGAGTTTATTTGATCATTCCAACTTAGAGTTCTATTGAAAACTACACCCAAGTTCTTCGATGTGTTAACGAATTCGAGGGTCAATACGTTTTGCGAAATAACTAAACACTTACAATTTTCCGGGTTTAACTTAAGATCATTCTTGAGAGACCATTTATGTATTTGATCCAGATCATAATTGATACTTTCCACACAGTTTTCAGTAAGACCAAGTGGACAGCTTTTATATATTTGAATGTCATCGGGGTAATGTGAGTCGCTGAATGCGTAACAACATTTGGAATTTCATTAATATATATGCTAAACAAAAGTGGTCCTAAGATCGAACCCTGTGCCAAAATTTTTCCAATACCCAAAGCAGTTCTAATACTCACATTTTGGTATGCCTTTGAACTCTCTCAGCGATTCGGTTCGTAGCTCCTCAATTGTTGCAAGACGCCGCCCTTTAATGAGTCTCTTGAATCTTGCGAACATGAATAAGTCACAAGGGTCAAATCTAATGAATACGGTGGCTTTGGCATGATTACGCTGTTGTTTTTGGCCAAAAAAAGCGACCAAAATACCGAGATCTTCAGCATCTTTCCTAATACTGATTCGACGATCTCTATAACAATTTTCTTCACTTTATCAACATTTTTATCGGTTGTTGATGTGTTGGGGCGTCCAGGGCGAGCGTCGTCATTCACATCTTCTCGACCTTCTTTGGATAGCGTGTACCACTTTTAAACATTTTTCTTTTGACTCAGAGTACATTCACCATATGCCACTGTCAACATTTCAAGTACTCTTGAGCACATAATTCCATTTTTCACACAACATTGAATGAAGGTTCATTGACCAAATTTTTTCGACTGCAGGAAATCGCCGAACACGCACAACACGTCTATCTTTTATGCCTCTCACAAACAAAATAAATATGCTATATAGCTGAAACTGTGAACATATGTTCGAGACGGTTGCACCAACATGACAAAATAAAGAAATCGATTATCGAATGTACGTACCCTGCGAAATTTTAAAATTCACCTTATTTTTTGAACAGACCTTGTACTTTCCGCATATTTTCTTTTCTCCTCTCATTGTGCTACGCATCGTAAAGTCTAACTTGTTCTAGCAGAATGTACTCGTAGCTTCACACTGCAGCGTGTAAACTTACAGTCATTTTTTTGGCTGATATGTGGCTTGCTGTCGTGTGGACAGCTTGATATTCCAAGAAGGAACACTCTAACAAAGTGCTAGATATCCATAGACCCATTTTTACAAAAAACACCTCTTGGAAGACGTAATGTTAATCTCTTTCAATATTTACTCAAACTTCATAGAACTCACTTTTGACAGACACATGATCCTGGTCATCCTGGGTATAATCTTTACCCACCACAATGAACTATAGTTATATCTGCTTCCCCAAAAATGTGTTCCTTTGCTTTAAAGTATCTCACATAGTCTTCAGAAAATGTTAATGCCCCGGAGAAATGTTTTTCACACGCATCAGACATCTTCTTCACCTCTCTAATGAATCATTTCCAAAGAAACCGAATACAATCGCTCCACCACTTACAAAATATTTCAATTTCAACTTCCCACGCCACACCTTGCCAAGACTTGCGAGAACTCAGTCAACCGAGCCCCTCGTGACTATTCCAAGGCGCGCACACACACGCAATTTATTTGTATCCTTTTCGCTGTAGTCCCTTTTAGCTAAAATTAAAATGTCACATGTCATTGTGGTAAGGCAGACGACTGCCACTGTAATTTGCGGCACCGGAATGTGAAGCTCCGGAGAACATTTTAATTTCTCGCCTGCACCGCACTGACAGCGAACAGCCTCCAGTGTGGAGCGAGGGTTATTTGCCACTCTCAGCCCGCATGTATCCGTCTTCCTTGAATGAGTTTCGAATACAAGTTTGCGGTCGACCTCCGGTGGTGTGGTTGAGAGGCAAACGTACGCTATGACTTCAATTGCCCTCTTTACAGTTTCTATTGGAAAATTGCTTTTTTAGCTCGGAGGCAACTTGACAATCAGCACAATGCATCACGGAAGTCGGTCTTACATGGGCATTCTGGGAAGGAAATGATAACATCGATAACATACCGGAAGGTGATAGGGAGGGAGTGCAACACATACTGTCACTTTGCATTGAAGTTTCTTATGGTGGATGTGATTACATGTAGATCGCAAGTGTGATCTGATATTATCAGCATGGAGGATTCAAAACAAGGATGATTCAAAACTCACTTCTATCTCTACTTCTGGAGGAAAGGACAAATTAGTTTGAACCAAGTTTGATATTAAAGAACAGGAAACAATATGATCGAATCTAAAGAGTTTTCCAATGAGGACTTGACAAGCTATTTGAGATATTTCGAAAACTCTATTATCGGCTTGAAGTACAATCAAAACATTTTTGAATGGAACTCGACTTGGTTCATATGACCACTGGGGAGACGCCCTTTCGTTGAATTCAATTATCAACGTCTCGCCCACACATTTCTACCGCTATTTCTCATTTAATGTTGGTTCTGAGCTCTGAGCAATGTCGTCGGTTTGTTGGCACTGACTTAACGTAGCACCACAGTAAATAGTCAAACGGCGTTAAATCGCACAAACGACGCAGCCAAACGACTGGCCCATTTATCTCAAGTAACGCGTTCAATACACTTACTCTAAAATAAATCGTTTGAAACGTGTACTGTGTGGCTAGTGACACCATTCTGTTGGACCGACACAAGTACGTATATTCCGCTTTAGACCAAAAATAATCGGTAACCATGGCGTCATAACGCTGACCATTCACAGTAACGTCGTCGTATCGTCGACAAAAAAAATATGGCCCAATAACAATGACAATATGCAAACCCCACTAGACTGTCGGTGAGGAGGAAACAGCTTAAATGGGCATTGCGGTAACACAGATGACATGCAGTCTATGAAGACGGCAGGACAAAAACAAGAGGCAGCCCTACTTTTTAAATAGTGAAGAAGTTTGCTTATCTATGCTCCGGGGGTTATGGAAGTCCTGAAAATATCCCGGAGATAAAATTGAGAATCACCATCGCTGAAAGAGCAGATATAGGATTTGGTTTAAAGTGATCACCTACTTTAACGCCTTATATCATGGGGCCCATTTTCCCAAGCGTCGTAGATAACGCAAGACTAGACGCCTTAGTTACCCAAGTGCCAAATGAGATCATGCTTGAGGGACAATCACCTCGCCTTGTTTTGAAGTGAAACCTATCTAAGACCTCTATCGCTCTCTGGGTCGCAGCACCCGGTTGAGAACGCAACTCCACACTGAGTTGGGAAAATCCCCTAACCGCCTGGCCTGAACAACCTGATTTAGACCAGCCAGCACACTACACTAACGTTGCCTCTGCCCGTGATATTGGATTTTAAACCACAGCCACCACGATACTCCGACAAGTTGACTTACCACACGGTCAGGCGGAAACCGAAGATCCAGGGGCTCCTCACCTCCCGTGTCGCCAGAATATAGCCTCTGGTAAAGCTGTCACTACCAGTCAGGTTCTCCCAACACATGGGTCTGGTGGCGGCCATGTCGCCACAAAATGGAGTTTGGTTACATCAGTTATTCCGTTGACACTATAAAATAGACGGACGTGACTTTGAATTAAGTGATTCAGAAATCCAGTCACATCGTCTGAAGTCAACGCTGAAGGAGCAGTTGAGCTTTCCAACAAAGAGTTCTGATAGTCTCATTCCGGTTTAATGACTCTCAAAGCGGATAAGGAAATCTTGAGAAGGGATGTTAACAAATGCGATTTGGAGGCGCAGACTAAAAAATAACATCAACCTTGTCCAAGGTGTTTAAATCTGTCATCTCAGTAAACCGCGATACGTACAGCAAATAGACAACAAAAATCCGATCCGGAAAGTCTTAACCTCCAAAAAAAAGGAGAAACAACAAAGCGAAGAAGAAAAGTGCCACACGGCCGGTGCCTTAGTATGGGAATGCAAACAGTAGAAGACGTCCTGATCCACTCCTACACAAAGTAGTAGATTTAGAAATCACAATTATAGCTACAGTCGTGGAGCAATTGAACACATCTGTGAAGCAGCCATACAGTTGCACACCCAAATTGAAAAGGACCTTACCCAATTTCATACGCAGAATGAGAAACAACTTTCTAGGTATAGCGCTAGCTGATGGAACTTTTGGTTTAAAGCCAAATCAATGGCAAACTTTAGTATCACATGAGTATTGAAAAGGCTTTCATTAATACTGATGTTTACAACGGGAGATATCATAACGTCTCAATAGGAATGTCCAGCAGTTTATCCTTTCAGATGTTCAATCATTTCAGAGACTCGTTAATTCTACACGAATACGGAATATTTTATGCTAGCACTCACTTCCGCTCAGCCTGTGCATTCACACCTCCTGGCGACAACATAATTTCGAACAGTTGTCACAAGTATTTCAAATAATCTGATGGTTAAGAGAATTCAAACGAAGTTCATCCAAGCACAACAATTTGTCAAAGCATAAGTCCGACAATCAACCAGTATGCTTAAGTTGTCAGTCACCATCAAATCAATAAGTATGTTTGACCACCTCCCATTGAATCAGATCCTGGTAGAGATAGAGTGCTCCTCCCACACTCTATTGGCCATCGATTACCACATGCTACGGCTTTTTAATCCATTAGGCAAATACACAATAAATACTCCAAACATTCAAAGACAAGGTGGACTTTAATTAACGCCTTTCTCTACCATATCGAGCTACATCATTCGATTTGTCAAACAAGAACTAACTTCGTCCTGAACCTCCGTATTGTCAATTCGCATTCAGTGTGCAGTCAAGTGAAGGCACTTGCCCAGAACAAAAAAGTTGCGTATACGCCCCCGAAGAGGCAGGTTTCATTTTTGGTGTCTCCTGTAACTGACGATCTGCTTAATTCTTGATGAGGCGTACATAAACCCACTTAAATGGAGTTTAACCAAATTCTGCACGTCTCAGTGGAGATGTGTGCTGGCATCATCCTAGGCATCACATTATTCGTCTTATTTGCTTCCACCAATGAGAGGAGTACAACAGCCTAACTACTGACATTTTGTTTTATGCCCAGAAATAGTTGTTGGATAATTAAACGACGAAGTTTGTCAAGCGGTACTTGCGCTCCCTAGCTCTTAGTATGTTCTCGTCTCGGTGCTGCTGACGACTGAGGAAACGACACAAGGCAAAGTACTTGTTATCTGTGCAAATGACGTTGGCAAGTACCTTGTAAGCTGTGCCGCCGTAAATAATTTAAATCCACAGTGGGTCTTGTTAAATGCGAATGTTTGCAGGTGCTAATTTTTATTCTTCTCTCAAACGGCTGACATTTGATTTGTTTAACGATAAAATTCAGCTGAGTGGATTAGGAATGTGAGTCATGTGTGACAGTTGTGACGTATGTGCGATTAGCAACGACTGTTTAATTTGTATGTTTTGATGACTAACATGGTTGGCTTTCTAATGCGGATTCAAATGGAAACTTGATGCCAGCTGGGCTAGAATGAATTTATGTCATATCAACCATGGATGGGAGACGTACATGATGAATCTGTATTGAGAAGCGAAAATCTGTGCTTTTTGTCTGATTTCCAACACCAAAGAGGGGTTTCTATTCTACGTTCTGAATGGTCATCAGACATAAACTTTTGCATGATTTCAAATATAAGATTATAAAGGGTGTCCCATCAAGAACGCAAGATTTAAATTTGGCGCCATTCGAATTGTCATTGTTTGACATTTGAACAATTATTATTGTTTGTTAGTAGAAGATATAAGGTTAATAAAAATGGAGTGCTACACGAATGAACAACGTATTCTCATTGTGAAATAGTTTTACTAAAATGTCGAAAGTTTTGCGCCTACAGTTCGCAAATTGCGATCAATTTGGAGTTACAATAATGCTCCAAAAGAGTCAACGTAAAGCGATTAATGGAAAAATTTGCTGAAACTGGGTCTGTAACTGATGTAAAGATAACAACGCGCCATTGACCAGGTCGATCGACTGAAAATATCGCAGCAGTACGTGATGATGTCGCTCAAACTTCATCCACCCCAATTCGACACCGAGCTCAGCAAATTGGTGTTTCCAAATCCACTATGCAGCGAATTTTTACGAAAGATTTTCATCTTCATACAAAGTTCTATTGACTCAGCAACTGAAGCCAGCTGACCATGCACAGCGAACGAGTTCGTTAATTGGGTATTGGAGAGACAACATGAAAATGCTGATTTTGCCGATAAAATCATCTTGATGGCTTCGTCAATAGGCAGAATTGTCGCATTTGGGGCGAGGAACATCGAGTGACACACGAGATGTGGATTTTGGGCTGGAGGAATCATTGGACCTTTTTTTTATGAAAATGAGTCAGGTCAAGTGCAAACAGTCAATGGTGTTCGGAATCGTGAAATGATGACCAATTTTTCCGTTCCTAGAATTGAAGAAATGAATGTGGAGGGGATGTGATTTCAACAAGACGGCGCCACATCTCATACAACCAGAGAAGCAATTCAATTGCTGCATCAGTCATTTCCCGGTCGTGTTATTTCGCGTTTTGGAGACCAGAATTGGCCGCCTAGATCGTGCGATTTAACACCACTGGACTTTTTTCTTTGGGGTTTTTTGAAGTCGGTGGTTTATGCGAATAAGCCGACGAAGACTCAAGCCTTAAAAGAGGGAATTGGACGCTGCATTAATGAAATGAAATTGAAAATTTCGGTCGGTCGGTTATGACGACTATAATCAGAGCACAATGCACAAAAATGACTTTGATACACTATATTTGTAGTAAGTTCGATCGAAAGCCATCGATTATCGTAAATGGCACACATTCGACTATGAATCAAATGCCAGTGCTGCCATTTTGTGACCACGAAATGAATGACTCTTTTCTATTGTTGAAGGTTGGGCGGCACTCAGACTCAAAAACTTATTCATTATACCACCGGTAGTAACCTTCATTTAATGTTATTTCTTGATCTTCTGGACGAAAACCAACAAGCACTGTGACAGAGAGCCTAGGTTTTCAGCTCCCACGACAGCTTCAAACAGCTGCCACCTGATCCGAGCAAAGACGGGACATTGACAGAGAAATTGCTCTGAAGTGGCTTCACCTACTCCACAAGCGTCGCATAGGGTGCCATCACTAAGCCCAAACATACGTAAGTGCAAACATACATAAGTGAAGTAACCCGTTTTTACGCTAACAAGCCGCCTGCAATCTTTCCTGTCTAGAGATAACAGAAAAGACGCGAACTTCTTGCTGATGATGGGAGTATGCATTTGGTCAGTCTGCATGCTGGAGAGCCACGCCATATCTGGTTGTGCTATCGGGAGACTCAACCGTCGACGGAAGCCCAACCAAGGTCGCGGGTAATCTCAAGGTGGATTGGGGCCTGCGAATGCTATTTTGATCCTTGGCTAGCAAGTTCAACGGCAATTTGCTAAACCAGACAAGTCTTTATCTGCCGACCTAATTAAGGGAAGACATTTTTTTTTTTTATATTTATTATTCAATTTCTTAAATTTAACAGCAGAATTCATACAAGGTTACTTAATTACAAGTTGAAAAAAAAAAAAAAAAAAATAAGAAAGGAATGGGCATCATTCTTTGGCGAATGATCCTTCAATTAAAAAATAAACTTTGATTATAATAAGTAAGTGTGGGGTAAATTCAAAAGATTAAGAAACAATACAATTATTTTTTATATATATATACAATAACAATGACGACAAAAAGTACATTTATTATTTATTATAATACTCATACCTGCGAGTTAATAAAAAGTACTGTTATATAAGAGATTTTAGTTTAATAATGATGAACTTTCCATACTAAAGAGGAGTTTTTTTACATCTTTTATAAAATACTTTGGATGAACTATTTGCCTGATTTCAATTGGTAATTTATTATATAGTCTTGGTGCTGCCATTGTATAAAATTTAGAACAACAGGTTTTTCTTGAGAATGGGATAGTACAAATTGACACACCATTATTTCTCAAGTAATATATGTTCGAACTTCTGAGATTATTATTGTACCCACTTCTCATGAAGAAAACCTTGAGAACCTTAAAGACATATAGGTGTCTTAGTGGAAGTATGCGCAGCATTTGGAACAATGGCCAGCTATGAGCTAACCTGTTTTTTTTACACATTATTTTTATTACATATTTTTGTGCTATATACAACGGTTCCATAGTACTATTATAGGTTCCACCCCAACTTGCAATACCGTACTGCAATTTGGAGTGAACTATCCCGTAGTAAAACATTCTTAGGATGTTAATAGAGCAGTGTTCTCTTAGAAGATACATTTTACGGGTGGCAGATAGCATATATAATTTTACATCTTCAGCATGTGCTTTCCAAGTCATATGTTTATCCACTAAGACACCTAGATACTTAAAGGTTTCAACACCTTCTATTTTGAAACAATTTGAGCTACATAATTGATTATCATCGAAGTTTGCACTACCACACGTATGATTAGACATTGACAATCTTGTACAGGAGCTAGAATGGAAGATGGTATCACAGTCAAGTGGAAAAGATTCTCTTAGACTACATATCATAAGTCTAGTTTTACTGCTTATTAGTAACTCATGTTTGGCAAACCATTGTCGAAGTGTGTTCAGGTCCATATTTAATTTAATTGCTGTGTCCAATATGCAGCTATTACTGTACGTCAGTGCCATATCATCAGCAAATGCTGTAATGCTACTGTTCAACTTTTGACAGAATAATGAAGTTACATACACTAAAAACAACAATGGTCCTAAGACAGAGCCTTGTGGCACACCAATGTTTACTTCTTGTTTATCACTAAAAATCCCTTTAAGCTTAACCCGTTGAGTTCTATTTGTCAGATATGAAGTAAACCACTCATGAATTATACCTCTTAATCCAGCACATGCATTCCTGTACTATGTTGGAAGTATTTAGAGGGTTAAGTAAGGCTTAAGCACAGCTTGACTGTCGCTACAGACACAAATACTTCAAACCTTCCATCTCTTCTTCAATATATGTATATAGTATGTGGCCTTTGGAATCGCAAATAACCTCTAATAACCCTAACTGGGCTAATAATTCAATGCAAAATGTTATCTATAAATTCTAAAAAAATATTCAATTCGTGTATTGTGGACACATTCGTTTAACGCTCAGCAAAATATATTATAAAATTGGGTGTACAATTACTTATTTTACACACTGTATGCAGTAAAACTAATGTTTAACAAAGTTGGATTCTTTCTTTATCTTCTCTCCCCACACACGTGGAGGATTATCTTTTCAGTGTATTTCACTTTAATCCAGAGTCAATCCATACAACGGCTTACGTCATAATAATCTTATAAGATTAACCTAAATTTAACTCCCCTCGTTGATAAGGAGATTTCTTGCTTGGGACGTCGATTCTTTTCAAGCAAACTCTTTTGGTTTCGCCACAAATTCACAAGCTTCACATGCGGCTATTGTTCAGCCTACAGGCTGATTTGTCGCTTCCCGCTGCAGGAAAAACTATTTCCAACTGACTAGAGAAGATAAGAAGCTCGCCCAACGAAGGGTTAATTGAAATTCTAAGCCCAGGAGAAGGACGGCACACAGCAGCACATAATGCAAGAAGGCAAGAACTTCTTGCTCTCATATAATGAAGAGATTTATGGCTTTCAGATATGATGCATGCTGCATACAGGGCCACACCGGAGGTTGCGGTCTCCGGATCGATTTAGGATTTGCAACATTTACACCAACACCGCCACCACAAGTATGCGTTCGAAGCAAAACTTTGTCCTGTGTACCATAGCTTGCGAAATTATATCTCTGGCACACTGATTCTCGGAATATTTTTACATTAAAATAATGCATTCTGCCGAGGGAGGACTAGGGTACTGAATGCATTCGCTCCACCCACCCACCTCATTACAAAGTTTTGACTTGGAAAATGAATTTATTTTGAATTCAATGCAAATTTTCACAGATGATATTGTTGATGCTAATGAAATTAAAATTTGACTGCGATGGTGGAAGTGGTACTTTAAAAACGAAAGCTTACAGCACCGTGATTTCATTGAGATATCTAAGACTAAAAAGACTAATGTTTAATGTCTTTCTTTGTTGATCTAGGGTATACGATCAATCTGAGAGTCGTGCATAAATTAAAATGTTTTCAGAAACATCAAGATAAGATGCTCCAACTTTATAGATAACCGTCAATTTAGTGAACCACGACACTAGTCGCTAGATCACCTGCATACCTATCTCCAGACTGCGGCAGAGATTCCGACACGTCATATTTCATTGTTGACTCATTGTTTCCACTACTAAGCCAACACTGTCAGGCAGTCCATAAACGAAAAGCTCAGACGCAAACTTTAATGGAGTTAAGGAATTCGTCCACCTCGGTTGGGTAATAAATAGGGACAACAACACAGTGCCCAAATCAAGTGTTTGTTTGAACTCACGATGCAATTAAGAAATAAAACCGTCTTAAAAAAAGACAAACTGAATTTAAGGACCTTGACAATACATGTCCTGCTCTGCGCCGCATAAGCGTAAAGACTCCTAAGAGAGCATGAGGAGGTCTTTTCGAAATATAAGTTCTGCGTGCGAGCTTTGGTCCTGCTTGCGTTGATGACGCCTGTAGGGGAAGGTTTAAGGAAGAATGTATGGCGAATGTATGGCGGGGTCGGTGGAACGCATGCTCGACGAGTGGAATCACAGCGTCGTTTGTCCGGTCCACAAGGAAGGAGACCCCTTCGACTGCGGCAACTATCGAGGGTTCAGTTTCTTTCGGGTTTTAGAGAAGGCACAGAACCGCTGTCATGTGACTTTTTCAACATCGTTTATTAACATGAATGGTGATGACTCACAAGTCAATACCAGAGCCACGATCTTCCAAAAGTTCGTTCAACTACGCCGACGTCGTTAACGTGATTTGACGAATTCAGCGAGCCGTTCATGAGGCGTTGTTGGCGATAAATGCGGGCAAGACGAGGAAGGACACACAACACTAACGTCTCGGACAGAGCGTACCACTAGGCAGCAGAAGCTTAGAGGTAGTAGAGGCTGTCTAGCTCGGCTCCCCGGTAAATAAAGACAACAACGTCAGAACCAAAATCAAACGCAGAATTACTCTTGCCGCTCCTTCCTTGGGCTCAAGAGGCAATTGAGTAATAGAGCCCTCTCTCGGAGGACTAAACCGACTTTGTACAATAGCTTGATTATTCAGTCCTCCTTTACGGCGCACTTGGACGCTACTACAAGCAGATGATGAAGGCCTAAGTCTTTTTGAGGGAAAAGTTCTGTGTGCGATTTTTGGTCTTGTTTGCGTTGATGACGTCTGTAGGAGAAGATTTAACGACGAACTTTATAGGCTGTACGGCGGCACGCGCTGGGCAAGCGTCTTCGGGTTAGATGGTTAGGTCAAGTAGAGCGTATCACCAGAAAAGTCTTCGAATCCGAACCATTGGGACAACGCAACAGAGGACGGCCTAGGTTGCGATGGCGCACACAAGTGGAGAAAGACCTCCACCAATTTGGAGTGTGCAACTGGAGGCAACTGGCGAGAAATCGTCCCAACTGGAGAGGCATGTCTGTTTGGGCCCAGGTCCACCCCGGACTGTGGCGCCATGGAAAGAAGAAGAATTTGAATATCCGATTGTGGCATGATTAGTGCGCCACCCTACTGAGTTCGTACAAAGAGTAATAATCTCTCCTAAGGCCATGTCGACTAAGAACTTGTATGTTCACAATTTCCCCCACCAAAGGACATTCAGTTTTTTCCCCAACATTTAAATTTAATTTTGAATTCAGCTCAAAAGTTCATTGAATGTCAATGTAACGACCAAATTTATAATTGACATGAAATACATTTTCAAGACCATAAGCGTCAATTGTGATGTAAATTTGAAATCATACAAAAACAATTTACATTTCATCTCCATGTCGAAGGAATTATCTCAGCACAAATAGAACACAGAGACAAAAGTCTTGTCAATAAAATATTCATACTCACTTCGTTTCGTCCTTGGGGCATGGAATAAATTTGATGCATTCTCGTTTTTGAAAGTTTGTCTCAATCCAGCTGCGAGGTTGATGCTGTAATTTACATGAAAAACATTATTAAAAAAAAATAGTACAATGTCACGAAAAGTTAGCATAGCATACAAAAAAAATGAAACTTGAATGAAACAAAAATGATAAGATTTGCCTCTGGTGTGATATTTTTAAAATAAAATCAACAAAAGCCAACAAAATTTATATTTTTTATTTTATTTTCATAAAACTAAAAAAAAATAAAATATTTCTGAAAAAATATAGAAAATAGAAACAGTTTGAAAGAAAAGGATATCAAAAGGGGATAACACAGCTGAGAATACCAAACATCTGAAATATATGTACAAACAATTCAAATTTGCTGAGCAACGATCAAGAAAAGGGTTTTTATAGAAAAAATCCAAAACAAGAGAAAGGGTGTTTTTTTGTACAATAGAAAGGGATAGAAAGACGGAAAGTTTTTTGGAGGAAGAAAGAGAAGAGAAGAGATTAAGACTACAACAGCGAAAACAGGGAGAATAAAAAAATGTGTTAAATGTAGGAAACTTACAATCAATAATTATTTTGTTTTTTTTTTTCTTTTTCATATTCATTTTGTTGATATTAGTTTTGTTGGCAGAATAACTTTATTTAGCAAAGACTTAGCTTAACATCGCGGAGAATACAGTGGGGAACAACAATTTGTGAACTATGGCAGCAGAATTTTTGAAGATGGTGTTACGTCTCTCGAGCTGATAAGACGGATATTGTTAACATATTCAACTGACCTGATGTAATATGAATCTGTTGTTTTCGACACATATGTCTTTATTTTATTAGGGTTCCATTAGAGTCCAATATTTCCTCCATGCTGTGTGGTAAAATTTCGAATAGGTACAAAATACGTGGCATGACAGAATAACCTTTCATTCAGACGGATAATATCCACTAGAAAATTATTCTTATTTCTTTGGCTTACGAAAACTGTCCGTTAAGTATCCGGAACGAGAATTTATTTTAACCGAATCGGACTCGTAGTTTTGATCACATGCGGAAACGGGCGAAAGTCTGTGAATTTTAGAAGAACTTAACAAACAGCATATGTGTATGTCGGTGAATTTTTAGAAATGATAAAAAATTTAATACTTTTCCAATATTTTCATCTTGCTTTCTCTACCTTGAAAACAAGGAGACAAATTCCATGTACGTTGCTACGCTCTCCTTAGGCGACGATTAAGAAGAAGACTCTTTGCTAGCTAAGGCCATTTTATGATAGGAATATGAGACATTACCTCTTTGATCGGATCTACGAGATCGTCGGCATGTAGTTTTTCGGTCTCCTTAATATGAAGAAAATAATCTTCCCTACCATCTTCTGTGTATAAGTGAAACCGTTAGTAAGCAGTCCTATAGCTTATTATCAGTGTGATATTAGGCCGATGAAGATCAAGCTAGAAAAGTGAACTATAGGTACACCCTAGCCTCACAGATGCGATAGATCCGAAGACCTTAAATATGCCATTCAGCATTTCTTTGCCGATTTAAAGGCTGCATATGACTGCATGCATAGAGATGACCTTAACATTTCCATGTCTAGTTTCGACTTTCCCATCAAAATCTTTGTTTCGTTGTGTAGGACGACGATGGTGAATTCTCACTGCTCCATTAAGGTGTGTAACGAACTCTCCGAGACCTTTGTCGTGTGAATCTTTCCGATCAACACTCACAGAACAGCTCTAGAGACTACAGATTTTTCAAAAAATCAGCTGCTGATTTAAGCAGATGATATTGAAGTTAAAGCGAAACACACTGAGGCGTTAATGAGGTGATTGCCGGCAAAGATGTGCAGGTTGCCCAAAGTAAATATCTGCTGGCATTGAATTCAAAACGAAGTACATATGTGTTGTCATCAAATAAGAACACACTACATCACGTTTTACGCTGGTCGGTCAGAATTGTGAGGTAGTCAAGGACGTCACTTCCTCTTCGTGAACAACACCAGCAGTAACAAAACAAGCGCAGACTCACTTCACTCTATGCTGCTGCTCTGCAACCGCTGAATTTGGTGGCGTGTAACTGATGTGAGACTTGTTTATAGAGAAACTCAGGACGTACCCGAATCAGCTTCTATTTCAAACCTGTAGCTAAGCAGAATTCTAGAATTCTCCAATGAACTTCTTTATTGTTTATGCTTTGTGCATTTGCACATAAATGCGTGGTGCTGCTGTCCATAAATAATCCCCGAATTAGGCAGCAATATCGGGTGAAAATCATTTTTTGGACTATTCGCATTTTGACCATGACGACTCCGTTAACAAACAAAATGTAGGCATCTCAGACTCAGAAATCTCACGCGTTGTTGTCGAGAATGCACCCACTAAGGGTTTGGTGTGGATTTTCGAGTGGCGGCATCATTGACCAATTTACCAATGATAATGAGGATGTATGTTCGGTACTCTTGTACGGTTTACAATGTTGGGAAGCATACAAAAAGTATAAGAGCAAATTAAAGGTAACTGAGATGAAGATGCTTCGCATGACATCGGATGTAACAAAGCTCGATAAAAAAGAAATTCATTGATCCGAGAAAGCTGAGGAAGCGTCAAAGAACCCATCTCTGAGCTGAGCTCAGCTGACCGACTCAGTTGGTATTACAAGGAGAGATCCTTCGAACCCCGTTAAAAAGGCAATATTAATAAATGTTTCAGCGCAAGCGCGAAAGAAAGGCAGGCCTGGATCACGCAAATGCAAAAACAGCGGTCTTAGTGATGAAGTGGTCCGAGACAGGGAGGTCTATCAATATTTCTTGAGGTCGAATCACCGAACCGCACAGGCAGACCAGTGGGGGGGCTATGATCCCCATTATTCAGATCACAACCTCATCAAATAAAAGAAGGAAAAAATTAGACTGAGAATAAAAATAAGCCCTGAGATGGAAGATATGGATTTGGAGTACAAAATGGCAGACCATGCCACATAGCCCGTGGCACAATCGTGAATTTACCCGTTTCTGTGATGCGAATTGGTCACCTCGGAGTGGCGATTGCTTTGAACTTTTTTTTTTTTGTAGCGAACCTCGGAGGACCAATGTTGTGTGTGATTGGGAAACTATTCAATTTAGGGCTATATAACATCCATGCAATCCGTAAGCTGAGTAGTCGCTGTGGCGTAGTGGATAAGTGCGTCGACCCACACTTCTAGGTTTGATTCCCGAACGGAACACCTCGCATTTTTTCACGGCACCACCTCTTTCGAGTTGCTGCAAACACTTAAGGAGTACTAAAGCCTCTCAATTCTCGCCGTTAGGAGTCGGCAATTAACTGTAGGCCCCTTTTACTCGTGAGAGAATAGTAGCAGGCACAACAGGAGTAGTTGTTGTAGAAGCTAGGCCTTGGTCCTTTGTGGGCTGAAGTGCCACTCAATTATTATTATTAATCCGTGAGCTATCATCAAGGGCTTGCAAATTGAGGTGACAGATTGTGCAGATAAGGCAGCCGCTATAATGACATGTTGCATTGCATAATAAATGTTTGTTCTTGCTTGATTAGTAACCCAGAGTAAATAGCAAAAATTTAATTTTTTTACTTTATTGCATTTTTAAAACGAATCTTGAATTCAGCCCACACTGTAATATCATGTTTTAAGATGAAGTTACAGTTTCATTAAAAAAGACAACGGGACCAGCGAGCAGCTAGTACATCGCTTGCCATTGCCAAGTAATCACGAATCAGTTGATGTACCACCGGACACTTCGGCCTAGAGACCCATTCAATTCACTCCTTTCATCCAGGGTTTGAGAGCTGCCTTCGCAAAAGAAGTTCAACAACTTTCCCTGAAGATATTTTTCTGAAGCATTTTTTTGTTGCTGTTTTCTTTTTGGTATTTAGCTCTGACGTTGTTCTAGTCGCAGTGCCTTCAAAATCTATTTTGCTGTTGCACACTCAATGTCCTGTTAATGCATAGGAATCTGTTATCAGTTTTTTTAATGTTTAAGCCATTTTGGCTCATCTAATGTTCAAAGTCACGATGCACCGAACGCCAACACGATCAACACTGACATATGGCCAAAACAAAAATTCATTATTCATTTCAAACCATCCACCACCATCCCTTCTGCTGCCATTTTTCACTTCATTCAATTCGCATTCATTTTGACACATGGCGGATATCATGAATATGAGGAGAACAAACCCAACAAAACAAAAACAAAAAAAACACAAACATTTTTAAGGAATTTCTACCTCATCGTTGTCGGAATCCTGTTGGGGGTCTGGTGCTTTTAACAAATCTCTAACATTCAAAATTAAAACTTTCGTTAAGGTCGATGACACTGACGAACGTTTACGTGCACTTTTAACGTCATTCGATACTTGCTTACGCTTCGACATAATTCACTTAAAAGTGCAATCACACTACAAACATAAACCACGACAGAACTTTGTTTCGTCAGACAGAAAAAAAAAAAACACAAAAACTAAGAAGTATTTTTTTTTTCTTATTGAATGCAAAAATCTACTACACTTTCATGACCACACGAAACGAAAGAAACGTCAACTTGCCGAGAAAACGCTACACAACACCAAAAAATTAAAAAAAAAAAACGAAAACTAACTTCAAAACAAAAAACAACACTTTTCCTCTCTTTGAATGAAACGAATAAGAAAAGTGTTGCGGCGTTATGTGTACACAAATCAGTTGAGGTTGAAGGAAAAGTTTAAATAGCAGTTCACACGAAAGTCTATTGAAGAACTGCGACGCGTTGTACGAACGGGCGGTCGGCTACATCGTACTACACTTTAAAGTGGAAGCACAGAACACAGAAATTTCGTTGGCAAGCTTCGCATGAAGAAACAAGAAAGAAAAAAAAAAAACAGATTAAACAACTCCCCACAGATACTTAGCTAATTTGAATAAATATATATTTATACTCGTTGGAGATTTGTCAAGATCTCTCCCCGACCTTAGTGGCGAGGGTGTGAGAATTTCGCGGTACTATCTCAATAAATCGCTGATAAACCAACGCTGGGCTGACAATGTAGGGGGGTGGGTGTGGGAGGTTGGGTACTGGTACTTGTTGTTTTCTTTAATTATCCACTGAATGTAAATTCGAATTAATTTGCTCTTAATCCCACGAACGGTGGTGGTTGTGTAATTTGTTGTCGTTTTGCTCGAGGAGGGGTTTGTGATGTTTTGATCCAAGTGTCATGCAGTCGAGACTGGTTTGTTCATAGGAAAGGTGATGATTTAATACGCTCTCCTTTTCAAAGAGAGAACATATCTGCCAGCAATATATTTCATCTGTCAGATGCGAGGGAAGTTATGTGATGATTGGAGTTTTAATGAACTGGGTGCTAATTGACGTGCAATTACTCGATTGATTGGTGAATAAAGGGAATGCCAATGAATAAACCGCCAATGAAAAACCGTCTACACGATTAGTAGATATTTTTGTTTTTCTTTTTGCACCGTTGGCTAGTCTGAATACTTGCTCTTGTTTTGATCAGTTCTCGTGTCACCCGATGATATTGGGTACAACCGCAAATTTGCCCATAAGGTTAATTTCACATTATGCGACCAGTCGGCCGGTCTATGGAGATTTCTCTATCTGAAAATTTTCTCCATCACATTCTAGCCTTCGCGAGAAAGTAGGATGCATTACCGAGAAATCCGCCACTGTCTCCCTCCCTGAGTGCTAGTTTTGTTAAACCGCAAAACTGAAATTTTTTCCTAGGAACAGAAATATGTGCACCCCTAACCGCATTTCAATCTTTTCTTTTTTGACCTTACTCTTTACGTTTCTTTTCTCATTACACGGTTAAGTGTCAACGGACGATGAGCGTGTTTTATGGGACGGTTCCCGTTTCCGACACACAGAACGTAAATGAGGATCACATTCTCAGGCACTCGCTTAAGCGCGCAAAGTGAATTTAAGAAACGGAACTGACAACAACATAAACAAAAGCATTCTCGTATGAAAGCACCCAATTAATTTACAGCTAAAGAGGTTTTCCATTTACTTGTCCAATGCACTGTAACTGTAACCTCTTCTCTTCTCTGTCTGTTTGCGACAATTTTGCGTTTATAGACTAGTTGGAAAGTGTGGAGGACATAGTCCCGGAGAAGATGAAGTCATCGTTTCTGGTCATATTTGCAAGGTTGACATTTAACACCCCTCTGTCTTCTTCATGCCAAAAATTTCTGACCTGACGACGAATATTCTCTTTTTCGTCTGTTAATGAGTTTTCTTCTTAATCGGTTTTATAAGAAAGACTGGTGGTCGATTTTCTCATACCAGGGGCAGTTTGGATTAAAACTGGATTATGCAAGATATCCAAAGGAGACAATGCCATTGACTTAAACACACAATCGTATAGCACATAGTTTTAACCACTTATGCTCCATAGATCCGCAGTATTCAGTTGAAGCAGTCTCATATCCTGTAAATTCTGATCTTGACGGCATAATTGTTTGGGGTAAAAAGAATAAAGTGGAATTTAATGCTTTCAAGACCCAGTGATGTCTATCACCACATATTGGAGATCGCCAAAAATGCAGCGAAATGTCTAAGTTTATTTAAAGCGATGCAAGAAATATTTCACCCCTTTTGATCTGGCAACAATATATAAAGCTTACGTCTGCCCAAAACTTGAGTATAACGCTCCTATCTGGTCTGGGGCTCCTAAGACCGCACTGCACCTCCTAGATCGTCTCGCTAGAACATAGACGAAATGTTTCGTCTTTATCATTATTTTATCAATATTATAACAAACAATGCTATAATGAATAAGGCAGTTGCATTCCTCTCCTTCAAGAATTTACCCGCAACACTCGTCACGCTGGGAATGCCCACCTGTTCACCTTTCAGCCAACCTTCGGACGTACAGTTTAATTTAGAGACTCGTTCTTCGGTCGCACTACACGAATATGGAATGCTCTCCCCAGCTCAACTTTTGCCCCTCATTACAATCCACAGGCATTTAAAACCAATGTGCACCGGTTGCTCCTTTCCATTCCTTCCTCTATACCTTCGGCCCGTGCTGTGGCTTAATTCCGGTCACTTAAGGGTACTAAATAATCCCTTTAGCGTGCACCAATTATATAGAAAAAAGAGTATGACTAAGTCAACTGTAAGGTTACAACTTCTTATATTATATCTGCTGCTACTTTAAATCATAGAGAGTCCCTTTGAAAGATATGGAGATTTTTAAGGATTTCGGCACCTTTTTCACTTTTCGCAAGTAACGTTAAGAAGTCGTTAAAGTTTGCTCAAGCTGAGTGCTTTTACAACGACTTCTGTAACAGAAACACGGGCAAAAAGATCAGAAACCGTTGCCAGATCCAGGACAAGGTAATTAGAACAAGTTCAAAAACTCCACTGATTACACTGGGGAACCGATCGTCATAAAGTAGATTCGATTGCGGAGTGTACCACCAAAAGATATAAATGATTTTAAAATTATTAACACAAACTATTTAATTTACTCAGCAAATTGACGGCTAGTAGTATTTGTTCGATGCAAATTGGGAAATTGAAATAGGCAATTGACGACCACATCTCACGAGAAACCTCGACACCTATCAGAAAGGAAACGTGAAAAAAAAACTCGGCAAGTGCGTACTCTTTGAAATGCACCATTTTTGCAGCCACATGGTGAAAAGTGGATTTTGTAAGGTCTGGGCAGTGGCTGGATGCAAATGCAAATCCCCAAATTTGGCTTATACCCAGAGAATGTTAACTGATGGTTGTTGAAAGTACCAATCCACTTTTCTTGTCTTCAGCCACAAGAAGCGAAAAAATCAACTAATGGCTCAAAGACCATCACCCTGTGTTAGAAAAAAGACATAGTCCGATTCTGTTGCATGACAATGTAAGGACCCATACTCCACACCGAACGGCGCTAAACATGCTGCAATCAGTTATCAAAATTCTTTCCCAGTGTTACCTTATTTTGTCCGAAACCGAGCAGATGTCAAAGAAGACTTTAAAAAGTTTTTAGCGTTCACTCATTAAGTCTTCTAAAAAGGATTAGGGACAATAGGCCACACTTCTTGGTAAGAGAATGTCAATGCCACATATTTTGACTAGAAAATCGGGTTATAGAAAAAAATAAACACTGTATTAGCATTCCACTCAGGGGTTACTGTGGAAGCTACACGCAGTGATCAGGAAAGAGTGCCAGTGGGCATTGTCAGGAAAATGTCAGAAACGGGGACATTTAGAATACAGAGTGGGGCATTTATTGGGCAGCACTATAGCCCACATGGAATTAAGGCCTTCAACAAGTATTCGTGGAAGGCGTCTTCGAGCGGAGAAATATAGGAAGATTTTCTTTGACATTTAATAGTCTTTGAGAATCGTTAGCAGCTCGAAAGAGGTGGAGACGTGTAAAAAATGTCAGGTGTTCAGTGCCGATGGGAAAGTGGACATATTTACCATATTTCGTCACGGCGGGCACCAACCATTAGCAAAGACTTGAAAAATAGAATTGACAGAATGCGCCACTGCAAAAAGCCATTCGAGGCAGCCACTTGAAAGATTACATTTGATTGTTTGCACTTCTCACACAATCATAATATTATATATAGATGAATTTTCATTAGGTATTTAAAAGTATTTTTCAAAGAAATTGTATATATGGTCCACCCTGTAGTCGTGTCATAGACTCTTGACTTAAACAAGAACACCAGATTACGACTAGAGTCGCATAGCCGAAACCAAGGTCAAGGCTGATTAAAATTTAGTCCGGGAAGCTCCAGTGGACAGAACATCTAGTCCGCATAAGCAAATATTAATCGATCCAGTAGATACAGCCTCCAAGATATTAGAGTGCATTATTGTACGAAATCGGCGGGCAATCTTGGAAGCATCGAACTTGAGGGCAAAATGAAAAAGCCGAACTCCCAAAACGCTCGTTTGCTGCCACCTGCAACCTCACTGCTTGCATTGATTTGGAGTAGGGGCTTAATTCGGATAATGTCAATTTCTGGTACAAAATTATTTTTCACAGAGTTATTAAATTTTAAACGAGAAAGGACACCCAACACCGACGTCTCGGTCAGAACGTCATAGCAGACAGATATAATTTTGAGATAGTCGAAAACTCTGTCTACCTAGTCACCGCTATCAATTCAGACATTTACACCAGCGCTGAAATTAAACGAAGAAAAACTTTTGCCAATCGCTGCTTCTTCGGTTTCGGAATATCGGCCTTTTTGGAATTTTACCTTTTCGTGATAATGGATTTCAGGATTCTTTCAGTCTCCCAAAACACCCCGTGCGTCGAGACACTCCGCCTCATTCAAAATCTTCTTAGCAGCCTTGTTTCGAAAAGCGAGCGTCACATCCCTAAAATCTGTGACCATATCATGAAGACTAGCATGACTAACGATGTTCCAGATATTTTAAATGGTGTACATTTTATTTTGCTATAGAAATTGTCAGGACTCCTTTAATCCCCATTTCTAATTCTAATCACTTCTGGTGTGGCATTAAACAGATAAAACAGCATAATACAATTCAGCTAGGATCACAAATCCGTCACGTTTTTTTCCAAAATTTTACATAAGACCCATCCATGTCACTCCTAAACGAGTCGCACACTAACATATTTTGCCCAGGGTTCTGAAGTTCTCTGGGGCTTCGGAAACTACATGACACATTGTAATAAAACTCCACAAACTGTCGCATAAAACTCAAGCACAGAGATGACATCCCAGCGCCGGAGGAGTTTATGATTTTGACGAAATCCTGACACTCTGATCTGAATCCTTATCGGCTTCGATGCGTCAGAGTCATGTTACATATCCGCTACAGTTTCGCACTTTGTATGCGTATCCAAGCGATTTAATTACTTGACGTTTACGACATGCGAGTTGCCCCTTTGAAGTACTGCGTTAATTGCTGTGTAAGCGTTTTATTGACGAACAATCGTGAGAGTTTACGGGGCATTCGGTTGAGTTAAGGCGTGAAATGGTTCACTTATCGTGTGAATAGTTTGTCACAAGGGGATCCTGTGGCTGTAAGGTGTGACACATGAATTTTCCATTGCGATCGAGGGCGAAGGAAGTGGTAAATTGTTTTTATCAATTTTCCTCCTCGTCTCTGTAACTTTTGGCCTAAGTCGCTGTTGCGAAGGACAAATTTTGGTGGTGGATTCTGTTAGGAGGTTGTTTCGCCGTAGGAATGAGCATCAGGGAGAAAATTCCATCTACGGGGAGCAATAAGATTGTGCGTCAGTTGATCTGCATCGTAATTTTCTAGAATGTCACTATTGGCTGAGGCACTCAAGAATATCAATATTTATTAAAGTACTTAAGCATCTCCTTTAGAAGTTTGTGGTTTTCGAGCTGACGCAGCAAATGACGACATCTTTCCCCTGCACGAGGACAGTCCGACAATAATTTAGGCAACAAAAGAAAAAATTTAAGTTTTGGATAGTTGGCGATTTATTTCTCTACATCGTCTCACTTTGACTAGTAACACATGACGCAGTGATGCTCCAAATTTCTTTACCGGTCTTTCAAATACGTCTGGAGGTCTTTAATGTAGGCCTCCATGAAGGCAATTTTACCATCATTCTTTTCGAGTAGCTTGACTGACTTCTCTAATTTTTAAAACGAAAAGTCTCAAGATGTTAAATCTGAAAAAGACTAGCGATGCGGCAGCAGTTACTGGACCGATTTGGCCGTTGTCAATGTGGACGTTGCGTTGTCATGGTGGAATTGTAATTAAGCAATGTTTCCTTCCAGATGGGGGTGTTTTTTTCTGTAAATCGCCGTCGCTTGGCCCAAATATTCAACGTAGTGGAACACTCTTACCATCATGCTCTTCTACAGGTAGTCGATAATGAGTACACCTTGTGAACCTTCAAAGAACTTTCACCAGATAATGTCGACCTTTTCGACTATTCCTTATTCCTTCCTGGTGTGTAGCAGATACCAGATCCATGTTTCGACGACTGTTCCGTCATTGCAACGTTCAATCTAGCGCTTGTTACCCGTACTGAGCAGATGCATACAGATAAGCAGGATATGACCCAGGACACCTTTTGAAATGTTTAATGTCTTAGCTATCTCACTCATCATCATTGGCCAGTCTGACACTGTGATTTTTCGTGGGAGCAATTTTCGAGGTAATTTGGCCTGGCCATATCAACGACCAACTTGCAACCACGTTGAAACCCTTAAAACTGATTTTTCACACATAGTAAAGAAGAAGAGTCGTCAAACATAACGTCCAGACGTTCTCTTCCTTCACCGCTCCTTTCCCCCAGAAGGAAGAGTCGAATCAGTGGCAAATGCATTTTGAACTTTTCTTCGATTTGCCTAAATTCTGTGAACACGCCGTTTCCACGCGTCTACGTCTCCGAATTTCGACAGAAGTCCTCTATGAAGTACTACATGATGTCGTGCGAGTGTGGCGTCAAGTCTAAGTATCGCCCTCGTATATATATGCACTGTGCCTGTGCACTACCAATTTAGTGGAGACATTTTCTTTGAAGATAAGATGCGTAAGCAGGTAGTAGTCGTTGAATATGACATAAGCTGAATGTTTGAAGTAAGGTGGCTGTAGCGTTCAACTGCTTCAGTGGTTATTGTCGAGGCAGCAAACACCCAAATGGAAAAAAAAATTTTTTGAGATCAGAAATTTCTACCTTCGCCAGTTCACTGAGCCGTAGAATGAGCCGTCGTTAAGCTGGGCTCTGACAAAGGAGGTGTTTCAGTTTTTCTATTTTTGCTTCATTTTTTCAACTCCTACATAAATCATTTGCCAAAAGGTTAATGCCTCCTCACCATTAAACCGATCGTGCACTGATCATTTAGAACACCTATTCAAATGCGTATACTTTATCCCTTGGCTGTTATGAGGAATTTGGGTTTGCTTGAACTGTATTTAGGGCACATGAAATTATCCTGCCGCTATTCACTTGCTAATGACACAGTTACGTACTCAATGATTCTTTTGGCTAAGCTAATGGGCGGATATAGAACGTTGCCAGCCATTTGAACAAGTAGGTGCCAGTTGAGTTAATGGCAAATGTCAAAACACTCAGCGAAGGACAATTTTTAGGCAATCATTGATAGACTTCAAGTTAACAAAATACGATTTCCATGCCTTCAAGGCCTTAATTTGTTGGACAATCTGCGCGATTTTTGTTTCCGCCAAAGTTGTATGTTTGAAAGATACCGAAAAACTCTGTAAGCCGATAGGCATTATTTGTTCTTAGTGTCTCACAGAAATTTGCCGTCTTCCGTCTTCAATAAGGCTGGGGGTAACTTTGATTCAGATTTTCCCAATCCTGCCTATCTGGTATGAAGATCGTTAAGTTTTAGTCGAATTCATACTGGGGTTTTCCACAGTCTGTTATGGCGCACAGTTCCTTGCGACTGAAAAATGAGGGCACACTTTAATGTGCTAATGCCATATATCGCATTCTAGCAATCTGAGAACTTATTTGACAGCAGAATTCTTAGTAAAATTTTGCAAAGGTTGGACGTTGTTCCCAGTCCCGCTTATGGGATGCATTTGAATGCAATTGTGCTTAAAAAAGCTAGCTTTGGTACTTTATTAAGATTGCCAATTAAGGATTTTATATTCACTTACCTTCTTACGTGAACTTAATTAATTGGAAAGTAACGAGTGTTTCTTTGTAAAGGTATAGAACTCTAAACTGACAACACTACCTTAACTGGCGGCCATTTTGTCAAGCTGTCAAGTGAGTTATTTCTTGGTTTGGTTTGTCATTTCAACTAACGCCTGAATAACAATTGCAAATTGTACCAACTTTGCGCAAAACAATTTTGCCGTTGATCCCAATTTTCATAAATGAATTTTGTTCAGCAATGAAGCTCCATTTTGGTTTAATAGATACGGCACTGATCAAAACTGTCGTATTTGATGTGATGAAAAGTTTCAAGTGTAGGTTGAGCGACCGTTACATCCACAAAAACTGACTGTTTGACGGTCTTTACGGGTTGGTGGAATAATTAGTCCTTACTTCTTTAAAAGACAATGTTGGCCAGAATGCTACAGTCAATGGTGACTGCTAGACCGGTTCACCATTTAAACAACCATGATGTGCAGGAGCTGTGGTTTCAAAAAGACAGTTTTTAAATTTTAAAATTTTTACTCGTCCATGCTCAAATTCAAACTCAAATGAGTTAATGACCCAACCCTATTTCTCGGATCGTGTCATTCTCGACGAGCGTGTCAAGCCTTTTCCCACCAAATAACTGTGATAAACACTTCAAATGCAGACAAAATTAAGAACTTTAAAAATGAATCCTTTCCCTTTTATTCAAATCGCACACTTCAACAAAATTAATTCTAATCCATGGTGGTCACGTGTGAGTGCCTCAGTGGATGTGTGCTATGCCCAAAAGCACTTCAGCTGTAATTTGACGCACAAAGCCGCCCCCTCTCCCATTCCATTAAAAAATTCTCGGATTAAAGTAAAATAAATTTCGTCAGAAAACGCACGTCCGTTTCTACAGTCGACAGAGAGTCTTCACCCAACTTGACTTGTTGCCAGAGTGAGAGAATCACATTGTAAATGGAGACACATTTGTTCATCGTTGCTACGACGCTACCTCGGTTCTCATTTTAGAAAATGTGCGTCCACACACACACGTGTCTTCCTTCTTTTTTTTATTTCCTTTCTCAAGTTGGGTCAATGATAGTCCTTTGTTAGACTCTCGTCCTGCCACCCATTTTTGAGAGTGTAACAAATTTCATAGCAAACGAGGTCGACTATGCTTGTGTGTTTCCGGCTTGAGTATTGTGCACGCCGGCGGGTCCTTAAAAATGTCATGTGTATTGGCGAATAGAAAGTTTACAATATATTTATGAATTCTCTTTTAAAAAATTGAAATAAATTGAATTGTAACGTGTGTGTCCCTCTTTACAAATTAAATTGCATTGTGAAGGAAATTGGTTCGGAGTTCGGTTTCTTTTTTGACATTTTGTATTGGCCTGTGCTCTGAAATCAATCAAGATTTCATCATAAGATAGCCAATATTTCGAACCATAAAGTTCTGCGAACTATAATTTCGACGATAAAAGAAAAAGTCTTTTTTAGAAACTGGACAGGAAACTTAAGCTGATGTAAGCCAAATGAGTTGGGAACAGTTGGAAAATGAAATGAGGTTCAAGTGCAGCTTACTGCTTTGAAGCTGTTCTAGTCCACCTGTCACTTGAGGCACATATCACTATTCTCTTATTATGGAAGAGAGAGTGGCAATAAGATCATGTCCCTGGATATATTATGGGTTCCCAGCAGAACCCAGAAAATGCGCATGTTGTATGCTGTATGCGTTCTCATCAGAATCGACACGAGAATCATTTCGAGCAGAATGATGAGTTTCATGATGTAGAACATGTTGTTGATGAGAAACACACTATTGAAGTCCATGGCCTGCAGCTGAGTGCCCATGGCCAGGAGTAGAAGTACGAATGGCACAGAATTTTTCTCATCAAATTGAAGTCCTGCACGACCTTGTTAATCATTCGAACATATTGTACATGTTGAGTGCCCAGAGGCCGACGACAGTGGGAGCGATGATGAAGTACCACTCTGATAGTGTCAAGAAGCTCGAAATTTCTGTAGTAAATGAGATTCAATTATGATGATAGACTTAACTAAGGGCATTTATCCTTAGTTTGCCGTCGTCCTGTGGTATCTGAATTTGAACTGCCTCATCAGTCTCCACCACCTCTCTCATGTAGATCACCTAAGAAATGAAGTTGAGAGAGCACAAACTGTGAAAGATCGCCGCACCAGTGGTGAAGGAGAAGTTCAGAAAGGATTTTGAAAGAAGGATCGTTACTGCGGCCTCAATCGAGATCAGAATGCAAGATGGAGACGAAGAGGTGGGTTGAGGAAGGTCAGTATGGAGACTTGCTTGGTGCTAGGTAAATGAGGAGCCTACGAACGACAGTTAAGAGCGAAGATCGTCCAAGAAGTGTGTTTGATTTTAGGCAATAGCCTCCTCCTGTCTACATTATTCGATGATAGTCGAACGATTAGACCACATCCAGCAAGTAGTGAAGGGACTATTGTAGCTGTAGCTGGGTGTACGCGAAGACCGAAATAAGGCAAAACAGAAGGTAACCGTCAATAAAATATCGCACCAGGTCAACAGACTATGTTCTTCCTGAAATTCAAGCATATGCTCTCAGTGAGCTTCAAAAGACGGCGCTACGAGCCATACAGCGCGCGAAATCAATTTCAATCAGTTTCACGTTTTCCTACTTTCAATTGGCCGCATAGATCTTGCGATATCGCAAGCTTGGACTATTTTCTCTGGGGATATGCAAAGTCTCAGGGTTTCAGGCATAAGCCAGCTACGATTGACCCTTTTAAACCAGCACTACTCATGTTATATAGAGTTTTTGTACACTATAGCAGCAGTAGCGGTGTCTTCCTGGTTGCTTAACAAGGGCTTGGTGGCCACTCACATTTGGCGGCCATTTGTTAAGCCGTAGATACCGCATTATTCATACTACTACATCCTTTACAGCAACTCAATGATGTTCGGATTTCAGCATGTATTGAAGTATGTTTTCAGCTGCTGGCCGTTCTTCGAATTCTTCATACAATACGGTTTAAAGGCGACAGAGAACGTGCTCCCCGTTCCCATTTTTAAAAGTTCAAATTGTTGCCATAAAGAATATAAGGTTATATGTTGCCACAAGATGCTGACACCGGCGAATTGAAAAACTTCACCGTTCGGAGTCGACATTAATTTCTTGGTTCCCTTCATTCGAGAGAGTGGGCCTGTAGCCACATTTACTTGTACTCCAAACCACACTTTTCTTACTTCACCTTGAACCTCAAGACATCCCTTACAGTATGCGCTCACCAAAAAAAAACATGACTGCATATAAAAGAAGCTTCTACACAAATTGCTCTTTCGGGGAACTCCATTGACACGCATGAAATTTCAAAGAAGTTGGAATCCGCACACATTTCTTCACAAAACTTAAACAAAGCCATCGCCTTTCGTAGAATTCCCGAGGCTTGAGATAATTGAAAGCCAACGGCATGAGTGTCGCACGCATGACTAGTTGGTGATAGCACAAAATTTTGAAAAGGAACAAGGCGAATAAATGCTATCGCAAACGTCCAGAGGAGTCAACCGAACCGAACGAAAATTAAATGAAAGGCATCATCACGGCCTCCCATAGGCCAGTGAATAGAGAAACGCCAACTGTGGATGACATTAAATCTTTTGAAAATCCTGCATCAGAACCTGAACTGAACACGCTGTTTTTTTTTGTATTCTCTCTCTCACAAACACAACTGCAGTGTTATATAGGCCTTTTCTCAAATGCGGGGGACACACAGCTCGCACTTGAATGGGGATGCAGTACAAAGCACAGCCGCGGACGACCGCAGACCGCCCATCCCCCAAGCTTAACTTTGACGGTTCTCTATTAAACGTGCAATCCTAATGGAAATCATTCGACTTGAAAGGATCACTCCGAGTGTGCTTGCCGGAAAAGCGTACATAACCAATTAACGCAAGTGACTGCATTCGAACAGATACCGATGGGGATGCCGAAGAGTAGACGATGGTGTTGAGTTGAGGTTGTTTAGGATGACTTAGGTGGCGGTAGCAGCGGGGAGGGAGAATAGTAATTAGAAAATGCCATCATGCATAGCTAATTAAAGCATTTTTTCTTCTTGAATTGAAATGCTTGTGTCCTTGAGCATTGTTGAGAAACTTAAACACGACGCCAGCCGTGAGATTGTAGAATGATGATGAGGCGATTGGATTCGAATAGAATGGATGGAGTAGGAGACGAAGTGTATGTCTACCCCGAAGAGAAGTGTTAATACGGAAGGAATTGAAGGAGTGCAGAAGAGAGGCGGAAATTTAATTAATCTCAGCGAATGGCAACATAAGAAGGTTTTGAACGAAGACGACTCGAAGATTGGAAGTGCTTCCTCATCAAACTGATTGTCAGTCTATGGTCTTTCTTAATAGGGAATATGAATTAACAACAATGCTAATGAGTGATTTAATTGTCCTTTGTCCTTTCTGTCTTTGGTGTGTGTTCCGAGTCGATAATGAAGTCACTGAGACCTTCAATATCAAAGGAGATTTTAGACAGCGTGACAAGCTGTCATGTTACTTTTTCAACTGCATTCTTCAGGTGATCGTGTGAAACTCACAAGTCAAAACCAGAGGCACGATCTTCCAAAACTCCATTTAACTGCTAGCTTACACGAATCACATAAACTCGATTGGACAAACAAAGCGAGCCGTCAGTAAGGCGTTTCTTTTTCTTCTTTAACTGAACCTACAGAGCTGGGCCTCAACCAACATGGCTGTCCAGCTAGCACGATCTTTCGCTAGCTGCCTCCAGTTGCGCACTCCAAGTTGGTTGAGGTCCTTCTCCCCATGTGTGCGCAATCTTAGCCGAAGCCGTCCTCCATTGCGTTGTCTCAATGATTCGAATTCTAAGACTTTTCTGGGCGGAGAAGTGATGTCCGTACGCACTACATGGCCTATCCATCTTAAGCGTTGTATCCAAAGACGCTTGACCTGGCACATGCGGCCCTGCATCCTATAAAGTTCGTCGTTGAATCTTCTCCTCCAGATGCCATCAACGCAAACTGGATCCAAAATCGCACGCAGAACTTTTCTCTCAAAAAGACTAAGGCCTTCCTCATCCGCTTTTAGTAGCGTCTATATTTCTGTGCCGTAAAGGAGGACTGGGATGATCAAGCTCTTATACAAAGCCGGTTTAGTCCTTCGAGAGAGGGCTCTATTTCTAATTGCTTCTTGAGCCCGAAGAAGCAGTGATTGGCAAGAGTGATTCGGCGTTTTATTTCGGTACTGGTGTTGTTGTCCTTATTTACCGCGAAGCCGAGGTTGACGAAGTCCTTGACTACCTTGAAGTTTTTGCTGCCTATTGTGACGCTCTGTCCGAGATGCCGACAGCATGTACATCGTTTTGCCCTCATTAACCACAAGACCAATTTTAGCCGCTTCCGCTTCCGCGATTGACGGCTCGCTGTAGGTTCCAATAACGTCAATGTCATCGTAAGATATGTATCAGTTGAACGGACCTTTGGAGGATCGTGCCTCTGGTGTTGGTTTTTGAGTTAAGCACGATCTTTTCAAGAATGGTGTTGAGGAAGTCAAATGGCAGCGCACCGCCTTGTTTAAAACCGCTAAGGCGTTTGATGACATTAAAATTAAAGCGCCTGGATCTGATGGCACACGAGGGCAAAACAAAGAATATGTTCTTGCGTACGTGTTATTATCCTCTCACGAGTAGAAGGAACCTACAGTTTTTTACCGACTTTGAACGGCGAGATTTGAGAAGCTTTTCATAGACAATTGATACTCTTTAAGTGTTGTCAGGAACTTGAAAGAGGTGATGCCGAGAAAAAATGCGAGGTGTTCCATCCTGGAATCGAACCTGAAACCTTGGTATGAGAGTCAAAGCACTGGCCCACTAATCCACGGCGACCACCTTCAAATCAGATCTCAAGGCTATTTATGAGGTTGGTCTCTTGCTCTCAATGGAGCCGATAGATGGTAAATTTAGTGTGCTATACATAGACAACTAAGCAGCCATAAAGGCTCAATATCAGATGGTCCAGTTTTGTGGTCATACTCTTAAGAAAATAGCCCTATGCTGGAAATACAATCTTGCCCTTTGATGGATTTCTGGGTATAAAACTGTCAGAGGAAATTAAAGAGTCGATGAATAAGCAAGTAATGGGGCGAGTATGCCGCTGGCATGTAATCAGGAAGCGCACTTTCTCCGATTCAAGTACAGAACAACTTAAAGATGCTGTCGAGAATGCTAGCTGTAGACAGAATGAAGTGAATATCTAGAGTATATAAAAGCGTTCAAAGCCCTCATCAAGTCATGTAATTACAGACGTAATTACTGGCCTCTCTCCATCTTAGAAAGTTAGCAATCATATACAATGACTTCTGTTGGGGATGTCGAGACGAGGATGAGCCTTCACTACCAAAAACACACACCCATCTCTCGCAGCAGTTAGAAAGACTACGATCGGAAACTACTTCCACAACAGCCGGACGTACAAGCTAATGTCAGGAGAGGAAATATGAAAATATTCCATAGGCAAACAAAGTGAAGGAATTTTAAGAATAGATATTTTCAAAAAGGGACCCAGGATAACGACAATCCTCGGGGCATCAAGTGACATCCAGTGGAATAAATGGGACCCTGCGTAAGTACCCACCCCACCCCCCTTACTGTTTAAAGTTCAATATGACACTGAATTAATTGGGGCAGCAGGAAGTCTGAAAGAAATTCAGTTTTACAACAAACGTAAGTTGGCGTCGACATCATGATGGGAGAATGTGCATGTTAACCACAGACGATGCACTGACCGTTGTCACTATTTTGCAACAACCACGATGTTGCTGAACTTTTTCATAAAAACTAAATGATATAAAAGCAGTGAACAAAACTAGTGTACGTCGATAAATTTTACATTCTCTGGTATAGCAGTTAGTAAACTCGAAGCAAAAGTGCTTTCTTTTCAAATTGTTGTTTTTTTAGAAAAATATTGTAAGAGTTGATGCCTGGGTATCACAACCCGATGCTACCCAGGCCAGAAAAAGTTATTTAGAATTTACAAAAACGAAAAAAATCAGGTTTGCATGTGCTGCCTGTCTGTGTGTTTAGCCAAGAAACTGTTTCCTAATATCAGTATTTTGTAAAAATAAAAGCTTTAAATGATAAATAAAAATATAAGAAACTTAAATTATTTAATGTAGTTTCATTAATTTTCACTCAAAATGTAAGAATGTCCAGCCAAAACTATTGTGTTAATGGAGAGGTTTGAGAACAAGAATTAAAAAAAAGTCCGAACCAACATGATAATTCCGGTTTCCTCCCACCCTGCGCATTAGAAAAGAAGAAAAATTCCCAACTATCATAAAATATTCCAGGTCCTCAATCGTCTGACAAACTCTCAAGATATATTTTCAATGTTTTCCATGCATATCATGGTAACAGACGCCATCTGTACCCGATACGGATGGTAGGGATAACAACAATTTTTATCTACCTTGTTAACAACAACAAACATGTAACAAGCCAACACTTAACACAAAGCTTGTTTTCAAAACAAATAATACTTCAACACAAAAAGCACAAAATGTAAACAATAAGGACAACAGAACATACATTTTCAATACGAAAAGACTACAATTGACACAAAATAAAACATAAAATAAACAACATTTAACAAAAACAAAAACGATACAATAATACATAACCTATAAATTGTCACAAAACAAAACAGATGAACAAAACAAAAACAAGAAAAAATAAATGTATAGCTTACCCGCGGTACAGTTATATTTATCAGCCCCCAACAGATTTTTTTCAGGCCCCATGGTATCTTTATTTGAGACAAGGATAGACACAGTTTTTTCGGTTTCGTGTTTTTTTTTGTGATTTTTTTAATTTTTACGTTATGTTTTGATTTATTCATGTAAAACAAAACAAAACACAAGGAGAAGAGAGAAAGAGAAAAAAAGAAGAAAAAACATAAAAAATTAGATTTGACCTCACCGATGAAGACTAAGAGACATACACATCACACACACACACACGCGCACAGGCGCACGCGCACCCACACACATTACAGATAAAGCTTGAAAACGCACCGACAATAAAACAGAAATAAAAATATGATCAACTAAGAACTTAGAATCTTTGCCTACAGTCTATACAAACAAAAAAAAAACAAAAAACAGGAAAAATCGTTTCTACATGTCTACACAGGCTACTTTTGAAAGCACATGTATCGGTTGCAGGTTAGGGACTTGAAATCAAAATAGTGCCACCTCTACAATTTCAGTGTACAGTAAGCTCGATTGGTCACAAGAATGGTTAGTGACAAGTATGTTTAAAATTTTATGCAGAGACTTGTGTTTTTTTCTTTTTTTGCTTCGGAACATTCAAAGGGTTACGATATAGACCAGTTTGGAAATTCAGTCATTAAAAAAAAAGACTTGTCTTCGTCTTAAATATTGGGTTTTCTCTAATTTAGTTTTGGGGATAGTTTAATAACATGTTCTGGTTCTTGGGAGCAAAGGAAACGAGCAGAAGAGGTGTCCAGGGACCCTTAGGTTTCCTTAAAATACAGTAGAAACCACAACTTCATATAAACATTACATCTCATGCAACAAAACATTTTATATTCCGTCTATCATTCGAATGCACACACTGCTATTGTTGTACAGACATGAAAGAAATAAAAGAATCAAATAACAGGCGGGTTTTTTTTAGAGGTATACAACTTTATGATGGCAACACTGGTGGCTCTGGCACATGGTCAGCCGTCACGTGATTTATTTTTAGGTTTAGTTTTGCCATTTAAACTGACGCTTGAACAATGCTTCAAAATTGTGCGAATTTGGCCCAAAACAATATTGCCGTTGATTCCAGCTTTCAAAAGTGAATTTTATTTGCGGATGAAGCTCTCTTTTGGTTGAATGGATACGTCAATGAACAATACTGCCGTATTTGGAGCGACGAAAATCCTCAAGTGTATGTTGAGACATCGTTACAAAGTCTGACTGTTTGCTGTGCTACTGAGCAAGTGGTGTGCACTTCTTTAAAAACGATGCTGATCAGATTGTTCCAGTCAATGACTGTAGTTTCAAGAAGACGAGGCAACATTCCACACAGTGACATATTTTTATTGAAGGAAGTTTCACGTATCGGATCCGTGAAATGGTCTCTAAGATCGTGTGATTTAACGCCCCTTGAATCGCTAGTCTATGTCGATAAGCCAGAAACGATGCACCACTTGGAGGACAAATCTTGGAAAATGTTATCGAAAATTGGGCCTTCTCGGTTATATGCCAGAAATCATATTTAAATTCAACTGAAGTACATAAAGCCTCATCTTTATCTTATTTCATTACAAAGTTCTATATCTCTATTTACTCTCTTTACCCTTTACATTTTACATAAGGCCTTATACTCAAAATCCAATGACCCAGTCGCGTACTCAAACTTTGAGACTTTCAGTAGAATATACGTGAACCATTTGCAACAGTTGCCCGTTGACATACAGTGATGAACAAAAGTATTGACACATCTCTAATGTCTGAAGAGAATCAGCAAGAAAGTCAGCAACGTATTTTCTTTTCTAATAACTGAATTTAACAATATATTTTATACAAGCAAATTCTCACAAGCCAGTTGTTATTATTTAAAAAATAATAAAAAAAAAATTAAATTGGACACAAATTAATAGAATTTTCTTACTATAACTTCCAAACGACAATTTTCCATTAAAAATTCCAACTTCTTGGTGACATCTTTCCCGATTTTTGACCATTCTTTAAATATCTTATGTTCCATCTCAACAACTCCTTCCGAAGGTGTTCACGTTGATTTAGACCTGGCGACTGGGGAGGTGGCTTAAAGCACCAGCCACTGACGACCGTTTCAAGAAGTGTGCTTAATGTCGTTACATTTTGTAACTTTTTTCAAGTTTCGGGTTTTCAACGCTCTTTTTAAAATATCTCTTCAACATGTCTACGTGTTTTCATTACATGTTACCAATGTTCCCCACTATAAATACCAATTCTCCAAACCCTACAGCTGTCACTCAGGCCCATATTGTGACAAATCGGCCGCCATGTTTTACAGTGCTTTGCAAGTTTTATAGATCAACTTTCGTAATAGGCTTCTTCCAATACAGAATTCGTCCGATCCGACAAACAAATATTAATTTTGGACTAAACCGCAGAAATTTTTGTAGTTTGAAATAAATTTTTTTATCAACTCTATTTGTTTATCTTTGCTTTTTTTTAATATAAAAGATCCAGCGAGCACTTTAAAGACTATTTCCAGACCTGCACTGTGAATCTTTATTGGAGGCAGTTGTACATCAAAATCTTGTCTTAGATAAGCAGTTTCTAAAAAAAGTTTTGGTTCCTCTTTTATAATTTTTTTTTTAATTTTAATTCTGCGAACTGCTTCCCGATAGCTTTTGTTATATTCTCGCAGATTTAAGATAACTTTTCTTTCACATTCTGTATTTTCTTTTTCTTTACATCCTTTCCTCCATCAAACTGCAAATTGGGTCCATTACAGTGTGTCAATACTTTTGTTCATGCAAAACAGGAAGAACTACATTCCTAGGTGTATAATAAATTCAACGAACAACAATTATTATCAAGATATTCGCTTGCTAATCCTTTTTAATTTATTTAATTAAGAGAACCATGCCAATATTTATGTGCATCACTGTATGTAGCATTTCTTAAAATCGATAAAACGCATACCAAAGCTTGTCAAAGTCCGATCGCGTGAAGGCGCCGTTGCGATTTGGCCTTCACTCGTCAGTGTCACGCAATATTCCTCAGTTAATGATCTGATGTATCTTACTTCATCGCATATACGTTAATTATTTCCTGTACCTGGTTGGACTTTCCCTGTCATACGAATAGTCAAACACTGTGCATTTATGTATGTATGTTTCAAGGGAAACATATTTTATACGAGTTTCGTGTCGCGATTGATTGTTATTTTTGCAAGAATTGTATTTATCGTAACACAAATTATTAATTATTGTCAAATCATTTGTGTATTTCGTACAATTTATGTGTTTAAACCCATGGTTCGGTGCCAAAGACATAGCTAACTAAAAGGACTTGCACTTATTTTCAAGGATGTTCAATTATGGTTGAATCGCATAGTCTTCTACTGCCAAGTAGCATTATTCGATACAAATTTTTAACGATTATCTTGCTCATTGAAAACTTAAATTTTTGTCGTATTGTCGTATCTTTCTTCTCACTACTTAAAAAAGTTCTTCTTAAATAAAAGACAACAGTAGACATTTTTGTGTTAAAGTAGGGCAAAGTAGGGTCTAGGGGGCTTATAAATTTAACAAACAAAAATGTAACAAGACTTCATCTTACTGTATGCGTTTCAATTAACAGGATATAAGGAAGTGGTTGTTGCTTTAAACAAAAAAAACTAAACTCAAAAATGTTTCATAAATGGAATTTTAATATACGAGGTCTGTTCAAAAAATAGAGCGAAATATTATTCATCAAATTCTGTTTTGTCCCTCTCAAGGTAGATCTCATCTGATATAATACACTTGTGCCGGCATTTTTTGCAATCCCCAAAGCAGTTCTGATACGCACTTTTTGGTATGCCCTTGAGCTCTTTCAGCGATTCGGTAAAATATGAGGAAAATGTTTCGAGTTTTCATTCATTTTTAAGCATTTACAACTTTTCACGAAAAAAATTAAATTCTTAAAATTTCTTCTAACAAAATAAAGCTTACGATCTCGCCTCTCACAAGTTATTCCATTTTAGAACCATGTGATGAAAATGTTTACCGTTACAATATTTTGCTAGCTAGCTGCTACAACTAGTAGCAGCTTTTTTCAATCTCTAAGCAAATAAAAACTTAAACTTAAAAAAAATAAAACTTAAACTAAGAAATACACATGTGTGACCTGTTGTTAGTGACTTTTTGCAAAAGCTACCTTCAGCTGGCTAAATAGGATTAGTTACATGTTATTGACTTTATTTTACAAACTTTAGTTACAATTTTGAGGAAATATGATTTTTCGCCGGGAAACGCATCCTAATTCTCACTTGTAGGAAAATAATAAACATCATTCAAGTAACTGGGCAGGTAACACTCACACATAGATGGTTTCGTTTTTTTTTTTAAATAAAATAAATGCTTAATTTAGAGTTACAAAATAGATAATAAGCTGGAATGCTGAAACATATAAAAGTTGTCGCGTAAATAACTGAGCCGAGAATCAAGCACAGATGTGCATTTTTATGCCGCAGAATGCTGCAACGCATCGTATCTTAATGTACAATATAAAATAAATTGAGTGGCACTAAAGCCCACAAGAACCAATGCCTAGCTTCTTAAGTAACTACTTCCACTGTGCGTGCTATCGTTTCAACCCGAGCATGTGTTAAATGTGTATGAACATAACATATTTATGAAAATAGATATACATCGCACCCATCAAATGCGATCCTTCCTACCCAACAGTTTGCAAGTGCGGGTTTCAGTATATGAGAAACTTCATTTCCGTTGAACTTGATTTGGAATTTAACAATCAATAACTAAATCGATTGGAATTTATGCTGCGAAAAACATTAATCTGCGATATCTTCGCATTTCTAAATTAATGCATACTTCGACATATGTCCTTAACGAACTCATCGAAACTGCGTTGATAGACATTCGCATGTTGATCTTTTAACATTTTTGCCAAATAACTGCTTAGGAACAGAATGCACGCAATCACAGTTTTCACTGAAAAATCCCCTTAAGAAGTTTCCTTCATTTTTAGGTTTTAGGTACATGCATGTAGAAATCTGTGCAGGAAGCAACGTTTTCAACTTTGAGACTGAAACTGGATAGGGAACATGTAATTGCTTTCTGAAATATCTGTCGGCTGATATATCGGACGATACAGAAATTATATACAATTTTAAAATTTCGTTTGGATACGAACTGGTGAAATTCACCAAATTCCAAAATTACTTTCAAATCCGTTCATATTGATATGTGGCGAGTGTGACAGATAAATGAACGACAAAAATACATTTTGGTTCGTGTTTTAAAACGAAACCATTAAAAAACCGTGAAATATCTCAACAAGAAGTTATCAGATGATGACCGAGGCGGGTAAAGACACAAAAACAGGTTGGTGTGAACTCACATTTCACACAATTTTTTTCCGAATCACTGAATTTGAGCCCGTCCTCAGAATCATATAGAAAAAGGCAAAAAATGACATTTGTTCTCGATTTCATTTTCTCAGCAGCCAGCTGAACACGAGTTCGCACTTGCCGTTCGACACGGATCACGGCAATATGTTGCGCAATCACTGAGATGGAAATCACCGAACGGGGAGTGGATATGTTGGTCCATATCCATATTTGAAATCCCGTGCCCCATCGCATCCATTTCCATATTCAAGAGTCAAAAGTAGAAGACATTTTTCATTTCAACTGATATAGAAAATGTAGGTTCTTCGCCCTGCACTAAACAGCCAAGTCAAGGATACCCCTAACAGACCGCCTACAACAGAATACAGTCCTTTGGTGGTTATGCACAAAACTCTTCATTAAGTTTCCCGCCCCGTTCCATAGTGGTCATTTCTGCTCCCTTTCAAATTACAGACTATCAGTGCAGTCGAGTGAAAAGTTTTGCAATTTCTTTGAACCACAAGATACATCAAAATTCAAATCAAGACAATGCCCAAGTGGAGATTTATACTTGCATTACGAGTCCTTCAGATTATAAAGTGTTTTGCAAATAAAAATTTCGAGTTCCCTTAGGAACGTAAGGATCACCACAAACTTTCCATCTTCATCTTCTCCCCTTCAACAATTCAATGGCTTGACGAACTACTTTTGCGGCGGATACGTACAATACCCCCAGAAGTCATTAAAAATGTCAACCTCCGCCCAATGAGCATGTTTACTCGTGGTCCCCGCTGACCAAAAGCAATTCATTTTCGTTTCAGAAAATTTTCAACAAACTTCTTGTTTGTCAATTGTTTTTTGTCTCGAAAGTATATCTGGGGATAGTAGTTAAGCATTCCTAATGGTCAACAAGGCTCCTGGACAGGCTGGATGTTTATATGAAGTTCGGTATAAATGAAGACTTGGACCAAAATGTCCTCAAGGTTGGACAGAATGATATATAGAGGACAACTCGTTGAACCCGATGTCCACCAGTGACAATTTGTGGGAAAGTTGTGCTAGGAAAAAATTACCAAAACTTCCCCCGAAGTTTACCTAATTAAACTTTGACGGAGAAGTTGTTCGGTCTGGCACGTCTTGTCAAACGACAAAGCAATGATCCCAAATCAATGTAATCTTCATTTCACGTCATGCCAACCCACAGCTAGCTTCATCTTCACTCTTACATATGTACATGTGCTCCAGTGTCGCTTTTGTTGACCAGAAATAGACAAAGAAAAAACATTGCTTCAGATTACTTTCCCCTGAATGAACTTCTAATTAATTACCCCACTCCAGGGCAGTAACTCGTTTCAAACTGATTACATCCACCCCAGGATGGATGCTTGAAGGGAGAGAATTAAGATAATGAGCGTCTGCTACGTGCTTCACCTCACGAATTGATGGACATACTAAAATTAGTTCCTAAACCGATCCCCACCCACACCGCTGAAATGAAACGAAAGGAACTACATTTCGTTGAAGTCCCCCGTTCGGCGTGTGTTGACATTGTGCGAATGCCTATGAGAGCAACGGAAACTATTTCGGCAGCCATCAAGCGCTCGTTGTGCCGACGCACATCTGTTTTCATTCAAAGTTAACACATCCCTTGCAAAGCGTACACGCCGCCAGCGACGGAAGAAGCGTGCGCCCACTGTAAAATGATCCCTTCCCCGTTGAATTTCATACAAATATGACACACCAAGTGCTTTCTCCAGTTCGCTTCAACAGAATGGTACACGAATTCGAGGAGATTGCTCAGTCTAGTGTACTCCAAGGCAACGAGACGGGAAGAAACAAATGTTACACGCCACCTCCATCTCCGAATTTCCGTCATCAGCGTCGTTGTCGTCCTCGTAGCGGATATACACGTTAACACCAAAATGGAGCGATTCACCCCAAACCCAACAGCATTTCAGTTAAGGGTGTGCGTTGTGTTCTTTACTGCAAGCAATCCGGGGAGTCAGGCGGAGTCGACTTCTTGGGATTTCAAATTTCCTGCACACGGGGAACGCCGCCTAAGAATGGGCACCGACCGAGAACCCAGCAAAATGTCAGAATCTTACTTGAGTGATGCGTAAAATTATTCAAGTGTTCCAAATTTGATTTGGATATCCTTTGCCCTAGATGGCTTCGTGCCGTAGACTCTGCGTGGCGGGAGGTTGACAGGCAATAAGATGCGCCTGGGTAATTATTTTTGGCACACAGCTTGTGCTTTGCCTTTGCTAGAAGCCAACAGCCGACGCGACTCCGTGAAACAGTCCGCAAGAGCAACTGAAAAAAACACATACACGCGGGCACAGATCTGCGATTTCAACGGGGAATACAATGAAGTTTTCAAAAGGCATTTACATCTCGGCAAGGATGTGGCTGACACAAGGCAGCACAAGTCCCAAGTTGTACAGCTGTGCGTAGCAAAGAACAAAAATCGGGCGGGTAGGGGGAGCGTTAAAATAGGCACAGACGACGGATGAAAAATGTATGTATGTCGAGGTATGGGAAAGGTCGTGGCGTTGATAGATTAAAACCTGACAAGTATGTGTAGGCAGTGCCTTCAATTTCTCTCTCGCTCATTCAAACACTTTTGATTGTGATGGATCAATGAAATTGAGTTCTGTCACAAACGAAGGCCCCACGTGCAAATTTAATTGATGGTTTGACATTTTAAAAGGATGCACGAGATTTTTATGCGAAGAAAGCAAAACCCGCTGTCTACCACTGACGCACACAGCCTACCAACAACGTTTGCAAACGGGAGGGAAATAATAGAAGTGACAGATGACACTAACAGAAGAGCACATGCTTCTCACCAACTTTTTTTAGTTTCAGCATCCCTTGGTACAGGCATTGAAACCAGAGACTGGTGTTAAAAGTGGGCAACACGTATTTTTAGAAAGCTTTGAATGAGGTTTCTGGAGCACTCGGACCCCAAAAATGATCCAGTGTATCCAGTAAAAGGTCATTCATTATTCATTTTCGAAAGCAAACCTTAATAAAACAAGCAAAGCGATACATTTTTAATGAAACTTTGAAGTTAAGACTTTGGCAGTAAGTCTGGAAAACAATTTCATTCAACTGATCACCTCTAGATACGAGTCTTTTGGGGTAATTCCTAACCACTTTTTCGCACATTTCAGGCAGTATCTCAACCATAATTTGAGTAATGTAGGTCTTTAATGTGTCTCGACTTCGGGAATGATTCGCATCAAGGCGATCTTTTGCTTAGCCCCACATAGAAAAACGTAATGGTGACGTATCGCATGATCCAACTAGCTAACTGATGTCGCCAAAATGTACAATTTAGCGGTCAACAAATCTTCGACTAATCTTTCGTGTTGTCGTGTCTCGTTGGAACCGAATATCGTCCAAGTCTTAAACTTCAATCACTGATAAAAAAAAGTCGGTTACAATTTAACCGAACTGACTGCAACCATACCCCCAATGACATTTACGAAGAAATACGGCCAATGAAATTTTTCGACCATAGACCCACACCACAGTCCTCTGTGAGTATAAGACACACATCTTCGATCATTTCTAGGTTTTCTGAGCCCCACATGCGGCACTTTTGTTTTTTATTACATACCCACCGATTAAGAAATGTGCCTAATCACTGTAGAAAATCTTGTTCGAAAAAGTAACCACTTTTGAATGACCACTTTTGTAGAAGGACTTACCAATTTTAACGCGTTGTTCGATTGTTAAGCGATCCATCGTAAATGGCAAACTTCTAGCTAATATTGTAAATCTTCAAATGACACCTGAGTTTGATATATGTCAAGTGCCAGTACTACCAACTTCAGACCACGAAATGAATGACAAGGGATTTTCATTTGTTGTAGTCTCTTGGTCTTCAGGAGGAATACCAGTAGTAGTACTTTATCATCTCCCACTTGATCCGAGCAAACCCGGCACATGGCCTTAGTATCGCAGACTGGCGTCCCAGAGAGATAACAATTATGTTTTTGGCCTGAAGTTGTCCAAAAGGTTGCCTGTAAAGAATGCTTGCACTTGTTTTGCCTAGTCTTGCCACCACCGGTTGTTCTCTCGAGGGGCCCCATCAACGATGAAGGCCCTGACCAGGGAGATGAGTTTCCCAGCGCGGGTTCCCGTCCTAAGAATACCTCCTAAGATCGTTTTGACAAGTTGGCAAGTTCATGATTTCATTTGCCATGATTCCGTAGTGACCCAGGACCTAAGGAAATTTTATCGAAATTGGTATAATCATGTCCAGAGAAGACTTGCATTGCAGAACTTTCTTGGAAGGGTTTACAGGGTAAAGTAAGGCAGACACAAATATTCCTATCTCCTGTTGGCCGTAACTATCACATAGAATCCTGCTTGGAAAACCGATTGTCTAGGCGTTTGGTCTGATGTTGTCGTCCTTCATGAAGGCACCTTCGTCAGACTCTTCATTGGTCTTGGAGCCATGCAATCCTTTCTTGGCTCAGATTCTGACCAGAGCTAGAGTAGGTGTCCTTGCGTCAGCGACATAACCATGAGTCTATAGTCAAAGAAAATGGGGTGCGCGGGGTCATCAAAACGCAGGTGCGACTTGAACGAAAGACCACTTCTTTTAATTTGGAAGAAAACCTTGAAGTGCGGACCATGATGTATATATCAAGGGGAATGAAACTGAGTTATGCAGCTTATTCCCCTTCACACCTTCACCAGCAATACGCGTCTCGCTGGGCGCCTTCAGTTTAAAGTTAAGCTTACAGAATGAATCTTTAGCAACACCACGTGAACATAGAATGATTTTCCCAGGTTTATTTCCCCGCCTGATTGCAACCCACAGGCATTTAAGACTTGTGTGCTTGCTTGCTTGCTACCACCACTCCTTATTTTCCACTTTACCTTCGGACCGGGCTTTGACTTAAGGGTTTTCGCATTTCATTTGACGTGAGCCAAGAATATCCGTGTTTGAACCTTCCCAACACCATACCTTACTGACCGGAACACCAATGCTCATGGGATATATGTATTTTCCTTAGTAAATCTGATCGAAGGTAAAACAGGACGAACAGTGTTGAGAAGCAGTTCACCTAATGGTAGTTGGTGAAAGCATCGAGAAAGTGCATCAATTCAGACAGACAGACTAGGCTGCCTATAAGTCCTTCAAACATTTTTAAAAAATTCCCTCATTCTTCACTTAAGTGTCCTTCACTCTTTTTCGATTTATGTCTCAATTTGTTCGCTCAAATAGCATCACATTAGACGGTGATTCACACACAAAAATGGATCACGAGCACTCGTGATTTATGAATACAGCCTCCTTCCCCGTTGGACTCTTGTCCTAATTGAAGGCATTTACAATCCTTGTTCACAACGCATGATCTGCTTTTATGGTCCACATCTTCCGCACACCCGAATGATGTTTATTAGGCTCCTTAAACCGACATAATCTGTGACTGCGTGTCAACGAAGGTATTCGATTAGAATAAAACGTTAACACCCTCACGTACATATCAAGATATCCTGCGCACATGATGGGCACTCTAGAGGGCAGGCGATTTGCAGTCATTTAAATTTAAATGCTATGACATGTCTCGGTCATAAGGTGGCCTACGAATTGTCCCAATTGCAGTTTATGGAAATGTTTTATTTGTCACGTGAAAGAATTCGAATTAGGAGCTAACAGTCTCGAGGAAGTGAAAACGTGTGAGTTGGGTGGATTCATAAATTATAAAAAGAAATGAGCGTGTCTGCCAATTTTAGAAAAATTGAAAAAGGACAATATCGAAGCACTTGGGTGCTGTCTACAAAGAATCTTCTCCTTCATTGATAACCGGCAGAAAATGATTTACCGAGTTTAAAAGCCAATTTTTGAACCACGCCAAAGGAAAAGAACGTAAAAAAATCCATGACCTCGTACTGGCACACCGCAAATTTAATATGCGCGAGAAAGCTAAGACAGTAGGTAAGTCAAAAGATGTGTGCAGGAAATAATGCGCATCAGAAAACTATCTATGCAATGGGTGTCGGGTTTTATGCATCTCACGACAACACGCGAAACCTTAAAAACACATCAGAGCAGCTTTTTACGCTATTTAAGCGAAAGCCGGAATTTCTGCGTCATTTCCTGATCATCGAAGAAATGTCGGGACTGTAGACTTCACGTACTCCAAAAGAAACCGAATACTGTCCAATAGGACGAAAAGGTGATGGCCACCAGCTTCAGGAGTTCATAGGGTGTGATAAGATTAAAGTGCTATTGGCTCTTCCACCTTGACGGCTCACATCTCCTCTATCACCACGTCAAATTGATCAAATTTTACTAAGAACTGCTTTCCCATTTCCAGATTTGGCCTTTTGGTTTCTTTTATGAGTGGCATTGCAACCAGGAGTAGACATGAACCTAACCAACATGCCTCTCCAACTGGCACAGTCTTTTGCCAGCTGCTTCTAATTTCGTATTCCACTTGCGTCCGCCATCGGAACCGAGGCCTTCTTGTTTCCAAGCTTTAAAAAGTCACTCGACGGGCAGAAATCTTTGCTCAGTAATGCACCTGTCCTTAACACTTGCGCACTGTCCAAGGGATGAAAATGAGTTAATTTACGTAGCACTTCAATGGTCTCTTTCGGCAAGTTGTCAATGTGATTTATTTAGTTTCTCTCTTGTACTGTTCAATTTGGTTCCTTTTGGGCAAGTAAGTGATTTCTGGGCACACACGTCGGCTTTACGTTTCAAAATCTAGGGTTTGGCCGACAGGCTCCTATAGATAATAAGAGCGGGCGTAAAAGGAGCAGAATAACAGACGTTAGATGACGGTTTGAAAACAAAATGGTCTATACGGAAAAGAAGATTATGCCACAGGAGATACAGGTCATCTCCCACGTATTAGACACCTGAGACGTCATTGGATTTTATAGCTCAGTAATAAGTCCATCAAACACTCCTTCTCGGACACATTAGCTCTAATACTAATCACAAACACGCCGCTGCATAGGCGTTACCTCATGAAAACTAACACATTTTCCAAACATCTCGCAGACAATCCCATGAAAAGCTTACATTTTCTTCTCACACACACCCATACACACACAAACCGAAGGAATCATCGGCAAAAAAAACAACGATCGAAAACCATCTCAAATATCCTTTCAAAAGGAATTACTGTCATTTCGTTTTACACTTCTCGCAAGCACCTTCAAGAAGGCAAAACATTCACCCGCCCAAAAGCCAACACATACTTGTGGCCCGATTCCTCGCAAAATAATCCATACACCGTGCCAAGGGATGGAAGAGAGATATTAATTTTATTTCACTCCAGCCAAGTGAAACACTTACCACCGACAACACCCTGCAATGATGCACACATCGCACACAGACAGTTCTCGGGAAATGTATCTCTAATCCCCTCAAGCATCCCCCATTCGGTTGGGGCTGTGTGCATTTATGTCTCAATCAATTCGATGGCATTAGGCGGAAAGGCTCTCGTTCTCTTCCTCTTTTAGTCTTTTTCAGCCGTCGCTTAGAACGATTGCGATTGGTGGATTTGTATGGGAGTTTTTTTTTTCTTTGGAAGGTTTCCAAAAGAACCTGGTGCCAAACCACAAGGCGGACAGACTTTGTTTGATTTTTGCAAGGCAAGACTCTTGGGCAGTTGGTAAGAAAAAACAATGCTCTACTAGCTGCCGACCGAGGCTTCGAAGTAACGCGTTTTGTCATACAAAATTTCTAGACCTTATCTATGGTTTTGGGCTTTAAGTGCTTAAATTGTACGTTCCAAAAAAATCTACAAAGGAAGCAAATCGAAGCTGCGAGGGGGTTAATTGATATCGCCAACACGGCAGGTAACACGATTTGGGAACTTGGTGCGGTAAAGATCGATGGGCTGTGTGACGCATGTCTTCAATCTCAGTTAAGAAAAATACGGTTGGCATTGCTTTATAACGCCCACGGATGACCAAAGCGTTGTTTCCAGTCTAGTCTTGTTTGATGACACCACATCACAATCCGCACTAAACTGGCTCTGTGGATGCATTGGCTTCAGTATAATGTGTGGGTTCTTTAAACGCCGCAAATTTGTTCAGTAAAGATCCATGTCCCTATCAAAGTGCTCTAAGATCCAAACTTCACAATTGAAGTTTGTGCAATTCAAAGAAGGACACCCTGTTGAACCTTCTTTTTCCTTTTACTGGCGCTACAGTCCGGGGTAGACCTGGGCCTCAACCAACATGCCTCTCCAGCACCTCTCGCCAGCTTCCTCAAATTACGCACTCGAAGTTGGTTGAGTTTTTTCTCCACTTGTATGCGCCATCTCAGCCTAAGTCGTTCTCTATTGCATTGTCCCAATGGCTCGGATTCTGAGACTTTTCTGGCCTGAGCGGTGGTGTTCATACGCTCTACATGACGAAGCCACCCTAAGCGTTATATCCAAAGACACTTAACCAGGCGCATGCCACCGTATAGCCTATAAAGTTCGTCGTTGAATCTTCTCCTTTAGACGCCATGAGCGCAAACAGGACCAAAAATCGAACAAAGAAATTTTCTCTCAAAAAGGTTTCTGCGCCGTAAAGTAGGACTGGGTTGATCAAGCTGTTAAGCAAGCAAGTTAAGTCCTTTGAGAGAGGGCTCTATACCTCAATTACCTCTTGAGCCCAAAGAAACAGCGACAGGCAAGAGTTATTCTGCGCTTGATTTAGGTACTGATGTTGTTCTCCCTATTATCGGGCAGACGAGGTAGACGAAGTTCTTTGCTCTCTCGAAGTTTCCGCTGCCAAGTGAAACGTTGGCGTTATGTGTCCTTCCTCGATGACAGCATATACTTCGTCTTGCCCTCATCGCCAAACCCATTTAATCTGCTGCCTCTTCAATGCCAACAAATGCCTCTTTAACGACTCGCTGCATTCGTTTAATCAAGTCAATGACGTCGGCGTAAGCTAGCAGTTGAACTGACTTTGGAAAATCGTGCCCCTGGTGTTGGTTTCTGAGTTACGCACGATCTTCTCAACCATTCTCAAAAGAATGGACAACAAATAGGAGCTGAGTCAACAGAGTGATCTGATGCCCTCTTATTTGAAACTTAAAACAAACTTATCCTAAGCAGGGAAGAATGAAAGGCAACGGCCCCTCGTGCATGAACAATAGAGCCCAGAAATGGCCTACAATATGAACAATACAGTCTAGACATTCTCTCTCTGCAATGCCTGAACAATATTTAAGTTCACTGCATTGGAAATAATCAATATTCTCAGACAGTGAAGCGGTATATAAAGGAGGTATACATTCAGTTCTTAGGTTGTCCCTGAATGTCAAAACATAACAAACAAACTTTGATTTTGGATGTGAGGAGATGAAAGCCATAAAGGCAACGAAAAGGCTGACATTCACGTTCGGAAAGGAGCTCTATGGTTTCCACAACACAGAAGCAAACTCACGACAATCAAAGGAACCTATTTTGAAACAGCCAAGAGGGTATAAAATATTCAAGAAAGTTCATAGAACAAAACCGTTAACCAAATATAACCAAAGAATTAAATAAAGACGACCTCTGAGTGCTTTGTGGAGAACGCGGAGCGGAATGGGTACAAATGGCACAAAATGTCTGTAGGCGTTCTGGCCAGCAGACTAAACCATGAACCGTGTAATAATAAACTACCCAAACCTTGCCCGGGGAAGATTAAACAACTTCCAAGAAATCTCATCTGGGGTTGTTGGAAATTTCATAAGAAAAGAGCAGACCAAAAACGCAGGGGGTAGAAATAGACCGCAATAGTAGCGTCTTCACATAACACACTCTATGTTCTTCAATTCAATTGAATTCACAATTATCAAGTTTGCGTATGCAGAATTGATAATTCTCATTTTTGTAGTCAGTACTGACCTTAACGACGAACACCTGCCTTACTTCAAAACAAATTCCCACAAGCCCACCACTTTGATGACATTCCTTTTCTGCACTTGCCCGCTACTTAAAAATGCAAATTTCCACTGAAGACACCGACGTTCCGATCGATAGATCCATGAGAACATGAACACATTGCCTTCGGCGCAATTTCTTATAATTCATGACACCTTTTCGAAAACCAAAAAAAAATGCTCAATAACTTGCTTATAAATTGGCTTTTCGTTGATCCTCGGTGCGTCCTGCGAAAATTTTCATCGTCGCCCAATCGGATGAAGCCCGCGTTGTTTGAACTAAATTTCTTTTTTAGGGAAATACCTGCAAAACTAATTCAATTTCAATTCTGATTGATGTGTGAAATGTTTTTATGATAACTCTTGCAGAAGTTCACCGCCAGTGGTTATCAAATTGAAAAATTTCTCGTTTGTATCAATTCACCCTTTTCTTTTTTTCTCTGTCAGTGCAAGGAGCTCATACGAGAAGATGATAGACATCTGTTTTGGTTGGCAGGATTCATGAATTTCTGAGTACCCATTTCGGGTTTTGAGTCCGAGAGGAGGATTGTTTCACACGAGAGAAGGTTTGTTTCACACTTTCTTATATATTTAATCGCGTGAAGGGATGTCTCTCAATTATTTCCTTTGTCATATATGAAATCATTCATTTTGCGGGTTTGAAAGTAAAGCTTAAAAAACATACAAAGCCATAGGTTCTTGATTTAGATTTTAGATCTTCATTAAGTTTGGACTTTTCCTTTTAGTGTGAAAAATCAATATCATTTAAAAGGGCACCCAGGGGAGATTGACAGCTTTCGATATTTTTGAGGCAATTTCTAATTATTTTTTCGCATATTTAGGGAGGTATCTCAATCAGATCTTGAGCAGTTTTTAAGGCATCTAAAGTTCCGAGATTATTCACGGAAACACGGTTTTTTGCACGACCCCAAAAATCGAACGGTGTCCACATGACGTCGGCAAAATTTTAAAATACGAGACCAGGAAACTTCTCTTGCAATAAATCCATACTTGGTCGTGTTGCGTGGCTTGTTGCCCAATCTGGTTGGAATCGAATACCGTCCAAGTCATAATCTTCAAGCGCCGGCAAAAGAAAATTGACAGTAACCATCCAGTCATTGGTATCCCCGAAGAAATAACACCTTTCGGCCATAGAGCGCACCAAACAGTCACGTTGTCTGAATCTTACGGCACCTCTTCGATCATTTGTGGATTTTCTAAGGATTTTGTTTAGTGACATGCACACCAAGTGAGAAATGTGCCTAATCATTGAAGAAAATGTTGTTCGAAAAATCGATGTTTATTGTCTGCTGTTCCCTTACTTTAGAAGCGTATTGTTATGACCATCAGTCCTCAATGAATGATGAAAATCTTAATGCAAAACTCGCCATCGTGAGGTGTGCGACCCGTGCAATTGAAGCCTGGATTTACAGCAGGCAACTGAACGCGCATTACGATTACGCACAGACCTTACACATCAGTTCACCTTCCACTCTCTTCAAATTCTTTCACAATTTTACCAAAATCGTTTGTTGTCGGATAAATGTGACGACAAAAATCATCGCTTAGTGCTCGAAAAGTGACGTCGTTTTAAGCACCTCTTTTGTTCAATTTTTTAAAAATGTTCATGTATAGTTTGTATGTATTGAATGAACTATTATAGTAAATGGCAAACACTACACTTACATTGTGACACGTCAAATGACAGCTGTCCATGGCAGATGTCAAATGCCAGTGCTACTAACTTGAAACCATGAAATGAATGTCTCTGTATTTTTCGTGCGTTTTGCAGAAAACTAAAAAATTTAAATTAAGAGATTTAATAAGACAAACGGAAATCATCATGTTTTGAAATAAATATGAATCGCCAAAACAATACAGTTCTGAAACAAATGATACTAGGGATGGTAAGAAACGTCTCAAAATTTAAATGCCCTAAACTCTGCGAAAGTGGACACCCGTCTTGACGGGACGCTCAGCGGAACAAGCTTGTCCAAAACGGTTGGAGTTGTGTTCCTTGTCTTCTTGAGTAAGCGATTCTATTTAGCGGACATGAGTTTTGAAACAAACAATTTTAACAAGAGATGCTTTATTTTAGAACAAGAACGCAAGACTTCCATTTGACTGCTTTCAAAGAGACGATAAACTAACGACTTTTGCTTACTGCACAGCAGCTTAAAACAACTATTCTCCAGAAGCAATGACAAGTCGAGAATTTGCAAGCGAGCAGCCCATCCATACGGAGGAGTCAACGCCAGATGGCAACATACTATTGTTTTGAAAATTGTTGGTTAGGTTAGAATCGCCTGGGTGCCTAACATCTTCCCGTAAATATTGGTGGCTAACAGATGTAACAGCGCAGCCAGTGTAGCAGAAGCGGTGAAGGAATGAAGGGACTCCATCGATCTCTGGGCCCTATTTATCATTAGAAAGTTTTGAGTTTTGTTTTATTAAATCTCAATACTTAGACATTTTTGGCGAATTTCTATTTTCGATTTTTTTTTTTTTGTTTACAAATATATACATACAAGATTGTGACAAAGGTCTTTCGAAGAAAAAAAAGCATCTCGGCCGCTGTGCCCTAGCGATCTCGAATCCTTAACGTGAATCCCCCAGTCAGCTGATACTATTTCACATATCTGGACATATCCACACACGCAGCAATGACTCACTCTCAATTACTTTCGTAAATACTTCCAGTCCCACTGAGAACATAAACAAAACGTCTTAATTAGAGCAGCTGAAGCCTGCTCCCAACCAAGCACTCAATGTGACCCAAATGAAACCTTGTTTACACTTGCGATGAATATTTTTTGGCGAGATATTCCTCCGAAAAGGCCACAAATTCTTATCTAAACAAAAAAAATTCAACCTGTGGAACACACAAACGCACACCACGATGGCCAACATGTAAACAAAACCAACACACCCGCGAACGCTCACACCGAAATGTCATTGAGCTGAATAGTTGAAAGAGGTGAACTACCGTACTTCAAGCATCCCGGGGGGTGGTAAAAAATCTCGTTATGAATACTTACAAATACCCAATTTGTGTGAAAGTACATTACACCGATTTCAAATGCACGCGTTAGTAAGTCAAAGAAATACTGTCACCGTCACGTAAGTTCACCACATTTGGAGCGCTGACACTTGCAGTCCCAAGGAAATCTACAATACACACCACCACTGACACTGACACTCCGATTGTCATCGGCCCGCTGACTGAGGTTCTCAAAATTACACATCAGATGACAGAAAGCTACACATTTACACTGCTAATCGGTATCTGATAAATGCGAACTGCACCAACAGGTGCTCGCTCCCTCTCGTTCTCCCTCACATCGGCAGCCGGCCGTTGAAAGAGAAGAGTATTGATAAGAACCAGCACCGCCGCGCCGCCGAGACGATAGTCGTGAAGCAAATTAAGCTGTTCGTCGTATTAACACAGGGCATGTGGTAGTTGCGATAAATCGCATATGAGAAGAGCTTGTTTACGCAGCTAATAATATTTCAAGCCTCACAGACGGCATCGTGAGAATGTGCCACCGAATGTGGGGTGAAACACAGTTCCGAAGAAAAGTTTTCGCGCACATAAAAGCCTTAATCTGAGCAGAGGAATGTGAGTCCACGCCAGTTTTAGGGGTGGATCGTAAAAGAGCAGACGTTAAGCGCGTCATTAAACCAGACTCATTCAAACGTGAAGTTGACACTTTTGGATAAGCGACAACACGTACGAATCTGAAGGGGGCGCGATGAAGCTTATGAATGAGAAGTAAGGTCGTTAATTTGAAATTGCTTGCTTGCAATAAAATGAAGATAGTCTACCAGAGTGGTCAGTAAAAGTGTCATAGTTACGGTGGTGGAGAGATGGGGGTACACGAACTGAAAGTGTGTCCTGTTTTGGAAAGATTTGAAGAAGCTGGCTTTGAGAAGGGACCTCTGCGATGAAGCTGAGCACTAGGGTGGAATATTGGAAGTGATAAAAGTGTTTGTTTGTTTTTTGAAGTCAACTATGTGCGCGGAGCCTTTCACACCACACCATACAAACAGTTCAATCTGTTTTTTTTTAAATTGTAACGGGTGATTCATTGTGTGGTTTGATTTTCAAAAGGCTTTTTTTGATAGATCGCGCGTGACTCCTAGCAAACTGCTTTGTCATTTATGTTCAGTAAGCCTTGGCAAGTCATTATCAAAAGAATCACACTACAACAGTGTCTTCAACTTGTTAAGGCATATTTCGAAAATCAGCGTTCTGTGAGAAATGTGTTTCCTGGGTTCGCGTAATCGATCAACCGGAACCATTAATGTCAATACCATTCCAAAATCTTAGTTCCGGTTTCCATTAGTGGATGATGGTTAGACCACATCCAGAACGCAGTGTAGAGACTAAAGCAGCTGTAGCTGAGAGTGTACTAAAATATTGTGACGAATCGATTCTTCATCCTGCTGAGAACGACGCTAGTAAAGTTCAAACACCGTGAGCTCTGGTGTCAACAAGAGGGCGCTACGACCCATACATCGCGTGAAACCATGGACTTGTTGAGAAATCATTTTGGTAAGCACTTAGTTACACGTTTTGCTACGGTAAATTTAACGCAAAGAACGTGAGATACCACACCGTTGGACTATTTTCTCAAGGGTTAATCTTAGGTCTTCAGGAATGAGCCTGCTTCGATAAACGCTTTGGTAGCCAACATTATTCGTGGTAAAACTATGCTCGAATGAGTCGCTCAAAGTTCAACCCTCCGAAGGACCACCCCAGACGTAGTCATGGCGGACATTTACATGATATCGTTTTTGTAAAAATAAATGTCATGAATTCTTGTTTTAACCAACAATATAAATTTTAAGGTCACTTTCAAATTTATGTGTTTTAGTTTACATTGTAAATGAAACCTCACGGTGACTCATCCTATATATACTTTTCAACAACAATTTAAAAATTTTAAAATTTAATTTCGTATCATTTACAAAGAGTTCTCAAAAAAAACTTTAAAATTTCATTCAATCCACGCCTCTTTGGTACAACTACCCTCGAACTTTATACAAATGCAGTGTCTTAAAGACAAACGTCCACCCTGTGACATGTCGTGCGTGCAGTTTTCCCCTATAAAGTAGTGTGCAGTGCAAAAACTATCTAAAGTCAAAAAATCACTACAAATTAAAAGTGAAAAGAAACCAACAAACAACACAAGCAAAAACACCCACGCTCAGTCTCACTGCGAATCTCTACAAAACGAAGAAAGGAAAACGAAAACTCTAAGGTGACAGCTTGAGCAATAAGAAGAAGAACACGAGTGTTCACAGCTTTAACCGTGTGCAGTGCGAGCGCCAAAAACTCAATCAGAAAACCAAAAAACTCAAAATTTGAAAAACAAATAAAAATTAAAACAAAAAAATAATAATAAACAAAACAAAAAAAAAGAAACGCGGGAAGAAAGAAAATAAAACAAAACTGAAAACAGAACACAATAAGGTGAAAGAGATCATCATCCCTCCCGGCCCCGGGTTGGAAGGGAAAACACAACCTTACCGGTTTGGCTTTCGGCTTCTGCTTTGCCTGACGTTTCTGCTTCAACATATTCCACCTTGCAGCTGCGTTGGTGCTCCTCGCTACTGGCTTCGTCGTCTCGCTGCGGTGGGAATGGTGATTGGTCGGTGTTTGGATATGTATTGGTATCGGTGATGGTGATGGCGATGGTAGAGGGGATGGTGTCGTCCGCGTCGTCGGTATCGCTAGATGATGGGACGACGGCCTTGGCGTGATGATACCCTGGAGCGGCTTCAGCTTGCTTCCTAAAGTTTTTGGGTGTGGGTGTGTTTGGTTTTTTTCTTTTTTGTTTTATTCTTCGGGGGGTTTTGGGGGGATATGACGCAAATTGAAAGGGAATTTTTATTTAATTTCATGCAAGAAAAATTATCTGTCACAACTGTCACAGTGATGCCTGCGATGCATCGCTGACAAACAAACTGAATGAAGGAGTCAATCTAAGGACGATGATGCCGCAGTCGTCGCTTCTTGCCGAGCGTAGAAGTGCTGGTGATGATGATGAGATAGACGTGGGGGAATGGTTGGGTGTCGGATGGGTTTGGTGCTATCATTCATCACCACACTTTAGCGCGCAGGCAAGCGAACGAAGTGAAAGTGGGTCGGGAACAAGGAGAAGCATTTTTTTTGTTTCTGTTACATGAAATGAGATTTACTTTCGGGTGGAGGAACCTTTTTCTTTTACCTTTTGAATGCGTCCTTTTGGCTGGAGATGGTACGGGTTACAGCAACAGCAGTAGTGGGACAGCGCAACTCTTCCCAACATGGAGCTGATGTCTCGTCCTTGTCCTGGCACTGAGGTGGCCCTCCTAGTGGAAGTGATGATGGATGGCGGCTGCTGCTGGCTTTGGCCTTGGCTGTGGCATAGAATATTGGCTCTTCTTGGTCGGCGTGTACCTCAAAATCCCTGCAATGAGATTCAAGAGGAAGAATTTGTATTTCACTTTGTGGCGAATGAAGTTGGCTTGATTCTACCCCGTCTAATTAAACGACGAGGGTTGGGGTTTAATTTGAAATAAATTTGTTTTCCCACCCACATTACGACTCCGAACACACACATCAAAGAATATTTTTTATTCAGAGTAATGGGCAGCAACAGGGGACTTTGAACAGAGACCATATGAAACTTTTTCCCGTTTTCCTGACGCCCGTCCTTTTCTCTCTAACTCTTTCCCACAAGCCACTGGCGGTGATGTCCTTTGGAAAAAAGACGTTTTTGCGCGTTGGAAGAATCCTTTAGCTGTTCTTTATGAGGGCAAGATGTTCTGTTGAACGTGAAGCCTTTTGGGAGGCGCTCATAAATTGAATTCGACTATGACGTTGGTAGTGGGGTTGGGGAGGGAGGTGGAATTCAAATGTGGTGCTTTCTTTCGATGATGAAGAAATACTGCCTACAAATCCACTTATGTGCCTATGTGGGAGTATATTTTCGCTTCACATGACATGGATTATCGAGAACTCCCCGAGATGGGAGCGATGGAAGACTTCAAATACATACTATCTCGAGGCAGATGGGACTGTGATAAGAGACAGAGAACTTTTCGCAATCAAATGAAAGTATTTCTGATCTGGTCTGGTGGAGGATTTAAAAACTTGCATGATTGAGATTTAAAATACTAAGAAGGCAGCAAAAAGGAATAGGGAGAAAGAGAGTAGGGGAGCCAGAAAAGGGGAAGAAAAAGTGAAATGATTCGCAAACCCCCTGGTGAGAGGGTATTTTCTTGGAATTTGACTAGAGGAAAAGGTTTACGTTATTAGGGTACATTTTAGGGGAAACTCTTACAAAACAGCTTAAAATGCTGAAACCAACGATACGAATTGTTATGAGCAAGTCAGAATCTCAAATCGAGGATTGAAATTGTGATAAAGATCATCTTCCGGAATTGTCATATAATTGGCTTAAGGAATCAACAGAAACATTTTCACACACTCAAGTTTGAAAAGGAGAGGAGTGAAATGCGGAAATCGATTCAACAGTCCCACCAATTACTGTTTCGGAGTGATATCGCGCGTTTCTTCGTTGCGATGGTGTTTCATGCCGTCCCTGTCGAAAGTGAAACCTATGCAGGTTACCTTCGAAGATCGAGAGGTTCTCCATGCTAGCCTTGAAGATGATCTACAACACAAGGACGCCCTACACTGTAATGGGTCGTATGAGCTCCTTGCAAAATTAGAGTTTTGTCTTAATCACTCTCTACTCATTTTCAAAGCTCACTCTGGAGTAAGGATTAAACTCCAACCACTCAGTTACGTTTACTCCAGGATACTTTGCTTTATCCGTTGTTGCTAGTGCTGTTCAGTTTGACCGCAATTCCTTTCCCGGCCTTTCCCTCCCGGCGGGAGCCTTGTCGTGTCGGTCTCCGTCGGCGTTGTCGATGCCTTTCCTTCTGTTACCACATACAAGATGACGGGATCTGTTCTTTAAAACGCTTACACAGTTAGGTAAGGTTAGGTTTACAAGCAATTACACCCAGTGGCCATTCGTCGTATGCCCTTCAAGTTTGCATGATGTGCAGTGGCTGCAATGAGGCTGCATACGATTACCACAACAACCCCGATTTTGATATATGTAAATATCTTGAGGTCGGAGACCTCCGTCAGGTAGCTGGACTCGTGAAAGAATATTACTTTCATTAGGATGCGCAGTGAAAAAAGAGGTGCTCCACTTTTTATATTCTTCTTTGCCCCTACAACTCCTACTATCGGCTGTTGCACCGATGGTGCAGTAACCAGTAAGACATATTAAGCTTCAAATATGTACATCCTTTCTGTTCATGGTTCAGTTCACAGCGGTGTTGTCACTGTCCACAAAGATACCTCTTCAATGAGTCTTTTGGGTGGATAGATAACATTATCAGCCGTTTCTTTGTTTGACTTTGAACCAGCCCGTGCCAGTTCGTCTGTCTTCTCGAAAATAAAAAAATGACAAATAAGGATATTAAACTACTTTATGCAACCTCTAGTAGATTTTGATTTAAGGAGAGGGATGAAAGATTTCAATGCCTTCGGCCGCTTGGCTGCCTGTTCAAACTGTGACTTCCATGTCAAGAAAGTCCATTTGTTGCACAATCTACGCTGCTCCCTTTATGGCGAATATTATAGTCAAAATATGGAATAGCTGATAGGCAATATTTTTTCTTTCTTTTCTCCCGTGCCGTTTTCTGTCTTCGAGACATCAGTGAGAATGGATAAAACCGTCATGAAATTGGACCTTTTCCAATCTTGCCTGTCTGGTTTAAAGAGATATTCGGGTTTTAATTGTCTGTAGGCCAATTACAAGGGCCATTAGGACTGAAATATTGAAGCAGACTTGAATTATCAAAGTTTTCTTAATGTAAGTTATGACATTCTCGCAATCTAACAGAAACATTTTTATTAAACATTCGCAAGGGTTGCAGGATAACTTCCCACTTGTTCTGCTTTCCATCCGAGTAATACTTTCATAGGTAAGAATGTTCCTTACGCTGGTCATCTAGGTTTTTCATATTTTCTTATAATATGAAGGACGTTAAGACCTCAGTGCTCCTTTTTCGGTTAAATTTTAAGTCTAACATGATTTCAAGATGGCAAGCGGAATATTTGTGATCTTTCTTGCTTTCCAGTTCGGGAGCTTGTATTTCCTTGAACTCTGAGTTAATCTTTAGGTTACTATTTCTACCCCAAGACGAGACGTACAAATATAACCGCAATCAGAGTAGGTAAGTCATCCAACAATTGTACATCTCACGAAACTCACTGATGCGCAAAAGGTTCAATTTACTCGAGCTGCAAGCTGAAGTCGACTGACCATTTCAAACATCGTCGATACGTCGAGCGGTTAGGTGAACTGACAGAAATGAATGGCGAATTCACAAAGAGAATTATTTTCAGTGACGAGGCACGCTTTTACATCAGTGGAGCATTTAACAAGCAGAATCGGCGCATTTAGCAAAATGAGAATCCACGACTTATGTTTGATGTTGTTTAAGGGTTGCCGGCATCGTCGGTATTTGGCAAAATAAAGTCGCCCAAGCAGTTACCGTGATTTATGTTTGCTATCGCATCTGATACTAACAGGATCATGCCACTTGCCACGCAACAAACGAAACAATGACTCCTTTGCGCTAGAAATGCAATGGCCGTGTTATCTCACGGTGTTGCGATGTTAATTGGCCGCCAAGGTCATATGTTCAGACACCATTAAACTTCTTTCTTTGGAGATATTTCAAAGAAAAAGCGTACGTCAATAAGCCAAGAACAATTGAAGAGAGAATGAAATAATTCGGTATATTAACGATATCTTTACGGCACAGAAATTTGGACGCTACTTAAAGTGGATGAGGGAGCCCTTAGTCGAGCGAAAAGTTCTGCGTACGATTCTTGGCCTTGTTGCGTTGATGGTGTCTGGAGGAGAAGATTCAACGACGAACTCTATAGGCTGTACGGTGGCATGTGCCTGGTCAAGCGTTTTCGGATACAACACTTAAGATGGCCAATATGCGCCCATTCATTATGTGCGCGTTTGTACTACACTGTAAGATACCACACAGATGGGTCAGATGCTGGTTTAGAGGCTGAATTCAATGTTACTTCCTTTACCTAAGAAATAGGGGGGACTTGCAGTTTTTCAGTTTTCTGAACTGATGCGAGTTACACTTTACTCCTTGTAAACACAAACCAGCAATGAAAACTTTGGCTTCTATCTTCTCTAACATGCTAAAAATATTCTCAATTTTCTATTTTTCAAGAAACAGAAACCACAGAATAGTATTCATTTAACTTATCCGCTTAAACAAGCCTTGAAAACAAATTTTCATGAGGCTGTGCCTACACATATATTATTCTCTATTGCCTCTCCACGTCATACTCTCGTTATCAGATGGAATGCACTGATTGCTTCACTCCTCATGTCCTGTGGCGTATCAGGTGTTATACGTAACTCGTGTTAAATAATTCACCTTAGCCTTCGTATTGCCATACAACCTCTCTACCCTTTTCAGCACATTTGTTGTTTTATGGAAAACCCAATTCGTTCGAAATCCTTGTGTGCCTTTCATCCATTTTGTTCGTCCCCACATTGAAACGAAATACAAGCAAAAACACAATCCACTTATTTTCTTGAGATAAATGCCGAAGAAAGCCTCTCAATATCTGCACATGTCACAATGTACATTTTTTATTCTGCGACCAGATTCAATCCTTCGTGCAAGCTTTTATCCCTGCGACAATTCAAAACAACCCACACTTAAATTGTGTTTAATTGACTCTAATTGAACCCAATTAGTTTCAATGATCCTTCTTAAGGGTCGATTCATCCCCTTCGGTGCGCAATTCTCGCACACATCCTCCGGCGGCCGGCTAATCAATAATTCAACAAGTATCCCTCCCCCTTACATTTCACATTGCAAATCGAAGCCGAGTGGTAAACACGTAACAATTTAAGAAGTCTTATCACCACCGCACCCTCTCCGAAGCTAAGTCTTGAATTTCAATTTGATCGTCTGTTTTGGCACATTTACAATCAACCAAGACAGCAAAAGTGTCTATGTATGTGTGCGGTATTACTTTCGATTCTCTTCACCGTCGCCTCACACTCGTATCAAATTCGAACATCGACGTCCTCTCGGTCCTTCGTATTTTTTCATGCCTTTAGCGCCACTCGCCCGACGCCGTCGTTGTGGGTGGCAGGTTCAACGTAATTCCCAGCAAACCAGCCGCCTTTCGATTTCTCTGAATATGGGCAAGCCTGTGCTTTATGATAGGGAAAGTTATTCATTACATCCTTCGCCGTGGCTCTGTTTCGTTTTATGTCACCGTCTCCTGTCATTGGTTTTATTGAAATAATTTTCTGAAGTGATCTCGACGGGCGCACGCATAAAGGCGAATCGAATCTATCATTGCTTGTAATTGCGACTGCTGCTCTTCTCTGGTCTTCACTTCATCTCGAGATTCCTTTCAGTAAGTGATGAAATTTATGACTTCGTGCTGTGACCTTGCCCTCGTTGATAGTTGTCTGTCGTCTCACCATCGTTAAACTTTCAGATTAAATTCGAAAAAATAAAGAGAAACAAGACCGGTCGTTGTGAAAACGAGGAATTCATAAAAATTAATTGTTTCACGACATCCAACACCTGGCTTCAATCAAAAAGCTCATCGCTGACTGTGGGGAAGAAAACGGGAGCAGTCATTAAATTTTCATTTCTCATCCATCGCGATGTGATGGCATCCAGCGATGGGGATTACGGAGAGAACTTGCGTTGCTCCACAGGTAGACTGGGAATTGTCCTGCCTGCCAGAGGATATGAGCGCGTGAAATGGAGCCACACCAAGTCGCACATGGAGCTGAGAATATATTGAAATTATTTGAACGCCTGCTGACGACATTCTGGGGGGTATCCTCCAGGTATATGCATGTGACTCCGCAAGGATACGATATTATGGGCAACTAGTCCGGAACTTTAATACATCCTTGCGACGGGATTGGTATTTAATGGGAGTTTAATTACTTTCTTCTCTGGGGCGTTTGCTTTGAGGCTTAAAATCGTTTTTGAATATAAAATGGTTCATGGGCATAGATAACGGTGATGATTGCGGCACGTCGAAATACAGCAGACATTTGCGCAAGGAAACGCCGTGCCTATGTGTACTGCAATAGGATAATTTTTGTAGAAGATGTTGTGAGAAAGGGTGTTTTTGTTCAAAATTTAAAATTGATTATCTTTAAGGAAACTTTTGAACAGAAGCCAATCACTTTAAAGAAAAATCTTTTTTCTCAATTAGATTTAATTTTTCAACGGCGTTGAAGTGGTGATCCTTACGACACCATTTGCGCAACCCAACACTTTCCCAGTTGACTCTTTTTGCGTCTTCTCATGCTTGAACCTCGCAATTCGCTTATATATATTTATTTGTTTGAGTTTAGGACACACTACAATGGAGCGCTCAGACTCGAAAACTGGCCCATTGCACTGCCAGGCAGTAACCAACATTTAATGTAATTTCTTGATCTTGCAAAGGATAACCAGCAAGCGCTTCTGTGATAGAGAGCCTATGTTCTCAGCATCCACCACGTCAGCGTCAAGCAGCCGTCACCTGATCCAAATAAAAGTGAGACATTGAGAGAAAGTGCTCTGCAGTGTCTTCACCTTCTCCACAGGCGTCGCATAGGGTGCCATCACTAAGCCCAAGTACAGTGAAGTGCTTAGCGAAGATGAAGATTCCCGTTTGTACACCAACAAGTCGTCCGCAGTCTTTCCTGTCTAGAGAGAACAGAAAAGCCGCGGATTTCTTACTGACGTTTGTGAGCTTGCACTTGGTCAGTCTGCATCCTGGAGAGTCATGCGGTGCCAGAGGTCATCTGAGCTCCAGTGCAAGTTGGTAAGGAGATAGCCTTGATTGTGCATCCAATCATGTGAATGTCAAGGGGAGAGAGATTTAGCAGAGCCAGGCGTGCTAGCGAAAACCCCTGTGCAGCCAAGACATACCGTTCTTTGAAACTTTGTGAAAGCAGTAGTCACGTACTTGCGCGAATACTTATTCCACCAAACGACTGATGAATAGGAAAGAAAAGAAGTCTTATCATTGCTGTAAATGTAAATCCATACAAATCTTTTTGGTGAAAGGCCCCAAGCTTTACCGAAAACTCAATTTCACTTCCGGAAGACTCACCGCGCCTTGCAGGCTTTCGTCTTAATGTGTTTTTTCCACAATAGTTTTTAATGTAATTTACTTGGCTGAGTGTCGAAATTTCATCAAATTCTGGTTTATTACTTTAAAAAGCTTTATCTCACAAACGACGGCCATCAAATTGATGTACGTATCTTTCGTAGGTTAATAAAAATTATGCAGACTTAATTTTAGTGGTGAGATAAAACCATTTCAGTCGAACTGTTATGGATTCATCATCATCTTCAGAAAGTTCCATGTTCTGTTTTCCATTAAAAGCGTGGTGGAGGTAATACAAGCAAGCAAAGCCTCCAAACCACTTGATCTTCGTCCAATCGACTACAACTAATTGGGAACTACAACCAAACGCAACCATCGTCCGTTTTCCGCGGTTTTTCGTATCATCTAACCAAACCATCCAAGCATTTTCCTTTCTGTCCGAATTTCCTAGTGGACTGCTTTGCTTCATACCCCATGGGGGGTAGCTTCCATACCCGCATGACCAAATTCTATCAGTACAACTTGTATATGTGGTCTTTTTCTCTCGGCCATTACCAAATTTCATCTCAGCATCAGCATAAACGGCCACAAACAAAACCACGCTGCAGTTAAGCCTGCGACGATGTGACGATAACTGCGTCATCACCAAAACGAAGATAATTTACAGTCCCCGATGGGGAATATTCCTCGCCTTAATTGCTACATAACATCCCATTCATATACGTGATTTACGGAAAGAAGTGATGACTCACCTTTGGCAAAGTCCAACGCCCACAGTTAAAGGTGTTTATTTACTATCGATAACCCAAACGCAGCTGCTACAGTTTGTATATAGAGATAAGGTTTACAGCTATAGATTTATAACTTGCCAAAAAAATGGGCATGAGTAGGAGCTCTAAGGACCATACCACAAAGAGAAGAAGAAAAAAAGCAAATTCCAGAAGCTCACTTTTATTTCTAGACTCTTCTTCTAGTGTCTATAGTGACTGTTGGCCACTAGTGGGTTACATGCCCTCCGGGGAACCTTTGTCGGATATCAAGTTGTTTTGGAAGTCCTACTTGCAAGCTAAGCTAAGCTCTCACGCTAATCATCAGTTTCAGTCATAATCCTTAAAGAAGTACGAGCGTAAGTTCTTGCCCATGTCCATATCTTTGTTTAAGTCTTTATTTAATTCTTACTCCATGTCTAATTCTTTGTTCAGATCTTTATCAAGGATTTCTTTGCTCTAGATAGAATTTAATGTATGTTTCTAAGTTCTAAGTTAATCTTCTAAAATCTGAAACGAAGCGCTCCGCCCCTTTTTTGTGTTCTTTCGAAGTTGCAGTAAGATATCGTCTTACGAGTCCCTGGAACCTTTTCCCTAAATAAATATCAATAAATATGTTCAACAACCACCCCTAACCGGACATACAAAATAGCCCCTTTATAAAGAAACGTCACCAAATAATTCATATGACACCTAAAAGTATACTTTCACATTAAGTGAAAACCACGAAATAATTATCAGAGTGAAAACCAAACATCATTTGTGGTATTATTTCTCGTTTCCATTTTCAAAACAAAAAAACTCATTAATAGACTACAATTTCAGTAGCCAATATCAAAATCGCTTTTATTCGATTCACGTTCATAATTTAGTTAATTTTAATTCAATTGAAAGCCACTAGGCTTCGTAGTTTCGGACAGAACAGCCATGATTTGATTATTTTGAACTTAGTTAACACCACAGCATTGGAAGGATTTAATTAAATCTAACCGCGCAAAACCTAATCGACGGAAATTGACAGGGTAGGCTCAGATAAATAGCATTATGACCAATTTGTGAAACTAATGCCAAAACGAACGGCAGCCCTTTTGATGGCGAAAACGGTGTCCGATCATTGGTTTTTGATTGGATGTCCGACGACACTACTACAATATTATCAAGTGAAAATAAAACATAATGCGTTTGATAATGTTCACTAAAGAAAACACATACACGATTTTTATTTTTCCTTTGTTCCTTATTGTCGGAGAATGGAGAATGGAATGGAATGCACTTCGTTTGTGCAGGTGTCTAAAGATGCGCGTCTATCTTCCTAGGTTTGCATAACAGAAGCAGTAAAACGATAGAAGAAAGTTTATTACAAAGGGCGAATTATATTTATTCCCGAAAAAAGTCTGAGTTGATTAAAAATTTCTTTAACGACCCTGAAAAATACGGAAAGTTGTTCCGGACATTCAAGAAGTGTCAGGGAAAAGGACAAACGTGAGTCGAATTCTAGCTTATCAACTCGTTAAATTGCTGTTCGGCAAGCAAGTGTTGAAACTAACAAGTAAGAAACGTCCAAAAAATATTGAAGGAGTCTTTCAGACGTCGCTCTGATATATTATTATCACGATTTTAGAACAGAGGAATCTATATTGAGCGATTGGCAACATGGTAGAAGAACTGATATTGGCTGGAATAGGATACTATGGCAAAACTGAAATGAAGTTTGTAGCAACAAGATGGGTGAGTGAAATCTCATCGTTGTCTGTCTGGTTCACATGGAAGGTGGCCGCTTTGACTGCGTCAGCTTCCTTGACATCGCATACAAGATCCTCTCTGCCGTTTTGTGTGAATGCCTGAAATCATTGTACAATGCTCTGATCGGTCCTTATCAGTGCGGTTTCAGGCCAGAGAAGTCCACCGTCGACCAAATCTTCACACAACGACAGATCCTGGAATAGATGGTGTCTTCGGGTCTGTTTTTGTTTATATAGAACACCAGAATATTAGTACACGAAATTCTACCCCAACGAGGTTCAGAACAACGAGGCATATCTTATAGGAATTTTACTATAAAATTGATACGGAGTCACACTGCTCGAACCATGAATCCAAACAAAAGGCTGATCTTTGGGGCTTACTACCTTAACGTAATGTACCATGAAAGGGCAGCCCTTAATGACTTTATTCCGCCTGAAGCTTTCTCTTATTTAGACACTTAAGGCTTTGAATATGATAGGGAAGGCTGCCCTATAATCTTTCTTGTCGCACTGGACGGAAGAAAGGCAACTCCAATTCGAGCCGGACGTTGGTCGCAACAACGAGGATCTCTCAGTTTCTGACAAGGAACGGCATTTCTACTGGTGGTTTCACCATAACCCGCTTTCGATGCCCCTAACTTCTTAAAGTAAAAGATGTGATAGTTGAGTCACTAGGGCCAACTCACATAGACTGAAGAATTTGTAAGGCTATTTATTAAAAAGGCATATCGATTTATATGTAAAGCATATAAAACACATACGCCCAAGTGCACGCGTCCATACAGTTTTACGGACATAGTAAAACTTAATGTAAATAGTTAGTACGGTAGTTTTAAAATACTTTTATATGTTAAAGATATAAGTTTAAGTCTAGGTTCAGGTAGTTTATGTAGCTGAATGCCATAAGAAAAAAACTCTAGATTAGCGTGGTTCATTTGCAGAGAGTCAGTAAGTTAGAATTTAGATCATTAGATTTAACTGGTATGCCAGTTTTAAGTATTTTTGTGTAGTATGTAAGAAATTGAATTTGCAAAATAAAATATGTCTATCAAACTCGTAAGGTTATGCAGGTTGACGATGGAGAAAATTCAATGCTCCATAAAGGTCGGTAACGAACTCACCGAGACTTTTAGCATCAAAGAGGCTTTCAGACAAGGCGACACCGTGTCATATCATTTCTTTCAGATCATACTTGAGAAGATAGTGCGAAACTCAAGGAAAAGATGCACGATCTTCCAAAATAAATGTTCAACTGCTTTCTTATGGCGATGAAATTGACGTGCGAGCCGTTAGTGAGGCGTTTGTTCACATTAAAGTGAGAGCGGTTAAAATGGGTCCGGCGATGAACAAATGCATGACAATGTACATGCTGTCATTCCAGAAGGACGCACAACATCGACGTCTCCGGCAGAGCATCGTATTGAGCAGCAGAAACTTTGAGCCATGGATTTCGTCTACTTTAGCGTAAATAGAGTAGGAGTAAACAGGGACAACAAGTGCTGAAGCAAGGTGCAAGTAACAGAGCCATCTCTCAAAATACCAAGCTGATTCCTCTATGGCGCAGTAAGAGGGACTCTATTGAAAGTAGGTGCAGAAGTCCATTGCCGTTTTGAGGTAAGGGTGTTTCGTGTGACCTTTGGTGCTGTTTACGCTTAAGACATCTGAAGAGACGATTTAACCATGAACTGTACGGGCTGTACAGCGGCATGTACCTAGTTTCAGGGTCAACCGAACGGTCTATCGTTACAATATTCAAAACGCCAACAACTTGACTTCTGTAACCAAAATTGAAATTTAAGTGCATCAGCGTAAAATCACATCTCCTTTCCCAAAGACTCAAGAAATGAATAACTTAATAAGGTTCAGCCACAACAAAAAGCGTGTTTTGATTTCAATATACAGCACAATAAACAATAATCCATTTGAAGTTCACCTTCTCCCACTAACACTATACTTTCCTTCGATAAGTAAATTCAGATTGTTCTGGGAATGCTGTCCCCCATTATCCAAATTCACCCTCGCCTTAATGTCCTGCAATTTCACATTATTTCGGTCACCGCTTAGGAATTTAGAACGAACTAACCGTGTTTGGTGGATGAAAGATTTTAGAGAGGAAAAAAAAAATAAAACACCGGAATCCTTAAAATCGCAGCAGTTTCAAAGAGCCTCGGGCATTTGAAAAGTAGTACCCAAATATAACCAGCACGTGCTCATCCAGAAGGAGCACAACCCACTCTCTCTCTCTCTCTCTCTCTACTCTGACCCACAAACCAGCAACGCAGTCTTTCAGCGTCTCTGTTATCCTGATAAATTCCTCGACGAAATTCAATATCAGCTGCCACCCTATCATCCAATCCAGCCTTCCCAACAGAACGGAAGAAAAAAATAAATAAAAACTTGTCCCCAATTGTGCCTGTATGCGTAGGAACGGTTTCGACCCGAGTAAATATGCTAATTGAGAAATTGCTCCTTAGATTGCTTGGAACGAAAGCATGTAGAAAGCAAAGGACGAAATTTTGATGCGCATTTTGCGGATAACAACTTGTACCTGTGGAACATTTGGAATTTATTGTGTGCATGAATGTGTGTCTCGCCAACTGACAAATTACATCTTCCATAGTTAAATGGGACATTTTCGGGAACTGAATGAGATTTCCTAAAAACGAGGCTCAAGACAAGGATTGGTCAAGGAACTATAACCAGCAGATGGTGTCTTTTGCAGATTGCGAAGGACAGCACTGCGAAGAGATCATTTGTCAGAACAAACACTAATTCGAAGACGACTTACAAGCACTCGTCCTTCCAATTATTATAAATTATTGTTTTCTTATTCTCAGCAAAATATTTGTTTGGGATGCTTATTGTTCTGAATCCCACTGGACGAAGGAATCCTGAATCCACATTCAAGTGCTTGCGGCCTAATGTGCACAAAGCAATGATAGCTTTCGGCTCGCTGTGGTGCGTTTGTGGTGATTTGGTCGTAATGAAAGGTAAATACTCCAAGGAACGTAGCGTGTTGGGGCTGTTAAATGGGCGGATTTCGTTGGCTTGTGGACATATTTTCGGTTTCTCTCTGAAATTGTGCGGTTCTTTTGATGGAATTGCTGTGGTTTCTCTATCGCATCAGACGTTGCAGCTGCAGTATACTGCTGCGGTTAACATCAAATATTGTCAAATATCTACTTGAGACTTAATGAAATCCCTTGTCTGAATTAACACGCCCCACCACTATTCTGAAATCATCCACATGGATTATTCCTTTTCCAATTAGGACCCTTACCAATCAGGAGTCCTTCTGATATCAGCATAATTGCATGGATCCAATACAATGAAAACCAAGATGCCCCTCAGGGGTTGCTTACTAACAAACAGGCATCACGTTACGTTTTTGCGCACGTAGATAAATTCCAAATCACTTACATTCATTGCATCGCTCGTCGTTCGCCTCCTTTCGAACCCGCCAAGCCACCGAAAAACCAATGGCGGAGATTCCAATTAAAAGAGAACGTAGCAGAGCTCCGCTCGTTGCTGTAATTAAATTCAGATTAATTTAGCAAATCCTAATTGGGAACATTTAAGCGGGAAACAAGTTGAAACTGATTAGTCCCCGACGCATTTTAGCCTGATTATTGAATTCGATTTCGAAACAGCCTTCAAATGAGCCTGTTATTACGTGTATTTTCCTCTTAAATTCAATGAAGCGCCTGGTTGCCCGAATAATGAGAGACGTTCAATGTTTTTTTAATGAACACGCCTCGAATTTCAGTCCGGGTGCTGTGTGTATTTCAGCAGATTCATTTCGAGCAGCGTTGAGGAAATTGATTAAAAGTCACCGACTGGTAGGTTTGGGCAGTTGTGGGCTGCTTAGATAGAACAACTCTGGACCAAGAAACACGCTTCACTTAACTTCTCTTGGCAAAGAGGAACAATGAAGCTTAATAAAAATGTGTTTGTGTACTTTTGAAACATGTTCTTCTTCAACACGAAATAGATTTATGGGTCTATATCTTAATTCATGCGGTTTGTTAAGAGATGGCGTAACTTGTATTATTTTCTTGTTACTATTACATTGGAACATGCGTTGGAAAGCTGCTGCCAAAAGTGGTTTGTATGATTTAAAACGGGTGATTTTTTCTTGGAAGATGATGAAAGTCCTAGACAGCCAAAAATGTTTAAAGATTATGAACTGGAAGCATTACTCTATGCAGATCTTTGGGTGTCACTCAAGCAGCCATTACAAAACGTTTAAAACCAGCGGAATATATTCAAAAGCAAGGAAATCTGGTTCCACATAAATTCAAACCGAGACACGTCGAAGGTCGGTGCATGTACGAAATGCTGCTGAATGGTGATAAAAATGGATCCATCACAACAACCCCAAGTAATATGCATGGCGCAAAGGTAATGCATTATGTATTATAAGCTGCGAAAACCGAGTGAAACCATCAATGGACAATGCTACTGAACACAATTAATCCATTGGAAGAGAGCAGTAGCTGAAAAAACGTTCGGAATATGCGACCAGACACAAAGCAATGAATTTCAATCATGACAACGCTTTGCTTCACGTTACTATTCCGGTTAAGAACTATTCTACCTTATAGCCAAGACCTTGCCCCTTCTACCCAACATAGTTCAACCTTAAAGTGACTCATTCCGTTCCGTGGCTAACTTATAGTTAAAAGTAAAGTAAAAGCTTATGGTTACAAAAACACCAACTGACCCACCCTATACATCAGGGTTATTTACAAATGTTGATGACCTTCCTAGACAGCAAAGAAGCAAAGTCAGAGAAAAAATTTAAAGTAAAGAAATCAATTTATAAGTGTGCCGGATAATTCGTACGATTCTACAAGAGATGAGGTTACTTGATATCTATCTTAGCGAATCACCTTTCCACATATTTGTTGAAAAACTACTGTCATGCAATTTTAGAACTAGAACTTGTGGCACTAAGTTCGAGTGTAAAACACTATACTTTGAAATTCACTGTCAGATAAAGTGATTGTTTTGGAGAGTTTTAATTCATTATTTCAAAAGCAACCTTAAATCATCGACCTTACGCTGTCGTGTCAAAAGTAGCTTGAATTGTTTTAAACAAACTTTTGCTTGAGAGACAAAGGACGCAATAGACAGCCAAAGCAGTTTGAAGGTGAAGAACTGAGGGCATTGTTCGTCATAAAAACAAAACAAAGACATTGCCTTTCATTTAAAACAATCGGTATGATTAGAAGGCAGGCAATTGGGTGTCGTATGAATTTAAGGCAATAGATTTTGAAAGGTGATTTTGCATCTCTAAAGTGATAAAAGAGAAATCGATTTTGCATCGGATTGTGACTTTTGATGAATGGATTAAAAAATTCAAAACATCAAATATCGCGGATAGCTTTCACTATTGACGCCCGTGCCGGCTATTGACAGCTATAAGGTTCTGTGTTCTGTATTTCGGTGGACCAGCTGAGTGTGGTGTATAATGAACTCCTGCAAACGAATGAAACAACAGCAGGAGGGCTCTTTCGATGACAATTGATGCATTTGAGCCGAGCAACGAAGGAAAATGGCCGGAAACGGTCCCAAGACATAATAAAGTTATTTTGCAGAACGACACATATTGCAGGGCCAGTCAGAACATGCTTAGAAGCCCAGACATGAAAGTCATAGCCCACCCGCCATAAAGCTCAGATCCTATGCTGTTTGATTAGCAATTGTTTTGCTTAATACATGCTGACCTGTCTGTTCAGAAATTTACAATTACGATGAAGTTAAAAATTGAATCCATTCGTGGATAGCCGAGAAGTCAACCGATTTCCATCTCCTATCAGAAAAAATGTTAAAAAAGAAAGCTGAATATTAAATGTTTAAACATTTTCCATTAGACGTTTTGAGTGATTCTTATCTATGTTGTAGCCTTTCTGCGAACCTCCAGAGGGTTAACGCAATTACCCTTTTCACCAAAGCGGTCCGCTGCAGTCTTTTTTCGTAGATGCCAGTTTTTGACAAGAATTCAGTCGTAAAATATGAGCAAAATATAACTTTGTCAATGGCAAAACGAAGTATATGCTGTCCTCAAGGAAGAACGCCTAATATAAACCTCAAGAACAGATCGTCACACGGGACCACAAACACTTTGAGATATTCAAGACTTTGTTGAAGAAACTCGACTCCGCAGGCAGTTTCATCATCATCCAAGCCGATCACTGCTTCTTTAGGCTCACGAGGCACGTAAGTATTAGAACCGTCTATCGAATGACCAAGCTGGCTTTGCACAAAAATTTGATTATGGCACAGAAACCTGGACGTTAATAACAGCAAATGAGGAAGCTCTTGATATTTACGAAAGGATAGTTCTGCGTGCGATTTTTTGGTCATGTTTGCGTTGATGACATCTGGAGGAAAAATTTAACGCCAAACTCTATAGGTTGTACGGCGGCAAGCGTCTTTTCATGCCACTCTTAACGTTATGTACAGCGAAAGTACAGCACAGCTCAAACATCGCGTCTTCAGTTTAGATGGCACACAAGAAAGGAAGAAGCACAACCAGTTTGGTGCAAGAAATTGGTGGCAGCTGGCGAAAGAATAAATTGGAGAGGTATGTTGCTTTCAGCCCAATTTCACCCCTGACTGTAGCACCAACCTATGACGAAGAATAAGTACTTATACTTCGAAAAAAATTCGCGCATAATTTGTGAGTCCACTTATACTTAACATAAAAAAAACCCACCTTTCTCGCATACAGGCACTTTCAGCACATCCAAATGACATCCAGACATGTGCTTGCTGCTTCACCTTGAACTGTGATACCTGCAATAATTCAAGGTCGCAATAATCTGAATGAGAAAAATGTGTCTGTCAAAGAAACAAAAAGTGCTTCTGTAGAGCGCTCTTTGTCGATCAAAAGTAGAGAAGTTTCCACACACACAACTGAAGACTTTTGCAAGCTCTGCATAACTCCCCTCCACGTGTCTGACCTGGCTGCAATTGCAGTCAAAACCACCCTTGGGAACTTCATATAAAGAATACAGCAATTTTTTCACGTTCACAGCAGTGACTTTCGTGCAGATAATTAATTCTTTTATTTGTAACCCAGCCTGTCGGCGCAGCCTGTTGAATATTTGATATAAAAATACGCACCTCCCTCTAGCTGTGCCTCAGCCGCAACTTTTTATTCTGCTATAATTATCACACCGTTGTCCTTTTTATTTCCCATGAAGTCGCTAGGACACGACAACAAAATTTGAATTAGTTCAAGTTCACACAGTTTCACAGGCTTTTACCGGTATTGTCCTTCACGCGAGAAACAAGAATTCACGCGACCGACAAGCCACACACACATAAACGTAAAAAAGGACAAACTAACCACACGTCAGACACAAGGATGGTTGTCGCGTGAAGGAAAATAAAAACATGGAGCTTGAATAGAACGTGAAAATTAAATTATGTAATTTTGTCCTCGAAGCATGCATACATACACACTATCCCATACACACACTGGCTTATAAAAATTGACATAAATCAGGAAATAGAAATATACCATGTTGAAGAGGACAATGACATCGCCGCAAAGCCGATTTTCCACCCAGTGGTTAGAGCAAAATTAAATTTTTTTAAATGGCACAGAGGGACGTCAATTTGATTCCATCGCGAAGTGGATAAGTATGTTAACTCACACTCCGAAAATCCCCAATTCACGGCACAATCTCTTTCGAGCCGTTTACAACAATCTTAAATTACTATTTGTCAACGTCAATTCGTAGTCGGCAATAAACTTTAGGTCTTCTCTATTCGTGGGAGTACATTAGCACGCACACACTAAAGAAGTTTCACCTTGTGTACAACGCAAAAATTATCGGTCAAAAGAACAAATCTTGGTATTTATTTTTTGAAAATGATACCATGCACTTGTAGATGTTGACCACGACAACGGCCGAGGTGGTCCATGCAAAAGGTCCCATTTTGGGCGACTACTTCGAGCATAAGTAGATAAAATAATACAAGTAATGTTCGCTTCCAAAGCGTCAATCATAGCTGGCTTATTCCTGCGACTTTACATATCCTCAGAGAAAATAGTTCAAGGGTGTGTTCCCGCCTAGGCAGTTGGATATATTTACCATAGCAAGACGTGATATGAAGTGCTCTAAATTGTTCCATTGTTTCATGCGAAGGATGACTCGTTGCGTCAGGTCTCTCCGCGACTATGTGCCTGAATTTCAAAAAACAGATAGTCCACTAACACGGCAAGGTGGTAATGAAGGTTTTTTCCTTAGTTTATCTTCAAACGTAATTCAAATCTTTGCACTTTTTCCAGGAGTAAGGTTGTTTTAAACAATATCTATGAGCAAGCTAAAGCACAAATAATTTTCTTAACACACTTTTATACTGTGCAAGAAATAGAATATCGATCTGTCTGCTGTTTTCCCCTGGGCTTGATGTGGTCTAGCCCTAATGTAAACTGTGACAAAGTTGCAAATGATGTCGGCAATAGTAGTTTCAGTAAGTCGATGATCGCAGGAAAAAAAACTTTCTCACGGGACCTAATACAGCTGAACAAATTGGACATGCTGTTGTGGTGTGAGTGTTGTCATGATGAATTGCCAAACGGTACTGAACATTGATAGGAGTCACGAGTGATTTGCCACAGAAGTCTATTGAAAATCAAATCTCACGATGAATCACCGTAAAAGAGGTCTGTCCAAAAAATAAGGTGAATTTTCAAATTGCCCGGGCTACGTACATTCGATTATCGATTTTTTTATTCGGTACACTAGTCTCGAACAAATGTTTAAAGTTTCAGCTATATATCATTTTTATTTTGTTTTTGAGAGCCATAAAAGTTTGACGTGTTCTGCGTGTTCGGTGATTTCTTGCTGTTAAAAAAATGGATCGAAGAGTTCAATTCAATTTTGTGTGAAAAATGTAATTAAGGGCTCAAATGTTGACAGTGGCATATAGTGAGTGTACTCTGAGTCAAAAAAATGTTGACAAGTGGTTCAAGCTTTTTAAAGAAGATGTGAATGAGCATTAACGCCCCAGCACATCAACCTCCGATGAAAATGTTGAGGAAGTGAAGAAAATTGTAATGGAAAATCACTATTAGAAGAGTTGCTGAAGATGTCGGCAAATCGGTTGGCCCATGCCATGATTTTTTCGGAAATTTTAGGCATGAAGCGTGTGACAGCGAAGTTCTGCTGAATTTTGACCATTGACCACCATTGCTTTTTCGTAATTTCTTGACCAAAAACAACACCGTATTTATGCCTTAGCTAAAAATTTGGCAACTTGCGACCATTCCCATTCCTTTGAAGATTGAAGAGACCCATAAAAGGACGCCCTATTGCGACAATTGAGGAGATACAAACCAAATCGCATATCAAAACGTGCATATCAGAACTGCTTCGAGAATTGGCAAAATCGCTGGCACAAGTGTATTATCTGAGAGGGACTACTTTGAGGGGGACAAGATAGAAATTATTAAACAAATAAATATTTTTTGAAAAAAAAAAACGAAAATGTACCTTATTTTTTGAATTGACAAATTTATGATAAGAAATTGATATCCCTTTTTTGTTTTTAGTACAGTTGCAAGAAAATAGCTCCAATCGTGAAAAAATTAACCCCTTCTCTTTCTGCAACATTGTACAAAAGTTTACAAATTCTTTCAAAGGGCAAGGGTAAACAAAAATTATTTCGGTCGTTCTGGCACAGTTTTCACGTTGGCCACAAACGTCAAAACATAAACATGCTCATGCTTAAAATCTAAAACTGAATTTTTGAACAGCATTAAGGAATAGTTGCGGACATGAAGGAATTATACAAGCAGTAAAGATTTATGTTTTGTGTACATTAAACTTCAACCAAGGAAAAAAATTGAATTAAATGTAAGTGGAGTCTTACTAATTGATTTTAGCCCTAAAATGCATATTTAAACGTCATTGCCATAGAATGTATCGGTCTTATGGGTTACAATGTCGGTAAAGCTATCATTCGACTACATGTACTGCTGGTCTCAGTGATGGTGGTCGGAAATCAAAAGATTTTTATGGATTCTTCTTAAATCATATCATTCCTCTCTAAAAAGTCCCCAGTGAAGCAATACAATTGTGCCAATCTTTTTTTTACTTCAAAAAATCTGCAAGGCTTTCGTCCGATACAGCCTTCGATTCCTTTTTCGTCATCAATTGATTTTATGGTAATCCTCTTCGTGTCTCGTTGTTTCTCGAAAGTATTTGAGCATTTTCACCACATAAAAGCTTATTGTTTAAGCTTTGCAACGTTTTAGGAACAATTTTAACATATAAAAAAAGAAAATTTTACTAAATTTCATACATTCATTTCGACACGAAATTTGGCCAACTTGAAAAGATTACAGTTTTGGTAAAATTCCTAGCACGCCTTATTTTCCCGCCTCGAGTTGGCTCAGTCTTCTTAAATATAATACACATACACATTACTGCGAATAGAATTTAACAAAATTAAAAAGAAATTTTAATAAATTTCTGTTTTAATTGCAAATATCTTGGAATTTGTAGCCTTTGGTCTCCGTTTATAAAATACCTTTTTTAAATGTACTTCCTTGCAGGTAATAGCAGCGTAAGAACTAATTATCTTCAAGAAGGAAAGGTTATGCAAACCATTTCCCAGAAAGGCCTTTCAACACTTTTCATATTTTTCATTAATTTCTTTCTTTCATCCCTCATTTTCTCACAGCAGTAGGAAGCATTCCTTTGATGTTTGCTTCAACTTAAAAAGTTAGCTAACCTCCTGACTATACACCCATTATCTCCAATAATGAATCCATTCCCATATCTGAGTTTTCCCTCCATACGCTCTCAAGGTATTTATTGATTCAACTACTGGCGAAAATCATAGTCAAACTATGTCACACATGATTTAAGTCAATATTTATACAAACAAAGTTTTTTAAGTTACTGTCTAGTGACACACAGCCAAATGTCAATATTTTGACAGCTAAATCATACAATGTTTATTTACATAAAACGAATCAGATTTTTTTAATTTTCGGTACGTTCCACCGAAAAAAAAAGAAATTAATGGATGCAGAGAGGATACGAAAAAAATGTTGTCGCATAGAGAGATGTGCTGAATTTCAGTTGTAGTTTCTGATAAACTGCACCAACGTAGTACACTCACACAAATGAATATCGTTTCTTATGCAATATTTCAAAGACAGGAATATGTCCTTTAAGACATAACGTTACACGAAAAATAGCAGTCATAAAAAGGATGCATTTCAGAAAAGAAACATATTTGCAGGGCTGCTCAAAGACAATATGAAAAAAAAACTAGAGCGGAAGGATAACTTCAACTATAATTCCTATTGTTACGACAGACTCATTCCAAAAGTTAATGTTATGAAATATTTCTCACTTCCTGGCTGGGGGGGAAAACTTTTCCCTTTAATATGAAACTGTGTAGCTACGACCGGAAGCAGAGAAGGCTAACGATTTAATTTGACAGTCAGTCGTCCCTTTTTTTTTGTTTGTGTGCACTTTGACATCGTTACTGTTTCTGCCGTTTTAACAGGAGGTGGAAGACCGTAACTAACGAAATAAATTTCAATTATTTCAGAATCTAATTATATAGCTCCACATGCAGAAAGGCTCTCATATTCCCTTACCACCGCGAAATTCGCTTGTCCTAAGGGAAACTTGTATCGACGTGCACATGCCCACCTTGGCCCTTACATCCATATGTGAAGCTAAATAGATTTTCCAGTCGTAGGCGGGTCTAACATGCACGTTCACATTTAAGCATACACAAATTTATGCATTTCCGGAGTGCAACAGAGGAAAAAACAAACAAGAAGCATGACATGCCCTTAGAGGGAGCTTTGTGACATTCAGTATCACACGGTTCACCATGAACTCCCAAATGTCATATCTCCACCCTGTTTCATGTCAATTTCTGTTCGATGACTGACCCTGTCACAGAACACTGGGAAGCACTTGCACACGACATCACTTACATGTCTGACAGATGACATTGCTCGTTTTATAGTTTCATTAAACTAACCCCCAAACACACGACTTGGGGATTATTACAATACTTTTTTTTGCCTTAACACCGACGTGGGGACCTTTCGTTGTTTGTATAAACTACTATTGATCCCGTTGACAGGATGGGGATTTTGCATTCCGTGCAGCACATGCCTAAGGGTGTCATTATTTTGTGCAATACAGACAGCAATAAATAAGCGCGCACAACTGGTGGGGTGAACTCGATGAAACGGGAATGAAATTCGAGCACACATTTAAAGCGAAAGGGTTTGTTGTTAACGAACGAATAATGACCTTGGTCCTTCCGCTGCTTGACTGCACGTATAGCTGCTATGCCAACATACGCCTTAGTCGTCGACATCATCGCCCAACCAACCCATGGCACATGGGTGAATGTCTCTTCTGACCAGGAACTAGGTCATTTGCTGGTTTACCATGTGTACGAGTATAAGTGTGTGGACAGAGCTGGTGATGGTGTGCGGTAGCAGGACGTATCGCATCGATATGGTTTTGCGTGTTTCGCGGGAATATTTTTATTTGCGCTAAGCTCAAGGTGCAACGCAGTGATTTTCACTTATTTTAATAATTTTGAGGCCGCACTGTGAAGAAGTATAGAGGAAAGTGTGATAGAGATTCTAGGCACTATCCCAGATGACGAAACAAAATCTGGAATGTTATTAAATGGAATTTCGAATAGATTACATTTGTTACGAATGCGAAAAACTAAGGAAAAAGCGTGTTATTTAGTGTAACTTGGCAGCATTGTTTCTTATTCTGGGCTACGATACTTGCAGTCATCTGTGAAGTGAATTCACTTGAGAGGGTGGCAGGCACGTGAAAAGGTGTTAAAAAGTGAGTTTATGTGTCATGAATAAAATTGAAATTATTTTAGATAATGCAGTACACTTCAATCAAACACTCTGTTTTGTTAAAAGGGAAATTTAAACATTTAAAAACGACGAAACAATGCAAAATAAGAAATATAGATCCCTTTTCTAAAATTCGCCGAGGTGAAACGTCCACTAAATTCTAAAATTTCCGAAATCCATACGAACAGAATCATCTGCATGTCAGATTCATAGCTCCGATCAAATCGAATCTCCCCCTACAATCAAATTCCCAACAACTTCGTTGCGCAGTCATACTTAATACAACTGTTTGCGAGTATAGAATTTGTTGAAAAATGCTTTATTAGTTGAAGCTTTAAATTATGAAATGATGCCTCTGTGCACAGTGCAAAACACTTTTTCTTCCACAACATTTCCCCACATTGACGAAATCAACTTGAATTATAATCCTCTCATGCCGGAATTAATTTGCACAGTGCTAAAATAAGCTGATTTAATTTTTTGCTATACGTTTTACAACATGAAGTATCGAATTTATGGGTAAATCCTTAATTAAAAGCTGTGACTTTTTCTGAAAAATAAAATGGAGATAATTTTAATTTTAGATGCAAGTCCTCCCAGAGCGAACTCCAGTTCGAGCTCAATAGGTTTGTGGACGTATGCGCTGATGCTGAAATGAAGGTGAATGTGGATAAGTCCAAAGTTATGGTCATACACTCTTCATGTTTGTGTGATCCCATTAAAACTGGTGGTGAAGTTAAAGTTCCGCTTGGAAATAATTCCAGATGATTTGCAGTCTCATGGAGGTCTGTCGTGCGTGCTTTGCACCGCCACCCCTTAAGTTAAACATGCAATTGATTTTTTTTTCTATCATTTCTTTTAGAGCATCAATGGCAGCCAAGAACATAAACGACCCATATGAGAATACAGAGGTAAACAAAAGCACTACTCTGCATTGGTTCCTTAAGGAGATTTGAGCCTCGAAAACCAACGCCACGAGAAACGGTGGATGCTGACCCAACAAAAAATGTAAATATATGTATATATAATTAGTTCTTCAGACCCAAAACAAACCATACCTACGTTATGATGCGCAGGCTGATAAATAACATAACAAGTGTTACAGACGGAGAGACGAACAACACCGAAGCTATTATGCTTTTAGTTTGAAAGAAAACGAAAGTTTGCAGCAGAAAGAATATGATCACTTCTCCAGAATTTTTGAGGGTTTAACGGACAAAGTTCCCTAACCATTGGTGCAAAAATTTTATTACAAATTTTTGGCCAAATATTTACACTACGGAGGATAATAATAATTGAGTTGCACAAAAGCCCACAAGGGACCAGGGGCTAGCTTCTGGGCGTTGGGCGTGCTACTGTTCTCTCACGAGTCGAATGGGCCTACAGTTTTTGCCGACTCCGAACGGCGAGAATTGAGAGCTTTTTCACAGACAATTGGTACTCTTTGACTGTTGTCAGCAACGCAAATGAGGTGAGGCCGTGAAAAAATGCGAGGTGTCCCGTACGGGAATCGAACCTAGATCTTCAGCATGTGGGTTGGCGCACATACTCACTAAACCACGGCGACCACTACGGAGGATATGCTGCGTATTTAGTAGGATCAGGAAGGTGTCATTTATTTTGATCTGTCTCAATGAAGCCATTATTATAATGTGGAGCTCTACTCCTCTACTGTGCGAAAAACTCCTACAAAGCAGACAGGAAACAGAATATGTGATGCTTTAGTATGACAACGTTTGGTCTCGCTTTGCCAAACCTATTTACCTGGGGAAGTCATATGCAATTAGTTAGATTACCAAACTATTACTCCATTTGAGTGTTACCTACTTTGTTCGTTGGCAGATGATCTGGCTGATAAGCAATTTCCGATATTATGAGTAAACTAAAAAGAGGAACACCGCAAGGACGTGTATTTTCTCCCTCCTCCCTGGTGATCGACGAAATGCACAGGATGCAAACGTCCGGCTGATGTCGATGATTTAGTCATCACTCATAGGAGAAAACGTATACACACTGAGGAATGCGACCGACGTGCAGATAGGTTGAGGGGTAAGATGAAACTGCACGTAAACCTATCTAAGAGCTTGTCCCCTTCACTAAGAAATAAATATTACCATTCAAATCACACACCATATGCCTAAGGGTTAAATAGTGAGTAAAGTCCCAGGTTCGATTCCCGATCTGAACACCTCTCTTCTATGAAGCCTCTTTCCGGTTGCTGACAACACTCAAAGAGCACAAACTGAAAAACTTCTCAAATTTTGCAGTTCGGTCCCCAAAAATCTCTCTACCCTCGAAAGAAACAAACGCACGTTATAAAGGGTGATTCATCGTGAGATTTCGATTGTTGCATGTTGTAAAATAAAACGCATAAACATTAAATAGAATAATTTACTGGCATTTACTTTTTAAAAAGGATAGCCATTGACGGTAACATTCTGATATGCCTATAGACCAATGATTCCACTGCCCATACACTTGTTTTTAATGGATGTCACGGTAGTTCTTGGTAACTTTCGGGCTGCTTATTACAAGAGCGGCAATTTTTTTTATTCACGTATCCATTGAGCCAGAAATGGGCTTCACCACTGAACAAACCCCTGTTCATCTCTGACACAAGTTGAATTTTGAACGCTTTTAGGCCAAATAATCCAATAACAACCGTACAACGCGTACACTCTCAGCTACAGCTGCTAAAGTCTCTTCACTACGTGCTGGATGTTGTATAGCCGGTCGATTATCATCTACCTGGGAATCAAATTTGCCAATGGTGTTGATAATTGTGGTTTCAGTAGGTCGATTATGGGCATCGTAAGCTCCTTAAGAACTTTTCAAACAAAACTCTGATCTTCGTAATACAGCTGAACGATATTGTGATGTGCATTCTTATGATGGCTCGCCAAACGACACGGAACAAAACTAAGAAAGCAGTTTGATAGAAGTTTAGCATGATCTATCGAAAAAATCATATTAAAAATCAAACTTCACAATGAATCATCCCCTACATATGAATTTTCTGACTCACTGCACTTATCAATGAAGCATCGACACTCAAAGACAGGTGCAAACTCATTTGGAGGCTTTTCGCGTGTTTAAAAAAACAAAAATAAAGTAACTCCACCAAACTCTTGAAAATCACACCGAACACTCCAAACCATTCGGTGTCGCTCAACGTTAAGTAATTTTTTGTTGCACTTAAGTCGTTTTCTTTTTTTTTTGGGCCGAAGTTCACTTTACCACTAAGCCACTTAAGGAGAATCTCATTTCCACTCTACATTCCCCAACACATTTTCCACTTTTCTTTGAGGCAACCGACGAAAAGTGTTTTTCTCAAGTGCCTCTCGTCCTGCTCAACCTTCTTCTTTCAACACAAATTCAGGACTTAAGCACAAGGTCCTGCGGGTGAAGGATTAACGATGTGAATCTCTCTAATTAGAGATCAAAATGATGTACATGCATGATGCTGTGAATTTTCTTAAAATAAACGTACTCCGCCACCCACACATATGAAAACCATTTCCTGCTCAGCATACCTTATTGCGTTCCATTTCCTTTAGACACCCACTGTCAAGCTGTCCCCTCTTCCCGACGCTGCCAAACAGGACATTTGCAAGCAAAAGATTTATTGGACTCTTAACCTTGTGCAAATTTATCTCCCAGACAAGTCGACATCACTTCTCCCACCCTCTCACGAGCAAGTTGAAAGAGCTGACGATTGCCATAAAAACGAAGCAAGCGCCACCAGCACCACCTCCATCGATTTCTTTCTCGTGAGGATTTCTCCACTCTCGCAGAGCGACACGCAACAGTTGACAGTGTGTCTCGCCCCACACAACCACTTGTTAAGTTTAAGAACTTAAAGTCGAATTTATCGAACGTTCTGATCCGTTCCTTTGAGATTCAGATCGCCATCCCCCTAAGATTTGGGAACGAGAACGATGTGCTTATTGGGCGTATTGCTGGGTAAACAAAAACCGAGGGAAACACCTTCAAAATCGGTAAAACCAAAATTGATTTTGTTGAGAGATCTCAATCAACTGATGGATGGGAACGCACCGCCCTTTGGCATTCAGTGACATACAAACCGGGACCGGGTCCCTACGGACGCATTTCTGTGGGAGCGACACTTTTTCAGCACTCACAGTCATTCACTTCACAGAACATTGCCTAATCCGTAGTTTATGTAAATTCACCTTCAGTCGTCTTTCCGCCGGGCTACGACGAGTTGAAGGACCATAAACGAAAGTATTCCAGCGCCGACGAGTGGAAGTCCTCTTCCTTAGAAATGTTATTTTGACGTAATGGTGACAAATGGATCTCCTCTCCTGCGCGCCTTTCGCAACTGCGAGCAATTTTCGAAAACAATTGCCGAAGCGAAAGAGGCAATAGCGGCAAGGAAGAAACAGTAGCAGGATGAGCCCGAATTCAAGTCATTGTTTCGTAGATTCACATTTTCAGCGGAAGACCACGCCTGGCGGGGGGGGGGGAGGGGAATTTCTAAAAAAAGGATTCATTTCAGAATATGACTCGAGGTACGACGACAACCACGGCACATTTTATGTCTCAGGATACAGGACTAATGAGTCCCTTCTCTGGCTCGTGGTGGAAATTAATTTGACAACTCCAAGGGATGGGACAAACAACACAAGCTCACAAACCTTATGGCACAGAGCAACGAATGGAAATTTGTTTTTAATTTGAGCACACACACACACATCGACCGACCGACAAATCAGGAATTGATGGAACCAGAAATAATTATGATCCTTCACCGCAGCTTGTACCCTTTTCCACCCTAACGGCAGCTACTGCGGACGGTCGTGGAGCAAATCAATAAAAGCATCTCTTAATGGAAAGTCAATGTCTGACATTTATGCAAGGGACGAGAAAGACGAAATGTTTGAATAGGTAGATGAAGTGATTATAATAACCCATGGGCTGTGGAATGGCAAATTGAAGGAACCTCGCTTGAAGGCTGCGCCAGTTGCCATCCTTTTGAGATGATTTCCCCTTTGTCATTGTTCGTTGACCTTTGGAACTGAAGAGAGGTTGCTTATCTCGGAAGGAGTTTAAAAGGAATTCCGGTCCATCTTCACTTGGAAGAAGGTTTGATTATTTTTTTGGGATTACTCTTGAGCAGATATTATGTGTCGAATTGGTTAGATGGACTTGCTGACAATGTCAATGATCTGATAAAGGAGTGGTTGCTGGGTGTTTTTGACTGTTAAATACTCGCAAATACACGGACTCTGGGTTGGGTGTAGATTAGCGCATTCCCACTCTGGATTATGCCTGCAACTGCTCGGAAAGAATTTTTTTATTGAATTTGGCTGAAAGAAACCTTTTTGTGACTCTCAATACTTCTGCAGGATATAGAGATCAGCTGAGGTGTGTGAGTTGAATTCTTTAAAGAATTTAGTTATAAGTACACTTTGCTGATTGCTCCTTTATTTTCACCAAGGCAGACTCCTCGAACAACTCGCCTGCTTGGAAACATGCCTCAACATAAATTTTGACACAAATTCCCTTAATAAAAAAACTTACAACTTTTTTATTTTGAATCTTAATCGCGGCGGCACTAAGTTCCACAACATTCCACAAGTACAGCTGGCTATCAATGTGACAGTTGAAATTAGTGATGATAAAAAAATTGACACTCATTTTTGGAAAAACCAACAACAACCAACCTACTCTCTTTTCCAGTCGATTCAATTGACCTTCTAAACTGCTCCTACTTCTTTAATTCGTCCGAAATATAGGCCTTCTGGTGGTCTGCACAGAATGCCTCCCTGAACGGGTAGCAATTCGTATCCTAATTCAATCAATTTGGCATTGGCGACAGCAGAGATGTGAGCAGGTGCGTTGTTATCATGGACGTGCTCTTCTTTCTTCGCCAAATTGGGAAGTTTTTGCTGTGATTTCCGGGCCGAAAAAAGTTTTGTCCTTCTCCTGGTAGTCGAATGTGCATCCCAGAAAACCGTGACAGCACTTTTCTCTCTGATAGGACACACTTAGCCTCCATCAGAGCATGTTTTGTATACCAGTGCACGCAGAATCTCCTTCGTAACTTCGTCGGACTGCAATAAAAACAGCTGCAAACATGGGTGTTGTTCATTAAAACACAACTTGCGACCACGTTGAAACTGGTTACTCCCAAGAAGGGTCACCATACATCTAACATCCAAGCGTACTTTGATATCGCACGATTTCCTTCAAAAACAAGTATGGAATCACTAAATGACATTACTCTCTCAGGACTACTTTAACACGCGGTCAAAACAAAACTACGCACAAAAATGCAGCACATTGTGTTCCCAATTTATCACAGACGAATCTCAAACAATCGTTCCATTCCATGCTTGTCGCTACAAAACGTAAAAATCGAGAAAATACAGCCTTAATTAAATCACTAATTATAACTCGCAGCATGATCCCCTCTCAAATAACTCCACTAACTGCAAAGAACGTCCAAGCACTACGTTGACATTATAAAATATCAACAAATTTGAAAACTTTTCAAACACCAACGGCGGTTGTCAGAAACATCAATATTTCCTCCACACGCAGAGTGACACCGTTGGGAAGTTTTTATTTATATTTCAACCACCCGAGGCAGGTTCCGGCTGTGTGCGCGCTGCCGTATGTCAGCTACATCCAAATAATGTCAAAAAAGGTATCAACAACAAACAAGTTGGATGAAGCTGAGTGTATACAAATGATTTGGCAACACTCCTGATGAGTTTATTTTGAATCTGCACTCACACTGCGCTCATCATTAAACACAAAATTGTCACGCACGCTCTGCCGTCGTCGGGTGTCTGTGCCTGTGTTATTGATTAAATTTCTATTTTGGGCACTAACAACCTTATAACGAGAGGATAACAACAACAAATTGACTGACTGCACGTTTCCTTAATGAACGCTGCGCGACGAAAATTTTCAGCAAAAATTCAATCCTCACCACGGACTGGCGTAAATCAAGATAATAAAGCTGATAACACAAGGCTTTAAAATCCATCGTCAAAGTCGAATTTCCAAGAAGACGACGTGGCCCACAAACAACGCCTTTTTATCACTGTATCCAGCTGCGAAATGATAGACATCCGGCGTGTCTTAATAAGCCTACTTAACAATTCATTACGCGAAAGCCAGCTTGCTGCAATCGATTCGAATCTAACCTTCCAATGTTTAGTCAAGATTCGGGGATGTGATGCTGCATCAAACCCCCACACATTCACATTCCATTTGTGGGAGATACAAAAAATAACAAACTTTTCCAACAAATATTAACATTTGCAAGGGACGCATATAAACACTCGTCAACTGACAACTACAAAAGACAAATCTGTGTGCTGATAGGAAATGCACCCCGTTTGGGGGGAAATGCACCCAAGAGCGCAGCAGAGGAGCGAAACTAACTTCATGTGACCTTGATTTGAGTGTGTGACGACAGTGGTGGGCTAACGCTGTAGAAAACTCTAATGGCTGACATGTGCCATCCGTCTCTTCGTCACATCACGTCATGCAAAAGTTTTTAATCATCGGCATTTTATAAGTTTCATCAAGTGTGTGCACAAGTTTGGGGCGCAATTGAAAATGTGGTCCTTGTGGATAGCGCTGTCAATTTTGAATGTTAACAAAAGTATTTACGTTTAATGTAAACATAAATTGACAACTGCACTTTAAAAGCAGACAGTGCATGGTATCTTTTAAGTTAAAGGAAAGTGGTAGAAAAAGGACTTAGAAACAAGTTCCTACTAATAAATCGTTAAAAAAGTTGTTCTAGAGTTGCAGCTCTTATTTTTTCTGGGTCTGTCAAATTATTCAAATGAAATAATATCTGTCACGACCATACATCGATTTAAGCTTCAGACCTCGCGAAAATTAGGAAGGAAACTTATTTTGCTGTATAAAAACAACTAAACAAAAACAACTAAAAAAAAATTTCTACAATTCTATAGTACTGTCAGCAATATATCAGAAATTCTTTATAAATCAAAAATCTGTATTCATTCTTCCAAATTTATTTCATTCCCTTAAAAGAGACCCATTTCATTAAAGTTTTAAGAGTTGACGCCTTGCATGCGAGTATTAAAATCGAAAATCTGAACAAATATCGATTTGAAGTAAATACGAAAATGTACATGTTCAACGTCAACTGCTGTTTTTCATTTCTTTTATTCTTACTTATTTGGTACACATTGTTTAAGGAGTATGTAGAAGGATAAAAATATACGTCGTTTGTTTAAATTTTTTTTACATACAAAATTGTTCTCCAAACGAAGTTTCGTTATTGTGAACGAAATTTTTTTTTATTTTTGGTACAATTCTTTGCAGTTCATCTAGTACAACTAAGGTGTGTAGGAAAACTTGCAACTCTTATTTCCAACTTCAAGGAATTTAGAAAATTTTATATATAACGCCATTTCCCCATTTTTATTTCACGACTAATTCACGGTTAAATAAATGTTTAAACTACAAATCGAACCATAATTACGAGTTTGTGGCAAACACACAAATCATATTCAGATTTGGACTATTCCGTTTTTTTTATTTAAGATATCAACGAAACAACAGAGCAAAAGTAAATTTGAGCTGCTGAAAGTGAATTTGTTTTGTTTTATGTGCCACAACTGTTGTAGATCTACATTTTTATGAAATTTCCGCCACAAAAAAGAAAGAAACATACATTTTAGATCAATGTTCAGTGGTACCTTCTTTTTCTCCTTTCCCAATATCCATGCGCATGCTGCCACTTGATTCCGATCACTTAAAGGTACTCGCAATCCCTTAAAAGAACATATTTAGAGCTTCAATTTTGAATAACAAACACAAAAACACTTCAAATTTTCAAATCTAGCGATATTTAACTGAATGAAACATTAATGAAGTACGCAAGACAATGAACCTTACTGAAATAAAGAAAAAACGAATAGGATTTTAATTGGCATCAAGATATTGACTCGTAAAACCGTCATCAAAGAAATTTAATGATTAAAGAAAGGAAAAAATGAGCCCTTATTTTTTTGCAATTATCATTGCAACTTTTTTTGAAATAAAATTAGTTTTCTATTCTTTTTCTTTAAACATTCTGGCAAATAATGAGATGGACAGAGAACTTCATGGGTTCTAATTGGGTCAGAATTCTATTAATGCGCCGTATAAGGAAGAAGATATAAGGATTGTACGTAATGTTGCGACTGACAAAAGCGCTAGTTATAGATAGGAGTATTTTTATATCAATTTCATTGTTTTGACTTTAAAAGTTATTGCATTATTTTATCTGGTTCACCATATCGTATTGTATTATCTTGTTCTGTATCATTTTTAACAATAAATTTGTTTTCTAATTAAAAACATTTTTCTTAAATTTGACGCAGGTGTGACCTCTTCCTAAATAGACTTTCGGTACGCAATTGTCGCCAGCGGTTGACTAAAAGAACTTATTATCTGCCGAAACACTGTTCGTTTTTGTTTTGTAATGTATCAGAAAATGATTGATTGATGTGATCAATTGTGTACACCAGCAACCACTTGGCTTTCTGTAAGTGTATTTTTTCTAAATAAGTTTGACCACTTATGCGTAGACCTACAGATATATAACACGTAAAAAACATGTTCTACGGACATGTCTACAGTGGGTGTCAGAAGAAAGATATATTTTTGTTTAAGCATTTTCTTACAATTTTCCCATTGATCTACCTGTTAATTTAAAATCATCAATGAATTCACTGTTAAACAATATGAAAAACCAAATGAAAAAAACAGCAGTTGACAAATTAAATAGATTAAGGGTCAAAAGAAAGTTGACACCATGTGAACCATTATATTATGTATAGTTCATCTCTGCCATAAAGGATATCATTGATAAGCACAAAACATCTGCACAACTATGAAATGAGGCATTGCAATAAAATTTTATGTCACCTTTCTCGTGACACTCACTGTACATACAATACACTGGCCTTATCTCCGATAAACTGTATTATCGTAATTGTTTTAAATGGATTTGTAATTTTGTAACTCATAGACTTTATACAAAAATATTACCTTCAACGTTTTTTTTTAATGTATTTTCGAAAAACACAAACACAAAAACAAACCTAGCATCGTACATATGTATGTATTTATACGCGTATAGAGTAGTCGCCAAGTCCCTGCCGTTCACAGTGACTTTTGCTGTAATTTTTTTAAAAATCAGAAGTTGGGTGGCATCCGTGGAAATATAAGTGAAATGTGTTACAGAATTAGTGGTTGTTGTGAAAACTTTTTGAATAAAGACAGGGTACTTCATCATGAGGTTTGATTTTGAATAAGCTTTCTTTGACAGATCAAACTGCCTTATCACTTGCATTCAGTATTGCTTGACATGTAATCATGGAAAGACGCACTCCACAACAGCGTCGCCAAAATGGTTCAGCGGTATTATGAAAATAAGTGTTCTTTAAGAACTGTTTTTCGTAAGGTAAAATGAATTTACGGTGCAAATAATCGACCTACTGAGACGTCAAATATGGATCCCAGTTTATTTATTTTATTTACTTACTGAATGATACTTGACCACATCAATCACATTGTGAGGAGATTATAGCAGCTTTAGGTGAAAGTGTAGGCGAACACCCTGACGATTCGATTCGTCATCGTTTTCAGTAGTTGGTCATGTTTACGTGTCATGATGATTCCCAAAATTGCAAGCACATAGTCTCGTTGTGATCTGTTCTCAACAAGACGGCGCTTCGAGCACGTAATTTCACGTTTTGCTACAGTTAATTGCCCGCATACATCGTGCTATATCACACCATTGGACCATTTTCTCTGAGGATATTGTATAGTATTGAAGCTTGATAAGCCAGCATTGCTCATGTTTTCCGCGAGCTAGTAGTTGCTCGAACGTTTACAGCACAGGTTTACAGGATTTACACGACATCATTTTCGAAAGACAAATGCCATGAAATGTTATTTTAACCGTTAACAAAATTGTATACATTCAAATTGATATGTATTATTTTACAGTATAAATCGAAGCTCACGATATCTCACGAATCACCCTGTACTTTAGTTTGCGGTCCTTATGAAAATAAAAAAAAATAAATGCCAAAAAAATATAAATATGAGTGTTCTGCTTTTGAGTGTACCCGAGGTAAACCCTACTAGTAATATTCGTTGCCTATAAAAGGTCACTGTACAACCAGGGCGTTCTCAGAGAAGTTGAAGAAGATAAAAAAAAATATTTAAAGGAAATGAGTCACTCAATATTTTACCAGGTTTAGCTGTGTTTACATTCTGATAAAAAAATCATGTTTTCCTGTATCTCCGTTTCAAAAATTATTAAAATTAGAAATCCCTTCAGTGCCTGAGAGGACTGATATCAGTTTCCACGATTCCCGTTCGTTAATGAAATGGAAACATTTTAAATTCTACTCGATATAATTACAGAAGTGAGGAAAGGCATTCACGTTTCATGTCTGCAATTCAGCCGAAAGTTCGATGCAATATTTTTTGTACGTGCAATAATTTCCACAATAGTGACAGATGTCACATCATTACTACTTTAACTGCCACACTTTATGCGATTCCACAGCTCTTACTGCAGAAAAAAATAATCTCAAGTGCTGACGCGTAGGCGAAACTCACACACTTATTAAAAAATATATACATAATATTAAAAAATGTGTATTTGATATATAACACACTAAATATTAATAAAAAAAACTTAGCTATCTAATGGGTAATAATTAATAAACACTCCAAAACACAATAGACAAGCACAAAACTTCCTTCGGACAACAATTCGAACACATTGCCTGATATCTACAACTCATAGAATTCAACAAAAATTCACTATTGTCTCCTCTTTCTATCCACCCAAGGTTGGGTAACTGGTAAGAGATTCCAATCGACGCGTTCATTACGTTACGCCAACACTCCGTGCGCAACAATTTCGGTTAAGCTAACCATTTGCCTCTCATTAATTCATAAAAAAAGAAATTCTCCACAGTTCGGGTTTAGGGACTCTCTCAGTTTACTGAATTCCTTTAACCCTACAAATGATTGAACCCTTGAATACATACCCATCAAAAAATTTGCCAGAGGGATGTGTTTTGGGCATTTATTGGTTTTGTTTTTGGAAAACAAATAAGCGAGCAGTCCCGCTGAACTTCGAAGACCACTAATTAAGTGGGAAACTCTCAAGATTCGAAGGCGCTTGTTTTTATCGTCCCTCAGTTCGTCCCTTTCCTGGAAGGATTTCATCGTATGCCACTTCTCCTCATTAACATCCTGTAAATGTTGAATTCCCATTGAAAGTGTGGTCGGGACTTGACATTGCTCATAAGTCAATGAATTAATTATGTTCACCCGTTGAGACACCCACCTCATCACCACCACCATAATCATGTCCTTCGTCATAATAATCATAACGAACACACACACACACTGACTGGCAACCATCCCAAGGATTCCCGCACGAGACGGTTAATAATTGCCAGGAGTCGAGGTGTTGGTGGTTTCTATTGGTTTTGTATAACCGGAATGTCACGAAACTTTTGCCTCCCCTTCATGCCGACATTCTAGGCATAAAGCCGTGGGATAGGACAGAGAACAGGTGGAGATATGTATTGTGCTATTAGATACATGCACGAGTAATTGAGTTTCAATGTTGCGAACTATAAATTAGCAACTAGTCGCCTTGACACAAAGTGAACACAATTTGTAGCTTCAATATGAGTTTAGGTCTTTATGTCTTCCTCAGCCAAAGAGGATGTTGATATATACTTGTATATTTATCAAATGGCATTGGCGCGACTTTGTATGCGCTGACACTTAACACAAGTTTGTGGCATGGTTTCAATCCGAATTATACTTTCGGAAGCTCTTTCGCTATGTGTCCCTGTGTCTCCTCAGAGACAGTTTAAATAAAACTTTAGCGAAAAACCCCTGAATAGGGTTCAAACTTGTGACAGTGCTAAATTAAAAGTATGTTTACATGTTTTAGCACATACATAGACGGTCAGAGAGTCAAAATTAAATGAATGTCATCACAAGAAATGGTTGAGATCGAGAAGTTTAATAAGTTGGGTGCAGAATATGACGATGAAAACGGTTTTAAAATGTTTGTCAAAACTTCTAGCAAATCGTTATTACTTTAGGCGAAGGAAAAAGAAGACAAACGATTTTCTGGGGATGTCGTAAGCGTACATTAAAAGTAACATAGTGACATAGCTACATGAGAAATGTTCTATGTGAATAAGTGTGCGTAGAAATGAAACTTTATTCGGAAAACAAAACCTCGCGATAAAGCAGAAAAATACCGTGTCCTGTCAAATTCAACCATGCGAAATAATATAAGCAGTGATAACCACTGTCCGCTGGGTTAAAAAGATGATCTAAAGCTAGACTGACATATTTTGTGCCAAAAATGTTCTTTATTATTTGGTACGGACTGCAAATCAAGTTCTCGATGCTTTTGGCAAAACGCTATCAACTCGTAGCCAGGCGTTGCACTGACAGTAGACAACTTATCTTCTATTGTTCAAAGTTGGCCATTTTTTGACGATTTCTTTCACCAGACAATACATCATATGTGTTCGCCATAGAAGAACAGCTAGTAGTAGCTGATTCGCTCCTTATACTTTCGTCATGGTTTCGCAAACTTACCGAGATTTGACCACTGCCATTTTTTCTTTCACGTTGTCATTCACTTTTCTTCACCTGCTACCTTCCACTTCGAAAATGGCTCAAGGTTGTTACGGCTCAACAGGGATTAGCATGTTGCTCGATAATGGCAAAACTATTACAGATATAATTGTAAAAACAATTTTCATTGAAAAGTTTTCGTCTAGTAAAGTATTTTGTTTTATCGAATTCTTAAGTGCATCTGTGTGGAAACTGGAGGGGACACAATGAGTTTAATTTTTTAGAATATTATCGCAGTAAGAGTACATTTGATTAAAATGTTGAAAAGCAAACCTCAGAGAAACCTCAATTCAGAAGAACTTTCGATTGATTTAACAATGTTGGTGACGATGGGTTTTATTTTTTTACTTAACGTGTATAGAAGTCACTCACACTAATCCCTGATTTCAAGCAGTTCATAAATGCGCGTTTATTACTTAGTGCAATGTGTTTTATTTCATAAACCTAATAGGACCGTTTCTGATGAAGCAGCGTCCGTCATAGCAGGAGGGCTACCCATAGACATTCCTGCAGACGAGCTTATGAGGGTGTACCACCGAACCCCGAACATGACCCAAACCAAAATTATTAAAGGAGATGAACGAGCGGCATCCATTGCAATGTGGCAAGCCAGATGGTACGCCTCCACAAAAGCATGTACTCATTCCCGTCATCGAAACCTGGATATCAAGATCGAAAATATCTGCACAGGTTTGGGCACGCCAACTCGCCACTGTGCCGACAATGCCCGAAGTCCAAGGAGGACGCAGAGCACGCAGTTTTTCACTGCAGCCCCTTTGCGCAGGAGAAGCAGTTGGTAAACCCATCAAGCGCTGATGGGTTTACTGATGAATATGATCACTTACATGATGAGATCTGTAGAGCACTGGAATGGGTATGTTCATTCATTTTGGAGGTTCATTCAAAACTTAGACAGGCTAAAGCAGAAAGAGCTTTCCTCCGGAGCAGAGCGTGAGTCGCGAAGTAATACCTAACGGCAGCGAGTGGTTGAAGTGTGTAGAGTGTGGATTAGTATGTAGGCGTTTTCCGGAAAACGATTATCTCGGATTGCGAATCGTGCATACTGGCAGCTCGGGCTGCTAGTATCTTTGGAAGATTGCCACATCCATGGATGGAAGTTACATATAAGTATTTTTCAAAGCAAAAATCAAGCAAGCACTTCGTTTCAAATGAATTTTTACTATACTCACCCTTGCCATCAAATGTAAAATGTATTTTTTGCTGACCCGTCTTACTGATTAGTATAATCGATAGAACTGGTTTACAGATCAAATCAGATTATCCTTTCCCATTCACACAACTAGATTTCATTAATTTTTCCAATGCTTTCCTTCCATAGATATTTGGCCAAGCATCAAAGCGATCCGAATCAGCCACCTACCTGAAAAGCATGTCTCGTGCAAAAAGCTCCACCAAAATTTACATAAATCCAAATACAATGAACACAGCAAAGTTACTATAATCAACCGTAAATGGAGGCACCAAATCGTCTACCACAATTTTCTTTTTGTTCTCTATTCCCCAAAGGTGAAGGTATATAACTGCCCCTGGCCTCCCCCTCCCCATGACGACTCAATCAATGGCGCTGTTAACTACCTTGGTTTAGCACTCAACGACCATTAGACAGGGTGTGCTACCGTCTCGGTCATTGTTTGATCTACAATTACCTTTCCGACCCCAACCATCGATAGGAAGTGCACCATTAAAATTTGAAATTCATGATTACCTTTGAATTCACACAGCCCGATCACGAGGTATCATAAATCTTTATTGTTGTGGCAGACGCAAATTAGATAATTCGTAAACAAAGATGTTTTGTTGATTGCATTGTCACGGTGTCATGACACAACCTAAAGGAAGCTATAAACTCTTTCATAATTAAATCAGGTCAATTTGCACAGTACTCCTTGTTGGCCTTCAAAATAACTCTCAACAGACCATTTAATTGAACATCTCATCAAATATCTCTCACAATTTAATGACACAAGTGACATTACTTATAGTTCTCAGCACCTTATAACACTGCCAGATTTAATTGTTTATATCTGCTACTTTGATATTTGATTTCAATTGGCCCGTTTCTCTTAGCTGCTAAAATTGATGTGTTCACACACAAATTTCAAATTTCCGACACACTGACCGCAAATTTTTGTGTATAATAAACCAAGAACTAAACCGTTATAAATATTTTTCTTAATTTTCACTATAACCATTTACACAGCGAATTCCGACTCGAGTATCGCATCCGTACGTGTAAACTGTAAACCAACGCAACATTCGCAAATAGAAAATGTATTGCAAAACACATTCTTACATTGCTTACAAGTGTTCGATTCGACAAGGAAAACGTCTATGGATACTAATAATTTTCATTTATGACCAAATATTTTGTAAAATTAAGAAAAGAGAAAAAGTTTCTCAAGCTCGAACACACAAAACGAACAGGTCCAGTGGGAAATTTGCCTGCTAACGGCAGCAGCAGCGCGACGTGTTTGTTTATTTACACATTTCGTGGCAACCTAATGTATATGTATATATTTAACACGAGCCAGGTATAAATAAAACAATATTTAATTAACATGATTAGCTTTGATTGGAGCACATTAGCGTTTCATCAGCGGGAATTCCCACTCCCGAGCGAGCACTGGATCGCGGGGATTAGTTTACAACTATTCGATGCAGCCTGGGGCATGAAACGTCGCAATGAGATTATTTATTTTTCAATGAATTCCATTTGGTCCCTCTTCGAACGTTATCTGAAGTTTATTAGAGAACAGAGCAATCCACCAGTAAGATGGCGGTTGAAGACAAAGTTTAAAGCAGGGTAGAACTCTCGAGGGGCACTTCAAAATCAAATCAGATAAGTTTGATAGCTTATGAGATTGGTGGGTTTCTGAAGTATAGAACAAGCGATAACCGGATATTTCCTTCGAGATAGATTTTTTTTTTTTTCCTTTTTTTATCCTCCTTGTGAGTGCTTTACGGAGAAATTACTTTGAGGTGGGAAAGGAAAAGAAAATTTCTGAAGGACAATACAAGGATGGAGTGCTTTATCAGCTCAGAAGTACTACCATAAATATTGTATGTGTAAATGTGAAAAATTTGGTCGCCGTGGCGTGGTGGGTAAGTGTGTCGATCCACACGCAGAAGATCTAGGTTCGATTCCCAGACGGGACACCTTGCATTTTTTCACCGCACCACCTCTTTCAAGCTGCTGACAACGTTCAAAGAGTATCAAATGTCTATGAAAAATTTCTCAAATCTCGCCATTCGGCATGAAATCTTTATTTGAACCGATAGTACGGTCCATATAATTTAATGTTTGAAGATTATTTCATGCAAATGTTGACCTTGACTGAGCCTCAAAGGTCCATCCGCTTAGTCTAATTTTATCTCACAAATAAATGCTTCAATGTTATCTTCCAATGCGTCAATTGAAGCGGAATTATATGCATAGACATGAGCTTTAACATAGCCCTATAAAAAATAGTCTAAATGCGTTAAATCACACGATCTAGGCGGCCAATTGACCGGTCCTGAACGTGAAATAAAATGTGCACCGAATTCGTCTCTTAATAAGTACATGGTTGCGCGTGCTGTGTGGCATGTGGCACCGTCTTGTTGAAACCACATGTCATGCAAATCAAGCTCTTGCATTTTGGGCAAAAAAAAGTTGAATATCATCTCACGGTAGCGCTCACCATTCACAGTTACGTTAGATTCGCATCATCTTTGAAGAAGTACGGTCCAATGATGCCACCAGCCCATAAACCGCACCAAGACGTTTGTAACGACGATTCATGGTTAAATTATAGACTAACTGAAAATGTTTGACAGTGAAACAAAACACGAAAACCGTGATGGCGTCATTGTGATTTGGGTATACCAAACAACAACACGGTCGCCGTAGCGATTCCCAGACTAAACGCGTCGAATTTTTCACAGCACCACCTCTTTCGAGTTGCTGACAACACTCAAATTGTACTCTAATTGTCTACGAAAATGTTTTCAAATCTCGCCGTTCGTACTCGACAGAAAACTGTGGGCCCCCCTACTCGTAAAAGAAACAGTAGCACGACACGAACAGTTGATGCAGAAACTAGGCCCTGATCCCTTGTGGGCTATAGTGCCACTTAATTATTATTATTATTAGTATCAACAACAAGGCGCGGTGTGTCCTTGATGACTGCACAATGCGATGAGTAAAAGTATAGAGACTTCTCAGGTCAGAGGTCAGAGAGAAAACGCTGTCGACATAAATTTTAAACGAAAGCAAAAATGTCCTTTTTTCCTTTAACGCTTACTTGAAGGCGACGTAATTTTGAATTTAAATAGATTATCGTTCGTAGGCTCTTTAAATAACTCTCGACTAAGCCAGTAATTGATTCAATCGTCAGTAACTCAACAAGTGTGCAGCCGTATAACCTTAGGGGTTTTTGCTTAATACGGAAACCAAGTTGGGACCTTTTGAATAGGAAAAGATGCATCTCCCTGGTACTTCATGTCGGATATATCTTTGGCCTACAATTGGGACTTAATGGCGTTAAACATTTTGTATTTTACATTTTTGAACTTCGAAGCAGCAATGTGTTCCTTTTCTCTTCACATGTGATCGTGAAGAGTAACACAAAATACATTTCATGTGACTAGACTATTTTTACGAGCTTTGTCTTCTACCTAGGATTAGTGTTATTTTTTTCATCGGCGTTCGCTACACTTTTTTAATGTTATACAATGTTGAAGTCAAACTTTTTGTATCAAGGTACACAAATATGTCCAAAATCCATTTAGTCATTTAGTTGAGAGTTCAAGGTTATCCAAATATATAGGAAGCTTATTAGACAAGAATAGTTTATCTTCTTAGCGGTTCGATGAAAATATCATTTCTCCAAATATTATTCTTTATCTCCAGTTGAGCAAAAGTTTTGACAGAGATTTTAGTACATATGTATGTTAGTAGAAAACCTTAAAAACAAAATTATGACATTTTAAGAAAAGGCACTAAATATCATACCATCACTCATTGTTCAAAAAATCTTAAACATGTTGTCTAAACAATGAAATTACTTCTATTGGTACAGGTCATCAAACAACGGCTACAACAGGCATAAATGCAAATATATTGTTGGCAAAAACCACCGGAAAACATTTTTTTTTCATTCTTCTAAATTTATTTCATTCCCTCCCAATGTAGTAGCAAAGAAGTAGCATTATACGTGCAAGCCTTTTTATTCACTGTTCAAAACATGCTGCAAGGTCCTCTTCCGGAATTGCGCTGTTGAATAATTTTAGACAAAAAAAGATAAACGCGGTCTGTAAAAAAAATAAGGAGAATTTTTAAATCTCGCGGGCTGCGTACATTCGAAAACCGAGTTTTTTATTTCGTTATGTTGGTACACTCGTTTTGAACATATGTTTCAGCTACATACTCGTACCATATTTATTTCTTTTTTTTTTGTGAGAGGCATACAAGTTAGACATGTTTTGCGTGTTCATCGCTTTCCTGCTATCGAAAAAATGCATCAAAGAATTTGCTTTCAATTTTGTGGGGAAAATGGAAATAAGTGCTCCAATGAGCAAATGTGGCACACGATTAGTGTACTTCGAGTCAAAAAAAAAATTTAACAAGTGGTACACGCTTTCCAAAGAAGGTCTAGAAAATGTGAATGACGACGCTCACTCTGGACGAACCAGCACATTAACAACCCAGTGAATATGCTGAGAAAGTGAAGAAAATTCTTATGGAGAATCGTCGAAACACTATTAGAGATGTTGCAAACGACGTCGTATGGCCCATGCCATCCAATTTCTTCAGAAATTTTGGGCATAAAGTTAGTGGCAGCGAAATTCGTTCCAAAAATTGCTGAATTTCGACCACTGACCACCACTGCTTGTTCGTAAGTTTTGGCCAAAAACAATTCCGAAATGATACCTCCGTATTCACCACATTTGCCCCCCTGCGACTTTTATCTGTTACCAAGCTAAAAGAGACCCATGAAAGAGCGAGGATTGGAACAACGCTGGCACCGAGAAGTCACTAAGAATTTATAAATCTAAGTCACAATTATGCTTTTCTTAGTATTTGAGAGCAAATTTCCGTAAATAAAAATAAAATCTCTAAAACATATTCCAACTAACATACATACACAATGAAAATGAAACTCCGGCTTAAAGGATTTTGCATGAGAAGTAATTTAAACACTAAAACCATCGTATCCCTTTAAAGCCAGAGACAAAACAATTGATTTGGTCTATCCACTATCCCAAGTATTTAATCCACTACCCCATTGAACCCATCTGATGTTGGCTGACATAAGGAAAATCTATTTTTCCCCAATCATTCTGGTTCCGTCAATAAAGATCAAACAAATATCCAGCTTATCGGTAATACCCCCGTTGCTTTCTTGGTAAATACAATTTGTTTCCGAACCCGCTACACATTCCTTCTACTCATGTCTCGACAACCGAAATACGCCTCATTGGCATTCAGCGAAGCGAAATGAAATTGGCCATAAAGTCTGCGATCTGCAAGTGTCGACGATTTTAAAGAGCATCTGTTAATTCTAATCAATTTGTTTGCTTTAAGTGTAGATAATGTTCATGAATCTCTTACTGGAAACGGCGCCCGTCTGTCTGTTCACTTAAGTGCTTCCAAATTAGTTGGAGTAAATTCGTTTTGAGTGCTGCCACTCGAACTAAATAGCTCAATCATTCCTTTACTATGTTCTTTTTTTCATGTTTTCCATTTCTCTTGTTATAAAACATATGTGGAGAGTGTTTAATTAGAGTGTTGCGTGCTATCATTCATCATAAGGAAGTGAAGCAGTGCAGCTAAATGAGATACAATATTAAATTTGTCTGTCATGAAAACGGCACGCTACGGCCAAGGACCAAGAACTGCAGGGCAACAATTTTTCCAAAGATCAACTAATGCCCTTGAAAATAAAATTTCTGACATTTACTGGTTAAAAATTATAGTGTTGAATGTCCATTTTGATTTGATTTGCCATTGGTTTTTTTTACAATAGTTTCAACTTTTTTTGGAGAAAGAAAACACAAGCTAGAAGATGTTAAAATTAGAGGAACACAATTTGTTCCTGAAAACTCCCCCTTGGAATTCATTACAGATTCCATTACGGATCCCTCATTGTGCTTTATGGGTCTTTATTGAGTCAGGAAACAAAGACATAGGATTTAAAAGGTTCACATTTTTATACGTTTTCAAAATTTACCTAAACAACTTCTCATCGTGCATACTGAAGAACCCAATCTGGCAGCACTGGTATATGCACTGTAGGTGCATGGGGTCAAGAACACTTGTAGCCCATGTAAACAACATTATCCAATAGAAGACTATAAATAGGCTGCATGTAAGTCTGTCACATTTCGGGATGAATGCCATAGAACCAAAAGTATCGACATGATCCAGACATGCGATTGCAAGTGACAGGTTAGCGTTCATTCAATGCCTCAGCACTTTCAATCCACTGCGAACGGGTTTGTTGATACAAAGTTTGTGTGAACGTGTGTGAGCTTATTACTTGACCCGATTACATAGTCTAGGGAAAAATCATTTAGTTGCTGCTGTACTGTGCTGTGGTGGGCTGTCAACTCTATTTTCGGCGATGGGGTAGACTCGAAGTGTCGAGTGCCTCTTCGAGAGGGGTTTGTTTGGATGTGTCTGTGCGGGAAAGGATAATGGGATTTTAAATTGAAATACACCTATCAGTTATTGTGATGACCACAAGAAGACTGTCAATTTAAGAGAGATTGGAATTAAACAAGGAACATTCATTGAAGGTATACACAGTTTTGTTCGATTGTTGTTCGGTTTGGTGTTGATAGGATTGTCTACAAATGGCTTATGGTATATAAAAGGGTTTTGTCATCCGACCCTGTAACACTTAATTAATAATTGGATGTTTGAATAGTGTTCGGCAAAGACTGGCACATTTAGTTGATAAGTGTACAGTGTAAAATACGGAAATTTAGTAAAATAAGTTTAAAGTCGCATAAAAAATCATCAGTATTTTGATACACTTTGAAACTATGATCGAAATAGAGTACAGTAGTGGTTTTCGTGAAATTTTCTACAGTGAGATATTTAATTTATATTTAATATTAGTACGCCAAAGTCTTTCTTGCATTATATTGTTGGTTGCTATATGACAAGTATAATAACAAAACTTTTAAGTAGTTAAAACTGTTTCAATATCGTCATTGATCCATTGACGTAATCCATGAAGAAAAAAAACATTAAAAATAGATAAAACAATTTTGACAAGTAAAAAGTAATTTTAAACCAAAATGCTATGAGACATTTAATTCAATTAAGGTCGCTACACAGTTGTGTTCATAAAAATAGCAGCGCTCCGCAAAAAGACAAATAATCCAGGTCCAAGGGTCATCGGGAATATTTAAGAAAACCAAAGAATGAAGAAAATAATCCCCGTTATACAGTTAAAACTGTTAAACATGGAGGAGCAAAACTAATGCCTGTTTCTCATATAATGGAATTGGACCTATATATCCTATCAAGGGTACATTGAACGGTGCTGAGTACGTTAAAATTTTAGAAGAGGTTATGCTGCCATATGCCGAGGAGGAAATGCCACTAGTTTGGGTATATCAACAAGATAATGACCCAAAACATACGTCGAAACGGGCGAAATCTTGGTTTGATGATAAAAGAATAACCGTTATGGAGGGGTCAGCAAAATCTTCTGATTAAAAACAAAGGCTTTGCTACAAAGTACTAATGGTAAGCTGTAAATAATAATATTTTCATATTTTTTCATTGATTTCTGTTGTCTAGGCACAGCATAATTCTAAACACTGCTATTTTTATGAACAACTGCGAAATATGTATTACTACGAACAAAAAAAATAGTAAAAAGTTATGAACAACGCTTATTTTGTGATATACCTGTTAAGATTGAAATACTTTACTTTTGTATACGTTTTATGAAAAAATAATAAGACAATCTGAATTAATAGAATATTACTTGTCTTTTTTGAGGAGCACTGCTATTTTTATGAACACAACTGTAGCTGTATATATACAGTCCTGTTCGGGCTTGTAGTGTGCCTTTAGGAACCCCGTATTTAGGGGTTGAAATAATCAAGCTTATAAAAAAAATTTTCTCGAAAGGATACTGAAAAAGCTATCCTTAGTGTGAATTAGGAATTGTCTCAAAATAGTTTTTTAGCAACGCAATAGAAGCCTCCGACGGACTCAATGGCGCAAATAAGTGAACAAGGACCTTAACAAACCTGGATTTCGAGTACTCTTGTGATCTTAAGTGATCGGGATCAGGTCACAGCATGGACCGAAGGAAGGTAAAGAGGAGGTGAGTGAGAGGTACCGATGCACATTGGTCTTACATGACAGGGGATTAAAATCAGGAGGAAAAATCAAGTTGATTTCAAACTCGTGAGGTGCAGCTAAAGAATGAGTTCCTAAACTTAGGGGGGCGTCCGAAAGGGGTTTAAGAAAGAACCTGTATTGCGGGCGAATTTTCGCTGTGGAGGAATGCGTTGTGAATGTTTTGTTTTGTCTCCAAAGAGTTTTATCTCCCGCCTTTAGGGCACCAGACCGGAGAGGAGCGTCGTGGTCATACTTTGGGCGTGTATAGGCCTTGCACAATTTATTGTAGAAAAATCAAAGGGGGTAAAATATTTCTTGCATCTTTGTAAGAAATCTCACAGCATTTTAATATCCTTAATTATTTGATCTTTTCGACTAAACGTTCAGTTGATACACATACCATCCATGATTATTGGCTGATTATTTTGAGGACGCTTGAGTGACAGTAGACAGAATTGTATATCACATTTGATTGTGCAAATAATGTCGAAATTTAATCGGCATAACATATGCAATCGTTCCAAATCTACCACCGAAGAGGAAGGACGTGAGTTAAATTTAAGGGTACTGTAATCAGTGAACGAGTCGATTGGACTAGAAGTATGAAGAAGACATGAGAGCATTTACAAAAATGAAATATCAGACTTTAAGTCATCCAAAGCAACTTGTATTAAACGGTTCGAAAAGCAATTTCTAGGGGGCTGTAGGGAGTCTACGGATTTAACACCTAAGATGACTAGCCCATGTAGAGTGCTGCTGCAGTCCGTTGTGACTTCAATTCTAAAAAAGTGGGACTTGATGGACCTCAACCAACTTGGATTAAGAAATTGGAAGCAGCTGGTTGAAGATTGTGCCAATTGGAGAGGTTTGTTGGTTGTGGCCTAGTGTCACCCCGGACTGTAGCGTCATATGAGGGAGAAGAATAGTGTGAAGTGTTAACAACGGGCCTTAGTTTTTTCGAACATATGTACATACACCTCCCATGCAGGAATTCACTGAATTACTCTCTCCGATTCAGAGACCAAAGTGCAGTCCCTTCAATATAGAAATATGTATATAGAATAAAAGGCTGTACAAAATATTGGTATTTACTTTAATCCACAACACCATTGATTTCCGTCTCTTTTTCGCAGCTTCGCAATGGTTGTCCCTATTAGTCTAGTCACAACAAATGTGTCTTTTTCTCTTTTTTCTAGTAACTGAAATGGCACATTGACGCTTATATATGTATACGCAGACTTTATCCATTGACCTTTAACGAAATCAATTAATTCAAACAGGAAATTGAAAAGATTTCGTCCCGCACCCCATACACAAATAAGTCACTGGAAATCACTCAAAACATAGGTTGTCAGCTGAGCTCTTCGCTGGAGGAAAAACACAATTCTAGACCACCGACCGAGTTACCTAGTACTTGCCGATCCGAAAAAAAGCATCTCGTCTTCTCCAGAACTTATATTCATTAATTTGTTTTTCTTTTCTTTTTTGCGCGCAGTAATGTGTGGGAGGAAAATGGGAAATGAAATAAAATTCAAGGCAAGAGTAACGAAAGTATGAACTCATGCCAGCTTTCTGCCACTACTCCCCCGAATGCCCTGAGACACATCCAACCGTACGTACCTTGTTCCGTATCTTCTGCACACCGATTTTGTTCTCTTTTATTACACTAGATCTTAAAACGATTGATACTGTAGGATTCCTCAACAGTGATTGTACTGTTGTCGATAATGATGGAATGTTGTTTTCTAGACAACTGGCATTCCAAATTCAGAACTTCACTTCACTCAGCTGGTTATATCACCTCCTGACATGACCCCAAAAAAAATTTAAAAAGCAACAAACAAAGTTTATAGAACACTGAATCACTGCCACCCAGATGGGGAGGAATCTATTCTCTAACGAACACCGTAGACGAACTATACACTCACTGAATCTCTAGCACATTAGGTCTGTTTATACTCTCCCCTACAGAGCACCGATCACGGAACTATCATAGCACACACTCATTTGCACAATAGTACACGCGAAAAATTAAGAAGGTTAGAAAGTGTAGTTGCTCCCAGGGAACTATCTAAGCACTTTACACTCTCAAGTGCCTCCCCAAGGACATCTCAGCCAAAGCAACAAAAAGCACCTACAAGTACACATCCGAACACGCACCAGACACACATTTCATGCACTTAGGCACTTTTCACGTTTTCTCTTAATTTTCTTTCGATTTCTTCACTTTTCCGCGACGCAAATACTACTCGAAAGCAACACACAACTGCCACTGTCCCTACCAACAAATTGCGCAGACTGCAGTGTAAGCTCGAACAAAATTCCTAGACGCACTGACAGACAGAGTTTTTTTTGCCTTCTTTTTTTATTATTTGACAGCACTTTTCGGGTGCATTTCCCGTGTTGTGTCAAAAAATGTAAATAAGACGAGGAAAACGCTGGATCGTCCGAATGCAAGGGTCGTTGGTCTGTGGTTAACGATCAGCCGACGGCAGAGGCGACAAGGACGAAAAAGAGCTTCAGCGCGAATTTATACATCAACACACACAGGAGCACGGTGTCTGGGGTGACAAAGAAAAACACACAGCAAAATAACAAACGCGAATAAACCGAGACCAAAATGAAAAAAAAACAACAGAATTATATTCCAGTTTTCATTTTGACAGCTAAGAACGAGAGTGAGTGAATGACGATGGTGTGTGTTGGCTCTACCGACAGCGGGGTGAAAAGTGAGCGAGAAAGAACTCCAGATTGAATGAACTTTGAAAAAACAAAAACGCACGTGAAAGAGACACGAATAGCAATACACAACCGACGTCTAGCGAGTACTCGTTGCAACTGAGTGAGGCTATTTGGTATTGAGTCGATCGGAGCTAGACTTCGATTTGGCTGCGTACTTTCGAAATTCGAAATTCAATTGAGGGGAACAGGTTGTGGCATAGTTTTAGGTGTTGGGGTAGCGGATATGATTCATCGGTGCGCAGAACCATTGCCGGCATATTATTATGTTCATCTGAATGTCTTCTTTTTATTTGACTGCTTTAAAGAGAAGATAGGATTAAGCATTGAAAATAAGTCGCTAGTTTGAGAATTGAAGGGTTTACTTTAAAAATGAAAATTTAATTCATGAGTCATTGGAGCCAAGCATTTAAAAACTAACAAAATACAAACTTTATTGTTGAATACATGTTATGGGATGAAAGTGTGGGCTTTATTACAAAAATAATGGGCTTGACCACTATTACCTTTTCCCATGAATGAACAAATAATACTTTACACTGTCAAAGCCATGGCTTACAATAAAAACAACACACGTTATTTACGAAAGCACGTATATAACAATTTCACGCCGATGACGAGAACTTGAATTAACTCCACTTAAGGCAATTCTTGGTGACGTGAAAAATTGGCTCCAAATCTCAGTTTAGCTTATGCTATTAGATGCTACTGGTCTGTTGATACGAAAGGCTATCCCAATTGCTAAAAAAATGGTTTCGTTCTAGCGCCAGTCGTAAATGAAACAAAATGATTAATAATGTAAAAAACGATAATATCGCGGGCTTAAGGTTGATTCAGTCTCTAGAAAAGCCAACACGTGCATATATATTATATTGATTACCAGTATCTATCTGAACCCAGGTCTTACAATTTTTGACAGAAAGTTTAATTTGTACTTTTGCCCAGGGGGCACCAACGGTAACTCTAAGCAGATGTACATATAGTATATGTATCTATTCTATAGGTGTAGGTAAAAGAAATTCATCGTTTTTGTATGAAATTGAAGGTTTTTTTTAGTATATAAAGAATGAGAGGATCTTAGTTAACTAAACGCCATTTTGTTCGATAACTGTCTTCCATTTTGGGAGTAATTTCATTCTACCTGTCCCATAGAAACACTGGTCCTTATATTCTCTTAGACATATACAGACACAGGTAGTTCTCACTTTGTTCTAAGTCCAGACTGGATGGTAGATGCATAGAAACCTTTCAACGTGTGTTGCCTGGCATTATCTTGATGAAAGACAACTCCTCTTCTTTTGTCCAAGCCGATTGTTTCTAAGCCATTGATTTCTTCAGGCGTTGTTATTGATGACAGTGCCCGATCGAAGGGAATTACTCGCTGCAAATCCCACCAAACACAGAGCATATCTTCCTGGCAATCAATTCTGGCTTGGAGACCGTTTGGCTTGGAGACCGTTCTGGCTTGGAGACCGGCTGCTTATCATTCGGCCTTAGCCGTTTTCGCTTGATGTTGTCATATACGATTCATTTTTCATCTCCAATTATTATCCGCCTCTAAAGAGGGTCGATTTTATTATGATTCAACGGCGATTAACAGTTGAAAATTCAGTCCATGAAATTTTTCTACTCGTGTGTCACACAAACATTTTTTTTTCTATTCCGACTAATTCAAATGGCTCCAAACGGTGCAGTCGAAACAATGCTTGCATGATGATCGGCTTCAACAATTTCCATAATTTTTTTTTAACATTTTTAACAATTGTTCTTCCGAAGCGTGTTTCTTGTTTAACGTTAAAATAATCGGAACTATTGTTATTATTTACTTAATCTTATTATTTAATTGTTTTATAATAAATGTGGTGGTCGCCGTGGCGTAGTGGTAAGTGCATCGACTGCGGCGCAGAAAGTCTGGGTTCGATTCCCGAACGGGACACCATTTTAGCATTTTTTCACGGCACCACCTCTTTCGAGTTGCTGACAACACTCAAAGAGTATTAATTGTCTATGGAAAGCTTCTCAAATCTCGCCGTTCGGAGTCGGCAAAAAACTGTAGGTTCCTTCTACTCGTGAAGAACAGTAGCATGCACAACACGAGTAGTTGTTGTAAAAGCTAGGCCCTGGTCCGCTGTGGGCTGTAGTGCCACTCAATTATTATTATTATTTATAATAAATTACTTTTTGTTGTACAAGAAACTTTGCTGTTTCTATTCTATGTAAAGATGAAAAACAGTTTATGCATGAAAGAGAAACGATCGTAGTTGACAGCCTGTATGAGAAATACCTCATGGGCTTAATATTCGACGCCAACTTTTTAAATAATATATTTATTTAATTATTTAGGATGATATGACTAATTTTAAATTTAAACTTTTTCTATTAAAGTTACCGGAAAAAATCTATAAATTTGATGAAAATTAATAGTTTTCAAATTAGGAAAGATTAATCTTCAAAACGGGTTGAATGAGCCTGCCTTTGTGTTAAGCTTCCTAGTGGAGGGAATAACCGATTTTGTATATAAGGGTTTCAATTCAACAGAAGATTTTTTATGTAAACAAAAATATAACATCAGTTCAATCTTGTATAAATGACAAAATTGCTAAAAATGTGCTTACACGTTTTTGTTTTCTTTGTAATACCTTAGACAAGCCAATTTCGGCCTTATTCACAGATTTCCAGGTGTAAAACCCAAAAAAAGCTTTTCTTATTTCACCAGTCGAATCCGGCGTTATACTGTAGGTCCCCTCAACTCGTGAAATAAAGCGATAGCACGCACGGCATAAGTGGTTGTTAAATAAGCACGCCCCTGGTCCCTCATAGACTGTATAAAAAGTAAATAAAATCCGTGTTTTGACTTGGTGTTTATCTCTCCAACATAACACAATTGACTTATAATTCTACAAGGTTGCAGAAGAACATAACACTTGCTGCGAATAAAAGTCGCTTAAGTCCCATTTTCAACGAAGTTCACTTCCTCAGAGGAAATAAAAAGAATGAAATCTTTAAAAAACCATCTGAGTGTCATCTTTAAAATCAAAAGTGGACAATGAGACCCTTTTACCCCAAACCTCACATTGGCTCTTTCAACCAAGGATATGAATCAAATCTCGTCGCATTATCAATATGTCAGGGTTAAGCACTTTCTCACAGTAAAACAGAAAGCAAACGTGCTTCTACTCGCACAGTTATTCGTTCAGGAATTTTCACAAGACCCCAACCAAACGTTTCGCACACTTCAAAGGAAGACCTTCATCATTCGGCCCACTCCCCGTTGTCCGTTGCAACCGATATCAAGAGCGGAATTCGAGAAAATATTTTTGTGACTGTTCTTCTTAGTACGTATGTTCAGGTCATTCGTCCGCCAGCTACTTGCCTTCCTCCATAAATACGTTTTGAAAGCAGACACAGACCTCCTTCTTGAAGGACTATCGAATTATATCTTCTTACTCCCTGCAGGGTTTTATTGCTCACAACACTTTACTTTGCACTGATTTCTTGGGGATGGTGGTTGAATGACGGACATACAAAACGAAGGAAGTAGCTCCATTAAAGACGGTTCGGGGACACTGAGCACTTATTTTGAGTCAGTGCCCAAGGATTTTGAGGTCTATTCGAATAAATTCAAAACTGAATGACTCGAAACAATAGAAAAGCGAGGGAATTGGTTTTCACATTGTGCCCCATTTTCCCTGCCCCACGCCACTCGACCAGCTTACATTGCAATCGACACTGGACATGGCAGGTCGAAACGAATTGAATCGAAATGAGGTATTGTTTTGGAATTACTTTCGAGCGGAAAAGCACACTCGTGGTGAGACCGACAAATGACCTAACTTAAGGATGTAAATACAACATGTGTATGTATGTATGTCATATAAGGAAGCCGCGACCAGCGACCAGGCACATGTCACTTTCCCCAATAAATCCGGAATCAAGGACGCGTATGCAGAGAAAAACAAGATGGAAATGAGATTGATTAAACCGTTGAAACGAGATTTAGATATTTTCATCTTCAGCAATTGATTCCTTAGTCTCATCTTATTCAATTTCATCCTCTTCAATATGATCAGTGATTTTAAAAATACTTTTAAAACATTTGCTAAGGGCATGACTGAGCATGTATTACCTTTTTTCCCTTCTTAGGTTGAAGCTTCAGTGCGGGATTGGCCTGGACCTTCCTTAACCAACATACTTCCCCGTGCATACACGTGCCTGTTTGTTTACCCAATTGGAAGTACAGAGTATTTGTTCCAAAGTACGCTTCGATGTCAGGTCGCTACAGATTTGGAAATTTTGGCGTCGTCTGGAGATTATCCAAAATATTACATGCTCGTTTCGACTGAAGAATGCAATTCTCGATTCAACATCAAATCAGCGGGATAAAGTTTTTGTCAAACTCTTACCTTAGTCCAGTACTAGAATGTTTCTCGATTAATTACGTCAACGAATCATAGCGGGTTTTTTAACTTATAATGGGAACAGCGGATTATATTAAAAAAAATATTCGACTCTTTAGAATTAAAGCTTTTCCTGTTTTTCCTTCCTTGCCAGCAACGACATTTCAGTAGAGATCTTTCTATTTTGTATTTATAACCACTTCTGTAAAAACATTAAAAATACAAGAACACCAAAAAGAAAAGCATTCAAAACATGAACAGATTCATGTCCAGGTCCTATGCCAACCAGAAATTCATTTCGAAATGAGGAAAAAAGATATATAACACCAACCGAAGGGGAACTGAGCGCAATCCTTGTTGTGGTGGGGAAATTTGAGTGATACTGTAAAAAGAGCACATGGCACAAGCAACTAGCACGTGCATTTCGAAACCATGACCTACCGTATGCTGTGTGTGCATTCTCTTGTTTTTACTCTTGCGTCAGAAAGGTCATTTCGTTCGAGTATCTGGGTTATCCATTCCGCTGGCGCAGGCACTGAAGAACAAGAACATGTGAATTTCCTTCCATTTTGAACTCTGCAAGAAAACATTGAGTATTTCTCAAGTAAAATATTAGTTAGGAAAGTCTCCTCGCATGTTGTATTCCACAATATTAAAGGAATTCTGCGCAGGACTTAATTTCACCATCACTTAGCTCGAAATTCGAAAGTTACGGGTGTTGATGTGTGGTGGTGTCTTTCGAGCGCAACAGCCCCCGGCGAAATTGAAGACAAGAAAAGGAAAAAAAAAACAATGCACGTAGGAAACCACTACCGGTAGGTCTCGCTCTGGTCATTGTGCCGAATCATTTCGCTTTTAAAAACTAACGTCTAGACTTTAGCCTTTGGTATGAATAGGGTCGACTGTAGAAAGCATATAAGCATGTAAGTTTGTATGTATATAGAGATGCTGGCGTGTGGTTGTAACTTGAGTTTTCTTTTTCAAATTGTAAGGAAATTAGAAATGGTTGTTGAGGAGAAAACACCGGCATAGCGGCAAGAATTGATTTTATCCTGAGAGGTTGATTTACTTTCATTTGTTTCACCTTTGGATTCAGATTTAGTTCACTTTACTTTTAACAGAAGCTGCGCGGTTCATTTCGTAAACCGAGCATACAAGCTTGTAATGGGTCGTACCACGTGAAATGTCCGTTTTTTCCTATAAATTAAATCTTAGTATTTCTTTTTTGTAAAAAAAAAACTTTTTAAAAGTAAACACATTTATTTTTTGAAAAAAATGTATTTACTGAAACAGTGACATTTAAAGTCTCCTTTCACCGTGATACGAGATCGATTATTCCTTTTCTATAGGATTCTTGATTTTAGGACGCTAAGAGTATCAAAGCATTGCTCGCTTTTGGAACACCCTTTGCTGAGGAAATGACGCCAGACTGCTGAAAAGGTGATAGTTGGTTGGAGAAATATCAGGTGTATGCGGAAGAATTTAAAATCCCAACTGTGGAAGAGTTTGCACCGTTACGTGTGAGGTATGGGGTTAAGAGATCAGATCTTATTTCTAATCTTTTTTTTTTTGCTGAAGAAATTTAGATTTTATTGGGCGATAGATGTTCACTAGACTCTCAGCGTAACCTTTTCGTAAGTTTGTGGGGGTGAGCTTTGGGTTTTTGTGTGCATCCAGGCACTGCTCATATATTTTACGGTTACAAAATCCACCTTTAATCACAAGTCATTTGCATTTCGGTGTGATGCACATGTTTTTAAACGGCGTAGATTCTGAGTCTCGTTCAATCCATTAAGTTCCCACTTTACATATTTGAGTTATGTAGGTTAAGACTTATTGTTAGTGGGGATAAATAAAAATTCACTGTGTTGTACAGACACTCATTTGGCAGCTTCTAATTGAGGACTAAGTGAAAAATCTACCATTTCATGTAGTACAACAGAACGCGGTACTGTGGAATAGAAAACTACTTCTTATCTGTTCCCGCGAAGGTTTGTGTTCTTCGCTATTCACTGTGTCCAGAACAACCATCTTGCGAACTTTACTCGAAATTCTCTAGAACTCGACTTTTATTTCAAATCGTATCAATTACATTACAAGCCAAAAAAGAAAGAGATAAATGCCACAATTCAAACTCGCAGTCATCGGTGGAACTATTTATATACATAAATAATTGGGATCTTACCCCAACACAACCCTCTCGAATTATACTGCGTTAGACAGATTTGCACTCACATTTGGCTATGAGCTATGGTCAAGATGACGATAATGACTCAAGGCCAAAGATTTTGCTGTCTTGTTGTAACAGAAAGATATGCAATGAGAATATGTTCCAGATATTGTGATGATCATGCTTTACTCGTATGAATGTTTACCAAATGATCAGAAAATGAATAAACGAATAGATTCAGGCGTTGGTTAATACGCATTGAACTTGTACAGATTTATCAGATCATCTGGTTATGAAAGTGTTTTTCAACTGCAGCTTCGTGCACTTCAATACCGGCTAAAATTATACTGATCCTGGCAATATTACTTTTCTGATTGACAATCAAGAGGGCATGCAAGCAATTTTTGCAACGGAAGCAAAGCTTAAGGTTCATAGCTTATAGTATCGAATAAATTTTAGCTGTGTTCTAGTGAACCGGCACTCAACTGATGCAAATTCAATTCGATTCATTTAATTTGGAGTTTCATCCCCCTATTCAAAAAACGAAAGCATATAAGTAGTTTCTCCAGATGGCATACTTCGAGCGATAATCGAGGGAAGCCTGTGGAATCACAAAGACCTTTAGACCTTGGTGCGATAAAGCAAAAACTGTCAGAAGTTTCACAATAGAAGATTAAAGAACTTGACCACCTTAAAAACATATTAACAAAACGAAGCTTAACGAAGACATTATATGTCTTTGCTGTGGAAACGAAGGACACACGCAACCTTTGTCATGCAAGATAGGATGCATGAAAGAGGTATGATTGAGATGCTTTTGTAGTTTAAAAAGTGGACAATGGAGTGCTCTAACAGACCTAACTTGGTATCACTATTCGTTTTTGACAGATCCACTAATTCATTGACCGTTGTGCTGAGCTTGTTCGCGTACAAGGATTGATTGGTTTTCTTATATAAGGGAGTACGAATGTTCCGATGATTCCAACCGAGCCTTGGCTGCGAAAGTGTATGACTGTTACCAACAATCTCTTTTGCGAGAAACTGTACTTCGTTTGTATACACGAACAAGATTTGGGCACATTTGAAGGTATCGCGGATTGAATTTTGGGTACTTGACAGTTGATTAAAAATGTCACAACTTAGCTCCAGTGTTTTGTTGACAAAACAATTCTTCCAAGATATTAAAACAAAATGCTTTGCATTCTATGTGTTTCCACATCAGATAGAATTATTGAAATATTTAGTGAAGAAGGCATCCGTCTGGATGCATGTAATGTTATTTCAAAACACTTTTGGCTTAAGGTTAACATCTAAGACACCGTGTATAGAGAACATATTTTAAATAACTATCTTTTTAGCCGAATGCAGAGGATCCCAGTGCCAGAATGATATGTTGGTCTTGTTGGAGTAGAGTAGATTCATTTCATCACTTCTTCCAAATTATAGAGAAGGCTCATGCGAAGTTGTCGACCACAAACATTTTAAATCAGAATAATGTGTCTGATGATGACAGTAACTTTACATTTGGCGACCTCCTTGAAACAAAGTATGGTAAGCGTTTCCCCAAAAATTTTCATGATATAAAATTATAAGATTAAACTTGTTTTGCAGAGGTAAAACCTGAACCTTTTGCTTATGCAAAAGATGATTTGGCGTTAAATCAAAATGAGCAAATTGAAAAGAGTTTTGAAAGTCATTCAGATGTTTTCGGACAACAAACATGCCCAATGCTCGAATCATCAAATAGCCCAGTGCCACCTGCAAACGTTAAAATAAAATCTGAGAAATGTAAAATCGAAATTCCCTCAGAAGAACAAAATCACTCCGTTTCGAAAATTCTCTCATCCATACTGAGTGCTAAAAACTCAACAAAAGCGGCTAGACATAAGAAGGCTTGTAAAAATGTGATTGAAGCTAAAAAATACGAGAAGAAAAGAGTCCCTTGCCAAAAATTCGATGAGGTTATCCGTGAGAACATGGAACTCTCGTGTACAATATGCCAAGAGCCATTGTCCAGTTTTTCTATTCTCAAAGAGCATTACCAATCCGAGCACAATGAGAACGGCTACGTTGTTTGTTGCGAAAAGAAATTCGAAAGTCGACATAAGCTAGTTCAACATATTCTACTTCATAATGATCCAGAATATTTTAAGTGTGATGTATGCGGACGAGCGTTCGAATATAAAAAAGGTCTACAGACACATCTAAAGAGTCATATGAACAAAGATCAAACATATGATTGTGAAAAGTGTAAAAAGAGCTTCTACCGAAAGGAGAAACTCGAGCGTCATATGAAAACACATATGCGACGTGAACAGATCTGTGAACAGTGTGGCAAAGTAACGCAATCCCTCAGACAACATCAGCTTCTTTCACACTCGGATATCCCTAGAGAACGTGTACAATGTCCAAAATGTTTAGCTTATCTTGCGGATAACTCAACATTACGAAGGCATATGAAGAATCAACACCCAGAAAAGGAAACCTTACATGTTTGCAATATTTGTGGAAAAATTTCATCATCCGCGAACGGATTAAGGCGGCATATTTTGTATATGCATAAAGCTGAACGTCGGCATAAATGTCCCATGTGTGAAAAAGCCTTCAAAGCCCCGCAGATACTCAGGGTAAGTTTGTTTCTGTAGCTACTCAATATGTAGTTATAGATTTAAATTCAACAACTGGGTTTTGATAAACATGCGTATCAACTATGTATGTATATTTGTAATGAAAAACACCCACACCTGCAAGTACTGTACGGCTTTGGTGTCTTGCTTATCAAAGCAATTTAAACCATTTTCTAGTTCAAAAACTGAACTAAAGTTAACTGAAAGTTTCCGATTACATTTTCCTCAATATAATTTTTTAAGTCAAAATTGAAAACAAAATGTTGACCAGTTCAAATTGACAAAAAAAACAAAAACAATCATTCAGCGAGAGAAATGAAATTAACTATGAAGCATGGCAGTAAAAGCTTGATGGTATGGAGTTGCTTCACTTGGTGTAATGTTTGAACTGTTATGAAAATTAAAGTGATAATACGAAAGGAGTATTTTCTTCGTCATTGGAGAAAAATTTGCCGAACATTATGAACAAAAATGCATGTCGAGAAAGTGAGCTCATAATTCAGCATCGCGAACAGCCTAAACATATGGCTTAGATAAAGCAAAACGAGAAAGCAGCGCAAAACACGTATCTTGGCCCAGGTGAAAATGTTTCCCCTCTTTTAAGGAAAGCCAGAGATTTTTTGCATGACCTTTGGTCCAGTATTCAAATGGAGTGGGCAACCATTCCGCACCAAATCATGGAAATCTTGGTGGAAGACGTGGCTAACGTGTAAGCAATGCAGTATTCTTTGGAATTAGTATAAAGAAAATATTTTTTCGTAATAAATTTTTGAACGCGCGAATGAGGATAAATTAATTTTATTAAGTCTTAGAATCTAAATTTATTTAATCATAGTTTTCAAATGGCAAGGAAAGCATCTTCCAATATTAGGTATGTGCTCTTTCTGACGAAAATGACTAGATTTTTAATCTACGAGAACAAGATTTGGGGATATTGGTTTGTGGAGGCGAACAAATCTAAAAATACTCAAACAGACCCCTTATTTGTTAGTTCAACTGTCAAATGCAAATGTCATAACATCGCTCCAAAATATTCGTCAAAATTATTAAATTAAAATGCTTTGCATTTTATGTGTAACCAAATCAGATCAAATAATTGAAATATTTAATAAAGATGGCATCCAGCTGGATGCATGTAGTATTATTTCGAAGTACTTTCGGCTAAAGGTAAAAGCCTAGGACAACGTGTAAAGAAACAATCCACATGTTAGTCTTTTTAGCCCGATGCCGAGAATCCCAAAGCAAAAGTAATATGCCGCTCTTGTTGGACTGCTATAGAATCATTCCATCGTTTCTTCCAAATGGTAGAGAAGGCTCATGCAAAGCTGTCGACTACGAACTTTTCTAATCAGGATAACGCGTCTGATGATGGCAATAGCTACACATATCCCGAACTGTTAACAGCAGAATATGGTTAAATTTTCACATATTTTCAAGATTTATGGCATTAAATTGAAATCTTTGTTGCAGATATAAAACCAGAACCAATTGATGAAACAAAAGTTGATTTGGCGACACTCGAAAATGAACATGACGGAATTAGTTTTAATAATGCTTCGGTAGTTCAAGAAACATGCCCAAAACAAAAACAACCAGCTACTCCATCGCCATATGCAAAAGTGAAAATAAGATCCGAATATAATGTAAAGTGTAAAATGGAAAGCATGGAGGAAGAAATAAACCAGCCAATCTCCGATTCCGAATCGGAGATTCCACTGTCTATGCTGAGTGCACAATGCGCTTCAAAAACTCCATATTCAAAGCGAATCAATTCAGCTGACGCCAAGAATGTTGTAAAGTGTAAAAAATATGAAAAGAAAAAAGTTCCTTGCCAAAAATTCGATGAGGTTATTCGCGAAAACATGGAACTCTCTTGCAAAATATGCCAAAAGTCATTGTCTAGTTTTTTTGTCCTCAAAGAGCATTATCAGTCCGTACACAACGAGAGTGGATATGTTATTTGCTGTGAGAAAAAATTTGAAAGTCGACATGGTCTAGTTCATCACATTCTACTCCATAACGATCCAGAACACTTTAAGTGCGATGTATGCGGGCGAGTCTTGGCCAACAAAAAAAGCTTGATGTTTCACAAAAGAACACACTCAAATAAGGATCAAACTTATTCATGTAAAAAGTGCAACAAGATTTTCTTCCGGAAAGAGAGACTCGAGCGTCATATGAAAACACACATGAGACGTGAACAAATTTGTGAACAATGTGGCAAAGTAACTCAATCTCTCAGGCAACATCAGCTTCGTGTACACTCTGGGATTCCAAAGCAACCATTACAATGTCCAAAATGCTCAAAATTCCTTGCGGATAGCTCAACATTACACACACATATGAAGTATCAGCACCCAAAAACTGAAACCTTAAACGTGTGCAACATTTGTGGAAAAATCTCATCTTCCGGATATGGATTAAAACGTCATATTTTGTATATGCACAAAGCTGAACGTCGGCACAAATGTCCAATGTGCGAAAAAGCCTTTAAAGCCCCGCAGATTCTGAGGGTAAGTTAGTTTATATAACTAGAGGAATTTCTACGCTTCTCGTGGTTGGGATGTATTAAAATCAATATTGTTAAGCATAAGGAGTTATGGACGGCAATTAGTAGAACTTCTGAGGCTAGCTCAATGACAGAGTAAATGTGTCTTTATTTGAAGAGCGAACAACACGTTTATGTGGATTAGAAATAAAGGCCACCAAAAGTGTGTGAAAAGAGGGAAGAAGTGATTGAAAAAGACAAGAAGCAGCAACCATTTCGCCAGATTTCAGACTTGTCAAAGAATGCAGGAGAGTCAAACCCTGGCGACCTTAGGATATTTGTGATCGCGATGTATATATTGTGGCAGAGTCTTTTCAGTACCAAGTATGAGAGAGAGAGAGAGAGAGAAACGTAACATATGTAAATAACTCACTCCCTCACTGAAACTTCCAGATTCCAAATCGAAATAGAATTGGCGTGTTTACAGATTTGTATTTCCCAAAACAGTTTCACAAAGCAAATATTTAATTAAGGTTCCCGTAGTATATATAGAAACTGATAAGGGAGCAGCTTACAACCAACATTCTTTTTCTTCGTGTGGCATTTCAGGCTGGGGTCGACAAAAGACAAGGACCAATATGCCTCTCTAAGTACTTCGCTCTCCCGCCAGCTGCCTCAAATTTCGCATACCTTGTTGTTTGATGTCTTACGGTTTGTAAGTCTGCTTAGAGCAAAAAATCAACATTCGAATAAGGAGGGTAGAATGTGAACTTGGCATCACTATATGCCTTTGTCATATCTGCTTATTCTCTGTACTGTCAAATGCAAACGTCATAGCTCTCCAGTGTTTTGTTGACAAAACTACTCTTCAAAAACATCATATTAAAATGCTTTGTATTCTGTGTGTTACTACATCAGATCAAATAATTGAAATATTCAACGAGGTTGGCATCCAACTGAATGTATCCAGCATTATTTCCAAATACTTTTGGCTAAAGGTAAACATCTAAGGCATAATGTAAAGAAGCCATGTATGGTAAATATCATTCATATTAGCCCAATGCAGAGGAACCCAACACAAAAGTAATATGCCGCTCTTGTTGGACTGCTGTAGAATCATTCCACCATTTCTTCCAAATGATAGAGGAGGCTCATTCTAAACTGTCGGCGACGAACTTTTATAATCAGGATAACCCATCTGATGATGAAAATAGCTACACATATCCCGAACTGTTAACAGCAGAATATGGTTAAATTTTCACATATTTTCAAGATTTATGGCGTTAAATTGAAATCTTTGTTGCAGATATAAAACAAGAACCTATTGATGATACAAACGTTGACTTGGCGACACATGATAGACTTAGTTTTGGCAAAAAATCAGACGTTCTTAGACAAAAAACATATTCAAAACGGAAGTTACCAGGTTCTCAATCGCCACACCTAAAGGTGAAAATAAAATCAGAAGATAATGTAAGTTGTAAAGAGGAAAGTACGGCGGAAGAGAAAAATCAGTCAACTTCAGACTCGGAATCGGCGATTCCTCTCGCCTTGTTGAGTGCACAAAGCTATTTAAAAACTTCAAATTTGAGGGAGATCAATCCAGCTGTAAGCGGAACTTCTATGAAAAAATACCAAAAGACAAAAATTCCTTGCCAAAAATTTGATGAGGTTATTCGTGAGAATATGAAACTCTCGTGCAAAATATGTCAGATTCCATTGTCCAGTTTTTTTGTTCTTAAAGAGCATTATCAATCCGTACACAATGAGAGTGGTTACGTTATTTGTTGTGAGAAAAAATTTGAGAGTCGACATGGTCTAGTTCATCACATTTTACTCCATAACGATCCAGAGCATTTCAAGTGCGATGTATGCGGGCGAGTATTGGCTAACAAAAAGAGCTTAAAATTTCACCAAAAAACGCACTTAAAGAAGGACAAACCTTTTTCTTGTGAAAAATGTAAAAGGTGTTTCTCGCGGAAAGAGAAACTTGAGAATCATATGAAAAAGCACGTGAGACCTGAAAAAATTTGTGAACAATGTGGCAAAGTAACTCGATCACTCAGAGACCATCAACATCGTGAACACTCAGACAATCCAAAAGTACGTGTACAATGTCCAACATGCCAAAAATACCTTTCAGACAACTCATCATTGCGCAGACATATAAAATATCAGCACCCAAAAACTGAAATGTTAAACGTTTGCAACATTTGCGGAAAAATATCATCTTCCGGATATGGATTAATACGACACATTTTTAATATGCACAAGAGTGAACGTCGACACAAATGCACACTGTGTGAAAAAGCCTTCAAATTCGCGCATATTCTCAGAGTAAGTCGATTACTATAGCTCAGTTAGCAACGTATTGGGATAAATATTCATTTCGGCTCTAGGGTGTTTCTTCACCTACATAGCTATTTGTTCGGCATATTATAATATGTGTATGACACAGATTTTTGTGGATTTTGTTATTATTCACCCCAATTACAAATGTCGTTAAACGACTTTTTGAATTCGGTATTACGAATGTCGGTTAACCAGTCGGTTTTCGTCAAAAACGTCATCCATCGGTTTACTTCATGTGGGACGTATTTGTTGAGTGACATATTCTGATAGCCGGTTAAGTCTACTAAAACGATCGTAGTTTGGGCTTTTGTATACGATCTTAATAGAAAATCAAAAAGCAAGTTTTCTTTGTGTTTTAACTGCAGTGGATTTTATATCAATTTATTTTGCAAGTTTTAAAAAAGTCAGCCGTTTTTCAAGAGCATGACTAAACACAAACCGTTTTTTTGTATCTTTAAAAAAACGGTAATCTCTGGAAAAGCAGGAAAGAAAGTACTTTTATTCCTTAAGTTACGACAATACAGAGATGTAAAGTACAAGTCAGTACAGTTTTCAAGTATCAAGTACTTGTACGGAACATTTTCAGATAAACTGCATTAAATGTATTGTGTATTTGAATTCTGTTATGTACAAGTACTTTTATCAAGTACATTTCATTTATTCATAAGCGTCAAACTTCTTTTTTTATATGTTTGTACTAAGAATCTGAATGTTACGATCATTCTAGTTTCGCTTTTGACTTTAAAATTATGTTGTGTATTCTGCACTCCTACAGTATACAGCAAATAATCAAATGTGCAGCAAATAACAAATTACATATTGACAAGTGCCCAGTACATTGTACTTGAAATTTTCAAGTAAATGCGTATATAGGCACTTGAGATGTACAGGTACCGGAAAATCTAAAGCGTGCCATCAGCCAGAATATTGGAATTATACACTATGTTATTTGCATTCATTTGTAATATTTGCGTGATAAATATTATTCAGTAAGAAACAAAAGACATCAAATAAATTGTTTAAACTGAAATATTTGTTGCCAACAGATTTGGCATCACTGTGAGACATATTCGCCTGAAGATGTCGCTTCGATTTGACAAATGCAGAAGAAAAGTCAAACGTTAAACAAAATATCGGCAGTTTTGTTGATTTGCTAAAAAATAAGTGGAATATCATTGAATTATTTAAATATACAAACATTCGAATGTGTTAAGTGACAAAATGCTTTGTATATTATGTGTTGGGTCAACAGATAATTACATACACATATTTCAAGATGAGGGGTGTGCTCAAAACATCGAGGCAATTATTGTAAAACACTTTTGGTTGCAGGTAAACAAATCAATTAACGCAAAACGTGAATTTATAAATGGCTCAAAGACTAATTAAAACTATTATTCTTCTTAGCCAAATGTTAATGATGTGAATGCAAGAGTTATATGCACACCATGCTGGTGTGCATTGGAATCATTTCATAAGTTCTACCTTCATATCGAACAAGCTCATGCAAGATTGCAAAGTGCAATTGAAAAGGGCGGTTTAAAACTGGAAAATGATAATATTGCGCCTCAACATATTCACCAGAATCCTGCTGCACCATTTGACGAAATTGCGACAGATTTTCTCAATGCAGGTACAGGGAGAATTGTATTCAGCAGACAGCGACATTTTGGACAAAACTTGACGGTTAGTGTCACTTTTTAGTTCATTTTTTCTGTTTGAAAGTCAAAATCTCCTTAAAGCACAAAAGTCAAGTTTTGTGCAAAAATGTTTGCTCTGCAAATACCACCATAATCCTTACAAAGCCTTGATCAACCCCAATAGATATAAAGCTCGAGGTACAAGAGGACATCGAAGTGAAACTCTTGCCAGAAGTTGCGACCGCTGAATCTGATAAAACGGAAGAATCATTTATTAAAAGGAAGCATTCCATAGAGTCAAAAAATTCAATTGAACATGATGCACCCCCTGCTAGCTCTACAAGAAGCCGAACCTCTGCAGAGAAGTCTTACACCGAATTGCAATCATCAAGTGACGAAGAGAGGGACAATGACAATACCGCAGAGTGGCAAAATCAAAACTCTGACAACGACGATGACGATAGTGATTATGTTGACAATTCATCCAGAACCAGTAAAGGTGCAGAATCTTTGTCGAAAAAACGCGGTCGACCAAAGAAAGGTGAATCGAGGGAGACACCTAGAAAGAGGAATCGCACGTCAGAGGAACAGTCCAAAAAGATGGAAAGAATTCAAGAATACGACGAGTTGATTGCGAAAAATATGAAATTGACGTGCTCTATTTGCTTAAATATATCTCCAAATTTCGCCGTCCTTAAAAAGCACTATCGTGTTATTCATAACGAATGCGGTTATGCCACATGTTGCGGGAAAAAGTTCCGAAAACGTGGCGTGCTCGTTGATCACATCTACACTCACCAAAATCCCGAATACTTCAAGTGCAAGAAATGTGGAAAAGTTCTTGCAAACAGGAAATGTCTGGATTGTCATATGTTAACGCATGACACGGAGAAACAGCGTATTTATCAATGCGATCAGTGTACAATGAGCTTCTACACACGACCATTACTTACAAGGCATTTGCAAACACATATTGCCGTTCGAAACATCAAATGTCCCGACTGCGATAAGTTGTAAGGCATTGCCATTGATCCCGCTTTATGCGAATAAGACACATTGTCATATTTTTCGTTGCAGTTTCTCAACGCAGGACATACTGCGAACACACATAAATAACGTTCATAATTCAGCGTACAATCGAATCTGCGATCAGTGTGGAAAACTGTTTCGTCGTCCAGATGCATTTCGTCGTCATCAATTAGAACATGATGGGATTACTCAGCCGCTAGTGCCATGTGAAAAATGCGGTGTAAAACTAACTAGCAAGTACGGTCTCAAGAGACACATGGAGTCAATGCATCCAGAAACTGAAGTCACACATGTGTGTACCACTTGCGGGAAGATTGCTCCATCTGCAGCGGCGCTGCAGAGACACATATCGTATATGCATAAAATGGAACGAAAATATAAATGTCCTATGTGTGACAAGGCGTTCAAAAAGACCGGCGGACTCAAGGTAAGTGCGAGTGCCAATAAGTGCTATCAAACGCGATAATTTATTTTAAACATATCGAACGGAGTTGTAGAAGTTGAACGGGTTTATTTTAATGCGGCTTAGGATTACCACATTTATTGTTTTGAGAAAATTGTTATTTTTTCTCTTTTGCTTTGATTTGAACATTTATTGCGATTTTTTTAACCGATGTATTTATGTATGTGTTTGGGCCCAATACAACACCTTTATAAGTTGAGTGGATGCGTTACAAACGATAAGAGGCATTTCCTATGATGATCATTCATATGATGATATGATCATATCGATCGAAAAGAGATCGTTAGTAGTGTGGGAAAAATCTGTTTATCGTATGCAAATTATAACATACGCACATGAATCCATATTTTAATGTGGATTAATTTGTAAAAGAACATACTGACTTTACGATCAATTATTCTAAGGACTAAAAACTCTGAATAATTCGCATTTCATTGAACCAGGGATAAACTTTTTTACAGAGGTTTCAGAAATCAAAAATATTTTTGGCAAAAGAAATTTGTATGACTTGTAGGTATGTACATATGTGCACTGATACGTCGTCGTTTACGTCTTTAAGAATGGAAAAATTGTAAACTCTGCTGTCAGTGCACTCATGCACTTTCAAGCCTTTGTTTTCAAAACTCACTTTCGTCAGTTTCAGTTAAGAGTTATTGACGGGGCAATTACTGAAGTTAACAGTTGAACTAAACTTGACATCATTTTTTGAAATAGAGACATTTTCTTATAATTTTGCACTTAAGTAAATTCGAATTAACAAAAGGGGAAAATTTCATAGGTTTTCTTCGTTTAGCACAAGTTTTTCTTCCATTGGACTGGGAAAATGCTGCTATTTACAGAGGTTTTCGAATTATTGAGATTCGTATTATCAATGGTTCACTGTAATATAGAATATTAACAGCCCATGCTTTTGGAATAAAAAGAAATGCATTATCTCGTTCCATAATCTGGTTAATACCGCGTGTAATAAACATACAACTGCTGAAGCAGTACTTAACGAAACTTGGCAGCATTGTTGATGCTCACCATGAGTCTATCACAAATGTCAAATAGTGGACAATCAACAAAAACTTCATTATTAGAAATGTCTAGTGCGAAATATATATTTCATTAAAAGCACTGAAAAAATTCAAAAAACAACAAATTTACTGTAATCTACAAAACATAATGCTTTGTATTCTATGCGTGAATCTTCCTGATCAATTAATTGATATTTTTGGTGACGATGGTTTAAGTTTGAATGTGTGCAGCGTAATTGTAAAGCATTTCTGGATTCAGGTAAACGTATTAATTAAAAAATGTCGGGATACTTTGAAGTAAAGTAAACTGCTATGATTGGATTCCAGCCTAACAAGGATGATGAAAATGCAAGATATATATGCTCTTCTTGTTGGGGTGCGCTAGATGCGTTTCACAAATTTTATCAGCAAGTGGAAGAGGCGCATGTTAATTTGGTGAGAACAAGCACCGCTGCTAGAGATGTTTTGAAACAAGAAAATGAGCAGATAGTCATTTCAACAGAACTAGAAGAAAGTAATAATTTCAACCCGGTGTCGGATTTTCTAACAGCAGGTAGGATAGAATGCGTGCTTTTAGAAATAGATTTGTATTTGGTGATGCACCGAGTACTAACTATTTCCAACTGACCAGCACATGATAAGTATACATTCGCATTACAGACGTGAAGCTTGAAGTTAAAGACGATGGCGAGGTCAACTTGCAACAATATGATCCACTTCCCGACGTAGAGGAAAAAATTGACGTTAGTCAAATAACGACTGCAAAGCGTCAGAAATTGTCAGAATCATTGAATTCAGATGACTCTGAATCCGAAATCCCTCTAGCAAGCTTAGCCAAGACCCGTTCTAGGAAAACATCTAAAGTAAAACCAGCCGCGGTGTCTACTAACGATGAATCCGAATCGGGAGCAGAGTGGCAGGACAATAATACCGTTGATGACGATGAAGATGATGAAAGTGAATTTGAAGTGAAGAAAACACCGAAGCGAAAAACAGTTACAAACACAGGTAAAAAACGTGGTCGGCCATGTAAAAATGCTCCAAAGAACAATCCTCCCAAGCAGACAACTGAAGAACAGAACAAAAAGCGCGAGCTTTCTCAGGAATACGATGAGATTATCCACAAGAATATCAAATTAAATTGTAACCTCTGTCTACTGCCATTAGCAAATTTCTTCATCCTAAAGAAACACTATCGGTCCAAACACAACGAGCGTGGCTATGCTCTTTGTTGTGGGAAGAAATTCCTTAAGCGTGGAACTCTGGTCGATCACATATACACTCACTTAAATCCGGAGCATTTTAAGTGCGACAAGTGTGACAAGGTTTTGGCAAACAGACGATGTCTCGAAGTTCACATGAACACACATATAACAGAAAAACAACGCATCTACCAATGTGATCAATGCTGCAAAAGTTTCTTTAAAAAACCACTGCTCACTCGTCACATGCATGTTCATATACCCGAAGAGGAGCGGAAATTCCCGTGCGAGGAGTGCAACAAATTGTAAGCGAAATGCATCCTTCCATACCATCGGCGCGGACACAATTTTACTATTAAATCTCTTCTCTCCCTATAGCTTCCCATCCAATTACACACTGCGAGCACATATCAATAACGTGCATCAAAACGTGTATGCAAAGATATGCGATCAGTGTGGGAAATCAATACGTGGTAGAGAGGCGTTCCAAAGGCATCTGCTGGAACATGCTGGTATACCGATTCCCAGTGTTCAATGCGATAAATGTGGGGCAAAATTGAAAAACAAATATGGCCTTAAACGTCACATGAACTCAACGCACGCGGAATCAAGTGTTCCACACGTGTGCAACATTTGCGGAAAGATCGCACCTAATCCCGCTGCTTTGCAGCGTCATTACTCATATGTGCATAAGTGTGAACGTAACCACAAGTGCCCAATGTGCGATAAGGCCTTTAAAAAGGCAGGAGGACTTAAGGTATACCTAGGATGACTAAATTCACATCCTTTGTCTTACTTACCCACTTTCTTTCTTTAGCTTAGCATTGCTTTTATCACATGGTCTAACTAGTTTTTTAACTTTTTTTTTTCTCTTGTTTTGTCTTAAAGGAACATATGACAACACATACCGGAGAAGTTCTCTACACTTGTCCGCATTGCCCGAAAACATTCAACTCTAACGCCAACATGCATTCGCATCGAAAGAAAATGCATCGTAAAGAATGGGAGGAGAACAGACGGCATCCACACATGGGTTCCACTGCGAGTACAGAATAATATTACCATAAAAATGGTAATAACATATTTTTAGTTCTACAAATAAGATCATTAACATTACTAGATGTAAGTTCATGTATGCATCGTCAGTTATTGTATAACATAAAAAGTCAAACAAAACACTGTTGTTGGTTTTCCTCATTTCACACACAGCTGCAATACTTAAAGGTAGATGTTGTTAAAACGAAATACTGAGCAAATATCAAACTTTTGGAAATAGGTAAACTAAAATGATGATTGTAGACTCTATAACCTGTACGACAACATATCTCTTACAACGCTTAAGCTACGTCACCCTCTTGAAGAATCTTCAATTCCAACCCATTGAGAAAACGCAGCAGAAGACATCCTCATCTGAGATGTCGCACTTAACTAGAAGAGGACCAAAACCTACTTGATGTGCTAAACTGAACACCGTGGCGACTGGATATACGAGTACATGTTTATTTAAGCACAGGTCTAGCTCAGGATGTATATCGTGTACAGAATAGCGAACTTTAAAATATGAGAAACTTTTCACACACTAAGAATTCTGATGCTGATATGGAATTCTATTCAATCTCACTACGGCCACCCCTTTGTCTAATTGTTTTGAGTTGAGCTGGCATGCACTGAAAAGAACCTGTTATAAAAGAAGCTGTCAGAAAAGATTTTTTTTTGCCACAACCCGATGAACTTGAGTTGAATATTTTCTCCTGCATCAAACTCATACAACTGCGGTCAACTCATGTAATTCCACCTTTATTTACATAAAATACAAGGGTGCACTCAATTTAAGAACACAATTTACTATCTTGTGGTATATTCATTGATAATGTCATGTATGGTTCTTTGTGGACATCCGCCCACCGCTGAGGAATTCTGGCATCTATGGACTTGCGAAAAACCATACAAGCTATGTGGGGGAGTTTTTCAAACTTAATCCGATTAAAGCCAAGTGTTGCTAAGGTATATCTCCAGTTTTTCATTAAGGATGCATTTTTACCTACGTGTTGCGAATCGGGCGTTATGATAATGAGAATCCCTTCAAATTTCAGCAATTCGTATGCTTTCGTACAGCACAGAATTCTCTGCTCCGACGATGGAATGTATTCTAACAGCAAGCTAAAGACAACACAATCAAAATAATTCTCGGGAAGCGCATGAATCTTTCCATTGTCAGGTGATATCTTTGTCTCATTAGGGCAGACGTTTATCTTCAAAAAATCTCCTTGAATCACTGTATCATTTGCCGGGCATAGGTCAATTGCTGTCACATCAAAACCCTCCACGTCCTTAAAGGGATTAAAACAACTGCCGACGTCCAGAATGCGAAGATGCCTCAAGTCATGTTCGTCATGATACTTGCAATGGGAGAAGCCTAATTCCTGTGATTCCAAAAGTCTCTTCTCTCGAGATCTCTTTTCGATGAGAATGTTGTCTTTGTAGAAGTACGATATGCAATATTCCATAGTCCACTTAACTCTGCTCCTCGCCGAAAGTTGTACGTTTGAAGAGTTTTCCTCCCAAATGTATGCGAGTTTCTGCATTGCTTCTGCATACTGCCGCAGTCTGTCTGTGTCTTTAACATGCTCTTCCCACGCATTGACGGGACCCTTTTCTTTGCTTAGTACACGCAGAGATTCATGGACATTCTTTACTATGCTGGCCAACTTTATGTGCTCCTCCGACGCCATAATTAAACGTATGAACAGCTGATGTAGAAACTGACAGCTAAATATAAATAGCACAAACGTTCCCCCACCGGTTCAAACATTTGATAAGCGCGAAGTTTTTGACAGGCGGAAATGAAAAAAAACAACATGAGATTAGTTTTAGAAACTTTTTTTTATATTTTATTTTTTTTTGTGTAACATAAAGTATTAAGTAAAAAAATGGAATTTGTTCAGAACTTATTAGGGCTTGTCGGCCTTATTTTGCGCAGCTGCCTTTTGTTGGGCTTTAATAAACTCTGGGTAGTCTATGTACCCATCTTTGCCGGTGTCGTCCATAGCAAGGATTGGATCAATTAAAGCAACTAACTCCTCATCCGAGAAGATTTTCTCTTGATGGGCCCCTTCTTGACCGTGATGAGCAGCATCCTTGTTGCTCTTTTCATGCCAGTGGATGAGGGACTTAATCAACTCACAGCCATCAAGCTTGTTATTCTGGTCAGAATCGTGCATTTTGAAATAATGAAACTGCAGTTCCTGCTCCGTCATCTTGCTTGTATCGATTGGGACGTCGAAATGTTCTTGAATATGCGCCTTCTCACCTTGAATATTGGCGGTGTCAAGAACTTGCTGTGGTAATCTATGATGACCTTGATGTGGTGCACCTCCTACTTGTTGTTGTTGCTGATGATGTTGCTGATGCAGGTTCGGGTCATGCTGCACGTTCATCTGTGGAATTTGCTGTTGATGTACCGGGGCTGGGGCAGGCATATGCTGGACTGGTTGTTGAACATGAGGCATTTGCTGAATCGGCTGTCCGGGTTGGGCATATTGCATTTGTGGCACTTGCTGGTAATGTTGATTATGTTGGAGTGACGGGTCCATATAGTGTTGAGGTGGAACTCCTGGTGCTACTTTTTGACCGAAGGCAAACGTGAGTGATCCTACGAGTATAACTAGGCATTGTAGTTGTTTCATTGTGATATAATTATTATAGTGAAACTAAGAATTGACTCCTAGCAAATGCCGTACGGGAAAAACCACAACACTTCAAAATATAAACGTGTCAAAAAAATATCCCTTCAAATACAAATGACAGGTGAAAGTGCATCTGTCAGATTTCGTGGTGATTTTTGTTTTACTTAACGATACGAAAACTGGTGTATGTACGAAATTGTATGAAATCAAATCACTTCAGGTTGAAATGACAGTGACCGGTTCATGATTAATATAGTTGCTGTTGGAAATGAAAAGAGCATGTTCGTTGGTACACCTACTTTACCTTTGATAACATTTGTTTTTGGTTTCAAACAACTTTGCTTGATATCTGTTTTGGTGGAAGTTTTTTAACCTAGAAATAAGATTCAGCACAGTTCAGTGCCGGAGCAGGAAGTTTTTGATCCTAGAAATAGGATTCATCACTATGACAGTTCAATGCTGGATAAACAAAACATGTACAAGTCAAACTTAAATTATTATTTCTGTATATGAAAAACACCTTCCCAACCTTGAGCTGTCAGAATTGTGTAGGCCAAGTGCCGAAGTAATAAATAATTAGGCGACGCTATCGACATCGTAATGGCCTTTCTTTTAATTGAAAAGAGACACGGTTTCTTTGGAGAGAGTATCGAACTGTTCAGAAGCATATGTGCATGTGTGCATTTGAAACCCAACATACTTCAAATTAAGTCAAATCATGTTTAGCTATACGAATACGGTACTTTCTGAAATCTGTCCCTAGGTTCCCTGATTTAATTTATTGACATTTATCCGCATTCATTCGTTTAACGAAAACAGTTAACATATATGGCTGAGAGCGACAGTACCTAGTTTAAAAGGTACACGAAAAAGCATCAGAAATAACAGAATGAACCGATTGTTCATCTTGTAGATACATTTCCAACCCTGACAAGAGTGATAACAAGTTCAATAATTTTTGACAGCTATGAACGTAAACAGAAGTGAGGAAGCCAAAACATTAAAAAGATTCTTATTAATAAGAATTTAATATTTTTTACAAGGGTTTGTAAACGAAGTGACGAAATAATACTAAAAGCATTACTTTCAATATTTGTGATCAAAAATGAAACTTTCCATGGAAGGCGGTGTGAAAAAAAGCATAGACAAGAATGGCAAGAACATGGGAATTATCAGCCGGTAAATTGCAATCGAGGGTTCAACCTTTGCTCTTATTACGCATCCAAGTTTAGTGATAATTTAATTAATATTATTACTTTATTTTTCAGACCAAATGCGTCACCGGGCTATTGGCTGTGTTGTCTAATACCTGCTGCTTTTATTGCCACATTGAATTGGCAAACTCATTGCACAGAAAAGAACCTGGATTACAAGAAACTGACTATAGCTACAACTGGAATGCTAATGCAATCTTTGAATTTCTTTGTTTGTCTAGCAATGGGTGCTAACCAGTGGTTGAAGTTGTTTCTTGCAATTACACCGGGAATTATTACATTTTTATTATTTCAATACTTTACGCCTATGGCATATAGCATTTGCCTTGCTCTAGGCTTAGGATCGACTCTCGGATATCAGTATGCGTATGTTAGAGTCGTGAGAGGCTTCCCAAGGAGTTGTTCTTTGGGAGAAGCAGCTATTTTAGTTCAGGGTCTGGTTTTATTTCTAATCAATTGTGTGGTCAAGCTGCCTTCATTTTACGAATCTCCACCAAGTGGGGAATTTGAAGAAGTTAGTGCCATTATGATGGTAAGTTATTGAAATAATTTAAAAAGAAAATCGAAGTGGTCTAGGAAGGAGTTTGGCTACTCATATAATTTTTATCACCTACGCCTTAAAGCAATCCTACCACCTTTGAATTCAATGAAACTGTTCACAATGCAAACACAAATGTTTGTCCAACCAATCTTTTGCTATTTTTAATCCACAGGGTGCATTATTCTGCCTGTTTGTGATATCATGGTTTCTTGCCACGTTTAAGTTAGCTCGTAGTGCCATTTTATTTTACCCCATTATGGCGATTTTTGTCATCACTGTTTGCATCATTCCAGTAACGAAAGACTTACCTATTATCACACTCATACAGTTTATCTGCACCGATCTCAGGCGGGTAAAAGCCATATTCCATTTAATGTCCGTCTTGTATTCGTTCACATTTATTTTCATTTCAGGTCTTTATTGTGATATTCTACGTGATTATGTCAATTGCAACAGCTTGTGCTGTTCACTGGCAATTGGGGAGCTCTGAACGGGCTTCAACAAGGGTACGAAAAATATTTCATGTCCTCATCGTACTCGTCTACATTCCAGGTTTAATTTTCCAATGTGCATTCCTTTACCTTGCATCTGGTGTGGCACTAGCGGTTTTTTCTGTTCTCGATCTAATTCGAATACTTAAAGTACCTCCGATGGCGCAGGTACTTGAAAATGCTTTTACTACTCTGCACGATGAAAAAGATGCTGGCAAAATAGCTTTAACACCTTTCTGCCTCTTGATCGGCTGTTCTTTGCCGCTTTGGATACATCCATGCCCATGTTTGGATTCTGATAGTGCGGCGGGAGAGAATTTAATACCAATGCTGGCTGGGATTTTATCAGTTGGCATAGGAGATACTGCGGCCAGTGTTTTTGGATCGAAATTCGGTAAACACAAGTGGGGAGGTAAAGTAAAATAGTGATAAAGTATGTTGAAGCTATATTTGAACAAAATTTGCTTACAGATAGCAGCCGATCAATTGAAGGTAGTGCTGCCTTTATCGTTGCTCAGTTTCTTGCAATATTGCCTCTTTATTGGTATGGACTGATCCCAATGGAAGGGTACAGCATATTTGCAACAGTCGTAGCTGTGGTGCTTACAGCAGCAGTGGAGGCACTTACAGATCAAATTGACAATTTGGTTTTGCCTCTAATATTTTATATTGTAGTCAGTGCACGATAATAATTATGATGAAATAAGTAGATAATTTTACATAATCCTACATTGGTGTTTTTTTCCTCTTTTGTTTAGGGTAAATGTTCCAATAACTTGACGATTTTTCATACTATGATTTTGGATAACTAAGTCAACTTGTGCGCGGTAATCCGATATGCTTTGATAAATTATACCAAAGCACTGGTTTTAAGTACTTTTTAAGGATTTTGGTCACGTCGTTTCTTTTTTGGAAAGTTCTAATCTGAACAAACACATTTAAGAATGTTCTAAGAATCGTGCGTGGAGGGTGTAATGCAGTGGTATCGTGTTAGAAGTTTAACCAATGAACCAATGTCATTAAACAACTGTAGTGGCGCCTATCCTTTGTCTATAGTCTTCACAACGATTCTTGGATTCATTGTCAATCTTGAATTAAAAAATTCCGCATGATTCGTGCATGATTTCCAGTTTTTCGTTTCTTGTAATGTCCGCTTGGAAACATTTTATTTTCGCTTGAACGAAATGTCTTCTCTCTAAATGTGATTTCGTTCATCGAACTAATTCCACCCCTGAGACTTATAGCGTTGCACTGACTGTATTGTATGGTTTTTGTTACCCCATAGATATAAATTAGTTGCTTAGATTGCGTTCAATTGTTTTAACAGTGTACGCAAAATAAAATTTTTAAAAAAAAAGTGCTCAGACTGGTATTTTTAAACATTTTTATTTTGTTTTCCTTTGTAACATGTTTGTTATTTTGTTTATTAAGTTTCTTTCATTTTCGTTTCTTATGATTTTTAGTCTTATTACAATAATTTCAAATAATTACACGTAAAAAATTGTATTATTATTAGTCCTAGCAGGTTTAACTATAATTTATTTTATTATTTGTAATTGTTATCGATCTGTAAGTTGCAAACATCGTACTTAGTATTGTATATTGTTTAGCTTACCAGTACCCAAGATATATATGTATATATATATAAATATAAAAAGTCTTAGCATTTATATAGTATTGTGTATATTATCTTTTGTTTCAGTTTCGTTATTTTGAATGTATTAGCTTATTGTTTAAGAAGCTCTAGCAATTAAGTCTTTCTATTCATGAATTTGTTTGTGATATTGTTGATAATGGCTTTAATTACATTTTTTTTTTTATGGCGAGTGAGAAATTATTGTTCAGAAATAAGGCTAGCTCAAATAAGAATGGCTCAATCAAACTTAAATAAATAAACAAATATGGGGATTAAAACCCAGGAATCAACAAAAGGCTAATGTGAAACCTTATGACATTTTTTGCTATAACGGTATAGTAATGCGACTGATTGTTAAAGCGAGGTTGAAAATAATTTTCTTCACAGCCGGGAATCTAAAACTGCTAAAATTTCTCATATAAACTATGAGAAAGGATTGCTTTTCAATCTCACATTTCCTTTGATTTGTGACAGGGCCAAAACGGCAATTGATGTCTAACTCTCACTACCATCGAAAATCGGTGTTGTATTGGCACAGCACATTTTAGTTTTCATCATATTTACTGTGAGTTGTGAGCAGAACAGAATAGAACATTGAGTTGAGAATTAGCAAAAACTTTAGTGTTTGCAAACAATTAAATGACTTCAAACGAATGGAGTGATTTGAAACTGGATAAAGTTAACAGATACGTAATGTCGCTCTTGAATGGAATAGAACTTTCAAACGTTTTCAAACAATTGGCGGTAAAGTGATTTGGAAGACAAATTTTGTTATTATTTTAGAGGGTATATTTTTTTGCGTTTGGGTGTAAATTTTAGTTATTGGAAATACAATTTTATTATGGTTTTTTAACAATATAAATTGCATTCATTCGAATGCCGACACCTGTCACCCGTGAAGACACAGTGAAACTTACCTTCAACATTGATTCAAACCCATAGACGAAGAGATGATTTAGTTTATATCTTCATTTGTTAAACAGAATTTCAGAAATCACGCTATTACTGAGAACTACGTTTTGTTTGCACAAGGGACAATATTTTTGTTGCCAACAATTTCAAAACTTTGCATTAGCAAATTGAAAACAAAAACGATCACTACAGAATGAGGACTAAAACTCGGAACAAAAAAAAAGACAAATAAAATTAAAACAAAATGTAACTTGTATCAAAAATGTTTATGTTTATTAAAATAATAAAGAATAATAATTATTTTATATATAATAATAGAAGTTAAAACAAATGAAAATAAAAATATATTTAAAAAAACATAAGTACTCATGCGATTGAAGCATTTCAAATTTCCTTCTATGCATTCCTCTGATTCGTTAGAAATTAATCATAAATATTTCCGTTTCTATTCCTTGTATTTGTTCCAAGAAAATATTACGAAACGATGGCTTTCAAATTAACGTGGTATTATTTTTCTCTTCTATCTTCTCTAGCTCGTACTTAAACATTCATTTTCTTGTTTTGTTTTTATATATATCAAAGTTAACATAGTAAAAGAAAACACTTGAAAATTAATTGTATTCATTAATATAATATATTACAATAAGGCAAAGGCAGGATGGGAACAAAATTTAATTAGATCGTGTTAAGAGACAAAACATGGTGAGATTGGGAGACAACATATAAATGAAGAATAACTGGAACCTCTTATTTATATAGTATACAAAAAGAGAGTATAAAAATTAACAGTACGCATAAAGGATGGAAGATTGCATTAAACGATATGCTTATTGCATAATTTTCTTTTTCTCGCTGGTTTTTATTCATTTTTATCACCATTTCTAACAAACAAAACAAAACTATTATTAATTTGTCAATTAGTAATAAGTTTTATTATTAAAATATGATCTCTTAAGATATATAGCTAAACACAATCGCCTGAAAGAGAGTGTGCTTTTCGGCAGAATGGATAGTTATGTTGTAAGTAGGTGTTACTTAACGATTGTCAGCAAGAAATTCTTCGCTATTCATAACTTCTCTTCATCATTATAGTTGAGCTATCTACATAACTGTTTCAATTTGCTTCTTCTCCTTTAAATTACCACCGAATTCGATACAACCACAATGAGGTTGAGTGTTAATATGTTTGCGATATTTTAAACAATGTGTACAAATCACTTGATGTAGAAAGGACACGTGGGGGATAAATGGCACTTATACAGATAATATTTCAATATGTTTCCTGACGATAAAAGAAATAAACGGTGGATTACCAAATCATAAAATAACAATCGAAATGAGGGTGTCGAAGAGGGGCAATTAATCCGAAATCAATTTGCTTCTACGAAGTACAAAATTATTTGTTCCTACAACTACAGTCCGCAAAATATTAACTTCTAGCCAAGACAGGTGTAACAAAGTTTTATTTCGTTCTCAAGAGCTTCTTTTCGCCTACATACAATTAATTGATTCAATACAATTTAATAAATGCTTTGTTGTTGTTCAGGTTTAAAACCCTAACAATGTTAAATTAAGCCCTTGGTGTATTTATTTGCTTCGGCTATAAATATAGAAATCGCTTCAAAAGAAATTAGTACATACTGTAAGTAGGCCGAAAATCATGTGATTGACTGAGCAGCGTTGTTGTAAAATAATGTAGGAATTCGCATCATTAAACTTATTTGAGTAATTATGGACCAACCAGAATATTCATCACAAGTATGTGTTGAACCGGTTAATTTTCACGTATCCTTTTATTAAGAAGCAGGGTTTATAAAAAAAAAACTTATGCCTTAGGACGGAGCGAACGGAGAAATGATCTGGGGGATCTAACATGTGCAAGGTTTGACGCTGTAATGCATACTTTTTCTCCATATACATTGCTGCGGGCAGTATACACTCTGTACTCTAATTGTTAACATATTGAGACAACAAATTGGAAGTTTGCTTTTGTGAATGCACGTGAATAAATTACTTTTGTGGTGCGACTCCGACTTTGGGTGGTTTTGGAGAGACAGAGAGAGAGAGAGAGAGAGAGGGGGGGGGGAGACAGAAAAGGGAATTCTGTGAAAGGTATTCGATTTTTAATTTTGTTTTGTTTGGTGTAATACTAAAATCTTCTTTTTTCATTTGTATAAATGCATATGGTTTAGTATTAGTATATATATATATGTGTGTGTGTGTGTTTAACATTCAATTTATCATTTCCATAGTATATATTTTCCGTTTTTTTTATCAAAAAAAGTTGTTTTTTTATCGTTCATCTTAAAATTCCTATATTTTTTTAAGATTATCATTTTGTATAGCTTAGGAATTACACTTTCTCTTTCCCTTATGATTATTATTTTTTGAAAGTTTTTTTTTTTGTTGTATGTATGTATATATTTATATATTAATAAAGATCCCGTTTTGAATATTTATTTTGTCAATTGCCTGAATCCTCGCCATCTATTGACTCATCTTGAACAGAAGAGCTATCGTCCCCCCGTTTTGACGATGTGGTGCCAGTTAATCGGGATGAACTCAAACCAATGCCGGTACGCCTGCAAAAATACAAAAAATACGCAATATAAATATTTACTGTTTTATAATGTTACGAATAAATTGGATAACATGCCGAAAAAGTCTATGAAGAGGGCCATAAGAACTCGATATTGTTAATAGTGGGGAAAAAAACTTTGATCTTGTGTCCGCTTTACACCCATTTTGGAATAAAAATCAAGTTGTCAGGGAGAAACTTACGGCAACAACATAAGCAATGTGGATGTTGCTAGGGCTCAGGGTATTCAGGACAAAATTCGGGCGCCAAATAAATTAACAGTGGAAAATGTTAAAAACTGGATTTTCCATTTGCGATTCACTGCTAAAACTAAACGAAATGGAACCATTTTTGAAGTGAGTGATAACGAGCGATGACAAGTGAATCAGGTACGACAATAAAAAAAAATGTGAATATGCTTTATTGCTTTCTCTATAATATAGGATATAGCTTTTTTACAAGTCCGAATTTTCACCCATTTATAAACGGAAAAATGCGGTTTTACTACTCCATTCCTTTCACACAAGCTAAATCATTGCCGGATGTTGTTGCTATTATCAGAAGTACTACATTTCAGACTAACTACCGACAATTACCGAACTTTTTCGAACACATAAGTTTTCGGACATCTACAAATATCTCCGTAGATAAATAAGAGATTTCTCTTATGCTTGATTAGAGACTGGAATAGCTTCAAAACATAGCTTAAGAAGCTACAAATTCAATTAATTGTCTTCCATTATGTCTTGCGAACAACTGGTTAGAACTAAACTGACCTGATTTGTTTTACTCATTAACAGGTTTCTGGTAGCTTGTTCTCACTGTCTTCATGTAAAGATGAATCATTTAACCCATGATTTGTTTTAATTCATGATAAATTGACATATAAATAAATTTAATAATGTCTAATAATCTCGCACAATCTCCTAATAAGAAACGCTCTCTAAACTCTAAACCATTTACCATAACATGTGTCATATGAACAATAATAATATAAGGAACAAAATATTTGAAATCAGTTACGTCTACAAAACGAGAAGATATTTCATGCAGTGGTGGAGTGTTGATCTCTAACTCTAGTTCTCTTCAACAAAACCTAAGCCAGGTGTTAAGACGGATTTAAATTATTATTGACGAGGAAAGGATGGAAGTTACTATTATTATATTTTCAAATTAAAGGAAAAAAACTCATTGGATGATCAACCAAGTGCAAACCGCGTCAAACTTACTCATTGTAAACCCTCACAATTCATAATCAAGGTGGCATCCTTTTTCGGTGAATAAGCTTTTGCTTGTTCAGTTTGAGTAAGTTGAATTGCTCTTGATATGAAACGAAAACATTTAATGTTGCAGTAAGAGACCTGAAATCCTTCCCACACCTTGCGATTACAATTAGAATCAATGATAACTCACCTAAGCTTGGTCTTTAGCGAGTTGACTTCGCGCGTCATAGCTTCGTGACTTTCAATCATATCTTCGCATTCTCGTTGTGCCTTTCGTTTCTGTGTTTTCTCCTTTTGCAGCTCTTCCTCGGTTTCGTCGAGATTTCGCTTCAGCATCTTCATGCGGCTGTTGAGCTGTAATTGCAAACAAAAACATAAATTATTATTTCAATTCGAATAAGTGAACGCAAAACTGTCTTACTTTGTCGATTTGCTCTTTGTACTGATCCGCATGTCTTCGCTCATCCTCGATGTTCATTGTGAGCTCCTTGATTTTCTTGTCCAATTTGCGATTGGTCTTTTGCTGCAGCAATCGTTCCTTGGCTTCGTTCTCTAATTGTTCCTCGAGGTTAGCGATCTTCGCTTCTAAGCCAGCTATTGTGGCTTTCACCTTAGTTCTTTGTGCTGTTTCGATTTCTGCTAGTTTCGTCTTCAAGTCCTTATTCTGACGTTCCAGGAGTGCACGGGCGTTCTCATTTTTCTGCGAGTTCGATTTTTCTGTTGCTAACTCTGTTGTAAGTTGCTCAATGGTAAGTTGAGCTTTACGGTTTCTGTCATGAAGAACTTCTGAGTTTGATTGCTCTTCCTCGATTTCTTCCTCCAGAGTGGCTATTCTAGCTTCAAGACGTCTCTTCTCATCAACCATCAGAGAACCCTTATTTGCATTTGCGTTAATCTCTTCGGCTAACTCATCGCGTTCGGTTTCGGCTGCTCGTCGTGCTCTCTCTGAACTAGCTAGATCTTCGGTCAGTTGCATAACCTCTGCTTCCAAAGTTTTAACCTTGCGTTCGGCTTCTTTACTTGCAGCTGCGAGTTCTTCCTTTGCTGCCTTGGCATCTTCGGCATCACGAAGCGCGTCTTTAACTTGTGCCTGGAGTTTTTTGGCATGTTTGAGAGCGTCTTCTTTCACCTTATTGTGCATCTCCATGGTAGTTTCGATTTCTTTAAGGTCACCCTCGAGTTTCTTTTTGGCAGCAACAGCAGCTGTACGTTGTTTTCGTTCCTCGTCAAGCTCTGCTTCGAGATCCCGGAGCTGCTTCACTAACCCACGGCGCTTCTCTTCGGCTTGTTCCTCCTTTGCCTGAATGTCGCGTTCGAACTGGGAGCGTAATGCCTGCATGTTAACTTCTAGACGCAATTTAGCGTCTTCAGTCAATTGCAAGTCATCTTCAAGTTCTTCGTTTTGCGCCTTTAATTCAGCTAATTGACTTTCTAGTGCCCGCTTGGCTTTCTCCAACTCATGGACGTTCTTGTCTGCTGTTCCTTGACTGTTGGCCAGATCGTCGAGTTCATTTTGCAGGATTTTTCGCTTGCTTTCTAAGTCATCGATTTTATCATATGCCTCATCTAACTCACGAGTAAGCGATAATACTTTAGTTTCTTTTTCTCGGGCTTCCCGTTCAGCAGTGTCTCTCTCTTGGGCAGTTTGGTCGCTGATTGCCTTTTCTTCGGCGAGAATTTTATCAAAGTTCTTTTGTTTCTTTTCAAGTTCCAGGACCTTAGTACGCTGAGCTTCCAACTCGATAGTCGTGTCCTCCAATTCAGATTGAATCTTCTTTTTACTCTTATCGAGGCGATCGTTCTGTGCTTGCAGTTCTTTCACTTGTCTTTCGAGGGCTTCCAAGTCCTTGTTCAATCGTTTCTTATTTTCTTCCAGTTCTTTCACAACATCGGAATCTTCTTCAGCTTTCTTTTTGATTTCTTGCATTTGCAAAGTCAACTCTGATAGTTTACGTTCGTAGTTCTTCTTTGCTTCTTCATCCTCTTCTAATTGCTCCTGCAACGCCTCCTTTTCCGATTCAAGTTGACGTAACTTTGAGCTGAGCGATAATTTCTGGCGGGTTTCTTCTTCAAGCAATTGCTGAGCTTCTGTTAGTTGACTCTCCATATTGCTGGCAGATTTTACAGCTGCAGATGCTTTCAATTCAGCTTCTTCCAGTTGGCTGGTAATATTTTCGGATTCCTGCTGCAGTTTGGTACACTTCTCCTGCAGTTCAGAGCGCGCACGTTCAATTTCCGCCAGCTTAACCTGTAATAGATGTTTAAGATGGGAGTGGAGAACATTTCAAAAAATCACTGAGAAGATAAGGTTTCTGAAGGTGAAACCGCAAACCAGAGGAAATTGTTCACATTTTATTTTCTATTAACCGAACTAGAAGGCTGTTACTGTTCTAGCAAATACATAGTGACAGATCGCAGTGAGTAACAAAATCAAATAAACACCTAAAAAGTGATTGTGATAAACTTAACAAGCATTAGAGCCTAAAGTTGCAGAGGAAAAAGCAATGTTCATCCCAATCAAAAATTATCGTTTAGATATGGTTTGTGGCTAACAAACTATTTCTAGGTTGTTATTTTATTTGCCCCCTGCACTTGCGGTAAGTTAGTAATTCATTTATTCATTGAACACTTTATTTTCAATAGACATCAATGATATGTTTTTTCCGTTCACTTTGAGCTCCTCTAATTTACTACGGTTCACTTCATTAAGTAAACTTTTAACATTGTCAGACTTACCTGAAGTTCAGCAATTTGTGATTCAGCCTGCTTACGGCGACGATCATTTTCTTGGCGGGAACTGTTTACACTTCGTAGTTCGGTTGCTAAATCGGCGTTTTCTGCCTCCAAGCTACCCTTGGTCTTCTCGAGCACTGCTTTGGCTTTGCGTAAGTTCTCCAATTGATCATTGATTACATTCAATTCTTGTGAATGTTTATGACGCATTTCAGCAAGCAATGACTCGTGATTGACTGTTTCATCTTCAAGACTCTTCTTTAGGGTGGCAAGCTCCTGCTCACGTTTCGATCGTAATTCCTGTTGAGCTGTAAGTAAAAATCAATTGAAAACATAGAACTCAGTGTACTATCATTAAAATAACTTACCGGCGGTTGTATCTAGTGAATCCAGCAATTCATTCTTGAGGGCTTCTAGTTCTTCGCCCAAATCTCGACGTATTTTTTCTGCCTTCGCTCTCGCTGCTTTTTCTGCTTCAAGGTCCTCTTGGATTTCAGCCAATTGAGATTCAAGCTCGCGTTGCGCCTTTTGTGCAGTCGCTTTACTGGCAGACTCCTCATCAATACGCATCAGAGTTTGAGTGAGTTCCTCTTCTCGTTTAGCCAACTGTGTTTGCAGTTCCTCAATTTGAATGCGGCGTTCACTTAATTGTTCCTTCAAGTCAGCCACTTCGGTTTCAATCTTTCGCTTTGTACGGTCAGACTCTTGCCTTTGCTGTTGGTCTTTAATAAGACGTTCTTCTAGTTCAACGATTGTAGCTTCATGCTTTGCTTTCAGTTTGGCCAAATGTTTCGCTTTTTCTTCTTCTTCAGCAAGTGTCTGCGATAAATCATTGGCACGTTCTTCAAGGAGTTTCTTTTCTTTAAGTAGCTTCTGATTTTGATCGTCTGTCAGAGCTAGATCCTCTTCATATTTCTTGATTTTGCCATCAAGCTGTACCTTCTCTAATTGAAGCTTCTGGCGAGCAGCTTCTTCCTCCTCCAATTGTTCCTCTAAGTCTTGAATGTTCAATTCCAACTTCTTCTTTTCATTTCCTAAAGCGAGTACACGTTCCTCTTCCTCTTCAATGCGCGTTTCAAGCTCTTGCATCATGTCTTCTAACTCTTGCTTGCGAGCCATTAATCTTGAGCGACCCTCTTCAGCTTCAGCGCAAAGTTCGATTTCAGCCTGCAACTGCTCTGCCAGCGCTGTCTTCTCTTCCATTGCTTGCTGATACTTTTTTTCGTATTCTTGTGTACTTTTGTTTAGACTCTCGAGCTTTTCACGAACCTGTTTAAGCTCATCTTCCTTTTGCACTAGTTTCTCCTCCTGCTTGGTCACCTCGAGCAGAGGCTTGACTTTTGTGTACAAGCGCCACCACTGCCAGTTGCGTAGTTTCAAGTAAGCCGCACAATTGCGCTGTATGATGCGAATAGCATTAAGTTGCTGCAGTCGTTTCTGATAGTTCCTACGCGCAAGGAATCCCCTGCAGAATGCTTGGAAATTCACGATCAAATCCGTGATTTTGTAATCACGTTCCTCTTCCAAATGGGCGAGCACACCAGCACGGAAGAATATTTTCGACTGACCGACACGGAAAAGATTTGAATCTAACTCCAAGGCCTGGATCATCTTTTCACATGCCTTCTTTCCATCCATGAATCCTTTAGGAATAACATTTGGTGTAAGCAATTCGTAACGCTGGCGGAATTCTTGGAAGGGAATACGATTCGGGAAGCCCTGGCGACAGATACGGATCCCTTCAAGCACACCATTGCAACGCAGTTGATCCAATACAAGTGGAGCATCTATCTTTCCAGCACGCTTTTCATGATTTGGAATTATGCACCGAACAAAGTTAGGATTTGTGTTACGTAGCGTGTCCATTAACTTAGCCAGTTGTTCTTTGTACAAATGAGACACGGTACGGAACATACCTTTACGAGTTCTTGCACCAAATTGTGTGTCGCTGAGCGCTTGTTGGGCCATGCCAACAATCTCAGCATCCTTCCAAATTTGCACAACAAATGGATCTTGGGAGTTTTGCAACAACGACACAATGTTTTCATTCAACGGATCCATATTCTTCATTAACCACTTGGCCGCTGAATAATCAACTTTGCCAGCGTAGTGCACAATAGCAAAGTCTGCCACTCCTCGGAAGTCTGTCTTCATGAACTTCGGATGCATGGAGTGCGCTGACACCAGCTTCTCAACGAAAGTTTTGTCAGTTGCCTTAGGGAACCAACATTCTTCATCGAGTAAAGCCATAATACCGCCTGGTTTATCAATTAGATCAATTGTCGGCTGCAAGTCTAAGCCGAAATCAATAAATTTCCACTCGATTCCCTCACGCTGGTATTCCTCCTGCTCCAGAATGAACATTGTGTGATTGAACAGCTGCTGCAACTTTTCATTGGTGTAGTTGATGCACAACTGTTCAAACGAGTTCAATTCGAAGATTTCAAAACCTGCCATATCGAGAATGCCGATGAATGAAGCACCCTGACGTTTGGTCCTGTCCAACGAACGATTAATACGGTTCACCAACCACTTGAACATGCGTTCATAGCACGCCTTGGCGATCGCCTCTACTGCGAATTCAACCTGCTCCCTGGTCTGGGCTTTGGTCACAAAGTCACGACCCACTTTAATGCGTGGTGTTAAGAATGCCCTGGTCATATCGGTCACATTTAGACCCAAGAGATGAGCAATCTTTTGCGCCACCGTGTTGTCGGGTAAAGTGGCTTGGTCGTTGTTACGCTCTTGACGGAATTGCATGCAACCAAACAGCAGCACAGCGCTGACAATACGGAATATCGAATTGAAGTCATCATTGGTCATACCCATAATGTTCATACTCTTCACGGTTGCCTGGAACTCGGAGTAATCATCGACACCAGGAACGGGTAATGTGCCATTCGACAGGAATTGATAGTTTTTAATGTCATCTAAAATGAATTTTTCGCGTTGCTCAGGTGAAGCACCTGCTAGTAGTTGGTAAAAAATATGGAATGTTCTTTCGTCCTTTGCTTGACGAATGGCACGAGATTTCTCCAACAGATACGTTTCGATGTTGGCTCCAGAAATGTATCCAGATGCATCGAAATTGATGCGAATGAATTTACCCTATGGAATATGAGACAAACATTTTCTTTTAAACAATTCTAATAACGTACATTTCGAAATGTTAACAGAGCACAGAGAAGTTGACGAATAACCCAATAAAATCGCGCAGCGTGCCACTCATTGTGTGATTTGAATTGAAATAAATGCGGGGTAATGGATTCTTAATCAGCCTTCACAAAACAACTTGACATGCAATCATTTTATGAAACAAGAGACACGATTCTTTTTAGTACCGCCTGTCATCGAGTGCACTTGAGAGAGTTCAATGATCAACTTGTCCCGTCGTCACCACCGATTTAACGATGTCATTAAGAAAGTCATTTTATTGGTTTATCATAATCATAAAAATTTAAAATCAACCGCATGAGACGAAATCAAAAAGTCCATCAACCCAGATGAAGATGAAAATATTAGCTGCGCAAATCTTAGAGAAAAATGTGGATATTTTTGAATTTGTGGTTAAGATTTCTTATGTGAAGCAAATAGCTAAAGTATATCCTTTAGCACGTCTCATTAAAGGTTTTCAACTTCCTCCTGCACTCTGTGCCTGTAAACATCTTTGAAGGACAATGCAAAAGTGCAAATGATATGAGAATGACTTACAAATCGGGATGAGTTATCGTTCTTAACAGTCTTGGCGTTGCCGAATGCTTCAAGAATGGGGTTGGCTTGCAAAAGTTGTTGTTCCAATTCGCCCTGAAAAGTTTCAAAATATAAATACAATAAATTAGTTTCAGATAAGATAAACGATTCGAAGAGGTAAATATCATATGTCGTGGTAAATTCATGCTTTTTAAATACTAAGTCTTATATGTAGGCATTTATTATCTTCTCATCATGCATTTGAGATTAAAGTGAAAAAGAATATGTATATCAACGACAAAAAAAACAATGTATATATATGTAAATAATGAGAAACACATGCAAATACTGCTGAGTCTAAATTCTGAATGGGGTACACAGAGGTCATGTCTTCAGTTAACGATTTACGATGTGTATTTTTTTGGAAGATACTTGTATTTGAAGATCTAAGTAAAGAGTGGAAAAACAATTTTCATGAGATCAGTAGACCTCCCGTACTGTCCGATGGATTATTTGGCATCAAAACGGACACCTTTGAAGCTATATGATGAGTATTTTGGTTAGCTTAAGTTTTTTAAGCCTTGCAAGTGATTAAAAATGCCTTAGTAAGTCCAGCGCCTGTTTGTTAAAGATAAGTGTAAAGATTTAAGAACATTTTGGTTCCAATTACAAACGTGTTTTATATTTCGATTTGGCTAACAATGAACGAAAATTCGCACATAACACGCATAACTGTAATTTTTTAAATAATTTTCTTCTTACGTTATGAACATCCTAGGAATAGAAAAAAACTAAGTGCATATGTCGTAACGGTAAAAAAGGCATAAGACTCGACTTTTTTATTTGTTACGTCATTTGCACTTAACATGACTACATATGCAAAGACTTACACAGATTTTCTGTGTGCAGGTTCAGAGAAGTAGGCGGTAATAAGAAAGTCCTTAATACCGCCTTATTTTCAGTCTAAAGATGTTCGTAAGATTTAAAACAATCACTATATAACGTATACTCATTCGAAACAGTGAAACGTGAATGAAATGCGTAGAATGACACACGATTCATCTACTTGAGCGTCATGTGATATTAGACATGTTTTGCATTGAAAACACGAAATATATAACGATCTCCAATTAATTAAAATCAATAGGTATTCGATTTGTGTCTTGAGCTTTCAATTTATGCTTCCCGGAGAGAGTCAATTACGTAAAATATAATGACATGCCAAAAAATTAGATGTCCCTTCACTACATTATTTCGCGTTCTCGAAAGTATACATTCAAGTGTGAACTTTATTATAGTACCACCCAATTGATGAGAAGGAGTATTTATTCTCTGTGTTACATATAATCTAGTATGAGATTATACTATTGGCAAATTGCCCTCGTTTCCCACGAGGAAAAAGTGAATTTTATTGTCTGCTGAGATTTGGTGATATGAATGACAATGAACTCAAGAATGTTCATATTAACAGACAATTGCTATCTTTCTACCAAAAAACTTCTACTAATGGATACCTGCAAGACCATGTTCCAGCAGTTATCGTTCTTGTTGTATTTTTATTTGAAGGAAAGTATATACGATAGTTATACCTTTCTAAGACCCATTTTATCTTCATAAACATAGTCATTTCTTGTGTGTAGTTTTGCAATTTTTTTCTCTCTTGAATTACTACTCATATTACATTGAATTTTGAAAGTATGTTTCTTGTTAACTTGAAGATTCTGAAAACAGATGCATTTTATTATGTCTGTTTTGTTTTTTTTTTTTTTCAAATTACATAAATACGCTTAAAAAACAAAAAAAAAATAATAATAAACAAAATGTTAAAGTGCTTTAAAACATGTGCACACACACGCAACGAAAAACTAATTTCAAAAGTTATAGGTTATCTTGTGTTTTAAGTTTTCGTTTTGAATACTTTACCGCAAAAGTTTCAGCATTATGACTCTAAATTCAAATTTATTATTAAGTTTCGCATAGAAATTGAATTTATGGGAAAATATTTCCGACGTAACCACGAGGTACATATTATTATTTTTTTTTTTGTTTGGTTAACAAAACCCACAAGTTTGTATTTTTTTAGTAGAATAGCAAGAATTAGTAAAAAGAAATAACATATTATTTTATTAGATTTACATATTTGTTTTAAATATTGAATGCAGAGAGAACATTTTGAGGTTATACTTACAATAATCAAAGCCGGATGTGGACCCTAGATATCAGCCAGTTATTATATTTACAGAATTTAAATATAATATACACATCAAGTACAAGAGTGAAGTGATGGTGAGTAGTGAAGGTATTGCGCGTACATGAAAATAAAGAGAATAAAACAAAAATTAAATAAATAGAAATTAAAATAAGGAAATGAGAAATGTGACACAAAATTTGTGCATTTAAAACAATATACACAATAAATTTAAAAGGATACACAGTTTGGACAGTGCTATAAGGGTTCAATAGTTTATTAATTAATTACTTAGGTTCCTGCTTTAGCAGAAGATGCATATTGCAACTATTTGCACCTCAAGCCCACATAGATAAATCAAGTCGGGCAGACCCGAAAGTTTCTACAACTTCTTAGGTTAAAATAATTCTGTAGTAAACTCTCATTCTGTCTTTCTTTCAATTAAACAAAAAAAAAACATAATCTTCTGAAAAAGCTCTTTCCCGGGTATTTTCCAGGTGAATAGAAGAAAATGTTCAACCATGAACTGCAGAAAGGTGTGAGTAAACAGGAATTTAAGTCATTGACGACTTAGGCCAACCTCATCTAAAGAGGTTCAGGTATATTGGTGGCACCATCAGTTCAAGGTATCATTATAAACAAAACTACAGTCACTCACACTCAAAGTGGGACAACATAAAAAAATGCTCTCACATGAGTTATCTGTATTATTTGTAAAGGTATTTTGGAAACTACCTAGCTGTTCCTGTTCCACTTCGTATTTCTTATCAATGCAAATACACAACCATAAAAAGGAAACCCGAATTCCAGCAGCAACTAATTTTTTTTTGGACGAAATGTGTGTATATAACATATTTTGCAGCACACACTCAAAGTGGGACACGTGTCCTTTGATAAGAAAATGAACGATTATCACTTGCAATTGCTTGCGACTCATATGATCTTGATGCATTTCTACACATTCTAGTGTCTCAGTCCTTTTGAAACATTCGTGCGATCAGTCTGAATTAAAAAAGAAAGAAAATGTCTAAACAAACGACCATAGAGGAAAGAAAAATTATAATATTAAATTATAATTACGGTAAAACTGTTCGGGATATTAGTAATCAGTAAATCAACAGTGTATAATATCATAAAAAGATTTAAAGAAAGTGGAAGGATCGAAAACAATAAATTAAATTGTGAAAACAGGAAAAAAATAACCCCTAGAGATGGGTTTTTCATTTTAAGAAAAGTGCAAAATGATCCCTTACTATCGGCAATTGAACTTAAAAAAATGTTAAAGGACATTAAAACTCTAGAAGTGAGTGCAGAAACGATTTGCCGATTTTTAAGAGACAACAATTTGCAAGGAAGAGTTGCTCGCAAAAAGCCTTTCATAACAGAAAAGAATCGCCATTCAAGACTCGAATTCGCAAAAGAACACGTAGATAAGGATATGACTTTCAGGTCAAAAGTAAGTCGTTATTATTGAGTTATCTTCTAATTTGTGATCTACTCCAAATCTTTTCTAAAGGTTCTTTTTACATACGAGACCAAAATAAACCTTTTGGCTCCGACGGCAAGAAATTTGTATGGAGGAAGCCCGGCGACGCATAAAACGAAAAGGCTCTCAAGAAAACTGTAAAATATGGCGGGGGCTCGTTGATGATGTGGGGCTGCATGTCAGTGAAAAAAACCGGCAATTTACATTTTGTTCGTGGAAACATAAACACAACGTATTATGTCGACATTTTAAAAGAAAATGTTAAGGACAGCGCGGAGAAACTTTGGATCAAAGACAATTTCATCTTTTATCAGGACAACGATCCCAAGCATAAGTCTTGGATTGCGAGGATGTGGCTACTTCACAATTACCCTTAAGTTCTTAATACATCTGCCCAATCACTAGATCTTAATGTGATTGAGCATTTGTGGGCAGAAATAAAAACAAGGGTGGCAAAGAGGAGAGTTTCGAGCCTCAGCGCTCTGTAACATATTATTAAGGAAGAATGGGAAAATATCGAACCTTCTTTTTGGCAAAAAATTGGTAGAAAGTATGCCAAAGCGTCTAAAGGAAACAATAAATAGCAATGGATAAGCTACAAAATATTAAAACAATTTTAAAGCAATTTTTAATGCAGGAGATAACCGTGTCCCACTTTGAATGTGACGTAGAGAGAAGTAGGATAAGAGTATTATGATTTTTTTTATAATTAGTAATATGAATTTCGTATACGGTTTTTGTTTTTTTAACAGCTTGAAGTCCATGGTACATAAGAAAAATAATAAAACAATTGAACAAATTAACATAACTTTTTTTTTGGCCATACAAAATGAGTTACGCGGTTTTTTAAGTATGTCCCACTTTGAGTGTGAGTGACTGTATATCAAGCTTAAAATTAAAATGCTTGGTATACATAGTTCAATTCCAACGTACGCACAACATAAACACGAATGGAAGAAATATATATAATTTCCGCCGTTGCCACACAAATAAATGCACTATTGTGTCATCTATGAAACTCTTCCCACCCGGTGACTATCAATTACTGGGACACCCAAAGCCCTGTCTATCTTATCTCGAGCAAATTAAAACTGTAATTTACAATATTAATTTATCGATTCCTGATAAAGACCAAATTCTTGTTTTGAATGAGAGTGAGTCACCTGCACATATCATAAGACTCTATTTTTAAAAGTCATACACCCCTTGAAATTACACATACATTTGTCAAACTCTAAAGCTCAATAAGTCCAATCAATTCTCGACTCCTTATCAGACGTACTTTATTTTTTAACGCAATCAGAGGAACCGTAAAGCAGGGCATGACAGTCAGCATTTGGTGGGAAATATTTGGTTTTGGTTTGTTAACGTGAACCGGCCATATGGCTAGACACTGATTCCATGTCTCCTAAATGTTAGACGTGACGATACCATATAAGGAAAGAATTTGATCGGTTTTGGAGTTTGCATGTTGCATGTGCGCGATGTGACATACTTTCCATGCGCGTAGACGCAGTCCTTGCCTTAGATGGCATCTTAAATTCGAATGTAATTTGTTATTAAATAATGTGACTGTGCGCACCATGCTAACTGTATATCCATAAGAGCAAAAGTTCTAGTGAGGCTTTCACGGCTTTCAATACAACGCTTTCGGTTTATGTCCTAAATTGGTAATTATTTGTATCTGTGACGTCTAGCGTGCAGGTGAAGAGCGTGCGATGCCCGTATGTCATGTCAGGAATTTATAAAAACAAGAAAACACACAGGTTGTATGCTGAATTAAGCAATTAATAATAATGCTCCATGAAATAGATGCTGTCTGTGGTGTTGTGGCCCAGAGGAGCCGCAGCATAGTCACTCTCGTGCTACACACTGTGAAGTCGTACCATGTATGGATTTAGAGCAGCAATTGAAATTATTCCCATGGGCGATGTATATGGAAGCTAGTCGCGAGGCAGCAACAGGTCTTCGGGTCAATTGATCGTTAAGTAAGGAGAAGTTGCGATTGGCGTATGTGTCACAAGGATGTTGCATCTTGAGTTGTACTGACACACGAGCCAGACGTTGAGAGAGTCAGTGGCCTTTGAATAAGACAAAAAAAATTGTTCATCTCGTATTTTCATATGAATCAAAGTTCAACCACGCTCTATCTTGTATCTGCTCTCTAGATCATTTCACACAATCAATGTTTCGCTTTCTTACTGCTTCAGCGTGTGAAAATCGATTGTGGGTTTTAGTGGACCAGATGGAACAAAAATAACAAACATTTTATTCCAAAGCCTTATCCTAAGGACAACCACCAATGTGCGCATGTTCCACCATCAAAGTACATTGGACAAAGTGGTTCCGACGCAATACCCAATAAACTTTGGAAATGTCCCTCATTATGGTCATACGACTATTGCGGGTTAATTGAAAATTATTTAAAAAGAAAACTGCAATCAACAAATTTCCACACATACTTGGAGATCAGCCTACATTAACCTAGGCGGTGTGTGCTTGTGCCCATCAAATAATTGATCAATAGATCATTTGAAACAACTCCAAACTAACGCAGGTGGAAGCGTGGAAGCAAGAAAGATTATAATTATATGCGAAACAAATTGTCATTACAAAGATAAAGATCTCGAATGTAATTAAAAGGAAAATGAGTTTCGACGATACAGTGGAGTTCAAAAGTGCTTGCGAATAGTTGCGAGGTCTTTGAGTTCTGAATCTTCATGTGAAAAGGAATATATTCACATTTCAGTAAATGAAATGAATTAAACCTCAAACATAAAAGTTGAGCATGCTTCGCTTAATTTGCACCACACTGTAGTTATGGGAGATGTCTGTTGTGGCCTCGTCTCCAATCATCAATTGCCACATCCATAGAAGTGATTCATGTCCACATACCTAATTAGGGGGCAGGCAGCAGTAGCAACAAAATGCTCATCCGTTCACGATATCATTTATTGCGACACACCACCCGGCCTACTGAATGGAATCAATGAAAATAATCATTACTTGGATACATCATCGATTGGCACTGAAAATCGCTTAATGGGAAACCCCTATGGCGTTGCCTAAAAAGCTCTCGAACTCTAAGTTCTCACGCCACAAATGAAGATCAGTTGAAACCAAAAAACACATTTCGAGAGAACAAATCGAAGACCGTATCTGCCAATATTTAAAATGCAGAATGACCCATGAGGGGAATACGACATAAAATTAAAAACTTTGTTACATAATTTTTCATTTATTTTCTCCTTAAATTGTTTGCGCCAGTTTCCACGACAACAGCCATTGTTTCTGGAGAAGCCAATGCAATGATTTTCTAGCATCATAAGGCATGTCAGCCACAAAAACACTGAAAAGAATCGACCAACCGAAGCGATGGACGCACTTAAGTATGTATGAGCGGGGACCAAACAACAAAGAGAGTATATTATTGAACATACCATCCATTGCATAGGTATTGGAGATCGATTTGGAGACTAGAAGGGTATGGTGGTCTAGATTCGGGTGGTAGTTGTATGAATTGGAAGAAGTACCGCGCTCAATTGGAGCGAAGAATGGGGGTCCGGGGAAAATAACAATTGATGGTTGAATTTTAAATGTTTACCTTAAACCTGTTTCTGAGGTTATTGTGCGAGCAAATGATGACGAATATTGAAAAGAATCAATGAGGGCATCGGAACAGTATACATGCATGGGTTTTGTGTCTACTTTCCGAGTCAACATATTTGTTTTGTTTTTTTTCCTTTTTCATTTTCAAGAATAATAAATGAATATGCTTGCTGATTACTCCCAGATGCATTTTATTATAGCACATACAGGCTGAAGGGGCAGAAATTGTTTGCGAAGTATAGGCTATAATGATTCGTACAATTTCTTTATTTCATTGCATCCAATCATCATTCCACATTGGATTGCAAAAAGCACATGATATACGCTTATATTATAAGCCACTAAATTAAGTACTTAACTTGTAAGCTGTAAGAAGTGGCTTCTAAGAGTAAAACATTCAAAGTAACAAACTTACCGCTCCAGAACCTTTCGGTTTTGATGCAGCCACATAGGCTAAATACTGAATAACTTTCTTTGTATTCTCGGTTTTACCAGCACCAGACTCTCCCGTACACAGGATCGATTGATCTTCGCGATCTGAAAAATTACAAAAAAAACAAATTACATAAATTATAAAGAAAATTCGACATTAGCAAATAATTACATTGAACTGCAATGAAAGACACATTTCACCTCATTTAGACAATTTTCTGTACTCATCGGTTATAGGTAAGGGAACAAATGCGTCAAGTTAAAAATTATATAACAAAAACGAAACCAACGACAAAAAAAAATCGCTACAGTGGCATTTACGGAGGCACAACCTAGGCAGTTCATATCAAAGTATATATCATTTAATTGACTTCAGGCGCGATAAAATGTAAAAGCAAGAGCCAAACATTTGCGGCTAGGTAACCGAAGACGTGTAGAGGCGTACTTGTGGTTTGTCTCAAAAATCACATAGCACATACGTGTGTATATATGAATTGCAAACATGAGTATGAAAATCTATATTTGATTGCGTAGACTAGTTCAGAACATAACTTTCTTGCGCAAGGCAACGGTTTGAAGGTAAAAAAATTAAAAGCAGACATCTGTCATACACTCAGCCCATATTGTGCAGAGTTGGCATACGGAAATAAGCCCCGAATCTAGTTCACAGCTGACAATGACGTGCTGCAATGATTGAGGTGGAGGATCCGATGTGTTCATGTACATTCTGCAACATTGATCGGCATAGTGACCTATTCACTCATAAGAAGTTAATTATACAGTTATTGAAATTGTAAGATACAATTATCACATATTTATAAGGAATAATATTCCTCCAAAAACAGTGGCTTTTCTCAAACGTCTTCCCTTTCATTTTCTTTCTTCTAGCATTTTGCAATTGTCTAAAGCATTTTTGCTGGACAAATAATGTATTTAAATTTATTAGTTGGACAACACCAATTTGATGTAAAATACACAAAAAGGAATTTAGTGCCGTTCAATATCTGACATTTTTGTAATGAGATCTTGGCAGTTATTAACTACAGAGTCCAGCAACCATTTGTAACGCTAAGGAAATATAGCAAAACATGCACATTCAATTTTGGCTAAAGCGTAATTTGCTGGTGATGTCTTATAGACATCGTTACCCGGTCCCGCCGGTACCGTCATATGTCCCCCAGTTTTTAAAATCCGCTGGAGGAGTCGAGCATTTTCCTAACATTTTCCATTCTGAAATCAGTATATCCTTAAACCCGATAGAATCAAATCTCCCCATAGAATCCGATCCGTAACTAATTCATGCAAACATTTTATTAAAACATATTTCCATCTACTATTTGCAGAATGGTTTATAATTCTATATATTGCTTTGCTGTGCAACACAGTGCAAAACTTTTTTCTCCTACAACATAACTCCACATTTATTGTTTTATTTATTAATTAATACTTCAATTATATTGCATTTGAAGGTGGCTATGTAATTGTAAAATGTTTTGTAGTGAATTAAAAAACAATACAAAGTCAACGGTTTTTCTAATATGGACTTGATCACTTTGAATTTAATTTGTGAACGCACTCTTTCAATCATCACCAAACTGTCACTTTATTCAGTAAACTTAATATTTCATCGAATTTCGAAACTTCTAGATCTTAGTTATTGTAATTAATGTCTTCCGAAGGAGTGCAGATCATTGCTCACATCCTGTTTTTCGAAACAAGTGACAAATTTGATAGGTTTAAACTAAATATAATGCAAAATGTCGACTGTCCTACTACGCTCTTCATTCTCGTTAACCAAAATCAGAACGTATTTTTTTATTCATTTGTGCATTTCTTTTCATTTTCTCTAAAGCTTAAGACCTTGACACTATGTACATAAGGCGAAGATCACCAAAGTTTAAAAAAAGATTTCCAATCTTCCTTTCAAGCACAAGTTGCTTTTTTCAAGCCTTCTGTTGACTCACCAACCTTACTCCACACCAGTCATTATCCCCCTAGATTGCTTCTATTTATACATACATTTCCTGCTACCGATAGGGACGACAGTCATACAACTCTCATCGTTGACCCTTTCTGTGACGCATTCACAATTCAAGTTCCGTCTTCACACAAAGAAAATTCGTAGCGATCGAAAAAACCGGGACAGTGAGACGCCGCGATACCAAGAAATCAATTTGTTTACCCTTTCTTGCATAAACATTCCATGTAAATGAAATTCTTCTCAACTTGTTTCGCCTCTGATGACTCACCATGTGCCACTTATAAATTGTTAACTTTTTGGTTTGATAATTTTGAAGAAAAAACCTTGCGCCCTCTCCACCTTTGCCGATAAAAAACAGAAATAGCAAGAATGGAAAAAACGTAAAGTTGAAAGTGAAATTAAATGCCAATGATATGGGGTGCGTTCACAAGGTAACGACTGCTTCCTCTGAGATTTAATTAATTCAACAAAACGATGACCAAGTGATAAGGTACCATTCCTCCCAGAGGTAAGTGTTACACGCCTAAAACTTGCAAAACCGAGAGTAGAAAAATGTTGACAATGACAAGATGTAGAGCAAGTATCTCATATGGTTACGCAATCTTATCTGTAGCAAAATCTCTCCCGAAGTAGCAGTGGCAACTCCATTTATGGAAATGTTTTTTTCAATAAGGTCAGCAACATCAACTGCGTGCGTAATGCCATAGACGTTAAGATCTCCAATCTTGAATAGCGTCGAATCTGTATTTTGCCTCCTGCCATTGTGACTGTTTGTTCTTGTAGCGCTTATAAGGTGGCATACAAGCGTCTTCAGTTTTTGATTGGTCATCGGTATCTGTCTCATTTGGAGACATTTTATATTTCTCAATGAGTAAGGTGGAGAATTCTTAAGTGAATAAATTTGTTTAAATTTCGGTTACTATTTGACGTGACTCTCTGTTTATCGTTAAAATATTGACGAACACGATGCTAGTTAAAATCATCCAGTTCTGCAGTGACTAAGATCTTGACGACACTCCAGATGAGGTGTGTACACATAACTCTCGCAAAGGAAAAACAAAAAACCTTGCATCAATCTTATGACAAATCAAAGGCATTTTACTCTCCTTTAGATGGCTTAGCATTCGTATTGCATGCATAAAACCGTGTTGGAGGCGAATTGATGACCAACGCCGTTGACAGGGATCAATGCGGCGTTGCACAAGGTACGTGCCAACTGTACAAAATTCCAAGTTATAAGTTAACTACATCGAAAGTGGGATGACTCAGTTGAAGTTTGTTTTTGTTTTTTGCATACCCCAATGTTTGCGCAGTGAGAAAGCAGAAGACAGCATGCTTTCGAGCATATGCATGACTCATCGTTGGTTTCAGGAATTGAATGTAAAAAAAGACTGTGCCTTTTATCACATGTTTAACTCAGAGAATACACATAAACAACGCCCGTGAAGATATGACAAATGATTTTATTTCCGACATTTGCATAACGACGAAGGGCGACTGATAATGTCGTTGGGCATGGAATGATTGATGGATTGAGGAGGAGTAGGTGTGTATGACTTTGAACGTCTGCAGCATAATTACAAAATCATTTCAGATTGTATTTCCTACAATGACAACAACTCTTCATACCTTAAACTTTAACTTTAAAGACGTACATATGTTTATTTAAGTGAAGTGTAGCCATTTGTAATTTTTTTTTCACTCACAGGCATCACACACCTATTAATTTAAGTGTTCCAACAATAAGGGTTGCCTTGGAATTCCATAAAAGTTTATCATGTTCAAAGCAATTTTTCGATCATACTTTCATGTTCGAGCGCGTATGCCATAATATCAATTTGAATTTGTTCCAAATCCTCATGCCGCGCTCTTAAAGACTTGGTCAGAACAACTTCAAAATCAAAGTATCACCAAGGCAGGGTGGTTTAAATGCATTTGGTAAGTTGATTTTTTTAAATCAGTCCTCACGGCGCTAAGACTTTTATAAAGTGTACTTAAAATGTATTGCTCTTTCATAGTTAATAGTGTTGTCACATTAAGTCTTAGTCTATTAAGTCTCGAAACTTTCACAATTTTTAGATATACAGTATTGTGCAAAACATATGCAAGTTCTTTACCCCATAAAATAATTTCTTAGAATATTATTTTACGTGCGGAATTTAAATGAAACTTCTATTTAGAAATCTTGATTGGACCTTAATATACTAAAAAAGTAAAAAAATCTCTTGACATTTGCGGCCATTCTTTAGTAGTATAGAAAAAGATAGACTCATTCCATTTGGAGCTGTGCAAAACAAATGCAATTTTTATTAATTTTTAATATTTTGTCCAAAATCCATTGTTTCTTATTACTTCCGCACATCTTTTTGGCATGGAAACAATAAGTGAGTTTATTAACTCCGGGGAAATTCGAAGCCACTCATCCTGCAAGTCTTCGTAAAGAGCCTTTTTTGAGGTAAATCGTTGTCCCCTTATGCGCCGTTTTAGTATTCCCCACAGGTTTTCTATGGGGTTTAAGTCCGGTGATTGTGGAGGCCAATCCAAAACATTAACTCCCTGAGTCTCTAAAAATTCTTTTACAACCTTTGAGGTGTGTTTTGGGTCGTTGTCGTATTGAAACCTCCACAACAATGGCATCTCTTCCTCTGCGTATGACATCATGACGGTTTCCAAGAGATCTTTATATACAAAGCGATCCATTATTCCGATAATTTGATGTAAAGGACCACATCCTTGAGCCGAAAAACACCCCCATACCATGATTGAACCACCTCCGTGCTTCAGAGTAGCTTGTATAGTTTTTTGTTTAAGGCGAGTACCCGCTTCTCGAAGAACGTAGCTGATTCCATCTGAACACATCAAATTAAATTTGCTCTCATCACTAAAAAAAACAGTTCTCCACTGTTTCAAGGACCAAGATGAGTACTTGTGGGCAAATGCAAGTCTAATTAATGTAAAATTAGTAGCAGTTTTGGACAAAAACATATTGATTACCTTTTTTGACGGTGTTTTAATGTTATTAAAGGCTTCTTTGATGCTCTGTATGCCTTTAATTTATTTTCGATTGCCCTTCTACGAACCGTACTCGCATCAATAGGCAAATTAAGCTCCTTCACTATTGAAATGGAGGATCGGAATGGCTCTCGACGCATTAAGTTGATGATCTTCTGATCATTTTTTTTTATCTGTTTTGCGAGGACGACCACTGGAATGAACCGTAAAAAGGGATTGATTGCGTCGGAACTTTGCCAACATTCGCGAGACACTTGACTCATGAATTTTGAATCGTTTGGCCATCTCCCTTTGCTTCGATCCATTTTGAAAAGCCTTAATAATAAGCTCTTTTGTACGCGTGTCATATTTACTGCGAGCCAAACTTGAAATGCAAACCGAATGACAAAAACTGTTTTTCAATACAATTTCTATAATAAAAAATATTTTTCCACTAACCAGATGTGAATATCTCCAAGAACGAAGCAAGAATAAGGACAAAATAAAAAAATTGCATTTGATTTGCACAGCTGAAAAAGGAGCAAGCTAACATTTTTTCCCTTTTCAACAAAACTAACGGTATTTTTCCAGGATTTCTTACTACGATCGGCAGATGTACTGTCACTCACAGATTTTTGTTAGAAAAAGTTTTAAAATGAAGTGTTTTGTACAACAGAACAAACAAAATGTCAGAAGGAAAAAAAAATTGCATATGTTTTGCACAATACTGTATATGCATCGAGAAATTTATCAAATCTTTTTTTGTGTTTCGTCGCGAACATGGGTGCATTTCCTAAATTAATATTGAAATAAAAAATATTGAAACGAAAAATCCGAAAAAACACAGAAGTACGCGACCGTCTGCTTAGGTAGCTGTAGGATTTGAAGTAGTTGTGTAACTTAATTTTTCAAGATTTAAATTTTTTGAGAGTTTGGACATAGGATGCTGTAGATTCCTGAACGGCCGAAGTGCAATATGTACAGAAGAATAATAAAAACAGAAAATATAAGATATTCTTTGAAAGAGAAGAAGTTGCATTTTCGTTAATCTCTGCACTGCACACACCCCTGTTCATGGGTGAAACTCATCATCACGAGTAAGACTCAAAAAAGAATTCGTCCTATATTGGGAGTTGCAGAAAAAACAATTTTTAGAAAAAAATATTTCTCTAGCCTAGGCCTCAGTCAATATGCCTCAAAACTTGCACTGTCTTGGACTAAACGTCTCCAGTTTCGTTTCAAATTTCAGTTGGGCACGCAATCAAAGGCAAGGTTTTCTTCTATCTCGCAGTTCTTTAGAGTTTGACTCAAATAATATCCGGGCTGCAGCGGTAGTGTCCAATCATTTCAAATGACCTGGCCAGCTAAGTTGGGACATATAAATTCTCTTCACTCGGCGAATGCCATCACACCGAGTTCGCTGTTGAATCTTTTCGTCCAAAATCATCCTTCACAAACGATATCGAATATACATAAGGAGAGATTGTCATCTCGAAGCGAACAAGGATGTCTCACCTGCATTTAATAATATTAAACTGTTGTTTTAATTGTTGTGGATTTGTTGAAAATTCCATCTTCTCGATCGCAACACCATTGCAGTCGTAAAAACAAAAAATTAGGACTTAATTTTGAAACAGGTTGCCACCACGGCAGAGTCACGACGAATGTCCTAGGTTCGACTCCATGCATTAAATTTCGTTCATGGATATTGCAATTCTTGAGGGTGCTTACTTCAATTTCTCCGAATTTTTCTTAATATTTCAAATTTTATTATAAAAAGTACCATAACCGCAATTTTGTTTCAGGTTTAAACAACCGATTGATCCATCGTTTGGAATTCAAAAATGAATTCGATACGAAATCGACCGAAACTTGTAAAACGCATATTACAAAAAATTTAAATTCCCTTTAAATCCACTTCTCGCGGAAAGCAGACCATGGGTGGTAATTTCTTTTTGCGTAGCGATACTGATCACTATTTGGGAAGTCATTATTCTTGTTGCATAATTTAAGTTCTGTATTCAGCACTAAGGCCACGAAGAATCCAAAGGGATTTCATTAAGTTTAATGATCACCTCCCAAAAAATAGTCACGACATCGTTTTTTCCATATCATACAAACACCTTGACTGTTCTATGCGCTTTAGTTGTCTGCTGGCAGATAAAACTTACGACTGAATGAAATCGTTACATTTTCGTGGAATACCACATTATGTCACTAGTACGAGGGTGTTTTCATTTCAAATAATCTCAAATTAAACAAACGGAAACCAACTTCATAGCGTTCTGGCAACAAACGGTCGACAGAAATCGCACTATAGGTGTGGTTCTGCTTCGCTTAACAGCTCACTCGTGACGATGACACTTCTTATCGTTTTGACGGGTGCTTCGCTTTCTCAATCCTTATCTAAACTTAAATATTTACCCTCAACAGTCATTCGCATAGGGATAAGCTTATAAAAAAAAACCTACTGCATAAGGGAGTTGAAAAAGAAGGAAGACGATATTAAGGCAGATTGAGGAGACTTACCTTGGAGCATAGATCTGTAGGCAGTATCTGTTATAGCAAATACATGTGGAGGCACTTCGTGTCGTTTTATACCCTTATATCGTTCCATAATTTTTTCCGTATATATTGGAAGCTTTTTATACGGATTCACAACTACACAGAAAAGGCCGGAATATGTCTGGAAAGAGAAAGAGAGATAAAGCATAAGTATAATACATAAGATATCTCATGAATATTTTAGTGCAGCAAAGATCCAAGCACAAAGGCCTGCATTCAACGAATCCCAAGAGGGGAAACATATCGTGTATTGTACTTGAAAAGTACGTACTCGATAACAACGCAAAGAAATTATCTGAAGAGCTTATGACCGGGGGAAGAGTGAACTCTTCAGAAATCAATGGCATACGCAAGTCGTGGCATCTCAGCAGACAGCGTAAAACAGACATAGACAAATTTTTCCTAAAAACAGATCCAAGAGCCGACAGAAAACATGAATCCTCGCACAATGAATCTATTCAGGAGAACAGGCACAGCTGACAAGTTGCACATGTGCTAGCTGACTCATGTCATGTGCATGCGCTCATTTTTGTTGGATGTATCCTCTTCTCCTGATTATTAACTGTCAGTGTAATTAGATATGAGTTGATAGTAAAATCGCGGAGTTAGAGAATTTCTTCCTCGAATAGCCAAGAAATGATTCCACAGCTGATGAGTATGATATGTGCAAAATAAAATAAAATTTATTGCAAAGCGCCTGCTCACAGTCAGATAGGTGGCTTGAATTTCAAGTGCGGATGGCATTACATAACGAACTCAAGAAGAACTTGAAGTTTTGAATCGTACGAACAAGAAAGATCTTTTAACCAGCCCAGGGTTAAGTTATCTTGCATGTCAATAATTTATCCTTGAGGGATAACACGTAGATACATTTTGGACACTTAACTTAGGTAGATCAGCTGTACAGACAGCAATGAGGTTTACTATTTTGGTTTCTGGTTTCAGTTACATTACAGTTCCATAGGTGACACTTTTTTTTAAGCATTTATAAACTTCAGAGTTGTGCAATTGCAGCTGAAAATGGTACGGGTAGCAAACCCGACGTTATCATTCTAAATAATTGCACCATGCTCAAGAAATATCGTAAATTGGAACCACTGCTTGAAGGTGAGAGTAAATAATATTAAATTACGTGTCAACTGAAAAAAATGCTTCACCAAGATCACAAGAATTTAAAAAAAAAAACCAAATCAAACAACAAAAACCAAAAGGAAAAATAGCTAGTACCGATGGACACAATCATCTGAAAACTCCAAGTTGGCGCCTGGCGTTGGATAATTCCTGATGAGGTTGAAACCATCCTTTGGAAGGCACGCACCAATAGGATGGTGTGACATGACATCACTTGGCATTTTATATGGAGTTTAAAATTAAGTAGTACTACAATGGTCTAGCTTCTTAAGAAGCTACTCGTGTCTCATCTCATGAGTAGAGGGGCCTACAGTTTTTTTGCCTATTCCGAGATTTGAGAGGGTTTTCATTGACAGCTTGCAGTCTTGAGTGTTGTCAGCAACGTAAAAGAAGTGATACGGTGGAAAATGTGAAATGTTTATGTGAAGTATTTAGTCCGGGAATCGAACCTGGGACCTTCGGCCTATGAGTCGAGGCACTTACTTATCGCTTATCTGGAGTCATAAGACGTAATTTTCTCTTTAATGGAGGTTTTTTTCCATAGTTTTTCCTCCAAGATAGATTCAATTTACCGAACTGCATATCTTACTTTTAAAACAATTGTATTTTCAGCAGTAAGGTTTCTATAAAACCATATCTCTGTGCCAGCTAGGTATAACTTTGTTAAAATATTGTTATACTATGCAGCCAATAAATATCTATCTATCTAAGACGTAATTTTGGATGAGCTCGACAGTTGTGACCATATTGTCAGAATAATGCCGAAGAAAAAAAATCACACACACCGCAAAACCAAAATAGCTAATTCAAAGATGTTCTATACCACAAAGATACGAATTTAAAAATTAAGTTAATTAAAAAAAATTGAATTATTTAAAAAGAATTGTATATCACACAATCATCATTCGTTTATTTTTAATTCCCGTTAATCTTATGAAGTGGTCGCCTTTAGTTTACCATAGAAATGGATAACTGATAACTTATTCGGGCGATTGCTTGTCTACTTAATTATGTGAACGTACAGAAAAATTATTTGGTTTCATTTCGATTCGCAAAGTAAATTAGCATCAAAATGTGTCGCATATGCATAAAACTTCGTACTAACTGTTTATGAACAAAACTATATTAAACCAAGCGACAAGGGCGTACAATTTCAATTACTATGTTTCAGAGAAAATAAACCTAAATAACTTATTTAACTTTTTGGGTTTTCTTGTCATAACTGTTTTGGTTATATTTCTTTGTTCAAAAGGAATTCCAATAAGACGAAACATCAATTTGGGCTTTAGGAAATAATTTTCTGACTTCAATATTTTTGACAAGTTCCCAAAAGCAATGACGCGTAATCATCAAACTTAAGAAGCGATGCAATATTCTTTCCTGATACGTTAGTTGCCCTTATTCATCGTTTTTTACTGCTGGCGCATGGCATTTAAAACTCAGTTTCTGCTCACAATACACATTCAATAACAAAAAACAAAAACGTCAATTAGTCAAAAATGAGGAAACTAATTTCATTTTAGATGTCATGTATATTTCTTTCACCATTTCACCATACAATTGCTGTCATTGCGCGCTGTCAACTGCCGCCTCTAATCGGTTCTAAATATTACAATTAAACATCAACATTAAATAAAACTACTCTACGCCCGACGCGCCGATTGCGGTGATTATTATAAGATCGCCAGCAGACAGGTTGGAAATGTTTGTTCGCACTTACATATCGACTCATAAAAGCAGAAATGGGTTGAAAAGACGGCGACGGCGAAGCACGCTAATATCCAAGGGAAATTTCAAGGCAGGTCAGTGCAGAGTGCAAGTGGGAAGCACCACCAGAAAGATACTTCTTCTACACCCGCCACTGACAGATGGAATCGTTGCACACTTCGGGGCAATTTACTGATCGCATGCAATACACCAACAAAACATCATCGGAATTAAATTGCTGTTGCCACCAGATAGCGCTGCCGGTGTTCAAGGCAAATTATGTAATTATTATTAGAGCGTTTTGTTATCGAGTCGATGTGATTTTGTAATTAACCGAGTTGAACGTGGTGATGGGAAGAACGAAGACAGCAGATCTTTAAAAGGAGCTGATGAAATTCGCGTAGGACCACATCATTGTGTCTGTGGTTTTTCTCTTGTATATTATAGATTGCCTATTTAAAGAGAGTGCTTGATCTATGTCGTTGAAGGGATTTAAATTGTATGTAGTGTGGTCAAATTATGATGAAATTAGAAGAAATAAAAAACGACTTCGGATACATAATAATAAACACACCTTTAACACATATATGGTTTCGTTTTTCTTTTGATTACCATTTGACTCGAGCAATCATTGCTTTTATTCTGGCGTTTAACTAATTTCCCTCCAAGTACTTAAGACACGAACAAATTTTGTACTACATCAACATACATCTAAAATACATTTTTAAATGATTCAATTGCGGAAGGGTGGACGGACGGACGGACCTTGGAGAACATATGACCTCTCACTGTTTTGTTTTAAAATATTACCACTCCTTAAAGAAATCAGCTTCTCCACTGTTCAAGAACCAATAACTTCCCTTCAAGTTTTGTTTATCAATTCGAACAAATGGCATGCGCTTCTCTGTTGTGCAACAAAATGCTCACCGCCTTGTCAGCAATACCAGCTCAATAAAGTAAATTAATTAAAAAACAATTCAAAGGCGAATTAGAGCTGAAAATTAATTTCACATAAATTTTCCAGTGAACAGGCGAAAAAAGCAAGGAAAACAAAAACCCGGAGAACGAAGTACAAATATGCATGCATGACCAGCAGCAGTAGTACAGACCGACCGGATATGGCCACAACTTATGGAGGGATCTCCGCTGTTGTTTCATATTTAGGCTTGCCACCACAACAGCTCATGTGCATGTGCGTTGCTTCTCCTCTTGTTTAGAACGCATGCAGTTGATAGCCCCATTTTCGAATGGTTGCCAGCTGAAAAACACGCGCGCTTTTATGACGGCGATGATGAGTCACCTGCTTTCAGGTTCTGTCTGATGTTTGCTCTCTGGCTTCCCTGGAAATAACCACACTCTCTTAGTGTGAACACCTAAACAAAGGTATCCACTGAAAGCACAAAGACCAGTCGAATTGGATGTGAGTAAGGCACGCGCTTCGTTTTTTCCCCCGATGACGAATACTTTTGATATTTTAAACTTCTTTTTTTTTGTGGGTCAAGACATTGATGATTACGTAGGCTGTAAGCTCAAGTCAACATCCTTTAAGGAATGTTTGTTGTCCAAATCCCCTTTAAATTTGTATGCACGAGACGAGGATACTGTTGTTGGACATGTCATGCAACTTGGATTAATTGGGGAATGTGAAGAAGTCGATTCGGCCACACCTTGTTAGTGGAAATCCACAACGAGTGCATAAAAGATACTCTCACGAAAGATTCACCGCCGTCTCGCCACTAACAACGCCAGTAAACTCTTCTCAGCTTACGGCGGTAGCCGCTAGTGTCGCTGGCACGTTTGCTTGTGGCTCCTAATCATGACTTAACATTCAAATCGACATTAAATGAAATATGTTTCCGCCATATATGGATTATTTCTCATTGTGTAAGCCAAAGGCGAGCAGATTATAAATTACCAGACTCGGGGCGCAACGCTTTTCATTTCGTTCTCCCCTGCCCCGGATGCGCTCCAAGTTTGAGGTTGGCGGTGTCGTCTAGTTTCTGCCGTCGTCGTCTACCTTGTCGGCGGCAAAGTTCTAATAAGAACAGTTTGGAAGCAGATATTTGAGATGATCTCATCATCTTTACATAGATGAATGTATATCTACAAAAATGGTAATTGCTTAACGGAAAACTGTTAGCTGAATAGAACACACATGTACTCAAACCTGTGGACAGTCAATTGCCTTAAATGGCGGGCGTGACCCTGTTCTCTAGTTGCATTCTATTTTTGAATTTTAGTTCAATTTGATCACGGCTATCAATCGCCGCAGTACCCAGTATCTGCGGTTTTTAATATCTGAACATAGAACAGTACTTGCAGCTAAGTATGGAACTGACAAATAAATAAAGACCGCTTAAGGATCTACGTGACTTGCATGTCAGACGTTATGATTGTGTGGCGCTTATTGTATTCATTATACGATACATCTGCTTTGAATATTATCTGCAACTGTAATGAGGTTTTTAAGAACGAAAAAAAATTGGCACACTACAACAGTAAGTAAAAAAGTCATTGGATAGCGTTGCAGTTCACGGGGAACGAGAGCCTAAATTCTTTAACAACTACTCCCGTAAAATGTTTGCCTCTCCCGAGTAGAGGGAACCTTCAGTTTATAGCAGACACACATTTTTAACAGCCACATTTGGATCATTGCACATCTATGACAAATTGAATCACCTGATTGGCGCCAGATAATAAAATGTGACGTCTATTTAATCCTCAAAATGTTCAGATGTCTGCCAAGCATTCACAACGAAAAATACAATTTCAAGTGCAATCTTGCGGACTTCTCTACCTCCCACATATCCACTTAATAGTCCAGACGCCAATCAAACATTTCAAACAAAGAGTGTCAACACGGATTGTGCTCTGCTCTGTGGATCACCATGGCATCTGAATTAGAAATTTTTTTTCGTCTTTGTTTTTTTATTTTACTTTTTTTTGCAAAGGAAGACACACAACACCATCCAAGACACAGTATGTCAAAAAATGTAAGTGAAAGTTTTTTTTACCGATCTTTTACATTTTTTTTTGGTATTTCTTTCCTCTTGTGCAATCGAAAAGTAATCGAAATCCCATGTCACGTCAGATGATGATCGTAGAAACAACAAAATTGTAGCTGGGTAACCTCCCCCACCCATCTACAACTTTCGATTGAACGAATCGATCAATGGAAGTCGTATTGGTCTTCCAAATGTACGTCTATATCGACGACCACGCTACATGTCATGCAATACACTGCATGGCAGTCAACAATTAGGGATTAAATCTATATATTAGAAAAAAGTGATGTGTGTATGCTACTAAAAATACTTGCACTTGGCATATGAATCTAACTATAGAGCCGCCTCACTGATGACTGTGGCAAAACCTGTGATGTGTTTCCTCTTCCTCTTGTAGTGTGTGTTCTGGTCCAAGCTTATTTATTGCTGTTTGTTTCTTTTAATTTTTTTTTTTGTTGGTTCTTATGACTTACCACTACTGCACGCACACACAAGAGACGCATAAATGATGATCATCATGACGGGACTGAATTGAAACTAAAACTATTTTTAGAGCAACGTTTTGGCAAAAAGGAAACGATCGCGACGAAATAAGCATAAATCAGCTCCACATCTATGCACCCCAAATGGTTTCATCTATCTACATTCATGTTTGCTGTTGTGGCCTAGTGTTGTGTTTGTACTAAGAGTTTATTAGACTATGACTCAAAGTGCGACAGCAAGAACAAGCGGCAACTGTGATGACTTGGACTGTGAATCGACTACTATGGCGCCGATAACAGCTGTGTTTAGGGTGACGCTGCTCCCTACGACTAGTTAATTGATTGCACATGCTGCGAATTTCGATAAATTCAAATGACATTTTTTTTCTCTTTAAAAGTGTGATTATTTTGTAAATTTTTCGAACATTTCGATAACACTTAGTTGCTTCAGCGAAATTTGGCAGCACTTAAGTTCCATTTTATCAACCCATGCCCACGTAACGTAAATACTTGTAGGTGTGGTTTTTTTTAATTGAAATGTCTAAGAGGTCATCTGTCATATCATCTATCACAATTCACAATCGTTATGTTATATGACATAAGGTGTCATAAAAAGGGCGAGTGACCCAAATTACGTTTGTTTTGTGATGCACAGTGAGATAGCTGGTTAGCGAATAGATGGCGAGGTATAGTCTATGGGGGAAATAATGTGAAAGTGAAATAATGTGTCAAATTTGTCTAGGACTAAACGTATAATTTGAGGAAAAAGGCATCATTATGACGTGATACTTTCGAATTAAACATCTGTTGCTTTTTATATTCCAATATTAATTTAAATATTCATCGTAAAATATTTTGTCTGATTTCAGGTTCAGCGATGACTTTTAAGGAGACAATGTTACTAGCTTAGTAATTAAAGAATAATTTGCGCTTAAAACCGACCCAGTTAGTCGTGAATAAGAATAAGAATTCGATGTGACTTCTACTCTTCCAAAAACGATCCATGAACGTATGTGACTAGCGTATTATGTCTGAATGAACTCTCGAAAAAAGAAGCGGCCTTGAGTTAGATTCACACAAATGAAAGTGTAAACCATATATGCAAACCGATTATGCAGCAACAAACCCATCTTCACATTGCCACTCAATTAAGTTGTCCCAACGAAGCAGTCATTACAATTTCATATATGCTTATCTGTCATTTATCTGTCAAGTCAACCAAAGCTGTCAGTGGAAGTGTCTTAATTGGTGCTTTAGCTATTTAGCCCACCCCATGGGCATCATTTTGCATGCGTCTCTTGTCCAGCGTGTTTAGAGAAGGTATTTAAAATTATCCTCCAATCAGTGCTCACTGTTGATCACATGCTAAGGGCGACTTCAACACACTGTCTGAGTTGGCGCTACACATGCAATTTAGGTACGCCAGAACAACTACTCAGCAGTGACTGTAGACAGCAATCAATTATTCTCTGGCTGTCATGTTTAATGGAGAATGTCGAGGCGTACGTCAGACGTTTTCGCAACTTTTTGAACGATTGCATCTACTGCATTGCTCTCGATTAGCGGGGGTGGAAGAGACCCCATTGACTTACGCGAACAGTTAATTATCATAAAAATCATTCGCGAGTATTAGATTGCGAAACAAATAGATTGAATTCGAATAAAACCAGCAAAGGAATACTCCTTCCAAGTCACTTATGCTAATCAACTGTCAATTCAGAAACTGATATAATTATTTATTACCGTCACCGGACATACGGACAGCCATGGCATCGCTTAATTTGGCGACACTTTGGAGGGCTTCGTGGGCCACAGATATAATTTCTGCCGCATTTATTAATCGCCGAGAGAAGCAGCCGACTTGCGCAGCAACCGCATACATTTATGCGAACAAGCATTAAATTCGAATTTAAATTCCTCGATTTTATTGATGTGGATTTTTCTATTTTATTTTCTTTTAAATGGGTGACAGCAGCAACTAGACAGAAACTCTTATGAGATTGCTGGCACTTGCCTTAACAAGTGAATGAATAAATGCACAGAGGCGCACCACCGGACATGTGTTGTTAATTAACCCATCTATTCAATGGATAGGCTTAGATGATGAAATGGATTCAAGTTCCAACAATCAGCGAGAACGGACGATCTTCCCTTTACTGCGGTGGTGTGATGAAATCAGGGGAATTCTAGATTCGCTCTTGGCAGATGTCCGTAAGGGTGAAGGCTAACAATAGTGCCATTGTGGTCAACATGATGAATATGATGACACAATAGAGGAGAAACTCACAACAGATTTTGTTGGCCACTTGTTAATTATGACAGCATATTCGATTCAATCTTATGTATCTATTTGGAATGTCAATTGAGTTTTAGTTCTCTAAAATTGACATCTTTTCTTCTATTTTTAGGTACGTGACTTTTTAAAACAGAGTTGAGCTATGACCACTGCATAGATGTTAGGAATTTTTGACTTTTCTCTGATCCGTATAAAGATGAACGTTGTTGTCTTATAAGTGGCTAGTCAAAGCAATTCGTGTGACTTCATCATCACAAACGGACGTGTCCGTTTTGTGCATCGGGTTATCATTTATCACAAGAATATAAAAAAAAATTGAGTGGCAGACATAGTCTGCAATGGTTCTTCATTGTTCAATTTTAAAGCACCTACACTAGCGTTCAGATTCGCCACTTTCATTACGTTGACCCGAATTTTTTTCCTTCAACGCAACTCCGACAAAATCGTGAACTTATCTTCAATTTAAAGAAAAGAGAATGGCATTTTGCCTTTTTATGCTTTCTTCCCCTTCATCCACTCCTTCTTTGATTTTGCAAGAATTATGTACGCTCATACATACACATACAAAATATTTGTATGAACGTACCCCAGCACTTGAGCTTACGATTATCTTTTATAATTAAGTTGTGGGCGGGAAGAGCCAGGTTAACACAACGCTTTCGGTTCAATTCAACAGAAGAGCACTCCTCTGTTCAATATGCACATCACAGGTTTTATATCATGTGTACATTCGCTCAGCACACTCGATTACAGACTTCGACAGCAAAGACCACGACGACAGTAAATTTATTTTGACAGGCAGCCTCCGCTGTCCCTTCACAGCCGATGAAGAGCTTTCCGCATTCAGCCGATAGCCAGACCTGGCAGGGAGAACAAACAATTGCTCGCATTCGAGGATAGTAGGTTCAAATATTTATTCAGACGCTTCGTCTGAAGAACAATCACTTTGATGACGTCTTCTTTTATTTGCCCGCTCTCGTTGATCGAATATGAATTAATTTTTATCAGTAAGAACCATTAGCAACGAATTTACGAAAAGAGCGAAGTAGTGAAAGAAATGAGAATTCCCTGAAGAAATGAAAAAGGAAAGAGTTTTACTTACGTATATGAGACCAGAATAGTATCTGTCTTTGATGTTATGTAAGACGGAAGCTTCGTTGAGGCAAGTTAATTCGGCCATATCTTCGACTTTGTCGAATTTAGGCGGATTCATCTTTTGTATGTCATCACGAAGGATCATCACACGTTTACCAGTTTCGGCAAGATCAACTTCAACCTCATCGCCTTGTTCGCGTTTGATGCTGGCTGCAACAAAGCCCTAAAAATTAAAAAAAAAATGTAATTTTAGTTATAATTGATATGTAAATTAAAACCAGTAAGTAAATGAAATAAAAATATATAATATATCATATAACAGAATAGAACATTTATTTTCGAATTGCTATATTAAAAGTTGCCGAATATAAAAAAAACCTCTCATAACATGACTATTGCAAAAAATATCCGTCAAACAGTCTAGGGAATGTCTGATGACGAAAAATCACACGAGTCGTCATGATTTCAAATGTTGTCAATCTTTACTATCTGTCATTTGGACATTTTGTTACGGTGACGGTGATGACGGAAACGCGTACTCAAAATGAAACTTTCTCAACTCGTTTATGAATCATGATTTTCAGAGGTTAATAGCACGCAAAATGTTGCGGTTTTACTGAGGGTTGTGATGTGTATTTTTTTTCTTGTAAATGATAAACAATTTACAGTTAAAGTGATTTCTCAACTCTGACTCACATCTGATCAATTTTTATGGAATTTATTTTTGATTGCACAAAGTGGCAATGAACGACTTCTGAGAAAGTTATATGTGTTACTTCCGTACGTACTGTACGCGATGAAACCGAATGTAATCTGTTGTGACAGAAATTCAATGAGTAATTTAATACCTTATTTTATGGTACCACGCTTTTAACGAATTATGTCTTCGTTTGATAAGGTTTTTCGATAAGATCGTCAACAAAATGTATGTATGTTATTACGAATTTTTTTGCTTAAAAATAGGCTACGGTGTATAAAATGAAAACATCAAGAAGCTAAAATTTTATGTGAATGAAATTCAAGACATTTCTATCATTTTATGTTATTATTGTTCCAAATAAGGATTAAACTGAGGATTTTGGGTTTTAAAACATGAAAATTATTTTGTTATTTCATCGTGTATGTCGTCCTCTTTAATCCAAGAGTACGAAACTAATAAGAACCTGGAAATAAACCTCAATGTAGTTCATTTTCGAAGAAAAAGTTTCCCAAACTGAATGTTCGTAATCTAAGCGGTCCTATTCACGCTTAGAGCTACATCCTTAAACAAGTATTGGTGTTTTTCACTGCCAACGATGCATCATATCCCATTTTAAATTTACTAAGGAGGATATCAGGAATTTCAAAGTCCAACAAAATATGAAAAGATTCGAACACATGACCCACTTATGTGAAGCCCAATCCAAGTCTAGCAATTCTTACACGTAAATCGTGTTCATAAATGGATTTAACGAAAAGAAATAGCAGTGGGGCAGGCATAAGGCGGTATGAGCAGGGAAATGCTTAAGGGTGCTAAAGGATGCTGCTTCCTCCGACCCACCTGTTTGGCCACCAAAAGGTAGATGTAAATAACATACACACAAAATAGCACCGAATACAAATTCTATTAATGGCCAGAATAATTGTTCTGTTCGCGTCAAAAGACCAAATGATAACAACTAATAAATTAAGTTTCCCAAGCAGACAACTCAAATATCAGAGCAAATATCCAAACTTGCTAGCAAACTGGCTGGTCATCAATTTCCACTCATTTCCTATGTGCGCTTTTTGTTTTCAATCATCTTCGCACACCCTGCGTTTACTTCTAAAAAGTTCAACAGGAGTTCAGACATTTACGCTTGAATCATGCTTAAAGACCAAAAAGGAATATTCAAGACTCATCCAACTCAAACAACCATAAGCACATCGCGAAAAAGTGATTTATTTTTGGTGTGGTTTTTCACCTTGAATTTATGACAGGAAGGGTGCGGCATTCAATACAATTTTTTTTTCACTCCAATAGCAGGGGCTACAGCGCACACCCATTTAAGGTAGATTTGAATACAAACTGTTGTATAAGTTATTGGAGGCACTTGGATTTATGGTGTCACCGACGTTCATTGTGGTCATACTGGAGTTCGAGTCTTTTTTATTTTAAGATTTTTAAAAGAATTTGTATTTTGCGATTGTTGGAGAAATGAAAAGAGGAAAAACGAAACTGGAAATTTAATCGCAAAATTATGACCATACTCGTACGTCTTCTGGAGATAAGTCGTGTTATTTTTCATTGCTTACAATTGGAAATTTTCTACACAATCAATTTCCTATAAATAATTTACTGTCATCAGACGACGCAAATTGGATGAATACAATATTTTTAAGACAGAGAGTGGGTGGCATAAAAGAACATAAACAACACCGCCTCGTTCCGAAGGGTCTTCGAATCCTTACCATATGGATAACGTAACAGAGGTATGCAGGCGAGAAGGACTACAACCAGTTTGAAGATAGGCCTGAGGCCATAAGAGCTGGATAGGCATGTTGAGACCGAGGTCTGTGCCACAACCCTTAGAAAATATGGCAAAGAACTTGGTTGTTGAAGAAGAGCGTTTTTTTTGGGATATTTCCCTTGCGTCTTTTCCTCCTGACACTCATTTAAGTTTGCCCGTTTTCATAAAGCTTCTTAAAACAATACCGACATAATCTCGAACCACATATTCATAAGTCACACATTATTGGTAAACGAAATGCCCCCTTTCCAATAAACAACAAAAATCACCCACCAAAAGGAAAAGATAACAACTGAAGACCAAATGAAAGAAAACGAGAGAAAGAGAAGAAAACTCGGCAAAGAGCCTTGAACTTGCATCTCGCACGCTGTTGGCATGTTGAACGCTGGTTCACGCTGAATTCTGCAAAGATACCACATCTAATCACATCTTCTCTCGACGCGCAACACAAATCCACCCAAACTATCACAGGAACAGCAGCACACCACTGGCGCAAAAGCCGGCTCTCTCTTGGCAACCATCTATTCCTGTGCATCCCACCACCACAATCGAAAAGAGTACCATACATTCAACATCCGAACAGATGGAGCTACATTCTTTTTGAATGCACATGCAGCAGTAGCGGCAGCAGCAACGCTTTTGATAAAAATAGTCACGGCTTCGTGCTTGTTTGTAGATATATCATGGATGCACTTAACGATTACAAGACGTCGGTTGGACGGGCGAGTATTACGCATAAATAGGAGACAGAGACAGCCTATGTGAGGAACAGTGAATCCCATCTCTGTGTCGAGGAGAACCAGAAAAAGAAGGCAGCAGTACAACGAATACGGGGTTCGTTAACTAGAAAGGAATGCGACTTGCTTGCCTGACTGCCTGATTGCTTACCATGCCTGCGCTCCGCACGGTAATTGTCTTCAATTTGGATTTTCACTTTCGTTGCACTTGATTACGTTTAGGATGACTACGCCAGCACCAGCCCTGATTTGGATTCGATAAATATACACGTGTCGGTGTGTATGAGTATGCTGAGAGTCTTTGTCTGAGAGATACTATTCATACTCGTACTTGGGGGTGAATCACTTGAGATTATGTCTTGTCGGCACCTGGCTGGCGCTACTCACCATGCGATTTTGCCAACTTTATGTATTCACTGACGCGGGTGTGATCGAAGTGTTTCGGATTAAGTTGATGACGAATATTGCGTTGGGAAAATATGCTCTCCAATATCGAAACATACAATTAATTAATGTTGCTGTTTAATGGTTTTTTAAACATTTTATTTTCAATTCACTGAGTTATATGAAGAGTTGTTGTGTAAAGAAGGCGAAGGAAGGATAATAAACGTGAGAAACAAGTCTGGGTGAGACAATAAGGGACGAGTAAGCGCAGTGCGAAATGTGATTATTGGTTGGAGGAAAGTTCTAAACGACTTAAGCAAAAAGTAAAAAATATTTTATTTCATAGTTGGGAACACAATTTGATTCTTCACGGAAGTAATGCCGGCGAAACCTTATCGTTGACATTGTTTTCAGAGGAAAATGCAAAAATGTGGTCTCGGTGATGTTATGCGTGAATGCATTTAATCGCGTAGAAGATTCCTGATTCAATTCCTCGATGGTTCATCTTGCATTCGTATCGTCTAACTCATTTATTTCAACTCAAATAGTACTAATTGCCAATGAAAAGCTTAAGAAATCTCGCCGTTAAGAGCTGTCAATAAGCTATAGTAAGTTGTAAGTCTTAACAAGAAATTTCTGTTGGAATCTCGCATAAGGAGCATATTTTTGGTCAAAGCTTGGAGGACAGACAAGCCTGTGTTATCGTGATGGAAGAGTCAGTCTCCTGACTACCATAAATGAAACGTCTTCCGCCACAAACTTAGGTTCAAATCAAGACTAGACAGCTATACAATAACTTCAACAGCTTTTTGTCGATCTTCAAAAATATGTTTCAACGTTTTTAACCACACGACCAGAACAGACTTTGTCATTAATTAACAAAACGCAAAGGCTTAATAATTTTTTTCTCAATAGCGAATTTTAACATGTTAATAGTTTTCGTGCCAGGTTTGGCACATACCGAACGGAGCCTGGAACTCTAGAATGCTAGGTTTATACGCCTCCAACGGTGCTGCGAATTTTTGTAGTGTTAGTTAGTGGTTTCTTAAAATTTTCAAAAAATGGAGTAGCCAAACGGATGAAGGTATATAAACTGGGACAGGAGTGTGTGCCGACCCAAACAAATGGGGAGCAAATTAATTTATTTAATATAAAACAATCATATAAAATACGTTGCCTAATATTAAAAAAATATCTTTAAATCCACAGATCTACGTCTTTTTCAATGATTTACCAGCCAAAGCTGGAATAAAATTTAGGAAATCCTATTCTGTCAGTAAATTTCCCCATACATGCATATGTATGTATGTATGTATCGCTATCCATTCTATGAGTTCCACATTTATGTACAAATATTCTTTTTTCTTCTCGCTTTTTTTGCTTCTTTGGTGAACCGATACCAATTTGATTTGAAGAAAATCAGACCAAAGGAAAAGAGAAAAAGCGATCAACTTTGCATACTCGACTTCTACCTCTGTCGCGAGAACTTGTCTCCCCCTCATTCTGACCAACATTGAGATTCCATCCCTTGCATTATGTATTACTTACTGCACACTAGCTTTTCGTTTTCCTACTCTTTTATGTTTTAAATTATAATTTGCAATACAAAGAGACACGACCCGAGCTCGATTGACTGACTGAGATCTGCGTCTGAGGAAGTGGAACGCGCCCACATGCTCTACATTTTAACTTATGTATATATATATATTTTTTTTTTTTCACAGTTTTTCAATCTCTTTCCACACTGCCACTCTGATACAGTTGTGTGTTCGTTCGGTTACCTTTTTGGTTTGGGATTGGGACACACATCGTGGTTGCTTGTGGTATGTTTCATGTGTGTAAAATAGTTACATGCACAGATACATGGGCGCTTCTGACCATTTTAGACTGTCTGTTGAATGTATGTTGTAAAGAGCAGTCGAACCACACTGCTGGTCGTTCAGTTCAAAAGGTAAAATAGGAAGGCAGCGGAAGATCGGATCTCTGAAGAGGGTGACGTAAACACTGCGTGAAAGCAGGTACAAGGTTCAATAGGTGAAATGAGATTTACAACAAAGTGCTAGCTATTACTGAATAGTATGTGTTTGTACGCGAGTTTTAATCGAGTACAAAAACTTTGATTTTGATACTCCCCTAAACATTCGTTTTCGCTGAAATTTTGTTTTTGTACTCAAAAATGCTATATTTCTTAAACCTGACATTGATGGTAATTCTTTCATCAACTTACGATCGAAAAGCAGAGTCCAAGCATGGACGATCGAAATGCGATAATCTTTTAACGGCTTAAAAGCTGGAAATAAGCAATGACACCAGATCCATAGCAGTTAATGTTATGATTTTTATTACGAAATTTCGTGCAAGAATTTTATTTAAACATTAATTTAATGAAGGGCTCGTAACATTTCCTCTCGAAAGATGAAATCTTCTAGCTCATTTTTCAACAGTATCAGCGTGAAGTTTGTATATAATCGTCATAAAGCAAAGCAATGAAATTTTTATAAAGTACTGAAATGCAGAACTCCGAAATGCCTAAAATCTCGAAAGAGATTTTTTTAAGGATTTTGGGCATTTTGAGAATTTTTACCCAATCAGCTTAGGTTACAATAATCTGTCCCTCCTCAAAGAGATATCCGCGGAACTGTAAACAAAAATGTCAATTATTTTGTGGCTGTAATGGCGAGATGACTCTAACGAATGCTGAAGTGGACTTTCATCAACTTTACATTTTTCAAAGAATCAACTCTCTTGACATTATTAGGCGGACTCAGTGAGCCATCAATGAGGCGACCAAAATGAGGATCTGGGTCTGGCCCAAGGAATGATGAAGAATAGCGTTTTCGACATAGACATTTGTAATTTTTCATCCACCACTTCTCCAAACTTTGCGCTAGAACACAGATATGATTCAGGGTAGGTGCAAGATTTGGTAAAGATGATATTTTTTGTCTGACGGACGTTTAGCAGTAAGCGAATACATGCAACACTTTACTCATGTCAAGTGGTGTTTCTTCACTCAAATCGCAAATTACTAAAACGCCACTTTCGAAAAATCAAACTGGCTTCGTATGAAACTTTAATCATAATAGTCCTGTCGATGAAAGCCCCAGTATTTTTGAGAGTACAGTTCTGACTGCCTGTACGCCTAAATGCATCGTATCAAGCGTCAAGGTATACAAGGCATGAGTAACATAGTGTAGGAGGCCAATACAGAAGAGAAACCGCGTAACAACAGAGTCTGCTTTAGCTGTCACTTTATTAATGCCCCGTTTGCCTTCAATTCCTGAGTATTTATGCATGCATGTTACAAAGGAGTGTAGAGTTCAGGTCATTCACCTAACCAGATGATCGGCACTTTGCGGATAATAAACCGTGCTATAGTATGGTGTGCAAGAAATTTCTAATAAAATTATTTATTCTTCTACAATAGCTAGCTCCAAGAGTCCTTAAAACCTAGTCCTTTGTGCAACACAACAGATGACCCCATAGATTGAGATGGCTCTGAATGCGAAAGAAACTTAACCAGTTTTATGCGTAGCTGGTACCCAATATCAATAAAAGATAGTGCAGTCTGTATATTTTTTTTTTTTGGTTGAGACCCAGGAAGGAAATTCCAAATTTAACTTTCCTGAGTTGGTATTAAACTATTGTGTGTGCTGCTCCATCCGTTAAAGAAAAGTATCACCTACAGAACAGTACGGTTAATGAAAAAGTTTGGTAGTTGATTTAATGATCAACTCTTAGTCTCATTTCATAAGATTGTCAAAGTCTGTCAACAAAGAAGTAAGGTATGTCTGACTGTGTATGTACATACATATATACACTGAACGGACCTAGAGTGAGTCAAAACAGGACACTGCCAAACACACATATGGTCAATCTTCAGTGACTTTTGCAGAATCTACGAATATTCGGGTAATAAAGAAAATGAGTATATGATACTTGTATATATGTATTAGAGTGGGACTAATGTCCGTATACTTGTTTATTAATTTTTGGATCGTCGGGATCAATTGAAACAGATAAATACATTTTATGGGCTACGCCTATGCTGGCATCTATGTGATGCTTAAAGTTATAGTTCACAAAGTATTCCCTAAGCCTTCCCTTTTAAATTAACCTTTGTGTCCACAACTCCACAGGCATTTACTAGAAGTACTAACTTCTTCTGTGCTTTTCTTTGTTTTATATTTCTGCCTATCATAAAGACAACAACCGGAAAACAGTATCTTTGCTCTCAAATGCTACTCCAATCCCCCAACGCTCTTCCAAAGATCAACAAATATAAATTCAAACCACTCACACAGTGAAGCACACTCTCTGCGGAACAAATCCTTTGTGCACCCCTTTGCAAAATTAGCACTCCAGGCATGTGCTTTCGATTTTCATTTTCAATTCAAATGCAGTCAATCCCCGCAAAAGAATATTGAATACTAACACTGACATTGATAACTCAATCATTGCGAAGGCATATGTGCTATCAGCGACAACCTTCCACCTGTATCATGTGTGTTTCTCCAACCCCATATCCGTGCCTGTGACTTTCATTTTATTATTCTGCAGCACCAGACACTCGGAATGTATTTACCCAGAGCCTATTGTCTCTAGTCAATCACTTCGTGTGCGATATCTGTGCTCTCCAACGAGTGCTTTGTACACATACTCATCGGTATGGAATGTTATCTTTATATCTAAAAGGTATTTTCGTGCAAATTTACTACTTCCCCTTAATTTACCTAGAATGGAATTCGTGGCCATAAACCGAAGCTATTTGTATATGACTTTAAATTTAGAGCAATGACAAAGTGTAGCACTGTTGAATAGACAACAAAGAAGCATGTGGCTGCAAACGCTTTCAAATACTCTGCACAGACCTAATTTGATGAGAATCGAAGTAAGTCTAAAGTAAACTAGGATGTAGGCAAATTTCAAATAGGAAACTGAACTGGGACATCGTATATCATTCCAAAGCAGAAGCACAGAGTACAAAAAGAGTTTCGTAGAAGTACCAATATCTTTGTATTGCAGCGCACATTGCAATTAACAGATTTTTGAGATAACGAAGAGAAGATAACAAACTGCAAACCACAAATTGAAATTGTCTGGCATATTTCATTTATGACTAAATACATTATTTTTCAACGGAATCTCGTTTCGTGTTTGCAATCTCTCTTTAACTTCATTTCCATTGTAATGAGGAAGTTGTACAAGGAACAATTCATTTCACAACCTTCAATCCATTCACGGAGTCTAGCATTTTTTGGGTTAATCCGCTGAGATAATAAGACTCAGTGCAATCATCTACAACTTTACAATCTCCATCCTTATGTTTGAAATAAATTTGAAAAGAAGTGAATGGAAGTGAAAATTCGTCTGGTTCGTCCACAGACGACTTGGATCCTTGCCAAGAATCCTTACTACTCATCAAGGAGTCACTGCTGCCCAAGTTTGCACAGACCGTAAAAGGTGCAGGCCTACAGGCAGATGAGTGTAGTTGCCTCGATGTATAAAACACAAAAGCGTAGCGCTTTGAAACATCGTCGTACAATATTGAAACGTAGAGATGAACTTTTCACGGAATTGCCGAAAGTCAATGAACCCGCGCGTACTATACCAGCAGCAACAGCATCCGCTGCAGTATACCGTATCACCCACCCAGAAGGCATACACACAATAAGAATCAGAAAACCACCAAACTGAACTATGTAATCTCCTTCTTCGTCTTGGCTGTCGTCGTTGTAGGCGCTGTAGAAGCTGTTGTCGCTGACGTTCCGTTTCCTTGGACGTATGTCACATGCAGTTCAAGCACAGACTGTTTATCCAACTGCCGTACATGCTTATTGGGTGCTTGACGGTTTTCTCCCGCCATTCACCGGTCGCCCGGCACCCAAGCATTGTAAGGGTGTAAGGTTCACCACTTGGCTGTATATAGCCATCAAAAGCAACCCGTGTGTGCATATCTTATTTTAACGAAAAAATTTGCAAATTAAACATTTTTTCGTTCCTTTTTTTTCGTGTGCTTTCTGTTGGTGATTATTTTTGCTGGTTATGTTGCTGACTCTGTTCCTTTATTGCGGGATTCCACAAGTGCTTCGGGGCAAACTGGTTAAATGTGATAAGCAAATTATGGCGGTTGTTCTTATTTAAAGACATTTAACATTCTTTAGTAATCAGGAACAGTACACTATTTTTCAACGCTTGAGTAATGCCAGATGATAAACTCGACCGGACTTAACAATAGGAAATTCTTATCCCACAAAGTGGTACTGGCTTTCATATTTAAGCCTCTCTAGCTGAAACAAATGAGTTAAATCCAAAGTGAATATCAAACAATACCCACAACGGCGAGTGTGTTTTGGGAATGCCTGTGCTTCGTCGCCAGTGATATGAAAGCGATGAAGTTGAAGACCACTTTTTGACATCGAACCGGTTTCTGGGAAACGCAAAAAAGAATCACGACTCGTTATATTCTGTGTGTACGCTTCCCTCTTTATATTTTCGGTTCTTTTTCGGTTAAGTATTTATCACCTTTACATGGGTCTTTGAACCTTAATTGTCTCTGGTCCAGAGAAGTCTCCGGTTTGGTTTCTCTTGAAAGAAATATCCTCAAGAAATGGTGGTATGAGCTCTTATGAATCGATGATATGCATCGCTGAGTTGAGTGTGCACACAGGTCAGTCGGAGAAGGATTAAGGAATTTTGTTTGTACTTCCGTCCGTTCGCTACGCTTTCATAATCCGTTTTAAGGTTTGTTCATTTCGGGCTTGGCAGCAGTCTTCTCCTTACATGCATGAACATATAAGGTGTGTCTGAGGACTAAATGGACAGCACAGAGCTTTTCAGCGAACTACAGGTTTCAGGGTGCGGTGGCATGTACAAAAGTTGAATGAAAGTAAGGGGTGTCTTCAAATAAATTATTTTAGCAATTTAGAAGTCTGCAAAAGCGCTGATGAAGATTCACTGTGTGACTTAAGTCAGTTTGCTGGGATTGATTTTGTGCAACCTATTCGGCAACCGCTCATATACTGGTCATATTGCAGACATTTTTTCGACATCACGTGCATATATAGTTCGTTGAACTCTAGGGTGCGGTCAAATAAATCAGATTTTATGGCAATGAATTCCTGCACTGCGTAATTTATATGACTCTTAACCACAGATTGTCTTTATCGGATGCTCCTCTTCACCGCCACTTACACAAACGTTTCATATTCATGAGTTGATAACTGTCGGCACAGAGAGTTGATCACAGACGTTCAGTTCAGATAACATAAAATCACTGCAATCACCTTCTCACCAAATAAACAAATCAAAACATAGCCTTGGACTTTTGTAACAACAATGCGTGCATAATTTTAGTTGTGGGTGAAGCCTGTTACCGTCATTTAAGAAATGCCCGGATATTATATCCAATGTTTTGAACCAATACTCAAAATTGACACTTCAAGACAAGTGGATCGAAGGAACAATTTGTGGATGTTTTGATGAAAAAATATGTTTCTTGATTAATTATCAAATTGATAACTATAGTCGAAATCGTTTATTAGGATATCCAAAAGAACGATGGATTTCTTCGTTATTAGCAATAGGTTGCCGATGTCAATGACACCTACGACCATTAAGAATTTGCTTTACTTTCCATTTCTGTCCTACAAACTCATTGCTTGAACAGAGTAAGGATTTAAGGAAAATACCGGTAATTATATATGGTAAGTTTAGTTGTCAAACATTCATATAGAACGCCTTCGGATTTATTTTTAAGCGAATTCGGGTTGATATCTGAAATTCGGAGTTGCACGGCACCGCTTGGAAACGGTATCAATCACTTGGTGCTAAATCCAATCGAAAGCACACACAATGGACTATTGGTGTGTGTTGTCTGGTCTTATTCTAATAGAACATATTTGAACTCGTTTTGGCCGATGGTAGCCATGTCAGAGTAGTTACTATCTTTAAAATTCAGAACTTTGCAGCTGCCTAAAGTAGAGGATTCCCTGTTAATCCTACCAAACAGACAACAAGACCTTCCTGGCCAACACTGGAGGTAAACTATTTTTTGTGCCGATTCACGCTAACTCCGGTGCAATTAGAACAGTGTTTATCTTCTAGAGTTGTGTGTACCTTTCATTTCGAAATTACTGGAATGGAATCGACGGTAAAGTCTGCTGTTCTCGAAGAACAGCTGTAAAACATGTAGGCATCAGTAAAGGTTATATTCGACGTGAGGTATAGATTATTATTATGGTTTTCTTATTACTTCACCTGATATTTCAATAATTCTTCGTATGAATAACAAAAGTCATATCCCCTCGGGTAGGTCTTCTTCTTGTCCTTACAATCTGTATTGTGTCGGTAAAAAAAGTTCAATCTTTCTGGAAACCAAAAGCACGACTAATGTATTTCAATGTATTTCAATTGCCATATGAACTACGTCAATTTTCTGTCGATTAATCTCGTCCAATCAAATAAAAACAATATTCATCAGGTGACCTCATTCAAGTCATGGACCATTGCAGTCCAATTAAAAAGCAGTTTTTTCCAAATATGCATGCAGAATCAATCCAAAACGGATTAAAAAATGATTGAGAAAATGAAATTGTCAAGAAAGACAACGATTTTCGTTTTCGGATTCAAAAACCATTTTCTTAAGTTAGTTAGAAAACATCTATGTATGCCTTAGAGGATCAATAAACACCAATATCTTAACTCTGAGAAAAAGTATGTAATAGAGATTTGAATTCATAATATGTATGGTTTTCCTTTTTTTAAAGAAGAAATTTAATTTCAAAGACATGAGTTATCAACATGTAGATGATGACCTTGGAACTAAAAAATTTCAAGGGTATAACATCAGAATTTCAAAAATTCCAATTCGGTACATCAGTATATTAAACAACCTGTAGCGTATCTCTTAATCCTCAACCTCCAGAGTAATTAATTAGCGAATTCTATAAACGTTTCATCAACGCTTTGAAGAAACAAAAAAAGACGTCCATCCACTTCCACTTAACCCTATACACCGCACTCACGCATTGCTGAAGCACAAAGCGTAACAGCCACTTTGAAGAGGCTCTACCCTGAAGCATACTTTTTTTTTATGATTCATTAAAAGGTGTTTTGAATTTGTACTCTGGGGTATATTCTTTTTTCGGAGCTTCCATCAGAAGCTCTGTCGCCGATGTAGGGAACTTGTTAAATGTAATGATAGTTGTTTTTTTTTTTCTAAACGTACTTCTGGACTTCAACACGCCGCGAACTACGAACATGTAAGAATATAACCACAAGAAACGCAAATGAATTCTCTGTCGTTTATTTTACTTAACGCCCTCATCATCATCAACATCAATATCATTATTTTCGGTTTATGCTTTTTGTTTTTCACCCCGCCCCAGAACAAATCACTGTCTCTTCAAATAGTTGGACTCTCAAGTATTTTCGTAACGTTTAATAAATTCAAATTTTCGGTGAGTGTCAGAAAGAAAAACGTGAGATAAACAATATATTAACTGAAAGAATTTTGAACGAATAGCGTGCAAGAAGAGAAAAAGAATAAAAGAGAATAAATAAAATAAGACAATCAAGTAATATATTAGTCACAAACCTGGTTTTCGTGTGGAACCCAGACCAAGCGTTTCTGTGTCCATTCCGCTTGCGTTGCTGGATCATTGAATTGATTCCGCTGAACTGAAAGATACTTCAATTCGGGATCGTTACGATCGCTAATTTCTTCTGCCATTTTTCCTTGTTATTCTATTTGATGTTTTTTCGTTAAAAAATAAATCTGATTTTCGATTTGTATACACCGCGGCTGAGGGATGATTTTTGCTTGTTTTAAAAACAACAAAACTTTAACTAAATTTCGTTGGCGTTAAATAATTGTGTAAAATTCTATATCACACACAGCACAATTTTTTTCATTTATTTTTAATTTCTATTTTATATATTTTCCTCCTTTTTTTATTTCTTGTTTCAACTTTTCACCATAACATGGAACTAGATATACATGTACGAAAATTTTCGATTTTTGGGGGGGGAAAAAAGAACAAAAAAAAAACAAATTGTTAATATTTTTGTTATCACGAAAGATTAAACTACTATTGCCCGTTTTGTGTTATTTCTTCTTTCTTTAGCGGAACCATACACGCCATGATGCTGTTTATGTATTTGTTGCGAAGGAATGGAATGATTCTTTGTTCAACTCATGGGCACATATTCATATTCATCTTGAGGAGGAACAACATGTGAGAAGGAAAATTAAGTGAAAACAACGAATTAAAATACTTGGCGAGGTTGGGTGACTGCACTTTGTTGGTTGACATCTTATCTTAAGCTCTTTCTATGAACAAATGGACGAATGTGATTTGGAATTACAAACTGATGAAAACAAATTCCAAAAAACGTCTTTAGAGACGAATCAAGTATCGATGAGGTGGATATCTAAAACCTTCAAAGGTTAAATAAGCACAATATTTGCGATGAACATCTTCATTTTACATCTAACCGTTTCATCTAAGACTTTTTCTATCTCGATGATCTGAAACATCTGAATTGGTTTAGTTACCAGCAAAGCATACAATTCAAGTTGGAATTTGGAGAACCACAATACGGGTTATGTACTAATTTGAATAGAGTCCCAGAGCTTTAATTTGATTATTTCGAACGTTTAAATAAGTCTGACGCGATGCCGCAGTATGATTTACTTCCATGTATGTGCCTTAACCAATCGACCATCTCAAACATATAAGATGATAAAATGAATGAAACTGAATTGCTGAAATCGAACATTTTTCATTGAATTCCATTGTATATTTGCATACACGTTGAAAATCTACCTGGCAACACTTAACGAATAATTTAGAAAAAGGAGAGAAAAACACTCGAATAAGTGAGCGCAGAATACGACAAAAAAAAGAAAGACAACGTCAACGATCATCGGCTTTTTGACGTTCTTTCTGTTATCCGGGCGGTGTTGGTGGAAACCACAAAGAACAACGAATGCGAAGAAAACGATTTCAGCTTCAAAATTCCCTTTCTACTCCCTACTTGTCTGCAAGCACTCCTCGTCTTTTGATACTATACAACTGCTTCGGCATTTCAAAAAAGATTTCTGTTTATAAATTATTGAAGATGAATTCAGAATCTCAAGTGTTGTAGTCCTGCGAATCCTGCAGGTTACTTCATACAACAGAAAGTCAATGACGTCATAGAAGAGAATTAAAAAATATGAAAATGTATGTTTTTTCATGGAATTTTTCGTAACGCCGTGTCTAATGGAAGAAAGTTAAATTTTCCAAATCTTGAGCTAAATACGCGACGGACGGCATTTTTTATCTTTTCCTCTTTTTTTGTTGTTTATGACATTCCTCCAGAAGATTTGTGAATTGCACACACTCATACACGCACGCAACTGTAGCACACACAGAAAATATCTTGTTTTTTCCTCCTTTCTTCACTTAAATTTTTCGCAGATTCGTTTCTTTCTTTTTTTCTCTTGCTTTTCTTCACGCACTCACAGGACGAATAAAAATTCCATCACCGATGTCGCCGCTTATTTCTTTGTCGAATTTTTCGGATGAAATATTTTTTGATTAATTAAGAAGTGAATGCAGTTGTATCACAAGAAAGAAAGAAAAACACAAAAAGGGGCTTAGATTTAAAGAAATGGGAAAACACAAAAATTAACTCACGAGAAGTGAGCGACTTTATTGCCACTCTGCAATTTTCGGACTGGCCGGTCGGTTCAATTATTTCTCCTACGTCGACTCAACAATTTTTGTCGTTAAGTTTCGTATTTTCTTTTATTCTTTTTTGAGAAATATGTCGTCTCGTCCGTACAGTTCAATGGATTGCAGTGTGGTGAGAGATGATTAGCTGAATGTTAAGCTTGTTTTTAAATGTTTCTGTTGAAAAGCCACTAAGGGAGTTTAAAATTTATATTGCACTCACACTTGATGATATTAAAAATTGCGAAAATAGGTTGAATTTGATTTTTTTTGAAACCGCTTCGCGGAAATTAATCGAAAACACCACTTGGGCGGGTTTCGTTAAAAAATCTTATGAATGCAACTGACAGCAATGCCGGTATGCAGGGTGATTCATTTAAGTCTTTAGGTTGGCGTTACATGAGTGGAGATATTTAAGGCGCAAATGCATTTTGGATAAAATTGAAAAAACAAGTGAACTGCTCTTTATTTTATATCAGAATAATAAAATAAAAAAAAAATTGAATCTCACTCAAAAGTTTAAACATTAGTACATAAGACAGTGAAGCATTGGTTGGCAAGTAGCAACAATAATAAAAGTAAATAACGATGTCTTTGAGAAAAGAAAACGTAGCAATAGGTAACTATAACTAAGCTGTATGCTTATACTTGAATAACTCGAAATAATATAATCCAGTCCAGTTGCAAATTAATGAACAATTATTTGTTTCTATTTGTATGTTTTTTTTTTATTTGTAATACAATATATGTGTAGTGTAGTCTAAGAACCCATTACTAAGGTGGCTAACCTATGTGTCATTGCTGAACATCATACCTCCGGCTATAAGACTTTCAGTACTGGTTGGATCTTAAGGGTCGCGCACAACTAATGAGAGTCCGCTGTAAAGAAACGGAAAAAGTACTCTCTTCAGATGGTGCAAAAAAAAATAAGGACCAGGGATGAACAAGGTCCTTCTTAATTCATCCCTGATAAGGACACATCAGGGAAATAAAATTCACTTCACGTCCCCTTTCACGTTCGCGTAGGAAAAGCAAAAAAGTAAAAAACTTTAAAACCACATGAGGAGGTAATTTGTATATAAATAATCTTTAATTCATCTTTTTGAAATGTCTTAAGATAATAATAATTTTTGTTGCAATAAAATAAATGAATGGATATTCTAAAAAAATGTTTAAGCTCTCTCCTCGCTTTGGCTCATAGTTTATGTGTACTTTTTGTATAAGTTGTTGCCGTCGGCGGCATTGCTGTTCATTCCAGAAATTGACATTGGATGGCTGCTATCGCGGTTAGATTGTGCGGATGGATAATCAAACGATAGTGATCGCAAAGATTCATTTTGTTCAGTGAAACCACTATTACCATCTGCACCGAAGAAACCCAGTGGATGAGTGTTTGATCTAGATGGGCCGTGTGATTTCTTTGAACTCACCGACACAGACTGCTCAATATCAAATGGAGTCTGAGACTGATAGTAATCATAGTTAAATGCCGATGATGAGATGTTTGAATCAATTGGAAAATACACATTTTGTGATGAGGACGCAAAACGATGAAGAACGACGTTATCGAAACTAGAGTGACCCGGTCAGAATTTCAAGTCTTTTATCGCTTGAGGTAGATCGGGAAGTTTGATGTCTTTGATCTGCTGTGGAATGTTCATACTTTTTACCGCGCTAACAGCCCGAGCCGGTGCTGCCGAGATACCCGCCTTAAAGAAATATTAATTAATATTTGTTTATATAAATATATATAGACGAATGCTTGTACCTCTTGCTTAACCAATTTATTCTGTTCCTCTATTCTGGCCATGATGTCAGCCATATTCGTTTGAAGAACCATTCCGCCCATAACAAGTTCGGCCAGAATATGATGCACTGCATCGGCATGAAATATGAGATCCAGCTCGCAAACATTTTCAAAGCATTTATCCAACGTTTCAACAAACACCTGGATGAGATCTAATATACCCAATTCACTTTCTGATGAATCCACACAAAATACAAAATATAGAGTAGCGTAGTGCCGATAGATGAGTTTATAGTCAGAACCACCAATCAAACTGAAAGGAAAAACAAACAGTGATATGATATGACACAACTAAAATATGGTTGAGTTTACCTTCCGCCCTCCAAAAAATTGCAAACATTGTCATCACGTTTAGATACCAGTTGAAATGTTTCTTTTATAATTTGTTGTTGCATATCTTCATTCTGTCAATTGTACAAGGGTTCAAATGAAACAAAATAAAATCAATAGAAAAATGAAAACTGTAGGCAAAACACAATGTGCCACTTACAAAGTACTGATAGAACTTTGATAATCGAGGTTTTCCATGATTATTGAACACCAAAATCGCTTTAATCATAATTGCTTAGTTAAAACAAAACTTATTTAAATATCTTTCAAAGACCAAATCAATTGAATAATTGCGATATTCATTTAAACGTTCGATTTTCTTCGAAGTGAAAGCACTAGTAATGCACTTCCTCAGACAGATTGCAGGTTGAAAACACTCGTCGACGTCAAAATATCAGTTGTAGGTGTAGAGTCATGTCATGCAAAAGTGGATGTTCACAATGATGAAAAATTTATTCACAGTAACGTGTCTATTTAATGGTGAAGTTATGCCAAGTTACTTTTCTCATTCTGTGAATTTGTTTGCCTATTCATCAGATATTTATTTTAAACAAAAAACTACAGTTATATGGTGCAAATTTATTGCGGTTTTTCTTGACTTTGGTTCGGCGGGCAGTGTACTACGTAGCTGGATTAAATTTGTTAATTCGGTCAAAAGTCGAGCATTAGTCACAGAGAATCAGCAAAAGGCTTTAATCCCAGGAACGAGACGGAAACACTTCCAGTTTTCACGCCTTCACTTCACTCGATTTGCTGACAACACCCAAAGAGCACTAATTATCAATAAAAGGCTTTTCAAAACGGATTCGGCAATAAAACGTAGAGCCCCCTTATCGTAAAAGAACAAACTGCGGTATGAACAATTCAGAAATGAAACTGGAGACAGTCTAGCCGTCTTACGCCAAAAGTTCAAATTCTATTGGCAAACGCTAGTACTTAATCTGTGTAATGGTAAAATGATTTTGGTACATCTGCTACAAAACATGACCATGTTATGCTCTGGTTTTAACACGAGTTTCGAGCCATACAGTACATTCAACAATAGACTTGTCGAGAAATAATTTTCTAAGCACCAGATAGTGTAATATACCAACTTTTGCCTATTTTCTCTGGGGATATGTTAAGCCTTAGCTTTTGAGGAATAAGCCAGCTACGATTGATGCGTTGGAAGGCAATATTACGAGTTGTCCAAAAATGTACCGAATGGATCATCTCAGACATAGTCGTGACCAATAATTACACGACATCATTTTCAAAAAGTCATTAATTAATCTTTCACGACGAAAATTTAATTTTCCGCGTGGGCAGAGCAGTTCCATTCTCAATTCATTCCGACTTTCTCAATATTTTCTTGTTGTTGAGGTGGGAGGTTGCCTGCGTTGCATTCAGACGTTCGTCCATTCTGTTGCTTTTTTATGTTTTTTTCTTGCCCCCTTCCTCGTACGCCCTAGTGTGTAATATAAGGTTGTCAAATATCTCGCTTCCGCATTTTTGCTCTTCATTCAATGCTTCATAAAAATTGTTACAGTGATCGGATTTAGTTCAAATATGCGCCGTTTTGTTCGATAATCTGTTTACCCCCCTCGTAGAAGCCCCCTACCTTATTTGCGAAAAACTCGGACAGCCACTGTTCACAAGCCTCTTCTGAGTTCAACTTCACACCACCAAGGGCGTTCGCCATGGACAGGAACATGGATTTGATAAAACCTCCCATTCGAGCTCCCGTTGCTTCTGACGAGTCATCAACGAAGTGTGTGGTCTGGCGATGTCCTGGTGGAACACTACATCCCTTTCTGTTGGCCAATTCTGTACGCTTCTGGTCGATCGCCTGCTTCAAGTGGTCCCGTTGTTCGCAGTAGATGGTAGAATTAAGCGTCTGGCCATATGGGAGCAGCTCATACGAGTAGTGGATGATTCCCTTTTAATCCCACCAAACAAACAGCAAAACCTTCCTGGCCGTCAATCCCGGCTTGGCCACTGTGTGGGACGATTCACCGGCCTTTAACCACGACCGTTTTCGCTTGATATTGTCCATCTATTTTTCGTCGCCAGTTACTATCCGCCTCAAAAATGGGTCGAGTTTGTTCCGTTTCAGCAGCATATCGCAGGCGTTGATTCGGTTCAGAAAGTTTTTTTGCGTCAAATCATGCGGCACCCAAACATCAAGCTTTTTTTGTATCCAGCCGTCTGCACATGGTTTAAAATGGTTTGGTGACTAACTCGATGATTTCCACGATTCGACCGGTAATCGTTGTCACAGGTCTTCCGCCGGCTGGCTTATTCATCGTGTCGTTTTCACCGCCTCTGAATCGTTGAAACCATTCCTCCGCGGTTCGAAGTGATAGAGTACCATCCCCCACAACACCGTTAATCTGACGGAACGTTTCTTTAGCGGATTTGCCCTTAAAGAAGGAAAACTTTAAAATAGCGCGAATTTCGGCATTAGTGAGCTTACATGTCTATATGTCCAAACTAATAATGCATAGCGTCGTTTTGTAGGTTATATCAAGACCTTTCAATTGATGTATAGTATTGCCAGATACGAGCTCTGTAGTGCTTTGTACATAGCCGGAAAATTCAAAAAGGCGGAAGAGAGATAATTGACAACCTTATAGCATTTAAAACTCAATCTGTACATAGGACAAAATGCTGCTTTTTAATTACGAGAAACAACATTCACCGTCGTTAATGGAGATGCAACTAACAAATAAAAAAAATATGACTTGAAGTATCATTTTAATAATACTTACGTCAAAGTAAAACTAGGGTAAAGGCACTAGTAGCCGGACACTTAACACAAATCTTAACTTTGACTTCTTCTTATTTTTTAACTATTAAGGCTTCAGTGAAAAGGTTTAAATACATAAATTATTTTGACAATTTTGAAAAAGGTAGTAAAATTTCTCAAACACTTATATTATTGTGGATAATTGTTTACATGAGCCTTAAAAGTTCAGTTTACGCTAGTATCCGGACAGCAATATTTAGTTTCCGGACATTTGAGTTTCAGAAGCCGGACAGCAACATTTTTTATCAGACTTTCTTTCATTGAAACATTTTATTTACGAAAAAATAAGATTTATTCACTTGTTTAATAGTTTTGTGACATATATATATACACCTTTACAATAAAAATTAAAAGAAATTCATAAAAGATATTTAATGCACATAAAAGATACTTGTAAAAGTATCTAGTTCTCAGATAGGCTTTCAATAACTTCGGAAGCAATTTTAAACCTATCCACTGAAGATTCTATCGATTTTGGTGCTTCGGCACTACTACTACTTATTTTTCAATAGTGCTCTTAACACTCCTTGCTACAAAATTCGCTTAGCTCCAAAGTCAAATGGGATTTGTGACCATCAACAAATAATATAACTGGACGTTTTATTTGATCCATCGTTTATGTGCACAATTCGCCACGTACTCATAAAATGTTTCACTGCGCATCCAACCACTCTTGCTTTTTCCTAGGATCCAAGATTGGGGCATACTTTTCAAAATGTCGTGGACGTAAGTATGGGAACACTATCATCGGCTCAAAGAGCTTCCCATCAGCCGAGAAAACAATAAGCACGGTTTAAGTTTTTTTTCATTACCAACGTAAGTTTGGTAAATATTTCTATAACCTTTTGGTGCTATTACTTTTCCAGTTTTTGGACTGACAAAAACTGCTTTCATTGAAGTTGAGAATCCTTGACCGGTCGTGCATTATTTGCTCCTGATTAATGTTCTTTAAATAGTTTTCCAGATCTTTTAACCATTTTAAAATATGTTCGAAATTAGAGCCACTATTTTTTTAAGAGAAAAAACGCACTTTTTTGCACACTCCACGACTGACACGCACTCTCTGATGCATATTTCGCGCACCAGTTATCGCATCTATTGGAAGCAACATGTGTGCATTAAACAAACACAAAGGGTCATTTTTGTGTTTACTTTTCATACTTCAAATGGAAAATTATCTTGTTTTTTGATAAAAAAAAACACAGTGTCCGGATACTGGAACTGTCCGGCTACTAGTGCCTCCACCCTAGTATAATATTTTTGTGCATTACTGTTCAGTCATGTTTATAACGGTAATTTTTCACACTTTGCCCTGTATGTTCTGTTAGGCTTCCCATAGTGTTTATTTCATTTTAATACGTAACTGATTTAGGTTTGAATTAAATAATAATATATAGAAACACGTGAAAGATTTTTACTGATGGATTTTTCGTAAAATCAAGAAAAATTCAAAGATAAGTGCTCCAAATGCTTAAAAGTAAGTGGAAGTAAACGTTTTGTGCAGAAACTACCCGAATCATTTAAAGAAAATATAACTTCCTCGAACTGACCGGAAAAAACTCTTCATTTCCAAAAAAAAAGCAAGTACATTGAGTATTCGAACAAAGATTAACTGGGTGTTTAAGGTTGTTGTCAATTCTGTAAAGGCAATAATCCCCTTGGAGTTTTAAACCGCAAAAATCTGTAATGGAAGAATATAACACCATCTTACTGAAAAAAATTAATATGGTCTATACCAAACAGATTAAAAGCGCCAACCTAGCAGGGGACTTCCAACCAAGTACTGACAACATACATACATATGTATGTATCTTACCTTTCCTAAGTGAATGAACAAGTGATCGAAAAAAGGGTACGAATTTTTAATAGTATTTTCAGTTTTAGTTATTATTTAAGTTATTTGTTGACTAATTTGATTGTTTCATGGACAACTTGAGTGTTTCATGCTTTTACACATTTACAGGGGGTGTATGAGTTCCACTTTGATCCACTTTTTTTCCTTCCTTTTTTTCAACACGCTATGCTATACTCTGCTCGTATTGCAGCTGAACATAGGCAACAAAACATGGGAATTGCTTAGCAAATCCAAGCACTCTTTCTTTTATTCGACCACCTTTACACAATTCTAAATGAAGGCGACGTTCACATTTATGCATATATTAAATAATTCTTGTCCTTATGAAAGCCACATGAAACTGCTGAATCTGCATTCGCTTGCTGAACGTCGTAAGATTACTGATATTTTATTTACCCCCTCAACAGACCCGCTCACCTTTAATTTATTTGCTTTAACCCTTATTAGTGATGTTTTCGATCTGTATCCCTTTCCAAATTAAACAACATACAACGAATTTCGGGTTTAAGGCATCTTTTCCCGTATGCTCGTCTGCTCATATGCTGGATAGTTATGGCTTATACCACCCTTTGCTCCTTCTTAGCTTCTCTATACCCTTCCTTTGCGAAAGGTTAACTTTAGTTTTTACGTTCCACTAATAGTTTTTAGCTTCAATTAAGTACACATAAATAAAACAAGAAACTATGAATTTAAATACGTGATACTCAATACGTGATTTTGTCTTCCGAAAATCCGACTGTACGTACCAGGTATCCTTTTTGAGACAAAATAAACTTAACAAAAACAAACGTCGTAAAACTTTAGTTGCCTTCCCTAAAAAATTGTTCAAATTTGCTATAAAACTTTTGAGAGCATGTTCTTGATGGCGATAAATGTTGATGCCAACTTATTCAAACGCCTGCCATTCACGATGAGAGCACAACTATTATTTTTAAAATGATTTATTAAATTTGTCCACTCATCATCTATAAGTTGTTCTTATACTTTTGAGACAATATAACAATAATTATTTATATTAATATATATATATATAATTGTATTCTTTTATTTATTCATTTCATATTGTTAAGTTTGATATTAGTCCTTACAATTATCAAATAGATCGGTTTGTCATCTAATACAAAATAATATGAATAAATTGGATATAAAGTATTAGATCCTAATTGTAACAATTATTTTAAAACAAATGAAACATCATACTCTCATACTTTCTCTCTGAGATTGATAATCAATATTTTTCTTCTCTCTTGTGGAGTTAAATTAATTATGGTTCAATACTTGAACTGTGGTATGGATTTGTTCAAAAAAAAAAAAAAAAACAAAAACATAAGTTCCATGCGCTCATCTAATTACCTAAAATTGCTATTGTGTTTTTGTTTTTCTCTTTTCTCCGTAAATTGCTTATTTCTCATTGAAAATGAAAAAAAAAATCTTCACAGGAATTCTTAAAAGAGAAATTCTCTCTAATTAATGTTGGTGGATGTTGTTTTAGTTACATGATTTTTTTCCTTGTTTACAGATTTCTTACAATTTGTTATCGTTTGGGCTTTGAATTTTTTTTTTAAAGAAAACGAACATACATGTATGATTAAAATATGTTTTTTGTTTTTTATTTATATTGTCACGTTTACTCTTACATAAAAGAAAGAAAAGGGGACCTACCGTATTGAATTGATAAGCTGAACTAATCAAAAATTTATATTTTGTATATTAAGGTGTTTATTCGATTTGATCGAAAGGATTATTGCTTCTAATTCAATGCACGTTTGCCCTGCCGTAAAACTTAATTTTATTGAAGAAATAATAAAAGATACTTATGATCGAGTAAACACAAATCCTACATTTTGCAATTTTTCACAGACAATATGAAGGTATTGATGAAAAGCTAATTTTAAGAATATATCGTTTAAGCCAAAAAGTTTATGAGTATGAATCCGTTAATATGACTTTTATGGGATTTTCATTGAATGGACTTGGAAGCCAGAGGAAACATAAGATATATGTTTGAAAATATATTTTTTTGAAATAACTAAGGACATCTTTCTCTCTTATTGATCACAACTTGGATTCTAGGCTGAGATGAAAATCAGAAATTCGTCCGCATTACGGTTGTCGTTGAGTGACATGTCATTAAAGAAGTGTTGTTTAGTTGTGACAAAAACAGTCAAAACTTTGTAAATTACCTTAGTAAGGTAATTTTAATATTCATTATTATTTACGAATATGTTTTGTTGGAATCAATATATGAATGAAATTTATTTTATATAAATACATTTCATATACCAAACGCTACTACTCCCCACAACACAGAAATTAGAAAGACACCCATCGTTTGCGTATCTTTTATTCCATGAGCATAAATAAGTATAATGAAATATCTGAAGTGGGTGTAGAACGTACTCCAAGGTTAGATGCGTCACTCACTTTCAAAGAGAAAAGACAATTTTGTAGTAATTTAACCAAATATGGCCGAAATAAAACAAAAAGGTAAACTCTCCTTCCAGCCTTCATTTAAATGTTTAAGTTCTTACTTAAACGAATATCCAGAGTTAAAGGCATGCGATCAATTTGTAACATCTTGCAATCCCAAAGATTTGCCGTGAACTGTACGTCAGTATTGTAGGTGGCAACTCGAAAAATTACTCCTTAGTTAAATCTGGCAAAAATACTCAATTTATTCACTAATTTGCTGCGAAATCGAGTTGAACTGTCGGTAGGTTTTATAAATTTTATTAATTGAAGTGAATAAGTTAATATACGTCTAGTTTCCTTCAATGTTTCAGATTATATTAAAGACATTCGCTCTTCATCCTTACACAGGATATTCAAGTTAATGAAACGAAACTTGAGAACGAAAAATTTGAGATGCACCAATCGGAAGCCATTTAGCAGCGAATGAATCGAAGGTCTTTCAATTTATTGCAAATTTTCAGCGATTTGCGAAGTTTAATTTATATCTTTTTTTTTAAAACCGTAATAGACAAATGCTAAAAAATTCTCCCATTTATTTATTAATATTTAATTCCAGGCGATTTTATTTTTCACATTGTAGATAGTAGTATATTTTTTTCAATATACAGGGTTAAACATACAATACTGTTGAAGCACAGTCAGTCGAATGACATCGACCAACCAATTCAAATTCAAGACAAAAAAGTTAAATCACTTGTGCACTGTAACAGATGTTCTTCCGAATATATATTCAAATGACCTCAAGTCAAACCAAGACACATTACATTGAATAGTTTTATTTATTTTCCTAAATTAATAAATCATATTTTTATATTTATATGTGGATTACACTGTTTGATTGTCTGTAAAACATTCTCATTGCTATTTTAAACGTATCTGTGATAAACTGCAAACATGTATGGGTATTGTGTTTTTGTGTGTGTAGCATGTAAGTGATTGTAAAATTATATCCCCATTTTAAAACAAAAAAAAAAAAAAAAAGAACGGTGAAATTTAATCGAGAAAAAAACGAAAACACGTTTAAATAAAGTAGAAAATTTTGTTGTAAATTAATATCAATGAAAAAGTAAATAAAACATTAATTTCTTTTTTGTTTCCTTTTAATAACTATATATATGTATGTATATTCATTTTTCTTATTTGTTGTAGAGGGAAGAAAATAAAATATGAAATTAATAATAATAATATAGTTATCAACTAAGAAATAATATTAATATATATATAGATTTTTTTCAGTTTTTTTTTTTTATATTTTGATAATGATTCTAAAAGTTCGACTCGAACAGAGAATTGATCAGTCCGTTTTACTACGCCTCTAGAGAGGCGCAAAAAAAGTTTATTTTATTTAATTTATACTTCTCATATTTTTTTATTAATTTACTTTCGCGATTTGGACACTTTCAAAAACTGTCCAACTCTGGTGCATTTTTGTTTTAATTATATATATTTATATCTTTTTCATAGTTTAGTTTTCTCTCTCGATATTTGTTTGATTTGATGGTGTTGTTTTGTTTTCCTTTCCTTACTCATTTTGCATTATTAATTACATTAATATTTTAGTGTTGCGTAATTAAGATTTTCTTGTGTTTCTTTTTACTTTCATTTCAGATTTGTTTTGATGGAATTCATGATAAAAAGGACGTGAGGATTTTTTCTATTTTTTTTTTTCTATATACTTATTTTTCGCATATTTATTTTTATATGCTCATCATCTTCTTTTGAATTTTATTTAAAAATTAATATTACTAAAGTTTTCTTTTGTTTTATTTAGTTTTATTTCCTACATGATAATTACATTGAGTTTTAATTTAAATCTTTTTTTTTTGTTTTTCCCCAATTTTCTCTGTCTATGTTATTTTTCTTTAAGTTCACAATGATTTATACTTGTTTTGTGAGGAAAAAAATCATTAAAAAATAATTGCTAATGGAAGATTCTAGTAAACGTTTTTTTTTTTGTTTTTTTTAATATATAATATATATCTTGTTTTTACCTTAAAAAGAAATCTAATCTAGGCTTTATTTTAATATTTATCATATCGTATCTGTTTCTCTATATATATAGTATATGTTTCTTTCTTTTTAAATGATTATTTCATTTGTTATAATTTTCGCTCTCATTCTCTACTGTGTAATGCACTTCATTAAAAGTGCCTGTTTGTGGATTGATGGATGGGTGTGGCTTCTTATGCTGTTTTTTTTGTTTTCTTTAAATTTATTTGAGTTAAGATAAAGTAAAACAGAATCAAATTTGAGAAAGAACAGGAAACAAAAGAGTGGAAAAACAAAGAAAAACACGCGCATTAGCTAAATTTGTTTATCAAAAATACATTTTTTTCATTGTTTAATTATTATTTTTATTTTTTGTTTTGTTTCTTATCGAGATAAGAAATAATTTCTGATCTCCAAAAGAATTATTTCTTTCGGGTGTCAGCTTAAAGTGAACAGATCTATTCTTCTAACTTTTGGATTTCTCTTTAAGATTTACTTTTCTTTTTACAGTGACTTCCTTACGATTTTATTTTTTTTGTGTTCTTAATTATCGCCCACCCTCAACAATTTTCATTGATCATGCTCATTATTAGTTTACATATGCAGTAATTAAATGAATACAATATTCCTTTGTTTTTGATTTGACATTATTTCCTTTTCATAAATATATGTGTGTTTATGTTTTAATTTATGTTTTGCATTTATACTTTACTTATTAAAAATGTAAGCCTTTTGTCCTCCATTCCACTTAACTTTTATTCCTAAGGATAGAGCTTATTTTTATGTATAATTTCCCTCGTTACTTTCAATGCATGATGTTTCTTGTTTTGTCTCTTCGTCTTTAAAACTTGTTTTTTTTTGTATTTATGTATACATAGATTTTTGTTTTTCATTGTTTTTTTAAATGTATAGAGTAGTAAGTCTTAAGCCTTACTTTTAGCAGCCTTTTTCTTTTTTATTGATTCTCAACTCCTCTCGGGGGTGCTGTGATGATGATAGATCTGTTGGATTTGCCCGGCTTGGGCATGTACTTGACTTGTTGAGGTAACAACATCTTGTTGTTGGATATGTTGTTGTTGATGATGATGTGGTGTTTGTTGTTGCTGAATGTGTACAACGTGTTGATGGATGTGTTGTGGTTGTTGCTGATGTTGTTGATGCTGTTGCTGTTGTTGTTGCTGCTGTTGCTGCTGTTGTTGCTGTTGTTGTTGTTGCTGCTGTTGAGTTTGATGATTTGATTGCGGCGCTGGACTATATTGGAATTGTTGCTGAAACATGTGTAACTTAACAATTAATGGTTGACGCAATGAACGTTGTTATTTATTTAATATTCTTACCGAATTCTCTGGACTGTGTTCAATAATTTCAATGCTACCGCTTGTATTTCCGGATGTGTTATTGATTGATGTTGCACTTGTATTGGCTATATCATATTTACCACGTTTAAAACGCCCATATAGGGAACTGTAGGGAAGGTTGTAATGTATAGCCGCTTGGTTAATCGACATTTGTCCAACTCTACAAAAAACAAAAAACAAATAAGTATTATTATTATTTAATTTTTGTAATTAATTACAGATTCTGTCATTAATCAGGATAAAAATAAGTTTCTTAAAATGAGAATATGAATATTTTTTTTTAAAGTATTTGATTTTGTCAAAATAATTTTTTTTCTTATTTACTTTAGATATTTAATTTCTCTTTTTTTAATCGCAAAAATAATGAATTCGAATGAGACTCGTTGTTGGATCAAACGCGAGGTTTAAGCATTTTCAACACAAATATGGCTGCACATAAACGTATGCACTAATTAAATTAGGAGGCCAACATTTCAATTCAAACAATTCCTGATTTTTTCATAATACAAAATGTTGTTTACTCTTTTACTCAAAAATAGTGACAAATGGAACATCCTACAGTTGATTTATTTACTTCCACTTAACATACCGAAAGTTAATTCAATTAATTCGACATCAACCAAAATGACAAATATGAAAATTTTTTTGGGGAAAATTGGAATTGATTTTAAATCTACTTCACTCGGAACGCAGAACATGGACACGAATATATATTATTTTTTTTTACAGTTTTCCTTACCTTACAGAGTTCAATGCTTCATTCATAGCATCTTCGGACCACGGTGTTGGATTTGAACGCGACAATTCAATGCCTTCACGTTTGCAGCGACCATACAGCGTACCTTGATTTAAAAGAAAAAAAAAATAGTTGTCATTAAAAATATGTTCTTACACAGAAACCACATGATAAAAATTGGTCGATCATCACATACCTGTCGGTATGCCAAATTCAGAACTGGCCTTTTGGACGGACGTATGACCAGCACGAATTGCCTCAAGTGCACGTTCTAAATCTTCTGGCGTCCAAGTAGTAGGCGCCGCATTGAATGGCGCTGCCAATCGTATACCTTCGCGTCTGGCAATTTTATATAAAGTCGAGGACGGAATACCAAATGCTTTAGAGGCTTTATTTGCTGATATCTGACCAGTTCGTAATGCCTCAAGTGCACTATTTAATGAATCTTCATTCCATGATTTGGTACCGCCCTCCTTTTTGGGTGTTTCAATACCCATACGATGGGCACGTTGCCATAATGTTGTCGATGGGATGCCATACGTCACAGAGGCTTTCGTCAAACTCATGTTTTGATTCTTCAATGCATCTAAAGCTGAATTCATATCATCTTGTGTCCAAGTTTTGGGACCATTAAACTGACCTTGTTTATCATGTGGTTGGTCCAAATTTGTATAGTGTGGCTCATTATTGTCATTTGGGGAACCATTCGCAATCATCAACGAATCCTCGCTGGCATCTGAGTATATATCTGCAAATTGGTTTAAAAATATTGCAACCGTTAGCATACATATTTTACGATTGAGAACTGCAAGAAGTTGAAAAGAGGGAAAGGGGCTCGTCCGCGTAAAATATAAAACTAGGTTGTTGTTGACATTATTGTGTATTGTTGAAAATTAAGTGGGTTATTGATTTAACCTTTGTTTTTTATTTTAATCACAAGTTGCAAAAATATTAGGCGATACTACAACTCAAAGAAAAAAACCTCTTAAATTTACTAAATTGGCACTTGTTGCGGTTGAAGAAATTCGAAATTTATTCCAATTGACTTGAAATTTAATTGAGTTTCTGCGCAGTCCATAAGGGACCAGTGCTTAGTTTCTTCAGCAGCTACTCGTGCTGTGTATTGTGCATATAGTAAGGGAGACCTAAAGTTTACTGTGGATTATGAACGTCGAATTTTGAAAAACTTTTCATAAACAATTATCAAATTTTGAGTGTTGTCAGCAACTTGAAAGAGGTAGTTCAGTAAAAATATTCAATTCCATGATGCCGGTAATTAAACATCGACCCTCCGGTGTAGGAGGGAAAGCAGGAAAATCTCAAGGTAGAATTTTCAAACCAAATTAAATAATAACTTATCTGCTGAAGAACTATAGATTATAGTATTCTACAAGTTATACCCTAAATAGGTCCATTGAAATATGACTATTTAAAAGCTTAATTATACCGCTCTTTGTTTGTAACTGCTTTCATTTTAATTGTGAATATAAACCAAGATTTGTGTAGTAAAATAATCATTTTTTTTTTGTATGAAATTTAAGATTTTATTTAGTACAAATATATTGTTGAATGTTCCGATCTAAGTCAAATAGCGCCATTTTGTGTGATAACTATCTGCCATTTTGAAGGTAATTTCACCTCTCATATAGAAGCCCTGGTCCTTATGATCAAAAATCCAACTTTCGAAAACCTCTCTTGAAGCGAATTTACACAGGTAATAATCACTTCGTGCTTAGTTCGGACAATATGTGTTCAGCGCATAAGAACCTCTTAACCGAACTCCCGAGCTTATTTGTTTATTTATTAAAAATCCAAGAATATCTCTGCATATTAAGTTATAATAAACTTATGATTTTTTACAGGTTACTATTTAACAATGTTTTCGTTTGATTTAGAAACTAAAACTTATGGATACAAATTTTTCATTAAAAGAAGCATTCAGTATAAGGAAACACAGATCGTTATTAGGGAATTAAAAAATTTATTAGTCAGTCATGATCATAATGCGCTTTAAAAATCAGTTAATAACAATAATAATAATAATTGAGTGGCACTGCAGCCCACAAGAGACCAGGGCCTAGGTTCTACAAGAAATACTCGTGTTGTGCGAGTTCTGCTCTCTCACGAGTAGAAAGGACCTACAGTTTTTTGCTGACTCCGAACGGCGAGATTTGATCAGTTAATTCAAGTTAAACGCGATTCTTACTATTCAGATATATTAATCTCGAAGAAAAAAAAACAGACAACAGATAATCAAATATTTATGCCTAGGTGCAATTAAAGTATACACAGAGTTCACATTTTCTGATCTTTTGTGGTTTATTACAAACAAAGCAAGAATAGAGCGAACCTTCAACAATACATTTAATAAACAGCCAATGATTTGATTCACAAGCCTCTGACTGAATAACTATCGGCGTGTGTGGCCTGGTGTTATCTCGATGAAATACAACTTTTCTTCTAATGGTAAAAGCCGTCTGCTTCGATTGCTTCCTTCAAACGGTCTAATTGTAAACAGTACACAATCGAATTAAGAGATTGATAGTAGGGGAATATCATGTAGCACATGATTTCCTGCCAAACCCACTAAACATAGAATAAAACTTTGCTAGGTTTGCTGTTTGGGCAGCGTTTGCGCCGACTGATTGCCATTCGACCACTACCGTTTCACTTGATCTTGTAATTGATTCATTTTTTACCGCCACCATTCGCTTCAAAAATGGATCGATTTTTGCAACTCGAAATTCAGTCCATGCAATTATTCTGTGTTGACTCGTGAGACACCCATACGTCGAGTTTTTATTTTTTTTTTTTTTTGGCAATCGACCTTATTTGAATAGTTCCAAACGGTTGTTTGTGCAATGTGCAGCTACTGTGCAATTGAAACAGTGCTTGTATGATGTTCAGCTTCAACGATATCCATACATTTATCAACATTTTAAAAAATCAGCCTTCCGAAGCGTGGTTTGTCTTTAACCTCAAATTCCACAACACTATTTACATTTTCAAACTACTACATAAGTGTGTACATAAGTCTTGTACTAACTGTAGTCTTTACAACGGCATCAGTTGTAAGTCAATGAAAAAAACTAAATCATTTACAGAGTACTAAAGTCTAATAAATATATCGATTAATTTTTTAAAAATCCATATTTTCGCTAGGTACAGGATCTTATTTCCTATTTGACGTTGAATATCTTTCCACTTTTTTCAAGTTGTATAGAACTATTTGCGGATGTGCGTAGATTACCTATAAGTATGCTTACATACGCGTGAGGTATAACTTTAACTTTACCTCCTTAACTTCACCAAATTTTCATGCATTGAAGATGACTTCTTTCTTATAGCGTGGTCCAACCATAATGCAATGGTTAATTTTGTATGCATTTCATCTTCAGGATGGCGGCACACAACCGACGTTCCAATGACTTTTGAGCGAGAAATTCAATGGCCGTATTATCTCACGTAGCAGTGGTATTAATTGGCCGCCATAATCAGGTCATTTGACACCGTTGGACTTCTGTCTTTGGGGTTATTTAAAAGAAAAAGTGTACGTTAAAAAGCCAAGAACAATTCAAGAACAAAACGAAGAGATAATTCGACACATGAAGGACATTGAACCTCTATTATTTCTCAGAGTCATTGAAAATATAGACCATCGGATAGACGTTAACCAACAAAGCCGTGCCGAGTTTTTAGCCTATATTTTTTTCATACATAGTACATTGTCATAAATTTTCTATCAAAATATAAAATATTAAGATAATTCTCTGCAAAACTTTTGTTGTATTAACAATTATCATTGTGCGTTTTCGTTGGACCAGCCTTTATGAGTAACTCTCCAATGAACACATATTCTTCAAGAATTGCACACAACAAATACAATCGTAGTTCCAATGAAATTTTTTAAATATTTCTTCTCTAGGGAGAGTTCCATTAAATTAAAACTACAACTCACTAACTCTGTTTAAATCTCCCCTTAAGTTGACATAACTTTCAATCCATTCGCGCGAGTCAAACACCTACTACTAAAAACACATTGAGTTAACAAAACAAAAGATGGTCTAACACCCCTCTTGTCTTTTAACCAAAGCAATTTGGGCACAGCTGCGCACCAAACGCTCTCTGTACCTCGTCAGCTTAGACAAAACGCGTTTAGGGATAATAGGTCTTGCAACAGGCCAGTGCGCTGTTGTACGTAGTATATGCCTCCAGGATCGGCGTCCCTCACAGTGTCTACTGCAGGAGTCGCAGAGTGGTCGAAATCATTTCTCTCCTCTACGGTCGTCAGGCCTTTGCAAAAAAGAAGAAATAAACTTCTTTAGTACCCTAGGTGAACTCCGCGCGGAACCACAATGATACCAAAGGTGCTTGCGCATTGATAACTTTGATCTTTCATTTATTTCTTCCTAGCTTAGCTTTTAAGTTTAAATTTGTAGTACATTCTTTAGTAACTGTAAACTTACGTTTTCTCACCTTTAAAAGACCTTAATGTCTCGTTGCATTATAAAATCCTAGAGAATATATAAAATAAATCTTAGTATCTATATAGTCTCGTTTATATCAAAAACTGCGCATTGCCCTGAGAGAATTAAACCTGGACTTAACTAGACTGTAGCTTTATATGTCATTAACGCACAATTTTGAAAAAGTATGCATTAAACATGTCCTTCTCAGCATGTCTCTCAACAACTCTTACACAGATTTATTATTATTAATAAATTCCGTTTCGAGTGACACAATTAAATTTTGTTGATCTGCGTGTACAGAATCTTAATACTATAGTGTCAACAGACAAATTAAAAAAGTTGTTCCACATTCCTTTCACGCAAGGTACTCAATAAGTTTTATATGAAAAACTTTATGTAGAAAGTAAATATTATTTTTCCTCGACATGAATCACTTATATTCTTATTGTTCGAGTAAATTGCACCGCGACCTTTAGGTCTATTGTGCCATCCTTGTTACCTGTTACCCTAAGAGTTCCCCTCATAAACCGTTCTTTTCTGATTGCTATTGAAGTAGCGTCTCGGACAAATAAATCCGTGCTAGAGTATTCTCCAGCGATTGCAGTTCTTCAGGTGATTGTTGGCACTTATTCAAATATTTTTACCACTAGTGTACTTGTGCCTCACACTAGTATATGTTCTGGGATTTCATTTGATTCATTACAGAATCTATAGACTGCCTCTTTTATTAACCTTTACCTTTACCTTTTTAGTTGTTTCCTAAGCCTGCAATACCCTAATAATATGCGCAGATTTTTTTTGTTCAAGTTGATACAGGTTTCCAGCCTATTTCAATTAGATTGAAGAATTTCGGCTTGTCTCATGTGAAAAGCTTTATTTTCGACTTCCGTTTGACATGTTGCTGAGTTCTAACCTGGCATCTATTGCAAAGATAACATCTATTGCAAAGATAGAAGCTATTGTAAAGGCACAGATGCAACAGTGGCTTTTAACACTTCTAAATGGAAAAGTTAATTTGCAATATGTGAGGTTTGGCTCTAGCACCCCAATGGCTAAAAATTCATCATTCTTAAGAAGTCAACTAAGATAGTGTGAATACAAGCGTTATGCTAGGTTTCCACGTACCTAATGCAATGTGAAGTGTGGTCGCCGTGGCGTAGTGGCGACTCGCAAGCCGAAGGTCTTCGGTTTGATTTCCGGACTGAACCGCTTTTTTCACGGTACCACATCCTTCGAGTTGCTCACAACACTCAAAGAGCCCATGAGAAGCTTCTCAAATCTCGCCTTTCGGGGTCGGCAAACAACAACTGTAGATCCCCTCTACCCTTGAGAGAACAATAACCTGAGTAGTTGCTGAAGAAGCTCGGTCCTGGTCCCTTGTGGTAATGCCACTCAATTATTATTATAATGCAATGTACAAAGGACACAGCAGTAAGAAAAAAGTGTGTACACAAAAACCGAGTGCACATAAACTGCACAGTAATATCTGACAAATACGTGCGTCTTTACATTTTACAATCTGTGGTCACGGTACATTCATTGTCAGATTCTTCTGAAATACAAACTAAACTTTTCTTATGAATATTTCATGCTCAAATATATATGAAAAAACTGCGTTTGGTTCGAGTGTTTGCTCAATCCAAGAACACAGCAATGTGCCCTTTCAAGACAGCTTAATAGTGGGTATTAAATACAATGAAATAGACACGCTGAAACCCAGTCTTTGCTCACAGAGATGTTGTAATTTTACATATTATATATAACGCTGATGTCGTCTAACGCTTGACAATCATTGGGAAATATTGGAAATTCATTTACAAAGTGTGTACTGTGTCTTGGCGATGTCAATTGGCGGTCTCGGAACTGAGGTTTGACCCTATTGGACTTTGTTTTTGTAGGGAACAGGAAAGGACTAATATCATGCCAACAAACAGAAAACGATTCAAACCCTTTAGACCAACATCATCTAAGCAACGCGTGATCTACAGTCTGTATGGAAAACATTTAATGTTGTTCATTTGTATAGAAACCCTTTATAAAAGTTACTACCGAATCTTATCCTCTTATCCTAAATCTTATAATCTTATACACAGGAGTTCCTGCTATACCGTCAACGTTCGTCAATAAAATTAAAATGAAAGCTTACTTAATTAATTGTAGTGTCACTACCCGCAATACAATTACTTGTTCCTTGTAAAAAAAAAATTGGTTCACATCTACTAGATCCACACTACATTTCTTAAATGTATAAATATCTTGTATCACATATGTTAACAGTTATTCCCGTTCCTCTATGAAAAAGCTACTTAGAACTTCATGACAAATGACAAGATAATTGTGAATGATTCTTCTCACCGCCACAGTTTTGGCAGAAGTTCTTTTCCTCTGGCGTAGTTGCTATGAACTCAATGTCCACTTCTGAGACTATTCTGTTTGATGAATTCACATTTTTTTTAATTGATCTAATTACTCGATGTTCTGGGTGGAGTTTCACATAATGCCGTCTTTCTGAATTCATTTGCTGTTTCTAAGTCTAGATTTAAAAATTACAACTAAGTGCTGATCGACAAAAGTTGTACCGTTTCTGATTTTTTGATGACTTCCCCAGGGTCTTGATGGCTGACTGTCAATGACTAGATTCTCAGCTATTGGATTTATCGTGTGTAAGCTGACAACCTCAAAAATAGACTGCAGTAATCAGGTATCTTCATAATGCGGAGATATCTGGTAAGTCGCAAAACCTCTTATTCCTGTAACTTCCTCCGGTTTGAATTCACTAGCATAAATTTTGACAGAAACCGAGTCTTTATCATTAATCACGTTCACGGAATATCGTTAGGAACACACGTATGGATTTTTTTCAAGAAATCTTCAGATGAGAAATTAGCACAATATACGAGTACTGTGTGCAGTGAGAAATAAAATACTAGGGGCAATCCAAGCAATTTCTGTGATAATTTGAAACATTGTCTTCCGAATGTTTATGGGGATTCAAATATTAAAATAGGCTCGAACTTGGTTTCTGCAAATCAAAATACAAGCTCAAATGTGCGTTACTCGTAATTAAATTTTTAAAAGGGCACGATTATTTTTCTCAAATAAAATTAGAGCTAGATGTAGACATGGTTTTAATGATAGCCTTGTCAATGAACCTTATTCTAAGTAAATTTTCTGTAAAAGAAAAGTGAAGAGATCTCTACTCCTTCAAAGACGTGATATGGGCGATAATACGTGACATCTGAATCATATCTGACAATTACTTTTAATTTTTTCACAAACGAATATTGTCGTAGAAGAGTTTTATGAACATAGAACACTTCGGAAAATTGTTTCAGTCCCTTAAAGAGAGTTGTCCATTGCTCAAAATATAACCTGCATATGTACTGACAATGACCCAATACCGAAATCAAACGCAGAAACTGAAACAATTGAGTAATAAAAGGAAATTGTTGAAGTTCCTGCGCAGATATTAAGAGAATAACACTTAAATTCATCACGCGCTTTAATGAAACTACGGACACTATTTCTTATATCAAATAATTAACAATTTTTTTGACGGTTCATTTATCGTTTTGTATCGAGTTCATGTTAATTCGGTCCGTTTTTTTTGTGTTCAAAAACATTCGATTTTATTGAAAGAACGTTAAAAAAATACATCAAAGTATTGTCCGTCGGAAGCGACTCCTTTTTCCCCATCCCTCTGGTAATTTTCGAATACAATCCCTAAAAAATCTGTCCTCTCTGGCATCGATTTAATCATTAAGGAAAAGGCCTGGGTAAGACCTCTCATTTCAGCGTTTGAAGATAGTTTATGACCGCTACAGCGACGTGGGGCCGAGTGTTATTTTGTTGCGAAATCACCTTGTCATGCCTTTCGGTCGATTCTGACCATTTTTCACGCAATGCACGGCTTAAACGCATTAGTTGTAGTCGATAACGCTTTCAATCAATGATTTCGCCTGGTTTTGGCACCCTTCTGGTCCTACCATATGCAGAGCATAATCCTTGAACCATAGATGTTTTTCTTTAGCGTCGATGTACAATAGACGATGATGGAACGGGTTTACCTATCTTTGGATATTATTTCTTTTTGGGGTTACCGTAATGCATACACTTTTCATCTCAAGTCCTTTGATATCTTTCAAGAAGCAGTTCTGAGGTGAAAAATTACCTTTTGACATCTTCCGGTTCAAATTCGTATGACACCCAATTTCCTTGCTTTTAATTAAATCCAAATTTACATAACCAAACGGAATTGTTTGCTGAGTCACAACTCGGCGAGTTCACTCTGCGTTTTGCACGGATCTTGATCCAGCTAAGCCTTCAATTCATCAACTGTATTCCTCCCCTTCAAGATCTACCCGCAATTCACCCCTCGCTAGGAATGCCCACTCCTTCAGCAGTTCACCTTCGTACACGTACAATTAAGTTTAGAGATCTGTTCTTTAACCGCACTGTACGTACATATATCGAATGCTATTTCCAGCTCAACTTTCCCCCTCCTTACAATCCACAGGCATTTAAAACCAATGTGTACCGGTACCTCCTCTCCACCGCTTCCTCTACTTCTTGACCCGTGCTGTGGCTTAATCCCGGTCACTTCTTCTTCTTCTTCTTGTGACGCTACATTCCGGAGTGGACCTGTGTCTATCGCACTCCACTTGTGTGCGCTACCTTAGCCTAGACCGTGCTCTGATGCGTTGTCCTAATGACTCAGATTCGAACTTTTCGGGCCAGAGCAGTGGTTTTCATACGCTCTATATAGCCAAGCCATCTTAAGCGTTGTATCCGAAGACACTTGACTAGGCGCATGTCACTGTACAGCCCATAGGGTTCGTCGTTAAATCTTCTCCTCCAGATGCCATCAACGCAAACAGGACCAAAAGTCTTCTGTCGAAAATCCAAGTTACTTAAGGATATCAAATAATCCCTTTAGCAAACGCCAAAAAAAATCTTCAATCAAACTTTTTGGGCTGACAAAGACGCTCTTTGTCATCGACGCTAAAATCACCGACATTTCCGATGTTTTTCAAATTTTCCAACTCATAGAAGAATGTATGGAGAAGAAGGCACAGTCCGCAACATCTGACTTCCTTGTGGAAAAAACACAATGTTTATAGCAAAACAATTTGTTGAATGAAGGGAAACACTTTTTTTATGAATTTTTGAGCGTTTTTCAATTTATACCGATGATTTATGTATAACAAATTATTTTTAACTTCGGTGTTGACATTTTAATAATCTAAGATAAAAGCACGTGGTTATGCAACTCAACACTTTTAATTCGAAAGCTACCGATATTTTCGTACAATTGTTATCGATGACACGGATAATCTCGCCTGTTAAGACGCCTGTAATATCATGTCAAGAATGATTCGTTCTTACACAAGAACTCTTTGTGCCTGAGATCCGTGCGCACTTTCTTTCGTCTACTCGTAAAGAAACTAATAACCATTCGTCTAATTGAGTAGAGTGCGCAGTTTATAATTTTAACACTAAGGCAGTTCACAATAAGAAGTTTTGACATGAATAACAACTTTCACAGGCTAAGGTATATTATAGAACGAGTGTCTAAATGAACATTAAATAACGACGAGAAAGGAGTGTTTCAACTTCAAAAGAGAAAATACAAAATAAATTTGAAACTTACCCATATGACCCGTTGCCATCATGGTGACGATTTCCGGTGTGATAATCATTCCTGGTTCATGTTTTATATTATTTGGATCAATTTCCATAACAGTTGCTCCCGAAATGTCTTGATGTTGCTGTTGATGTTGTTGCTGCTGTTGCTGATGTTGTTGCTGCTGTTGTTGTTGTTGATGTTGCTGCTGTTGCTGTTGCTGTTGAGATTGTCCTTGTTGTGATAATGTTTGCGCATGCATTTGCTGTTGCTGTTGCTGCTGATGATGATGCTGTTGTTGTTTCACTTCAATCACTTCACTTTTAATGTGTTGAATTAAATTGGAGTTGCTCTCATCGCCGGTGGACGACTGATGGTGGATCGTATGCATTGGTGATTGATCAAGCCGTTGGATCATGTGTTGTGCTAAATGATTGTTAATATCGAGCGCTTCGGTGGGATCTAAAGAACGAAGAGTCTCGAATTTAATACGAACTTCACCACCATTTGGTGTTGAGTCTGCAAATCAAAATTTTGTATTTCGAAAAGAAAGAGAAAAAAAAACATTGGCTGTTGTAGTTTTGGATGTTTGGTTGTTGGTTGCAGCGATGTTTTTTGTTTGTAGTTACGAGTTCAATTTATTTGTTTTGTAACTGATCTCGTCTTTGAAAGAGAGATACAGAGAGAATATAGAGTGAAAATTAAGCGCGAAATAAATAGTTAAGAGAACGGGACAGAAGAGAAATTAAAAAAAAAATAACAGTATTTTGAATTACAAATGAGCGCGGTTTAACCAGCACCAAAAACAAATTAAGCATATACTCGACATTAGATGGAAAATTTTAAATTTATAGATATGATGGGAGGATATAAGAAATGCTGCACAAAGACCGTTAACTTTTTTACTATTGAAAATCACCTCTCTTGGTCAAGATATGTATACACGATAGGTAACGATGCATTGTGGGGAACCACAAAGTACATTCTTGTTTAAATTAAACTGAGAACAACCAAACTAGAATTTGAGTATTGTATAAATGTTTATGCCAAAACCGATTTTCAATTAACTATTATACAGAACCAATGTGTGACAGAGAACACAAACAATGAATGATGATCAAACAAGGAATTATTTATTTGTATATAGGTATGCACAGCTAAAGTCAAAAAATAACGAAACTTTTTGTATGTTCTTTTTTTGCCAGTGTTTTTATTTTAAACTTTTATTACGAATAGATCAAGCTTCAGCATACGTGTTGGTATGCTGAAGACGCTACTTTTTAAAGTAAAAAAATATCAGAGTATAAAGTTAAGCGGTTTTTCAATTGAGATTCGAAAACTGTAGACTTTGACTGCGAAAGTAAAGTTAAGTGAATGACCAACTGTTCAAAGCCATTCAGTAAGTAAAAACAACGTTCAATTAAAATGTAATCGTAATATTCATTCGAGAAGTAATTTCATAGCCTGCTGTATGTAGAATATTGGTGCTGTACAAACACACGTCGCAATGCAATCAAAAACAATAGGTTCGACGACTATGTTCTCAAGAGTCAGGGATCTTGGCCACATAAAACACACAACAGTCGGCAAAAATGCCGGGAAATTTTAATTTATGAATTTGAATTTGTGTTATTTAATTTTAAGGGCACGGATACCGACATCTGGGTCAATTTTCAGGTCTACCTTTTGCAAACGGCTTAAAGAGCACTATTCACTTTTATGTCTGAAGCCATTCAGGAATTTCTGTTGCTAACTCTTTAAAAATGTCGCGGAAGGCCATCCGCCAGAAACCTCCATCGACAAGAGGAGATTCTGACTGATACAGCGTGTTCAAGAAAGACGAGCCACGGTCCGGGCTCTTATCAACATCAACTGAGAACGAAGAAGGGATTGAAGATTATACACGAGTGGACTTCGTAGCGTGATTTAAAAATTAAAAAAAAAATAAAAAATTGGCATAAGGGAATAGCATCTTGAATGATAACTTAAAAAAAATAATTTTTTTAAATAGAAATAAATTCAAGGAAAAGCGTTTCATTGGAACGATTTTAAAGTGTTTGCAAACCGACACGTTTCAATTGCAATTAGAATGCTACCCTTTTCACATTGACTATCAATGACATGTTTTCATTGGATTTCTTACCAAAAATAGACCAGATGACATAAACACGCATCAGAATTCATGTTCTAACCGCATATCAACGCGAATACTATATTTCGTTGAGTCAATAAAGACAGTCTATAATAAGGATTATAATTCACGTTATAAACCCCGACTAACTTTCTTATTAGCTTAAGATATTGCTGAAAAGTGGATTGAGCAATCGGAAACAAAATATTCACATTTTAAACTTAATATTTAATTATATTATTTCGTTATTATATTGACCATAACTGCACATTTATATAGCTTATTCGTGTGGATAAGCCGAACAAAAAGAAAAACAAATTAAAATGTTTAAAGTGTAAAATGTACGAGTATGAGTAAATAACAGAAGCGCAGTTCAGCCAAAGAATATCAAAAAAAATGTACAACAGAAAAGTAGAGGCAAAATAATGATAGCTACATAATTGAAGGTTTATAAAACTGTACACTTAAAATAGAATAAGAAGAGGCGATATAGTACCAACTCACTTGATAAGTCTCTGGTGTCCGTACTGGGATTGCAAGACAAGTCTACATGTTCCGTCACTGTTACTGGCGTTGCAGATGGTGCTGGTGGTTCGGGCGCGAAATCTAAAAAGCCCATCGGTACTCCGAGGAGACCACCGTTCTGAAAAAAAGAAGAAGGAAATATTAGCAAACAGTTTATTCTTTTAAAAAGTTTATAAAAAATGTGTAAGAAAACATTCTCGATTAACTGATAGGAAGTCGTGGCTTTGTGGGTTAATAGCGAAGTAACAGTAAGTAGTTAGCGGTCTTTCTTTAACTTTGCTGAATACAAAGTAGGATCCTTTGTTTACGAAAAAAATCAAAAATGTTGATGTTCGTAATCCGCAATAAACTAAAGGTACTCGTAAGAAAGCAATAGCAAGTACAGCACTGCTGGTTGTTAAAGAAGGTTCGACTGCAGATAAGACAAAGGATAACTCTTCCTTAGAGTACTCCAGCACCTCAATGTGAATAAATCTTTTGTGTCTCGAACCATTGCTCGTTACAGTGATACTGGTAGCGTCGCAAAACTCCATAGAGGTGGTCATAAAAAGAACAACATTGTCAAAAATTGTTCGGAAAATGAAGACTCGATTTTGGGCGAAATTCGCGTCGTAGTGGCTCGTGAGCTCAACATATCGTTGGATATGGATCACGGATCCAAAACATACTAAAAAAATCAGCTCAGTTGCAAGAAGCGCACGATTGTAGTGGTAAATTTCACGCCAAAATTATCGCTAGTTAGAGGTACCCAACCTTCTACGCTTTGACCGAAAGCCGACTACACCAGCGACAAGAAAATGTGTCAAAAATACCTAGACCATTGAAACCAAGCACTCATAATATTGTATTTTTACTATGAATGATATAAGGGCTTAGATAAAATGACATCTCTTGAAATACGAATACCATCTGTTATCTTCGGTCAATCAATATCAATTTGAGTTACGTTTTAGGGTTTTTTTTCTTATCCTTTCTTCATCTGAAAAGATCGAACGAAGCAGATTTTAGGAAGTGTCACATGTCGCATACATATTTAAAAAGAGTGGGAGTATGAAATGGGCATAAAATGTAATACTATAAAAAATTCCCAAATGTCAATAAAATTCAAATGTATGCTTGGGATCTTTTATGAAAGGAATTTCCGACCTATTTTGAAGATTGATTTAAAAACTATTATAAAACTTGATTTGCATTAAGCGCATGATGAAATTGTACCTTTACTTTAGAAAAAATCTTTAAAAGACGTACAAACAGTGAGTTCCATGTAAAGGTTCCCGAAATTCACAATCATACTAAGATGTATCCAAAAGGCACATATGGAATGTAGTTCAAACCACGTTTAAAAACGAATCATGTTTTACAGGAGCAAAGTCCACGAAATCAAAGACTAACTAACAGACAGAACGCCAAGCGATCAATCTGAAACCCATTCATTCTTAAAAAAGTGACTACTCAAGAAACACTCCCTGAAGATGACTTTGGATCGTACGATTGAACAGATATTGCCTTAAAACAAATTCATCCATTTTTTATTACTTTAATATCCCTTACTTGCACTGCCAAAATTTGAATATATATATATTTGAATATATATCATATATATATATATCATTTGAAAATATGATAAACATTTAATTGACTGGATACAAGAACCAGGCTTTTTCAGCAATTGTGGGTGTCATTGTTAATTTACAAGTAGATGGGATCTACAGTTTATTTACGACTTCGATCGTCGATATTTAAGACGTTTTTCTTAATGTGGTAAAAAGTGTCAGGACATCAACAGCAACAACTAATGGCGGAGAAGGAATTGAAGGCTATACAAGAAAAGAACTTCGCAGTGCTTTTGAAAATTTAAAAAAGCAGATACTTTTTAGTGGATGAAATAAATTTAGAAGAATAAATAAATGTGCTTTGATTTAGAAATAGACTCAATAAAAAAATATTTTGGGTTTTTGAAGAGCGATAATAGGAACGCTTAAGAACGTAACTTCATGTGGTCATGTATTAATTGCGTGTGTTTCGACAAGACAAGGCAACAAGACGAGAAAATGGATGTAAAACAGACTTTGGAATTCGTGTTTTATCGAAAAATGGGCTCGCTAACAATTAGTACCCTTTGAGAGTTGAAAAGTTTAGCTCGGGAATCGAAACAAGGACACACCCGTCGTGTGAGTTGAAGATGTGAATTATCAACTACCCACGACGGCCGCAAATACTTTTAAAACAAATAGACAAAACCAAAATAATGCAAACAGCAACACATAAAATTAAAAACGACAAAATGATTTTGACTTACCATTCCCATTCCTAGGCTGGTCATGTTTTTATCTTTTCCGTCGCGTGCTACTACAATTTGTGTTACAATTGCTGTTCCCTGTGGGACAGTTACACTGCCATTATTCGATGTCGGTGAATTGCCAGCTTCGGTTTTGCAGATTTTCTGCGCACTTGGTTTGTTATCTGTATCTGAATCCTCTGAATTCTGTTGACTGACGGCTGTCGTTGTGATTGTTTGACCACCAGAAACTGGTATGTAATTGCCAGATGATGTTTGTTGCAGGCTAACTATTGATGCTGTGTTTAGATTTTGATTTAATATTGCTTGTTGCTGTTGTTGATGGTGCTGATGCTGTTGTTGTTGCTGTTGTTGTTGTTGTTGCTGCTGTTGTTGTTGATGTTGTTGCTGTTGGTGCTGTTGTTGCTGTTGTGGTTGATGCTGTTGCTGTTGTTGCTCTGGTGATTTTGAACGTTTTCTGACCCGAGATTTTCTCAGTTGCGGTGTGGATGTTGTTGTTGCCGTTGTTGGTGCAACTACAGCATTAATATTTGAATTAATATTATTGTTATTACTTAGATTTGCTGTTGTTGTATGCGTATTCGTGTTGCCTGCAATTGTGTGTGTAGTAACTATTGCATTACCCTGGCTTGGATTTCCGACAATATTTCCAACAACTGCTTGTGTAATGTTCTCCGACACAGTGATGGTTGCTGTAGCTGCCTCAGAGATATCATCAACACTTTCGGCTGTTTCGCAAAGCCCTTTGATTTTCAATTGCTCAGCTGTTCGCAGAAGACCCTGAAACAAAATACAACAAATTAATAAGAATCAAGAAAAATTCTCTCTGTCAACGTCGTCGTCAGTTAGCACTGAGAGGAGAAGAGCTTCACTCAAACCCCACAGAAAAAGGTTACAAAAAATATACGCGTACATACGGATTGATGTACACGAGAGTGACTATTTTTTTTTCTTTTTGTATTTTTGTAAAAAGTACAAATTACAAAGTATAAAAGAGAAACTCAATTAAAACATAACGAACAAAAAAATACAAAAACTAAATTTAAAACTTTTTTAATTTCAAGTCGTTTTTCTTGGAGCTCTTCCATACTTGCCCAGAGTGGTCGGTTTGTCTTCTCGGCAAGAAGAAAAGTTGCACACCCTTCCAATTGGCCAAGCAAATATTTACTCCTTCTTAATTTTAAATTCGTTGTTTTAAACACCCCGAAAGTAGGAAGAAAAAAACGCAAATCCATTCATTTTTTTTCTTCATTTTTAGTTTAAAGTTCTTTTGGGTTATTCTTTTTTCTCTTGTTTCATAGCTCGGGGGTGGGATAACAAATGAGCGAAAGGGGAAAGTGACTATACATAACGAAATTTACGCATTTTTTCTTTCCTCTAGTGTTAATGTAAGATATGAATTCGTTTTTTTTTTTGCCCGTTTCTCAAGACGGGTGCGAGATTGTGAATCGGAAGAGGGTCGGCGTAGTCGTATGTACACTGGTGGCTTTGATTTATATTTTTTTTTTCACAGGGAAGAGCAAAAAAAAAGTATAAATTAGTTAGGGCGAAATGAATACATTTACATATATATAGCAATACCCTGTGAGTATTAAATACAAAACTTAATTAAATGAGCCGGGGTTTGAAAAATTGAACGGCGGAAGGTAAAGGGTGGTGGTTTCGTCGATTGAAGGTAAAAGAGGCTTAGGGCAAGTCAGGTGGATACTAGATTAATGTGAGGAAAGGAAATCGAAATTGAGTAAAACTCTATTAAAAATAAGAACAGGAAAGCAAGTAAGTTATGGTAGTAATATATTCATTTTGTTAAAAAAAAAAAACAAGACCTCGAATTGGATTCGAAGGCTAATAAACATTTTACGCTGCGTTGTGAGCGGTTACGGGAATATGCACTTAAAAAAGGAGGAAAACATTTTGTTTAGTTAAAATATGGAAATAGTTTAGATTGCTAAATCCAGGGGTAGTTGCTTAGGTAATTTTTGAGGCGATGTACGTTATTCAAAAACGTTTATTCTTTTCTATAAGATGATGTGCAAGTATGAAATCAAGTCCATTTACGAAAGGACTGTGTGCTGCTTTTTTGTACATTACTTTAACGAGGAGTTTTAAGCCGTTCTACTCAAAGTTTCAATGTTTGAAATACATTCAAAATTGCAAACATTTAGAAGGGAGTTTTTTTTATTTTTTCAATATTTGAACTATAACTACATTTTCCACTAGTCTTCGTTTCAGCAGCCAAGAAAGTGAGTTTTCCATGTATTGGAGAATAAATAGTGAAATATGGTGTAAGGTGTTAAGCTTAAAACATTGTCATTAATGAATTTAAGGTGGAAATAAATTAAATTAAGTTCTTGTATAATGCAACTTATTTTCTTGTTCATTTGAGTTCAAAATTCAAATATTTTATTCTAAAACGCGTGCTACACTTAAAGTCCTTTCTTGCTTTTAAGGTTTTGTGATGAAGGATTAAGAAACACGTGCCATTTTGACATGCTGTTCAGCCCACCTTATATTACTGTAAATTAAAGTTCTCGTTTTTTACGCTCAGTTCGGAGCGTTTTGTTGATAATTGACAATTTTACAATTGCACGTATTTCAGCGAGGTCAAAGTAATTTGAATCGAAACGATTTTTATTAAATTTATGGTAGAACATTCTGATCAAATTTTCGCCGTCCTTTATATGAACAAAAATCCGTTCACATTCACATTCGTTCGCAAGTTAGAAAAAAATTAGGAGGGTAAGTAAATAGAATGAACCTTCTTACTATAGGTCTTGCTGCGTCGCCTCACATGCTAAAAAGTTCGGTTCCCAGGTTCGATTCCTCAAACATCTCAATTTTCTTTTCAGTTGCTGACAATTGCCTAAGGAAAAGCTTCTCAAATTTCGCCAGTCAGAGTTGACAACAAACTACAGATTCTCATCCATTCGTGGATGATACATTTATACGGTCAGTTAAAAACAGAACGTACATTTTCAAATTTCGCGGATTACATTCGATTATCGATTTTTCTTTATTTCGTTATGTTGGTACCCGCGTCTCGAACATATGTTTGCAGCTTCAGCCATATATCATATTTATTTTGTTAGAAGTTAGACGTGTTTGGCGTGTTCGACGATTTCCTGCTGTCGAAAAAAATGGATCAATTTAGAAAATGGAATGGAATGCTCAAAAAGACTTGAAATGTTGACAGCCGCATACGGTGAGTATACTCTGAGTCAAAAAAATGTTTACAAGTGGTACACGCTTTTCAAAGAAGGTCGAGAAGATGTAAATGAAATGAGAAAGTGAAGAAAATTGTTATGGAGAATCGTCGAATCATGCAATGTTTTCAGAAATTTTGAGCATGAAACAAAGTAGCGTTTCGTTCCAAAATTGTTGAATTTCGAGGTATTTTTTGGCCAAAAATAACACCGTAATCATGTCTCAGCCACCGTATTCACCATATTTGGCGACCTAGGACTTTTTCCTGTTTCTGTTCTTACAAGTTTAACGGCTGTAGTTGGAATATTCTGGTAATTACAGTCTTATTGATGGGCGCAAGCAATTTTCAGACAACCCTACAAATCCTTCTAAGTAGTTTATCGAATTAATTTCCGAAGACTTATCTCAAAAAATCTAATAAGAAGCAAACAAAGATTTCAAATTTAACAATTTAAACCCGCCAACGATAAGGAGATAAGGTGGCTGCGAAATATAATCAAGAGGGCAGCCTCTTGAAGTTAGTTTAAGTGCATTTGAAATGAAATAAATTAAAGGCAGCAAAGATTAAGGCATAGAACCAGAGCGACCCGCAGCACGGTCACCTAATGGAAAATAGTGTACATACATATACATTAGAAGAGCTTACCCCCACTCGAGCTAGAGGGAGTGAGAGAGCGAATGTGTGCTGGAAGGAAGTTAATTTCTTTTATTTTTTAACTCCCGTTTTCCTACAGGCCAACGCTTACAAATACATTGACGATGATGTGGATTGAGGGAACCTAAGGGAAAAAGGGTATTTAAAAAAGAAAATAAGTTTCAAGTGTAGGTTCGTCTTCACTGAGGCGACGCGTTGCGGTGGGGGCAGGCAATGCTGGAAAAAATGAAAAAAGTGAAAAAAAAAGAAATTCTAACCCTCCACCCACCTCCCAGACAAATACTTTGAAATGGAAGGGATTTTTTTTCTTTCTTTCCATCACATCGTTTCTATGTAAATGGAAGCTTCGTCTCTGGATGAATGAGTAGCTCTGAGCAGCGCCCACGGTACCCCTTGATAAGGTCCCCGCCATATCTCTCTTCCCACCACCGCTCGCTTGACAGCAAACCAACAGACCAATAGACCAAACGACCAACGACCACGTACCCCCCCCTTCATCATTCCACTGCCACAGTCAGCAAAAGTAGTGCCAGCATGTTCGCCTCTGCTCCCAGCTTGTGACTGAATCGCTAGGTGTGGGAGGGTGAATTCCCTGTTATGTTGTTGTAGTATCTCCAATTACTGGCACTTGTATAATTTCGTTCTCTTCTTTCAACTTTCTTTTTTTTTTATAAATGTTTCATTTGTATCCTTGCTCTTCAGGAACAGCAGCTGATTAGAGTTGGGAGTGATGATGACGGTGGTGTGCGACGGGCTGTAATGGTGGGCTTTACTTTATAGGACAGTGGCAGTCGAGAAACCCCCGAAAAAAAACGAAAGCTCTCTGTCTTTGTCTTACTGTTCGAGTTGATTTGACACCATGTCTTTGCTTAAACTCACCCTTGGATAGAAAAAAAAAAGAAAAAAAAAACACCACACCATAGCCACCACCAAAGCAACCCCCTATTTATGTACAATGTGGACGGTTTCTCGTCGTCTTGTTTTTTTTTTCAACGTCCAAGCTCTCGTCTCATATACCATAGGAATCTGCATTTTTGGTGCTTCCGAGGAGTTATTTTGTCCTAACCAGATTCTATTTTTTCACAAAATTTTTTTTTGTTTTTAGTTTTTTTCTGCTCGGTAATCAGCTCCGGCACTAGTAGTACACGTGGGAAAAAGAGAAAGAGAAAGAGCGATTGAATAAGCACTAGTGGTACTTCTTGTACATGTAAGGCGTGCGTCAAAAAGGGAGGACTAGTCAGTCGCAGTGTGAAAAAAAGAAAAACTATTGAATTGTTTTCGTTTTTTTTAAGGATTCTCTTCATTGCACAAAGGACATTCAAAATGAAAGAAGACGAAATGGCGAAAAAAATTGTTTGAGACTCAAGTCCCCTCTCCCCATTTTTACCGCTTTTGGCCAGCCTCAAGGGAAAGAGGAGAATTGGTGCTGGAATGAAGTATACACAGAACGACAGACAGACTCAGAGGAGAGATTTGTCAGATGGTCAACTTATACAATGAAAGAAATGAATGAGCACTATACTTTGAAAGAAAGAATTCTTCTGGAAGGAGTGAGAAGCCCTTAATGCGCGATAAGAACAACAAATAAATGTTTTTTTTTTTTTCTTCAATTTTTTTTTGCTTCTCCCGTCTATGTGCATGTATTCCGCACTAGCTGGTGAGCAGTAATCGATTATGTGATTGTAGCGCAGATGAAAAAAAATAAATTAAAAGGAGTTAAAAAATCATTGAAATGGCCTTAGTCCTTAGAAGGATTGTTTAATAATTATTGGAATTACTTTTCAATAAAGTTTTGTTTCTTCTTGTCTTTTGGGTGTTTTTACCGGAAGGGGAACGCTCAAATCACGCACAGAAATGGATTGGAAGGTTTAGTTCAAGTGATTTTAACGCATGTACCGATTTGAGCGTTGAACCTTCTTGGGAGGGGTTTATAACGTTCATTAGGGAAAATAAAATGTGAAAAAATATATAAAAATTAAATTACACCATAATGATTGTTTTTTTAATGTTTGAAAATTTAGCAATCATGTGTCAATGCATTATCAATTGGTAAACACGACGAAATATTTGGTGAGTAGCGGTTGACAAAGTGAACATTTTATATAACTATTTTACATCCGATAGAATTCTTTCTGCTCTTTAGAATCACCTTATTTGTATTTTAGAATAATTTAATAATAATAATAATAATAATTGAGTGGCACTACGGCCCATAAGGGACCATGGCCTGGCTTCTACAACAATTACTCGTGTTCACGAGTAGAAGGGACCTACAGTTTTTTCCGACTTCGAACGGCGAGGTTTTTGAAGCGAGGAAAACGAACCTAGACCTTCGACGTGTGGGTCGACGCACTACGGCACGGTAACCACATTGGAATAATTTAATATTTTGTTATTAAATGCAACATTTTTGAACTGTATACCCTTCTTTGCTTTAAATGCGCACTAAGAGGTATGCAAGTTACAATATCGTAGGCGAATCCAAGGAAATAGTCAACGACACGAAGAGCACCTTAAAACACTGGGAATTCAAGAAGGATCTCAGCTGCATAGTGCGAAAAAGTTTAATCGCCTGGTCAAATAATCATGGTCAATTCATACTCGTTTACGACAAAGTCAGTTGATAAAGCTACACTCCAACAGTTTGAAAACAGCCGAGGATTCTGTTGCTGCTTGACTATCGATGTATAGGATGTACAGTTGGGTTCATAAAAATAGCAGTGCTCCTCAAAAAAGACAAATAATTTTCTATTAACTCAAATTGTTTTATTATTTTTTCAAAAAACGTATACAAAAGTAAAGTATTTCAGTCTTAACAGGTATATCACAAAATAGACGCTGTTCATAACTTTTAACTATTTTTTTTGGTCGTAGTAATATTTCGCAGCTGTTCATAAATATAGCAGTGTTTTTTGGTTTTACCATAAAGTGTCTCGGAAATTTGTTTAGAGTTTAAAAAATATATGTGTATTCTTGTTTGGTAAGTGAATGTTTTTGTCTATGTTGTCTTTTATTAACATACTTTTAAGTTAGAAATATGGGTCGATCAAAACATTGTACCGAAGATATACGGAATTTGATAAAAAAAATGGCGTTCGGAGGGAAAAACATATGCTTCAATTCATGAAATCAAAGGATGTTCAGCGAAAATGGTCAGGAATGCGCTAAACTGAAAAACTAGGCCCGAAACACGCGGTCGAAAGTAAGTTACGGCTGAGCGAACTGACCGAAAAATTATCAACATGGCAAAGGAGAACCCTTTTATAAGCTCCAGACAGATAAGGGATGAACTCCAACTTCCGGTGAGCGCTGTGACGGTAAGAAGACGTCATTTAGAGGCTAAACTACCAGCTCGAAGCCCGCGAAAAGTACCGCTTTTGACAAAAAAGCATGTGCAAAAAAGGTTGACATTCGCAAAGTTTCACAAAGATTGGGCTAAGGAGAAATGGAGGAATATTCTGTGGAGCGATGAAAGCAAAATGGTCTTATTTGGGTCCAAGGGTCGTCGGGAATATGTAAGAAGACCAAAGAATGAAGAAAATAATCCCCGTTATAACTGTTAAACACGGAGGAACAAAACTAATGATTTGGGCCTGTTTCTCATATAATGCGGTTGAGTCTATATATCCTATCAAGGGTATAATGGACGGTGCTGAGTACGTTAAAATTTAAGAAGAGGTTATGCTGCCAAATGCCTGGAAAGAAATGCCACTAGTTTGGGAATATCAAGAAGATAATGACCCAAAACATACGTCAAAACGGGCAAAATCTTGGTTTGATGAAAAAAGAATAACAGTTATGGAGTGGCTAGCACAATCCCCTGACCTGAGAACTTGTGGGGCGATGTTAAAAATTCTGTCCATGAGGTCAAACCAAAAAACGCCAAGGAAATGTGGGAGGTAGTGCGAGACTCATGGGAAGCTATACCAGTTAAGAGATGTCGAAGTCTGGTGGACTCAATGCCACGAAGATGCAGCGCAGTGATAAAAAACAAAGACGTTGCTACAAAGTACTAATGGTAAGCTGTAAATAATAATAATTTCATATTGTTTCATTAATTTCTGTTGTCTAGGCACAGCATAATTCTAAACACTGCTATTTTTATGAACAGCTGCGAAGTATTACTACGACCAAAAAAAATAGTTAAAAGTTATGAACAACGTCTATTTTCTGATATACCTGTTAAGACTGAAGTACTTTACTTTTGTATACGTTTTTTGAAAAAATAATAAAACAATTTGAACTAATAAAAAATTATTTTTTGACTTTTTTGAGGAGCACTGCTATTTTTATGAACACAGCTGTATAGGATTAATTGTTTGATTATCCATAGTTTTTCTTTTGACAAACCACGCGTGGCACCTACCAAAATAGTTTTTCATTTTTGTTCAGAATCGTTTGACAAGTCAACATGGAAAGAGTCATACCACACCCGCATCTTCAAATCAGCGTTTTTTGAGAAATGTTATTCTTGCGATTCGAGGAAGTTACGGTGCACATAATTCGCAAATTTGAGTCCCACTTTAAATTGGTGGATGATACTCGACCGATGAGACCACGACCAGCACGTTGTGAAAGGACTATAGCAGCTGTAGCCAAGAGTGTACGTGAAGTTCGTGACGAATCGGTCCGTAGTCGTTCTCAGCAGCTTGACCGTGTCAACAAGCTATGTGCTTACTGAAATTCATGCAAATGGTCTAGGTGAGCTTTGGTTTTAACAAGACGGCGCTACGAGCCATACAGCGCGTGAAATAATGAATTTGTTTAGAAATCATTTTGGTAAGCACATAAATTCACGGTAAATTGGCGGCATAGATCATACGATATCACACCTTTGGACTACTTTCTCTGAAGAACATAAGGTCTTAGGTCTTAAAGAATAAGCAAGCTGTAATTGACGCTTTGTAAGCGAATATTACCAGTACATACGCCCGAACCAGTTGTCCTAAATTGGATATAGAAGTGGCAAATATTTAGAAGATATGATTTAAAAAAAATAAATGCCACGAATTATTCTTTTAACCGATAATAAACATTTTAAGTTCACTTTTTTATTTATGCGTTTTATTTTACATTATAACTCAAACCACAAGGTTAATCAGCATTTAGAAGACGATTCTCCCTCCCGACATCGACAGCTAAACACCGGTTTCAAAAAATAAACATAATTTTTGACCGAAGTTAAATCGTGTAGCCTCAACTCCTGGCTGATATGGAATTGTTTTGAGTTTTATGGCAATATGTAATTAGAAAAATGCGATAGAATTTTACATTTAGAGTTATTTTTGATGCTTAAACAATTTTGAAAAGTGACAGATAATTCCTTGAGTTTTATCTTTTGTGACAAGTCTATCATTTTACTAAAATCGCATAAAATTTCCATCAATAAATTTCAAAAAATATGTTGGATTTTAATCATTTTAATTCAAGTGTGAAAATTTAAAAATTCCGCTGATATAGGCCTGAAAACTTTTTGCTTTTGTAAATCTTGACATCATTATAGTGGTCGCTACAAGATGATTCCTTTCGTATTCGACTTGCTTCCGCTCTAAAGGCTATCGATTACACGGAAATCTCTTCAAAGTGATTTGAAAGGACCTACACACGTACACTATACTACAAAATCCGAATACATTTCAAAGGCACACACAGCATAGAAGATACTAGTACAAAACTGAATAAATTTATTTTCAGCATTGACTAGTACGCTACGTATTCCTTCCCTTGAGTCTTTCAAATCCTCTCCAACAATTAAGGAATCTATTTAGTGACGCATCAAGCAAAGAAAAAAAAAGAGAAATGAAAAAAAATCTATATCCTAGCAGTGCTCTGTATAACTAAACTAATACTTGAAACTCAAATACCGTTTCCAAGTGGAGGAATGAGATTCACATTGCAGAGCATACAGGCTAGGACGAAAAAAAAGTAGACAGAAAAAAATTGTCAGAAGGACATCGTAGGCAAGCGACACTGGAGACAAGCGAGGGGGTTTGCGTTGGAATGATATAGAAGTGAGGTGCGGCGTGGGCTTGGGTTTGGGTTGTGGTAATTATTGATTTTGTGTCGTTAGCTTAAACGAGTCCGCTCCTCTTTTTCAATTTTTTTTCCTATATTCTTGCAGCTTGTGCTTTCTTATACTCGTTCCCTCAATTCGTTGCTATTTTTCACGCCAAGTTGCCAGGCGATGGTGAGTGAGTGAGAGGGAAGGTGGGTGAAAGAGGGAGTTTTCCGACTCGCCACCATCCCAAGCTGGGAGGGCCAACTGAAACATTTCTATATAAAGTTCTAGTTAGGGTGGCAATTTTTTTTTAAATTCTTTACTTTTTTAAGGGTTTTTTTTCTGCAACCACAGCCAGCACCCTTTCGTGTTCCATTCTTCGCTCCTGTCGCCTCTGCACACCGAGGCGATTCAAGGAATTTGTTTTTTTTTCTCGCAAAAGGGAAAAAGTTTCAAGTTTTTTTCTGAATTTTCTAGAGAAAAAATTTCCATTTGCCAAGTTTTTTTTCCTTTTTTGTGTGTCGCCGATGAGAATTTTCTTTTTTAATTTATTTCCTAGAGTAAAAGCAATAATGTCGTGCCCTATGTGTCGTGGTTGGTGTTTCCTTCTTATTTTTTTTCTGCTGATGGCGTCTTCTGTGCTTTATGTGTGCAAATTAAGATGGCCGCGCTAAAGGGAGAATTGTTGGTGCCTACCGCCAGCCCAATCACAATCGACAGAAACGACGCCAGAGGCAGTCAGACATTAGGAGAGGACATCGTCGATGTCGGAAAGTCAAAGTTTTAGCCGGGATAGCTACACTCAGGGGAAATTGCCAGGGAAGCACAAGACGAAAATTAGATTTATCTCTTTTCTGTGTGGCCTCTAAATTGCAATGTTGTGGGAACTTGCCATTTTTTTCATTCTTTCTTTTTGCTCTCTCTTCAATCCTTCTGGTCACCTTTTTATGTATAAAAGCCTTTACAGGGAGTTTAGGAAAAACGATTAATTGTCAAAGAATCACGATGCACCCGAAGGCGTTGCGTTCCGTGCTGATCCGTTGAATATTATTTGTGTTTGGTTTACATACAATTGTTTTAATTTTTGGTTTTGGGGTCAGTTCCGACTTGCTTATTTTGTTTTGACTGTTGTCGACATAATAAATTTGTATGTACTATACTTATTTTGGCTTTGATGCATTTGGAACCATTATACAGTACCATTACCAAGAGCAGATGAGGAAGACCCTTTTGTCTTTTTGAGAGAAAAGTTCTACGTGCGATTTTTGGTCCAGCTTGCGTTGATGGCGTCAGAAAACGAAGATTCAACGAAGAGCTTTACAAGCTGTACAGCGGCATGCGTCTGGTCAAGCGTCTTCGGATACAACGCTTAGGATGGCTAGGTCATGTAGAGCGTATGGACACCAACACTCCGGCTCGAAAAGTCTTAGAATCCCGAGCTGTTGGGACAACGTAACAGAGGACATAGGTTGAAATGGCGCACACAAGTGGAGAAGGACCTCAATCAACTTAGAGTGCGCAACTGGAGGCAGTTGACGAAAGATCATGCTAGTTGGAGAGGCATGTTGGTTGAAGCCCATGTCCACTCTGAACGGTAGCGACATTGGCTCGTGTGCACAGGCCCATGCCCTGTTGAAATAAGTAAACGAGTTGTTGAAAATGTTGGTTCAACGGCCTGACTGCTTTGGTTGTACATCAAACCAACAAATTGTTAAGGCCTTAATAAAAAAGACGTTAGGTTTGGTTTAAAAATGGTGTTGGATGATTGCGATAAAAATAATAACAAATACAACATTTGTCTCATTGCTAGATCTGGATAGAAAAATTTCCCATTGAACGAATAAAATCTGAACAATTTTATGCTGTACTTGTGTGAAGTCATACTACTTACTCAACAATTTGCAACCGTCGTTGACTTTCAAATCACAACTCACCTAAAATTAGAAAAGAAAAAGAAAATTGATTATGAGGTAAGAACAAAATGATTTAATATATAAAATGTGCAAATGTTTGGAATGCGAACTACTAACGATTCATTAAGACAGAGCCAAGACGGCTTTTATTTCTCTATACATTTTCTTTCTCGTCACTATGCGTCCTTATTGACACCACTAAACAATGATGTGTTCTCGAAAAGACGAGAAAACACGCAAAAATGTTTAAAAAAAGGGGGAAAATAAATAAACATAAAAATTTGTATATCACAAAAAATTATCTCCACACTTTCCACGTCACATCCTACACTCCCCCGAGCCACCACCACCTTCGAACACATTCCAAACAACACCACAGGTGAGCGGTGCACGCTTCGAGTTTTAAGTTCAACAAGAGTTTAATGACCCATCGTCGTTCTCCACAGCACACATACCACCACAGACAAAACCACCCATACACGGAAAACCACGTTTTTTTCTCATTCTCTTAGAATATTTTGTGTTCCTTCCTCCCACCGCCCAATACCACAAGCAAACCCAAAAATAAGCACACGGCATACAAATGAATACATTTGCGTAATAAATTAGCACTACACCAGGCTCCCACAAACCACGAGAGGGGGAACAGTGCCGAACGGAGTGTTAGCGTGAGGCCAGGCAACTACCAGAGTAAAGCCAACAGACACTCGCGCAACAAAGTCGAGAGCACTAACAAGTTTAATGAATACATAACAAGAAATGGCCGGTCTCTTCCTCCGATTATATAGCACGACTGACAACAGCACACGACGCGTCAACGTCAGCTTTGAGTCGGTACGTTCGCATAACGTCCCCGCCGCTCAGCACATTCTTTAAGATTAATTTAAATAAACTGCGTGCTCTTTTAGACTCAGGTATCTACTTTTCACCATTCAGAAAGCAGATTGATCGCAGCCGAACCAAGCTGCTCTTTGATGAGAAAGTATCGCACAACGTAACGCACTCTCATTCACAAGAACAAAGCGCAACTGGGTAACTGGGTTACTGAAACACACTAAACACACATATGCAGTGCACATACTCGTCGTCCATCGGTCTAATAATAGAACCCTCACAAAGCAGATCGCATGTATTTTTGAAACACGGCACAAGGACAAATTCAGCAACACGGGGACCAAAGAACGTATAATCAGTACTAGAAGATGGAAAGACAAAACAACAAGAACTTCAAAAAAGGGAGAAGCAATAAAATGACCGACTACCAGGAATATTAAAGCTAAAGAGTTAAAGAACAGACTTCAGCGTCCACACACCCTCGCGCCAAGGACGCAATGAAAGACTGTCGTTTTCGAAGAGCAAAGAAAACGAAAAGACAATAAACGGGAAGAAAGAAGATCCATGCGTTTCTATGAGCGTCGTCGTCTGCCCTCCTATGGCACGGTGGCGACCATCAGTGCAGTTCTTGAATGAAAAGTGATGTGCTCCGACGAACAAGAAGGAAAGGGTATCTTTGCTGCACTCATAAAGATGGGCGGCATGGAGCCGTTCTGTTGCATTTTGCAAGGTCACTGCTACATGAGACGACACTTGAAAGTAATGTGAAATTGAATTTGAACATGTGAGGGAAACGGAAGGTGTGGAAGAGGCTTCTGACATGAATGTACTCTATTGCGAAAGCACTTTCAATTTGACCCTTACAGTGACGTTGCGCAAGCGACTACAGACTAAACTAATTACTGAGGCTTCGTTGAGGTCTTAAGTGTTTACTTTAAGATGGATTTAAATGGGCAAGAGAAAGCATTTTCAAATTGCCGCACACCAAGAAGCAAATCGGCATTTTGTTCTAATAAAGTTAATTTGTGCAAGAAATTGGTGTAGACAATTTGAAAATTATTTTCCTTATCACACTCAAGATCGTGTACGTGTAGTCCTTTAGGAATGTTTAGTACTAGTGAAGCTGTTTTGTATTCGAACCAATTTCAAATACATTTGAATCTACCCCAAAACGTTCAAAAATGTATATCAATACAAGAAGATATAGACATTTGTGCCCCCCCTACTTTGCTCTAGAAAATAATACACAGACACACCCAATCAAATTAAAACAACCCTTCCATGGTGGAGCCAAAGAACCCTATGGGTTACAGCCATCACTCGACTTAAAAAAAATACTAGCAATTAGTGTCACTCATTTTCAAATCGATGCAAATTGAATTATGAAACCGTACAACACGCAAATCTGTTTAGTTTTCCATTAGATCGATTTCAAACGCACATTTTTTAAAAATAAATATGGTTTCCACTTGCTAGCTAGCTTGTTCTAAATAAAAATTGTTGTAAGGTTACAAAACAAAAGTTCACCAATTAATTATCTACAATTAATTGCAAGATTTACCACAGGATCAATCATTTCTATTAAAAAGAAAATTAGTATTATTTCCCACACAAAAATGGGGAAAGTTTTCCAATATTACCGCCTCTCTAGAGTAACACATGTATTTTTCATCTTTAAGAAGCATTAACGTCCGGATGGATCTAACAACCAACAAGCCCCTCCAGCCACACAGTTCGTTGACAGCCGATTCCAATCTTGCACAGCAAGTTAGTGAATGTCCTTCTCCAATTGCGTGCGCCATCTAAAACGTGGCGGAGCTTCCGCAGTAAATAGGGACAATAACAGTGCCGAAATCAAACGCAGAATAAGTCTCGCCAATCGCTGCTTTTTTGGCTCAAGAGTCAATTGAGTAACAGAGCCCTCTCCCGAAGGCCTAAACTGGCTTTGTACAACAGCTTGATCGTCCCAGTCCTCCTTTACAAAGCAGAAACTTGGGCGGTACTAATGATGGATGGAAGAGGAAGCCCTAACTCTTTTGAGAGAAAAGTTCTGCGTGCGATTTTTGGTCCTGTTTGCGTTGATAGCGTCTGAATGAAAAATTTAACGATGAACTCTATAGGCTGTACGGCGGCCTGCGCCTGATCAAATGTCTGCGGATATAACGCTTAAAATGGCGAGGCCATGTAGGGCCAATGCTCCGGCCCGAGAAGTCTTCAAATCCGAGCCATTGGGATAACGCAACAGAGGACGGCTTAGGCTGAGAAGGCGCATACAAATGGAGACGAACCTCAACCAACTTGGAGTGCACAATTGGAGGCCGCTGGCGAGAGATCGTGTTAGCTGGAGAGGCATGTTGTTTGAGACCCAGGTCCACCCTGTAGCGCCGGTAAAAGAAGAAGAAGACCTACAACGAGGGCCTCCTCTGTTGCGTTTATTTAAAGATTCTTTCGGAGGAAGCAGTATTATCCATCCGCTCTACATGATCTTACGACCTTAAGCGCTGTATCCATAGACACTTGACCCGGCACGAACTTGGTTTGTCGTTAACTCATCTCCTCCAGATGTCACCAATGCAAACAGGACCAAATATCCTCGCAAAAGAAATCCCTTATTCGCTTTTTTAAGTTCTTTTATGCATAATACCACAAATTATACTAGTATGTGCTATAAAATTGAATTCCCATATTCACACATCTATATGTATGAGTGTATAAACAATGATGGCAAAATCAAATGCGTCTATATCCGAAATTTCACAAATTCCAGAGATAAGAAGATTGTGAGACACATAAGTTTGTCTACCTCGGAACAAACGTAAACTCCACAAATGATATGTCAGTGGAGATCCACTCTTGTTTACATAAGTTTGTCCAAACAATAGCTCTCAAAACTCGAGTCGAAGCATCAGTCATGTTCTACAAAACACTTGTGTGGTCAGTAGTCCTACTATATGAAACCGAAATCTGGAGGGTAAGCAAAACTGCGTGGCTGGTTCTAAGTGCTATCGAAAGCAAACTTCTAAGTCGGATAGGTAAATGCACATACCTATGTATGGAACTTCCTTAATTCCTGCCTGCAAGGAAAGTGAATGAAGGAAAAGAAACAACAGTGTACTCTTTCGAGTTACATATTTTGGGATGTGGATGAAATCTGTCGACTGCTCTGCCTCGGCTACGTCGAGCGCATGGACACTAACACTCGAGCTAAGAGGGTCTTCGCATCTAAGCCTCCTGGTACAACAAACAAGGACTTCCATTTTAAAAACCAAGTAATCTCGGATGCAAGGCAAGTTGGAAAACAGCTATTGTTTAGGACACTCCATTGGTCACCGGCGATAAGTCGAAAATTCCGCAATTTACAAGTATGTACCACAAATGACAAAAGCATTGTTTTTCTCTTAACAACAAAGCGTACCTAGGTTTTATTGACACACTATCGTCACACTTCGCTCAAGTGAGAAGACATTTGTCTCTAATTGACTCATGTCAACACTGAAATCTACTTAGCACATGCAATAAATGTCAAAACAAAATTATTCCACAACAAAACAAACGTCCACAACTTGTTGCATTCACCCATACACTGAGGCGAAGAAGACATCATTTTCATTAGTCTTTCCACACACACCCCTCTCAACACGCGTCTTTTCAAAACGACCCGGGGAAAGCCGCTTTATTAAACTCCCATAAACAAGAGAAACCCAGACATAGTCTATTAGCATAATCAAATCTATACCAAAGTACACTGAGAACGGTGTGAGGAGGACCAGAGAGACTAAGTATGGCACAGACGGTAAAACGTAACACAAAAAGAAAACACATCAGGAACAAAAAAAAACAAGAAAATGATAATAATAAAAACTGAAATACGTAAACAGAGAAAATCGCTCCAAAAAGGACAAGAAACAAAAACACAAACGACCTTCACCAAAATAATAATAATAACACATTCTCCTTTCCCTCGCTCTCGCTCTATTGACGTCTTCACTTTGCACTCATGTTTTACTGCTGTGCGCTGCGCTGCTGTCGACTGCCGTTGTCACTTCCATTTCCCCCCGGCCGGTACCGGCTTGACTCGGCTCTCTTCGGCTTAGCTCGGGACGGCCCGGCCCGGCATCTATCTATTACAGCACCGAAGGACGGATGAAAATGTGTAACGAAAAACGGCAAACACCACATAATACACGAAAAATAAAATATCACACACAACACACAAATTTCATAAAAACCCATAAAAACAAAGCAAAAGCAAACCGAAACAAAAACAACGGCAATGTTGAAAAAAAAAATAAACAAAATAAAGAAAAGGCTGGAAAACAACGACAAAAAACGAATAAAATAAACAAAATCAACACCGGCGAGCGAGGAAGAGAAGAGGCGGAATTTCCGAACACAAGTTGATAGTAGTAAAATGGAGAAAAACGACAAACGACGAACAACAAAAGTCTGACGGTGAAGAGGAAATAATACAATCGGAGAAGAAACAGCTACAGAGGGAAGCCCTGGCCGAAGCAAAAGCAGAAAGGAGCAGCAGCGGCAGCGGCAGGAACAGCAACACTAGCAAGTATAAACATAAAAGCGGCGGCAGCAACAGGAGGAACAGCCGAGGGAGAATGATGGGGATGAAGAGGAGGAGGCGTGGAAAAGGCAGAGTAAAAAGGAAAATCCTCTCCACACACTTATGGGGGGGCCAAAGCACATGTATACACTACTTAAAAGGAAACGAGAAATATACACATTCCGAGTGGTAGGAAGCGCCACAAGCACCAGAATCAGCCGCAGCAGCAAGTAGTAAAATGAAAATAGACGCGCAGCAACGATGACGACAACGGCGGCAACAGCAACGACGACGACGACGACGGGACAAAACTTGTTGAGTGTTCTCTCCTTCCATCATACCATCACCATTCAGTTTCAACCACGAGGTTATTTCGCGAAATTCATGCATTATATCGACAATAGGGGGAAGAAGAGATAGAGATCCTAGCCACGAGATTGCACTGGTCCCATGCACACTCTCTGCTCCAGCAGGGGAGGGGGCTCACATCTTACACATGGTTCGAAAGCAAAGATTGCAAGTCCATTCACAGATTGCTGGACTATTGCTGCCATCGTTTCTGTCGTCATCGTCGTCTTCTAGTGGCTATTGACTTCGTCTGGGCTAGGTGTAGACACCACCGCACTCCATACTGCGAATTGAGTCGAACCCCACTCCTTTCGCCACACGCCATTAAATTCCAAATAAATGTGTGTACACACAAGTGTATGCAACAGCAATAAAAGGTGAATGGAAAATGAGGAAGAAATGAAAAACCAGGAACATATTTTTGTTATCCAATTGAAACCAGGACAAAGGCACAGAAGGAGAACGATGGACGAACGCTCCAAGAAGGAGGCCATCAGCCAGTCAGCGCTTCTTTCATAAAGGTGACGGTGTTGGTGTTGGCTGCTGAAAAGAGACTATGAATGGTAGTCACAACAGAAGAAACACTCAGCGGCACGAGGAGACACAACGTCGAACAGGGAAGGCAACCGAGGGAGGAGCAGGATGTGAGAAGGACCATAGATAAACATGTATTTATTTTAAATTGTTCGAGGGAATCCCGGGTATTCCCAAGTCGATTTGTATGAACGTTGACGGAGATGATATGACTGCGATGACAGCGCGATGTTGTCATAAAACTGTGGCAAAAAAAACAGAAATAAAAGAGCATTCAAAGGGGGACAGAATGTATCCAGGATTCAATTTAGAATTTTCATTGTTTTTTTTTTATTGCCGATATGTGTGTGTTGATGTGGCGTACGGTGTGTAGACGGAATGTGAAATTAGGTTCATAAGCAGCTATATGGGTCAAATGAAAATGAAATAGAAATACACGCGACTCCCAAGGGGACACTGGATGTTGATGGATGGCGAAGAGGCCAATTGAATTTCTGTTAATATTGACATTTCAATATGGCCAATGTTAAAGAGGTGAGAGGGTGTGCTCAAACGTTTCCGTCCTTAAATTGAGATCGATTGCATTGGAATAGGCATTAAATTGTAGAGCGGAACTCAGTATGCTGTCAATGGTCAGCATCATATCAAAGCTACCAATTGAGTGTGAACCGTTGTAAGGAACGCCTTTAATGTCCTCGCAATGACTTGTCACCGTCAGTTAGTAGTTAAGTTCAAATACTAGGTTTGAATCCCAATCTGCTTTCTCTCTCCCGAGTCGCTGAAACCACACAGAAAGTACAAAGCTCTCAATTTACCCATTCGAAGTCGGCATTAAATTGCAGATGCCATTATGAAAGAATAACTGCGCGACTGGTTGTTGAAAACAATGAGTTCTGGATTTAGTACCCAAATATTTTTGAAAAAAATTGGATTAGAACATTGATCAATTTTGGATCAAATCAATTCATATACACGAAAGAATTTTCCAATTGTTTTACGAATGACCAAAATTTACGTCATTAATTATTGTAAGCCTTACGAATTGTTTTTTCGAGTTGTTGTGTGCTTTCAAGATTATTTTTAGAATTTCGGATTTTTTGGCATTTTGGTTTTCCTGAATTTGGGACTTCCGGAATTCTGTGTGCCTCTCTTGTTGGGAACGCGCCCCTGTTGACGGTAATTTCACGTGCATCACGGCGTATTAAATCTATATGTAAAGCATATAAATCGCAATACGCCCTGGAGAACGTACAATTCTACGGACATAGTTAAGAATACCATAAGTAGATTTAAGAATTTGTAAATAGTTTAAGTTTTAGTTAGAATAAGTTAGGTTAAGGAATTTAAATTTAATTTCACAATGTAAGACAAACTACTATGTTACGAGCACGTTGACAGACTACGCTTTGTTCCGTCGAGTTTCAATTTCATTTTTTGGCTCAAAATATTTTTTGGGCAATGTTAACATTTTACAGCATAATAAGAAGTCATTGCCAAAAGTGCTTTTGTAAAACAGCTCTTTACAATGGCTTGGGGACAAAATCCCAAAATCCAAGAAATTGCAATGTAAGAAATCCCAAAACTTTTAAAATTCCGAAAAACAAAATTCAAAAAAATGCAACATCTAGAACAACAACATAGTCCCGAGAAAGAAAATACAGAGGATTTTGTACATACATATGCATCGAGGGTTCACTGTAGGATTTAGAGTCAGTGGAGGATTCATGGCCAATGTTTGCCATGTAAATTTTTGGAAAATTTATCGAATTTTCCCAGGATTTAATTTCATTTTGGGCATTCGAGGTTTTAGCATTTCACGATTGTAGGCGTTTCGAAAGTTCGAATTTTGGAATTTTGTCAGTCTCCCGTTTATAATACGCAAGTTTTGGATTTGTCGCCTCATTTGCTCGAGCAATATAAGTGAAAACGATGGAGAATGGTGGTTTAAGTAAAGATATACGCTGTGATGCATAGAGGGGAAAACGTCGTAAAAAAAATATGCAGAAAAATTGTGCAGTTTACGTGAGTGGTTGAACTGGACCAGTTTGATTCCGTTCTGGAAATTTCGATATAAAAGATGCACATCGCACTTGTCAACCTGTCACTGTCAAGTCAATGAATGATTTTGCAAATGATGGAGCAGGACAAGCACGGACGCTGTCAGGAGTTAGCGGAGAAACTTTACATCAATCATACGACAGTTTAGAACCATCTAAAGCGAGTAGGCTACTCACCGAAACATGATGTTTGGGCGCCACATAAATTGAAGCTGCAGTGAAACAGTGATATGAAACCCAGAGGAATTTATGGAAGGTGAAAAAGAAGTAAATAAAAAAATATTTAATTCAAGAAATTATTGCCAAAGGTTGGTGATCAGCCACAAACGACTTTTAAGTTATCCAGAATAATATCAAACAAGGTTACGTTAAGTGCTTGGGACTCAAAAGGGAACTTGGCGAAACATTAATGCGATCCTTTAGTGTGCACAAATTCACCGTTTGAATGAAGCAATTAAGACCGACCAGAATTGACCAAAAAATGGGGGTTTCCTCCCAGGGCCACACAGGTCTTTGATGTTGCACTCACCGCATATCTTTGACTTTACAGCTGAAAATTACTTGGTCAAATCTTTCACTAAACTACAGAAGTTCGATTCAGATGTAATATGTAAAGCTATTATGTACTTAACTGGAAAAGTTGATGAAATCATGGAAAAAATTGTGCAAGACCAGCACTTAACTAGTCTCAATGTCACATGATACCTAGGCGTTCATCACCAAACAGTTATCGGCTATTTAGAAAAATCTCGATGCTTTGGTGCCACTTGAATTAGTAGTGAAAATAATAGACCTAATTTTCAAAATAGTAACAAGACGGATGCGGCTTTACAATTCGAATGTGCAGAGTTGTCATTTAAAGAGTCACGAACAAGCCCATGGATATGCAGAACCACAAATTGGTGAACACACCTTATGTCGTGAAAGGGTTTGTCCTCACGTCACTGTGAAACTGTGTGACTTGTGAATATCTAACAGAGCATGTGCTTTTGAAAGCCAATAAAGGTGAAGCCGAACCAACCAAGCCCTTCAATATCAGACAAGGTGTGTAATAGAGAGCACGTTCCGCCTATTCGCAGAAAACAATGTGAAGTGATTAGGAATTTAAGTTATGACAACAGTAAGTGTGACCAGTTATAAATATTTAAGTCAGACATTATCGATGAGAGGACACGGTCGAGCCGCTCAATTGGAATTGCCACTGGATCTAGCTTTTAAACTTAAATTTGATTGACTGTGAAATGACTATTTCTAAATTTGAATAGTTTTTAATAAAAAAAAACAATCCACACAGCAGCGCATGGGCGTGTACACCAATAGAACACATACTATGCCTGAGCAACAGAGTTTTATCATAGTTTTTCGCCACGATCGGGATTTTAGCTAACAAGCCTCAACACGCAGCAGGATTTCCTCCAATTGTCAAACATCAAACACAGTGTCTCAAGTAAACTCAATTCATTTTGAAATTCATTTTACAAAAAAAAAAAAACTCCATTTAAGTCCACCACATAAGCGCTCCTTTTAGAAAATCGACTTCCTTTCGAATTCAAAAAGAAAATTAATTAACGCCCCATCCGTGTGACTGTCATTTTACGGAGTAATGCAAGTAATGAGCCGTAAACCGGAAGCATACGTCGCCTTACTTATCACATGTGCGTCTGTGTGCTGGGTACGTAATCGTACATACTTCGGCACGGCATGGGTTGGCTACTTATCAAAAGGTCATGCAGTGAATACGAATTCGTTCTCAGATAAAACTTCAACCAAACTCGAATAACAAGCTGTGCGCGTCCGCATGTGTATATCTGCCGGTTAAAGAAATGTTTTATTTAATCTTTAATTGAAGCATTGAACTACGGTTTCAACTGTTTCCCTTCTATCCCCTGTCCCTTGTCCTGTGTGAAGGCACAACTTGTCCTTTTTTTTCCTCCCCCAGGTTATCGGGCTGCACATACGACGTTTGACTTTCATTCGATTGGCCGTTTCTTTTGTTCGATGAACTGAATTTAATTCATGGATTTAAATGTATTCGTCAAGTTGACGGCGGAATTTCGATTAAAAATTCCAATCGTATCCGAAATTATTTACCAAACCGCCATATCACGATCATTCGAGGAATTTTCAGTTTGCACGATTGTAATGCGGCCTCCGCTTTGTCTCCGCTCCTGCCTCACCGCTCCTTCTGGTCTTTTCGTCTTTACATTGTACGAGACTGTGTGTATGCCTACCGCGTGAGGGGTTTTTGGTAAAATATTGGTGGTGGTGGTATCTAATTGACTTTCTCCCCCCGCAGAACTTTACTGGCATTCATCCACATTCACTATGCGTGCTGTGGTGTCAATGGCTGGTGTTGGGATTGCTCGAATTTGCTTTCAGCCTTAAACATCCCACCCATTAACCATGCGTCGTGTCTTTTTCTTCATCGTCTGACAGGCCCAATCGATATACGGATGATTTAATACGTTTTTCTTATTTTTTTTTCCTCTTCATGCCCGAACAAATTCAGCGAGCCGCAAGGAAGCCACTAGGTGCTTGACAGCGGTGGGGCATACGTAGTGCGATGACGATAGCGCGTCGTCGTGGCCGTCGTCATACGTAAATTGATTTCGCATTATAATTCTTTGATTGAAGTAAAGAACCACAATAGGGCTGTGCTGTGCTGTGCGCTCTTTAAATGCGAGTGGTACTACTTGCCAGTCAAGACAACACCACGCTACCATTGCCATCTCACCAGTCCCCCCAACCGCACAACAAATCCCCGGAGGCAGGCAGGAGCGTTAGCGGAATTGGGAACGGGGCGCGGTGTACTCATAGGTATGCTGCAGACGACATGGTATATCAAGTTGCTGTTGCTTCTAAATGTGCAATATGAGGCTCTTCTCTGTTGGCATAGTGCTGCTTCGACAGTATTACGAGTATATCGTTCCTGAAACCATAAAAATGGCAAATCGACCGCCACTGAACCCATACTCTCGCTTCAACGAACCTTCGTACGTACATAAACCTTTATATGTATTCTTTTCATTTTTTTTTGTTCTTTTTTTTTTTTTTGTGGAGAAAAGTTCGTCGGGTTAGTTCTCGATGCGACCAAAGTATATAGACACGAACATTTCATTTTTTTTTTAGTTTTGCATATAATTATGTTCCATTTCCCCTTGTGGCTAACTGGACTGGAAGACTGTGGTTGCAATGGTAATTTTGTTCGTGCCTTTTTTTCCTCTTTATTTCTTATATTTGCGTGCTCCTGTACCCACCCGTTTTTTCTTATTTACTGCTGTATCTGATAGAATGTCTATTTGGTGTTGCCTTAAGAATTTGATTTGAGATTATTTTTATTTTATCGATTTAAAGCCAAGATTGATGTATGTGGTGAATAAAAAGTGATATTTTTTTCAGATTAGTTTACACCAGTGATCGTGGTGAGTTAGGCGACAAAAAAGACTACTTTTGGGAATGTAAGACGACTAATTTGACTGCATCCTGATGGGTGCAGATATTCGTCTTTGCATTTCAGTATTTGCTGCTGTGAGATACCGGATATGTTAATTTAATTTTTTTTGGGTAGTCCTATAGGATTTTTATTTTGGTTGACACTCCTGTTACTTACGTCGGTGTCAAATTTTTCGTCAAAATACGCATTAGTCAGAGCTAAAAGTGAGTTTTTTATTTTCGTAATGTCTGAAATTATTCAGTTCCATGTTTTTTTTTAATTCTGAAGCTGGTACTACTGATATCACTGATATTTGTTTTAAATTTTGAAGTCAATCATTCTTAAGTTGGCACCACTGTCACCAATACCTGTGTCAAGTTTCACGTCAATTATATATCCATTGGTAAACAGATAAAAGTTCGTGTTTTCGTTTTCTCAATGTCTGAAACTATGCAAACATTTCCACCGGCAAAACGTTGAAAAATTTCCGTTCTCATTGAAGACGAGTCATGGCAAGGGCGACCAGAAAAAAGAAGGAATTAAAGGTTATACCACAAAAGAACTCTCCAACACATTTCTAAAATTGGAAAAACGTGGGCACAATTGTATTCATTGTATCCGAGAAGGACAACTTAAAAGTGAATGAAACGATGTATGAGTAAAGATTTTTTTGGTTTATAAATAAATTGTCTCCAGCAGTTCTTATTTGAAGTCAAACATCGCGCTACTTACAAGTACCGTTGGCCAATAACAAATTAATGGCGACTGTTAACGGAGAAGTTCAAGTAGATGTTTCAGGTTTTGGAAAGATGGAAGGCCAGAATATTATTGCGTTGCCTCGAATTCAATTTTTTTCAAAGATTTTACTTTGTAGACCAATCGTAGGATTGTATTCATTTTTAAAAAAATTCTAACATATCGTTCATTGCTTTTTATGGGTTTACAGCTCTTCTTTAATTGTATATAACTTTCAAAGAAGGTCATTCGTCAAATGGCGATCACCTAAACATACGAGGTTAACCAAAATGTTTCATGCCTTCAATAACAAAAGAATTGACAAATTTATTCAAAACTCAAGGCCATGCTTTAAATTGCATCGATCCTTAGATCACGTTTCTAAAACCCCTGTCTAGCACTATTTTCGTAAAGAACAAGAAAAAGAAATGCCTGCCAGCTCAATTTCCAAAGACTGAATTAGCTTAAGTTATAACTGTTCATAACCACATCACCTCGTGCATCCTTGAACGTTTAAAGAAAACACAAAAGAAAAAAAAAACTCAAAAGAAGCAAACAGAAAATTGAATCCAAGCACATGTGGGATCTCCTCACAGATTCGTCGTCTGTCTGCAGATCTGGCAAAACTTGCCCAAGACGACGCATACGTACCACACATGAAAGAGCAAGTGGAGTAGGAACGAGCACATCTGAGGCACACAGGAGAGACTAAAGTCCCAGTTTCGTGGATCATATTATAACATGACTTGAAAAGAGAAACTAGGACTGTGCCACTACCACCAAAACCAGTATCCATCAAGACGATTCGTCGACCACAACAACGACGACAATAATGGTTCAGTGATTCTGTTCAACGCCGTCGACACTTATTTTCTTTCCTCTCCTCATTTTATTTTATTTCTTTAGTTCTGTCTGTCTGGCCGGTTGACTGGCTGGTTGGTAAGCTGGTTAGTTGGCTTGCTGGTTAAGATGGTTGTATTGGATGACTGCCCGATTGCGGATGGTTGATTGCTGTTGCGTGGTCTGAGTTACCTACCTGCCTACCGCTTGATTCCTAACAATTCGACTGGGTATAGAATATGGATGAGTGCTGCTGCTGCCCGGTTGTTGCTTATAGGCTTGGTTACCTTACCTGGTTCAATTACACTTCGAGGTTTCGTCTTGAGTATAAAGAAAAAAAATACCTCAAGCCAACCACAAATCACGCATACAGACCCCGAGGCATATACCAGTATATAACGATCTCGGGAGACCTCAACTGCGAAGAAGAGCGCATTTGTGTGAGTGTGGTGGATATAAGCCGAGGCAATGCTTCAGCACAGTTCCCAGAGTGGCCATCACACGGCGGCGGCACACAATGTTGTATGCCTTTCGTCTTATTTAATGGAGTCTTTAATGTCTTATCGTTGTCGTTGTCGCCTGCTTACACCACTGTTGTTGCTGTTTATGTCGGCTTTTGAGACTGTAACCAGCTGTTTGTTGACCTCAAAGAGTCATGGTTATGGCCACCGCACACTGAGAAGCCACGATCAACTCTACAGATGTATGACTTAACCAAGCCAACTTCTTTCCTCAATTACAATGTGAAGTGGTGGGGCAAAAGGAAGATATGAATACGAAAAAAAAAATTCTGGTTTACCAGTAAAGAGGGTTTCGAACTTCTTTTCATGCACGACCACACGACGCCGACGAGGCACGGTGAACACCACGGAGACGGCCAAAAGACAGCGGTGAAGACACTCCGGCAGAAGTTGATGATAATGGTGGTGATTGTAATGATTCCACGATGATAATCACGGTATTTCAATGTGTGTTCGCGGTAACGATTACACACATTTATGACCGTCTCGCAAGGGACCCGGCTCTGAAGAAGTGGGAACCAACATAAAAGAGGCTACACGCTCGGTTGGTTTAGAACTACTACTGGTTTGTTACTTACTCAAGTATGTCTAGATGCGTGGCACTGAGTTTTCCTACAATTTCTTCCCATCATAAAGTGTGCGCTCACCAACATTGAATAAGGACTCATGAGCTACACCCTGCGAAGTGGAGAGAACACGACGAGCGTAAACAGCGAGACGATTTGCTCAACTCCCTCTCAGTGCCTGTGAAACATGAATATGAGATATAAAATCGTTTTAGGGTTACTTGTTGAAGACGAAAAAGATACACGAGGTCGACACATAACTACTGAATGCAAACAGGACACCGATATAAGCTGAGCATGTGTGCCGCCAGGGCAAAAGCGGAAACACGTTCCTTTTCTTTCATTCTTTCGTTCCCTTTTCTACACAACAAGAGCCGGCTGCTGCTGTGTGTTGTGCGCTGTGTGAGAACGTGAAGGGGAGACTTGTCTTCTTTTATTTTTCGGTGGAAAACTGATTTTTTAACGATTCAATGTTGTCGCTCTGCTGAAAAGGAAGGAATAGAAACCAGAAAAGAGGATTTATTCCACATACCTATGTACCTGTCGAAATGAAAACCGAAAGTCATTTTGAACACCGGTACAGTCACACACTCACTGAATGCAGCGATGTGTGCGCGTGTATGTGTGTATGAAGCAAACTGATTGTCTTTGACGCGTGTGTTTTTTTTTCGCATGTACACCATCCTTTTTTATATTAATAGCTTTCAGGTGAGCGGATTAAATGTATAAATAGAAGAATGAAAATACCAAACACACACTTTTCCCTCGAGACACCAAACAGTTTGATCACATTTTTTTCTTTTCTCTTTTTGAAAGCAATTAGCAGACAATGCGATCAAATGTCCAATGGGAACTGGTCGTTGATTTACAAAATCTGTGAGTAGAATGAGTAATCCTAGTGATTATGTTGTGCGCTGCTCCATAGAATCATTTTCCTACTTATTTCGACACAAGCTGAAGTTCAAGGTTAGGTATGCCGCCAAAAAAAACAACGAAGCCTCTGAACAGAACTTTACTTACGTACATATATGCATTCTGTGTAGGTTATATTAAGGAGACTCTCCGTTTGGCAATGCTCAGGATTTCACTTGCCTGGTGTCTTGTGGTCTCCTGTTTCTGTCTGCAGGTACTTGAATGGGAACAAATAAGGCAGCAACACGCTGCCACATCTGGTTTTGACGATCTATTTCTATTTTTAGAACTTCTATTTTTTTTTCTTCGTTAGAGAAATAAACTCTCAGTGAGATGAACTTTCGCAGAGAGGTCATTTCGTTAGAATTCTAGAAGAGATAAAAAACAAAAACACACTGAACTCGAACGCTGATGCCCGTCACAGTCGGATACTAGACGAGTTTCCGTGGAACTCGTTAATGGGAGTTCAACGATGTGATTCAGAAAACAAGTTGAATATGGGTATCCTTTGTCTAAGTTGATATATGTACATATATATTTTGAATCAATTGTTTCGTTAATTGTTTATTAGAACACACAAGGGAAACGCTTAGATTAATTGCTGTTTTTGATTTGTAGGAATGTTTATTTGGAGGTTTTACGTATTTATATCATCGCCTAATGGCGTTACTATTGCAAGGGAAATTTACAGCACATTGTCATAGACAGCTCATAAGACTTCAGCCAAGTCGGGCTACGTGTGTAAGCGTATTTTGGAATAATGATGGTTAACATACTGTTTTTAAAAATTGCGGTAACTCTTCGGTAATTCTTCTTGATGGCAACAGTCCGTTTTTGATTTTGCGACGTAGACCGCATGTATGTATGCTCATATGCCTCGAAAACTGGTGCCAAGTAGGATAATGTCTCAGTAATCCACGATCTCGTATTGACAGACCGCTAATTAAAGGACAGGAGATAACTAAGGCATTAGCAATCTCAAAAAACCACCTGCGTCATATCCTGCATTCAAAGACAAGGCAAAATCCAAGGGGTGCCGGCAACAAGCGCAACCGTGAGATTACTTCAGAGCGATGTTCACGCAATCCGAGGAAGTTTCCTTTCGCAAACAGTATCCACTGTTACTAGAAACCCTGGAACATTTGAAAAACTTAGTATACATAGTGCGAACGTGTTCTAAAGAAGGCAAAAACTGGCTCACACCGACGTCATCGCCACCGCCAAGTTAGTCGAATTAAGTCCCATCTACTGCATTCTCCATCAGTCGCCGGAGAGAAATTTGAGTGCAATGAGCGGTCAAGCCGTCACGGAACTTTTTTTTACTTTCCACACTCTCAAAAAACGTGTTTTCAGAAGAGTTAAAGAGGTTGGTGCATCGCTTTGTAAAGTGTATCGAGCTTAAAGGAGACTGTGTTGAAAAATTAATCGGAAGTTTTACAAAATTCTAATTTTTCTTAAGTAGGCTTATCGTTCACATCTTTTTTCTCGTCTCGTTCACAACTGTTTTTTTTATAAATTCATGAACATTTTAATTGCCGACGACTCTCATAATTTTAATAAATGCGAGGCATATATGTACATACAATAAGAAGACCGAGTTTCACAGATCAACTTATCATATCATTATGCGAAGATCGGGCGAACGGAAGAAAATACGTTTTTGAGTTTCCTAGATGTAAAAAGAACAAATAAGTTGCAGCGGTTTTTCCAATCCAAACAAATATGAATTTAATATTATAAATGTTTGAACTCATTCCGAATGGTTCCGAATTAAGGTAAAATATATTTGTATTCGGCCAGGAATTATCTATTTAAAGATTATCATAATCATTGACATTTAAGACAAATTTATCTTACTACACTTTTATCGGTATAATTTATTAATTTAACGAATATGGTAAATATTGCAGCTGTCTTAAGGCGTAGACTTTGAGCTAGAAATGATTTCCGGGTATGTCACTACACAACTGGAGCTTTTAATCCCAAAAATATTTAATGTTACACACATTAAAAAACCTGAAAAACACTAATTTTTGTTATTCTGCAAAGGAAAGAGTACAGCACATAAATCAAATTGATCAAAACAAGAAACATGGTGTATGTAAACTGAACTATTGGATTTATCCAACGGACGAAAATGTGTTAAGCGGCCGGATACTGGTACATTTACCCTACATAGTAAACATTTTCCCTTGGGCGGACATTTCCTTGGTTGGAAGTGGATAGTAAGAACGCTTATTTTACCTCCACTTCAGATGAAACCAAAAACATATCATCAGTCTTGAGGTTTGAATACGATATTTTTTTTATTCTAAAGAGAAAACCAAGTTCACTATTCTGAATTTCCATTCCCGTTCCCGTTCCATTTTTTTATTTAAACGTCTTATGGCATTATGGTTGAAGTTTAAACAGTATAGCTTTATTTTATAGCCAAATCTCCAAACTGTTTTCAGATTGTTGAGGAAGATTTAAGAATCTCGAGTTCTTTCTTACTAGTGACGGGAGGAGTAATTCCTGGAGGATTGGTCAAGCCGAATCCATTTTGAAACATCAAGAAGTTTTGTTTTCATTTCAACTCTTTGGTCATGTGTTCAGCATGTGTATCGGAAGGAATACAATCGCGAAAACTCGCTGCCTAGATGAGATTAGTTTATGTTGTTGTATCAGTTGCTCGCCGGGATAGGGTGGGAAAGACGATAGGTCGCCACAATCCTGTTGCTTCTTCAAACGTATGCTTCCATTGTTGATCACTTGGCACGAATGTCACCATCATCACGACTTTCAAGACCCAGAACGAGTTGGTTGGACCAAGTCAAAGAACTTGCTTGAGTATAGCTCCTGACGAATTCATGGCTCCACGATTTCTCTAGAACAACATACGGGCCACATAGAAAGTATGAAGATGATGTTTTAGTAATTGTCAAAGTGACATAAAGTTGCCAAAATACAAATGGTTTGGCGGTTCACCGTGTATCGTTCGTATATTATTAATTACAATTGGGAAGAATAGAATAGGTCACCGTAGGATCAATTTTCATCACTTTTCTCTGGGGATATGTCAATAAGAAAAATTGCAACTACATAATTAATTTAACATACTCCACAAGACTTGGAAAAAGCGTAAATTTATTCGCACTGACTAATGGCTTCACCATAACGATACCAGATACTGTCAACAGGCATAATTACGTAATATAATCACTGGCTTTTGCAGTGAACAAATGATATTTTGTCGCCGAAAAAATTCCAGAAATTAATGTAGTATATGTTTCTTAAAATATCTTGCAGATTACAAAACAAGCAAGTATCGTGATATAAGATTCTTTTCGCTAAAAATACATTGCACTGTCTACCATGAACAAGATGTCTATTCCACTGACATATCCTTAATTAATGAACACAAATACAATTATCGAATGTGTTTTCATTCAACCATTCTTCCCAAAATAACGACCCACGTGGCAAAGTTGAATAACTCCATAAAGAAACCTTTCAACCAAGCTGGGGGATCGTGCGATTTAAAGGAAAAAAAAAAGAAGTTAGAACTTCTTACAAAACGCGTATCCAGAACACGTATTTTTGGCGCCGTAAAAGTATTCACTTCCACGAAAGAAAACATATAAAAACGATACCATCCTTGGTCAATGTACGGCACAAAGCGGCCGGACGCCAGTAAGCCAAAGAAAGGCAGAAGAAAAAATTTAACATCTGATGCATTCAAATGATTTGTTTCATTCTTAAAACATTTAATAGATCATGAGTGGCAAAGACTATGAATGGAATAGATTAACGACGCGGTGGAGGTAAGAGATATCTGGTCAGCATTTCTCGTTCGACTTGAAACATTTCCATCGAGGAACTGCCAACTTTAGAGCGAGTGCGAGCGATACACAGTCTATTTTGAGTTCGAAACGAAGAACTTAAACCCCCATTCATTCACCTCATTGTGAAGTCGATCTGATTGAGCGATGTGTTGAGATTGTAGCGATTTTTCTTCCAACCACAGTCCGCAGTCCCTCCATCTCTCCACTCTTATTTCCTCCTCACAACTATATGTACATATATCCATCTATGTGAATAGTCAGTTTCTCGATGTATCGCAATTTATTTTCGTGATGTGATTTTGTAATTGGTCGGGTGAGCGAGAGATCTCGCAGCAGTGCCGTCATTCTCCACACATATTAATTGCCTGAATCGTCATGGCTTAAACCTGTGCTTTATGAGTATGGTCCGAGGTAGCCCCTACAAACATACATATGTTTGTACATCCATATCTAACTCATCGCTTACACTGGCCATTGGCATTAGATTGAGGATAGATAGGTGTCTTGCAGTAGATAAGCGAGAGGAAAGAGTGCTAATAAATGCGCACCGGCGTTTTAGTTTTTTTTTCTCTCTCTCTATGGGTTCTCCTCTGCTTCAGCTCTACTTTGCCTAGTGCATTGCCTTGGCTAAGCTAAAAATGTTGTTGCTACATACCCACCTACCCATAGCAGGGTTGAGATGATAACAACCGATGTGGAACCGTTACGGAGTATTTATTTTCCGGTTCGATACGGTGATATGATTTGAATTTAAGCTCCGGAGTATTAGAAACATGCGATTGGTGATGTGATGTAAAGCGCGAGGGATTGCAGCGAGAAAGAACACGAAAAAACAACTGCGTCTGAGATGAACTTGTTAGTCAGTTGGTACTGTTTTCATTTCAAAGGGTACAACGATACACAAATTGTACATCGAATACAATGAGTCTCCACTCCTTGACATATATATATTGACAGTTGAGAGATGAAGGAAGACAGAGCAAATTATTATTTTTTTTTCTTCTGGAATTAGTGAAAATTAATTTGTTGAATAAAAAAAGGACCATGTTTAAGCAACAAATCTCAAAATATGCAGTTTTTCCTTAAAGAGAAACTTACAAGTTACGGACAAGGCATCGGCAGTACAAAAATTACAAAGGCCTCCTCTGAGGTGGCCTTAGTAGGTTTCTACTAATTTAAAATGTTTAATCGTTAAAAAATAATAGAAGGTTCAACAAGAGAGCTAGAAGCTGATCTCTTTCCTAATTGTAATGAACGATTTGAACGCAATGAGACCATATATAGATTATAAACCCAATCTAAAATGATTTGTTCATCAATGATATGCGCACAGGGCAAAAAGGGGCACAACTGGCGGACCGCGATAACTGTAGGCTGAGGGCCAGAGAAGGGAAAGCTGAACACGATTCAGCTTCCATTTATGCATACATTTACAATAGTTTCTATACATTGAAAGTCGACAAATGCCCTACGTTGCTGGCCAACATAGAGTTCGAATAGAACCCCCAGATTCAACTTTATACTGGCCAACGTGAAGTAGCGGGTCAGTGCGTTGACTTACGCAACAAATGCGGCTGAATCGATTTCTGAACTAGACATCTCGCATTTTTAACGGCACCACCTCTTTCTGACAACACTTAAAGAGTATGAAAACTTTCTCAAATTTCGCCATTTGGAGCCGATAATTCGCGAGAGAACAGCACACACAAAAACAGTAGTTTCCGAAGAAGTGACAAAAGGTTTTATTTTTAAGTTGGTACTACTGCCACTGAAGTCTATGTCAAATTTCATTTTTGATTATAAATCCTAAAAAAATGCATTAGTGTTTAAAATGCGAGTGCACTGCCTTGGTTTTTATTTGTCTGGGCGCTTACTGGTTACATTTTAACACATATACTTTGCAGCATGTTTTTAAAATAGGAAAGAACGTTGACACAAGTACATTTCTACCTTTGGGACTACTCTAGGAATAAACATATTATAACTAAATTCTCGGTATGTATTTTTTACCCAACTGTTTAGCGAAAAAATGCCCTCTTTTTTAGTTTTTATTGTTTGTTGCATTATAACCAACATTTTTGACAACTATTTTACATGATGCACTGGGAGATGCTCGAAATTATTGTCAAGGACAGTCACAGTTCAGCTACATCGCGTGAAACGGGATGTTCTGAAAGGACCTTATCGTAATGGCCTAACCATATATTAGACCCGGCGACTTTTGGCGAAACGACCAATATCGTCTAAACAGGATAAAAGGTTTTAGAATGTATTGTTTTAATTTTATGTTCAAATACGAGAACGATACGAACAACCCAATAGTTCCTTCCGTTTGGCAAAGTTATTTTTAAATTGGGCTGCTATTAAAATATACTCCCACGGAAATCATTCTAGAATTCAAATGTTTTTAAATAAAGAATGAATGAAACCAAGTGTTAAGTATATTTTCGAACAGTACACATTTCACATAAATTTCAATAAAAAGTTTGTAAATTTGTTCATTGGAGAAGGGGGCAAATTTTTAACAGAAAGCAGAATTTTCTCTCAACGAGTTCAACACTTTTATGTATGTGAGACGTTAGTGACTTGACAAACTACATCTGACAATCGTAAGATTTTTGTGTTCAAGTCATTGAATTCAGGACTCACAATTTGACATTTCTCTGTTTCAGTGTTTGACAAATTCAATCATGGAGAGGTACAGCATTGAGCAGCGCGTTAATACTGTTAAAACCTCTTAACAAAATGGGCGTTCGAATCAAAATGCATTTTGTGATGTTTTGCTCAGCATAATCCCCAAACGTGGACATAATCGGCGCAAATTTAAGGAACACGAGTCTGTAGGAAATGTGAAAACACCTACGCATGCTCTCCCCGTTCTTTCTGCGGAAAATATTTCGTTGTTCGCGATAACATGTCAGAAGAGCCATCAATAACGACTCATCGTCGTCTGGTTGCTATCGCGAGATGATAATGCAGTTCTTGTGGCCAGAAATTGAGGATATGGACCTGGACGATATGTGCTTCGAAGAGGATGATACCACTTGCCATATAGCTAATGAAACAATGATTTTTTTTTGTTTTCTCGTGTCGTGGTGATGTTAATTGGCCGTCATGAGATTTGACACTGTTGGACAAGAACAATTCATGAGCTAAAAGATGAGGAAAATGCAGAAGCAGGAAACATCTATGCGAATCCTAGCTCATTGTTAAGTAGATTTGTTTAAAAATCAAAACGATCAAGTACAATTAAATAATAAAATTCAAGTCTAATTCGATTGAATGTTCTCCGTCTAAGCTAAAATATTATCAACTGCAAACGGAAACGAATCCTACACACTTCGTCGTCAAGGTAAAATCTCTTTTTCTACCATGTGGTGGTCGAAAAATCTGCGAAACTCAGCTCGACCTTCCATGTGGAATCCAGGTGTTGCGATTTCTAAAAAAAAAATGCCAAACAGATACATGTGCATATACGCAAATTATCACACGAATAAATACATGCAACTCTGTATATAGGGTCTCCTGAGCACGGTATTCCTTTGTGTGAATCACGAATGCGAAACAAACCCAAAAACTTGTCTTTTCGAGGAATCGGGCAGAAAAAAATAGGTATCAGCGCCACAAAAATCCATCAAGGATACGCACATACATACACTGAGCCATGTTGCTGTTTCCGATCTGGTCGAACTGACTGTAATTTTCAACAAGGCATCAGGAAGAGAATTCCTTTGAGGATTAAGCCAGCAAAATTTTGGATTCAGAAGTAACGTGAATATGTACATGCTGTGCTGTCAGGATGTGTAAGTACTCTTCAAAAAGTGTTTAGTTATTTTTTCACATGTCCTCTGCTCGTATATATGCCAACAGGTATGTACCAACACTCTACGTGCGTTTATATGTACATACCCCAACCACGAAAAAGGTTTCCACTTTCTGAAAACCACTTTAAGTACATATGTAATAAAGGAACCACCAGAAAACCGGTTCCTGTCCGAATGTACCCTGCTATGTATGGGTCACATCAATACAAGGAATTAAATCATAATTTCTTTGTAAATTCTCCGAAAATGAAAGATCATACAGGCACGCACATCGTACGCATAGGGTGAACAAAAATATAATAATAAAACCAAGGAATCTAAAGAAAAAAAGGAGAAATTCATATCTCACCTAGGGAAAGGAAGAAGCACGTGATGTGGAATAATCCAAAATAATATCAAAATCCTTCTGCTGCGACTGGATGCCTTTTCTCTCTCTTTCTCTCCGTGGAGCACGGATAAACTCCTTATCCTTGCACGAGAGCCAAAGAACATACACTCAAAAGAGAAAACGACGGGAAATTTTTGCGAAAGACCAGACACAAAACAAACGCACAAACAAATAAAATCACAAGAAAATAATAAAACAAAATTTTCAATGTCAGACTTCAGACATAAACGTTGTCTTTTTTTATGCTCCACACTTCCTTCCGTTTTTGGGTTGTTTTTCCACTTGTTTCGCAGCGCTCCTCTCACTCTTTCACTGATTTTTCTGTGTGTGTCTGGCGAGTTGCTTTATTTATTGTATTTTAATGATAATCCTCGTTAAGTTACAGCATAAAAGCGAGACGACTCGACTGCTATTACAACACACGAGCTATTCGGAAGGCGAAATTACAATAAAATTCGCAAATAAAAAGGAGGCAGCACAAGAAAAAAAATGAAGACACACACAATTTTCCCTTTTCTTTCTTTTTTTGCTTTCGCTTTGTTTAGTCGATTACAACAGTAGTTTTCATTTGTTTTGATGTTTTTTTTTTGTCGTTTAAAGAAATGTTCTTCGGTTAAAATTGTGCACACAAAGCATAGCCAAGGAGGGATGGAATATGTATTACAGTGACGACGTTAAACACCGAACCGACCGAACTATTCTCATGCGGCGAATGGCAGTAATAAAGCGCGATATACTTTTTCAAAAAAACAAATTGACGAAACACCGAAAAACTTCAAAGTGCCAGAACGCGAACACACAAATGCGGCGGCAGCGGTGGTGTTGATGGTGGTCACAGTCAGATCAAAAAAGAATGAAACGACGACGACGACGACACCGTCGGACCAGGCCAACGAACACAGACGACAAAATGAAAGAAAATAAAATACAAAAAAAAAACATTAAGCAACAGTGAACCGGGGAAAGACCAAAAAAATTCCGACGGAGGCGCAACGCAACGACACACTACACAACGCCACTGTGATGATGGCAACGATGATGATGGTAGTGATGACGATGAAGCAAAAAAAAATGAAAGAAAAAAAATCCACCACTTTGCTGTCGACGACAGCAACACGACGACGATGAAGAGACCACTACATTAGCAGAAGCAGCAGCAGCAGCTACAACAGCAGCAGAATCACAGGTACCAGGTATCGAAGTAGCAGAACTGTCCGACAGGTAGTAGTGTAGCGTGTCCATAAAAGAGGAACACATGCCTACCTGGCAGCACAGATAGCCGCTATAGGAAAGGTAAGTGTTAAGTATAAGTAGGCTCCAGTCAAGTTAAATCGAGCCAAGCCAGTCAGCTAGCCAGAGGAGATAGCCCGCCAGCCTGTCATCCATACAAAGAAGCAGACACCGGGGTAAATATAAGCCAACTTCTTATTTATTTATTTATTTATTTAATATAGGATTGTTTTTGTGTATTCACTCTTGTGTGATGGTGTTGCCAGTGTTCTTTCTCTTTCCCCCATTTCATTTTTTTTCCTCAATCCCGTCGTCCACCTCATTTGGCAGCAGGTATGACGATGACGGTTTAAATGGACAAATGTGAAACAATCAAGAATAAAGTGCTATGTATGTGTTTAAATACACCACATCCATACGTATCTATGTACATCGAGACCGAGGGGCCGACGATACATTATTTCTTTTTGTTGCTGTAGTCTTCAATTTCTTCCAAGAACACTGGTGCGCGGCGACGTCGGCTAATTTGCAGGTATAACTTTCAGAGACCACATGCCCAGGCAAAGGTGGTGGCCCAGACGCTAATTTTTTTCTTTTTTTTCTGAAAAGTTACCTCTATACGTCTACACAATCAATCGTTATTTAATGTTGTCCTTTGCTGTTTTGAAAGTGTATGTGTGTTCTTACCTTGTGTCATCGAGAGTCTTCTTTTTTTTCTTGTAATTTGTTTGGATTCGAACAAGTGCTGCCGAGGGATAGATTCGCAGACTTAACGTTTGAACTTCCTCTCGATGAAAACAAAAACAAAGCAGACAAAAAAAAACGAATGCCGATCGTCAATGGGTCATGGAGGTTTCTTCTAGAAACTTCACCGCGTTGCACCCAAAATATTCACATAAGGAGCACACCTTTACACTGAAATGCGTAAGGCTGTTGGAATTTTGTTTGGAATGGACTGAGTAATCATTGTTCGTCGAGTTGAGCAGTTAAAAGTGTTCTCTGTTGAAAGAAAATCAGGTTCACAAGGACGAAAGACAGGAAGAGAAGGAAATGATTGTAATATAACCACATTTTCGGAAATGCGTCACTGGCTTGAGATAACTATTTAATGAGAGTCGCATTCAATCAGCTGATCCACAGAAATATCAATCCGTCATAATTCACCCTTTAATTGTTTACAATAATTCTAAGTAAATCTTCGAACAGGGACATGCTTCCTTCGATATTATTCTGCGTGTAGGATGATCTTAGCTGAGCGTCAGAATAGCAGGCGTTTCCTATTTTGATTAAATTTAAAATTAAGAGCAATTTTGGCATTGCTTTAAAATGAGATGTATTATGAAAACCGAATTGCTCAGGTTCCACAGTCCGCGTTGTCCCTCAACAGTTCGGGTTAGGACTCCACCCCAGCCAACACACCAGTTAGCACGCATTCGACAGCTGCATCTTATTTCGCACTCGAAATTGGTTAAGGCTCAGAGGAGTGTGTTCCAATTGCTGAGATGTAAGGAGTCGCCGAACCGGACTAGTGTTATATATCCACTCCACATGGCCTAACCATCTTATGCATTATATTCGTAGAAACTTTACTAGGCGCAAGCCATCTGTATAAGCTTTAGAATTCGTGGTTGAACTCCTTCAGATGTCATCAATGCAAACAGGACCAAAAATTCATATGCACCTAGAACTTTCCCTCGAAAAGATTAATCATCCGATTTTAATAACGTACAACTTTCTGTGCCATAGAGTAGGACGGGAAAGATCAGGGTTTATACCAAGTCAGCTTTAGAGACGGGGAATTGTTACTCAAATGGCTCATGAGACTAAAGAAATATCAGTTCATGAAAGTGCGCCTAAACTTGAATTCGGTACTGATGTTGTTGCTGAACCGAAGTGAACGAAGTCCTTGGCTAACTCAAACTTTTTGTCTGCATTGCCACGCATTGTGAGAGAAGTCGATGTTGTGCGTCCTTTCTTAAATTAAGCATGCATGTTTTGCCCTAGTCACCCTTTGAATATCTCACCAACTTCATTCACCTAAGCCAGCAGTTAAGCGGACTTTTGAAAGATCGTCTCTCTTTTGTTAACTTGTGAGCTTTCACTTTCTTTCAAGAAAGGGCATCGAATTGTAGAAAATCTTTTTTGACATTGAACGTCACGTCTTGACATTGATGTCACGGAACAACGAGTGTTCGTCATTGTCATCCATCCTGGATTGCAAAAAAACTTAAACATGACACTGTAAAGCTCGTTTTTACGCATGCTGTCATTGGCGGCCTTGAAATTTATAAGTACTGTACCTGACGGCAATGCAGCGAGTTTTTGGACTTGCTCCAAGAACATAGTCTGCCAAATAGTCGCCGTCCTGATAGAAGCGAAATGCTTCTTTAATTCAAGAAGGCTTTGTCCAACATTGACAACAACGGCGGAAAGAATTACAACGAAGTTGCTTCCTTTTATCGATACCTGCCACAAGTGAGGCATGGTACAATCAAAACCGTTAGTTAGTTATCATGTTGATAACAGCGTACCCAAAACATTTGAGTTTTGTTTTCTCAAGTCCTACTCAGAAGTGATGCAGATATTCCTTTGGAAATAATTGACGAATTATTGAACAGATTTTGTTGTCTTTTACCTCTTTGATATGAATAAGACAAAGGTTTAGAATACGTATATGCCAATCTGTTGTGCGTCCAATTTAAAGCTTCAATAATTCATCAATTTAGCAGCGATGGAGAAGGGAAATACAGTATTCGAGAAAACGCTGAAAAGTTAAGCACTTGTGAGCTATCAGAACTGTGGCTGGCAGAACCGTTGAATTCCCAAAAATGTGTATTACTGTGATATGGCATGATCCAAGAATTCTTTATGGAATTGACAATCCCATACAATCATAGATAGAACCAAATTCGAAACCATTCCAATCATAATGCCAATCGATGAAAATTCGAATTCCACAGGAAAGAAACTGTCAACTTAAGGCAGCATTGTCCAAAACTTCCACCGTCACATGACTATTTGTTCCTCTCAACATGGTCTTTAATTGGGTTTAAGTATAAAATTAGATCAATTTGTGGATACCCGAAAATTCGAGACTTTTTTCGAACCGGAATTCATCTCAATACTTTGAAAATTAAATTTAAATAAATTCTTTTTTTATATAAAATCAATTCATATTTGAAAAAAAAACTGCAACTAATAAGTACAGCATAGAAAACTTCATCAATTTCCCTTATTTAAAACTAAAGAAATGTACGCTCTAGATGTCTACAGAGTTAAAAGTTTTCCAAAAATTTTTTAGCAGCATTTGTTTTAAATTTCATAAAATGCAAATTGGTTTTTTGCATCCGTTGTTAAAAACTATTTCCCAGCTAGGTAGAAATCAAAATAGATTCTAGTTCGGATCTTCCTTCAAGCAAATGGCTGAGTTATAGTCCTACGCAAAACTTCAATCTCACTTTTTTATTTTTTATTATTTTTGTGTTTAAAAACATAACTAATGATTTCTTCGAATCACTGCCTCTAAATGAACGATAGACGAACGATACCCAAGACTCTGGCATAGATGACGCTTAAATCGATGACATAATTCTAACGTTACTTACGCGCATCACAACTGCACTATACCCGTATAAATCCAATCAACTCACCTGGAAATAGAAGAGAATAAAGAAGAAAATCTGATTAATACTCTCTCAACAAATCGAATTCAAACGGTTTAATTCTAATTCAGTGGAAAAATAGATTCAGTTGTGGGGGGGGGCACTGTATAACATTTCTTTTATTAGTTATTCTATATTGATTTCATGTGTTTCTGTATTTTGCTTTTTTAATTCCGCACTAGGGATGACTAACAAGTATCATAAGAGAGACTGGCGTATCGCAAGCATTTTTTTTACCGCTTCGACATGCCTGGCCTGCGTGTACATATAGAGGGCACAATTATCGCTTAAGCGAAACACAAGAGCAACTTGATGTGCTTCCACAATGCCATATGTCGATAAAGTGCATTGACGTCGATTTTTTTTACATTTTTTTGTTGTTGCTGTTTTTCTCAACCGCCCCGTCGTACAGTCGTTCCTGCCCTCGATTCCTATCCACAATCCAGCGAGTGAGAGCGAACACATACAAGTGCATTAAGTGCATTCATTGATAGCAGCTTAAAGATGAAGCTTTATACCGACCACGCGACCAACGCTAGGTGCTGCTGCGGAGCAAGGGGTAAATAGAAGAAAAAAAGAAAGAAAAAAAACTGTCACGCTTCGAATGCGCTCTCTATGACCATGTTTAGATGTGTATGCAGCGAGTGTCGAGTGTATCTAAAGTATCACTTTACTTTTCATCTTTCTCAAAGGCATGGAGGAACAGCAATCCTAGTCGGTCCTGCACACACCGCCGTGCCGAGTTATTATTGATCGGAATGGAAAAGCACGACATGTTGTCTGAAGCCGCAGACGACGGTCATAGTCTGGAGAATTTACAACAATGTTGAGGTTAGTGGTTGTTGTTTGGTTAGACACTCATGCTCACACGATGGTAATACGACTATGTATATCCTTGTAATAATCGAAGTATAACAGATACCAGTTTCAAGATCAAGATTGCCTTGGGATTTCGATAGTGCTAAGTGCTTGTTGGCTGCACAGGCATTCCCTCTACTTTGACGCGTCTAATTAGTGGGGACTTAATCTGTTTAGAGCGTAGACTAACAGATAAGTGCATAATTATCTTTTGAGACTACAGTATAATGGGTGGTTCCGAATGTATGCATGCATGTATGTTGCCGTCTTTCAAAGAAGTCTTAATTTATTGAATTAAAATACATGCGATTTGGGAGATACCTTATGTGAATTGGTGCACTTAAGATCTGTCTCGAGTACGATAGGAGATGAACATGTGTACAATAAATGTTTCGGCTTTATCAAGAGATAACCGACTGTTTTGTCAAGCCAGATGTCTTACAACAAGCTACAGTTAGTCACAAGGCATACCCTTAATCAAGTCAGCCGGGCAACATTGGGCATAAAATTATTAACTTGTGAAAAACTAATTTAAACACCAGTTCTGACTTCAAGACGCGAATGGAAGAGCTCTTAGATTGTTTAAGAGGAAAGTTATGAGTAGAATTTTGGATATGATTCGTCCCAATTAAATATGTATTAAATGCTTTTATGAGCACTTAAATAAAATACTTCTAATCCAAAGAGTTTCTGTCTACAAATGTAACGAACTAACCATTGGCCAGAAAAAAGTTTTTTGATTAAGGTTAAGGACGAGAGTGGCGCTAACGTAACAAAAAACATTTTTTTCCAACCGTAAATTTTAAATATGGCCTTTTTAATTGAAACTTTATACTCAACTCCACAACTCAATCAACTTCATTTTTTATAGCTATTCAGACCCCGAAAACAATGTTGCAGGGGAAGGTCTAATGCTGTTAATTCTTTGTTTGAAGAAAAAAATTTATCTAAAGTTGCCCTTCTTGAGGAGTTCCTGTCTGGAAAAAATTGCAAAAACAATGCGATTTTTCGTAAAATTAAATAGAGGCATAACCGAACCGTCTTAAGCTGAGAAGTTCCTAAATGCAACACAATAAATGCAGCACATTGAAATTGGCAACTGGTGTGATAAATGATAAATGGAATTTTATGAATAAACCAGATTACACAAATTATCGAAAAGAATATAATTTTGTGTAAATTGTGGACATCCAATGGAAAAATTGCCATTTTGGGCAGGAAACAAAATCATTTGACACAAAATAATAAGGGAAGACTGTGTGACTGTACCGACTGCGTAAAATGGGAAAATTATACAAAGAAATAAAAAAAAACACTTGGATTTGGTGTTTCAAAAATTGCAAATGCCATAAAATATACCGAAAACCCAGAATCACGGGGACGGAAACGCAAAACTTCCAAAGCTGATATGAAATATCAAATAACAACCCAAGTGAAATTTTCCAAGGTCACGGACGATATGGTGTTACCATCTGTAGAATGCTTTTAGAAGGTTATTCGCCCGTATGCTAAGTATGAAATGCCGCTAAAATGGGTAAAATGGACAAAAAAGTGGCTTCCACCTAAAGGTATTCACGTCTTGGAGTGGTCACCGCAATCGCCCAACTTGATTCCGATAAAAAAAAACTTGTCGCTAATGCCAAACTAAAAAACAGCCTACAGCTTTAGAGGGTTTTTGAGCAAACCTGCCTAACTTTCGGTGTGAGGCAGTCTCGAAATAAAGGGTGTCCCAACAAGAACGCAAGATTTAAATTTGGCACCATTCGAATTGTCATTGTTTGACATTTGAACAATTATTGTTGTTTGTTAGTAGAAGGTATGAGGTTAATAAAAATGGAGCGCTACACGAATGAACAACGCATTCTCATTGTGAAATTGTTTTACCAAAATGGTGAAAGTTTTGCGGCTACAGTTCGCAAATTGCGATCAATTTGGAGTTACAATAATGCTCCAAAAGATTCAATTGTATAGCGATTAATGGAAAAATTTGCTGAAACTGGGTCCGTAACTGATGTAAAAACAACAACGCGCCTTCGACCAGGTCGATCGACCGAAAATATGGCAGCAGTACGTGATGATGTCGCTCAAACTCCATCCACCTCAATTCGACACCGAGCTCAGCAAATTGGTGTTTCCAAATCCACTATGCAGCGAATTTTGACGAAAGATTTGCATCTTCATGCATATAAAGTTCAATTGACTCAGGAACTGAAGCCAGTTGACCATACACAGCGAAGGGAGTTCGTTAATTGAGTATTGGAGAGACAACATGAAAATGCTGATTTTGCCGATAAAATAAAATCATCTTTAGTGACGAGGGCCATTTCCATCTTGATGGCTTCGTCAATAGGCAGAATTTTCGCATTTGGGGCGAGGAAAATCCTCGAGTGATTCACGAGAATTAAATGCATCCTCAACGTGTCACTGTGTAGTGTGGATTTTGGGCTGGAAGTATCATTGGACCTTTTTTTATGAAAATGAGTCAGGTCAAGCGCAAACAGTCAATGGTGTTCGGAATCGTGAAATGATAACCAATTTTTTCGTGCCTAGAATCGAAGAAATGAATGTGGAGGGGATGTGGTTTCAACAAGACGGCGCCACATCTCATTCAACCAGAGAAACAATTCAATTGCTGCACCAGTCATTTCCCGGTCGTGTTATTTCGCATTTTGGAGACCAAAATTGGCCGCCTAGATTGTGCGATTGTTGGGACACCCTTTATAAGGGATTTTGCATTTTGCAAATACTAAACCACCCACATTTATTACGTAAAAAATTTATATTTTGTATGACTATTTTGATCAGTTAAACAAATAGCTTGAAGCATGCTGTTATTTGGTTATCTAGTTCTTAAGTGCATACTAGGTTAAACGTTTTGAATGTGATAAAATATAATCGATTATGTTTTTAATGAATCATGATTTCAAAAAAAGAAAATACAAAGAAAATGGTTGTTTTCATTTTTGTGAGATATTGCATCGATATCGATATTTTGACACAAACAGCTGTAGATTCTTGTTTCTAGGAAATTAAAAAAAAAACTGAAATTTCAGTCAAACATGCTTTTATGTTAACCGACATACTACTGCTTAACTACTTAAACCTCATAATCTACTGGACATTTAAAGGACAAGTAAATGGAAAATGTTTTTGCCGTCCTTTGGGGATTAAAAAGCAGTTCAACTCTTAATTTAAGTGTCATCCAGACAAGACAACGCGATTCAATAAAAGATTCGGATTCAAATAAACATTCGGTGAAAGCATTAAAAATGCTTAAATCGCGATTATAAGACTCTAAAAAAATGTTCACTTTGAGTAATATTAGAGCTGCTCTTTTAATGCAAAAAATAATACCATATTACCCAGAGAAAAACTTTGAAATCAGAATCCCGACAAAAGACCTGGGATACAGTGGTGCAATCCCCCATTCCGGTTGGAGTTGGAAGTAGAATTTTTTATACCAAAATCAAAACAAATCCCTAATCACAGCTGTCAGTGCTGGCTACGGTGAAACTTAAAATGCCTTCGCGATATCTGCATTTTCAAGGATAAGCAAGCAATCATTAAATCCCTAATTTCGTTCTGTATAAGCTTAAGAATATGTATCAACCGCCGTCCATCACATGAAGACATTGAAGTGTTTAAAATGCGCCCGTGCTGGATGCCACGACGTAATGAGACCTTATAGAACTGATGAACTTGCTAAGAACGCCATGAGACTACCAGCTGATGACATCTCTTGTAATTTAGGATCCTCCGTAGCTTTCTTTATGTTAAAATCTCAACCTCTTAAAAAGTAACGATAAATGCTCAACGGACGCCATCTGCCAAGTATATAAAGAAGTCTGACCTTGTCTAGACACCAAGGACTGAGTAGGCTGATATCGCGATTCCAAATAAGCCAGGTTAAGCTGGCAGTTGACAACCTTACAGGCCGTCATAAAAGGACAATAGATTTATTTTCTAACAGGAAGGAAGCGAAAAACATGCAACTCTGCCTCTGTAACTGCCCGGTACTTGAAAGAAAAACATTAAGGACCTCCACCAACTTGGCGAGCGAGATTGAAGACCAATGGCTAAAGATTGATTTAGACCCACGTGCACATCGGACTGTATGTATATGTATATGTATATGTATATGGACTGTATATGATGGTAGGCTCATTTTCAAATTATCTTAAGAGAATACCGCTAAATTCCCTGGTAAATTTTGTAAAAGAAAATTATCAGCTGGCTAAACCTACTCTGGTCTAAGTGTAAATAAGCCACTACCAGTCGCCAAAGTTATCCATAGAATGGGGAGCATTCTGCCATCAAAAATTAAAGTTTCCTGAAATTAATATACGAACGAATTTAATACTCGCAGACTTCCAACTTTAATGTGCAGATACTAGGAGACAGAATTGTAGAACCTTTAATATACCGGTTATATCTGCAAAAGTTGTGTCACTCAAAAGGATTCTCGTCAGACATCTCTCTTCAAGTAAATTCTCCGTATCTAATGTGCTATTGTCGTTGTCGTTGTCTCTCTGCACGAGAGCATGTTTAATGATGAAATTGTTTCTTTTTTGCAAAGTAAAAAAAAAAAGAACTACGTGCACAAGCAACAAACGAACCAACCGGAAAAAGCTAATTATGTGCTCATTCATACATAGATACACATCATCCCCTTTCCACCCTTCTCCTACTCCACCGCCCCGTCTTCTCTTTGCCGGCCTTTCTCTTTCACTCTTTTTTATTTTGTATTCAATATTGCCGCTGCGGTGACGGCGGTAACAGCAGTATAAACGTACAACCTTACTTTTGGATGTATTTGTTGCTCTAAATGACTCCATCACTCACACACACCCCCTTCAGTGACTGAACACAAATGTGCTTAAAATACAAAATAAAAAAAAAAGTGAATGACAAGAAGAACAAACACTGAATCACACAAATTGATTTTTTATGGGTCAACGATTTTTTTCGGGCTAAGGTCAATGATTTTTTAAGTATCAGAACTTATTGTTAATAATTATCCTTCGATTGACAATAATACTTGCTACTCAAACGCTGATTCCCTTGTTACACATGTGATAACAATATTTTCTCATGAATTATGGCGGGTTATGAAAACTGACGAAGAACTATAAATCTTTGCAATTGAAATGACATCATTAGATGAGAAGAGATTTATGTATTTTAATCGGCGGAAGTTAAACGTGTTTTTTTTTTTTTTTTGCCAAAGAACTAGTTCTTCCACCTAAACTGTTCTATTCTGTGATTTATTATATTTTGTGCGTTTGGAATACAAAACTGACATGATTTTGATATTATCAATATTAAAGGCATCACGTTATCCTGTTTTAAGGATTTTACATATGAAACTTGACATTTTTAACCTGTGTAATGTGGGCACCCTTGAAAATATTGCCAAACTGTAAATGACAAATATTGATAGTGAATAATCGACGTTTGCAGATAATTTAAATTTGTTACTAAAATTTCGAGTCGTGCACGGTATCTTCAAGAACCTTAGAAAAGTATTCAAAAGTACTGTAATTTAATGTACAACTGTCTCAGTAGACAATCAAATAATAGTCTAGTGAAGCTAAATGTTTGCTGTAGGATGTTCCTGCGTCAGTGAAAGAACGGAATGATTAAGTACTGAGAATAACAGACATTCATCCTTCGCAAATGTATCAAAATAATTGATTTCATGACATGCGCAGGAACATTAAGACTGATTAAGACCACAAATTTTGGTAAATTTTCACAAAAATCGGAAGATTGAGTGGGACTACAGCCCAGAAAACTCCAGTCTTGCTTCCTCAGCAACTACTCGTGATATATGTACATGCTACTGTCATCTCACGAGTAGAGGAGGCTTGCAGTTTATTGCCTACTCCGAACGGCGAGTTCTATTATGACTGTCGTTGACAAAAAGCAACATGCCAATGTGTTGTTAGCAACTTGAAAGTAAACTTGAGTCAACACACTTGTCCCCCAAGAAAAGGCGCCAACACAAAGCAGAACCTTGATCTCAAAGCCCTACAGAGGAAAATCCTCCGAGTTCGATGAAAATCAATGTAACGTCAACAAGAAGTTCTACATAGTCTAAAGAGCATCGCGTTAAAATATCAAAGAGAAGAAACTTAATTCTCTGCAATAACATTAGGACTTGGGAAATGCCTTTTGATATACCCTTCACCTTAGAAAGTCTCCAATATCGTGAGTATTAGTTTCGATATGGACTAATGTTTTTGTTTTTAAGTTGGCACTACTCCCAAGTCAAAATATTCATTAATCTCATAGATACATGTCTTAAAGTATTTTTTTTTTTCATTTTTTATAATGTCTGAACCCAACAGTTCCATTAAGGGACAAACATTGTAAGTTGAGACTACTGTCATGAATTTTTGAGGTACATTTGCTCTAGTTTCTAGCTAAAAGTGAAAAGTTAAAAAACGTTCAAAAAACGCAGATCTAGAAGAGGAATTGCAGCTGGTTTAGAAAATTGAAAAAAAAAACCGTGCCGCGGGTTTATTACATCAAGATGACAAGGATTTAGAAAATTTAACAAAAATGAAATATATTTATTTCAGTAATAAACTGAAGTACAGATTAAGCCGAAGAGGAACAAGTTCTTTCAATCAACGTCCAAGCATACTTCTCATAATTCCGCTTTAGACAGATATAGTGGAAAACTTCTGCGTATCCAATGTGGCTGTCATCCAGAAAACAAAAAAAAATGTCTAAATTCCAATCCACTTTTATTTGAATCAATTTTGAATACCTGAAAAGCAAACTTAAAAATAGAATTACGTGTCAATTAAAGCCACTTACATGGCTATAACTCCAATTTTTATGAGTTTCAATTTCAATTTAAAGTTCTACATCACTTATGAACAAAATACGATTTTACTATCGTACAAATTATCCCTCGTGTATTTAAATCATTTTACGACAAACAATACTTTTTAATGACCAGGCAACCATCGGAGAAATGTCGAAATGCCAAATTTATGCGCCACTATTGGCATATTGATGTCCAGTGTTTAATCATTTAACGATCCAATGTCTGTCATGGTTAAGGAATTTTTTTTTTAAAAATACAATGGAATCGAATTGGTGTTGAATGCATCGTCATTTATACATATAGTGATGGACTGATATTCTGGATGTGCATTTTAAACGGAGTTTTAAAGAGAACATATTTGCATATTTTAGGAAAATATAATAAGTAGTGCACATTCGACCAATTCCCTCCTCATTTCCAAAAATAACTTTTTTTTAATATTTTTTTTTTAAATTTGCAAACGTGACACATTTGTGTACTTGTCGATGAAAATGTTGAGTCTACTAAACAAATTGACAAAGACAGTTTGATGATGAGTGAAAGAGTGGTTCACAAATTAATAGTCGAGTCAAGTTCTGATTGGAAAATCGTTTAATTTTGTTTTAGATTTTGGTTTGAGTTCGAAGTAGATTTTTGACGTTTTTGCACCATCAAGAACTTAATGTTCGAAACAGTTGTCATGAAGAGACTTTTTTCACATGTGAGTCAACAACTCTGCCTTCGTCACTCTTAGTAACGTGATTAGAAAGACTTTAATGAACTTTACGATAAATACAATAATACACAGTGCTGCCAGATCATATATTTACATTTTCCGTGGCATATTGTTTTATTTCATTTGTCTGATAAAAACATACATACCTTCCGTACGATTGTAAGTACAGGGGGCTTCATAATTTAATTATATTTTATTAATTATAATTATAAATTAAGCAACACTATAAATATTTTATAACTTTCTATAACGTATTTAAACTAAACATAGCTTTTGGTTCTCGAATCTGAGGAAAACAAATAAAAATATGTTGACCTCTCAAGTTCTTGAAAAGACAATGCTGGAAAGCCAGGTGTAGGACTCTTCTATGCAACCAGTTGACGTCACACAGTTATAAAAAATATGAGTGGCACATTATAATGTGACATATGGAGAACGTCATAATTAGCAGCAGAAACTTTGAGGCAGTCAAGGATCTACCTCCGTCTACCTCCGCTCTGGTAACAGTAAGCGTAGAATTAATTTTGCCAATAGTTTCGAATTTTGGGCGCAAGAGGCTACAGAGTAAAGAAACACCAAACTGACTTTATGTATGTAATTTGTTCTATATGGCACAGAAACATGGTCTCTATTGAAAGTGGATGAAGAAAGGATTGGTCGTTTTGAGATAAAAGTTCTACGTGCTATGTTTGGTCCTGTTTGCGTTGATGGTGTCTGAAGGAAAAGATTCAACTACAAACTTTGCGCGCTGTACATCGGCATTCATATAATTAAGAAGAATGGTCAGGTCATGCTAGAGCGAGTGAACACCAGTTTCAAACCATTCAAACAACGTAGCAGAGGACGTCCTCAAACTAAATGGCGCACACAAGTGGAGAAGGATCTCAACCAACTAGGTGTGCGCAACTGAAGGTAACTGGCGAAAGATCGTGCTGCCTCGAGAGACTTGTTGGTTGAGCCCAGGTTCACCCTGGCAAAAGTCCTGTTTGAGGAAAAAAAATGTATTTTGTTTTAACACAGTTGCAGTTACAGATGTTTAATAATTATTCTAGCCTCATCCCCTCATAGTAGTCCCACAGCTGTAGCAATACACTTGTACGAATTCACGTTTACCTGTTTAAAAAAAAACGTGTGTTTAAAATTCTGAACGGAAATTTGGTACAGTAGTGACAACTAAAAAAAAATGTTTGCAAAAATCTTCGCCAAATAATAAATTTAAATTTCCTGGTAATTTTTGCTCACAGTTGTTATACGAGTATTTTTAAGGTATGGTTGAAACTTCAAGATAAGTTTTTCGCGATTGCAATCAACGCCAAGTTTTAATACCAATTTAAAGGTAAATGAAGTATCATAATCGTGCTACAGTAAGATAACAGTAATTATTGCCTAACAAATGTATATTTTGTTTAAAACTACTCATTATACACATTATTTGATACATTTTTTTAAAATGTTATATTAAGTTTCTCAATTTCAAAAAATTTTATTGAAAACAAAGTCGCACACAATAATATAAAAAATTATAATTTCGCACAATAAAAAGCAACTGAAAGCCGTATGCGTGGAAGAAACACCACGATTTGATTCTAAGGGTATATCGACCAAAACATTCTCCTTTGTGATCAATCCAATTTTGCACATGATGGATAAGTTTACGAATCAACATTGATGGATTTGGATGAACGGATGCCTTTACTTTTTGAGAATAAAGGTGGTGTGCCATTGCCATCGATTCTCCTTTCTATGACCATTTTTATATGAAAATTTTTCAACAGCGGTTTAATGATGCAGCAAAACAGTGCAATCTTTTTGAGTGAGTGATTTCAAAAAAGATTACGCTCGTTCACAGAATTCACTACAAAAATAGTCGACTAAACGGTCACTCACTCGCATCGGGGCACACTCTTTCGTATTGCTGAAATTGTCCCATTTGGAGCCCCCTACCGACATGAGTAGTTGCTGAAGAAGCTAGATCCTGGTCCTTATTTTTATTTAGTCATTATTCGATAGAGACGAAAATTTGTTTAAAATTAGTATTTGCAAAAACAGATTCAAATTTAAATCGACAAATGTGTCTTATTTAAAATTATTATATTTCTAAATGGATGACCTTGTATGTATCCATTGAATTATTTTGGGCCATCCAGAACAATCTCACTCGGGAATCAATTCTTGAAATAATGTCTTAAGTTCATAGAAATGCTACTCACTAATTTTAGTCATTTACTCATCCTATTCACAAAATTCGTCTTAGAATTACAGTCACAGGAAAAAGAACTTTTTTTTACATTTGCAAATTAAATGAAACCTGAGGTCCTTCTCTCATAATAGACAACTCTCGCGCGTGACGTGACTTGAGCATTACTACAATTTCCGCGATTGTGAAACACTTAATAGAGTTGCTTGCGGTTCGTCAAAGACGAATGAATGCAACAACGGTATAGTTGAAGAAAGTTGCATAAACAAAACAGATTTTCAAAAACAATATCCCAAGGTGTAGTCAGAGAGATGAGGAGGCGTTTGCCAAAGAAGACCAGCAGCAGCAACAGCAGCAGGATTTAAATTCAAACAAATCCATTTGAGTCTGTCATGCATGAAAAAGGTTTTTCTGTTTTTTATCTTGTGCTTGTGCCTTTATTCGCCATTTGGTTGGTTGAGATTCGTTTCCCATCTTCGTATTCCGCCGCCCCTTCACTCGGTCTCTGGTGGGCATACCTAAATTTTTTTTTCTTATAGCCTGATCCAGGCTCTCCTGCCATGCCGGTGTGTATATTGAAGAAATGTAACTACATTTCTGTTTGATGGGCGTTTAAGAGGACCAGGCTTTCGGAGATGAGGACGAGGCAAACGTTTGGCAGGAGAGCCGGGACGATGTCGGCGGCGACGTCGAGCACAATGGTGGAGAACGGGTAGAAAACTGGCGAAGAGGTTTCCTTTTACGAGAAGTACTTCCCCATTAACATCCACCTTCCCGTTTTTTTTTCTGTATGTAAAGCAATTTTTTTCCTTCTTTCCGATTTTTTCCATCGCCTCTCTTCTTCTTTTTTTTTTCTGTCGTTTCCTTCATCATCATCAACCTTCTCCACACCCCGTGCGGGCACCAGACTCACGCTGGTAATGGTGCTTGTGCTGCTCCAGCTTCAGCTCCAGCCGACGCCATCGCCTGCCGTCACTTACCCTTGCATCTATATGAACTTAATTTTTTTCTCTGCTGAAACTTGTAGATGTGTACTCAAAGATACAACATCCCTTCGTTAGTGTAGACGCAGACATACACAAACACACACCCCGTATACTCTACTCTATATTCCAGCAGAGCGGGGAAGGCGAAAAAAATGTTTCTTACGAAACCATACCAGCAGACAGAAGCGGGAGCTGGAGCGGTGGAATGGTAAGAAAAAAGTTTTCCGCTCGCTTTTTTAAATCCAAAGTCGAATGAGACAAAACCAACACAAGAAAAGGTGGTGGAAGTGAGAAAGCGGCTGAGAGAGCGAACTAAATAACGAATACAAAAGAAATTAATTCCATTTTTAAAAACGTGCCCTCTTTCTCATCTCTCGCTCTGGCTGCACGACGGTGTGGTGGATTGGAGACGGTCTCTCTTTCTCACACTCACTGGAGGAGATTGTCGTCCTGCCGAGGCTCTGGTTCTCTACTATAACCCACATCCCATCTCCCACCAACACGTCACACACCCGAAACGGATCTCATGGGGTTGAAGTGGGTGCGGTCGAAGGGTGGCCCGGGACAGGCAAAACAACACAAGGGCGCTACTTGAAATGCTAATAGCTGATGGGTTTCAGGTTTTCCACTTCTCTCGCTCAAAACAAAAAAAATATCGAAAAGAAAGAAGCGATTTTGCTCCCTTCCTCTCGTTTCCTTCACTTTTTTTTCGTCTTTTTGTGTTCTTTGCTTCATTTCCTGACTGCAATTCTTTTCTTTTGGCCAAATGGAGCTTAGCACTACACACGACGACGACGACGACGACGGTGTGACAGTGTGCAGACGACCGAGGCCGAGGCAGTGACACGATGAATGGGGGGAACATTTGTCGAGGCATTTAGTTCAAAAAAGGACTTTGCTTGTGATGACTATTGTTTTTGGATTGAACACAAAACACGGAATGTGTATGTTTATTTGTGTATGTAGAGTCTCGGGGATGTGTTAGCTCTTGGCATGCCTTGCTATGAGTGATGGCCGCAGACCACGCGGCGCAGTTGTTCCTAAGAAAAGCCGTCTCTACGCTTCTATTGGTCCTACTTCAGCGAAGGGATTTCAAATTGGAGAAGGTCCGAATTGCGGGGCGAATGGGGCTTGGCAATCCTATTGGATGTAACAGGAATAGAAAAAAATAATGCGTTACGAAAGAAACGCATACAGATTTTTTTTTTCGGTCGGTTTGTAACCTAACTTCTCAGATTTGCTCATATACTCCACTCAGGACGAAAATGCACGTAACGTATCAGAAACATGTTTATTCTCTTCTTACTCCTCCTCCGACTACCTTGTGGATATTTTAAAGCGTTAGACAAAAAATTCTATTATGGGTGACCCATTTATGTATTGGCAAGGACCCATCTCTGCTGGCACATCGCTTCTCGTCAAAACAATGAAGTAAAGCAGCGTCTGTAGTGGTTAAAATTTATTTGTGAGTCCAGTTTGTATTTTAATTGTAATTTAACTGGCCCGTAAACTACACTTCTAGCATAATGGCAGAAGTGTAAGTCTAAAATCGAATTAAGCTCATAATTCATATGACTTTAATTCACTTTCAAACGGAAACTAACCCCATAACTTAAATGGGTATTCTGAACATTGCAATGGGCGCGTTTTGAAATGCTCACCTAAACGAGAACTGAAGAAGAAGAAATTCCAAGTGAAACACAACATAAGGCGTAATTAAACATAAGAAAATATTTCCCCTAAATCTTGATTTCAAGTTATTTTCCTTTTTGTACTATTTTCAAAATATAGCAAATATATAGCAACCAAAGCAATCATCAAAACAATGGTCAGGTTTTTTCACAGATATTCCTGTAAAATGTCTTATTTTTTCAATATTCAAAAAAATATCTTTGCTGAACGATGGGATGCAACTACTGATAATTGAAGCTAGTTTCACGTAAGTCAGGACGGTCGAATAAGTTAAGGATTCATCGTTAGGTTTAATCCATAATGTAAAATAAAATACGCTTATTTAAAAATGAACTTAAAATTGTATTATCAGTTAAAAGTACAGTTCATGGCAACTACTTTTTGAAAATTATATAATGTCAATGTTGGTCGCGACTATGTCTGAGGAAGACCATTCGGAAGGTTCATCCCGCGGATAACACGTTAATAGTAGCTGGCTTCAAAAACGTCAATAGTGCCTGGTTTCCCCAGAGAAAATAGTACGAAGGTGTGATATAGCCCGAAGTGAAATTAAGTGCTCACTAAAATGATTTCTCAACAAGTTCGTTGTTGCACGCGTTGTATGGCTTGTCGCGCCGTTGCTCATCGAGACCATGTGCTTGAATTTCAGGAAGGACATTGGCCGTTAACTTAGCGACAACGAATCTATTCGTGACGGGGTCTTCGCGTACACTGTCAGCTACACCTGCTATAGTTTCTTCACTACGTCCTGGATGTGGTATAACCGGTCGAGTATCATCTACGATGGAATAGTATTGGCAGTAGGGTTTCCAATAGGTCGAAAATGTACCCCTTAAGTTCCACGAATCACCAAAAAAACATTTCTTACAGAACGCAAATTTTCGTTATACTGGAAATTTTCAGAACTCTGTTGTTGTGCGAGTGATTTGTCAAAAAAATAAACTTATTTAAAATCAAACCACATGGTTAATCATCCGATACTTAGCTATGAAAATTTTGAAAAAGTTTCTCGACAAGGTCTCAGAACTTGACTCAACTCTGAAAAATAAGTTTTTTTGTTGTCTGCAAAGTACACGGCGATAAACCACACACATTGGACTTAAATTTCTGTCCGGTAAATGACTTTTGGAAACAAAGCGAAGTAACATCGGCCAAATCTGAAGAACACGGTGGTGAAGGTTTAAGACAGTGCGTTGTCATGGTGGAAGAGCGTATTTTTTCGCACCAAATACGGTCGTTTGTCTACTCTCGGCTCGCACCTTGTGAATCAAAGAAAACGATGGCATTCAACTTTCCGGGCAATATGACAGTTTTCGTCTTCTATGGAGCATGTACGCCCTAAACTGTTTCAACTTCTCCTAAGTCTCTGAACACCCATCGCTCAGAAAACCCATGAGACGGTTTTCTGACAGATATTTCATTCAACATATCCCACGCGGTCTATTGAGATGCCTACTGCCTTACCGACATCGCTCGCCTTTAATCGACGGTCTGTCAATAAGAGGTCGTGGTAGCCGTACAATATTTCTAATGACTCCACGATATTTTCCTTTTCCCATTCCCGCTTCCATACAAGGTTAAAACAAAACTGTGAGATTCGCTTGAAGTTTTGACAGTAGCCGTCTACGAGAAGGTATTTACTACACCATTGCGCGCCATGAGGTGATGAGATTAAAGAAAGTTTTCAATGGAAAGAAGATTTGCTGCTCTCAATTACCTGGAAAAATGTCTGCTATAATGGAAATTATTTATAGCTATTTCAAGAAGCACAAAGTTCGAGGAAAAAAGCTTGCCGTGTGAATTCAATCTCGCGGTCAAAACCCACTTAATTATTTAGACACTTCTTGAGAATTTTTTTGTTAAGCTGTAGACAATTCGAAATTGTCAATCTTGCAAGATGGATCATCCAATTGAAAATATTGTTCAAAAATGTTTAGATAACCCTTTTGTGAGTGTTATTCAAACACTCACAAAACCTTCCTACTTGAATCGAGAATGCATGACTGACTTAATTTGCTGCTTCGAATAATTTTCACTTTTCTGGAAATTATCCTTAGAGAAAATAACGGATTGAACGGATGTTTTTTAAGGATATAGAACTTAGAGTTGCAGCACTATTTTAACTGGCAATTTGTCAGCTGTCAAGTGATTTATTTTTAATTTGGTTTGGCATATCAGCATGAATAGACTGACATATGAGTAGCGCTTTCAACTTGTGCAAATTTAATTTCAAAATCACTTTTGATTGAATGGATGCATCAATAAGCAAAAGTATACAGACAATGATGATCTGATGAATTTCCGTCCAAGATCGTGCGATTAAACGCCGCTTGACTAGTTTCTGTGGGGATGTGTGAAGACGGTAGTCCGCCGCCGAGAAGCCCGCAACGCTTGACCACTTGAAGGACAATATTCCCCGCGTTATTGCCGATATACAGCCACAATACATCTAACATCTGATCTTAATATTAGTTGAGTTCACAAAATACTAAAGTTGGTAGTTAAGATCTGAAAAAAAAATCGGAACTTAAAAAGCTCATTCAACCTTTCCCATAACAGAACATCAACAAGAATAAGAGCATACACTTAACGTCATCCTGAAAACGGTTCAAATGCTCATTGTTACTTGAACCTTCCTAAATTATTTTTTCCCCTCAACTACACTTGTTTCCAATTCACCAAAAAAGTTTGTTGTCAAAGAAACTTTAGCAAACAAGTAACGAAATAAAAACAGAGATGAGCAACATTCTCAGCACACTCAAGAAACTTATGATTACTCGAGAGAAAGAGAAGGAACTTCCCACACGTATTCAACTAAAGACAACAAAAACAAGTTAACACTGGCTATCCATCCCATTGACAAGACAGATACTCACTCAACACCACAAGCAAACGCAACTGTGGGAGAAGAACAAGGATGTGGAGACGACAACGAGGATGTGAAAGAAGACTAACGGGAACATATAAGACCAAGCAGGTTGACGGTGAATTAACCCCCCGCTCCTCTACTGCATGCTCGTACGTCAACGCACACACAAAACACATTCGAGAAACTGCTAGCAGGACCACTAGTCTAGGATGACGTCCAGTCCATCGTCAGTCATCTCACTCGTCCGTACGGCAGAGCTAAACCAAAGCAACTCTTTAAGGGTGGTCGTGCCAACTTCTACTCCTACAGACTAGCGGAGAGCAGAAAAATGTCCAGGCCTCACGTTGGCCCTAGTTTTTATTTTCGTCCTGCTCTTTCTTTTTAAAGGGAGGGGGTGTCGAGTTGGCAACGGAGATCGTTGGAAAAAAAAGAATTTTCATTCTAATAACTGCATCGAGAAAAAATGTTCTACACAGCGCTAGTTGGTCGGTTGTTGGTGGTAGTGGTAGTGATAGAAATGCTGCTCTTGACGCTAGTGGCCCCTTCTTTATGTAATTAAAAAAAAACGGACGGGGCAGCATAAACCTCTCATGGCAGCGGTGGTGGCTGCGACGACGACGTCGGAGGTTCTACGACAATGGCGTAGTGCCCCCATGATGGATATGGGAACGTTACCAAAAGCACCACACGACGGTGGCGCGGCGATACGCGACGGAAGAAGACAGTCGTCGTGATGAGCACCACTACCACACTTAAGTCAACTAATACATTTTAAAACGCAGCTACTGCATTGTTGTTGTTGTTGCAAGTATGTTGCATCAGCATAAGTTCGAGGTGTAGCAACGCTTGTAGGGAATGTATTTTGTGTTTGTCTTTCACTGTCCGACTTCCATGTGTTCTTGGCATCTTTCTTTGCCAACATCACTCAAAACAACTGTAGCAAGGAACAAGCACAACGCCAGGCTGATTCGCTCTCCTTTGATCCTACTGCATGGTTTTTGGCAGCGGCCGTTCGATTAGTCAAAAACTGTAATGCAGCAGTTTTCTCAGAGCTCGCTACGTCCGAGTGACAAGCACGGACACAATCCGATTCAAAAAAAAAAAATGAATACCGAGGTGGGGAGGAAAACAAAGATTTCCATGTGATGTGCGAAAAAATTCAAGTTCTCACTGCTTCATGTTCTCCTCCATCACCAACACTAGTATCACCACCCCCAAACCAAAGTCCTTCCTTGAACATACACTCTTCATGTCTCGCCAACGTAGTCGTTGTCGACATCGTCGGGGTTCTCTAGCCTCCTCATCTCGTCTTTTCGTTCGTTTTTCTGTTTTTTTTTTCTTTTTTGTTGCGTTGTTGTGTGGCTGTGTATAGAGGTATATGTGGACCAAGTGCTCTCCTCGGAATGACTCTTACACGATTTGTTGAGTGCGAAGAGGAGATCCGCCAGAGTATCCCACTAGAAGATATGTGTTCACAAAGTGAAAAAAAGAACAAGCGCGTAGAATGATTGTGATGATTCTGCTTCAGCTACTGCTACGTACTACTGCTTCTAGGGGCTATTTCTGTCCATTCACCAACATACGCCACACCACCACCTTCATCTTTTCATCCCTTTCAGAGCTTTTATTTTTTCTTAGTTTTTTCGTCTTCTTTGATTTTTTTTGTCACTCTTTACAGTCTGAAGAAGAGACGGTGGAAGGTTTATGGGTGGAGGGTTCTTGCATAGAAATGCGGAAAGAAGAGAAAGGGAGAGTTACGGTACGGAAAGAAAGGAAAGAAAATATCAATTAAAAATCGGACTGATGCATTGGTCGGCGTTGAAAGAGATTTTTCAAATACACGCCTTTTTTGAAAATTGAAGTAGAAACGATTCGATTATGTCATATGCGTAGCCACAAGCCTTTGACTTTGATGTCAGTTGCAAAATGATTGCGACCTTAGGCATTTGGTCATTGAAATGAATTTACTTACTAGACCTTTTTTTCTGCAATGATGTCCGAAATTTGATTATGATTCATCGGTGTTACAACTAGATGATGTTCTGATCTCAGCTACGGATGATTTGCATTTTTTCAAGCTAGAAGATCATCCTAGGACATAATATTCCCTGAGAGATTGAGCCGTAAAATTTGGAAGACGTTTGACATTGCAGTCATACAACAAAAAACATAAGCAAAGTGGGAAATCCATTATTTTTCACAAAATTGAAGCTTAGAAAAATAGCCCGATTTAGGTCAAATATGTGCCGCCGTCAAGGACAGGGACAGGTGGTAAACACTAAGTCCAGACTATAAGCCCCTTCCAATCCCAAAAGTGTGGTCGCCGTGGCTCAATTTGTAATGTTTTAACTCACACGCTAAAGGTCCCAGATTCGATTCCAGGACACCTTTTCCGAATTGCTGAAAACATTCAGAGTATTAAATTTTAGCTTTCGGAGTCGGCAACAAACCGTAGGTCGCTTCTACTTGTGAAAGAAGAATAGCAGGAACAACATGAGTAGTTGCTGAAGAAACTAGGCTCTGGTCCATTATGGGCTTTAATTTATTTATTAATATTATATTATTTGTGGAACACAATTCTCTCCTCTTAGTCAATTCTGAAGGATTTGTTCATTTTGGCACATTACAAGTGGCTCCCTGTCATTGCTGGCTTGGGTACAGTTTGGTTCAGCTCGACAACATTCATTTTCACTTAGCGGTTTCATATGTGATTAACATTTCATCGTCAGTCACCATCCGGTTTAAAATTCGATCCTTGTTGTTGCAATTCAGTGGTGATTTGCAAATGAATACCGTTTCCGCGAGGTTTTTTGGCGTTTACTCCATTTATAGAGCTCGTTCTGTGTATGTATATGCACATATGTATGTATATGACGCTACATAAGTTTAGAGGATAGATAAGCCAAACGACAGCCAGCATTTACAGCACTATGCAAAATAATAGCACAATGTTCGACCTTGTCATTATTTTGCTAATAACTTTTTCCTATGGTCAGGCAGTCGCCTCATATTTATTGCACAACATCCTTATTCCATCAGTAATAAAATCCATAAACAAGATAAGAAAAAAGTGCATTCTGAAGTTAGAAAAGGCCCGTTATCCGGAATTACACGGAATTTGGCAAAATAATAGCACCAAGTGCAAATATTCATAAATATGAAGTAAAAGTCAATGGAATAGTGCAATTGTCTGCTTTTATTTTTATTATTGGGTGAGTACTTGGTCGTATAACCTTTATTTTTAAATACATCGTCAGAACGTCGTGGTATGGAGTCGATTAAGGCCTAACATCGCTGAACAGCGATATTCTTCCACGCAACCTGCACCTGTTTTGTGTTTTTGGGTTTTCCTTCATATGCAGCTTTCTTTACATCTGTCCAAAGGTTTTCAATGGAATTGGGGTCCGGAGACTGAGGCGGCCACTCCATAACTTCAACGCCATTGCTTTGGAAAAATTCTTTGGCCAGTTTGCTCGTGTGTTTGGGCTCATTGTCTTGCTGTAGAGTCCACCTAAGCGGCATACTCCACTTTGCGTAAGGTAGCATGATTCTCTCATTATGCTGACATAAATCATCGGTTTTATCCAAATAATGGGACCCATGCAATAATAGGAAAGGCATCCCCATACGGTAATTTTTGCTCCGCCGTGCTTTAAAGCCTTCATAGTACACTCCGGTTGAAACTCTTGGTTTTTTCGCCTGCGAACAAATGTCCCGGTCTCAGGAGTACCAAATAAAACTATTTTGGATTCGTCAGTCAATAAAAAATAATTTGCGCCGTTTAGAAGGTTCCCAGTTAGGTTTAGGTGTTCTTTCGCAAATTTGGTTCGTTTTAGTAGGATGATTTTTGACAGTAGTGGTACCTTTCTGAGACTTCTGGCAGTTAAATTCTTCTTTACCAGCATTCCTCTTATTGTTGATGGCGCCGAGGCTAAATTTAACTCCTCTTTTATTTTCCTAGCTTTCATAAACGAGTTACGTTTAGCTAATCTTACTATTTTTCGTTCGCCGACGGATGTTAGTTTCGGTTTATTTTTCCTTTTTTACATCCTTTTGAATGTATTTTTTGGCATTTGTGATCATTTTATGCGAACACCCAACAATTCACTTATAAACTTGTAGGTTTTACCCTCAGAAATCAATTTTTTTTATAAAGGCACGTTTCTCGGGAGTACAATGCACACCACGACCCATTTTACTTTGCCAAGAACGCTGCACTTTTGAAATATTATCTTTTAGTAACTACAATAATATGTGTAGATATAGTTTAAGCCAAAAAAAAAACACTGGTGTACAATGATGAATGACGATGAAGAAGTCGAACATGGTACTATTATTTTGAACAGTGCACAGTTTCAAAAATCTACATACGCCAACATAGAATACCTTTGTCACAGCCAAATAGAAGCAGCTACTGTATTATGCGCATTTGAGTTGTGCAGAAGATTAAGTCAGAATATTTAAGGAAAAAATGGCGGACAGAAGAAGTGGGTCGTTGGTGAATGTTGGAAAAATGTTATCTCCCTCTAAGGACACAATTTAAAATAAGACGAATGCAATCCCAAAAGTGATATAGTAAACATTCTTTTACCCCAGTTTAGTGACGAATACATTTTAGCCGATTCTCATTTGTCGTTTTTTTAGTACGTCATCTAAATTAAATATAAATGCAATCCACTAGAGTCAAACTTCCCTTACACAAACTTTCTCAAGCCAAATTTCTCTCGACTCGAATTTTCTCCATCATTTTTAACTTTGATGTTTTCACTTCTTTATCTTAATTTTTTTTAATTCGAACTGTTTTCATCGTTTTTGAAGTTCGAGCTGTGAGTGAAACATCTGTTGGTAAAATAGGTTTATTTTCTTGATTTCGCCTTTATTATTTTTTCTTATAAGGATTTTCCGGTTCGGGTGACCTTTTTGTTTAGATATCACACATCAGTATTTAAGAAAAAGCAAATATCGAAGCAGACACATTCTTGAGAATCTAAAACGTCATTTCTAATATAAATACCTCCGCGCATTCAACCTAATAAAGACCAACTCAACAAACCCATACCCACATGTATATTTTTCAAAATTTGTTTTATTATGCGCGATCTGTAAACTAATAATCACAACCATGAATAAAAAAAAGTTTTTCCTCAACACTTGTAAGCCGAAAATTCCACGTCAACGAAGTAGTCATCTCATAACTCCACGGCAGTCAACAAACAACACACCCACCATCGCAATCATCGCAGCAAGCACAAGAGGACCGACTGCCTTCTTGGCCATGGTGTCGGCCTCCTATTGTCATTAAAGTCAATGGATGGCTAGTAGTTTTCAGACAGCATTTGTGGCCCACCCATTTGTTTGGCACTAAAGGACACACAAACACTAAGAACACAACACATAGCGATAGCACATATGTATATAAAGCAAAAATAAAAATACAGAAGGTTATGGCCAAAAACCATTAGTGAAAGAATGTTTTCTTTATTTAGACGCTGAAGACGATGGCAATAATATTTAAGGATCGGGCGGCTATGGGTTTGGCCGTAAAAAATGAGACCAACTTTTGATAAGTGCATTGCCGAACGAAGGGCGACGCAGACAAGCTTGTCTCTGATGAACAGTTAATTAATATTGTTACGGAATTAACAAATGATTGTTGAATTTCAAGTCACGCTATGGCGAATACATATATTCCGGATTTATTCTCCAAATGAACTCAGCAGAGCGTTTAGATAATTCAGACGAGGGAAGACAGACCAACAAGCAGTGGTTAACCTGCGATGGAAAGAAGTGATGACTAAGATCAGAGATCGACGAGTTTGATGTTTCCTAGGGAAAATCTAAATCAGAACAATAATAAAAAGAATTATACTTGGTGTATGGCTGACAAAAAAAAAGTATTGTTGGGTTTGAGTGTAGTACTGTGGAAAAACCGAATGACCACTTAAGTCAATTTTTCCTACTCTTCAGGGAGTAAAACTTTGAACAATTTTTAAATCCCTACAAGCCAAAGAAATAATTGAAGACTATTTATGGTTAGGAAGATAAAACGCAATCCCCGTTTAGGTGCTCCAAAATTTTGTGCAAGAAATCCTCAATGAATGTGCAAAACATATGTTCGCATCTACCGTGCAGACAAATTGCACTAAAATTCGCAAAAGCACACGGAATGATGTGATTTTTGTCGATGGGGGTAAATATAGTTTCCACGGAAGAGTAACAGTGTGTCGGAAGAGAAATGAAGAATCTAAAAGTAAAAAAAATAAAACCAACTATCAAGTGTGGCGTGGGGCTGGATTTCAGTCAATGACGTCGGAAATTTTTTTTTATAGACAGTTTTTATTAAACAGGATTATTATTAAAATATATATTGATACAAAACGAAAGGCAAAATACTATTACCACGACAGGAACCCGAAACACCAGTCTCATGTTTCGAAAGACTCCTCAAAAGTTCTAGTAACACCTCCACAATCGTTTGACCTGAATACTGTCGAAAATCTGTGGAATGACTTGGATCGCCAAGATCGTCAGAACGCCGCTTTACCAAGTTCGTGGGAACGCCATCTAACCACTATCCGCATAATTGAGTGGCACTGCATTCCACAAGGGACCAGGGCATAGCTTCTTCAGCAACTACTCGTAGTGTGCGTGCTACTGTTCTCTCACAAGTAGAAGGGACCTACCTTTTTTGACACCGAACGGGGAGGATTGAGAAGCTTTTGATAGGCAATTAGTAAACTTTGAGTGTTGCCAGCAACTCGAAAGAAGTGGTGCCGTGAAAAACGCGAGGTGTTCAGTTCAGGAATCAAACCTGGCACCTTGGCGTGTGAGTCGACGCACCAGTACGCCCCGGCAACCATAGACTTCATAAATAGTGGTCGAATTTAGTGTAGATTGCGTCTAGGGAATAATTAAATGTACGCCTTAACGGTCTTATACACCACAACTTGCACTTAGCGTTAAACTAAGCGACTTAGTCCATAATTTTTGAAGTTTTTGTTTTTAAAAATTTTTAAATAAATTTAAACGTTTATTTCCGACATTGTTTTTTGTTTTCACTGAAATACTTTAACTTTTGTTAAAATAAATTTATTTACAAGATGAAGCTTAATTCAGTCTCAATCAACGATTTTTAATCTTTCCGTTTTAATGTCAAAAAGGTAATAATAGAAAAAAACAAATATCACTCCTATCATAGTTTTAAAAATTGTTCTTACATGTAGCACCCGTATCAACACAGTCTGTTTTCGCGCGCATAATTTTTACGGATTGTCAAAATTTCGAAATTTTGAATTTTGTTTTTTTTTTTCGCATTGTTTTTGACAAGAACGAAAAAAGGTTTATTCATTAACCATACAATATTTTCTACAGGAAAGCGTGGTGTATAAGAGCTGCTGCTTGACAGCTAACGATGTTTTACATGATTTCCCCTTGCTTGAATTTCTTCTGTTTTAAATCTTCTCAGTATTGGACTCCTGAGAAGTGTTACCACAATGTCGATATAATAAGTCTGGGAACTGTAAATATGTTCCTGATGTAAAGAATTGTCATTATCGAACTGGATCACTGCGCTACTTCAGATGCACAACGTTTTAACTATGTCCAGAAAAATCAAAATGTCCAGGAAGGCAACGCCCTGGAATTCTTTTGTTAATTTATTTTTTCATATTTTTGCTAGAGTCTGAGTAAACAGAAATATTTATACCAATTTAATTTATACCTTGTCTGAACCATAGACTTATAATTTGTTTCTATTCGCCAATGGGGCATACATATGTTCAAACGTTCACAATTCATAGCTGGTTTCCGAAGCCTGGGTTTGGGTTTGTATTTGCGTGAATCTCAAAACTTCTATTGCAAAATAATATACTTTTTTGAAATTTTATATCATTGACAACTGAGTGCAACAAAGTTACAAGAAATGATGTCTTAGATCCAGACAGAAGTAGGGTAGGCTTAGTGGCGTTGACACTTAAAGTAGCACCTGTTTACTTAGAACACGAGTGGAATCCTTGTGATGATACATAGCACACCATTTTTGTAAAAATCAATTCTAAGAACATTGTTAATGCCAGAAGCACGGTATGCAACATACATAGGTATCATATTCGCAGCTCTGTTATACACGAATACTGTAATCCATTTATGCGCGAGCCTCAAAAAGAAAAAAAACCTGAGATTAAATATTGAACTTTACTGCACAAATAGCTGCCATTACATATAATTGGTCAAAAAATCAATGAAATTTGTTTTAATAACATTTAAAAATGCACCTTTACCTGCCAGTAGTGAACGGATATTTTATTAAAATATTGACATACATCAACACTGTCGGTGTTACAGTTTTCTTTTTGCGTTGACATTGGGGACACTTGAAATTAAAAAAACAAAAATAATATGGCCATTCGGCAACACAGTTCTGCAATCCACAGCATAAAGAACCTCAACAACCAACATTTTCACACTATTTTCATATACATCACTTATAAAGAACATGTGCATATGTACAACCCAAATGACATTTACACAAACTCGTAGGAAATTGCATAAATCGGCAGTTTCAAAGCATACATTTTGTACAACATTTGGGTTCAGAGTTTAATTGAATTAAGTCCCCTCGCCAGGGTTTCACGTGGATAAGCAGTTTAGGTATTCGAAACATTTCTCAATGGCCGCTTTCTCCCCGCAATTGGCTCCTCGAAATGTCAAAAGCAATCCCCTCTCACTCTATCATACACTAGCTCCCTCCCACTTTCCGCCGCTCCATATGACGTACATATGTGGCATTTGAGGAAAACACTGTATAATATAATCAAGTTCAAAACACTTCCCTGCTTTTGGCGTTATTTTCTTACCTTGTGGCTCGCGGGTGCTGCTCTCTGCGTCGTCGTTAATCCCAAACTCCAATAAAAATATGATACGAGGAAAAAATCCGCAAAAAACAAACTTCAAATAGTCAAGAGAAGTTCGTTCTGCCAAATCGAATCGGACGAAATGGTGATGAACCTTTTACCTAGAATAACAATTAAGACGTTCTTCAATGACTTTTCAGCCCCAAAAATACCACGATTACGATTCAGAAATCACCTCCCGCAGTCGATGAACTCGAGAAATTGTTTTTTTTTTTCTTATTATTTTTTTTTTTTGCTTTGATGCTTTGACTTTTTCTGCGCTGAGGCGACAACGAAAGAAAGAGATAATGAAAAATCAAAGAAAGCACAGAAAACGAGTATTTGAATTATTTCTTTTTCCTCTGATTTAACGGTAAAGTGTATTGAATATGAGAGGGAAACGATAAAAAAATATATACATTAATCTGCAGCCACCGTTATTACCGATCAAAATACATTAATACGCCACGCGAGTGAAAATCACAAAAGAAATTGAAAATAATATGAAACTACAATTTAGTACACGCACACACATGTGGTTCATCGGCGAGACGAGTGTTAAGAAAACTGCGAGAATAACACACGACGACAACAAGAAAAATTATAAATAATAACACGGTGCTCTCTCTCTCTTTCTTTGCAGTTAACTGTTTGTTTACGAATTAAATATTTATGGAAGGACGAAGTCAACGAGGAACGATTAAAAAAACCGGAAAGGCGGAATGAAGCGCCACCACACGAACAATTTTACAAAATGTTCATCACTCCCGTGTGTTTCGGAACATAAACGTAACGCAACGCTCAATCACCGAGAACAAAACACAGACAGAACAACTCAACTGACTTTAAGAGGAGTCCTCCGCCTTTGGCCGCCACCGTTGACAAATTGTGGGGTTGGTAGGTACACCTAGAGTATGTGTTATTATCCTTTTCGTGTTATGTGTTCCCGCGTTCGCTTTATGATGTACTCTCTTTTTTACTGAGCTCACCAAGTATCACAGCACAATGGAGTGTGAACGATTTGTTTTTTTTCTGTTTTTTGTTTTGTTTTTGTTGTTTCTTTCCCGAACTGCGAAAATGACGATGATGATGTTGATAGCACAGTTGGACACCGAAGGAATGAAACTCTCATAACCTAAAAGCACCACTAACCACTCCGCCGTCGAGGTCGAACTTGAAATGAAAGGGAATGTTCAAGGGTTTTTTTTCGCTTCTTGCTTCTTCTCGTGTTGGTTGATTTCTTTCCCCAAGAATCGCACAACGAGCAGAAGAGTCTCACCAGGCGGTTCAACTAGCACACAAAATTCCACAGCCACACATCCATTTGTTCGTTCGGGCGACCGTCGTTCGTTGTCGTCGTGTCGTGTTTCATCATTCATTCAACGGCAGCGACAGCGACGATACCAAAGCAATGACGACGACCACGACGACAAATAAATAAATGCAAAACTGGGGAGAGGAGCATACAGAAAGAAGGAAATTCACACACATAAAATGTGGAGAGAACTCGGCACGAGCAAAAAAAAAAAAAAACTCGCGAGACGGACGATAGTGTATGCAAGAAGCAAAGAAAAAAAAAACACCCAAAAGAAATGATTCAAGGAAGTAGAGGGAGACTCTCGCCAGGACCAACTGTCCAGGCGGGGTAAACAAGACGAAAAAAGAAACCCAAAACTAAACAGAAAAAATATAACGAATCTCCAAAGAATGGGGAGCAGTATACTGACCGACACGCTACCGATTGACAGACGATTCGGACACACTACATTCAAAGCAGTAACTTCTCCAGTCCACCCCCACTTCCATAAACCCATCATCGGCCAATCGTGTAGAATAAAAGAGAGGACCTGCTGGCAGTGTAGGGCAACAGAAAAAATCACCCCAATAACTCCACTCGCCACTCGGCGACCATCTCTGCCGGCTCAACTTCTTTATGTTTCATTTTTTTGCTCCCCTGACTCCTATTGGGGGCCATCACACATTGCCACCACACCACCACCAACATAACGCGGGGAATGTTGTGAAAAAAAATCCACACATAAGCACAAAAATGTGTCGATGTGTTTTGTAGTGGCGGTAAAAAAAATCTGCACACAACCAAGAGAAAAAATCTCCAAGCGAGTGAAAAAAAACATGCGAAAGCACCGGATGAAGATGAAAAAGAACACAAGAACATGGCTACATGGAAAAATACAAAAAAAAAAAAGAAAGAAAGAAAGAAGATCATCATCAGCCGCGACGGCAAAGGCAGCAGCAGCAGCCAGCCAGTCAGCCAACAAAAGAAAATACAAATTGTCGCTGCAGACGAAGAGGCTACTTGGGAAAAAGCCGGCTGCTAGTTGACGGTGGTTGTTTTCTCCTCCCACTACGCCGATGTCTTTTCACCCCACCACATCCCCATCCGACCTAGGCAGATATGTACGGTATGTTATTTCTCCAACACATTAACCCATCTCACTCTCCTCTGCGGCACCGGGGAAGCAAAATAAAAATCGGAGAAATGTTTTTTTTTTTCAAATGGTCACGAAAAAAGTGTGTAGTAAATAAAAATACACTCGAGATTGAGTGAATATTGAGTTGAGTGAAAAAATTAAGTCAAGGAAACAACCCAATGGTTTGAGACTTTGATTATAAATCCTTGTAGCAGAGAATATAACCAAATTTGGTTTGTGCAAGTAATTAAAGGAGAATTTGTGGAACGAAGGCAATTACACATCCTCTTGTAAAAACGTTATAACAGATTTTGTGGGCTGTGTGAATTCGATATCCTCTTTCGGATTAACATTGGTTCTTGCATGGACTTCGGATGCAATCAGGTCGGTATTAATTTGAGTTTCGAAGTTCTGTTTCTTCGAGGGAATTGTAAATACACAGCCTTCGTTTTCGACACAAATCAAAACGTTCAAAACGTCCAAATTAAATAGTTTTTGCTTTTCGCTGGGAAAAAGCAGCTAAACTTCAGTGATGTATTGTTCAAAATTGACTGATTTAACGTATGTATGTTGTACATCCTAAACTTGGGGAATAATCTTTGCATAAAAAAAATTAAAGAAAAAAAACGAAAACGCTACCCGACGCAACTTTGAAACAACAAAATTTTGTGAACAAGGTAGCTTCGAAATCATTCAACTTCGACGTTTTGGTGTAATCAAACACAGTGTTTACTCGATGGTTGGATAAAGCTTCGTGTGAAATTGTCACTGCGACGGATAATCTGACACGAACAGCACAAGGCCTTTTTAAAAAATAAATATATTAAGTGGCGCTCGATCAGGGCCTAGTTTCTGTAGCAACTTCTCGTGTTGTATTTGCTACTGTTCTTTCACGATGATAGGGGACCTACGGTGTATTGTTGCCACTAAACGCAGTATATGGTTTTATCGCTATATCAGCCAGAAATGCTCAAATGGATCAACCTCATTCCTCCCCTTCAAGAATTCACCGCGACGCACGCCTCGTTAGAATGACCAGTATTTCACCCTCAAGCCCTCTTTCGAAAATTTTGTTACGTTTAGGAAATTTATTGTCATGATTTTGAACCTGGCACCTTCTGGGTGTTAGTTAGCACACTTAATACGCCAAGACGGCAGCGAAAGTCTTTTTGCCTTAAAAAAGATTATGGGTGTGGTGTGTATCAGGCTGATGTAGTTTGCAGCTGCTTTGTGTTGTTTGTACAAGTTGGCCAAAAATACAAGTGCTTTGAACTTTCGTTGAACTTCCAATATGTTGTACATCTGTAAATATGAGTCTCCTGGTCTTCTATACTTATCGAAAGATTCAAAGGGAAAAGTGGAAAAGCAAAATGAAAAATGGAAGACAACCCCTTTTGTATTGGCCCTGTAGTTTAGGAAGAAGTAAGGAAAGACACAGATAGGTATCGTATAACCAGTTTTTTCGGCATTTGGATTTGTTCTGCATATTCTTGACTGTACACAACGTGGGTCAAAAACGTTTTATTAGCATTATCCCGTTGAAAGGACATACATTTTCTTAAGAATTTAATTCATAAGTTTGGGGCATAAGCCGGCTTTCTTTATTTTAAAGTGAATTCCTAGTTGAAATTATGTAATTTAGATGTCAGCGATACAACAAACACCAACCCGAGTATCAAAATCATTCGACATTCATTCAATCGTGTTCGGCTAAAATGTTTTATTCAAAATAATAGACGCACCTTAGATCCATGTTAATGTTTAATTATACCTTTATTTTCTTTGTGAATGAATTCATTATTTGGTAGAAGGAAATTATCGTTAGGTGAACGATAGGTCCACATAGTTGAAATAAACAAATTAGATGGCGTTACAGTCCATAGGGGACCGGGACCTTCTTTAACAACTACTCCTGTTGGGCGTGCAATTGTTCTCTCACGAGTAGAGCGGATTTGCAAATTATCACCAACTCCACATGATGAAATTCGAAAAGATTTCTGTATTTGTTGTAAAAACGACATCACACCTCTTCTTTCTTTCCAACTCGATTTCTCACCAAAAAAAACTCATAAACATCGAAAACATTAAGCAATATGAATGTTTTGCGACTGCTGAACATATGTATATTTGTATCGATTGCTTTCGTCTTTCATTGGGTAGTGTTCTTTTATCCGTGACTGCACTGAATGTCTATTTTTATCTCAATGACATTACCCAAAGTGCATGTTCACACATTCCAGTACCATGTAATATGCATGCAATCCAAACTTTTGAGAAGGGTGGATTGAAAACGAACAAAACGAGCGGTTTAATAAAACTTTTATTTTTAGTTCAAAGTAAATTTTTTAAAAACAAAAACTTTAAAGAGTTGTTTACGCTTCTCAATCTGTATAACCAATGTTTGTGAGGAGCGTTGTTGCATTTTTTTACCGCAGCTGTATTTATATATAAACATTTATCGCAAAGTATGAACTAACTAAAGAGGGAATGGATAAGTCGATTATTGCGTTTTACATGAAAGTCTTAAACTGATAAAGAAAACATTCCTGGACAACAATATACCAAAACAGAACTTTAATTTGATATAAATTGCTTGCTGATTACGATACCGTATTTTAGCAATATTCGACGATGAAGCTGTGTAATTTAACGCAAATAACCTGCACGGCATAGAAAAAAATTAACGGGAACTTTCTGAACTGGATACTAAGTTTCCACTTAATGATAATGGATTATATTCTTCAAAAAAGGATGAAATACAATCCATACAAAGTGGAAATAAAATTCGCATTAGTGTGGAATAAGTTTCCACTTTCATTTGAAAGAAATTAAATAAAATGCAATTTCATAAATATAAAATATAAAGTACTACAGGTATGACAGGAGATGCTACGTGCTTGTCTAGATACAAAGTTTAGGGTAGGGGCTAGTTCAAGTATATTCAACTTGTTACTACGCCAGATGCAATCTATGACCAGAGGGGTGCAGATATTTACTTCGCTTTTTGTCTACCTTAAATAATTCCTCTTAGTATTTCTTAAATCGCCGTGGCGTAGTGGTAACTGCGTCCACCCGGACGGGACACCTCGCATTTTTTCATGGCACCGCCTCTTTCGAATTGCTGACAACACTCAAACAGTATCAATTGTCTATGAAAAAGCTTCTCAATTCTCGCCGTTCGAAGTCGGCAAAAAACTGTAGGTCCCTTCTACTCGTGAAAGAACAATAGCACGCACAACACGAGTAGTTGTTGTAGAAGCTAGGCCCTGGTCCTTTGTGGGCTGTAGTGCCACTCAATTATTATTTCTCAAATCAAACAGGTATTGTGGACGCTTTAACAACTCCTTTTTACATTTGAGTGTATGTACTAAGTTTTTTTATTTTTTATATTCCAAGGGAATAATTCCACTGTTCTCAAAAAAGAAATGTATTCAAAATTTCATTAAGGGAACCTTAGGGAATACCTAAGGGAACCTTAGGTATTAGTGGAATTAGTTTTCGAGGACTTATTGTTCATGTCTGCACCGTAGCTTATCACCGACACCAATACTTAGGTCTCAAGTTTGATGAACTCTAAAACTAAAAAACAAATTGATATCCTCACCTGTCCGACTATGGCGTGACTGAAAGCCGTGATAAATACTTTCCCATGTTAATTATAGCCTTGATATTTATGTAGGGATATCGAAAATTTCTTTGTTGCCTAAATTACATTTCCGTGGATGTAATCGTACTGTGAAAAATATCAACAAGCACAACACAAATGATTTTTGTAAATTCGAAAATAATTTCTTGTTATGTAATCTTTTTTATCGACTTGGTGTAGTGGGTAAGTTCGGAGTAAATCCTTTCTACTCGTAAGAAAACAATAGCACGCACAACACGAATAGTTGCTGAAACACCTAGGCCTTGGTTCAACGCGAGTTGTAATGCCACAAACTTATAATTATTATAATGTAATGATTTATCTCACATTTAGCCAATCGAACTTTAAGAGATGGACAGAGATGTAGTGGGAAGAAGTTACGAATAAAATTATTCAAACCTTCCATTCATTCTTACAGACAAGTGTTTTGATTTCTATGAACTCCAAAGTTACAATAAAGCGAAATACAAAAACAATTAATTTCAAAACCGGGCCGTAAAGATATTCTCAACTCTCCACTTCTGCGCCACAGCGACAAGAACTCTACCAATTAAAATGGAATATACTAAAAGCCATGTGGAGTGCGATCAACGAGGAGAGGCATGTTGGTTGAGGCCTAGGTCCACCCCGGACTGTTGTGCCGGTAAAAGGAAAAGAAGATACTAACAGATGCCACTGAAGGCCTTAATGCCTCGAGCAACGAGATGGGCAATAGGTAACAAGCCCATCATATATAGTATTATTACGGGTTGTCTTCAAGATGTTAGAGTTGAAGAAGCAGTCTTCATCTTCTCTGCCGGACTATAAATAAATTGAATTTTAAATTCTTCCCTGGGCTATTTTAACTGTGTTTTAATATGGGATTGAAATAATTATATTAAACTCAAACCGGACTATCATAGATCAGCCTTGTCTAAAGAAATGCAATCGAAAATGTAAACCGTAGAACAAATGAACTGGCTACTGGCAGTATATCAATGCAATGTTTATGAGTCTCACAAGAAATGAGGACATGATCGAATACCATTCCAGACGAAGTTTTATAACACTGTGCAATCGGTAATCATGCAAAAAGGTTGCCTATCCCGTACAATAACCAAAACCTTACAAAAGTTATTTGTACGCAAACTTTTACAGCATCCTATAAGAACTATTAAGGGACAGCATAGAACAAATTGAAAAAGCAAAAAAGATATTCCAAAATGTTAAGAAATAGGCATGTGGAGGACCAAGAAATTCTTCAGGTTTGCGAGTTCACAATTAACCCAATCATTGACTAAGTGCCATTTTCAGCAAACACATGAACTTAGTCTTACCTGCAGCCCTGAATTGTGCTATCACCGCTTTGTTTTTACAATAGATCTTTACTAGTATAAATCAATTTATTGCACAAGCAATTAAGTAATGAAATGATTACTAAGAAATTTAATTCAATTAACCTTGCAAGAGAGAAGAAGACTTTTAAATCCCCTGAAATGTTTTTTTTTTTTAAATTGTTCGAAGAAGACAACTTGAAATAAATGTCAACTTCAAAAACGACATCCTGATATGGATAGGACGTAATATATTTAAACATAATTACTTAACACTACGAAACCCTTTTTTTACAAGTACAAATAAAAGCATAATTGCAAAATAAGTAAAAGTAATTTGGAACCTTCAAAGCGAGAGGTCCATTTAATCAGAGAAATTAGACTGTCGCTCGATTCGCCTTTAGGATACAATTAGCATAATTGGAGTAAATGTTCAACAGCTCCTCGGATTCATATGATCATCTGTGTGCGAATGAAGTACATGATAAATCCAAGGAGTACAAAACTGTCATTTCAATATTGCACACATAGCATTCTTCATAGCATTCGTTCAGCTGCTGACATTGCAAGACGAACACAGCGAGCCCTCAATGAGGCCTTTGGAAAGGAAGCGGGGTCAAAACAAAGTGTATCCTGTCATTAAGGAAATACGCACAACATCGATGTTTCTGACAGAGCGCAACAATGGACATCAAAAACTTTGAGGTAGCAAAGGCTACGCTGCAAATAGGGACAACAGCACCAGTACCGAAATCAAGCTTAGAATTAGAATCAATCTTGCTAGTCACTAGCACACAATTGAGAAATAGAGCATTGGAGCCCACTTACGGAAAACTGGCCTATATGGACCAACTGGCTTTGTACAACAAGAGAGAAAAGTGCTGCTTACATTTATTTTGTCCTATTTACGTTCATTGCATCTGGAGAGAAAATGTAACGAAGAACTCTAAGGGCGTCATACGACGTCATGTGACTAGGCAAGCGTCTACAGATACTGCGCTTAGGATGGCTATCAGATGAGGAGTGTATGGAAAACAATGTTTAAGCACAGAGTTTTTGATTAAGAAAAAATTGGGAAAACAAGAAGAGTACGTGGAGGCAGCTAACAAAGGGAACGTGCGTGCTGGTTAAGGCTCAAGCCCCCCGGATAGTTCAAAATGTCGTTGTTATTATTAAAAACAACAACAAAGGGTAATTTGTTGCTTAACAATATTTATATTCAATTCTTATTCATAACATTTCTTACTCAGGACATTTGAGAATCGAAAAGGATGATGCTAATAATTTATGTATTTTCCTTATTGTCTTGTACGCGTGAATAATGAAGTAACTCCCATGATTGTTACCCTTAGGAGTCCTTTGATTCAAAATCAACGCGCGAACTTTTGCTCTCACAACCCTCAATTTCACTACAATGCCTTTTGTAGCAGAAGACTTTCGTTTCAGTGAAAAATGACGACCAAGTTGCCAATTTTAACCTTTCTTTAGTAAAACAAAAATATGTAAGTAAATAATCTTACCTGTAATTCAGATTCTGTGACGTCAATCTCACCGCGATATACGAAATCAATAATCGTTTTAAGATCTGTGAATATGATATCACCCGGTAGAATGATGGTTGGATGCTTGCATGGATTCTCAAGCAGTAGCTTTTGAAAGTATGACGAGCATGCCGACAGGACCACCTACAAAGCAAAAATATAAGCTTAATGAATTTGTTTCCAAAATGCAAGAGTAACAAAATAGAAATGCTTCACTGTGAAGAAAGCAACGTCATCATCACAGAGAGCTGTAAAAATACCTTGTGAGCTTTAAGCGATCCATTTTCACATGATAATGTGACATCAACAAACGATAAATCCTCACGCAGTTGTTGGAACACGGAGGTCATTGTGTTTTGATAATTATTCCATCTGAGGCTGAAATACTGATGACTTCGTGCCGCCATTGTGTTGATCTGTTTGGTTTATGTTTTTTTTTAATTCGTTAATGTATAATTTTCCTTTTGTTTTGAGTCTGGTATTTTGTTGGCTTTGTTCTTGGCTTGCTTCTTTTTACGCCTATTTTGAGAAGCACCTTTTAATGGTAACTGTCGAGAGTTTATTTAAGGTTCTAGAAGAAAGAGAAAAAACGGACATTAGCGAATCTGCTGAAAGCATTGCATGGAAATATGTATTACAAAAAAATCTTTAGAACTGACGAGGTACAATGAACTTCGCAATTGTATGAAATACGATGTTTAATTTGTTTTATCCTTACATTGAATAAATGCGCTAGTTCACTGTAAGCTAAAAGAACCAGGGAATATGTTCCTATGTGTTTCCTATATGTTTGCAATACGGTCACTGACATTTGTAAAAAAATTCTACGTCTCAATATTCACTATGAATCTGAAATATCTGGCAGTTCCGGGAAAAGACTAGAGCACGTTTTGAAAATTGGAAACTGAACAAGAAATGAAATGAAATGGAGCTTGAAATTTAGAAAAATAAATATTATCTTTTTATTTTTTTAAATAAATTCCCATAGTTATACATCTTGTATTCAGTTTTCTATCGCCAGAGAACGATTAGTAAATTTGGATCATAAAACAATTTGCCGTTAGAAGACAAAATCACATGCACAAACGTTAAGCTATAATTTTGTAATAATTTCTTAATTTGTCTGCTTCGGGATACAGGGATACATTCAATACCTTAGTAAATGTATCACGCAGAAATGGCCTAAGCAACTGGTGTTCAAAGCTCAAGACTCGAGTTGCCTAGTAATGCAACTAAAAGTATGAAATCAAGTGAATGAGTTCCACCGATTACTACCTCCGATTACCTCGGGAAAACAGAGCATCATCTAAACAACTTCCCTTCCTGACTAAGAAGTATACCAATATTGTATTAACAAAACTTGGTTAGAGTACCGAGACCTTCATAAGTGGATTCTTATTTTACCTCAGACTCAGCCTTGACTCTATGGGCCGCAAATGTGTTAAGCAGACAAGTGGCGTAGTGGGTAAGTGCGGCGACTCACACGCCAAAGTTTCAGGTTAGATTTCCGGACGGGACACCTCTTATTTTTCACGGCATCACTTCTTTCGAGTTGCTAACAACACTCAAAGAGTGCCAATTGTCTTCAAAGACAAAGCTTCTCAAATCAAGCAAAAAACTGAAAGTTCTTTCTACTCGTGGGAGACCAATAGCACTCACAACACGAGTAGTTGTTGTAGAAGCCCTGGTCCCTTGTGGGCTGTAATTCCACTCAATTACTATTATTATTTATTCAGATATGGACAATTTATAAAAATTTAAAAAAATTTAAATATGAAATGAAATTGAAGGAAACTTTTGTAACTGAAAACAACCAAATGCTTTCTGAAATTGCTGGTGCTACAAGATAAATAACAACCGATCGCCAATGTAATTGTGTGATTTTAATCTACAGAAAACACTCGTGTTCTTTTACAAGCGAAGAGTTTTCAAAACTTATACAGACCCCTGACGCCGATCTTAGAAGATTTTGTTACACTCCTTAACATTGCCGTACACATAAAATACGAAAGAATTGATCGCATCTACCCTTCCCGCGAACAAAAAACTGTTCACGGACAGAGTGCCGATTAGGGTGAAGACTCATCGATTACTCCGGGTAGCGTCATCATAACGTCGCTAGCCAGGATGTTGTCTCGCTTACGTCGTGTACCCGGATAGCTTAATGTCAACAAAGCAGTAGTTGCAAGTGGTACCCCGGCTACAACAACAAGAAAAGTGATGTGAAAAGACAACGAAAAATATTTCGCAACAGACAATTTTTTAAACACATTTAGTCTGCCAGACAAAAGAAAAGAAAGCAAAAAATAATAATAAGGGAAGCTGGTCGCTTAGTCATATAACCCGAATTTCAAAGTGAATATAACAATTTTTAATTACGTTGTAGATTTTTGGAACTAAGCATTGAGAGAAATTACGATACACATGAATTTATGCCTTGCCCCGTCCATATGTCCGCATTACAAAAATTTAATCTCTGTTTATTTGACCCGAGAGATATGTCTTACTTATTCTAATGTTTTATTTAATTCCGCTTTTAATCTCAATTAGGTGAAAGTAAAAATGAGCAACAAATTAAATCAGTCAGACGCCAACTTGCAGTGGCTTCCTCCTTGAATCCTATTCTCAGCATATACATATGATGATAGAAAAGCTTTGCTATGAACATACATACTTATATGCTTCTAATTTAGGAAATGTCAATGCAGTTGTGAATTAAAAAAGGAGAGACTGCATCGCCGAGTGTAGCCACTTCAGGCATTATTTTGAACGCAAACATACAATTTTATAGGCACGCAGTCTTTTTTCTCTTTATTGATCTGCGGTGTTTTTTCTCTCTGCCTAATGAATTTGAAATGTGTTGCAACGCTTAAAGACGAGACCTAACCACCGAAAGAGAAGAAAATATAATCACATAGGTATCAATAGAACGTACGTAATGACATTAAGGACATAAATTATGATCCTTAACAGGAACTGGTCCTTTCTAAACTGATCCTGCACGAGCATTGAACGCACATGATAAATTATACCATTCATAACGTTAATTTATTTCTACTTTGCCTTTAGAGACATGCACGGTTCATGGCTGCATGTTCGATTACAGTAGACGTAACACATTGGAGTATTTTTATTCAAAAGCTGACCAAAAGTCGATTTTTATTATAATAGGAACATACAGTTTTCAGACTCCGAACGGCGAGTTTAAGAAGTTTATCATAAACAATTAGTACTCTTTGAGTAAGCCACTCGAAAGAGGTGGTGCCGTGAAAAAATGCGAGGTGTTCCGTCCGGGAATCGCACATAGACCTTCAGCGTGTGGGTTGACGAACTTACCCACTACGCCACGGCGACCACGAAAAAAAGGCGAATTTACAAAGTGTAAAATCAAGTACCAGAAGGAAAATTTTGCGTATATAAAATACGTACATATAGGGGTCTATGTTCTACATTTTTCTTCTTTAGTTTGACACTCGTGTCTTGTGATGACCTAGGTTCAAAGTAAAGGGTTTGCAATTATTCAATTAGAATACATTCAGGGCGATGTGAGTTGTCAAATGCTTGACGTCACGTGACGGTATACTTCCTCTTTAAATTTCGGCGTCGTCAACGGGAATAGAGTTCAATATAAAACGCGGACCTTTCCATCGAAAAGAATAAAACCTTCCTTAGTTGTTTTCAATTTTGTGCATAAAGCAAGGATAAAAATCGGTGAAAATTTCAACTGGTTTCAGAAAAAATGCATGCTTTACTCCTTGTTCAACTGCCCAATTCTTTTTAATGTATACAACATTTCAAATTTCTCTGTTACTGCAAGTATATGTAGTAGAGTATGCAGTTGTGAATTTAACCTTTCATAAGAGCTAGAAGAAGTACGACGAGTCATTTGTTAATTGAAAAATTTTCTTCTCTTCGTCTAATTCTTACGTGATTGCGTTATCTACATATGTCAAGGCGAACAGGCGAATGGCAACACATGCATCGAGAATTAAAACAAATTTGGCCATGAACTTGGGAAACAACCCCACTCAGTCCTTCTTTGGTCGATATTCAACCGGGAAAATCCACTGTTCTGATTTTTTCTTTAACGAAACTTCGTTGGAAATGGAAACACGGTTGCAATTATGCTGCTCGAGTGTGAGAAATTGTGAACGACCTTTAGTTAAGTTAATCCAAGTTTTTTTTTTTTTTTTCAAATTCGAAACTCTGGACTTTGGTGGCCATGCGTCCGTTGGGCACTCGTTTGTCATAAATTTCCAGAATTCACCGAATTTTTCTGCGACACCTCTAAAAGCTAGTTCCGCAGTTTTGCTCGAGAAAACTGGCTTTATGACGAATATATCGGTCCTTCAGTTTTGGAAATTTGACACAATTTACTTGGGCGATGCAAAATAAAAATTGTTGCCACCGTTAGTCTTTCTTCTACCAGTGCAGATGCGGCTCTTCAGTGCCGGCTTAAAGAAGCCCCACGTTCATTGTATTGATTGTTTGTAGTCACATACATACATTTGTATGCATGTATGTATGTAATAAATATAACTGCTTATACCTTAACCTGCTAAGGGATTAAAAATAATAAAAATTGAGTGGCATGATTACCAACTCTGCCGGCATCACTTACGAAACCACAGTCGTCTGTCCATCTTTGCACTCGCATTCCAACAACTAACTTATCTCGATGCCCACAAGCAAGGGACCTCCTTGCGAAAAAAAATGGCGGTACACAGCATCCGCACACATCCAGAACAACAACCTTCCTCAACATAAAAGGGGGTGGATAGACCCTCAACAAGGTACAACACCTCACCAATCGCTATATGCAAAACTAAAAGAAAAAAAAACATCACAACACCAAACAGAACAGAAAAATCCAAAAACAGCACAAATAGGAAACAGAAAGCAAAATACAAAAACACATAGCATAAGGAAAAATACAATCTCATTCCTTCGTTCAGAAAACTGGTTTGGCGCTCAGCGCTGCATTCCTTTGCTGGAGTCTTTCTTGTTTTTCAACTGTGCTGCTGCTTCCCATTATCCCGAGAGTGCCACCACAATACATTTTACACGACAGAAAGGAGGAAACGAAACGTCGCGCTGTGGGCGAGGAGGGAGGAAAAAACAAAAAAAAAATTGTTTTGAAGACGAGTGCTGCTGAGCTTTTTCTCTTCATCGCACGCGCATCGTCGTCTTCATTGTTTTCATGTACGTTGCCTTCTTTTTATTCCTTGCATACTCGCTACTCCGTGCTCCCATCCAGAGTACAATGGATGGCGAAAAATACACACGATTCACTTCAGCGGCCGTGCGGCTAGAATGGAGTGGATGAGCTACTACTTCTGCCGCCACCAACGCAGGTACATTTTTCTCTTGTCCATCTCCACCGCTGCTGTTGTACCGTGTAGGATAAAAATAATCAAAACAAAAAAGTTGAAATATTCTCTCGCATTTTTACTCAATCGCGCTCTGCCACCGCCTTCGCCACCTTTACAGCGGACTGCACTACACTCCAACGACCAAGCAATTCTGTGAGAACAAAAGAGCCGGACAAGAGGAAAAACGGCAGGCAGGAGATAACATACACGAAATGGAGGATTAACGGCGCGACGGGAAGAGCAAGTCAAACATGTAGGCAAGAAGCTCTGCCAAAGAAGGAAGGAAAAAGTAATGGTAAAGGGGTTTTCTTTTTCTCTCTTCCTTCTGTCGAGTTTTTCCCAATTTACATTCGTACGAAAAGAAGTGTTGCCGTATCAATTGGGGAGACACATGTATTGACAATATTTTCAGAAACTATGTGTGGAGGTGGAGTTTTGATACGGTTGTTTTTTTTTATTTAAAGGAATGTCGTTGTTAAAGTGACAAAATTACATTTTTAGCGTAAAGCGTTTTCTGTAACGGGAAATCTGCTGACCTTGATAAACAAGTTCTTATTGGTTTTCTTAAAGTGGGTCTCAGTCAACCCTTACCTCTGTAGCAAATTAACAAGCTTAAGCTGTATTGCAAAAAGAGAGGACACCCTCTCTTTAACTTGATGAGCCTCCATATTCAGGATAAATGCCAATACCAAGTATCATTGATAGAACTACTTTTTTTACTGCAACATCTATTTGAACTTCGAACTCCTAATCGACCCTATTATCAATGTGGGAGTCTATATTATACTTTACTTTTAATTAGGACCAGGAAAACACTACGAACATCTAAACGACATATTGTGCGGCGCAGCTTTTAAACCCCGATATTTTTTCTTCAAAACAACGCAAATCGAGGTTTTGGTGTATTCCTTTACGCAAATATTGGCTACTTCTAAGGAAACCCTTTCTAAATATCTTTAATAGGAAGATCCTTACTGCTGACTGCTGTCTTAGTGAAACAGGATTCATTTCTTGCAACTACGAAACCAAGTGAGGCATGTAGTCAAATCCAGCTTTAGACAAGATTTGACTGCCTCACGGGAGATTACTTGTTCTGAGAGTAAACGCCCTTCTTAGTTTTTAGATGAATGTCTAAATGTTAATTTAATGTCATCTTCGTTAACGTTACTGCAGGAATTACTTCACAAGGTTTCCCCAACGGTTGCAAATGGGTTCCAATGTATAGTGCCTCCTGTAACATTCCTACTAGAAATTTTCCTCCCATTGACATTCGGGTCTGGCCGTAGGAAAGAGGTTTCTTAGGCTTTTGTTCTTTTGGGATTTCAATTGCTCTTCTTTAGCGGGAAAAGTTTACGCGATTTCCTTGTTTCCAAGGATTCAACGGTCACAGTGTTTGGCGAATATACATGATGTTATATGAATGTTGATTTATTGGAACCTATCGAAAAAGTTATTCTAAAACTAATGCATAGTAAACGTCGAAATCTGGGTAGCGCAGTACAGGGCCTTGATTCTTGAGTTTCCACTAATATTTTGCATTTTGCGAGTTTATGTAACCTAAAGTTTAATGCCGATTCCCAATGCCGAAATTGAAAAAGACTTGTATAAGCAAACTCTTTGGATACTGCCAGTAACTTGAATGATGTCGAGCAATAAAAATATCTAACAGGTATGAATAAAAATATAATAACAGGTATGAATAAAATCTGATCTTCTGGTATGTGAGGCACTAATCTACGACGGCATATGAGCCGTAAGATCTGTTTCTAAAGATAGAAAATAATGCTTTCCAAAGATAAAACATATTTTCTTTATAACAACAGTATTGCTTCACAACTAGTAAAAAATGTTATGAAGATTCCCACTTAAATTTAAAAGATATGTGCATCGAAAGAACTCTGTTTGTATAACCGCCGTAGGTTCCCTCAAACAAGTGAATAGCGCTACGTTAGAGGTTGCGAACAGAATACGCTTCCTATCGAATTTTGTGTTGCTAAAGAACAAAAACCATATCAATCCATCAATTATATTTTTAAGCAATAGACTCATCTCATATATTTATTTTTTTATTTCGCTTTTAGACCCAGCACTATTTCAGATCAAAACTGACCGACGATTTCAGGTTGTGGTCAACAAGAACATAGTCAAGCATCGTTACTGTTGAAGTAAGTAGGTCGTTTATAATTTTAAAGTTTACAGTTTTATACCGAAACTTCTTACCATGCGGTGGTTTCGAAATGTGAGAGTATGAACTGTTATAAGGTTGTTCGGCTAGTTTGGGTAGACTGGTTGGCTTAAACGTGTTGTGTTACCACCAGATGGAGGAAAATAGAACTGCTACCAGGATAAAAAGTGAATTTTAATTTAATTTCCTCTGTTCAACCCATTTTATACGTAGGGTTTTCTACAGTATGTACCTTTTATTTCTCATGAATTTGTGAAGCACCTAAATCTCGAATGACTTAAGCCATGACCTATAAGAAATAATAGGAAATTAAGTTCGAAGCCAATGTTAACATTATCGAATCACAATCCTTGACCTAGTACTATTGTCATGTGGAAAACATACATAAGTGCATTCACGGAGTCCCTAGGAAACACTTGCTATTTCTGTCTATGGATACATTAGCCTTCTCTTTGTGCACCCCAGAAGCGACAAGCTTGTTGCGTTTTTCCACTTTTCTTATTCCATCGCCTCCCTCCTCAGCTTCCCGTGTATTTAACATCTTACCGAACTAAGTTTCATCTGAACATACATATCTGTTCTGTTGTGACTTGTATGTAGTTTTTATCAATGCACTATGGTACAAAGCACAAAAGAATGAAGATGAAGATTGAAATTGAAATGGGAATGGGAATGAAAATACAAAACACATTGAGCTCAGACAACTGAATAGATTGTGTTCGGTTCAAATTGGAATCGGTGACCGGCAGACTGGATACTCGAAGCTGATTGCCGATGAAGGAGGCGCGCAACAGTAAGGAGGAGGAAAGAACATAAAACTTAAATTCCTACCTTACCACCACCACAATCTTTCATCTCGTCTTCTTGTTTAACAATCAAACAAAATACACACAACTCCAAGGGCATAGGCTTCGCAGCAATGATGCTTTGGTTTGGTGAAAAAATACTTCTTATGAGCCTAGACGACATGATAGAGTGCCTAACAAGTTATATGCTTCGTACCTGTAACACTGGATATTGTGGATTTGGAAACTTGAGAAGTTTACATTTGTCGATTGAATTAGAATCCTTTTCTGCGCACAGACCAGTCAAAAAATGATGGTGGTCCTTTCTTGCTTCGAGAGAGATTTGAATATTTTTGCATACTCTAGTTAAATTATGCCGTGTGTGCAAGCGATGTATGTTCCTCCGAAGTCCCTCTCTCTTTCAAGAGACAAGACGACCGTGTTGTATTATTGATTTTAATTTACCAACCGCACACACACTATTTTTAGTCTGTTTTTCTAATTTATTTATTTATTTTTTCTTGTTTGTATTTTACTTCTGTTGTATTTGCTTTCTCGTGTTTTGTTCACTCTCCTTGGCTCTCTACTGAGCATACATGGGACGTATGCATGCAAATTGGTTAGAAATGGGATATTTATCAAAGCACTAGCTATCGCTTCTCATTCGCGGATCAAAAAAAGATTCACACAAGCACCAGACAACGACAACGTTGGCGGCACACAGGGGGAGGGCAATGTAACTTCTGAAAAATTCATTCAATTTAATTGGCACAGCTCACAGGGCAACGAAACATATGTTGTACTTTTGATTTTCAATTTAAATTCAACTAAGTTGTCACACTGCAAAATATATTATATATACATGCATATACTCTGTATTTCGTTTTTCTTTTTGATTTTATTTTTATTTTTTCTGATTTTTGTTGATTTGATTTTCACTGCGATTCTCCTTTCACATACATACTCAGCTAAGCACACGATATACTTATTTTAATGGCCGCCACTTATTGGAATTATGGGCGAAGAAGAAATTTTTTGTTCTCCTGAACTGAACACCCGGATAGTTTGAAGTTTTCTTTAAGGTGTTTCACGGCACTGGTATGAAAAATTCCCGATTTAAATCACTGTCGACATCGTTTTCCGAATTGAAACCACAAGTTTGTACAAGAATTAGCTCGATTTAACCAAAGAAATTGTTGCTTGTCGTCGCCCGACATATTTTTTTCACACACACCGTCGTTCCCTGTTTTTCTTTTTTCCATTTGCTTCTCATTCATGCAATTTTTTCTGTCTCTGTCCCTTAATCGCCGTTTTCATTTTATTTGTCGTGTTTATTTTAGTTTTTATATATTTTTGTGTTCTTTGATTTTACTTTTTTTTCTCTTCTATATTTCACGAATGATACAACAATAACGACACCGATGATGATACCAGATGTCGATGATGATGGGAAATATATGAAAATTATATTTTGATTTTTGCTTCGTGAGATGAAACAAATTTTACTGTTATCGTTTACAATTTCCCTTTACTCAGGGGGCACTAAAAGACGACGACACATACGACAGCGAAGAGAAGTGTGAAAATGAAAGCACAACACATGATGAAGGAGAGAACGAGAGAAATGTGAAATAGTGACGTTGAGAGGTGGACAGTACGAGGAAAAAAATGTAGAAATAGAAAATTATCAACGTTGGTTTTCTTTTGTGGGTTGATTTTTTTCTCTTTTTCCCTTTTCGTCTCTTGTACTTTTTTTGAGTGCACTATCCGAAAGCTAGGAGAACTGAAGAATGATGGATACGATTTGGAGGTCTTTCTGTTTTCTGTGATTTTCGTCTACTTGACACACGGTATTCTTATTTTCGATGGGAATTGGCTGGTTGATAGAAAAAAAAAATGGATTTTGGCCCAAGTGTGTATATGGCTGTCTGGCTTAGAGATGTACGTTTTTTCCGTTCGTCTTTGTGCTTTAAATTCGTGGGTATGTCAAAAGAGGGAACACCGATAAAAGTAAGCACGAAGCTATGGGCAATTAGAAGATACATAAACATGTAATAGATTTGAGAATATGGGGATATATCTCGATATAATTTTATCTAAAACCTTAAATATTTATTTTGCAAGAGTTACTTTAAACATAAACTCCTAAGCATTCGGAAAGATGCGTTTTGAAAAGTTATGTAATTTTCGTTTTAAGACAGGATTACACACTTTTGTTTGATGATATGTCAAAATCTATTACTTTTACTTTTGCTTCGTCTCAAATCCTAGCAAGCAGTTGTATGAGTGGCAGTTCCCTAACCATGGTAGAAAATACAAATGCAATCCATTGTTACATTTGCGTGCTTCAACCACGCGTGGTTCTCTCAGAACTGGGGGCGGAATAGACCGAATTGGATTACTTGATTGAGAATATCACCAGGTTGAGATAACAATGATGAGTGGCACTACAGCCCATGAGGGCCAGGGGCAGCTTTTTTCACCATCCATTCGATTCTCTCAAGAGTAAAGAGAACCTACCGTTTTATTCTGATTCTGAACGACGAAATTTGATGGTTTTTCATAGCCAATTAGTACTCCTTGAGTGTTGTCAGCAACCCCAGGAGAGAAGTGAGGTCGTGAAAAATGCGACGTTTTCAGTGCGGGAATCGAACGTGGGATCTTTGGCGGGTGTAACCCAATACGCCACGACGACCATGCATGTTACGCAATATATATTCAGTACTCGATACGACAGAAGCAAAGATCGGTAGCAAATGAGGAAAAGTGAAAGGATATAAGATAAGACTGAGATGTTCACCCCGACAATGCACCTCGTGTTGGATTCTCACAACACATGAAAAAACCCCTGTTGTCATAAAACACGCACGGTTGTCGAACGCTAAGGTAAAAATGGTTCACTAGAAGTACGCGTACCGTACTGGCTCTGAATCTGTTTCCTTAGATTATGCTAATTTTACATTACTGCTTCGGTGCCTCATCCCTGTGGAAGATAATAGTAAGAGGGTTTTTGAAAATTGAAAAAAATTGAAAATAGACAGAGAAAAGATTATTGTTCTAAAAGCGTGCTTTGAAGGATTTCTTCTAGTAAGAATATGTTCAAGGCATTCAGCCGCAACTCCGATTCAACTTTACGATAATTTTCTAAGACAGTCAAGGAAATACATCCTCAGTAAAATTAATTGCTTATAACATTGCAAAAAACTAAAAAATAAAAATATACTTTTAATTTTATGTAAAAAAGAAAACAAAATTAAAAGCATATTTTCTGAACGACATTTGGCTCCTCTCGGGTAAAAAAACTCACGAAATGACCACATTACGTTTCTATAACAAAATTGCAGCGCCGGGATGGAGTTTGTGTGGGTGGGCTTTAATAGGCTTTGGTATGCATTTTATCCATTTCGGAATAAAACTAGCCCGTTAAAAAATGTTCAATTTAACAGCAACTGAAATTCATATAAAAAAATTATTACTCATATCGGTTCACGAAAAATACAAATTCACTACTTAATAATAAAAAGATATTTTTAACCTCTAATTTAGTAGAGAAATGCAAACATATGAAGGTGTAATATCGCGTCATTGTGATTTGGGTAAAATACCTGAAACACCGTACGGTACGATACGTCACGAAATTTATGCTCTGCTATGCGGTGTAACCATAGTTTGATACAAAACGCTTTCCTTTCTTACACAAGTACCATGTACTTGCACTTGAAAATGTCTTTGATCCGTACTAGAATTTAATATTGCCTGAAGTACTGAAAAAAAATGAGCTGCAGTTCTCGAGAGTTCAGTATACAGTGAAATCATAAAAGGTGCACCTTAGATTATCTCATGTTCGTTTTGCATAAAGTCTCCAGAAATATTTTTTGAAAATGCGAGTTCAACATTCTTTTCGCGAATTGTCAAATTGAATTTACGATCCACATTGTGATCCGCAGTTCCGCGGTTATATATTCCCTAAACATTATGTTCATATAGACATGTGATTGCAAAAGTGCCGAAATAAAAGAAGCGCTGTTTCTATGTTTTGCATTATCCATTGCATTCCCCATTACCATTTTTCTGAATTGCATGAAAATTAAAGATAAGCAAGTCAGAAGCTAGAGACGATTTTATTACCAGGAAATATTGGGCACTGAAAGAGTGAGAATATTTCTTCTGATATGTTTAGATATATTGTTAATACCTGGAAGACATGGTCAAGTACTTCATAAGTATTTCTTCCCAAATACTCGAGTACTTCTCAAGTATTTGGCAATTACAAATACGCACCTACTGATATTCCGATTTGACTACGATATATGAGCTTGAGTTCGACGCTCATGTCTGGCCTGACTTCACTTCACTTACTGGATAGAACTCAAAAGTCGATTGATTCTTTTACTATTTCAACAAGAGATGGTCGAATGAATTCCTGCACTCTGTCAGTTGAAATCAAGGAGAGACAATGCAGGAAGACTAACAACTTCGACTTGTCCTTCATACATACATCCTTTTAAGATTCTTTAAAATATATAAATGTCGTCACAACCTTAGTTCGACCAATGCATTCAAAAATCTACTACATTCTTATACCAATCACATGCCGAAGACTGTAATAAACTCATAACGTTTTCGCAAAAATTTATCAATATCAAAACGAGACAGTTGTCGGCTGCAGTTTGAATTTCCCTCCTAAGTGAATGAGCCAGAACGAGACAACTCTGCAATCGTATTTCCACCATTTTCCAATTAGAAGGGGATAGAATTGATGCACTTAACACAATCAGATCTTTCCCATCCAATTTGCGTTTTTCCTTGAAGTCAATACTGCTTGGAAAATTGAACTGGTCGGTCGTGTCAAGTGTCAGCGAAGGAGACGACCAAGCAGAAATAAAAACATTTCTCTTCACATTTTTTCTCAATTTTTCTAAAGTTTTTGTGAATTTTGTAATATAATTTCTATATACATTCGTGTAACTAAGAAAAGTGAGTGAAAATTGGACTGCGCCCTTTCAGATCGGTAAGTGAAAATTCTTGCTTTTGTGAAGTAAGATATTTTGTGTGTAGACTTTTTGAAAAGACAAAAATTGGAAAGAAAAATATCTCACAATAAATAAACAATTTATCTAGTTCGAGTATAAATTAATTAGTGTAATATGCATACATGTGAAGTAGAAGAACACAATGAGGACAAGTGGCAGAACTGTGCTGAGTGGAAAATTGAGGAGTTTTCGACGCCATATTGGATTTAGTGTGTGCTACGGTGCTGTTGATTTGTTTTTCCATGATTATGCTCGCTAGCGGAGCACTGAGCGATGACATGAGATCACTGTGGACTTGTGTAGTTGTGACGATGTGTGTGCATACAACTACGACCGCCCTCTCGGCGGTTTCCAATAGTGAAGTATATGCGGCATGTAAATGTATGAACGCTAGCCCCTTTACCCTCGAGTGTGAAACCCGCATTTGCTCAACAAATTATCATAGATGTAATAACTGAAGTTCAAACATGTAGATATGCGAGCTGGTTCTCGTATATGGCACTCATAGGTACTCGCTGGGTACATGCACAAAACTGTTATGTATCGGTGGCTAAAGTTAACATACACTGCTCCTACACACACAAAGCAGATCTCGCCGGATTTTCAATGTTCTTTCCGGGCCCCTTGATGTTCTTTCGTTGCCCCTACGCCCACATCCGTCGGACTCGGCCTCTACCATTCCCCTGCTCTGGCTTCGAGTAATTAACAAATATTTTCTTTTCATTACTCACTGAGTTGGCTGGTGCTTGTGTAACATAATTCACCGCGCAGCTTGAGCTGTGTTGTGTTGTGTGCGAGTTCTGTGGAACCGTGGAGCCACTGCGATGATATTGCATATCGTGTCTAGGTGACAGGGCGGGGTGTGGGCTAGCAGTTGGAAAGGAAGGTGAAGAATTTTTTTGCGATCTCCCCTCGCACTTGACGTCCGTGTTGGGCGCACATATTCGAGTCGCTGTGAATGTGGAAAAAAGTGGAAATGCGAAAGAAGCTTTAAGAGTGTTGGGGGGAAGAGAAGTCATTATTTACTTATGAGTAAATGTTTTGCAAATTATTGAAAGCTTTTTACATGGAGATGTAGCACGCGCCAATTTGAAGGGAATGTTAGTGTGCGGCCAGGTATGCCGATCAACGTTGACTTGGTCATCAGTTACTGATTTCCATGCTCAATGAAATAAAATGCAAAAAATGATTTGCATCCAGTTTGCATTCCAAGGAGATACTAATTGAAAGATGAACATGCAAATTCTCTTGTCTACTGTGTAAATCACTGACTCTCTCTATTTTGTGTGTGCTGTGTAGATTTGTTATCCTCTCGTTTCACACTGTTCCGCATGATTAACAAGCTTGTGGTTATCAATGAACAATAAAATAACTCTTTGAAAAGTGTGGTGCCTCTTTTATTTCTCTTTCCCACTTTTTTTTAATGGTGTTACATTGCGTTTTGTGTTGGATTGGAGATCTCTTCTACGTGCATTGTGTGTGCTCGTCTTTTTTCTCACTTGCTCGGAATACAAATTGAACAGCTACATTAATGATTTTGTTGGTGAACTTGTATTACACGCAGTGAAAAGTGAATGGAGAATTTATCAAAAATTCTTTAGAAAATAATTTATCAATGATTTAGATTCAACATAGTTTCTAGGAGTCAACAAACACGTGTTTATCATAAAAAGAGTTTGTTTTATTATTAAAAATTGGAATCTACCACTTGCTTGTTTGTTTTAGCACTCCCTTAAGTATGATGGTATTGTCAGATACAGTTTCCAAGCATACAATTTCAGTGCAAGTAACAATCTTGTTCGTCATTTCCGTAAGATGAGAAAGCTATAGAATTTCAATTCGCGGTAAAACTTTGCTCATTTGTCGGTAAACTAATAGAAGGAAAGGAATAGACCCCTGTGAAGAGTGTTCGCCATGGGGTTCTGGGTATGTGCGTCGACATACACACTGAAGCTCGTAGGTTTGATTCTGGAACTAAACATCTAGTGTTTTCCTTCGACTTGCTCCCAACACTTAAAGAGTATTATTATAATTTTTCTAATAAAAGTTTCTCGACCCTCACCGCTCGGAGTTGGCAAAAACCGTAGGTCCTCTCTACTTGTTTAGACCAGTTGTACACAAACCACAATAATTACTAAACAAGGCATTATTGTGTTGCTCGATTGTGGTGCTAAGCAGTTTAATTTATATATATATTTTCAAAGAAAAAGAAAATAAACATTAGAAATTAAATTGTGCCATGCAATCAAGGAGTTTTTTGGTACACGGTTTGAAAGGTTATTTTTAAGCAAAATGAATGCACAACAGTTGATAGGTTAGCAAAATTAATAAGAGTTCTCTAGCGGCTAATTTGAAGAATTTCAAAACATACTGTTGACAATGCACTATTAGTCAATAAAACGATCTTCCAAGCCATTGTGTTGTAAGGAGCTCTTATCCTAGTGGGCCTGTGCAAAACGTTAAATTGAAAAAGATGTCAAACAAATTCCATGTCCATGGTACTATGTAGCAAGAAAACATAATATGAACTATTACAAAACACAACAACTTTATACAAAAACAGATAATGGGTTTCGAGTTCAGCTTAATCTGAATGCAGAGACTGAAAGGGTATTACTAGTTTTTATTCACTTAAGGATTTTTGCCTGTAGCATGAAGTATAATACATTTCTGAAGTAGGCAGTGTGCAGTTTCCTAAATGCATGATGCAAGTCCTTGACAAATAAGAAACTTTATTCTGTCCATTGTGGCGCCTTGTTCGAGACGTTTGAACAAGTTCTTAAAGAGTTTTTAATGTCGCCAGACTTTGTAAACATTAAACATACATTCCCATCTTCTGAGCTATACACTGGACAAACACAGTGTGTAATACAATGCAGTAATTACGGAGATTTTTGGGATATTTTCTTTTTCAGTTTCTCGCTGCAGCTGATACCATCAAAGTGCAGTAGCCCCATTCCAAGCCGTTGTCAAGTTTGCATTTAGATTCGCAACGGAAAATATAATCTTCCATGAGAGTGGATTTATCTCTTTCCCTAAGCCACCTCATGACTATAAATGTCAGTGGGCTATAAGCGATCTTTAATCCCTTGAGGGCGGCTATGCGACCCCCTGCAACTGCTCCGTGTGGCAAAGATCGTTAATAAATTTTTCGGAACCCCTCTGGCATAGATAAGTACATTGACAAAAAAATATATACATATATTTTTGAGAACAATGTAGTCTTCTCCTCTTTTATCGGCTTTAATGCATGATTGCTGGAGTCCTTTTTGGAATCGCTGATGCCGAACAAGTAAATCCGGGCAGACGTCCGTCTGAACCACCCTACGGCGCGAACAATGTCCATAAATTAAACCCCCTAAAAGAAGTATGTACATAATCGTAGCACGATATGTCCTGCGGATATCCTCCCTCTTTCGTTTGGTCCCACCATAAGGCGTAGTCACCGCTGTGACAAAGGGTGGAAATGATCCCAAGCTCTATATACCAGATGCTGTTATGTTAGTGTCTGTAAAAGCCAAAGCCAAACACAGATCCCCCATATGCGATCCCTCTTCAGTGAGTCGTTTCCACCCTACCAACGCCATATGCACACGTTCTGGTACCTTCCCAGATCCCTTCTGGCCGATTTGCGTTCACACACAAACAAGCCCATCGTTTTTTTTTTTCATGCTGTTGGTGTGGAACCGCGCAAATGCTGCCGCTGGTCTTTCATCCCCCTTCATATGCCGGGACTTGAATTTGGGCACACCGGGTTATTCAACGGACCGTTTTCCACCCTACTTTTGGATATACAAACATGCTCCTTGCCGCGCGCAGGGACACGCACCGAACAATGGTGGAAAACTACCAAGCGTGCTCAAGAGTGAATCATTCTTCCTCCTCCCATTGTTCAAAAGGTGGCCGCCACCAACCGCCGCCGCCACACCATGACACACCGTGTCCGTGCATTTGGGTAGGACGGGAGAGATCAAAATGGCGGGGGACCGACTAAATCGATTCGTCGAATAAATGAGGGGGATGTTGCCTGCGACGATGATGATGATGATGATATTCGACGACGCTAGCGCATTTCCTTTTCGAGAGCAGAACATCTGCTCCCTTTTTAGCTAGACTTCTGCTGGAGGTGGTGGCCATGTGTGTGCGTGTTGGATGTGTGATCTTTCTGCAACGGCCTGCTGGGTACGCCGCAATAAACTCCACAATTTAGCACAACGGTCTTCGCAGCGTCGTCATCATCATCATGATGGTAGTCGTTGTCGCTGTTGTGTCCTCAAAAGGGTGGAAATGAAAATCCATAGCATCTGCGCAGAAACAAACTGCCTGTCGGAGTCTGGTTTTTGTATTTTTTTTATAGTTTTGCTGTTGTGCTTCTCCCCTGGATGTACATATCTCGCAATGCTTGGAGCAAAACGGAAATCACCTTCCCAGTGTTTTTGTTCGCTGTTTTCTCTTCGTTGCGAGCAGAATGAATGCGTGTGCGGTGTGAATTGTGCATTGGTTCCAAGCCCACACGCAAATTATTCCATTGAATGGGAGTTGCAACAGAACAGAAACCATAAGAAAAAAGAAAACAAAGTTAAGGAATACGACTTGGAGGAGCGCTGCCATCCTATGCGTTCAGAAAATAACTCTGACTTTAACATCATTTAAACTTATTTATAGCCTCTGACTATGGTCAGAGTCGCGGTTGGAAGCTTTAAACTGATGTTCCCTGCTGGCCATTGTTCTGTTTTGGCTTTTAGTTTTTCTTGAGCGTATTTTGTGGTTACTTTACAATATCGTAAAGCCTCTCTTGCCTACAGCGAGAAATCACCACATAGACGACTAAATGCATATGAAAGCGCATTGTGGTATATCCGTGGCCATTTAATTGCATGGATATGAAATTGTGTGCACGCCGAACCACAGGGTTCATTGTGATCATTAGCATTACTCCGAAGGCCCAGAATATGTGTAGGCGATGTTCGGCGAGGTGTTGCGAAGGAGGAATGGAAAAAGCTTTTCACACAAGGGTGACGCACATGCATATGTACGTACAAGGAATCTCTTCCATAAATTTCTCAGCTCTTCTCATCGTCTTTGTTTGTTTTCCTTGAAATGCTTTGCGCACTTGTATGTGGGTTGAATGTGTATATTTTCCTTGTGATGACTGCAATAACAACAGGTACATAAGCACTGAGCGTAGATCTTAGCGAGGGTTGTTCCTCGCAAGAGGATGAGACAAATATAGCTGCGCTTTCGTATTGAGATGGATGTTGATTGTCTGCATGCCTGTTTTTATTTTTGTTCGTACATTGCACTTGGGCTTTAAGATTTTATTTCTGTCGCTCTAGGTTACTTTTCAATTGAGACTGTTGAGAGGGTGCAGATATGCTTTCCATGAAGATAAAACTTTAAAAGAACTAATCATTTGACACAATTCTTATGAGTGAGTTAAGTGATGGGACAGCCTTGAAGTTTGGCAAAACAACCCACATCAGTCATCGAATTCCTTGAGCTCTTCAACTTGAACTGCACAACTCACTCTAGCATCAAGAAAAATTAATCAGATCTAACCTTGAACATGTAACAAAATGATTTCTTTTGTGCCAAATCCAAGCCCACTAGGTTTTAAGGCAGACTCAGCTTAAAATGGACCAAAATTTGAATACATAATTTCGAGCCTTATTGAATCGTTATATTTTGCTCCAATAACATGGCATCGTTGTTACATTTCATTAGCTAACTCGTTCTATTGACGTAAATTTATAATCGATCCAGCACCCGCTGACGCCATTTTTCGCATCTCATTCAATATTTTCCCTCAAATTTCAAGTTTCTGGATCCGTTTGCTGCCAAGAACAGGAATCTTTCATGAAATTCACTTTTGTAAATTTATTTTTTGTTTTTTTGTTAGACATCCAAAACAAACCTTCTCTGAATCTAAATAAAGTTATTGATCTGACCTTGAGAGTTCATTTTTAGATCGGCGAAAACTTCGAACACTTACTCAACGCGTCATGTAAGAACACGAGTGTTGAGGAACATCACGGCTAAAGGGCTATGTTTGTGAAATTCGTAATCTCATCAAGTGAAGTGGATTCGTGGCTCTGAGTGGGACGAGGTTGAAATGAGAGGAGCGTGTGTTGTTGGGAAGCATTGGCTTAAAGCTGGAATAGAAAACAAGATAACCCGATCCGATGAGTCATTAATGTACGGATAAAAGGGGGAGGTTTGGGGGTAGATTACGAGTGTTAGTAGTTTCAGTTTGAGATGAGACAGCGAACAGTAAATTCAATAAGTCAACGCGATGAGAAGTCACAGAACCACAATCTCGTTATATAACGATGTTCTGAGTAGATGCCTACACATGACTTGAGTTATGCTTGTTTTGCAATAAATATTCCGTATTTATATTGAGAGCCTGTTGTTTTTAAGCCAAGTAAGACCGGCAGGTAATTCTTACAAGACTTGATATTAATTTTGCGCAGTTTCTTGTTTCTTGTCTGGCGGTGAATGTAATTTCTGTTGAAAACCTGTTTTCGATTGTAGTTTTAATGCACAGTAGAGTGTCCGAGGTGTTTAATTCAATAGTGATTAAAAAGTTGATATCAATACATTTTAAGCAATCTGCACGTTCTTAAAAAAAAAACTTTTATTGGAAGGGAGCTCGTGCTGCTTAAAAGTGTTAAAATATGTTGATGATCTGAAGCGAGGATACATACAGTATTGTGCAAAACATATGCAAGTTCTTTACCCCATAAAATAATTTCTTAGAATATTATTCTACGTGCGGAATTTAAATGAAACTTCTATTTAGAAATCTTGATTGGACCTTAATATACTAGAAAAGTAAAAAAATCTCTTGACATTTGCGGCTATTCTTTAGTAGTATAGAAAAAGATAGACTCATTCCATTTGGAGCTGTGCAAAACAAATGCAATTTTTATTAATTTTTAATATTTTGTCCAAAATCCATTGTTTCTTATTACTTCTGCACATCTGTTTGGCATGGAAACAATAAGTGAGTTTATTAACTCCGGGGAAATTCGAAGCCACTCATCCTGCAAGTCTTCGTAAAGAGCCTTTTTTGAGGTAAATCGTTGTCCCCTTATGCGCCGTTTTAGTATTTCCCACAGGTTTTCTATGGGGTTTAAGTCCGGTGATTGTGGAGGCCAATCCAAAACATTAACTCCCTGAGTCTCTAAAAATTCTTTTACAACCTTTGAGGTGTGTTTTGGGTCGTTGTCGTATTGAAACCTCCACAACAATGGCATCTCTTCCTCTGCGTATGACATCATGACGGTTTCCAAGAGATCTTTATATACAAAGCGATCCATTATTCCGATAATTTGATGTAAAGGACCACATCCTTGAGCCGAAAAACACCCCCATACCATGATTGAACCACCTCCGTGCTTCAGAGTAGCTTGTATATTTTTTTGTTTAAGGCGAGTACCCGCTTCTCGAAGAACGTAGCTGATTCCATCTGAACACATCAAATTAAATTTGCTCTCATCACTAAATAAAACAGTTCTCCACTGTTTCAAGGACCAAAACGAGTACTTGTGGGCAAATGCAAGTCTAATTAATGTAAAATTAGTAGCAGTTTTGGACAAAAACATATTGATTACCTTTTTTGACGGTGTTTTAATGTTAATAGAGGCTTCTTTGATGCTCTGTATACCTTTAATTTATTTTCGATTGCCCTTCTACGAACCGTACTCGCATCAATAGGCAAATTAAGCTCCTTCACTATTGAAATGGAGGATCGGAATGGCTCTCGACGCATTAAGTTGATGATCTTCTGATCATTTTTTTTATCTGTTTTGCGAGGGCGACCACCGGAATGAACCGTTAAAATGGATTTATTGCGTCGAAACTTTGCCAATATTCGCGAGACACTTGACTCATGAATTTTGAATCGTTTGGCCATCTCCCTTTGCTTCGATCCATTTTAAAAAGCCTTAATAATAAGCTCTTTTGTACGCGTGTCATATTTACTGCGAGCCATTTTATAAACAAACTTGAAATGCAAACCGAATGACAAAAACTGTTTTTCAATACAATTTCTATAATAAAAAATATTTTTCCACTAACCAGATGTGAATATCTCCAAGAACGAAGCAAGAATAAGGACAAAATAAAAAAAATGCATTTGTTTTGCACAGCTGAAAAAGGAGCAAGCTAACATTTTTTCCCTTTTCAACAAAACTAACGGTATTTTTCCAGGATTTCTTACTACGATCGGCAGATGTACTGTCACTCACAGATTTTTGTTAGAAAAAGTTATAAAATGAAGTGTTTTGTACAACAGAACAAACAAAATGTCAGAAGGAAAAAAAATTGCATATGTTTTGCACAATACTGTATGTATGCATATTCCTTCGAAATGTATCGTGTTCAATGCTTAAACCTTTAAAGCTGCTTATGTTGTCACAGATTTTTTTACAAATGGATATGTCGTCTTATGCTTTGAATGGAGCTTCAAACGGGGGTGAACCTAGGACTTAACATGCATCTCCCCCGATAACACGATCTCTCGCCAGCTGCATCCAGTTGCGTTGAACACACCAAGATGGTTGAGCTTCGTCTCCACTTGTATGCGCCATCTCAACTAATTTCGTATCTGTTGGGTTCTCCCAATGGCTCGGATTCAAAGACCATTCCGGCCGAAGCAGTGGTGTGCATACGCTCTATATGGCATACAGCCTATTAACTTCGTCGTTAAATCAACATTCGTACAATTACCCCGTCTAGCTCCCTCTTTAGCTAGGCGAAGCGTAGCCAAAATTCTCTTCTGTCTCTGCTGAGATGGATCAATGAAGTATATTCACTTTTCATAACCTAGTCATTTATTTTAAGAAGAGCACTTTAAATTCGCGTGAGTAGGCCATTGTCGTTCTACAACTTGTAGATTTCGTTGTTCAATTTTATTTTTGAAAAACTACCATTTTCCATATGGAAGACGTTTCTTTCAAAGCGACAAGGATTTTGCATTTTTTTCCGATTTGCAGCAGCTGTTTTTATCTTGCTACTCCTACTTCTTAGTTTTATGTCCACTCTGACTTCTTTTTCTCAGACAACATTAAGTTCATAACACCTTTATTCATTATTAGACCCATCTCAGACGCATCCTTCACACATTCTGTACAGACACATAACGAGTTGTGTCATAAATCACCTTCCCATACAAAAGCACTTTCGATGAAATAACAGTGTTATCGACGAATAAACTTCTATCTCTCCTAGTCCACGCTGAAATCTTGTGCTCCTAAATTGTCAAGTAACATAAAAAACTGCTCATTTTTAAGCTTTAGCACAACCTGACAGCATACTGTCGGTAAACGGAAAGCATGCGTTTTGTAAATAAACGTCTTAAAAGAAACTACAAAACTCGCTAACGGAAAGCTTCGTTTCTTTTCGGTTGAATCTCGCTTACAGCCCATCTCATATGATTTCCATTTGAAATTAGTCTCAACATAGAGATTGCATGAAACTTTGAATTTTCTGCTTATGCGCGATAAGTCTTCGATCCAAAACTTTTCCCTGAATTATAAAAAATAACAAAAGTGCACAGAGCGGTATTTGTCAAGGTTAACAAAACAGTACACCAATTAACCACTTGTTAGATGTGTACGTCTGCCTCTTCTATGTTTCGTAGTTTTCTAGGCAAGCAGGCGCCAATTCGCACGTTTACACGGCGTATCAACAAATTGAAAGCAACGATAAAGCTTTTATTCCTAAGCTCTTCAAAAACAGAACTCAAAAATGCTTTTAAAAAATCGCTGTAAAAAGTGGGAAAACGAAGAAAGAGAAAACGTAAATCGATGAACAGCTGTTTGACTGCTTTGCACTGTCGCGTCGATGCACTTGTCTTCAGCACAGTATCGCGCTTTGGACAAGTGAAATAATGCGATTACTGACAGACCTTTGACATTTGGTACAATATTTATTGATGTGCAGTAATTATATTTGCATGCACACGACGTGCACAATAGTATGCACAGATATACTTTTGAACTGTGTGGTTTGTTTTTATTTAAAAATACGTCCTCCCAATGTATAGGCTAACCAGTAGTAAGAGAGACTACAACAAACCCAAACCGAGACGCAACACTGAACTTGGATTTGATACGAAATTATATCGCCGTCGCTATCAGAACAACTTTGTAGATTTATTTATATATTTCGTAGATACACTGTCGATTCAATTGCAACCTTATCACTCTAAGAAGGAGGAAAGCTGAAGGGAGAAGGAGAATGCAAGGTATAGGTAAACTTTAGTTTATGTGTGAGGAAATGCTTTGTCGTGTGTTTTGGCGGCAATGTCACCAATGCCACCAAGGGGGGTGTTCAAATAAAAGATACAATTCCAGATTAAAGGCTACTGGTGTATGCGAGTATGTAGGACGGGCTCGTTTTCTATACTACCCACATGCATACTCCATGATGTTGTCAATTTTATTCAATTAATGAGATTATCATCTCTGCTTTTGTTCTTCAGTCTGACTGTGAATTAAGGGTTGTATGCTTCTGTTTAGACATTGAAGTAGGTTGATTTTCAAATGTGGATGATTTGGTAATTGCATTGATTTGTTTTGTGCAAACCTTTAAGCGTAATTTAGGAATTGAATACAAGCATATGAAAACAAAGTCCTGTTCAGAAGTTTCATTCGGGCAAAGGGGAATGGGTGAAGATAACTAATGCAATATTATTTCCTATTTCTAGTCAGTCCTACTTTCATTTATATGTTTATATTTATAAGGTGCATATAAGAACGAATGCAACTAAATTAAACGATTTTTATTGATTTATGCTAGCTCGGTCACTTTCCATTGAGCAGGGAAGTCTTAAATAGGAAAGAACCTCACTAAAATTCAAAATCGCAAGTACTAGTATTGTTTGGCATAAAAATTAACATAACAAATATTTACGTATGATAATTGTAGGAACGCTTTAAAAGATCTCCACTACCGTTCCGCCAATAAATGTTGAAAAAATTGTGTGTAACAAACATTCAATGAAAATAATATAAATTTACTTTTGTTTACATGTTTAATATCTTACGAATTTGGAACAGAATAAGGGACTTTAATAAAATAATATTCAGAAATATATTGTACACCTTTTACATCATTAAAAGTTTTTCGTCCCGATTCTCGTTAAATTTTTAACAACTTTTGAATAAGACAATCAAGGATAAAGACGTGCAATGTCTAATTAAATAAATAAAACCCTCACAACAATAAATATACATGGATAACTTGTTTTTAAACACTTTAAAAACTTTACATTTTTTTAATTGGAATGTATTTTCTCTTGTTTACCAATCCTGTGTTACATCTTAGTTCCATTTTCACTTGTATTCATTGGAGGTTCTTGATAACCCTTTGAATAATTAAAAAAGGATACGTTTTTTCTCAAAACACATTTATTTTCCTTTAGTTTAAACAGATAACACGAGGCATCAAACAAGGCTTACTTTTCCCAGTTACAGTTTAATGTCGCCTCTTAATAACGAATTTGTCAGTTAATACTTTCTAAGCGTTTTCAGCAAGCGAAGTGGAGATGTAACAAAAGCGAAGATTTAAAAAATCCAGTTAAGGGATAAAACCCAAACTTTCCACATAGGGGGCGGGGGCGACGACGCACTTACCAATTTCACCACGGCGGCCATTTAACGAAGGATAAGTTAATAATTGCAAAATTTTTTATTGTGAAATGTGTAGAATATTGAGGACACGGCAGTTCAGTCTTTGCAAAAACAACAAAAAACGAAATAGGAATACGATCTTACAGCAACAATCGTGTTTTGTGTATTTCTGTTTTTGTCGACTCCCAATAGTGAAGTTAGCTTCAACTCAAGAAAAGTGACAGTCGGTCACAAGACTATCCGAGCAAGAAACACTTCATTTCCGCTTCACGCCATAGCGATAACAAATGTCCGGCAATTTTGGAAGAAAACATGTAGAAAATTGCAACTTGATTGCGCGAACATAAACAAAGAAAACGTTTAATATCCCCAAAGAAGAACTTGTCTTAATGCGTCGGCGTTTCATTTAATTGTTGATTGCCTAAGGGTTTGCAAATGGGAGTTTCTGAAAATCCACAAAGAAAATAGTTAACATTATTCGACATATACCAAATTTCACTTTACATTCCTTTCACTTGAAATGTTTTCATTTAATAAAAAAAAAGCAATACGTCGTCAACTCCCCAATTTGAAGCCCAACCAATCAATAACCATTTTTTTCAGTCGCCAACAGCTATGTTGATTATAGCGATCTTTATATTTATGTGTATGTACATCCAGATGTTTGTGATTTTTTTTGCAAAACAAAACAAAAATATTTTCAAGAAAACTAGTTTCAGCGTAGAGTGTGACTCGATATTTGAGTAGAAGGAGGAGAGAGAGAATGAAAGTTAGAAGGTCATCATTTGTGGCTAGCAACAAAAATGAACTTTTTTTTTACCTTTCTTCCACATGAAAGGTAATTTCTCTTTTCGATTTTTTTGCCTCGTACTAATCTGAAAAATATGATCTTCCGTTATCTGATGGATAGTGCTCTTTTTTTATCTGAAACCTTTTTCAGAGGATTAACAAAAGTTCCGAGAAACGCCTTAGGGGCATAAGGCCGGTTGAAATATAATGACACATGTATAAGCTGCTCCAAAGGTCACTCTTGAATTATGTTTATACAAAATCCCTTTCGTGTCCCTTCTTGGTGACGCCATGCATTGGTGACTCATTTACGACCCCCAATAAACTGTATTTTTATACCCCTATGCGGATTATTTTTGGGTAAATTCGAATGTCATTAGAGCTCCAGACAGGGGAGGAACTTGCTAAGGAAGGTCGTACCTGGTCGAATTTCGCGAAATTTTGCAGGTAAATGAAATGCATTTCTAATGAATCCCCAACGAGGATGTGTATGTGTTCTCTAAAGGGCCGTAAACACAGGTATCCAGAGATTTCTTGTTTTGGTTGTAGTTTTGATTTTTGTTTTTCCTCATACTTTTTTGTTTGATGCGAGAAGAATAGAGGTCATTGATTGAAAGTCAAATCTACAGAGGGACTTACTTGGTCTCCAGATTTGGCACATTCAGAACATTGGAGGTAGTCAGTAAAATAATATAAATATATTTTGCTGACTAAACTAAATAATTACTGTACAGTAGTTGGTAGGAAACTGACAGAGGAATACAAATTTGAGTGACAGTTCGTACAGGGAATAAACAGACATCAAAACAGTATTTGTTTTTTTGCACTGGCCCTCCAGCAGGAAAATGAGTGCAACAAGGTCCTGCATGTGCAAGAAGCTTGCTACCAGCACAGTTCTTTATTGCTTGTCGAGACTCCATTGTTAGATAGTTAAAATTTACCTCTGCAATTCCGCTTTATTTTCGTCGAAGAAAAAAATTATATTTCTATTACCGGTTTAGAGGCGAAAGAGAATGTTTACGATTTTTGAAGGTTACCTTATGTCAAAATAAGTCGCAATAACATCGATGCTGAGAAGAAAGGCCTTTTCTACATTTGCTTGGATATAACACTACTAGAAGCTACATATGTACATGGTCCAAAATTCCTTTCATTCTATGTGGAATTCCTCCTCTTGGTAGTCTTTTTTTGAATATTTTTGATGGTCCCGGATTTAGAATAGGGAAAAAAAAGTTTGATTATGGGTTCAATTATTTCGCTGAGCAGTTGGAGACGCCTTCAAAGACTGACACTTTGCCTTTATACAGTGCAGTGTATGAACAGCAGATGATTAAAAAGATATTCAGAACCTTTTCAGTTTACTTAGACAAAAAGTAACATTTTAACTGACATTAAAAGTGACTTGACAATGTTGGGCAAACCGAACTAGTGAGACATCTACCACTGTGTCGGGTTGGTTTTAAAATGAGGACCCTAGCGTAAGAAGATTCCGTAAAGCAACCAGAGAAGTAACGAAATACAAAGATGGTTTTCCGGGATTGAAGTTTCGCTCGTGGCGAACGATACTTCCAGCAATTCCTTCGATTTCTAATATTATATTGCTTAATTAATTCGTGCACCTTTACTCCGTCAATTTGGTTTCGGTGTTGGCTTCGATGTCTTACAAAACAGCTGAGATCTGCAATTCAACACTTCAGTGTGAACGTTTGGAATTCACGTTCCCTTAACATCCTTAACACCGCGCCGGGTTATATTCTCAGCTACAAACGTCTAACACAAACTTCCCTGGCGCCGTTTTGTTTAATAGCACTCTCTAACCTTCATCGTGCATGTTGGTTACTCGTCATACAAATTTCACGAGCATTTATCTTCTACGAAGTCTGTGTGTAACTGTACAACCCTGTGGTGTGGAAAATTTTAATGACTTTTAAACTGCCCCCCTTTTTGAAGGTTGCACACATCTGCTAGCCTTGAAATTCTATGACATACGAACACATAAACTGCTTTCACTGGCTTGCATTGACAGTCTTCCGCTTCTTTGAAGGGTGTTATTGTATCTTCTTTTGTGTGATAAACAAAAGATGCAAGTTGTCGCTACTAATGTGGGTGCCATGAAAAAGATTGAAAACTTAACTGAACATGTATCCGATATGTGTTTTATTGATTCTTTATATAAAATGTGAAAGAATGGACGGAAATGCACATTTCATAGGCTGTGGAAAGGGGGACAATTTTTTTTTTGCTGTTATGCTGTTCACATTATCGATTTGCTGCTACTCCAATGTAATTTTTTTTTCCTGGGTTCAGTTAATACGATCCCCTCCATATCGTTGTCGTCGCCGCCGCCAACCGAACAAATTCCATCCCCTAAAAATGTACGTGTGTGTACACCCTAGGCATGGATCGTTACTACTCACTAATACAAACAAAAATGAGAAGAAAGGCAAAAAGTTTGTGTCCCCACCTAAGCACCGAGAAACAACCCCTATGTACTCCCTTATATGTATGCCTATATTCCCCATCGTTTGGAAAAATTGAGACACTGTGTGTCAGTGTGTGAACATGCCCGTAGGGTTTCCGCTTTTAAAGCAAAAAAAAAAAAACTATGCTGAGCTCACGCACACACACGTCATGAGTTTGGAGCAGTAGGGGTTTATTTCCTTTGGTTGTTCATACTAGATGTTTCATCGATCTGCAGTCGAATTCATGACGTATTTGTATAACTTTTAGGAATACATATTTCATTATATTTTGATTCTAAAGCACATCTCTAAAAAAAAAGCACCAGGAATGGAATGATCAACTATGTTCGAGCTGATGCTGATGCTTTTGAAAGATGTTTTGCAACATGACTGTTTTTTAGATAATGGCAGAGTTTCAGTGGGGCTGTGCTTCTAGCTACGTTTTTATGAAATTAACACAAATACGTTTTTATCTAATTTGAAGATTGACAGTGAAGATTTAGCTACAATGAATAACTCTCTTTTCGAATGTGCACCAGAGGTTGCATTCAAGGATAATAATGATCTGATCGTCGTCATTTCCACACAAAGTTACGACTTTTTCCCAATTGCGCCTACAAATGAAATTAAAGGCGCAGGTCTGTTTATAAAGTATGTGAAAATTTCTTAAATGTCAATCTGAGATGTGGAGTCCAAAGCTTGGGACGATAGGTCCTACTGCTTTCCCTGTTCAGGGTGATTCCGTTCTGGCTTCATCCAATCTCGGTTGAGTACACACGTCTGCCATTAAAGGTTACATCCGGGTCATAATTTCCAGTTCCATCTGAAACTAAAAATACAACAGCAATACACCCGTTTCAAAATAGGTTCAGATCACGAAGTGAATGGAGCTACAATCACTCAATTATCACTTGCAGCTCTTCTTCAATTGATTTTTTTTAAAAGCCTCCCTAGTTGTATCTGTTCAAAACCCGCCAGGCAGTGGAGGAAAAAAAAAAACTTTTACATCATCACTCGTCGCCTATGCCGCAGGGCCCACAAAGGGGAAAACAATCAGCGTCTGTGTGCGAGTGTATGCATACATGTGCTAAGTGGGTTCGACTGATATTTCCATAGGACACCGCATTAAAAAAAAATTAACCCAATGGACCACCACCACCTATCGTCGTGTGTGCAAGTACATAGCACGACCCATGTCCCATGCTGGTTTTTGAAGCCTCTAGTTGCGAAGAGCGTACACAAAGCGTGACGAAGGGGCATCACACATTTTCCCGCACATTCAATGTCACAGATTTTTCTGTTGTCTAGCAGCGAACGAGTGAGCGAGATGATGTCGTTGGGATCTCTCTACTCGTACATTTTCATTTGATGGGATCTTTCTACCACATAAATACTATCTCCGGACTCTCATTTGAAAAACATATTAGCAAACGGATTTCGTTTATTTTTTTTTTGTTCGTTTTGTTGTTGTTTTGTAGTTCGGTTCGTGTGCTGTACAGTACCCCTCAATCATGCGCAGTTCCCTGCTGCCCTTAATATCATGCTGTACGTCGCGCCTCTGCCCAATACTTTCAAAGCGTCAGAGAGCAGGCACATTAAAGCAGTAATTATGTGGTGGGCTGCGTTTATTCACTGCCAGTGGAGTCGGATACTAATAGGTAGCATTGCCAGATCATATGATTGCGAAATAATTATTTTACAGTAAGTCGTCGGACGGTCTACCTCCGATATTGTCCGCCTGCCTCACCGTTTTAGTGTGTCAGGGTGAATTTGATTATAAAATTCGAATGAAAATTCTTTTATGGGGATGGAAGTTGTGAGCTTTTGTCATGTGTTGGCTGTACAGAGCTTTTGATTGAAAATTTCAGTTTTTCGTTTAAATTCTAAGCACTATGCGCACAACTGATATGAATTTTCACTTATGTTAAACTTGTAGGCATTCGTCGCACGCATTCGGAATGATTTAATTTTAAAATTCAAATAAAACACGAATGGGGTTGATGGGTTAAAAAAAAAAGGGCGTGAGTACATTTTCGCATGTTTGTACAGTGGTGTTTTTGTTTAATTTTATTATTAGCGTTTCACATATGGTAGTGTAATGACAAATGATTGTGATCAATGTTTGAATGCCCCTCACTTTTTACTATAAATAATGCAATCATATCACATGTTTGCATTATGAAGTATTTTCTAAATAATCTCTCCGAACTTAACCACAATTAGTTTCCATTCTTTAGAACGTAAAACTAGACTTGTCATCCATATCTGTAAACAATAACTCGTTCTTTGTTGTTCTTAATTTAGTTTCATATGTTACATTTGTTTAATCGTTAAGACTATTAAAAACGTTTTTTTTTTTTAAATTTGTTTGCACTAATTATGTTGTTTTCATGCGATCATGTTCATGCAATAGAGGGTAAAAATATATTTATTTTGTCAGTATGACTAAACAACAAGGTTTATTTTAGGCAGTATTCAGCAAATGACAGAAAGTGTTTGCTAAACATCTTTAAATCGCCATCTCCTTCGTCTTTTTTCTTCTCATTAACTAAAAGCGGTTGTTAGTTAAGTTATTTCATTACTGTAACGATCTTATTTGTTCTAAGCTTTTATATGTATACTTGCCCCCCAGCCCAGATGGCAAATTCCTTTCAATTCATAGTCTACACCTGGCAATACCCTATTACTTTCCTGTGCCAGCATTTTTGATTACGATCACCCAGTAACGGGGGGATATTTGGTTCATTTCACTTCTCTTTCCCACCCCATTCTGTTTTCTTCTGTTGCCAAAAAAAACGATACGAAATGGAGAAAATTAAGAAAAACGCACACAACAAAAGATGTACTGTATGCCAAAAACGAAACTCCCTCATATTCGAGAGGAGAAAGAATGAAATAAAGGGAAACGCCAACAGAAAGGTTCGCCTATATATAAACACACGTACAACATACTTCTGGCAGAGAGTATGGGATATATTTCTATATGTATGGACTCTATCCCCTCATGACAGTCCCATCCGGCCTTATAAACGCGCGGCTGTCTCCAATAGTCAGCAAATTAGGATTTCGAATTTCGCCTGACAAAAGAGAAACCTAGGACGGCAGTAGGGGGGAGGTATTGTTGTTTTCGATTCATCTGTCACGATTTGGATCGGCGTTCCAAAAACCCTCCAGTTTTTCCGAAAAAAAAACTCAAAACTCGAAAACGCCAGCTTCGAACGAGGGTTAAAATAAACGAACGCGTTCATCACTTTATTTGCGGATGTGTGTGTGTTTGGGGTCTTCCCTCCCTTTCACTCTCTTTGAAATTAAAGTATCCGGACGATTGTATTTGATCGTTCACTAACTGTGTGTGCGTGGCTGTGTATTGGGAAAAGTACTCATTTGGCATTCTCCTCTCTACCGCCACCGCTTGTCGTCATTGTTGCTGTTGGTCTCTAACAAGAAAGAAATTTCCACGCCAGCACCGTTTGCGAGGAGCTGTGCCAAAGCAGAAAACAGTAACAACATAAACACCATCGGAGTACGGTCGTTGGAGGCGCGCGAGAGAGTAGTACAGAAACGGTACAATAAGAAAAGCATATTTTGCAAAGAAACAGCATAAATAGGCTGTGTTCTGTTTGTTGTTACATTGCGTTGGCGGTTTTTGTGTTGTGTATAGAATTAATTACTTTTATTTATTTATTGTTTTTAATAAATAAAAAGAAAAACAAATATTTTTGAAGTCAGTCGGTGTTGCAACTTGCTATATCTCGAGGAGAATGTTTCGAAGTGGTAATTAGTTTGGCCGCCATTGAATTGTGTGTGTGCGTGGGGGGCCTTTTCTCACTCTTTCGCCGTATGCTGTACATTCTGGATGCGGGTTTTGTAAAACAGACGTCAAACTTAAAACACAACATATTGAGAGAAGTTTCCACATCACTTCTTCAGTACTCTCTCGGTCGCCTAATCATCTATCATCTACTTGTTTAAAACTTCGCCTTTGTGTGGTGTTACTCAGCTCCAATCTGTCTCTCTCCCTCGCGGCGGCGTGTGCTTTTCTTGAAGAACATTCGCACGGTATGTAAAGTGAAATTGATCATATCAAAATACATAAGCAAATATAGAAAATAAGCTTTTATTGCATTATTTTTGTTTTGATCTTCTTCCTCTCGTTTTGCACCTTTCCTTTAGTCTTTTTTTTTTTCATTGCCCATGTCTTTCTTTTGGTTGTCCCTCTGTTTTAAATTTAGTGTGTGTATTTTATGTCTTATTTACCTTGTTCGTCGGTGAATTCCTTCTTTTTTTTGCTGTAAAAAGAAATGAAAATTTTTATTTAATTATGGCAAAGAAAAATGTGCGAATGAGACGGCCTCACTGATGGAAGAAGAGTAAGAGAAGACGATCGTGTTTTATTTTTGGCACAAAAAATAAAATACCTTCCAGAATTGTTTTTTAAGTGGTTTTTCGGATAAATTGCTTTGAGTTCGGATTATTCTGTCATGCAGTGATGCTGAGCTGTGAGATTTTCGATAAAACGGACCTTTTTTTTATTTGCTACGTTTGCGAACTTTCTCATGATCATTTTGCTGCAATCAACCCTGAGAGTGGTACTTTGTTTTTTTGTACTACTATTCGAACATTTTAAGTAATTTCGTTTAAATGTAACTGCATAGATCATGGCTAAAAATATTATTTATGGAACCAGAAATGTCGTGATCGCATTATTTCCGAACATAGTTCATATTTGTCACAGTTAAAAATCTTCATATATTTTTTCACTGTATGTACTTGCACTTCCATAATTAGATTTAATTCATTCATTATTTTACTTAAGTTTGCTTTATGGTTAGAACCGAAGCGACTTCTTTAAGTGATGATTGCATATTTTCAATGTTTTTTAATTCACCGTTTGAGACTCCGATTAGTTCATTAACGTTGAGGCTTGTAAGCAGCTGCTTTGTCCGACAACAAGGGACGAGCTCCTTATCTGTTGATGAAATATGCAATAGTTTACATTTTTGATTCGGGGCATTTGTCCTTCTCAACAGAATCCAGTATAACTCAAATATTTTACAAGATGTGAAAGCTATAGGTATTTTGTGCTTAGGTAGCTGTTTTGAAAATGGAAAATTTATGAATTTCAATTTTCCAAAAAAGTAATATTTTCCAACAATATCCAAGATAATGATGATATTGTTTATTTTTAATTTTATTTTATTTACGTTAATAATTTTTTTTTGTTGTGATTCTTTAATTTTATTTACGTATATGTTTTTTTGTTGTTGTGATTAAACATTTTTGCTTTAAAATTTGATAGTCAATAGAACTCAAAAATATGCGTCAATGCATTTCGCATCCAAATACTCCCTTACCCCAAGGTTGTATTAAAAGCGCACCCTCCTGATCATATTTCAGAAAATATATTGACACGTACATGCATACATGTATTTATGTTCGCATATATATATCGATCAATCGATCATAAATAGTTTATTTTATTGTCTGGCAATACTGCGACGCCGCAGTACTCAAAACTCTCACACACCTTTACAGCCGTGTACCTACCCCCATTTTTTTTTGTTCTCCCATTGCGGTGTACCTCTCCGCAGCTCCTCATACAACTTTACTTGTGTGTTGGGAGATTTATTATCCCAACTCAATTCAGAAAACACACTCCACATGCAAGCACTACCATCTCGTCGTCGCCATCCGATGGCGGGCTTTAATAGAGCGCGCGGGGACCCAGCCGACGACAGATGGATATTGTTGGCTCCATCTCGTTCTCTTTCTTACTCTCACTCTAGTCAGCATCAAGCTTGATGTACATATGATGCGGCGGATGCCCCCTTTTCGTGTGTTTGTATATGCGCCCTTCCAATGTGTGTATGCGGGATAACTTGTGAATTTTGTTTTTCCCCTTCACCGCGGTGGTGGTGTTTTATTTAGAACATATAACACTCTCCCCACAAACACGAACACACGCACAAGCACATTCATGTACATTGCTCGGCTTTTTCGAATATTGAAGTCGAAGCTCTTTGTGTTTTAGAAAACTTTTACAGTTTCAAGCAAACGTCGTGCATCATTAAAAGCGTCGAAAGTTTCGCTCCGCGAAAAAGTTGGTGTTTATAAATTATTCTTTTTCAAATTCTTCTCTACAATTTTTTTTTTCGTGTTGTGTTTTTGCATTTTATTTCTTGCTGCTGTTCTATTATCACACAACGAGATATTTTATACGTATAGATGTGCAATTAGTTTGCAGCGAGATACATAAATTAAACAATGAACGATTTATTTTAACTGTTTCGCATACAACATGACATGATGACGCAAAAAAGAGGACACTGATGAAAAGTATGAACATTTTGCATTTTTCCGTAAAATATATTTATGTACATATCCATATCTGTGCACTTTTCCACCCACATTTGCATCGCAGAAAAGTAGGACCAGACATACAGAGAGAGTATGTGCCTAAATTTAGACCTTTTTATTTATTCTTACATTAGCAGCATTACATTAATTTATTTTTTACTTCCTTGGGTAGTTTTCTTTTTTCCCTCTTCCACCCATGCCCTGTTTGAAGTTCAAAGTAGGTCGTTATGTTGTTTCGATTTTTTCCAAAAAAAAATCTTCATTTCATAACGTTTGGGATTCATTGTATTATTTTTTTTCTAATTGCAAAGGAAAATGCAAGAATCATAAAGCACTAAATGGCGTCACAAGCAAAACGCAGCAAGTACTTCAGCACCGCCTCACTTCACTACACATAAGGGGAATCGGCCATTTTGTTTTCCCCCTTTTTCAGCAGAAAGTATTCGATGAGGAAAAACGAATGGGGGACTTGAGTAAAGAATAAAAAAAGAAATGAAGACGAAAAATGAAAGAAATAATACACTTCCAAACATTGAGTGCTTCGAGAAAGCATAGCCCGGCACCGCCAACTTTACCGCAAAAGTTTAAAAAGCTTGTGTGGGTGTGTTTGTGTGTGTGAATTGGCAGCAGGGGACAGAAGTTGGTTTTCCCTGCCTTTTATGTAATGTAATTTTTTTTAAGTTTTACAATTGAAAGTACAATGTTTCTAATGCATTTTGTGTTTTCACAAAATATCTCCTGCAGCTGTAGATTTAAAAATGTTCAAAGCCCCCACAACTTATGGCTAGATTCTTGGAAAAGCGTGATCTCTTTCTCTCTCTCCCTCTCTCTCTTTCCTGCTTTCTGATTATATGCATTGAAATTAGATTGGAATTTTTTTGGTCTGCCGGGTAAAGGAGGAACTTCATATGATTTCTGCATTTGCTCTCACAAAAAAGCTCACATTTATTAGCTTTGTTCTGTTCTCGCGAAAACATAGAGCAAACGAAATGCTGCTTTCAAAAGAGCGTTCTGTATAAGTTCTAGGGAATATGACACGGATCCAAAGTACCTGTTTTATTTACACTTTATTTTAGGGGGGAAAACCACACGCTAAAAAAAGCTTTGTGTGTTGTTTTTGTGATAGCTCTCTGTGTCTAGAAATGATAAGTTGTCGTCGTCAACAATAGCTGAAGCAAGCAGCAGCATCACCACCATCTCCAGTAAACAAAAATGTTCTTGTCTTGATATCTCTTTCTTGGTGGGATTTAGTGTATCTTGCTCTCTTACTTGTGTGTCGATCTTAAATCTTGATGGAGTGTGATTGATTGAGTATGTAGCACTTGAATGTAGTTGGGGTATTTTATGTGGAGTATAGCTTGGGACATAACTGAGAAGGCAGGGCGAGATGTGGGAATTTTCCTTTATGATTTGCGTCATTCAAACGTCATTAAAGAGACACGCGAGGTGTGCACATATTGACCATAAAGTGTCAACATTTCTTCTTTTTTTTTTAGAAGTAATAGTTTAATTTTTTTTTACTGAAGGAAGTTGTAAAAGCAATGTTTTAAATATTTTGTTAACAACATATCGCGTACAACTTTAACTTTAATTTGTCATTGTTTTTTGTTGTGGTATTGTTAATTTTATGAATCTGTGTTATATCAGCTGAGCAAATAAAGAAAATTCATCCTGCAGCTTTGCAGTACTTTTCTGCTAAAGATCGGTCGGTGAAGTTTTAGAATTAAAATCCCCATTTGGATGGAAAGTTTCCTAATTCACATCCGGTACTTGCTTTACAAAGAATAAAGCAAAAGGAGAAATTCGAATTCTTAATCATGCACTTATTTGTTCACATATGTGAATACACGGTATACGTAGATAGGAATGTAAAATCCACCAAAGTTTAAAACAAAAATCGCAGGTCAAAATAAAAATAAATGGTTGGCAACAAACTCACACCTACACCTAGAGCCACAGCCAATATAAAATTCTCTCATCCTTGATGAAAAAGAAAATACGAATTACTCCCCTGAATATCGACTTCTTTTACAGAGCAATCCCACATCACGTTCCCACTTTGTCACTTACTAAGAATTTTGATTGCCACAAAATCTTCAATTCGCCGCTATACATAAAGAGAAAGATCCAAAATGATACACAGTGTGTGGAGGCGATAGTGAATAGGTAGACGTGCCAAGTATATTTTGTTTTGTATCGAATTTGCGTCGTCAGACGAAATTTTCTGCGGATCTCCTCCGGAAGAACAGGTTTTCTTCTCTTTCGCCTTATTTTGTCATTAGGTATGCGGTCGCTATTGATTCGTTTGTGTCGACTTTTGGTTTGGTTACTGCTCTCCTCTTAAATTTCGCACGGTGATAATGCTGAAATTCTTGTCGAGTCGAGACATGGTGAAATGCTTTCAAAAATGTATTCACTCAAATTTTCTGTTGGTTTTATTCGCTTGTAAACTTTAATGCGATCTCGTCGCCATGTTGTGGCTTTCATTTGAATTGGAGAAAATAAAAAAAATGCTGCTTTTGGATATTGATTTTTCGTCCTGCCGCCTCGTTCTGTTGAGAGAGTGAATTGGGCGGTAGCTAGGGATCAGTTTTTTTTTGCTGTTTGCTTTTTCCGTCCTTCGTTTGCCCCAGCTTGGGTTTTCCTTTATATGTGTGGGTGCTGTTCGCTGGCTTCAAACATAAAAGCAACCCCTCATGGTTGTTATATGCTTGTGTTTGTTGTGCGGAAAGGATTAGATCATCTATCACTTGTATATAAAAGAAACGCAACTGCGGGAGGGATCTTCCCTTAATTTGGCAAATTGTGTTTCTCTATCCACCCCTGCTAAGCTGAACTACGCTTCGCAAAGGATACACCCTTGTGAGTTTGGCATGCTTTCGCATTGTCTACCTACCCCAGGACATGACCCTCAATTGGGGGATTAAGAAAGGGAAAACTACGAATACACAGCTGCACACAGTGTATAGTACTCCATGTACATAGGGCAAGGATCAAAACCCGTCTAATTGTGAGTAGGCGAGACTGAGAGGCAGTCGTATGTGGAAGGGGCAAAAAGGGATCGATCTCACTAGCAACCCCATCTGATGAACGGCGAGCCTTACTCACACATCAACAATCTTGCAGAGTCAATAGAATAAAGTGTATTTACACAGACTCTGACACGGGCAGACCCATATCTATTTATATTATGCGTGCGTTTCGACAACGGCGCATGTATTCGGGTTGGGTTTGTCGGGTAACGCTTCAGCGTTATTCGTAGTGCTAAGCAAATGTATTGTGAGAGGGATGATGGGAAGGGAAACCTCATACTTCGCTCTGGCTCTTATGTTTCGTGCCTGCACGGGCATTATCCCCCTGTGCAACTACAGTTGCCGTTACCTACGTATGTGTACACACCTCTACGGGTGTAGGTACGGCAGTGTGGATGCGTGCATTGTCTTTATTGCTGGCCTACCTAGGGTTTGGGTAAAACCGAAAAAAAAAATCTCCCAGCTGGGGTTTCCTTTTCATTTTATTGATCGTTTGTCTCATCTGCACTGTTGCCTTCCATCGAAAATTTAAATATCCAACGAAACCGAAAACACTATAGTGTTGGAGTGTTTATCTGTGTATGCGTGCGTGCAACATTTTCAACCATGAAGGCAGATGGGATGACAGGAAACTCCAAATTGAATTAGAGGTACCCTTGCTAATTTAAGTTTTTCCTTCTCTTTCCTCTCTTTGTCGTTGAGTCTTTGCCTTGTGCTTGTCGTTGTTGGGTCATCAACTAAAAGGGGATTTAATTCTTTATTCCGCCTGTGGTGAGCACTTCTGGGGGAAAACAAGTTTTTGGTAGAATCAGCAAAAAAAAAAAAATGAAAAAGAAACGTTTTTACAACAAACCGGTATATTGACAAAGAAGACTGGAATACAAAATCTATAGGGGCAGGGGTACACCTAGATACCCACATATGAAATTGGAATTTCCAGTTTGATCGGTTTTGTGATGCACATCTCATCTCTCTCTACCATGACACTTCCACCCATGTCTAAGCTAAAACGCCGACAACGACGACATCGTCACCATGTGTTATGGTGGAGTTCGGCTATAGTTTGTACATGTATGCATCTCTAACAATCGCTGTCGGTAAAATATGAACTTGACCTTCAGAAATTACCGGTGCAAAAAACAAATAAAGCTTTAAATTTATCGCCGCAGTTACTGCTGCTGGTGTTTATTTCTTTTTCTCCCCTCGTTCTTCAGGAGTTCTCTCTTGTTCTCTATTTTGTGCTCGACTCTTCGAGGCTTTCGTGTGGAAGAAAAAACTCAAAAAGCAAAATGAATTGATATTTGCAAGGTACACTCCCGACTCGACACGACTATTTGCATATGCACGTCTTTACAGTCAGCAGGAAAATATAAAAAGAAATGCGATGAAAATACATGCATACATAAGCATCCCACCACTTAACGCCCCCATCGTCTCTGTGAACGTTTAAAATTGCAAAAACATTGCTTTTTAAAACTGATCTTATGAAGAGATGCTCGTGCTCTGCTAAATATTTTAAAAATTGCATTTTCGTTTGCGCTAGTGGGGGGGGGGGGGGGAGCTACATTGGAAATTTATAGCTTTTGTTGCGAGTGTGCAATGTGTGCTCTAAGTACTCGTGGGCTATTATAAATTTTATGTTCGACACAAGATCTGCAATATTAAAGTTAGAGCTGGTATGACTTGCGCACATGAATGCATCAGTAATATGTTCCACAAATCATGCGGTTCAAAGATGTGATTTAATTATGAAAGTCGAATGAGAATCTCCTTTCCGAAATATAATTGACTTCTAAGGTTGGTTTGTGATGAGGAATTTTAAAGAAGATAACAATCGCAAGTTAAGACATGCACTTTGATCGATCACCTCAGCTTTTAATTATCTTATTTGAACGTCTTGTATTTTGCTCAGGCATAATTACAACTGAGGACTTTCGTATTTGAAGGCAATCGACCTTGGGTGTGGTGTTTAAATCCACAAACAGTGTGTTTTTTATGAATTTGGTTTATTTCAGATTCCCCCGCAATAGATTCTGATAATAGTAACATATTCGGACAGCTTTTCACAAGTAATCTTATGAACAGTCGAAATTTCAAAAAGGTTATGTACTTTGAAAGAAATAAAGTTGATAGTAAACTTGTTTGGTGCAATGTTCACTCAAAACCAACAGACTTTCCCAGTTTATTTGACTAACCACATTTTTTTTATATCCACCTGGATACGTTCTTATTGGATTTAAAGATCTGGCACATGGGCTATTCAAGTTATTGGATTTGTAAACAATTAATCATCTAATCTGTTAATCTGAACGCTACAGCATATGGAGGTGGGAAAAAAGCAATATGTGATCGAAGCTGTTCTCCATTTAAGCTTTGATTTGAAAACATTCTTCAAAACAATTTGAGGGAAGTTCACCCGCTAATTGAGAATTAGCACTAACACTTAGTTTTTGTTTGATTTTTCTGAATTCAATCCTCGGAACGCGTTTAAAGTTTGACTTGGGGAATACCCAGCCAGTTTTTTCCTCTAAATTCTTGAGTCTCATTTGTTTGGACAAAGAAAAAAAAGACAGTGGGTGGCTCATCTGAATTTGAAATTTCTGGATTTTCACTTGGAAATTTCACGGATGTTTGTGCTCATATTTAAATACACATCAGGTTTTAAGTCGACCTCTATTCAATGAATTCCGATCCATTGGAATATTCCACGGATTTGACGCTTGCGTATAAATATGCAAAGTCACCATTACGGTCCTCCTGTAATTTCCACTCGCTTGATCAAACTTAACTTGTTGAAAAGATTACTTAATGGGATTGCATTTGTTTTCCTTAGAAGTAAGTTTTAGTTTTCTCTTTAGTAAACTTTAATTACTCTTTAGTAAACTTAAATTACTCGAAAAACCAAGTTTGAAGAGTTTTTGTCTACGCTCTGTATGTTTTTGATATATCCACACCTTGCTGAACTTTAGTACTCATCCATTTAAAGAAAACACAATGTTTTTGTTATAATCCTAAACGTACTTGTACTTTTTTCAACGTTCAGATATGACGGTGACTTTGATCTTTTTAGCAGGTATGGAAACAGAAATTGCAACATTTTTTATGATGTTATCACTGATGTTCTCTTGAAAAGAGGGACATGTATTTCCAAGATAAAGTATGATCCATTGACATTGGCCTATGCCTATGTTTGTTCTGCGTAAGTGTATGTGTTATCCCACCAGCGGCAATTATCGCAAGAGCTGGAGTGGTGTGAGTGATACATTGTTTTCGTTTTCACGGAGAAATGCTTTCTCACTTTAACACCATTTTGTTGCATTATTCGATCGTTATAAAAGAATTAGTTGCAATGTCAGATTCCAAGTTTAGAGTTAAAGAAAAAAAAAAACAGAAATGCAAATTAATATGCGATTTCTTAACAATTTAGAAAAAAGGCAACGTTTTTAAAATTTGGAGAAATTTAAAGTGCCACTCCAAGAATACACAATCGTTCTCTAACAATAAAAAAAATGCAACACACATACAGTCACCCATATCGGCAAGTGAAAGAAAAGAAAAGCGGAGCCTTCATTCACTGGGGATAAATTTAGAAAAAGAGACGCCGTTTTTCGGTATCGTGGCTTTTCTGTAGTCATTAGCACAAGCGCATGCAGGTAGGCAAAGGAAGGAGAGGAGCGTGACAACTATTTTTTTCAGGGAAATGATAAAAGGACAAAATTATGAGAACACACAATTGCAGAGAACTTGTTTTGCTTTATCTTCAGTCTTCGAGTGATCGTGAAAGTGATTACAACTTGTCTCGTATTTAGTTACAGTGTTTTTGTGTGATTCTCTTCGTCAAATTAAAACTACTGATTGCAGTGATACACGTTTTGAAAATAATTTCGTTGTGTGTTCAAAGGTATTTCATTTTGCATCAACAATGTATTCACAGTGTTTGTGAAAGTTTTTTTTTCTCTGTTTCTATGTAACTACTCTGTTTTCAAGCGTAATTTTTCCTCTGAACGTTGAGTTTTCTAAGTAAAATATATCTTTGCTTACGTAGCTGAAACAAAACTGTTGTTTATAAACGAGTTACTCCAGTGATAAAGCGAGCAATTAACGTGGAATTAATATGTAAAAAAAAATTTACACTTCAATTCTGAGTTGAGGTTTGTCCAGTATTTTTAAACGAAAACCTGACTTACAAATTATGTGTGGCTTGAAAATCCAGAAATCGCCTCGTTAAATTGATTATCGTGCATGTGTATATTCAAACCGCTCCTATGAAGTGAAGAAAATAAATTAAAAACAGTCGGAATAATTCTTAAACCGCTGTTCTTTTTCACAAGCAATTTATGTACATGATTATGGCGCGTGTTGCTCTGGGAAAAAATGTGCATTTATTTGGAGAGATCATTGTAGTAAACATAGTGTGATTATAGATTATAAATATCGTTTGGATTTGAGAGAAGATACACGCTTATTTAGCTTCATTTTGTATCCTGAACACCGTTGTTGTCATAAAGTGATGGTTATCACAAGGGTCAAATGCAACACAAACAAAAAAACGTGTTGCATACAGAAACGAATTGACAAATAGATAGATTCATGGTTGTCAACATCTATTAGAGTATGGTTTGGAAAATTCATTTTTCCTGGGTCTTGAAGAATTTATCACATTCTTAACATGCATCAAATCGATCGATTTTTAGTAGCAATGAGACATTTTTCCTCCCTCAAGCATTATTGATACCATTGACTTGTCAGCCACTGGGGCTGCGTCGACATGGCAAATGACAGTGATCGCTGTTAAAAAAAACTTACATAGCAAGGGAATGTCTCAATTATTTAATCTGGCAGATTTTAAGGAAACATTTGTAAATGTTAAATTGCACACACAAAATACATTCAACAAATCACAAATTTCCTTTTTTGGCAACCTCAATTTAAATCTCTATTGTTTTATTTTTCTTTACAGACGCACGACCTAAAACCTGACCTGCTTTGAAGTGGAAAATCAATATAAAACAAAACATCAGAAAGCAACATAAAATCATTTTTAGTTGGTGAAACTTGGCAAAAGAACTCCATTTGAATGAATTTTGTCGTATTGAAAACGTAATTTTCTTTAAAACTCCCACAACTTCCTTTTTAAAGAAAATGGATGACGACCAACAGTTTTGCCTACGGTGGAATAACCACCAGAGTACGCTTATAAGTGTATTCGATAGTCTTCTTGAGAATGAAACTTTGGTAGATTGTACGCTTGCGGCTGAAGGAAAATTCCTGAAAGCTCACAAAGTTGTATTATCAGCCTGCAGTCCATACTTTGCTGTAAGTTTAAAACAAACAATTTCCTTGTGTTCTATATTTAATGGTTTTTAATTTATCATTACAGACTCTTTTATCGGAGCAATACGATAAGCATCCGATATTTATTCTCAAGGATGTAAAATATCAAGAGCTTCGAGCCATGATGGATTATATGTATCGTGGGGAAGTTAATATATCACAAGATCAATTGGCTGCTCTGTTGAAAGCTGCTGAATCCTTACAAATCAAAGGTTTATCAGATAATCGAACTGGCAGCGGTAGCGGTAGTGGTCTTGGTGTCGGCGGTAGTCAACAACAGCAAAAATCTACAACTGACCAACATAAGCATATAAGTGTACCTGGTAAATTGATGGCTGGCAGTGCGGTTGCTGATTATACATTGGAACAGGCAAAACGTTCACGTATTGATCCATCATCAAATGACTCGCAAGATATGTCCGGTTCCAGAGAGGGTTCATCTAGTCCAACATCGAGGAGACGGAAAAAAGTTCGACGCAGGAGCATTCAAGTTGTCTTGGCCGGTAAGTTTTCACTTTATTCTATGTATTATCGTTTGAGCATTGTTGTGATAACAAAATTAGTTATAAATTTGTATAGATTTTGCGATTGTCGAAATCTCTCATCAACAATGCTTGAATATGTACATGACGTGAAATATATTGAATACTAAATATAATTTCCATTTTTTTTTCAGATAATCACGATAATTCAAACTCTTCACAAATCATCCAGCCTGGTACATCATCAATAGTTCCAACAACAAATGCATCCGGAACAATTACAGCAATGGTACCAGTTGTTGGTGGTGGCACAGGTGCGGGTACTACATCAGTAATTCCTGGCACAATTGCATCAACCGTTGCAACATCATCATCATTGGCAACAGCAGCAACTGCAGCAAATATTATAACCGCAAATGTTACCAAAAAGACTGAAAGTGTAAAAATGGGAAATACCGATGCCATGAATGCCGCCGCAACAGCAGCTGAAAATATTCAAGATGAAAATGCCGCCGATTCTGCTGATAAGGAAATGATGATTAAAGATAAACAAAATCACAAACGTTCAAAACATCATCATCATGATGGTGGTAGTTCATCGATCGGTAAAGATGAAATTGTTATCGAACCAAAAAGTGAATACGATGATGAAGGAAATGATGAAACAGTTGAAGACTTGACATTGGATGATGAAGAGATGGGTCTCGAAGATTTGGATCATAACGCTGGTCCCAGTCATGGCGGTGAAGGATCTAGTCAAGGTTTGTTAACTTTACATTCCGCATACTGAATGGATTGTTTTTAATACCAAATCAATTTTTTTTATAGGATATGCACAATGGCAAGTCGACAGATCTCAGGATGAAGTATTTATGGCCGCACAAGAAGCACAGCAACGGGATCCACAAGGTAGGTTAATAAATTTATTCCATTTTGACATGAAGAACAGTCAAATTAAAAAGCGAAATGAGCACGACAGATAAAATTAATAACAAAAGAACGAAATCTAGTAATTTGAGATGAAAATTGAAACAAAATGAAGATTTTTTTTCTATTAGAAAGTTGATGTAGTATGTTTTAATTTTTTTTCTTTTTTGTATTTATTTTTGTATTTAGTTTGGAAAAAGTATTTGTGTTTGCCTTGAAAAAAATTATCTATATACAAGATTGAAAATGTGCGACAAAAGAGAGATGTGTGCTCCCTTTTTTATTAGTCGTGCTCCATAGCTATAAAATTCAACTGAAATTGAAGCGGTATCCGAAGTAAACTGTGATTAATATGAGGAGGCCGCCATAAGTTTTCCAGGATAAATATGTGAAATAAGATTAGATGCTGCATATTTATGAATTGATTATGTTAATGAAGCTTTCGAAATTCGCTTAAAAGAGCGGATAAAACTCCTCCCCTCTAGCAGTCAATTTATTTTAAAACAGCTTCAGTAGATTTTGTTATAAAGTTTGAATGAACTTCTTCAATCTCAGTTGAATTTACGCCTATTTTGCAAGCAACTTTTTTTTTATTAAAATTGTAAACTACTTATTGATTTTGGTAATTTTTGGTGTTTGTGTAGCATTTTGTTATGAATTTAAAAAAAAAAACAATACAACAACCAACCATCTGTCAAATACTAATCAACTGGAATCGAGTATATCCCGCATTTTTCTCTCATAATCTCGCTTTGTCACCTGATATCCATATTTTCCATGCAATACTCCCCTTCTTCGAGTGGGTTTGGAAACGCTTTAAGCTCATTCCATTTGATTAGAATTTGTCAAAAATAATTACATATTTTACTTACTTACTTGCTCTCTTTTTTATTGAACAAACACATGAGATTGGTGAACACTAAACTTAACTATTTTATTTTCTATCGACTTTGTTTTGTTTTCAAAAGAACGTTTCTCTCTATATATAAATATTTTGTACTTAAACGTCTTTACTAATCCTCTGAAGTTAATAATGTGAGAGAAAAACACATAAAGTAAGGATTTTGAGAGAAATTTGCGGATATTAAACTCATAATCAATAACATAACAACAGTACTTACAATGAAATCGTCGCATTTGCTTTTGAAAAGCTTAACTTTAACTCTTAAGGCCATTTTTGTTAATTTAAAAAAGAGACGAACTTTTAAGAAGACGTTTCAAAATCAAGACAACACTTATAGAATGTAGAGAAGTATTCATAAAGAAATGTTTTCGAACATAGAAAGTTGGCCTTCTAGTCGACATTACACAACGCAAGAGAAATTAGTTTTTCGACTTTCTTTACAAACACAATATTTTTAATAGACAAACACATTTTTAGTTTGAAAAAAAAAAAAATACGCATGCATTTATATATACATATATTTATCTTCTATATATCAGTATATTTAACCTTCATTTTTTATAATATTTATGCTTTTGGTTGACGGGACTATTTTTTTTTACTTGAACTCCTCTTTAGTTAAGATTATTGATTTATTTTCTGTTCAATTATTGTACACAGTATGGACATATGTAGTAGAGAAAGAGAAAGAAACTGTCTCATAAGTCATTTATTGTTGATACCCTCGTGTCGGTATTTTATCGGTATCTTAATTTTAAACATTTCGTCGGTCGTTATTCGTAAAATGTCGGTTGCGTGCCTGTGAGTTGGTTCCATTGTTTTTAATGGATCCGTTGTAAAACGTGTCTAAGTGAAATCTCATTTCGGAATGCATTTGCATACGCATCCGATTGAGTTTAGAATAAAAAGAAGTGCTGTGGTATTAAAGAAAACAAGAAAAGAAAAGTGTGGAGAAAAAACAAATCGAAAAGTCTACTTCTGCAATGTTCCTGATCGCAGATATCTCCGTTCACTCGATGCAGATTGTGGGATTGAGAGAAAGGTGTGTATGCGTCTGTTGTAGCTGTGGATGTCTAACATTCACAGTGAGGTAATCTTCGTCCTCATTTGTGCAGCTGTGACGGTGTATCATCAGCTTCAGCGAGACTATTTCGAAAATTCTGCTTCTCCCTGCGCCGACAAAAACAGCATCTAAACAGGTAAGTATGTCTCCAATCAAAGTATCGGTTGATGGAGATGAAAATGAAATAATTGCTTATTTAAATTATTTTTAAGTTATTTCTATATACAATTTAATTTTCATGATTTGAAACAACATCCTCTTCTGTTCTACATTCATTGTCCTTTTACCCTCTATCATCCCACCTCCTATTGTCCAGCCCTATGGTTTTCTGCCGTGAAATATATTCTGTGGAATATGTATTGATTTTCAGCTAACAGCGGTCTTATGACACAATAAAGGGTAATGTATATAACAGCTTCATCTGCCTTACTTACTTCGACAAGAATGGAACAACATTTTTGAGAACAAACCTTAGAAAATTCGTAGTTGTAGACATGTTGATCCATTCTTCCGAAGAAGCACAAGTGATAACATCGAACAAAGGCGACGATTCGATTTTTTTCAAACCATCGGCGATCGTTTTGTCACGGCATAATTGATCTAAAACTAGATTGATCGAATGTAAACTCTTTTGTAAGTACTAAAATTTTTATATATCCTTTGAAAAGAAAGAAACAACAATATTGTTTACCCATACAGAAATTTAGATACGATTCAGATAACAAGCTGAGCAAGAGTATTTAAGATTTTAGCAAAGAAAAAGCTAAATCGTTTATTTAAAAGGCTTATTTGAAATTTAGATACATTATTAGGTTAGTTGCTCTTACGATTCTCGAGTGAATTGGATGTAAAGCGGCTCCTTACTTCTGCTTCCTCTGATTTGCTATTGGACATAATTTAATAACTATCGAGAATTTAATTTTGGTAGTGGTTAGTTTGTCATGTGCAGCTGCTTTTGGCCTCGGAAAACATGTCAGGTATTTTTGTTAAGTAGATCTTACAAAACCTCTCCTACGCGGTTATTGTGTTAAGAAAATTTCAATCATAAACCAAGAGAAGAATATTTTCTGGGTCAGGCTATAGAAGTTCGCAAGGACCAGAGCATAGCTTAACTTCCTCAGCAAAGACTCATATAAAGTGCGCTATTGTTCATTCGTGAGTGGCGGAGGCCATTTACAGAAGTCGAGAAGGTTTTCATAAAAAATTGGTGCTCCCTTAGGAAGAGTATTTGTATTTATCAACATATAGCAACTCAAGAAAGATAAAGACGGAAAAAATAGAGAGAGCACTGTACCACTATCACGCGGCTACCTACCTGATATTCAATAACTATTAAATGAATTGACTTAAATTGGCGTACAATTTTGTATAGCTCTCGACATAATTATGCACAATTTTAGTTGTTGCCTATTCTGATCATGGTTGAATTTTTTTGTTTTATATTCCTAAGTTTTCTTTGCGAAAATGCTGGACATGCCACTGAATGATTGAGAATTGGTAAGGACCAAGTGTTTGAAAATCTTTTAACCGAATTCTTACCAATGAAGTAAATATCCCATTTTATTGTTTTCTTTTTGTCTGTCATACCCACAAAACAATTGGGAATTTACATTCCGTCCAGCAAGTAAGTTTTTCAATTAGTACAAGAATTGTGAGTATTCTGTGTGTTTTCATATCAGTTTTAACTGTGTAACACTGAGGTACCTGCAATAAAAATCAACGCCAGTCCTATACGATTTTCGAATCTATCCCATTCGTTTTATCATCATTTTATCATTCCAAATTTTATTTTATGAAACATATTGATAGAAATCGTGAAGTCAGTTGATTTTGCAACAAGAATTTGAATTAAATGCGATTTGCAACATAGTACTGCGACAAGGGCAATAGTTGTGATTGAGTTACAATATTGTTTATTTGCGAGCATCACATCACACCACATCGGTCTCTCGACTATTTTCTCATCCTTGAGTGGAATGAGTGAGGAACACAAATTTCCTGAGGTTATTTTGTAAGATAGAAAATTAATTATTGTCAAGTTTTTCTTTGTTTAAATTTAATTTCCGCACTAGTTCCAAGTTTTTCTAATCCTAGTGCTCATTACTATGTACTTGGTTTAATTCGCAAATCTTTACCCTATGAATACAAGATCCTTCTTCGGCCGGAGTCTAGCTTTGCTCTATAATATTCATCCATTACGTACCCTACGAGAAAGCGTTTCAATTTATTTCAATGTACACACGTTTTAAAGTTGTTTTTTGCATAAGAAAAAGCAATAAAATATTTATCTTCTACTTCTGCCCTTCAAAGCTGGTTGATGAAAGGTACGTGCTATTGGCATCGAGAACAACCGCCAAACAATATTTTCTCCTCTAACCCATTTAAATTAGACACAACTTACCCCGTCAGAGCACTGTTATTTATCCAAACAAACTCAACTCTCTCGAAAAACGATGACGATCTGTCCCAATATTGGTACAAACCAAAATATTTAAATAATTTATTTAAATATTTACTGATTAAGATCAGTTTTTTATGGAAGCAATTGATTTACAACCACCAACAAATTCTATGTTGCTTTAAAAAAAGTGCTAATTTTCTATTTTAAAATTCAAAACAAAGAGCACAGCTTATGGGTAAAGATTAAGTGTCTTTTTTACCTCAGGCTGAGTTTTGTCAATAAAATACACCTTATAGCTTCTGTGCAATTACTTCCAACTGCAGTACTACTGTTTACAAATTACCTTCTTCTTGGTTTTACTTCAGTTGATTTATTTTCCAGATTTTTCAACTCCATACATAACCATATTTCATCAGAATATTTAGCTTGTGAAATAATGTTGTGTCTATTGGTTTAAATGTTGCTTATGCAACAGAACTATGAAGCACATTTTTTCGTAGGTGAAAAGAATCAGCGTCAACCAGCGCTGGTCTGTAAGAAGGTAACTGCAGTCTTTCTGTTTATAATTACACTCCAAAAAGCATTCCTGCAAACACTGCATTACACATCCATGCGTATGATTGTGGTGCATTTTATTTTCCTTGTTAAACGTATAAAAGTAGTGTATGTGGTATATGTTTCCACTAAATATAAACTTGGGCTCCGATCAGCTCGATATAAAGTGCAAAAGTTCGTGCAACACTGTTACCGAACAATGATTGTTGTCTTGTGTCAGTCACGAAACAAAAACTCTAGGACTCAATTTACACAATTCGCCTTTACTCCATGCAAAAGTCGACTTTGTCAACAGGTGCTTGAAAATGTATATTTTGTGATTTTTTAATGAGTGCAAAATAGATTACACCCGCCAAATTTTTGCGCATGCGCAATAAATGATTACGTCATTTGAAATTCAAATTCAATTTCAAATATGAAATGAAAGCTCTCTTTCGTTACTTCGAACAAAGCAAAACGTACATTGTTAGCTGGGAGGTAAATGAATAAGCATTATTCTTGATAGGTTAGGTATGAATTAATAACTTACGCTAATTTATGCACCTTAAAAAATCGCACTAACAGTAGGTGATGTTTACAATATCTTTTCAACCTTCAAGAAAGGTTAAATTAAAATTTTTTTTGTGAACTTCGTGTCTTCTTGTGGGAGTCAATTTTATCGAATTGCATAGATTAATGAGCTATATCAGGAGTTGTTACTGTATGTTAAAGAGTTTTTAACTTGTAACTGTATTAACCTCCACGTATTCTCAGATTATTTCGCAATATTTATCAATAGGCGATAATTTGAAGTGAATACATATGTACCTGTGTTCCTGAACCACAATTTCATTCACATGTTTTGAAAAGGAAACACATTTTTATTGTGTATTAGCAAACAAGTATTTTGTTATTTTTAATATTTTGATTCAATTTACATTTATTTCGATTTTTCATTTTAACAGAGACAGTAATTGATTATCTGAATTTTAAAAAATTTAATTTACATATTCTTGCCATGTACTATCAACAAATTAAATATTTCAACGAAAATTTTAGTCTTACCCCTTCTACGCACATCGTATTCGAATATTTCAATGATTTAATTTGTGCCCTTAAAGTCTATTTTTCTGACTGCAGCACTGTAATTACATTCCCGAAAAAAAAACACATTAGGAAATTTGTTTTCGAAATTAGAATTTGTATACGGTCCGTGTGTACTTCGGCTGGTTTAATTAACGGTTTTATCGGTTGATATACCTGGGGACAGAAGAGTCATTCTTCAAACGGCATGTGTTTCAAGCAAAATCGTCTACTTCACCTCAGTCTGTCTGCATATATTAAAGACATGTAAACATTTTACAAATATTTCATTACTGCGCACTCTATAATCTTCACGTGCCTGAGCGTAATTAACTTTTTAGCAAATTTCAAGAAAATTTTGTTTGCAACTTGTAGATGTTGTAAAATCAAATATCTTGCATACGTACGGTAATGTACTTTGTTTTGTGTTGGACAGCATTGCCGACAGGACAAGCGTATACATTCTCTTAGAAATAAAAACTAAATCCAATAAGCTGTTAAAGGAATTAAACTAACGCCACTGTGATATATTAGCTTATTATTGAAGGTACTCCCCCCGCACTTCATAAAATGTGCAGAGCCTCATTTGAGGAACGAATTTCCTTTTTTTTTCGTCTCGACTTACGTCATTCGATTCTACCGCTGATCCGATTTGAAACTTGTTTCAGATTCTACACTATATCTGTCCAGTGTATGAAAATAGAGTTGAATTGCCTTAACGTCAAGTAATGTATTTCCATGTTACGATGAAGTATCTTTTCATATTTGACGGATTAATTATCCTAGGTCAAGGATTTGATGTGAGTTACAAATTGTAAATTTTCTTTCAAAGAATCTTTCCATCTCTGATTTATGCTTGTACGCATCTTCGTAGATGCTTTAGAATTACTATGAGTTTCGTGAATCTCATCATATTGCCTGCATTGAGGTTATATGAAATCGTTCATATTAGATGGTTTTTGACATTTTTGGCATAGCACACCATAGGTTCCCTCTACTCGTGATAGAACAATAGACGACTAATTGCTGAAGAAGTTAGGCCTTGGTTCATTCATTCATTATTCATTATTTCTCATGTTATATATTGAAGAAACTAATGCTTTCATCTTCTCGTTGGACAACACATTGATTTATCCAATTGCGTAGTAATCGAAGCAAGTGAAAGTTGACATTACTAAACCTGTTCGGCGCTCACGTTCGATAAAATTAACTTTTAGACATGTCGCACCGATCCTGTGAATTCGTTTGGGTTTGGAGTTACAAATTCTTCCTTCAGAAATCAGAAGTACAGGGAGTCGGTAATGCACACTCTTAAAATCTTCTTTCCTTACATAAAGATGCAAAAGTGTTTCGGCATGGATATCATATTGATGTTTTTTTTTTAATTCATCTGACTACTCTTTCTGTTGAGGGATTTATACATGATCTCTTAAAAGATTTGTTTTGGCAAAGAAAAAGGTCAGCAAAGAACATTTCGCATATTCTACCTGTCAAATTAGTAATCCTTGAAAGCACTATATTGACTGACGCATGTTTTTATTTCATTTTGCTCTGCAAACTCCAATGTCTCCGACAGTCGTCAACAGACTATACATACTTTCATTTTGCCTGTAAAAGTCTCCTTTTCAGCAGTTTCGCAATTACCATGAGACAACTGCAATTGACTCAGTTGATGCGGAATAAGAATTCAAATTTGATGTGACTTTTTACAACACATTGACATTTCAAATATATGCGACAACCGTTTGTATATATTGTTTTTGCATAATCAACAACAATGAGGAATCCCCGAATAGAGAAGCGCCAATTTGTGTCTTTTCCTTAGAATATATGTCATAATTCATTAACCCTATTCCTGTTAAAAAGTTCGAAGTTCATTCGCAAATCCTGTTTTAGGGTAATAAGAAAATTGATTCTTTTTAACAGTTAAATTATTAAAGATAATTGTTCGAGCGCAGCAGGAACTTGGTGAAAATATATCTTTTCAGCAGGATTTTGTTTTTAAACTTTGCCAGGGCTCTTGGGCTAACCTATTAGTATAAGGCAGTCGCCGTGGCGTAGTGGGGGTAGGTGCGTCGATTCAAACGCGAAGGTCCCATGTTCTATTCTCGGACTGAAAACCTCGCATTTTTCACGACCTCACCTCTTTCGGGTTACTGACAACACTCAAAAATTACTAATTGTCTATGAAAAGCTTCTGAAATCTCGCCGTTCGCAGTCGGCAAAAAACTGCAGGTCCCTTCTACTCGTGAGAGAAAAGTATCACGCACAATACGGTTAGTTTTTGTAGAATCTATGCCCTGTTCCTTGTGGGCTTTGTGGGTATAAGGATTTGTGCGCATTAACATCACTAGGGCTTAAATAATGTATTCCAAGGAAAGTGTGTTCCATAATTCCGAAAACGAAAGCAAACAAAACATTTTACTTAAAGAAGCTTAGGCTATTGACGTTCTCCACTGTATTAATGTGATTAAAAAAAACTTTTTCAAATTGGAAAAGACATCCTTTTCTGTTATGGCCTTCTAGAAAAATGTCATGTAGATTTTGTTTTGATATTACGAATATTAAATACGAACAAATATTGCGTGCGACGCATTCTACACCACTACAGTCGTCTCTCCTCATGTAGACCAAGAGAAAATTCGGAAGGGATTGCTGTAGTTTTTGTAGATGATATGTGTGTACTCCTGCAGCACCAAAAGCTTGGCGTTTGTTCTTGGGACAGATACCTGTAAATGACTTACCGTTCAAAATGCATCTTTGTTGCCATTGCATACTTTGTTTTTTATTTGATTTCGCTTAAAGACTGTATTATCCGTTAAAGAGAAGGACCTTACACAAACTAAAACTTAACTGAATCTATTCACAAGATATTTAAAAAATTCTATTGTTTTTGTAAGTTTTTTCTGGTGTTGAGAAGTGAGAATCGTGATTTAGTGAACATTTAGTTCAACAACAAACATAAAGAGGTCATTCTTTTCCATATCTTTTGTTGCTAGGTACGGTCAGCGAATATATCTAGTTCATGGATAGTATTAGATCTTAACCATCAAAAGTGTGATGTTAAACGAAACGTTACAATTCAATTATGAAGGGTCGTCAGTTTTTCAAGTCAGAAAATTGTAAAATTTTTAAATTTCAAAGTGCTGCCGACATTTTGCATATTGTCGAGCGCTAAGCCTGGTACAAACAAATTGGTATAGTATTGGAACTAATTCGAGATCTGGCTGTTTACCGCCATGTAATAAAAACGTAAGTTTCGTTTTGATCGTTAGCGTTTGATCTTTACAGTGTAGTTTTGGCCACTTTTCTTTCGTTCTCATAGCCAAAGGACTCGAATTTGTTGGTTTAAGAGTGGCGTTTGAAGTCAGAGTTCGTGGCGCAGAACAATATTTGCACAACGCGAGTAAAGCAATTTTAGTATGCCGTTTTGATTGTTGTCTTTTCGGCATTTGGGTCCATACGGAGAAGTTGGCAGGATAACGGACTTGTAGAACATGAATTTTGTTCTACGCGTAAAGAATGTCCTACGAGTCGAGGACTTAAACCCCAATATCTGTGACGAAAAATGTTGTATGCCACAACGATCTCAAGTTGTAACCACTCCATAGACAAAAAAATTAACAAATTAGGTGGTACTACAGTCAACAAGGCGCGAGTTCCTTTTTTCAGCAACCACTCGTGCCGTGCGTGCTATTGTTCTTTTTCGAGCGCAAATGACCCACAGTTTAATGCCGACTTCGATAGATGGAATTTAGAAAGCATTTTCATAGCCAATAAACTCTCCACTCAAAAGAGGTGGAACCAGCGTCCAGTTAAAGACGTAAACCTTATTAGCTTACATATATAAAGATGGATTGAAGACGACAGAAGTAGAGAAATCTTTCAACTGTTGAAACTGTTGTTGTCGATTGTTATATTTTGTTTCAGTTACAATATAAAATATATTGATTTTCTGGAACCATCGAATGTCCACCGAAACTGCAGCAACGTCTACTAATTGAATTAATTGTTCTATGGGACACATTGAAATTTTTATAAAAGCACGAAATGTGCCGCTGCCATCGCTTTATATGTTAGTTTGGTTATTGCGAGAAGCTTTTAGTTACGATGATAAATTTTTAGTGTGGGTACTTCCGGACCAAAATTATCAGAAGTATCTTACATAGGTTTATATTCGAACAAACATTCAGTAGGAGAATATATTTCGAAAAGAATCTGCTTCAAAGTCAAGGGCTTCGTCTACCTTGGCTCCGCAGTAAATAGAGAAAGCAACGTCATCGAAAACTGGCGCAGAATTATTCCCGTCAATCGGTGTTTCTACTACTCTAGAGGCAATTAAGTAACAAAGCCCTCTCTTGGAAAACCAAGCTTTGTATAACACATCATCATCTCTGTCCTGACTGATATCGCAGGAACTTGTGCCTCGGTTAAAGCGGATGAGGACGCCCAAAAACTTTTACTACATCAAACTATTGGTGCTGTTTGCACCCGTGGCATTTGAAGAGAAAAGATTTAATGACAATAGACTACGCCTAACGCTTAAGACGTCTCGGCCATGTAGAGCGGATGTCCGGAGGCGCTTTGAATCCAAACGTTCTCTTTATGAGTATGTGCAGAACTACCTAAACTAATTTGTGATGTGGATTAAGAAGCAGGTCAGCGAACGTTTTCTAGCTGGAGAGACGAGACACTTGTCCACTTCGGACTGCATTACCATTCAAAGAAGAAGGTTTTGCTAGGTTTTCCATGACTTCCTCCTTCTTTGTCCATACAAAAGGATTTTTGGTTGATTTATTTAGTTTTCCTCATTTTCTACAATTTACTGGGTAAAAAATTTGCTTAAATCTAACTTTGCAATCATAGAGGACTAATGTGCCAGAATTTCAACGCATTTACTTACTTAGGCACCTCAAATTCCGCAAATACTTTTGTTTTATCAAACTTTTTTTTTGGTCTTGAAATGTTTAGTGCCGAAATGACAACATTTTATTTGGACCCGGCTGTTAATTGTTGTTTTTGATGGTTCTAGTCTTTTAAGTAAACCCCCCTATATATATCAACGTATGTCTTAAAATTTCGAAAATCCCTTTACAGATATTCCTATACATATAAATTGTTTTTATTCTTATTCTTTTTGGGGGTACTTTTACAAATGAAACTGATTTTTATCATTTATTAGCAGTATCGCTTTTGTGAAAACGACGAAATTGTGTGTTCAATGCACTAAACCATGTGCGGATGTTTGATAGAAGATTTAATTTTCTTCCCAAAGTATCTCCGGCTTATAATTTAGTTTAACATGTACAGCATAACTTTTCGATAGAAATCTGAATTCGTGTTATATACTATATTTTATACATATACATTTATTATACAAACAATTTTGTGTCTTTTGATAGAAAATACTTCAAAGCAATGGAACACGATAAAAGATTGCCGCTAAGCTACACTCTTTTATGTTAATTCAATTCAATACAAAAAAAACTCCAATGAAAATGAATACAAAAAAATTGTCCCGACTGCCAACCATTTAAATTGCATTTTGTAACGCTTAACATTTGAGTTCTATATATATATATATTTTTTTTTTATAGTTTTTGTTCTTATAACTTGCATTCATTGATTTTTGTTCCAACATTCCGAACATTTTTTTTTGCTAACCATAAATTAAAAAAGGAGAAAAAAAAGTAAGCCAAAATCGAATTTCGAATGAAAACGTTTCCGTTTTTAAGGGCAAATGAAGAATTACATTCTCCCTTACTGACACATACACCAACCTTACTCACTAAATAGGACTGTACATTATAACTTTCGTTACCGTGTTTATTATCGCATCAAAGGCCAATAACATTTGATTGCATAGTTTTTAATCATTATTTACTTATCTAACCGAATGCGTTTGTTATAACAGTATTTTCTTTTAATTCTAAAGACATTCTACAAATGAGACATATTTTCTACACCTAAAACTAACAAGAGAATGCATTTTTTTGAATACGACAAAACAACTAAAATGATCTCCAAATATTTCAAATGAAATCAAATGCGGTTTCTTTTGTATAAATATCGTACATACATATTACATACATACATATGAACAATTGTTTTTAGTGTGTAAAATTAATTAAAGCCGATTTTCAGGATATCATAATTACGATAGTTTAATGACGCAAGAGAGTTTTACCTGCCCACAATGCTTTCGTACCTACCGACGTCACGGTACACTGAGGCGTCATCTGAGACAAGAGTGTGGCAAAGGCAAGAGCATGGTATGCTCGGTTTGTGGACATAGAACAAAACGTGCAGATCACTTGAGACAGCACGTTCGAAAAAAGCACCCTGAAATTGCAATGCGTTCACTGTTTCGTAGGCCATCACAGCAACAGCAACCGATGGTACATCATCCGCAATTGCATCATTATCAGTCCTCTACTTCACAACAACAGCGTCATCATCGGAGTGCTGTGTTGGCTTCGTCATTATCATTGACGCAGGCAACAGCAGCAGCGGTCACGTCGGCAGCGGTGACGGCGGCATCTTCAGCAGCATCCACCTCATCTGTTGTGGAAGCAGCAACATCATCGTCGACCGAAATAAATCAACCGTCGTACGAACAGAAATACAAATATATTTCATAGTATAACAGTCGAGGAAATTCATTAGAGAGTAACTGAGATTATATACATATATATATATTTTTTTATACACCAGTGAAGTTAAATCCCTTCAGCGAATCCTTTTTCGTTTTTTTTAAACAAACAACAAACGCGCAAAATTGCAATATGTAGTTATATAAATTTTTTTTGATCGTAGTTATGGACAAACAAATAAATGCTTCTGAGTCTCAAATGATGAATACAATGACAATGATATTAAGTGAGGTTGAGGAATGATAAGCAAGTTGAAAGCAAGAAAGGAACTTTTTTCTTAGAGACATTCGTATTCGAGTGCTAAACTTGGCCACGACCGTTGTTGCAAACTCTATTTTCTAATGATTCACCCCAGCCGCATGGGTAGCAAATTCTACTACATTTCTCTCATTGCAAGTCATATTTTCTAAACACAATTGTAGTATAATTTTAATATTTCATTTGGTTGGCATTTGAAATCTTGTAATAAAAAACTACGAGATGGCGTTGAGTCCGTTGCAAATCAAAGAACTGGAACTGTTGGTTATGGAATGAAGATAAGAACCCATTCTGAACCCTGAACCAAAGAAATACTTGCGCCCTTTGCAAAGTTACAATTTCTAAGTATCTTCCTACGAAATATAATTTCGCCTAAAAAATTTGATATTCATCAGACTTCTCTAGTTTTGGGAAGTGTTCTGTTTTGTAGTTTTTGTTTACAGGCATTCCTTTTTATACTCGAACTGCATTGTGTCAATAAGAAAGTTATTTATATTTCAACTGCTGTGGGAAACTTCCTAGAAATGCCCTTTAGACCAAGTTTGTTTTCATATTCTCGTTTATATAAACTGTTTCGTATGTTTCGTTCTTCTAGATAGGTCCATTACGCATTTTTTTTGGTAGAGGAAAATTTCAAGGAAATTCTCTTGCTCATCATGTTTGTAGGGAAGCTCTGTATTTATTTTTTGTCCATCACTGCTTAATCTACTCGTATACACCCATTTAAATCGTAGTTCTTTTTTGTTCGTATAGGGTACATAAGATATGAGAGAATTTAAGAATGTTCTATCAACCAAAGAAAATATTTAATATAAAACTATTATATTATCGACTATAATCACATCAGTGTCTACTTCGTGAAACGCATTTAAAAAATCTAATTTCTGTTTTTTTTTTTGTTTATTGTAAGAAAAATAGTAAGCCAAATTAATGTAGATATACAAATGAGGATTGTTATGAAGTTACTTTCAAGAGAAAGAGATTTTAATCTTTATATTGTACAAAAAGTAAACAAAAATAAGAGAAATAGAATGAAATGGATATAAGAATATTTTTTATTACTTTTTTATTAAATATTTCTTATTAATCAATAACAGCGCAACGTCAGTAGTTTAGTGGCGAATGTAGTCACTTCTGCAATAGAAACCATTCTCTAACATTGATAACTGCAATTTGCATTTTATACTTATGTTCAATTGTGTCCTGAGAACAGTTATGCTTATCTGAAAGTGTTTGAAACAACTTTCTGTGTATCTTTTAAAATGGAATGGTCATATCCAGTACCTTCTTCAAGGGTTTTGTCAAAAACTCATTAGAATCCCTGAATTTCTGTTTCTTATTTATTCTTTTTCACCTTCGATGAGAAAACTATGTGTTCTCTACAGACAGCTGCATTGGTGAAGATGAATCACCTTGGGTTGTATTTCCACTTGACGCACACCTCTGATGTGTGCCATTTCGTATTCCCCACATACGAAATGGCAAATACTGAGTCAAGTGCACATAATCATAGACCCACAATCATACACCCAATTGTAAATTCTTTAAAAACACACAATGTTAGGTCTTTTGGGAAAATGGGATGTCAAAGCGTTCGTCTTTCATAAGTTATACACTGAAAATGGAAACACGCAATATCGCGTGGTCCAAAGATATATTTATGAACATTTTTCTACAACAATTTATGCCACCTTCGTAAATCTACATTTCCTCAAAGGCGTTCTCAAGCCCACCAATATTGACAAGTTCATTAAAGAGAGCCTTGTGTTACCGATTATATTTACGTTTAAAGTGTATCTATGTGCGTTACAAACAGTTTCCCTTGAGTTTTTTTTCCGTTATGATCAGAGATATATGGATTGTTGACTCATTTTAAACATTTTTAGATTTGTGTGTTGTTTGTTTTTTGTTGCGTCGTATCGAACTTTGGAAATTATAGTTATCACTGTTATTGAATAAAAGTACACACTGACACTATCTAGCCAAAACCGGAGAAAATTATTAGTGATTTATTCATTTTATACTGTTATTATTTTTTTTTTTTTAAATCTAAGATCTAAGCTTGTAGCAAAATTTGTTGTAATACAAAAAAAAAAGAAAACATTTTTTTTCACTAAAACTGAAACAATACAAATAAATGAAAAGTTCAAATATAAAGTTGTTTAGTATTTTGTTTCAAATGTAATTTATTGCTCCCCTCATGTCCAGAAAAAGAGAAATTCTGTTTTTTTTTATTTTTTTTTTAACTAAATGGTAAATAACACAACACATAATTTTTGTTAACAACTTTGTAAAATTTTTCTTGGGGTTACTCTTAATCAATCGTATATTTATTTACACAGAGGAAGCAGTTTTTTTTTCGGAAAAATAATGTCTAAAATTATTTTTATTTGTGTTTTCTACCTCATAACCTCTTGGGGAAAATATGAAAAATATTCGTATGCATACACTCGTTCTATACAGATTTTAGTTTTAATTCTTTAATGATGGTTAAGTTTCATTCACATAATCTCTAGTTTATCTAATTTTTCCGTATCTATTTTACGAAGACCTTTATAGTGCACACAATGCATAAGCTATAAAACAGAAAAAAAAAAACAAAAAAAAAAAAATAGTAGCAAAAACCAAACCAAAAGAAACCCCTAATTTTTCAGATTTGCGGACGTTGTATAATATGGCTACTGCAGCTGCCGCAGCATCATCATCTGCTAACAACAACAACAATGACCATCCCGGATGTGGTATAAGCGGTGGTGGCAATGGTGGTGGTGGTGCTGTTGTTGGACTTTTTGAACCAGAAATAACAATACGAAAGCTCTACAAGAGCTGTAGAAAGTCACTACCTGGTACATCACCACCAAACATTGGTGGTGCTGTAGGTGGAATAAATTGTAGTTCAGTTTCAGTTAGCAGCGGTGGCGGTGGTGGTCATACCACTGCTTGTACAGCTGGTTGCTCTAGCTGTTCTCTATCGGCAGCTGCGGCTGCAGCAGCTTCAATACAATTGGCGAACTTTATTGGCTCTCAAATGCTATTACCGTCCGCTGTTGATGTTGCATCCACTACAGGTTTAATTAACCAAAATAATACAGGATTCAATTGTATATCAGCAAAAATACCACCACAGCCACCGCAGCCACCACCTGCCGCGGTTGCAGGGGCTGGGGCTGGGGCAGGGGCTCCTCATACACATCAGTCTACTGTCTCGGGAATAGTAACATCATCACAACCATCCGCACATCATGTGACAGCATCGACAGTAGCATCTGCATCTGCATGTAAATTAAATTCCTCAACAAATTCAGCATTACTACCAACGCCAAAGAAAAATTCAGTTCACTTCAATTGTAATTATTGCTCGTTTACCTGTTCCTGGAAATACGATTTAAAGTTACATCTTCGACAGAAGCATGGGATACATAATAAAAAAATGTAAAAAAAAAATTGGTGTGTCCCTCTCGGAGATTAATGAAGGACTGTCTTTCGTACAAATATTACAAAAAGAAGGATATAAATAAAGTTAAAAAAAAAAACATTGTATATTAAGAAGAGAAATCAAAACAACTGTGTACATATAGAATTGTTAAACTTTTAATTAATTTCTATTTTTTGTATAAACATTTTACCAATACCTTGGAAGAATGCATTTTATTTAGAAATTTTAGAATACGTCAACATACGTATCAATGCTCTCTTCCGTCAAGCGGGTACGGACAAGTACATATGTAGATGACTGTCCCCTTAAATTTTTTGTCTTGATTGTTATAAGAAACTATTATACCGTAGTTCCTCCTCAATTTTTCAATCTTATTTTTATTTCAAGTACTGATCTACTATTCCTATTCCTATTCCACCAATTAAAATTTGTTTTTTTTTTTTTTTTTTTAATTCGCATTCCCAAAGGAATTAACTTATCGGTCTCTAAACGTCTTTTGTAGTATGGATAATACTTAAACATTCAAGACTTTGAATTTGTAGTGGGGAATAGTCAAGTATTTGTCCTTACAGCAATGCGTATGGGAGTGCGCGATGCAAATACTTTTTTTTTTACAGATAATTTAACACAAATGAAAAACAAAAAGGGAGCACCATAATGTTTTTCTATTTGATTTTATACCTTCTTCAATTTGCAGGATATCACTACTATTCCGATTATAAGGGTCACCATGATGCATTAAATGGAAATCGTTTTGTCTGTATTCGATGCACAGACAGATCATATAAATCGTTAAGTTCACTGCAACGACATCTGCGTGTAGAATGTCAGAAACCACCGCAGCACGCCTGCACGATGTGCTCAAGTGTATTCTACTATCCCGGCACACTAAGAAATCATATGAAAATTCATAAATGAAACGAAGACAAAACCCACCGCAAAAGAGTGGGCTTAAGGAAGTGTAGAAATAGACTTATAAGCTAAATATACATTCACATTTCATAATGTTAACATATTTTTTTTAAATCTCATTAAATTGTCGTTATATTTTCCACTTAGACTTGAATAGACGAAATAGTTTTATTTTGGTAAACTCTTAGAAACAGTATGTAATTTTGAAGGAAATAAAAAAAAAACGAAATTGAAACACTATTTAATTGCCAGTAGATTCAGCACGGTATATCATTTAATAGTTTTTGTTTCAATTAATTGAAATATATTTTGTTTTAATTGTTTAAAGTTCTCGTAAAATTTGCTTTTAGTTTTGAATTTAATTTTTAACATTTGATTTTGTTTATTTTATCTGTCGTTAGCTGTTTCAGTTGAAAATTTTTTATATAAGAGAGTAATTTAATTTTAGTAGAGAAATCTTAGATATGGTTTTTTAAATGTTCGGTTTACGAGATCTGATTGGAAAGATAAAGTTCATTTCATTCACTCGTTTGCGCAACAATGAAAACACACAACAAAACTTGAAAATAATGTTCGAATTTTTTTACCATTTGTTTTTTCTTTTTGTTTTTTTCATTTCTTTTCATTTTTGTTCCCCAAATGAATCACAAACACACACATACACACATTCCATTGTAAAAAAAAAACCAAAATACAACTAAAACTAACACATTCATCCTCATCCAAATTACAAAAATATAAAACTAACTTCGATTTGATATGATAACGATGAAACGAATTGAAAAAAAAAAATGAAGGTTTAAAAATCGATTTTGAGCAATCTATGATAATTGGAGATCGTTTTCCGTGTAGCGTGTGTGGCAAGAGCTATTTGCGTAAGCGCCATCTGCAACGACACATGCGCGATGAATGTATTGGAATACCGCCCCGTTTCAAATGTGATCTGTGCCCATCGAGGTTCCGCCGGAAGTATCACATGGTTAGGCATATGACATCAAAACATGGTATTCCACCAGTTAATGAAGGACCAGAGAATCTCTCAGTGAAAAAGGAATATTATGAGAGTGAGAATGTGCCAAGTCCAGGCTATAGCGCCGTACATCATAATGCTGCCGCAGCAGCTGCAGCTGCAGTAGCAGCAGTTGCCGCTGCACAAGCCGGAACAAGTAAGACATCAAATAATGCTTCTAATAGCAGTGCGGCTGGGGCATCGCCATCGAACACTTTGTCCACAACAATGCCAACATATGGTTTAACTGGAGCGATTGCAGCATACCCAACTTCAGCATCAGCAGTTGCCGCCGCAGCAGCCGCCGCCGCAGCCGTAGCGTCTGCTTCCAGCAGTGATGAAGATACACACCATCGTCACACCGATAAAGATAATAATCCCGATATAGGGCGCATTAAAATGGAGGCCACCAGTCCATCCAAAGGCATAGCTATGGATGAGGATTGGAAAATGAAGCTAAGCTTGCAGTTAATTTCGAATTCTTTACTTAAAGAGCGTCTAATGAATTCCATGCCTTTTGCGTACAACAATAACTAAGATATCTCATTTACTTTATTTATTACCTTGATGTATTCACTCACATTTATTTGATTACTTGCCGTAGGATATTTAAGGTTAAGTGTAAACGATATATTCCTGTCCCAAAGTGTGCCCCAAATCAAACGCAACAAACCAAAAAAAAATCAAGCAAAATGAGTTTTGATCTAACAGAACATTGTGTACCAAAAAAACAACACGTGAAAAACAAAAACAAAATGAAAAAAAATAGAAATAAGATATTGTACTTGATAATTCCATTACTCTTAATTATTTTTTTTTGATCTCAAATTTATAATTTATTGAATTTCATTAAGGATATATATATTTTTTTTGTTTTTGTACTCATTTTTTAATTTTGTTCGTACAATTTTTGTCTTGTGAGTTTGTTTTCTTACTCATTTTAACTCATTCCACACATTGTAAGGAGAAAAATACTAAGCATGTACGCGTTTTTAATTTTCTTTTACTTATAAGTGATACTCGTTCAAGTGAACTTAAATGATACTCAGAAAACATTTCCTTTATCACTAGGTTTAAGCAGAAAATTTTACCAAAACCAAAAAAAAAAAAACAAAACAAAAGAATTGAAAGAAACAAATGAAAACAGGGCCGAAATTCGACATATTATCTAGTCTTGTTGAATGTTTAAATTAAGCAAAAGAAAAACAAAAAAAAGAAATGATTATGAGTAATTTCAAATGTGCTCAGCCATAACAAAAATCAAAGAAAGAAATAACTAAGTATTTAAGGTATAAAAGATGATAATAAAGACTATAAAGAGTTCTATATAATAATGTTAATCTAAGAACAAAATATGAACAGGAAAGCAAAAAAAAGAAAATTATTTTTTTTTTATAATATAGGTTAAGCGTGATTTTTTGCGAAAAATATTTGTTCATAATTTTCGATTTAAGTGATGATGTCTTGGAAATTTTTGGTTCTTTTGATAAATTCGAAAGAAAGGCTAAGTTTTAGTTTTTTTTAATTATTTTTTTCTAAGCACTATGCTCCAATGGAGTACAAGGATATTTTTGGTATAAAAAAAAATAATGAACAATTTAAGTAGTTATGAAAAAATCAGGTTCACTTTAAATATATAAAAATTAAATTCATTTAATAAGAGTCATGGATTCGAAGATTAGGATTTCCTTGATTGAGAAACTAAAGTTTTGTTGACTTAGGTTCCGTTGGTGCATTCAATTTTATGTAGTTTTGTTTTTGAAGACATATTTTTTTTTTTTATAAACGGACACATCTGCAGACTGATTCAAAATAGATTCTGGGAAAAGTAACCATCCGAAAGATGCGAATCTTCAAAAACAAACTAAATTTATTTCGAACGGACATCTGTCAGCAAATACATGCATACAAATATTTTGAGTAAATTATGTCAAACTTAAGAAATAGTTTTCCATGTACAAACAACAAATTTGAGTCTTTTATTTATGTTTTATTTAATTTAAGTCTCCCTTAGCATTTAATTTATATTTCTTCTTCATATGCTTATAAAAAAAAAATAAAAAAAATCTAAAGAATAAATTATTTGTCAAAATGTATTCGAAAAAAGCAATGTTTTTAGTTATTTGTAAAAAAAAAATAATCCTTTATCCATTCCTTCCTCTTCTGTTCCTTGACAGTTTAGGGCTCAATTGTAAATACAAACTTAAATTCAAGTAATACAAGAGTTTGAACGTGAAGTTTGAAGCCACAAATTATTTGAATTTTATCGATTTAGAAGTCTGGTCATTGTGAATTTGAATTAAGAAAATAAATGCATTTACGATTGATTCCTACAATTATATCTCGGAGGATTTTACTTGCTCAAATTTTGTTTGTTGGGGAAGGCAAACGCATGGGCAACGAAAGATAAAGAGCGTCTGAGATATTTTAATATTTCAACCCTTCGTCTGCCTTACTTTTGTACGAAATTTGGCCAAGTAAAAGCACATCTTTTCCTTTCAGTTTTTTGTGAAAGGAGAGATAAAAAAAAATTGTTTTTATTTGGTTCATTTAAATACCCAATTAATTTCTGTCCTTTCTTCCGAACTTCGTCTTCTTCTGAGAAGATAGAAAATAGAGACAAGAATATGTAGAGAGTGGATAGAAATTGATTGGGTTTTCTTTGTTTTGACGAAAAAAAAACTTTTACTAACCAAATAAAAATATTTCTTTTAGATTTGTACGTTATTTCCATACACACTCACACACGCTTGGAAAGATGCCTTCATCTATAAATGTGTATCCTGAATTTCCTGTCTTCCCATATATACACATATGTATATGCATTTGTGCATCCTAAATAAATGAACGCATATCTCTTGTATGTCCGATGGTGGAGGGGTTTCCTTACATGTAATCCAAAAACAATAAAAATAACCACATGTCTTCATCATTTTATGTGTACCGCTACTATATTCCTACTATACTTTTCAACTCAACTCTTCTGCTACTCGTATCCTTTCTCCAAAAAAAAGAAAAAAAATGCTGTACTACCAAAACTACTATTACTGCCACTACTGCTGCCAATGACATTCACCTTCACTTCTACTGTGTTGTATGTGTGAAAGCTAAAAGCTTATGTAGAGAGACATAGAGAATCGAGAGAGAAAATGTATATTCTCATCGAATGGGTGATGGAGTAAGGATATATTTTATGTCATAATTTATTTGCTTATATATTTTGAATAAGTTTTCTAATTTAATTTTTGTCAATGTAAAATTAATTAAAACTGAAAAGTACTATACATATATATACTTATTTATATAATGTTTACAAACTATATAAATGTTTTATTGGAATTTCTAATAAAAAAACCGTTTAAATTTCAAATGCATATAATGTTTTTCATTTATATTATTCCGCTCGTCAACAATTCTTTTTTTCGTTCTTTTTTCGTTTTTCTGATTTCTCCGCATTAATTTTTTTTTGTTTCTGTAAATCATGCATACTGTTGGTTCTCTTTTACGTAAAACAAGTGCATACATTTATGTTTTTTTTTCTTTTGGTAGAAAAATACAGAAATGCGTAATTTTTGTGTGTCTTTTTGTGTAAAAATTAGTTATATATTTTTTGTGTGTGTGTTCTTACCATGTTGCATTCTTCAAAACATTTGTTTCTTTCGCTCAATAAAAAAAAAAACATCATATCACAACCACAAGACAAAACACAAAAGAAAAACAAAAACAAACAAATCCATCTAATTTTGCAGATTTCCTATTATGGTATCAACACTCATGTGATCAATGTGGTAAATCATATAAAACACGTAAAAGCCTATCACGTCATCGTCGTTTTGAATGCCGTTTTACAACTGAACGTCCACTATTTCAATGTCCTTCGTGCAATTATGCTGCTAAACGTAGCGATAATTTGACAAAACACATTAAGACACATTTTGCAAAAATCCAAAAAGACTTTCTACCATTAGCTGTGAAAATACAAAATAGTCTCAACATGGAAACGGCATAGAATCTGTAACCCAGCTGGCTTCTATCTATTTACTGTCTTAACAACTAATAAATGAAAAAAAAAATACAAACTAATACTAATTAACTTTAGAATTTCACAAATTTACAAGGAGTAATACAAAAACAGAAAAAAAAAATACAACAAATAAGGATAAAGAACTATTTTTGCATGAGATATCTAATATATATTTATACGTATTCGTAAGCTTAATTTATTTTTGAATACAAATCTTTTTTAACCAACAACACTACTATTTATTAATATATACATATTTATTTATGAATTATTTATTGAGACAAAACAAAGACAAACACTAATACACATATATTTGTGTTCTCTTAAATTAGTTCTATCTAACTCGTAAATCTTGATCTACGTCTTTTGGACATAGTAAGCACAGATTTATTTGTAAAAAAATGTGTGTAGATGCTCGCTTAAACCATTTTTTGTGTTGTCTCTTTAACTTCTTATCCTTGGTGATGGTGTATTAACCTTTGGGTGGTATTAAAATTAACAAATCGGTGAATGATTTTACTGAACGAATGTCTTACTCTCTTTATTTCGCCTTTCTGCTACTTTAAATTAAAATTTAATTATCTCTTACCATTAGTGTGCTTCACTTATCAGAAGTGGACTTGTGTCTCTTTTTTTAATGTCGTAAAAATGAGTCAAATAACTTAAACGTCATCAGCCCTTCACTGCCCTACAGTCAAAACGCACAGAACACTCAAAACAAATTGATTTCGTGATCTGAACATTTTATTAAGGTGCAATATTTAAGGCTTCGAGGCTTAACTAATAAAATATATGCCCAAAAATACATTCATATACACCGCTCAATAAAATTGATTTTCCTTGGGTGTGAATGAGTATTTAAATGATTTTCACTATAAAGGAAAAATGTATGATGAGAAATTATTTGAAAGTTTTGTAGGTTTCGAGGATCAAGTCTGTGGGCCTGATCCTCGTTTCAGTCCGACACTCCTCCAACATAGCATAATAGATCAAACGCTCTTCTAGAATTTCACTCTAAAAAAATATATGTACATTTCTATTTCCTTTGAATTATTTAAAATTATCAGGCATGAGATGAAATAAGCGGATAGATAAATTCTGTTAATTTAGGATTGTATTGTGTCTAACAGCGTAGTGACAATCGCATTGACTAGCTGACACTTGTAATTTTCGAACTTTCAAGTATTCCTTTACCACTTGAATTATAAGCTTGTTATAATCGTAAAAATTGCTTTATCTTCCTTAGAACCCCAAAAACAATATTTCTTGACGAATAAGATTTTCCCTTCTAACCAATTTAATTATTCTTCTGATGGCTTCGTCTTAAGACGAATTTCGTCTAAGTCAAAAATATGTTTCCCAAGTTAGACCTACGATTAAGATCTCCTTGACCCAAACTTTGCAATATGTTTATTCCTTTAGTTTCTCATAGAAAAATTGTCTTATATAAAATACTACTGATATACACAAGTTCTTACATTATCGAAAATCTTCTTTTAAAGTCAAGGACAAATTTTTATAATTTTATACTGAGCATGTGTTGTCTGTTTTTTTTTTGCGACGCTCCACAACTCGAATATTTCCCCGTGTCAATACGAATTATGTTTCGACTGTATTTTAATATTAGGACAAACACACACCATATAGAACTTTTTACAGGACCATACCATATTGATTCAATTCAATCAGAAACAAGTTAATCATAATATCGTTTTACATGAATAGCTCTCAATTTGCTTAGTAGTCGAATCTTAATGGTAGGCACCAGAAAATATTATGTTTCGATTCTGTAGGCCGAAACAAAGGGGTAGATAAGGTTGTAAGCCCATTGCGATCATTGAAATTTATAAGCAATGGCGTATATATTATAAGAAGATAGATCCAGGAAATGTGAATGCTTTTGAAAACACATATAGGTTAGTCTTAATTTTATACAGGCTTCTTTTGCACTCTGTCGTGGTTATTAAAATTTACTTCATCGATTTATTGTCTGCTTACATTTCGAGTGCACTAGCGATTAAAGTTTAAAAAATGAATATCGATAAAGACGTCAAATCTTGTAGTCCTTTGAACTTGATGAACAAATCCAAAATTTTCAAGTTCCTTCGAGACCAATACGAATTTAACCCACATAACCTACGAGGATAGATGTTAAAAGACGGGAGAACACAAAAAAAAAAAAAAAAATACATAACCGACAACCCATTGTCATTTAAAATAAAAAGTGTTTCGAATAAATATATATTTGATCTATTCGCACACAGAATGAATAAAAAAAAGATGAGCGAACTTATTTTAATACCTAAGACTAAGCAATATGAGTTAAGAATAACACATTTTCAAAATTAAAAGTGGCGAGCATTTACTTCGCTTATTTCCAACAAGTTAACATGAACAATTGAAGAAGTTTATTGAATAAAATTATCAATAAAGTATTCATAATATATATCGCATTTATTTTTGATACGTGTATTTGCAACAAAACAAAAAAAAAAATCGTATATACTTTTGCATTCCACTCAAAACAAAATACCTAATATATACATATATAATCATATAATTTTTGTTTTACTAATTTCTCTAGTCGTATAGTTTTAATTGCTAATTATTTGAATGTCTTTTTAATTATTAATAATTTAATTTTAATGCATTGTTTCGTCGAAAGAAAAACCTATTCAAAAAACCCACTATAACAAACCTCGGTAAAAAAAGAAAACAAAAAATACATAGATGAAAAGCACATGACAACCTTTAATTTTGCTATAGTGTTTAATTCTATTTGTTTAATTTAATTTTAATTACATTTGTTTGTAATGTGTATATTTTCTATACTCAACCAGAAAAAAAAAAGAAAAAAAGAATCAACTCTTAATCTTTCATTGCATTTCAACAATCAAATCGATCCACCATCAAATCATATCTCATTTGGTTTTTGATTTATTTTCCTCATCTCCTTTAAAAGAAAAATAAGCAAATATTCTCTTTTCTCAATAATTTCCAAAACAAAACTTGTGATTAAAATAAATAGAAACCAATTTAGAAAAAAAAAAGAAAACGAAAGCCAAGCACCAAAACAAACGCAAAAAACACAACAAGAAAACAAACAATTTAAATTCTTTTTTAGATTTCCTACCATCATATCTAAGTGAAGAAGGCCACCAACCACAACAAGAATACCACCACAATGAACACCATCACTTTCATCGAAATCATCATCATCCACAGCCACAGCACCAAAATTCGCAACAACAAATACGGTTTTCATGTGTACATTGTGGCAAAACCTATTCATCTCGGGGAACACTTGGTCGACACACACGCTACGAATGCCCCTACATGGGTACCCAACCAAAATTTCAATGTCCCCACTGCGGTTTTGCTACTAAACGCAAAGATAATCTCAAATGCCATGTTATCACGCACTTAAAGCGTAAAGGATCATCCCTCAAAGATGAGACCTCTTCGTACCATGAGTATATGTAAAAAGAAAATTGCGAAATCTTAAAATTAATTTCACTTTTGTATATTCGCCACTAAATCAAAAGTCAACCAAATGTGTTTCTTTATTTTTTCTAAAACTAAATAGGAATAATAAAAAAGCAAACAAATAATTCATATAGTGCCTGAAAGAAAATAAAACTTAAAACAGATAATTTAAATTATTGAATTAAAAAAGAAAGTATTTATAAAATAGAAAATATATACACTTAATATAACAACAAAGAGAAAAATACGTTTATAGCTAAAGACGAAACAAGGAACTTTTATAGAAATTCTATACCGTAAAAGAAACAGAGCGATACACCAGACAATGGTTTGCGAGAAAAATGCCAAATTTAGAAATGTAACCAGACTAAGGACCGTTAGACTAATGGTTCTAGTATAGAAGTAAGATATCGATGGGGATTATAGATAGAGTTTGTTCACATTTAATTGACGTATTGATGGCACTGTTTTTTTCTGCCTCACATTGCGCTGATTGCTTTACTATTGCTACTTTTAAAAACAAAAAAATTATTCCAACAACGCTGTTCATCTTGTATCAGTATGTAGGAAACTAATTTTACTTTGAATTATTAGCCTGCTTCTTTTTAATATTTATACGCTTCTACTAAGTCTTAAACCATCTTACTAATTTATCTCCATTAAAAAAAAGGAATTATTGATTCGCATATACGTTTGATCTCTGAACTAAACTCTATCTATGCTCTACTGTCACTAAATTATGTGTAAGTGCTTCAAACACAAAATAAAAAAAAGAAAACCAAATTACTATATGTGTAAAATTGTTCCTGCTCTTAAGTATTTCAAAACACAAATTATTTAAAAAAGAACTAAACATTATATTCTTTTAAGAAAGTAAAGGTTTTTCTGTCGGAGTTTTTTGTGTAACCTGAGTACAATTACAAAATAAAATAATTGTGTTATTATCTAGGAAGCAACAAACAAATTACAACCAAATAAATAAGCGAACGGTTTTGTGACAATTCTACTTATAACAAATATAACATACTCACTAAGCTTAAGACGACCGATTGTAAGATTTATATTGTAACAAAATACAGCAAAATAATATGATTGGTATTGTACAAGTTTATTTTTCTACACGAATAAAAATATGAATTTTTTCTTGATAAACAAAAAAGAAACGCCTCCGATTTTAACAAAAGAGAATTTACTTACTCTTTTCCAGTCGTTTAATTCATTTTTATTTGTTTTTGCATAACTTTCTTGTATAGAATTTATTTCAGAAAGTCTTAATGAGAGAGAAAATTGAAAGAAAAAATGAGAGAGAGAGAGAGAGAGAGAGGAGAAAGAGAAAAATGAATATTAAAATCTATCACTATCGCTTCATCACTTCATCCACTTCATTGCTCTCCATCCAACACCATCGAACCATGAACAACCATCAGAACATATATAAATAGAAAATAACACACAAAGCGTAACGTAATGAAACAAAATAATTCAAATACTTGTAAATATGTTTGAAACCAATAATTTTCTTTATTTTACTTAAAATATCTACTTCAACCCTCCATCTATCAGTTATATATACTTCAGTTAGTTGTTTATATGATTTTGTCACTATTATTTCTTGATTCTTGTTTTCGGTTTGTTTTGTTTTGCTTATTTTTAACCAATTTTTTATTCCTAAAAAACAAAACGAAAGAAAAGATGACAAAAAGCAAATTCTATTACTTTGTTTAAGAGCAAATAATTAAGTTTTTTTTGTTGTATTTCTCAACCGCTTCCAGCGTTATTTTGTCCCCTTCAGTATAGTTTTTTTGAGATATTAATTTTGTTTGACTATATTAATTTCTTTTTCTATAAATAAAAAGCAATAGTCTGTTAGTGAATACAAAAAAGAAAATTTTAATAAAAAAAAAAGTAATTTAATAAAAAACAGCAAATAGAACCAACAAAATATCTGATATACATAGCTGATATCTTTTAAAATCAAAAAAAAAAAAAAAAAATAATAATAATAATTAATTTTATTTTAAAAGCCATAACAATGTGTTATAACCGATTATTTCAGGTCGAAGCAGTTCAGCTTTATCAAGTCAAACACCACCACTATCCACATCGCTACAGCAACCTTTTATCCGTGACTACTGGTATGAATTGAAGTTTTCCGATTTATTTAAGTTCATCAATCCGGATGGCAGATATCAGTGCCCACGTTATAATTGTTTAAAAAGCTATAAAGATGCTAGTTCTTTACAGAGACATATCAGGTATTTATTACGTTTTTGTTTAAATATATAAATTTTTTTGTGATGTGCCACTGATTATGTTTCCTTTTTAAATATTTGAGGTGTAGATCAGGGGTATATTTACTGTAATTGGAGCCTTTCTTTGGTCGGGGCCTTTTTTGTTGTTTTTAATATGGAATAACATAACTTGTCTTTTTACCCGTTAAATAGTTTCTAATCAAAATTAAGTTATAAATTAATTTCGAAATTCTTTCTCCCTTAAGTAAACTTTTTACCACATGTTTGGGGATATGTAATGGATAATATGCCTTCGAAATAATAAATATGTGCAACATGAAACAGTACTTTCTACTAAAAACAGAACAAAGCAACAAGAACATATTCCACAAATCCTACAAATCAGGGTTTTGTGGAAGCAGACTTCCGTAGTTTTGTACGGTTTGTACAGACCATTTCGTTCATTTCAAATTCAACAGTTTCTGTCATTGAATAAAAAGTAATGACCTCTAATATCAGTACTTAATAAAATAAGATTACATAAGTACAGTGAATTCCGCTAATTTGAAATTCAATGGACAGTGTTTTTTTTGTCCCACTTTAGTAATGTCACAACAAGCGGAATCCACTTCTTCTTCTTCTGTTACTGGCGCTACAGTTCGGGGTGGACCTGGGCCTCAACCAATATACCTCTCCAGTCAACACGATCCCTCGCCAGCTGCCTCCAATTGCGCGCTCCAAGTTGGTTGAGGTCCTTCTCCACTTGTGTGCGAAATCTCATCCTAGCCCGTCCTCTGTTACGTTGTCCCATATTTTCTGGCTCGGATTCAAACACTTTTCGGGCCGGAGCAGTGGTGTTCGTACGCTCTACATGTTCTAGCTATCTTAAGCGTTGTTGTTGATGCTTGACCAGGCGCATGCCGCCGTACAGCCTATAGAGTTCGTCTTTAAATCTTTTCCTCCAGGCGCAATCAACGCAAACAGGATCAAAAATCGCACGCAAAAGCGTCGTAAAGGAAGGCTAGGATGATCAAGCTATTGTACAAAGATTGTTTATTGTTGGGCCCAAAGGAACAGAGATTGGCAAGAGTGATTCTGCGTTTGATTTCGGTGCTCACATCCACTTTATATGTAATATTTTGAATATTCTGAAAATACTTACTAGGGCGCGGGCGTAAAAAAGCGCCGTAAAGCAGCATTGATGGCAAAGTAGGTAGTAGCAGAGTTGGCATATACTGCTTCTATTGTTGACTTCGAAAAACGTTATCTTAAATTTATGGCCTACACTATTCGTACCATTAGAATATTGTTGGTAACATGTACGAGTATATTCATGAATCTTAACGCGTGCCGTTTAATTTGATATTTCTCTCGACAAAATGTCGATGTTAAAAAAGTTTTTGCGTTGTGTTTTGATATTTGATGTAATTTTTTTCTGATTTTGAAAATACAAAATCCAAAACTTGAGAAACCGAAACATAAAAATCAAGCTAAACCTTCCATTTAAGGAAGGATGAGCTATGTAAGCTGCACCAGTTTTCTGATTTCAAAGTGAAGTTTCAAGTTTCTTATGTGCTGTTGCAGTAGGTCTGTCAGAGTGTCTTCTCTTACTTTAAGGTGTAGGAACAACATACAATTCTACCAAAACGTGCGAAAACGTATAAAACATTCATTTGTCATAACAGAAACTGTATATATTGAGTGGATGAATTTACTCTTCCAGTATAGGTTTTTTGTTTTGTAAGAAACTACTAGCAAGGTTTGTGGCAATGTTAGCACCACTCAACCGTTTTGATTATACCTGAGTCACCTGCCAGTGACTTGTGGAAACTGTTGTGCCCTTATTTAAAACTATGTATTTATGTCAAATGTTGGACATACTGATTTTAATTAGAACTGAATTCAGTGTTGTTATATCTTAACGATGAACCCTGAATGATATGATTAATAGCTGCACTGTACTTTAGTTTGCTTTTATAAGATGTTTTAGAAGATTTTGTTGACGATAAACATCTCTTCATACTACGAGTATGCGGAGATGATTAACTTACAAGCTGTACGGGTTGCATGTCATTATTAGCCCAGTCAGTACTCTATGGAAACAGCGCTCAAGTTTGTGTAACACAGTTCTCACTCCAAGAGTGTCTCTACAGAGAACAGAGAATAATTGGGTACTTATAGATGCGTAAATTGAAAGGATTATCTCAACTCCTTTTCAGGTTATAGCGCTTTACAAAGAAAAAGATTCCTTGACGTAGTAGTATGAAAGCCTGAAAAGCTTCCTACATATCAGATAACACTATCAAACAAAAAGTTGCTTTTTTGTTGTTAGATGTACGACCATGAGCTTACTGCGGTTATTCGGCTTATTGCACTTAGACATTATTTAATTTAGTCATTTTAATAGATAGATGGAGATAATATAATGTTTTAAAGTACTCTCAAGAAGTTCGCTGTTTAAAACGTCGCTTTGTTGTTTTCTTATTTCATAGATACGAATGCGGTGGACAAAAGAAATTTCGATGCCTCATGTGCGCTAAAGCATTTTCACAAAGCTCCCACCTAAAGCGGCACCTCGAATCCGGTGTCTGTGTTAAATATTATTTATGAGAAACATATTTTTTAAAATTAAACAACCAATAGTGGATTTTAGAGATTAAATTAAAAAAAAAAACAAAAAAAATTAAAACTGAACAAAAAACACTCTAGGTAAAACAAAACAAGTACGAAACGAATTTATTGGATGCCACATCATTTATTACAAAAACAAAACAATTAGAAAATGAAACAAAACAAAAAGTAAATAATTAAATTATAACAACTAGCGATGATTATTTATTATATAAGATAAAGAGAAGAAGAAGATATATAAATAATTTATATATATATTAATATACAAATTATAGAGAAGAATAAATATATATATATAAAATAGTATAATGAATTATGAGAAACGTACTGTGTTGATTTTGTTGCCAAATAACTACATACATACATATATATATATATATATTTAGAGAAAATAAAACAAAAACGATGAACAAATGAGATTGTTAAGTAATCTCACAGAACATATATATACATATACATATATTATTGTTAAATTGTTATTGATTTGTAAACATTGTTTACTGCGAGACAAAACAAACAAAATAGTCAAATAAATTATTTAAAATGAAAGAAAGAAAACACATACATTATGTGCACATATATTAGGAAAATGAATACAATTACGTATACATATTATATATACATATTTATCCAGAAATTATTTATACACTTCCCACTACAAGCATGATTGTCGGATAAACCCAAATATATATCCACTTTTCTGATATCGTTCAAAAAAACGAACCTTAGTTTCTGTGAATGTGTTTTTTTGTTTTGCAGTCATTAAGAGGTCTTTCCAGTTGTGGAAAAGGAAAATGTATACGCTATTATTCTATATTTATAGATTGTTTGTTTGCTTACAGCTTATTTTATGCGTGACTCTTCGGTCCATGATTTAAAACTTTACGATTGGTTATACCTTGTAAGTTTGCCAAGACAATTTCTATGGGGGGTTCCCAATCAACAATATTGAATTTTTCTTCTGGCAAAAGTTACCATATTATAACATTTTTCTTACATTTATTAAGTGTCGCTTATAAGCGAATATTATAAACAGGTTTCAGTTTTAATTGTGTGGTGAACATGTTTATGAAATTAAAACTTCCGCCCTGCTATGTCAACAAAGAAAGAAACTATTATTGTTTATCTATCACTTCTTAAGCCGCATTTTCCTATCTTTTCGAAGCATTTCAAGTTTTTAAGTTGGTAATTATGATCATGAAAAACGGTCCTGAAAGTCCTTACTAACTTTCAATGTACATCTCTATATTCAAACTTTGTTTTTGGTTTCAATTTTCTCAGTCTACCACTAACTTTTATAATCTTCTACACGAAAAATGTTTCTACTAAACTCTCAGCAGAAGACAAATAGAAATTGCCTTAATTACGCGAGTGGAAATTGTCAAACGGAACTGCAGGGCAAACCTTTATTTAATTTTTCAAAAAAAAAGCTTGTTTGGGCATTTATTTCCAAAAACAATGTCCTGACTTGCTAAGAAATGAACATTTAAATTCGACACAGAAACGAAACATTTCTAGTTAAAACATACTCTTATATACTTCAAATTATATTTATTTATTAAAAAACTTCAATATTTTAATCGCACTGCCAAAATGCTTGCAGATTTAAAGTTAATACACACACAGTGTACCTGTTATTAACAGAAAACTCATATCTTAAAAACTCAACCGGGTGAACTTTTTTTAATTGGACGTTTAATCCAAATAACGAATTTTCCTGTTGTCTACAATCATTGAGTTTTGCGGAAGTGTATTGGTTTAACGTTGTTCGAGTGCCATTAAACAAAAAACAAGAATGAAAAAAAAAAAAACACTAAACATAAAATTGTTTGTTTTAAAGAACAATAAGTCTAGAAAATATATTTATTATTACATATATAAATGATATATAATATCAATGATAAAACAAACCCTCTCCCCGTGAAAGACGAATAGTGAAAAACAATAATATGTCATAGAAAATCTAAAATAAAACAAGAAAAAAATACTGTTTCCTTTTGTTTGTTGTTAATTGTTAATTATTTATTATTACTATCATTAAACTAATTTTAAGTAAATCAATATAAATTGTTAAATGAAAACAAACTGTTACATGATGAGATATTTACACATATATGCCAAATTTATATATATTTATATATATATACACCCATATACCAGCGCAGCAGTTTTTGGTTTTTGTTTTTTTGATTAGTTGTTTCTTTTTTTTGTCTGTTTATATACATATTTTTTGTTTTGTTTTTTGTCTGTCGTTATAATAAGTTATTATCTAATCAAAATGAAACCTTTCTTAGTTCAAATATATAACATACCCATACACTCATATACTCACTCAAACACATCTGTGGAGTTTGGGAAAACTTTTCGTTAGTGGTTGGGGGAACCCAGAATACTCATACTTTCAATCGCAACCCTTTTAAATTTGGCAAGGCAACTAAAGACATCGATATAGATTCAAAATTGATTTTTTTTGCAGCAGCTATTTCTGTTTAAGGACGACGAAATTTAATTTATAAAGCGAATTATTTGCAAAAAACCGTGTTTTCGATACTTAATGCTTGCCCTTCTTTGAAAGTTCATTGGCAGCTATATGAACATAATTTTATCTTTTTAAATATCGTACAAAAATATATTTATTTATATTTTTTTTGTTCCCCCCGATTTAGTGATTTAACTTTTACTTCACTTCTAGGAGCAATTCGGAGTCGTAGTACCTCGAGTAATAAAGATAATCGTTTAATAGATGTTTGTTTAGGTTAATCGAACTTGAATCTGTTCTGATTTGAAGGACAAGTTAGACAATCCGATTCAAAACCCTCATTTCTAACCGCATGAACGCATCCAATCATTAAACTCCTTCAACCACTAAAAAACCGCTTAAGTTGCCCACAACTTCTGTACACACACATTAATTAAAAAGATATTGTTACTTTGTTTGTTTTCTAATATAATGTAGTTAGATGAAGATATGTTTTTGTTGTTCGTTATGTGTTACAAAAATGAAAGAAAATTAAACCTAGAAAAATAGATAATGTAAAGTAAACAAAAAAGTATATCAAAAATGATGAAACTATTAAAAGTAAACAAAAAAAAATTAAAACGAAATGTATACTCCAAAGATATCAACCAAAATACAAATGAAAACAAAGATTGCCATATTAAATATTTTAATTTTATTGTGAAATGAAACAAAAAACAGTAAAGTATATATTTATATTTATATACGTATATACGAGATGATATTGTTATAGTACCTAAAAACAAAAAAAGTAGGAAAACAAATTGAGATTTTAACCAAGAAAAAACAAACAAATTATATATACATATATGATATTTTTACATATACGGAAAACAAAAAAAAAACGAAAACAAAAAAGAGATACAAGTCAAAATAGAGAAACATTTGAAATACAAGAAAAAAAGAGCAAAAAAAACATGTGAGTTTTATTTCGAGCAATCTCGTAGTTCTTTTCTTCTAATCATCAATCGCAAAAAACCACTATCCTTAGGAATCATAGAAATTAGACTTCGTTTGTATTCTTTTGCTCCCAAAACTTTCTTTTCTTTTCTCTTTTTTCTCTTATCTTATAGATATGGTCATAGTCGAGGAGGGGGAGGAAGAAGAAGATGGTGACGATGATGATAATGAAACCGAATTCAATGATGCAGTCCACGAAGATGTAGACGTTGATGATGAAACAGATGAAATCGTAACGGCTGATGAAATGGAAGACTATTTCGAGAACGAAACCGACAACGGATTTATGAAAACTGACGATGACCTCGAAGATGAAGCTAAATATGAAGTGTGTACAATACAAATCAATAATATAACCAAATACGATAAACAAACTCCACAACATGATGTTGAGGATATTACATTGCCGGAACACCAAGAGGAACCAGTGAGGGAGATTGTTTCGTATCAGCGGTTCGGTCGGACGGATAGAAAAATTTTAGCGAAACCTTCATTTAAATGTCATTTATGTGGTTTTGGTTGTTGTTATAAGCAAACATTATTGCAGCATTTTAGCATTGCACATCCTACTTGAGAAGAATTTATTTGCATTTCTTTTCTGATTCGAATAAAAATCGAATATTAATTGATTATAAAGATACTTAGTTTGATTTTGTCTGTAAATGGAAAAAGGAACAAACAATACGATGTGAGAAAAGGTGAAGCCACATTATTTGTTTATATAGTCAGGTCAGTTGTTGGTGTTTCGTTAATTTCTTTATTTTATTTTATTTCACTAACAATTGCTACCGTAATTTCAGTACACGGTACTACCTGCGACTGTTTTTCAGTATTTCATTCTTTCAAATGATTAGAGTTTTGGTTTTTTTTTAATTTAAATTCATCGGGCGAGGATTTTTTTTTCTAAATGCTGTTAGTAAATAAACGATGAATTCCCTTCCTTTCCAAAGAGTTCACCTTCTTCTTTATCCCTATCCCATTCGAAACACGTTTTTTTTGTATATTTGCAGCCTACAAAAATAAAAGTAAATTGTTTTGGTTCATTACACGAAGGAAATATTAGCATGCAAATGTGATGTCGCACTCAATCAACACTATTAGCAATCCCAGAAAATAAAACTATTTGCATATAAATGGAAATATTACAATTACAGTACCTTCGAAAGATTAAATATTTGAATACATTTTAATTTTTGACCTGGACTAAAGCGATGAGGACCTTCTTTGGAACTGGACTTCGCTATACAAAACGTTGTAAATCAAATGTAGCATCGCACACCGGAACTACGTATGACTTGCATGGTTCTGGCATTCGCTGACCAACCACATCATTAAAAAGTGTTAGAGAAATACGTTTTTTATTTTTTAATGCGATTCAAAAAATTAAAGAAAATATGCAGTATTATATGAATAAGTAATTTCTAGATTGCGTAGCAGTAGTTCCAAAGCATGCATAGATAAATATAAAATAAACAAGTCTTAGAAAATGAACCTAACTATACATTTAACTTACAAGTCTTTATATGAGTTTAAAACTATGATACGTTAATAAAGCTTCTGAGCAGATGCAATTTTTGTTATTTACAGGAAAAAATAATATTTTTCGATTTCATCTACAGCTAAGAGATAAACATTCATTTATCATGTAACACTGGTGGCTATGTAACTATTTTCTTCTTTATTGTATTCTCATTCAAAGTCATTACATTCATCGATCAAAAATGTATGTTTGCCTTCTGTAACTTCTTCTGTTTAAATTTGACTAAGTTGTGTGTTAGAGAGATATCAAATTATTTTTAATACAATTCAAATTAAAAAATAAGAAAGAGCACAAGTAAAGTACGTTAAATAACCATCCACTCTACGTAAATTTAGACATTTAGTATGCAAAGAAATAACGAAATACTTTCTCAATTTGTGTGAAACCATTCAATATTGTTATATTGTTCTTTAGTGTTTTTTCATTTATTTTGTTTTTATTCCAAACAGCATACACAATTCTATTTAGTTTAAAAATAATGAAATTCAGATATGTCCTTCCAACTAACATATTTCTTTCTCTTTTTCTCATATTTCAGATGCTTGGGCCATTTCAATTAAGTCAGTTACATCTTTGAATAGTATAGCTATAACCGATCAATATAAGCAGAATCGTCGAAGTGATCCAATCGCGAATCACGTCTGTCCGCAGTGTAGCAAAACATACACGTATAAAAAGAATCTATCGCGACATTTAAAATTCGAATGCGGTGTTAAACCATCGGAGAAATGCTTCCATTGTTCATATGTGACACGCTATAGGCATAGTTTAAATGCGCACATAAAAACTCAACATCCAACTTACTATGAACATCAATGACAACGTAACGTCATTGTTTCGCGGTGGAGAATCGGAAATAAAAAGAGAACTCGAAAAATCTAAAGCGATGGATATGCCGTTGGAAAACATTGGAATTACTTTTTTCTATTTATTTATATTCCTGAAAAAAAAGAAAGAGAAAATGAAACAAAAATACTATTGTAAATAACAAATTGTTGTTTAATTCATTTTTTGTTGAAAATAATTTCATTATGTATTTGTTTTTCAATATTGATAGATCTAAGGTTATAGCTTGTAAGGGAACATTTCTTAGAGTCTATGATTCTGTACATATACGAATAATAATTTGAGTTAAATAGTTTTGTTAGATTCTAGCTGTTACTGATAATAAGTGTTGCCAATTAATTTTTTATTGATTTTCTCTCCAAAAATTGTGATAATGGCATTTTCGAAATTATTCAATTTCATCTGTACTTAATTGAATTTGTCTACAAAATTTAATTGGTGTGTTGAATTCAATTTCTACTTTAACAAATCCGGCATAAATTTTTGAACAATATGTTAATTGTATATTTGTTTTTCGTATGACAAGAAATGATTTACAAGTCTTAAGACTTTTTACTTGAACAGTTCAATTTCGTCATCAAACTTTGCTTTCTTGTGTTCTTTGCAAGACAAAGTTCCTTTGCCTTTCTTGCTACAATTTTTGATTAGATCTACGGATTGACATAAACTAGTAAGAATTCTTGTTTTTCCTTATGACACTAACTGAATAGATGTGTATTGGCTTTTTCTAAGGGTTCCTAGTCTGTTCGCATTTTTCTTGTACGACTCCGTCACGACGCAACTACCTATGCTCGCTATTCAAGACATTTCTTATAACTCTCAGCTACTTAACGTAGAACGTTTTAAAACTCTTTTTAAACCTTTTTAAAATAACTCATTTACATCACTTTGTTTAGAACTCTTCTTTGAATAGTTTATGAGGATTCCAACAGTGAACTTTGCTAATTAAATAAGGAAATTGAAAAGCAAAGATTACTTTTTAAGCTTTCGTTTGGAACTGCTTTGATAAGTGCCATTTAATTCATATGAGGGCCAAAAACTAATGCGTTTACAATTTGTGATACAATATTCCAGCCGGCAGCTTGGTATCTCGTTTTTTGTAATATATAGTTATTTTAGTTATAAGTTGCTGTTTTAGCGTAAAATACATTTGTTTGTATTGTGTTCTAGACTAAGTAATATGTATACGTTTTCGTTAATTAAGTCTTTGCTGAAAATTTGTTGTGGTAAATCAAGCGCTAAAAAAACAAATTTGTTTGTAGCTTAGGCCATACTTTCTACTACCATTGCTGAATATGTCAATTAGAGTGATACTGACATATTTGTAAAATTATCTGAGCAAAAGCTGATCTAAAACTTTGACGAGCTCTCAGTCATTATGATCAAGCTGTCTTACTTCAATTATCAATAAATTTATTTAACTGGTGTTAAGGTGTCGCAAACATCACATATGATGCTGTACATCTGCTGTTTTCTAGTTTAAATGTAGTTTTTCTATTTAATTGGGCTTCGGATACTTTATACCCGAACACTGAAATCTACAATTCCATTTTTTTTCTTATTATGTCTTCTGGACCAAAAGTAGAATAATTATGTGATTTAGACTAACTACGGCATGCATATATGTATGTCATCTAGTCAAATCGAACACACAATCAACGGAGTTGATTATAATATGTTTATACTTATTTTCGTGAAAAAAAAAACCTTTTGGTCTTTCGTTCTGAATTTTAACTGGTCCTTCTCAGATTCTAACCTGGGACACATTTAATGTTCCTTTCGGCATTATAGTATATAATATTGCTTTAGTTCCATTCGGTTATACACTTAAATATTCTCGTTTTCTGTGGCGGTTAGGAAAAGAAAGAATTGATAAAGTTCCTTTTGCATCTTCCAGTGTTGTGTATATTAAGGTAAATACCTTCTGAATATTTCAAGTTTTGATGTATTAAACTTGACTTTTCCCTTCTACCAATATCAGTGATAATAAAAAAGGGAAAACAAAAATAAAAAATCAAGTAAGATTATCCAATTCAAAGAGGTTATGGGACTCAAAACTTTGGGCATCATACAATTAGTTTTCATTTTATTGCTCTGCACAGAAATTAAGAAGCTGCGTATAACAGCCACAAAATTTCAAAATATTCTCATGGATTTTAAACAATGTAGTTAAACGTAAGAACTACACTTAAAGTTGAGTTTTTTGTTTATGAATGATCGACCACTTTAGGTTTTTTGCGAATTTGAGAGAATCACCAATTCAAAATAGACTAAAAAGGTTTAAACACTCCGTTCTCATCAGTGAATTTTTTAACTCATTGTTTTTTTTAATGACTTAAATAAAGTGGATTTAGTTTTCTCCGTTACGAGGATGATTTAGAAAATGTTTTTCATTTTCTTTTCAAATGTATCTGTAAAATAATTTGTTTTTATGGTTATATATGTTGAATGTAAGTCTTCTTGAAAAGTGTATACATGAGATTGTATCTCGAAGCTTCAGGAATGCATTGTAATTGTCTGTGACCACATATTATATATATTTTAATTAAGGTATAAATCATAGGCTAAGCAAGGTCCTATGTAAAATAATCTTAGACATAAGATGCGAGTCAAATTAGATATAAAACAATAAAGTGAATTGAAAACGAATTGCATATATGATAGATGCGTGTGTGTCTGGTGTACTGTTGATATGTTCTATGCTGAATATTGTTACTTAATATTTTTTTTTGTATAATTTGACAACATGGGTCTAACACAAACTGGAATGGAATGAATAACATTGATTTTCTTGGAGTATCAATCTATTACTAAAAAAAAAAAAAAATCAGTAGAAAATGTTCCTCTATGTTCTGTCTTGTGTATAAGTTTGAATCGTTAAAATGGAAGAGTGTCAAAAGAAAATACTCAAATATTTTTCGTTTGTTTAATTTCTTTTCTTTGAATAGTTAAACACGATAAGAGTGAACAGACGGATATAACGCCGGAAGAGTTTGAATTGGATGATTGTCTCTTGGAGAGTAATGACATTGTCATCACACAGAATAAAGACGGTTTCGTTTTACATGTAAAGAAACTGAGTAATGTCACGTCAACGAAAATCGCCGCCACTGATGATGATCAAGCAACGGCGGTGGCTGTTGCAGCTGCAACCGGACAGGCACACATTACTGAAGTACAAGAAGTCGGTGAAGTGAAACCAACGCTGACAACACTTACAACAAGTCATTCAATCAAACTACCATCAGCTGAATGTGGTAAGTGTTGAAATTTGCTAAATTTGCACATAGATTTATTTACCAAATGCAATACTTTCAAATAATTCTGAAATGTTCAAGGATATGTACATGTGGCGGCTAAATGTAATTTGAATGTATGATCTCCGGGTTAGGCTGAATTAGAATAGGTTTGAGTGGCTGGTTGAAATATAATGCAACCACATGTATGTTGGTCCATTGATGCCTGATAAGCTTGAAAGCTTCTAAATTATGATATGCTAACACGGAAAGATATTTTTAGAAAATATTCCACATAAGTTATCGCCGACTTATTATATATCAGTTGATCTACATAATTAAGGCAATTTAAAATATATTTAAGTTGGGATACTTTTGTACTACATATGCGATTTATATGTTCAATCAGCCAAGGGCTTACTATAAGTCAATTGTTTCCCCTCTTACCAAAAAGCTTGCAAGAGAAACTATAGTCAATTGTTTTTTTTTTTTACCCTCGCAAAAGTCATTTTGAGGTATGCCAAAAATAATTACCATTGGCTGTTGCTTATGGCGGCGACAAAATCCAATTCGCGGAATTGTTCAAATTTATTGAAAACACATTTTCTTTAAAAGAGATTGAGGACACTGTATTTCCTTGCATATCACACTTTCACAAAATTCCCAACACTATCACACACTGTTTTCCTTATACACGCCCCACAATTTCATTTCGTTTTCTATTTGCACAACTATGTTGTTTCAATAAGTTGTAAACCACAATTATTTGAAAACAAAGAAGGGCATCGGTTATTTGGTCCAAATAGCTTAAACCTAAATAAAACTAGAAGTTCAAACTAAACGTTGGTATTCAGATAATATCTTAAGCAGTTTTTTCTTTCATTCAATTGTGCATTCCATTAATTAATAGCTAGAGCGACTTTATTAATTTACATCTATGCTTGCATGAGATTTTGAAAAAAATTATGCAGGAGATTCAGATATGTACATATATTTAGCGTCTATATCGATGTCAAAGATTATTGATCCTCGCTGAAAATAGAAGACTTTTGTTTTTATGAATTGAACAAACAGATTGAATGCAAACTATGCCTTGATCTTAATATTTAGACTAAACCTCTCAACTATTTCGTGAATCGGCAAGGTGTCACTTCGTTGTAGCAATTCTCCTTCAATTCTTATCCGTAACATTTTGACGCATTAGGTTAAACATTTCAGATATCAAAACTTAAAATACATATTCTACGTATATATGTATCATCAAGAAATAAATATATTAATGGGTATTACGAATTCTTAAGAACTTATAAATTATGTATCACCAACAGAACTGATCAATTTGAAAAAGGTTACCCCAACTACAGCCATCGCGGTACCACAACAAACAACAACAGCAACAATAATTCAACCGCAAATACATCAAGAGCATCATCCGAATATAGTTTGCACCAATGCCCAGGCAATCAATACATTAATTGGCCTACGCAGCGTACAAATCGAACCGAAAAATCTTGGCCCACGCATCAAGTATTCACGTGGTAAGATAATAAGCCCACAAGGTACGTTGCATATGGAACCTGATAAAACGGTTCAGCATCACCATCAGGATCTAACCGAGACCACAAAGTATGAGATTTCCGAAATCGATCTTAACAATGCCCAGACATCGGCATCCATTATCAGTGACCTGGTTAAGTATGCCGAGATCGATGACATCGAACTGCCGGACGGCACAAAGATTGGCATTGGCTTCGCCCCCACAGAGATTACAGAAATGCATGCAACGCAGACGACAGCACAAATCGCAGAACATCATCAGCAGCAGCAGCATCAGCAGCAACATCATCATCAGCACCAGCAGCAACATCACCAAACGCATCAGCAGCAAGCCGAAGAGGCATTGGAGCAGGTATCCAATCAAGAACCAACTATAGCCAAGAGCTATACGATACTAACAACGAGGCCGATGAAACAAGAAACCTCGTCCAGCTCGACGACGACTTATGAACTGACCTTGAGTGACTCGTCACAGAGTGACACCAAATACATTTGCCGTCACTGTGGTAAGAAATACCGTTGGAAGTCTACGCTACGTCGTCACGAAAATGTTGAGTGCGGTGGTAAAGAACCGTGCCACCCATGTCCACATTGCTCTTACAAGGCCAAGCAGCGCGGCAACTTGGGCGTACACGTGCGAAAACATCACCCCGACAAGCCACAGTTGGAAAGTAAACGTGGACGCAAGTAGTAAGCGAGATTTTCTTTCATTGCCTCTAACAAAAGAAGAAATTTCAAATCTTAATTAAAAACTTTCTTTTAATTATTTTTTTCCCTTTAACTAGTTAATATAATGTATTCTACAAACGTATGTATATTATACATACCAATACAGAGAGATGCAAGCAAAAAGAAAAAGTAATTAAATCAAATTTTAGGATAATTTTAAGATGAGTTTCAAACTTACACCGTAAGTCGAAAATAAAACACTTAAACAGAAACGCAAAGAAAAAAATAACATATATTACATATTAATGTATTTTAGGCATTTTTCTCTTTCACTAGATGTAGTAAGAAGAGAGTGTAAAATTTCACAATTTTTTGTTGTAAGCAGAACAAATAACGGGTAATGCTTGAGCCTGTTGGTAGACGGGTTTCAACAAATATTCCCCATAGAATACTATACTTTTTCCTTGTTGCACTCATTGAAATAGTATCTTCTTGTATACATACAGAATAAGTTCACCGTCAAATCGTATGCACAGTTGCTGGTGAGGAGGGCTGTAATTTCTTTGCCTATGACGGTCAACCGAGAAACGTGAGGACGGAAGATTAGAATTTGTATTTTTGTTGATCACTCTAACAATTCAGGTCGTTGTTCTTCAAGAGTATTTTTTCACCTTATCTTTGTCAGAGCCTCTGACTGTGCTCCATTAAAACTTTGAGTTCAAGTGGCAACTGGATATATAGACTAAAGAAAAAACAAGTTAAATCCCCTTGAAGGTCAAAGAATTTGCGAAGGAAGCTGAGTTTTCTTCACATTTGTCAACACTTCTTTTTAACATTTTATTAATTTCGCTTTGACACTTTGCATGTCATCATTCTACTTAATCAAAGATTGTCTCAGAGATTGAGCATATAAATGAAGTTTTGCTGTGATCTTCTTTGCTAGCTTTGACCAATACACACAGGAAATGTTCGAAGGTGGTCCAGAGTGAATCAATTATTGCCTATGAGTATATGATGCTTCCTTCCCCTCCTTTTTTCATATCTAATTTTTTATCTGTATCAAAGGCTCTTCTCCTTCAATTATAAAAAGTTCTCATTTCATCACAGACTAAAAAATAGTAAATTCAGAACAATTGAGTTCCTTATCTTACGTATCTAGCGAAATCAGTGTTTTACATAGAGCTCATATGTTTTCACATATTTCTCATATCTTTACCATAGACTTCTCATAGTTCAGCGGGTCATAGAACGAAACGTTTCCCCTATTTCACATACAACAAATTTTAATTCGTTTTTCTTAATTTTTCTCTTTTGTTACATTTTTTAAATATTTTTACTAAAGTAATTTTATTTGTTATCTATGTTATTGAGTTTATATGAATATTGACGTAAATATTTTATTTTTAAGTGATAAGTTTTTTTTTCTATTTTATTTTTCGGTTTCATGTTATTTTTTTTTTTTTTGAAAAGTGCAAATCTTATTTCACAGAAATATCCTAAGCGGGTGGGCGAGGCCTAACTACAATTAATTCTGTTATTTTTTTATATTTTTGAGTTATAGTTTTAAGCAGAAATTTAATTCATTTTCCCTTTTCATTATTTTGTAAATGTTAAATTTGGATTTGATTACGAAATAATAATGACTTGTGTTCAAGGACAAATATAGTATCTGTATTTCTTATTTTCATATTATTTTCCTTTTGAATGATTATAAGTTTCCATTGTTAGGTTTTTATTCGTTTTTTTTTTTAACAAAGCGTTTAGAAACAAATTCAGAATGAATGATGCTCTGAAATCTTTTCGTCAAAACTGTAACCAAAAAACATTTTGCTTTTCTCTTCTACTTTCCCCTCTCCTTCCTTTTACTTTCACGAAGTTTTTGGCAAGAATTCTATCATACTCATAGTCGTTACAGAGAAACGTTTGGTTATGACTAGTAAAAGTCTTTTAAAATTCAGTTTTGGCAATTTCTTTTCAATTTCTCTTTACACGCATTTTCATTCAGAAATGCCAACTTTCTGACTGACCTGTTCGCTGTCAATTGAATTATCTCCCATGTCCTAAAATAAAATAACCAATAAAACAAACACCGACGCCTTCGGAATATCATATTCGAAATATAACACACAACTAATGTTTCTCTAATTTTTTCCTACTTTTTCTTTTCTGATCTTAATTTGCAGAACTTCTTCTTTTATAGTATCATCGTTTACGATAGTATTTTATGAGTTTTTTTTGTTTGTGCGGAACCTATTAATAAATTGAAAAATAATAATAATAAAATACTTATATACAAATATTTGCTTATCTTGATTAAGAGGCTAAAACATTATTTAGGAGAGAATTTAATAAAAAAAAAATCGGTTCTAGGTGTTCCTTTTTTTTATCACGCACTTAAATTTAATTTTCAGGAAAACATAGGGGACCTTTTTTTAGAGCAAGCGAAGACATTGAACTTTGTTTTGTGAATTGGTATATATCAACAAAGTCTCCTTTTTATTCTACACAAATCAATATTTAATTTACCATAATTTCTCTAGGAGCCAGGAGCTTAGATTCAATATGCTGGGAGTAAAACATGCATTTTACGAGGGGCTATCTTTTAAAATTGTTGGTCGCTGTGGCGTAATGGGCAATTGTGCAAAAAGCCTCATTTTGGATTTTGGGACTGAATATCTCGCATTTTTTGTTACTTTCTTTTGAGTTGTGAACAACGCTATTAATTGTCCATGAAAAGTTTCTCAAATTCGACCGTTCGGAGTCGGCAGAAAATGTTTGTCCTCTCTACTTGTGAAAGAATGATGGCACGCATACCATGAGTATTTGCTGAAAAAGCTAGCCCTTGGTACCTTGTGAACAGTCTTATTACTCAATCCATTTTAATGGAATTGTATTAGAAGCAAATGTAAGTTTCACACATTGTGTTAAAAATTCTATTTTTGAAAAAATCAAAACCAGACAGAAAGGCTATCTTTGGTCAGGTGTTTGAGAGTCATTGTTTGCTTTTAAAGGATTTTTTGGAGAATCACTGATGGTATCTATTGTATCAGCGCGTACATATTTTCTCTCCTTATTGTTGGAAAGCGCAGAACGTTATGTGAAACGAAAACAACGCAAATTCGTGATAAATATCGCAGTTGTCTACTAAAATGTGGTGATTAGAAAAAATGCTGTACCATCTAGAAGGAATATCTCTCATTTTTGAGATACTATAATATTTTCGCGAATACTTATAAATTTCGTTATATTCGCAGTGAAACTAAACTTTCGCGAAGAAACCTATCATCAGCCTCCTTTCGGAAACTCTCTTTTAAAATGCATATACAATAGTACATACTTCGATCTGTCATAGAGGACTGAGTGAGTTCACTTTAGTTTATAACAAAATAATTCCCCTTTTTATATAGTATATTCACCCTGGCTTAACATCTTACAACATCTAGGATGTTATGTGAATTTGAATAAACATAAAATCAGTACTAAAATTAAAGCCACTAAGCTCCCCAAAAATATTGTACAAATAGTAACTCTTCTTATCTCTCTGTAGTTTACCCTTTTCTTTCGCACAAAAAACAATTATGAATGACAAATAACAGAGCCAAAAAACAGGATTCACCATTTATGTAACGTGTCACCGGAATAATTGTTGCATAAAAATGAAAACTTCAAAAATTAATCAACCAACAGAAGAAGTCAAGCTTGTTATTAACTTAGTAGTATTAACAAAATTATTAACAATAAATACGTGTATATGTCGTAGTGAAAATTAAATCGTAAAAATTATAAATTTTATGAAAACCAATTGTGAGCATATTTAAGAAGAAGCACCCTCAAAAAATTTAAGTAAAAACAAAAACAAAGTAGAAGAAAAATATTGAGGAAATAATTTTACCAGAGAAAAACAAAAATATACATACACCTATATAAAGTATACATTTTATTTTTAAACAAAAAGAAAAGGGAATCCCCTCTATTAAGAAATAAAAACAAGAAAATGTGTATATTGTCGTTTTATTCATATACATATAAAAAAATCATAAAAAAAACAATATATAAAGAAACCGAAATGATAAATATAATTAAGTAAATAAATGTGTTTTATTTCATTGGTAGTTTTGTTTTACTTCTAACAGATTTACAGCAGACTTTCGGAATTGACGTTCCTCTTTATCCACCCTCGCCCTACATCCTAACCCATCCAACCTACATGGTCCCCAGCCTTTTTTTTCTTACATTTTTCTTTTCAGCTGTATCGGTTTCCAATCTTTGCATTTTTGAATTTTTTTTAACGTATTTTTCTTTTTGTAGGTTCAATCCAAAGATATGTTGCTTGCTGCGCTGATGTGTTGTAAGTAGAAAATCTTTAAGAAACCCAATCTCAACAGAAGGTAACACTGAATCATCAGAAGCACATTTTTTCCCACTTCTAATATATTTATTTTTCAGATAATGAAGAATATATCTTGGAAGAGAGCGACTACAAATTTTCGACGGAGGGATACGAATATAATTTGTAAATGACCTAAAACGAAGATATTTTTTATGTGTTGCTCCCCCTTTACTGTCAATTTAAAATACAATCCGTTCGTTATTATTTTTGATTATGTTTCAATGGTTTTTAATTTGTTTTTTTGCTATTTTTCTTCTTATTTTACGTTTCTATTAGATGTTTATTTATTTTCTTAAGAGTCTTGTGATGAAATCTGGCAACGAATGTTGTTCACTTTCATTTTTTTTTTCAAAGTATTGTTGATTGTTTGACTTTGAGTTTGAAAAGCATTCCCTAGTTTTATTAACGTTTTCCCAGGACTGGCAGTGCCAAGATGCCACGATTTTGTTTTGAAATTAAATTCTAAAATAGACAGCCTCAATATTTTTGCGATTAAATTCTAACGTTAACCGCTTTAACAAATTTCGTTTTTGAATTTTATTTACGAAGTGTGCACAATTTTGTACAATAAATTGAGCGTTCCTAGTTTAGTATTTACGACTATGTGTAATCAAGCCACGATCTCTAAATAAGAGAAAAACAAATCTTGACTGTGATCTTTTTGTTCGAAATTCACTTTTCAAATTCACAAATTCTCGTGCAAGAAATACACAGAAATTTGTTTCTAGTGGACACCTGCGAATCCATAGCCAAGTTGTTCGCTATATGAGTGCATCCGTTTTTGAGGGTTCCAAGTACACAATTGTACTTTTGTCAAAGACCAAAGAGAGAGTCAGATAAAAGAAGTTTTACTGCTGTCGCTTGGCATATTTATAGTTCTTCCCAGTGTATTTAAAATTAGCTTTAATACCATAACTGATATTCTTAATTTAAATTTATGCCCCCCGACGGGTACCATTAGTTACTGTCAGAAAACAGTTTATTCCAAGACAAAGCTTATGATTTGCAAGTTTTGTATTTATTTTAGAGTATTCGGGTAAACTGAAAGCCAAACAAAAACAATCATGTTAACTGCTTTTCATAAAGTATATAGCATAGAACCAATTGGTTAGAACTTAGTTGTAACACAACTTCTCTAAAGGGAATTCCTTCCTCTTCCTCTTAAACGCTTGTGATACAGTAAATCAAAGAAAATCAATAACTGCCTGCTTGAAATCAATCCTATCTATTATTATTAAAAATCAAATGTCATTTAAAGATTTGCTTTTCATACGCTTTCACATATTTATTTTATTTATCACTATCATCATCGCCAAATTCATGCATACTCGAGCATATATATATAATCAAACTCATAGCTTTGTAAAATTTCTCATTTTTATGTGTTAAGTTCTTCCCTTATTTGAATTTTTTTCCCCTAAAGTTGCCAAAACCAAAGAGTTTTTATACTAGTTTTGTTTAAGTTTTTTTTCTATGTGTTGTTTTGATTATTTATTTTTGTTTTGTTTATTTCCTGGAAAGATTATGTTTTTTTAACTTTTGTTTTTCCTTTTTGTTTTTTCTTTTTCTTCCATAAAATAAAATAAAATACAAATTCTACAAATATAAAACGAATAAATGAATAAAAAATAAACGATATTATATTTAATAAATTTCTGAATGCTTGTGACCCCCTTCCAAAACCACCAATTACCACCTCAACCAACACCACCACCACCACCACCTTCTATAATTGCTACTACTTGCATAACACCACCACCCACAACAATTACTACTTCTTAATGCCACCTTCATCCAACATAATTAAAACTTAAAATTAAAATAAACAACAAAAAGATTTAAGTATTACGCGTATAGCTGGTCTCACATGGAACGAGTGGAATGCGCGCCTTGCCATGCCACTGGTAACACAACTCCGCGAAGGTGTGCATCCATTGATCTTCCCTACAGATCTGTCAATAAACTCAATGGACAAACATCAAACAGTTAATACAGCTACCTCATCGCCAGTGCATCCGTCATCATCGACGTCCTCGGCGATTGTTGCAGCTGCAGCAGCCGCAGCAGCAGCAGCAGCGGCGGCGGCAGCCTCCGAACATCATCATCATCAACATCAACATCACCATCATCAGCACCGGAAATCGCCGAATTGCTTTTCTACGCCGCCCAGTAGTCAGACTTCAGGTAGCAATGCCATAACAACCAGTACACCTCTAGTTGGTGGAGTCGCCGGCCGAACTGGTGGGAATAGTGCTAGTAGCAGCACTGCTGCTAATCTAATTGCCTGTGGCAATACCTCAGATTCAATAATAAGTAGTAGTAGCAATCATCACCACCACCGTGATGGCAAAAACGCCACTAGCGATTGTGATCTGATGAAGAGTGACAAAGGTGCTAATAGCAGTGGTGGAGAAGGCAGTTATTGTGATGACAATGACAATCCGTCAGCCGGTGACTATCAAAGCACGCTGAACGCGGCCGCTGCAGCGGTAGCACTTGGCGGTGGTGTTGTGGACAGCAAAAGTTCCGGCCTGTGTAACATTAGTTTGCTGAATAGTTTTAACGCTATGAGTAGTTTAATAAGTGGAAACGGATCAGTTGGTGGTGTAGGGGGTATGGGCAGCAGTGGCGGAAGCGGTAGCGGCGGCGGCGGCGGCAGCGGCAGCGGTAGTATGGGTGGTCATCCGTGTCCCGAATGCGGACGAGTATATAAACTTAAATCATCACTGCGCAACCATCAGAAATGGGAGTGTGGGAAGGAACCACAATTTCAGTGTCCATTCTGTGTGTATCGTGCCAAGCAAAAAATGCATATCGGTCGTCATATGGAACGGATGCATAAAGAAAAATTTATCAAACTCGAAGACATTAAAAGCTACACGGGCGCTGATGAGCCAACTTCACTGAGTCAACACTTTTCGTAAGCTAATCATATTTCTGATATAAGCTCAATCACAGTCTTTAAGTTAAAAATGCAAAGTTCTTCTTTTTTATTTAAAAAAATGATAAAACAAAATATTTCAAAATTTTGCACCGAATCCGTCGAAGAAGACGTTAAAGAAACACAGGGATAGCTTATGGGATGGATATACACTTTTTTTTTCATAATGTGCCAAATTGTATGGGTGGGTGGGTGTATCATATATATTTTTTAAATAATTGTTTATTGTGTTTTTTTAAAGAAACCTATTCGTAAGACGAACAAACAAGGAATTAAGGAACATTCTCAGATCAAAGCAATACCCAATGGCACTAGTATTTTGTAAAAATATATATATACATATATTTATAAATATCTTCTTTTCTTGAATAGGATGTGCTTCACGCACGAAACAAAGTGGTGAACTAATGTATAAAGTTAATGAAACATCATCAGTGATATTCTATTTAGAGTTAGGAAACAGGATTTTTTTTAAATTGTATCTTTAAAATGGGTTACATTTTTTTGCTGCTCAACAATTTCTGTAATACCGTTTGCACAACAAATTTCAAAAGAGTGATTCAATTCGAATCTTCTCGGATTTAAAAACTATAACAACAACTGTCTCGACATTGAGTTTGAGAGCAAACAAGGCCTACAACCTTTGTTATACAAAGTATATATTTCTGAGAACGGTCAAGAGCAGAGAAACATTTCTTATAGATCTGAAAACTTTTCAGATTCAACTTTTTCATCCTACAATATTTCAGAATTTTAAACATGAAAAATGATTCTCAAAATATAAATCTAGTTTATATATTGTAAAGGAAGATAAGCGCAAACGTTGATTTCGATCACTGATTGTCAGTAAAGTCAGTGATGAAAACAATTAGGAGATATTTTTTCCTTTGACCACCGATTTGTGTTTGCAAACACATCATAAGTATTTCTTGTTATTTTCTAAACACTGAATTTTAAACACGAATTAATTCTAAAGAAGAAATGTGTTCGAATTGCTTAAATTTTATCATATTCTGATGCAAATAAATGAAAGTTAGAATCCTGTTCTCAGAATCAATATATTCTTGAAGATCTCAAACTGCATTGTGTGTCTAATACCGGACATTGTCTTAGCCTTAATCTAAAATTCAGCAGGATATGAATTTGTTTCTTTCTTTGTGTGCGCTGAACTTTGTATAAATCAAATGAAATTCAATAAATCCATATATACTCATCCCGTGGGTGTAATAAGCCTTCAAAACCTGAAGATACAATACGATAGAAGCAAGTAACTTTCAAAAGACCGATTAAGTATTCCTTTTTTTTGTAATCTTTTAAACTCAAAGTCAACTCAACCAAACAAAGCAGTCATTTTTTAATTTCAATTTAAAGAGTATACTAAAGCAAACACATACAACAGTTCAATTACAAATAAACTTTAGGTCTTAAGGAAACAACAATTTACCTCAAATTCATCAATACAAGTATGATCAGTCTAATATCTACCGTTTTTCACATTTTTTTTATTTTTCTTTTTTTAGTTTTTTTTTTATTAAAAAAGTCAATCAGAATTTTTATTGTAGATTTTTTGTTTTGTTAGAAGAAGTAGCTGTGAGTGGAAACGAATACAAAAAAATACTTCAGGAAAACACAAAAGAAAACGAAAGAACGAAAATGAAAATGTGAATAATAATATAATGTAGTACAGTTTCCTATAAAGTGCCTTTTTTTAGATTTTAAGAGTAACATTTATATTTCTAGGTTATAGGTTATGATAGTGTTTTTTTTTGTGAATTATATTGTTAGGTTTTTTTTAAATATATATTTTTGTTTTTCTTTTTTTTTAATAATTTCTTGGTTGACAAGTAAAAACGTTGAATATTTTGAATTGAATTGAAAATTCAATTTGAAAACAAAAACCCGCCATATTTTTTTATACAAACAAATGAGAAATTCAGTGCTGCATCACAATATATATTTTTTGGATTTAAAGAATTTTTCTGTGTAATTCCTCATAAAGAATGTGAAGATAAAAACTCAGGTACTTAGATTGTGTTTGTTTATATTGTTATAAACGCAAATATTTTTATGTATTTTATGTTTAATTGTAAAGTCGAAATTTAAGTTTTCTTTTTTAGTTTTCTAGCCGTATGTATGATTGGATACTTTCTTGCATTAATTATTTTTATTTTCAAGGGTTCTATTCATGAATGCAATAATTATTGAAGAAAATTTTACTTAATGCGTTTGTCAGTCTTATTTCCAGCAAAAGACATGATGACTAGCCCAAAATGCAAGCTCTATTCATTTCTCTCACACAAATCTCTTGGTTAAATAATTTTTGTTTTTCACACAGGAAAAGCTACTTTTTTCTCCGTTTCCAGACATATTTTAAATTATAACAACAACAACTAAAGACAATAATTCTGATGGAAAATCGAAGTTTCACGTTTCCTTCTGTTGGGAGTTATTTTTAACATATGTTTTAAGTTTTAATCCATCTGAATACAATCTCTTCACTGAATTCAAAACCGCGATGAAGAATATTTTAAATTAGATTGTATTCGATTTGCAACAAACGTGGGTTAATTGAGTGACAGCTTTCAAATCACTCCGAGACACGAAATTTTATTTCTTATATTACTTTGTTAAAGAGACTTTTCAACTAGTCCAGTCATTTAGGGCTGCATCACGGTGCGCTGTTCATATAATCTTTAATCTTCACTTCTGTATGACAAATTCTTGAGTGCCCGTACAGATGGGATTTGTACATGGTCAAGGAATGGAATACTTGGCTGAAATAGTAATGTTCCAGGGCAGTTGATTTTAAAATTTATTTGTGTGAAGTCATTGCCGTCAAAGAATGACATAAATCTATCTTTTGCGTTCATTATACAATAGAACCTTTGATCCATCTCATACCATTCCTTTAAAAGAAAAGACAATAAATTACACTACTTTCCATACTGGCACAACCAGCAGCAGATTTCATAAAGTAAATCTATTGTTGTTCTCTACAATTATGTATCACATTCCACTACTTTATTTAAGCTTTAAAAGACAACCCATAATAACTAAGTTCTAAGATATTATATATTTATAAACAAAAACCACAATTCTCCTTTTCTGAAATACACATGTTTTTATTCGAAAAAAAAAGAAAACAAATTTACCCCTTTATATATAATTATATACATCGATATTTATATAAAGCGAGAAAAGACACTCGCTCTAAACAAAACAAATCCAATTGTGAAATTTATACTATATTCCATATACATACGCATACATTTATAAAACTTATTTATAAACAAAGTAAGTCAGTTTAAATAAAACTAAAATCAGATATTATGAAAATGAAACACACAACTTTATAATATTAAGAAATAAATTGGTGATGGGAAATATTTGAAACAAAAATTATAAATCATCTTCTATATATATTTTTTTAAGCATATTGGTTCTAAGGTATTGGCTCAAATTTCTTGAAAATACAAAAAAAGAAAAAAAAATGAAATAAAGTAAAAAAATACTCATTACTTGTTAGTTGGTTTTTTCCTTATACATATTTTTTATACATACTTATTCTTTATTTTTATTTTTTTAAAATCAAACAAAAAACACAGCACAATTGAATTGTAATTATTCTTTATACTTTCCAAACATCGAATCATAGGCGAAGAGATGTTCATTTTTTGTATGTGTATATTCAAGTTAAAATACAAGAAGAAAGTTTCCATTGTATTATTGTTAGTTTTTTTTTGTTTTCTTCTAAGATTTAAGAACAACTTTATATATATAAACATAAAAAAGAAAAACATGTTTCACAACGAAAACCAAATGATGTTTTCATTTATTTTAATTATTTTACCAGTATATCTTCATCGGAAACGTAAGTATTAGTACTGGAGATAGCGTATGCAAAATATAAAAAAAATGAAACAAGAGAAAAACAACTTTTCGTTTTTGTTTGTATTTAAATTGAACCCAGTCAATTGTAATGCTTGGATGTGTGTTTATTTTTAATTTGTTTTTTGTTTAATATTCTTTTTCGTTAAGAGACAAGTGCACACTCGTTGATTATTTAGTAAATTTTTGAATATTTAAAGAAACAAAAACAATCCCAAAATAATGAGATATCGAGAAAATCAATAGTCAATCACATCATTTCGAGCTCAATTCTTTGAATATATATGGGTATATTTTTTTTATTAACGTATCGTCTTTGTTTTCTGCTCTATCTTTACAGACTCAGCAACAGCACCAACATCACAAGGTGACACACCAGCAAATCAGCAGAAAACAGCGCAAACTGAATCACGGATTCGTGTTCGAAATTGGTTAATGCTAGCAGATCAGACGATTTTACAAAATTCAATTATAAATCATTCTGCGAGTGAGTACCGAACCCTGCAAAACAGTGTTTTTAATCATTTTCTTTTCAGTTAAATTTGAGTTAATTTTGTACAAATATTTTTAAATGTTTCATTGGCAGTAAGATTTTTTCTTTTTCCACGTTGGAGAAAAGGAATAAAACCGCTTTCATTTTTTTTTGTTAGTTATTGATTAACTTATTTAATTTTAATTTACATTTCGTTTCATCAAAACAGGTACGTTCATTTATCCTATGTTTGTTCCGTTTGCTTCCTCATTTAATTTAGTTGGTATTCATTACATTTTGTTACCGTCAACCCATTAACTCATTTACTAATAAATTCCGGACCAGAGAACCATTGACGTTCTTACCAATTGATCTTGTAGCGCCATAAAATATAAAACTTTCTTTTCTTATTTTCCTTCCTTTCTTTCCATTTTTCCTTAATTTATCTACGCAGTACTATGAACGCGTAGACAAAGTTCTTAGCTAAATTCAAATCGTAAGTGCCCATGCGATGTTTTCTGTCTAAGACTTCTGTAGCTTCATGCTTGATGACAGTACATACGTAGTACATTCTGCTTTTTTCACTTTCTTTAAGCGTTTTACGTAAGATCTTACGTTTAGCACGCAAGTATCCTCGTAGTTTTTTCAACGACAATTGGGAAAACTTTTCATGAAAACGTATTCGCCTTGTCTTTCTTTTTTTTATGGAATTTGGGATTCCGGTGAATAAATCGTTCAATATTTTATGCTACCTGACAAGTTTTTTAGAGATGGGGGATTCCCAAGCTCGGTTCTAGAATAATTTCCATATGCGAACTTGAAACCGGCGAATTGTCGGTTTCCAAAATAAAAAATGTTGTCACCTACACTTCTTTCTGAACCTTAAGTCTGAATTTCTCAGTGGACATTGAGAGTTTACCTTACCTGAAATCGTTTTTGAGAAAAACTTCTTAACCAGCAATCGCTAGATAGTCCGTTGCAAATCTTCACAGTCGGGTTTAATGAGAGAATTAAGACTAGCATCCACATTTCGTTTAAACTTCTAATGCATTGTAGCATATTTCAGGCTGCAACGGCTCTAAAAGGAACATTGTTACATGCACAGATAGCCAACCAATTATCAGTGGGTAACGTCACTTTCAATGGCAAACATTCTGTTTGCGCCGTCTATCTCTTAACGAAATGGCGAAGCACTACAGCATTCATGTGTGGGGCGCCGGGATACTGTGACATTCCGAGGTATTATAAAGCCAAGCGCATCACCTTGCTGCTCACTTTTCAAGAGCTTCACCTTTAATGCCATATGGCTAAGCCAAACATCTAATTCAGTTAGACACATTCAATAAAATGAATCGTAAATGTTCCGATTGCACAACTTTCCAAAAACACATCTTGGGCACTCATGAATCAGGTTACGCAGATCAGCGATCGGAACACTTATAATAACGTATCACTGGGCATTGTGCCCAGGGTAGATGCGGACATAATGCTAGGTCCTACCTACAACGACTTTTGTCGTATTTTTATGTACGATGAGGTGGGAGAAAGGGTCTCCCTTCTCCTCCATTCAAACTTGGGAGCAAGCTCTTTTGACGATCTGAATACGCTGAACGTTAAACGGATCGCGAATCGAGTTTAATTGGTCCTCGGCCATAGGAAAGGATATCTTAGATCCGCGTGGAATCATAATAAACCTAACCTGGCCTAAGTGGTGTGAATTGACATAGTCAAGTAACTCCAAGAAACAACTTTTGATCCAAGTATACTAAACGCCTCTCTGATCCGCCTTCTTCTTCTACTGGCGTTACGAGTTGGACCTGGGCCTCAACCAACATGCTTCTCCAGCTCGCACGATCTCTCGCTAGCTGTCTCCAATTGCGCACTCCCAGTGAGTTAGGTCCTTTACCACTGGTTTGCGTCTTCTCAACCTAGGCCGGCCTTTGTTGCGGTGTCCCATTGGCTAGGATTCGAAGACTAGGTCTACTAAATTATTAAATTTTAATATACCGCTTTTCCAGTCGCTACCTGATGCAATGTGTCACCGCGTCATATTGGCCAAGTTTCTCGACTTCTACATCGTGGTTTTATGTTTGATCACTGAACTGGATCGAATCAAATGCTGACTGTCTAGAATAAGTTGCTCATACTTTCTGATCGAAGTCGGCAATAAACAGTAGGTCTGCTTCACTCGTGCGAGAACAATTGCTCTGGGACCTGTTTGCTGAAAAAGCTGGGATTAACATTTCTCCATGTCTTCTCTCAATACGAGTTTAAGGAATCCTGTAGAAGTGGCGGCGATGCCGAATGTGTCCGCATGGCATCAAAACGGGTCATAGAAAAGTAACCTTGACGTGATTGTTTGTCTTTTGAGCTGGAATTTCAAAAGCAACTAGGTCTTGTCTGCCGAGAATTCGGTGTTTCAAATTTTTCAATCACAAAATGAGAATGACGACATGAAAAATTAAAATAAAAAAATTGAAAGATCTTCTTCGCCAAAAAATAGAACACAAATCCCAAGTTTCTCTGGTAATGAATAAATTTATGTATAATCCTCATTGACGGATTTTCTTTTATTATTTTTTTGTTTGTAATCGTATTTGTGTTTTTTTTTTGTTTTAATCTTACGTTACTGTTTCAGTTCTCTCTACTAACAAGCTAAATCATACTTTTTCAAAACCTTACTAATAAAAATGCATTTTATCTCTTTTCATGTCTAACTCCCTTCACAAAAATAACAAAAAAAAAAATATGTATATGTATGTATGTACTAACTCAGTCCCAGAAACCACTGAACCCACAATTCCTCAGCCAAAAACTAGAAAAAAACATAACACTAACAATAACAATAAAGCAATTATTAATGATTCGCTCGATGGTGGTGGTGAGGGTGGAGATGGTGGTGAAGGTGGTGATGGTGGTGATGGTGGTGAAGGTGTTGAAGGTGGGGCCGGTGGTGATGGTGGCAATATTAACTCGAAAGTGAGCATCGGCGTTGGTAATACAGGTGATGGTCTCAGCATTTTCGATGACAACTCCACAGAGGTTATAGTGAAAATCGAACGCAGCAACTCTAGCATCGGTGATGAGAGCGAAAACGAAGATCCTTTCAATTATGATTTGAAAATCTCAAGCCCAATGTCGTGGGCCTTTGATTCCGTTAAGATTGAGGGATCCGAATTCGAGGAAGCTACTGAAATGGAGCCCGATGAGAATACAGCTGATGCTGAACAAGATCCTGAACAGGAAGACTGTGCTGATCAGGAGGGTGTTGAGACCGAGGTAGACGCAAGTGAAGAGTTGAATCAAATACCGGTGCGACATAATACTCGACGTGTTTATAGCAACGCAAATAAGCACCATCGGGTAGGCGTGAGAAAACGCGTCTTGGATCAGTCAGTCAATGCTGAATTGAATTTACCTCCAGAGACTACAATTTCGACAACCACTCCGGTCATAAGTCGTGGTGGTAAAATGCACTCAGCAACGACAATGACAACTGGCACAACCATAGGCATGTCGAACGATAAAAAATACCGCATACTTATTCAAAATCAGAGAATGCGTAAAGAAAGTCTCGAGCACTCCGAGGACATGATCTATAATGCGGACATTGAAAAACCGTGGGTGTGCAAAAATTGTAACCGCAACTACAAGTGGAAGAACAGTCTTAAGTGTCACTTGAAAAATGAATGCGGTCAGCCTCCACGATTCTTCTGCAGCAAACTCTGCGGCTATGCCACGAATGTGCACAGCAATTTGAAAAGACATTTAAACACAAAGTGCCGCGACAAGACCGATGACGAGACCGAGAAGCAACACACCTACACACTTGTAATGAATTAAATAATTTTTACTTCTTTGTGTTTCGGGCTTGGACCACACTCCCACTAAACCATGTGCATGTGCATCTTTCTCATACATCTAATTTACTATTTATTCAAAGTAATTTAATTAAGTTGTTTGTTTTGTATCTGAAAAACAAGAGAAAACAAAAAAAAAGTAAATAATAAATTGTTGTTTTTCAATTTATGTTTGTAGTTTTACAAAAAAAAAAAAAAAAATAACACACACAACGCTAGTTAAGTAATTTTATTTTCCAAACTTAAATGAAAGACTTATTTATACATTTATTAATTTAAGGATGATAGAGCTTGCACACGCTGTGTTTCACTCTATTTATTCTAGTCACATTCCACTGCACTGCAATCAATAATTCGGGAATGAAATGCATCCACTGAGCGGAATGCAATAATTTTTAGTTTATTTTCTAAACAAAAAAAAAAACAACATTCACACTTTAATTTTGTCTAGTCAAATAAAGCATGAACAAAAATTAAACATAACAAAAAATGAAAGAAGAGAGAGAGAAAGTAAAATTAAACAAAGATACTTCAAGTACGAGTGTAATATTTATTAGATTTCACAAAACAAGAAAACAAATGAAAGAGGGAGAAAATTTAGAAAATTCTATTTATTGATTTTATTTATTAAACTTATTTATTAATTTATTTATTTATTTATGTAAACTCTTAACATATTTATTCAATTAAATCTTAAATAGGATAATAGAAACAAAATCCAATATATGTATAACTGGTATTTGTATAAGAGATTTTCTTAAGTTATTTGTTTCGAAAATCATTCCATGTGTGTGTGATGATATGATTCAACGAGGAGACAGTTGCAACTGAATCTAGTCAGAAAAAAGGAAAATTAAAGATTTAACACAAATCATAATTTTTTGCAATATATTTACGTACACGATCTCCACATAAAGGCCTTAAAAGCGATCAAATTTGATTGTAGATTGGAGAGTTCATGGTTGAATGTAATAGAGACTTGGTGTGTCCATTAATGTTTGGGTTCACTTCGGACGAAATATCTGCTTACTTAATTTCGAATGATATTCTTTGATTTAAAATATAGTATTACAATGACTTCCTAGAATTGTTATACGGATGTGGTCCTATATTCTAGACAGAGAACCCTCATTCATATGAAATACTTATTAAATGATAATAAACCTGTTCACCTGTTTACTCTGCCACTCCTAAGTGGTTCGATGTACTGCTTATGGCATCTGCTCTAGCTTTGCATACAGCTTTCTAGCTGCCCCTCTTACACGAAATACCAACGTATTATGGATGAGAGGAACATAAGATCTAAGCAAATTGCAATTCAGTATCAAATGAATGTCATTAAAGTGATTACTATTCATGAAATGAGCATTAAAAATCCCTTTAAGTCTATTTAAAAATGTATTAATCTACATTCTTTATTTCCACTCAGAATGAAACCATGTCCTCTCCGCTAAGGTCAATATTCATTTATTTCTTACTCTTGTAAAGTAAAAGAAAAATGCAATTTAAAATAGACCATGTTTGACACTTACAAATGAAAATGAACAAATTAATAGAGAGAATGATATGATTATATTTGAAGAAGAATAAAATTATAAATGAATATATATTATATATTTAAAAATAAAATGCTATAATAAAATCGGAAGACAATTTTCTTTTCTAATGTTAAATATAAAACAAAACAAATTGTAACCATATATAAATAAAAATGAAAATTAAAAGAAAACAATAAGGAAAACTTAACAACTCAGCAAAAGCTATACAAAACAAGCAAAATTAATAAAAAAAAATATATTACATACCAAAAACACAAAAAAAAAAAAAAATAAAACAAAACAAAAAAATAAATTGTCGAGTGTTTCTGTTATTGTAGTTTTGAATATCTACTTTTTTCAGATGGTCATCCTTCACAGAAGATTTTCGTCCTCTCCTCTTCCCCTCCCTCCTACTTCCCGGCAAACCACAATTGATTGCTTCACCCTTATGATCTTGATTTGTTGTATTTTCTCTTTTTAGAACCGTTAAAGGACTATTTTTCTTTGCTATTTGAATATTTTTAATAACGTTCATTTCTTTTAGGTTCCACCTGGATGTCCTCCACACCCATGCGTGGTTAAAACTTCTTCGCATCCATTCAACCTAAAGTAGATAAATCAAACAAAAAAAAAACAAAAACAAATAATAAGGGCGAGAGATGTGATTGAGTGTAGTTCATGGAGGGTTTGATAATGATGAGAGAGAGAGAGCGAATGAAAAAGCGAGCAACCATTCGAAAAAAGTGACATGCATCGTCCTTCAATGTTTTGACAGTACTTTGTATACAAATTAATTTTTTTTTATTTATATTTATTTATTTTAATTTTTTTTTTGTAGTTTTGTGCGTTGAAAACTTGTTTCCTGTAATTTTCCCAGATATATATTTCCTTGTTTTAATTTTTCTCTATATATATACTATTTTGTTTTGATTTATACCTATACATATGTAAAAATTAATTTGAAACAAACCTTGTAGTTTAGAAAAACGAAAAATCTGTATTTCTTCTTTTTTAAAGACAAAAAAAAAAATTAGGTAAACAAAGAAAAAACTTTATGAAAAGTGATTTCATTAAAAGACTGCGAAAAACAAAAGTAATTTGAACGAGAATCCCTTTCTAAGTAGACAACATATATAATTTGCATGCGTATTTTTTTTATATTTGATGTTGTTTTTTATGATTTAGTCATGAGAACAATTTGATGTTATTTATAGTTTCTTATAGTAGGATGTTGATTTTTTTTTTAAATTTAACAAAATCTATCCATTATCACGTTTACTTTCCTCCAATTTAGTTTAGTTTTTAGTATTTCGAAATAACTAAAAAATCCATTGATTGCGTATAACTCATAAGAATCTTGTCATTTGTCATCCCAACTTCATCATGAGTATCTGGGCGGATAAGACCTTAAATTGTTCGTTAGCAAATTCAGATTTTCAAATTATAGGTATAACACTTTTTAAATGTTCAGTTTGAAAAGTATAAGACTGAAAGTACAAAGAACTCTGACATACATACTTCAGTGCGCCTACTACACCCTTCGTTAAGCGACATAAGTTGCAAACGATATTAATTTTACGACGTTTTGAAAAATATTTTAATTAATGGACGCTTTCAGTTGAATTGAATATTTTGGTTGACTAAGGATATTCGGTTAGTTAAGGTCTAGATACTCAAAGATATTTTTGTATCTTGTCTCTGGTTGTCTATTGAAATCAGCGGTGATGGCAAAATATCCCACCCGGGAGTTTTATGTTGCTGAATCATGGAATCATTTAACTAAGAAACACGTTTTCAAGTGATATTGTCGCTCAAATCGTTTTGTGCCTTACACTACCTACTTTTTGAACTCAAATTTGGCACAAGTTTCGAAAAGCGAGTTCGTTGTGACCAGCGTGCGTATATTTTATAATCATTTCAACTTATTTGCTTCAATTTCGAAGGGTGGCGAACATTATTTTCACACTGAAGTCGACCTACTTGCTTAAGTATTTGCTGTACTGTCGGTACAACGGTAATGTGCACTTGACAATGCATAATCTTAATAAATACGTATCGAGCCACTTAGTAATAAGTGTGATTTATTTTTCTCGGACATGATATCGATATAATCGGATACACACTCAAATGAGAATTAATAAGAAGTATTTTTTGAAATGCGTTTCAGTGCCTAACAAAGAAATTGACTGCCACTACAGGCTAAAAGGGATCAAAGCCTAGCCTCTTCTGGTTTTGGTTTGGTTTGTGTGGTTTTGTTCCCTCACAGGTGGAGCGGACCTACAATTTACTACCGACTCTGAATGTAGAATTTGTGAAGCTTTTCATAGACAATTTGTCAGCCACTCGAAAGAGGTGAAGTGCTCGGTCCAGGCATCGAAGCTGGGATCTTCAGCCTGTGAATCGACGCAACAGAATATTGCAAATAAATAAAAGCGGGTGACATAATTATAGTTTCTATTCCAAACATTATGTTCTTCTTAATTTTTTCACCTTACAGCCTCTCTAGTAAATTGCGCTCCACCATTTCAAAGGAGAATTTGCTTTGTTCCGTTTTCCAGTGATTCGTTTTCTTTTATGACCATACGCATGCGTCGTCTTTCATTCTGCATACTCTCACAGTCCAAAACTTACTCATTTTATAGGCCAAGGCTTTGAATAAGAATGAACATTTTTAGCTGCCAAATATGAGTTAAGTTGAGATTCTTGGATTCCTCCTGCTCCTGATTAGGGAATAAAGTCGTGGCGTGCAACAAGACGTTTGTTTGTGCATATAGATCAAATATGTATTCGCATTCGCTGTTTGAAGCTTGTTCCAATTTTTGACCAATTTTTCCAATTTGGTGACAAAAGTCTTTCGACCTGCTGTCTGGTTTGGCCTCTTCACTGGGATCTCGTCAGTGAGTGTCACTTATAGCTAAAGTGGCATTGCCTAAGATCAACTTCCAGGGTACTTTCAGTCCTACCAAATCCCTCGAACTTTACACACCACTTCCTTTTTTTAAAGACTTATCTACGACACTCTCGTGGTGTATAGTATAATTTTATAATCCTAGGCTGCTTTAGCAGTTTTTTTTTTTGCCCCCATGAAAAACGTAGAGGAACATGTGTCGTTGTTTTTGTTGTGTTCTTATCTAGCGAGTAAAAAAAAACTTAAAAATAAGTTAGACGGATAATACATAAGCATATAAACAAATAAATTCTGTGTGTTCGGCTTGGCATCGTGAACAAGCGCAAATGAATCTGTGCTAATCCTAATCTGGGCTTTCGTCCTTCGAACGATAGCTTCCACAGCACAAGTTGAATTTGAATAAGTTGGATAATGGTCCTTTCTGTGGACCAACAGTGGAAAGGTGTTCTATTATCAATTTGCAACGACATGAAGATTTATATTTTTCAAAAAACCTTGTAAGACAAATTCGTGAATAATTCACCCACCATTCGCGTGCATAAATTCGGCCTTTCACCAGTAAAGGGGACTTAAACTCAGATCTGAACGCCTAACATCATCTAGACATCTAGATGATGCATACAACAGAGGTGAATTGTGGCCAAAGTGCCTTCTTCATTATGGACGTCAGTCTATTAAACCTAACTTTGGTCACTGTTTAGTCTCGTTGAAAAGTGTTTTTCTTTCAAATAATTCAATATAAATCTAAAGAGCTATGTACTAGTAATAACCTCGACTAGACTTTAAATTGTAAAATTTAAATAAAAATAAGTATTTTTTCCATTATCTCACTACCCCACGGCTGCTTAACTAATAAATATTATTTTTATAAAATGAAATAAGCAAACAAATGTGTACTCAATATTTTACTAACTTTGTTTTGTGCTTAACAATACTTTATTTTTGTGTTTAATACATACATAAGTAATATATACACATATAAAAATATATTTAATAATTTTAATTTTATACAATTTATACGAAAATTTGCAGCTTTCCATTAATTTATGCATAACCCTCATAAAAATGTATCTAGTACATGCATACAACTCATCCATCCACAAACATACACTCACTCTCTCACCACACATCCATGTTTCCAGGCCCAAAATTTGAAACGGTAATGTGATTTATGTTTGTCAAATTTGTTTTTTTACGAAAAGAAAATGTTTAATACGATCGCAAACTTCTGTGTCTTCTGCAATAACATTAACCAATTGTCAAACAAAAACAGAAAACAAAGAACAATCCATACGAATTGAAAGATGCAACAAAAAAAAAATATATATTTTTTTTATGAATAAGACAATTTTTTTTGATGAGTTCTTAAATCTCTTTTGATCTACAATAGTATCTCTTCGAATAGGAGAACCCGGCGGAGGAAGTATGACAGCCCCAGGGACCGTATCCGGGAGTGAGCTGAGACGACGCCAAAGTATGCGGCTCAAACCCAGTCCGTACTCCAGTCCAACTCATCCGTTGCTTATGAAATATGAAGCGAAAAAGGAAGACGACGAATATGATCCTAGCCTGGGCGGCGGAAGTGTTATTGGTAGCGTTGGCGGCGGTTGTGATGATGTCGATGATGACAATCAAAACGATGATGATAACGAACAACCATGTGATTTGCGTTTGAGTACGTCGGCTGTGCGCAAGTTCAAAGAGCTTGTTTCCATTGCCCAACAGCAGCAATTGTGTTCGTCGGTGACGATGGACGCATTGCATTCGCCTTCGCTAAGTGTGCTGACTGGGCAAAGTTCTGTTCTTGGTACATCGACCTCTGGTGGTGGTGGTGGCATCAGTGGAGTTTCGCCGTATGGATCTGGACTGGTGAGTGGGGCAATAGCCACAGTTTCATCGTCCGCATCGAATATGCCGGTAAGTGGGCCAGTAGTAGCTGGTACCTCAGGTTTACAACAACAGCAACTGCAACAGCAATCGAAGTTGCAATCACTACAATCGATAGCCCATCTGCCAACGGCTCTACTAAACTTTCCAGCAATCAAGCGTAGTGGTTCGTTCAGTAGTGGTACAGCGGGCTCGGCCGGATCGATTGGAATAATCGCCCCTGGCAGCGGCAGCAGCGGTGTGGTGCAATCCGGTAGTGGTGCTACTGGACTTGGAACTGCTTACGCTGGAAGTAGTAGTAGCACCGGCGCCGCAAGCACAGTTGGCACCGGCACCAGTACCGGTAACACTGCCAGCGGTAGCAGCACATCCGGCTGGGGTGGTGCCTACACTTGTGATCGCTGTGGCAATTCGTACGCACGCCCGCACAGTCTCAATCGTCATGTACGTTTCGAGTGCGGCGTCGAACCCAAGTTCGAATGCCCGATCTGTCACAAAAAATCCAAACACAAACACAATTTAGTCTTACACATGCGAACACATCAAAATCGATGATACAATCAATGCACACCTCGATTACAACTTTTATTTTTCGATAATTTTGTTTCCAAATATATACACACACATATATTTTTCTCGTCTGTATTGTATCGAAGTTACACACTTTTTGTGTTGTGGAAACACAATATTTTTTTTTTCTGATGATCTTGAAATGTTTTTGCTTTTATCTATTTTATTTATCATTAACCAACTACCATTTGATTAAAGTCCATGCGTAAATGTTATTCTTGTTTTTACTTATTCTTCAATGGCACACCTATATAAATAAACTTGTTTTTTTTGTTTGTTTTTAAAATCACAAAAATGTAATAACACAAATTCGTGCAATACCACAAAACACACAACCAATCCGAAAAAATACAACAATCAGAAAACAATAAAAAGAAAATTGATTGAAGCAAAAACATCTAGTATGATAAGTTCTTAACTAAATATGCATATATTTACACACACACACACACACAGACACACACATGTGATTGATTTATTAAATCGAAACGAGAACCAAGAAGAAAACCACTATGAAAATGCTTTGTATATGTAATCTATTTTGTTTTTAATTGATAGCACTGGGGTTAACTAATATTTAAAAATAATTATATATTGATTTAAGTTTAAGTGTTTTTTCTATAACATAAATAATTCTAAAGTAAAGAAAGGTTATAATAATTATAATGTGATACAATATGAAATAAGGTGGTGATAAGGAGTAGAAAATGAGCAAGGAAAGGAAGGATAATCATGCATGGAGATTGAGAAATTACATACATATATTATGTACATATATAACCGATGTGATCTTGGCCATTAATGAAAATTGCATTTGTTAACTTTTGTTTGTGATTTTTTTGATACTTTGAGACGTCGAACTTGTCTATAATTTGTTTATAAAAATTTTGAGTTTTTCTTTGTTTACACCATATGAACGAATTAAAGTCGTTATTTTCCATTGAGAGCTTAATTCCATCAATATTCCGTTTTAATAGACAAATTTTAAACTTGGATAAGTTTTCTTTTTCACTTTGTTGTATGCAGAATTTTCACATGAACCTCTAACTTAAACCTCTGAATTGAATGTCTTCTCCCAATTTAACTTCTGAACATTTCAACGGCATAAACATTTTTTTAATTGTACGAATATCCAGAAGAGAATAATTCATCTTCTTTTTCGTTCTGTCCCACAGTCAATACGCCACTTGATTTAACTTAGACTCTTAGACTAGGCGCTTCAAGTTTCGTCCACCCAACCCAAGTCCCTTTCCAACTAAGCACGTCACGGGAGACGAGGTTTTTCTGTACCATGTTACCCTTTGAGGTTGAACTTCGGATGTTGATGTCCACTTGCACTACATAAACACAGTCCATTTGAGCCGAGAATATAATAAGTTAAGTTTTTTTTTTCTTGTAGATCATCATTGACTTAATTGGTGTTGGAAAATAAACTTTGGCTTCAATCTTTTCTGTTTGAGGTTGATATTCACAATTTTCAACACCAAATAGTTAGGTGATGAATGAGAGACTTACACTTGTAGTTGAATTTCTTTGGTCTCCCTGTCGTCGAATTTTTTTTTCCTTGCAATTTATAATCTTTTTTCCCATTTCGTATTTTAAGACTTAACATGAAAGCTATCAGAAAATAGAAAGTTTCGTCGTTAGACTTTTGTTTTGAGCGAAGTTAGATTGTTCTTTTCACTTGATGTTCTGGACTTTTTTTGATGTTCTGAAATGGATTAACTTTGTAGAACACCTAACATACTTACACTTTATCTTTTGTATTTTGTAACCAGCTCAACTAAGGTTCCACTAAGGTTCAGTCTCAAATTCAGCTAACGCTAAAAACTGTTCTCTTGGTCTCAAGATATCCACAGGAAATTTGATCCTATATTTTTTAAACATTTTTTTCTTAAAGAAATTACATTATTTTCTTACGTATCACATACATAACTTCTCTAGCATAAAGAAGACCAATATTTAGAATAAATTTTTCCGTGCATTAAACTTTCAAAAAAGTACACAATTTGAAGGTTAAAAATAATTTTGAAATTTTATAAGAGTAAAAAATGTCGTATTGACTCTGAAATATTACTTGCATTATCTTCCAGTACCATCATCCTGTATTTTTCAATTTAAAAAAAAAAACGTTACAATTCAAAGGAGTTCATAATTTTCCAGTTTGTAAAGTACAATCATTTTTCAATTGACACATCAACAGAAATCAATGTTTATGACTGTTTGCAAGGGCGGTCCACAAACGTATTTTATGCAATGATCCAAGTGGCTATTAAATCTCAATTAAACAAGTTTCAAATCTTCTTCTTAAAGTAGCTCAATCAAAATTCTTCCCCAGCTAACAAGGCGACATTTCAGTCGATGACGTCGTGCTGCGTTGTCCGCATGACCTTGCTCTGAAATGCAGTCATGTAAATATTATGCAGTATAATACTTGCATTTATAACTCATACCCAGATGTGCGAACTTCTGCAGGCAGGGAATCCATGTATTCATTTACTCAGCAAAATACAGCAGTTGAAGATCGATTTAAACTATTCTTTATGTTTAACTATTTTTTGCTTTACTCTTAGCACATGAAACAATTTCTAAAAAATTGTATATGATAAGAAAAGGTTAAAGAGAAGGCACACGTGTAAGTCCGAAGCTTCCATTTGGCTCCGCATATATTTGTCAAGTGTAGACTGTTTTTCCATTATTTTCAAAAAAACCTTCCTCTTTATTGAAGCCTGGTGACCGCAGTCGTGTATTTTGTAAAATAAAAGAAAAATCCTTTAAACCATTCACGGTGGGATCTTTAAAATTAAAAGACGATCAATTTTGTTCCTGGCCAAGATTGTGTAGACATTAGAAACTAAAACAAATGAAATAAACACTTAACAGTGAAAATGAAAATCACTGACATCAATTTTTGATGGTGATCTTATACTATTAAAATTGAAGACCGACGTTTATTTGGACAAATATATGTATGTATAATTCGGTGCAAAAAAAATGTTGAGTCATATGCATTGGATTGAAGTGAGAGAATGTGAAAAAAGTAAGCTAGTCAATAAGTGATAGTGAAGAGAGAAAGCGAAAAGGAGTAAGAGAGACAGAGAGAGAAAGGACACATTTAAAGCGAAGAGTTATATAAAAATATTTATAATGAAATTGCACACAAATAATTATTCCGCAGTGATAAGGAATGAGTTGCTAGCAGAAAAAATTTCTACTGTTTGGTTGTCTAAATATAATTAATATCTTGATAGTAAGACTTTTTGGAGAAAAGGAAAAAAAACAACAAACTATGGAGGTAGATGGGTGTGAAAAAGGAGTTTTAATTTATCTGATTCTGTAAAGATGTTATTCCAGTCAGATAAAGTTCAAATTTTGTGTACAAAAAATGTATAAGAATGAATTAAATTTGTTGTGAAACTGGTCGTGGTTGTATCCGAAGAGAATTAATACCGATAAGTACAGAATTTTCATGAATGGTGTTATGAATGAAAACGGTAATTTCTCGAAGAATTAAATACTTTTGTGTAACAACACTTTTCGTTGCATCAGTGCATGTTCCTTTACACTCATTTCAGACTGTGCTTTACATGGGATGGCGTAGTGGGTAGACACATCCCACTTTGAATTTGAATTTGAAAAGAAAATATTTTCTGTACATTCTACAGCTCCAGCTCTCTCTACATACTGACAACAATTTCAGAGTATTGACTATTTAGAAAAAACAAATTCAAACTAGACGTTCGGTGTCGGCATTAAACTATACGTGTCTTTCGTTCCTTTGACAAGTTGTTGCTGACGAAATCAGAACCTGATCTGTCGTGGGTTGGAGCGTCACCCATATATGTTACATATATCACTTAATCTACAAAAGATGTCAGCTAATCGAAAAACTTTTATTTTGCCCTATTTTTTCAAGTGTTCACTCCTGTGTACTCAGTTTGTTTCATTCCTGCAATTGCATGCAATATGAGATTATAGTGCGCATTATATCTAGGAGTAAAGTAGGCCGAAATAGATGCACAAAGTAATGTCCAAATCTAAAGGATCAAGGACATAAGAAGTGTGCCATATTTTTGAGAAAATAAAATTGTTTTTGGGCTAACTCAGCTCCGCACCACCAATCGCAATCCCTCCCAACGTGCCTTTTCTACAGAGAATAAAAACAAAAATTCTTTGATTTTGTACTTATCCAGAAACTGAAAGACACAAAAAAACACCTACAAGCCAATAACAACATGAACATATTTTTTCCAAACAAGAACCGAATCTGTGATCGGATACATACATATTTTCCTTGATGACTTTATCCGTCCTGGTCTCTGTAACTAAATGAAACAAAACAAAAAAACTCTTTGTCATGCATGTGTAAGCCAACCAAACAGTTTATTTCAAAGAAAGTCAAAAATTATGTACACATTTTCTCAAATTAAAGGGGGTAGATATTAAAAATAAAACGTTACGTTTGAAATATTGTACATTGGGAGAAACCAATTATTTTGTAGTTAAAGCCAGAACTTTTCTTTTATTCTTCCAAATTACAATCATTTTTATTTATCTTGTATAATTATAGGATATTTTTGCATCTTATCCTGATCTTATAAATTTATTTATATTTATTTTTTGATATATCGTAACATGAGGAGAAGAAGAACGGAAAACGAGTATAACAAGATGTGCATATATTTTTTTTTTATTATAATTATGTTTATATGTAGGATTATATACTTGCGATCTCTTAACATATTTTAGATATTTTTAAGTTATTTTTTTCTTCATTCCATTTAAAAGAAACAACACAGGAAAGGAAGTTAAGTGTTAAAGGAAGAAGTTATGTGAAATGTGATGGGCCAAGTGATTATATTTGTTCATAGAGGGGAATGATTTATTAAAACTTGTAAGTTGGTCTGCTCAAGTGTGGTTTATGGTTGGTTGACCGGAGTATACAAAATGAATGCGGATATTTATCGCTCACAGTTTTTTTTTTATAAACCTCAGCACATTACAAGTTAGGATAATCAATTCACCATCTGGGGTTTATGACCCCTTTCGAGGAATTTGAAAACTCTTGTGCCTCAACTCATCCTTTAACATATTCAATTTAATTTTCCTTTTCTTTTATTCTTCAAGAAAATGCGATTTAATCAAAGAGAAACTGAAATGTGATAAAAACAAAATTTAAATAACATTTGGCTTTAAAATTTATTAGTATTAAAACAAAACAAAAATAATTCGTTTAATTATTTGATTTATTTATAAAAAAAATATTATTGGTTATAGAATGAAAAAAAAAATGAATCGAAGAAAAAATTAAATCCGAACCTAGTGCTATCAATATTTTTTGAAAGAAAAACAAAAATGCATAACTAATTGGGAAATAAAAAAGAAATTCTATTTTATGTATTTTCAAATTACTATATGTAACGAATGATCTTTCAAAACGCAAAATGAAGAGAGATAAAAAAGAAAGATATATGATGAAGGTGAAGTGAAGAAAAATATATAAAGAAGCATTAAAAACGTACGTAGTCATCATTTAAACAATTGGAATGTGATATAAAAACATAGTCCCCTCATATATAAAAGGAAATTTATATATATTTACATAAATATATTTTAAATATGTCGATTTATTAATGTACATATACAAATAAATATATATATTTTATAATTTCCCCCTTTATTAATACATATATTTTCTAAACAAAATATACATGTATGTAATAGAAGAAAGATGATCTTATTTTTTGTCATAGAAAAAAATACTTTATAACAGATATATATTTTTTTAATTTTATTCCACTAAACATTAATTATTTTTTTTCTCTTTTTTGTTTGTTTTTAAACGTAAGTTATTTGTAATTTTAATGAAGGAAAATTGATAAACGAAGAAAACTAAGTTACTAAAGTAAATTAACTGCGCTCATAACACACGCATCTATAGATGTGGATACGTTGAGTGTGACATAGAACAGAAAAAAGGAAAAGAGGTAGGAGGGAGGAAATTTGAAAACAGAAAATACTTTTTCATGTCGGTACAACACAAAGTTGTTTTACTTTATTTTTTTTTTTGTTTCTATTATTTAATAAAGATGCAATTTTTTTTTTCTTTTACAAATGTACCTTATCGGCATTCACACACAAGTAAGAGAGCGAGTGAAAAACTCAAAAATTTAAAAATTAGAGTAAAAAAAAGAAACATTGGTCAAAAAGGAAATTCAGTATTCTTTATCAAAAAATTCGTTTTATTTTGATTTAATTTTTCTAACAAACGAAAACAAAAACAAACCTAGTCATATATGAAAAATTAACTAAATCTATAATTGGACTGATTGGAATTTGCTTAGATGATCAGAATTATATGTAAATTATATGTAAATGAAAAAGTAGTTAAGAGTTTAAGGCGAATGAAAGCGCTAGCGTTGGAATGTTCACACGTTAATTTAACAACAACAACAGCAAAACTATCTACAATTTTGTATCTTTTTCTTTTGTTTTTGTTTTTCTTCTTTAAATTCAGGTTGTGGTTTTTTAAATATTAAAGCATTAAAGTGATTAGGGTGTGTTTGAAATAATCTACAGAAACTACTATGTAATCTTAATATTCTTCTAATTAAATCATTTTTGGGTACTAAACAACGAGTAACTGAATATGTTAATGAAGTTTTTTTGTTTAGTTTTTTTTTATGTATCTTGTTAGGATTCACAAATTTTCAAAGAATCTGTTTGTATACAATATTTGATATATCAAGTACATTTCATTTTCTATGGTGAGAGGAAATGTTTTATGAAGTGTACATCATTCGTTCAAACTGTGCAAGTTAAATTTTAGGCAAGCCTCAGTAGGATGTCTTTTGAAGCCATATGTAGACATTTTCCTGACACGCTGAAATAAATATCCTCATCACAAATTCAAACTGGCGTATTCACTTGTTTTTGATTTAAGAGCATACAGGTTTCTCTTGATACGGTAAAATACTATCCCAATTTGCATCTTAATCATGTCGCCTTCAATGTCATTTACATTTCAGCAAATGCCTAGAAACTGAGTTAAACTTTGAACATAAAATCCGTGTCATACACATACTTATGTGGCTTCACTCATTGCAGCCGTTATCGCTCATTGCACAGTAATCGTTCTTGATAAACGAGTAATTTTGCTTTCCATGCTTTTTGTTACTTTTTTCTATTAATTGAGAGCTGCACAATAAATAAACAAATCGCTTACAAACAAATCACACAAACAGATAAACCACAAATTTTACAAACAAAATAAAAATGAATAGATTCAAGTGCATTTTAGAAATAATTTTGTATCTATTCAATAATATCAAAAAAGGATAGGGAAAGAAAAAACAGAAAGGAAGATAGAGAGTGTCGTTTCATATCCACAATTTGTTTAAATACACAAACAAAACAAGTAAAAAAAGATCCAAAACAAATGAAGATAAATAAAATATTTTAACTTTTTGTAACCAAGGAGCTGTGAATGAAATATTGATGTGATTATATGTGATTGTTAATAAATAATATGAAAAAAAAAACACACACACATAAGCAAGAATTAAAAACAAAAAAGCATATAAATATATATTTGCGTATAAAACCGAAAATAAAATAAAAAGTAACACATGCATAACTGTTATTTTAAGTAATTAAAAATATATTTTTTATTTTACAATTTACTATTTTTTTGTTATTTCTTTTAATTAAAAACACGCCGACACATCGTTTCAAGTCCGTTGATAAATAAATGATGAAAACAATATAAGAAAATGAACCACTATATATACAATATATATCTTTATCTATGTACTAACAAATAATTAAAAAAAAAAATACATTTATCCTTATCGTCATATCCCCCCAGAAATATTTTATTCTGTTTGCTTCGTCTATTTTTTGGTCAAAGAAAAAAAAAACGAAAATCATATCTTCTCTTTGTAATAGTTCCGAATTTCAAAATACTATGTTGAAATAAGTCTTTGTTTTTCTTTTCGACACAAATTCATTTTTTAATAAGAAAATAAATAAACAGCATGTATTTGTTCTTTTTAACTTTTTTGAACTCTTAGAATAACACAAAAAGAAAATAAATAAATAAATAAACGTTTTTGTACACAGAAGAATGAAATAAAATTAATATAAAATCAATATATGTAGTAATATTTTTGTAAGAAAAAAAAAAATAAATAAATAGATAAACAAAATCGAAAACATCAAATGAAACACTTTGTAAAAGCCTTAATATTGTAAAACGAATATTTGTTTATCTCCGTGAAAGGAGTGGGCAAGATAATTTAATATTGTTATAGAAAAACGCAAAAATATGTATATTAAAAAGAAAATTGCAAAAAAAAAAACAAAACGAATAAAACTGTAATGTGTTCTTATTTTGCATTCACCTTGACTAGTTGTTTTTAGGTTGTAGACTTGTTCGATGTTTAGGTAAATATAAAAGTAACATGTGCATGAAAGACTAAATTATCTTTCATTTTTTCAGGTATCCTAGGGGTACATCTGATGTGGAAATCTACCGTGTGATTTATGTGAAACATCGAAGTCCCTTTCCCTTTTCAAATTTGAGCATTTAGAAGAAGGGTCTAAAATTTTCAGCTGAAATTCGATTTATTTTGCTTTGATGGATCAGGATTCTTCATAAAAGTGTGTCTAACTGGAAATTCTACATCTAGATATTTTACTTAAGCACGCAAAATTACGTTGAAAATATATGAGTTATTGTGTTGTTCAAAATCCGAAAGTGTATAAATATGTTGTACATACATTTTATCGATCATCAATTTTGTCTTGGATGCACAAAATGTTAACTAACATTTAAAATCCAAATTATTCCCCAAAGCATGAGTATACATCTGTTTAAAAATCAAAAAATTCTTCAATAAAATTACTTCACGGAACTTTTAAAAAAATGATTGAATTTGTAAAGCAGGTTATTAGTGAAAATAACCGCTTAAGTATACTGTTTAGAGAATGGTGATCATAGTCGTGGAAGGATCTTTTAAAGCTTGTTTTTTCGGTTTTTGTAAAATGATGAAATACACAATTTCCTCCATGTCAATTCAGATAATGAAAATTACATATTGTGAATTTTATGTGAAAATAAATTAACAAACAATATTTTATGAAAACAAAAAAACGTCTCATTGTTTGTTTTTGGTTTTAATTTTTCAATAAATGCCACATTCAATTTTATTGTTTTCATTTTGTTCATTTGATTTTTCTTAAAGCTTTTACGTTTCACGTGTTTTTTCACATGTTGGTGTCGGGAGTAGATATATCCTATAGTTTCCTTTTCTTTATTTTTAAACAAAAAAAAAACTCACAATGAGGTAACTATTAGACGTTGTATAAGAATATATTCAAAATTCATTTATATCATTTCACCTTCACTAACATGTATCATTTTTTAGGTTATCACACCATCTACGAGAATGACGCACCACGGGTGGTTATTATGGATGATGGAACACCACGTTACGTATGTCCACGCTGTGGAGTGAAATACAAAAAGATCAGTGGAGTGAAGGGTCACATGAAGGAGTGCGGTTTGGGAGCTAAATGTTTATTCTGTCCAAAGATTGTAACACAAAAACGTAACTTGGCAAAACATATGGAACGTCATAGGCGTGATGGATTAATACCGTATTTTGATAAATACGAAGGACAAAAATCAGAATATATATGCATCTCATCGAATAGTTCAATTAATTCTTTTCAAAGTCACGATTATTGAGATGTGTTAATCTGGAGCAAATGGTGTTAGTTGTTACCTATAGTTTAAGAAATATGTGATATTTAAAATTCTATCGAAAGCACAGTTTTAAAAAGATTACCGTCCGTGTAAGAAATAGACATTTTATTTGATTAATTACTCTATTTGAAGAGTTAAATATTAGTTGACGAGAAATGTGTATTTTTTTTTAATTAATTACAAAATACCTCTAAAACCAATCTTAATTTAATTTCTAGTTACGTTCTTGATTAAGGTATCAATGTATTTGTTTCTTGGATGTGTAGAAAAAAAAGTGTTTGCTTCACTTAAGTCGTTCTTCGTACGTTCATATGTGGATTCTCAGGTACCAGTCACAATCAACACAAAACTTTAAAAGTCTGTGTTTTTTTATTTTATACGGAAAGTTATCCTTCGTCATATTTCTATTCCCTGCCATAAGCAATATAAAATAATGCAAAAACAATTACATGAGGAAAAAAATTCTTTTTTGTACCATAAACAAATTTGCAAATAACCTCCAATCCTATTTACCAAGGCGGTGTTAGTCAACTAGGCAATATTTACGAAATAACATTGAAACTCAAAATATTTCATAACTTTCTGTGCAAACAGAACAAAAAAAATGCTAGAAGACAAAAACGTATGTCTTAACCTGATAGTTAAATAAATCTGTCTAATGAATGCTTCTTAGTTTAAAGATTGAGTGCTCCTACCCTCCCAAAATCGTGTTTTTGTCTCCGTTGAAAAAGCTGTTATTTTTCCGTCGTGACAATAATGTGCAACATATGCGACATTTTGTGTCCGACGTTCGTACTTTTGTGCTGTAACATTGAATCGTATTTAATATTTTTTGTGTGATCTACAGCTATTGACAGAAACAGAATTTCACTCAGACCGATCGGTGCTGCTTCCATTTCAATTCATATTACTGAAAAAGTACTCGTATGAATGAAAATGTATCTTAATATATGCAAATACAAGGTGTGCAAGTTGTACTGTATTCGGAGCAAGAATGTTCTATCATATCGAAGGTTTCCTGGTCACCAATGCATACAGCGTCATTTCTAGGTTGCACCAAAATTAAATGTCCAATCATAATTATGCGTAGCATAAGGCAGCAGCCAAGGCAATATAAATCATGTTCTTTGGTAATGATGCTCAATACGTCAACCTTCGTTGAGAATTATTTAGCCGCGATCACTAATATTCCTTAAAGTGACTATCTGCATGAAACAGAGAATTCGTTTAACGACTGAGTGACAAGGCATAGTCACCACTTCTAGCAATATTTCGTAAGGTTTCGATGGCGCTTCTGCGTAATCCGGCTTTAACAGAGATACGGGATTTTTTTCGATTTTACGAAAAGTGATTTCAACGCGTAACACATTTAGTTTTTCAATTAGATTGGATTGAGAATCCCGTCCTCAAAAGAAAATATTCAGTTATTGTTGTTGAAATCCACTTTTTAAATTAATTGCTTAAAAGAAGAGCCGCCACAGCTCAGGAAAATATATATTCAACCGTTACAACGCGTAGCTTATAGCCTTAATCGGTCTGACTGACGATATAAAGGTCTGAGAAATGCGCGACCACCCTATTCCGATTTCAAAGGCGTGATGCAGACAGAAAATAAAATAGAAATATATTTGACCGCCACAATCTTCATCGAATGGCCTCTACGTTTCGATTGAACTTTTCTCTTTGCATTACTTCAGTGTCAAAAAATATTCGTCTTTGAATTTGTGGACATTTCTTGATCGTTAAAAAAAACGATCACAAAACTAAACTTAACTATCAAGATTCAAATTGTTGTTGGAACAGTATGTAAGACGACTTAAGCAAGAAACGATGAATAATTTCGGTGATCAAAGCATGGCATTACATTTTACGTGTTTCCCATAATTTGTAGATAATCAATAAAATAAATAAAAGTTTCTTAAAATGATTAAGTCGATATGTCGAACTACGATAACTTGAATAAAATTGTTTGGGAATATCCATTTAAGATCCTCTTGTGAAGATAAACTTCAATCCAAATTTCCGTGATTGGAATTCAATTTTATCGAATAATTATGGGAGACACTCTATATGTCCGTAGTAGAAGTTTTAAGTGACTGATTCTAAACGTAACCAAACACAGACTATAATTATTTTGGAAAGAATTCAAGTGTATGTCTTTTATTTCATAAGTTTTAATTGATTAAATAAATGCAAATCGTGAAAATCAAAGAATGCAACCAACAAAATGTCTGTTTGTAAACTAAGTACACATACATATATATTTCCCTTAATTATAGTGTGTAAATATTAAAACTGATATCATACATTTAAGTGGTTAAACTATACATATGGCAACTGGATCAATCTCTAATCATCATCAACTCATTTCAAACAACATCAGACATTCGCTTTACAAAACCATCTCGATCATCATCATCATCATCATCATCGCCATCGTCATCGGCATCATCCTTGGTATAGCCACCGTACACATATCGTTGGTATTTATACTCTTTCTACTACCATCTTGTTTAAGGTTAACAGTATTCAATTACCGAAATCATTTATAAAGTTTCTTTTTCTTGTTTTTTTTGTTTAAACCCACCATTGGTGTTATTTTCTTCTTTTGTCTCTTTTTTGTTTTTTTTTTTCTTTTTAGACATCTATCCAATATTAGGCAGCCTGTTGGGCGTTGAGACAAGCACAGGCGATGTAAGCGATCTGTATTGTACGTTCAATAATAACTGTTTCGGTGATCGTAGCCTTCGATTGCAATGTAAGCGATGTAAACGCTTCTACAAGAGTGTTCAGAAATTACAAGAGCACACACGAAAATACTGCCTCAAAGAGAAGAAATACAAATGTATCTCATGTGAATATCGATCAAGACGCAAGGATCATGTATTGCGTCATGCAAGGCGTAAACATCCCGAATCATTTTTGGCAACATTAAACTTACCCGCCTCAACAACAGTGGTATTATCATCTACTGGAGAAGTGGCACGATTCTATGAGATAAGCAATGAAGAAACTACCCATATCCAAGACGATGTTGTCAGCGATGATGAGGATGATGAGTATGATGATGATGAGATGAGTAGCGCTGTTACGTGTCTAGTTGATCCATATGAAACAGCTTTGTCTTAGCAATAGTAATATGGTTGTTATTTATGTATATTCCTTCGTTCTTTTAATTTTTTTGTAAGTTTAAAATGTATATACGAGAACATGTTATATTAATGAGATATGAAGGCGACTTTGTTGGGGTTGGAAGTGTTTGTCAAAAATACAGCAACGAATTTTAATATCACGAAATTTGCTTTAAATTAATGTAGGAAACTTACAGATACATAATGAGTGTTGTACATAAAGTTGAAATTCAGTTTTGTTTCATGGAAAACTCTTGCCAACATATCGAAGATTTTATTGTGAAAGTACAATATTAACGGTGTCCTTCTTTTTTAAACTCCCACAGTAAAAGTATTTTCTACTGTTCTGGATAAAGCCTCTGCTGAATAATTGAAACATATCGAATACTTGTCCCCTGCAATATAAATAGATTTCTTGGAGTAGTCTAATTTAATTTATGAATACTTCTGGGAGCAGAATAGATTTGAGAGGCAACACAATACCCAGCGAATAGAGTATTAGTTTGTCTAACAATGAAATGTTCAGAAACGCACATACCTTGCCCCAGACACGTGATAAATACAAATATAAAAGCTCAGCGAATTTAATTACTTTAATAGAACACAGAACGAACTAGTTAATGTCAGTCAGAAACACTTCCAATTCCTACGGAGTCCTCGAAATGCATTCCATAGCGAAAAAGAACCATTCAGGAACTACTTTAATTTGTTGTATTTTATATATATATATATATATATATTTGTTACAAAATGTACTTAGATTGCCTTAAGTTGTTGATTAGAAACGATTAAAAATACAATTTTGGGGGAAACAATAAAGCTATGCCATTTGAAAACAAAATTCGGAACAACAAAAAAACGTGTAAACTGTTTTGTTATTTCTTTGTTGATTACTTGTCTGATATGCTCATTTCCTTTCAATGGCATTCAATGCAAAACGTTCGTACTCTAAACTAATCTATTGTTTTCTTATTCTTTTCATGTTTTAGGTTCTGAACCGTACTGGACCATTCTCGAAACGGTACCGTATTCCCTGCACGGAGGCAGTGCTACTACAAATACCGCGTCAACTGTTGGCGCTCACGCTGCGAGCGAAAGTGATCTCTTAGCCACGGCCACCGTAGTCGTTGAAATACCCTCGGATTCGGTAGGAATCGCTGGTAGCACCATAAAGTACACAATTCCCAAGGCCGATCCACCGATATTGAATCCAAAACCAATAATCACAACTACAATACCTGCAACGACGAGTGGTGGAGCGACCATTCAGTTGGTGAAAAAAATAACACCGACTACGATACGTTTGAATTCGGAGCCACACGAGCAGGCGCGGAAGGAGCCCCAAACGCAGGATTTTCAGCATCAGTGCGATGTCATTGAACAATGCTTGGCATCAGCTCAAGTCTTGGATGTAGATTCCAACAGTGTTCTTGGCATTGAAGAGTACCAAATTCAAACAGCCCCCATTAATCAGAGGAGAGTCCACGAGCAGCCGCAACAACAGCAAGCACAGTTACATCAAAATCAACAAACTCAACAGCACCATCAGCATTTGAGTCAACAGCAGCATCACCTTCAGCAGGATTTGAATACCGAGGAAAATGTAGGCCATGATGAAGCCTCTCAGCAAGAACAAGAAAGACAACAGCAAATCCTCTATCAACGTGAACTAGCGAGACGAGGGCGAGTGATAGCAACCAGCTGCTTGGGTGAGGATATGATGGATCTTGAAGATGGATTTCACACAGACGAGGAGAAGTTCTTAGCCATACGTCGTGCAACTGTAGACCCCGCCAACATGTTTGTTTGCAAAACCTGCAATAAATCGTACAAAATTAAGGGCTCCCTAAAGAGGCATCAGATCTATGAGTGTGGCATGACTCCGAATCTATCCTGCAAATACTGCCCCCACAAAAGCAAGTACAAGTCAGATCTCAGGAAGCACATCGTACAAAAGCATTCAAATATCGATCCCGATATTATATAGGACGTAAGTGATGAAAACCGTAATAAGGGAACTGGGTTTCACATCGACTGATGAAGAAACGGGGCAACATTCTTGAGTCAAATGGATGATTGAATATTTCATCATTTCTGAATACACATTGCCAACTTAAATATGTTTAAATTGGATTTTGTAAACTTAGATTATAAGACTCATTGTTCTGTATGTTTATGTGCCACTATTTATTGAAATATTCTTAACCCTCGGTTTGTGGTAATTTGTTACCTTGTCAAACAATTTTTATTTGTTTGAATTTTAATTTTAATTTTTGATTAAATTGCTTTTTCTTTTTTTCTTTTTTGAAGAATTTAAACCTCTTGCTTCCTTAGGGCTGTTTGAACTATTTTCTTGATTTATTTAATTCATAAATTTTCGATCTAGTTTTCCTTCTTGTGCCAAGCTTCCGTTGAAGTTTTTTCTTATCTCTCTCAAATAGCTGCTTCCAAACTATAAAAGTAAACACACAATGTATACATTGTCTGCAAATCCGAACTTCCTTAAATTGATTACTTCACAAAACAGAAACACTTAGCTTAACATTGTAGAACTTCTTTTTGATCTGGAAAAAAGTGCCGTCATGCCAAATTCCTTTACTTTTCAGTTGAATTTTATCAAAAACGTTTCTCCACTGTGGGTACACTTGTATGGTATGGACTCCCAGACGGGAGTCCCACAAACTTTCCATGTTTTTCAAGTTCCTGGTAAATGTTTAAAACTTCTCTGTAGACGCTAAGTGGTTCTTTTCAATCAATCTTTAGTTATTAACATTATGGTTGAGATCACTAATGCTGAACTTACTTTAACAAATAACGCACAATTCTCACCCAGGCCGACCCATTGCACACAAGGCAGCACTCTTCTTCTTCTTTCCATGGTGCTACAATCCGGGGTGGAACTGGGCCTCAACCAACATGCTTCTCCAGCTAGCATGTTCTCTCGCCAGCTGCCTCCAATTGCGCACTCCAAGTTGGTTGAGTAACTTCTCCACTTTTGTGTGCCATCTCAGCCTAGGTCGTCCTCTGTTACGTTGTCCCAATGGCTCGGATTCGTAGACTTTTCTGGCCGGAGTAATGGTGTCCATATGCCCTACGCTCTACGCTCCGAAGACGCTTGACCAGTCGCATGACACCATACAGCCTATAAGCTTCGTCGTTGAATCATCTCCATCAACGCAAACGCTGTAACCTTTTATAAATATGGCTGTACCTTATTGCGTTTTATCAGTGTTTCATCGTAAACCTGCTGTAGCTCTTGTGCTTTATCTCTGTAGAAAATCAGAGCCTTGCTTGCTTAGGAGTCGACTTCGTGCGTTGGTTCTCATTTAGACCAATACCCTTGCGTGACCAAAGAATGGTCTCAGTTTAATTTTTCAAAATGTAAAATGTAGGGCTTTCAGACAGCTCGCTGGTTTATCAATTGGTTATTTTCTGTGCTTAAGAAAATTGCAGAAGACTTTGGTATCAGTGGGAGGAGGAAAAGCGAAATGACGACTAAAACTGAGAATCAAGAGAGAAAAAAGGTGATTGTGGCAAAAGGGTCCTTCAAAGGATTGTGAGAAGGAGCTAAAGGCATGAATGTGTATTGGGTTTAACTACTCGCATGTGGTTCCTAGTGCAAAACTAGTATTGCGTATATAGTTTTGAACAGTTTTCTTCGGATAAATATCGACATTTGCTTATATTTTGAGTCATTTATCCGAATTGCATTTTTTGTACTGATTGGATGACGTAATAAATATTAAAATTACTGCAACGAAATCAGGCGAACAGTTTTTTTTTCACAACTCTGCACAATATTTCGTTCTGTTTTGTAATAACATTGCAGATTATAGTGAAAAAGTAATTATTGGTTTTCGGGTTTAAGTCAAACATGGGCAGATGCATGCCTTTTTCTTCACTTCTGAATGGGATATAGGTCCGATATTCAGTTGTTGTGGAATATCCCTTGTCGTTTAAAGTCCGTTTTTCCGGCAATTACAAATTTGAGCCATAATTGCGTTGGCCAAGAGGGACAACCAAAAAGGTCATTATAAAAGCTTACTTGCTATCAGTTCAAGGACAATCAAAGGACAAGCGAGGGAGAAGTTGAATTTACCTTTTATTCAAGTTAAACTGTTTTGCTCATGTCATTACTTGCTGTTGGAAAAATAACATATTCACCACTATTTAAATGTTTGACTGTTTTTCTCAATTTTGCAGACGTTTGGTGACATCCGTAAAACGGTATTCTCATATTCATTAAGTGCCATGTCCCTTAACGACAAGAGTAATAGAAATAACTCTTCCTCATTGCTTTTACTTTATTTATTTACGCCTTCAACGCTAGTCCATGCTCTCTTTTACATCTTGTGCTTCATGTATCGTGGGTAGAACCTAAACACATATATATTATATTGAAACTTTGAAATAACAATCATCTAATCCCCATATTAGAGTATTTGTAATGCAATACAAGACTTGCTTGGATATCGGATCATGCAGAATGACATTGCAGATGATTATGCCAGACAAGGATTAAATTAGACGATCGGTGTAAATTTTTGCCGCGCTATTGGTAAGGGCTTCCTCCAATAGACAACAATCTAAGGATCCTCAAAGGTCATATCAAACCCAGCGCATGCTTCCTAACGTTTATACGAAGGCAATGACTAAAGGGCTACTACAACTTTGGTAAATACTTAAGTATGTTATGGCTACGGACGACGACGCTGCAGAGCACATCCTCTGTCACCGTCATGCCTTTGATGCTGAGTGCTATTCGTTTAGAGTAGTTAAAAGCATTGTAACTAATGACTTGCTATATGAAACATTTTCTGATTCCCAGTTCCTTACATCGAGGATGTACTGTGTATGCGTATATTTATACGTAGATAGTCAGTCACATCGGATCGTACCTTAAACTTCTTTCGAATTATTGGTAATGATTATAGAAAGCTATTTTTTTCGTTTGTAGTCCGTATTTCAATTTAAGGCTTTTGAGCCGAAAAATATGGGGGAAACTGCAAAAGTTGTCCATAAGGCCTCAGTCTCTTGTTTCAGGATTTTCCGTTTTATTTGAGTATTCTATTCACTAACATACGATGTTAATCACAACTGAATGCGTTTAGTTTGGTTGGATTGCTGCATTTTGAAAAAAATGTCTGAAGAAATGTGTGCAACATAGTTTTTCTCACATTTCTCATGAATAGTTGTCCCTTATGGCGCAAATTTAAAGTCATTCACTATTTAGGAACGTAAATCCTACATTAAATCTGGCTATTGAATCAACGTCTAATTGTAGTCCACTTGCAATCTGTGCAACCAGTTACAACTTTAGTGTGGATCTTTGTCAAATTTTTGTCAACTGCACGCAAAATTGGGAAACAAAATACAGTCTAGACTTCACTGCCTAGTAGAATTTTTTAGAAATGCAACCGTATGTAACAATTCTTTTTTGTTACTTATTTTGATATTGAGCACTTTCTAACATTTCTTTCAAGCCGTTTGAATTAGCAGACGAAAAGATAGCAAATGATAGAAAACTAGAGGAATGGAAACAGTTTGGGTCATAGTTGTTTGAGGGAAAGAAATTAAATTCTTTTCCACTCTATGTAAATCTATGCCTGATAGATGTAAATAACACTGAAGTATCTTTATAAATATTTTCCGGGAGCACAAAAAAAAAATATATTGTATATAAATTGGATGGCATTGTGCGTTCTACTATACTTTATCGAGGGGATGGGGCTGTGGTCGACTCCGAACGCGGAAACTTGAGAAGCCAGGAATGGAACCTGAAACTTTCGGCGTGCGAGTTGGCACAATTACCCTCTACTCGATGGCGGCGGCCAGGAATGAAAACGCTTTGGGAAATCTGTCAACCATCACTTCAAATGTATTTTATTGCCAATGTTGCGTATTCGTATAAAACAACAAGATCTTCTGCAGAACTTACACTTTTTTGTGAATTTGAAGAAATTTCTATCCTCAAAAAGCGTTATTCGTAATTTTACACAACAAATTTTACAAAAAGTTGAAATTGTCGTTATCTACATTCAAATTTAGGAAGGGGTTACCAACTATTAAGTCTGCTAAAAATTGAAACTTGTTAGTAGTAACTTTAAAAATTTGTGTCACCATAATATGAATACAAATTTTAACATTTATGTATGTATGTATATGAACGGATACCATATACTGAACATATTCGTTTCAACTTGTATTTTCAGTTAAAAATCATTTCGTGAATTATGTATGGAATTTAATGTTTATGACACAATTCTATCTACAAGCTTTGAAACCACGTTTCCGAACTCTTCACTGTTATCTCCCATTTTCAAGACTATTCACAACTCTTTACCTGAGATAAGATCTTACACGAAATCGACTTAAAACGGTTACAAAGTGTAAAATCTTTTTGAACTTAAAGTAAGCATGAACTGTAATTATAATCATTGTGAAAAAAAATTATAAAAATTATTTTAAGACAATGCAGAATATTTAACAAACTCGAGAATATAACACAAGATAGAATTATACGTAACATCCGAACATTGGCAAATGCTTTCGATTCAACGTAGGTTTTGTTGTACATTGTTTGTTTTTTGTTTTCTTCACATGCGTGCTATTTTAGTTAACCGTTAAACTAACTCTTTAAGTTGTTGTTTTTTTTCTTTTGCTTAAATTTCACGTTGATTGGTTTTTGTTTTTTATACAAAAAAAAAACAAGGATAACTGCTGCATCGTGTTTTAATTAAATTTGTGTTTTTGTATACTTTGTTTGCATTTTAGTTTTTGAATCAGATAACCAAGCCAAACCCAGTCAATTGACAAATAACCCCATTTCAATATGCCTAAGAGAGAAATTTTCACAAAACGAGAGAGAAAAAACTGATTTTTTTGCAGATTACTGGGGCGAGTACATGTTTTTAGCACAATATGCCGACGATGGTGCATCGTGTGCACCGCTCAAACATCTATCACCTCAGATTAAACTTAAAGCCCGTTCAAATAGTCGGCGCCGTGGCTTTGCGGAGAAAGGTTCAAACCGAAGCTTTGCCTGTAGTAAATGTGGTCGAAGGTACTCATCCCGAAGCATCATGTTACGTCATCTGAATCATGAGTGCGGTGTTGAGAAGAAGGTGCTGTGTCCAATATGTCCGAAGAGATTTCGACGCAAATGGAATTTGGCTCAGCACATTAAAAAGTTGCATCCATCTAAGAGTAGCAAATGAGTTGAAACGTATTGGTTTGGCTTTCGTTTTGAATCCTCATCAATAGCCTATTTAAATTGTTTTGCTTTCATTATTTTCAAAATATTTTCTTTCTTAATTTAATATGTTTAAAATGCTTGCCACAAAAAGGACACTAATAAAAGGTTAACTAAGTCAGAGTTTCAGTGTGAACTGTAAGAGTCTACAGTCTAGAAGTAAACGCAGAAAAAGATATGAATTTCTTGTATTGTGCCAATTGTATAGAAAATAAGTTAGTTTTAGAGAAAATTAAAATACATCCACATATAAGTAACGCGCTTGAGAGTCTATAATAATGTTTGCCTATTAAATGAATTATCCATTCGAATGAGTATAGTACAATGAAAACGAAATTAGATTTAAGTTACAACACAGAGTAAACCGACTTCATTCGAAAACACTCTACCAGGACCCACACACCCGATATTGTTGTATGGCAATCGTGTAGCTCGGTAGAAAAAGGAAAAGACCTTACACACTAAGAAATAGATTTATAACTATATATAGACATTTTCAATAATGAAGAAAACCAAAAAGTATATGTAGTAATAAAGCAAACTATGCAATACGAAGAGAAGTGTGTTTCGATTACTCTGCACCTTTGCATTTCAGCTTTTACGCAATTCCGCAGACCTGCTCGTTTTAAAATGAAAGGTAAAGAATTACGTGACACGGATGTACCATCTCTAATATATTTCTCTTTTTAGGTGACCCAAATGGGATGCGAACGACGTTTGCTATGATGGGATCAGGTTGCGCTGCGGCAAATCGACTTATGTGTTTTTGTATAAGTAACAGGTGCTGTATGAATGTAGTATTTGACGGCTCTGTATTGTAAGGCAAAGAACTATCTTCTTTCTAGTACTATAAGTTTGTAGTTGTAATCATTTAAGACTAAGTGTATATATCGACAGAAGGAGTTGGAGACAATAACTTGTAACTCTGTAAACCAGGGAAGAGTACACTGTGTTCCTATACTTCTGAAGTAATTTTGCTTCCTAGATAAAAGTACGTAACTTATTGACTTATTCCTTTGAGGGAGTGATCTCTCAGAATGTTTTCTACTCGTTGCAGATGCGAGGGATTTTCCTGTTCTTCTAAGCCCCTGCACATTTGGTAACCCAAGCTTATCGGTACATATGTCCACCTGTAACAACTCCTAACTCCCCAACCATTTCGGCTAAAGTTTACCGTGGTTTTTTGGTGGTCTAATTTTCCCTCGTGTTTTTATGCAAGCGTTAAGGCTTCTCAGTTTCTTGCAAGCCCTGCTAACTGGTAACTCCGAGGGCTTGGGTAAAAATGTTTTTAACCGGCCTAGATAAATTAATTTAGTTTGCCGAATAGCACATCTGCTTTACAGTTTCTTAGTATACATATTTCTTTCTCATTTTTATTGTTTCCACAACTCAATGATGGCCAAATAAATTTACTAAATCGAAACACAATTTTTTCCTCTTTTACAGCGTTGTAAAGATTTTTTTTTTATCTTGGAAGCATGGAATTCTAAAAATTTGATCTGCCATGTGGCTGATCAGATTTCTCATCTAATTTTAAATGTCGTATTGTGTTGGCGCTTCAGTCCAGGGGAGGCTGGGCCTTAACCATCATGCCTTCTTGTATGCCTGGTATAATCTTTCGTCAGCTGCCTCCATTTCCGCACATCAAGTCGGCTAAGGTCCTTCTCCACTTATGTGCGCCATCGTCTTTTGCCATGTGTTAAAAGCACGGATTCAGAATTTACGAACTGCACCTGTTTTCTTCACAAGTTCTACTTGGCTAAGCCATCATAAGAGCTGTATCTGTGAACTGACTCAGTAGGCGCATGCCTTCGTACAGCCTGTAAAGATCGTCGTAGAACCTTTTCTTTCAGTTACCATCAACACAAGCAAAAAAAAAATCGCGCGCACAACTTGTGTTCCAGAAAGACCAGGGGACTCTTTATCCGCTTTTAACAATGCTCATGCTTCTATGTTGTACAAAGCCAGCATGGTATATTGAGAGAGAGAGAGTTCTTTTATATAATTGGATCCTGACCCAAAGAAACAGTGATTGGCGAGGATAATTTTGTCCTTAATTTCAGCAAAGATGTTAAGGACTTCACCTACTTTTAAATTTAAGTCAGTGATAAAGCGTACATGCAAACGCTTATATGATTTTTTAATAGACTAGAGGTGACACTAGGGGGAATTTTACTACATTATATTGGGGCGCTAGTGAAGCATCTGTCAGCAGATATCAATATTTTCGAGTCACCGAAAGTCGGCTAATATAGTTTTATTCCATTGATGGTAGCGTTTTTCCCTTCACTCATGTTAAAAGCAATCAAGTACGATGATGCCATTGTACAAAAAATTGCAGCAAAAAGTAAAGATTTATAGTTACATTGAACTTTGGTTTGTTTTTTGTAGCGTGAATTTTAATTGTTTACATAACCTTCGACCAAGAAATTGGATAATACACACTACATCAGCAATTCAAGAATAACTTTAAATTGAGTAGAATGTTCGAACTGCTAATAAATTACAATCCTTCAAACAATTTTACTGAGACATTGGCTAAGTTCGTTATTTCAGTGTTAGCGCAGTACTTCAACGACCAGCGTTCTCGATTGCGATAAAAATAAAGAATATAATATATGAAACGACTTGGTTTTGAAGCTATTCTTATGAACATGTTGCGGATTATATCTTTTTTCCAAAGTGGCGCTGCAATCTCAGTTGCGTTGTCTCCTTGTCTCGAATTGGTAGCCTTTTTACGCTGGAACGCTGTCCGTGTGGTCCACATAAACTAGTCACCCTAACCGTTGAGTTCGTAAACTCTTAACTATAGAATGTTGTTAAGTCTTTTCCTCCTGACGCCAAATATCGTATACAAAACATTTGTCTCAAAAATAAAAGCAAAACTTTCTTATCTGTTTTCACTAGCGCATTATTATTTACAAAGATGTTGTACAAAGCCAATTTAGTGTTTCAAGAGAATCTCAATTGGCGCCTGCGCTCAAAAAAAAAGACTGGTCGATATTATTAATTTTGGACCAGATTTTGGAACTAACGTTGTTGAATTTTGATACTATTATTTGGACATTCCTGTCATATTTACGATTTATTTCATAACACCTCCTTAAAGAGTAAATTTCTTAAGGGTATTTGAATTCTGAATTCTTTCTGATTTATGAAATTGTTAGTCTGTTGAAGGATGTGTGTTTGAAAGGGGGAGGCAGATTAAACACGTATTTATTCCATTGTTCTTTGGAGCCGAAACAAACATCTACATTTCTGAACAGAATAACTCCCCTTACTATTCCGTATGCATCTTAAAACATTCGAAACCGAATCCGACAACAGTTGTCAGTCATTACAAACTCCATTTCTGACTCCATTCCTTTTATCATTTTGGGAGAAAGCGTGCATTTTATATCCCTTGCAACAATTGACCACATTTATCGCGGGGTACGCAATTGAACGGGATGTGACTACTTGCAAGACTAAGATACGACAACCTCTACCTATATGTACAATATACATATATAAATTTACAAATTAAGTTAAATGTTTAGAAATAGTATAAAAGATAATTGCAAAAAGAAAAAAACGAAAAAAAAAATAAAATAATAATTTTAAGTGCAACTGCATTCTTGTTTCATTCAAAATTGATCATCAGTTGTAGCTAGATCTGACCAAAACCGAACACAAAAAGAACATTTAAACTTGATTATTATTTTATTTTGTTTATTGTGGATCGTTTTAGTTGCCACAGCCAAATTATTTTACTTGTCTTGATGCATGATTCAGTTTAAACTCGCTGTACATACATTATTTTCTAGAATGCTTTGTGTGATAAGTGCAGAACATACAAAACACAATAATCTACTACTAAGCTCAAAACCGAAGTTTTATAACATATAACGATTTTTTTTTTTTCAATTTTTTTCTCTGTTGCTTCTTGCTAACATTCAACAAAAAATTAAAACAAACAAAAAATTCAAACAATTATCTGGACTTTTGTTGCGTATCATCAAACTAACAACAATCCCATTCCAAAGATGATTACTTATCTCACTACTGGAGGAATTCAAGTATGCAAATGATACCGTGCCAACGCAAGTGCGGCAAATACTATCCAACATATGCGACAATGTTGCGTCATCTTCGTTTAGACTGCGGCGCAGATAAACGTTTTCAATGTTCCATCTGTAAGAAGACGTTCAAACGAAAGTATCATCTAAAGCGTCACTACACGATACACTGCATAAACTACGACGATCTCATGGAGGAGGAGCGAAAGATGGCCAGCACTAGATGTTTAAAGCACATAAAAGATGAAATAAAAATTTGAGTATTAACAAAATTCGAAAAGAAAACCAGAAAATACGCTTTTTGAACGCCACAAAATAGTCATTTAAGATGATTGTGTATACTATAGATATGCATATATTAGACGATGAGGGAGAGCGTGCCAAAGAGACACAAAAGTACCTTATCCCCGCGAACCGACTCTATAGGCGCACATGAAATTTTTGTAACTTTAATATTTATTTATATGTATTTCATGTAACTAATCATTGCATCAGTTACATGTTTTTGCAGAACAAAAAAAAAAATAAAAAATATATATTTGAAGTTAAAAAAGAAAAATCTGAATAAAAAAAGTAACTTGGTCTTTTACTACCTGTACATAGAAGTTGTGTAAGTCCCCTTCCCTCCCGAAAAGACCACTGTGTTTTTACGTTTCATTTATATTTTCTTAATTTTACTCAATGTCCTATTTGAGGTCTTTATTGTTTTTTGTTTTCTTTTGTTTTTTGCTCTTTCAGACACAGATCCACTGCAGTCGTCCTCAAGTAGTGATGAGGCTGAAGTTATCCTCATAACCGATAAGACGATACCACCACTGTCTCTGCCATTCATTGAGGGCAGCAAAACAAGAGCGACTGATAGAGCTAAGAAGCCCGGGGCCAGCATCAAGCCGTCTTTAGGTACGCCAGATATTGGCGTAGAGCATGATGCATTAATTGCCTCACAACAACTTGCAGCAATATCATCGCCAAATTCGATTAAGCGCCTCCTGCCGACATTACCAAAAACGTTTCTTGTTAACTCAAACCTGCAAGTACCACATCAAGCAAATAATGGTGGAGCAAGCTCATTAACTCTTGGCTTAGAGCAACAAAAACCGACTACCTCAGGCTTCTGGTCACTGCAAGGAGGCGGCAGAGGGGCCAAGAGAACGGGACGTTATGAGACATATCGCTGTCCTCTTTGTTCAAGGAATTACAGATCGCAGGCATTTCTAAATGAGCACATGCGCAAGGAGCATTCAGTCCTAATTTAGATTAAACTACTCTTGTTGAGATTTTTTAAGACATTTATTTTTTAAGTGAAAAATTATAGGACTTAAGTACACTGTAAGTTTTAAGAGAAAACATAAAACAAGTACAACGAGCATTTTATTTTTGCATTGTAGTTTTAGATATTGCCTTACTCTTGCATCTTATATGCATTTTCATAATAAGAAGTGTAGCTAGGAACTTTTAAAGACTCCAAGTTTGATACTTGCTCCTACTACCTATAATTTTTGATACGATACAACAAATGTATGAGATTATTTGAATGAGAATTAATGGTTATTTCTTGACTAGCGTGTTTGTTTACATTTTGAAATTGAATACGTAATTTTTTAAGGGAATTTACGATTTGAAAGGGGTTCCGACTGAGTGTAGAACACTTTGACGGGTTGGATTATTTTCTAGCCGTTCGATATTTCTCTCCCAAATTCAAAATAAATTACACAACACCCTAATTAATTATGTTAAATAACTAAAAAAACGTATGTACTTCCCATAAATATTCAAACTTTTAAATGCGGAAAGTTAGGCTAAACTTCAAACGCTTAAATGCTTCTTAGAAGGAACTCGATATGAAAACGTATGGAAAAGATTTTAAAGTTCTTGGTCCTTTTGAAAAAACGCAACGTTCATTTTCATTCTTCTCTATTTGAAATCCGGTATCTGAAAAATTATAAGAAATATGTATAAAAGTTTTTTTGACTTTTTTAATAGTGATAATGACCTTAAAGAAACAGCATAAACAAATCACGAAACGATTAAAGGTGTTTGAAACGGCTAGAATTCGTTTCAGCCTTTACATGTTATTCATGTCACGCACAAGATTATATTTTATAAGGAATCAATTATGTAGATGTTGCCAGTCTTTGTTTCCATTGATGTTTAGTGTATGACTCATTAAAATTTAGTAAAGTGTTTCACTGTGACGGTCATGTACTATTTTAATCGGGATTTAGACAGTGAGGTAACTTTATTTTTCCTGCATTCATGTGTGGAACTCTTTGCCACACTGTATTCTCTTGATATTGCTGATGTTCCCTTGAAGTAGAGATAATACGTACATCGGTGTTGGGATGTAAATGATGTGTGTTATTTGGATAAATAAATTCAAAAATTCCTTGCCTATGAAAATACTCTTTCCTTGTCCACTGAGACATTTTAAACATTTAATCCGTTAAATAGCAAAATTGACTCGAACTCATTCAAATAAAAATTTCCTACCATTACTCTAAAAAGAAGTACAGTAGATATTAAGAGTCCCTAAGAGATTTACTGATTTCCGAAATAAATTAAGTGGCAAAGTCAACCGTAATAGGGATATTTTTTGTAATATTTTCCTGTCAACGATCTAAAACTTAGTGTGACATATTCTGAAAATTAAATGATATGATTGTGTTAAAATGTTCAATGTATATAGAAAAATATTAATTTTTAGAAGACGAAATAAGGTCAAAACTCTGTTTTTGGAAACAATCCAAAGGGGAAAAGACGTAGTTTGACACAACAAACAGTTTTGTGAGTAAGAAAAAATAACTCAAATTCAATCCCTTTAGCAATGCCTCAGATTCAGCTCAGTTTAAAACAAAAAGTAAAAGGTAACAGAATTGTGATGAATGAATGAATTCGTTTTTAAGATTGTCTGTAAGATTTCTCACTGAACAAGTGAAAAGTTTGGAACGTGATTGAATGATTACAGCCTCTCTGTTAACATTACTCATTTCATCATATTCATCACGTGTGTACATTGCGCTACGGGAACGAGGAAAGTCTTTTTTTTCCTTTTAAACAAAGATATTTGAGCCAATTTTTTTTTAATATGGGAACTTATCAGTTATTTAACCATCAATAAGGAAGCTTTACTTTTCTTTTTAAAACTTGACTAGCTTATATGCTTTTGACACATAAAATGTACAACTGACAGAGTTGAATGAAATTAAATTTATCATATAAGTTCACATTACACATAGATATGTCGATATACATAAGTACGATCTCTACTTTGTGCAAAAGAAAATACATTTTATTACAATAAATTAAGTTTTTAGATATAGTCTTATGTATAGCCCTTTGCGTCAAAATAACATTGTACCAAACACATTTTCCGAACGACGTTTGATGTCGAGATACACTTTACATTTATTGTTTTGTTCTTTTTTTTCTGCAAATGTAATATACTGTGAATGATAATGCCAAAAAAAGGTTTTTCCTTTTATTTTGTTGTCAAAAATAAACGAAATAACAATACACTACCTGATATATAATTACAAACGTAAATAAATCTGTGTTAACATACTAAAACAGCTTAAGGGGTTCTTATAATTCAATTTGATGAATATCATTCACTGAAAGCAAAAATTCACCCTTCCAAAGCAATTAAAAAAAAGTCAGAAAAACTATGAAAACAATTTTGAATGCTTCTTAGCTTTTTGAAAAAAGACAATTTACACACTTAAAATGCATTATATATAAAATTATGGGAAACGACTTAAGGTGACTTAACTTTCAAACAAAAACTAAAACATTTGGTCTATCATTTTACTGGACTCCAGATTATGAATAAATAATTGACTTGTACCAAGCATCTCATTTTTCAGTATGTATCAGTGCATATGGTGTCCCACTACCAAAAAGGACAAAGAAGGACAGAAAAACATGCTTTTAGTTACTCACATTCTGAAAAATACTATTATTCCTACTTTCGTATAATATTACAGAAAAAAAAACTTCTCCAAAGTTGCAAAGTTGTTATATTGTATATAACTAACGTTTTGAGGGTATTTTGTTGTAAATTGTATATGGGGAAGAAAGTTTACGTAGTCAACCAAAGTATTCTCTTGTGTTTTCAACCTTTCGCCACGCCACTCCTTCCTTCCTGTAAATAAAAAACATGTAGCTTCTCCTTCACCACTAAGCGTAACTTTGAACTTTAAATTTAGTTTTGTTTTCCTACCTCCCACTTTATAGTTTATAATTTTCTTTTCATTTGAAAAATTGAATTATATTTAGTTGTAGTTTTTTTTTTTTGAGTTTTTCTTTTACAAATATTTTCTTTTCTTTTTTTTTTCTTTTTCGTAAACTTTCAGACTACTGCGAACGGACGGGTATGAAGAAGTTACAATTCCGATACCCCTGTGCAACGTGCGGAAAAAGTTACCTGCGTAAAGCGCATCTAAAGCGGCACATCCGCAATGAATGCATCGATGTACCACCGAAATTTTGCTGTGAACTATGTCCATCGAAATATCGTCGGAATGAAGATCTCAAAAGACACATGGCCAAGGTCCATAATATATTTTTATCAAAGAAGGGAGAAGGCGAAAATGATATATTCCCGTCTTTGTTTTACATTCCCTACAGTTAGAGCTGTTATTTTATTTAATATTTGTTTTTGTTTTCTTTTTACCATATGCATATAAGCAGAAAGAAAAAAAATATGTCGCTAACATTCCAAAATGAAATTTTGCATCTGTCACAAAACGCATCATTAAATAGGTGTTAAGTATCATTTTTTAACTTGTACGTACAAAGATCTAGTGTATAGCACACCCTTGTGCATATGGGTTCTAAACTTATTTCTAACCATTCCACCAAAATGCCTTATTTAACTAAGTTAATTGAATACGTGTGTGTAGTGGATAAGAATGAGGATAAGCAAAAATGTATTTGTTTTACTGGAATCTAGGGGATACAGAGTGAACAAGAATCACAAATTTGAATGCTTTAAAAATATAGCTCATATTTATTAACAATTTTGTTTTGGTGTTTATTTTGTAAAATTGCAAGAAGGGGGAGGGGAGGGGGAGGGTTTTTAATAGGGCAATGCCGAGCGATATAAATGTTGATGTAGGAGAATCCACTTAAAATAGGTAAGAGCTATCGTTAAACATATTCCTCAAAAATTTAAACTTTCATTTTTTACAGGTCATGGTGACGGTGATATTTTGAAAATTCCAACTGTGCTTACGATTCATCGCTAAATTTGGTGAGTGTTTTCCATTAATTCATTCATTCCATAAGTCATGCAGGCATTCTCATAGCTTGGTCCTAAATTATCAATACATTTATTCTTAAACTTTTTGCCTTATATTACATATAAGAAGCCGAATCGTATATTTGCATTATATGTTGATATGCTGCACCGAAACATTTAGGTACATACATATGTATATATAAGCAAGTATTGAAGTGTATACACAGTTCTTACTCTAAACCCCTCTCTCTGAAGAATCTGAGATTTATTAAACTTATGGAAGGTAATCTCTCGGATATCTTTGCGTCTTGCGAACAAGCCTTCAATAAGATCTCACTGAATACTCTGGGACTTCATTAAACTCTGTACAAAATTCTCAGAGAACGACTTTGGTCAAAACTAATCTCCTTAGTCTGCAGTCACCTGTAAGGAAGTGGAGTGTTTTTTGTTCTCATCGTGACACAAGTCGCAAACCTCTTTCAATTGTTTGCCCTACTAATTCCGAAAAGCTACACTCCTAAAGTATTCAAAAACATAGTTTCAAAATAGAAAACCCGAAGATAGTATATCAGAGGAGTAGGGGGTGAAACATCTGGTGTTGTTTTTATTCATTGACTATTTTTTAACGTTTTCCGCTCGAAAACTTGACAAAAAGTCAGTATCATATATCCGCTAAACGGAATGGGACGCTTTACGCTTGAAAACGTTGGACTTATTGACAAAGTGTAGCTGTATACCCCAAACAGTGGGTTTTTTTTAAAAGTTAAGTTTACGTACAACGTACAGAAATCACATTTAACAGACATCACAGTTTTCAAAGATCATCAGATATTGGAAGGGATACATTTTTCCAAACAACACCTGAGTACCTGGGGAAATTTATGAATCTGTCAACCACCGCTCACTTTTACGAGAAATTGTCATTTATGAGTGTGCATGAATAAAATTCTGGCATATTTGTAGTGATCACGGACTGGAACAAACCTTATATTAACTGTTCAACGATTTTACCAAGTGTTTGAGTATTTGGATATGCATATTGGCTTTTTGAGATTTATTATTATTATATTGGTTATTTTGAATATTTATGCAATTTGTGAACTAAATTACCACGGTTCTGTGTTATTATTATATTATTATAGTTTTCTAGATATTGACAAAATCAGATTGATTAAACTTGTTCCTTCCTTTGCTCTACGTGTTCTATGGATTCTTGAATGTAGAAAATAATATCTTTCATACTTTCAAAGATTCACTTCTCTTGAGTTGCTGTCAATGCTCAAAGAGCATTAGCTGTGAAACTCGTGTTTGTAGTCGGAATTAAATTGTATATCACCCACACTCACCGTCATGTATCATGACTGGCGCCATAACCCTTTTTATGTATGTTTATATGCATATGTAAATAAAGATTCAGATTGAATTGCATTCAGTTTAGTTTAGCAACAAGGAATCCCGTGCCACAATAACAGGCCCGAAACTAATCGAAGACCAAAGACAAATGCAAATATACAGCATTTGTAATTTCAATTGCAAACTCTCATAAGCTGATATGCAATTTTTTCTTCTTTTTATTTGAAAATAAAAGCATATTTGTCGACATGACATATTTCTCTTCTATGTATAAATGTAACTTGGAACTTTTTCAAGAACTTTCACGTTGTTTTCAAGCATAACTTGTAATGGCATACTTCAATTTATTTTTATTTATAGGCATATAATTTAATGTTTGAAGATTATTTCATGCCATTAGTCCATTTTTGGCATACTCTTTCCAACCTTTCGGCCGTTATCTCACGAATAAATGCTTCAATGTTGTCTTCCCATGCGTCAATTGAAGCGGGCTTGTCTGTATAGACATGAGCTTTAACATAGCCCCACAAAAATAGTCTAAAGGCGTTAAATCGCACGATCTAGGCGGCCAATTTACCGGTCCTGAACGTGAAATAAACTCACCGAACTCGCCTCTCAATAAGTCCATTGTTGCGCGTGCTGTGTGGCACGTGGCACCGTCTTGTTGAAACCAGATGTCATGCTCACCATTGGATATCACCTCACCATTTACAGTAACGTTACGATTCGCATCATCTTTGAAGAAGTACGGTCCAAACTAAACTATGACTTTTTCTGGATGCATTGGTAGCTATTGCAATGCTTCTGTCTGATATTCACTCCAAAATCGACAATTCTGCTTATGGGTACGTAACCATTGAGCCAAAAATGAATTAAGCATAAAATGGAAGAAACGCGCAATGAACTTTCTTAACAGAACACGCATTTTGATAATAAAATTCCAACCGTTGTTCGTTTGTAAGACGATTCATGGTTAAATTATAGACCAAATTGAAAATCTTTAACAGTGAAACAAATCACGAAACGTGCGCCAGCTGTTTAAACCAGTGTTGCCAAAAAGATAATAGCTAAAAAATCACCATTTATGTACATATATGACGAAAGAATTCAATATTTGTGAAAAGTTTCGTTTATGTCATTCAAATACGGATTGTAAACAACATACAATAGTAATAAAAAAGACGGATGTGTTTTAATTAAATTCAAAAACGGTCTCTTGATGGCTTTCATCGCTGGTTCACAAAAGGAAATAATTGTTCGTACTGTGAAAACTGGTAAATGCAGAATAATAACAATTGTTCCTTAATCCGTCATGTTATCCTTTTAGGTGTTTATATCTGCATATTCTTTTGCACGATTTGTACGCCATAGATCAGTTTTATTAGTTACGATTATACAATGGTCAACTCTATCCTTTTTTCGCTTCTTTTGCCCAAACAAAGCACCTAGACCTCTGTAATTTTTCTATGAATTCAACCACTTAAAAGTTAGTTCAATTGTGTCCGGAAGGAAAATTTAAAAATGTGTTACAACAGTCCATTTGTTTGTTCAAGAAGAAAAAAAACTTCTTAAATGGTAAAAATCTCTTTTGCACACGCACATACCAAATGTTTCGTCTGCTGATGCATCTTCTATTTACATCTCATCCATTTCCCCTCTCTCGAATCGCCCCACACGCGAACGCATATGCCCTAGTGAACAATTTTTCACTTTTCATTTCAAAGAAGAGCACCGAAAAAGAAACTGTGCCACAAAAATGCTTAAAGCAGCTTCTAAATTTGAAACTCAAACATAACCAGAATCCCTTTAGTTTACCCCAGCTACTCATACGAAGTGCATTCACTTATAATGCAGGCGAGTGTGGAAGTGTGCGTGGGACTAGTAAATGGACCAAGTTCAAGGGCAATCAGTGCTCAACATGTGTGCGTGCGGCTGATAGGGGAAATCTATTATTCTCTGTTCTTTCTGTTTATGTGCATGGTGGATGGATGTTGTAAGTTGAGATAATGTATTGTCGTTAAAATGGATTCGTTTTTGTTATTGATGATTGAATTTGCAGCATAACGCTATTCTCCCTTGTTATTCGTTAATAAAAGTTGATATTTAGCGAATATTTTCAGGTTGGGACTTAACCTCTAAAGACGGCACTAATTACATACTATATGTAATAAGTGGAATTTATTCATAAATCGAAAAATCTTTATTAGAGTACCCGACCTTGTAAGATAGTTGTTAAATTTCATAAAATGTACTTCTTTTTCTTTCCATGGCGTCCGGGCTGGAACTAGGCTCAACCAACATACCCCTCCAGCTAGCACAATCTCGCCAGCTGCCTCCAGTTGCGCACTCCAAGTTGGTTGTGGTTCCTTCTCTACTTGTGTGCGCCATCTCAACCTAGGCCGTCCTCCCTTGATTTGTACCAATGACTCAAATTCGAAATTTTTTAGGCCACTTGTCCTAAAGTTTTTTTTCTTATTTTCAAAGCATACTCCAAAGTCTTATTTCGAAACTGCATTGTTGAAATGTTTGAAGGATGCACTTTCACCTGTTTACAAGACGTCGCGAATTTCAAACACAAATGAATATGTTTACGTTCAATTTGGCACAAATTTCAGTGATAGTGATCCAGCTTAAGAATAAAAGCATTTCTTATCAAATTCATATCTTCATTAAATTCAAATTTCTCGGCATTTCGCGCTAACAATAGGACGTTGTCTTAATCGACGATATTCTCTGGTAACTTGCCCAATTGGAAGCTCTTTGTAAATTTAAAGAAATCACATAAAAATTTTATTCGCCTGAATTAGGGAAAAATAAAATGCAGAGTTTTAAACATGTGCCTTCATCACCGTCTCATTATATGTGGTGTTCAAAATTGAAATACCACAAACTAGCTGTTATAAGCTGACCACGATTAGTGCCAAAGTTATTTCTATTCCTTGCCTTATATCATGTGTAAAGTGAACTTCTTAAGTTTTTCCTACTTTGTTGGCTCCTTGTATGTAAGCTACTAGAGATTAGCAGCGTTCTCTCACAAAATGCAAGTTTAGACAACGAAGAACAAACTAATAATTTTATCCTCATAGTCAGTGGCACGAACGTTCCACTAAAGAGTTCGTAGTCACGCACGCGAGATCTCTAGTCTACTCGCCTTTGATTCCCACTCATGAGCATCTATGTTCAAGAGCAACCACGCGACGCGAAAACTTATTGGACTCGGTGCAACCCCCTCATTCTGGATCTGCAAACGGTGACCAGTCTAATGAAATCGTTTTCAAGGCACGCTTCGGAAAATTATGATGATATGGATGTGACGAAAGCATTGAAGCGTTCCCCTTTTCGTTAGAAATGAGTGCTTCTTTATTTCTTACCGTATTTTACAAGTAATTCCCACAACATCACGAAGAAGTCTCATCTCGGTAGCTTGTATTTGCGATCTTGACCACAGGTTAGTGGTCCAAGAAATGTTGAGTTAAAAACTGAAAAACCGCTAACTAGGGTACAATGTCAGCGATTTCTCTCTCTCTCTCTCGATGCTTTAACTTTTCCATCTGCTTCAATGGGATTCCAATTAAATTTAAAATGCTGAGAATGGAATGTTGAACCACGGTATAAGATGGGCTGCTTAGGTGTAAGACTCAAACTTGGGTCCTTTTTCGAAGAAGTCAGTACTCCAACCTTATACAAAGTCGTTACAGCTATAAAAATAACCAGGAGGTGTATACATATGTACGTAGGTTATGTACTTTTGTATATGTTTCATATTCAATTCAATTGCAAGCAAATATAAGCTTCAGATTGGTGCTTGCAGAGCCAGCGTATTTGTGCGGCATTCATCATTCTTCTATCACATTTAGAGAATTAAAACGTAAATTTCATACCTACTCGCAATTGCTTTAAACCAGCCCTTTCCTTTTTTCAAATAATTTCCTTCAATCAACATGTGGTGTGGTGGATACTATCACGTATTCTTTCTCCTTAAATGAATTGCATAAAAGAAAATATACACGTTCACTTTAATGGGCGTGTATCTTCGGTCCTTTACAGAAAAATCTGCACTATGTTTTCCCATTCCAGCACACGTGACACCTGTCCTTCGAGTGCTCATCCCCCGCTTAAAATAACATCACAACTTTTTGTGAAAACTGTACCGGGAACTTCCAACAAAAGGATACTGCAGCTTGAAAACTCAAATGAAAAAAAAAACCAACCTCTGAAACTCTGTTCAGTTTCCGTTGATTTCTAAAAATATACGTCATCCCTCCAAGAAGTTTCCACAAAAGCAATCACTTTCATTTTCGAAAGACTGTGTTTACGAGTGTATCGCTTGCATCTTTATCTTTCCACTCACGTTTCACACTCGCAAATGCAACACACATGGATGATGAATCTCTTTCCTTCCAGCATGTACACACATACGTGTAGCACACGAACACACACACAGCACACGAAAAGAAAAATTAAGTTTTCCCAGAAACCCAGATAATTTTGCCTGTTCTGCCTGGCACGAAGATGAAGAAAAAAAAACCCATTTATCATTCTCCTAATCCCAGCCTACGCCCCTGAGGTGCAGGCGAGAAGACGGCGACGACGACAACGTCAATGTCGGCGGTGCATTGTTTGTATTTCGATTTTCGTATCTATAAGCTATCGCCTGTTAGTTTTCCGTCCTGCTTTCTCCCACATCGGTGAGCCACGAGCAAGGGTAGGCAAACGGATGATGCAGGGAAAGTGCAATTTGAGGCCGTAAAGCCGAAGTCCGTGTTCGTGTTGTTTAAGCTGGGAAAGGATCGAAATTCAACTGTGAAATAAAATCTACCTGAAGTTGTTATGCACTTGAGATGAATCACAGAATTTATACGCTTTGTGTGGGCACGGATGTGTGTACAATTTTCTGCGTGTGTGTGTGCGTTATAGCCGAAAGAGGAAAGAAACACACATCGACTCGCATCCAGTTTTTCACATAAACTTTCGACACAAATATACTTCATAATTACTTGATCCTCGGCTTGGGTTTGAGGGAGCATTTGATTGCTGCCTAATCGAACACGAGTAGCTACACCTTTGTAGACGAAGTTGACGGCGTTCTAAAAATAAAACTTCTAGTTCCGCTTTTCTCAGAAGTCGTAAATGCAACCCTCTAACATCAATGAATTGATGCAGTTATGTTGTATTTGTGTTGCGCTGTAGATGACCTTGATGGGTTTGTGCTACATATTTTTCGAAAAACTATACAGAAAAACTGTTGAGAAGTTTTCAGTGTGGTTTATGCACCCTGTGGAAAACATGCATTGGATTACGACGACTATAGTGTGTTTCGTCGGGTCGAAATGGATAAGGTGGATTAGGCCTTGAGTCTAACGATAGCACGAAAAGTTTAACAACGTTTAAGAAAATGAATCTGAGAAGCTTCTCGTAATTGTATTGCAGTTAAATTTCACATACAATAATTTCTACAATTTCATTTATAGAAAACTTGACTAGAAGTAATAAAAACAAAGGCCTCAAAGTGCAAAATCCAAAATAGAAAAATGCAGTTTACAGTAAAATTTTATCTTGAACAAATTCCACTGTAAATAACGGTACAAGATTCAACATTTAATTATCAATAACATATGCAACACAATACTTGTGAAACGAAGGAGTATCAATTTTCTTTTTGTTTTCTTAGACACTCATCGAACTGGTGGCTGCATAGTTCGGATTTTACCTTCACTCGAGAAGGACTAAGTTCAGCCCCTTTTGTTCGGTCTCAATTTTGAACAGCGCTGACTTTCGTTTGTTTTTTTTTATATATGTAGATGTAGTATCTACAAAAGTTTTATGATTTTTGCGTTTCAAAAACAGTGATAGCAGAAACAGGGATAACGCGCCTATTCAAAATTCTCTCTGTGCCCCCCAGACCCAGTTTATTTCCTATTTTCGACAACGACTTCTGCACTGAGCTGAAGATGGGGTTTTTGAAAGCAGTATCATAAAAAAATAATAATAAAATCCTCCCCGATGTCAGTTAAACGGACGTGCTGAATAGACGTGCCTGATACCACAGTGTAGAGAACAAATAATTAAAAAGAAAATAGGTAAAGTCAGCGTACCTGACTGGCTTAGGGTAACTGCGCACATGCGATTTTTTGTCGTATGACGTTTGCACTGTAACAAGTGCAACATATTCCTTTGAATGTAAATAGGTGCATATGCCACCTTTTCCATACCTTTGAATATCACAAGCTCTACTTTTTGCGATGGAATAGTCGGTTGACAAAAATTTGTGCGCACCAAGCCTTAAGTAAAATATTCCTCAGAACCTAAAGGTATGCATATACAATTTTTCGGTCCTCTGGCATCACTAACCGGTCTGTGTCTTGCCATTAAATAGTTTTTTTTTTTCATTTATTTAAGAAGATAATTTATTTTAGAATCATCGAACAGATTGATCTGGATCTTAGGTTAACTTTTCGTTTCAAAAGATTTTTTCGTTTCAAAAGTAGACGTCTCTTCTACATGAAAAACCAAAAACAACAGATCATTATTCCTGATCAGTATAAATATTGCGTATGTATGCCCGTTTTGCGGCGTCCTGACTGCATCCCCCGCATAAACATTAAGGTGTGCTAAATTCAATTAAGAAAATTGAAAAAACACTCCGTAACCAACAAAATTAATCTCCACAACCTCACTTCAGCCGATCTGAGTCATATTTACCCTATGATCGAGGGTGCACAGCGAAAGCCAGGACAAAACAAATTTACCCAAAAAAGGGAGAGAGAAGGAAAATTTGTCTATGATGACCCGCATAAATCTGCCTGCATCGGTTGCACACATACAGGATGTATTTTATTATTATTATTATTTTTTGTTTCTATTTATATTCTCTTTCGGGATACGATCCCTCAATAGATGCAAGCACACATACACGCGTTCATCTTGTGAAAGCAAAAAAGCAATCACTTGTATGTGCACTGCAAGCAGATGTTGTATCTAGGATGAAAGGAGAAGACGAACTAGGAAAACACAACTGCATAGGCATTTTTTGGGAATGAGTGTAATTCCTTGGAACTTTTATTTGAGAACATTTTTTCTATCCAATCGATTTTCGACTAGTATTGATTGTGTGGGCTTCGGACTACGGTATACGGTATTTGATTGTGTCGCGTGAATGCTTATGAAAGTTTTAAAAGCTTCTGAAAAAAAATTGTTTAATTTCTTTAACTCATTTTGTGTCTTAAAACAAAAAAAAAAACACAAATTTTCATAAAACAAAAAATTATCAAGTTGTGAAGTTTAAATTAAACGAAATCATTACTTGTAGCGTGAATTTAACTGAAGTGGTAGTTTTGATTGGTTTAATCTTTCAACTGTTCTTAGATAATTTTTTTAATGCACATTCATAAACAAACAAATTAAATTGCCTACATTTGTTTACTGATACTACCGACGTGATCGTGACAAATATTTATAATTTTCTTAATTGCAAATTTAATCAAAAGTTGGTATTTTCAAGTTCACTCGTTCTCGATCATAAGCATAAGTTGAATTTCATTTAAAGAGTTTTTGTTAAATATTTTTCATTGAATATGAATATTTTCAAAATTCGCGTATCTGCAAACTCAGAAAGTGTGATATATGTTGAATTGTATTCCCTCACAATGGTTTTGTTTTGTGCCTTTTGTTGATCTCAGTTTATTAGTTCAACTAAGAATTATCTTGGATTTTTATTTTAACTTTTTGAGCAACAATTGGCTTCTGTGCAGACCATGCCCTACACTTTTCTATGATCTTGCTTTTGAAAAAATGCATTTATGGTCAAAAACACAAGTAGTAAGTGGCTGCACTCTTTATGTTGCTGTTAAGAAGCTCGAGTGGAAAAGAATCCAAAACGTAATCTTTAACTTTTTGTTTGTGCTAGTGTCCATTAATTACAACACTAAACTTGACGTTCCCAACAAGAACTTGTAACTTTAGGAATTGATCGCCGCGAAATGTACCGATGCGTGATAAAGCTACAAAGGCTCTGTTTTCTTACTTCCCATTTGGTCATGCTGCAAAATGAGAGGCAGGAATGGCTCGTGTACTCAAAAGCCCTGTAGTTTTGGACAAAAGAAATCGATTTTTTGACAGTGTCAGAAGTTGCTCCACAGTCCTTTTTTCAAATGGGGTAGTAGGAGTGTGAACATCCTTTCATTTAAATTTGAGACTTGCATTCAATTTTTTGAAGGTAACGCACCGGCAATAGTTCAATATTTTTACCTTCTTAAAAAAATAATTTTCAAGTACTCAAAAAATTTAAAAAAATAAAACAATTCGATCTCCAAACACGCGCAAAACTCATAATCTTGAGCCATCTTCGTCAAAATTGAATGCATACCACTTACAAGGCCTTTTAAACAAGCGCATACATAATTGAGTTTCATCCAAACGGACTTATTAGGTCAAATATTTTTAAACTTTTAATACAAAATTTCCAATTTAATTGAAAACGCAACATCCCACAAGGGATTGAGGCCCAGCTTCTTCAGCGACCACTGGTGTTGTGTGTTATTGTTCTATCACACGTAGAAGTGATCTTCAGTTTCGAGTTCGGACGACGCGACTTGAGGAGCTTTTCATAGGCAAAAAACACTTTTTAAGTGTTTAGCAGTCGAAGGATGTGTTGTCGTAAAAACCTAGTCAAAAAAATTTAATTAAGTTTATTTTCAGATAAGTAAATACTTAATAAAGAGAAAATCGAAATGGTTGACAGTAAAAAAGGTACTTGGGTCGAGTGATATTTTTATCATTTATTTGGGCAATAGTAAAATTCAAATCATATCTTGATTGATTATTCCATGCCTTGATTTTTCATTTCTCTAAAACCAGATGTCACCAGATAGCAACACTTAAGCCAATTGAATTTAAAGCCCATTCCCGTTTCTGTCATGAGCTGATGGTGATATTTTTTCATCTGAAATTTGTTATATGATATTTATCCTTATTTTTACTCTTGATCTGTCCAAAAAAGGAAATGTCGTCAAAATTTCATGTTATTCTGTATCCCGTTGAGATCAATTAATTTTTTTTCTTTTGCAGTAGTTTAAGTTTTCTTTTTAAATGTTATTAACGAATTTTCCTTTTTCGTTTTCTTTCAGATATTTATTCCACGTTCGAAAACTTTCACACATTTTCAGCTTGATCATCACATTTAGCCAAACACATTACTAATCTATTTTCATTTTTAGGTCCGCACCATATCATTGAAGTTCTTACACAAGGACCTCATGACCAAACACACCCACACCACATGTGGGGGCACGTCCAGGTAACCACACATGCAAACAGAAACAAAAAAAAAAACAATCAACCGCTCATTTGGTAAAAGGGCTTTAAACTCATTTTGCTAACAATATAAACCCAAGTAACAACAATATTTTGTGTGGAAAGTGGTTACACGAAATGAAAAAATGAAAAACACACAAAAAAAAGAACTTAAACATTTCCAAACGCTAGTTCGTCTCATCACATCGCCAACCATCATCATCACCTCCTTCACAGCGAGAGCCAAAAAACTATACACACTTAATTGCTTCATCATACAAATTCATATAATTGATTAAACAGAAAAAAAGAATAAACATGTTTACTAAAACTTTGAGTTCCATTTTATTTTTTATTGATTTTTTATTCATGTTTTTTTATTCCGTTACATATGTTTAATAAGATTTTTTTCTTTTTCTTCTTTTAGTTTACACAAGATCACAAGGTTTTTGCTTAATCATTATTAAACAACACTTTTTATTTGATTAAGTCAGTGTTTGTATGTCGTAGATTGCATGCCATTTTGTTTAATTTTATTTCATTTGCTACACACACCCCGCTGAAACATTCATTATGCTCATTTCATGCTCAGACACTTGTTTGTTCTATTTTACACTTTTTTCGTTCTGGTTTTTAATTTAATTTTCTTTTTGTTTAATTTTCTTTTTTCCACCACCTAAATGAATGAACAAAAAAATGAAGACTTGAGCAAAAAAGTTAACCCCAACATTAAGAAGGAACCGGAAACATCGCCACCGGTCAACAAAAACATGATGGCGATCCAAAGGAACATAGGAAGGCACTCCATGAATGGTTTGGATGCTGTTAGAGCTGCTGCCTCAGTAGTGACATCGGAACAGATCAATGGAAATAAAAAGCGTTTCTCGGTGTCAGATGTCTCCGACATGCTGTACGAATTCTATCGTGCCAACGCAACTGCCAAAGCCCCAAAGACTCAGAACGTTGAGCAATCGTTCCGTCAGCAATCACCATCGTCAGCAGATGCCGCCGCCGGCAGTGAAGGCGAGTCCCAACTGAGAGGTATTCCAAATGAGCCACAAACGTCGAACACAGCAATTTCGGCTCCAAAAAACTCGCTTGGCGATGAAATGGCAAACAACAACAGTATGAGTGCCACCAACGGTGCAGCTTTCTCTGGAAAGAAGAGCACAACGTCATTTCATCCGAGAATCAAGTACTCAAGTGTTATGAACAAAAATAGCGCAGCTGCTGCAGCTGCCGCTGCCGCCGCGGCAGCTTTGTCGAATATGGAGAACACTCCAGCACAGGCTGTTCCTACTTCGGTCTTAGTCCCGCCCACAGACCTTAAGCCAATCGTTCCGATTCCCGCTTCCGTAATCAAACCCCCACCGGCAATTAGTGCTGGGGCTCCCGCAGCTGCTGCCATTGCTGCCGCTCTACTTCGCGATGGTTATCACAACTTTCAGCAACAACTAAGGGTCCAAGACATTCTTAAGCAACAATCAAATTTGTCGCCTCTAAGCCACAACAATCAGTCAGGCGGTAGTGTCCAGCCGCTGACCGGGCAGAGTAAAGGGCTTTTGTTTGAAAATTTCAATCGCAAGGAAAATCGCGTGTCTGAAAATGAGAACGATCAAAGCGAGTCAGACTTTAACGAAGAAGACGATGAAGACGATAGCCGATACTCCGGCTTTGACGATATTCACCTAATGGAAGGATCCAAGATGAACTACAACAATCAGGTTAATTTTTCTATGCCGACCACAACCAACGACTACATGTCGGACGAGTCACAGAAATTCATGATAGCAGCTCAAGCTCAGGCCTTGCGAAATCTTGAGTATTCACTTAGCGAGTACGGAGGCACCAACACTAACGAGGAGCCCACTTATCAGTGCCGTCACTGTGGCAAGAAATATCGTTGGAAATCAACCCTACGCCGCCATGAGAATGTTGAGTGCGGTGGCAAGGAGCCAGCTCATCAATGTCCCTACTGCCCATACAAGTCCAAGCAGCGAGGAAATCTCGGTGTACACGTCCGCAAGCATCACTCGAATTTGCCACAATTGGCCAGCAAACGTCGCTCCAAATACTCACAGCAGCGTGAGGTCAAGATTGAACCAGAGAAGGCCTTCTAAATAAGATTCAACTGTTTGATTTTACGAGTGTGCACAGGACATCTCTTCCTTCTCCAATACTCCTCCTCAGTGATTGTCCTCTGTCATTATGTGTGCTCGTACTTGGTAGTATGTATCTTATTTTGTTGTTCCGTGTGAATATTTTTTGTTCTCTTCAAAATTTAGATTTATTTGTAAGTTACCCCTCTCATCCAACAACCCACACAATTTGCATTAATTGTGTTGCTTTTTTTGTTCCATTTTATGACAAAAATAGTTTATTCATTTAGGATAAACCGTTAGCAAAAAGAAAACAATCCGTATTGTGTTTGGACTTAAACATAACCTCTCATTTAGGTAGATAGATTAAGAAACAAAATTCAAATGCGCAATCCACTGGATTGCTATTCCAAAAGAAGAAAACTTAAATTATTCCTTTTTTTATCCATTTTAACATCCCTGATCTCTATATACTTCTGCTGACTGATTTTTTAAGGCACTTAAGCATTTTTTTGTTTAGAATGGTCCACGATTTTTTTTAACGATTTTATGTTTACTCGTCTTAAGACTGAATTTTTTAATTTAGGTTTTTTTTTGTTTGTTTATAAGTTAGATCCCTTGCTTAGTTGCTATGTCTTTCGACTGATGACTTTTAGCTTAAAGTCGCATCTCTTGCATTGACTCAAAGACTTTCCTTTGTCCCCACATCTTTTGATTTGGTAAAATTTGTTTAGGGAGAAAAGTTTTCGCGTAGTCATTTTTGTAGGCCATAAATATTTTTTTTTTAATTGAAATTTAACTCTTTTCCAGATTTGCCAATGGAATTGTTTGATTTTTCTCATTTAAGCATGTTTGAAGAAATGCAACAATGTTGTTTAACTTTAAGATTTATTTAAGGAATGATTTGAGGGATTTGTTCAAAGAGTTCCAAGAGAGGAAGTTGTAACCAGCTCAAACCACATTTTAAAAAGCGTTATCGACTGAAATGCGAAAATCTGAGTTTTGCAAAAGATTATTTAAAAACTGTTTCGTTTGAAATAACATATGTCAAATGTCTTGTGGTGTTCTTTTGAAGAAATAATTTTATTTGGTAAATCATTCCTCATTTTCGTATTTCTTTATTTTTCAAATCTCAGCCCAATATCAAATAATTCTGTTTTGTTTTTTAAACAGTACGGACTACTAAAAATTGCTAAACGCGTCAGTACACTTTCTTGAGAACCTTAAACACAGTGATTGTACATTTGTCATTAGTTTTCGAACGAAATTAATATGTTTTATTGTTTTTTAACATATATATGTATTTTGAGTTTGAAAACTAATTCGTGCTCCTTTCTTACATCTTTAACCATTTTTTTCTTGAGTAAGTAAAAATCTTGCTCTGCGTAACGGAAAAGGATTTAAAAAAAAAAAAACATAAGTAAACATTTCAGACGTGCCGCTACCGACAACTACACAGCAATACATTCTTTCTATTGTACCAATTGCGAAACGCTACAAACATTTTGACTCCAACATTTTTAGAGCAGTTTACAACTCTCTTCTTTCAAAAAAATGACAGTTTTTTCCATTTATGATTAAAAATCATACAGCACTATAAAATGTTCGCACTTAGAAAAACGATCAAAATTTCACATTGTTTTGCTGTTACCATCCGTTCGAGTTTTCCATCACTGATCTCACAGTACTTTTCCTGTACCTACCACAAATAACATAAACCGTACAAAACTACGCATATGTACATAGTTTTTGAATAACTTTGTGTTGTTAGTGACAGGTGCAGAAACTGAAACCTGAAAAAATCAGAAATACTGAAATAAGAGTTCGACCTAACCAAAGGGGATTTAAAGCAAAACGAACACGAACAACAAGCATTTCAAACGTTACTCCATCGTCATAATGCCTGCAACTGTTGAAAACTGCAAAAATTTACTTCTGTACGCAAAAATTGTTTGACTTGTGGTGGCGAACTTTAAAAAAGTAAAGTGCAGAAATCTTAAAATTCACTCAAATTTACTACTAAGCCTTATAGTTTTCAAGGTATATCTCTAATTTTTTTTTCTAAAAGTCGTTACGAGACATACAAGATTCCTTCGTTTTAAAATCTACATTTGCAATAGCTTATATCGCATTCATCGATGTAGGCAGGGTCAAACCATTTCGGTTCGCTAAATGCATGAATAGCTTGCGTAGATGTGTTCATGTTTGAGTGTTCATCTCTCCTTCTCTTAATCGGCATTTCTTCATTAGGTTCATTTAACAAGACCGCAAAACTTATAACAAAATAAAATTAAAATAATCCCTCTGTGCTTAAAGACTATTTTCTTATCTCAGAAATGTTTAGCTTTTATGATTAATTGTCACTTAAATGTCGAATATTGCTTTGGCAAATCTGTTCTCCTTAAAGAAAAGAGAATATTCAATATATAAACCCACGCGTATATCTTTTAATTTCATTATATAGTTTTTTTTTAAGAATACATTGTATACATTCATATAACCCTTAATCATTAGTCGTAAGTTATACATAATTTTCAAGATACAAGAGACAATATTTGTTAAAATAAAATTGTATCAAATCATAATCAAAAAGATCATAAGATGTAAGTCAAATCCTTTTTGTGATTTTATAAGTAAAACTTGAGAGAAGAAACGGAAAAAAAAACATAAATAAAGGAGAATACGAAACTGTTGTATTTAAGAAATTTTGAAATGAAGCCATGTTATAGGGATGGTATGAGAAAATTATGTATATTTAACCCAAGGACATTGAAAAAAAGAAAATAATTATTATTTAGTATGGGTAACTTTGATAGTGGCTAAGTGTGGATGTGGGGGGAAAAATTTGAAGTGAGTTGCTTGTATAAATGTTTTACATGTAGTCAACAACGAAAGATTATACATTTTATTCATATAACTGAACTATAATTGATGATTTCAAAGAGCTTTAAACCGTGACGGGCTGCTGAAATTTACACAGATTCAATGTGTGTTGAAGTGGAGTATATTTTTACAAGTTCGATCCGATCTAAGACACTGGCTTTACTATATTTCAATCAGATGTTTCAAAAGTTACAAAAAAAGAGTTAACATTGAACAAATCATTAAGCGATCCCGTGTTGTACCCGTGGCCATTGTACCAATGAGACTTCTACGTGGGAGGTCAATTCCAGAACTGGGCTTTATTTTCATTTTTTCCCGCATTGCTGACAACGAACAACAATTACGTTGTGTATAGAAAAAGCAAACTTTCTGTTTGGAGTCGACATGGAACTTAAGGCTCCGTGACATGGATCGCCTAATTTAGACACACTGCTTCCAATCGTCAAGATTAACCTGCTTAACAGCTCGAGGATTCGGATTTAAAATTTTCTATCTGAGTCAGCTAAGAGGAGTTAATCTTTGAACACTTCGAAGAATTTGATTTTATACTCTCTCCATCTTTAAACTTATCGCAGACGGGATCGTATCTTTAACGCAACATATTTTTTTTGGAATTAATTAAAATTAAGTTCTAAAGTCTTGCAAATTTTACCTTTTTCATCATCTTCGTTACCCACGACTCGATCCTCCATCATCGACTCTTAACCCCTCAGGAGCTATTTGCAAGCGCAACTAGGCGAGTTTATGGACTTGATCCAACCACCTCAGTCGACCGAGCGGTTGCCTAACTAATTGCTTATCCTTTTAGATAGCATTATTTCAAATGAAAAAGAAATGTTAATTTAAGAAAGGGTCATTAAGAATGAAGTTCAATCGATACCAAATATTCATCCCAGTAATTTTAAAAAGAAATCCTCACGAGTTGCTGTTCATGTGTAATTGCTACAGGCTACCAATAATCATAGGCAAAACTCATTAAATCAGGCAATAATTTTTTTTTAATTTTTCTATATGTATACAAATAAGTCGCATTTGGTGCAAGTGTGATCAAAATGGCATTTTTTTTTTTTTTTCAGAAATAATTTGTATTCTAATGGTTAAAGATATGTCCTCGAGTTACACTGACGCTTTTATTTTAACTTTAGCTATCTCCAAGTTAAGATTGTCAACCAAGGCAGAACGCACGCGTCTGTTCTATTGACACCTTATTGGACAGTATATTGTAGTTTCAATTGCAGTGGATTGGATTGACTTCGAAATTACTTAAACTCTTATAAATCATTTTTTCTTACAAATAAATTTTCTCAAATAAATTCCATTAGCTTGTCTTCCAGTTAAATGTTCACTTTAAAATACAAATTAAAAAATCATAAGAAACCATTTCGAAAGTAGTATTACTTTCAAGTTACGCTACACATGTACGTTCTGTAAAAAAAACTTGTCCCTGTGTTGAAAACATATATTTTAGGCATAAGATTTTGTAAAGGACTATTACAAACATACACTTTTACGTCAGAAAAGTGAACATGTTTTGCTTTTCGGTATAAGATTCTAAAAGTCGAAGCGGAGGATGCCTTATGCTCTGTTGACTGCTTTCGTTCTGAATCCGTAAACGAATATATAGGAATGAAACAAATGTAACCCATTGGTCAAACACGACTATAGAAGCGTTTTTCACTAAAAGCATTTTTTTTTCAAACTGCTTTGTACTTTTGCCCAACAGTCCGCATTGGGCCAGATTCCTTTCAACAATTATGATCTTCAACTAGGCTCCTCCGATTTTACTCTTAGCTCCTGCGTCTGTGTCTAATCTTAAAATATAATTTAAAGGATTTTTTTATTTTCATGAAGTTACCAACTATGCCCTCATTTAAATTGAATACATTTCAATTTGATACTGTCCTTAATTTACACTCTCTCTCGACTATCGAGGTTTATTGCTATTAAACTTGTGACAGCAATTTGACAGGAAGCAACTTTCTAGCCATTTACTTCTCTTTCTTGCACTAAAATACGTTTGGTCGCATTTTGCGAAAAAATGTTTCTTCAAACGTATAAACCATTATTAAATCCAACAATTTAAGTTTTATTGTATATTCCTTCAGCGAACACGGAACTTCCAGAAACACACACTTACCTAAACTTACTTAATATTTGAAAAGTTAACCTTTTTGTCTGTCGGTTTTAGATGACTTGCGGCAATGTTTCGGCGCATATTTGTAAAGTATAGTACGTCACAACGATTCTTCAGTCCATACATGAATTGAAGTAGTTCCCAAAAGTCACAAATTATGCTCCTAACTATTTTTTTTTTTCAAAACCCTAACAAGGCATGCCACATGAGAAAAATGGAAATAAATTGTGAACACTTTTTATCTGAAATAGGTGTGTAACTCATCTCAATTGGACACACGATTTTTTTTTCAAATACAGAATTTAAAAAAATTTCAAATGTAACGATGATCCACTCTGAAAGCTGAAGCAAGCACAGCAAGGAATATGAATTAAGAAATTTGGTCTATGTGTTAAAATTAGGATACCAATTACGTTTAGAGCTCCTATCGGAAGCCGTCTACAATATTTAATACATCCGCTAACGGCTAACATTTAACACTGAATCACACTCATTTGAAATGTCCTTGGGTTGACTGACATGTTTTCAAATGTCACGCCTATAAAACCATAAAATATAAATTTGTTATTTACAAAATGTTGAAGTTATCACACAAAAGGTGCTTAGTACTATATACATATTTGCCTTAAAACTTTATACGTACATAAATAATCATAGATCATAAAATCATACTAAATATACATTATACTCAGCAGTCCATCGGCAGATGGCTGAAAAAAAACAAGCTATATACTCGTTATCCACGTCAAGGCAGACTTAAGAATCCAATATTGAATTTCCTCTTTGTGTGTGTGCAACAACTAAAAAAGACTGTTTTACACTAAAGAATTTTTTTTTATATATTTCACTAAAAATACGAAAAAAAACTGGAAAACATATTCCTTCTATAAGTAGCATATAAGAAAAATTTAAAAAAAAAAACTGAATTCTTTTGTTAAAAAAAAGTATTAACAATGGCCAAATCTACTATACTATTTATTTATTCTAAGGCTCCTTATTTTGTTTGAATCTCGTTCGCGTATCTAAATGAAACAAGACTTATTGTAGAAGGTGAGGAGTAGTTTGCAAAGAGGAAATCACTACCATCCACAGCACAAGATGTCCGGAAAAGGAACACAAAAAAAAAAACAGCAATTTGACTTTTCCAGTTTAAGGAAATGAAAATAATTTTTGTTTTGTAAGAAGAATGAAAAAATATACCAAAACCTTTTTTACGATAATATTTTTGTTTTTTCGTTAAGTGATTAAGTTCGTAGGTTTTATGCCCAATTATATATCATATACGTATTTTTTTTACATTGTACTCGTACTTTAAGGGAAAACGACACATATTTTAACGTGTATCTTTTGGCTAATCCTTCTTGTGTATAGCGGAAGTCAAAAATTTCGAATGATGTACATTTTCTATGAAAAAAGCAAAAACGAAAGTAAATTGATTGAATGTTAAATTTATCTAAATTTTATAAATTTTTGGCGAAAAAAAAGAGAAAAATCTTTACACGTGACCCATTGGGATATTAGGTATTTAGGTTTCGTAGCGTCTGCATAGTTAGCAAGGTTAATCATTACATAAAAATATATTTTAAACAATTACGAATATTATCTTTGCATATCCCCATACTTTTTTATGATTTTTTTTTTACTTTTCATGTGAAATGATATATTGAAATATTATATATATACATAAATAATTTTTTTAACCATAAATATATATACATATATATTTATATCGACACATTGAAGATAAGCAATAAAAATAATTTGTCAATATGTCAAAGAAGGGTTTGTTTTATTTTTGTTTCATTACTTGCAAATGTTCTTGGTTGCGAATTCTTTCGAATTTCTTATTACTTTTTGTTTTTTAGATTGTTCGACGAGGTGTAAGTTGTTGTGAACCTATTCTTGAGCTTGTCACTAATGTACTCTTTTTTTCCACCTCTAGGTACACACGCAGACTGATATTTGGATTGGCACATGTTAGTTAAGTTGTCTTGATCTGCTGCATTTTTTCCAAAAGCTGAAGACCATATTTCAAATCGTATGGTGAGTTAAATGCGCATATTTATCTACTTACCTAAAAAATGTTATTTTGATCATTAAAGCGCACTTAAATTATTTAACATTTCTTCTTACTAGATTCATATAAGTTTGTACATAATAAGCATTGAAATTTGTAATAAAGTGACAAATAGGAAATAACAATATTATTTTTAATAAAACGCAAATCATTTAAGCTAGCACGACTTTTTTTATTAATATCTGTAGGTATTTCAATCAAAACAATTATACATACGAGGGACGTTCAATATATTCTCGGTATCGATATGAAGGAAAATGCGAATTCAATTTAAATTGTTTTTATTTTTCAATATAATCTCCCCTAACATCAATGCATTTGTTTCATCTTTAGAAAAGCATTTTTTTGGATTTCTTCGAAACCACAATCTCGAGCAGCAGCCTTGGAAACTCGCGCCGTGTGGACAGGAGCGTTGTCATGAAGAAGCAACACACCCGCTGCGAGTTTACCGCGTGTTTTCTTTTTAATTTCCTCCCGCAAATAATGCAAAGTGGAAGCGTAGGATGTGGTGTTGATGGTTTCACCTTTTTTTTGTACTCAAGGCAAGGTGCCCTTTGAGTCCCAAAAACTGTGGCCATAAGCTTCCCGGCAAACGAAGTGACTTTAAACTTCTTCGGGGTCTATTCCTTTTTTATGCCACTGCATGGACTCTTGTTTGCTTTCAGGGTCATAGTGGTGGACCCATGTTTCGTTCCCAGTAACAATTCGATCCATAACACTGTCCGCGTTCTCACTACACATCTCCAATAGCTCTCTACGGCATGCGATTCTCACTTTTTTCTGAGGCGCTGTGAGCATTCGTAGCACCCACCTTGCACTGACCTTTGAAAGGTTAAGATGGTCATGAAGAATGATACCAATTGAAAGCTTGGTGATCTCTACCATCATTGTCACCTTTATTCGGGCTTCCTCAAGAATAAGTTTTTCGACTTCGTTGATGCTTTCTCCCGTACAAGCAGTAGCCGGAGCACTTTCTGCCTCTCTTGATCTCACTTCACCACTTTTGCACAGTTGATAATGAAGGTGCGGAATCCTGGTAAACAGACATGCATAGTTTTTTGACTTTTTCCTTGCTTAGTGAGAAATTTAATTACAGCGCGATGCTCAATTTTCACCATCATCGTCTCAGTTGTCATTATGAATCTGTTTAACTAGAGATAAAACGCGAACCAATAATAATAATAATAATAATAAAAAAAAAATAAATAACATTTATATGAAATTTTACATGAATTCAATAAAATACTTGATAAATAAGTCAATTTATATATACAACCACAGCTTCACCCCGATACAGAGAACATATTGAACGCCTCTCGTATATCGAATTCGGCATTGGGTACATATTCAACGAAATTGCGTTCATTCTTTCTTAACGTTGGATTTAAATATACATCTTTTCCAGCAACAAATTGCCTGCTCATGGTTTATTTGTTGGTAATTTTGTTTTAATCAACATTTTGGATGTTCAAAATGTTGCCGTCAGATGGATCTCAAATGTTATAATAGTAATTGCATCAGGCAACAACTTTCGTCGTATTTTTCCGTGAAAAAGTCAATTAGAAATAATAGAAAATTAAGAAGATTATCATCATATTTTGCTTCAGAGAGGCTTCGATTAAATGTGAATCGCAAATGGCAGTGTGGGGCATTATATTTTTTACTGTTAATTTTTCACAGTAATACCGCAAGATTGTGTGTTAAATAAATGTTTTTTAGTTTGTATTTCTGTTCACAAATGACTCACGAAAATCCACTTCTCACCTAAGCGCTACAAGACCTAAAAATAAATTAAGTTAAGAGCTCAAAAACCAACATGCAGAGAAATCAGGTTTTACAGCCGACTTGAACTATCTAATGTAATCTCTTAAAATTGCAGTTCGATGACCTTCTGAACTTTAGTACGTTAAGGTCTCTTTGTCTAATTTTTATGGTTTCGTTTTCAAAAACGGAACGGGAGGTTTGGTTTGCGTTTTGATGTGATGTATCGTCAAAGAGATATTACGCTCTTAAGTCAACAACATGTGTGCCCTTTTCCAGGTTCATGGTTTAGTTTAGAAGTCCGAAATATTAAAAAGTATTTGTTTAGACCAATGTTGGGCAAATTTAAGTCGAATAATGACTACTGACTAAATTAGCCATTAGTTGCTGGATACAAGCGATTAATGACTAGTTTATTCATTAACCATAAAAATAATGATTAGCAACTAAATAAGTCTCTATTCGTAGAAGTTGCCCATGACTAAATTAATCATTATTCATAAGTCACGACAAACAGTTGATCATTAATCATTAAATAAGAGTATTTAATAACTCCAAAGCAATGGAGTTCAAGCTATGGAGTGGACGGTTCAGTCTCCCGACTAGAATTCCATTGAAAACCTTTGGACAGATGTAAAGAAAGCTAAATATGAAGCAAAACCCAAAAATACAAACAGCTTTGGGATGTTGTGTAGGTTGCGTGGAAGAATATCCCTGTTCAGCGATGTCAGGCTTAATCGACTCCATGCCACGACGTTGTGAGGCTTAAAAATAATGTACTTACCGACCAAGTACTAACCCAATAACAAAAATAAAAACAAAAAAATTCACCATTCCATTGACTTTTACTTCATATTTAAGAATTTTTGCATTTGGTGCTTTTATTTTGCACAATCCGAAGTTCGGTGTCATTCCGGATAACGGGCTCTTTCTAAATTCAGAATGCAATTTTTTCTTATCATGTTCATGGGTTTTATTATTGATGGAATAAGGATTTTGTGCAGTAAATATAAAGTGTTTGCATGACGGTTATTGAAAGTTAATAGCAAAATAGTGACAACGTCTAACATGGTGCTATTATTTTGCACAGTGCTGTAGTGCAATAGTGACGTCATCTGATCTTTTGTGAATACGCGATGAACGAACTGCACTTTTATCATTTATAGATTAAATGCAAATAAATACAGACATGCCCGCGATTGGTGGGTAATCATGATACAAAGTTAGTGATGATTAAACATTAATCATGACTAACCGTCAATCATAACGGAAATTCATGACTAAACCGTAGTAGTGAATATATTCGGCAAATAATTTAGTCATGACTAACGTTTAGTCATATTTACCTGGTACAAGTTATCGAAGCCGACGTGGAGTGTCTCAACTCAAATTACTTCATTGAACAAAAATATTTACAATTTGAAAACTTTAAAGCTTAAGATTCGTTTAGGTGTCAACTCAACAACAGGGGCCCGACGGATGAACTTATTGTCTTCCATAGTTTTTAGCTTCTTCAACAACTACTCGTGTAGTTGGCCTACAGTTTTTTGTCAACTCCGAACGGCGAGATTTGAGAAGCTCTTCATAGGCAATAAGTACTCTTTGAATGTTGTGAGCAACTCGAAAGAGGTGGTGCCGTTAAAAATGCGAGGTGTTCCCTCCGGGAATCGAACCCAGAACTTTTGCACGTGGGTCGACGCACTTACCCACTACGCCACGGCGACCGATTTTTGAATTTGTACATGTAAATTATTTACAATTTAGCGATGTCCTGTCTTTACATCGGGGTATTCAAATCCGTGTGTCGATGGTGTTCCTTTGTGGTATGGTGTTGTATTTGCCAGTTCAGCCTCAATTGTAGGTTGTATCACTACTGGGATAGAATGATACGGGGTTGTCGGGGGAAACATCTCTTCGTTTAGCATGTTGTGTGCGTTGGGAAATCGTTGTCCGGGAACTGAACTCCTCAATTTCCTGACGATTGGATGGGTTTCAGTTTCGCTTGTCTGCTTCTTGAACAGTTGCACGAAGAACTGTTGCAGGGGGATGATGCGTACTTTTTCATAGACCTTCTTGTCGCTATGATGTTACATTCAGTCCTTGTCCAAAGTAAGACCGGTTAAGATGCGTAGTATTTTCCTTTCGAAGATCGATAGTTTTCCCATGCTGATCTTGGAGATGCTGTAAGCCCACAGGGAAGCCAAAGGCTATTATGGGTCGTATGAGCTGCTTATATAGTAACAGCTTCGTCTTCCGGGCCAATCCGCTCTAACGTCGCATCAATAGGTAGATGCGATGGAAAGCGAAACTGGCCTTTTGAAGGGTCACTTTGGTGCGAGTATTAAACGTTAACCTTTCAGTGAAGTTCACTCCAAGATACTTTACTTTGTTCGTTGTTGCTAGTGCAGTTTGGGTAGCACTACCTTGATGCTCCGTCATTTTTCGGCTGTTTGGGAGCCTCGTCGTGTTGGTCTCCGCAGGAACGTGGGGACCGATTTGCTGGTGTTGATCCGGATGCCCCGCTTCTGGCAGCAGAAGTAAAACTTCCCTATTTGTTTTTCGATCCATCGTGCTGCGATCTGTACTGACGGCGATGTTGAGTATGTCAACGAGTCATTCACAAACAAGCAAGATGGAGATAATGGCGGTTGGACTGCGGTATAGATGCTGAAAAGAATATGTATGGATTGCGACACAACATGCGCACTTAGTTCCGAGATACACAAATATCTACTCTATATTGAAATGAGTTGTGTCAAGTAAAAGAAAAAAAAAGAATCGCTTTTATCAGGAACATGCCATTTTTTCATACTCCAACTTTTCATTTTTATATGTGTATGCTTAATTTTGAGAGTCCTTCAGAGTGCATTCATTCGAATGAAATGTCAAAAATTTCGTTCCAGTTGATCGTTTAGAAAGCATAACTGAGAATTTTTTCAAAGGAGACTAGGAAGAATGACATGTTGAAATGAAATAAATGAGAGCCCGGTGGCGTAGTGGGTAGTCAGTCATCTCTGTTGCCTCTGGTTATCGTCAGTACATAAGTTCTCGGAGAATTAGCTAGGCGTGTCTTGCTTGCGAATTTGTACCAAGGCCAGCAAATATCTGGACACACACTCCCTATTGTGTGGAGTGTAAAAAGTCACCCGACTTTCAAGAATAATTTCGGTACCGTGTATGTTTCTGAAACGTCAGCTATCAGAATGGGCATTCAGGTTTAGTCCCCTCCGATAGCGGGGTATTAACATCACGTCCAACACGAGAGGCTGTGGATGAAGATTGGAGCTAACACTTTGCAGACTGGGACCGAAGTTGTTAACTGTGGACAATAATTAATAATATAATAATCATATCCAATACGCTTGCAAGTTGAAGAATAAGGTAGTTCAAGACAGCCACACCACATAGTCGCTCAGTCTGATATTGAGAAAGTTTTTGAAAAAGTTTTAAAGGTCTTTGAAGATCTGGTTTCGGATTCATTTGATTTTGCAAGGAATGAAATGGATAGTTACCTGTCAGTGCAAGGTGGTCGCTGAACACTTGGAGTGCAAATTTAAAGACCTGTAGCAGTGTTAGCTGTAGTTGAATGTAGATGTGTAGAGCTCCTTGACCATGCCTCAATCTAAGCAAAAGCAAAGCGTCTGTTTGTGTGGAAAAAATTATTATTTTTTTAACCATATTATCTTAGAACAGTAAATACTACGCAACCATGACCATTGCGTTAAAAATGTCACTTTCATTGGGATATCCTTAAGAAAACATTTTTGTGAGCACTTAATTTTAAGTTTTGCTACGATTGATCGTGCGAATCGCACATTTCGACTATTTTCTTTGGGGATATGTAAAGTCTCATGTTTTCGAGAAAAAGCCAGCTACGATTGAAGCTTTGGAAGACAACATTACTAAGCTCGAACGAGTTGATAAAAATTCAATCCCCCGTATTTCTTATGCTCCTTATATATCTTTTCATCTCAAACTTACCTTACCGCATAGGTTTACAAAAAAAAGGAGTCTGGTGTTGACTTGTCGATAAACGTATTTCTAGATCAGTAACATCTTTCACGGCATGTGGCTGGCCTATGTAGATCTACTTGATCACGCTCTCCCAGTCTAAGCAATCGTAGTTCTGTTTTCTTCCTCCTCATCTCTGCAGGTAGGACAGAAGCCACAGTGGGGAAGACGTAGTCAGTTTACATGTGTGCCAAAGACAGAATACCCAGTAAGTCTTCTATCGCAGATTAAGCGTCCATATTGTAGTTTGAGCCAGCTCAACTTGGTGATAGATCAAGTTGCGCATTCAAACCAGTCACGATTCATGTTATCAATTGTGTTTAGAAAAGGAATATTCTCAGCTGAGGCGTATGACATGAAAGGTAGGGCTACTAGAAGATTGTGCAGCTATGGGGGCCACTTTTGGCGAGTTTATTGGCTTGGCACATCACTTGAGGTAAGTGTTGTAGTACTTAGCCTCCAGATAAGGTAACTGTACCTTTGGATCACATATTACGGAATCACTGATCGAAGCAAAGACCATTTGGTGCTATGTTGGCTGCCAGGCCCAGGTGTTGAGGGAACTTGACTGGTAGCGATAGCTTGATCAGAGGAGGTCTGAAGCCCTTTAAGCTTTGATTCAACATAACCATGTAATTAAGCCCCTTCAGGCATGAACTCAGTTTGGTGCTTATGTAATCAACGGCTTCTTTGAGAATGGACCCAGTGGTATAAAGCCCTTAAGACATGTGATCATTTTATGGCAAATAGCACACCTGTAAAACTTAGTCTTTTCGTTTATAGATGGGAGGCACAGTAGGGATGTTTTACTGGTGAAGGTTTGATTTGATAGCTGACTAATCATTAGAACAATTTTTTTAACCAGAAAAATGAGCACTTAATCGCCATCGTTGCAGCCTGAAATACGCTATAATGCAATGGGATATTAAACAAAATATTAAAATTGAGATCCCTAGAGTTGATGCCAAGCCAAACTCCTTCATTTGTCTTGTATCCGTTCCTGTGTCAGACTCCTTATACTTATAGTTTTTTGTTCGCTTCTTAAGGCCCATATTTATTTGAACGAGTAAGTCCTTAGCTTTACATAACTCATGCACATTCTTTTTCTGACTTGCAAAAGAGACATTATCGCAAATTCAGAAACCGCTTACCGTTAAATTGGACATTCTTCATCTATTACTGAAGCTACAGTCCGGGGTGGACTTAGGTCTCAACCTACATGCGTCTCCAGCTAACACGATCTGATTCTCTACTTGTGTGCGCCATCTCAACCTAGGCCATCCTATGTTGCGTTGTCCCAATGGCTCGGATTCGAAGAGTTTTCGACCCGTAACAGTGCTGATCGTACGCTCTAAATAGTCTAGGCATCTTAAGCATTGTATCCCAAGACGCTTGAACAGGCGCATGCTGCTGTACATCCTATAAAGATCTTCATTAAATCTTCTCCTCCAGATGTCATTAAAGCAAACAGAACCAAATTTAACTTGAACTTTTTATTTTCCAATTTCTCATCTCTATTTTTTCGATACAGCCTTTGGTGATAGATGTTTTGCTTGCTTTAAAAATACAAAACTCATCAGATCCTGTCCTATGATTTCGTTTTTTTTTTCAGGTAAACAAGAACACAAATTTGAAGTGATTGACGTTTCCGATGACGAAATAGAGAAGGAACTTCAAGTTGGTCCTTTTCAAATAATCACGTTTCCTAGAGAACGACAAGTGCCACCCAGCCCTAAGAGTAGACCAATAATAGAGAACGTTCAAGTCTTAAGCAAACCGATTATAGTGAAAAGTGTTTCACCGAAAACTCATCTGCCCCCGAATCCAGAAGGATTAACTTTATTGGCCTCTTCTAAAACAGTCAATCCAACCTATCCAACTGGATTCATTGATGTGGATAGAGCAATGGAGTTGGCCAAGTATCTAAAGGTAAGTATGCGCAAACATTTGGATAAGAAAAACTCAAATTCTAAAATGAAAATTTCGAAGAAATAAAAATAAAACAAAGGAAAGAGTTGTGTTTTTTTATTTGAAAAATTAATTATAATAAGTATTCGTACACCACAGACATAACGAAAGTGTCTTTGGTGGACGGTTATATTCTGACAGTTGTTAAAGAAATGGAAACATTTTCGTTACTCTCTCTATCAAACGAAAATGTGATTTGAATCTATTGGCCTAGATCAATCCACAGTCAAAGTTCAATTAGGTAAACCACAAAAAGCTGAACACAAATCAATGTCAATCAGGAACAGATAAGTTGCCATTCTCTGGATAAGTTCATAATTTTATCGGTGTGGAATTTCTGTGGTTTATCAGTTAAAAACTTGGCAAGGGATTTTCAGCGGCCTTTCGTTCGCCCAATTTTAACCATCAAGAGAGTTTTAACGAACTATATTGTGAAGAACGGGTAGGAGTGGCGAAGTATCTGCGTCTGCAACGACAGTCAAGCCGTGCTTAAGGCCTTACTCAACCCTATCTTGGAAGTACAGGAATACAAGTAATTAATTTTATCGGTAGACCAAATTCGCTATGACTTACCTGGGCCTCGGGACACAACGGGATCAATGGGAACGAAACTTGTTAAGCAAGGAACGAAAGAGGCACTCATTGGGGCCGAACTCACCTTGGGCCTGCCCGCGTCTTTGGTCAGATAAGTAAATAACCTCAACCTTTAGTTTCATTATTGACCAGATATTCTCAATTGGGTCAAAATTTGGACTTAAGAGAGACCAACTTAATTTAACTTTTTAACCTAAGAAAAACTAAAGCAAATCTTAGCGTTACTTCTGTGATTCCTCAAAATCATTCTTGAGAAGATCGTGAGAAACTCACAAGGCAACACCTAGCTAGCTAGCTTACGACGAAGACATTGAAGTGATTGGACGAACACAGCGAACCGATATGAGGTGGTTTCTGGTTGAAGCGGAAGCGGGTAAAGTAGGTTTGGCGATAAATGAGGAAAAGACGAAGTGTATGCTGTCATCCAGGAAGGACACACACGGCAGAGCGTACCATTAGGCAACAAAAACTTCGAGGTAGTAAAGGACTTTATCTACCTCGGCTCCGCGGTAAATAGGGACAGCAACATCAGTATCGAAATCAAACGCCAACGCAACGCACTCTTGCCAATCGCTGCTTCTTTGGGCTCAAGAAACAACTGAGTAATAGGTCCTCCTCTTGAAGAACAAAACTGACTTTGTATAACGACTTGATAATCCCAGTCCTCCTTTCTAAAGGGCCACTAAAAGCGAATTCTTTTTCGGAGAAAAGTTCTGCGTGCGATTATTGGTCCTGTTTGCGTTGATGGCGTCTGGAGGAGAAGATTCAACGACGAAATTTATGGGCTCTACGGCGGCATACACCTGGTCAAGTGTCTTCGGATACAACGCTAAAGATGGCTAGGCCATGTAGAGCGTATGGACATCAAAAAGTTTTTAAATCCGGGTCATTAGGACAACACAACAGAGGGCGGCCTAGGTTGAGATGGCGCACACAAGTTGAGAAGCACCTCAACCAACTTGGAGTGCGTAACTGGAGACAGTTGATGAGAGATTGTGCTAGCTAGAGGGGCATGTTGCGTGAGGCCCAGGTCCACCCCGGACTGTAGGGTCAGTAAAAGAAGAAGATGATATGTAGCCTTCTATGGGACTTTTAAAAAAATGTGAGACGCTTCACGGTTTTGCGTCTCGTTCGTGCACATGGATCATGCTAATCTTTTTTGTATCCATTTTCAGCTACTTACAATGTTATCTTTGAGAAAACACTACAAGTTTGTGTTGAAGAACTTAAGACTGCAAAAATGCGAGGCCCTATTTGACAGAATCCCTCTGTATGCTGTTCAACTTTAAATCCTTCAGAAGGTGATATTCAATTAATTGTAATCCCAAAACAAACGATACTCCAACGCTCCTTTAGACACACTTATCTTGAAACAATGCAAACGGATATACTGCTGGTTGAAAACTTAAGAGAAGGGCAGAGGCCTGCTTAGTCTCAGGCCAGGTCTGTTTGGCCACTGAGAGTTTCCCTGCCTTTTCTCAAGGAAGACTGTTTGACCCTTGGGTGGTCGTGTCTATTCTCAAAGACAATTGCTTGCTGTTTTGAAAGAGCTACCACAAAAGTCTGCTAGTCTAGTCTACTCGAAGAACTATGAACTCAGTCAACAAGTGATAAGCTATAGATATGATATGTTTAAGGTAAAAAAGAGAAAGAAGAAATGGGAGAACAAGAAATCAAGTATAACCTTTTGCCTAAAGGGATTTGGCGTAGGCTTAAGTGATCAGAATGAAATCACAGCACAGGCCACAGATTAACAAAGAGATATTGAACTTTTTCATTTCTTGGTCATTGATTTCCAGTGACTATTTCGTTTTAAGAAACCCAGACATTTCGCAGCATTTATGGTGACTTCAAATTGCACCTACTAAGCGCTGCTTGCATACACATGCCGAGAATTTAATGTCTTTCCGCTTTAACGACACAAGTTTCTTTCATGGATGTTTGTTTGTTTATCAGGCCTGCTACGATCATGCTCTTTAGCATCCGCAATCACTTGGTCTCTATACCGAAGGTTCGGCCTTCCTCTCCATCTCGAACTCGGAGGCTGGGATTCGAAGAAACGCTTTCCTGGAACGTTGTTGTCCATTCGCTCGATATGGCCGAGGCACTGTAGTTGACAGATTTTTGACTTTTGAACTACATCCACATCTTGGTACAGCACATAAAGCTCCGAGTTGTGTCTTCTCCTCCATTCGCCTTCCTCGCAGAACCATATCGTTTGTCGCAGAATTTTTCTTTCAAAGGAACCAAGAATCTGCTCTGTCGTTTTGCTTATCGTCTAGCACTCGGCTCCGTATAAGAATACGGGTAGGATTAGCGTCTTGTAGGGCATTGTCTTAATCCTTCGAGTCAGGACTTTCGAACCTAGCTGTTTTGACAAACCGAAATAATACCGGTTACCAAGAGTGATTTTGCGCCACTAAGGTGTCGTTTGTGGAGTTTACGTTTGCCCCGATGTGGACAAACTCCTTAACTACCGCAAAGTTTTAGCTGTGGCTTCCATGGATAATGGCTAATTATTTTGATAGGAGACAACATGAAGCTTTGATTGCATTTAATCTCTTAACCGCATTACTTGACAAGAGGAAGAGCGTAAGCCAAGAAACCAAGGCTACTGTCACCAGCGAAGCAATGAATTGGAGTAAAAGTAGCCGGCAATAAATCATCATCATCATCTTCTTTACCCGCATTTCTCACTGAAATGGTCGTGGGGCCACTCGATCCTCCGCCACCACTCTAACTCATCAGGAGCTATTCCCAAGCACAACCAGTCGAGTTAATGGACTTGATCCAACCACCTCGCCCTGGCTCTGCCGAGCGGTCACCTACCTGATGGAATTGCATCTAAGGAACGCCTGGGAAGTCGTGATTAAGGCGCCATCCATACAACGTGGCCAAACCAACGAAATAAAGCCTTTTCCGTCCGAAGAAGTAGCTGCTCAACACTGACTTCCCCCGAACCGTCGCGTTTCTCAGGCTATCCCGACGAGTAACTCCTGCAACGGTACGGAGAAATCTCATCTCGGCAGCATGTATTCGCGATCTTATTCATTCGGTCATTACCCACATTTCATGACCATAGGTGAGAATTGGAACAAACACTGATTTAAAAACCAATGACTTGATTGACACCAAGCTCGGCCTTTCTTGTTACAGATCTACTATGCTGCCGATTGATACAGCCAATCATACAAAAAACTTCTCTACCTGTTTCAATGGGACTCCCCTAACATGTAGAGTGCATTGGACAGGCGTTTGGGCCATTGCTTCGGACTTGTCCACGTTCACCTTAATTCCAGCATCAGTGCATACGGCCAAACACCTATCAAGCGCGTGCTGGAGTTCCATCTCGGAAGATGTGAGGAAGTCATCTGAGGACAACGAAGTCATCTGCGAAATAAAGATGACTTACCCTTAAATCTCTCAGTGCAGACAATTGATTATTAATGAAGATGCGGAAGAGCATCGGACATCATTTGGATGCAGACTGCTGTATTCTAGAAGAGAGATCTAGTTCTAATTCGTGTGAATTGATCTCAAGACTCCAGATAAAAGTATGTCCTTGATGGCATAATGAGTGACTGCGTTTATTCCTACTTAACTTTCGTTTAACTTTCATGTATTGACAGCTCCCGCTGTCTCGAGTTCATGACAACGCCAGGATTAACCCCCAATTATTAGAAAACAATAGCACATAGAGCACAAGTGCTTGTCAAAGGTTAGATTCCTCCATAATTAGTCTATTAAGCGGAGAGACGGTGTGAATTTACCCCACGAACCATTAAGAAACTCGTTGCACGTGCGCTCCAAACCATTTATCATCGATTTCCAAAAAAATGTTACAAATAAAACCTGGATCAGAGTTTGATTTGATTTTTATTACAAATAATGGAATATACACATTCTACGATTCTGCATCTGATACTAGTGGTCAGCATAACAAATCTACTTTCATTTACGCTGCTGGGCAAAGTTTGTACTGACGTTTGAATGTATGCTTTGTGTGGCGGCCCCGTTAAGAGGCGCTTAACAAATGTGAACAGAGACAAAAATAAGAAACAAAAAACGATGTAAGCAAAACCAACAATAAACTGAGTACAGATACTGATGCACATTAGATAATTATTGCCTAGGCTGAGAAAGAAAGAGATTGCGATTAGTACGAACATCCGATAGCGACACTCAAAAAATCCTCGAAGCCGATTGTAATCTGTCCTTGTTGCTGGGTATCACGAACCCTGAAGGCCTCGGTGAATCGCTGAATTTGCACACACAGCACAATGAACTGATCGACTGAGATTGCTTTCTGCGCTCCAGGATCGCTCTTCTTCATGAGGAAAGTGATGAACTCGTCCGAGAACCGAAAGCCCATTTGGGTGAAGGCTGCGGAAGTGAGAAACTCCATTTAGTTCACAGACTTTAGCAAGACACACGTGTATTTTTACCTTGAGAAAGTTCTTCCCTTTCAATGTGGCCCGATTGGTCGCGATCGTAGGTGCGAAAAACCTGCAACCACTGGTTAATGTAGTTGTAAAGTTTCTCGAATTCGTAGATGTCAATGGTTCCGCTCGCGTCTTTGTCGAACATGCCTGAAAATAACAGCACACATCATTAACAAAATAATAGAGCAATAAATTGAGTCATCATCATGCGTACTTATCATGAGTTTACAGGCGTTGTCCGAGAAATTCTGGCCATTGCCATTGATGAGGGCCGCTTTCAGTTCGTCGGAATTTATTTTCCCTGAGCGATCACGATCGACCATGGAGAACCAACGTTGTGCTTCTGGTTGAATTTGAGCATTTTCTGGTGGGAATGCTCCAGGTGGTGCTGCATAGCCTCCAGGTTGTCCGTAGCCTTGCTGATTGTAACCACCACCGCTACCATAACCACCACCGTAGCCGCCCTAAAATGAAACTTCTTAATTTTGGGATAATTTTTGTGGTTTGAATTGTACTCGCACCTGGTACGACATCTTTTCCTGGAAAATTAATGAGTTCTCTGTCAATTAACAATTAAAACTAAAAATGTTTTTTTTTTATAATTTGCTATAATTGGGATTGGACAGTTAGACTTTGACAGTGACACTTCAATGACGTGGGGATTGAATTGTATTGTGAATTAGTGCGGAGACAGGAATGGCAAAAGAACTCATTTCAACTTAAATTTAGTTTAATTTTTATTTCAATGCCGCGGCAGGAGGTGCAACATCTTCTTAAACACATTGTTAGAAGTGTTACATAGCAGAAGAAATTCAGAACGCATCAAATCACACACATGTACTAACTCAAGGAATTCTGTGAAACAGTTAGAACTATTTTTATCAATTTTCATATCGTTCCGAAAATGTCAATAAGTGGACAACTATCAAATATTACCACACTTTAAGTTATTGAAAAAATTAATCTCTCCATTGTGAATGAACTACTCAGATGTCAGCTGCAGCTGAATCCGTAGCCAATCTCTGTGAATCAGAATCAGAAACAATCGCTCAGCTGAATATCGGCATTTTTGTATATATTTCACTGCAACAAATCGGCAAGTAGACAACAAACATTTCCATTATCAGTATGGGTTTCGTCAACCAAGAAATATTTGGAAACTACCAGCAATATCTTGACAATGAACAGGAATTGCGTGAAGTAAATAGGATTGTAAATACCGCCTGTATTATATACAATTGAACACTTTATTGTAGAAAATTCGCATCGTGGTCCGGCAAATCGAACAACAAGCCAAGGAGGCCACTATCAGGCTGCAAATTATCCATTCGGACATAGAAAAGAGTAAGTTGAGTGGGTAACTCCTCCTTATCCCAGCGATATGGGCGATTGTCCGAAAACCACATTCTCTTAATCCCGCTGTTTATAGTGCAAATAAAAAATGTATTTTCTTTTTAGTCAATGAGGCTTGTTTAGAAGCTCGCAAGCTTTTCGAAAAATGCGCTCTAGGATATAAGGAATTGGCTGAACTCATACCTACAGCACAATACTACAGGTCTGTCTGCTATTTGCAAATATGGCTTGAAGACGTGAGATCTTTTTCATCATTCTAGATATTCGGATCACTGGACATTTATTACACAAAGGATCGTCTTTCTGATTGCTCTGACAGTCTATTTGGAGGCGGGATTCTTGGTTACACGTGAGACAGTTGCAGAAATTCTTGGATGTAAGATGGTTGCCTCCTTTGATCGTCATCAATCACATTTGCATTCTTTTTTTCAGTAAAAACCAGTCAATCGGAAGGTTTTCATTTAGAAATCGAGGACTATCTCATGGGTGTCCTTTTGTTGGCATCAGAATTATCACGCTTCGCAACAAATTCGGTCACACTGGGCGACTACGAGAGGCCTCTGAATATTTCTCGATTCATTGCAGATTTGAATTCCGGATTTCGTCTGTTGAATTTGAAAAACGACGGACTTAGGAAACGATTTGACGCTCTTAAGTATGATGTGAAGAAAATCGAGGAAGTTGTCTACGACATCAGCATTCGGGGGCTCCGAAATGCACAGCCAGCAGCTGAGGGGCAGTAATTGTTGGTGTCTTTTTCTACATTCTAGTACATGTTAAGTCCTTAAAAAAAAAATAAAACCATTTTAGTTTTATCAACGGTTTTCTAAAGTGTGTAGTTCTTTTTGTGGGAGTACAGTCCGTATTGGGAAGGGATCTAAGCTAGCTGTAATGGACTTCTTCGGTTGTGTTTAGTTTACCCAATGGCTTAAATTTAAAGTTCAAGTTAAAGAAAGTCCATGCACCCAACATTAGGTGTTGTTTTGTTTGTTTATCTGGACTTATCATTTTTGTAAAGTTATTTGACTGGGATTATGACTAGCGCGGTGGTCAAAGACAGCACATGATACATTGATCACTGATTCTGTAGTGCTTTCCTACTTACGTTTTTTATGAAATACCTACCAACGGTGCCGTGAAGAAAACCGCGCGGTGTTCAATCCGGGAATCGGGCTTGGTACTTTCGGCGTATGAATCAAGCGTTGACTACAGTCAAAGTTAAGTCAGATTTATTTTGTATTGCTACAGTTTCCTCCTTTAGTTTTGTATCTTTACAAGATATGCCCAAAATTCGTTGTCGGAAGTGCAAAGGACTACCAACTCATTCGCGGAAAATTGCTTATTCTCATTTATGCTTCCCTAGGAGGTGTGCCATCGACCAATTCTGCACTTGAACAGTTTACTTAAAAATATTTGCAAATTTTTCATAGTTTCAAGTATTCGGTCCTTTTATTCCTCCACTCGTGAAAGAAATTAGCCACAATGCAGATAGAAACTGGGTCCTAGTCCCTTGTTGACTGCAGCGCGACTTAAAGTATTGTTTATTCTTTGTCGCTCAGGGGTCACGAAAGTTTGTAGAGACAATTTAGAGACATTTCGAGCGAATGCAATCCTCGCTATCCACTCCAACTCGACAGAAGCAAAACCTATGTAATATCAGTTAATTTTTAGAACTTGATATATCCACCACGCCCTGGATCTGCTAAACGGTTGCCTTCTCGGAATGGAGTTACGTTCAAAGCTGGCCTCGGAAATAGTGTTGATTGCGACATTTGTGCCACATGGACATCCCCTTGAAGGTTCTCCCTTTCGATAAAATATTTTCTCAAACTTGAGCTCCTGACGCAACACCATTCAAGCACTACAAGTGCAAGTTAAACGCACAACAGAACGAAAAAATCGCGTACGCTTGACCTTCTTCCTTTGCTCAGTACCCAAATTTTATGACCATAGGCAAAAGTTGGGACAAATGCTGAATTAAAGACTTCCAGTTTGGCTTAAAATTGATTTATACTCAAAATAACCAATTACGCCAAATTTACGCGAAAATAAAAACAACACAGTACGTCTAAAATAGAGGTTTTATGACAAACGAGCCCGTTCTCGAGAGATTCCAAGCATAGACCACCTAAAGGCATATACATTTACATATATATAAATTTCTGTGTGTACTTTATTTGAGTTGTGTCAAATCAGTCCATTTGTGTCAAATTGAAAATCAGACTAAACAAAACTGATGAAACAGCTAAAAATAAAAAATCAAAATGGTCGGTAAAATTTCTGTAACTGTCAGCCTTATTATCGTTGCCGGTATGGTAACGCCGTCTGGGCCAACGCTCGAGCTATTGTTGCCTTTCATCCTCGACCACTTGTCCGGGACCACGCTGTTGCCAGTCATCTAAACCAAGCTCCCTAACTTACGCGATCACTTTGTCATTTCAACGAACGTTCGGCCTTCTTCTTTTTCCCGAAATTGGAGGTTGAGATTCAAAGACCCTCTTAGCTGATGCGTTGTTATCCGTTGTAGCCGATCCACTGTAGTCAACGGTATTTTGACTTCCGGACTTCATCTACAAGTCGGTACAGCACGAAGAGTACGCCGTTGTGGTTTCTCCTCCATTCGCCGTTTGCAGCGTTCACGTTCGCCCCGTGGTTACTCCTTTACTACCTTAAATAGTCCATAGTTACGTTTTGTCACAGTTAGTGAATGACGACTGAATTTTTGCTCAACATCATATATTCGGTTTTAACCTCATTGACTTAATGACCAGCTCTGGGACCACGAAATTATGTCGATGCCATCTGCGCAGCCCATCAATTGTATTGATTTGAAGAAGATAGTGCCTTTCGTGGTGACACCTGGCCTCCCCACGATCCTCTCCAGTACGAGGTTATAGGCATCAGGTGGATTTTCAACCATACATGTTGTTTAGGATCTACATGTGTTGAAGTATTGAATATCTTCTCTACCCTATAATCTGGCAGTAGATAGGTGAAGCTAGACATAGCTTCACACTATAACATCTCGACCACCTACCACCATTCAGTAGATATATTCAATCTCACACCTTAAGATGGATGAAGTGGTGATAAGCACAGTCTTTGGACTGAGTATCCCACGGGCACACATTAAGTACATTTTAGGCCTTAAAACTTGGACGATTCTGTGCTCACGGTCAACTTGAACCAAAACATTACCAGGATGTTGCCAGAGCACAAATTTTGGTCGGCTGACAACAATTTTCTCACTGAATCTAAATCTATACTGATGGTTGGAAAACAAGAGGTCCTAATATACTCGCATACCCCGAATATTGCAATTTAATTCTATCAGACTTGTAAGTTATTGTGGTGTTTTAAGAGGGATGCCTCTCCAGCTAGGAGGACCTCTCGTCAGCTGCCTCCAGTTGCGCACTCCAAGTTGGTTTAGGTGCTTCTTCACTTGTGTGCGCCATCTCAGCCTAGGCCGTCCTCTGTTGCGTTGTACCAATGTCTCAGATTCAAATACTTTTAGGGCCAAAAATAGCACGAACTTTTCTCTCGCTTTTAGTAGCGCTTTAGAAAGGAGGACTGAGGTGATCAAGTTGTTATACAAAGCCAGTTTAGTCCTTCAAGACAGTACGTTGCGTTTGATTTCGGTACTGATGTTGCTGTCCCTATTTGCCGCTGAGCCGAGGTAGATGAAGTCCTTGGCTACCTCGAAGTTTGTGCTGCCTAGTAGTAAGCTCTGTCCAAGACATCGGTGTTGTGTGTCTTTCCTTGATGGCAGCATTTACTTCACTTACCCTCATTTATCGCTAAACCCATTTTAACCGCTTCCGCTTCAATGCCAACAACCGCCTCATTAATGGTTCGCTGTGTTCGTCCAATCACGTCAAAGTCGTCGGAGTAAGCTAGCAGTTGAACGGACTTTTGGAAGATCATGCCTATCGTGTTGTTTTGTCAGTTTCGCACGATCTTCTTAAGAACCAAGTCACGTGAAATCGCATAGTCCCGGCGCACATAAAACCTTTTTTGACGTTAAAGGTCTGGGTGAGTTCGTTACCGATCTTCACGGAGCACTGAGAGTTCTCCCTTGTCATCCTACACAATCTGACGAGTTTGGTAGGAATGCTAAAACTAGACATGGCGCTGTATAGCCCGTCTCTATGCACGCTGTCATCGACGCTGCCTCTAAATCAACAAAAAGGTGGTGTGTGTCGATCTGCATTTCATGGGTCTTTATCAGAAACTGCCATAGAGTGAAGATCTGGTCTATTGTGGATTTTTCTGGCCTGAAATCGCACTGATAATGATGTTGATAGGTTGGTGGGATATAAAGTATGGCCTCCGCTATTAACACTGTCGACTCTCGGCGCACATAAAATCCATACAAATCGTCTACATCATTCAGCAAGTACCCAGACTGCGCCTCACTGAATCTAAGTCATCATCTGGTTGTGGGATGAAATTAAGTGAGACGTGTGGAAATTTTTAGGACTTCCAACACCCCCCAGCATTTCGCGGCATTTATGAGGATTCCAGAGATTTCGTGGGAATGGACATGACTCGCGATATATTCAAAGTCTGGTCTATGTACTTGTCTTAAGAGTTGCACTCGTGGACGCTAGGTACAGCGTAGTTGAATCTTCTCTTCCAAATGTCATCAACACAAAAACCACTAAAAATCGCAAAAGGACAAACGGCTTCCTTATCTGCCTTCCTAACTTAAAGTGGCGGTACAATAATCCTGTGAAGGACTAAATGTATTCCCCATGCAATCTTAACATAATCAAATTTTGAACATGCTTATGGAAGGAGGATGCACATTCGCCAAAAACTAAACACGTTGCGATGGTGATCGGACGACACTCCCGTAGCGAGGTCAACCATCTGACGATTCTTTAAGTTTCACTGACAATATTTTTCATCCTCTTCAGCCTTTCCCCTAACGAGTAATAACTTCCTTAGATCAACAACCTACCCCACTGCAATTTAGAGAGAAAGATAGAGCGAGAGAGAGAGACAAACTATTTCTTATTGAATTCGAATTACGTACTCCGACCCTGCCTGCTTATTAAGTTATTGACGTAACAACAAAAAGCCACCGCCCCTATCAACAGGTTATCACTTTGTTCTCAGTTTGTCGATAGTTTCGACTTTGTTGTTCCATTGATGTCATGACGCGTCAATGTCGTAGACGAACTTCGAGCACTGCTTGTGTGTCAACAATAGAATTGCTTGTAGGAGTTCTGTTGAAAGACAATCCATGTGGGGATGTTGTCTGCGGCCAGGCTCAAATTCAGACGCGATTCCCTGTAACAATAAATTAATTAACGGATGCGATGGGTGTTAAATGTGCTTTTCAACTCGAGGTTGTTGGGAATTTGTTGGAATGGAGTCTAAGTTTCGTATAATCCTCAAAAAACTCACTTGCTCGGAATACGAAAGCTAACAAGAACTTAACGTAGCCAGAAATTCAAGGTGCAAGCAATTTCTAATTGTGTCAGAGAAGAGAAGAAAAGCAGATGCTGCATTAGATAACCTCTTAAACTTTCTCTGAAATCTTCCTCTCACTCGCAAAACTTTAAAGATTTCATTTGGTTTTAAAACCCAACAAGCCTCAACCTCAGCGAATGTTCGATATACAAATTCATTTAAAAGTCCACAAACAGGACCTGTCCAGGACGAAAGCAGTCGACAGAGAGAGGGTGTAGTTATGTATGTACATACACTGGTACAACAAAGTTACACAAAATTCTCGTGTTTACCTAAAAATAGAAGCCACGCGGACAAAGTACTGACTGCCCACTGACTGTGGAGGGGTGGTATGCACGAGGGATCTAATGGGTAGTTGGAGGTTTTAATTAAATTTGTCTGGCAGGTTCGGCTGATTGACTTTTCAAATGTCCTTGTGTGAAGGTTCCCCCATTCAGCCGCCCCGTTCAGCTGACAGTAGTGAGTATGTTCGCCGCATGGGGGTGAAGAATGTTTGATTTAGCCAACAACAGTTTCATGCTTATGCCGGCCCACAACAGACAGATAGTCCGGGTGGATTTTCCCGCCGGGCAGTGGAGCAAGGTGACGAGGAGAAAAGGAAATATATCACTTTGTGCCCTTGGAAAGGGAAAATTGCCTCGTAGTTGACTGGAAATTTAATTTGAAAATAATTTCTGAGATGAATGACCGGTAACCGAAGTGGTTGGCTATTAAGCTTTATTTTTTTATTTTTTCTTCCATACTTCAATCTGAGTTGTGGCTTGTATGGGTAAGTGCTGGGAGAGTGGCTGAAGGTTGAGGTTAAGTGCATGGACAAGGATTATTTTCTTGCCCCATTGTTTTGAAAATTCAATTTTGTTTACATTAGCATTGGCTTGTGTGTTGTTGCCGTTGTGTGTGTGTGTGTGTGTGATAAAGTTGCTGTTGCATGTGTCAGATTTTTATGAGAGTTTTGCAATTTATTTTAATTGTAAATTGTTGCTGCTTTCTTGGTCTTCTGAAAATCAGTTTCTCTGTTTCGAAAACCATGCTAGTCATCTTATTGTAAATTTGATTTCAAGACAAATTAAGTTAATAAATGCACTAATCGGGTAAGTGCTTTGACGCACCCGCTACTGATTGAAGGAGCTTGTTCTCTGTGGAGACCAGATGCATTACATTCATTTTTTGGGGCATTGTTTGAAAGATGGATGCAGTCAATCGACAATCGTTTTCGTCCTAGTTCCCTCTGTGTTGCTGTTATCCAATAAGTACCTAGGCCTTAACCCATTAAGCGCCAGAAAGCGTCAGAAAAAATCTCGTTTTTTACTGTCCCTAAGAAAAGCGTAAGAGTCACTGAACCGATGACAACGGCGGACGCATGAAGGCTCAAACATTCAGAAAGGAAAACTTTCTGCCAAATCAGACTGTTTTGACCGCGTATGCAATCAGGAGCTCGCGCTGTTTTTAGAAAAATGCCAAGGAGCCACATAAGTAGGTGATTCGATACTTGTTTGTGGAAGGAAATTTGCGTAATGCTGGGATGTTGTGAATGGTGACTTTTCACCTTTGATTGCGATCTTCAAAAGTTGGCTTAATCATTTCCAACGGGCTTGCATGTCGGTTTTTTTTATGGTCTACTCCGATGTGTCTCGAAAACGGACAACATTATAATAATGAAAAATCTCGTATTGACAGACTGCCGATTTAAGGATATTAGTTGACAGAGTAGGTATCTCAAAAGGTCACATAAGCCATATTCCGCATAAAAAAGGGCATGGGCAATCTGTCTGCTTAATTGGACTCCAGACAATAAATGAAACAGGGCAATGTTTGATGCTGTTCAAACGCTGTCCGAAGGGGTTGATTTCCTGAAGATTGGCTTAACGGTCAGAAGGTTTTATTGTTGGGCAGATTCGGTACAGATTTGCAGAAAAAAGATCGAAAAAAGAAGACCTCTTCCACCATGTCTACTCACGCCTATACGTACGCCGCCTTCGCTGCTCCATCTTCAGTATTCTCCAGACTTAGCACCGAGCGACTTATTTGGTTCATTTTCCTTGTGTTGAAATTATTCGACAACTCGAACGATGCTCACTAACGCCCTCGACATAACTCTTTAACTAACACCGACAAATAAAATAAAAATCTTTTTATTTGGCTCACACTATGCCATCAAGAAAGCGGTGTGCTACACCGACACAAGTACCCTGTACATGGGCTGTTTTAGAATAAAACAAAAACATTTCTGTCAAAATATACTCTGCCAGCAATTATTTCCATGGCCGCTTTCACATAATTGCGATTGTTTTACAAATTACAGTTTTAAGAAGTCATTTAGTGCCAGAATCGCTAGAAGGCTTCACTCGAACAGGGACCAAGGAAAAATTCCAAATGGTAGTAAATCACACGATCTTAGCTCCCAAATTAAAACCCTGTGTAGACTGCGGCCGAAAAACTGGTCACGCAACAGAGCCATTGATGCATATACACACTTGCTCCTTTATGCTGAAAATAAACATCAACTGCGTCCAAAGCACGTATTTAAGGTAAAAGGGTGGAGCAATAACTGATTCAGATTTGCATAAAGTTTGTAACTCAATACTGCTGCTTACATTCTCACGGGCAGCAAGTTCCTTTTGTGTTCTTTGTTTAATTCAGTTTAGGGGAAAATCTAACACAGTGTATTAAGCGACGAATTCAAATTAAAAAATCAATTATCTTGAATTTGTTGATATTATAAAGTTTCAATGCATAGAAATGAAAATTAAATAAAAGTTTGTTTTTTCGCTTATTTACTTTGCTGTACGTTCAGAGTTTTATACACTGAAAAGTAGAGGAACAAGAACAGTGTACAGTGTGCGGGAAAATTGAAGTTTGTTCCTTGGATTTCGATAGAGGCATATATTTTTATTTTAAAGAAAACTTATTAACCTAAGCCGGATTTAAGTTTCTATAATTATTTTTCAGTTGACACAACTGTCGCTGACTGTGCCAAATGAGAATAATAATTTAGTGGCTCTACAGCCCCGAAGGGACCAGGTTCTACAACAACTAATCTCGTTGTGCGTGTTACTGTTCTCTCACGATTAAATTTAAATTAAATTAAATCAAAAAGGACCTACAGTTTTTTGCCGACTACGGGCAGCGGGTTTTGAAAAGCTCTTAAATAACAACTATTATACCTTTTGTGCTGTCAGTATATATGTAGTGCTAAAAATAAAAATAAAGTATTTCAGTTTTGGAATTGGAACCTGAGACCTTCGGCGTGTGAGTCGACAAACTCACCGATTACGACACGGCGCGGCAGCAACCACTTAAATAACTTTTCGAAACATCTCCTGGAATCCTTTCTGAAACTTGAAGCAGACTCCTTGCTTAGTGTTTTGCTAATATTAAGATAGCAATGCTTTTTTTTGAGCCATTAACCTCACATTTGATATTTTAGCAATTTGTTGAGATACGGACTGTGTTAGTGTTGATGAAATTCAAAGTCCTGAAATGTCAAAAGTCAAAATTCAGAAAATCCTGAAATGATAATTGTCAAAATACTGAATATTTAAAAATTTAACATAGTGAAAGTTTAAATTATCCGAATCCAATTTTGCAGCAATCCCCAGGAAGTGGGTTGCAGAGACATAAGCTATTCTTTTCACAAGTTTCCTATTCGGCTTATCACAATTTTTGACACATTCGGAATCCTTGATTTTCAGGATTGTGGGCATTCTCGGACTCAAATTTTGCTGTCATCCTTAGTGATGATTACTGATACATTTTGTTGGCTAGTAGGATGATTAGGAATTCAATGCAGTGATGTTCTTTATTTTTGGTGTACCCGATGTATGTATCTCGTATTATTGTTTTGGAATGTACAAAATTTCCCAACGTAGCTAATACATCACAGACAACGAATATTCACTTATCTCTGCCAAACATATCTCTTCTCTTCTTTTGGCCTATTTTTATGGTGCGGTTTTCTTCTTGTAAGCTCTTCTGCTTATTACCGTCCATAGCAAATGCTATCGTGTATTTTTAAAATCACAAACAGAGCAGTCCACCTACTTTTTACTGTGTGACCTTAGCGAGAGAGTATACCAAATCTTACATGAATTAATTTGGTATTGGTTATAGAATACGTTCCCACTGAACACCTCGAATTTTCACCGCACCAAATGTTTGGATTTGCTGACAACACTGAAAGAGTCTCGCCGTTTGGAGTCGAAACTGTAAGTCCCCTATACTCATAAAGGACCATAGCACGCACAATACGAATAGTTTAGGTAGAAGCTAGACCCTGGTCCCCTGTGTTCCACTCATTTTTTTTTTAGCAAAGGTAGAAGGGTAAAACTATGGGTTCACTATCCACCCTTAATTGGGTACCACCTATTTCGGAAGATTATGTTAAAGCATTGAAAGTGCGTCGACCCACACGCAGAAGGTCTAGGTTCGATTCCCGGACGGGATACCTCGCATTTTTGCACGGTACCACCTCTTTCGAGTTGACGACAACATTCAAAGAGTATCAATTGTCTATGAAAAGCTTTTAAAACTCGCCGTTCGGAGTCGGCAAAAAATGGTAGGTCCCTTCTACTCGTGAGAGAACAATAGCACGCACAACACAAGTAGTTGTTGTAGACGCTAGGCCCTGGTCCCTTGTGGGCCGTAGTGCCACTCAATTATTATTATTATTATGTTGAAGCATTGTTTCGTTCATCTAGATTCTTTCCAAAACAGTTTTTGTTGCATCAGCTGCAATAAAAAAGAAACAACAGCATACTTACGCTGCAGGCTTCTTATTCTAATTGTCCACAGTAGCGTAATAAAACATTAGAAAATTTATTGTTAATATATTTTATTAAAATTAAATGGTTTTAATTTACAAATATTTGAATGCGACTTTTTGTATTATTTACTGATTTTGCTTCAATCTCATCTATAACTTATCTTGTTTTATTTATGTCCTTAAACGTTTTTTTTTTCATAAATTTTGTTCTCAGTCCTAGAAACTTAAGTTAATACATATACATAAAACTCATGTTGTATACATATCTATATATAAATATAAGTTTAAATAAGATTGCACTTAGTTTATGTAAAATTTGTTTACCTAGAACGAATGTTTTCTTTTTGATTTTGATTGAAATTTTATTCTTAGTTGCATTTTAACAGAAGAATTGTTGAAAAGTTGAAAAAAACTGATTTGTTTTTTGTTTGCTAATCAATTTATTTTAATAAATTTCATATCCACTATAATTTTAATTTTACATACAGTTAAAAATTAAATTGAGTATTCCTTTGTTTTTGAGTGTGTATAATTATTTGGTCTGGAATGTAAACTTAAGCTTAAAGTAAATCACTTCTTCCTTGTAAAGGTCATGACTATGAATGAAAGTGAAGCACAGATTTCACTAGGAGGAAGGAAATGTTAAGGACCGAAGTCAGTCATTGTAAGAAGTGTTTAGCTTGGAATTCTCTTATTTATTTATTTTCTAATATTTTGACAAACATAAATTAGAGACCATATGAAATCAGTTCTAAGTCAGTTGTAAGAGTTGTGAGAACTATCAAAAATTGCATAACTATCCTCCAAAAATTCGATATGACTATTTTATAATTGATTTCTGGTTAAGGGCAACAGAAGAACGATTCAAGATTGTCATTCATTTGTAAGAAACAAAAAACTGTCTTAGAGGACCATGCAAACTAAGCTCCTTTTGGGCTGTACGCTCAGAAGGTATTTTTGTTCCTTTTCTGTTTATAGAAGCATACATTCTTCAAAAAAACAATTCCTTCAAATTGTTTCTGAAGGTGTATCATCACTTTCTCCCTCGCATGATTTTTCTGCTCAGTCCAATAAGAACATAGGCTTATCACACGATGACGCCACTATTGCAAAAGAATTTTACTATAGTCTACAAGATTGTTCTCTCTCTACATGGTTGTTTGTACAGGGGGTGCCACTAACAAAAAAAAAATGTTTATTATGAATGTATCATATTTGTTAGATGTTCTTAAAAAAGCAAATCTTGTGGTTGATTACGTCAGTGAGGTTGATGATTAATTTCGCGAAAGAACGCACAGAAGGTGCTGGCAGACAAAAAATTCACGTTTTCTTTTCAATCATGGGGATGTTCATATCTAAAAACTGCCATTATCGAATCTTATTGTATTCAACTACACAAAACCCAATTGACATGAGGACACATTTGCAATTAAAATAAAAAATGCGGAAATTATCTGTATTCGTAATTCTACTAAAGAAAATCCAGTTCTAGAACCTCATTCTTACTGCAAGGAGCAAACGCATGCAATTTTTGTCTAACGCCGCATTCCATAAGAACGGACGCACATGAACACTTTGTGTTCCACAATAGTTTTTGCGATTGAAACGTAAGACAAAAATCAAAATGAGCAACTTACCTAAGAGACCACTGTTGCTGGATTAACATCATTGCATTAGAATCAAAATATTCACCAAGAAATTGCACAAAAACAAATAACTTGAGTTTTACAAAAATTCGTCATCATGTGAGTCCTTCGACAAAGGACTGGATGAGACATTACCATGTTCGAAGGAAAAGAATGTGAACTCCAAAGTTTATGGAAATGTTTAATTTATAATGAGATTTTTGAACAATTCTATTTGGTAGTTATGCGAATGGTGACTTGAAGTTTGTTTTGTGTGAAGTGGTCCTTTGTCAGGGCTCTATCAGTTTAATCCTCACAACAATCCTTAAAAAAATAAATTAACATTTCAGGACGGAAATGTTACACATCTGTGATTGGTAAAGAGCTGTAGAGTCAAAAATAGGGATCACCTAGTCGCAAGAAATTGTCCAATGTTCTGTGACTTTATATTTGTATCCCTTATTCCATTGGACGATTTGCATTGTATTCATTTCAAAAGTAAAATACATAAGTTTTGCTGCTATTTTATAGAACCTTGCGGTCATTGTGGCCCCATGGGAATTGAACAGCTTTGGACCAACAAGCGCCCATCTTTGTAAAAAAGAAAAACTGTGTCAACTGTGCATATCAAGGAAAAGAAACCAGAAAAATCTACGGAGGATGCCTAGAAATTTGTTTCCTTAACGTTAATAGTGATGTGCAAAGTTAATATTTCATAAAAAAATACATTTTGTTTGTTGTTTTTGATTGTATTGTATGTTGTATCTATGTACTTGTTCTAAGAGTAAGTGAATCTGTAGTATGTTTCTTTGGTCATATTTAAATTTTAAGTTGTCTTTTTATTGCGATATGTCTTCTCGTACAGTATATATTGTAATTTTGGTTTGGATCATGGTGTTTGGATAATAAGGTGTGCTTGACAGCTTTGAATAAAGTATAGTATAGTTTGTTTTATTTTCAAAAGAAATTTAAACATTTTTGAAAAATAGAAAGAAATGGATTTTCTTAAATTTTTTACACAGCTTAAGCTTAAAGCAGTGCTTCTCAACCACTGTACTACAGCACTTTCGTGGTCTGTAAAATTCTTCTATACAATGCAAGCGTGATAGAACGGGCTTCAATTTGATTTTATTGATTTTTTTGCTTTAAAAGTTCTCTACAGAAAGTGGGAACAGCTACTGCAAAGAATACCTCGATAAGGTGTACAATTTAGAAATGAGGATGACTAGCAACACATGGCGCATTAATGTTTAACTCCTGTAGTTTTGAAACTGAGGCTAATTTGTTCTGTTATACGTAAGCACCCACTCTCTGTCCACTCAAGTGTTAAAGGGGATAAGTGTGTTTAACGTATTTGTTGTCGTTTTTAACATACATAGCATTGATTTTTCTGTTTTTGTTGAAAGAAAACGGCTTCTAAATCATACAGATCACTTCCAAAAGTCCTTCGTGTATGCGTCAACGCAACAAACATGTGAACGATTCTTTTCAGCGGTTAAGTAAAGGGTGACTGTGATGTTTCGGACAAAGAAAAAATTGAGAAAGTGGAATTGCAAAGATTGTTGGGCAAAATGATTCGTAAATTCAAAAACGACTCGTCTAATAATTGGCCACGTAAGATGGGAAATATGCAGATGTCCAGTAAATGGATAATAATAATAATAATAATTGAGTGGCACTACAGTCCATAACGGACCAGGGCCTAGCTTCTACAACAACTACTCGTGTTGTGCATGCTATTGTTCTTCACGAGTAGAAGGGACCTACAGTTTTTTGCCGACTCCGAACGGCGAGATTTGAGAAGCTTTCCATAGACAATTAATACTCTTTGAGTGTTGTTAGCAACTCGAAAGAGGTGGTGCCGTGAAAAAATGCTAGGTGTTCCGTCCGGTAATCGAACCCAGACTTTCTGCGCCGCAGTCGATGCACTTACCACTGCGCCACGGTGACCACAGTAAATGGATAGCACAGGAAAATGAAAAAAACAAAGCAAACTTATAATATTTTTTTCATTTATTTTCTTAACCTAAATTATTCAACACTTGTCTACCTGGCGTAAAAACTTCCATTTAAATTACTGCAGAATAGAAATTAATTGTGTAAACAAATTAGTGTAGAACTTTTGCACAGTCCTTCTTTGCTCTCGAGAACAATACAAAACATGGGGATGCTTTTCAAATGCATTACTTTGGGAGTCACAAAACAAGAAAGTCAGTTGACGAATTTTTCCTTTTCCTACAGTGAATGACTGTTTTTTTTAAGTTATTAGAAAATAGTAAGAAATTGTGTTTTATTGCACTGATATTCAAACGAGGGAAAAACTTTTGACATTGTAAAACGAACTGTTGAACGCCTCTATATAGCGAACCTCATTATTATGAATGAATTGGTACAACGTTGCTTAACGTTTGAGAGCCACTGCAAGCAAAATTTGGGAATTGACAAACTTTTTATTGTGAAAAGGAATCTTTGCCTGCATTCCAATAAAATATGGTTATCTCGAGAAGCAAAGCTAATTAAATTTTTAGAAGCACCTAACGTTTAAGATTCAAGAGTTAATATATATTTTATTTCAAGATGAAGAATAAACCCCAAAACATGCGCTATTAATGAGCAATTATTGACGAGAGAAAGAAACACATGTTTTTTTGCTGTGTGTCTTACAAATTGGATATTTATTTGAGACGTAATTTTTATTATTAAAAAATATGACCGTTATACTAGAGTCAGTGAAGATCATTAGAAGGGCATGATGCGAGGTTTTTTCTTTGCTCAATTGCATGGAGTAGACTACGAAAAACATGTATGTTCAAAAAGACATTGCCATAAGTCACACACTGAGTTTCAAAATCTGCTTAGTAAAGGAAAAGTTCGATTAGAAAGGTTTATCGAAAAAATGTTTTGATTTAAAACTTCTTGGCCATGCAATAATGCAATCTGAAGTCATAAAAAAGAAGCTCAGAAACAGCACGAGGACGAGACATTGTTATCGATTTCGTTGATGTGTGTGGTTGACTGGTTGGAACATTAAAATGTTCGTTCGTACAATTATTTAAAATTAAAAAAAATACTCCTTAAATGCACCATATGCTATGGAAACTTAAAAAGGATTTCAAATTGAAAACCGCTAAAGTACACCCTACTACCCATACACCAAGTCTTGAATATACAAGAAAATTATAGTAATTGTGAGTGAGAGATATCTAGATTTAAGATTTATACATAAGCTATGTGGTCCGCTCTTTTAAAGTGTTTTCAATTAAAATTATACTCTAATACAACCGCATTCGTTCGGAAAAGAAATCCAAAAGGTAGAGAACGGAAATAATAATCCTCTTACAAACAGTTCTTGTATATCTGTATATCTATATATATATTTTTTTTTTCAAAGTGAGTCCATGAGAACACAACTCAACGTCAGTTTTATTTTTTTTAAATAATTGATTCTCATACAGGCGATGCAGCCATTACTTCGATATCACTGATACTTTTAACGCGGCGATGTTGGCCGTAGGCCATAATCAGTGTTGGATCCGAAGATGCCGAAGATGCTGAGGCCGGTGGTGCGCTTACCCGATGACTGGGTGGTGGTGGTGGTGGTGCTGTTGTTGGTGGGGGCAAAAGTGGTGGTGGTGGTCCGATTGTTGCATAAATTCCTCCTCCACCCTCACTGCTGCTGTACGATGGTGTTGGTGATGTTGAATTTCCAAAGGACCGTTCGCCGCGTGCTTTTGCATTAAAACGAAAAGCTTTTGACAATGAGCTCTATCAAGCCGCACCCATGCACACGAACAAGACCGCACAGTTGATGACGAGATAAATAGAGAGGAAAAAGAAGAAGAAGAAAATATGTTATTGTTAACAACTTGCTGTAAAGAATTTACGCAGACATTTGCATTTTGTGAAAAGAACTTATGAAACATGATAAGGTACCTGTGATCCTTTCCACGCGGAAATCTGTTTAACACATATTTTTTTGGTTTGCATCGAACGAAGAAGAATGAAATAGATTTTTTTAGCATATTTTTCTTAAACTTAAATGATTATGTATGTATTTGAAAAACAAAAAAAAAACAAATTGTAAAAAATATACATGTTTTAAATAATTTCTTTTTCAGTCGTATTTACAGTTTATTTGACGTAAAAAAAACATTTCCATCTCATTGGCTTGCATTGTTGTGAAGTTTCACTGCTGTCGTTCCGTTCCGATGGGCTGGGCTATCCGGGGGGCATACTCGTATCTGTTAAATTGACTCTGATTGTGGGAAGTATTGATTTTGTTTTTTCTGTTCGCCTAAATAATTTATACCGGAACAGCCTTATTCAGGTTCAGGTACGAGTCTGTCTCACAAATTCCTGCATAATTGAGTTTTTTTTGCTCGTTTTTATTTTTTTAATTTGCCCGCTTCTGTGCCCAGTAAAGTGCGCACCTGTGTATTTCTCAGTTTGCATTTACATATATTTTTAATAAGGATAAAAAATTAATTAACAACCTGCATGTATTAAATACGGCAAATTATGAACGAAGTTTATTGTTTTTGTTTTGTTGCAAAGTGGCGCCGGATATATTGGGGGCGAAATTTCGGGAAAGTCTTCATCATAAAGATGTCGTTGGCGGACTAGGTTGGCGTTGATGTATTTTTTTGGGTGTTCAAAGAAGAATGACGCCCTCTTAAGTGATTGCAAATCAATTCTGAAGATGTGGGGGATGTTAGGGTAAGTTGACTGCTTAACCACGTGAGGAAACGAACATTGACGAGCCACAATGACAGGTGAACCGAAAAAGGGAATTTAATCGAAATGAGACGCCGGAGAAATTGCCGCACGAAAAGGGGAAGGGCGATTGTCAAGTTGATTTTTTCTTAAAGAGTTTCAACTTTTCCTTTTTCATTGGTCCTCCGTCACAACCGTCTGGAGGAAATTGATTTTGGCGGTGAATAAAGAATGCTTGCGGTTTCTCAAAATTTCGTTTAAGATTGTGAAATAATTAATTTCAAGGTTCAAGGCCGATCCAAATTAAGGCAGTTGGTATTTGAAGAAATGCTTCTTGGCATTTGTAATTGATATTTGAACTTGCAGAACAAGATGGGGGCGAAGAAATCATTCACTGTCAAGATGAGCTCTGCGTTAAATGAAATTGATGAACTGTTATCATTCGAAGTCGTTGCGTCCAATCTATATTGAGTGCGGCATTTGGAATAGAAATGTCAGGATGACATACGAGTTTTAGCAGGAATCGAACTTCATTTTTGCTGTGTGGCGGCACATGGTGCAAGACTAATTCACAATAGGTTATTTTTGACATCGTATACACTGGATGTTTGAAAAAAAAAAATCGAGAACAAATTGACGGTAGATGCAACTGTCATATTAAATGCAACTGGCACTACTTTTACTTGTGTGTATATCAAGCATCTTCAGAATCGTTTAGAATCTATCGTCAAAATCCATTTAGTTAAAGCGTAAACGTTTGTTGACTGAGTATGCCAAGTTTCGTGCTTAATAAACTGTTTTCAAGGAACTTTTACTTCCTACATAAAAAAAGCATACTCTAGCTGAATGAGTGCAAAAAGAATTTGTGGTAGATCAACAATCTGTTTCTGAACGTTAAGGCATTGGGTGCCGTATGAATTAAAGCCTGAAAAGGATTTTGAATGTCAGGAATGATGTAGGAGCTATATGAAAATAGATCCCATTCGCACCAGATTGTCACTGGTGATGTAAAAGGTAGGTCCAAATGATCTAGCTTCTCATGGATACTACACCTATGGTTCATCGTGGACGCATGCGCCATTTTTTAAGGGGATAAGGTTATATTGTCAAATTGGTGAAATCAGTTGGTTGTGGTGCATTATGAGCTGTTGCAACTGATGGAAGCGATAAAAAGTGGGGTCCATCGATGATAATGCGATGAGAATTGAACGATAAATGGTCATAAGACACGATAAAGTTATTTTATAGCACCAAAATTCTCGGCTAGCTGTTTGCAAGGCCTCTCAAAACTTACAGAACAAAGCTGCTGGAGCGGACGGACTATCCGCAGATATGTTTAAAGCAGCTGAAGACAGCCTAGTTGGGTGCATGCACCAGCTCATCTGTGAGATATGGTCTGAGGAAAGCATACCTGATAAGGGGAATCTCAGCGTTGTTTATGCGGCAAACAAGAAAGGAGACCCTATCTCATCAGTCTCCTTAACATCGCGTACAAGACCCTCACTGTGTGAATGCCTGAAATAGGTCCTTATCATAGTGGTTTCAGGCCGGGAAAGTCAACCTTCGATCAAAATGACAGCGTGCATAGAGGCGAGCTATACAGTGCCATGTCTAGTGCGCTGCTCCGTCAAGATCGGTAACGAACTTACTTTTAATGTTAAAAAAGGTTTTAGACAAGGCGGCGCGCTGTCATGTGGCTTCTTTAACATCATACTTGAGAAGATCGTGAGTAACTTACAATGAGTCCGTTCAAATGCTAGCTTACGCCAAGGACATTGACATTTGACGAACACAGCGAGCTGAGTCGTTTGTTGGCATCGAAGTTGAAGCGGCTGAATTGGGTTTGGCAATAAGTGTGGGAAAGACGAAGTTGGTGTCAATGAGAAAGGACACACAAAACCGACGTCCCAGGCAGAGCGTACCACAAGGCAGCAGAAATTTCGAGGTAGTCAAGGACTTTATCTAGCTCGGCTCCGCGGTAAATAGGGACAACAACATCAGTACCGAAGTTAAACGCAAAAGGACTCTTGCCAATCGCTGCTTCCTTGGGCTCAAGAGGCAATTGGGTAATAGAGCCGTCTTTCGAAGGACTAAACTAGCTTTGTATAACAACTTAATAATCCCAGTCCTCCTTTCTAAAGCGCTACTAAAACCGAATGAGGAAGCCATTATTCTTTTTGAGAGAAAAGTTCTGCGTGCGATTTGTGGTTCTGTTAGCGTTGATGGCGTCTGGAGAAAAAGATTCAGCGATGAACGCTGTACAACGGCATGCGCCTGGTCAAGCGTCTTCGGATACAACGCTCAACAAGGCTAGGTTATGTAGAGCGTATGGACATCACTGCTCCGGGCCGAAAAGTCTTTGAATCCAAGCCATTGGGACAACGCAACAGAGGACGGTCTATGCTGAAATGGCGCACACAAGTAGAGATGGCTCTCAACCAACTTGGAGTGCGCAATTGGAGGCAGCTGACGAGAGATCGTGCTAGCTGGTGGCGGATGTTGGCTGAGGTCCAGCTCCACCCCGAACTGTAGCGCCAGTAAAAGACGAAGAAGAACTTTTCACTGAAAAATACAGTTTTATAATGTTTTCGAAGAAATTTTAACCTAATATGTGACCTTCAGAGAAGCTATATCATTGGCAGATGCATGTTATATTACATGAGGTTTTCAATTTCAAATCCATCTGACGACAAATTTGAGCTCCAACACCCAATATGTGGTTAAACCACCTGATCAGCGTTCGAAGTACTAAAGAACTAGGGACGGTTTCAAACTGCGCGTTGTTCTTAATAAACGGTTGCGAGGGATGTGCTTGAGATATGAGATCGTCTGACTAAGTTAGCGTTTATTTAAGAAAAGAAACGATGCCTAAGAGGAAAGGATGATTGTTAATGATTTGTATCGTCCTCAATGCCCACGTGTACAGTGACAAAGTAACAAAGTGACCATTGTTTCTGGATTGAACTCAATCAAATGCATTACGTATTTCGATTGAATTTATTGTTTCTCTTATTCTTCATCGATAAGGATGGTGTCTTTTAATTGTACAGCATGTACGTTCTCTTAGTTTGAACATCTGAAAATTACAATTCTTTATATTTCCATACAATATCATCATGCTTAGCGATTTTCAATATTTTTCCACTTCTATGCTTTGTTTTCATTTCTACATACGATTAATGACTTATCATAGATTACAATTCAAAATTCATTCTACATACCATAGGTTAGGTTAGGTTTGTTTTTGAAGTTTCTCTGAATTGAATTGATTGTTTCTGTTCATAAGCAATTTACAGATGGATTAAAATTGATTTTTCTTATCAGACCAAATTCACATTTATAAGCATTTTGAATTTATTGTGTTTTCTTACGTTTCCTACTCTCATTATTAGATTGGCATAAACATTCACTATTATTTACAGGAGCTATAAAAATTATTAAAAATTTTATTTAAGTTATATTTTATTTAAAAGTTTTTATTTTTAATAAAAATTGGTTCTGGTTCTGTTTTCTTTAGTAAATTGATTTCATTTTAATTTTTTGATTTGTAATTTCTTTGTTTTTTTGATTTTTTGTTTTTTTTTCCAAATTTTGCTAAGTGTGGTGTTTGATTTGTTTTATTATATTACGTGATATTATTTTTCTTTTCTCGTTGATCATATAAATAATTTTTGATTTTGACAAAATAAATAACAAAAAACAAAAAAAAAGTGGATAGAAAGATGGACGTTATCGGTAACGTGTTGCGCAGAAATGTACAACAGTGTAGTATTTGGAAAACAAAAACCGAGAATCGAACAAGCTTGATAAGCCTATGTTTCACAGTATTTGTATTCTCGAGAAGTAGCCTCAAAACTATGAGGGTAGAAATATAGTACTAAACACAAATACTACACATATATATGCAGATGTACTTCCCGAAAGCATTTTTTTGTGTGAAATCAATTTTACCCCGTATTGGGGAACCATAATGCACTCAGCCTTGAGTCTATTTAGCTATGCGCAACAGTTGAAATTCCTCTAACAAAACATTGATCTTACCCTTCCCCAACTCTTCTTTGGAAAGAAAGGTTCGGACTGGGGATTGGTCAAAAATGAACAATTAGGCTGGGGGCTGGCATCTACTTCAGTGACCTAAGCTACCTTTTCTTCTTCCTCAACCTACCTTCACATTGTAGTGGCTTTCGGGTAGAGATGAAAGGAAAGAGGCACTGTTACAACTGAGGAACAATCCAAAGTGAATATATAATGTGAATAATAAATATGATCATCTCTTAAGACTGTAACCCTGAAGGCTACAACTTCCGTTCAATCAACTCCCTCAAGGTCCACCTATCTCTCCACCAGATGGCCAAGCACTTTAAGATTCACCTAATATGGTTGACGGATCTTACAGTTGTTAAACACAGTGACATCTACTGGAACGCGAAGCCGATGAACTTGCCAGTTCAATTCTGGCCTTCTCTCTCTGCCTCGTCAGGCTAGACAAAATGCGTCTATGGACCATACGAGGCGTCAAAACAGGTCACTGCCCCATTGAAACACACACCCCCAGACTCTGAATCCCTAACAACGATTTCTGCAAGACACCCAGAAACGAGCAGGTCCGTTTTCGTAGAGTTACAAGGAGTAGAAACAAAAAAAATTAAAAATAATTTCTTATATCACTGTGCGTTCGAAAACTTTTCACACCTCCGCGGAATGAAATGAGTCACTTTACCCTTTGGAAATATTGAAAACTTATTTCCAAACTAAGTGCTGTGCAACGAAAACAGTGGGTTTTTTTAAATATGTTTTCGAAATGAAAAAGACACCGTTACACTTTGTGCAAAAATTTCTTGAACAGGGCAACACTGATGATTCGCACAGATAAGAATGTGGCTGCTGTGGCTGAGACTATGAGACTCAATCACTATCCATCTCAACAGCTAAAAATTTCGCGCACTAACCTGAGGAGAAGTCTGCACATGTTTACAAGTCAGCAATCGATGGCGCGTGACCTTAGGCTTTGTTATCGTTTCGCAACCACAACGATCAGGAACATTTTCATTTCGGTGGCAACTTTAAAGAATTGCCGCATCTATTTGAATGTTTGAATGAAGTTTGAGTTCCACAATGTGGCTGACAAAGCTCATTTGAAACGGATTTAATAGCGAATAACGCCACAGACCGAATGAGCAACATTTCAAGAGGGCACTGAGCCTTAATCATTTTGAAGCGTGTCACAACCGATGATGAACATTTTTGAAATATCTAAAGGTGCTGCGTCAAAACAAAATCTCGAGAATTCATTCACAGAAAGTGACCATCACAGTATGTATGAATGTTAAGAGAATGTAAAGGAATTATCAACTATGGCGGTCTTCTTTCAGTTGGTCAGAAGAAACATGCTGCTTTCCATCAGGGCAACTGCAAATATTTTGTCAAAAAAACCTCCTTCGTGGTAAAGTTTGTTTCAACTCTCAATTCAAAGGGAGATAATGAAAATCGTTTGAATCCTTTTTTTATCAAGCACAAGATAAGTTCTTCATCAGAGGGATCATATGTAACCTGCATGGGAAATGGCAAAATATTGGCAATAGTGATGGATGGAAAGTAAAGCCCTCTGGGCAAACCAAATTTCAAATGACAAAATATTTTCTACACAAAATTGAGGTTAGACATGATATGCGATGTTTCCTTAACTCCAACTTTGGGCTCCGGTAAAGTAGAGATTCTGAAAAAAAAACACAACCAAAAAGAATTTTTGTTAAAATATTGTCCTGAACACGATCATTGGTTTCATGCCGGGCTTACATGGTGGGCTGAGGTGTAGCATTCTTATGGACTACATGTTGTACGGGGATACACCTTAAAAGACTGTACATAATACGATAGGGGTTTATTGGGGTTACACAGATGGGAATGAACGGTACTTATGTATATCATCACGGGTAGGCAATACGTTATATATATATATGCGCAATGGGAAAGTTTGTTAAGACTGAAGGATCACTTTAATTTTTCCAAGCCCAGCTTTACTTTTCCTGAAAACGCCGAATTTGGGTTATTTATTTTTTTTTTTTGATTTTGCACAGGTTCGAAATGTTAAATTACGAGGGCTGTCTGATAAATAACCGACCTCAACGTGAAGCTAGCGGCGCAAGTGAAAAAAAGTTTCTACTTCAAATTGTGCATATTATAATAGCTACTCGCCAAAATTTCAGAAATTTATCTTGCACCATTATCTGTTGACAGTCGTTTTTGTGAGTGTATTTCGGTGATTCCCCCAAAATGGAAAAAATTGAATATCGAGCTGTAATTAAATTTTTATTTTTGAAAGGCAATACGCCTTCACAAATCAAAGATGAGTTGGACTCTGTGTATGGTGACTCTGCACCATCGTTTACCACCGAAAATTTTGGGTAGCTGAATTTAAATGTGGTCGCAGGAGCTTGGAAGATGATGAACGTCCTGGGCGTCCAAAAACTGTAACCACTAACGATAACATCGCTAAAGTTCATCAATTGGTACTAGACGACCGCCGGATTAAAGTTAGAGAAATAGCTGAGATTATGAAGATGTCAAAAGAACGTGTTTGCCATATATTAAACCAAGATTTGGGCATGAGAAAGCTGTCCGCGCGTTGGGTGCCGCGTTTGCTTACGCTAGACCACAAACGTGCGCGCATGAACATTTCCAGCGCTCTGTTGTCTCAGTTTAGATTTTGAAAAAGTCGCGTGCATCATGGTTAGGTCGGTTATTTATCAGACTGTATAAAAGCGTGTACATTTGCTGTACTACTCCAAGCGCAAACGTTAAATCTGATAAGACCTGGAAAAAAGAAGCACAGGAGCTAGAGTATATCTTGTAGGGCTCTAAGGCTGTTTCTGAACATTGAAGACTGACAATTTCCTTCGGATTATATTACTCCTTCTGGAATTTCTGCATATAGAGGGATGTTGAGCGGTTAAATGGGGCTGGTGCCAAACTGAAGACGCTTCCACATTGGAATGATGCAATTAACTAAAAAATGTCATTGCTTTGTTTAGAAACTTACGATGTGAACTGACATTTGAAGTTTTTACACTTTTTAAGAAAATTATTCACTGACTACAGTCTTTCCTTTAATGTTAAAGAAGGCTTCAGACAAGGCGACACACTGTTATGTGATTTCTTACATATTATACTTGGGAACAGGGTGTGAACCTCAAATGTCAACAAGGGAGGTGAAATATTCCAATGGTGCGTTCATCTGCTTGCTTACGCGGATGACATTGACATGATTGGAAGATCACAGCGTCAATGCAACGTTTGCTGGCATTGAAGCGAAAGCGGTTAAATATTGAATAGCGGTGAATGAGGGTGAATCAAAATAGTACATGCTGCCCTCACACTAGGACGCACAACATCAACGTTTCGGGCAGAACGTCATAATGGAGAGGTAGTCACGGATTTCGTCTACCTCGGGTCTTGAATAACACCAGTAACGAGATCAAACGCGGAATGACCCTTCCTTAATCGTTGCTTCTTTGAGCTCAAGAGGTAATTGATTAACAGAGCAATCTCTCGAAAAGGCACGCTGACTTTAAAACATAAAACACTTTGATCATCCCCGTCCTGCTTCTGTGAAGCAGAGACATCAACTCTATTGAAAGAAAAAGTCCTTGGTCGTTATGAGGGAAAAGAGTGCGATCCTTGGTCCTGTTTTAGTTGATGTCAACTGGAGGAGAAGATTTAACCGTGAACTGTACGGGTGCTGCATGTACCCAGTAAAGGTTCTTCAGACTCAGTGCTTAAGATGTATAGGTCGAATGGACACAACAGCTCCCAAGATGGAGAGTCTTCGACTCCGAACGATTGGGGCAACGCGAACACAAGTGAAAAGAAAAAGTAAACTTTTCCTGTACCATCGGACCCACAATGCAGTCTACAGCACTTTAAATCAGGCATTATTCCTGCAGGGTGTCAGTACCGGGGTGAAGTGAGTAACGAATGGAAAAAAGCTCAAACTAAGAATTGAGGGAGAGAGAGAGTTAGAGAGGGAGATAGAGAGAGCAAGAGGGAGAGAGAGAGAGATAAAAGCATATGTTTAACCTATGGATGTACATTTTATTTAAGAGTTTCGTCGTGTAGAATCGAAAAACCCAAATTTTCCTTAATTATAGTAATTTGCGCGTGCTAAAGGGATTGCGGGTACCCCTCCTTAAGTCATCGAAATCATGTCACAGAAAGGGCCAAATGTAGAGACAGAGAGAGGAGGTACCGATGCACATTGGTCTTAAATGCTGGGGGAACCTTAACTGTACGTCCGAAGAAGAGCTTTAGGTTGAATCGATTCCAATGCGGCTGGCCAATAAATTTTGGCATCTTTTCTTGACAATGAATGCTGATCGGGATGGCAGATACTAAGAGTATTAACCCCTTATTCTTCTTTGGAGTGATTTTGCTTCGAGATTGCATGTGTCTTGACATTATTTCTTTTTCACATTTTATTGAGACTCGTTGCATTTTCGGTTATGAGATTTTTGTTTTAATTCTTGCTATACCAAGATTGATTTCTTCCTGAATAGATGCATTTCGGAAAACAAAAAGCTTAATGTTTCCCTTGGAATCAAACCTTAAAAGTTTTACAGAGGAGTGAATTCGACGCTTTAAATATAATGCTAAAATAGCAGACTTAGGTAGTTTATTTTTTGCGAAATGAAATAATTTTGATCTTAAATGAAAGTTAGGTAGGTGCAACATTTCCTCATTTGACTCATTTTAAATTGATTTTTGCATAATTTTATAAATTTCTATAAAACGGCTATGCACTTAGTGAGGGTTCCTCCTGAAAGAGCAGCATTTTGTTGGCTTTGCTCGTCCATCAGTATGCAGACTGAGGATCGTTGTCATTTAAAAAAATCAAATCCAAATTTACAATACTTTGTTTAAGTCTGTCTTTCGAAGAAGACTAAATGGAAGAATAATTAGTTCATCAATCTTTTGCCTGCAGGTGTGTGTAACATATATACGACTGTAATGGTAAGCTTAAATTTTGACACTCATCTAGAGTGTTTTTTTTCTTTTGTTGTCACTTAAGGGTTAAGTGTGTTTATTAATGTATTCGAATTCTTAAATAAATGTACGTGAGTGGAGTGGATGACAAAATTAACTTCTTAGGATCAACAGTCAATCGTCCAACTAATTTCTATCCATTTACTTAAACGAAGAAAGAAAAAAAAGAAACTTATTTTTTCAAAAAAAGGTTAATCAAATGAAATCAATTATCCTTTTATTTAAACATTTATATACAATCAAAAAGAGTGTTTTTGAAACATATTTTGTTATAAGTGATAAGCTATTTACATGTGTATCGCATATAAATAATTTGCCTCACTTTCTCAAAATATACATATAGAGATCAAAAGAACACCTATTCTGTATAAATATATGAGTGTTTTATTTTCGCATAATGTCCTCGGTACAATTATTTCAGAAAATCACAGATTTCAAAACATGCTTGTTAAAGTAAAATGATTTGTGGAACATATGTGGATCTTAAATTAAAGTCTTTGAAAAGTGTTTTAGGTGAATGAAATTGTGATGGAATATGTAAACAGATAGTCTGCCGACGTGTGCATGCAACATTTGAGTTTTGCATACAGTTAACAGAGCGGTAAATACACATACATATATATTGAGCACGTAAGGAGTATTTGATGAAAGGGGGGGTTCTAAAACAATCAATAGATGACATTCTAAACATTGAAAACAAATTTTTATTCATTTTTGTATTTTTTTTCTTTAAATTGTGCAAAAGTTGTATTTTGAATATTTTTTTTTTATTTCAAAAACAGATATTTACGTTGGAACAAGAATTAAAAAAAAAATAATTAAATTACAAACAATGAAAGCTTCACAGCAATACAGGCTAGAGATAGGAAACTATACGATTATTTATTGGATTCTTGACCAGCATTATAAATTTTTTTTTCTTAATTTTCAACTAACGGGTAAACAACGAAAAAAAGGTAAAAACAAAAGAAGGAACAAAAAATGAAATTCGTAGATTGTACTTACCCTTAGACTGCCGCTGGAACGACGATCAGCTGTGGCATAGTGCTGAAGTCCTCCAGGTCCGGTTAGGGGAACTATACCACAGCCGGAGCGTATGCCTTGACCAAGTGTTGCCCTATACACACACATATCCAAATTTTGCATGGGATTTTTTTTTGTATAGATTTTTTGTTTGTTTTATTTCAGATTATCGAGTTTTGGTTTTCATTTTTGAGATAGATCAGCCAAACACATATACGAACACATTCAGTATACGAGAGCGAGCGAGCAAAAGAAGAGAGAGAGAGAAGACAAGTTTTTTTTTTTGAACAGCAAGGATTAGGTGGGAATGCACGAGTAAAAAGAGAGAGAAATAAGAAGAAAATGAGAAAAGAAGAAAGAAAACTATGAATTAGTTTAAGTTTTCGAGAAAAGGAGTTAACAAAAGACAAAAAACAAAAAACACAAAATATAAAACAAAGTTTGACTCAAGCTTGTCCTAAATCATTTCAACCCAAAAGGCGTGAAGGGGTAGATGAACCTGGAAAGCGGAACGTAAGTGAATGGAAATGGCTAAGTGAAAAGTTAAATGCGGTGGAGGGTTGGGATGATATTCATTTAAACTCAATTGCATGACACAAGATGCTTTTGGGAATTTTATGCGTCATTTGATGGACTCTCTTGCCGATGCATGTACATAAAGAGTCTTGTCAGTTTCCGTTTTTTGTGTGGCCGTGGCTCTCAGTTTGGTTAACTTTGTTTTCAAATATTTACTTTTTTTTTAATAATACCTTTAGATACTACTATGGGGAAACAAATAACAGATTTTGAGACTCGCTTACTTGAAGATTTCAAAATAGTCACTAGTCTTTGAGAAAAGTCTTTTATTGTAAACAGCAAAAAGTACTTTTGTGAGCTAGCTCTATCAAAAACAAGAGTTTATGAGTGATACAAAATGTTTATAAAGGGTCGAGAAAAACATTGAACATAAGGTGCGGCCAGGATCAACACAAGCTAATATTAAAAAAAACATTGATGCTACAAGATTCTAACTATCAATTCAAAACCAGCAAGCCGCTGATCAATCGGATGAATACCATGCCAAAGGCGAGATCGAACTTCCCACCTCAAAGCAAGTCAAAGTCAGGGTGACAGTTTTATTCGTTTATCGTGTGCAGTATAAATTTGTTCAAATCCGCTGTGTGTCAAAAATGAGTACTATTTGAGTGTTATGCGTCGGAAAGGCTGGATTTGTGAAGAGATAGTACACATGTCTAACACTCCATTCTTTCTCCGTTTGTTTTGCATAGAATAGAGCATTGTCTGGAAGAACGCACATATGCATTAGATCGGTGATTGTCTTGGCCTTCGTAACATGTAATAGCGTCTCTATGCATTTTTAAACCTGAAGGCAAACTTGTGCTTTTCTTTCCTTCAGTAGTTCTTTGTCCGATTGTCTAATTTTTGTACAACAATTTTACAGATGACTTTTAGTGTGCTTTAGTGTGTTATTTTTTTTCAAAAATCACGAGATCGTCGACTGTCATAATGTTATTCAAACGACGCATATTTTAGAGTTGTTTGGATTTCACAGATAGAACAGTATCAAAATTGTACAAAAAGTAAAAGTTGTTTATCCGATCACTGACAATTTCTCAGTGCTAGTCTTCTGACAGCTGCGCAGAACAAGAGTTAGTTTATTTTTATAGTCCTTTTATAACACTTAAGCTGTCGTCGCCATACTTGTGTCCTTCTCTAAAAAAATATATTTTATCTTTCGTATTTCTCGGACCTTTTTTCGTGGAATATTGGGGATTAACCTTAAGCAACGCAGAGAAAGTTAAACAGCCGTTAAGTAATAAAAAAAACTACTTAAATGCAACGACTATGTGAATATTTAAATAAGAATACTTAGATTCCACCAATTAAAAACGTTTTCCTACTGCATATATGTAGCTTTAATCGCCTACCCACAAGTCTGAAATATTGCTTATATCCCACACATTAAATATAATTCACTTTAACTCTAGGAGTTTCTGCATAAGCAAGTTGGAGTAAAGATTTTTCGCTATGAGCCAGGCTTCAAAAGTGCTCAAATACAGTTCTTTGGATACTAAAAACTCAACAAATATATGTGTAGGGACAATAATGGAAAAATTCAGTACTAAATTAATTAGATAGTCCATTACAATTGGAAAAACAAATGCTAATGGGAAATAATTATTAGCATTAAAAAATGTATTCAATAAATTCAATTGAATTCAAAAATCATGCCTGTAGAATTTCACATTCATTAGCATTACTTTAGTCAATGCCGTACAGACACCAACGATACTGGACGCTCTGCAAGGCCAATTGAGGTGGTTACACCTGAAAACGTCACAAGAGTACACAAAATCGTAAAGTCAAATTGCGTCAGATAGCTGACACCTTAAAGATATCAAAAGGCAGTGTGTGCACTATTTTGCATGAACATTTGTCCATGAGAAAGCTGTTTTCGAAATGGGTGCCGCGTTTTCTCACAATGGACCAAAAACAACAACGTATCGATGATTCTGAGTGCTTGTGGGAGCTGTTTCGCCAGAATAAACATGACTTTTTGCGTCGGTATATCACAAACGATGAAACATGGATCCACCACTACACTCCAGAGTCAAATTGGCAGTTAGCGGAGTGAACAGCAGCCAGTGAACTACGGCCAAAGCGTCAAAAAACACAAACGTCGTCTGGCAAGGTTATGACATCCGTATTTTTGGATGCGCACTTAATTTTATTCATCGACTATCTTGAAAAAAGCAAAAGGATCAACATCGAATACTACATGGCATTATTGGTGCATTTTAAGAAAAACAAATTCTCTTGTGCATCGTGTCACAAGCCCTTGGCTACCATAGCCAAATTGCACGAATTGGACTTTGAATTGCTTCCGCACCCGTCGTATTCTCTGTGGCCCCTAGCACATTCTATTCCTTTTCAGACCTCAAAAAGAAATATGGCTCGAGGTGATCGCCGAAACGAAGGTATTTTGAGGCCAAAGATAAATCGTTCTATGAAAAAGGTATCGAAAAGTTAGCGGCGTTGGACTGATTATATCACTCTTGAAGGAAATTATGTTGATTTTTGTCTAGAAAATGTATTTTTATTGGTGATGTATTACACTCTCGTATTAGATATCTCTCGTTCTACTGTATTCATTTCCTAGAACCATCGTTCAAAGTACATAGATTTTTGACCATTAGAAAATCCATCGGCGTCATTTTTAACATTCAGGATGTAGAATTCTGGCTCACCAACTCATTCATTCCTAATCATTTAATCTGAGAACTCCAATAGATGGATACACTCCTTGATGGATACACGCCTTGAAGATAGTATTGGGAGTCTTTCACTTAGAGATAGTATCACTATTATCCATCTAAGCCTAGCCTGTTTATTAATTCTGTCTGTCATCGGTCTATCGTATATGAATGTCAGTTGACGCCTTTAAAGTGGATTTTAAGGTGACAACTAACATTCACAACGATTTTTCAACTTACTCAACGTCAATCTAAACAAATTACCTTAATTATATCAAATTTAGAATAGAAGAAGAAAAACAACAACAGCAACAATTTGCACCAATATTGAAATATCCGATGATGACAACTCACAACACTCCATCCACCATTGAATACCCATCTTACCTTATCTGCGGTGGAATCACCCCTCTCCGACGAAATGTTACAATAATTAGTTTGCGACATTTAAAGAAAACCAAAACTATTACAACCAACAGAGATGCGATTATCCTGAGATACAAAGATTCATTTTAAGAAAGAAAAACAACAAAACAAACGAATCTCAAACGGAGAATGTTAAGAAAAGTATTGTAAAATAAATTTAATTAAATGAACAAAACAAAATAGAAATTTGTGCAAAACAGCAAAAGCAAACACACATGTCGGCATAGCAGTAATTTAATTTTTGTTATTCTCTTCTATCGTTGCGACAACTGTGTCAGTTGTCTCGTTCTAATTTTGTGGTGTTTGTGTGTACGTAGCATACAATGTTTTTTCTTTTGTTAAAGTTGTTCTTGTTCACCTTGTGGATGGATATGAAAGTGTATCTTACATTAAATTGTTCATTATATGTCAAAATAAATTTACAAAAAAAAACAATGCGTTTTGTTGTAAGACTGTTCAGTGGTGACAGTAATTTTTGATTTTGTAAATTGTTCATTTTCATTATCTGTGTGTTTCTTATTCTTTAGTTTCGACTTCATTTTTCATCATCTACAGATTTATTTTGAATTTGTGTATTTTTCTTCATTTTTTTGCATTTGTTTTTGAAAATATATACTTTTTGTTCATTTATCTAATGAATCTCGAACTAAATTTTGTGAAAAATTGATTCAGATAGAGAGCGAGCGAGAAAGAGAGAGAGAGAGATAGGGAGATAGATACGAACATTTTTTATATATCTATTTATCTAGTCTTAAAATTTTGATGAAATTTATCTTCCCATTGGCTTCGGATTGATGGGGAAAACTCTAGAGTTATCCATTTGAAACTCTTCCATTTGACAAAAAACAATATACCTTCAAGGGAGTGTATTTTTTTATTGTTTTTTTACGAAATGAAAGATAAAAAGAAAGAGAAAAAAAACGGAATACAAAACAATGGATTAGAGTCAACGGTATCTTTTAATCAGAAAGGTGGATATATATTTTGGGAGTACACTGTTGTCTGCATGAACTGATTGAATGAATCTGAGATCTGAGATGGGAGTGGGGGAGCATTAGTGAGTAAGTGAGTGAGTGAGTGAGTGAGAAAGAGTATAACAGGACTGACTGATGACATGATGTGTGTGTGCTAATGATAGGCGGCCACAAAATTAAAACGCAAAACTGATGCATGACATGAAAGGTTTAAATCAAACGGTGCTTACCTTGCCGGCAGGATGAGAGCATCGAATTCGGTGGCCAAGTGACGTCGAATGATGTTCTTCGATGGTGGTATACCAAGGGCTGTTGCCATTGTATCGCCAGAGAATGACGGCTCCAAAACCACTAAGCCACCGTGTACACCGCTATCTGTAATTATCAAAACAGTATCAGAATGGATGAGGATGTCCGTCAGTGTGTGTTGGGGTGAGAGCAGGTATAAATTTGATAATTAGTTAAATGTCAATGTTTACGCTAGCCAAAAGAGGTGTTTCGGAACTTAATTTGATTGCATTTTGGTATCAGCGGCTGAGAGTCGGTTTGGTCGTGATGACAAAGGATAAAATTGCACTTTGTTTGTTTGAGAAGTTTGTTAAAGCTTGCGCTCGACTGATTGCGCAAAACCTACCTTTCAAATTGTCAGCGTATTCGCCCAAATCAATTGACCTTGCCCAGCGTATGAAACGTTGATTTGTCCACACAATCGGATCGGCGTCCACGGTTTCGGACTGCACACGACGCATTGCCAGTGTCTGTCTGTCGTACTTGACAATCCGCAGAACATGTATACCTGAAAATGTCAAAGAGAAACACACCAAACCCGGGATTAGCTTTCCAGTTCCCTACGGCTCTACAGTCTGGAGTGAATTGAAATGAATATCTACCGTGAACTATGCTAGCCTGATGGAATTTCCTAGTAACACCTAAAAATTTTTCTAGTTCTTTCTTCGAAAGCGTGTCTAACATTCGAGCATCGACCAGCGAATGGAGGAATGATTCTGTGTACTGTGGTAGACCAATGTCTGGCAGCCATTCGGATGCGACCCATGTGTGACCCAGTTGAGTGATCAATGGATACCTCACCAGATCGGGACGTCGCTGCTCCTCGATGGCCAGTCGGAGCTTTTTCTTATGCATCGGATGTGCCAGTCCAAGACCGGTCTCTAGTTCGGCGTCGTTCAGTTCGAGAAGCACTTTGCCGCTTTTCACATTCTCCGAGCAACGAGTGCTGTATTGTGGCATGCCAAGAGCAACCTCAAGCCAGGCGAGTACTTGAGAGGCACGCCAGCGTTCCATTGGGACCTGGGAAGCCTCGCGTAACAAGCGAATTTTCTCTGCGTAACCTTCTTCGGTGAGAGAGTTCCAAGAGTAGTCGGAGTCTGCAAGAGGGAGAGTCGAGTTTCTGGGCGTGTCAGAGATGAACAAATCCTTACATTCACTGGCGGTGTCGGCGCTAAGGGCTTTGCTTTTGTTCCGTGACCTCGCGAATACCCGGGATATGCTGCCCCACGTGCCACCTCGACCATTTCGGGAGCCAAGGGTGCCTGTTTTGTTAGCTGCGAACTTCCTGGTGAGTGCCGACGGACATTCATTGTCACCCGGTGAGCCAAGCTGTTCCACAGATCTGCGCAAAGACAAGAGGTAAAAAAACAAACTTCACATTCACCTGATGACACGTACCTTGAGTAAGCAGCCGAATTCAATGGCGATAGGGTAGGACTTCGTTCCTTTGGTGTGCCAACTGCAAGGAAACAATACACGTGTTGCATGAATCACCTCATCAGGGACATCCCAGCACACCTCATACTTACACTGATACATATTCTGGCTGGACACAATGGAAATGCTGTCTGGATCGACTGTAATGCAGGGCCCGTTCTCGCAAGTCCCATCGCTGAGATTCAAATCGCCGGCGGCGCTTTCTCGGTCGCTACTGCCTCTAACCCCTGAGTCGGCACTGCCTCCCCCAGCACTACCGCTGCCACCTCCTCCGCCTCCCCCGATACTGCCACCGGCACTTCCGTACGCCGATAATGCATTTGAATTAGCCGACGCCGCCGACAAGTGGTTAATCAAGCCCGACGGAGGCGTTAATGGAGCGAACGACAAAAGGCTCTCCTGATCTGATAAGCAACCCGATAATTGTCTCCTGGCCTCCTGCAGCTGTTCCTGCAACCGCTGCAGTTGCACATCACGTGCACTCAATTGCTGCGCCAGGGCCAATGACCTTTCCGCCTCGTCTCGGGCGTGCTTAAGCAACGACCACCGTTCCCGTTCCCGTTCCGATGACATTTTCGCGTTATTCGATTCGCTCTCACGAATTCTTTGTTCATAATTTCGTATGAAATCCCTCAGCTCCTGTTCTTTGTCCTGCAACGAAGCGCACAGCTGCTTCACGTGCGCCAGCAGATCCGTTTTATCTGATTTCAGTTTTTTCCTTTCCAGCCGAAGGGCGGCGATTTGCGTTTTGGCCGCCTTCAGCTCGGCTTCTAGACGATCGATGCGACTGCTGCTTCCGTCCGTGGAGTGGGCATCGCAGCTATTGCTGTCCGAGAGGTCGATACCACCCACAGCGCCGTCCGGTGAGTTCTCGAGGAGTTTTCGTAATCTCTGGATTTCTGCAGTAAGCCTTTCGTTCTCCAGCCGCAACTTCGACGGAGACGACCCTACGAGTGGTTGTGGATGACCATTAGCCTGGCGCTGGTCATAAGTGCTTGCATACATACCTCTCTCATCGTTATCATTACGGTTTCCGTCGCAGCTGCTGCTGTTGCTGCTCCCACCGCCACCACCACCATCGCGGGCGTGCTTGTCCATGCCGCCCCCGAGCACGTCCTTGCCGTTCAACCCCTGGGAGCCGCTGCCGTGTCCTAGATCCGTGAATTTAAGAACAACGTCATTTGCGTTTCTCTTATCAACTGATTTGGGGAATGAATGGAGGGTTAGTGGGTGGTCGTGCGGGATCGGTGATAGAATGAGAGAAAAAGAAACGAATAGAAAAAAATGAGATAAACGACAACATTTACATCCAAGATATCAATTAAGGAGAGTGTTAGTCAGGTCGCTGTAGGTGCACACAGCGTTTGCTTGGCCGCCGGCTTACGGGGTTGATGTTGGTCGGTTATTGATTTTCTCTTCCTAGTGAATTGGAGATTTGAGTGTTGACAAGATTCGAGAATCATTTACGCTGTGCGTTCAGTTGGAGGCGGATGTGTTAATAATCTTCCATGGGGTGCTTGAAAAGGAGAAACATTTCCCTACTCTTCGAGATAAGTTTGTTTTGAGACAAGAGTGTTTTGGAATGATAACCAAATGTTCTGTATTGAGGTGGAATTTATCGGGTGACTGCACAAAAGTGTGACATTAGCTTAACATCGTGAGACTGGACAACATCGTCGTAGTACGGTTTGGACAGATAAGAATGTGGCCGAGAGAACAGTAATTAAAGGCGGTCTACCATTCGCTTTGTTTTGGCTGCACGGTTTGGGACTTATAGCGCCTTGAATTGGAAAACGATTTTGGAAGAATATTTATATTCTTCCGATTGGGGCTAGGAAAACCAAGAATTCATTGTCGAGAAACCAATGCATCCATAGAGAGTGACAGTTTGCTGAGGATTGATAGTATTCTTCGAAAATGAGGCTCGAAACCACGTTTTGATAAACGGTAGGTTAAAGTAGATTGAGATTGAAGTAATTCAAGAAACGGATGCTCTGTCACATAGTCCACGCTACAATCGATTTTTTGCGCACGAAATCCCCTAATCATGTTATCAGTAGTCTTGGCGATGTCAATTGACTGTCTTGGAGCTTCGATTTGATCCCAAGCCTTATGCCTTATGCCAGTCGAAGTAGCGACGTAATTCTTCACAATTAAAAAATAGAACACTTTCTTTTCATTTTATAGTATTTCATTTTTGAAACGAAACTTATATTTGGCTCACCCTGTAGTGGCGGCTTTTGGTTTGGAGTGAATTAAATTCATGTCAAATATGCACTCCATAAACGTTTTGATTGTACAACACTGTTAAGTATTGAAAACCATAAATTCAGTTTTTCGCTGAGCTTACGTTATATTGTCACTTCTATACAGGGTGATTCACAGCGTGGTTTGACGGCTCACGTGTTTTGTCATTTTTGTTCAGTATCGTCATGAAATGACGCGCACCACAACCGAGTCTCCAAATTAGAATGAAAATCAACGTTCTGTGAGAAATGTTTTTCGTGCGATTCTAGGAGCTTAAGGCGTGCAAAGTCGACCTGCTGAAACCACTATTTCCAATACCATTCGCAATTGAGTCTCAGTTTACTTTAATTGATGATACTCGATCGATTAGATCACATTCAGCATGCGGTAAAGAGACTATAGCAGCTGTAGAAGGTTGTCATGAACGGATTCATTGTCGTTCTCACGAGCTTGATTAAATTTAACGGACCGCGTGCTTTTTGAAATTCTAGTGCAGTGTCTCCGTGAACTATGGTTGCAACAAGACTACACTACGAGCCTTTTTGGTGATCACTTAATTTCGCCTTTTGCTAGGGTACACTAAATCTTGCGACATCACACCTTTGGACTGTTTTCTTTGAGGATATCTAAAGTCTCAAGTCTTGAGGAATAAGTCAGCTTTGGGTGGTAATATTGTTCGTGTTATCCACGAGGCACCAGTCACTATTCTTCAATGAGTCGCCCAAAACTATACCTTCCGAATGAACCACCTCAGAGGTAGTCATGGTCAATATTTACATTACATCATTTATCAAAAAGTAAATGCCAAAAATGCCAAAAAATTTAACCGACAATACAGATTTTAAGTATTCTATCAAACTGATATGTTCTTTTTTCATATTCCAATCAAACCTCACGATGAATCACCCTTTGTATTATTTTTATAATTAGTTGTAAGCTGTGGTTTCGTCACTGTAAGTTGTTCCCTGAACTAAGTAGATAGACAGAATATACAAACATGCACTCACATAGAGACAAGAAAACAAAACCGATAGTAATGACATTTATTTATAGTGTGTGTTAGTCGATTACAGGTCTTGTGGTTTGACGAGGATATTGAAAATTCTTGGGTTATTGCCCGAAGAGTGAGGGCATAGCGGAAAATCCGACATTGGATCGCGAATGGGGGTTCGACTTTTCTTTCCTATACTACATCTGTTAGAACGAGGCATTACTTCCCTATGGCGCACCTCTAAAGTATACGAGTACTCTGTAACACAAAGAGGGGTAAGCCTATCGTAAAAAGGTGGGGAGACGGCGTTTCCTCCCCATTCTGGGCTTCAATTTCTTAACGGAAACAGTGAGCTGGTTGATTTTCTCTACCCTAAGTCTACTTACAGGGCGTTTCCTCTGCCTGACACCTTGCACTCTCACACGAAGATGTGCATATTTCTCCTCCACGTGAGAAATGCGTATGTACGCATTTTGCAGCGACACCCACATCGACCATTAACATTCTACGCTTCGTATTGCTAACAATACGCTCATGTTTATTTATTTTCTAAAGATATTCCCAACTTTTCGAGTATATCTTGTTAACCAGGCCCGAACTGGAAATTTCTGAATATTGTGCTTGTGTTGGATTCGTCGCTTGACCAGACGAAAGCCGCCGTACAGCCTATATAGTTCGTCGTTGAATCTTCTCCTCCAGACGCCATCAACGCAAACAGGACCAAAAATCGCACGCAAAACTTTTCTCTCAAAAAGATTAAGGGCTTCCTCATCCGCTTTTAGTAATGTCCAGAGAGGACCGCAAGCCTATTGGCAATAGTTATCTAGTAGCACACTCTGTGGCAGGATTGGTATGTGTATGAATTCCAATTAAGTCGCTCGTTCAGAATAACACCCCAATATTGGACTTGCTACAGGCAAAGCGTACTCTTATTTAGATTGAGAATCAAATTTACGTTTCAGTGGGAGCTTAGAGCAATTAAAAGCCAAAAAGAAGGTAAAAAAAGTGACCGTACGTTGCAAACGCAATTCATTCCCGTTTTCTATTTTCTTTAGGGCTAAATTGTTAAAAAGAAAAACCTTCTCGCATATCATAAATGCTGCAAGATGTAAATGGCGTTCCAAGAACTGTCAACGTATGAAAAAGTAGGAAGTTCATCTTAAGTTCTGTTCGCGTCACCCAGGTCTTCTCATGCCCAAACTTTGTTCGCATCCACTAAAACAATCGAACATTTTCTTGCAAAAAAATGAGCTCATGAGAGAGTCATTAACTTCCTCAGGCAGTCAGGTTTTGATCGGAACCAGTTTTCCTAACAATTTTCTGACAGCCTTTGAAAACTATGAGTTCTGCGTTCGTCCTGTCTGTTGTCTCGTTTTTCTACTTTTTCTCCTATTCAGTATTTCAGTATTTCACCGTCATTCCATAAAAAGCAGTAAACGGCTTGTGTGAAAACAGACCTTCGAAATTCATTCCACATGTGGTCTAAATTTGCGGTCTTTCTTGGCCTCGTGTAAGCTTTGGCAGTTTTTGACAGAACGCAACTAACGGATACGCTTTTTGTATTCAAATTCACCAATTTCACAGCTCAGTTATTAGAAACGATCGACGACGAGTTATCGCCCATCGAAACGTTGGAAAGTTGCCGATTTCTAAGCCAGCCAGGGTATAAGATTTCTTGTATAAGATGTTCTTGTATTCCTTTTGGCAAAAATCGGTAATTTTCCTGTCAAACTTCATCATTCTCCTTGCAAATTGGTGAATATGTATCTCCTGCCTTACTAAGTGATGAAAGAATTAAAAAAAAAGTTGAAAATAGTGGACTGAAAAATTGCTTCTTCTTCTTCTTCTTCTTGTGGCGCTACAGTCCGTGGGTGGACCTGGGCCTCAACCAACATGCCTCTCCAGCCAGCACGGTCTTTCGCCAGCTGCCGCCAGTTGGGCACTCCAAGTTGGTTGAGGTCCTTCTCCACTTGTGTGCGTCGGGGCCTTCCTCTGTTGCGTTGTCGCAATGGCTCAGATTCGAAGACTTTTCGGGCTGAAGTGGTGTCCATACGCTCTACTAGGCCTAGCCATCTTAAGAAAAATTGCTTACTCTTTCGAAAAACGAGATTTTATTGTACAAGGACATATTTTGATTGCTTTTGTTTTAAAAATAGTAGAAAAACAGATGGAGAAACCCTAATGGTTCATAGATGCCGACAAGTTTTCAAACAAATTTTTAAGAAACCAATCAACCAACCCTTCTTGTCATCAAGTAACCCAATACGTGATTGTTCCGTCAGCCATACAGAAATTACCCCATCTTTAAGGGACTCTTTTGTACCATTTTCCACAAAGTTCCACGACTGAACAACGAATCAAGAGAACAACCGTTTTCAATGGAGAAAAGAGAAACATAAATAATTAACACTAACCCCGCTCTGTGTAGCACCCGTAAACGACGACAATTAACCAACACTTCAACAACAATCTATAGACAATTTTCAATACACACATACAATTAAAAAGTATTTTTTTAAGTTGCAATAACGGGAACATAAAAGTACAATGGGGCGCAGAAAACATACAAACATAATTTTAAATGCGAATTAGAAATATTTTACATAGCATACCCGTGCTCATGGCGTCGTGATTTGTCCCGTTAATCATGTCAATTTGTCCGCCATCATTGGCGGACAGTGTGGCAGCGCCACTCTGTTGCAGTAGATGATTGTTTGAATCGCTTTTGTTTAAATTCACCGATCTCTGATGACCGTTATTGTCGACTAGGTGCGATGAGGACATCATAGAATTTCGTATCCCATTGGATCCAGGCTGACTGTTGTTTACACAATTGGCACCGCCTCCGCCACCGCTACAACCAGCGACGCCGTCCATGCGCTTATTAAAGATATTCGCGGATGGGGAGTGAATTGAAGCACCTGCGGATGTTGTCACGATTCCACTGCTGTTTGTGACGGTCCCTGAGGTGTTCGACGACGCGGATGTAGACGTTGACGATGCAGCCGATGATGACGTTGTGATAGTGTTGTCCAACGATAATAGCGGTTTCAAAGGTTTGTTATTGTTGACGGGTTTGTCATTGGTGTCCAAGGATTTTGTTGTTTTCTGTAAAATCGGATTTTGTGCTTCTGAGTATCCAACACACGTAACGGCACATTATCAAAAAGCTCACACAGAACATGTGTGTGCGTGCATGTGGGGTGGGGGGAGCGGTGTTTGGTGGGTGCGAATACACATAAATTTTGCCAAAGAAAATGTCTGTGTGCCAAGGCTACAGACTAGAGTGGGGTATGAAGAGGAATCGCATCAAGGACTTCACACAGCCTGCCCTGGTTCGTTGAGCGATTCTCCAGGCCCTTTGAAGCACAAGAGGAATGCATTCTTGCGAGAATCATCAGCTCTGAGCTGAGGGTAGTCCTGATGTGATGTAGCATGTGCGACCGCCAACTGTGCCATCATGCGTACCCATGGGTATGTTCGTGTATGTGTATTTGCGCGCGCATTTTGCTTTTAACGGGCGTTTTTCGGATCGAGGGATGGGAGTTTTGGAGAAGGACCTTCATGCTACTTACTGTGTCTGTCAATTTATTTAATGAAGCGTTTATTCGGTCCGGATTCCTTGGTGGAGGCTCTGGGGGCTCTGAGGCAGCCATTGTGGGTCCAGTTGTACCGTTGATTTGCATTCTTCACTTTCGAACTCTGTGCCTCTCTCTGGGTTGACAGCTATTTCCAATTTTCAACTGCAGCCAAGTGCCGGTTATTTAGGGCGACAGTACATTGCACACAATGCAGTGCAACACATGGAATGTCCAAGGGATTGCTTAATTGCTTGTCAATCTGTGCTGTGTCCCTGTTCCTTGTGCTGTTGTTGCAGTCGTCGTCGTCGCTGCTGTAGTTGCTGTTGTTGGTGTTGTTGTTCGATCGAATCTCTCGTCGTCATCTGTGAAATGAATGAAAGAGAGGGGAGTTGGGTGTGATTAGCTGGTTCATTGTGATGAGGGGGCTGTTTTGTATTTGAATTCCATTGTTCGGGGTTGCATGGTTGAACGTGATAACGGGCGTAGTGAGCTTTTCAAATTCACTGATGCATGATGAACTGACAGTAGTCGAGAGGTTCGAATGTGGTCAGGGTTGCAACAATGAATAGCCGAGTGAACAATGCATGTGGGGACGTGTTCGAAAAGTGGTCAAAATGAATGACTTTACACTTGTGCACACGAATTAAACACCTATGGCTAATTTTATAAAAGCGAATCTACACAGATTTTGTTAATATGTACTTATAGTCAAACAGAGGCACAGTGCTCTCTGGGATACACAATATGTGGCAGTTTGTGCATAGTTACAAGTGGGGGTTGAACATAGGTAGCTTTTGGCAGTTTTTCAACAACCGCGCATAAATCCATTAAGAGAACAACAACCATGGATAGAATGTGCAAAAAGATGATACCTCACTTAAAGTGCTGTCATTTCATAGTGCTGTACTTAGGCAAATGTATTCGTTTGTCTTGTCTGTGCACAGAGTGTAATGCCGACAGTAAACGTAAATGGTCCATCGATTGGGGTGGCTAGGTCAAAACACATCAATCAATAAGTCCCGGGACTGACACAAGCGCGCATTCAAATGATAGCTGTCAAATTTTCATGACAATCTATTACAAGTTACAGAGCTTCAAGTAAAAATGGAAAAAAAAGGTGCATCAAGGAGTATTAGATATATACATATGTAAAGCATATAAATAACATATACGCCCTGGTGCACGCGTCCGTATAGCTTTACGGACACAGTTAAGTTTAATGTATATAATTAAGTAGAGTTAAGTTTTAGGCTAATTTAACTGTTTATAGTTAAGTTTAACTTTAGTTTTAGGTAGAATAGGGTTGTTATTAAGCTGTTTTCTTTTTTGTTTTTAAGTTAGGTTAAGAAAAAAAATATAACCAAGTTTTCCAAGTTTTTAAAAATGTTTCTTGGATGAATTAAAAAAAAATGTAATTATTTTTAAGCAATGAATTTAAAAAATACAAGAGGCCGAAAGGCATAAATAAAAAAACCATAGATTAGCTTAGAGTACTCGTGAAGAGTCAGTAAGTTAGAATTAAGATCAATGGATTATATTATTAAGCTAGATTTAAGTATTTTTGTCTAGCATTTAAGTAATAATGAATGAATAATAAAATATTTAAATTCAATTCAAAAACAGGGCTTCAAGTGACGCTACTTTTGCGATTGTTAAAACAACGGAAAACTAGAATTTTGTGTTTTGATTAAACGCAACTTTTTGATGGGAAAAAGGCCGCGCAAACTCAGCAATGGCTTGAAAAGTGTTCCAAGGACTCTGCTCCATCAAAAACAACTACTAGCCGGTGGTACGCTAACTTTAAACGTGGCCAGACACCAACGATGCTGAACGTTTTGGAAGGCGAATTGAGGTGGTTACACCTGAAGACGTCAAAAAAGTACACAAAATCGTTTTGGGACCCCGCGAAGTCAAATTGCGTGAGATATCTGGCACGGTAGAGATATCAGAAGGCAGTGTGTACACTATTTCGCATGAACATTTGTCCATGAGAAAGCTGGATCCATCACTACCACTACACTCCAGAATCAAATCGGCAGTCAGCGGAGTGGACAGCAGTCGGTGAATCACCCCCAAAGCGTTCAAAACCACAAAGGTCGGCTGGCAGTGTTCTGGCATCCGTATTCTGGGATGCGCACGGAATTTTATTCATCGACTATCTTGAGAAAGGCAAAAGGATGAACAGCGATACTACATGGCATTATTAGTGCATTTGAAAAAAAAACAAATTCTCTTTCATTAAGACAATGCACCGTGCCACAAGTCGTTGGCTACCATTGGACTTTGAATTGCTTCCGCACCCACCGTATTCTCAAGATCTGGCCCCTAGCACATTCTATCCCTTTTCAGACCTCAAAAAGATGCTCGTTGAAAAAAAAAAATATGGCTCGAATTAGGTGGTGATCGCCGAAACTGAAGCCTATTTTGAGGGCAAAGATAAATCGTTCTATGAAAAAGTAATCGAAATGTTAGCGGCGTTGGACTGATTATATCACTCTTGAAGGAAATTATGTTGATGAATAAAGTCGAATTTTGTCTAGAAAATGTGCTTTTGTTAGCGGCGTTGGATTGTGTTCAATAAGTACGTTTAATTTCAGTTTATGTCACTAATGTGTTTAACATCTGCCTCGAAGGATGTTTAAAACTTCATTTAAACAGAACCTGTCCAAATTATAGAATTTCAATATTCTTGCTTTAATCAAAACTTTTAAAAAATTTTAACATATACTACTGTAAGTTGTATCCGACGAACACGTCGAATGGATTGATGAAGGCTGAGGGCAAAATTAAGGATGAATGAGGAAAAAGATGCACAAATCTGATTTATCAGCTGATTTCTCCTCGCCAATTCGCGAATTTGAAGTTTATTTACGAACTGTGCTGGATATAGGTTAAATTCTTAAAGTTATGAACCATCGAGCATTTTTATCATATTAATCGCACTTTGTTTACGTCAGCCATATTGGAACACCATTCGGAGTCCTTGAATCACCATTCAAGGAGGGGAAACTTTCCTAATTGGGTTCTAAGCAAATTCAAAGAAAAAATATTTCTAAAGAGTGATTTTTTAGCTATTACCTTTTTGGTAACACTGGTTTAAACAGGTGACGCACGTTTCGTGTTTTGTTTCACTGTCAAACATCTTCAGTTTGGTCTATAATTTGACCATGAATCGTCTTACAAACGAACAACGCTTGCAAATTATTGAATTTTAGTATCAAAATGCGTGCTGCGTTCATCGCGCGTGTCTTCCATTTTATTGTCAGTTAATTTTTAGGTCAATGGGTACGTTAATAAGCAGAATTATCGATTTTGAAGTGAAAATCAGCCAGAAGCATTGCAAGAGCTACTAATGCATCCAGAAAAAGTTCCAGTTTGGTGTGGTTTATGGGCTGGTGGCATCATTCGACCGTACTTCTTCAAAGATGATGCGAATCGTAACGCAACTGTGAATGGTGAGCGCTACCGTGACATGATATCAAATTTTTTGCAAGAGCTTGATTTGTATGACATATGGTTTCAACAAGACGGTGCCACATGCCACACAGCACGCGCAACAATGGACTTATAGAGAGGCGAGTTCGGTGAACATTGTATTTCACGGTCGGGACCGGTCAATTGGCCACCTAGATCGTGCGATTTAACGCCTTAAGGCTATTTTTTGTGGGGCTATGTTAAAGCTCATGTCTATACAGACAAGGCCGCTTCAATTGACGCATTGGAAGACAACATTGAAGCATTTATTCGTGAGATACCGGCCGAAATGTTGGAAAGAGTATGCCAAAATTGGACTAAGCGGATGGACCATTTGAGGCGCAGTCAAGGTCAACATTTGCCTGAAATAATCTTCAAACATTAAATTATATGGACCGTACCATAGATTTAAATAAAGATTTCATGCATTTTTCTGAATTTTATGTGTTTTTTTTTGAATAACTTTCCTATAGCTTTTAATAAATCACCCTTTAGAAGTCATCCGAACCACATGAGAAAATATGCGTCAAATACGGGCACGGGAATAAAGTAGTATCTTTATGAAAAGGGGATTTTCGAGTCCTAGATTCATCTCTGTTGGTTTCTGTACCAAATATTTCCATTTATTATGAAATGCATCGTCATACAGGTGGCTGACTTTGCAGTAGAACGTTCGGGTTTCGGATTGTAGCTCATGGATTGCTTAGGCGATATTGGTCTTAAGTGCTTAAATCGTTTGGTGGCATAACATCGGTTAACCACAGAAAACAAAGTCCTCGTAGCTCCACGCGCTAAATTGACACACACAAAATATCGACTGTTGTGTGACATAGCAGGAGGAGCATACTTAGATCATCCCATCCATTACTTCAATTTCAGTTAAAGCTTGGCTTTGTAACGTCAACAACGTATACCGAAACGTAGTTCCCAGCCTCATTTTCAAGGAATGCCGCCATTCCACAATCCGCATCAAACTGTGACTCCCTGTGAATTTACTAATGAAAATACTCCTCGTCAGAAAAAAATCATTTTTCCCTCAAATCGTTCTCCAATTCAAGGTGCTCTAACGCTGAACTGTGAATAAAACGAATAGTCGAGCGCCTTGAATTACTGTGTCATTGGGACCTTGTAAGGAAATAACTCGAATTTTGCGTGGAGAATTTTCCTCAGCATAATGCTAGCTGGAGAGGCATGTTGGTTGAGGCCCAGGTCCACCCCGGACTGTAGCGCCGGAAAAAATATAATGCATGAGATATTGAGCTGTTGGACATCAAGTAGATGTTCTTGAATTGAGTTTCACACTTTAGGCCACAAAAGCCAGATTCTAATCTGTCCGCACCATCAGTATTATCCAGTTTCACAAACTTTTTGTGGGTGCCTTATTTCGGCAATAACAAAAAACGCACTGTTCAGGCTACATAGCACACATTTTGGAAATTGTATTCCCCAACGCTGTTCAAGTGTAAACAGACTACTTTCGTTCCTTCAATGTATGATGCTGAATTTTCTGTCAAAATTGTCAACTAAACGCACCCCTCAAGAGAATCTCCCTGAGCGCAGCCCACAGGAAAACTGTCAACGGAATTAGGTGAGAGAGAGAGACGGCGTTGGTTGACGGAATAGGCAATGACTTCTTCGTTTTCTGCAATCCTTTTTCTTTTGTTTTTTTGTTTTGTCGGATGAATAAAAAGGATTCTGGATTTTTCTTGATCAAAGCAGGACGTGTTTTATTACGGTCACAAAATTTCGAGCGAGAAACAGCTGTCAGTGTCAAAATAGCCAACGATTTACGAAACAAAACAGTAGCAAGTCCACTGTACACGTACTTCTAGACTCACTGCTTGGAAATTCATTCGAAGATGATGAACATGAACTCGCAAAAACTTTGACTTCCTATACATTGATACAAATTAAACTCTAGCCCAGGTTTTCGAGATTCCTTTCTGAACATATCTTGTGCTGTTTATCTCTTTTCCCTGACGGTTTACTGCGATATTCCAGGACATTACACCACCGATGATAGTTTTATTAGAGTACCGGTTCATGCTTCTTATATGAGTCAGTCCGAATGCGTCTTAAAAATCTGGTTTCGGTGTTCTTAAGGAATTCTGCAATTAGAACGCTTAGTGACGGTTTTAGGCAAGACGTCTGAAAAATCACTTCAACTTCATCTGTTCCTGTGAGCCACAAAAATACCTACAACTTGGAGCGAAATCCAAGAAACTTCCTGAACTAGTTGTTCACTTCATGAACGGTATGAGATGCAGGGGATCCTTGTCAACTGTTTTTTTATTCGAGTATACGTGCTTCCGATTGTTCGACCCATCACTTCAACCCGACTTAACCGAGTCATAAATGCGAATCACCCCCTCAAAGTGGAGAGGAGCATATCTCTTGGGCACAGAACATGATCTCTACTCTGTGCGATTACTTCATGTGCTGAAGTAGTGTATCACATGCAGGGAATTTATGCGGGCTACATTTGTTTTATCAGTTCCATACAAAAGTTGTGAACAATGCTGCACGCAGAGAGCTCAAAATGATAGCCAGCTCATTCGGAGTTTGTACGCTAGAATCATTACTGCACGATTCAGAGAGGACAGAGGGATAGAGAATGATAATGGTGCAACTGTCTGCACAAACGGGTTGAAAAGTTCACTTCTCTTGCTGTAGTTCACACGACATGTCTCACAAATAAATGAACGAACAGGAACAATGAATGTCTACATGACTGACAATTTATGGGGGTTGAGGCGCTGCAGATTTTCATTTGGAATAGTTCAAGTCCATGACGCAACGACGGCAAGGAGCTGGCTGTAAAATGATTTGCATGTTGTGGTAGAGAGTCTAGAAATGATGTTATGTTTCCGAGCGATAGAAACGTCCTCAAGTCATTGCCTTTTAAAGGAAATGCAGAGATTCTTCTCTTTGTTGATATATAAGTACTGGGCAGAGAGTTAGTGATGTCAGCTTGACATTTCTTGATTGGGGGGAGAAATCAATAATAGGCGTACGATTGAGTAGAGCCACCTATGAGAAAGGGCGAACAGTTAAGAAACTTGACAGAGTAGTGTAACCATAAGGATTTTGGATTTTCGCCACTCTCGGTTTTGACCTTTCGGGCATTTCGAGATTTAAGGGCTTTGAAGTGATTAGCAGGAAGCCTTGGAATTCGACACACCACGTCACGTGTGGGTAAAGACAAGTGGATATGTACGTAAAGTTAGGTCAGTTGACACGTTCTTTTTTTAGGTTTGGTAGTTTATAGAGAATGATCCGATCCGTGGTTGCGTAGTGAGTAAGTGCGTCAACTCGCGCGCCGAAAGTGCCAGGTTCGATTCCCGGACCCAACACCTCAAATTTTTCACGGCACCACCTCTGTCGAGTTGCTGACAATGCTCAGAGAGTACTAATTGTCTATGGAAAGCTTCTAAAATTTCGCCGTTCAAAGTCGGCATAAAACTGTAGGTCCCCTCTACTCGTGAGAGAACAGTTGAACGCACAACACGAGTAGTTGCTGAAGAAGCTAGGCCGCAGTCCCATGTAGGTTGAATTATTATTATTTTTAGAACATTCCGATCTAAGTTAAATATGCTGCTGATGAACTAGCCAGGCAAGGTTCTAAAGAGGCATTCGTTGTGCACGAACCCACTTTGGGACTACCCGCTTCCTTGGTTAGTGCTTCCGTCGACGGTTAGGTCTCCCAACAGCACAACCAGAGATGTCATAACTCTCCAGGATACAGGCTGACCAAGTGCATACTCCCGAGCGTCAGCAAGAAATCCGCGACTTTTCTGTTATCTCTAAACAGAAAAAAGTGCAGAAAACTTGTCGGCCTACAAACGGGACACTTTTCCTTCGCTAAGCACCGATATTTCTATTTGGGCTTAGCGAAAACACCCTCTGCGATGCCTGTGTCGTAGGTGAAGGCACTTTAGAGCACTTTCTCTGTCAATGTCCCGCCTTTGCCCGTATCAGGTGGCGGCTGTTTGGCGCCGATGTGGTGGGAGCTGAAAACTGCAGCTCTTTATCACAGAAGCGTCTGCTGGTCTTTTTTCGTACTGCCTGGTAGTACAATGAACCAAAAAAATGAACAAAAAAAACTGAATATGCGTCATTTTGTTCGATAACTGTGTCATTTTGAAGGTACTTTAATTAAAACTCTCTCATAGTGATGCTGGTCCTTATGATTAAAAAACCAAAAAACTGTTGCCTCCGATTTTCACAAACCCCTCTTGAAACGACGTCTCTTTAACAGTCATAACCAGGAACGGGAACATAGACAGGCGCTAAGTCCGGACTATGTGATGCATAAGAACCTGCCGTCCGCAGCTTCTGACTACTTATTATCGACGTGTGTGGTCGGGCTTTACCCTGATGAATGATAACTTCTCTTCTATTGGCCAAAGCCGGTCACTTCTGAGCGATTGCTTCTTTCAGACGGTGTAATTGTTAACAGTACATGATCCAATTTGGGTTAGTATCTCGAGGTTGTAGCTTCCCTGCCAAGCCCACCAAACACAGAGAAAAACCTACCTGTCAGCCAATCCTGGTTGGACCACCGATTGCGCCGATAATTGTCACCTGATGTTGTGGAAAGTGTTTCATTTGTCATCACCAGTTATCATCCACTTCAAAAATGGATCGATTTTGCTGCGATTTTCTAGCCATTCTCAGATGGAAATGCGGTCCAAGAGATTTTTTTGTGTCTCCGTACCTAATGACGGTTTGTGCAACAGTACCTACATGATGGTTGGCTTCAACGATTTCCATAATTTTAGCAACATTTCTGACGGCCTTACGTTGCGTGGTTCATCTCTAACCTCAAGGTTACCGAAACGGAAAGAACGAAACCATAATCGCGCATGGGTGCCTCTAAGGCAATCATGACTATAAGCACTATTCGCTTCAGCCGCCTGACTTGCATTTTCGCCTTTATCGTTGGAAAAACTGTAAAATTTAGCGTATTTGACACTGATCCCTAAATCGTTCCAAGAATGAAAACATAAGAAGAAAACAAAATAAGCATCAAATTTAAATTAAACCCAAAAAAAACAAGGGAGTCTTTCATTCCTCAAGTCCCTTCTCGGAATTCATTGGACACCAAAAAGCCAGACAAATTGCCCTCGTTAAACACAAGTTAATCCGCCAAACATCAGCCAATCTCTCATCTCTCAGGCATCGACCGTTGCCAGGCGATATTCACTCTTGAGCACTTAATCTTGACCTCTCAAGTCGAGCGCTCGCAGCAATCCAAATTCAAGAGTCGATCTTCGATCAAATTACTTATTAAATTTGAAGTGGTTTACTTCTGTCTCGGACACGTCACAGCAGACGTACGTATCATTTGTCAGAGTGCCGGGAAGGCCACAGACAATGCACGGGGATTAAGACATCACACCTCATACTGGTGGAGCCACAATGAGTTCATAACCCCGACCTTCAGTAATTGCTCCACGCTGAGCACAACTCCAATCAGTGCGTTTTAATGAACTACTCTCCTCACCTAACGCTGATGACTTTAACGACCTGCCCGCACCTGGCGCCCGCACATCTGGCTGACAAATGCTTTCGAATGCAAATTGCATCCCTGTTCATTAATTAATTGTTCGTCATAAAATAAATTCCACTCCCCGCCCCCCTCTCCATACTGCTGACGGTGTTTTACAACAACCGTTCTCCGTTGAGAAAGTTTCCGCCATAAATCTCCCCTCGTCTGTTCCTGTCTCGTAAAGCGGGTGAAGGACACTTAAAAACTTCTTCTCTTGCATTGTGAAATTTTGATTTTCCACTACCAGGGCTGGGCTCCTCGTGTCCGCCATAAAGGAGGCGCTCCCACCTCACAATGTGAGTCGGATCCATATCTGGGTCAGGACAGGAGATTACGCTGCAGATTGCATGACGCTGACGACATAATTTCCGATATCATACGCACGCTGGCATCAATGCATCGTCGTGTCCTGTGGAGTCGTAGTGACACGCACGCAACCGTCCGCATGTGAAGAGGACGATAATCCCTGAGTTATGTGCCGAATGGATCCCCTGGGACAGGGCAGGCGCCACTCACAGCTTATGCGGAGCGTAGGTGATTTAATTAATTTAAATGTAAATCGACTCTAGTGAGTTATTATCACCAGATGCATCGTTGCGCAGACACATGCTGTCACGTGTTATTCGTCCGCCCATCCCCTGTTGGCTGATGGCTGCCGAACCCACATTGTCCTGTCGAGCGATTCGGGAGGCTGATTGCAAACGTTCTGTTCGGCAGTGCGTGGGTGTTGTCGCCCCGTCTGGTTCATTCGTTCAACAACTTGCGAGAGCACTTGTAGATGGCGACTTGTGACACTTTTGTCAGCCAGGACTGAAGAGCATTCTGGGAATAAGCGGCCCCCATTGATGACTCAATACGATACGTGATAGACGGCCGAAATGGCATTTGAATGTCAATCGTTTCCTAAACAGCCGCCTAAGGTCTTCGTTGATAAATGTCAAGGTTATGACTTCGAGTTCGTGAGGGCCATTAAAAGACATTAATGTTCGAGCACAATTGCTAATTTATCGTATCGGATGGAAAACAGGAAGTAGGCATAACGGTGATGTTCTTTTTTTGAGAGCATGGGTAAGTGTGTATGTGTGTCATTTGTGTTTAGAAGAGACGTAAGCGATGAGAAATTTTGTATAAAACAGAGTCACGTGTGTACGTAGCGAGCAATTTTCCCCAAGCAAGATTTGGGTGAAAGTAAACAGATGTGAACTATGATAATTCTAAGGAAGCATTCTCCAGTTCTGACACATTGAATCCTTTGCATTATGTGGGGTAGGTCAATGCTTAGGGCGTTGAATTTGGTTAGTTCCGGTTGAGGGTGAACTTCCTAAGCAACGTTTTAGAGTTTATTCGTCACGAATTCAACCAAGTCAGCCGATGCCACTGACTACACGTCTCGTTTGTCCAAAAATCAAATGCGATGTTGTCTTAAGGGGGAAACACCCCAGCTGGGAAAGGCCCAAGGCATTTCTAGCAGCTCAACACTGAGAAGGTGCATGGGACTGACCCCAGGAGAGTTAGGTGGATGATCTGTTAAGGCCGACGGCGTGGTACATTAACTCAATTCTTTCCCCGATTTGGGCTTAAAGCACAGCCACTGTGACGCTCCCCAGTTAAGAAGAAATTAAGTTGTCCCATTGCACCAGAGTGTAGCCTCTGAACAGATTGTCATGATTCATCAAATGGTCTTTTGAAAAAAGGCAGAGCGAAAAGGAAAATTCAGCAGCAAATCTACCCCTGCTCAAATTGACCCTAAGAGCTGTACAACGATGTGAACGTAGTCAGTGTAATCAGTTTTGGAAGCAATCAGTTCATGAAAGGAGGACGAGTTAAAGCGTTTTATCAATTTGGACAAACAAATAATCCGGGAAAAGGGCTTACAAAAAGACGCTTTGGTCCATTTGGCCAAGCAAACAAATAGGGGAATAAGCAATTAGGAAAAGACTCTTTAGATAACTCTCTATCAATATGACAGGCTCAACCTTGGCTACGAACAGCCAATATCATTCCGTGCGATTTTTTTTTTTAAATAGTCACTCGACCGAATGAAGGGGTCATCACCGCCACAAAGGTTTACGTGACAGATTTTAAGATAACATATTTTTCAGACGAATTAAAGAAGTTTGAGCATCTGTGGGATAGCTAAGCAGTGCCGCAGCTAGACGTCCTTGAATTTTGTTTTCAGAGTTTCGGTAAGTAGTGAGATCCACTCAGTCGTTTGCCCCAATAAATTGACCTATAACTCCGCAACACTTCCTTCCACTTGCCGCACCGAAGAGGAACGAAAGTCCGTTGAGTGGCACTTTGTGAATTGCATCATGTTCCTCACACTGCAATGCATACGCTCTTTCTTCTTCTGCCTGCAGTTCACCCACCACTTGACATTAAGGCCTTAAATCACATCACACTACATCACAGAGTGTGAGTGGTAGTGCTCCTGAAAACTTTATTCATTCACTCGAACCACAGCGCAACCTTTGTCAGCTCTTAAGTGCACGTCTAATAGGTCATGACATGTAGGGCAACTTATTCTCAAAAGCGCCTCAACCCCTTCACCCAACCACTGATGTCATAGCCCGCCTGAGAGCCGCAGAGCAGAGCCTCGTGTCAATGAAAGTATTCGCATTTTCATTGACAAGCGGAAACTCATTTCCACCCAGAATCCTTAAGAGTTTCTTCAGTTCGTTTCACTTGGTTTCTTCGCCATATCCTTTCACGTCTTTATAAATTATTGAGGAGCCTGCCGGAACGGTGCCACAGTGTCTCAAAGGATAATTTTTAAAACGAAGAAAAAAAATAAAACAACAAGAAAACGAAGTTTTTTAAGACAGGGAAACCAAATAACATGACTGCAGTTGAAGGTAAAACGAAACCATAAAAGCATGTCAAACATATGAGTACGTGCAGCATTGCTCCCAGTTCTGTAGTTTCGCTGAACACCCCCACCCCCTCCGGCTCTCCTCTTTCGACAGCAGTCACCAGCTATTTGTGCTCACACAAAAAAAACTGCACCCAGTGGTGCGAATCCGGTCATAGAATGTATTCAGTGCCAGGACACCCCCCATTAGTGAGCCAAGGAAATCCATTAAGCTTGTTCAGTCCCATTCCTCGGTGGAGCAGAGGTGACGCCTGCTGCAAAACTCCACCGACAGATGGACTTTGAACTACACATTTACATGCTTGACCCTGAAGCAATTAAATTGCACTCGTACATCACGTTGATGCTGCAACGGCCAGCCAACGAAGGTTGCTGCGGATGCTGCATGTGATGGACGCTTGCTTCATGAAATATTCTAGCGCTGGAGCGACACGGTCGTTCAGAGCAAATGCAATTTTCTTATTCAAATGAGAAAATGTGTTGCCTCTTCAGGTGGAAAATATTCACTGTGCTCTCGGACTTCGCCGGGTAACGGTGGGTCATTAAACATTCAAAAGTAACGCCACTCACTTGCAGGTTGGGGGTTGTCCTGCCCGAAAGTGCAACTGGCGAGCACTAAAGTTGAAATTAATTCAACTTTGTCATCTCAGGCGGTGATGTTTTTTTTTTTCTACTGATAGAAGGGCTTTTTTTTTTGTGGATTACAAACGGTATCCAATCAGTTAAAAGCGTTCTAAGCCGATTTCGAATGTTAAGCACTGTACAGCGCAGTTCTGTGCGTTTGAACTCATGCGAGTCTTGGATAGTAAGGAGTTTCGTTACAACTGGTGCGGCAGTGGCGTTGTAGATCGGTTATTTGAGATTATTCTCCGGAAGGTTTCATTGAAGTGGGTTTCTTCATTGAGTCTACGTGAGCGTTCTGTGACACCAGATGTTGATCAATCAGATGGAAGCATTTTCTCTGACTTCCATTATCCTTGACATTAGTTACGAGAACAAAACAAATATTAATCACCGAAAATAGCTTTATTGATTTTCAAAATATTCCCCATTAAGATCTATACACTTTTGCATTCGTTTGAACCAATTGTCGAAGCACTTTTGCCACTCTGATTGGGGTATCTCCAAAACATGCATTCTGAACGCATCAACCGCTTCTTCAGGTGTCGAAAAACGTTGACCTTTAATTTTATTTTTTACGTACGGGAATAAAAAGAAGTCATTCGGTGCGAAGTCAGGACTACAAGGTGGATGCCGCATCAAATCGATGTTTTGAGTGCTCAAAAAAGCAGTTGTTTGAGCCAATGTGTGAGAGCTTGCATTGTCTTGGTGAAGAGTGAACCGTCTTCGGTGGTTGGTTTTCCTAATTTCTTGGAAGACAACTGGCAAACAAATGATTGTGTACCACTCAGAATTGACTGTTCTGCGTTGTTCTAGTGGTACGGTTTCGACATGTCCAGTTTTTCCGAAAAAACAGGCGACTTCGTTCGCGAGCAACTTTTGTTGGATTTGGCTCATTTTGAAACACCCATATACATGTAGTCGACTGCTGTTTACTTTCGGGCTCATACGCGTAAATCCACGATTCGTCACCTGTCACGATTTCATAGACGTGTTCCGAAGCACCGCGATCGTATTTTTGGAGCATTTCTTTCGACCAATCGACACGAGCCTTTTTTTTAGCGATTGACAAATTGTGTGGGATCCAACGCGAACAAATTTTTTTGACGGTCAAATGTTCATGCAATGTTGAATGTATGCTGGTCCCACTAATGCCTAAGGTTGTCTCAATCTCACGATAGGTCACATGACGAACTTGCAATATCAGTTGGTGAACAGCATCAATGGTTTCCGGAACAACAACTGATTTTGTGCGATCTTCACGAAATTCGTCTTGGAGTGAACTACGACCTCGGTTGAATTCACCATACCATCGATAAATACTGGTCCTTGATGGAGCTTCATTGCCAAAAATTGAATTAAGTTCATCGATGCACTGTTGGTGAGTTAATCCACGTCGAAAGTTGTAAAAAATAGTCGCACGAAATGTTTCACGATTTAGTTCCATTTTTTGGGCGAATCTATTCAATTGTTTTACGTGCAATCTGACAAAGTTGGTCGCTTCGCAACCTGCCTTTCGGTGTGTGAAGGCTCTTCATTCATCATCGCAAACTACCACAGTCGATGCTCTCGATTATATGAAGGATCCCGTTCATTAAGATCAGGTCCAAATTTGTAGCGAGTTACAGTCGAATGGCAGACAAATGGAGCATCCGCATGTCTATTGCCTCGATTTCAAAAATCGGATCCATTTAGTTAGCTGGAAGGTTATTTTTTCTTCATTGCCTTACTTGTGATTTACTGCAAGGCACCATCTCGTTTAATGCATCATACCAATCTCAGGATGTCTTTCGTGTCAATGTCTGCCAGTTCAATCAACTTGCCTAAGAGTTGCAACTTGGTGGTGGCGAGCGCCTGATAGTCGGATACAGGTGTCTGACGGATTCCTCTGCAGCTTTAACAACAGTCACTGTATGGAATGTCTGTACACAATGTTCTACACCCTAGTTGAAACCCACACAGTTCTTGTCCATCAGTTGCGTTAAAGTTCACAAAAATCTGTTCCGGACGTATTCCCCGGATTGAATTTTACTATTCCTGGTAAGAAATAGAATTCATATCCAAACAATGTTACAAATTTATAAAAAAAAGATTTTACGCACTCCACTAAAAAAAATATTGAGCACTTGATATCCGGTCAACTGCAAAGCAGAATGTCATTCCAAGAATTCTGACACTGTGAGAAGATTGGCTGTCAACGTATGAAAGTATACAATTTTCAAGTTACATGCTTTCATGTGAGCTTATGACTTGTAAATTTTTTGTTAGAACGGATTTACCAGGAACTGAATTTTTAACATTTAACATTGGCTATAGGGCTCTCGTTGTGGGTGCTTTGTGGAGGTTCCCTTATAGGTTTTTCATTTTGTTTATTGCCGTGTTTCCTATTTTCCTTTGATGTCCACGCGTAGGTCAGGTGTACTAACAGCAGGCTTATCATGTACCCAAGGTATGCTTAAAATGACACTCAAAGTTATCAGCAATAAGAAGGAAGCTCCACCAACCAAGCCGACTTTGACTTGTAAACAACCATTGGGATTTTTTCAGATAACAGAGATGCGAGGCTTCGAGGACAACACAAGAAGAACTCAGGGGCATTCTTGTTCACACGATAAGTGAACAGCAGCTCAAGAAATGAAAAATAGAAAATTTAAATTGAAGTGGTTTATTTGTTTCTTTTTCTCGCTTCTAACACGTAGATCGTACTTTGGAGTCTATCGCTCTCATCTCTGACCGAACGTAGGAACGTGAATACGATCTTCCCTTCTCCACGGTATATACCCAGTCGACTCTAAGGTATTTACGGACACATTGGGAACATCAACCTGATTTGCGTCCATGAATGGATGGTTGGGAAAGAAACACAGAGTCATCGAAATTTCAACCGAAAACGGACTCAGATTGGTGGGCTGATCTCTACGGTTCCGACAACTCAACGATCTGTCGGCTTCCTGACCAATGAACCGTCACCCAGATTTGATAAATCTGCTATCGACGTCAATCTGCTATCTTGAGTATTCTCGATGGTCGAACTTGCTGAGGGTAATTTTGCTTGTTGTGGCCAAGAAAGATAGAGATTACAATCGCAACTTGCACGAACAAGCAAAAATTCTCTACCTCCTCCGCCATGTATGTAGGCTGAGGTCGCTCGGATTGAACCCTCATAGATCCTCTAGACAACATTTATTTGGACGCGTAGCGCGATTTCATTTCAAATGAAAGCACCAACCACTTGAAACATCGTCGATCAAGTTTCCTTAAATCATTCTTAAAATTCCGCACTGCCTACAGTCACAAAAGAAGCTGAAAGAAAACGTAGTAGTCAAGAAGCCATCGAAAAGACTGTCACTGTTGTCCTGGGTTTGGCGACATTAACTGCTAGACAGTCATAATTTGACGACGAATGCACACATGGCCATAGCCGTATAGTGGCCAATGCTGTATCGAAAGACAAGAGCTGTCGTGAGCTCTACAAACAGAGCAGAGGGGTAGAGCAACGGCTGTATGGGGAAAAGAGAGGTAATGAGAAGCCCCAGGTCGTGAAGATGGAGATGTATTATTGCAGAAAATTTAATCAAAAAGTGGAGAGATATCGAGAGGGTATAACGTCGGTCCATAGCCTGCTGCAAAGAAATACAGATAACTTGTGGTACAGTCTAAGTTTATACCAAGAATTTGGAAAAAAGTATTTTTGCAGACTGCTATGCGGCTAACAGGCAACATTTTTCACTCGATTTGGAGAAAAAATTCCAACGACACGTTAATGAGGCGCTTTCTGGCATTGAAAAGGGGGGCACCTCGAATGGGTCTTGATAGGCTGCCAACAAGAAGGGATCCTTCGCAATGTGCAGCAAAGAAGGTAGTGAAGGACTTTGTCTACCGAAATCATATCGTGGCTCTTGCAAATCGCGGAGTCTTCGGGTTTCAGAGGCAAGCCCCTTCTTTAGAGAACAAGCTGGCTTGGTGCAACACCCTTATCATCTCTCCTGGACATTACAAAAAGCGGAGAAAAAGTTTCTGGTCCAGTTTGTATTGATGACATCCAGAGTCATTCAATGACAAATTCTGAACACTATAGGGAAACATGCGCCTAGTCAAACGTCTACGAATACAAAGCCATTGGGACAACGCTCCAGAAAACGTCCCAGATTCAGATGACGTACACTAGTTAAACAATTTGGTCCACAATTGAAGGAAGCTGGCAAATATTTGTTAGTTGTGACCCAGGTTCACTCTATCCGATGCGATGCGAAATATGCAGTGGAATGAAAGCCATATAACGCCGAGACTACAGTATTTGTAGGCGCTCCTAACTCCTTACAAACGTGAACCATTGCCCCTTTTGCCCAAACGACATCAATTCTCTGTATCAAGTACGTACAGAACAATTCACTGTTGACGCTTTTAGGAAATCTTTAAAGGATGCTTTAAGACATTCTCCCTTACTCCACCATACCAAATTCTGGATCATAGTTTAGGCAACATCATCATCGACAAGTAATTTCAAGTAGTGATCCTTGGTGGCAGAAAACGCCTCTCCACCCACCTCTTCTATTAACAAGATGCCAAGTGAAGTGGAGTTGCGAATAAATTAACTTTCTCAACATTCAGCCGAGGCGACGCAGCGGTATCTCGGTTGCAGCTACTCGCCCAAAATTAATTGCTTCACCTAACAGTAATTCTTGAAAAGTTTAAATTCATAAAATGACGGCCGAGAAAGACGATGAGCCACCGTTAAGCGCGCACAGTCAATTGCAAGTTTCAAAAGTACCTGTTCCCAATACAACTTCTCCCGGAACCCCCAAAAGCACGTCACCTCAGACCGTCTGGTGGGTTCGAATATTCTGTAGATCCTCCTGCGAAGCAGATCTCTCCCCGTCCCCGCTGGTTATTTTCTCCAATTAAAAAGTTGTTGATGCCCATCAAGAACAAGTTTCTAACCTGAACCGCTTGCCATTATTCTCTCTTTTTTTTTTGCGTGCTCTCTGGAGGTCTCTCTGTGAGCGATTTCCAACTTATTTTTATTTATGGATTCAACCCACCACCCACGCAGCACAATGACTCTAGCATAAGAAACGGGGGTGGTGGGGTAGCGGTGGGGGAGGTGGAATCCTTTCAAAAAGGATTGGAATTGAAAATTAATTAAACCGACAACCACAACTGCCTCTCCGGCACCACAACCGCTTTGTCCTGGAGGCCAATGTGGGTTAAGTTGGTTCCGATTGAGGCAGATTTGCTGGGGAGGCTAGAACGAGTCCAATGGCTCTGTGGACTTGAATTTAATAATTGGAAATTCACACGCATACATCCATCATCGCCTTGAATGCGCGGGAGGGGGAAATTAAATGTCAACCGAGATGTAACAAGTGTCTCTTATTGGGTTTTCATGCGACGACGATGACGACAACGACGACTACTCACGATTTCTGGCAGTTGTCATTCGACCTCACTTTGATTGTTGTCGTGCGTGAGGGTGCGGGGGGCTTGTCAGTTCTTGTGATTTGAGTGGAAAATCAAGTTGGACAGGGGGCAAGGGATACTGTTACAATTCAATGAAATTCCAAATGTTGGACACGAAGCCGGGTGGTAAATTGAATTGGAAAGGCTTAAAAGGAAACCGATAAAAGGGATGTAACACGAAGGCCATTGTTCCGTACTGGAGGCAGATCTGTATCTCTGCGAAAATGTGTACGTTCGGTAGGCTTTGTGCTGGATATGATGGACGAAAGGTGAGTTTGAAGAGCGGACAATGCTTGCCCCAATATTGGCAGGCTTCATTTTAAATTCCCGTAGGAGTTAATTGTAGGAACCTCGTTTTATTATATTCGACGTCGTGGTGCTACACCATTTTGTCAAATTTCAGTATCCTCTTACAAATGTTTGAGGATAGCTTCTGGTCGGTAGCTAGCTGCTGGTCGCTAGCTAGCTGCTGGTCGCTAGCTAGCTGCTGGTCGCTAGCTAGCTGCTGGTCGCTAACTAGGTTCTGGTCGGTAGCTAGCTTCTGGTCGGTAGCTAGCTTCTGGTCTGTAGCTAGCTGCTGATCGGTAGCTAGGTGGTCAAGGAAAGCGAGCTGCTGGTCGGTAGCTAGTTGTTGGTCGGTAGCTAGTTGCTGGTCGGTTTCTTGCTGCTGGTCGGTTGCTAGCTGCTGGTCGCTAGCTAGCTGCTGGTCGCTAGCTAGCTGCTGATCGGTAGCTAGGTGATCAAGGAAAGCAAGCTGCTGGTCGGTAGCTAGTTGTTGGTCGGTAGCTAGTTGCTGGTCGGTTGCTAGCTGCGGGTCGGTAGCTAACTGCTGGTCGGTAGCTAGCTGCTGTTAGCTAACTACAAATGCCAAGCACATTACTTCAACTCCTTTCCCAAAATTGACATGAATCATGTTCGTCTAATCTCTATGAATATCAACAACAAGCAATCCCTTCGTAGTAAATTTTGATGAAATTATTAACCTTCTCATGATTCTGTCAGATAATTCAAGAAATTTTCAAATAATTTCGATTCGGGTTTACAAACTTTACCCATTGACCCACACGAGAAAAGGATTTCGAGAGTGTTTCCACAGACACCACTCAGCTGGTGTCACGTGGAATCTCATTCCACCAGGCGATTCATGAATTTGTCGGACATTCCATTTAAAATATTCTGGACCGCCACAGTCTCGACCGGCAAATACCGACGATGCCAGAAAGGATGTGTTCCACCTCTGTCCGTTCATTTTGCTTTAAACTTCCGCAGGCAATGTCTGTATGTGCTTTCGCTTAAGTTGTACAAATGCCATCCCTTGTTCCAGTGCAGCTCCGCAATTGAAAAATAAAATTTAACATACGTTCGAGGGTTGCGTCTCACCCTTATCGATTATTGACATAAATCGGTTTAGGACTCTGTGCAGTATGGCGACGAAACAGGATCGGAATCGTCGTCGTGGTGGCATTGATAAATTGAATCAATCGTCTACAAAACTTGGGTCACAAAGCGCCATGGCTTGATGAGCATGCGGTTGCACTTGGAGCTTCAAGCTCAAGCGATTTAATTGCATGAGCAGGAACACAGAGAATGGCGGATTGAGGTACCAAGAAGTTTTGTGTTACATGCAGACGGTTGGCTATGTAATCGCTACGGAGGCAGTCATATTAAAATTTACGAGTATATGTTTGGTGTTGGCCGGATGGGGATGTTTCGCTTCGCCGCTCGCGGTGAGTTAGATATGTTTGAGAGATTTTCGAGTTAACTGAATTAATTTCAATGGAATGCTAGGATTTGTAAAGACAGATAGAATGAATGCAGCCAATTGGAAGCAGTCCAAGGGTAACTTTTACATTGCATCACACATGATTTGAATATTTAGGGGTTTGGTTACGTTGGGCTGGTGGCTGGTGTTAAGTCTGTGACACCAAGAGATTTGGCAATTGCTTTGGTCTTACAGAGTCTTATAAAAATCCTACCAGAAACCCTAGGAAATCGTCAGATTCTTTCTACCCAAAGGTCAGAAGAAGTCAATCGTTTTCTTTCTAACTACTGCAGGGGACGGAGAGGTTCCTTGGTAGTGATGAACCTTTTGCACGGTTATACATCAGACAGCGTCCAGAAAATTAACCTCTCGTCAAACGTACCTATTTTGTTTGTCCTTTTGACAATAGTGACAGTTAGACAGGATTTTGGGCATAACTGCAAGAATGCAGTTCATTTCACGTACAACCTCAATGGCAGGAAGTTTGTTTCGTGATTACCTGCCAGACTTACGCCATTTTTGGCTCTATGGTCGTCTATACCCTGGAATTTAGCAAAATTTGAGATCGCGTCTCCACCCTCTCATTTCATTAATGATGTTATCAGAGACTTAAGGTCGCTTGACATTCTGTATACAGCACGATAAACTGAAACCAATGTGCTCCATTGACAGAAGGCAAGGAGGCTTATTTATATGTTCTATTTCTGCATGGAAGGCACTGCATTGTTCGGAATAGCAGAGTGTCAAAGATATTCCGTTACAGATATTCTCATTTGGAACCAACACTTTTTATCACTGAATCTTTACTCATAGTTCTGCATTTGGAATTCAGTTTTTGTCCCTCATTTTAAATCCCTTCAATGGGATGCTGCAGTCGGAGCTTCCAGTGTAGCTGTCATCTTTCTCAATAATATCAACAGATGCAATAGGGTTTCCAGGGCAGCCGAAGAGGATGTCCGAAGGTATAAGCCAATCGCTTCCAATTGACTAATTTACAACTAGGGACAGCTTGCGTTTCTTCGTCAAGAAAACCATCTTCGTTTTGGAGGGGGTTACATCCTACGATCGAACTTCCGGTATAGAGACCAAGTCATCGCGGACGTAAGACAGCTTGGCCTTGATGACTGGAAGCAGTGTGCCCAGGACTGTCAGCGATGGAAGGCAGCAATTGCTCAGGCTCTGACCCTTCAAGGGTCGCCGGCCTGATAAGTAAGTAAAGTACATCCTAGACTAGCTATTCCGTTCAGTTTTCAAATTGAGGTGAGACTCAAGTGATATCATCGGCGTATGCCGTAGATTTGTAATCAAGGCATATTATGTTAATGCTCTCAGCATCCAGAATAGAAGAGGAAGCATCCACCCTGTGGTATTCATCTGGGGGAACTTCTCGTTAATCGGTGACTATCAATTTCTGACTGAATCAATTGAAGATTTGAATTTGGTTAGGTTGATAAATATGTAGCATTTGAGAAGTGAAGACTTAAGGTGGGACATTGAAGCTTTAAGGATAACGATTGAGGTTTAAAGATTAAAGGCTGCCGACTGAATATTGACGATCGAAGACTCAAATCTAAAGGCAAAAAATTAAAGACCAAAGCGGAAAGATTTATGATTGATGATTTAATATTGCAGCTCACAGTTTGAAAGTTTAAATTTGGAGATTGAAGGTCAAGGATTTTGTTTACATATTTACAACTAAAGACCAGATTTTGGAGACTGAAGATTGGAAGCTTAAATGAAGAGATTAAAGGTTAAATCTCAAGGAACATTGGTTGATGATATTTCGATCGAAGATTGAAGATTTACGTTTGAAGATTGATACTTGAAAGGTAGAAATGGAGGAATAAGGTTAGGCCTTAATAAGGATAAGGCTCACAGATTTCCGATTCCAGATTAACGACTGAAGATCAAATACCGAAGATTAAAGATTGAAGACTGAAATCAAAAGGTCAGAGGTTAAAGGCTTAAGCTAAAAGATTTTAAATTGAAGATTTGAGATTGAATATATAAATTCAAAGGTTAAGAATTTCAGATTGAATATTGAAGATCGAAAGATGAAGATGGAGGAAAATTGAATTGAAACTTTAAGCTCCATGTTAAAGAATTAGAGATGAAGGACTAAAGAAAGTTGAAGGTTGGGTAATCAAAATTGTAACTCTAAGGTAGGAGATTGAAGGTCATAATTGAAAGATTAAGTTTAGATTGCAGATTTAAAATTGAAGACTTAAGGTTGGAAGTTTAAATTTAGATATTTTAGCGGTATGTGCTGATGCTGGGTAATTTTGACAAGTTTGAAGTAATGACCATTTCCAAAACACGTGTCCAATGCACTCTACATATTAGTGGAGTCCCATTGAAACGGGTGGAGAAGTTTAAGTATATCTCGTTCTTTTTTACGAGTGATGCGAGAAGCAACTCTGAGCTTTCTTGTAGGATTGTCTAGGCTAGATTAATCTTCAAGCAGTTCGGCAAATCATAATAAGGAAAACCGAGCTTGGTTTCAAGGCCAAGTTATCAGTTTTTAACTCAGTGTTTGTTCCAACACTCATCTATTGTCATTAAATTTGGGTAATGAGCGAAAGAATAAGATCGCGAATACAGGCTACCGACATGAGATTTCTCAGTGCCGTTGCGGGAGTTACTCACAGAGATAGGCTGAGAAATGCGACTTTCGAAGCGTGCCTTAGATGCAATCCCATAAAGTAGGTGAGCGCTCGGCAAACCCAGGGCGAGGTGGTTGAATTAAGTCCATACACTCACTTGGTTGCACTTGGGTGTAGATCCTGGTGAGTTAGAGTCGACGGCAGAGGATCGAGCAGCCCGGGAATTTTTAGTGTGTGAATTGTCCCCGCGACATCTTTAGTGGAAAATGTGGGTAAAGAAGACGATGATGAGGATGATGAGAGCAAGAATTTAGGATAAGAAATTAAAGTATGTAGACTAAAGTTTGAATGTTAAAGGTTGAATTGTGAAAATTGAATGGTAGAAGATTGAAAGTTAAAGCTTAAAGAATTTTAATCATATATGAAGCTTTGAAACTAAACTTTCAAGTTTAGGGATTGAAACAAAAAAAAAATATAGAATAATTTTTTACAAGAATTAATGAGTTAAAACTAAAGTTTGAAAAAAAAGGAACGTAAAGAAACACTTCAAATACCGATTCAGTGACCTTTGACTACCAATCCATGACATCCATGCAATATTAAAATGAACAAAATACACCCCTCAATTGAATATCAGGCGCCGCATAACCTAGACAGAATCACATTATCCTGTTATCAAAGAAAATCGTATAATTTCGTATAAATGTAAATCAACAGCAGTCCGACAACATTGTCGGATCGATTATCATGGACAAAGTAAACCCTGCCTCCCACTTTAGAGTCGAGGCTAGACGACGAGCCCAGTCACCGCCCCGTCAGAAGCCATTAAATGTGTGATATACGGCGGCAGAGCGTGTCATGTCGCACATGTCTGTTACAATTCAATTTACCTAATTGTTGACATAAATTGAAATTTCCAAATAACCGCTAACCACCCACTCATAGCGACGGTTGGTGGTATTTGTCATCGCAATCGTTCGTGGTTTCGCAGTGTCGCGCGATGTATGGCAGTACTGTAACTGAATTGCACTTTGACAATCGCGTTCTAATTGAAACGACACAACGTTTGGTGCTCATCGAATTCTCCAAGCAGTAGTTTTCTTGAGTGCTCCTTAATGCATTCTCATGAGAGTGACATTAAGCTATTCTGTGCAGCAGTATGCACATATTGCACCCAACACACCTTCAACCGGTCCTCGTACACAACTGAATGTCTTAAAAGGACGACAGATTCTTCTTAATTCAACCGAACTCACACATCGAAGTAGAAGCAGCAGCAACAACTGCAGCGCGAGCATGAGAATCAACAGCATGACACACGGAATGCAATAAGGGACTCTCGTATATTTATGTTAGAACGAAAATGACAACAACGACGACGATGACGATGAAACAGCAAGCGCTTGTGCATCGCGGTAAAGAATTGTTTACAGCAATCACGTACATACACACACATCCACGTGCTTATATGGACCGGGAGCTAGTGCCACGTCACTAGGACTTAAGAGCACGAGGCCATTAGCACGTAACAAGGAAATATGGATGGCAGATAAATTGAAGAGAGCACATTCATCAATTCGCAGGACTAAAGCCAAGGAAGGCGGGCAATGGAGCTGGAGACGGGTGAGCATGAGAGGGTGATAGCAAAATCTATGTGAAGGTTGGAGGATAAAGCGCGATCTCTCAGTGCGACAAAAGTCACACCTCGAAGGACATTCTCATTCGAAGGATTCCACTAACCCGACTAACCCAAGTCGCCTTGAGAGCCACAACCATGCCACACGGCTGGGATTTACGTCATCTCCATTGGAGAATTGGATTCTTTTGTTTTTTTTTTCTCAGTCCTACATTCTCCTACCTTTCTCTTTGGTGTGAATAGAATATCGCATGTATATTGCTGTGTATCGCACTACGCCATTGTTGGGGGGGGATTGGGGAAACCAGAAAGCTTTTTTGTCGTCATGCTACACCTGCAATTGGGTGGGGTGGCAAACTTGCACATGCGTCCTTTTCAATTGCGTGGTACTGTCACGGGCTGAGAGTTGCCATTTGGGACTGATGGTATGTATGTGGCTGGACATTAATTATTCGTTTGATGCGAGTTAGAGTCCCTGAGGATTGGCACAATGAAACGGAATTTGCAATTGGTGAAGCAACGAAGGCACCGATTATGTTTGAAGTTTATGAATAGATCCCAAAACTAGGTTGATGATCCACTGAAAATTAAGGCTATGCATTAAATGACATTGTGGAATGGAAGTTTTTGTTGTTTACAGTTCGTCAAAACGGATGCTTTTGCTGTTACTGTATCGAATTTTGTCTTTCACAGCAATTTACCTTTTGACAAGTATCACATATCACGTGCGATTTGTTATATGTGACAAGGTTAACTGTGCTCAATGTTTGCTATGATTAATTAATTCACCCTTGCCAACCAATTGGGGAAATACCAACATCCGAAAAAATATTTCAAAAATCCCACTGGGACAATTTAGCAAGAAAATTACTTGCAGTTGGCGTTTTTTCGGTGTTTTTGACAGCGAATGTTACTTTGAATGAAATGAGTTAGAATGCTGGAATTATAAAATATGTAACATGCCGTAATCGACCTAAATAAACGTGTTTTTCAAAGTTTTACGATACTCGTAATGTTGAACCATTTTATGTACGCTCAAGTTATGGCGCAAACTATAAGGTTCTGTTACCGATCGATATTTCCCATTCCTATATTCAATAAAAAACTAACTTTCCAACGCCAGAAGCTGTCGCTGCTCCCTAATCCTTCACACGACCACCTCCATGCTTGGCGGTAGGTAACAGATTCTTTGACTCCGTTTCTTGATTAACCTTGTGCTACACTTTTCCTTTCCCATCGGATCCGAAGACATTAAATGTTCTTTCGCCTATGAAGAGTACTGTTTTCCACAAATCGTGATCCCCTGAAATGTAACGACTTGCGAATTCTATGTCTTTTTGAGAGTTGACTTCACTTATCCACGTTTTTTTTTTCCTTGGGGCTCTTCCATAAAACCCTTCCGACTTCGGAACTCTTTGCACAGCTTCTGGATGAATTTCCTTGCCCGTTGTATTCGCAATGTATCCGGCCCATTTTGGAGCACTTATTTTGGTTACCTTACGGATTCTACTTCTAACATCGCGATTTTAAAGCACTTTAGGGCGACTAGAGAAAGGCGCCCTCATGTGCTCTGTCATTATAATTTTGTATAACTGCCTGATAGCGGTACTTTGTTCCGTTAATAAAGATTTTCGTGTAGAACGCAGTTGTGTGTAGACTTTCGGTCCCTGAATTTGTTTGTTTTTAATTGTTCTGAGAAAACGGTTTGAATCTAGTATATAAGCATTTCGCTTTTTTCAGACCTGTACACATTTCCTGACTGACTGTACCTAAACCCCGGTAATTCTAAATCGATTTTTATCTAGCGAAATAGTGTTGACACATCTCTCTTTTGCTTAGCTTAAGCTAGAGAATTCAAATATAGAGTACAAATAGTCCATTTGGGCGTTATTTTTAATAGCACACATTTCCATGGGACTCGCATGTTAATGCCAAAACTGAGGGGTAATCTACGTCTACGTCTCCTTTGGATTTCATGTTTCTCTACTCCCACTAAAACTAAAATTATTCTCGCAAAAGCTCTACTTTTGCATATTCTGTCCAATTGATGTGAACTGTTCGGTAAATTAGACCTCAGGTAAAGGAGGTTTGTTGAATTTGTTGGTCCGCATAATGTAGGAAATGTGAAAGCAAAACACAGACACGAGTGATTGTTGAAAAGTAGATGTATCCACAGCGACTGACTGTTTGACAAGGTTTATGGCGGTGTCATGGCCCTACTACTTCGATAATGAAGCCTGTAGGGACCAAAATGGACAACTGGTAGTAGAGTCGCAATCGATGCTGAGAATCTGGAAAGATCATTTCTGCAAACTCTCAAACAGAAAGTTCCACTCAATTTGGACGGTGATAGATAAGAATTCCGGCCCCCGACTTAGAGGAGGTCAAAGTGGCAATATCGAGACTGAAGTCGAAAAATGCCCACTGAATTTGGACCCATTCTGAAGTTTCAAGGAAAGCTGCTGGAGCGGACTTACTGTCCACAGAACTGTTTAAAGCGGCTGGAGATGACCTGGTTGGGGGCATGCGCCATCTCGTCTTTAAGATATGGTCGGAAGAAAGCATGTCTGATGAGGGAAATCTCAGCGTCGTTTATCCGGCAAACAAAAAAGAAGACCCTTTCTTATCAGTCTCCTTAATATCGTTGTACGTCAACAACCTGATATATCTTTATCAGAGTGGTTCCAGGACAGGGAAGTCCACCTTCGACCAAATCTTCACATTACGGCAGATCCTGGAAAAGAAAAGTGTAAAATGACACACACCACATATTCATCCATTTTAAGGCCGCATATGACAGCGTGCATAGAGGCGAGCTATACAGTGCCATGTCTAGTTTTGGCATTCCTACCAAACTCGTCAAATTGTGCAGGATGACGATGGAGAACTCTCACTGCTCCGTCAAGGGCGGTAACGAATTCACCGAGACCTTTAATGTCAAGACAAGGCGACGCGCTGTCATGTGACTTTTTAAACATAATTTTTGAGAAGATCGTGTGTAGCTCACAAGTCAACACCAGAGGCACGATCTTCCAGTGGCATTGAAGAGGAAGCGGCTAAAGCAGTACGAAGTATATGCTGTCAACCAGGAAAGACTGATGTCTCAGACAGAGCATACCGCTCGGCAGCAGAAACTTCGAGGTACCTCATCTAAGAAACGCAAAAGCATTCTTGCCAATCGCTGCTTCCCCAGTGTGAAAAACATTCAGCAATTTATAGACTGTACGCGCATGGTCAAGCGTCTTCGCATACAATGCTAGGCCATATAGAGCATATGGGCACCACTGCTTCGGCTCGAAAAGTCTTTGAATCCGAGTGTTTGGGACAAGGCAACAGAGAACGGCCTAGGTTGAGATGACGCACACAAGTTGAGGTTCTTCTCATCCAACTTGGAATTTGCAATTGGAGTCAGCAAGTCTTCTTTGGGGCTTATTAAAAAAATGGGACAATTTTGCTAATTTTTTCTAATTTTTTTTACAACGTTATCCTTGAGGAAAGGGGTTAACTACAAGTTTGTGTTGAAAAACGTAAAACTATAATAAATGCGAGAGAAACATTTCTTTCTCCTCCGGCCTTATTTGGCAAAATCCATCTCTATGCTGCTCAACTTTAAATCCTTCAGAAGACAATATTCAATTTAATGTAATCCCAAAACAAACGATACTCCAACGCTCCTTTAGACACAATCCCCTTGAAACAATGCAAACGGATATACTGTCACATCATTCTTGAAGTGAATCTCGAGAATGCTCAACGTCAGAAGCACTTGTGGATGCACATTAAATGCATGAACTAATTCACTGCAGTGCTCCGGGTGAAAGCCTCAATATATCGATGTCGGATTATCGACCACCCATGGAGCTACGGTCCCCCGGTGGGAAGAAAATGAAAATAAATCTTTTAAACTCACCCAATGCATAAGTGTCTGTTTGACAACAGATGAAGAGATGTGTGTATCCCAGTGATGTTCAGCTGGACAGCATCTGAAAGGGAAGAAAAACGAAACTATTACACAACAGAATTCATAATCCATGTGTATCGTGCGCAAACAATTCGATTTCCTGCGGTGCCCGTTGTCCTGAACAAGGTATGCACTCACTATTCATTTCAGAAGCAATCACAAACAGTCTCCTGTGGGCCCTGAAAAGCAATGATAACGACGTCAAGCTACACAATTGAGGTTTGCATTGAAAGCTTCTCCACTACTTTCAAGAGAAATCACACATTTAGATTCGGTAGTAGGGGCGGGTGATCATTTTATTTTATGTGCCTTTATTTTCAAAATTGTCTTAAACGACTTGAGCAATGTTCGACAAGGTGAAAACTGACTCTGTTTACAATCCTTGACATGGGGTCTTGTTCTTTCACTTCCACTTTAAGATATTTTGTATTTCGTTCATGTAGATCCCACAGACTTGGGTCTGCAGCATGTGTTTCAGGAGATATTGGTGCCATCGTGGCATAAACCTGTCAAAACCAAGGCACAGTACAAATGTACATATGCATATGAGTTTAAAGAAACAATGTCAAATTTCCTGAGAAATGTTTAAGTCAAATATTTAAGAGAAACATGGAAAGATGATTTTTGATTGGATGGAGAAGAGGAAGGAGATATTCTGTCAGGCAGACAGGTCGGCAGAGATACTTTTTCACGTTGAATGACACATTATAAGATAAGCACTAATATCATAAACGTCTCCTTGCAAGGACGTCCTTAAGCCACTGACTAGAAAATTATTAGGTCAACAGGAGAGGATAAAAGCGAATCTATTATTTTTTTTATAAACGCTTCACATCTGCGTGGCATCGATTCAATTAAATTGTTTATAATTTCCGCAGGGATACTCTTCCAAGCAATTTCCGTTTGAGCAAAAAGAGAATCCTTGTTATTGCACTTTTCATGCTGAATCCGACGATCTATAGTATGTCCCATAGATTCTCTGTGGGATTCAGGTCTGGTGATTATGCTGTCCATTTGAAAACGGTGACCTTATTTTCTGAAAAACAGTCTTCCATGATTTTAGCTGTGTGCTTTGGATCGTTATCATGTTGATATATCCATTTCAAAGGCATTTCTCCTTTAGTATATAGCAGCCTGACGTTCTAAAGGATATCCGCATACATGAAACGATACTTCTTCTTCTTCTTATGGCGCTATAGTCCGGGGTGGACCTAGGCCTCAACCAACATGCCTCTCCAGCCAGCACGATCTTTCGCTAGCTGCCGCCAGTTGCGCACTCCAAGTTGGTTGAGGTCCTTCTCCACTTGTGTGCGCCACCTTATCCTAGGCCGTCCTCTGTTGCGTTGTCCCAATGGCTCAGATTTGAAAACTTTTCATGCCGGAGCAGTGGTGTCCATACGGTCTACATGGCCTAGCCATCTGCGATTGGCAAGAGTGATTCTGCGTTTGATTTCGTTACTGGTGTTATTGTCCCTGTTTACTGCGGAGCCGAGGTAGACGAAGTCCTTGACTACCTCGAAGTTTCTGCTGCCTAGTGTGACGCTCTGTCCGAGACGCCGATGTTGTGTGTCCTTCCTTGATGACAGCATGTACTTCGTTTTGCCCTCATTTACCACCAGACCCATTTTAGCCGCTTCCGCTTCAATGCCAGCAAACGCATCATTGACGGCTCGCTGTGTTCGACCAATCACGTCAATGTCGTCGGCGTAAGCTAGCAATTGAGCATGAAACGATACATTACTCCGTATATTCTGTGAATCAGTCCAGTTCTCAGATAAGAAAAATATCCCCAGGCCAAAATATTGCCTCCACTGTACTTTATAGTACCTCTGGTAAAACGTGGGTCCAGCCGTTTGCCTTTGTTCCACGCACTTATTCCATTCCATCAGGACCTCTTGAAATGTATATGAATTCAACTGAGAATTAAACTGTCTTCCATTTGGCAGTTTTCCAATTAATATGCGTTTTTGCAAAAGCAAGTCTTGCCCTTTTGTTTTTCGGTAAAATAACTTGTTTTTTTCTAAGCCTGGTAAGAAAGAAAACCTACTTCCACCACTCTTCGCTGGATAGATCTGGTGGATATATCCAAGTCTAGTTCACTGCTTATCGCTCTTACAGATATGAATGAACCATTTTTAACTACACGGAATATATAATCTTTTGTTTTAATTTGGTGGAGTACTTGCTACGTGCCATTTTTAAAATTGTTTTAATGCTTTAAATTATAATCACTCTGTGCCACCTATAAACTGCAAATGAAAGAAGTGTGCAAAATTCTGTTTTAAACAATTAATTTATTCTAAAACAGAAACAAAAACAAGCAAAATAAGCAAGAGGATAGTCTGGTGCAGCTGGTGCAATATGTTGGTGCTTTCGTTGTGTCGCAGATATTTTCATTGAACTGCTGTATTTTGTAATATATTTTCTTAACACTTGAAGTAACATCATTTGTTTTTGATATTTTATAGCCTATTTTCTGTCTAGGTTATTGAAATAAAATTGAATTCATCTTTAGCAGTTTTATTTAGCCAAATGTAGTCAAGTGCCATTGAGTGCTATTGTTTTGTCCGGCACTGTACAAGGAGTCCCGAAGATGATTCGTTTTTATTCTTAAGAGTTTCGCACAATAAGACAAATCAAATCAAATTGAACGGAACTAATGATAATATAAGAATCCTACACTGAAAATGTTTTTGGAAGTCCGAAGTTTGGAAAGAAATATGCAAGCCACGTGATTTTTAATTTTTTTTTTTTTTTTTGAAAAGGGACCTGATTTTTCACTCAAATGGCCGTTAACCCCACCTACTTAGGTTGGTCAAAGCGAAAACAGGCAAATTGTTGTGAATAATTACATGCCTGCATTTTCAAGCCGCAACTTTTGAATGCAGGCTCAAGACGCCGCTCAATCTCTCAAAAAATTTAAGTGGCACTACAGACCTCAAGGGACCAAAGCCTAGTTTATTCAGCAGCTACTCGGGTAGTGCGTGTTGTTGTTATATCAGTAGCATTAAAGACCTACAGTTAATTGCCGAGTCCGAACTGAGAAATTTGAATTTTGTCAGCAGCTCGAAAGAGGTGGTGCCTGAAAAAAAATCAAACCTGGGACCTACAGCCTGTGAGTGGAAGCACTTACATAAGACGTGAGGGCATCAACGCATATGGCCCAATGTTCTATAGAAGACCTTAATATGAAGTGTAAGACGGAAAATCGTGAAAGATTTTTGAGACTCAGGAAAGAGTTCTTAAATAGATATTTATAAAGGGTGTCCCAACAAGAACGAATAAAATGCAGATATTTAAAAAAAACGTGAATTCTTTATTATATCGTAAAGTAGACAGGATAAGGTTATGTGTGGAATAACACAACGCGCGATCTTTTAATGATTTTTTTAATGACCGTTTTGCCTAAATGCTGCGGTATTTCATTATTGCAGCGTCCAATTTCCTCTTTTAAGGCTTGAGTCGTCGTCGGCTTATCCGCATAAACCATCGACTTCAAAAAATTCCAAAGAAAAAAGTCCAATGGTGTTAAATCGCATGATCTAGGCGGCCGATTCTGGTCTCCAAAACGCGAAATAACACGACCGGGAAATGACTGATGCAGCAATTGAATTGTTTCTCTGGCTGTATCGCTGTCTTGTTGAAACCACATCCCCTCCACATTCATTTTTTCAATTCTAGGCACGAAAAAATTGGTTATCATTTTACGATACCGAACACAATTGACTGTTTGCGCTTGACCTGACTCATTTTCATAAAAAAAGCTCCAATGATTCCTCCAGCCCAAAATCCACACCACACAGTGACACGTTGAGGATACATTTGCTTCTCGTGAATCACTCGAGGATTTTCCTCGCCCCAAATGCGGCAATTCTGCCTATTGACGAAGCCATCAAGATGGATATGGGCCTCGTCTCTAAAGATGATTTTATCGGCAAAATCAGCATTTTCATGTTGTCTCTCCAACACCCAATTAACGAACTCCCTTCGCTGTGCATGGTCAGCTGGCTTCAGTTCGTGAGTCAATTGAACTTTGTATGAATGAAGATGCAAATCTTTCGTTAAAATTCGCTGCATAGTGGATTTGGAAACACCAATTTGCTGAGCTCGGTGTCGAATTGAGGTGGATGGAGTTTGGACGACATCATCACGTACTGCTGCGATATTTTCGGTCGATCGACCTGATCGAAGGCGCGTTGTTGTCTTTACATCAGTTACAGACCCACTTTCAGCAAATTTTTCTATTAATCGCTTTACAGTTCAGCATTATTGTAACCCCAAATTGATCGCGACTTGCGAACTGTAGCCGCAAAATTTTCACCATTTTGGTAAAACAATTTCACAATGAGAATGCTTTGTTCATTCGTGTAGCGCTCCATTTTTATTAACCTTATACTTTCTGCTAATAAACAATAATAATTGTTCAAATGCCAAACAATGACAATTCGAATGGCGACAAATTTAAATCTTGCGTTCTTGTTGGGACACCCTTTATAAACAATATATCTTGTCCGTAGAATCTTCCGTAAAGAGCGATAGTTCATCATTTTGGAATAACGTTAATTCTAAAAGAAGTTCCTAAGGCAATGGAATTTGAAAACGTGATTTCAACTGATTTCAATGGAACTTGGGGCTTATTTACTGACATTTTTGAGTCAGTTTATAATGGGTCCCAGGTCTAGACAACGATGAACCATTACTCTAATATATCGAAGGTTCTAGAAATAGGTGTATTGGAATTAACTGACAATGATATAATTATTGCCTTGCAAAACATTAAACTTAATAACTGCCCAGGCCCAGGATGGAATCCCGGCAGTGTTGGCAAAAAGTGTTGGAGTTCTTTTTATAAACCTCTAAAAAAATATTTTTAATCAGCAGCATCTGCTGTGTAAAGCGATATTGAGAGTTAGCACTGAGAGAACGTAGTGTGTATGTGTTACTCTGTCATGGATAATGTAAAATAAAGTCCAAGATCAATGATAAAAATCCAGAAGACCCAAATCTCGAAAGGAAAATGATGCACACCCAACGAGTTTATCAATGTCATCAATTCAGACTTGTAGTTTTGGATATATTATAACGCACGACGATAATATAAATAAAACAAAAAGTTATCAGAGAATTATCTTAATATTCTTATACCATGTTAGCACGTTCTATGACAATTATGTGTGAAACAAAATATTGGCCATCTAGCCTCGCCCTCGGTGGCATACCTCTATCCGATCGTCCATGTTTTGCAATGACTATGAGACTTAACTTAGGTTCTCTGTCATAAATGTGCCGAATTCCTTCACTGAATTGTTCTTGGTTTATTAATGATCACTTTTTCTTTTAAATATCCCCAAAGAATGATGTCTAACGGTACCAAATCATACGATAATGGCCGCCAATAAACATCGCCACGACGTGAGATAACACGTCCATTGAATTTCTCGCGCAGAAGAGTCAATGTTTCGTTAGCTGTGTGGCAAGTGGCACCATACTGTTGAAAGGATATATCGTCCAGGTCCATATTCTGAAAAGGAGTTTGTTACCATCTCGCGATAGCGAACACCATTCGACCTCATTATCGAAGAAGTAGTGCCTGATGACACCGCCACATACCAAGCCGAAGAGTTACTCTTTGTGGGTGCATCAACTTTCCAACCGTCACTCGTGGATTCTCATTTGCTCAAGTGCGGCAATTCTGCTTGTTGACAAATCCACAGAGGCGAAAGTGTACCTCGTCGCTGAGGATGATATTATCTGTAAAGTCTTCATTCACTTCTGTCTATTTAACCAATCATCTGACGCTTGAAATTGTCAGTAAACTGCAGCTGTTGAGTCAATTGAACCCTGTAAGCATGTAAATTCAAATCTTCATTCAAAATTCGAATCAGTGATGTTCAATTGTTGGTCCTCTGCCACACTATCACGGACAACAGTAATGTTAACCACAGAACGAACGGGGGAGCATGCAGAGCTGTTTTCACTTTTCCTACGTACCCGGCTTTGTGAAATTTGAGCACAATTCTGTGGATGGTGGACATATTTGGTCGATATTGCTGATCAAACAAATCACGAAGTGCACGAAATGGACTTTAATTTGAACGCCCATTTTCGTTAAAGGCTTCAATAATTTTAACGCTCAATTGTGTAGCTCTCGATGGTTGAATTTGTCAAGCACGGAACCAAAGAACTCTTAAATTGAGTTGAAATCTATGGCTGCGTACATCATTGTTGATGTACGCTCTTTAAGTCTCTTCAAGTACTTCTGTTAAGTCACGTCAGTATGGGTGGTCCTTCGATTTTTCAGTTGTGCTTTTTCTATTTTTTCCAAGGAGTGCGACCTATTTTTGAACTGTGAAATCATGAGTGCCCACAATTTTATATCAACCAAAATGACGGCACAATCAGTTAGATTGCATAAAATTTCCCCCTCCACCAGCCTTACCTCGAAAACTCCCCGCACCGCAACTTGTCGTACTCCCTGACAATGACTGTCGTAAGATTTCGCACGGCACTTGATAAACCTTGTGAAACTTTCTATCGCTTCCCTTAATGGGAAATTAAAATTAAAATTCCAGCAAAGGAGGGGTGAAAAAATCAAGGTTCTTATCATCAGCATATCAATTAATTCACAAACACCTCCGAGAAGCATGGCAAAAAAAGGATATCTCACTGAATGCTTTATCCTTAAAAGTAATCTAGATGGGGTGCCGCAAATTAAGTAACGCTACTCTGGCCCCGGAAGGCCTGATAAAATATGAATGAGCACAGAGTTCTTGTGCCGGCCGTCGGGGCGAAAAATAATGTAAGCCCTTAAGGTGGGGACAAACTTAAATTAAAACTGATTGTGATTAACGGTTTCTGTTAGTTGAAATGCTAATTTAGAAGATTTAGACCCCGAGGCACAACACCAAAATTAGTTTATTAAACTCAAATTTGTTGCTGCTCCTGAATGTCCTTGTTGTGTGTTAAAGGAGGGAAGCAAATCCCTGAATTGATGATAAATAATTCCCCAGATTGCGGGGGACGCCGAACTAGTGGAGGCAGGACAATTAATTGTTTTCCAGTGAAGCGAATAACACAGATTTTCCATTTGAAACGTGTCATTTGATTTTGAGACTGGACGGTGCGCAGAAATGTTCAGCAGGACGATTTAAGGAGAAGCAGTCGCAGTCGCAGTCGCAGTCGCAGTCGCAGTCGCAGTCGCAGTCGCAGTCGCAGTCGCAGTCGCAGTCGCAGTCGCAGTCGCAGTCGCAGTCGCAGTCGCAGTCGCAGTCGCAGTCGCAGTCGCAGTCGCAGTCGCAGTCGCAGTCGCAGTCGCAGTCGCAGTCTGGTTGGTTTGTGGGTTCAGGGCTCCTCGCAACAACGCTTACAAGCAGAAATGAAGTCTTTCAAGCAGTCTGCCCTCCTGGGGCAACGCCCTAACTGGTTCGCACACCAGCATCGCAACAAAAACCATAACGTTGGAGTACGTTCGATGGGGTCTCTCAATTATTTCCATTAGTTTTGAACTTCATTTCTATACTATTCCACCGTCATCCCCCGGTACGGCTAATTATTGCCGACGTACACAGACTTTGATTGTGCAACAGAGCAAGATACAATCAAATCCGATGCATGGCAACATAGTGGAGTGGAGCGGATGTAATACCACATGACCAACATTTATGGACTTTCCTTTCAACAGCTCTGACAGAAGCGCGGCTGTCGACGGCTGCCAGGACTTGAAAAAAAAAATCCATTGTTCGTGGGGATATTGAATAGACGGACGGTAGCGATACGGCTATCCTTGGTTTTATTTTCGGGGAACTTTATTGCTAAATAAACAGGAAAGGTATCCTATAGTCGGGCTCGTAAAAAAGGGACCGGCGAATCGGGGTTTTATGACCAACATTCGTTGCGTGCATCTTGTAGTTTTTTTTACGGTTCCTGTGTTAAAGTTTACGAGGTATCACATAACCCTGAGTGGGTATTACAAATCAATAGAGGCGCCGGTAGAGCGGGGTTAAATGGGGGGTTTCTTATTGAAATGACTAACTATTCACCTGATGACCCCAAAATAAAAGGTTTTCTTCGCTTAACCTTGATGACACTCGTGCCAGGACAGAACAGAGGTCGATGAGGCTGATAAGCAATGAAGGCTGATGTACACGACGATGTTGATGAATTTATTCTGATAGCTCCCAAGGGAAGCCAATTACGAGTTACACAGTCGAAGTGCTTCAAGAGGACGGACACGGCATTCGTTACATGTTGTTCGAGAACTTTAATTCTGATACGCAACAAGGGATATGACGAGGAGAGAGTGCTTAATGATGTAATACCATCTTGGAAATAGCAGAGTCTTTTAGAAGAAAAGAATAAGACATTCTGAGAAAACATGTGTACTTTAACTTTGACTTAAGAAATGTACAGGGTGTGCCAAATACACGCGGATTGCTTGGATGATATCGGCCTCATGTGCATGAATCGTTTCAATCAGAATTCTCCACAGAAAAAGTCCACGGGTTTCAAATCGCAGCTCCGATGTGGCTATCTTGACATCGCCCAGAAGGCTGATTATACGATTGCGAAATGTACCAAAAGTCGTCCAAGTCCATATCCTTCATTCTAATTGGTTAACATGATTTTGTAACATATGCTTTGGCTTTTCGATAATAATGTCCGAGCTATAGATGCGGCAATTTGAGTTGTTAACGTATCCGCAGCGATAAAAATGCGCCATATCAAATATAATGACTTTTCGTCCAAAATCGTCGTAAAATTTAAGTTGCTCTAAACTGTGGCACAATACTCGTAACCAATTGGATGGTGTGTGACGTTACTTGCTGAGTTAATTCAACCACTTCTTCCATCTCTCCCATAGACACTTCTCCCGTTTCAAAAACAAAACCTTAACAAATCATCATCCGACAGAGCCGTCTTTAGGACGACACATAAAAATGTCTCCTTAAATTCCAACATCCGGGTCGATCTGCCCATGGAGAATGTTCAGGACCAAAACGAATAATTCAACATAAGAAAAAGAAAACGAAACCTACTAGCATGCACGTACATTTTACACAAATCGTCCTCCGTGCCACGTTCTCTGAGCACAACCCACCGGAAATGAGTGAAAACAAGCACCAACCAAGCGCTTCAAACTCGACAACACGCCTCTTTCAATAAATTGCTTCTCACGGTCCACAAAGTATGCTAATTTGAAGAAGGTCATCCGATTTAGAAGATGATCCCTCTCAGGTCATGACAGACCCATCAGCGTGGTGTTACCCAAAATACTCGTCGTATACGCTCGGGGAGACCAAGTATTCGAAGACGTCGCCATCGTTTCCATCCCATTCGACCGAAAAAACGACGCGCATTGAAATCTTCTTCCTGGAATACATATTCCAGTTCAATATTGAATTATGCATGCAATCTCTTCAGCCCGCCCCCAAATTCATCCGCAACTCCCTTCCCACGGCTGCCGGGGCGGCACGAAAATTTAATATATGGCGAACGTGCTCCTGCCACGGCTAGAAAGAGGAAACTGCTGCGTCTCCTCGCAAGTCCTCGGACAGAGGGGGGACACGGATGGAACCGGAAACGACAGAACCAGAGACGGAGTATTTAGAGTTGGCGTTGGCGTTGGCGTTAAAGCATCCCGAGATCCTTGAACGAAAGAAGACGATAGCTCTCCGTACTATCATTCCAAGGAATTCACTTGAGAAATCAAAATGCGTTCAAGTGGGCGTGTGGAGTGAATGCAATTACATTCCACGAACCGTCGTCAAGGACTGTCCCCATTGCTCCCCCACACCGTGCCTATTGCACGGATGGTCCCGGATTCGGTCTCAATGGGAACGCACCCAATATTGATTTAGGACCAGACAAAAACGGAATTAATAATGAATTCGGGAGAATTGAGGCGTAAACGGAACGGTTAGGCGGTTAGCCCGACGCTTATTAGTCGGTTGTCTGAAAATAGCAATCACACGGCTATTTTCTGTTGACACAGGCCGCACCTTGTGTATCGATTTTTCATGAAATCCCACACTTCATCCTCCGCCCACGGAGTGGAGTGAGTGTGAGCAAAAGCGGTCGAATGTCGCCTGGATGTGACGGTATGGGCGGTGGGAATACAGACTGCAGAAGCATCGAGCGGAGGAGCAATAAATTGCATTTGAAATGGAAGAATGTGCGAAACGACGACGACGACGCTCGACGGTGACAAGGAGGAGTTTTCTTTTTCAAGATTTTTAATGGGGCTCCCAGTTATTGTACAACAGTGATGTTCGTCGAGAAATTTAAGACACTCAGGGCGGATGTGGATGTTGGGAATGTCGCGTTTAGATAAGCGCGTCTTGTGTGCAGTCCCGTTGTGGACTGAAATTCCGACGATTTCCAAACCAAAAAAAAAAAAACATTGAAGCGATTCGACACTAGACAGTGGAACTCTTTAAATATGCAGTCAAGATCTGCTTTGAGGAACTCTGGACTGGGTGTGGAAAAGTGTTGGAAATTTCTTTCTGAATCGCTATGGCTCCGTACAGTCAACAATAAGAAAAAAATTCAATTTGGGTAAAAGCAAAGTAAAGTGTGACATCTTTAGTATCCTCGCAAGGGTTGTGGTTCGCTTGGCAAGTTTCATTTTCATCTTGCTGCATGGGAGATCGGCGATTTGAAGCGACGCCATGACTGGGAAAAGGGTGGTCCAACCATAATGCACGATGTTAATTGTAAGTCACACCTTAATGTCAAGCTTTTTTGGCCAAACATAATTTGACATTTCTTTGTTTCAGTGCTTGACAAATTCAACCATGGAGAGATAGACAATTGAGAAGCTCGTTAAGGGCGTCGAAACCAAAATGCATTTCGTGCACTTCGTGGTGATCAACATAATCGACCAAATATGTCCATAATCCGTAGAATTGTGGGAAAATTTCAGCAAGCTGAGTCTTTGGCAAATGTGGAAACAGTTGTGCATGCTCGCCTAGCGTTTCTGTTGTTAGCGATAGTGTGGCAGAAGAACAACAATCGAACATCCCTGATGCGAATTTTGAATGAAGATTTGAGTTTACACGCTTACAGGGTTCAGTCGACTCAAGAGCTGCAGCCTACTGACCATTTCAAGCGTCGTCAATACGCTTTACACAGAATATCATCTTCAGCGACGAGGCACACTTTCACCTCAGTGAATTTGTCAACAAGCAGAACTGCCGCACTTCACGAGTGACTTTTGGAAAGTTGATGCATCCACAAAGAGTGACTGTTTGGGTTGGTTTATGGCAGCGTTATCGGGCCCTACTACTTCAATGAGGTCGAATGGTGTTCGCTTTCGAGAGATGATGACAGACTTCTTATGAGAATATGGCCCTGGACGTCCTTTCAACAGGATGGTGCCATTTGCCACACAGCCAACGAAACATTGACTCTGATGCGCGAGAAATACAATGGCGGTGTTATCTCACGTCGTGGCGATGTTTATTGGTGGCCACGATCAAGTGATTTGACACTCTTTGGGAATATTTAAAAGAAACATTTGTTGTCAATAAATCAAGAACAATTCACGAGCTAAAGGATGAAAAACTGCAGTAACAGTAACGACATTGAACTTAGTTATGTCTCATAGTCATTGAAAATATGGACGATCGGATAGAGGTATGCCACCGATGGCAAGGCGATCATTTGACCCATATTTTGTTTCACACATAATTGTCATAGATTCTGCTAACATGGTAGAAGAATATTAAGATAATTCTCTGATAACTTTTTGGTTTATTTACAATTAAAATCATCCGTTTTCTTAGGCCCCTTTTTACCCCTCAAAAACTTCTGTTATGGTTGCGTACTTCTGAGGCATCAGCGAACTTAAATTTCTTTAAAAGGAAAATTGGATAATCGATCCGCATGGCATTGCAACTGAGATCTTAACTCAACAGCGAGCCTTATTTTGGGTTTTATTTATCTCACAGCAAAGAAGATAACTGTCAAATAGTCAGTGCAGTTTATGACTTACAGTGGGGGGTCATCTCTTGTTTTTGGTTTTTGAATAATATGTTATTTTGACACTGATGGAGCTGTTTCCGCTTCTCGAAATCTTAACAGAAAGTCAGTATCATACCTTCAGGGAACGAAATGATTCGCTTCACACTGGAACAACGTTGGAACATATTGAAAATGTATTTCCAAAATGAATGCTGTGTTGTATAATGAAGGATGATTTTTTAGCTATTATCTTTTTGGCAACACTGGTTTAAAAAGCTGACGTACGTTTTGTTTCACTGTCAAACATCTTCAGTTTGGTCTATAATTTAACCATGAATCGTCTTACAAGCGAACAACGCTTCCAAATTATTGAATTTTACTATCAAAATGAGTGCTCTGTTAAGAAAGTTAATCGCGCGCTTCTTCCATTTTATGGTCAGTTCATTTTTAGCTCAATGGGTACGTAAATAAGCGGAATTGTTGATTTTTGAGTGAATATCAGCCAGAAGCATTGCAAGAGCTACCAATGCATCCAGAAAAAGTCAGAATTTGGTGTGGTTTATGGGCTGGTGGCATCATTGGACCGTACTTCTTCAAAGATAATGCGAATCGTAACGCAACTGTGAATGGTGAGCGCTACCGTGACGTGATATCAAATTTTTTTTGCAAGAGATTGATTTGTATGACATATGGTTTCAACAAGACGGTGCCACATGCCACACAGCATGCGCAACAATGAACTTATTGAGAGGCGAGTTCGATGAACATTTTATTTCACGGTCGGGACCGGTCAATTGGCCGCCTAGGTCATCCGATTTAACACTTTTAGACTATTTTTGTGGGGCTATGTTAAAGCGCATGTCTATACAGACAAGCTCTTCAATTGACGCATTGAAAGACAACATTGAAGCATTTATTCGTGAGATACCGGCCGAAAGGTTGGAAAGAGTATGCCAAAATTGGACTAGGTGGATGGACCATTTGAGGCGCAGTCAAGGTCAATATTTGCATGAAATAATCTTCAAACATTAAATTATATGGACTATCGACTCAAATAAAGATTTTTTATGTGTTTTTTTATGAAAATCTTTCGTATAGCTTTTAAAAAATCATCCCTTTGCAAAGAGTGTGTTTTTCGAAAAGATGTTTTGGCAAAAATGAAACATTCACAGCGATTTCTTCTTCTTTTTTTACTGGCGCTATAGTCCGGGTGGACCTGGGCTTAGCACGATCTTTCGCCAGCTGACTCCAGTTGCGCTCTCCAAGTTGGTTGAGGTCTTTCTCTACTTGTGTGTACCATATCAACCTAGGTCGTCCTTTGCTGCGTTGTCCCAATGACTCGAATTTGAAGAATACTGTACTGTAAAATGCGTGACAATGTGTATAGTGGACAACACGAACTCTCGTCATCGTAAGGCGCCTACACATGACATCTGCTGTAGCTGTGATTGTGAGGCTCATTTCATGAACATCAAAACCCCTTACAAATCGCAGCCTGTGGACACGTACCTACAAGCTCCAATTGACTCAGCAAATGAAGGCAGGTAACCACAACGCTTCATTATTGCCTTACAGATTGAGCCTTAGAGCACCATTGGACAACGAATTCGGATGAAAAGTCATCATTTCTGACGTGGAACATTTTCATCTCAGCGGCTGCGTTAACAAATCAAATTTTCGCATCTGGGACTTGAACTTTATTGCCGAAAAGTCACTTCATCCACAGAGGGTGATAGTTTGATGCGAATTGTGGAGTGACGGCACCGTAGCACGATTTTTATTCAAAAATGTGGCTGAGAACTAGTTTCGGTTAACAACGGGGATTTCAGAGCCATCTTAACCGATTAAAATTGAAGACAGGGACTTGAACGACTTCTGGAGCGCCATTCCACACAACCCACGCCACCCACGATACTTAACGTACCAAATTCCCAAAACGTGTTTTCAACCATCTGGGCAGCCGCCCCCGACCTGCTTTTTGACAACTTTGGGCTTTTTTGCGGGGAACAGGTACAGGACTGATATTATGGCAACAATTCAGAATTATCTAAGCTGTCTTTGAACTGCATCCCGAACACATCAACAAGGTCTTTCGAAGTGGGGATTGACAGAATACCCTACTCCCAAGCTAGCCCGGGTGGCCATAATTAACTACTCTTCAGTAACAATCAGTAAAATATGCTGCTTTTGAAATTCACCCCATCACCTCATCACCTGTTTGCCACAAAAGTTGAGCCTCTACATCCATTTTTTGCTCCACATTTGCCACGGGATGTCGCTAGTAAACGTAGGTCATCGAAAACCAACAAAGCGACACAGTCGATATTAGGTGGTGCACTCCACAAATTGCCGGTCCCTTTGCCACCTAATCGAATCACACTTCGGAAAGTTTCAACAAGGCATGACCAACATGCCACATAGCGTGCGCCTAAACCAATTTACTCAATGAATTATTCGACCAGGCCATAATTTCGTTTAATCGACCAACTAATTGCGCCCAGAAATCGTGTGACTTAATGCCTACGGATAGCTATGGGAACACATGAAGCTGCGTATTCCATCAATGAAAGTGATGGTCATTTTTTTAACCCCTTGGGCTGCCCTTAATTATTCAAACATCTTCCTAGGGACAGCAACACAACTAAGGAGGCAAAGCACAACATCACATCCAATTCCCGCAACGTAAAGCAACGCGAAATTAATTTTAACTGAAGCTTATAAATTCTTGCACGTCACTTAATTATGAAAACATGCCTCGTTTTCGGTGTCATTTAAGTTTCACGTTCCTTGGCTCAATGCGCAACTGCTCTGGCATTAGGGCACCTCACATAGCTGACACGTCACTTAATCCACTCAAATTTCACACCGCCCTGGCAGCAGGTTGCTCCAACAGTTTTTGTGGACTCACCTAAGCATCATCATCGCAGCTGCCAACCAACAGCCAACAGCTACGGACTCCCACCACCGCCTCCGCACATTCCACTACGAACGAAAACAATTCATTTTCATTGTTTCCTGGGGAAATCCTAAAAGACTACGTATCGAGCCCCATGCCCATCTAGCTAGACGCTCGTTGCTGCTGCTGCTGCTGGCACGACTAGCAATCTCCCCGGGCTTCGTACTGTGGCGCACGAGAATATCAAATTGCTGGCCTCCTCCCAGGCGCGGCACGTCAGGCGACAACAATGGGAATTTGTCATGAAACCTCTTAAGATACAGACGACGACGAAGGAAAGAAATATTAAATTACGCCGCAGCTCGACGGAAAGGCCCAACCTGCGTGTATTGTCCTCGTGCTTATTGGATCCAAGAGACTGCCCGTGCTGCACAACGAAGCAGTGTTTGCAAATGGAACCCTGTATTAGCTGCTCACCCTGCCTGCCTGCTTGGTTCTGTTTTGGGGCTTCCCCTGCCCCGTTGGGTGGAGGTAATTTTTTTCCACAACAAAAGACGCTCCCAATAAACTTTCCAAAGGAATGCCAGCAGCAGCCGTGAAGAACTGAGGGAGACTCGACAGATCCATTCTCCCCCCCTCCCTCGACACCAACCACCGTGGGCCAACTCCTGTGGATGGTAAATTCTCCACTTAACCCCTTGTTGCTGGATGCTGTGTTGATGCTGGAGGCATCGGGTTGCGACGATGACGACGACGAGTTAATGCAAACATGGGCGTTACAGTCTCCTTGAACGTGTGTGTGCGTGAGTGTAGGAAAAAGACATGCTCAGAATAAAAGTAGTACACCCCACGCGGGCGGTGGGCTGAGGGTGTGGGGCACGGGAAGCAGAAATCTGGACTGTTGTTTGGAGCCAACGAAACATAACGAGCAAGTTCAGCGATAATGAAAAGTCGCCCTCGAGGCTTGCGAAGCGCATATGAGTGTGGGCTTGGCGACAGTTCTCAATTTTCGGAAACAGGGCAAGGGCAACGCCGATGGCGGCACCGCTCCCCTTCGATCCCACATTCATCCTTTTTATCATCCTGTCAGGCTTTGTTTTCAATTTTCACGGGCCCTCCGTCCTCTTGGCCACCATCGTGTCGTAGATTGCGACTTGGCCTGGAAAGTGTCACTTCGCCGGTGGTACCAGTTGAATCATAAGGACCTTGTTATGCATTTGACTTCATGAACACTCTTCGTCCGCCTGTGTGTACAACGGTGTGTGTGTGTGTGTATGCTTGGCGAAGAACGTGGTTTATTGAGAAAGAGGCAGCAATGGGAACTTAACCCTCTCCAGACTTAACCTCGTTGTTTTTTTGCTCTTTTTGTTTTCCTTGCATCTGTGCGGCGCAATGAGGTGGAGTTTGGGAGGGGACCATCGCATTTGTTTGTTCACCTGAGGGGTAGTTGAACTGGTTGTGTCCCTTCTTTCCAACGTTTTGAAGCTTCCTTCACAGTGGTTGTTGACTGGAGTGAGTCTTCAAAAGGAATCCACGCACACATTGTCAGCGGTAAAGGGGTTTCTGCTGGCGCTGTCGCTTCTGCTTCTGATGTTCCTGCTCCCTTCTTCCGCTTTATGTTGAGTTGTTCAGCTCAATGATGTTTGACTTGTTGAAATGAGAACGACTTACGGCTGGAGAGGCTCTTGACCGCATTACATTGAATGAATGTGCTGTATGACAGGATAAATTGAATTTTGTTAAATTTTTAATGATCTCGGCGGATGGTGTTGATGGGAGGGGTCACGACGTTGTTAGTGTTAGTTGGAGTGCCTTAAAAAGGTTTTTGCATTATTTGCGCTTTTTAAGCTGAAGTTAAGAACTTTTATCTGTATGGGCAAGCTACATACATGGTGGATCACGTTAATGCGTCAATTGATGCCTCGAAAAGGCTTTCCACGACTTGAATAGCTGTATGGTAGATGTTCCTTTTGGATTGTTCCAGGATTAGAGGTTTTCTGAAAGTTTGGTTGGGCTGAAAATTGTAAGTCTCTCTTGATCTCACTTCATTTTGACTGTTGAAATTTTTTGAGAACTGACTGATTGGGTTATAGTTGCGTTATGAACTTCTGGCATGTAGGCATCAAAAAATCAAAATTAATGCCTCAGGCCACTTAAGATCGAAAACTTAACGACATACGAAAACGAAAATAAGTCGACCGAAGTCTTGATATAGAGACCGATCTCTATCATATATTGTTCACTAGGCCGTCAAGTGTGCATAACGCCCTATCATTTGATGCCAACTTTGAAGTTCATATTTCGATAGATAAATATATGGCGGGTGATTAAGGTTACGGATTGTGTCATTCATTTTTCGGTTTTGAAAGTAAGGCTTCACAAATGCTTTTGAAAAAGGGACTGACAACTTAATTTGTGAACACACTCCATCCCAAATCATTAAATTGTCACTGTGAATTCAATAGACTCAACATTGACACCATGGTAAAGTACACGAACGAGCAGGATCTGCGAACTATAAAAATTTTCTACCGAATTTGGAATCGCAACTCTAAGAGCGTTAACTCCAATTTTCGGTCGTAACGCTCGCCCTAGGCCCAGGCAATAACCTCGCCAGGCAATAACAAGTTTAATGCAAAAATTTGAGTCTGAATATTCGTTGTGTGATGTTGCCGTATCAGTGAGACAACGGGTTGGTCGAAGTCTCGAAAAAATTGGTGCCGTTCGGGCGTCCGTAGCAGACGATCGAATTCAGTCAATTCCAGGGCGGTCTTAAGAATTGGGCATCGATTCGAGCGCCTTACCTTACACCCAAACAAAATCAAGTTGACTTAAGAACTGACGCCGATGGACGCAAGAACTGACGCCGACGTACGTTCTTCGAATGGGTTCTGGAGAGGATGCACCAAGATGATGAATTTCATTGCGAAATTGTCTTCAGTAACAATGCTCAAATTGGGAAATATGGACTTGGACAGGATGGTGCCACAAGCCACACAAGACACACAACAATCGATTTATTGAAGAGTAAGTATGTTTATTGAAGCTTGTGGTCGCCGTGGTTTAGTAGGTAAGTCCGTCGACTCACACACGAAAGTCCCAGGTTCGATTCCCCGACGGAGCATCTCGAAATTTTCACGGCACCACCTCTTTCGAATTGATTGACTGTTATCAAAGAGGACTAATTGTCTATGAAAAGCACAGTTCGGAGTCGCCGAAAAAAATGTAGGTCTCCTCCACTCGTGAGGGAACAGTAGCACACAAAACACTTGCAGTTGCTGAAGAAATAAGGTCCGTGTCTCTTGTGAGTTGTAGTGCCAAACAATTATTATTAAGTGTGTTGTCTAACGTTTAAGATGGCTAGGCTTTGTAGAGCGTATGGACGCAACTGCTCGGGCATGAAAAGTCTTTCAATTGGAGCCATTGGGACAATGCAACGGCCTAGGTTGAAAAACTCATCCAACTTGAAGTGCGCAATTGGAGGAAGCTGACGAGAGATCGTGCTACCTGGAGAGGCACGTTGGTTGAGGCCCAGATCCACCCCGGACTGTGGCTCCAGTAAAAGAAGAAGAAGAAGCTTGTTGTCTTAAGAAATGGGCTAGTCGATTGGCCACCTTATTCTTGTGATTAAACGCCGCTTAAGTATTTTCTGCGGGGTCACGTTAAGTCATTGGCTCATGCCAACAAGCCGACGACGTTGGAAGGTCTTAGAGCCAACATTGAACGCGAAATAGCGGCCGTTTCGTCCGAAATATGTGGTCGAGTAGTTGAAAGTTAGGTCCAATGCAAACGCACCCGTCGTGACCATATGAACTAAGTCGAGTTCCCTTCATAAATGTTTTGATTGTAGTTCAAGACGTTAATAATAGTTTTTGAAATAGTTCAAATGGTTCGAGTTTTATTTAAGGAAAAAGTTGTCAAGTCATTTTTGCCAAACATTTTAGAACGTACACAGCGATACATTTTCGAAGAAAATGTTTGTTTCCCATAAAGCATGGAATTCGCTATTCAATGGGAAAAACAAAATCATTCATGTCATCGCCTCGGAAAAAATCCGCACAATGCGAGCTTTTTGCAGTAACTTTGAAAGTTTTTGCACACACTTTAGTTGGTCGGTAGGTGCATCAAAGCGGCGGATGCATCAAAACTTCTTAACCAAACTCCGGCAATTTGTTTCGGGTCAATGAAGATGTTGTCATGATGGAGGATAACTCCCTTCTGTTGGCCAGTTTCGTCGGTTTTTCCAAACGGTTAAGTTGTGCATAGTAGATGATCAAATTGGCAGTTTCGTCATATTCTAGCAGCTCATAAAAAACAACTTCCTTTCAATCCCACCAAGCATTTCACAAAACCTTGTCGTGCCATCAATTCAGGCTTTCAAATCGTTTGTAGTCACTGTCCCTTGACCATGATCGAAATTCGAGAATATAAAATGAAAATCATTTTGTTAGAGTTTGGCAGAGTTTCACTGATGAACATTCAGTGAATTTGCTTTAGCTCATGTTTAGCGCCTCCGCTATCTCCTGACAGCTTCTGTGTGGATCTTGCCCCATCAGTTGCAAAATTTCTTTGACATTTTCAGTGACAGGCCGACCAGTGAGAGGAGAATAAATTACCTCGATATTTTCGTAACGAAAGCACCCTGTAAACTGCATAAACCTTTTGCTGTTGCATTTTCATAGAAAAAAAGCGTCGCCTAGCGTTTTTCTTCAGATCTTCCATTCATATTCAAATCAGTTGAACTTTCAGCATTAGCAAAGAAATGCGTAGATGTCCTTGCAGGCAATGCCACCTTTCAAACACTCGTTCATTGAACACAATAAGATTAGTGATTTCCCATTTGTGAGCACCAAAATCATCACCGCGGTGATCATTTATATGCCCCATCTAAAGAGACAACAACTCTTTGGATCCCTTCACATGTTTATTCTTCAATTTTCATCATTCTCATGCCTGTAAATACACAATGGCGACAAAAAGAAAAGTCGTCACATGTTTTCTTCCCTTTCAAACGTCTGTAACACTTTCTGCACCACATCATCTCCATCCATTAGAGGACCCACACACCCATTTACCTCTTCTAACAAGGAACAAAAAAGAAAAACCTCAATGTCCCCTGAATGGGGTTTGAGGTGGGAGAACAGATAACACCACCTCCTGCCACATCCTCCATGGACTTTATCTAGTCCATGGAAATGTGCCCAGCCTCTGGAGGCACAGATGTAGGTTCAAATAAATGCCGAGATGTGCTGCCAGATAGTAGTAGTGAGCTAGTTTAATGAAATTAATGCAAAAATTAGGCCAGATGTAGCTTCACTTACGTTTACGTGTGAAAAAGGAAAATACACCTTTGAAAGGAGATTATAACCAGGCAACTGAGATAAGCGGAAATGTAGGACAAGCTTAAATTTGTTGTGGCTTTGCTTGAATTATCACCTTAGGCCTCTACAGAGATCAGGGATCTGCGAAAGGGATTTCTTTTGAAGAGACCAAGAGATGCGAGGATTTCAGGAATTAGCTGTTCTTCGTCGGTGTTAAATAGATATCTGTTCAAAAAAGGATTAACGAAGACTCCTCTGAAAACAGTTCAGTTCCTCAGCTCAATCAAAGGCTTTGGATTTTTGGTTTCTGACTTGTAAACCTAACAGATGTAGAAGAAACATGATCCAATAGAGGAAGTTCGATGTGAGGACATTCAACAATTGTATTCACATTAAGGACAACACACAATTGCCTCCCTCTCGCTTACTGAAAATTGAAGTGGATAACTAAGTCTCAGGTCTAGGGCGCAACACGCAAGGTGAAAAATAAATTATGAAACTCTCTCTCTCTCTCTCTCTCACACTTAGCTCAAATTTCTCAAACATACGGTTTCCCTTTGCTCTTCCCTGTATTCCCGAAATGTAATTCATGGACAAACAAAATTTTACAAAGGGAACAAAAATATTTAAATTGAGACCATGATCCCATAAGATGAATATCTAAGCTTATGACGCCTATTACCCCACCGTTCGTTGGGGTGAAAAGGGACCACTCCTCTATCGATCGAAGCCTCGTTCGCCATAGAAATGCAAAATCCATGTCCTTCGAAAATTCTCACAGTCTACATACCCATATGAATGTCAAAACATGACCAATTCTCTATTCATTCCTCCCCATTTCGGGCTGCAAGGCTGTGCCCGTCTTGGGTACATACGCGTTTAAAAAAAAAAAAATAAATCCCCAAGATATTTTCGGCATCACTTCGTTAGAAAAACATCGCATATGCAACGAATACGGACTCCATGAGGCCGTGAGGCCCATCAGAACGGATAGAAGGAACTACAGACACGAAAAACAAAAAGTGAAAAAAAACTATATCAGTCCTGGCCTTGCATTTGTGGGGCAGTTTCGAGGACTTCAAAAAACACACGGGAATCGACGAGGAATTGGTAATCCTGGGCTTTCATGTTGTAATGGCACACTTCCTCGGATGTTGTTTTGCGTCCTGTCGCCCACCACCTCCTGCCCTCTTGACTGCTTCCATTTTCATTTCCTGTTTCTCCTGTTTTTATCCTTCTTGCTCAACACTGATTGCGAGCGAGAAGACTGGGGCATGGGGGTAGAAATAAAATGATTGTACAACGACCCCCTCTGGGCCCATCGCAGACGTTGGAGCATTGCGAGAGATACGATGCCACAGAATAGACCCCAGTTCCGGCCATTGTCCTTGACATTTATTTGTTGCCTTCACAGCGCCAGTAGCGGTCTTTGTGCGCAAATCTCTGCGGTCTGGTTTCGGCACAGTATGAGTCCAAATACCGATGCCGTCAGTGATGCCTAAAATGTAGGCAGCCACCGGTGCCTGCCTGGTGAGCGCATCACGTTCGATTCCGTGATTCCGGCTGCCATTGTTTTTCAATTTTTGATTTCATTCAGAGAAATTTAATTCCATTTCCGGCAGGGCATCTGCTCTGCCCCGATCGGATGGCGTGGAGTGCCAAACTCGCCCATTCCGAACGGTCCAGAGAACTAATTGCGATTCCTTTGTTCGGGCGGGCGATTTTCTGTGCAGGCCTGACCAGGGTGGTGGGTCAATTTAAAACGTCGTCGTCATGCGAAAGCCTGTCCCAGAATATAGATGCGCCCTGGGCGGGGGAAATGAATGTGCCTTAACGAACAGAACACATTCCGGCTAATTATGCCGATTGGGATCGAATGTTGATTAATGGCCGTCAGGTGCAATGCCATTTACTAACGCCCCGGCGGAGATGTACATTCAACTTATTTGTTCGCATTAACGGTGGCTACTGGCTGTGCATTTCTGATTTTTCCGTGTCCGGTCGAACGCAATCAAAACGGGATTATGCATTATCCTCTTCAGTGGAAACTTGAGGGCTGTTGTGCCTGTTGACTGGGTTCAAAGCCATTTTCTAATTTTTAGTGCGAACGATGGCGTTGAATGCAGCTGTGGTAGAACTAGATATGCTTTTGATCAGATTACCATTACCAAACCCAAACGCTGTGGCTCTTGCCGGCTTTCAATTAATTTAGCCGCGGCAAAACATGGCAATTGATTCATTCCGCTACGAAATAACAATACTGTGTGTTTGCTCGAGGAAGGGGGGGGGGGGGGGGGTTATGACTGGGAGTGCAAAAATAGAGCGTAACTTAAACGAGTGGCGAATGCGTGTGTAAAGTATAACTGAGATGAGCGAAATTTCTAAATTCGAATTTGCAAGCTGATGGCCTACTAGTACCTTCAGATTCGCAGGTTAGTGTGACTTTTTCTTACTAAGTGTTGCGCAATGTGACTTCAGATGACAGAAGTCGTGATGGTGGCTTAAGTTGAGTGGAAATTCTACAAAACCAATTGACAAAGGCAATAGACAGCAGACCTAGTGAGGTGCCTTGTTATCTTAAGACTGGTTCCTACTTTAGTATATTCCATGAAATTGCCATATTTTTGCACTCCAATATGCGTATGTAGTGTCTTACACTGATTCCTAGGTTTTTGACCGGTGCCTTCATCTTTTACGGGCGCTACAGACTGGGCTGGACCCAGGCCTCAACCACATGCCTCTCCAGCTAGCAAGATCTCTCGCCATTTTCCCCAATTCCGCAATCTAAGAAAGATGAGTCCTTCTCCACTTGAATGCGCCATCTCAACCTAGGCCTCCTCTGTTGCGTTGTCCCAATGACTCAGAATCAAAGACTTTTCGGGCCGAAGCTGTGGTGTCCATACGCTCTACATGGCCTGGCTTAATAAGGCGCATGCCGCCGTACAGCCTATAAAGTTTGTCTTTGGATCTTCTCTTCCAGACCAGAAGAAAAGCAGAACTTTTCTCTCAAAAAGATTAGGGGCTTCTTCATCCGCTTCCTGGTAGCGTGTAATGCAAAAATGGATAAGAACTTGGATCAGGCAGTACCTACATGTACTTAAAAAGTTGTCCAGGATACAAAGATCAGCTTGCAGCGGTGATATCGGACTTTAGATATAGTCCTCATCGCCAGCAAATTCACTTTCATTTCCATGGACATCTACTACAGCCTGCTACAGTTCGCCGTAAGTTAAAGAGAGAGCTGCTTGAAGTGGACAACGATTTTGGGTAAAAAGTCACTCATTTCAGTCAACCGTAGGAGTAGGAGCCACGTTAGCCGAATTTTCTTCGAACACGTGGACTTGGAGGACCTCTGATATATGCAGGATGGCGTGCTATGCCACACGGTCCATACCTTACCATGCATTAACAAAAAAAACTTAAAAAAGTAACCTCAGCCCTATTGTTTTGCATCACACTTATGACTTTAGATGCAAAACAATTGAACTGAAAATTAAACATTTTAGGGTTTATGCAGACATTCATTTTTCGGTTTCCGAAGTAAATCTTTATAAAGCGCACACAGCGATACACTTTTGATGAAAATATCAAATCTTTATAAAATTTGGACCTTGCCATTAAGTGTGAAAAAATTACTATTCAAATGGCCACCTCAGAAAGACACGACGCAGCATACATGGGGATTTGTAATCACGGGTGGTATCTCATCCATAATTTGAGTAATGTTTGATTTTTAAAGCGTCTAGTGGGCGGAAATTATTCTCGTAAGTAGAAAAAATCATATAACGTCAAATCGCATGATTTTTGTGGCCGCAATAATTTGCTGAAACTACAATTTTACGAAAAATTTCGCCAAGTGACTTTCAGGGCTCTGTGGTGGTTATCATCAGGAGAGTTCTGCAGAGACCGAAACGAATGATAATCGGGAGCATGTTAACTTTGAACAATACGTTGAAGGCATCATTACACCTCAACCAGTCTCTGCCAATTTGTTGCGTTTCACCGAAGATGTGTGTGGCTTAGTATTGTCTGTTGGTTAATTCTGATATCATTTTTTTCAAACGGTTGTGTTATAAATAATAGAGGATGATATTGACCGTCCCATCATTTTCTAGCAGCTCAGAAACTAAAATTCTCTCTTCCAATCCATCAACATAACCTTATTTTCCTTCAATCCAGGCTTTGAAAACCTTCTCAATTATCGGCTTTAGCCACGTTGGACATTGTCGTATTTAGTGCATTTTTTATCACCAGACTTGTCAAAAATTGTTTCATTTGGTTAAGTTTCAACAGGGTCAATTCAAATTCAAACATGAACCTTTTTTGGTTAGCCAGCCCATTTCAGATGATTCCAAATTGTCATACGGTCGAAGTTCGAGCCTCCGTGTCGGTGTTTCCTCATTAGTTGCAAAATTTCATCGACATTTTCAGTGACAGGCCAGAGAGCTACAGAGCAGTGTGTGGTGAATTTTTTTCACCGAAATTTTCGGACAGGTGTTGAACAAATCACTCCGTAAACTGTACAAATTCTTCGCCATTTATTTGCAGCATTTTGTTTCATTTATATAGAAAAAAGCGTCACCTACGATTGTTTTTCAGATATTTCACTCATATTCAAATCTGTATAACTCTTACCACGAGCAACGAATTACACAGATGTCTTTGCAAGAAATGTAGCCTGCCATATTAGCTTCGACACAATCAGATTAGTGTTTTCAGTTAAACTTAGACACTCATCCTTTAGCCGCACTATGCAAATATGAAGTGCTCTTCCCTTCTCGATGTTTTCCCCTACAATTCACAAGCAATGCTCATCGATATCCCCATTACGTCTCTTCGCCTATGCCATCGACCAGTGCTGTGACATGATTCCGATCACGTAAGGGTACTTGAAATCCCTTCAGCACGCGTAAATTATCAGAAAAAAAGATACACAGGACACCAGCACCATCGAGTGACAAAAAAACACTGAAACCTTTTGTAGGACCTGCTCTCAAATTCATCACTTCAGGTGAGGAATTTATTTTTTGACAACAGACACGGGACCAATTATGGTTGCATTGAACCTATTACCAGTGGCGTAGACAGGTTTTACTTAAATATGTAACGAAGATGACTTTGGCTTGCCACAATTGGACTTAAAAAAATCCTTAGTCCTAACTAAAAATTGTTTGCTTGAAGTAGTCTATAAGATGTAAAACCCGAATCCGCTATGCGACCGACTCCGAGAGTGCAGTGTTCTGTGACGAGAATAAAAAAACTCGCAAGTCACGATACATTCTTGGCCTTCACTCTTATAACACATACTTCCTCTGTCTTCTTAGTCTTCTCCAGCTTTGTATTATTTCTCCTTGAAGAAGCCTGCAATTGAACTAACCACTACGACGTGAATTTTTCAGTCAGCATGGATTACGTTCCTTCTGCAGCACAATTTCCTTCAACTGACTGGCCATGGAATATTCGTTGCAATGCAACTCCTTTTGCGTCTTTATCTGCACGCGATCTTCGACTTTCCGCTGCCGGTTGATTTATACAGGACTTCAGCGTTGTTTATTGCAGTCCTAAGCCATTTGCCTCACCATCTGCCAGAATTACACTTGATTAATGCTACTTCCTCACATGAGAACTTTCTTTCTCCTTTATGATTCTGGTTCACGCCCCTGCTCGAATCTCAGACCGTTCATTTGTGGAACACCATCTACCGGAAATCGATAGCATTCGACTCCTTGTCAGACTGAGAATGTCGGCATGTCTTCAGCACGATTCAGTTGATATGACTGCTGAAGGGTAGCAGCAGCACCTCAGACCTCACCTCAGTCATCGCCGTTTCTGCCACTCACTTTCTGTCTGCCAAACAAAATAAGTTAGGGAGGCGGGAGGAAATCCATATCCAAAGGGGGAAACGAGATCGCAGGAAAGTTTTCCCTTCATAACATGGCAGATGCTTCCGTCTGGTCCACTTACTCCTACGTGTGTGGGCTTTTCAAATAAAGTGATTGTCTAGTACGCCGAGCAGACATCCGAACCGGAGTTGCTGTGAGTGTACACACGATGATGTGCTTTCCACGTCCCTTCTGGTACGGCTCAGCGCTGCTAGATATGAGTTTTCTATTTGCCCGATTTCAATGCAAATGGCTGCCGGAACCGTTGCACGTTGCCGTAGTCGTCTTTCAGTACACTGCCAAACAGTGTGGGAGGGGCGGTGCGATTGCTTTTAGAGTCACCTCCGGTTGCAACGTCCGCAGGCGAGTGGGGAATATTACATCCATTTTAAGAGAATCATAGCTCTTGCTCTATTCTGACGATGGAACAGCATGTCGTGCACCTCCAGCACGAAGTATGGGGCAAGTACATTTTCCTTTATTGTGGGCCGAAATTAATACGATTCTGTGGGATTTTAGCTGGAATTTGGTGGAAATTTAATTTACTAATGTACACGTATATTATTTTTAACATTCTGCGGTCTTAAGAGGCATGGCCAATGAGAGAGTTGGGGAAGTTCCCTGAAATCAATATTAGAGGACGAAGGAGAGAAAGAAGATAATTCTTCAATTCAACGGGGTGAATCTATCGTTTAATCTCTCTGTATACTTCAGACTGAAACCATGGCGATCAAAGAGATTCTGCCCTGGCTAAAGAGTGACATGGTATGCACAGGAATATACTTTGACAGCCAAGGCACTATCAAATCGCCTTTTTTCCAAGACATCTCACCTATTTCATAACGAGATGGTTAAGTATAGAACATCCCCTATGACACTGCGACATTCAGCACTATTGCAAAGCTGATGAACTAGGCAGAAGCGGAACTACTTCGCTGCTCTCCTCCTCTCTAAGGTGCACTTCCTTTAATGTCCTCGGCCTCAACAAAATCTCTTCTTCAGCTTGACATGTTTGAAAACAGAAATTGTAGATAATGTGAAAGCGCAACTGGCCGTTTCGTCAAACAAGTCTGGCTCAAGCTATATAAATTTGGGGCGCTCAATGAGCTTAAACAGATTTAGTCGGTCGGTCGGCCCGCAACGACTTCTATCACAGCTGTGTGGGCAAGGGGGAAATGAAAAGTTTTTTCCGTCTTCTGTGTTGTTCTCTCACCCACTTGAATGCATGCTTCTTCAATTGCTTGTGCGATCTATTTGAAATCATTGTCAACCAACTTTGTCATTTGCTCTCAACGGCGTTAGTTGTCTCTGGTCATAGGAAGCCTTTCAGTCCGCCACTCATTCCTAACTGACGGGGGTTCTGATTAGTACGGTGAAATGCCACCACTATCACAAAAAAAAAACTCTTTTATCGACGGTTTCATATCGGCAGAACGTCTCGAGTCTTCTGAGAAAATAGCTTTCTGGCGCCGCGTTTACTCACTAAAACCAACAAGCGCGAACCATGAAACCACTTTAGAACGGTGTTTGACGCTGCTTAAGAGCTTGTGGTCATCTCCTGCATGAATACATTTTTGCATTACAAAGCTGTTTGCTCGTCATGAGTTTACTCACCCCAGACAACAAGAGCTACGAATAGACGGCTGTAGAGCAGTCTTTGACGGTATTTGTATTCGGCGCAATCCGAATGCGTTTCTGCATTGTGTCACGAACGTTGGCGAAACATAAATCTACTGGTACAGTTCATAGACCAAAGAATAGTCGGAAGTAGTGGAATTTATCCGGCGAATTTGGTCCGAACGAGGCGAAGATCAATTGCTGGAGTTCACAAGGTCTGATCTTCATTGGCTATCTCGAGCAGAAGAACACAGTCACAGGGCTCTATCGTGGCCAATTAGACGCTGAATCCCAGAAAAGAAACAGCCTCCTTTGGCGGTGAAAAAACTTTCTTCCATCATGGCAACGCTGTTACCGTGGTCAGGAACTACTACCTCATCGGAAGTCTTCTCTAAGTTTGGCCAAAATTACTCGTTGAGCAGATATTTGAGTCGAGGAGGCCCTTTCGTTGTCATGGAGGAATATTTTTCAGACCATTAGAAAACCCTGTTTTTTTCTGACGGGTTCAAAAAGACGAATGAGATCATCGCTTTGTATCGAGCTAAAATGTGACTAAATAATAATTGACTGGCACTACATCCGACAAGGGACCAGGGCCTTGCTTCTCACGAGTAGAACTGCGAGATTTGAGGAGCTTTTCATAGACAATTAGTACTCTTTGTGTGTTGTCAGGAACTCGAAAGAGGTTATGGTGGCGACTCACACGCAAAGGTTATAGGTTCGTTCGGAAATCGAACCTGGAACCTTGGCGTGTGAATCTACGCACTTTTCTACTACCTACGGCACCACCAAAATGTGACTATATAGAGAAATTCCAACTTCTCCAAAAATGTTCACGTTTCTTCAGCAGACAGCGTTACCCTCTTAAATCATTGACAGTGTTGACTGAGATCGTCTTTTTTTTTCGTTTTCGCCTTCACAAGCGAAATCATTATAATTTCGGCATGTCCATCTGACTGTCATACTCACCTGCATTTATGAAACGATTTGTCTGTAATCCTTAATTGCTTGTTGCCACCGTAACCACCAATATCGTCGGTTACAGCGAATTATCATCACCGTCAGCTGGCAGCAATTAACTTCATTCACCATCGTAAGCCATCAGCATCGCCAGCAATCATTATATTTTTTCGAATCAAATATGTAGATTTCTGGCAAGTAATCGCAATCGGATCTGCCCATCCGTCAACAGACATTGCCGTCATTTGTGCGCATTAATTTTTTTAATCAACGAGTTTAAGGGACACTTTGCGATAAAAACAAGTACTTACGCATTAAAGACTACAGCTGCTGGTATAAATAGGACATTCTATATTTGCATTCGTGTAGGCACTACCAAGGCGAACCATGAAAGCCACCTGCCCATCCCTGCCATTCCGTAAACTAAACCAAATTAACGTAACAACCCTCCCCAGCCATCAACCATACCCAGGCTCGGTGTCGGTGTCGGTTTAATCGTGCATAAGCCAATCCAATACCAATTGGGAAGGATTCCACTACACACTCCATTCATTAGACAGGATTATGATTAAGTTCTTTTTTTACGATTATTCCACCCATAAACCGCTACCATCGTCGCCTGGCGCGGTAACCCTTCCTCGCAGCCCCATCAAACCCATACCCGAACCCAAGCCGTCTCACACTGATACCGGCCCCCACACACATGAATACTTCAAAGCTAAGACATCTTTATGACGGTTAGTCACGAACACACCCCGGCAAAAATATCCTACGTGCCTATCCCTTTGATGCCAAGATAATTCCCTTCGAAAATTTGATGAACAATTTCCAGGAGTATCTGCCATCCCATAAACAAACCCCTAATTCACCGTCGCCATTCGAAATCGATTCAAACGATCGCATCTCAAGTTCTGTTCGCGTATTCGCCGCAAGACAGCGCAGATAAACACAAACAACGTTTGGCACTCCCATTTTGGTAAGTGTATGCGAATAAACTCGGAGTCTCCATATTGTTCTCTTTTTTTTTTTTTCAATTTGTTGCTGTTGTCGGCCAAATGACATCCCATATGGGAAAAACGAGGGAGCGAACCAGATAATCTAGTTCGCTGTCATATGTTACTGAAAAACTTGAGAGTTTCCGTTGGAGAAAGGCTGAACAAAAAGGAAACGTCAGTGCGAGACGTCAGAATGCACTTCCGGATTGCATGAAAATCTGCTTTTACCGTAATCGGATGAAGTTTGACGTTCTGCTTGCAGGCAATGTGCATCTGTGTCGATTCTGGCGAATGTCGGCATGTCGGCCGGATGTGGATGAGGAGTTCTGTTTCAATGAAATCGTTTCAAAGACTGCAGCGTCAGAGATTAGACTTCAGATTCTCTACACATCTGTGGATGGCATGAATCTTCTCCAGCAGTTTAAATATTTGCATTGGATGGTGACATTTGTCGTGAATTATGTTGTGGTCTGTGGAGATGAATGTTATGCTGGGTGCCCTTTCTGATGTGACTCATTGCCATTTTAAGCATTTTCATACTTGAGTTGTTAAGGGTGAACAAAAAATGACCGAAGAACTGAAAGCACACAGACTGAGTAACAATGGGACCATGAAGACTGATGAAGAAATCGGATCGGGGTATTTGGGACCAGGAGAAGGTACTCGGAACCCAAAATTACTAAGCAGATAGAAGCTATACCAACAGGAAGACTGCAAAGTATATCAGAAAGAGCTGGCATCATGGGACTACCAGAAGGAAGGTAATGTATTACTCGTACACTATGAAAACAGGTTTCATGTGAAAATGAGTGAAAAGGCTTAAAAAGTCGATCAGTGAAAATGTTGGCACTATCTTCCAAAAGCCGGGATGGACTTTGTTAGCATACGTGGTCGTACACAAGGAGCTGTCAATAAAAGATGAACAACATCAACGACTCTTAGTGGTCGTCGTCACATAGTGGGTAAGTGTGTCTACCCGTACACCAAAATTTAAGGTTCGATTCCCGGTCTGTACGCCTCGCATTTTTGATGGCACTACCTCTTTCAAGTGGCTAACAACACTCAAAGAGTTCTTATTGCCTACGAAAAGTGTCTCAAATCTCACGATTCGCAGTCTGCAAAAAACTGTAGACCCTCTCCTCCACTCGTGAGAGAACAGTAACACGCACAATATGAGTAGCTGCTGAAGAGGCTAGGCCCTGGTCCCTCGTGGGCTGTAGTGCCACTCAATTATGATTATGAACATTAACGAGAGAAGTCAGCAGCCACCATAGGCAACTATAACCTTGAGGTAGTAAAGGACTTCGTCCCCCCAGACTCTCATTAAAGGCGTATGAAAACATCAGTACCGAAATTGAACGCAGAGTAACTTTTGCCAACTGTTGTCTTCTTGACACAGCGGAAGAACCTCCTTCCGACGGACCAAGCTAATAGTATAACACACACCTTGACCATCCACGTCCCGCTCTACGGCGCTAAAAAAACAAAGACTGTCTAGACAACAGATGAGGTCTTTTCGAGAAAAAAGTTTTGCCTTCAATCCTGTTTGTGGTGATGACATCTGGAGGAGAATATTTAGGGATCCAGGCATGCGGCTACTAAAGCGTGTACAAACACATCTCCCTAGTTGGCTAAGTCAGCGACCCCAAAAGTGTTCTAATCGGAACAATACAAAGGGTGATTTATCGTGAGGTTTGCTTTGAATAGACTTCTTTGACAGATCACGCGTGGCGCCTTTCAAACTGCTTTGTCATTTTTGTTCAATATCCCTTGGCAAGTCATCATCGCCTTCAAAGTGTTCGTGCAATTCAAGAAATTCACGGCCGATGCACACCGAACCTCTTGACCACTATTGCCAATACAATTTTCAAATTTGCGTCGCAGTTGGATGCTAGTTGACCGGTTAGATCCAGCACGAAGCAAAGAGGCTATAGCAGCTGTAGCTGCCATAACAACTTTTCATCGTTCTCAGCAAATTGGCTAAAATACACAGGATATGTGTTTTTTGAAATTCAGGCACATTGTCCCGGTAAGTTCAGGTTTCAACAAAATGACGCTATACAGCGCGTGAAACAATGGAGATGTTGAAAAAATGTTGGTAAGTACTCGTACTTAATTTCAAGTTTTGGTAGGTCGCACAATACACACTATTTATCCTAAGAATATGAAAAGTCTCCGGTCTTCAGCTCAGGTCAGCTTCGATTGATGCTTTGAAAGCCAACATTACTCGTGTTTTCCACGAGATACCAGTCGTTGTGCTCGAACGAGTCGCCCAAAATTTGATCTTTGGAATGGCCTACCTCAGACGGAATCGTGGCAACATTTACATGAAATCATTTTTAAAAAGTAAATGCCAAGAATTGTTCTGACAACCGATAGTAAAAAATTTATGTTCACTTTCAAATCGCTTGTGCTCTATTTTACATTATAAGTTAAACCTCACGATGAATCACCCTTTAGTAGAGAATGACCACAGAGCCGATGGGCCAAATAAGTGCAGCAGGTCTTCGACCAACTTGGCGTGAGAAATTGAAAGTTTCTGGCTAAAGTTCGAGCTAGAGACGTCTATTAGCTGATGTCCAAATCTTATGTAAACTGAAGAAGAACTTCCGGGTAAGAAGCGGATAGTTTATTAAAAAACAGCCGTTGCACAAATTCCAAAAATAAGCAAGTTTACTTAAAAAGGCCATAAAAAGTGCTAAGCAAAGATGGGACAAACTGGATACATAGGGACATGGATACAAGGATATCAAGGCAATTATGGCCAAAAATTTGGCTCCCGCGGACATAGGTCTGATTAAAGGCGTGTCTATTGGACAGTTACGATTTGAAAACCATGATAGAGGATTAGGCGGCCCATGCAATAACTTCTGCTGGGGTTACTTAGACGAGGGTGAGGAGGAAACCGTCCTTCACTACCGAGGAATTTGTCATTCTTTTGTTGCAGTTGAGAAGACAACAATCAGAAACTACTTCTGTAACAGCCTAGAAGCACTAGCTGATGTCAGCGTAGAAGAGATCAGCAAATTTCGTTGGAAAACAATTTATTCTGAGGCAATAGGAGTTTAAGAGAGGTTCATGTATCACACTAAGTAGGCTTCGGCAACCATGATGAAACAGCCACCTGAACTTAAACTAAGAGGGTTTAGTAAAACAAATTTTATTCCTGTGCAGAGCAAAGACAGCCAAGAAAGCAAGGGGTTGGCGATTCTCGTCCACGCATTAGGAGGAAATTTAAGCTCTTTTGTTACTACATTTGGATATGTTCTAAGGGCAGCATATGTCTAAGGGTGGACTAACTTGTTCAAGATTGTCTGAAATCTGTGGGATGGAGATAGGTATACTAGAAAATGCGATCACAGATAAATTTTTCTGGTTGTGTTGCATCCTCATTCATGTAGCGAGAGTTAAGAAAGGCAGTCGTCCCATAAAATAAAGTCGACGGCCATCAATTAATTCTCCTCCGCTCACTACCGAGCAGTACGATGAGAACAGAGGTATATGGAGGGCAGGTCAACAAACAAATAAAGAGAATCTTGGGAATGGAGGAAAATGCAATTACTCACGATTTCGGTAACCATAGCACTTAGGAAAGACTGGAGCTCAAAGAGAGCGAATTGCTTGTTTATGCATCCTTCTGTGAAAGCAAGAATGAAAGAAAAATAATTTTTAAACAGAAATTGTCATCGTCGGGCCAAAGGATCGAATAATATAAAACAGTTGTAAGCAGTCAAAAATGTTAAACCCTCATGATCCCGACCGCATCAACCCAAACTATGTAATTCTCTACCACTTCGGCTTCACGCAGCTAACAGATTTCCTTTGCCCAAAGAGCTGACAGCTGGATTGCCATTGAAAGTCAAGTCTTTACTTCGTCCAGGCGGTTGCGGTAAAGGAAAGACTTCTTCTCTAATCTAATACAGTAATTTCGACGACATTACGTGCATGAACGTTGCTTCAAAATGGGACTAGAATCCACTTAAAGTTGCTTGGCATGAATACATAGGAGTGCATTTAGATGAATCTGAAATAGATAACTGACTGACTCTCCTATATAGTCCCTCTAACTAATTTGATATTCACCAAGTGGATCTTGTGACAATTTGTGAGGCACTCTTCAGACTAAAGTCAGCCACTAAAACCCTGAAATTACTCCCTATTAACTGCAAAGTGGCACTTAAGCGACGTTCATCTCGTGATAAGATGACGGAGGAGCTGGACTGGTCGTTGGGCTATTAAAACCTCCAAAGCAACTTTAAAGCAGATGAACTTGTCAGGCGTGACACAGTGACAGTCTCTAGAGTAAAGTGCGTATGAGTTCTGTCCTAACCAACGAATACAACCCATCAGGAACGATGTTCAACTGCACCCAAGAGACCTATCGAACTTCATCCAATTACCTCATCCCGGACCACCAACCAAGGCCATCTGCCTAATTTTCTGTCTCTCAAGGCACGTTCTAGACGACGTGACGGCGCCATTCCCACGATGATTAACACTAACACCGAATTTGACCTTTAGAGGCCAGCATCGGTAAGCATCCGCGTTGAATGAAATCCACCCATAAAATTCAGATTCACGTCCTCTCGCTTTAAGGTTCCAGAAAACTCCAAATTCGTTGACCAAATCTGCAAACACTGGTGTTGGCGTCATTTTTATTCTCGCATTCGTTTGTCGCCCGAGTGCTGCACAATCATCACGCTCCGAGTCCTGCACGCAACCGTTATTGGGTTCAATTCACTTGTTCTGTCAACTTAAAGGCTACACCGCACTCGAAATGAACTTTCAACTTCCATCAACAAAAGTCCAGAAACTATTAAACTTCGTTACAATCAACCACCATATGGCGCACCACACGAAACCATTGAACTCTGGAATTGCATCTGGTCGCCTGGCCACCCTCTGTAACTCGGTCGGGAGACGGGTAGCCAGTAACTCCCACAATACTTCTCGTCCACCCTCAGGAAATGTGTGTGCAATCGATGGACAAGCAGCTCTAGTTCCTCCCCACCATACCACCCCCACATGAATGGCGAACGGCATGTGTAACGAAATGGACAAGAGAATGCGGTGAGAGAAGTACGACGAGAAAAATACACCAGAATTGAGCTGTTGAATAAATAAAGGATAACGACGGATGCGATGTACAATAAATGACTGTACCTACGAGATATTCCTGCGGAGCGAACGAACAGATAATTTCTATATTATCCCCCGTCTCTGCAGATTCGGATGGTGGAATAATTTAAGCCCACATCCTTGAAGATTCCGTGATCAGACTCATTATACATTCAGCAGTATCCTTGCTCCGTTGAATAGCGGCGGTGCGGTGGTTAGGAGGAGGACAATGTAATCAATGCTGCTTCGTGCAAATTCACGAATGTATCTACTCGGGTTACTAATTCGTTTAGGTTGTTGTCTCTCTTGTCCGCCGGCACCGTGCCCGTCCCCTCGTCATCAACGGGCGCTCCGGCTCATGCTAACCGGGGATGAAAGTGCATGACACTCGAATGAAATATGTTTTGGCAACCTGTTTGTTGTTTCATTAGGCAAACAGAAAAGGACGTTTCGTAATTATACGCCACCCCAGCCACCACCATTAGCAGGTCTTGCTGTTTACCGAGGGCCTTCATCTCCCCCATTGGTGCACTCCTCCCACATACGCCGGTACTCATCGCCAAGCCAACCACAAACATTTAGATTGAGATTGTATCTCCTCGGTGATGTGGCGGCAAAGGGGTGCTGAATGGCAGAGAACTGCCAGGCGGTGACTCATTCATTTGTCGACAAAAAAGACGAACCAATTAAATTGATGACGGGCAATCAAGTGACAGGGAAAATCTCCTGTGTCTGTGGTTTTAAACGAAATTTGACACTACAGAGGGTTGCTGTGATGCCATTTTGTGAACTTGCACCGTTTATCCACTTACTTTTTGCTCTGGCAATAAAAGACATGATCTAGTGGAGTATCTGGAATGTGGCCGGCATATCATACAAATCACAGCAACCTGCCGACGAAGTAAGCAGAACAAATGCGCAACAGACGAGGTGGACAAGAGCACCCTTGTGTGGATAACAAGAGTGGGACAGAAAATATATCCCAGCTCCGACATGTTGAAGAGCCTAGTGACAAGTATTTCGATCATTTAGCAACAGGCTTTTTAACAAAACCGCGGCTCCACTACTTTTAATCCTTCAACCAAATTTCTCTATCGTCTGCGAACACTTGGTGCTTACGCTAGCTCTGTTCGGTATTGGGAGTGGATGGACCTCTTAGTGGGACTGTTTGGAGCTCTCTCTCAAAGAACTTAACTGGTTTTATACAACAGTTTGATCATCCCAGTTCTCCTTTCCTGCGCAGAAACTTGGACGATACTAAAAGCGAATGAGGAAGCCCTTAGTCTTTGTGAGAGAAAATTTCTGCGTGCGATTTTTGGCCCTGTTTGCGTTGGTGGCGTCTGAAGAAGAAGATTTAACGACGAACTTTATTGGCTGTACGCCAGCATGCGGCTGGTCAAGTGCCTTCGGATACAACGCTTAAAATGGCTAGGCCATTTAGAGCGTATGGACACCACTGCTCCGGGCCGAAAACTCTTCAAATCCGAGGCATTGGAACAACGCAACTGAGGACGGCCTAGATTAAGATGGCGCTCACAAGTAAAAAAAGACCTACTCCAACTTGGAGAGAGATCGTGGTAGCTGAAGAGGGAAGTTAGTTGAGGCCCAGGTCCACGCCGGACTGTAGAGCGATGGAAACCTGAGGAAGAAGATGTCGACGATACTTTGCCTTCTACATCTTGATAACAGATGGTGGTAGGCCCCGATTGTGAGTTCTCCCTTCGTCCTCCTCTCAGAGAGGACCGACAATGATGACCACAATTCCGCAATGAGTTACACGATTTGGACGACGATAGACAAGAACCAAGGACACCTCAATTTAAATGAAAAAAGGATAGCAGTATCAAGACTTAAGTCCAACGAAGCTGCTGAAGCTGATGGACTCTCCGAGGAACTCTTTAAAGAAGCTAAAGATCGGTTGGTTTGGCGCATGCATCAGGTGAGTGGAAACTCTATGTCGTTAGGGCAGTCCGCAACGGGAACCTATTCGACTGCGCCAAGTAACAATTTGGATGTGGCCAAATTTAATCTGTCTTTGAACGAGTATAGGATGAAGTATTGCTGTAAGCGAGGCTGAACGAATGAAATTTACGTCTCGGATAGGGCGTCACAAGTGGCAGCGAGATGGGCTTTGTCTACTTCGCTTCCCGCTTTCGCAATAAACAGGCACAACTGAATCACTCTCGCTACTTCCTTGGGCTGAAGATTCAACCGAATAATAGAGACCTCTCTCGAAACACCACCCTTTGATCATCTCTACCTATGCCGCAGAAACCTGGACTTCAGGGCAAGAAGTTCTTAGTTTTCCTTGTAGAAGGGAAAATTCTGCCGAGTCAAGGTTCCACGGAAACAACGCTTAAGATGACTAGGGCGTGTGACACTGCAACTCAGGCCCCAGAGCCTTTGAATGCAAACCATGGGAACAAACTAACATTGGACGCCCTCTTTGAATATGGTGCAACATAGTGGAGAGGGACCTTAACCAACTTGTAGTGCAAAATTGAACGCAGCTGGCCTTTTTCTAGCTAGAGAGGCATTTTGGTTGAGACCCAGGTCCACTCTGGACTGCAGCCCCTCCCTAAGAAGAAGAATTTTGTTTGTTTCTCAGTTGAGGAGATTTTCAAATCCCACTGATGGTTAGTTTGACTTTCATGATCAATCAATGCTGTCTCTGATGGAACACACAAGTCCAATCTGCGTTCCGGCATTCATTTGCAACGAAACTTACTCCTTTGTGAAGTTAAACGATATTGACGTTAGACAACAGGAATTTTATGTTTGTCAAACAACAACGCGCATTAACACATTTTCAATCCCCCTCTGAAGGTCTGTCTCGCTGACTGATCACAGCCAATACTCGTTTGGACGGAATGTGCCAACGAATTGTCCCCTTCTCGTATCGATTCCACCCAATGACCAAGTGACCGTAAAAAGAAAAAGTTTCTCAAAAGGGCATTGAAGGTCCTCTTTGTAGTTCAGTCATTCGTGCAACAAAGTCGATTTGGGGATTAAATTCTCCGAATGGGCCTTGTCGGCACAATTTGTCCCCAGAACATGATACACCCTGCAAAGCCGATGTGCGGTATCACTTACTGCAAACTGTTTCCTCAGTCTGTTTACATTTTCCGCCTCCATGCTCTCAATTAGAACGCTTGAACTTCAGCCTAGATGTGGTATTCTGTCGCTGGCGCCCCAAGCTGTCACCACCATCCATCCGGACCATCACTCCGTTCCTACGTCCGACCTACCCCACTATGAAGTTGAATTCAGACTCTGTGCCCCATGGGAAAGTGCTGTTCTCCCCCATCCCATCAGCAGCGTTGATCAACAAACTCCAGCGCTTTCATGAAATGCCGCTCTAATTAACCTCGCAATCAATCGTACATTTGATAAGCAGATGATGCCACCCCGTGTCGTTGGGGGCGCTTTACAGAGAAACACGAGAATCCTTTCAGCGGATGTCATTAGCGAAACGATATCCTTCTTTATACGGTTCCCCAATAAGCACTTACAACATTCCGTCAGATGTAAAGTGTCGGTTATCGGGGAACCCAGCGATGGGTATCCAATTATCGAGACGGATGCGAGGCTTGTTCCTAGAGGCGGTTGCTGGTTCTCCTTTTATTTCCGCGCTTCAGCGAGGGTCGAGTGCGGCAATCGTAAAATAACGTCTTTAGCCGTCAGCCAGAAAAAGAGGACTCCAAAGAAATCTAGGTTAATGCTTCGCAGATGTGTCGGGGAATATTATTATGCCTGTATCTGTCCATGCTCTCCGGAACATGGATTGGCGCGATGGCGGGACGAAATTTCTCCAGTAATCCTTTAACAGGGACGCAACTGGGAGTTCCATTAAGAGCATGACCTGCGTGGTAAATTCTGTGTAATCCTCGACTTTTCAAGTCGAAATATTTATTTTGTAATCCACTTTGTGCAATGTGCGCCATTGATAGTGGAGACCCAAAGGCGTTGTGTAAGTCGAAGTGGAATGGGCTTTCAGAATGTTTGTGGTTATCCAACGCAGCGATTAGTTTATTTTTGAAACCGGAACTACTGCATGTGTAGAAACCAGAAGGAGATATGAAGTGAAGTGAATTTAAATTGAAGAGCTTGTCTATGGCGAGGTAACAAGCGCTTTCTGTTTAATGAATTCTGGGAAGAAATTGTTGCTGGAAGCCAATTTTAAGCTACTACCTCCAACATGACCACTGCTAATGCTGCTTGCAGTTCAAAAACTGGCAGATAATAGAGTGAATTGTTTAAAGTGAAGGCATTAACAACTTTTTTGAAGTTTTAAGCACAACAGCCCAGGTGGGCATGGCCTAACTTCTTCAGGATCTACTCGTGTTTTTTAGTTTTTAAATGTATTTTTTTATTGTTCCTTTTTTCTGATTTCTTATATCTAGATATAAAAATACTTAAACTAGCTATAAATTTCGATGTGATTATAAAAACCTTACTGGCCCTATGCGGGCTCTCTAAGATAATCTTAATATTTTATATTCGTGCCTTTCAGCGTATTTTTTTTATTTTTTTATTAAACAATGTACTACTTATAAAAGTTACTAAAACTAAGAAAATTGTTAAAAATAAAAAACTTAGTTATTTAATTAATTATTTAAAAAAAAAACTAAGTATATCTTAAACTACAACTAATCTAACATTAACTTAACCTTATTTTTTTTTTTTGTTTTTTTTTTCATTTTTTTTTTAAGTTTTTTTTTATAACAAACTAGCTTATTCTAACTTAATCTAAGTGTAAATTGGCCGTAGGAGACCAACAACTTTAGCATCATGAGCTGACGACAGCTGGGGCTTGATGGGGTTGTAACCACCAATAAAATCCTCGATCTCTATCACTATCAGTTCTATCGCGAATAGAAATTGATGTGCTGAACCGGAGATCACCCGGATTTTCGTTTGCTACATTACGCTCGTAGAGCATTCTTTTGTCCACCGTCCTCCTTACCACGTGGTAAAGAAGTGGGCATCCCTCCGCATTTTGGATCAGTCCATTCTGGTCAAGATATAAGAATGCTTCCGGTGAAATGAATCCACTTCGGCGCGTATTCTCGTGGTATGCATCGTTAGGGTAGTAGTCTTCGAATATAAGTTCGTTTTTAGAAGTCATGGATCGCGCAACGTGCCTTCGAATCAGCTTAATAATGAAATTATCCACCCTATTCACTTTGGCTTCGTTATACAAAACCTCATTGCGATAGAATAGGATCTACTCGTGTTGTGCGTTCGATTGTCCTCTACCGAGTCGAGGGCTCAGTCTATTGCCGACTATGAACTGCGAATTAAGGAAGCTTTTAGTTAGAATTGAGTTATGTCAGCAAATCGAAACAGGTAGTGCCATAAACTGTCCAGGAATCGTCATTCATTTTTCGGTTTCGAAAATAAATCTTAATAAAATACAGAGCGATACAGTTTTCATGAATCTTTTTAAATGAGATTAATTAATTAGTAAAGCTCTGACTTCGCCATTGTGAGATTATTATAATATCATTCAAGAGGCCACCCGTGTAAGATTTTCGGAGGAACTTTTCAAGTTATCTTTAACCACCTTTTCGCATATACATAGCGCTTGTCGGCTATTACTTGAGTAAAGTTGGTTTTAACAACATCTAGAATTCGAGGACTCATCTCGTTGGACTTCGACGCGTTGCGAAGCTTCTCTGTGAGTAGTACGCGGTTCCCACATCTCAACATCCGTAAAGGAACCTTGTGATCCCCTGACCAATCAATCGTCAATCAGATTGATCACTTTGCGATCGACATCAGACACTCCTCCAGTATTCTCGATATCCTTGTTGTAGCCAAAGTAAGAACCCAGATTTTGAGAGACCAACGGAGTCGAGAAAACTATAATCGCAACAATTCGCTGGGATCTTTGCCGACCGAGGCTACTTGACATTCTCCCAAAGTTCGACGCTGCCTGCACTGACAATAGAAGAAGAATGGAAATGTTGACAAGAAGCCATCATAAAAGCTGCCGCTGATGTGTTGGTTTTCACGCCACCACCCAGAAGAACCCATGGTTTGAGGGCTGCAGGCAGTCACATGCAGCTAAACAGGACGCCTGCCAGGCAATGCTGCATCGGACAATGAGAGCTGTTCGTATGCTCTACGAACAGAAAAGAAGGGAAGAGAACCGGCTTCTCAGAAGGAAAAAGAGGGAGCATGAGAAGCGCTCGATCGTAGCGATGGAGAGGTGCTGTAGGAGGAATGAAGTCCGAAAATCCTACCGAAAAATGAAACAGCTATACGGACCGAAGCTTGCCGGGACCAAAATGGACAACTGTAGACTCTTAAACAGCGCTGGCGTCCTAAATTCTGCTGTTAGGCAAAATGTCTCCCTCAATTTGATAGAGAAAGATAGACAAAGATTCCGTCTCCCCGACTAAGACGAGGTCAAAGTGGCAATATCGAGACGGAAGTCGAACAAAGCTGCTGAAACGGACGGACTGTCCATAGAAATGTTTAAAGCAACTGGAGATGACCGGGTTGGGGGCATGCACCAGCTCAAATTCCGCTATGATATGGTCTGAAGAAAGCATGCCTGATGACAGAAATCTCAGCGTTGTCTATCCGGTCCACAAGAAAGGAGACCCCTTCGACTGCGCCAACTATCGAGGGATTAGTCTCCTTAACATCGTGTAACAGATCCTCTCCGCCATATCGTATGAACGCCTGAAACTGTTCGTCAACAACCTGATAGGTTCTTATCAGTGTGTTTTCAAACGAAGGAAGTCGACCATCGACCAAATCTTCACTCTACGGCTGATACTGGAAGTGGAGATCGACACGCACCCCCGCATATGACAGCGTGCATAGAGGCAAGCTAAACAGTGCCATGTTCAGTTTTGTCATTCGTACCAAATTAGAATGACAATGGAGAACTCTTGCTGCTCTGTGTCGGTAACGAACTCACCAAGACCTTTAATGTCAAAAACAGTTTTAGACAAGGCGACGCGCTGTCATGTAACTTCTTAAACATCATTCTTGAGAAGATCGTGAGTAACTTACAATGAAGAGGCACGATCTTCCAAAAGTCCGTTCAACTGCTAGCTTACGCCGACGACACTGACGTGTTTGGACGAACACAGCGAGTCGCTAATGAGGCGTTTGTTGGCACTGATTTGTTTCACAGTCGTCCTTTTTGTAAGTTTCAATATTTTCTACGCGTTGTTCGATTGTTCTTATAAGACAAGCATTCAACTAATATTGTGACACTCCAGATGACAGCTGCCCTTAGGTGTCACATGCCAGCGCTGCCAACTTAAAAGAAAAACTTAATGAACGACCCTGACGAAATCAACCTTTTTGCTGCATCATAAAGTGTTCAAGTTCCGCTGTCGTTCAAAATTCCTCAGATGACGCATTCCTCATAGTACTGGATAGTTGACAGCAAGCTAATGATCTTCAGATTTCAACATTGTGTTCTGATGTACGCCACTCAGCAAATTCCTAATCACTAAATCCACATGAGACTGTCGAGAGATTTTGTGCTAGTTTCCGCGATAGGAAGTGTCGTTTTTCGCAAATAAATGCAGTTCAGAGCTTAAGTTATGAAATCTTCGAGTCGGAGAGACCATTTGCAAACTTAAACCAATTTTGTTTCTGTCGCGACGTAGTGGGTACGTAAGTCGACGCACACAACCTAGATTCGATTCTTAGACTGAACATCTCAAAGAAATCAAAGCATTCAATCAAAGCATTCTAAATGTCAATGGAACGCTTTTCGGATTTCGCCGATCGTAGTTGGCAACAATCTCTAGGTCCCCTCCACTCGTGAGAAGAACAAAGAAGTAGTTGCAGCAGAAACTTGGCCCTGGTCCCTTGAGGACTGTAGAACTATCCAATTGATGTCTGAGTCCATAAGCCCTAAGAGATGTTATACTTTTTAGGTGGTTGTAAATCAAGAATTTTGAGTTTTAAGTGGAGAGCATAACGTCTCCCTTAAGAAATTTTCACTGGGAAGCATAACTTGCGACACGAACACCCAATTGATGGGAACAACCAACAACTGTGTAACTTCCTAAAGCTCTCATGCACACTCATCTTCAAACCCACTGCTGTCGATCTCTGGGGCTTAAAGCAGTAGTCGAAACTATCTCATCCCTTAAAGTCAAGGATCAGAGGATATGGTCTTATATTCTCACCGGATGCTCAGTAAACGTTATCATCGACACCCGAGGTGTCATCTCTAAATTGAAACGTCGCCGCTTCGTGGTGTTGAGTGCCTCGGATCCAAGGGAGCTCATTGCCTTCGCTCTCGATTTTCCGTTCAACTGATTAGGGACTCCAAGTGAAGAGAGAAAACTAATAAATTGACCATGCTGGTGTCCTGCCGGGGTGCTGGCAAAATCCAATCTATGTTCGTTTAGTCTCGAAGGAGTTCGGTTTAAAAGTTCGATTCAACATCACCTGCAAGCGGGGGGTCCGGGTGAGTTTGTTCTCTTAACGAAATTGCTGCTTTTGAGCAAATTGAGTTCTGCCACACTTCGAAAGCTCACACGCTGGGGGAGAGGATGACCTGGTATGTACATCGCCCCATGGTACGACCTAGTGTGAGTTGAAAGTGTCCAAGCGGGACGCTGAATTTATAGTCATCACAGGGGTGTGCTGGACTCCAACGCTTACAGAGAGTGTGGGGTGGCAGCGTAGGGAAGATCACTGCATTCTCTGGATGCACTTGTGGCTTGGAAATTGAGTCAAGTGAGCTGAAAATTAAACCGACACACTGTTGGCCATAGCTATAGTGGACGAGGCAGTGCGTTATGATAACGCGCAGATATGATGATGGAATGCCTTCTGTGCACGTCGGGGAGTGCATTCATTCATTGCGATGACGACGACAATGTTACAACGACGACCACGGCGACGACCCTAGTTGTGTACTGAGCCGAGCTGTGTCGTTGAAATCGTCGTTGGCCTCATAGGCACACTGCGGACGTCTGTAATGGAATTATTCTTGACTCTCTGATGTGTTTGGACGTTGGGTGGGCATTGATGCGTGTGGAAATATTCCACCAGCAACTAGCCGACGGCCGGCAGCGCCTTTTTTGATTGCTTCTGGGTTGGCGACCGATGAATACTAATATAATTATGTGTGAACGAGGATTGCCCTGGAATCCATTGTTAGAGTATCGAATACTCGGCATGGGCTTTGTTCCACCCCAGCGGAACGGGAGATGAATCGGTATACAAATAGTGTGTAGATTGCCGGGGCAATGTCTGACTGAAAGTGGTTTTGCTGAAGGAATGTGAGGGTATACATATTTTTGCATTGAGCACTAAGAGGCACTTATTCAGGTATAATTTTAGTAGTTGATTCGGATACACGACTCAGGCGCAATCCGGCTCTGCAAAAGATGTTTGAAATGCAGGCAGAGGAAGGAATGTATTCATTACCTGAGATTCTCATTGATTCGGTGAAAGGAGTTTCCATGGGATTTATTGATATTTATCTAAAGGCCATCAGTATGCGGTGTGGTTCTTCAAATTAACAGAATTTGCGGTGTAACTTTACAGTACTCGTACAGTCCACCGCAAATCCAACGATAAAATCAAAAGTGTCTTATAATGCATGGAAATTGTTTATTTTCTTATTGCTTCAAGTATTTACTACTTGTTTCAAATTGACATAAAATTGACATTTTTGAATTCACAACTCATTGCGGCTTTAAATAAAGTTTTGGTCGAGCTGTAAGGAAGGGACGAACATAAACTTTAATCAAATTCGGTGTAAAAAAAACAGAAAATTGTGTCACGACAGTCTTCCCCTTTTTGTAATAAAATGTACTGTATATCGTGTCTATTCTCACAACGAATTCGACCACACCGCGATATTAAGAAAAATAATAGCCAAAGCTTAATTTTGGATCAACCCAATTTGGCCTTAAAGCCTTCGACATCAAATTTCCATTTTCTATAAGTGTCAGAAAACAGTCGACAACAAACCGTCATCAGATGACACTTTAAGAGTTGTACCAAAGAACAGCAAAACCTGACGATAATGTACCGAATTTTCACAAAATTTTGAACTTTTTACAAAGAAATACGATTTTTAGAATGCCTTCTAACAAAATGAGGCTTAAGACGTTATTTTTTACACAAGCTGCAGCTTTGCCAGATGAAAGTATTTAAACTCTACAAACTTAACGAACTTTTCCTGTCCAGCCACTTATTTTACAGCATTTCGGTAACTATTTGGGTTGTGCACAGTTTCCTACTGACTCCGAATGGCGAAAGTTAAGAAGCCTTTCATCGACAATTAGAACTCATTGAGGTCAGCAACTGGAAAAAAGTTGATGCCGTGAAAAATTGCGGGATGTTCAGTCCTGAGCCTTCGGCGTGTTAGTCGAAGCATCTAATGCACTTATACACTACTGCGATTTGAGGCCTAAAAATAAACTGACTGGTCCCATAATGTTCCAAAACTGCCCAGTCTGCTCCATGGAAAAATAGACAGCGTAATTTGAGCTGGATTCTTGTGTGTACGACAACAAAAGGATCTTTGAAACGATGTAGTCAAGTTTTTCGGCCTTCCAAGCTGAAATCCATTTCCAAAGGTATTAAAGGTTCATAATTTGAAATTCGAGTCAGAAATCATCGTAAGCCGCCTCAATACTCTCCAAACGCAATTAAGTAAAACTCAGCTAGATGCCTGGAAAGTATTGTAGGGTAGACCGGCTCAAAAACCACTTAAATTGGAGAACCACAACCACTCTAATTGGATAACGGCTACAGCTCTAACCAATAATTCGGAGCTTAAACTTTGCCTGGGACAATAGTCAAAGTGGAAAGGTCTAAGGAAATTTTGTATCAGCTCCTTCTCCAATAGGGAAATCTTTGGCCTTGAACAGGCAAACTAAAGGAACCTAACGGACTTCCTAACTGGCAACTAAGGAATTACCATCGAAACTGTACGAAGACTAAACCTGTCATCTGTGTCTGGGGGATGTTAAAGCTTCTTTGCAAAATTGTGTGTAATTGACGAGCAGATCAGTGGACCTTATCTTGGAAGCGATATTTTGGATTACGTACTTCATTGGAAATGTGTGACATATCTCGGCAATAATTTGTGTACGTCAGCGTTTGTTTTAGCCAAACACATTGTGATAAGTTTTGATTTTCTTTTTTAATTGGAAGAGAAGTGCATTGAAATAATTAAGCTGACAGACGTGACATAACACACATACACTTCGACCAACAGTCGTATTTCGTAAATTCTAATTGTCAAAAAACTTTCTAATGAACACCCCGAGAGCGTGTTCCACTGGTATTTCAACAAATATGAACGGAATGTTGGTGAAATTTCAAAGGATAAATGTTGTCTGGGAGAAGTTAATTTAATTTTGCTCAAACAAACACTAATGCTGCCCGGTTGTCCTTCACTACATCAGCCCAGGCCGGGATGGTGTTTGGTTTGTTGCGTCTCCATGCATGAAAAGTCATTACGAGATTTCCGCAGTTTGAAAATAGTTGAAACTTAATTCAACATAAATCCGTGAAGGGAAGGCAGGGGTTAGCAGACTGCAATGAAGTCCCTGCCTTATGGTGTTTATCATTGCAATTAGACCGCGGTGAAAGTTTGTGAAAACTGGAAAAATAGTTTTTCTCTTCCGTCCCAAGGTGGGTGCTGATGGAATGTATCTAGTTAGGGATTTCTCAAGCTGCGTGAATTTCAAGAAAACTAAATCTTTGCCGCAGTTGTAGTTGAGAAACAAAGCAATGATGTTCACTTGCTTCTTAATTGATGTGCTCGAAGTGAGGGAACTGATTTTCTGTAAGATTGAAACGCACGGATGAAATGATCATAGAAATTCATTTTTTGGGATTTTTTAAAATAAATGTGCGCTGCGGCGAATAGATTTAGCTTTTGGTCTTGTTACCGAAATAGACATGCAATTGCTAGTTTCAGGTTTGAGACCCATAGTCTTTGATTGGGTTCTCCAAGACATTCTTATTCGAAGGTATGTCTATTTAATACTGAGGAGGAAGCACTCATTGCAGAAATCCTTACATCCCTTTGACTACTGCAAAAGAAGTGCCTTCCACAACAGTAGATCTTCCTAATAACTGTATATATAAAATATTATAAAGCGAACACTTTGGGGTACTCTTTAGATATAGTGAAAGAAGAAATCAAAGGGTGGCCACGAAAACCTAGGAAGTAAACCGACCGTTCAATAGAGTTACGGCAAAAAGGACCCTCTTATCTTTTCCAACAAGATTTCAGAAGCCACTAAGTCTAACATCTGTGCAAGAAAAATCAAAGGAAGGCTTGACGAGTACAATCTTTCATCTAGATCGAGAAGGCAAGTTCCTATATGGTTCCAAGGCGGTCCGGCAAACACGGCATTAGAAAATATTGAAATATTCGTTGGAGTAATGAGAGCAAATTCAATTTGTTCGGATCTGATAACAAATACAATCTATGACGTCCAGGCAACACGGAATTCAATCCAAGGTACCCAAAAAGCCTGTCAAACATAGGGGTGGCATCATTTTGGTATTGGGTAGTGTTTCTCTTTTTTTTTTTTTGTTTCTTGTAAGGTTGGGAGACACTGCACTGGAGCGGTCAGACACGAAAACTGGTCTGTACCTACATTCAATGTTATTTTTTGGTCTTCTAAAGGAAAACCAGCAACCTGGGATAGAGAGCCCAAGTTTTCAACTCTCCACAACTTCAGCGCCAAACAGCCGCCACACAATCCGAGGAAAAGCGGGGCACCTGCAGTGTGTTCACCTTCTCCAAGCCCAAACAAACTTAAGTGCTCAGCGAAGATGAAATGCCCAGTTTGTGCGGCAACAAGGCGTCTGCAGTCCTTCCTGTCTAGAGGCAACAGAAAAGCTGCTGATTTCTAGCTGACGTTTGACAGCATGCACTTGGTCAGCCTTTTTCCTGGAGAGTCATGACATCTTTGGTCATGACTCCCTCGACGGAAGCCCTAACCTAGGACGCAAATAGTCCCAAGGTGGGTTCGGGCTCTACAAATGCCTCTTTTGATCTTTGCCTAGCAAGTTCATCGGTAATCTCGTTTCCCACGATCTCTTGTGTATGGAGTTGGACAGTTCTTTGGCAAAATAATACACTATTTAAGATGGCCGAAATAGAGTAAAAGTTTAAGTGGTTACAGGTGTGTTTATTTTGTCCATCACTGTATACGTGTTTGATGTGTGCGACCTTAAAGGTCTGTTGCGTATTGTTGTAGGAATTTTTATATCACAAATTATTAATTTATTCCTTTACGAATTCAAACTAAAACATAATGCGTCTCCTGTAGACAAAAATAAACGCGGTAAACGAATGCACTATTCGGCATTAGTTCGGTTGAAGATCTAAATGTTAAAAATCAAACCGCGTCGGAAGTCGGAAACGTCAATTGATGACGCCATTTTACGAGAAACGGTGAATAAAACTGAATAGAAACGTAGCGGGGTACTTCACACAACATGGAAATATTATAACAATTCGACACTTGTTACAAGCAGGAAAAGCGGAAAAAAACTCGACAAGTAAGTGCTCAATGAATTGAAGCAGAGTGACCCTTAACCCCCTTAACCCCATAAACTATTCCAATTCCTTCTGCATCCATTGTACTCTCCTGAACCTTTTTTATTTAAAAAACTGTTAAAAATACATCCTCAAAGTACAAAGTAATATTTTTTTCCCATCTCACTGATAATTTTCGAATAATAATAATAATAATTGAGTGGCACTACAGCCCATAACGGACCAGGGCCTAGCTTCTACAACACCTATTCGTGTTGTGCATGCTACTGTTCTTCACGAGTAGAAGGGACCTACAGTTTTGTGCCGATTCCTAACGGCGAGATTTGAGAAGCTTTCCAGAGACAATTAATACTCTTTGAGTGTTGTCAGCAACTCGAAAGAGGTGGTGCCGTGAAAAAATGCTAGGTGTCCCGTCCGGGAATCGAACCCAGACTTTCTGCGCCGCGGTCGATGCACTTACCACTACGCCACGGCGACCACAATTTTTCGAAAATTTCTCTAAAAAATTAGTTATCTCTTACATCTATCCAATCATTAAGGCATTCTTCGATTTCTTCAAAAGACCCGAACCATCGAAAAAGCCAGCAGTCGGAAGGAGCAAGGTCTGGGGAATGCGGCGTGTGGAGTAGGATCTCCGATAGTGTTTCCAGCAAAATCCCCTTATCGTGCCTTTCGGTAGTTTCTGGTAGTTTTTCACGCATTGCACGGCTTAACGCATCATTTCCCATCAATGGTTTTGCCTGGTTTTAGCAGCTCATAGTACACCACACTCGTCTGGTTCCGTCATATGCAGAGCATGGTCTTTGAACCGTGGATGTTTTTCTTTGGCGTCAGTGTAGACGATGGTGTAACGGGTTCTCCAGTATTTTTTCTTCTTTGGGTTATCGTAGTATATCCATTTTTCATCTACAGCCACGATTCGGTGCAATAAAACCTTTCTTTTGATCTCATTTAAGAAGTGGTTCTGAAGTGAAAAATCGCCTTTAGATATCTTTCGGTTTTAACTCGTACGTCACTCAATTTAAAATAAATCCAAATTTGTTTAACCGCACGGAAATTACTTGCTAAGTCACTCCCAACGAGTCAGCGAGTTCACTTTGCTGATCCAGTAGAGCCTCCAATTCCGCAATTAAATGTTGTTAATTTAAGACAAATCCGGACATTTTCGAAGAGGCACAAAACAATGTTGTTGTCTGTACGAGAGCATCTGAAAGGATCAAGCTGACTTTGTATAATGCTTTGATTATCTCTGTCCTGCACTATGGTTTAATAATGTCTTCGCCTTTTCTGCACGCTTCTTGGGCAAAGTTGAAGGCTTTCATGCATTTCACCACTCTGGAACTCTTTCGAATTCCTCGCTTCCATCGTGTTCCGGGTTTTTCAACGAAATATTCTACGAAACTGCGGGAATTTTCTCTTTCATCACCCATGGAGAATGTCTCAAATGACACTGCAAAGTATTTGGAGAGATTTATAACAGATGCAGGAACTCAAATAGAGGGTCTTCTCGCCAAAAACAAACCATGCAAATAGAGAATTGCATCACTGTAGAATACCGTAATTCAATTGAATTGTCCAACATTCCTCACACGCCCAACATCTCTGATCCAGATGTAGGTACATATATAGAGCTGTCAAAGTTCTGTGTGAATTTTTTTTACTTGTTCAACATTTTGCCACTGCTTTGAAATATAAAAATGTAAGAAAAAATACAAACTATCGCTAAGCAAAAGCTGCATGTACCATTTATCCATAAAAATTCCGATCTCTACAGTGAGAATTTCATAACAAAAACCAGAAATGTATGCTCTGTGAAAAATTCCATTCCCATTTTTTGACAATGTTACGACCGTGAGGAGTTCAAGCCAATGCGTAGAAAGGAATACTTTGAGCATACTCATTCCACAGTCCCTTGAAAACAACAAAACTATTTGGAGCCAACACAAACTCCCATTAATCACTCATGACATGTAAAAAGAAAACAATTCAATCTATCATATGACATTCCCATCAACGTCCACTCAACGAACACATCCCCTTCACATTTAATTGTGTCACACAGGTACCCTGTGTCACCGCTGTGATATACAAAATGATGAAACAAAAGACAAATCCCATCTAAACTACTCACATAATCCTTCACAAAATAATTATCATTCACTTATTCAAATGACCACCGGGCAAATCTAATAACCGCTATCCGTCATCCATGCCCTGATTCGGGCAGGAAGCCAGTCTGCGAGCCAGTCAGTCAGTCAGGGAAGCGCGGGTGGAGGAAAGTGCGGTAGACATATGCAAAATTCACGCATACCTTACTCAATTAAAATTAATAACAACCCTGTTCGTCATCGCAGACAAAACACTGACCGACCACCGACCAGACTCCCTCACAGCTCCCACTCATGAAATTAAGTTTTTCCATGTTAATTAATTAATTCCTCGCACTTACCCATGACAAACCATGTTTTTTTACACAAAAAAAAAGAGAACTACGAGTACATGGGATGTGGATGATATCCGGACTTACATCATTCAGCGGGGCATTCAAAGAATTTCCTCGTCGTCCGGCGGTGGGTGAGAGATGGAATAACTGTTGGTAATCCACATGAAATGAGGCAAAAGGGGATGATAATACACACACATGCAAAGAGTCACCCTTCTGGTTGTTGGTAAGTTGGTGGATGCTTAATGTATCTACGTGTGTCCGTTTCGTACGTTCGTGACGTTGTTGTATTTTCTTCCAATTTTTTTGCAGCGTGCGCCCTTAACCCCACTCGCGCACACAAAAACACACACACGCACTCTCTATCTCTCTCAAACTTTGCACTTTTTGTTGTTTCTGTTGTTGCTTCTTCTTCCCCTATTTGAATTTGTTTTTAATAATTTTCTGATCGGGTGGTTGAAATGTAAGGGAGCACAACACTCAACGGCACGCAAACATTCACTTGAAGACACTTGTGGAGGGGACGTTGGTCGGGGGGGGATGGACAAACACCCAAAGTGGGTGGTAAATTGCAGATTGGGGTGTGATCACTCAGGTAAGTATACGAATTCCCTTCACCATTTTTTTCTTTTCTTTTTTCTCACTTGACACCACACACCACCAAACGATGGGGACAACAACGATGTTGATGTTGCGGCGACCGAACGGCACAGTGACAAAACGATTTGCGACGAATTCTCGACTTCAATCAGCAACGATGTTGATGGAGAGACGCACGATAGCACGATAGAAATATTGTTTCTATGTATCTGTGTTAAGATTGAATCCGCGAAGTCGTTGTCGCCGTCGACCACAATTCAATCATCGCACCAAGAACAGAGAAAACTGAAATTAATTTACAGATAAGAAGCGAGAAGAAAACCGACAACGAAACAGTCTGTAATACTGGGCGAAAAAATTTGGCAGGAAAAACAGTAAAACCCTTGTCAGCGAGTGGGTGCTCTGGACGAACCTCTTTTCCAACTCAAAGACACCGAAGGGGCTCAGCTGCTTCTCTGTTCGTTTTGTTAGCAGTTTTCTTTTATTTTTATTCTTTCACTCTTGCCTTGGCTTGTCGTGGTTAGTTTTTTGTTGTCGTTCTTGAGGCTAATGGTTAGAAATAGAATGCGATCGTATCTCACTCACAGGTCTTGGGGCACAGCGCAGCGCAAACACGGCTTTCGCCTTATCGAAACGCACTTTATCGCGACACTCGGTAGACTGACGGCAGCCTATGTGTGTGTTGCGTTTGAAAATTGGAAAGGAGAAAAAAAGTAAATAACAAATTTCTGGTGTAGCTTGCGCTGTTTGCGCCGCTGCTAGTCGCTGCTCTCTCTGACTCGCCTTGCCCACCCAAATACAGAATGTGTGCACAATGCCAACGACACACACTGTCTCACGCTGATGGCTCTGCTCAAAATGAAAATGCGACGAAGAGACTCACATACATGCACCAGCTCTAGCAACACCACCACTCTGAGAGTACGTGAGTTGCCCAGCCGAGGGGTTGAGGGGTAGCGATGGCGTATGCAGAAAGCTTTTCCACCCCCACAGAAAAGCGCATGCCTAGAGTGCGCATGTGCTCGGCGACTCGGTCTGGTGTGAGAGTGTTTGTTTGAATTTCTGATGTCGTCACTGTTGATGATGATGGAAACATAAACGGGAAGGTAAGAAAAACGCACAACACCCCATTTGTGCGACGGGGGCGATTCAGAATGCATGAGTACACATGTAAAGGCAGCGGCAACACCGCCGGGACTGTGATCCTTCGCTCATACAATGCTAAAGTCAGCGACAACTAAGAGGAGACGGTGTGCGATTTTTAATGACCTTGACATGCCGATGAAATAATGAGCGGATAAAGCGAAACAATCCGAGAGGGAGCAGCGAGTGCGGCTGAGTTTTAATCACGAATGCAAGTATGTCAAGTAAACGTGATTAGTTTGGGAGTGCAAGTGCGTGGGGGAATTCGGATGACGTACTGAATTTGACTGATAATTTCACGTCTGATTAAGCCAGGGGAAGATTACAATGGCAGCGAATGTGTCATCCGTTGTGATGATTTCTTTGCAACGACTGTGAGCATCCACCGTTTGTTTTGTGGTGACGGCATGTCAATTCATAAACATGATTTTCACTCTTGACGTGGTGCCGAAGGAGGCTTTTGGCACTTTCGGCCCAACGCAGTAACTGTTGTCACATTAAAAGCCTGATTGCATGTACAGAAAATGAAAATCTCCTCATTTCCTGCTGTAGACAACGGTTATTGTAATTTTCCTCATAACAGTCACACTTTAACATCATTTCGAGGAAACAATAAAAGACCAATTCCTCTTAATAGCACCCCCCCCCCCCCCCAATCCACTTGAACCCCAGCAACCCTCTCCCACATCACCCAACCACACACTGTCGAAGAGGAAAAAAAATAATACAAATAACAACTACTCAGTTAACCCCATCAAAGTTGTCACGATTGCTCCGGGCGATAGCAGATTCACACAGCAACTTGACTGGCGCACAGGATCACTGAAGAGGAGAGTGACAAGCAGAAACAATTCAAAAATAATAAAAGCAACATTATCAGCGTCACAGCGACATGTTTTCTTGATTCTTTTTCCCGCTTTTGTTGTTTTCCCCGTTCGCAATTAAAATCCACCCTCATCCGCTCACCCCATCAACCAATTCCAGCTGAGGGCAGGAGCGCAATTCAGCACAACGTACGAAGCTTCCGATGGACGCACCGACCACCAATCATATGCTTGGCACGAATAGTCATCTTCGATAAGAAAGTTTTTACAAAATTAAAATTGTTGCCATTAAGGAAGGACGCGCACACCCCATTGCTGAGGTTGCTGCACGTGCAAGCGTCGTCTTTGCCAAGGGGACACGGACTTGGGTGGCAACACTGTAGACTGTATTTCCACTTGGGCGACCAAACCGAGAGCAAACAAACTGAGCACCCCTTCACCTCTCACCCCTTAAGCAATCGGCCCTCACCCCACATGCGGCTGCGGAGCACCCGCGTTGTCAGTTGGGAAACAACGCCCGAGAAGTGCGACAAAGGGGTTTGCTTGGAATCTACGAGGATAGAGACTGACTGCGCTATTGTCCTACTGGCTTATGTGACTGTGATATGGAAATTCCTTTCTCCGAATGAAATCGGACATAAAAAATCAATTATCCTTGATGAGATGCGCGAGGAAAACAATAAAGACTTTCTTAATCTCCTAAGGAGCTCAGCGCGACCGTTATAGTATGGTGGTCTGAATTGCCGTTAAGAGGCGATTAAAACAAGAGGCACTTGAACGAGGGGGAGAGGGATCCCCAGGCATTGTGTTCTCGATATGATTGGGAAGCATTGTAAGCAGGTTTAGGATTTGTAATGTGTAAATTTGCCTGCTTGGCAGACAATCTATTTTTTTTTTGTGTAGTTTCGTGTGTTAGGCATTAGCTGAGGGATTGTTTGAATAATTTTGATTGTTGGTATAACATTGGTCCTTTACAGTTCCTTACAACAACAAGTTCAAATGGATCAAGCCACAGCTGCGCTCAGTTAACAGCGCCAGGGCGGCTGATGACACAATTTGGGAATTTGGTGCACAAAAGATCGATTCTGGCATAGCGGGCCACCCTGCACAATGGTTGTCCCATTCCAGCCGCTCTAAGGGCCCCAGATGATTCAAAGTCCATAACACTATTATTAGTGTATACGGAATCACTAATGGAGCCATTTTGTGGCGGAATGGCGCCTAGCAGACCCAGCTGTTGAGGGAACCTGACTGGTAGTGACAGCTTGACCAGAGACTATATTCTGGAACTTCGGTTTCAGCCTGACCGTGCCGTAGGATCGTTCTGGTTGTAGTTTAAAACCAAACATCGCGGGCAGAGTCGAGGTTAGTGAACAGTGCTGACAGGTTTGAATCAGGTTATTTACCATATTGATTCAGGACAGGCGGTCAGGGGGCTTTCTCGGCTCAGTGCATCCTCCACCGGGTGCTGAGACTCAGAGAGCGCTAGAGGTTTTAGAAAGGACTCGCTCCAAACCATGGTGGGGTCCCTAAACCATGCCCTCATTTGCTACTCGTGTAACTCTGGCGTCTAGTCTTACGTAATCTACGACTCTTGGAAAAACAAACCCCGTGATATAAGCCGTAACAGCAGGTGATCACGTTAAACCAAATCCCATATCTGTTCTAAAAGCCAAACAGCGAAGCGGATGTTCATGTACCATCATTTCCAAAGTCAATTGGATCTGATAACCACGTGCGGAGCTGTTAAGATCGATGGCAAGCTGATGTTCGTCAATTGAGTGTCACACTCTCGCCCACACCAGCCACATTCTCATCTGTGCGCACCGTTAGAAGACGGACCATCAATGTCATCATTAATTCACCATGGTTAAATTTTCAGTGCTTCAAAGATGAAACGGTTAAAAATATTTCATCCTCCGAAACGCTACATTAAATGGCAAGATTGAAAAAGACTAATTTTTCGAAAAGACGCAAAGCCTACACTTCCACCCACCTTGGATCCGCCTGTGAAAATGAAAAGAGGACCAACCAACGGCGTAGAGTTTGATTAGTCAGAGGAAGAGAGAGAAGTTTTGCTCAAAGACTGAATGAGACAGAAGAAGATCAGTGATCTTAGAAAGAAATATAAACCTCTCGATAATCACCTAATGTCCAAAGCGGTTGCAGAACTCCTTTGAAGATCCAGATCATGGACGTAAAGAAGCAATATCAGAGCATCTATGGAGTGTACTCCTACCTGATGCAGATGAGTGGCAATCTTTGAATGTGGTGAAATCTCCACCATAAGTATGGGTCCTACTACTGCTGCGTAAATCCAGTTGACAGTGTGAGACCCTAAACCCAATTTGGAACGTTGTACACAGCAAAAGAGGACCGCAGAGACCTTCTTGATTCCCTCTTGTGTATTGAAGTCCAAAAACCTAGCTTTCATATAAAGTTATAAGTCCGGCCATTTCGCCAAGTCTTTTCGACAAGCCTCGAAGTGAGAGGAATTAAAAAGATTCTAGAACTTGCGAGCAGGCAACTAGCATGGAGGGACTATTGACATTTTGACAAATGCTCGTTTGCTTACACAAGTCTACTACACGTTTTCGACAATTGTAAATTCTCCTTTTCCCAAACGTTCAAAATCTTCTTTTTTTTAACTATTTTCATTGGTTCTTGAGAATGCTGGCAAGTCCACCGGTGTTGATGAGAATCGTCAAGAAATGCTTAAGGCGACGGGTAAGAAGGGAGTCTCGTATCATTAAGGTGGCTCAAAAATATGAAGAGACAAATGGTGATTAGCAGACTGGAGTGATTGTTCCTCTTTTCAAAAAGGGTGACAAGAGAGAGTTCTTAGAGAGAGAGAGGGCCATATCTCTTTTAAGGTCGCTGTGGCGTAGTGGTTAAGTGTTTCGACCCACACGCCGAAGTTCCAGGTACAATTCTCGGACTGAATACCTCGCATTTTTCACTAATTGTCTACGAAGAGTTTTTTTAAATCTCGCCGTTCGGAGTCAGCAAAAAACTGTAGGTCCCCTCCACACGTGAGAGATCAATAGCACGCACAAGACGAGTAGTTGATGCAGAAGCTAGGCCCTGCTTCCTTGTGGGCTGTGGAGCCACTCAATTATTGAATTTCACCTCTTTTAAGTCTCCCCTGGAAAAACTACGCTAAGGATATGGTTGAGTCCAGGTTGTAGGACGAACAGTGCGGCTTTCGTCCCGACAGAAATAAAACCAACCAGTTTTTCACTTTAAGAATGGACCTGGAGAAGACTTTGGAATATGGTTAACCGAGCTGTTGTTCTGAAGATTTGTCACCTTTGCTTTCCATTATATTATGAACTGGATGTAACGGCATCTCGCAGATGACTTAGTTGTCTTCGCATCCTCCCAGACGGAACTTCAGCACGCGTTCGTTTGTGGCTGCACATTCTGATGCGGGAACAAAGGTTAATGTAGACAAGTTCGAAGTTATGGTCGATTCCGAAACGGCTGTTTACTCCACTCTAGATGTTAGTGGAGTCCCATTCAACCAGATGGAGAAGTTTGGGTATCTCTTGATCTTTCTCACGAGTAATGGGAGAAGCAAGACCAAGCTGTATCAAACCAGCTTCGTAGGTCCGTAATAAGGAAAACCAAGCTTGGTGTCAAAGTCAAGTTATCGATTTTTAAGTCAGTGTTTGTTCAAACTCTGACGAAAAAAAAGATCTAATACAAGCTACCGAGATGAGGTATCTCCGTGCAGGTACAGGAGTTACTCACTAGGAACAGTGCGGGGGAACACAATGTTGAGCAGCTAATTCTTCAGACGGAGGGAACTTTTCATCGAATATCTGGTCCCGTGGTACGCATGTTTCATCATCAAGACTTTTGAGGCGTGCTTTACATTCGATTTCATCAATTGGACCGCCGCTCAGCAGACCCAGTGCGAGGCGGTTGGATAAAATTCTATAAACACGACTGGTTGCACTTGGGAATAGGTCCTGATGAGTAAGAATCGAAGAGAAGAGGAGATCTTTCTTTACATGTTCTCTTAGCCAACCTTTGCCTATTAAGCAACTTAAACGTGTCAACATTCACATCCTCGATTCACATCAAACCACAAGTCTCAGGCCGAACTCAAAACTGCAGTCATTCCAACCGATCAACAGCATTAGTCAAAGCGTGATCACCAATAATTCATCGCTGATAAGATTTTCAAGGCTATTCTTGAAATGTTGACTGACTCATTGTTTGCTTCTGAAGTAGCCGAAGCTACAATCACAGACTTGTGGTAAAACACTCTGTACACATATGAATTGGAAAATTTACACACTGCGCCTGAGATAAGAACGACCACGCGAATATGATTGTGGGCCATTAACGATAATTAGCGAGTATTGGTCACTAGCCTTATCAACGAGTAGTGTCTGTGGTTTGAATGAGTGATCGTTGTCAGGGGGGAATTCCTCGATAATGAAGAGCTGTCTTCGCATATGACAACAACCAGATGATGGAAAACTGTTTATGTGCACGTTCTTCAACTTTTTCCGCAATTTTCACAGATTAGACCTGCATTTCATCGACGCTCCTTGAAATTAAAGAGCTATTGTTTGAAAAAGACGAAATTGTGGTTCTGGAATGGGTAGTACATTGTAATACATTAATTAAAATTTAAACTAGTCGTTCCTAACATTAGTGCGTTCAACCAAACAAACTCTTCAGCCTTGCAAAATTAGTATATATTACTTAAGGAGGCGTCCATAGTCTGAAGTGAACCTGGGCTCCAGCCAACAAGCTTCTCCAACTTAAGAAACCTCTCCTTAGCACACATAGTTGGTTGAGATCCCTTTCACCGGAGTCGCGGTCTTCCTCTTCTGCGACGTCCCTTGGGGGTGACTTCGAAGACTTTTCAAGACCTGAGCCTTGGTGTCCATCCGCCTTATATTGTCGTGCCATCGCAATCGTCGTATCTTCAGCCTTCTGGCTATATCCATACTTCTGAACAGCTCGAACATTTCATTGTTAATACTTTTTCTCAACTTACCATCTGTGCAGACGGGACCAAAGATCACCTGATCCTCCAGAAACAACCAGGAACATACAGCAGCACTAGGACGATTAAGGGTTACTTTCGTTGTTCGAGAGACGGCTCTGTTTGTCAATTGCTTTCTTAGTCCAAAGAAACAGAGCTTAGCAAAATGTTCCCAGCACAAGTGTCATTGTCTGAGTTTATAGCGATTCCTCGATACACAAAGTCCATTGTGTCATTCTCTCAAAGACGTTGGTGTTAAGTTTGGTTCCAGATTGATAGCATATGCTTGGCCTTGGCTTCATTAACTGTTAAACCGATCTTCGTGGCCTCCATCGCAACGGTTACAAAAGCCATTGACATCACGTTGCCTTCTGCCGGGTATTTGGACGGTTTTTTGAAAGCTTCTACCTTTCTTTCAAGAATGATCTTAAAGACATGTCATGTCGCGTGACAGAGACATGAAATATCTTCATCCACTCGGTGTCATCTGTACAAACCTCTCTTGAAGCGAAAATCTTGTCCACCAGCCCCATAGACAAGAACACATGCTAAGTCCTCCCAACCGAACTCTCGGAGCTGCTCACGAGTTACTATCAACGTTTTTTGCCCGATGTTATCCTAATAAAAGACCACATTCCCTTTCTATTGGCGGGTCGCTTCTGTAGAATTGCCTCCTTCAGACGACCAACTGTTGCCAGTAAAAGATTAAAATAAGAGTTTGACCTTAGAGGAGTATCTCGTAGTAGATGATTCCCCGCCAATCTCACCAAACACAGAGCAAAACCTTCCTGGCAGACAATCCTGGCTCGAAAACCGTTTGTGCCGACTATTTCAACTGGATGTTGTTCCAAGTGATCTATTTTTCATCCCCATTTATATTCCGCTTCAAAAATGGATCGATTTTGCAGCAATTCCGTAGCGACTCACAGAAATTCGGTCCATGAGATTTTTCTATCAGGTCATATTCAAATGGTTCCCAACGGTTTTTTGTGCAATCTTCAGCTCGAAATAATCTGAATCGAATTAGTGCTTGTATGATAGTCGGCTTCAACGATTTACATAATTTTATCAATATTTTTGTGAGTTGGGCTTTTGGACCGATGTTCGGCTTTAACCTAAAATTACCCGAAAGAAATCGACGGATAGAAAATTGCTCATGGTTGGCTGTTACAGTATCAGGACCAGGACCACACTGTTCACATTTTTAGCCGACTGACTTGTATTTTCGGCTTTACTAAAAGAAAACTGTCAAATGCAGTATATTTTCTCTTCCTTCATTCACTTCTGAGATGTGCACACACAAAACTAAATCAATCAAATGCAAAACTGTCAAATAAGAATTCTGAGCAAAAACTGTCTTCTTTACAATGACCTTGTCGATAAATCAATAAAACAGAAACTAAAACTGATACAGAGTACTAAAGCCTTCTATTGAGCAAATAATGGATTACTCTGCGTGATTTATAATGTCTAAACTATTCAACAACGTAGTCTCATGAAGAAACATATGGTTCTGTTTTTATGTTGGCCCCACTGTCACTGACAATTGTGGTAAATTTCACGTCCAAATATTCACGACTGTTTGAGACACGCGACCTTTTGTAAGTAGCGAAATGTGAGCTTTTCATTTTTTTTATAAATTAGAGAAATTTGCGTTTTTTGCCCACAGTACTACAGGTCCCTCTCGAAAGTTGGCTTTATACAACATATTGATCATCCCTGAGCTGTTGCATGGCTCAGAAACCTGAACCTGGTAATCAAATGCGGATGAGGAAGCTTTGGGAGAGAAAAGGTTTGCATGGATGACATTTGTAGGAGAAGATTCGAAGGCGAACCCTATAGGCTGTACGGTGGTATGCACCTAGGCCACAAAGGACCTTTGAACAACAACAGCTCCAACCGGAAGAGTCTTCGAATCCCAGCCCTTGGAACATAGCAATAGAGGACGTCCTTGTCTCAGATGATGGACACAAGTGGATAACGACCTCAACCAAATTTTTCTGCGAAATCCGATGGAGGTGACGAATGATCGTGCCAACTGGAGAGGCATGTAAGTTGAAGCTCAGATCCAAACGGTACCTTTGAGTCAACCTAGGATGAAGAGGATCCAGGTCCACCTAGGGACGTGTAATGCTTTACCCAGCTCTCCTTTAAGAGACTTAACACAAATGTGCATAGCTACACATCCAGATTTTAACCCCCTTCTATTTCCCTTACAGTCGGTTGGCGCTAAACATTAATAGGGTGTTCATAACCCCTACTAATGAACTGGTCTTCAGCAAAGTATCAAGTGCGATAAACATGGTTTTTGTGTTCCTGCAAATTGTGTAATTAGATCAAATTTACAACTTTCCAAGCAAATGTATTCAGCAGCTCTTCATGTAGCCTGCCTGCTTGATCACACATTCCTCCCCCCGACGTATCATTTCGAAACAAGTTCGAAAAGTTCATCACACTGCCTGTTATCTTCAACAAAGATACACCGAAGATTAGTATTTGTTGAAGCGTCTGTAAGTGTGTAAGCTGTCAACAAACGCATTATCTACATTTTCCAATCTCTCGCCGCTCCCTTAGTAAGCGATGTGATAGTTTAATATCCGTATTCTATTCTTGTAAGCAAAGCAACCGCAGTCTTTATCCACTTTTGTCTCTTGTCGCTTGAATGACATCTGTCATGCACAACATTAACGTCAACCCACTGCTTGTTTACACACCCGTCCACTAGGACATCTCAATTTAACCTGTTTACCGTTGCATGGCTAACCAGGACTCCAGCTTCCTTGTCCATTCTCTGACTATCTGCTGACAGGGCAAACAAATATGAAATGTGATCAAAGTTGAACAGCTAGCTGGATGTGGGAGCACAGTTCAGTGACATCTTGCCTTCGGTTGTGCTCGGTGAACGCACTCCCCTTACGTTTGACAATCGCTGCATCCAATTTGCTCTAAATCAGATTCTGCTCCACCTCGCCGTGGTCGCCGTACTCGACCCCCCTTGCTGTCTTGGGGGAAATTCATAAATAATCCAACTTTACTGAATCCATTCTCCAGCTGATTCCTGCTTCTTTGGTATCGTCGTCGTCGTGGCTGCTTCGCAAATACAGTCCTGTGTACCTGTGTTGACTGCACAAATTAAGCTCCCAGGGTTGATCTCTGCCCTATACGCTCACACACGCACACATTCACAAGATAGGACTGACACTTTACATAAGATGTCATGCCCTGACCGGGCGGGAGACATGACATCGCATCTCATCCAAGGCGCTGTCCACTCAAGCATTTTATTCGAAATTTAAATTTGCTCTTACAAGTGATGCGGACAAGCAGTCCACTCATCCCCGATGACAAGAGGGCGGGAGAGGTCGCACAAAAGAAAATAGAAAAAAAAATACAAGAAATATCAGAAACGAGAACTGTCTCGCTGCAAGGTCGTTGATTGCCCAAATAGCTGGAACTGTGTGGCGACAACGACGACAACAACTACGACGCTTGGTATCTATTCAAATGGAATCAAAACACGGTATCACAGCCTCGTCGAGTCTAGAGTGTGGAGGACGAGCTGTTAGATTCACTTTAGGTCGGCCGGCTTTCCATTGACTGGCGGGTGGGGTTCGGCTCGGTTTGGTCGCCTTGGTCGCCTCTTCGGGTGCCTCTTCAGCTTTTGATGCCCAATTATATTGTCCAGTTTAATTTAATTCGCCTCCTTTGCCGTTTTATTTTATTTATGACCCAGAAGTGGGTCGCCTTTGTGTGGCTTAAATTGTGAAGAATGCTTTCGCTGGTGGTGTTGTTGCTTCGGCGTGTTCTGTTCAGCTATTGCTGTTGTTGCTGCTGTTGAGGTTTGCCTTCCATTTGTGTTCTTTTGAATAAGAAGTGGAACGTGGTTTTGCTCTTTTCGACGGCTTGTGGTCAGGGGGGAGGGGGGGGGTTGCTTAGCTGAGACAGTATTCATAATTGCATCGAATGTCGAGGAGGTTGGTAAGGATGGGTATGCTCTTCTGAAAGTCAATAAATGATGTCATGTTCAAGTTTTCCTTAGTTGCGCATGTTCTATATCGGTCGCACGTCCTGCAGAGACGACACGACTAAACCCGGAGGTCATGGGATTGCCACGTTGATTGTGGATATGGATCAAGGCTTTGTTACAAAGGCAATGGAGCAATGATTGAAAATATTTCAGAAATTGGCTGGTAATTCAGTGGCAACGTTAACGATTCATTATCTTCTAATTGTAAGTGACCGTGTGAAGAACTCTACTTTATTGTTCTTCGATCACCGAGCTACTCATGATTCATACTTTTCTTTGTCCAGACAATTGGAACATCTCCCATTATGTGTCTACCAGGAATCATTTTCAGAAACCTGCGTGTTTCACTAAAAGGGGCCACGGTGGCGACTATGCCATTTCTTTGACTTAGGTCTATCACCTCGTATTGGATCTACCAAGCAGTCACCTGCCTGATGGAAAAGTTTTCAAGGCACACTACCGTGGCTGTTGTGATGATTGCTTGACGTAACCCAGCCCTGCTCAGTATTGTGTTCCACGTGCACTTCCGAGTTTTTGACCCTTTCCTGGTGAGGAACGAAACAGCACTAAAGAATCTCATTTCTATGCAGTTTGTGTGTTATTTCCGGTCTTATGATCATATTGGAACAAATACTCACTTAAAAACCGCCACCTTGGCTTTAACACCAAAGTCGACTTTCGCCTTAATGACGGTTTCAGCATTTGTGAAAAACACCCCGACATACGTTTCTCTCTTATCTCCCCACGTACTTCAATGGGATTCAAAAAGCATTCGGGAAATTATTCAGGAGTGCACACTTGAGTTCCATCTGAGATGATGTAAGGATGTGGGAATAAGTGATGAAGGATGACTTATCCTCAACTCCTTCGAAATGAAACTTTCCTCACTTTGACTGCATGGCAACCAGTGTTGGTATTTTACCACAATTGTGGTGCATCTTCAACGATTTCTTGAAACTCTTGAATCTATCACCTCTACTACACAAACAGGAAAATCCACCCCAGTTCGAAGAAGTTCAAAATAAAAATATGTTTCCTTTGTTATTCTTTATAAAAATAATTTTTATTTTTTAGAGATTTACAAAGAACTCGAAATTAAATTAGATATCACTACACTCCACAAGGAACCAGAATCGATTTTCTTTGGCAACTTATCTTATTGTGCAGTTAAAGAGACCAACATTTTCACTAAAACTCTAAAAATGTAAGTTAAGTGCAAATGTTTTGATAGCAAAATGGTTAAAAATAATAATTGAGTGCCACTACAGTCCACAGGAGAACAGGGCCTAGTTTCTTCAACAAATACCTGTGTTGTGCATGCTATTGGTCTCTCACGAGTGGAGAGGACCTACAGTTTTTTGCCGACTCCAAACGGTGAGATTTGAGACGCTTTTCATAGGCAATCAGTACTCCTTGAGTGTTATTTGGATCTCGAAAGAGGTGGTGCCGTGAACAATTGCGAGGTGTTTCAAACGGGAATCGAACCTGGGACTTTCGTGTGTGAGTCAACGAACTTACCCACTACGTCACGAAGACCACGAACAAAATGGTTGTTGAATGAATATCCACAAGTAAGAATCATTTCGTTATCAACTTTCCGAACGCAAAATACCAAATTTTCGTGAATGAGTTCATATTAAGTTTGATTGTCAGCATTTCCTATTGAGATACAGTAGTAATTAATTTTTCAACTTTCGAATCGATTTCCGATACTATAGCGGTACAGTAGTCCTCTTGCACTTAAATCACTCAGTTTGTAGTGAATTAAATTTTCTTTTTACTGACAATAAACTCACCTTTTCAGCGCAATGTCCTCTAGGGCTGATTCTGAATCTTTTTCACTTGCCTTGGATGATTCTTACTGTAATGAGTTATCAGACGATCCTGAAATTTACTAATGTGAACGGGCTTCGTAACCAACCTAACTGTTTGTTTTTAGGATTTCTTAGGTGTCTTAGCTATTTGATTGTTTTTGCTGGTGGGTTTTGTTAATAAATTGGCCCAAGATCATGGGAGTTTTAAATATTGCAGTGCATTTCGGGTTTGATTCATAGGTATATAAAGCTCAGCCTACGGGCTTAGAAACAACGTGAGAATAGTGAAAGTACCCCTAATATGAGATACGGGGCAAATACTGGGCAGGGACTGCAATCTGATGTCTGTGAAATTTTTCAATCGCGGCAGCATCCCACTGTTCACCCCCCAATAAGTTCTACTCCCTATGTGCAATTCATTCATGTAGATGGTTTAGAAGAACTTTCCAAACCACAATGCAGATATTGTTGTCTATGAATGTATGTTCTTAAACACCTCGGGGGCAGAGCGCGTTAGCCTGCGCCTGCATGAGGTCTCTTAAGCTAATTATAGCTTAGCACATTCACTTTATGGTGTACTTCGCAATGGATTTTGCGCCGCAGAGTGTGTCCAATCAACTTTCAGTGCTGGTTTCTGACTCATTCTCAGGTACAATTGCTCTGACAATTGGTCATTCCTCTGCATCCTGGATTAAGCTAATGCGATCAAGGTATAAATCCTCCTGGGGGGCGTTTTCATGATATTCATTGTTATCGTATAAGGTTTCAAATATCAGTTCATTTTCCGAAGTCCTAGCTCGTCCAACACGCCTGCGACTCAGCTTGATAATTGTTCTCGAAGTCACGCTGCAAGAGGATGCTAATTACCTCAATCTTCGGCTTTGTCCGGTACACGATTCACTCGTCGGCATTCGCAATCAAGTGCTGCATGGAACAAATCACTTCATTGGTGAAGATATTGAAGAGAATTGGTGTGTTCACCGCCTGCTGTAGCTCATTATTTATTTTGACAACATGAGTAGAAACCTTGTTCCCACTTTAAAGAATAAACTTTCTACCTGTTATCATGTTGCAGATCGTGTAGTGACTTGCTTATAGCCAGACTGTGACGATGCTTATCAGGGTATAAGCCAGATGATATCGAATACCTTTTTCAAGTCAACGAGGCAGACCCGGGCGCACTTAGTCTTAGCCCTGTTCGACTTCATGTCCCGCAAGAAATCCAAATTGATTTGTTGTTTGTCTATCATGTCTGCGACCCATGAAGGGTCTGAGCCTGAGCTATAGCTGCCTTCACTTCTTGACTGTCCCGGGCACGCTGCTTATAGTGGTCAAGACCAAGCCCTCTAGCGTCCGCAATCCCTTGGTCTCTATACCAGAGATTCGGCCTTCCTCTCCTTCTCGAACACAGAGGCTGCAATACGAAGACCCTTTTAGCTGGAGCGTTGTATTCCATTCGCTCGATGTGGCCGAGCCACTGTGGTCGACGGTTGCCTCTCGAACTACATACACATCTTGGTACAGCACATAGAGTTCGCGTTTGTGCCTTCTTCTCCATTGGCCTTCCTCACAGACAGGACCATATATACGTCGCAGAATTATTTTCCAAAGGAACCAAGACTCTGACTCTGCCTTATCGTCCAGTAGTCGGCTCCGTACCCCGTCAGGTAGTATAGCGCCTTGTAGAGCATTGTCTCAGTCCCTCGAAACAGGAGTTTCGTCCTATCTATTTTGACAAACCAAAACACCGGTTGCCATGGGTGATTATACTTCAAATCTCCACTAAGGTGTCGTTTGTGGAGTTCACGTTTGCCTCGAGGTAGACAAACTCCTTAACAATCTCAAAATCAAAATTGGTTATTTAGTAATATTTTGTTGTCCTCCGTCTGTACTGTATTAGGACTCTATTGGCAATCTTTTCGAAAACCTTGCTTATACAAGGGAGAAGACTTATCGACCGATGATTTTTTGGAAGCAAGGAATCTTTGTACCATTTGGGGAGAGGTTGCACTACACCCGTCATTCAATGCTCTGGGTAATATGCAATACTCAGTGCATTGTTTATGTCTATACCGACTCGCCGGGAATATGACGCAAAACAAGCTTTGTCTAGGTATTTTGTCATAATCCCTAGAACCAGATGGCATCTCGATTCAAGCTATGGAACGCGCTCTCGAAGTCGATTGACAATAAACGTTGCGGAGACCTATACTCAATGCATTGTTCAACGATGATCCGTAAGGCGTTTATGTGGCGCGAAAGCCCGCCTGTTTGAGAGTTAAATTTAAACGCTTTTTGATCTGTTCCATGGTTACTCGAGCTTTTATTTTGAAGATCATAGATATCTCTCCAATTTCACCACTGTATCAAGTTTTTTTCTTTTTCCGAAACTTAATTATAATCAACCTTTGCCACTTTTGCGGCTGATAAATCGGGCTCAGCTTGAAATTATTCAGATACCCTCCGGCTCGTTTTTTGAGAATTTTGATTGCGTTCATTTAATCTCTTTCTCTTGGACGCCTAGTAAGAATGTGGGAGTTTTTTAGGCCAACATTCCGACTGCGCTTAGATGGTTTAAGGCAGTAGCAAAATGTTCCCAACATCTAGAGGCCTGAATGTAGCTTTGATCCAAGCTAAATATTGACCGTTCCATCCGACATAAATCGTAGGCAATGCTCCTTTGGCAAACATGCTAGTAAGTTGAAATAATGACAAGGACATCTCTAACTTTTCTTCAAGTACCATTTTCTTCCACATATTCTGCAACGAAGAAAAATACCCTACCTAAGCTAATTACGCGCCTGTCCATGTGCATGAACATATTCCACAACTAATTATCAAACGACTACTAACTCTGAGCCCCCATTAGCCCCAAAACGTACGGTCATCTCAAACTACGTCAAAATGTTTTAATCTGCATTTCGACAAATGAACTTCCGCTAGTGACGCACACATCCTCCTCGTCTCCAGTTCAGAATCTATTCGTATGCTTCGTCATAGCCTCACCGTCTTTCCTAGAGTTTCGCGCCAGCATTTCCTCGAGATTACACAACACCCCACCATGCCATACGACACTACATGTTCCTGAGGCATTCACCACTTCGTGCTGCACTATCGCGAAATGAATCTGACATTAGACATGCCAAACACGTATCCCTTTACAGTCGATTTCATGGCGTGTTAATCAGCGTTTTACTTTTATTCAAATTAGCGTTATTAAATATAGCAAATCCAATTATGGCGCTCCTGGCACGGTCGCGGTCGTCAGAGTTCAGTATCCCCGTCGCCGCCACCGCCACAGATTGCCGATGAGGCAATGCCATTAGCAAAAGTAAACACGCTGCAGCACAAAATCACACACACACACGCAACGTGGCCAACGAAAATTAGTTCACAGCTGTGACTACGGCGACTAATTAAATAATCAAACGAGCCTAGCCGGTGGAGGAACGCCGCCGGAGAAACGAAAACGAATCGAAAAGAAAACGGCTCACCGAATACCGTTGTTTGTGTCATCGCCATCCGGCTACGAGTTCAAGTTCGCTGTGGCACGCAACGTACATAAACTGGGTGATATATCACTCAGCACACGATTGTCAATTTTGACAGTTTGCCAAGTGGAAATGATTCAATCAGAGAAACGAGATCTGCGGCCTGAAGCCTCTAATATGCAAATAAGCGCACCTTCATTATCACACGAAAGGGGAGCGACGACAGCGGCCCGACGCTGGGGAAGACACACACATCGGCAGTGAGAGAAAGAGAAACGAATTGAAACGATGACACAATGGTGGGTGACCTTACGTGCGCAGTATGTTGCATTCCGCGTATGGAAATCCCATCCGGCGAACGACACAGGTGCCGCACTGCTGCGGCCCCACTCCCTGCCGCGAGAAGCCATTAAAACGGTGTCTAGGTGACCCAAATATGGTTCCGAAAGTTTGACAAATCTGAGTTAATTGCTTCCGAAATGACGACGACGTTAGTGACAGCGACAGTGCCGGAAAGTGCAGAATGCAATTGGACAGCCAGCGGTGGCGTTGGTGTACCGCAATGTAAAGGCATGCCTGTGAGTACGCGATGAACGCGGTGAAAGTGAATTGGGACGTGATTCCCCTCCTTCCTATTTTTTCGTGTGTGGTTTGCTTTGAAAGGTCTCCGTTGGTTTTCGGTTGTTGCTCGTGACGTTACTAATTTTTGGGGAGCTTTGGGGGATTAAAGCGATTTTGGAATGTGCACCGTTGAAGTCGTAAAGACGTCCGGAGTTGCAGCGGAATTTGGACATTATTTATTTCCTCCAATTGTCAACCCAGTGGAGCTTTGGTTTTTCGACGTTGAACACAATGTGTAGCGTTCGCTGTCCGACGATGAATTGTAGCAGAAGATGAGTTATGACAGGAGGAAATATTTAAATTTGGATCGGCGCGGCTGTTGCTTTGATGCTGGATTAGGAACATGAAAGGCGAGTTGTGCTACGGATTAGACAGATGTGAGAAACTGCGATTCACTGCAACCGTTGGATAGAGTTATGACAGCCGGATTAAGCTGGGCTATTGGGAAGGGCATCATCTGATCAGACGTATTAGGTATTTACGAGGAGGTCACAAATAATCAGATTCATCGGTTTATTTCTTTTGATTGGCTCCGCTATCACCTTTCTCGTAGCTTTGTTTGGAAATAAAGACGGATTCATCGTGAGGCTTGACTTATAATTTAAAATTAAGTACATAATTTGAAAATTAACTTAAAATGTATATCATCTGTTAAAAGAACAACTCATGGCATTTACTTCTTGACAATATATTGTATTGTGTACTACACACATTAATTCAATCGATTTTCGTGTTCAGAAAAAAAATTTTTTTTAAAAAAATGTAAAAAATACATCAGTCAAAATATTGTCCTTGGGAAGCGACTACTTTTTCCCATCTCTCTGGCAATTTTCGAATATCATCTCTAAAAAATATGTCAACTCTGGCATCGATCCAATCATTGAGCCATTCTTCAATTTCTTCAATGCACCTGATCCGAAGACCCGTCAATGAGGCCTGCGAATGAGGTAAGACCTTCCGTTTCTGAGTTTGCCGGTAGCTTTCGACCGCTTCAGCCGCGTGGGCCGTTAGAGAAGTTGCTGAAGATGTCAGCATATCGGTTGGCTCATGCCATGCAATTCTTTTCGGAAATTTTGGGCATGAAGCATGTGGCAGCGAAGTTCGTTCCAAAATTGCTGAATTTGCTTTTGCTTGTTCATAACTTTTTGGCTAAATACAACAAATCATGCCTCACCAGACTTGGCCCCCTGCGTCTTTTCCTCTTCCCAAGATTGAAGAAACCCATGAAAGGACGGCGCGCTGTGGAAGAAAAATACGGAATATGAAATATTTTTCTCGGCCAAGTGGTATTGGTTTTTTTATTCTACATATCTGAGAACCTAGAAAGCCCACAATTTATTGACTTCTAACGAGCCGTTTTGTTGTACGACTAGCTCAAAGTTGGGACTTTAAAGTTGTAAAAATTGGACGTTTTTCTCAAGAAAATTCGATGTGGCATATTTTTGAAAATAAGCCGCCTTGGAACCTGATTTTGCATTTATTTTAAAGGACGTACATTTAACCTTCAAATTGCATCAACTGTTTTTTCATTTTGGACACCAGTTTCTTAAACCAGGCTTTTTTTAGGGCCATCTTTTGCTGGACGTACTTCTATATTAATGGAGCATAACAAAAATGCTCCAAGAGGCTCCAACGGAAGACTACATTTCTCTGAAAGCTTGAGATATTCTCTATCGATAGAGTAAACATAAAAATCCACTTTTTTGCACTTTGGGAAAACGAGTCGTTTAAGTGGAGTAATGTCTGGCATTTTTCGGCATTTTTTTAATGCTTATATTGCGCAAATATCATGTGCATGAACCAGGAAGTTTTCATTATTGCTAAATGTTAGATTTTAGGTTATGAAAGTGTTTAAGTAATTAAGTTTATTGTTTTTATTACTTAGTTTCATACTCTTACACTTTTGACGAAGTGGGGTTGTTATGGATCTTCTGGGAAAGTGAACTTAAGAAAACATTTTCAAATTAAGATTTGAAACCATCTCATTCTGGTTTATTCATGTTTTATTTGTGGTACAAGACTAGCAGAGATGAATGACTTAACGCTACTAAGAACAAAAACAAGCAAAGAAGAATATCTGAAATAAGGCATTTCCCCTCTCCATGCCTGCATCATGTTTGGATCATAATTTGGACTTTAAAGCATGGAGAACAACAAAAACGACACTGTCTATCCATCAGGAGTGGAAAAAATTGGGATTAAAAGTAGATATTGTAAAGCAAGGAACTGGCACAACTAATGATGGCAACACTTCTAGAAGATTTTTCGAGAATCCTTCATCAATAGCAGAAATTACAACATCAACAGCAGAAAGAGATGTGCAACTTGTAAAAAAGATCCAGCGTCATCCTAGAGATAATATCGAGAAATTACTAGATTGACGGGGAGAAATTTGGACTTTTTTTTCCCAGGAAAGTGCAGCTTTGGCTATAAATATATATCCCTAGTATAGTATGCCAGGAACGATTCAAAGAATTTTGTTCCACGGAGCAGATACAATATCATCAGCAGCGTTGTCCGTCGTGGTCGTTGTCGGAGGAGGCCCAGGATAGTCGAAATAAGGATTATTGGCACTGTCGAATTAATAAACTTTTCTAGTTCTAGTTCCGCGACGAATGAAGATGTAATTCATCAATTGTTGGTATCATCTGTTCCTTGGATAACATATTTGGGGTCTGAACCGAAAACAAAGGATTCACTGCCACTAAGTAGTCAAGCGTAAGCCTTATTACACTAACTACAGACTTTACAATTTTTTACAACAAACGTGTGTTAGTAAATACGGTTGAATGTATTTTTTCTATAAAGGTATGAACTAGAGCTTTGTTCTGAGTTTAAATTTATGGTCGTAAATAGCTATTTAATATTTTTTTATGCACTTAAACAAAAAAGTGCGTTTTTCAATTTTTTAACTTCAGATTACTACGTTATCCTTCATGCTATATCAACCACTTTTTGACAGCAGGAGGGTTTTACGACACTGATACAACACAATATTTCATTACAATTGGTCAACGGGTTCAAAAGTTACGGATTTATTTCCGTTAAAGGGCAAACCAAAAAGGGAATATCAGAACTGCTTCGAGGATTGGAAAAACACGCTGGCACAAGTGTATTATATCTGGAATTGATAAATAAATAAAAATAAAAATATATTTTTTAAGAAAAAATGAAAATTCACCTTTTTCTTTGAACACTTCCTTAATAAAAAGGGACTGCCTCTCGCTGAAAGTGATTTGTTCTCTATTATGATGATGGGAAAAAAGATTGCAAGTATTAGTTTTCCCGTTAAGATATGTACTCCTTTTTCCGCATTTTATGGCTGTGAGACATCTGTCAGTGATACTTCCTTTCAGGAGTATTCCAAAAGAGGGTTGTTGTACTTAATTTGTCGCATTTTGCGTTGGGTGCGGTTGCTTTCTTTGATATTGCTTATCGCGCCACCTAGGTGTTAAATCTGCGGAAAACACTTGAATTTTTTCCAACTAAGCTTTTAAACAGACTTCGATATGGTGGTGCGACATCTGACACTTCAAAGCGAAAGTAATTCGTGATGAAAAATCTTAAGTTATACATTTTTCTATTGGAACATGTAAATGACCATTTTAAATTTCACTCAATCACATTAACATTAAACGCAACCGATTTTCCCGTTTATATGCAATCTCAATCATTTTTATTAACATTTTCGGTCGTGGTGACATCATCAGAGAACAAATCACCTTCGCACAAGCCGATATTAATTGGAAATGACAGCTTTGACATTTCATTCGAAGAATGAGAAAAAGAGATGACAACACAGCATTGACAATTGCACTCATCCGACGTCGACGACCCGCTAGCTCGATGACAAATATCTTCGGCCGAGTCATCTAAATCAAATTGCTCAGCTCTCGCGAATCGCTGTGTTCTCGCTCGCAAGTAATTTTTTTTTTTAATTTAGAGTTTCTCTACTGTCGCTAGATTTTCTGAATTTAAATTTAAATCTCACTACCGTTTGCTTATCAGTTGTTTTTACGTTGTCGTTCGAGTTGTTGCATTGCCGCGGCTACCTTACATTTCAACCATCGTCCATCGAACAATCTTTCTCGCGAAAGCCGAACGCAAAAGGAAAACAAAAAGAAATAAAAAAACCAATACAGCATACCTTGCCAACGTTTTTGGAATTTTGCCAACGCGATAGTGTATCTCATTTTTTTCGTAATTTATTACTTGGTCAAGTGGAAAGGCAGAAACCCGAAATATTGTTGGTTTCCTTGTACATATCCTCCTTCGCAACGTACGTGTGTTAGCCTGAATTTTGTGTGCAGTTCGTTAACAATGCAATTGACTTTCTGCTCCTGATCGAAGAACATCTAGGGTAGAATTCGGTTTATTGTGATATAGAAAGTTTAAGTTTCTTTCAATTTCGTTGCGGACTTGAGAGGAATATAAAAAAAATCTGTGAGTGAAGTGACGTCTTCTCTCGTGAACCTTGTTTAGTTATTGTGTGTGCAAGCCATCTGTGAAGTGTGCTTGCGAGGAGTTTCTGCGGTTGTTTTTAAAAAAGCAATTTTAAAGTAAATGTCGTCACCGACCTACAGTAACTCTCAAGGATATAAACCGATCGATAGGATGGATAACTCATCGTCAACATCCGATGAAAATAGCACGACCGGTATAACAGCAACAGAGTCATCACAGCAATTGATGTCGCCGGACAATGGTGCAAGGCACAGCAATCCGCCAGACAGATACACACATTCAAATCGCAGAAATTATCTCACCATCTGTGTACTATGCTTTGTCAATCTCATCAATTATATGGATCGTTTTACGATAGCCGGTACGTATGTCAAACTTGATATTCATCTCAGTCCGTGGTCACGATCCCTTTCTGTTCCTGAATACGATACGATACAGGACAGGTGACCACCACAGTAATTAGAACTAATTAGCAAGTTGTTAAATCACGCGCCGTGCGTGTCAACATCACCCGATAACGTACATATTGTGAGTGCTATCTCGCAAATTTTGTATTAACTGGTTGCGATGCTACTAGAACGAACCAGTTAGTCACGTTAAAGAGGTGCTTACCGTATTGATTCAGTTACCTGCGATTACTCACATTCGTTCAGGAAATGGATCTGTTTGATTCATTTGTTGTCACTTCTCCAAATTTGTTTTGATTCACTTGCAAATGTTTAACTTTTCGCCTGACCTAACGCGAAATATATTGCATTCAAGTAGATATCTTGTGTATTTCAATTGTGGCGGCTTGTGGCTCCTAAATTGTGAGTATTTTTGGCGCAAATGCAAATCGAAACCAGGCCAGTCAAATTTATCAAGAACTCTGTCGTGTGTATGTTACGAATTTGCTTCTATGTTGTTCCGCCATGTAAATGAGTGAAACTATTCAAAAATAACCGTATGCAAAATTTTAAATTTGAATTTTGGAAAAAAAAAATAGCCTTGACAACACATGTGTGTATTGGCACTTTGGGCTGGTCGCGGGCAGTCTGTAGAACAAAGAACACGTGTTTGGAAGTGCAAATAAATGTTTTCTAATTGTTTTGGGTCAAGGATACGAACAGTTCCCACACGGCCCACACGAAATTTTGAGTTAGCAAAATTTTGGTGCAAAACTTACTTTCTGTTGATGGTCAACGATTCAAAATCTGTGTGGCTGTATGAATTTGATAAATTTGATGTGACCCCGATTTGCTAAAAGACGAAAATTTATGCTGCTCTCCATATTGAGAGGTTAAACTTGAAGTATTGTTTTGGTTGGGCTATGTCTTATTATGACGGCCGTAGCGCAGTAGGTAATTGTGTCGACTACTACGTCGAATTTTCATGTTTCATGTTTAATGACTGCGACTCTCTCGAGTTGCTGATAAGAAAGAGAGTAGCAGCATCTCAAAATTTACCTTTCACTTCCCACCACTCGGGGAAGAACGGTAGGGACGAAGATTGAGATCCTTGCGGATTTATTTTCAAACAATCGAAAGGGAGCATCTTAGCATCTTGGTCTGTGTGTTCCTGCCATGATGTGCAGGAGCTGTAGTTTCAACAAGACGGCGCATCATGTCACACAGGTCGTGCCACAATTGATTTATTGAAGGAAACGTTTGGTAACCGCATAGCTTCACGTTGCGAACCCATGAATTGTCCTTCAAGACTATGCGACTTAACGCCGTTTGGCGTTTGGAATACGATTGATTACTTGGAGGACAATATTCGCCTCGTTATTGTCGATGTGTGGCCACATTGGGGCTCATGATATGACAGCGCACAAGCCAGTCGTCGCGCTCGTATGCCAGAAATCATATATAAGTTATACACCACTTACAAAATCACTCTTTACTTATACTTATTTCTGACAATTGAATATCGCATGCAAATCCACATTCCCGCCGTTGCCCACGTTCATGCCAAACATGCGGAATATTCCATGCATTCAACTTCGCACTATCTGTATACGAAGTAGAGGAGTTGCGGGTTTACTTTGTGCGCAGTTAAATCGAATACGTTTGAGGATTATTCTTGATTTAGGAACTGCTGTAGCAAATTGTCACATCTTCAGTAGTGCAGCAACAAGTGACCATCTGGAATGTGTCACACTCGTCACAAAACAGAAACGTCGACATATGGAAAGATTTGAGCATACTATTGAATTTCATTTGCATTTTACTAGTTTCGCTAGTGTGTGATTACGGAAGAAGAGATTTTTGATTTTAAACAGGTTTTCATTCTTCTGACGTAGAAGTTTCTGTTTGATGTTCTTTTTTGTTATTAAACATCATTGGCTAGGGAAAAGACCGGAAAGTCCCGTGTGATTGCGAATCAAAAAAAAAAATCCTGGTGGCCTTGAATAAAGAATGAATTATTTGCCACAGGAAACCGCAGAAAACATCTGTTGCACCCTAGAGGGGCTTGCGAGGCCATTGCTTATTGAGTAGCAAGTAGTCCATAGGGAATAGGGAGGTCATTGTTTATTAAACAACTAGTTTTGCATAAGGCTGATGGATGAGTGATGATGCTCTGAAAATGACTGCGAATTCAAAGTGCATTTCCATGTATTCTGGGTTGAGAGATTACTCCGAGTCGCTTTGTGATAACAATAGAGAGGCGGCACACAATCTAGAAAGAACGAGCTACCGACAGCGAACTAAAGCGCAATAAAGTGTTTTTTTTTGGAATGAACAGATGTTTTTTTTTAGTGAAGAATAACTTGACTTTTGCATTAATTGGGAGGTTAACTTTCTTTATTTCTTGCTTTGTATCCTTTTAGGATATAACTATGGATCTGTTATGTCCAATGAACTTCCACGCACATGGGCTTAATCTCTACAGAAGATCATTACCACACAGAGATAGACAGTCTTTGAAAGCGTTTTCTATAAACTCTCCAGACACGAAAGCCGAGAATACTTGTGGGAAACAGATGATTTCTGTCTTGTTTAAAGTATCAACCTTAATCAATTTGATAATTGTTTTGTATGAAATTCAGCAGTAGAACAGGGACTTCATTTGTCGAGAATCCAACCGAAATGTACAACCTTTTCCGAGTTGCTCTAAGTTCCTTTTTCCGACTCCGAACGGCGGGATTTAAGAGGCTTTTCATAGACAATCAAGACTCTGTGAGTGTTGTTGGCAACTGAAAAGAGGTGGTGCCGTGAAAAAATGCGGGATGTCAGTACGGGAATTGAATCTGGAACCACTGGCGTGTGGGTCAACGCACTTTGCCAACACGCCACTGCAACCCCCCAAGTACGCATGAACGACCTCGAACTCGGGACAGTTTGAGAAGAAAGATTTTTCTTCCAATACCATGAGCTGTATGTGCTGTATGATGGAAGCAAATTCTCTCCTTGAAATATAAAACAAAACTCCCACAAGTCTAGTTAAAAAAGAAAAAAAAAACATTTGACACCGAGTTCACGTTCATCAAATATATTTCCAAAGATCTGATTTTAGGGGAACTTCAAGGACGCTTAATGCGAAGTTCCTTATTTAACATAAAATGTACCTTTTCCGCAACATCTGTACGTCGAAATTGAATTTCAAGTGATTTTTGTTTTGTTCAACCCCCCAGAGAAAGGAATAGAAGCTTTGGCAGCACTTTATTTATTTTTAATGAAAGTCTGTAAAAACAAAACTCAAGATTGAAAAACACTTCACTGTTCGAACAGGGATCACAATCCGTCGCGTGTGAGTCGCAGACAAAAAGGTGATGCACACCATTCGATTTCATTCAGTTCACTCACGAATTTGAGTGAAGATTCGCGACTACTTTCTGCCACGCACACGTGTAAACCGTTCAGATCAGCTCTTTTCTTTTTAGAAGTGTCAAACAAATTTTTAAGGTTGGCCATACTTATCTACCGACTTGAAATATTCCCCGTAAAGTTCCATATGCTGTCAACTGTTCGAAAGAGTTCACGTGCAATAACAGATCAAACGGTGAAAGAGTTTCGCAATTTTATAAAAACAAATGATATCGGAGGGAAAGAGAGAAAGACGTTTAGCGTCTCTTTGTTGTTTCTATCTCAGCTTCCTTTTTCTACAATGTATGAGCAGTTTGTCGTCGTATTCACATTCCCATTCGTGTTGACAGTCGCTATTAGGGGGAAATTTAAACGCCCCTAATAGGGTTTTTCACGTACGCCTATATTTTACTTAGAATGTAGCGACTTTTACAAAATTCCAATCAGCAAGGATGTGACGTTTTGCAGCACGAGGTGTAACGATTACATAAAGTTCACTGTCATTGTTGAAAAATGCCGTACTCGTCATGAGTCACATTTTTTTTTGGAGTATCCACAGCGTGCCATGCAAATAAAAGAGGACGCACATCATAATAGACAAACATCATGAGTAATTTTGCGCAGTGCTGAATAAGTTGCAAAACAAAAAAAAAAAATCTGATCACTTGTATGTCGTCATGAATCAACATGTTGTGGCCCTTGGAGGAAGTGTATCAATGTTCACTCTTTGCACAAACACTGCAGGTGTCGAATGTCGAGGTAGAAATGCGAATATGTCAAAATATCGTATGCCGACACGTTTTGTTTGTACAAAAAAGCGCTTAACTCATCTGTCGCACATTTACGCTCTCGATTTATTTTCCTTACGTAACAACTACCAAATGACCTTGACAGTTGTCATATGCGCAGGTATATCATACTACATGCACATATGTTACTATTTTTGGAGACTATTTGCTGAGTCAACAACATTCGCTGAGTTTCAATTGTACTCACACGTCACCACACAAGTGATTTTTTTTTCTGTTTACGAAAGCTTGAAGATTTGCAACTCATACACATGTGCAAAGCCGTTGACTTCTCAGGCAGATAACAGGATTGACAGTTCAACATTTTCTTATCATAAAAAAAGAAAGCACGTCTGGTTTCCAGCAAGTGCTCTGCCCGATCTTTAAACTTTCACCCAGATACAGCGACTGTACACGTGTTAGGTTTCCACACACTCAATTCACGTGTACAAACGAAGCCCTCTCTGCTAGTTCGCTTTGCCTCACTTAAACGCATTTGATTCAAATTCCGGCTAAATAAATGCCACATTTTCGAAAACCACGACGCGAAGCGTTGACCAATCAAGGCGTTGCTTAGGTAATGCGTACATTTGTGCGATATTAGCAAACAAATTTGTGCTTCGGCTTGGTTCGCTCTTTGTTGATAATATTCATGCATAACACTCTTGTGTCGACCGTTATGAAGTTTCTTCTTACTAAAAGGGAAACGCAGGAGAAACACATTTCGCCGAGAGTCAGTCGCCGATCGCAAAGCACCGCCTGAGGCCATTGACTTGTTTTGGAATGAAGAATGGAAAAGTTAAAGTCACCGGCAAGCACTTAACCGATTAAGAACTAATATTTAATCGAAGTGCTGGTGTTGGGGACGTTGACCCTGCATTCGAAATGGGGAGAGGCAATTAAATCGATGGTGAAGTATTTAAATTGTCTTTTCTCTCTCGAAACCAAATGAGAGAGGTTGTAATTGATTTTCGATTGCTGTGTAAGATGTAAGCTGACATCGGAGGGACTGTATAAATCAGTTTAAACTTCAGTTCTTTTCATTTACTGGAAATGGTTGGATGATCGTTTTTGTTTGACTAGTCACTGGTATCAACCACAAAATGTTCAGCTTTTAAATGCTACGTATGAACGCTTGTATATAGTTTTTATTGTGGACTTATCCAGCAAGGGAAACCCTTTGAAGTTTAGTTAAAAAAACGAATAGTTTCTATTAGACATTATTATGCCGCGGGGAGTAAAAATATACGCTCTTGGTGTCGCTTGAATCTTTTGGGATTTCAATCACTAATTTAGAAGTTAAGCGCGATTATTCAGAATTCAGTTCTGATCTTTACAAAGGGTAAATAATTTTCATGTGTTGCTCCGAGGCGATTTTTGTAAGATAAGCCGATCTGTTGCCATCTGGCAGAGTTTGAAAATCTAACGAGTTTCCTTCATTAGAAATGGAGGTCCAACGATGATTATTGTAAATAAAACATAAAATTTTGAGAAAACTATCTTAATCCTCTTTTCATTATGATAGAAGGATCTATGACAATTATGTGTGAAACAAAATATTGGCCAAATGCTCTTGCAATGACTTTGAGACATAATTGAGGTTCAATGTGGTTAATGTTCCGAATTATTTCATCGTTTAGCTCTTGAATTGTTGTTGGCTTATTGAGGCGCACATTGTCTTTTAAATATCCCAAGAGAAAGAAGTCCGACTGTGTCAAATCGCATGATCGTGGTGACCATTTAACATCGCTACCAAGTTTGATAACCCGGCCATTTAATTCTTGCGAGCGAAAGAGCCATTGTTTCGTTGGCTGTGTTGCAAATGGTACCATCCTGTAAAGAGGACATATTGTCCAGGTTCATATACTCAAGTTTGTCTTATCACACGATACCGAACAACATACGACCTCAATATCGAAGAAGTAGGGCCCGAGGACATCGCCAGTCCATAAACCGCACCAAACAGTCACTCTTTGTGGATGTATCGGCTTTTCAACAATCAATCGTAGATTCTCATTTGCTCAAACGCGGCAATTTTACTTGTCAAGAAATCCACTGAGGTGAAAGTGTGCCTCGTCGCTGAAGATGATTTTCTCTGTAAATTCATCACTTCTGTCTACCTTTCGGCGTATTGACGGCGCTTGAATAGGTTAGTAGACTTTAGCTCTTGAGTCAATTGAACCCTGTAAGCGTGTAAATTCAAATCTTCATTCAAAATTCACATCAGTGATGTTCGATTGTTGTTCTTCTGCCACACAATCGCGAACTACAGAAATGTTGGGCGAGCATGCGCAGATGTTTTCATATTTCCTACGTACCCGGCCTTCTGACATATGCGCACAATTGTACGGATTGGGGACATATTTGGTCGATTATGTTAGCCTAACAAATCACGAAGTGCAAGAAATGGATTTTCTTAAAGGGCTTCAATAATCTTAACGAGCTGCTCAATTGTGTGCCTCTCCATGGTTGAATTTCTCAAACACTGAAACAAAGAAATGTCAAATGAAGTTGGGCAAAAAAATTCGACATTAAGGCATGACTCCCAATTGACATCGAGCATTATGGTTGGATCACCATATCGATTAAATGTACATTCTCGCGTGTTTTTTAATTTAAACATTCTTGATGGATCTCTTTCACTGCTGGAACCCATCAATACAAGGATTGTACCTCCCATTACGTAATCGACAAACGTCAATTTATTTTTTTTCCGAAGAAAATATCTTGTTACGCATTTGCGAACGAACCCGAACTAGTCTTGACGATTTTGACAGCAACTGCATTCGAAAGTCTTTTTCGGAGCTGTCACAAGAAGTGTTTTTGAGGTTAGTAAATAAAAAAGCGTGCTATAAATTTCTTGACATTTTTCATTTCAAAATCCATAGTTATCTTGCCATCGTTGGGTCTCTCCGAATCCGTAAATACGCAACAATATCTATACCCACTTTGTGAAGGTTTATGCTTCCGTTAAATCTGCCCCCAAGCCGAAACAATAAAATAAATCACATAAATAAAATTATCATAAAAGTTAATTTTCTGTTTAATTACTTTAAGCTCAATACGGCCAAAACAACTTCATTTTGAATATTCAAAATATTTACTACTGTAAGCAGAAAATAGCGGGAATTTTGAATTTAATTATTTTTCACATTTCGATATGGAAAAATATTAGTATAAAATATGCGCACAAATTACGTCCTTTCTTTTAATTCGTTCACATTTTGCTTCAAACCGACTTTGTGCAAATGCGTATTTTACGCAAGGCTGACAACGTACAAATCTGAACTTCTGTAAGAATTGATGTTGACTAGAATTTGCGTCATATTTCAGAATATTTTACGTAGTCTCAGGTTTTCAGGAATAAATCAGCTACGATTGACGCTGACGGAAGCCAACATTTATCGTCTTATCCGCGGTATTGAATATTGCGCAACGCCTCCACCTGAATGTATTAAGGCAATTTTGTATAAACGAGGTCTGTTCCCAAATTAGGTGAATTTTCAAATTTTACGGGCTACTTACATTCGATTATAGACTTTTTTATGTTGATACACTCGTCTCGAACATATGCATCGCCCTGCATGCGCCAGCACATCAACAACCGATTAGAATGTTGAGAAATTGAAGAAAATTATTATGGTGAATCGTCAAATCACCGTTAGAGAAGTTGTTGAAAACGTCGGCATATCGGTTAGCTCATGCCATGCAATTCTTTCCGGAAATTCCGAAGTTCGTTCCAAAATTACTGAATTTGCTTTTGCTTGTTCATAATTTTTTTGCCCAAAAACAACAAATCATGCCTCACCAGATTTGGCCCCCTGCGTCTTTTTCCCGTTTGCAAAATTGAAGATACCCATGGAAGGACGACGTTTTACGACGATTGAGAAGAAATATCGGATCACTGTATTGTTGCAAAACAACTGTGTCGTATATTGCGACCATTTCCTGCAATTTTGCTTTCAATTCTCGACTCAAACACATCAAAAGTCGTCGATAGATCTCAGCTCTGATCGTTTCATTCATCTGCAGAATCTCGGAATATACCACACCCAACTGGTCTCACCAACCACTCAAAATATCCGTCTGGCCATGAATACTTCGCTGGCGTCGACAATAAAGTATGACGAAGTTTTGGATTTCGGTATCACTTCTGAAACGATGCAAGAACGATTTTATTTTATAGCGTTGAAGCTTAACTTCAGAAATGCAAAATCATAGTTCAACTGTTGGTCTGCTGGATTCATTTCATAGAGCATCCAAGTTTCTATCAATTCGACCATTCCCATTGTTTTAGACAGTCGGAAATAGTTCTTTGAGCGACCCCAAGTATATTTACGAGTCCATTTGAAGGATCTGCATGGACAATACCTCTAATTGTTCAAGTTCATTTTTTTTGCCGTTCGGAACATTTTTCGTATTATTTCTGGAACGTTCGCTAACCTAGAGCATCTCTTCATTTCTTCTTAAGGTCCTCAAACCTACTTCGTGCGTAGGTTGTTCCTTGCGGTCTCGACTAATCCTACGCACCAATGTGTACCCCTTCAACTCTTTCCAAGTCGCACTGGTTCCTCCTCAAAATTTATACGCCCGTATTTTCTTCTCAATAACAAACGGAACCCATAATTGATAAAAATAATTAAAATTCATGTAATCAACTATCCGTTTTCAAGGAGGGAAATTGCTTCAGGTTGCCGTTTACCGATACACAAACCCTTTTTCATTTGTTCCTTTTTTAGGGTTTCCTCAGATCATTAAACATCAAAACATTGAAAATTACACTTGTTTGCTAATTTCTTATTCTTATCTTAAATCCTAATAATATGTTGAACGCCCCCCTGCAACAGAGAGTATATTTTAATACTGTACTTTTCTTGTGTTAATCTCACCAATTCTATTTTAAGGTTTTTCTAGGTGTCTTCTTTGTCTTAGTTACGAACGATCAGGCCTCTGATCTTCTTTGGATATTTTAATGACTGACAATTTTCGTTTTCCTATTTTTCAAAGCCAAAGTCCACATTTGTATCCATTCCTTATTCTACCTCCCTTAGAATTACATAAATCCCTTGAGGAATGTATTTTAATTCGTGAGCATATTTGCCAAAGACCTTGATACTCTGTTTTCTCTTATCGAATCTTATCTGATCGTGTCATGATCTAAGTACGACAAGAAGAAAAATTGAATAAACAGATAAAGTCGAAAAAAAACCAAAATAAACATGAGAAACATACGATGAAAGATTTTCGAAACTTTTATCTCTTCGAATATCCGGAATAGTGCTTTTATATTGGCCTTGGGTCTTTACGAGCTCTGTCCACCGCCTCCTTAGACGCATGCGAGTATACACAAGTATGACAGAAAGTTTAGTACCATTTACTCCACAAATAACCTATCAGGCCCCTTATGAGCAGCTCTTTAGGAAAAATCGACGGCCTTGAGTTTCTGTTCGATTCCCTAGGTTACGCGCAAACTACAAAACAACTGTCAACATCACAGCAGGAAAATAAAACGTCACACATATGTATTTCCTCTCAACACACTGCGGCATTCCCATCTCGTGATAACTTAAAGTCCAAACAAACAGTCTCAACCGTGAACACTTATTTTTCACAAGCCGAGCCGATCGATGAAAACACCGCTAGATGATGCTTGCGAACAACCAAGAATCTATTTTCGCACACATCATCCGATCGGCAAAACAAACAAAATCTGACTCGCGCTATGGATGTGTTCTGCTAAAAATAGACCGCAATCGCATCAACATCGATTGCAGCAAATGGCTTCACGTCAAAAGTGTCTGTGTGTCTGCGAATAAGATTTCGAATTTAATTGGTGATTCGAACCTCAATTAAGGCGGCTCGAATGTGATTGCAGCGCTGTTTTGCCAAAATTAATAAACAAAGGTCAACAGAAAATTGACAGACACGCATACATATAATTTTTGGGCTGACATATTTTGACGCCCACATCGTTCGCTTGACGCATGATGTCTGACGCAAACGTCTCTCGATTTGAAGCTCATGAATGGGAGTAGCACTAGATCCGTCTCACCTTAGATAAGCTTATCTGCTGGACTTCCGATAAAGCGAATGGAGGACCGCGAATCAATGGGAATCTCGTGACTTATGGTGATTGTGTTATCGTCGCTTTTGTTTGTTGACAGATGTCTGATATGTCTGTATATTTACATGTGGCATTTTTAAACGACAGCAGCAACCAAGAACTGAACAAAAAAAAAAACCCATCCGGAGGGTAATGATTCATGAGATATGTGCGGTGGCGTGATGTTGGTTACTTCATGACGAATACACTCAAACTTAAAGTAGAAACTGATTGCCATTACTGGGCGCAATCTGTCAAATGATTGATGCATAATGAATGCATTAGTCGGACGATTAAGTTACCCGAAGTGATTCGTCATTTTGCTAGAAATTCAAATCCTTTTCATTTCAAGGTTAAATTACACATCAACAAATTTATGATAATCTGGGGGCGAGTCTGGTTTGTCCACATTCCTTGGTGCGTTCAACAGGAGAGGCAATGTGTAGTGAGTTGTTTTCGAAATTTGGAATTTATGACGAGAAACGATGTACGTACATTGTTGTATGCCGATCTTTATTTGAACTTACTGACTGTACTGAACTTACTTTGTGTATGTGCTAAATACTGACTGTTTCAGCGAACAGTCAGTCTTCCAGTCTGCAATTGCAAGAAGCTCGTTGGCGAATTTTATGCATGGATGTCGCCGCCGTGGCGCTGAAGGACCCACTATTAATTTCATGACGTTTTTCGAGTTGCATGACAATACGACAGTGGGGCTCCCTTCCACTCGTGAGGGAACATAAGCACATACAAAGTAAAGAAGACTTCAGCCCATGTCCTCTTGTGTACTGTAGCGCCGTCCATTTTATTAGTTTAAGGTGTACACACCATCATTCCGCTCTACACAAACCCAATCACACTTGCCCAAGTGTACAACTGCATACATATGTTATATCGGCACGCGCGAGAGCTTTTCAAATTTTTTCGAAAACACGGCGTCGCGTACCGCGATCTCGCGCTATTACTTAATACATTTGCTTTGGTTGGAATTACGTTCAAACGTTGCTCGCTGACGCTATCGTCTCGTCTTTTCTTTTTTGATGATGTATTGTAAAACAGTCATCTTAAGGATTCTTAGACCAAAACCTAGGCAGGCCGAATCCGTTAGCAGCACTAACTGCCACAAAAATAAGTAATCAACATGTTACAGGATGTCGCAAAAATGCGTTTGGTTTATAACGCAACTGTCAAATTTAAAAATTGCCGCGCAGACTTTTTCCTAGTGTTACATATTTAGTGGCGTACTTTATACGTTTTTGTATTTATTTTTGTTTCTTTTTTTTGTACCAAGCATTGATAGGTTGAAAAAGTATTCACTTTGACGGAACATTAACATACCCATTATCTTATTGTTCTCGTACCCAAAAAGCAGTCTGTGTTCATTAAGAATACGAAGAAATCTTGTTCGTGTGTAGCTGGACTAGCAATTTTGTGAAGAAGAGAGCATCCCTGAGAGTCATTCAGTGCTTGGTTGCATGCATTTTTCCTAACAATTCTTAGACTGCCTTTGAAAACTGAGATATCTGTCAAAAATTCAAAAAAAAACAGCCACCAATTGTTTCTTTTTTTTACTTTCGCCATTTTCACACAGTTTCAGAGAGTTTCATCCCCACCCTGTAAAATGAAAAATACAGCTGATGTTTGCACGCGAACAAAACTATTGGAAGTTTGTCAATACAGATCTGGCAATTGCGTACCTGTGTTTATCGTCTCACTTGTTCTCACGTGAGCTTATGAGTTGTCAGTTTTTGGCAGTACGCAATCGACGAATACGGACTTCTACACCGACACGGTGGCAGTTTTGGCATGGTTTTCATTAGGAAAATCTGAAATCATAATGAACGCGCTCCTTTGCTATATTTCTGTGCTCCAAATATTTTTTGAAAAAAAAAGTGCAGATGTACTCGTACTGTTGTTTACTGATGTTTAGTGTAAAAGAAATCAATTATTGAATATGCCATGTTGTCTCTTCAAGGATGTCAAGGTCTTTGTCAGGGTGATGTGCATTCTAACGTCAGCCTTGTCTTCTAATAGACATGATTCTACAGACTGTAACTTCAATAGATGATGAATAAACGATTTAAAACCCAGTAAAAATGGATCAATTCAGCTGAAATGATTTGAAATTAAGTCAGTCAGCTAAGCCTCAATCATAATTGTAATAGGAAGTATTTCTTTCGGCCATGAAAATCCTCTGCGTTGGTTGCGTAATTTTGTAAATTGATAAATCCTCAAGGGTTGACCTAAAACGTACCCATAGTAAATTCGATTCCTTGGTCAAACTTCCGTACTTGTCAAATAATAAACAATCCGACAGCGCATAATTTGATTCAGTTGACAAGCCAAGCAACATTTTACACAACTTCCGATGCCGTAGAGTCATGGATAGGGCCAGGCAAAATCGAATAATGTATACAAAGCTGAAATAGAATGATTAAAGCTTGATTCGTCTGTTAAATGTGTTTCCTGTTTTGCGCTTAATGTCAATGTCGAGATATAATTTCATTTCAAATGTCAGTCGGTGCAAGGTGATTCGATCAATGAACTTCAAACTACCGTACTACAAACTGCCAAAAAAAAACGTGAATAATATTTATTTTGTATTTATTCCTTGAGTAATTTATTCCACGTTAGAGACGCATTTAAGTTCGGCATATTGCTTGTCATGAAAATAAATTAAATTCATTAATTTTCCAAATCGCATCCTATTATGAGAACTGTTAGTTTTTTTTTATAAAAACAAACAAACAAACAAAAAAACGCGCAGAAAGAAGCGCATTTGAATTGTTTTGATCGAATTTATTTTTTCCTTTTTAATTTTGGTTCTTTATTATTTTCGCCCACTTGGACGAAATATTTTATTTTAAACTAAACGACAGAATGAAGTGAAGTCATCTGTTTTTATACTGTCCTTGGCTAAATGTGCAGCAATTGGTTGCGGAATTTGGTTATTTTGATCAGAAAATATTCCGATACACCGAATAATAAACGATTTGCACCAAAAAATTAAAACACGTCTCAGCATTGACAAGGTTGTGTTCAGCGATATATATGTACATATGGACATAGGCTAGAATTTTTTTTTAAGATGAAACGTCAGAATGAGTGAATTACTTTGCAGTGGAAACAACAGATGACACTGACAAAAACAAACGTCAATATTAGGTGTGTTCAAAGGTTAGCGAGAAAAAATACTTTTATAGTCAAACTTTGGCCGAAATCCACGAATTTTAAACTAAAATAACCAAGTGCTAACGAATTGCCAAATACTCATCAGACCAGTGATCCTTTAGGGCTCTGCCACTAGAATCCTTCTATAGTGCACGATCTTGAGCACCTATCATCATAAACAAATTTCCCAGCACCACCGATCACTTCAGCTCGGACCTCGGGTCTTCTTCTTTATTTTGAACCTGGAGTCTGAAGTTAAAAGACTTTCTTAGTTGTTGTCAACGAAATGGCCCTGATGTGTATGAGGACGAGAGCCAGTTGAAAATTAATTAATCAAAACTCACGGGATCTTTCATGCCAAGGATCTAGGATGAAATGTTGTGAAATGGTTTTTAAAATAAGGGAATATGTAAAAGGATAGGAATACGCCCAACAAGAATTTTTTTTATCTTAGTTCTCGGAAGCTGGCAGAGAATGTTAGGGAATGTTAGCATCTATCTAATGCTAAGAGATATATATTTTCTATTTCGAATAGGTTTAACAAGCACTGTTGATATGTTGTTGATATATTTGTTTTCTCATGAGTGAAAGAGACCTGCAGTTTAATGCTAAACGTCGAGATTGAGACGCTTTCTCTCGGTTTTTCTCAGTTCAGGGGTCGAATTTAGACTTCCAACGTAAGAGGCAAGTAAGGCACTGTGGTTTCAGACTCAGAACATTATTACCGACATGCATAATTTTGGAGCCAAGGAGTCGAACCACACTACACTTCGACATTGTATGTTTAAACCGTATCATCATCGTGGCGACAGCAATTTCTTCATTTTGAGTCAGATAAGGAATTTAATTTTGTCCTCATTTCAATACCTTTCACTTCGAAGGAGCCGTTACGTTTATGCAATACCATTCACACTTCAAAAATGTTTGTGAATGCATCATTAAAACCCACTGAACCAATTTCATTTCTCCAGTTCCCCTCCTTATAAATCATTCGTCATGGTTTTCTTATAACCAGCACTGATATGGCTTAAACGTCAACTAGTTTAATCATACCACAATGCATCAACCATAGGGTAAACGAACTTTCTCTCAGCTCCACAGCAATCCTACTTTCTTCAAACTCCCTCACAGTGCAAGTGTCACCCATATTTCTGCTTCTTTCTCTCATTCGTCCCGCCATTCAAACATTTTCATCGGTGAAGAGAAGAAAAAAGTGTCATTGGCACCTGCTGGTAGCGGTGTTATAACCTCAAATGAAGAGTAATGCAATACATATCGAAATGACATTAGTTTTTACTGAAAACAGTGTTTATGAGTCAAGGGACTTCATGAGACTTGAATTAATTGGAAGATATGAGAGTTCTTAATTTAGTTTAAGCGATTAATTGAGCATGTTCGAAAGTGTATGTAACACTCTGTAAAATGGAGTGCTTGTTCATATCGCGACAAATACAACAAGCAAACGCATTTACAATGCACCCCCCGTTAACCTTCAGAGAATCGCTTGTTCGGCTTATCTGCGAAGGCGGCAATCTACGATTCGCCATTCTCAGACGTTAAGATGACAGCAGAGCAGCGGAGGAAGTTGGAAACGATTTGTAGCAGTAACACGATGAAAGAGTAGCCTTATCTAAGTGGCAACAAACTGACAAGGGTCGAAAGGAGGCGTTCTTTATGATTGTGTTGAGTGCACTTGTGGATGACAAGATGGTGAAAAGTGAATGATACTTGAATTAAGTCACAGTGTTGTTCACATACAGCCACCGCCCATATGCGGATTTTCGTTAATGGGTGGTTTGTTGAGGATGATAAAAACATACAGCGCCAATGAAATTTTGTTGAAAATCAAGAATCTACCGGAAAGACGATTTTGACTTTCTCCATAGCTCACCACAAACTCATCAATGAGTACTAATAAAATTCGGCACGAGCTCAACATACCTGATTGTTGTCATAAAACTCTGCAAATACTCTTGCGCACGTCATTTTCATTCATTCGTTTGCTCCTCCAAGTTGCTTTTCTGTCATTAAACTTGCTCTCTATTTTTACAAAGTGGGTGTTAACCCTGCCTTGCTAAAAATATACATTTAATCATATTACTGCCATCTTCAATTCATTCCTCACAAAATTTTAAAAGAACGCGTGCGATTTGGACTTTTTTTTGGTTTTCCATTCCTAGGTTTGCTTGCACCCTCCTCCGGATATGAAACCACATCAAACACACCTATGTTTAGACATAAATTATTATTAATTCCCTGATAATTTAAAAATGTGTTAACTGCCAACAGTTCATTAGCATACAACACATTACTAATTGAGAAATGTGGTTGGCGAACACCTCCTTGGATACGTTCGTGAAGTATGACGTAATTGCAAAGCAGTCTGCTGACATTACTAAGATGACATCTGAACCAAGAATGTGTCAGAAAATTTTAACTTTTTTTCGATAACACACACAGGCAGTCAAATGGCGAAAGGGAAAAAGAGAACAAAAAACAAAGGTCCGCTTTTTGTTGAGCGCCAAGAATTTGTTTTTATTTGATTTTGGCAATTGTCTACCGTCTGACACATCAACCGGTGTCTACTGCAATCGGCTTTATTCTCGAATCCTCTATTCTTTACAATTTTATCATCGTTTACTGCTTCGAAAGTCATTCTCTATGACGGTATTTGCTATTTGACATCTGTCATACGACCGGCTTTTTTAAACACACCATAACTGCTTACCGCACGTGAGTGAATGAATCCACATCATATACACAGTACGGCGCCCACTGCAATTAAGAATCCATGAGCAAAAGAGACACACAAATAAGTACATGTGTGTTTGCTTCAGCGAAAACAGGTTACGTCATTTTTTTAACGAATTCTGATTGGCTAAAAATAATCGTACGATAAATTCCACATCGCGAGTGAATCAGATGGGAAACGTAGCGACGATGGACAGCAACGGAACGATAGCATATTAAAGTGTATACGCAAGCAGTCTGCAGTTTTCGTATTGGAAATGAAAACTGACAAAAACCAACGAAAAAGAAAATGAAAAAAAAAACCTTACTAGCTATCGTTCCTTTGGTTCGCTTTTCGTTTCGCGTTTCGCGTTTCCTTGGTGAGAAGAACGCGCCACAGCGCCATGGGAACAGCTTTTGGTATCTTGAGTTTGAAATTCGCACAACACACCAACCGCTTGGGCCGCAAAAATGTTGTTGCTATTTACTTAAGAGTGCGAAGCGGAACTTAGATGGTAGTTGAAATTTACAAAAAAAAGCAAACAAATGTCACTGTGTGGTTTAGATATTTTTTTCTTTTACTTTCACCCATAATTTGAGAAAGGCGAATGAATGTTTTTGTTAACATTTAGTGAATTTTTTTCGAGATATCTTGTACATCTTCGTGCCCTGTTTAGTGTCTACGATTCGATTCCACATTCCAGTTCCGATTTAACATTACGTTTTTACCATTAATGAGATTAGAATGATGTAGGAGCACAAGGTGTGTTTAATCGTGTGTTGTGACGTCAATTGGCGTTGAAAGCACAGGAAATTGAAAAGAAAAGGTGTGTTTTCGCGCTTTCTGCATCAAATTTCAAAATCGCTCATTTTTCAAGGAATGGGGATCAGAATTTATCAAAAAGATGCAAAATCACAGGAAAGTATGGGAACAAATTTAAACCATTTTTTCAAATACATATGTCATATGTGAAATGTCAATCCGAAGTCACACACATTTGAACTTAAGAAAAAATTGTTAGTTCCTACTGTTCACTAGGTATAACACATTTAGTTTTGGAGAACATTTGATTCCTTAACATCATAATCAACATATTTCGAATCAAATTTGAAATTGATTAAAATCAATTAATTTGACAGAACTGCAACCAACGGAAATTTCCTCTGTTAAAAGGGGTGTGCTCGTGCGACAGAAACCTCACATTTTTGGCAGACGTCATCAGAACATGGGTTTTCATTGATTTGCTCTGTTTTATTGTTCTGTTTATTATTTATTTTCCGTTTCGGGAACACCCCTAATATGTTGTTGTTTTCATTAAGTATCAGTTTTTTTTTTCTTTTTGTACATACTCTGCTAGATACCAATCGTTGTTAGTTATCAATAAACAACATAGAAATGAAATTAGCTGCTTAGAAATTTCTGTTCAGTGAATCGAACACACCTTTTTGGATTGAGATTTGAATCGAATGCCAGCTATGCCAAGTTTTTCTTGCAAATTTCGACAGATCCATTGTCTAGGTCATGGATTTGATGTGATTTTACGTAGAAGGATTATTTGATTGGTTTTGAATTTCACTTTTGAAGTGTACACACATTCATATTGCTACATTTGCGAAGAAGAATGTTTAACGTGAGAAATTATTTTGATAAAGGGCACATTTTGAAGAATTGAATAACTTATCGAAACTTAACGATGGTTACTTAAGGGCTTCCCTATAAAAAATGAATTTTGATTTGAAATTTTCTTCCAGTATGTCATTATATTATTTGAGTGACACTACAGCCTACAAGACCAGGGCCTAGATTCTGCATCAACTACTCGCGTTGTACGTGCTCACGAGCAGAAAGCACATACAGTTCCAAACAACGAGACATAGGAGCCTTTTCATAGGCAATCAATACTCTTTGAGTGTTATCAGCAACTCGAAAAAGGTGGTGCCGTGGAAAAATGTGCAGAGTTCCGTTCGGGAACCGAACCTGAACCTTCGCCGTGTGGGTCGACGCACTTACCCACTATGCCGCGACGACCACAGTATGCCATTCGAAAAGGGGCATATGTCTGTTTAACTTAAGTATGCATTTACGAAAAAAAAAGACTGACTTATGCTGAATTTACCTAAGAATAAGCTTTTAGCAAGCAGTCCTAAGGCCAAATAAAGATTTTTTGGAAAGTGTAAGTAGTAAACCATTAAGTGCGAGTGAGTGCAGTCAACTGCTTCCTCCTTTGGTGCAATACTTTTCAATTCTTCAACAATATCTGCATTTTCTCTAAACAAAAAAACACCAATAGGTTTGAGGAAAAGGAATTCAAAGCGGGGACGATGGTTTTAAAACAAAAATAAAACAAAATCCTCAAAGTCTGCCTTTCCAACTCAGATAGATGAAAGCCACCAAACTTCGATCCATGATGGGAGAAAATTACAAAAATGACAAGAAAATGTAAAGAAAAGCTGAACACGGTGTTTTCAATTCCATTTCACCTTCCAATTGCTTACTTTTTACACTCAAGTAAAATTATCAAGCGAATATCTTTTGCGTATCCGCTTGCTTTGCTAAAAATAAAACTTCTCTTTCCTTTCGCTCGCTGTGAGAATACCAATGGATCTTCGGTATGCAATTTGTGTGTCGACATACCCATCTGTGCACACACATATGCGCGTATTTAATGCGAAACCCTGACAGGGTCCAATCCTCAACCGATAATTTTGAACTCTTAATGCAATGTTGCTGTACCGCGTGATCCTCCTCGCAGTTGTTGCCGCTGAATTCGAGCGATAAGCAAATCCACGCCCACATTTATTGACCGCACAACGTCATCAGCCGGCGTAATTAAAGTGTATTTTTTTGTTGTCGAATTTTTCGGGAGAATTCTACAGATCGACTTACGCTTTCACTTTGAAGTCAAATTGACAAGCAGATTCAGTCTCCGAAAATACACCCATGTTCACTTTCACTACAACTGACCATTGGCTTCGCCCTAATGTAATAGTATTTTATGAGACACCTTAAATTACTCTCCTAGGTCCACTGCCATCATCACAGTTCAAGTGGTGTGTACTAATGTGCCATTCGAAAGACACCACCCCTTTTTCGGTCTTCAGACGAAATGTACTCTAGGGCGACAAAAGTGCAAGTATACGCGTCGAATGAGGTCAAGTTACTTGCTCTAGAACGCTGTACAAACAAAACGCTTAATTGGCTTATTCTGGTCGACTTGTGTTCGTGAAGCCGCTCTGTCATAAATATCTTGTAATAATATTTATCTGCTGATGTCATTTTACGAAACATTGTCAAGGGGTTAAGGTGACATGTCAACTTATGATTTTCTTTTGAGCAATAACCAAACATTTTCTGTGAGAGCAACGCATGGAGTCTATTGGGGATGAATATCATAAAAAACACTCTTTAAAGATATGCTGTGCGGAGCGGCATTTTTGTTCGTTCACATATTTTGTCTGTAAGTAAAGAAGAATGAAGACATCTGGTGGTGAACAAAAAAAGTGGTTGGGTCTTGCATGTCTGACCACTGTTACACATGGGATGCATTTTTGTCCCTGGGCTTGTGAAAGTCCTCTATCTCTCACCCACTTTCCATCCACATATTTACAGTGTTTGACATTTTAAGGAAATTCATAACTTCTTGGCTGCGTGCAAATCACTTAAGATGACATTACCTGGTCATAAACTAAAAGACGTCTTCAGCTACCCCGATTTTTCGCACGCATAGTTGGTTGAGGTCCCTTTCGACACCTAAGTCGCGGTCTTCCTCTTCTGCGTCGTCCCTCAGGCATGAATTTGAAGACTTTCTATGGCGGAACCTTGGTGTGTATCCGCCCTATATTATCCCACCATCACAATCGTTGAATCTTTTTGTCTTCTGGTTCTAACCTCTCTGAACAGCTCGTTCAGCTAGTTATTAATAATTTTCCTCCACTCCTCATCAATACAGAGCAGACCCGAAGGTAAACAGACAGGAGCAACTTCGTTCGCTTTTGACAAAGTCCATGGTTCCAGCAGGTCTTACAGCAGGACTAGGGCGATTAAAGGTTACTTTAGTTGGTCGAGAGAGGACTTCGATTGACAATTGCTATCTTAGCCCAAAGAAGCAGCGGTTAGTAAGAGTTATACTTTGTCTTATATTGGCGCTGGTGTCGTTGTCTGAGTTCATGCCGATTCCTTGATACACAAGGTCCTTGCTACATTAAAGTTTTATGCGTCCATTGTTGCATTCTCTCCAAGACGTTCGCTTTGGGAAGCGTGTAGACTCAACGGCGTCAGCATAGCTCCAGCTAAGACTGTTTTCGAATCATAACCTTCAGGTTTAGGTGGAGAGATAAAATTAATGTTAAGTATCGAAAAATGGAAATATTGTGCCCAGGACCGTGAAGACAGGTACGCTTCACATACTAGCCTTGGTGGGCATGCTTTGGAGCTCACTTGGACCAGTCTGAGAGTTGTTAGTCAAAATAGGTTTACCCACTCACTCTCTTTAGCTTATACGGTATACCCAATTGGATAGCTTGTCTTGGGTTTGCAGTCTTGCAATTATGCAACTGTTATGGCAGCCGTTACATCCTCGATCATAGAAGAAATGTGCAATAAGTTTGGGGTATGTTTTCGGTGCATGCGATGAGTATGTGGAAGCAGGGACTGCGGAATTCGCAGAATGGTTGCTGAAGAAGCAATAACTTACCAAACTCGCCAACCAAGCTCCCATGTTCCCATAATAGCGAAAAACTAAGGAGGAAATATGAGGCAACAAAGAACACATAGCCAAAATGCCGAAGAACTTGTTGGATCAAATTTTTAACTGCTACTCAAAAGTATGTGATCCACGAAACGTCAAAGAAAAACCGAAACACTTTAGTGGCCGAATTGCTTTGAGTTGACGAACTGTGTGGCTTGACCAGGATTGAAAAAGTTATAAAAAGATGCACAAGCCATGATCCCCCAAGAGCATCGTAAAATGGCGTCCAAGCCGTAATTTCCCTACGATCATGATAGAGTGATGCTCAAGCTGTCATCCACCATGTTCATGGTAAAATAGCGCTAAAGCTGCGCTCGTCCCACTGCCATGATAAAGTGGCCCGTAATCACCCTACGATCATGATAAAGTGAAGTTCAAGCTGTGAACCTCAATGACCATGGTAAAATGGCGTCAAAATTGTGATCGCCCCACAGTCATGATCAAATGGCGCCCAAGCCGTAATCTCCCTACAAATATGAAAAAGTGATGATCAACCTGTGATCCTCCATGATCATGGTAAAATAGCGAAAAAGCTGTAAAAAAATGGCGCCCAAACAGTGATCAGAAACAGAAACACTGTTGTAATGAAAAAAGTTATTTCGCATGATCTACAAATGAATTAATCCAATTTTACTTGATTTGGCTGCAAAGTGTCTTCAATTGACTCTGATCTTCAATTTCTTCAACCATCACTAACCCTTTCCACTGTGTTCGCCAAGTTCACTGTCTGCCTATGAAAAGCAAAAAACTCCCTTGCGTGGCGGGTTTTTAATTCAATTCCACGTAAAATATGGCGCAACCCAAATGCACATGATTACAATAGCGCGCCACGATCATCTGATTTCAATTAATAATGCATGTGTGAGTTGACTTTATTGCAAAACTCTTGACGCGATCGTGGCCGCCACCACGCTCATCGCACAAACACAGCCGCACTCAGTACAAAAGACCGACAATTTCACCCACTTTCCATTTAGCGAAAACCAGGTAAATCCAAACAACTAGCCCACGAGCAGTAGCGCGACTACAATGAAAAATGCAAACCGCTCACAATTTGCACACATTATCCAGTCAAGATTATTCAAATAGTATTCATCGGAGGTCCGCTCGGTTAGGAGCACCTCATAGTGATGACTCTTACAAATGAAACCTACTCCATAGAAGACACGAGTGCGCGCGGGTGTTCGCCGTGTTTGGGGAAGGCTTTGAGCGGCCATGCAAATCCATGACTGCGTCGTTGGTTCATCTTTGCATAATCCAATTAGGGCGGTTCCAATTCATCTGATTGAATCAAATTTCTGTCTTGAAAGGTGTTCTAGGGGTTGTAGAATCAAATAGCGTCGCATCTATCACATCGTCCACCACTGAACAGCAATAATCGTGTTTTCTTTTTTTTTTTTTATCTTTTCAGGAGTTCTTACAGACATTCAGACAGACTTCAATATTCGCGATGACGAGGCGGGTCTATTGCAGACGGCGTTCGTTATATCGTACATGGTGTGCGCGCCGGTGTTCGGCTATCTTGGCGATCGGTATTCAAGACGATGGATCATGGCGATCGGGGTGTTCCTTTGGAGTACGACGACACTGCTCGGATCGTTTATGAATAACTACGGCTGGTTTATTACATTCCGGGCGTTGGTGGGCATTGGTGAGGCATCGTACAGTACAATTGCACCCACAATCATATCCGATCTGTTTGTACATGGCACACGATCGCTAATGTTGGCCATGTTCTATTTTTCCATCCCTGTTGGGTCTGGTTTTGGGTGAGTAGAGTTGACAAATGAATATGTTGTTATTGTTTTTTTCTATTTTTTTTAATTTGGCTTAAAATTGAGAATTGATATGTCTCTTAATGATAAACTGGAAAAAAGGCCTGCTTAGGCTTAACACCTGGGTTAAGTCAGTATTTTAAACAAGGTCTGCACTGTACTCGCACAAAGGGTTTTGTCACACGGTCGGACTGCAACCGAGTTTCAGGGGCTCGTGAACTTCCGTGACATAAGAATATAGGCTCTGCTCAAGCCGTCACTGCCAGTCAAGTTCCTTTAAGAGCTAGGTCTGGTAGCCGCTATCCCACTAAATGGTTTCCGGGTTCATCTGTCATACCAGTGACACCAACTATTGTGTGATGCATAAGATTCATAGATTCAGTCACATGGGCCAAAAGGCGATCGGTCTAATCGGCTAGCACGTGTGGCATGACTTTATTTGACTTAACGGACTTAGCCAGTTTAATCTGATGATAGAGGAGCTTGCGGTTTCGGGAGATCTTTCTGACCGCTGAGGATCAGGCCAACCGATCCTTAGACACGATCAATAATATTTTTTCAAATGAAATAAGAAAAGGATGATTTTTTTTACTTGACATGAAATTTACTTTATTCGAAATACAATCTTCTGGAACCATGACGCAGCAGCGGGCTCAGACGTAGTCGAATCTCAAGGTTCGATTTTCGATGACAATAGAGCGGCGTATGTCGTCCACCAAGTGGTCAATCGTTCCTGGCTTATCAACGTAGACTAGCGACTCGTACAGCCCTACAGAATATAGCCAAGCGGCATTAAATTGCAGGATCTTGGAGGCGAATCACGGGTCTATTACGTGAAACTGTGCGGTTAACAAAAGTTTCCTTCAAAAAATCGATTGTGACACAGCTGTGTGACATGATGCGCCGTCTTACTGAAACCACAACTCCTGCACATCATGGCAGTAATCATTGCTCTACAGCGGTCACCATTGACTGGAATGTTCTGGTCAGTTTTGTTTTTTTTAAGGAATAAGGACCAATTTTTTTTTTTCCACTAAGTCATGCAGTCGCGTTTCTGTGAATGTAACGGTAACGGTGAGCTTTAATGCTAAACGAAATATGTTTATGTATTAGGATCGACGGCAATCTTGTTTTGGGCCCATTTATCGAATCTATGCCTTTCTAGGTGCTCCTGTGTAGAAATGCCAAATCAAGCTGAGACAGCTGATAAAATGACCGTCAGTTAAAGTTGTACTGCCAAATATTAAGAAAAACACCCGTTACAAATAAAGTATAAATTTGATGATTTGATCGGTTGGTGGCTCCCTTTATTGTTTGACTTCTTAAAAGTAGTAACAATCAAAGAAGTAAGAAAAACCCAACTACGAGTGCTGTGTTTATTGACAAGGGCATCTCAGAAAACGGTTGGGGTCGAAATATGCCCAAGATCCTAAAAAACTTAATTCTAAAAATATGAAAAAAGCTTACAGGGGGCTTTCCGCCCCCTATTCTGCTTGGGGACGCTGTAGGTCTTAAGTGTATCTTAAGTGTAGGTAATGGATATAAAAAAACGTCCACTTCTTGATCTTGTATGTAAAGTTTTTGATTTTGAAATTCTGGGCATTTCGGAGTTTTGGCTTTTTCGGACATTTTGAATTTCGCGGTCACTACTTAATCTCTACACCAAGGAAGTCGGGGTTAAAAAAAAAATCCTAGTTTTCGAAGGCAATAAAGGCAGTGGTAAAACCCCTTACACTCAGCTTGAGAAGAAGACAAATTTTTCGTTACACGAAATTTTGCAAAAATACAAAATTTTTTCTAAAATGTCAGTTAAAATTAATTACGCGTAGATGAACTTGAAATTGAAATTGATAAATGACAGTTGAAAGTACAACTGGCCCGGCCCAATCAACGTAATCAGTTCAATCAAGCGTTTAATCGGAGTCGTTCGTTTTCGCGTATTATATAATCACAACGAGGCCTAACGGTTGACGTAATTTGACAATAGTTCAATGAAATATAAACCGCCAGTACTTGTCAAGGTCGTTCCTGTTTTTAATTTTACTAAGTTCTGTTTCCCCAATGTCCGCGAAGTTTTTAGCGGACCATATGATACCAAAATTTGCAATTCAAAAAAGAAAAAAATTAAAGACCCCAGATATGAGCACGATTTTGTTTTTCATTTACATACTTAACACCTACAGAACGTGTATTCAATTAATAGACTGAAACAATAGTTCTTCTGTCTAGATCTTGATCTCGTGAAGTTCGCGAAGATAATACGCACTCGTCTGTAGAGGAGGCTCGTACATGATAGCGTAAACAATCAATTATTACTGATTACGATAGAGAATCACCAGACACGGGACAAAGTTGAGTGCGATTGTTTGTTGTGTTCTCGTTTTGGTATTTTCTTTTGTGATTGTAGGCATTCCTTTTTTGCAGGCATTATGTGGAGTAGTAATTTAGATGGTAGATTGAATAACGAGCGTTTAAACTTTTGGCGCCGCTCTGGGCAGACGCTAACTCATAAAATGCAATCATTCAATGAATTAAGTCAATCTTAATGATCGCACTTGATCGATTACGGGGTGGTTAGATTTTCCAAAAAAGGGGGGATCGAAAAGTAGTCAAACTAAGCTTTTGTCACCATGAATCACAATTTCAAAGTGAGTAATTTAAATGTCACAGCCCACAAGTGGCCAGGACCCAGCTTCTACAAAATCACTCGAGTTGCGCGTGCTACTTTTCTCTAACGAGTACAAGGGAACTACAATTTTTTGCCGACTCCCAACGGCGAGATATGAGAAGCTTTTCATAGATAATTGGTACTCTTTGAGTGTTGTCAGGAACTTGAAAGAGGTGGTACTACGCCATGCCGACCACTCTTTGTGATTCAATTTGTGACCAAAAATGGCATGATCCCTGTGTCTTATTCTTTTTATTCACTCCACCTTTTCCTCGAGGACTCTTGTTTTCTCGTCTAGCGCTCATAGGCGTTATTGAAAAATTGATCGCAAGTACATTCCTTTGGTTGTGTTGTATCATCGTTCTCGCTTCGAGGATCGACAAGGTCCTCTGCACTAAGGTATGTGCTTGTCATAAAGCCCCTATCCACTCGCTGTTAACCGTACACTAAGAGCAGAAGAAAATATAGAGAACAAGTTGAAAAAGGGAAGAATGGAGGCGAATGCAAGTATACGCGAATTATTTTGTGGATAGACCTCGTATATTCTTGAGCCAGCAAAACCTGTCGCATCGCCTGAAAGTGGTCTTAGTTGACAACGGTGTGTCAACTTCCGTCCATTCGAAGTGGACCAACGAAATCGAAAGCATCTTCCCCTCACATTAAGGAGATGCCCTCCTTTCCTAGGAAAGGTTCGACCACATAAAACAACACAACAACTTAATAAACCAAAATCAAGGGCCTTAAAGAAAAGGAAATGACTTAAACCTGCATTTTAATGAGTAAAGTACTGAATCCAACATTTAAGAAAAAACAGAAAATAGTATTTATTGTAGTGTGCCCTCTTTAATACACCCAAGGCCAAAGATATCCATTTCAAACGCATTTATTCATTCCAGACGACGACTTCAGTAGGCTTTATCTTGATTGACATTGAGACCAAATTGGAAGTTTATCAGTCACACTTAACAATTCGACAGATAGTCTAAGTGCGGACGGTTGCTACGAATACAGTATTGATTAAAACAAACAAACACCAGGTGAATTCCGAAGAACAGGTGGCGCGACGATATAGTTTCTGCTGTATGGAAATTTATTTTCGTGCAAGCCCCAACCATCAAATACCGTTAAAAAGTAGAGGACCGACTCAAGAGACAGTCATCACTTCTGTCAGATATTAGAGAGTTCGAAGTCTGTCAGAGAATGACTAGGAGACATTTTTCAAAAGAAACCTTGACTGGCTGCGGAATTGTTTGACTTTCTTACTACGGTCCTCTTTTATGAGAGACTCCTGTAGTTTGCAGTGGACGAGGACGCGAACAGTGATACATTTTGACACTAGATCTTCGTTCTGTCGCACATAAGCATCCGCGCGTCGCCATTACAAGACACATGTGACACAGGAACGTGGAAAACCCCTTCAAAAAATGTGCTGTTGGACAAATATGATTCGCTAACACAAAAAAGCACAGAAAGCCGCGTGTTGTGGATAATTGCGTCGACTTACACGTCATAGGTCCCAGTTTTGATTTCTAGACTGAACATCTCGGATTTTTTACGAGTTGCTGACAACGGCCAAAGAGTACTTATTGTCGATGTCTTCGCCCTTCGGAGCCGATAAACTGTTGAACCCGCCCAGTCGTAAAAGAACAGAAGCAAGCACCACACGGATAGGAACTGAAGAAGCTACGGCCTCTTATGGACTGTAGCGTCATCCAATTAACAAAGAGTCTTCTAATCTTAGAGCCAGACTCCCCAGGTCTGCTTTCATTCTCCGAAGTTTTTCGGCGTAAGAGATATCTCCTATTGCGTCAGTCCTCCGTTTCTCACTCGAATTTCTTCCCTGTTTCGGCTCTCTTGGTTTCCTGGCGACTTTTAACTATAGGATCACCTTGACTTCTTTGTTGGCTGTTTTTGTTTTGGACACCTTCTTACTTGTGGGTTGGGCGACCCTGGCGAAATGTGCTTTTTCCGCCAGTGGTGTCGTTTTTTTTCTGCTGGCGTATTAACATCGGAGTTTCGCTGGGAGTCTTGTATTTTCGTTTTGGCTCTGGGGTAGGTTTAAGCCATGGTGGGGTTTGTGAAGCGTTGTTTTTCCGATTCACTTCCTTCGCTTTAAGAACGTTCATGTCAATAGCTTGTAGAGTGCTTTGATGTTCACTATAGAGTCCCTCATTGGCTGGTGGAAGGTGCGCCTTTTATCATCTAACATTTCCACAAACACCTTGATTTGCTCTCCGAGTTTGTGAAGAGTTGAAGAGTTCCTGCCTGCTACCGGGACTGCGCTGGCTCTTTCTCGTGAGTCGGCACTTGAGCTCGCGTTTTCTGCTTGGTCAATAGGCGATCGATGCAATATATTACTCCTCCTTAAGGGGTTGTTCTCGATAATCCCCTTGTTCTTTTGTTGCTGTTGTGTTCATTAAACGACATTGCCTTGTATTCTGATATTCTACTAATTTTTGCCTTGCAGCCTCGTATAAGTCCTAGACTTCACGATGTTGTCGCCTCGTCCATTCACCATTCTCGCAGAAGGGACCCTTTATCCGACGTCAATTTCGCGTTTCGTCCAGCTTAAGGGGTTCATAATAGGGCTGACAAAATAAGTGTGGGGAGTTTTGAACAAAATTGTTTCAACAAAAACGAAGTAACATCGGGTGCAATGGGCGGTTGTCCACTATGATGTCGTTTGTGGAGTTTTCGTTTACCCCAACGTTGACATGTGGTGTAGGGTGTCGACGCATTGGTATACGCGAAAAGTTGCATCGTTTGCATTTACTCGTAGTGAGAATAAAATCACGGAGAGCGCGTGATAAGAACATTTTCGGTGCTCTAACGAAGAAAGAAGGTGCGTACCGATTTGGTCTTCTTTAGGATAGAACGCCTTTTTCAAACACAAATGAATATTTTGATGTGAAATTTGGCACATTGAAGGTGACAGCCCCACTGACTTAAAAATAAGAAATTCTAACTCTTGCGGAATGTCCCAAGTCTCAATTCTTGGTTAAGGCTTTTCCAATTTCACCACATGCGGTAGAGTTGCTCTAACTATGGAGATAGAGGTTGTAATTTACACTTTGACCTAAGCATATGTTAACAAGCGTAGAAGGCAATTTGTGTCATGACATGATAGCAGCAACGAGGATATTCTCTAACAAGTTCTCTGGACTCCTGAAATGACAACAAACAAGTGTGAATTAATACTCACCAGTTCAATTTTTTACGACGGAGTTACGAAATACCTGTAAGACTAGATCCTGCTACATTGATAATAAAACCCCATTATCGAGACTTAACAACGTCGCATGTATTCGCAATCGTAATTGAATAACTTTCTTATCACGATGCAGCCGTATCTTCGTAATTACACATACACTTCCCGTTCCCTAGACTTCCCTTATTCTTTACAGATCCCAGCACCAATTAATTTTTGTATTTTCGATCAACACCTCCGTCAGGCAGACGCACACTGTAAATTGTATACTCAGCAATGTTATCATAGAGTCACCCAAAGAGGTCATAACTTGTTAAGCGAATTAAATATCGTTTAAAACACGTAATCGTGTCAATTTCTAAAATGAACTATGCACTGTCCGACACACGCAACGCGCTGGCATGACTGCCGAAGGAATGAAATCTCAATTGAATATCATTTGATTGAGAAACAATTGAAACAAATGAATGCCTGATGCGTGCGTTATACGGGCAGTCACGGCTGTAGGTAGCGATTGGGACGAAATCTCACGGTAATTCAATTTATGAGATACTTACCCGTGGACCAACACTAAATACGGGAACAACTTGCTTTCAATTGGGAAAACTCAATTAAATCAATTTTCTCGAATTGATGAAGAATACTCCACGCGAAGAGGTATTCCAAACTGCCGGCTGCAATTTAGAATCAAGTGACCTTTTAATAAAGTCACATAGGGGGATGATATTCAGTGATGCAGTGTATGGATATGAAGTGGAGCTAGCTAAGGCGCATGCCGACAGAGTGGCTGTAATGTAGATTCTAGTCAAAAAAAGCAGTTTTCCGTGCGTGTTAGGAGTTCTTTATTTTGTTCATGTTGAAAAAGGGCTTTAAAGAGGGGAGCGGAACAGTTGGAAGTAATGAAGGAATAGGGATTTTTTGAGTAGCAAGTCATTAGTGTCAACGACCGAAGGGTTCTACACGAAGTGTCTCTTTTCTATTTCCAGCTGAGGAACTGCACTTTTTGCAGCTGGAATTTTCAAACTTTCCCTTTATTAAACATACAGGCAAGGGATCATCAATTTTCGTCACACATAAGAATGTGTTTCTTTCACACAATACAGGGTGATCATTTTCACTCTTATTTTTTTTTGAAAAAACTTCAGTCAATCTGTCTTTTGCGGAGGATTTCGTTTTCACGTTGCATCGGACTTAACTTTGATCCCAAACAGCCAAGCGGCCATAAAGGGTCTGGAAGGACCATCCACAAAGTCTTAGATGGTTAAATATCAACGTCTATCTCTTTAGGAGTTAACGGTAAGATTCAATCTTACTCATTGGAGGAGGGTAATCAGAACTCACCCTTGTCCTCAACTCTAGTAGTAAAACGCAAATAACTTAAAAGTCGCCGAAAGTCCTTTCCGTAGATAGAATGAACTGGAAAGCATGAATGCCAAGAAAAGGTGGACTTGGCAAAACTGACCTATGTGCGATTACAGTTGTACTTACATGCCAGAAGATTAGACGCTCCATTCAACTACTTCTTGACGCGTTGCCTAGACGAGGATAAGAAGCAAACTGCCTGCACTACACAGAAACCTGTCAATCCCTTGACGAACTCTCTAATGTCAGCCTAGGAAAGATAAAAGAAGTCTTACGGAAGACAAACTGGAAAAGCCAGTAGGAGACGATCAGGTAAAGGACAATCTCTCGAGCATGTCACATTAGAATTGTTCCATCTGTGGATTGAGTGGGCTCTAGCAACCTTGGTCAAAGAGCATCTCAGCCTTAACTTACATTGTGTTAAACACTTCAAGATGCTAAATGCATCTTACACTGCGTATGAGTCGTTTAGTTAAGGAAAATAATTGAACCGCTCTTATTGACCGGCTTGCACCTTCGACATACCTAGACGGCGTTATCCGCCTTATAATGATTTGAATACGAGGAACGAGCTGCAAAAACAGGCAGTTTACGGTGAAAATACTGCGAGTGAATGACGGACCTAAGATTGGTTCGATTTCGTTTCGAAAATTTCGATGAATTTGATGCATCTTGCACTGATCGGCTTGTCATTGAAAAAGTCGTTGAAATATTGCAACTGCAAGAGCGGCTGTCAGTAGTAGGCTACTCAGAGAAGATTGTTGTTTGAAATTTAAGCGAAATGCTGCTGAAACGGTACGAAATAAAACCATTTTTGAAACGACTCAAAACTGAATGGATTGAATACCAGAATATACAAAGCGACCCGATAACCGACCACAAACGACATCAGAGACTGGATTGACGGCAAACATGGTTATGTTGAGTGCTTAGTGGGATTGTTTATGAGGTGCTACAATTCGATCCTCTACTGTGAACAACTCGACCGTTTGAATGAAGCAATGAAGATAGAAAGATCACAACTGGCAGAAGCAGGAAAGGAGTTGTCTTCCATCATGACACAGCCACACACATCTTTGATCACACGCAACAGATTGAGGAAGCTTGCTTGAAAAGTTTTAATGCATCCTCTGTAAAGCCCGTCCCATGAACCCTCTGATTACAATCTTCTCGGTATCTGCGAAACTTTCTTTATGGTCGACGGAAAGAGCGACCGTGTAGTACTCTGAGTCAAAAAATATTTACAAGCTTTTCAAAGAAGGTCAAGAAGATGTGAATGACGACGCTCGTCCTCGATGCCCCAGCACATCAACAACCGATGAAAATGTTGAGAAAGTGAAGAAAATTGTTATTCAGAATCGAATCACTATTAGAAAAGTTGTTGAAGATGTCGGCACACGGTTGTCTCATGCCATGCAATTCTTTTCGGAAATTTTGGGCGTGAAGCGTGTGGCGGCGAAGTTCGTTACAAAATTGCTGAATTTGCTTTTGCTCGTTCATGCGTCTTTTTCCCGTTCGCAAGCTTGAAGAGACCCATGAAAGGACGGGGTTTTGCGACGAGTGAGGAGTAACAAACCGAATCGCTGAGAAAGCTCAAGGACACAGAAAGTGTACATTAAAACTGCTTCTGCTAGAAAACTGCTGGAAAAAACGCTGGCACAAGTGTGTTATATCTGAGGGGGACAAAATAGAAATTGATGAATAAATAAAATTTTTTGAGAAAAATGAAAACACACCTTATTTTTTGGACAGACCTCGTATTCATCAAAAATATTCTGCAGATCAGGCGTTGTTCGCAGATTCAATGATTAAATGAGAAACTTTGCTGATCATTGGGATCAAATGATCAATGTTTTCAATTCGTTTTTCAGCGTAAACTTGTTGTGTAACTTGACTCCGCGCCTATTAGCACTTTCAAACTGCTTTCCGTCGAAATTTATTATTTGTTCGTTGCTTGTTGAAAGGAAGTTTAACATTTTGTTTATTTTGTAATCAAAATATTAAGCGTCTCAGATCTTACTCAGTGCTGTCAAGTGTTTATATTATTATTGAATTCTGCTTCCCAGTGAAAGGGAATACTTATAAATAAACATCTTGGATTTTTTTTCCTCTCTGTGGTATCATGCAGCTCACAATGAATAAAGAATTCACAGAAATAGAAGGAAACAGCAAGATATGAATCCATCACATAATCTCAATAGCATTAAAGTACATGAACATGGGAAATTCTAGAACAACTCCACTGTTTCCGATATTTTCTGCATTCTTGTTTGACGCTAATAGGTTCGCCTCAATTGAAAATCCTTTTCACGTAAATCAAATATATCTCATTTCATGTATCTCTTATCTGAATTACTTGCAGTTACATTGTCGGTTCGGAAACAGCACATTTTGCCGGATCATGGCGATGGGCACTACGAGTTACACCAATTCTTGGTGTGATTGCGGTTGTGCTTCTGTTCACCATCAAGGACCCAGTTCGCGGTGAGAGTGAAGGACACGGTGACCTTGAGTGCACATCATACGTAGAAGACATCAAAGATCTGGTTAAGAACAAATCCTTCATGCTGTCAACAGCCGGTTTCACATGCGTGGCATTTGTTGCTGGCGCTTTAGCCTGGTGGGGACCGAACTTCATCTATCTAGGACTTCGTATGCAGCCGGGAAATGAAAATCTAACACAAAATGAGTAAGTTCTCGCAATCCAGCAGACGTTTGCTGGAACAATCTTTCGATAATTGATTTCAATGTGAACATCTTAGCGTATCGTACAAGTTCGGCATAGTAGCTATGATAGCTGGAATTATAGGTGTGCCATTTGGATCGCTTTTGGCGCAGAGACTCCGGCCAACAATTGGCAATTGTGATCCGTACATTTGTGCTTTCGGTCTCCTGGTATCATCTCCACTGGTCTATTGTGCCCTCATCACACCAAAGACAAGTGGATTTTTGTGTTATACATTCGTTTTCTTCGCTGAGATCAGTTTAAATCTCACCTGGTCCCTGGTCGCCGATATACTTCTGGTAAGAGAAATTGACCGAAATGAAATGAACAATCGCCAAAGAAGCTCTCAAGAAACAGCCGAACCACCTGTACGAACTTAGAACTTTGCTAAGATGCGCATGCTCCTTAAAATTTCAGATTCTTATATATTTTTTTTAAATGCATTTTTGAAAATATTTGCAGTGTCGCGTTCAAATTTGGTGCACTCACCATGGTTGCCGGTATTATTGGTGTTCCAATGGGTCCTTTGCTATCACAAGCCCTTACAAAACGTAAAGCAATTGCCGATCCATTGTTATGCGCCTTTGGACTATTAATCAGCATGCCGTTGATGGCTGGAGCGATGATAATCGTTTCGCAAAACACAATTGCGGCGTATACATTGGTATTTTTCGGTCAGTTAGCTTTAAATTTAAACTGGGCAATTGTGGCTGATATTCTACTGGTAAGGACATACGTGTTGTTAATTAACCTCAACCATTTATTTTCTCTCTATTCATTCCTTTCCTTTTCTAATGCTTATCCTTTCCAATCATTTTTTTTTCCTGTTCATGTGTAAAAAGCTATCAAAACAAACTTATTCGAAATAATCTAACTACAAAGCAGATTTTTTGTATCTTTTGTTGGATGATGGTGATGGTCAACTGGGTGTGTGTGTGTGTTGGTGTACGCATGGGTTTCTGGGATGGGTTTCAAGTACGTTATGTGTTTTGTCACTTTATAACTTTAAATCACTTGTCGCTTGTCATGCAATCACATGGATGATGCTTGTTCGTGGACTTGCAGCTTTCTCTAAACACGCTACAGCTCTTTATCACTCTAGTTGAAGTCCTTCATAACTATATGTGGTCATTGCTTAGCGTTTCATATTCTTTCCATTGCCTTGGAGGAACTTAACAAATTGTGTAAGCGACCCATAAGAGGCGTGATCATGAGCTTTCTCAGTTTCTTGACAGTCTCATGTGCGCAGGGGTATTGATCTTATTCGCACAATGTTTCCAAGTCAAAGTTGTCACAGGATCCTTGTCTTATTGCCTCTGAGGCTGTATCACTCCGAAGACAAAAGCATATTCCGTCCAGTTATTTAAAAAATGTCCCTTCTGAGAATGTCCGACGACGTCGTGTCATCACTATTTTGGTAGCGAATGGCAATAACCGAAATAAATAAATAGATCTGTAAGTGTATGGTTTAATTCTGCAAGAACCCAGGACCTAAGTTTTCTAAGAGGGAGAGTTTTTAAATCATTGTCAAATTGGAGGTGGAAATGTGAAAGTCCAATACAGATCTTTCGCATTGACCACGCCTACTCTGTACTCTTTATATGACAAGTTTTTAATTCAATTGAAGGCGCATGGACAGCAATAATCCTTAGGACATAAATTTAATCATTCAGCAGGCGCACTGTTCTTGTTTCTTGCCATCTCGTTAAATTAAACATTCTAACAGTGAGGTAAAGTTGAATTTTGAGAAGATCTCCTCTTACACGGCGCCAATAAACTGACAAGTCTTAATCCTGCTCGCCTGTGGACTTTAGCGCCATACAGTTCATTTATATCATTTATTTCCTGTAAACAGACAATTCACCTTTCATCTTTCATCACGCGGCAGATCACGATCAGGTGGCAACTTGTCCAATGGTACAACTCTTAAGTACTGAACAATTAACACAGAAAGCTAATTAATCCCTCGTGCCTGTGAAATATGTACCGCCTATAGCTTGCAGGTTTACTTCACCTCACGCCAGACTGTTTTTTTCATTCAAAAACAAAAAAAAACTAACAATATAAGTCTTTAATAATCCCTACTGAACACACACTCCCGGTTGCTGTTAAGTGGTGGTCTGATTCTGATTAGATTAAATGAGATAGTAGTTATCGATTGCGTACTATCCCGCAGAGCATTTGAATGCACGATGGGTGATGAAAAAACAAAAGAAACTTGCTTCCAATTAGATAAACATCACAGAGAGAGTGTAATTAAAGATCACTTGTTAGCGTATTCTAGAACAAAATTGTTTTTAGCAATAAAGTTGTTGTGTTGCTTATGAATTTGTCATATTGACTTACAACTTTCTGCTTGATCTATCCTTTGTAAACCACGTTCAGACTATAAGGAACCTTCGTTTAATCAGAGATTATCGATACCATGATTTGTATGACGGATTCTACAAATACAATGCTATCCGTTTCCAGGCGTCTTTTTCTCACCGAGCTTTGCCAACTTTTCCATTGTTCCCCCTAATTTTTCACATAATATCAGAAGGGGAGTATAATATTTTTTTGATCTCCTCTTCCTTCGTGTACAGTTGACCTCAAGGGAAAAAGTTCTTTTGATGTATGCGTCAGTTTGAAAATCTCTGTAGAAGTCGTCGCTTCATGATTTTTCTGTTGATACATATGTAGGCATGAGCACTTTTCAAAATATTCTTCCTTGTAGATTCCCAAACGTTGCATTTACTCGACCATCTCGTACAAAAACAATTGACACACTGTGTGGTCAGTGATTCTAGGACACTTATAAGGGGACTTAGGTATTCTGACGACCTTTGGTGATGTGCACTTGTTGCTCTTGTAAATGATTTTGTGAGCAACTACGATATTTATATTATGTGCCTTTACGAAATATAGCTGAAAAGTTCATAGTTTGGTCCTTATTCTCTTCACAATCTTATTCTTCATTTGGTATTACATTTCGAGATGAACCTGAGTTTCAACCTACATGCTTCTACACTCAGCATAATCTCATGCCAATTGTCGTCAATTTCGCACCCCAAGTTCGTTGACGTTCTTCTCCACTTGTTTGCGCCATTATAGATGAGATCTTCCTCTGTTGCGTCCTTCGTGTAGATGCATGTACGTTAAGACTAACTTTTGCACCCCAAATTGGTTGAGGTGTTTCCTCACTTATGTGCGCCACTTCAAATGAGGTCATCCTCTGTTGCGTCGTTCCAATGACTCGGATTTAAAGACTCTTCGGGCTGGAGCAGTGTTATTCATCTGCTCTACACGACCAAGCCAAATTAAGTGCTGTTTTAGTAGACGCTTGCCTAGGCGTATGGTGGCGTAAAGCCTGCAGATTTCCTTGTGGAATCTCCTCCTTCGGATGCCATAATAACGTCCACGTTTTTGCGTAGAGCAGAACAGGGAAAGTCACCTTAGTCTTTCAAGGGAGGGCTGTATTCCTCAATTACCCCTTGAGCCCATAGAAACAACGGCAGGCAAGAGTGATTCTACACCTGTTTTCCATAATGATGTCATTGTCCTTATTTACTGTGCAACCGAGCTAGATGAAGTCGTTGACAAACATTTTGCTGTCAATTGTGGCGCTCTACCCGACGCGTCGATGTTGTGCGTCCTTTCTTGATGACAGCGTGTACTTTGTCTTGCCCTTGCTAACTTAAACTTCAATTCGTGTAAACGCCTCATTGACGACTCGCAGTGTTTGTCCAACCACGCCAATAACATGAACGTAAGCTAGCATCTGAACGGATTTTGGAAGATCGTTCACAGCTTCGAATATCGAACACACGAATCACTTATTCCATTCTAAAGCAAACGAAAGAGTACCCCTGTCTACCTTCAGCAGCTCTCACAACTCTCTCTCTCTCCACTCGTTGTAATTGGTGTTCACTGATGGATTTCCCATTATTCAAGTGAATACCCCAACAAGGTCTTTTCATTTGCCCTCGCAACAATAAGTTGATACAAAAGACCTTCCTGGTCGCGTTCTTTCCTTCTTTTGCTTAAAATATTCATTCATACAACCTTTTCGTGAACTTTAAACGTATTCTTTGCATTTCATAACTTTGCTTTCGCTTTTCAATACACTCGTTCTCACATCTCTCCGAGAGAAGAGCCGTGTTTTTTTGTATCTCAATTGTGTTTTTAAAATCTTATGTTTGAAACTGCTTGTAGTTAGATTTGACGAAGTATATTGGTCTCTGTTATTTATATGAATTGTAACGCTTATCTTTTTGAAAACTAAAGCTTTTTACCACACCCACACAAGTTCCCTTCTCACAGCTCCCGTGCAACACTTACTTCCTTCTGGGCAAGAATGTCATCCACAGAATTGCCTGGAATTGTATTTATAGCTGACTAGCCTGAAAGTATGCTTAGTTTTTTTTTCTGTTCGTTCGTTTCGACTTTCTCCACACTTGCGTAGTGGTGGGAGGAGTTTATGCTCGAACCTGCCGTAATGAGGTGTTTTTTTTTGTTCCTCCATGAGTACAAGTACACCAACCGGCATTCGCATTGTGTGCATGGCATGTTCTGTGTTTTTAATTTTTTCCCCTCACTAAATCAGCACCATCTCTTGAGAGCTTTTTGTATATAGAGCTTTTGTCAATACTCACAGTGTGGTCGAAAAGAATCGTTCTCATGTTAAAACTAATGATTATTTGTTTTCCCCTAGTATGTTGTGGTTCCGACGAGACGTGCAACTGCTGAAGCGTTTCAAATCTTAATTTCCCACGCATTGGGCGATGCCGGCAGTCCATATCTAGTCGGTGTGGTAAGTTTGCAAATTCGGCAGCTAAATGTTGTCTTAAATAACAATCGTCTTATTTCAGTTGTCAGAAGTTATCAAGAAACATTTAAGACAGTCTGTGCATACAGCCAGTGAGTACGTTACGGAACAAATGGAGAGCTACTCCTTAACTCTGGACAATTCCACAACGACAGCATTGCCTATCGCAAACTCTGCAATGGAAACGGTAATGTTAAGAGATCTGTAAAGGAATTCATTTGTCTTAACTGTGCATTTTGCTTATAGGATACAAATCTTGTTAAATTCGAAGCGCTGCAGTATGCTCTCTTCTCAACGAGTTTTGTGGAAGTACTTGGCAGTGTGTTCTTCTTCTTCACAGCTATTTTCATTCTGAATGATAAAGCTAGAGCCGCGCAAGATGTTCAAGGTAAGTTGTGTTTCCTATTTGCCTGCGTTTGTGTAACCCGTGAGTAGGTTGAATGCATTTGCATTTGGAAGCAAATTTTTAACGAAAGTAGTATTTATGAAAATACATTTTCCCGATCGTGTCGCACAGAATAAGCGACAGCACGACTTTTCCATGATTTTCACGTCAACTATCATCCGTCGCCAGCTGGCGCGGTCTCTCGCCAACTACCTTTAAGTTTAAACACTTCTCTGACCCTGTATTCCTTTGTTGCGTTGTTCCAATGTCTTGAATTTAAAAACTCTTTGAGCCGAAGCAATGCTATCCATCCGCTAGTTGGCCTACATGACCTTAAGCATTGAATTTGTAGATGCTTGACTAGACGCATGCTGCTATACAGCCTATAAAGTCGTTGTTGAATCTCCTCCTCCAGACGTCATCAACTTAAACAGGACTAACAATTACGCGTAGGACTTTCCTCCCGAAGAGACCAAGGCCTTCCTCATCAACTCATAATAATTTCTTTCTGCTGCATAGAGCAGTTTGGCGAAAATCAATTTGTTGTCCAAAGCCAGCTTGGCCTTTATTGAGAGAATTTTGTTCCTTAATTGAGCCCAAAGAAAGAGCGGATGCCAAGATGTTGTTGTCCTTGTTTACTGCAGAGGCCAAGTAGACGAAGTCCTTATTTGCCTCAAAGTTTTTGCTGACCATTCTTACACTCTATCCATTTCGTCGAGATTGTGTGTCCTTCCTTGAAGACAGCATTTCCCTCCAGACCCATTTTAGCTGCTTCCGTTTCTCAACAAACCTCTCATTGACAGTTCGTTGTGAGCGTCCAATCACATCGATGTCATTCTGAACGGATTTTTGGAAGATGGTGTCTTCGATATTTACAGTGAGTCTCACACGATCGTCTCTAAAAAGATGTTAAAAAATCGCATGACAGTGCATCGTCTTGTCTTGTCAAAATCCTTTTCCACATTCAAGATCTCGGTGAGTTCGTTACCGACATTGACGGCGGCAGCGAGAGTTCTGCATAGGAATGCGAAAACTAGACAAGGCACTGTATAGTTCGTCTCTATGCACACTGTCATATGCTGCCTTGAAATCGACGAATAGGTGGTGTGTGTCGATCTGTATTTCTTTGGTCTTTTCTAGGATCTGACTTAAAGTGAAGATCTGGTCTATTGTGGACTTTTTTGGCCTGAAACCACATTGATAAGGATCTATTAGGATGTTGACAAACGGTTTCAGGGGTTCATACAATACGGCAGAGAGGATCCTGTACGCGATGTTAAGGAGACTGATCCCTCGATAGTTGGGGCAGTCGAAGAGGTCTCCTTACTTGTTGACCGGGCAAACCACACTGGGATTCAACTCGTCGAACATGCTTTTCTCCGACCATGTATTACAGATGTGCTGGTGCATGCACCCAAGCAGGTAATTTCCTGCTGCTTTAAACAGTTCTTAGGACAAACCGTCCCCTCCAGCAGCTTTGTTCGTCTTCAGTCTCGATATTGCCACTTTGGCCTCGTCTAAATCGGGTGGACGGACTTCTAGTCTATCTTTGTACAAATTGAGAGGAACATTCCGCCTAACAGCGGGATTTGGGCTGTCATCGCCGTTTATGAGTCATCAGAAATGATCTTTCCAGGTTCTCAGCATCGATTGCGAATCTACTACCAGTTGTCCACTTTGGTCCCGGCAGACTTCGATCCGAACCCTACATATATCCCCCGGATAGCTGTGTCACCTTTCTGTAAAATGTTCGGACTTCACTCCTGCCATAGCACCTCACCATCTCTTCGACCGCGCGCTTCTCATGCTCTCTCTTTTTCCTTCTGAGAAGTCGGTTCTCTTCCCTTCTTTTCTGTTCGTAGAGCTCACGAACAGCTCTCGTTGTCCGATGCAGCGTTGCCTTGTATGCCTCCTGTTTAGCTGCATGTGACTGCCAGCACTCCTCAATCACACAATGGGTTCCTTCTGGGTGATGGCGTGAAACCCAGCACATCGGCTGCAGCTTCCTTGACGGCTTCTTGACAACGTTTCCATTCTTGTTCTATGTGTAGGCAGCGTCGAACTTTCAGAAAGTTTCAGGGAGACTCGGTCGGTAAAGATCCCAGCGATCTGTTGCGATTGTAGCTTTCCGCCTTGACCTATCTCGACTCCGTAGCTCTCACGATATCCGGGTTCTGTCCTTAAAACTACCAACCTTAGCTTAAATTAAATATAGTTTTCACTTCTTGAAATCAAATAAAAAAATTCGAAAAAAATGTATTTTCTCTTCTTTGCAGATAGTATATCCCCACCAGCACGAGAACCAGTGAACATCGAAGAATTGTCCTAAATTCATTCGTCCGCAGCATGTAGGAAGATTAAGATGCATACATGTGCCTATGCAAACGTTCCTGTTATATGGATCTGTATAATGAATCATATATTCTAAAAGAACTAAAAGATAACACTACTTCGGCCTGATCACAAATAGGAATCCATTTATAATTTCTTCCTAAGCGAACTGCCTAAAACAAAGCAACTCTATAGCCTCTAAGAAACACTTTAATTTTAATTTATTTCTTTACAATTCTTATTTTCCCATTTCTCGAGTGGCTTCCTCTGCTTGCCCCCCGAATAAACACAGAAACAAACAAAAAAAAGCAAAAAAGCAAACAAAAAAATGCATCAAATCACAGAAAGAAATCATTTTGTAAATAGGACTCATATCAATCGATGTAGATTGTAGATTGTAGATTGTACGCTGTACTACAATAATTGCTCAGTTATGAATGTTACTTCCGAGTGTTGCGACTTTGTGCAGAGAGCATTGTGAGCAGCCCCCCATTGTCTTGCATAGTTAGATAGATAGTAAATTAGAATTAAACAAGTCGACTAAGTTTGTTTTTCAAGTAAGTTGTGTTTTTCATTCAAAAAAGACATGGTGTAAGAGCTGCCAATGTACTAAATATAAGAAATCTATTTTGCATTGTTCACTGAGATTTTTTATTGTATTTACAAAATAAAATATGTAATCGAACAAATGTGGCAAAAAGAATGAGAGAGAGAGAGTGAGCAAAAGGAGAAAGAAAAAAAAGAAACACAGAAACATCTGTAAAGGAAATCCACGGAATCTGGTGAAAAGGCTTTAAAAGACTGCTGATAGTTATTTTTCTTCTTCTCTAATTAAATTTAAAAGAAATAATAAAATAAAATAAATCAAATTAAGGAAGACTGTGGTTTTCTTCGAAACACGCCGCTAGGGAAGTATTTGAGAAACCAAAATGATGTTGATTTCTTGCATATCGATCTAGTTTCCTGTTTCTTGTGATATGATTCAGAATTATTTGACGGCGAATAGTTAATTGCTCGTTGTTTTGTCTCACAGCATCACTGTTTTGCATTTTTTTTGTAAATTGTTATGTTTTTTTTTTTCTCTTGAAATAAACACACATTTATGATATTTGAATTGGTTTCATTATTGACAAAAATCCCGACACATCAACTAGGTTGTGTATGTCATGCAATCCGGGACATCATCTGCTCGGCGTTGTCTCAAATTTACGGATTGTTTGTGGCGGGGCTATGTTGTGGAGGCAGGTATACATCAGGCATGCGTCTGAGCCTGAGTTATAGCCGCCTACCGTTCTTGACGGTCCCGGGCACAATGCTTCTAGTTGTTAAGGCCAAGCTCCGCAATCACTTGGTCTCTATCCCGGAGGTTCGGCCTTTCTCTTATTCTCGAAACCGGAGGCTGGGATTCGAAAAGCCTCATAGCTGGAGCGTTGTTGTCCATTCGCTCGATGTGGCCGAGCCGCTGTAGTCGACGAATTTTTGCCTTTCGAACTACATTCACATTTTGGTACAGCACATGGATTTCGCGATTGTGTCTTCTCCTCCATTTGTCTTCCTCACAGAGAGGACCATATATTGTGGCAGGTGGTCGCCGTGGCGTAGTGGGTAAGTACGTCGACCCCCACGCAGAAGGTCTAGGTTCGATTCTCGAACGAGACACTTCGCATTTTTGTTAACGCACCACCTCTTTCGCGTTGCTGACAACACTCAGAGAGAGTTCTTGAAGCTATGCCTTGGAAGTGCCACTCAATTATTATTATTAGGTACAAGACAAGTTCCTGTTTGCCACACCCAATAACCTCCTAAATAGCTCCGATTTGATACCACATCTCATAGGATAACTGATTAGAGTTTCCTTTTCCTTATATTTGCTTCGACTTGTTAAGAAAAGTTTTTGAAGTTTAAGAAGGTGAGCAAACGGTAGCTGTTAGTTTCCCAGAAAACTTAAGAATTTAGTCGTTTACCGGCTGCGATGAGTTTCGTGGTAAACGAGAGAAAATAGAATAAAGAGCGATTCATAACGAGGTTTGATTTTCAATAGGTTTTTTTAGCAGATCACGCGTGACGCCTATCAAACTGCTTTTTCATTTTTGTCCAGTATCGTTTGGCAAGTCATCCTGGAAGGATTCACACCACAACAGCGTCTCCAAATTGTTCAACTGTATTTTATTAAGAAAATCAGCGTTCCGTGAGAAATGTTTCTTGCAATTCGACGAACTTACGGCGCGCATAATCTTGAATCATATACAAATGTCTCACCGTCAAACAAGAGACAGACATATGTATGAAACTGAAACAGTAGGATTTTTAAAGTGATAATTAATACTGGCAATCTTTTTACTATTATAGGAAGCAAATCGCTTTCAGTGAGAGCAGTCTCTTATTCTAAGGATTTCCGTTACCAAAGCAACAGTGGCTACCCCGTTCCGTTGAAAAAGTTTGGTTAGTCTCTCCAAAATAAAAATCCCTGTTGAAATTTCGTTTTGTTTGATTTTATTTGCTACATGGGCAAGAATATAAGCATAAGATAGTTTGAAATTCACATTTACCCCTCTTACTTACATATGTAGGTAGAAAAATAAAATACAAAATAATTCAGAACCGCGATTCTACGCCTTTATAGTCCTTTTTCTTCCTCGTTTGATCGATTTCAAATTCAAAAAGACCATTCAAGTTCCTACCACATACTGGCAACTAAAATATCCCTCTTCCTAAATTTTCCCTTCTGACATCTTGTTTGATACTAAATGAGTTGCCAAATGACGATAACTTAAGAACGTGATGACGGCTCGATGACAAACAGAATAACAGTAAACGTATCCTATACGAAATCTGGTTCTATGTGTATACAAACAGAATAATTCTGGCATATCAGAAGTAGACAAGGCAAAGTTTCTGCCTCTTCATCGATATTTAGGCAAAATTTCCGAAATCGGCTCACCTTGCTGGGAGTAGTGGATTTTCAAGTTCAGAAAGGATGGGCTGACTTTAATGAAATTTGTTAGACAGTCACCTTAGGTTATTAACAACATCATATGTAACTTTTTTTTCCAGCCCAGATATGAGATATGATTCCACTCCGGTAGCCCAAAACCACTCGTCTTCCGCTTCCGGGAATGCACAAAATTGTATACTGCACAACGGATTTTTTATTTTTTAATTACATTTGTTACTGCTAGGCAAAGATCACTGATAGGAGCAATATCATATCATAGTACTGTTAAGTACAGTTCTGGGTTGATGTCGAAGTTAGGCCAACTTGTACTCAGTTACTGATAGTAGATCGTTGTCTAGACCTTTGATTTTATAATTTTTGTGCTTAATAGCTTGTGAAATTTCCAAATTGTCTTAGAGTTGAATGTGTATCTCCTCAGCGTTTTCAACACTGTATGACTTTCTAAGAATGTTATTTGTATGTCTATCTATTTACTTCTGCACAGAAAGAAATGTGAAGACTACATTCAAATCCTATCACTATCCTATGATTAAAATAATAAATAAGTTTTTCTAGCTCGAAATGCAACTTTGGGGATCTTTTATGTGTTCGAAACTGCAAACCCCATGTCAGGAGAACCGAGAGAAATTCCGCTGGTCTGATATCTGGAGTGAAGTTAAAGCAGAATAGCTTACATATAACTCGGAACGAAATGTTTGCCTTGAATACACGGTCGCCAGTAGCGACTTCATACCATGTGCTGGTTCCATCGTCGAGTATTGAAACAAGTGAATCCTTCCAATGTGGCCACCTCACATATTTAGTTTTTCATCACGTGAAAGAAGACCGAGTCAAATCTTTTGGTCGCAAGCGCCTTTGTAATGCTACAGACTATGCCTATCATACAATGACTATCATAAAGTTCTTTGCCACAAAAAGCGCCACGAAGATTGTGCAACAAAAGACCTTCGTGACGTGGAAATCGCCTTTTGTGCAGGCTTTGGAAGCATTGAAATTCCATCTCATTAACTCCAAGTTCATCAGAGAATGCTAAAAGGAGCTTAAGTGCATAAAACGTCACGAAATTACCTCCTGCTGGGCCGATATATTTACATTCCAACGTTACTTGATTAATAATAGTTATTTAACATTTAAATTAAACCTTTCGGCGATATCTACAATTCAATATATTTTACAAATTTTTATCCTTCCACTGAAGGCATATCCGCGCCAAACCGTTCAAGCAAAATCATACCTATCAAACATGATCCAAAACCACATTCATCAAATAAATTCGGATTAACATACAATTTGCAAACAAATGAAGCAACCTCGCAGACAAAATATCGTATGTACCTCAATTTTAGATTTTCTACAATACTTTCAAGACAGTGGTTAAATCACTTAAAAGTTAAAGAACTTTTGTATACCCGAACAAGATTGGTGTATTTTTTGCTAGTAAGAGTACAAAATAACAACACATCAATACGCCTTTAATGTGCTAAGGGAGAAAATTCAAATTCAAAATATCAACAACTTTAGAGAATACTGGTAGATATTCTCGTCATATTTCTCTCTCCGCAATTTTTTTCCTTTTCCGCTGGCTGATTCTCTTTTAGATTTGTCGACTGGTTTTTCAAAACGTACTTGTATTTTGTTCAGGTTGCGACATCTGTATATAATTGTTTGTGCTAATACCATTCGCAAATTTGATTCCTTTTTTACATTGATATGATGATATTCGCCAGACCACATCCAGCACGATCTAGATGGGGTGTAGCAGCTGTATTGTAGGCGGAGACCTTGACCAATTGATTCGTCGCCATGAAGAGAGAGATGAGAATCTTGGCCTAAGAGTGTTCATTCAGTGAATAGTGTACATTCTCAACTTGTGCAAGAATTGAAGCCAGTCGACTTCAATTTGCGTCATATTTTCAGTGGATGGACTCCGGAAAAACGCGATGAAAATCTGGTGTCTTATCCTGTCTATTGTTCAGTGATGAAGCTCATTTCTGACTCAATGGGTACGTTTATCAACAAAATTTCCGTATTTGGACTGATGAGCAACCCGAAGAGTACCAAAAACTACCATTAAAAATAATATTTTAGTCACGAGTATGGGGACCGACAGTTTCTCGCCGACTTTGAGCGGCGACATTTGAAAAGGTTTTCATAGACAATTGATACTCTTTGATTGTTGTCGTCAAACAGGAAAGAGGTGGTGCTGCGAAAAATGCGAGGTGTTCAGTCCGGAGTTCGAACCTGGGAACATCAGCGTGTGATTTGAGGAGTTTACGAACTGCGCCACGGCGACCACAAAACTATCATTGCATTCATTAAAATCAAGGGTATGGTGCGGATTATGGGCTGGTAGAACAATGGGTTAATATTTCTCTAGAAATGAGGCAAATAAGAATGTTACCGTCAATGGTACCCGTTATCACACCATGTTAACGGACTATGTCCTTCCTTAAATGCAAGCACATGGTTTCGGTGAGCACTGGTTTCAACAAGACACCACTATGAGCCATACAGTACTTGAAACAATGGACTTGTTTCAAAACCATTTTAGTGAGCACCAAGAACGTGCGATATCTTACTTTTCGACTATTTTCTCTGGGGATGTGGAAAGTCTCAGCTTCTCAGGAATTCGAACATTATTCGTGTTACAGTCGAGATACCAGCCGCTAAGCTCAAATGGAACGCTCAAAATTGGATCTCCGGAATGGACTACCTCAGACGTTGTCGTGGCCAACATTTACATGAAATTGTTTTTAAAAAGATAACATCTTTAAGCCGATAATGAACATTTTGAATTCACTTTTAAATTTATTTTTTCACACACCATAATCGTTGATTGTGCCATTCCTATATTAAAATCCTGCCTAGTGTCAGGCTAACTTCAAGTCAGCTGATTGTAGTTCTGCCTTCGTTACGACCAAAATATGCTTAAAACCAGTTTTATTCCATCTGAACTGCTTGATGAACCTACAGTACTAAAAAAAAACTCCTTTTGTCAAACTGCATATTTTCTGATAAATATATGCTCTTCTTTCAAACGCAGCATAAAGTTAGATTTCCACATGTCCATTGCACTGTACCATTTGGACATTTGGAAAGCACTCAATGATGAGTTCTTGGATGTGTACACTGTGCACACTTTTCTCGTTTGTTATAGAGTTGCAGGATAATTTTGTGTCGCCTTAGGCTCTTTAGTTCATTCATGCAATATTTGAAAGACTTCTTTTTTTCGTTGTTTTTGTTTTTGTTACAAGATGATGGTAGTGTCTATATCTTTGGAAAAAACATGAAAAACGCTTCAAAAACCTGAATAAATATTGTCTTAGTTTACGATTTTGTGATTGACTGCCAGACACAAAAGTGATTTATTAGACTCCGTTCCGATGCACCTCGCATTTAACAGCCTGTCAGATTTATATCACCTTTAACGAGCAAGATTCTCAAAGAAGATTGATGTTTGGGTGTTTGAAAAACCACCGAAGAAAAGCTGCTGAAAACTTTGAAGTGAGAAAAAAAGGACGAAATGTGGAAAAATTTTTAATTAGTTTCAAGTGTTCCGCCATAGAGAGAAACTATAACAAAAAATATTTATCCTTAAACTGACTGTGTTGACAATAAATTGATCAGTTAACTCATATTTTCTAATTTTTAACGTTTCTATTTGAAAATATGTGTCTGCTGTTTTGTGATGGGTATCAAGCTGTCTTGTCTTAGAAGCTTCCCAAGTGTATCCACATGTCAAAATATGTAACACGGCCTTTTGCGTGGCATATTTCGTTTTCCGAATATGGACATCCTCACGAAAAATATAATCAAATGAGAATTAAGCTCGCCCATTGAGGGCTTCGTATGAATCAAGTTTGAATGTGGTAATTGCTAGTGACATGAGTGGGTCTACATGTAGCTTAACCATATTTTAAAAGAGTTTAGAGAGTAACAAAAAGGTGCAACTTAAGGTCTCAATGGTGGTTCTTCGATAGATGTGTGGTATTACACATGATGTCCTCTGTTTGTAGATACATGTTCCTTTTGTTGTTCGAAGGTAGACAGGTGAAATAGGCTTAAAAAGCACTTAAGTTAGAATAGGTTGGTTCCACGTGGAGAAGGTGAGAACTATAAGAGAAGTTTGGACACAAGCTGATTTTTTGTGACAGTAAGCCCTTCACATTTGTGGATAATTACAGAGAAGGTGTTGGATGTTTTCTTCATTCCTTCGGCTTAGGCGGCTCCTACAAGAGTCCTTAAAAAATAATTCTACTCTCCTAACACGCAGATAAAACGGAAAGTGTTCGCTAACTCTACCCAGTCCTTATTTTTTATATTCGGTGCTAAACGAAGACGTTAGTTTTTGTAAATTGAGGAATTTTAATCTGCGACATGAAGCAGTTACAGGAGATGTCATCAGTTCTTAGACAGAAAGAGAGTCGTCTTTCGTAAGATTGGATTCTATGGTCGATTGACTGTCTGTATAAGAAGAGATCTCCATGTCTGGAAGAAACAACAAGTCGCTAGATTTTATTTGATGTTAGAGTCTCACAGAAAATGTCCGGTCTCATACCGTGTACTGCCTTCGATTTGTCAGCAAGGAAGGGACGCTTTTGATGAATGCATATTTCGATATTGACTTCTTTCTAGTGTTCTTAAGGAGGTCATCAAAACTGAATTTGTTGATTCTCATTTATGGTAATTTTGGGCATTTTGAACCAGTCATTTAGTACTTCGAGATAGTGATTTTCGCCAAACAGAGAATTTGCGGATATCAAAAACAGTATGGGACCAGGAACAGAACCTTAAGGGACACCTACAGGTCGTAAACTTAGAACACCATTACTTTTAGCGCACACTACTCTCTTCTATAAGTATGATTCAAAACTTTCCTTATGACAAAGTTGAGTGCAGTGGTAAGGTTTTCACTACAGTATTAAAACCGTTATGTGCATGTGAACAAAACTCCAGGGCACTCGCAGTACCGTAACCGCAAATCAAACTGTTACCACTAAATATGATTTGAAAAAACGAACTGAAAATCTATAGTTGTTTTTTATGCAACGGTATAACTTCGGCAACTTTTAAATGTTCAGGAAATCCAACACATCAGAAATGTTTAAATCTTTTCACGAAATTGTTTAAAAACTCATCAAATGTTGCTGTTTACAGTGCACAATTCAATCGTTTCTTATTTTATTTAAGTCAGTAAAAGCAATATTTATAAAAGAGGTAATTTGAAATTCTTTTCAAAATTCCAATCAACATCCGCACGGGTGAGGTGGGGGATGCTTTGGGTGTGGTGGCGGGTGTTTTGCTGGTGTTGACACATAGACGGGATACGGTTTCGGCACAGGAACAATCACTGGTCTGGGCTTCGGCGGTGGAGCAGAAACAAAGACAGGCTTTGGAACTGGTATAGAAACGAAAATTGGCTTTACCGGTGGCGGATGAACTGGAGCTGGTGCTGAAACGTATACAGGATGTGATGGCGGTTGAACGTAGATAGCACCCCCACCGCCGCCGCCTTTTCGTCCTTTCTTCTTCAGTGTTGGATCAGCGGCAGCTGGCGAAAGCGCTAGAGTTGCGATTATTGTGAAGAGTACAAATATCTTCCACATCTTGACGATGCAAATTACTTCGCTGCAATACTCTCATGGTGCGCCAATCGCAGACTTTTATAAGATATTCTGAAGACGACAGCTGATGATTGTATGTAATTGAGGCGATTAATTGGTCGAATACATTGATTGAAAATTACCTGAAGGATAATTGATTTTCAGAAACATTGACCCTTATGAGGTAAGATCCGATCGCGGCCCAGGGGCTTCACTCAATTTAATGAGAGATGTGGTCAGTTATTATAAATTAAGTGGCTTTTCGCTTTGCCTATGAGAGTTGAGAAGATATCTCACGACTGACACCGCAATTTTAAAGCTTGTCTCTGTAAGTACCCAATTTGCGGCCAGAACTTATGCGGCGTCACCAATTGAAAAGGAAGTTGAAAGTGAAAGCATTTATTGTTGACTGACGTAGAAATTTAAAATGTGTCATGGCGGAGGCGGTTAAGCGTCTAAAGCGGATGTATATATCAAAGTAACCGTTATAAGTTGTAAAATTCAGCTTGGGAGTATTTCCTAAGTCCACCACATCTTAATCTTATTTTTCTTCTTCAAATGACTCTGGGTAGCACGGGGTTCCCACACCTTAACATCCATAAAGGAACCCTGCGATTCTCTGATCAATCAACCATCAAACAGATTGATGACGTTGTGATCGACGTCAGATACTCCTCCAGTATTCTCGATGTCCGAACCTTCTGAGGTGCCAATACTGACTCGGAACATTCCCTTGTTGCAGCCAAGGTAAAAAACCGGATAGGGAGAGAGTAACGTGGTCGAGACAGGCGAACACGGTTTGATGTCGGAAAGCTACACTCGCAACAGATCGCTGAGATCTTAGCTCCCTCAAATTCCGACAAAGTTAGACGCTGAGTGCACTAATACAAGAATAAGAATGGAAACGTTGTCAAGAAGCCATCAACGAGTCTGTCACTGATGTGCTGGGCACCAAAAATAAACCTATGGTTCGACGACGAGTACAGGTCAGCACATGGAGCCAAACAGGAGGTCAGGTCCACCCCTGGCTGTAGCCCCATGTAAAAAAAAAGAAAAATGACGAAAAAGCCCAAGGTGGACTAAGTGCTCAACCAACATGCCAATTTAGGTAGCATGGTCTTTCACCACTTTGCTTACATTAAGGTTTCTGCTGTTCATTATTAGCTTGAGTCTGTTTTCCGTTTTAATACCAGCAAACGCCTAATTGAAGTTCAATACTGACAATGTCCAGAGCGTAAGCCAGCAGCTGAAGGTACCTTTCAAATGTCGTGCCTCTGGTGTTGATTCGTGAGTTACGACCGATCTTGTCAAAAATGATTTGGAGAGGTCAAAACCTTTTCTTCTTGTCTATAAACTTTTCTAACATCGAAGGCTTTTCTAAGAAACTTTTTTCGATGCCTACATTCCGCACCATCTGATAAGTTTAGTTGTAATGCTAAAAGAAAACATGGCACTGTATTACTCGCTTATCTCTGCGCGTTGTGGCCTTAAGATTTTTGAATAGGTGTTAAGCGTTGATTTGCATTTCTTGGTGTGAAAAATTGATCTGTCTTTGACTTCCCAAGCGCTCACACAGGATGTTATAAAAAATGTTAAGGAGACTGATTCGTTCAGTCGTAGGGATCTCCTTTGCGTTTGACTGGACAAACTGGTTTAGCACTCTTGCGCCCAAATTTTGTCGTGTCTGTAGTCCAAGTTGAGAACTAAATTCCACCGTCATCGCCATTTAACAGTCTTCAGGAATGATTTTTTTCAAATCTTAAGCATCAACTTTTTTTTCTACTACAGGTTGTCCATTTACGCTTCGGCCCGAACGGGTGTTTTCATCATTCCTGCCTTTCAACTCCTCGACCGCGCGCTTCTTTTTTCCTTCCGAGACAACGGTGCTCTTCCCTTCTTCTGTGTCTTTAGAGCTCACTTTGTAGGGTTTCTATTTGGCTATATGTGCCTTGTTTTTAAGCCAAAATTGGTGACATGAAACACAGCACATCAGTGGCAGCTTTCCATCCTTCTTCTGTGGTAAGCAGCGTCGAATTTATCGAGAGTTTTAGGAAGACTTGGTCGACAAGCGATTTGTTGCGACTGTAGCTTTTCGAACTCAAGCCGTTTTAGGCCTGTCTCGACTCCATTGCTGTCTTTATATCCGGGCTCTAACCTTGACTACAACAAGGAAATGATCCAGGTCGAGTAGCTTCAGACATCGAAGTCATCAAACTGGTTGACGGTTGATTGACTAGGATATCGCCAGGTCCCTTTATGGATGTTGGATGTGCTCACTACAAGCTGATTCCGCCCCGTAGCGAACCTCGCAAACCTGAGGCCGTCACCAGATGTGTTGTTGTGTAGGCTATGATACTACCAACAATTTTTTCCTTACTCAGCTGTGCATCGTCACAGTCTAAGAGGCCATCTTGGTGGCATAGCTGGAACATTGTTCATATGTTCTTTCTAGGAGAACACAAATCGTCTTTGCTTTTGTCAACCTTCTGCTCTGTTGTGGTATGAGTTGATTTTCCAGAATTTAGTCTTGGTGAGAATTGTCAAGAGACGTCCGCTTAGAGGATTGTAGAGTCTGTCACGAACAACGAATCCACATGCAAATAAGGATTGTCTTTCCTGTCTGTAGTAATTCCTGTAGTGGATATCGTTATTTTGTATTCTCCTATGCCCCGGAGGACGGCACATCCTGGATGGTGGTTATGCGTTGCAGGACCTTCGCAAGTTCTTTGGCTGCACGTGGTCTGTTAAGGGACCCCACATTCCACGTGTGCAGATCGTTGTCCTTTGCTCGCCTACTGCAGTCGTCAACAATTCATCCGTTAGTGTCCGTGGTTATTGGTTGTCTCTGAAGAAATGTTTCTTTTTAGCGCAACTTAGCAGAGGCTGCATACGTTGCTGAGCATACGACGGCTGTTGTGACAGCTATCCAAGCAGCAACACGAGTAAGCAGTGTGTCAAGTTGACTTATGCACTAAAAGGGATGGTGTGCATCACGAATGCAATAAACGACGTAGCCCTGTGTGTACAATACTCCACGGAGTTCATTTTTTTTCTTCCTTTCATAAGTCTCTACGACAAGTCTGTCATTAAGGTGTTAGAGCAGATTGGAACTTATGGGAAGGAGTTAGGCAAAAGATGTAAAATAAAAATGGTTCACATGCTTATGGCTTAATTCAGCAACATTGGCTCGATTTGAATTTTCTTCTGGTTAGAAATGAATGATGAATGGGCTCGTGGGGGTGTACGAAAGATCTTCCAAGCTTCTCGACCCTCCGCCATCGACTTTAACTGATCAGGAGCTAGGTTTAAGTGTGACAAGGCGACATGATCCATCTACATCACCCTGGGTCTGCTGAGCATGCGCTCATTTGGTGAACTTGTGTTTACGAGTATAGCATGCCTCAGAAGTCGTGATGAAGGAAACATCCGTACCAGATGGCCAAACCATTGAAGTGCTCAACATTGAGTTCCTCCCGCCCTGTAGCGATTTTCAACCTATTCCGGCTCAACATCCGCAATAGAATAGAGAAATCTCATCTCGGCAGCTTGTAGTCGCGATCTTATTCTTTCGGTCATTACCCAAATTTCATGGCCATAGGTGAGAGTTCGAATAAATACTGAGTTAAAAACCGATAGCTTGACTTTGACACGCAGAAGGGTGAGAGTAGAAAAACTTATTAGACAGGATGTACCCAGCTATGACACAAAAATCGTTCTAGGAGATGAATAGGAAGAGCAAATCTGAAAATGGATTAAGCCCGGTGGACTTCCCACCCTGTAAAAACTACAAAAGTCTGACGACATAGTGATCGACGTCGGGTACTCCTTCAGTGCTGGCTGTATTTGAAACGCAGCGAGGTGCCAAGATCGACTCTAATCATTTCCTTGTTGCAGCCAACATTTAACACAGGTGAGGTCTAAAACTCAAACTTCAAGAAAGACAACATAAGCATAGTCTGTTTTTTTTAACAAATATCAACTTTAATGAATTCTCTTCACAATCATCGTATGTCAGTAGAGAGCGGTTTTCTGATCGTTCATCTATCCATGTTTCCTTCCCCCCTTCCCAGCATATTTAACAACAACAGGACCACGTTTGAATCCACCACCGCCACCGCCACCTCCCTTTTTCTTAAACGCCTCCACAAAATTCATCTCCCCCATCAAACAGGAGAGGATAACCAGGAGAATGAGAATAAGAGGCAACTTCATTTCCGACCGACTTCCAACTGCTTGACCTATCCACTAACTTGCATTCAGAGCGATCAGACTTTTATACCCCTCATTCGCACAGCATCAATCACGAAGCAAAATAAATTTGTTTGTGATCAAAATACGGGGATTTCCACGGACTGAAGACAATGAGCTGTGGCTTGAGAGCTTGGAAAAGTGCGCTTCGTAAACCACAAGATTACTGACAGCAGCAAAAAAAATTATCATCGGCAATCGCAGTCGTCGTGATGCGGTGATCAATTAAAGCGCTTCACGCAGTCACACATGAGGAGTTCGACATGTTCGATGTAACAGCACTTATCACTCATCGACAACTGCAAAATTAATGTGAATTGCTCAGATGACGGGTTTTCATTTGACAACAATTAACGATTGCGCTGTACTTTCCCACTGGGAGTGAATGCTGCAAGGAGGCGAAACCCGAGTGTGGAATTCGATTTTTGAGTGTGGTTAGGCCAAATCCTATTTTTGGGTGCGATCTCTTTGCACTGAAAGTTCCTTGACACTCCTTGGTGTGAATTGGTTTTCTGAAGGGTTAGTCATCGCAAGGTTTGATCAATAACTAAAATGAAACACATAAATTTAAAAATCATGGACTGAGTATGTAACATGCATAATGACTTAGACAGACAGTAAGATAAAGACTTGTAAATAGGACAACGCCTTGGACTGGACATGAACAAGATCTTCGTTAAGGGCTAGTGAAAAACTAACTGGATTAAGTTAGGATTACGCGCCTCAGTAACTGTCGGAAAATGGTTCGTGTTTCGGGTCAGAAACTGAAAGAATTCAAAATGTAAGGTAAGCAACAACTAACGTTGTCCCCAAAATAAAAATCGATGTGCCCTTAATCAGTAAAAATTGTACAGAAAAATCGTAATAAAAGCAAAAGAAACAACAAGGCAAAGCGGACGATCCTTTTGAAATTTGCACACGTGATTATCGAAACGTCAGAAGAGTACACCGGCCCATCATCGACGCGGACCGGACAAAACACCACAGCAACTGTACTAAATGCATTTAAGAAGCAACCTCAAGAAACTGGAGCTCATCCAAATCCAATCATTAAGAACGTGAGGATTTCACTTACCCGCCAGAAACATAAAGTTGTCCTTGTCCGCATTTTTGTCTTTTGAATTTTCCGGCTATGTACAAGGCGCTTCAGAGCTCGTATCTGGCAATACTATAAATCATTTAAAAGGCCTACAAACCTATGCATGATTAGTTTGGATATTGCCTTCAAAAGTTATACCCCTATAAACATGGAGTTCACTAACGCCGAAATTCGCGCTATTTTAAGTTTTGCCTTCGTCGAAGGCAAATCCGCTAGAGAAACGTTCCGTGAGATTAATGGTGTCTTGGCAGATGGTACCTATCACTTCGTACCACGGAGGAATGGTATCGACGATTCAGAGCCGGTGAAAACGACACCATGCCAGCCGGCGGAAGACCTGTGACGACGAATACCGATCGAATCATGGAAATTATCGAGTAAGACCGGCATGTGGCATCTCGTGACATCGCCCAGGAGATGGGAGTTGGTCACCAAACCAATTTAAGACATCTGCAATACACAAAAAAGCTTGATGTTTGTGTGCCGCATGATTTGACGCAAAAAAACCTTTTGCACCTAATCAACGCCTGCGATATGCTGCTGAAACGGAACGAAGTCGACCTTTGAAGCGGATGGTGACTGGTGACGAAAAATGGATCACATACGACAATATCAAGCGAAAACGGTTGTGGTTGAAGGCCGGTGAATCGTCCCGCTATCCAGGCGTCGAAGATATGCGTGGAACCAAAAGTTAAAAATTAAAGAATAAATAAGAGAAAACAATTTATTTGCATTTTTTGCTTGATTGGTGGTAAATCGTTAAACACATTCAATTTAGATTTCGTGACCGAATAAGCTGGGCGACATCCCGTATAGTGTTTGCAGTTCATTCTGATGGCCAAGGGGGTCCCAGTGGGCCAGAAATTGACAAAAAAAAACCAAAACGCGAGCATGGTGGCAAATGGCTTAAGCCATGAATTGTCAATTTAGACAAAGGGGCGAATGAGTTCTAAGCCCATTCAATCGCTTTTTACCAAAATCAATCATACCATTATTATTTTTTTCATTTGCCAACATGAATTTGAGTTTTTTTTTAACTCTTTACATTTAGTCAACAAATTCAGTTCGCATTCAGCAATGACAAGAACCCATGCAAGCTTAAGAACTTTTAGAAATTTGTTAGCAAAAGCTTTCGTATAACAAAGATTCGAACCAAATATAAGCAACAGGGTGAATCGAAATCTGTTTCAAACGTTGCACGTATGATACAAGGAGACAAGGTATGTTTGACTCCTAAAATAAGTTATCTGTGACGTCGATTGGCGTTGAAGGCACGGGAAAAGATATTACAACAATGCGAAACAGTTTTTTTTAGCATTGATTTTGACGTTGGCTTAGCCTCTGTCCAGATATCTTATGCCCAGAAAATTGGCGTACTCCTAAGATGGTTCGGTCGAACCAGTGAGACAACGCGAAAGAGAACACCCACGAGACCGATGACACCCAGAAGTGAAGAGGAACCTCAATCAACTTGGCGTGCGATGAAGAAGGAAGCTAAAGATCGTTCCAGCGGGAGAGGCTTGTTAGTTTAGGCCCAGGTCCAGACTATTCCACTTTTTTTGTTTTTTTTTAAAGTTTCGGTGTGTCCGTCTGTTCATCAGTCATGTCTATCACAATCTCACCCACTGAAACGATTTTCTTTTTTGGTCATAATTTGATTGATTTACGTGAAATTGGGGCGAACTTGTAAATCAGATCCGAACCCAGTACGTGACTTATCAATCTTCGGAGCTTTTGAAATGCAATTGAAGTTCAGTTGACAATTTATTGTTTTTTGTTTGACTATCATTACTCTCTCCCCTTCTCTCTAGTTCACACCGACATGCGTTAATATCCGCATAAATCAATAAGATCACAATGGGAACTTTCAACTAAAATTATTTTGAGCATTCTGGCTTAAACAGTTTACACGAAAGTGGTAAAAATCTATAAAAGACCAAAACCTCACCCACCTCCTACAGACGCATAGCACTTACATCTCTTTGTTACAACGTCCTCGAAACACAGATAAACCGTCAACTCCTGAAATATCATGAATCCTGGAAGCTTCTCATGAACGGCAGTACGACTTTCGCAGAAACATGTTAACTGGTGATCTGATGGTATATCTTGTCGAAAATTTTAACCAGTCTTTGCATAATCTAAAAGAAACCAAAACCTCGGTTTTTCAAAAGCATTTGGCAGAATCTGTCATCAGACTGCTTCTGGTGTCAATAAATTTCGAACCGATTAATACAAGTTGCGTTGGATGGGTTCAATTAATTAATGCTAGTGTTTTTCAGGGCTCCGTATTGTCTCCGGCACTCTTTCTCATTTTTAAAAATTATCTCTGCAGTAATTCAGCCCATTCCGGGCGAAGTGCCTGCTTGAGGTGGTTCAAACTTTTTAGTACCGATCCTTAAAAATAGAAATTCAACGGACTTGCATTCTGACAATTTACAATCCATTGTGTCGAAGAAATGATGCGGAACATTGATTTTTAGCCAATCTGGGTTGACGCGTGCCTGGTGAGGCGAAACAGAGTCTTGATGGAATATTCACGGACTCCGACCGAAATGTTTGTTCGCCCAAGGCTTTAAAACTGGCTCTAAAACAGTACCACTGTATACGGCCGCAATCACGTTGACGCCGTGCTCCAAAAATACGAGCGGAGAGTGACAATCGGCCATTATGGCAGCCTAAACCATCACCATCGGCGCTGCCTGGTTTCTGGTGGCCGTGCGAAGGTGTAGTAAGCTGACAAGTAAGCTCGCTCATTTTGTTTGTTGACACATTACTCGATAACAAATATAGACTCATCGGAAAAAAACAAATTCGACAACTCAACACTTTCGTAGCATAGCGTATGAACTCCTTCGCTCTTTCGAATCTTACTTTTTTGTCTTGCGGTGGAAGATCATCTGCGGCTTAAGAACCTCAATGGCTTAAGCCTAAGCTCAGTTCACAGTAGGTCTTGTGTCTTATCCGACAATATGATGAGCTCATGAAGCAATTTTCTTTCACTTCGACGCTGACTTCGCTCAATTCGAGCCCTCACTTGTCGCACCATGTTTATCGATGTTGCTGTTTTCTACTGACCACCTCCATGGCGTTTTGCAACGCTCCCAGAATCATGGTAATGAGCTGTGGACCAAGACACAAATGATTTATTCGTTGTGAGGTGCTGGAGGACTCTAACGATAGCTATTTGCGGTTTTCCAGCCAAATATAAAGCAACCGCACTATCGCGCTTAAATTCTAACGCGTATAAACATGTTTCCACCCAAATGAGAGGCTTGTAGAGTTCACTGTCTTGAACGATTTAAAAATTCTGACAGTCTGATGTTGGTTGTAGTTCGAGTCATCCTTGGATCCTTCCTTAGATACCGAGAATCATAATATTTTATCGTGTACTTCGTTCCACAATTGGGGACCTAACACTGATCCTTGTGGTGAAATTAAACTGAATGTCACAGGATGCAGCCATCTTAGCCACCCCATTAATGGATGTGACTGCTATTTTAGGCTTAAAATTACTTGCTTGAGGGATTTGAATGTGGTTGTGTAGAGTATGATTTATTTACCTGTTTGACAGCCAGAAGAGGGCCTCATCTGTTTGTCTAGAAAAGTTTGGTTCAAATTAAAGTTCATTCCCCCACGCCTACGTTCGTCTTCAATGCCATCTCAGTGGCCACCCCGAATCTGAGTTAGACTTCTAGTGAGTTCTATAGGAGCTGCTGGTGGAAAAGTTCTTCTCGACCTCAGGTCGGATAAGGTCGGTGTCAGAGGGGAGACAATTGAATTCAATGGCTAAGTGAGTGCCTTTCGTAGATGCGGCGACTTAAATTGTACTATTGTGAAGGTCTTCTTTAACTGGCTCTACAATATGGCGTGGACTTGGGCCTCAACCCTGCTAGCACGATCTCTAGCCAGTTTCCTCCAATTACGCACTCCAAGTTTTTCGAGGTTCTTCTCCACATCTGTGCACCATCTCAACCGTCGTCTGTTACGTTGTCCCAATGGCTCGAATTTGAAGACTTTTCGGGTCGAAGGAGTGGTGTCTATATGCTCTACATGGCCTAGCCATCTTAAGCGTTGTATCCGAAGACGCTTGACCGTAAGTTCTTGCTCCATCTGCTGCATCTTATTCCCAAACGAAGCAGTTGAGAAATAGCGTCACAATCCAAAGTGTCCTGTTAAGAGAGGTAGGTACCAACATTCGTTTTTTTTATATCTTGCCGGTTTTTGAAGAAAGGACTAACAATGCGTGCTATCTTTCCCAACGTCGCCAATGGGATATGCTTGCGCTCTTGGCTGGTATTGTAGGTTTTGGCTCTCTGACCGCTCGACTGCCGAGCTAGCCGATGGGAAAACACATGTTTAGGCCCAATGAACTTCTCAATGAAAGTAGATGATTGCGTTGCCACCGGAATTCTTCTTCTCGGAGGCAGCATTCAGACATACTGTACTCCTACAAATGCCCCGATATCCATTGAACATTAGTGCTTACAAATAAACACATCCCGAGGACTCTAAGCACAAAGCCGGGGGAGGCCGAACGGAGTATTCTCGGCTTTGTTGCTGCAAATTCCCCGGGTGTTTACCCTCATAAACAAACGCAGAGCATCTCTCGCGCGCACACACGAGCAGCTGTTCTCGCTAATCGACGAATGTGTCTATCAATCACCTTTAACGGCCGCCGCACATTGCACCATCGGAATGCATTGGCGTGGTCTGCTGTGAGATACCTGCGAATGTGAGGGTGTTGGTGCGGTTCCCCAAAAAAAAAAAGAAAAACAACGGAAACTGCATCCAAATGGAAATCGGAAATATATTCGAACATTAACAGTCATCATCCATCAACTGAAGGTTTCCGATCTGTGCGCTAACTGCAGGCATCCGCATTCTGGGAATAACTTTGGCTAAGAATTTTCCCGTAGTTTTTCGGGGTGTTTCCCAAATTCACTGCACCAGCATGGTGCTCCATGGCATGGAGCGAGTAGTTTGTGTATAGATGGGTGGAGAGTTTCTGTTTCGAAGTTGCGGATGTGTTTGAATGGCGGAAGGGATAATTAAATTGGATATCTGAGCAGGGTGCAGATTACATGTTGCACATGCTCACGTTTTGCTCAAACAGAACAGCTGCATCTGTTGTTTGTATCTGTGAATCAAATTCGTAGAAACCGATTTAAGGGAGTGCAATGCATTCGTTACCACTTGAGCTGAAATGCCAAAAGTCTCGAAAAGCCCCAACTCTCACAGGCTCTTGCTGGCTCCCTGCAACATCCCTGCTGCGGGACGGATTGAAGAAGATGTGAGTCGTAAAATTTTTCGGGATTCTTGTCATTTAAAAAATTTCCGTCTCTTCCATCGGCTCCTTCTTTTTCAAGGTGATCATGGTAACTTCGAAGAATTCTCTGCAAAAAGCCGATCTTGCGTGGGGCATGACATTTGGTTTTACACGTGATCCTGCTGACAGCCAATCTCAGAGGCATATGTTTACACCAAAGGAACAAACGGAACTTACGATCTGGCATCTTCCTAAAGATCTTAAAACCGCATCCCCTTACAAGAATAACCTTGTTGTGGAAAGCGCCTTAACCCAATTTGCCCCGAAATTTAATACACACGACGACCCCTCATAAGCATGCGAAGAGCTGAACACCAGAATCCTTACCCCATGGCCGTTGCAAGTGCCTGTCGAGGAGATAACCGAAAGTGAAGTGAAGAAATAAACTCCCTGCCAGAACAATGCCCACTTTTCACTTGGCATTCTCATGATGTCTACTCAACCTGCCATCGACCTCCTTTGCATGGCGAGTGCACGTTCACCGTTCATTGTCCCAGTGTCCTGCTTCGTATGTGCTTTCCGAGATGAAAGCTCTTCGCCGGAATTGTGTTCAATGCTAGGTACTTACTGTTGCATGCTGCTATCGGATTTACGCTTCACCTCCTCTCCGTGTTGAGTTTCCCGGAATCTGCTGCAAACTGTTAAATCCTTTTTTTTTCTGTTCGTTTTCCTCAGTTAAGCGTGTTTTTCGTCTCCTTGCCTGCGAAGGTATGAGTGTGGAAATTGGGCCAAAGGATTCCTCAAAGACGCCCACTTGTGGTCGGGCGATAAAAAATCAAGGCGAAACCAAGAAGGATTTGATGTACGTATGTTGTGTGTCGCTAGGATTTGATGAATAGCCTGGACGTCGTATTTGGTGGCGGCGGTGAGGGTTGCGGTTGAGGAGTCCTTATGACACTATCAATATTTAAGCATCCCCCGGGCGATGGTATTTATGACTTAATGTGGTGTGTACAAGTAAAGAGTGGATGTCCGCAGGGCGATGGGACAGAAATGATTTAGGATTCATTTGAATTGTTGGAGACGAGCATGCGGACACTATTGAAATAAATGATTTGCCAAGGATTCCTCGTGATTTTCATTGGCCTTTAAAGACTGGTTGACGATGCCATCCTATTCATTCATATACAGGGTGGGACCTCTACCTTCCCGAAATGTTTGGCTTTAGGCTTGAATAACGTTGAGAAATGTTGAAATCTTTTGAAAAATAGTTTCAGCTGATATGAAGCATCCACCACGACTGCTGTGAGATTGGTATGCGAGTGATCCCCGTCGTCGTCCAAACTGGCACCTTCTGACAGCCATTGGGCCCATTTCAGGCCTCCAAATACAGTTTTACTGGTTTTTCACATGTTTTCAGATGTCAGGGGCATCTCAGATGTCAGGGGCATCTCAGATGTCAGGGACATCCAGTCACCACAACCTTCCAAGACGTTTGCTGGCTCTGGCTCACGGATTGCTTGAATGATATAGGCCTTAAATGCTTAAGTCGTTTCCGTAGTATTGGCATAGTCATTGGTCCTTCCCAATTCCCCACAAAAAAAGCTCAAATGCATTTGCGACATGGTGTGCCATTCCGAAACAGATATCGTCCAAATCGATGTCAAAAAAAGTGACTTTTTCTCAGCTTGGTAAATTTAGTCGAAACGTTGTTGACAGCCGCAATAAACTGTTGCGCTCTGTGTATTTTGGCTCCGCGATCATAAGAGCTGGTTTTTCGAGTCGCAAAAGTGGCAAATGGTGGTTTGCTAACTTTGCTGCCGGCAAGAAACTGTACCACGGCACGTCAGAAGTGATGATTTTTCGCTCAAAATCGTTGTCCAATTCGATCCGCTCTAAGTTGCATACTACAAAGCAATGGTTATGGGCTTTCAATTGCTAAGTCACAACGGGCCTTGCATCATTCTTCTTATGGTAATTCGTGATTGTTAAGATCGATGGCACGTTGACATTCCTAAATTGAGTCTCACGCTTTCGGCTATAGCGGTCAAATTGTCATCTTTCCGCACTATACGAGGACAGGTACCATGAGTGTCGTAAACTTCCAAATTTTTTTGGCAAAAACTTGTCTACAGCAGTTGCTGTGGGTGCCACACACTGTTTATGCTACAGAGCACTCATTTTCGAAATACGAGATCCATTCAAGAAATAAGGTGCATTTTGATTTTTCTCAGAAATATTTATTTGTTCATCAATTTCTATTTTGTCACCCTCAAAGTAGTCCCCCCTCAGACATAATACTTGTGCCAGCGTTTTTTGGAATCCTCGAAGGTGTGCACTTTTTTAGAATGCTCTTGAGCTCTCTCAGCGATTCGGTCTGTATCTCCTAAATCGTCGCAAAACGCCGTCCTTTCATGGATCTCTTCAATCTCGGGAACAGGAAAAGGTAGCGGGGGACCAAATCCGGTACAAACGGTGGTTTTTGGACAAAAATTTACGAAAAAGCAATAGTGGTCAAACGTTAAAATTCAGACATTTTGGATCGAACTTCTCTGCAATACGTTTGATGTTCAAAATTTCCGAAAAACTTGCATTGCATAAGCCAACTGTGAGCCTCCATCCTCAGCAACTTCTCTAATAGCGATTCGACAATTCTCCATAACAATTTTCTTTACTTTCACTTTTATCGGAAGTTGATGTGCTGGGGTGTCCAGGGCGATTGTTGTCATTGACATCTTCGCCACCTTCTTTGAAAAGCTTGCACCACTTGTAAAAATTTTTTTGCCTTAGAGTACACTCAACGTGGTCGCCGTGGCGTAGTGGTAAGTCCGTCGACCGCCGCGCAGAAAGTTTGGGTTCGATTCCCGGACGGGGACACTTCGCATTTTTCACGGCACCACCTCTTTCGAGTTGCTGACAACACTCAAAGAGTATTAATTGTCTATGAAGAGCCTCTCAAATCTCGCCGTTTGGAGTCGAAAAATAACTGTAGGTCCCTTCTACTCGTGAAGAACAGTAGCACGCACAATACGAGTTGTTGTTGTAGAAGCAAGGCCCTGGTCCGTTGTGGGCTGTAGTGCCACTCAATTATTATTACACTCAACCTATGCCACTGTCAACTTTCTAAGTCTTAATTCCATTTTTCACACAATATTGAATGCAAATTCTTTGATCTATTTTTTTCGACAAAATGCGATCGCCAAATACGCAAAACACGTCTAATTCGTATGCCTCCCACAAACAAAATAAATATGCTTTATGGCTGAACCTGTAAACATATGTTCTAGGCGAGTGTACCAACATAACAAAATAAAAAATTCGATTACCGAGTGTACGTAGACCGCGAAATTTGAAAATCCACCTTAATAATAATAATTGGGTGGCACTACAGCTCATAAGGGACCAGGGCCTAGCTTCTGCAACAAGTACTCGTGTTGTGCGTGCTACTGTTCTCTCACGAGTAGAAAGGACTTTCAGTTTTTCGCCGACTCCGGACGGCGAGATTTGAAAAGCTTTCCATAGACAATTGATACTCTTTGAGATTTGAATCACAAATCCATCTTATTTTTTGTAAAAACCTCGTACACAGGTACGTTCATCTCGCCGAGGCACTATACTACTTTCTGTCGAATTTTTGAGCGGCAAACAGCTGCCAGTTTCAAGATAACCTAAGATTTGAAAAAAAATAAAGCGCTACGAGGGTGTCCGATCGAACAATGATACAAGTCATGTTTTCTACACATTCTCCATGTTGCTCCATACACTTCTCATCTCTCTAAACTGCCCAAATAGTACTTAGTGCTTACCACTCCAAAATAATTATTCACGAAGGTGATCACCTCCTCATTTGACGGAAACAAATAGAAGTGGCTTGGGGCTGGATCTCGTGAGTAAGGCTCAAGCAATTGAAACCGTGGATTTTTGCCATAGCAACCGCTTTGTCTTGATGAAAATTTTTTTCCCAAATCAGAGCGTTTTTCGCAATTTCCACCTTCGGCTTAAACTGGGCTTGATGTGCAATATGCTCCTGCAATGGTTTTTCTTCTGGGAAGATAAAAGATTAAAATAGCTCCTTCACTTTTCAAAAAACTTCGTTATCACGTTCCCAGCCAAAAAACAGTTTTTTTTGTTGAGCCGGCTCACTCTTTACTGTTTTTTGTTTCATGCCTATAATGGTGCATCCAAGTTTCTTCTCCAGCAATTAATCGGAACCAAACCGCGGATTTATTGCGCCTAAACTGCGCCAAAAGGGCGTTGCAAATGGACATTCGAACACGTTTTTGGTCTAATGTGAGGAAACATGGACAAGCATGGACAGCTCTCTTATGTCTCTATCAAACAGGTTCTTCGGACATTTTAATAACCTCTGCTGTCTTTCTCATTCTAATTCATTTGGAAAACTTAAGCAATATTGTCGTCGTTAGTTGGACGTCCCGAAAGTTCATTATCTTCCAAGCTCTTATGGCGATTTTTTAATTCAACTGTGTAACGATACTGTGATAAATGATGATGTAGAGTCTACATACAAAGAGTGCCAGTCATATTTGGTTTCGTAGGTGATTGAATATAACACGATGTTAAATTTTTTCCATTTTAACTAAAACACTCACATCGCCTCACTCAAACGGCTGACAACTAAAAATTGCCAGTTCAAAATGACTGATACTTCGGCGAGTAAAGATGCACAAGTAGCATTCATTCCGCTTTTATTGACGAGTGCCGCCATATTTGGGTAGTGGTCAGACAGATCCTTGTGGATAGCCCACTCGGTACAATTGCCTTCTTCCCAGATTTGTCTCACATGTTTTGTGAAATTTAAAAATTTGTGAGTTTTTGATTGTACGCCTGAATTGTGGAAAAACAGAAAAAATAAGCCGATGACCCTACCTGTCACCGCCACTGTTCTCATCCATCAACCCATTCAACAAGAGGCGAAAGCTCGATATACCATAAACAAAACACACACTTTATCTTGTTTTCATTCTTCTTGTCTGTTTTTCTGTGTCCTCCTTTCTCTGTGTACGGGATAGGATTTATTTCTCTTTTCTTTTCTCAGTTATTACGCGCAAATAGCGCATTGAATCCAGGAGCTTTCCCAACACAATGACGTAGTTGAACTTCCTCAGAGAATGGCACGCATCGCCCTTTTCCGCACCGTGTGCGTACCCATATCTTCGGGCTTCTTAGCCACAGCTGTCTGCATCACCATAAGCATTTGCTTACTTGTCCTACCCGACCCCCCCCCCATGTTTCACACTCACAACGACATATGTCCCTTTGAGAACATTAAGTACGCTCTTTTGTGTATGAAAGGGAAACCATAAGGAGCCCACCTCAGCCGAATTTGGCTCTGTGTGGGGACTTGTGTTGGGTGCAGTGCAGTCCTTTCTCTTTAGCAGCTTTAGCACTCTCGCTCTCACTTAAGAGATGCCGCTTATCCTCTGGCCATCGACACAACTGACCAGTGTCGCGTCTCGGGCTAGTACGCTTCGGGCTTAGACAGGCACTGGTCCGTGAACATATCACACACCTCCAGTTCTCCACTTTGGCAGAGTCAATTTGAAATATTTTTCACCCATCCAGCCAAGCATATGTGTATCCTTTTGTATTCGGCCAGCAGACGTGTGCTCTCGCATGACGAACGGCGCTGAGCTCTGCTCGACTGTGTACATGACAAGTGCAGAGACAGAGCAATCTTTCACTCTTTACCCTAACAGGCTGTGCGCTGTGTGCGATTTCTCCGCAGCTCTTGCGATGTATTCAAATCCCACAGTGTAAAGTGAAATTTCAACCTGTCTGGTTGTATCCGGTAAATAGAGATTGTTTGCATCCGCGACGGGCGATATAGAAAAACTTTTCCCCTCACCCCTCACCACTCACCCATTCCCATCAAGCTGCTACACACAATTTTCAGCTTCATCCTCATCGCTTACTTGCAGTTTTTTTTTGCTTTTTGATCCCTTGTGTTGTTTTATGTTAATTTCAAAGAGAGGGACTCGTAGATACTTTCTTTATTTTCTCCTAGTCTTAATAGTTTATGAGCTCGCATCCGGATAGTGTGGTTGGCTTGAGCTTGGTTTTCTTTCAACTTATTAAATGGCCTCCGATGTTCATCGTAAATTCTCACCTTCGTTTTCCGTTTTTTCCACTCCTTTCCGTCCTCTTACTCCTCCTCCTTGCTTGACTTCATTTGTGTGTCTTTGCAGTGAAAGCGGAAAAAGGGGAAAAACCAAGTGCATCGTGGACAGTGATCTGAATTATTGGACGGTCAACGGTGTGTGTTTGGTGTTTAACAGGTATACCGTGTGAGTTTAAGCACTAGACAAGTGATTAAGGAAAAAAAGAAAGAGAATATTGAGAAGAGGTCGACGAGAAAAGGAAGCTAAACACCTTTGTCAAAGTGCTCATGTGCATACAACTCCCCGTAGAATGTACCTCGAAATAAATTAAGTTTCGTCTTCTGGTCTTCTGGCCGTGTATGCTGTGTCGTGTCCTTTCGGTTTCTTTTTCAACGAATCACATACTCACTCCCCACACCACTTGTGCCATAGAGTATATACACACATGTGTTGTGTTGGCCCGCTCCGGAGCGCCGCGACAAGGAGCAACAGTGCTTGCGCCACACCAACAACAAATCAGGCCAGTTAAGTCTCACAGACGAATGCTCGACCATCTGTGACTTGGCTGTGTGTGTGTGTGCGGTGGATCAGTGCGCGCGTGTAAAGGAGCAGAGGGAAAAAAGAGAAACAAAGTGAAAACAACAAAAAAAAAATTATATCTATATATATGTAAGAATAAGAGATATACACGACAAGAGATAAAAATCGCATAAAAATTTCGTATGATAATATCCTTAATAATGTTTTCGTCCTGAGCAAAGATATGCAGATTCACTCTTCGACATACTCCTCGATTGAATGAGGTTCACTGGTGTCGCGTCGCTTGTGTGTATGTGTGTCCTTTTGGTGGCTGTGTGCGATGTGATGTGCGGGAATTTTTAATTTCAAAAAAAAATCATAAGAAAAGCCCTCTTGTATATACAAAAGCAAAAAAAAGAGCGCATCTCAAATTTAAATTTTGAAGTTGAAAAAAAAACACGATAGCAGTAAATAATTAATCAAAAAAAAAAAAATATATATATATGTATGTGTATTCAAACCTCCCACATCCGGTGAACGAGTGAATGTATCGGGAAAATTTGAACTCAAAACAATTTTCAACGAGCAATGAATCTTTTCTGCATCAAATCTCAACGGAGATACAATCGCGATTGAGATTCTCTCTTTTCGCCCCCACTTCCATTGCGTAGTTGTGCCCATTGCTGAGGGTAGATTTTTGTAAAAAAAAAAATCAAATTTCTTCACCCACAAAAACGGATACGGATATCTACGAATCGAGTTACATATTGATGCGTATCGGTGAGTAATATGTCCCATCAGTGTTTTTTTTTTCATACATTTTCGGAGTGAGGGATTTTTGTTTCGTCGTCCTTTTCTCTGCGTCATTGTGCTGCTGTGGGAGATGTGCGGATCCAGCGATATTGCAAAGCCCAGCAATCAGAGTTATGCGATTTCTCATAAATTCTGTGTATCTACATGATGGTGATATGAGATTTATGTGCGTGGGCTTATCCGCTTAATAAAGATGTAATTGAATGGTTGGTTGTCTAAAGCAGGACACGGTTAAAGTGATTTCCTTTAACTGGTTTCTTAATTCGTACTATTTGTGACGTACCCGTAAGTTGGCGTAAGAACGAAAAAAACCGAGCAACGGCTTTTGAGTTTCATTGAACGTGAAGCTTCCAGAAAACTGATGATGGTGGATGAGGTGGTAAAAGTGAGAGACAGGAAACTGAGGGTAACTGATTTGGAGTTCGAATACCAATTGACTTAAATTCCCATCTGATTAGGGGAAAAGGCAATGTTCAGCTGTCAATTAAATTGTTTTTTATTCACTTAAGGAACGTTCATTGGCATCTCCTCCAAATAGTAATGATACTTGACGTGTATGACAATTAATTTGGCGAAAGTGCACTTTCATCAAATATCAATTTCAAGAAGAAAGAAGACGAACTTCAAGGAAGACAGACAAATGAGCAGGAGTTCTTTAAGCAGTGCCGTATTTCACCATAGCTCGAGACAAACATTTCCTTAATTTTCAATATACTCATTATGTGTGCTGGTTCATTCATTTCGTGGTTTCAAATAGATAGCTCTGTCAATATGATATTCACAAAATGCCAAATCTTGCAGACGACCAGGAAGTTTCATTTCGATGTCCACCATCTGTTCAGGCATCTACATCTAGTCTTGGCATCCCTGAAAGACAGGCCCACCTTCGCAGAGTGACGATTGAGAATGTGCACTCCACTGTAAACACTTTGATGTCACAAAAAGACTAGAACAAGGCAATGCATTGTTATGCGATTTCTTTAACATCAGTCTCGGAAAGATCGTGCGGAACACGAACATTACCATCAGACGCCCGATTTTCCACAAATCTGGCAAATGCTGATGCCATTAAATAGAATACAAAGAGCTGTCAGGGATGCGGCTAAGAGGGGTCTAGTTGTCAATGAGAATAAGACCAAGTATATCTGTCTATGGAAAAGATCTTGAACAGAACCTTACTTAAAACAGATATAACCTCCAAGTAGTAAATTACTGTGTCTACCTAGTAATGGCATTTCCGCGGAGATAAAAGGAAGGATCATGCTTGCCAATGGCTGTATTTTTCGCCTTGCATGGCAATTGGGGAATAAAGCCATATGTTACGGGATATGTTACGTTAGAAGTTTCCTGGTCGCAAAATTTCACATTTTCCCGACATCAGCTGACCGCCAAGATCATGTGATTTGATACCGTTAGATTGTTTTCTGTGGGTCCACCTAACGACAGTGGTTACGGGAATAATTCCCGAACTCTGGAGGTATTAAGAACAAACATTACTCAAGTTGTTGAAATGTCTTAAAAAATCATCTCTAAGAATTGCGTGCTGTGAATCTTTCCAAGGCGGCTTTTTGAAAGTGGTCCTAATTCCACTTAATGGCAGTATTTAAACTTTTTGAAAAATACAAATTTTCTTCAAAATTGTTTCGTTGTGTGTGTTTTATTTAGTATTACTTTTGAAGCCGGTAAATGAACAACCCTGTACATGCATGAAGCATTTTCTCTAATAAATTTCAGCAACTCTTTCCCTATTTCATGACAAGAAGTTCATTTCTTGAAATGAATATGAAATCTTTAAACTGTTTCTTAAAAAGCGTTCACTCTTGCAAGTCTGGGTGGAAATTTGTAAGGATTATTTTTTAATACAAATCTCGGTAAGGCTGTACAAGAATATATGAAAAAATTGCATGTCCTTGAATGGACCGATTCATCGAAACGCAGAAGTGGACACTTACAATCTCGCCTCCACCTTCACGTCTGTTTGCTAGTCAAAAGAATTCTGTAAAAGTATTAACTCCAAAAGGTCACAGAAGACAATGACTGATGTCTCTAGCGCTTTCCTTTTCCTTAATTAAATCATTTCACCGCTTATGTTGGCCGGCTTCATTAAAGCAGTACACGACCCACTGCCCTAATACCTCAAACCTAACTTCTACGCAGTTTTATCAGAAATACTTTAAAATGTATTTGAAAATGAAAATTTAATTGGCGGAGTAATCCATCTCACAACAGGGCATGTTGTTGAAAGATGTGAAGATGAAGCAACGAAACACGTATACGTCGGGGTCAGTCAAAATTACATTTGATACTGTGGCGAATACGTAACATTTCTTTCCTTTTTTAACAGTTTTCCTTATTATTTTTACATTGAGCAAGCACTGTGAGACTTGGCAAAAGGACACGCCCGCCAGGATATAAGAGACTCACGTTAAGGAATAAACATATTTTCTGAAGCAACAGAGTCAACGCTGATACATAGTCCCACAAATAAGACTATGGTAGAGTTAAGATTTTTCCGCAACATTAAGGAGGTCCCAAAAGAAATAAGAAATCATTTGAATTTCCTCAGACTCTGCGACAACGTTTGTACTTACGCAGCACAAAGTGACGATTAAGGTCTTGAATCACTTTCCCGGGGCATGTTCTTTATGCTTTGTAAAGTATTATCATTAAAAACAGAAATAAATAGAAACTGGACAAGAGTGATTCACACTCATAAACAGACGGTTTCGTTTTCTTTCTTGTAACAACATTCGATGCAAGCAGTTCAGATGTGCTGAGAGTAGAACACTTTTGAGTTGCCACACAACAAACTAAACCCAGAATATATATAAACATGCATATTTATATCTTATTACCATCGAAGCTCTTCAAGACTGGTGGTCATACTCTGATAGAGAGCACGCATCTGTTGATCTATAGAATTTGGAAGAACGAAATCATGCCTGACGACTAAAATATCAGCTCTATATCAGCTCGCTCTTTTAACAACTGCAAAGGCATAGCACTGCTTAATGCCGTCCATCAGGGCCTGTCAAGCGTTCTGTGTGAACTTCTTAAGCCGGGCCGTTCCAGTGTGGCTTACGACCCGGACTGTAGACCAAATTTTCACACTAAGGCTAACTCTGGAGATGACCTGTGAATTTGAAATCGATACATATTACTATTCTACCGATTTCAAACCCGCATACGACAGCATACGTCATCTTGAGCTAGTCAACATGATAGATGAGTTGGGGATCCCGAGGCGGTATGTAGAGTAGAACACTTTTAAGTTGTCACAAATCAAACACGGGCAAGACTATCTTCTACAAGTCAGTTCACCAGTTGGGATACACAGATGATATCGATATCATCGCGCGTTCCCAACGCGCCTTTGTGGAAGCTTTCACGGTGATCGACGAAATGAGCTGGTCTTAAGGTTAACAAGGGCAAGACGAAATATATTCTGTAGTGTAAGAATCGGTTGATCGCTTACCATCAAAACGTTACTATCGTTTGTCGATGTAGTCTGGACGGCAAGAACCCATTGACTTCACTCGCTCGGCTATCTTCTCCTTCTCCATCAAAGGGAGTGTTCCAGTCGGAGTATGCTGCATCGAGAAGGAGAACACATCTGAATTTCTGGTATAAAGACCATGTCATGGTGGACGTATGACAGCTTGGTCTTGATGACTGAAAACGCCGTCTCCAGGCCCGTCAATTATTTAAGACCGCGACATCTCATCTTCGGACTCTGCACGGGTCACCGGCCTCATAAGTAAGTATGCATTTCGAATCGTTCCACATCGCGCTAAAGCTAAGGATTCAAAATGCACATAAACATTTATGTGGAAGTGAACAAATTTGCAACTTTATCTACCGTACCCCCCCACAAATAGAAGAAGAGCAGGTATAGTCGAGAGGTGGAGTGACTTGAGTCCACAAGTCAAAAGTGCTAAAGGAGCTAAACGAGGACTTGAGTCTATTAATCGATTGTGGACATACGTCCCACCTAAGTCAGGGGAAATTCTATAAATTTTCAAGTCATAATTCTAAGGGGATCATAGGTCCATAATTTTTCATAACACGTATAAATATAATTAAAATGAAAATAAGAAAAGAAAATTAATATTTTTTTTAATTAATGGGCAAACGGGTGAAAGTTATAGTATCCACGCATGACGATACCTCGGCTTGACCACAGAATGGATTAGGAGCGGATGCAATGTTGGCTGTATCCCCTGTTTCATTACTTTATTGTTTGAACGAGGCTTAAGAAAGCAATGTACGTGCGACCACCCCAAAATCTTTATATTACGAGGCACGGCGGCAGTGTCACTAATTGTGGACTTATGACTCCCTTAACAAAGGTGAAGAATTTTTGTGAACTTATAACGCAGTTAGGTGGAACATACATAACATACACTTTTAGGCATTAAATGCATGTAGATTCGATCCTCCTCATATACCCCATATAGTTCACAAATAACACCTCCTGTCGGCAAATAATATTTGTCCCTTCATCTTAAGATCCATACTCATATACCAATCTGCTTGTGAAAACAGGAACCGCAGAATGCTTCATAGATGAACACGCAAACAGATGAAAGAAAGCACCATCTGCACTCCGTTGACATAAACAACTTGGACACTACTTTCTAAATGGTCTGCATAGACCTAAAAATATCCGCAAAGCCAATCTTCTTAAGGTCCACATGGACTTTAAGTTCTTCTCCATTTACAGAGTTACAGGTCGTCCCAGTTAAACTGACAGCACACTGATTCTCGTCAAAATATCTGCATCATTTGGGCCACATTTATCTGCCTACCCACCTTAAGGCCTTTTCCAATACTTTTAGCAGGATTTACTTAATTGAGTTTCGTAATAATTGACTGCAGTTTTCGTAGGACTTTACAACTCTGCCTTACAACTCACAAAAAAGAACGTTTGAAGCGTTCAATGAAATTGAAGGATTCTAACTGAATCATTCAATTAAATGAAGCGTTTTTTTATCTCCAATTGTGAGTACGTCTGAAGGATCGATGCAGTTCACATTTAGAATTCCGTCGAAGAAATTTTTTAAAAATGTAGCTTGTCTCTTGCTGTGACCACTTACATACTTCAGATTCAGTTCCATTAGAACGTACTGCACCGCTATATAAGTTATTCTTCTTCTTGACAACAACATCCTTTCTGAACTACGAAAGTTTCTCCACTACTCCCCTCTATCGACTTGGAAATTCTTTCAACTTCATTCCACATCTAACTCCGCGGCGCACATTCACACCTGCAAATCCTTTCACTTCTCTTAAGCTTTCCCACATTTCAACTTTATAGCCGATATAAAGCTCACGTTAAATTGTCATCATTTTGCTTCTGTCTTCATAAATTTACGTAAATGGTGCAGTCATTGCCCCAAACCTAACGACCGTTAAATCTCGCCGCATTGGAGATGTCAAAACGTATTCTCGTGCAATGCGGAGTCACCAGCCTCTGACTGCATCACAAGAACATTCAGTGCGCATTCACTGCGCCATTGAAGGGAATCACAAACGACAATATTTCAGCGTAATGGCGCGAGGCTTGATTTCGGTGTTGTTCACCGAAAAACTCATCTCATATGAGAGTTGCATCATTCCACGGGACCACAACCAAATGCAAATGATTGCTGCGAAGAGGAAAGTGTGTAAAATTTATTTGTCTATTTGAGAGAAGCGACCATAAACATGAGAGAGGTGTGATTGCGATTTAAGTGCTCTGTTTGTAACCGAGGTGAAGACGTTCGCTTGGGATGGGTTGGCGGCTACTTATTCTTGGATACAAAAAATAGTAAGATCACGCAAAATCGATTAGTCGATGCTAAGAATGTGAAAAATCACTTCTGAGGATTGTTAAGCAGCGATGATGATGCAAATCCCCCCTCAAGGCAGAATTTAGACGACTATTAACAGACAAGAATTAAATTTTTTCGATTAAATTGAGGCCAAGAAATCAATATCGAGACTGAAGTCGAACAAAGTTGCTGAAAGCAGAACTCTTTAAAGATGTCATAAGTGTCCTAGTTTGGCGTCTGACCGCAGTCCCTTTTTGGAGAAAAGCATGTCCGATGAGTGTTATCTGAGTGTCATTTGACTGGTCCACCACATGAAAGGAGGCCTTTCAGCTGCGCCAACTACAAGGGGGATTAGTCTTTGTAACATAGCTTATAAGGACGTATCTGCCTTTATGTGCGAACATCTTTAACTGTTTAAGAGTAGTCACGTTGAGCCGTATTGTTAACGTGGTTTAAATCGGGCAAAGTCAACGATGTGCCCGATCTTCACATTGCGTCAGATGCTGGAAAGACCCAGGAACTTCAAATTGAAGCCCGCTACCTCTTCGTAGAGGTCGCAAATTCGTGACAACGTGCAATAGATACGATCTCTGGACATGAATTGACTATGTAGGATGATAATGGAGATCTCTCGAACTAATTAAAACCGCTAATGTCAATAAAAATGTCGGACAAAGCGACACCCATCATATAACTTTTACAACTTCATCTGTGCTTAGAAAAAACACAGAGAGCCGTCAAATATCCGTTTGCTGGTATTGAAATGCAACCGGCTCAAGTGACATTATGGAGGAACACAAAGCATCGACGTATTGGACAGAGCATCACAAAGCGCAGCAAAAACTACAGAACGAATTTAAATTTGCCAAACGCCCTCTTCCGAAAGACGAAACTGGCTTTGGGTAGGAACTAAATTTCCCCCATCTTATTCTGTGGATTATGTGCGATTTTCGGTGTTCTTCTTCTTCTTCTTTTACTGGCACAACAGTCCGGGGTAGACCTGGGCCTCAACCATCATGCCTCTCCATTGAGCATGATCTCTTCGCCTCCGATTGCAACAAGTTGCTCCAAGTTGGTTGGGTCCTTCTCCACTTGTGTACGCTATATCAACCTTTCTCTATTGCGTTGTCCCAATGGCTAGGATTTGAAGACTTTTCGGGCCGGGTAGTGATGTTCATACGCTCTATATGGCCTAGTGTAGTATCCAAAGACGCTTGACCAGGCACATGCCTCGGTCCAGCCTAGAAAGTTCGTCTTGGAGTTTTCTCCTCCAGACGCCATCAACGCAAACAGGATCAAAAAACGCACGCAGAACATTTTTCTCGAAGGGCTTCCTGACCCGCTTTTAGTAGCGCTTAGGTTTTCGAGGCGGATTGTTATGATCAAGTCCTGCGAGAGAGGGCTCTATCACTCAATTGCCTCTTGAGCCCAAAGAAGCAGCGATTGTCAAGAGTAATTCTGCGTTTAATTGCGGTACTGTTTTTGTTGTCCCTGTTTACCGCAGAGCCGAGGTAGACGGAGTAATTGGCAACCTCGAAGTTACTGCTGCTTAGTGATATGCTCCATCCGAGACGTCGATGTTGTGTGATGTACGTATACTTCGTCTCATTTTCGTTGACGGCATCTGGTGGAAATTTTCATTGACAAACTCCAGTCCTATAGGAGGAACGGCATGGTCATCCAACATAATAAACTCCAGCACTGCTCTGGCCTGCAGAGTCTTCGAACTCAAGCCATTGGGACAACTCAAAAAGATGGCGTACAAAAAAGGAGAAGGACCCTAATCGCGTTTGTGTTCGCAACTGGAATCATATGGGGTGAGGCAGATGTTGGGGTTCTGCAAGCATATAGGCAATAAAACCCAGAAACAGAGATCGCGTCCAGATGGAAATGACATCCAGAAATAGAGAGGGAACTTCTACATTTTGGTGCGCGCAACTGGATGGAGTTTTGTAGAAGATTGTGTCGGGTGGTTAAGTATGTTTGTTAAGGTCCAGCTCCATACAGAGCTGAAGTGTCACAGAACTGAAAGAGCTTAACTTCAGTCCCCCTGCCCAGGAAGTTCGCCCAAAAGATGAAGAAATGGTTTCGTTGTTCAGGTCATGGCCAAGCGAACTCGAATTGAGGATCACCTTCGGTAACTTTTGAAAGACATTTCTAGATGTTCTGGAGCCACACTCGAATTTCAAAAGTCCTGAAAATGGAAGACTACATTGCATTTGAGTGATAGTGGATATAGGATAGGATATTTTGTCAGTCGTCTGCAATTATACTGGGTGGATCATCTAGTGACTTTTTTTTAAATCATGAGTTTTTTGACACAATTTTCCGTTTACTATTTTGACCGATAGCCAGTATCGCCTAATGCGCGAACAACATTAGAAAATATTGAAAATTTGTTTAAAAAATGAGGACTGTGCTTGGCCATCTCAATCGGTCGTCTCAATTGGTAGCTTTTTGTGGAGAACCGTGACAGATCGGTGTTATGTCAACAATCCGAAAATGATTCTAGCCCTCAACGCTACTAAAATCTACTCTATTTGTTAGTTGCAACCGTTAAGGGTCCTTGCAGATTCCAGCCAGTCGAGGTAGCCACTTGAATGACGTTGTATTTCATAAATAAGGAGAATGTTCCTCACAAAGCCACAATATATGCCAAACATTTTTCATTTGGTGCACTGTGTAAATAACAAATTGCTTAAGGTCGTTGTTACTCTTTCAGAGTATTGTAAAACTGCTTCAGAAGCTGTTCGGAACGAAGTTCTCTTGTGCAGGTGTACCCAACATGTCCTAGCTATCACTAGACCATATCCCATGTCCCTATGCCTTACCGTACCAGCAAAACTAACGAATGCACCACCTAAAAGCTTCCTACTCCCACCGAAAGCGGGGAAAGGCCATCAGCAAATTTCACACATTAATGCAAATTATGGCAAATGCCAACAAGGAGTGCATGTACCCCGGCAGAAACCTCACGGCTATACCTAAGCCTGATGCGGTGCTGCACTTAGATCCCCTAATGTATGCAATGCCGATGAATAAAAAACAATTAATTTGTGGTCGTTTAATTAATCGTGAATTTTATCGGAGTACATTTAAAAATTAACGACTGTGTATGTACTTCCGCGTGTCTATCCCAGAATGGTTCAGGAAATATGTTACGTATACGCCATAGTATGACTTCGTGCTCCAATGAAATTTAATTTTTCACTTAATTTCGATGGGACAACAACCCCGTTTATTAAGTCTTATTCAAGTTACAAAATGAAGACTTCAACTTATACTTAAACTAACTTCTGTAAACTTATGAAAGACTTGGAGGCAGGCGAGGGTGTTTAGAAGGGTTGACTTTGAAGCAAACACAATCACTAAACAATCGAAGCATACGGGTTCATTATAGTCGTAGCTAGTTTGGTGCGGTTTGATACGGAAATGTGGTACGGTTCGAAAACATGGCAAAAATACATCACTCCACTAATTGTCCATCGAAAGGGACTGCTTATTCCCATCTTTCTGGTAATTTTCGAATAACATCTCTCAAAAAAGGGATCTTCGCCGGCATCGATCAAATCATACAGGCATTCTTTGATTTCTTAAAAAATCCCAAGCCGGTGACCCCCTATATCGTTTTGCATCCGTCAAAAAAGCCGGTAGTCGGAAGGAGCAAGGTCTCGAAAATACCGTAGGTGGGTGGAGAGCTTCATTTCAGCGTTTCCAGCTACGCAGGACCGAGCGTTGTCATGTTGCAAAGTCACCTTCTCATGGCTTTCGGTAGTTTCTGGCCTTTTTTACGCAATGCACGGCTCAAACGAATTAGTTGTAGTAGTTAATTTTCCCATCAGTCGCTTCGCCTGCTTTTAGCAGGTCAAAATACACCACAAAAGTCTGGTCGCGCCATATGCAGAGCATGACCTGTTGATGTCTTTCTTTGGTGTCGATGTGGACGATGATGGAACGGGTTCACTAGGCTTTGCATAAAATGTTTTCTTCTAGATATAATAGTACTGCATCCACTTTTAATCTCCAGTCACGATCCAATGTTAAAATCCCTTTCCTTGATGTTTTTCAAGAAGTAATCGCCTTTCGATTACTCTCGGTTTCAACTCGTAGGACACCCAATTTCCCTGCTTTCGAATGAATCCAAATTTCTCTAACCTAACGGGAATTATTTGTTGAGTTACTCCCAAAGATTCTGCAAGTTCTCTTTGCGGTTGGTATAGATCTTCATCCAGTAAAGCTTCCATTGCCACATTTTAAAAATTTGTTGCTCTTCATGATTAATTGGTCGGAGCAGGTTCACCATAAACTTATATAAGCATTCGTTGGACTTCAGCTGCACTTTTCTTCCAATTGAAAAAGAAAATGTTGTTTTCTTAAGGTAAATCCGGACATTTTCGAAGGGGCAAAAGACTGTCAAAAGACGAACAGACACTGATGCACACAAATTATTGCTGACAAATGTAACACCTTTTCAATAGGCAGTCGCTTCCAAGATCAGCCCCTGTTTGTCCGGATTAATATGTACCCCCAATAGTAAATCATGTTGTTACATTCCTTTTACGAATTGTTGCCTTTCACGATTTAATTACAGAAACAAGTAGAAAGGAGTGAAATCAAAGCTTCGGCACCACCGAGTGTACTCACTTTAGAAATAAGTTCTCAGTACTTCCTTATCGACATCGAGGGAGCATTCGATGCAATGGATAGACGTGCGCTTACTCATCGGCTCAATGAAACTGCTAAGTTTGGGAAAGTTCTACAAAATTTGGCCAGCCAGAACGTCACCATAGGCATCTATAATTTTGGGGTAGTAAAATGCTTCGGCTCCCAAGTAAACAGTGCGAAAAACATCAGTACCGAGACTAAACCCAGAATTACTGGCGCCAATCGATGTTTTTATCGGCTCAATAGGCATTTGTAGAGTACAGCTCTCGCAACAAGTACCAAGCGAACACTCAGAAGCCTGTACAACCAACAAGGCAGATGAAGAAGCTCTTGGTCCCGTTGAGAGTTCAATTGTTCATCCCGTTTGCGTTGAGGGTTCTTGCTGAAGAAGATTCCACCACACACTGTAGGCAACATGAGGCTAACCAGGTGTCTACTGAATCAACGCCAAATATGGCTAAGCCATGCAGAGTGTATGGACAACATTGCTCCAGCTCAAAGAGTCTTCGATTGCGATCCAGTGAGACGACGTGGAGAAAAACGAAGTAGAGAAAGACCTCAAACAACTTGGTGTGCAAAATTGGAGGTAGCTGCCTTAAGATCGTGCCACTTGGAACGACCGGTTGGTTGAGACCCAAGTCCACTTCGAACTGTAGCCCCACGTGAAGAAGAAGAAGAACTTTTCACGGAAGAATGGCTTCTAAGAAACTGAAGCTAAGGGTCTCAATTTTCAATTTTCTTTCTCTCTTCTTCTTTTCTTTCTCAATTTTAACTCAAGCTATAGTATTGCCAGATGCAATTTATGCTACAGGATGTATTGCATCCACAATGATCTTTGGCAGTGGCCAGCAATTGAAATAAAATTTCCATTTCCGTACAGCCTATGAATCAAGACAAGAAATTGAACATCCTTTGATGTCTGTGACGAACAGATACTGATTCACGGCAGTGCACTGAATTAAAATTTGCCTCCTAAGTAGAAGAAGAGTCCCTAGACTCTTAAGTAGATGATGGTTGTCCCCTGAAAGTCCCTAAAACCTTCCTCTTCTCACAAATGACCGCCTTCACTCGAGTCAGATAGGATCTCCAACTTTTTGCGCTCGAAAATCTATTTTTATCTCTTTCACCCGGCAACAGACAAAGTTTTCTACTTCTCCCTCAACTTTTCGGCCTAAAATAGATGCCTTCAGTCGCCTTTGCTGCTGGGCCCTCCTTTTGCTCTGTTGTAATCTACATCAAGGACTCACGGTGCTTCTGTCTCTCGGCGTGGATAGCCCAAAGCATCAACTTCGTAACAGTTGTAATCATAAGAAAGTGCTAAGTAAACAACTTCAAACAAAGTTTCCTACATCCATCTCATAGCCTTGTACGCCTCCTTCCTCCGTCGTCGCACTTGACATCCGGCTTGCCGATCAGAGTTGCCCAAGCTTCCCCCGCACTTGAGTTGACCAATAACCTCTTTCAATTGCCTCCTCCTGCAGCCACCGCCGCCGCCAACGCCGCAGTGGCAGGCATAACTTCTGTGGCGCACGTTCCCTCCCCCGCCCGTCGCCTTAAGTACCGTGTAACCTCCGTGAAAGTATCTTTCATATCACATTTGAGAGGAACGAAAAAAAATCCGAGCACATAGCACCTGCCATTTTATGTATCCCTCCCTGTGTGCGTTCACACTCGCACGCGCGCACACGAAGAGAGGTACGTTCAATCCTTGCTATCGCATGCTCTCGCTCAGCGGCGCTGGTAAGCGTCGAACTCGGGCCCTCCACCGCTCAACAGGTGACAGATGTGTGGGGCTCTGCCTTCGATGTCTGCAGGTCCTTTTCCGCACGCATACACTTTGCGTCAGGACTATCCTTAACGGGGCACACACATGTTGCCACATATTGCCCAGCCACCACGGGGTCTGCAAATCAGGGGGCGCGAGGAATGCTCTCTTAGGCAGCTCCCAGTGGAGCGCTTTCTCTTCAGAGTACTCTCTACGTCTCTCTGACAGATGTCTGCTAATGGCGGAGCTCTTGCGCTCTCTCCCTCTTGTTCTCTTGACATCTGTTAATTAATTATTAACAGGACACAATCCACACAGCTGAACGCCGATGTGTACACACAGGACTTGTGCTTCTCTGCTCCACGACGCAGCACCAGTTACGGGGAGAAGGGGAGGCGAAGGTGAATTGCTGCCAGAGTCCCTGCCAACGTCCTTAGCGCACACATCCGTGCCCACATATCTGTGTTTACACGTGAGAGGGCAAGACGCCCACCCCCCTGGATGCGCCTGTGTGTCGGTGAGGAAAGTTTCAAGGATTCCGGTTGTTCAGCGTTTCTCTCCATCTGCTCCGGTCGCTCATCTTCGGACTCGTGCTCTTCTGCCGGGCGAAAAATGAATATTGAAGTAAGGTGAAACGGAAGAGGGTGGGTGGCGTTGCCGGAGGTGGGTTGACGTCTAAGCAAGAGCGTGTGCCAGTAATGCAGCGTTCTTAGCTGACCTGACTGGCGCAACTACTAACTTTAGTGAACGACGTGCTGGCTGGCGTCCATTGGTGCGAGGCGGCCTTCCTTGCATTTGAAGTGCATCTGTGTGGGGTTCCGCGTGCAATTAGACGCTGTTCCGCTGCCGTGTCCCTCGCACAATAGAAGCCGCATGAATTTTTCAAGCCAAAAATGAGTTGTGAATGAGGAGATCCTCATCATCAGCAGAACGACGCACACGATTGCACACGTGCTCTCGACCACACAGGCACATAAAGCCTCGCTTAGCCCCCGGTGGGGTGGTTAAGTGAAATGCGGGCCGATGCATGAGTCGGTGGCGGTAGGTAATTGCTGTGGGTGGTGGTGAATTATTTGCTTTTGGAAATGTCACTGTTTGATGACTGAATTGGGAATGAAATGAAAAATGACGAGTTTTTGGTGTGGTGGCCGGCCGGTGGTTGTACGGTTGGACATGGTGGAAGGTCGAATGGATCCCATGAATGCTTGAGGAGCTAAGCTTGGAGGCCGTTTAAGAATACAAAACTGCAGCTGTTTACAATGCAACATGAGTACATACTGAGGCTGCTGCGCGGACAGTGGATGATTTATGAACTTGTCCGCATTCGTGTTCATCAATTCGAGGTTAAATTCTGGCTTACCACTCAATCAGTGGAGGGCTTATGAGATTGTCTGCTGAGCTGCAGCGTGCGTCTAATTGATTAAGTGAGAAATGGATTTTTATCTTTTCGTATACTAATTTATTCATGAAGTTTTAAAAAATAATTTTCGATGGATGACAGGGGGCTGCGATATCTGGTCACGTTCTTGGGATTATCGTCGTATTTGTATTCATAAAAAAACAGATGAATGGTTCACGAGTGCGGCAAGGAAATTGAAATCTGGAACTACGCGCCCTTTCAAATCTTCTCAGTTCTTTTCTTGACTTTTTAGCATTAGCAAAGGATGAACTATCAACTGACGACTAACTTAGGTTGTGCATATTTCGAGAACAAAACTTATGATTTAAACTCAAGACTTAGATTGCTTTCCTGGACAGGAATGGAAGGTTACAGCAGGTTTGATGCTGTTTAAGAGGAAGCCGAAGGAGCTTCTGCCTACTTGTCGATGAAACTGGTACAAAACAGACACCAAGGAACAGTGGACTTTACCTAGAGATCGTGCTCTAGAAAGGGGGGGCTCTATTCTGGCATTCGGGAAGGTAATGGCCACCGTTTTCTGGAATGCACAAGATGAGACTTACATCCTGCAGAAGGGTAAACAGGGTGAGTTCGACAAATAGATGCCGATTTGCGGAAAAGAAGCCTTCATTTGCGCATGAAAAAAAGTGCTTTTCCATCATGAAAACGGACCGACTCACACCTTCACCGTCAGTACGGCCAATTAGGCTACAAACTAGCCAGTCCGAACGAAACAAACAAAAGTCGCCCCGAGCTACTTTTGTTTATTTTCAAAACCTGACAAAAGTCACTCGTCGGATAGAATTCTTAGTCTAATGAGGGTGCTCTCGCCATCGCGAACGTCCATTTGACAGACCTCCAGGAAATTTATTTTTCAAACGGATTAAGGAAGTTTGAACATCGCTGGCTAAAGTGTTTATGCCCCCTCATCCGTAATGTTAATTTTTTTTAACATGTAATGTATTTATCAAAAACGCTTGTTTACTCCTCCAGCCAAGTTTTTTTTATGCGCCTGTTAGCTTTTACTTTTCAAGGTTGCTCTGCTCTGGAGGGAAGCCTTTTCTGTTTCAGCTTGTCTTAGTCTTAAATGTACTCTTACGATTAGTGAGTATACCTCGTTCCAGTTCTCTGCAGATATCTTCATTGTCGGCGCTTGGTAGGTCTACCATTTCTCTCTTCTGCGCAAAGCGGTTGCAGTTAAAACCTGCGTGCTCTGCATCCTCATCGGCTTTTTGACATTATGGGCACAGCGGCGATTTGTTGTGCCCAAGCCTATGCAGATATTATCGGTAGCCGTCGTGTCCAGAAACGAACTGTGAGAGTTGATTGTTGCACTCCCCTGTGGACCTTGATATCCAGGTCTCGATGATGGGGATGTGATATGCATCCATCTATTTTTTGTGGAGGCGTCCATTTTGGCTGGCCGTTTTAATATGTATGCCGCTCGTTCTTCTCCTTTTATAAGTTTGGCTTAGTTTTGGTCAGGAGTTCCTCGGTGCTAAGCCATCTTATAATCGTCTGCAGGAATGTCTATGGCTAGCGTTCCTGTTATGACGAATGCTGCCTCATCAGAAATGGTCCTAAAACAACTGAGAGTCCGTATTGGGCAGAGTTTGTACGCTGACGCTATCATCCCTTTCAGTCGCCCTGAAGTGAGTCTAAATCTAAGCTAAATCGGAGCTGCACACTGGAGAGCTGAAATAAATACTCTAGGAGGCCAATAGAGAAGAGAAACAACAGAGTCTATTTAACTCGTAGCTGACACTTTATTAATGCCCCGTTTGGCTTCAGTTTCTGAGTATTTAGTATTTAGTAGAGTTCAGGTCATTCATCCGACAGATGATCGGCACTTTGCGGCTAATAAACCGTACACAACTGGCGACGTACGTAACCAATATTTGGAAAGATTCGAGAGAGTGCTTCTTGTGCAAGTTATGCTTTCTAACTGACATACTTCACGTGTTCCTTAAAGGAGAGCCTGTTGTCCAACATAACCCCTAGGTACTGCACGCACTGCTTGGACCATTAGGTCGCAAGAAGGTGGAAATTTGAAAATTCGACTCCATAGTTGGAGACCAGATAATTAGGTCTCCATATATGGAGTTGGCATATTCCACCTTCTCTGATCATTTACACCGCTTCCGTTTTGTGTGCCCCGAATTTCGGCCCGGCATTTATGAGCCACTCTTTTGCATTCGAGATCGTTGTATTTAATATAGCAGCCTTCATAGTGACGATAGCGATATCGTTAGCAAACCTAATGAAGAAAAATCTTATTTGCGATGCTAGTCTAGTCCGTTAATGGGTTCACATGTCAGCAGGTCATATCTATGAACCCTTCTAAGAAACTGATCAACTGCTTCGGGCATGTGTAGGATTGGATTCGAACTTCAAGTGAAGAAAAACTACGTCCTTTCTTTTTGAAGTCACTTAATGATAATTAATCTTTTTATTTTAACAATCAGTTACATACTATTCAGTGGAGACGTTTCGGATAAATCATTCGATCGGATGGTGGGATACTTCTTCCAGAAGACTGTCTTCATACGTTACATGACAGTGGCGTTTAAAAACATTGTTCAAAATTTTAAAATTCGACTACAATGTGTATACATTGGTGATCACAACCTATCTGTGAATGATATTTGACCATTTTAAAATTTGTTTTCTGGCTAGTGTAGATTGTATTCCTCTCCTTTCGTCCATCTTCTGATCCCCATGATCCTGCCTTATCGAGTACTCCAACAAAAATGAACTATTTTTTTGACTACCTGTCTCAATAAGGCATATGCGTTAGGTTATATAGATACTTACTTACTAACTTATTTATCAGGCGACCCATGAAGGGTCAGAGCTTGAGCTATTGCTGCCTTTCATCGCTGACGGTCCTGGGCACGCTGCTTTCAGTCATCAAGGCCAAGCTGTCTTACATCCGCGACTTGGTCTTTATACCGGAGATTCGGTCGGAAACCCTCCTTTTTGGAGGGTATATGATGAGATTGACATAACAGGCACCGATGGACACTTTTGATATTGTGAACGCCTTTCGTGCTGTGAAATCAAACGCGCAAGGTGTTGATGTTCTTGACTTAGTGACGTGCACTTTTTCTTTTGAACGCCCCCAAAGAAAGAAGTTCAACAGTGCTACATGATCGCGGCGGCCAATTAACATCGCCGCAACGTGAAATAACACGGCCACTGAATTTCTAGCACAAAATTGTTTCGGTGTGGCAAGTGACATCATTCTGTTAAAAGCACATATCGTCAAAGTCCATATCCTCAATTTTGAACCACAAGAGGTTTGTTATCATCTCTTCATAGAAAACACCATTCCCGGTAACTGGCGGACGTACTTGGTCGACCTAATTTTGGAAGAAGTACAACCCGATGACGCCGCCAGCACCCCAATAAGTACGATCTGATGACGCCGCCAGCCCATAAACCGCACCAAACTGTCACTCTTTGTGGATGCATCTTCTTTTCAATAATCACTTGTGGACTCCCATTTGCCGAAAATGCGCTAATTCTGCTTGTGAACTAATCCACTGAGGATATAGTCGCTAAAAATGATTTTCGTTGTGGAGTCACTCTTCTCTTCTGTCTACTCAACCAACCAGTCGGCGAATTGACGGTGTGGTCAGTAGGCTTCAGCTCGTGAGATCAGTTGAACCTTGCAAGCAAGTATTCCAAATTCGCATCACTGATGTTCTTGAGATGTTCCAGTTTTGGGCTTTGATGGTTCTTCTGCCACCCTATCCCGAACAGCAGCAATGTGTTCCGCAGAGCGAACTGGGCGAGCATGCACAGAGATTTTCAAGTTTCTCACAGACTCGGCTTTCTGAAATTTTGAGCTCAGTCGAGAGTGATTTGAACGGTTAAAAAACCAAGAAGAAAAAAACATAAAGTGCAAGATGTGCATATTTGTAAATGGTTCCTCTGGATTTTTTTTTTTTAAATTAAAATAAGCGATGCTTACATATTTTGGTTCCGCCCCCCGAATTTTTGTTGTTTCTGTTTTGATTTCTTTTTAAAACGTTCATCCCAACCACTGGTAAAATCGACTCCCACCATGAAGCACCCTATCCCCAGCATAGATCTAAGCTCAAAATAGACTAAATCAGCCACATGTTGGCACCCTTCCTCGAAAACCACGTCATCGTCATCTCAGCACCACCCGCCAAAGCATAATGAATACGCAGCCATCCTGGCGTTTGAATAATATTTCAATTTCATCGCGAGCAATCGACGTAAAAGATTCGACGATTAATCAATCGAATCTCGATTTTTTCCTCAAATTTTCGGCGCATACTTTTATTTGGCCCACAGCCGCGGGTGATCGAAGCGGTGTTTATTTACATATTTCGACTGGACTGAAGGCTGTGAGAATTGCGGGAAAAATGTCTACAACTGGGTAAACATTGGCTGGGCCGTATTGAGAAATTCATTAATCGACTTTCGCATTCCACCGCTTTGGCGCTTGGCATCTGCATCCGTCATAGTGAGGAAACGTGCGCTGTGCGACTGCTGGTAACACATGTGTGCGTTGCTTGCATGCGTTGTTGGAAGAAGTTTCTATCTCTGCAGCGGTTCTTGAAGCTAAAAGCGAACAGAAGATTTTTGTCAAACTAATGGACTGCATACCACGTGATAGAAGTTTTACTTGAAAAAAGAACTCCTTCACTTTGTCAACTCCCCATGACTGTCCTGCTGCCCTCCGAACATGAACGCTATTAGTGCCTCACATCCTCACAGGGCCAGTGCTCATAACCTCGCATTGACCTGAGTTAATGATATCTCGAATTCAATTGAGCTAATCGCCTTGGTAGTCATAACAGTCGCGTATTGCGTTCTCCAATTAGCGTTACAAAGGGCAATCAGTGAGCGTGTATCACGCTATGGACATGTCTTTCGATAAAAACTGAAACTGAAAAACCCGTCTACCGCAGGTGCCGATTATAAAGGCGTCTATTAATGGCCGCTCCGTTGCATGCGAAGAAAGTCACAGTGTCCTCGAAGCGGGCAAAAATAAGATTCAAGGACATTTTGTGCGAGAGTGATGGCAGGTATTTTGAGGCATGACTCAACTGTCAAAAATACTTGAAACTTTTGCGAACGGTCCCAACTTGCAATAGCTTGTTACCGTAAGTAGGTAATATTAAGGCTCAATGTATATAAGCGACTTTTTGACGCGCGGTAACTCATGTTCCTTCTGGAAAAGACCCAAGAAGTGTAAATCGACACACACCACCTATTCGTCGATTTTAAGGCTGCATATGACAACGTGCATAGAGACGAGCTATACAGTGCCATGTCAAGTTTTGGCATTTCTACCAAACTCGTTAGATTGTGTAGGATGACGATGGAGAACTCTCGCTGCTCCGTCAGGGTCGATCCTAAAGAAGAGACCTTCCGAGACCTTTAATGTCAAAAAAGGATTTAGACAAGGTTACGCGCAGTCTTCCTCACAACAACATCATTCTCACAAGTCAACACCAGAGGCATGATCTTCCAAAAGTCCGTTCAACTGCGCTCGGCTCCGCGGTAAATGGGGAGAACAACATCAGTTCCCAAGTCAAACGCGGCATCACTCTTGCCAATCGCTGCTTCCTTGGGCTCAAGAGGCAATTGAGCAATAGAGTCCTCTCTAGAAGGACTAAACTAGCTTGATCATCTCAGACCTTCTTTACGGGGCAGACTCTTGGACACTTCTAAAAGCGATGAGGAAGCCCTCAGTATTTTCATGAGAAAAGTTCTGCGTGCCATTTTCGGTCCTGTTTGCGTTCATGGCGTTTGGGGGAGAATATTCAACGACCAACACTATAGGCTGTACGGCGGCATGCGCCTGTTCAAGGTCATGTAGAGCGTATCGACACTACCGCTCCGGCCAGAAAAGTCTCCGAATCCGAGCCATTGGGACAACGCAAGAGAGGGCGGTCTAGGTTCAGGTGGCGCATACATGTGAATAAGGACCTCAACCAACTTTGAGTGCTCCATTGGAGACAGTTGGTGAGAGATCGTTCCAGCTGGAGAGGCATGTTTGTTGAGGCCCAGGTCCACTTCGGACTGTAGCGCCAGTAAAAGAAGAAGAAGAACGCATGTTCAAGTTTTTGAAGAAACATTTCAAAACTGGTCTATATTATGACGAACGTCCATTAATTAGCCACAACGATGATGAGGGCCAGTCAGTCATTATTTAACAGGAGCTGCTTCACGTCATAAGTCTTAGATCGGCCGTTGAGTCGCAATTGATTTATTGATGTATTGACCCCTGGGAAAGCTATACGAAGGCGTTTCGATAAGTACTTAACCTACAAAGAAAAAGGTGGTTATTTATTTCTCACCATAGTCTCCATTCAGCTCGGTACACTTGACCTAGCGATACTCTGACTTCTTTAAGCCGTGAGTAATGTCTGCAAGGATGGTTTCCTTGGCAGAGATAACGCCTTCATTCTTCTAAAACTTCTACTCGGCGAGTTACTTTTTCACGTTTTGAAAAAAAAATACGTCGTATAGACCCAAATCTGGAAAATAACGTGAATACGGGGCAGCAGTTGGTCTGATATGAACAATTCGACCATGGCGACGGCGGAGGCATTCCTTCGATGACTCCTTTTCTGCAAATCTGCATCGAATCCGTCCAATTATTCGACATGACCGTTTTGCCCTTTCCAGGGCAGATGTGGATCACAATTGGTGACTCCAATCACCTTTCAGGGTGAACAGTCTTTGTCTTCTTCGGAGCCTTCTAAGATTCGGGGATATGCCCGCTTCCACACACAGTCCACACACAAATCTACCGTACGAGTCGGAGCCAAAGTTTTGCCAGGAGTCGTGTTTGCGACACGATTCGATTGTAAGTTTCTTTGAAAATAGAGTCGATCGTTGTCGTGGTCTGATAACATTTTTCTTGCCTTCAGAAAGATGCACACATTTTGAAAAACCGACAACGTCGCTAGCCATTCCTGATGCCGACCGAATTCCGCCTACGCGTTTCTTCCACAGCTGGCGGTTTGCTGTTTTTTTTTTCATTTCCGGAAACACAATTTCATCAAACTTCCGCATGCTGAAGTCCCCAATCTAAATTAACACACATTCATATCGATTTCCACACACACGCGTCAACGGGTTTCTGCATTCGGACGACCTTGCATGCGGTGTCTGTCAAAGGTTCAAGAGCGATTCTCACACCTCTGTGCGCTTTCGCATTCATCCCGAGTGCGAGATGATACTCGAGTGCTCCGCTAGTCGAGTTCAAACAGAATCGCGTCTTGGCACAAGCGTCCTTGTGGTCGGTAGTCAGAAGAATTCGACTCACTCGCCGTTAACTTGCTTGAGGGGCGTTCTCAAACGTTCCTTCTTCGTCCTCGTCCGCCACGCGAGTGCATAATGGCCTTTGAAGAGTGCCCAACTCCTCAATGCCATGCTGGTACAAGCCGCGGCGCATGGACCTTAATAGCCCACAGAAATGTAATCATTCAAATTATTCTGGCCTCGTCAGCGCCTATAAATTATCTTTTGTCAGGGCTGGTGCCCGGCCCGCACGCACTAATTGGCCGCGGTCCAACCATCTGTCCTCCAACTGGTGGCCAACAGGGACCACCCTCCGTCTCCGTCAGTGGCATCTCGCCCACCACGCCGCCCCTTTCAAGGCCAACCCGAGACTGAGTGTCTTCCGGCAAATATTGATATTTGCACACCATCCCGAAGAAGACTCTCTGCTGGCATCCGTTGTCGACCCCCACCTCCTTTCCAGCATGCGGATTAGATCTGCCTTGTGAGTGTCTGGAGCTTCAAAAATCATTTCATGAGTACTTTGCGTTTATCTATCATCGTCGGTCGTCCTTTTCGGTGTTGTTTCTGCCCGAATCAGAGTACGTGTTGTTGTTGTTGTGTGCGCTCTTTTTTTACGACCAAATTAGAGCCTCCTTAAGTGGTGTTCTTAGAGCCAATTAGCGCCAGTTATGGGATAGATTTATGACCGAGCTTCTTGTGGCGCTCGCTGGAAGGAAGGATTCTCGCGGTTAATGAATAATAAAGCCGAATGGAATCGAATCTATTTTTAGACGACCGATTATCTTGGCACTCACCAGATATGATGGCAATCGGGCATATTGTAGGGCTCCACTTTGGAGCGGGGCACATTGAGAATTTTGCGCTATTAGTGGGTGGCACTGCTGCTCGGCACTGACGTCGTTTTCCGTAATTGCCGTCACTTACCGTCATTTTTTGCAATCAAGCTTATGAACACCGGTGGCGGTATCAATTGGTGTACTGTGTGACGTGCGAATTGATTATTATTGATTTTCTCTCAATTTGATGAATTCAATTGGTCTGTGCGGATGAGATAGACTGCAGGCGGTTATCGATCGCGGGCCGCAGAGTCCGGTCGTAAGCGGATATGAGTCATTTTTGTTTGCATGCCGGGGGTAATTGCTGTGATTTATGGGCGCCGCTAGGCAATATTGTACTTTTCAGTATTTTTTTTTTCTTGACAGTTATGACCACATCAGTTATCCAGTTGCAAGTATATTCATATGTCCAACGTGGCACAGGGGGTTGGAAGTCTAAGAAAGTTCCGACTCAAATTTGGGCTTTCATTTTACTTACATCTCTGGTGTTGAAAGCAGACAGTACTTCGGCATGTCCTTTCGAGTGCAAAATTCGGTCCAAGGTCATATTTGGGCTCATATTGAGTTAAACACGAACTGCAAAGACAGTGCTGTGCGGCGGCATGAGGCTAAATAGGCGTTCGTGGCTGACACGCATTAGAAATGTACGTCATGAACACAGCGTCGAATTCTTTTAATACTCGAATACGTTACAAAGATCCAAGTCTGAAGTCTAATTGTGCCCAACTAAAGGCAGTTTTTGACTGATTGTGTTGACTGGGAGATTTAATGGTTGAAGCACACGTCCTACAGGACTATAATGTCAGTTGAAAAACAAACAGTGAATCTAGAGAAATGCGACAAGCTTGAGCTTATTTAAGATTAAGGTCACATTTTTGAAAGCAAAGCTGTACAGGGACCACCCTACTTCAACCACTTAAAACTCACTAGAGAGGTGAACAGATGTTTTCAAAAACTTCTTAGCGTCAAAACATGAATCCTTCTATAAAAATTGGACCGTCGTTCATGGGCATTGTTTTTATTCTTTATTCTTATATCCGTGGTCGCCGTGGGGCAGTGGGTAAGTGCGTCGACCGCCGCGCAGAAAGTCTAGGTTCGATTCCCGGACGAGACACCTCGCATTTTTTCACGGCACCACCTCTTTCGAGTTGCTGACAACACTCAAAGAGTATCAGCTTCTCAAATCTCGCCGTTCGGAGTCGGCAAAAACTGTAGGTTCCTTCTACTCGTGAGAGAACAGTAGCACGCACAACGCGAGTGGTTGTTGTAGAAGCTAGGCCCTGGTCCCCTGTGGGCTGTAGTGCCACTCAATTATTATTATTATTATTATTCTTATATCCTGTGCGAACGTCTTTAATAGCACACAACATCAAGATCAGCAAGCGCAGAGATCACTGGACAGTGCCAAATGTTTACGCCTCAGCTGGATTAAGAAACCGCACTTCTCAGAGTGATTAAAGAATGGGTGTCAGAGAAAGCCCCAACAAGATGAAAAAAGGCAAGGCTATCCATCCTTTCTATTGGGAGTACAGATTGATTCTGATTTTTAATGAAAACACCTAACACCACCTACATCACTAAGTCACAAAGCATTGTCCGTCAGAAGCGACTACTTTTTCTTATCTCTCTGTTAATTTTCGAATACCATCTCCAAAAAATGAGTCCGCTCTGGCATCAATCCCATCATTGAGGCATTCTTTGATTTCTTGAAAAGACTCGAACCCGTGACCCCTCAAATTGTTTTGCATCCGTTGGAAAAGCCGGTAGTCGGAAGTAGCAAGGTCTGGAGAATACAGCGTGTGGGGTAAGACCTCCCATTTCAGCGTTTCCAGCCACGTGGGGCCGAGCGTTATCATGTTGCAAAGTCACCTTTTCATGGCTTTCGGTCGTCTCTGGACATTTTTCACGCAATGCAAGGCTCAAACGCATTAGTTGTAGTCAATATCGTTTCCCATCAATCGCTTCGCCTGGTCTTAGCAGCTCATTGTACACCACACCTGTTTGGTCTCGCCATATGCAGAGCTTGACCTGTGAATGTTTTTCTTTGGCATCGATATAGGCGATGTAGGATCGAGGTCTCCAGGCTCTCCCTGGTATTTTCTCTTCTTGGGGCTGTCGTAGTATATCCACTTTTCATCCCCAGTCACGATTCGATGCAAAAATCTCTTCCTTTGATGTCATTCTAGAAACAGTTCGGAGGTGAAAAATCGCCTTTCGACATCTTTGGGTTTCAACTTGTACGGCACCCAACTACTCTGCTTTTGAATAAAACCAAATTTCTAGGTTGGAGCAGATTCACCATAAACATAAGCATTCGTTGGACTTCAGCTGCACTTCTCATATCTGTGCCCTTCTTGATATTCGAGTAGGAACTATTAACATGGCCAATGTCACCTTAAGTAAAAGAATAAATAACGGGTCAGTTTTTTTACTATTTCCCATAAAATGACGAATCCCGAGGTCCCGAAAATCGGCGTAGAAACCAAAAGTTTCACTCGGGCGTCAGGCTACCCATGAGTCGCTTCGCGTTCTGAGAAATTTGGCCCCGGGAGTCGGTTAGGCCTTAGTCCAATCGATGCTCTGTCAAGATGTTCGTTTGTTTGTACGTTTGGATGCTTAATGCAATCGCAACTTTTTCGCAAAGAGGAGACAAGTCTGATGAGGATCTGACATTTAAGGGGTGATTCATCGTGATATTTGATTTATAATGTATGATAAGGCGTACACCCTTAAGAGTGAACTTCATTTTTTTACTGTCGGTTAAAAGAGTACTGCATGGCATTTGCTTTTTGAAAATCAAATCATGTAAATGCTGGTCAGGACTACGTTTAAGGAGGTCCCTTTGAAAGGTCCGATTTTGGGCGATTCGTTCAAGCAAAACGACTGGTATATCGTGAAAAAGAAATTTTGACTTCCAAGCAGTTACAGTCCGGGGTGGACCAGGGCCTCAACCAACATGCCTCTCCAGCCAGCACGGTCTTTCGCCAGCTGCCGCAAGTTGCGCACTCCAGGTTGGTTGAGGTCCTTCTCCACTTGTGTGAGCCACCTTATCCTGGGCCGTCCTCTGTTGCGTTGTCCCAATGGCTCAGATTCGAAAAAAGCGTCAATCGTAACTGGCTTATTCCTGACGTGTAAGACCTTACATATCCCCAGAGAAAATAGTCCAAAGGTGTGATATTCGACGATGTGGGCTGGATATGTGAAAATAAGTGCTTACCGAAATGATTTCTGATTTCCATTGTTTCACGCTCTGTTGGCTCGTAGTGCCGTCTTGTTAAAACCAGAGCTCATTGAAACCATGTGCTTGCATTTGACGAAATACACAGTCCGTTAACATGGTTAAGCTGCTGTAAACGACGACGAATCAATTCGTCACGTACGCTGCTAAAGTCTTTTCACGACGTACTGAATGTGGTCTAACCGGTCGAGAATCATCTGCACTCTGGGACTTAATTCCGCGAATTGTATTGGCAACAGTGGTTTCAGTAGGTCGGAAAATATTTCTCACAGAACGCAGATTTTCATAATGCAGCCGAACAGTTGAGAGACGCTTTTGGGACGTGAGTCTTTCTGTGATGACTTGCCAAAGAATACTGAACAGAAATGACAAAACGGTTTAATTGGAGACATGCCTCATCTGTCAAAAACGGCTAGTGAAAATCAAACCTCACGATGAATCACCCGATTTAAATGGAATCGATACATTTTTCGTTTGCACGTAGAACGGAAAAGGTAGGGAATCAGATATGCGCGTGCTCATTGAATCAAAACACCATAATGGACGTCAAGAAGGCACTTTGATCACATTTGTAATTTCAAAAGGGGCGTTTGCCACCCGTGTGTGGTGGCGAGCGTACTGGGAGCATAACCCAAAGGTGACAAACTAGACTTGTCTGCAACCGAACTTGACTGGAAAATATACTTTACCCCCAAAACTGGAAATTTTGACTGCCATGGCGTAGGATAATAGTGTGTCCACACACAAGCCAAATGTCTCAAGTTCGATCACTGGACTGAAAACTTCCTACTTTATGAAACCATCCTGTACAAGTTACCGACAATTCTCAAAGACTCATAATTGCCTTTGAGGAGCTTTTCAATTTGTGCAGTGCGGGGTCGAAAATAAATTGTAGCTCCCTTTTACTTGCGAGAAAGCGATACCATTCAGAAGACGAATAGTTGTTGAAGAATCTAGGTCCTTGTCCCTTGTGGATGCCAGTGTCATCAATGCCACTTTTTCAATTGCCTAAGGAACATGCTTCCTTTAGCTCACACTTCCACATTCATCACAATGCGACAATGGCAAGAAAAACAATTCAAACCAAGTGAACGTCTTGAGGAAACGTGTGTGCTACTGGGCGAGAAGGCAGTCATCACATTTCGCATCCCTGCCCAGGATCCAATGTAGATGACAGTATCTGGGAATGAGATCTCCACTTAAGAGGCATCTTCAAGTCTGCATAATGCGCGCATGCAACTGCTGTGCGAAGTGCTTGCCGCACATTAACGAACAATGCTGCCGACTCGACTCGACGGCCTGGTGTATGCGTGCGTGCTGACAACACACCCCGTCGAGTGCTTTGCATACCAAATGACAGCTGTGCCAACAAATATCGCTGAGAAAATAACAATTGTGCCGAAGACTTGGGAAATTTAATTTTCTTCCGCGCCGCAGAATCTGGGTATTGTGCAAATATACCCCGCCGTCGTCGCCGCCGTCGCGGGTTCGGCAGAAAAGTTTCAATCTTCTCATTTTTTTGCACAAGTTCCTGTTACTTATTTGCAGTTTTAATGATGACACACTCTGGGGGCATACTCAGCCTTGTCCTCGGTCGGCGGTCCTTGGCCTTTGGTCCCTTTTTTTTACGGCCACCCGTCCCGTGGATAAACCGATATTCGATGCGGGCTTTAATGTCCGCCCTGAGAGGTGTTGGCCCGCCAGAACGGAAAAACCGAGGAGAACGTTCGAGGCACTTGTTCTTGAAATTAATGACAGCCCACAGGGTGTTCGGGGCGAAAGGGAAATAGAAAAGTGCGCCATTAGCGAGTGTTCGCGTCACGACGTTATTGCCGGCGGCCTTTGAGTCTAATGACGCGGATTCAGATTCTTGCACGTAATTAGAAATCGAGACAAAAACTTTGTCGCCCCGAAATGGTCGTCGCTGGTTTATGGCCGCGAAGGTGGCGATCAGGAAATTTGCAATCATCATCATCAGCAGCACGTGGTTGTCATTAGAAACAATTGCTCGACGAAATCAGCGCGTGGGGGAAGGCCTTTAAGCCAGGGAGACGATGGAAAGTGTTCCCTCGGTTGTCAGCGAATGTTAACTGAGGAATTTTCGTGGCAATAAAGTGCTGCGCCCCCCTCCCAAGGAGACGGAGAGTATAGTGTGTTTGAGAGTGTGTGCGAAGACGCGGCGCACGTAATGACAGGAGCTGTATTGCATACGTTTTAAGCGATCGTTTGGTTGGTTAATTATTTGTTTGCTTTGTCCTTGTCGCTTGTCATTGGATGTTGCCAAAAATGTTGGAGCTGACAGACCCTTTCATTTCATTACACTAACAGACGGACAGGACAATCACTTTGTTGGTTTAGAAATAAAATGCGAACTCTTTGTTAGATTCAGTTGACAGAATTTGGTGCAGCAGAGTTGAAACTCGGCACATTTCTTCATTAGTGCGAATAAATCAATTAGTTTGTCCCTGCCTTCTACAAGAGGGCGAAGGCTATCTTCTTCGGTAACAACACGTTTTGTGCGGGTTATTGTTCTCTTATGAGTGGAGGGTACCTGCAGTTGATTGCCGGCTCCGAATGGTGAAATTTAAGATGTTTAAGATGTACATCCATCCGTCTGTCCATTCATCCGTCCATCCGTCTGTCTATCCGTCTGTCCATTCCTCACTTCACATTCCTGTCAAACTTTTTTCATCTTCTGACCTTCTGAAATGATATTCTTCTAATTTCAGTCAAATGAAGATGCATTTGACCTAAGGATCAATGTACACACTCATTCATCTCGTGGTTTGAATTTGTTAGTGCCGTCTATTGATACCTACCAAACGCAGCTATCACTTGAAGTGTCACAATATAAGCTTAATACTTGCCATTTGCAAAACTGAATCGTAACAGTGCTTTATTTGACGCAACTTTTGCGATTTTTAAAACAGGGAAAAACAGAATTTCGTGTGTTTTGCTTTTTGATGGAAAAAAATACCGTGCAAGCTCAGCAATGGTTAGAAAAGTTTTACAGGGACTCTGCTCCATCAAAGAGAACTTCTTTTCAGTGGGATGCTGACTTTAAACGTGGCCGCATAGATACCAACGATGCTGAACGCTCTGGAAGGCCAATTGATGTGGTTACACCTGAAACCGTCACAAGAGTACACAAAGTCGTTTTGAAAAACCGCAAAGTGAAATTGCGTGAGATAGTTGACACCGTAAATATATTATTAGGCAGTGCGTACACTATTCTGCATGAAAATTTGTTCGTGAGAAAGCTGTTTTCGAAATGGGGAGAGAGAGAGAGCTGTTTGGAGGTGTTTTGCCAGAATAAACAAGACTTTCTGCATCGGTATGTCACATTGGTCTACCACTGCAATCCGGAGTTAATTCGGCACTCAGCGGAGTGGACAGCAGCCAGTGAACCACGCCCAAAGCGTCCAAAAACATAAAGGTCGCCTGGCAAAGTTATGGCACCCGTATTTTGGGATTCGCACGGCATTTTATTGTTCGACTATGTTAAGAAAGGCAAAAAGCTCAACAGCGAATACTACATGGCATTTTTGAAGAATTTGAAGAAAGAAATTGCAAAAAAAGGACCTATATGAAGAAGACAAAAATTCTCACAAGTCATTGTCTACCTCGCACATGGCCAAATTGCACGAATTGGGCTTTGAATTGCTTCCACACCTATCGTTTTCTCCAGATCTGGCCCCAGCAACTTCTACCTCTTTTCCCTTTGTCTCGAATAAGGAGGTGATCGTCGATACTGAGGCCTATTTAAATCCAAACGTAGGAGTGACGTTGGACTGATTGTATCACTTTTGAAGGAAGTGAGCATCAACTTAGTTGTTGATGAATAAAATCGATTTTTGTTTAGAAAATGTGCTTTTAACGGTTAGTCCCGGGACTTATTGAGTGGTGTGTTATTAAATCTTTCCGAAGGCACATTCCATTTAGCACATTACGCAATAATGTTGGTGGTCATAAGCGACCGACTGTGCGTATATCTCTTGAATAGGACTTCTTGGTGACAAACGCTATAACTCGCGCATTGCGATATAGAATTTGGTTTGTACTTCTTCGAATGGGATCGACCAAGGCCTCCGGTCTCTCGACAGCTGCCTCCAATTCCGCACCCCAAGTTAGATGAAGTCCTTCTCCACTTATGTGCTCTGTCATACATGAGATCGTCCTCTATTGAATTGTCCTTTGTTTGCTCAGATTTAAATACTTTCCGGAACAGAGAAGTCGTATATATCCGATCTAGATGACCTACCCATTTAAAGCGTTGTATCCGTAGATGCTTCGTCTTCGTTGAATCTTCTCCTCCAGATGCCATCAACGCAGGCGGAACCAACAATTGAGTGAGTCCAGGTAGGAGGACAGGGATGATCGCCATAGAGGAGGACAGGGATGATCGAGGTGTGATATAAAGCCAGCTTGGTCTATTTAGAAAAATCATAATTCATTTACTCAATTGCGGCGCACATAAGTGGAGAAGGACCGCAACCAACTTGGAGTGACCAATTGGAGGCAGCTGGCGAGAGATCGTACTCGTTAGAAAGGTATGTTGGTTGAGGTCCAGGTCTAACCGGGTCTGTAGCCCCATTGAAAGAAGAAGAAGGAGCGCTATATTAATTGAGGACCCGAGTTAGTTGAAGTGCTTGACTAGCTGAAAGTCTTCGCTGCTCATTGTGACGTTCTGTCCGAGAAGTCAATCTTGTGACTCCTTCCTTGATGACAGCATATACTGCGCTTTCCCCTAGCTTACAACCGCACCACGGCTTACTGTGTTCGCCCAATCATGTCAACGTCATCTGGATAAGCCACTATCCACTCGGAGATTTGTAAGATCGAACCTCTTGCTCTGGCTTGTGCGCTTCACACGATCTTCTCAAGAATGAATGTCACACGAAACAGCATCGCCTTCTCAAAAGCTTTTTTTCTGAAACCGAAGGTGAGGGTGTGTTCGTTGTCGATCTCGACAGAGTAATGAGAGTTCTGCGTCATCATCCTATACAATTCGACGAGTTTGAAGGGAATGCTAAAATTAGGCATGCCACTCATGTGAATTTATGCTGAGACGTGCGACCTTAACATCGACGTGTGTGTGTCAACCTGCATTCCTTGCGTCGGTTTGGGGATCTGTTGTAGAGAGAAATTTTTCCTTGGTGCATCATTCTGATAAGCACAAATCAGACCACGGTCTCAGACAGTTAAACGGGGCCGCAGAGATGATCCCACAGCCGATGTTAAGGAGACTACTCCCGCAGGTGCCTCATTTTTTGGAATTGTACACGTCTGTGCGCATGCTTACATCTCTGGTCCATCGCTCGTGTCGTTATCATCTTCACCGTTTAGCTGGATATGTAGGCATCACGGATTTCATCACATCTGATGAAAATTCAGAGGATCTGCGCCATTAAGGTGTTGTTGCTTGAATGGAGCAGTCTGAGTGCTGTTTGTTTTTTTTTTCTCCCTACTTTACCCTCAACGTCATTTTCATTTGTTTTCGCCGCCCCGTTGCAAAGTTTCTTACAAGTATCCGTCCACATTATGGGACCTCGTCCCCACCACTTTCCGCTCCCCGGCACAATCGACCAAATTCAAATTGACTATTTAATACCCAAGCCAAGCCAAGCAAACCAGCACCTCATTAAAGTCAATTGCTTTTGCTAAGCCAGAGTGTGGCCCAGTTTACCGGTCTATTGATTTATCTTCTACGCCACACAGCAGCAGAGGGGCACAACGTTGACTGCACCAACGGGGGAGAATAGGGGAACCAGTCGCCCTCTCTCAATCAGTGACTAAAAATTCAAGCCACGGAAATGAAGCCGGGCGAAGGACACACCCACACACGAGCACGGTTCCCATTGAGTGACCGACAATTTTGAAGTTTAATGCAATCGCCAGAAACAAACAATAGGCACATATTGATTACCACGAGTTTAACGACGTCTAGGTGGACACTTGTTCCGAGCATGCGGCGGCATCCACCAGAATCGTCGTTCCCACACTCAGTGCCTCGGATTGTTCGCTGCAACTTTATCGATTCGCTTCGGTCCATTCGTGCTCTAGATTTCTGCTGGGGGTGAGTGGATGAGGGAGGGGGAGGGGGGGAAGGCAACGGAAAATAGGTCACCAGATTGCAAAGAACATGCAGAAGCTGTCCCAATGTAAACTGCACCCTGAACATGGTCTGCAGAGCAGCGTTTTAACATGGGTCTCAGCCTCCAGCTGGTATCCATGTTACGGCAGAGCAAGGGAGGGAGGACTGCATTCGTACCAATCTAATACCAGCTGTGTGCATGGACTGCCTCTTGGTACACGGTAACTATCCGCTCATATCCTGGCTTCATTCACAACGAGCCAAAATGACTGCGACCAACAGTACCGAGCTGCAGAAGCACGTTACAGAAGTGCTACAGAAGTCCTTCTACAGCACGTGATGTGTTTTCATTTAACAAATAAACGCACATACACACACACACAGAGGCTCACATGTCATCGCAGTGGCGATTATCACAGCGGGCTTCATCTAACAGGCACGAGAGTGTCCCTCGTGCACAGGAATAAATTTAAACTTTAACGCGAGCACCAGCCAGCGCGCAAGGGTTCCCACAAACACACCGGCACACACCAGCACACAGGATGCCAGAAGATCTCCTGCACAGATCCATTTTTGTCACGTGGAAATAATAATAGAAATGGAGAAGGACGCTTTTAGGCTTAGGTGGGGTGTGCACGGCGGTCGCCAGTCGCGACTTTGGCCAATGTCGGCTGACGACGGGGGGAGGGGGCGATGAGATGGAGGGCTTGTATAATTAAAAAGGTTTACCCAGCAAAGAATGTAGATTGCTTTCAGCGAGCTGACTGTGCTGCCAGCTGCCTAGGAAGAGAGAGAGAGAGTATATTGATGTTGGGGACGCGCAATTGAAGCGCCGAGGACGCCTTTAAACGTGGCTATGCATTGTGTGATGCAATTATCACAAGGGCCGCGTTGCCATACACTGCAAAGCTTTTCTGGCTGCAGTCTCAAATTGGCCTTGAGTTGTGAAATTGTATGGGGTTATGGATTTTACAAATTTTTTCCAGTTTGCTCCTCTGCGCTGGTAGCGCTCAGCAAAATATTGTCCTTTTTGTCGTCTATGCAAAATTTGTAACGTTGGCTGCAGCTCAAGGACTAGGCAGCTTATGCGATTATGCGGCACAATGTTGCCAAATGGCTTGGAGTGAAGTGTGAAAAGGATTAAATTAAGCGAGTGGCAATGAGGGTTTTTTTTTCTGTGGGCGCCCGTCCTGCGACGATTGGATTGAAAAGGATAATCGGGGTGAAAGTGAGATTGGATATTATATGTGCTCAGATTGGAGTCTTTTTTGCGTTCTTTTCAAATTTCCGTTGATGAGAATAGAATCAGATACGGGGATGCCTTTTGATGGCAGAGAGACAGGCGAGTGCTTGCGTGGAGTGGAAGAAGGATGGGGGGAAGACGTTTTGCGTTTTGGCGGAATTAATTGAAAGGGTGTCTTTTGGAGGGATGTGGTTCAAGTATCATCTCATCGGATAGTGAATAAATTCTTGTGAGCTGTTTGAAACCTTGAACTCGGTTCTTATTGTCGGGTTGGTTTCAGTGCTTGTCTTAGAGCTCGGGAAAGCTAAAAGGATTCTTATCAAGCCTTTAAAATGACGCGGAACACCGTCGTCCACAAAAGTCGCTTTTGCATTTGAGAAACTCAGACGACTGAACGGTGATTTGACCTCCTTGGCAGTTGACAGTATTCCGCAGACCCCGTGGCAACGCTGCTAATGTTCGACAGAATGAATATAGGAGACAGTCCTATTTTCTCAATAGGAGCAGGCTCTTTCCCGAAGACTTCCTGGGAATGGGGGATGGGACATGGGTTCGCGGCATACAGAGAGTATATGAGCTGCATTCAAATGGGACTGCTGAATCTGTCTGCATCTCTGAAAGAAATCAGGGCCGCATGGCACCCACACAACTATGGACATGATAGACAACCAGGTCGAAGGCAACACAACGAGTCGATAAGGAAAACTACAGACGTCTTTAAAAATCTTTAGTTAGGGTCATGGGTCCCGAAGGATTCTAACGAAGCACGGAATCTCGGCTATACCCGCAAAGTAAATGAATCGTAGGAAAGCACAGAAAGTGGCGAAGAAGTGTAGAAAATTTCCATCTGTTCTCATGCGGATAGAGGAAGGTTCAATAGACACAGGAAGCAGCATTCAATTAGTTCTGGGATAAAGACCGAAATGACCCATTCAGGTGCTACCGACGCGAGTGTATCCAGTGCCAAGTTGAAAGCACCATCCCTTTTTGTTGCTCGATCGTGGAGATGGTGAGAATGCGAATGATCAACTTTCAGATGCCCTTACGAGTAATACGAGTGTATGAGTTCTCACTGACAAGACCTCGTTGTACCCTATGCCAACAGGACTCAGGTTCCTATCCTGAGTCCGCAAAAGCTATGACAAAAGCTTTGACGAAAGGTCGCACTCTAATGATTTAGAGATCCTTCATCAGAAAGGACAAAGACTGATGAAGGATAACCGCGGGTACTTTAGAGAGACTTCAAAATGTAGTTGCAAACCGCGGAGAGAATGGATCGTAGAAAAAATCTACTGCAGAGTTGATTGTTGAACAGTGAATGCGACTACATGCTTCACTAGACCAATGCTTATCTTCATGAATGATGAAAGGACCTACAGCTTCGAGGCGACTGATTGCCCCACACCGATGACTTGAGAGACATTTTTTGGGCACGAAATGCGCCGCAAACGTCGTCATAAGGCCAGAGAGGTTTCCAACTCGAAAGGCCTTTTTTCCAAATATCTAGCATGACGCACTTTGATACTATATCACCCTTCCTGAATTTCTGCGGCTCAAAGGACCAAACAAATGATTCGAACTGACATAAAGTATCTCTTGGGCGATATAAAGGCGTCTGACTCGTCAAGACAAAAGACACTCCTTTGAGTGAATTGTCTGGTAAACGGCAATTGGGACAAAATATGTCTTAACTTTGAGGAACCTAATGTCCTTGTCAAGCTGGCGGAAAAAGTAAATCCCGTACACGACACCTTGTCGAGGATCTGACGTAAGGTCGGTAGCTGCAGAACTCCTTGCTCGAAATAGCAAACCTACGTATCACAAGATGTGTAGTGAAAGAGATTACGCGAGCACCAGGACTTCACAAAAAAAAATCTATCTGAAGACAACATAGCCTGCGAGACCGACGCGTACAGCAGCACTCAAGGATATCAGTTGGTGTGACTGAGAAAAAGGAATTAGTGCCCTTAAGCGAGTGCTTGGAAATGCGAAAGCAGACTGTGTAGTATCCTCATTCGCAATTTAACGGTCTAGAAAGGCAGACGTAGACGTTTGGCGCCTGCACACTTCAACCACCCACCCCACGGACCTGCCATTGGATTTTGCTTTGCGGGGTTGGTTAGCGACTGGTACGTTCTGCTCTGGAGGTCTTTAATGCACATTCACGGTGATTGAGTATATCTCATTCGAGTTCCCTACTGATCTCATCATTGCCGGCGCTCGGCAGCTCTATTATTTGTCTCTCCTGCACAAGGTGGCTGTAGGTTAAACCTGCGTGCTCTGCGTTCTTCTCGGCGTTTGTGACATAGTGGGCACAGCGCTGATTTGTCGTTCCCAAACCTAGTAGCCATCGTGTCCAGAAAGGAACTGTGAGAGTTGGTAGTTACTTTCCCCTTCCGATCTTGATATGGATGTATCCAACTTTTGTGGAGGCGCCCAATCTGGCTGGCCGCATTGTTATGGATTCTGTGCGGCGTTTTTCGGTGGTATACCATCATAAGATTTTCTTCAAGAATATCTATGGGTAGCATTCCTGCTATGACGAATGTCGCCTCATCAGAAATGGTCCTGAAACCACTGAGAGTCCGTATAGGACGGAATCTGTACGCTGACGTTATCATCCCTTTCAATCGCCCTGAAGGGAGTGCCGTAGCCTAAATCAGAGCCGCATACAAGAGAAGGGCACTGGCTACACGAGAGAGTAGGATTCTGCGTACATAACCGGGTCCACCAATATTCGGAAGAATTCGAGAGAGTGCTCCTTGTGCAAGTTATGCTTTCTAACTGACATACTCCACTTGTGCCCTAATGGAGAGCCTGTTGTACAAAGAAAAAGGTACTTCACGCACTGCTTGGACCTAATTGTCTGATCTCCAACTATGAAGTTGGCATACTCCAGCTTCTTGCGACTGGTGACTTACACCGCTTTTGTTCTGTGTGCCGCAAGTTGCAGCCACTCTGTATCTCTGATCTGAGATCTCTGTATTGATCGTCCCCTATGTACTTTGCCACTGTGAGAATTGCAATATCGTCGGCAAAGCTGAATCTTTCCACTCAATCTGGAAACGCTAGTCGTAGAACGCCATTATTCATTGTATTCCACAGTAGGGGTCCGAGTTTTGATCCCTGTGGGAGTCCTGCCGTTGTTATCCTTTACGCCATCGTCGGTGGAATGATGGTCTTCTATTTGTCAGGTAGTCAATGACTATCTTCATCAGATAAGCGGGTGTGCCCATGACGATAAGAGAGCTCCGTGTGTGAAGCCAGTTCGCTGAGTTAAAAGCATTTTTATCACCTACTACCGCTGCACTGCCTGTGTCTCTTAGTCAAAGGTGGATTGAGGAGAAGAAATAATCCCCGGCCATCGGGGATGTAAGACAGCTTGGTCTGGACGACTGCTTTATACAACACACAGTTCATTTTTAGAAATTGTGAAGCAAATTAAGGAACGAGGTGAAACAGAGGCGTTGTCGAGCAGTCTTCAAAGGACGTAGCAATATATGACTGCCTTTCACCTAAGTTTGATGAAAAGTTCCAACAGGCCTGTGCAATCAAATAGAGGACATTTTGCGGAATATGACTTTCAACGAAGAGAAGTACTGATGAGAGTTCTGCGAACAGAAACGAAGAAAATGCAAACAGAAAGGAAGCGCAAAGTCATCTGGGATACATCAGTCCTGGCCACATCCGAACTCTAACGCTCCAGCTCCATAATCTGCTTGTCGGTAAACATTGCGGATCACCTCATACCATCCATCATCGAACAATAAAAAAAGAAAGAAGAAAATTGTTTTTAAACGCCTTCCGTTTACCCCTTCCAGGCCTTTGAAGACAAAATGTATTTTTTACGACTCGCCGGATACACACGCCTGCCCACGGGAGAGGCCAGCGCACACACCTCTTAACGGCAGCGTTTACGAGCTATCAATGACGGCGTTTCTAGTACGGGAACTGTCAAATTTCCATCTAAACAAGTCCGCTGACCAGCCAGGGGGCAGCACCACCCAACGGCCGATCAAGCAGCAGTCATCTGGCTTAAACGTATGTTTTCGTAACACTGACGGATTGTGTATACTTTCGCATGCTGTGTGCGGTGAGGGGGCGGAGTGGAGGCATTCTCTTTGGCGCACCGCCACCGGTTGGTCGACACCCGGTCGCGGGGTACTGGGCACACCGACGGGAATAAAATAAAAGCAACGCCATCAAAATAAATACGCGCGAGATCCGTTTTTGATGAAGACGGAATTTTTGATTTTGTGTTGATATTGCTTTTTGCCGACACGCTTGTTGTTTTTGGTTGGCAGACGGGTGGCGTGGGGAGAGATTTCTGTGTGTTTTTTTTTCTTTTCATCAGAGTGCTGCGCAAAGTGACGGTCCCATGTGCATGCGTTTGCTTTCTTTTCGCTTTCTTCTTTCCCCCTCTCGTTTGAGGGTCACTTAGGATAACCTAATTCTCTCTCGGTAAAGTAACGCCGCGAACGCGGTGCAGAGTGATGCGGAAGACTGGCCAATCTAATGCGGCCTCGGCGTGTGTGATGGTGTCTCTGTGAAGGATTGGTTTTGGTTTGCAAAATTCCACAATTTGTCTAGGGGAAGTTATGGAATGTGTAGGGAAAGCTTGATGGAGATTCTGCCTAAGCTGTGCAGATGGGTAGGTGATGTCGACACTCGAGGTTATACTAAGCCTCTAAAGGCACTTGGAACAATTGAGGAAGTGGTGGACAGGTACAGGGCAGATCTTGGACATGTTTTGATTCTTCTACTTTGTTTGAGTGGCCGACAAGTCTGTTTGTATGCTCACGAATCTGGTAGCGCCAGGGAATTCTTTCCACAAATCAATCCTTCAGCAAGAGTAGCTGTTTGCATTGGCTAACATCCTTGGATGGCCAGGCCCGTTCTTACGGCAGCGTCATTTATTAATTTCAGATTCAACGAAGGCGCACTTCCACATGCAATTTGGCTTCCACGTTCCATGAGACGTATTTCTGAGGCTACAGCAACGCAACGCGGTGTCGGAATCGTTGATCAGCCTTAGCACAGACAAAAGGTGGAGTCCTCAGAAATCACCCCTGGAGACGCGGGCAATTAAGAACCTCATAGGAATTCCCGCATTCGCGATAAAGTTCAAAAATCTTCTTGAAGGTCGAAGGCGTCGAAAATTCCAAAATTTTCCATACGTCCATTTAAACGTGTGTCCTAAAAGTCGATTAGACGTTGGAGTAAATAGATTGCTTTTCCTGTGCGAAAGGTAGGTTGTCCGATCAGTTCAAGATCGAAACTGGAGTAACACAAGGTTGCATCTTTGCACGGATCTTATTCCTTTTGATGACGTAATGTGAATCGAACAGTTTTGCGAATGTCCTGATGAACTCCATTTAAACTATTTGGCATATGTGCACGATGTACGCCTTCCTTCCATGAAAGATAATTAAAGCCAACGAAATGACATTAAGGGTGGAGAGAGAGGAACACATCATAGGGTTGAAGACAAAACTTCAATCAATCCAACTGTGCAACTAGATGCTGGGTAACGGGTTAAACTGTAGAGGAATTTCTATATAACGAAAGAGGAACACCACAGGGCAGGTGTCCCTTTCCGCTCCTTTTCTATGAAACCTTACAATAAGTGAACTACTTCCGATAATGGAGACTTTCAGACCCGAGTTAATCACATACGCATATGATCTCGTCATTGTAATAATAAAAATAATTGAGAGGCACTAGAGCCCACAAGGTACCAGGGCTTAGCGTCTATAACCACTACTCGGGTTGTGGGTGCTACTGTTCTCTCACGAGTAGAAGGGACCTACAGTTTATTGCCGACTCCGAACGGCGAGATTTGAGAAGGTTTTCATAGAAAAATTGATACTCTTTGAGTGTTGTCAGCAACTCGAAAGAAACGGTACCGTGAAAAAATTCGAGGCGTTCAGTCCGGAAATCGAACCTGGGCCTTCGGTGTCTGAGTAGACACACTTATGCACTACGCCACAGCGACCACATCCTGTCATCGTAGCATCCAACAAATTTCTCTCATCCCTTAGAGATGACCGTTGACAAAACTGGTAAGTTGTACCAATATATGTGGTCTTTGGGTAAATACGCAGAAGTTGGAACTTGTGTCCCTTAGCAGAAGAAGGTTTCCCGGTTTGCCAATTAACGCAGCAATATTCTCCTTTAGACAAGGTAGGTTTCTGGGCCTCAGACTCAGCCCCGCATGATGCACTGGCTGTACACTGCAGTAGTTCGACCGACGTCACGTTATGGCAATAATATGGTAGACAGCCCTGGATAGAATCACTTACTCCAAGTTACTACGTCAAGTCCACAGGTTAGCCATGGTGTATATTTGCTTGTAGACTCCAGAGCAGCCGCCTCCTCTAGATATTTTGACAGAGGAAATTGCAGCCCGTACGGGAAACTGTCTATGGTCCTTCCACGAAATACCGATCTTAGCCTCCCTCAACTCATGTTTGTGAAAAAATGTTCAATCATCATACTGAAAAGCTCGGACTGTTCAAAAATGAAAGATTGCAAGTGGGCTGGGGGCTAGCATCTAATCTGGAGACCTAAACCCTCGTCTCCGAACCAATCTACCTTTATACCTTTTTTCAAGCATAGATTATGGCGATGAAAGGTGCACAGTCATGGTTGAGGATCAACGCTTCATCTGTTCAGAGACTCAGGGTGCAATCAAATTCCTTGGAGGTTACAACTTTCATTCAAGCACTTCAAGTGTACTTCAACGTCTAGCGTCTAGCAGGGTTAGTGCATTGAGGGACATTGCCAGTTGTCGTATCAAAATCTGAATCTCGATCGATGGTGGGTCGACCAAAAAAAAAATCCTAGACTCCCACTTGTCTTGCCACAGCTTAATTCAAAACGCTTTCTCTGCTTGGTCAGGCTGGAAAAAGTGTGTCTACGGTCACTGCGCTATTGGACCACATACCTCTAGGCTCGCCATCTCTCACAATGATTTCTACAGGGGATGCAGGAAGTTTAAAAAGATCCAGTCCTCGAACTTGACTGTACGTCCGATTGAGGGCTTGGAGGTCAAGTGATTCCAGGCATTCAAAGCGGTGTTTGCATTGTGGGTGAATTCTAGCAGGGGTGGTATGCAGCTGGCTAATTCATTGGAAAACCTTTTGTTTAGCTCACAGATTCCTTGGAAGATTCCGTATTCCTAGCATAACCTTAGGCCTTCAGTCGAAAACGTCAACAACGATAAAGATGACAACGTCAAAATGGCTGATATTACGAAATGCTCAATTTGGCAAAAGAGGGATTGTGCAATGAACTGTGCAATATGATGCGCCATCCTATGATATCATCTAAATCCATGTCTTCAAGTTGAGTAAAAAATAAAACAGTCGGTTGTTGCTCCCATAAAAATTTTCGAAACATAAAAAAAGTTGTAGAAACCACCCACTCTTTTTCCATAAATAACTGTAGTATGAGGCTATGCCCAGTTTGAGGCTTTGCCAATTCTTGCATCAGATATGAGTTAAGCTGAGGCTATGTATTTGAATTCATCACGACTATGTGATGCCTTCGGTCTTCCTGCATGTATTAAGCATGACTGAGGCTTTGTGGAAGCGTGCAGCAATATTGGGCCTCCACCTGAGTCCTGGTAATGTCCTTGTGTCAGAAAAGCAACAATTTTGAAGGGAATTTTATATTTTCTCGCAAAGAGGACGCCTTATCAGATACTCAGGCCACTCGTTTTGATCTAGCTGTGGGAAGAGATATTCCTTAGAGACGGATAATGTTCTTGGGAAAAAGACAACAGCTCTCGCTCTTACACTGAAGCATTCCAGAGAAGCTGCTATAAGACGTCACACAGGAAGATGTCTCTACTTATGACTCAATACGGTGCAGGATCTCCCTTGGCCGTGCTGCAACTGCTTACAAGAGCTACGTAAACAAGTAAACGAAGTCAATTTGACGAAAATTTAACTAAAGTGTCGACAAATTCCTACAAATGAACCACTCAAAGTACGAGTAAAGCTCTTCTAATCCCTTTTGCTTCCTTTCGCCACACAATTAATATTATTTTACCCACATGACATGGTTCCTGTGCCATGATAAAGCCATATTTACGCCAATTACATGAAATCTAACATCAACTTACTCCGTCATCCTTCAGACCATTTATCAGCCAACACAGGCCTGAAATCTCGCCGCGCTAATTGAGGCAGCACAACACGAAGAATTTTAATTCATCGCCTAATTAAACTAAAACTATTCGCCGCCCGCCACCGCCGCCGCCGCCGTCAAGTTCGTGGAACGGCACGCTTGAGATACCCTGTATGCAACCAGCAAGTTTGCCAAAGTTTACCCTGCCCACCACATCACCATCCGGTACATAGTTCGACACGGAAGAACAACCTCAATTTGAAGAACAACGACAACCTCTGTGCTGCCACCCCCACACAATCTCCCAAACCGTCACCACCACTGCCACCTTATCGTCGTCGTCGCTACTCCAGCAGCTATATCGAGTAGTTTCGTACCCAATTTGATACTTCATCACAATGAGCTGTTCAACAGGCGAGCGTGTATTGCCGAAGTAGTTTATATTGGCACGATGTCAACCGAACAACGCCAACTGTGCAACAGGTTCAACCCATAGGGGGTGCGGGTGCGGGCCACCATCACTGTCGTTCCCAGCATGAAGCAGGCAACAGCAGCTCGCTCGGTCTTGTGAAAGTTGAAAACAGATTGGCTCCTGCTCCCTGTGTGGGCTACGCTGAGGGCTGAATAGATTTCTATCACCCAGGTGGTGATGGTGTAGGGGACTGTCGGTATATCTGCACTTTCTTCGGTCGTTGGCAACAGAAAACAGATCCATTGCACATAAAAATAATAAGAAACGAAACCATCCAGTGGTGGATGTCTTAAAAGTTTCGACATCGCCGGGTGGGGAAGTGCAGAAGAGAGCTCTTTTCAGGATTTTCATTCGTGGACAAGTGCCGCTGGCAACCCGATTTCTTGCATTTCTCACCTTGCAAGGAATGTAAGTTGGAAAGTTTGCTGTGTCCAGCAGAGGAATGAATAAAATTAAATAAAAAGTTTTCCCGGGAGAATTGAAATGGGAAGCACAAGATTGCAGTTCCCAAAGTCGGTGGCGTATACGTAACATTTTTTTGACTTATGGTGTGCGAGACGCACGGTTACTTCTGAGACGAACATGGAGTCGCTATTAAGATCCTTATACACTCACGGTTGTGACTTAAGAAGCTGAGTTTTCATTGCAAATTCTCTTTATGTGTCCGAACATAAGTCTTGTGTAGACAATTGGTGTCAACCTTCGTATAGGTTGCTTACTTTTCTTCATACATAGCGCTCAGTCTAAGTGGGTATAGAGAGTGTTGACCCACCCCGACTCGTTGAGGGGATTCACTCAAGTGCGCCGTAATATATGGCAAAAGTGAAATATTTCCCTGAACTGGTTGGATTGTTCTGAGGATGCTGCTGGTTGGGAAAAGTAAACGATTCTCCAATAAAATTGAATCAAAATTAGTTTGTCGTGGAGATGTGTTGCAAACTACCTGACCAGTTTCCTCGACATCGCATTCTCTGCCGTTTTATGTGAACGCCTGATACTACTCGTCACTGATCTGGAAGGTCCTCAACAGTGCGTTTTCGGGCAAGGGAAGTCCACCATCGACGAAATTCTCAAACCGTGGTATATCCTGGAAAAGTGAGAGCATCACACTAGGCAGCAGAAACTTCGAGGTAGTCAAGGAATCCGTCTACCTCGGCTCTGCGGTAAATAGGGACAAAAACACCAGTACCGAAATCAAACGCAGAATCACTCTTACCAATCGCTGCTTTCTTGGGCTCAACAGGCAATTGAGTAACTCTCTAGAAGGAGTTCTTTTTTTCAGCAGGGAAACCTGAACTTAACCAGGAACTGATGAGGAAGCCCTTAGCCTTTTCGGGAGAAAAATTCTGCGTGCGATCTAGCGATGATGGCATTTGACGAACGTTATACGCTGTACGGCGACGTGTGCCCAGCAAAGATTCATTGGATTCAACGCTAAAGATGGCTAAGTCATGTAGAGCGTATGGATGCCACTGCTCGGGACTGGTTCGTGAGCCCTAGCCATTGGAACAACGCAACAGAGGATTGCAACGGAGGATTGTTGTTGTTTTATTGAGATGGGGAAGGACTTCAACCAATTCCGAGTGCGCAAGTGGTGGCAGCTGGTGAGAGATTGTGGTCCACCAAGTGTATGTGGTTTTTTAAGAACGACTTCTATAGGAGTTATAGCGAGGACGAAGAGATAGAATGAGTGGAACATCTCACTTGTCACTGTCAATTTCTTAAAGGACGGCGGCTTATTCATTAAATGGCTCAACGAGCATGCACAGACTCCCTGACCTCGGGGTCACTTACATTCGAAATTAATGTGGTTTTTTTGAACGTTTGCTGTTTCAGCAGTAGCTGCTGCAGCCTCTAGGAGTAACTGCTTGTTTCGGAATAAGTCCCTTTTAGCTCAACATAATCTAAACTTGTTCCTTTTGGTTAAGTATGTAAGCAGGCAGCACTCACACATCATTGGACGATTTGTAGATAATAATGCCTTTCCAAGCTTGCAAGAGGACCCGTGGGAGCTGAGTTCTTGCAGGACTAACGAATACGTCCATCATAAGCATTTTCAAGACTCTTCTTTGGATCCCTCTACCCGAGCGACAGCTACTCATTTGCGTCACGCAGAATTAAAAAAATTTCTGGTAGCTAATGTCCGTCAACCATCAAGGCAATCATCTTTCATTTCAGCAGAGAATTTGGCCATACCCAAGGCCTTTAGCCACACGCAAATGCAGAGGGGTCTCCACCCACTTGGTGAGCGCAACCATAGGCAACAGGTGATAAATCGTTCTGGCTAGAAGGGCTTGTTCGTTGAGGTCTGGATATAGAGTTAAGCAAAGAAAAAGAAGACATGCTTGTTCTGGTCTTGTTCTTCTTTAACGCAACCTCAAGTTGGTGGTGCCTATATGCAGACAGGTATATTTGCTTGGATATTGACATTTTCGCCTGGTGTACATGAAGTGTAAATGGACGGCTTGACGTTTCCACAGGTGATTCTGTCATATTTAATCGATCCTTCTATAGACAACAATGGGACAAGGCAGTGTCAGATTTTCATTTAATCAATCTACCTCCTGGGGAACCTTTTCCTTTACCCCCATGGGTCTACTGCCAAGTAGTACTTGGCGAGAGGAGAATTCCCACTTTGTTCTGCATCACTGGGTGTTGAGTGAGGTCACGTTTCTAAATTCCTTAGATCTCAACATGTTTTCTGGTGATGGTCATTCACCAAATTTTTCACGCAATAAAGTCCTTACCTACCCAACAAAGCTGAGCGTTCTCTACCGCGTTTGCGTAAAGACGACAAAACGGATCTGAATCATGGTTTCATCGGTGTCGGTGATCAGTCAAGAACTGCTTAAGATGGTAACATAGCTCGCCGTGTTTCCGAATAACCATAATTCAAGTCCTCGGGAAAAGTCAATATGTTCGTCTGTATTTTTGAGACTTGTTGCATTGTTGTCAACTCACTTCTTCTTTTAATTTACGATTTGAGTGTGCACCCTTTTTGAAAAGATTTCTAACTTCTAATGGTACTGTGTACTGTAGTACTGTGAAATCATGTGAGTCGTAGCTTACCCGCTGTGTCCACATCAACTTGACGTTTTTGAATTGTACTATGGCTGAGATATACCTTGATAGTTCTTAGATGAGATGAGGAAACGCCTGTTTTTGAGAATGGGTCATTTGTGTTGGCTTGCAATTCGATGGGGACGCTTTCGTCTTCTCATATTATGACCCAGTGTCTGCTCCAGAACACTGCCCCCAGACTTAAATAGTTCTGATGGCGATCCATCCGAACCTGAATCATTGTTATTCTTTTTCTTCTTGTGGCGCTACAGTCCGGGGTGGACCTGGGCCTCAACCAACATGCCTCTCCAGCCAGCACGATCTTTTGCCAGCTGCCGCCAGTTGCCCACTCCAAGTTGGTTGAAGTCCTTCTCCACTTGTGTGCGCCACCTTACCCTGGGCCGTCCTCTGTTGCGTTGTCCCAATGGCTCAGATTCGAAGACTTTTCTGGCCGGAGCAGTGGTGTCCATACGCTCTATATGGCCTAGCCATCTAAAGCGTTGTATCTGTAGACGCTTGACTAGGCTTATGCCGCTGCGAAGCCCATACAGTTCGTGGTTGAATCTTCTCCTCCAGATGCCATCAACGCAAACAGGACCAAAAATCGCACGCAGAACATTTCTCTCGAAGAGACCAAGGGCATCCTCATCCGCTTTTAGCAGTGTCCAAGTTTCCGCGCCATAAAGCAGGACTGGGATGATTAAGGTGTTATATAAAGCAAGCTTAGTCTTTCGAGAGAGGGCTTTATTACTCAATTGTCTCTTGAGCCCAAAGAAACAGCGATTGGCAAGAGTGATTCTGCGTTTGATTTCGGTACCGGTATTATTGTCCCTGTTTACTGCGGAGCCGAGGTAGACGAAGTACTTGGCTACCTCAAAGTTTCTGCTGCCTAATGTGACGCTCTGTCCGAGACGCCGATGTTGCGTGTCCTTCCTTGATGACAGCATGTACTTCGTTTTGCCCTCATTTACCGCCGCCCCATTTTAGCCGCTTCCGCTTCAATGCCAGCAAACGCGTAATTGACGGCTCGCTGTGTTCGTCCAATCACGTCAATGTCGTCGGCGAAAGCTAGCAATTGAGCTGACTTTTGAAAGATCGTGCCCCTGGTGTTGACCTGTGAGTTACGCACGATATTCTCAAGGATGATGTTAAGGAAGTCACATGACAGTGCGTCGCCTTGTCTGAAACCTTTTCTGACAATCAGGTTGTTGACAAACGGTTTCAGGCGTACGGCACACAGTACGGCAGAAAGGATCTTGTATGCGATGTTAAGGAGACTTATACCTTGATAGTTGGCGCAGTCAAGGGGTCTCCTTTCTTGTGGACCGGACAGGCGACGCTGAGATTGCACTCATCGGGCATGCTTTCCTCCGACCATATCTTACAGATGAGCTGGTGCATGCGCCCAACCAGGTTATCTCTAGCTGCTTTAAGGGATTGCTATTCGTCATCTGTTTAATGGCTGTGCCTCCGCAAAATCTGGGCGAGAGAACTACTTTTTCGACTGGAGTTAGGACTGAACTGTAGGCTGCGAACCGCAACTGCGAAGAGCCTGGATGTCTTTTTTGGGCTTGCTGCCAGGCCTTAAAATGCGTCTCTTTTCTTGCTTATCTTTTTCTTTGCAATCGTTTCTTCTCTTTGATATCCTTCCTAGAAATAAAAATTGTTCTCCTATAGTCTACTCGCCCGTTATTTCTTTGGTCTTTAAGGCTCGGTCTTGTGCTCTTTCACATCCTTGAGCTGAAAGGCCGCAAGATACCTTTTCTTTAGGCGTAGACAATGTTTCTTCTTTTCCTCCTCCTGTACATTCACTTTCGTCTGTAGCGCTTCGTTAATTGTCTCGCCTGTTACATGTTTCTTATGTTTACATTCGCCATCATACCACAAGCTTGGTGGATGGTGGGATTTCTAAGAAGTCTAAGAAGAAGAAGCCTTAGAAGTCTACAGCTACCTTAATGTAATCAGCAGTGTAACCCCATATTGTTGGAGCTTGTGCTGTGAGGGGTTGGCTGGTGCAGAATTCCAACATTCAGAGTTAGATAGTTGGGCCTTGAATCACTCTGCATCGTTCTGGATTGGAAAAATGGTCATAAAGGATGTTCACCCCTCTGAGAGAGCCTGTTTCTATTTGAATCCTGGTCGCTGTGCCTGCTGGCACATATCCCAAACAGACTTCTTTCACAAAAGAGTGAAATCGAACAAACTATTCCTGGGTCGACGATACTATCTTCTTTCTCCTGATACACCGACTTAGAGTGCTTCCCCATGCTCTCCACTCCAGTCATCAAACCGCCCTCTACACCCACTCACATGATAAATATGAATTTGATTTGGCCGCGGCCGCAGGTTAGATCCACATCGCCAGGGATTCACTGAGCAACCCCCGTGAAACTTAGAACCGGCTGCAGCAATTTTTCCTTGTCGAGAATTTTAAATTCCAATCTGTATACACACTTCACGCTCCTGATCCCCGCGCCATCACCTAACTCGTGGAATTTTTTAAAGTCAGCCAAACGTGTAAATCTCAGTTCAACAGGCAACAGCAGATAAAAAAAAATTAAAATCGCATCAGTGCATCTGCACAAGAAGAGTACGTGTCCGTCCACCCGACTCAGAAGCGCTCCCTCCCTTGGCCGCACAAACATTCATTCATGTGGCACCCGGCCCAAGGACAAGCAGCTGATTTTAAATTCATATCCAATCTCTCACACCGGAAGAGCAAAGCGCCCGTCCCACCACAGTTTTCAGCAACAAGTTCAAGTCCAAGTCGAACGAAGTAGTCCACTTGGGACAATTCGCCTTCCGCTCTCCACATGAAGTGATCTCTTCAGCCCTCAGTCGGGCACAGTTCTTCCGCCGCCACTTGGCAGGCATCCTCAAGTCGGTCAGGGGGGGGTCAGGAATACCCAAGTGATACTTTCCTCGTTATTGATGGCGATGATGCCGTTCGAGTATCCTTTGAAAGGAAATTTCATGTGTCTTGCCGTGAAGGGGTAAGTGTCACACGAGGATGTATTGTTAACGAGAGTAAGACGTGCGGGGAGAAGCTGTAAAGCGCAGATTGACTAGGGTCTTGTGAAATATAGCAGGAGTGACGTGAATGGGCTCTGCGATGGAGTGGGGCGTATATGAAGCGGATATTAAGGTATTTGCACATGAATACCCATCACGGCGGGTTTTCGATAGGGGTGACAATGAGTGTGCGGCAGAGTAGGTGTGTCTTGTGGAGGATTTTAAACTTGTTTGGTGGGGGAAGTCGAGGCTTTGAAATTTCTACAAAAGCAGTAGGAACTAACCGAGAAAGGCTAGAAATGTCTGGCCAAAACTTCTTTTGGAGTGACAAAGCATGACAAAGCATTCGGACTTAACTCGAAATTGCAACTTTAAGGAGGAAAGGAGAACTAGGAGCTTCCTTAAGTCATCCTTATGCAGTGTAACCAAGAGGAGTGATATCGGACAAAACGGCTTCCAGAAGACTACAAAAAAAAGAAAAGAACAATCAGCATGTTTATCGGCACAATCAGCAGAAATTACAGAACATTCTGTGTCACGCTCTGATTTGCAAATCAACCCTTCCGTTCAATTTCTTGGATGACTCACTTCCTTCTAAATATTCACCTCTCATCGATCGGAAGTGGAAAGACTCCTTTCTGGCACATTGCCAATGCGTGCGAAATGCAAGCTTCTGCCCAGCAACTTGAAAACATTTTTTAACCGATTTTCGTGTCACAGCCCAAAGTTCAAGACACATTTAAACAGCATTGATTTATGGGGGTCAGATCGCTTGGGCAAACGAACATAAAACCGCCGAATGGCTGCATGCTTGCAGATTATAGTTTGCGGGGCAATAAAATTCAATGTGGTGATTATTTATTGATCATAAATTGTGTGCCTCTGAACTGGCATTAAATGGGTCGCGTATCGCCCTCCAAGCGGTGAGCGGTGAGGGCCTTTGTGACTCTTTGCCAGTCGCGTGACCCACCCCGCCCGGAGTCCCAATAACCAAACTCCTGCAGCTGGAAATGCATTTAAATGCGAATTTAATTCGCCTGTGGCCTGTAATTAGATGCTGGACAGGGGGTGTGTTGTGGGCGGTGTGCTAGGGCTAATTTAAAATAGGTCCCAATTCCCAGAAGGGGTGTTTTTGAAAATAATTATTGAGACGCATACGCACCAGAGGACCTTGTAACACATTGGTGTTTATTGAAGTTCGCGTTAGCTGGCAGGGAGGTGCTGTTGGGCGGCTTCGAAGCAGTAGTTGCCGCTGTTTAGTGGCGACGCAGAGTTGGCCATGTGTCCTATTGCCACGGCAGATGTTTGCCCCAACTGGTGTGTGAATTTAGGTTAATCGGGCACTCGCTTGGAATGGGTACGAATGCGGCGTATGAATGCGGAGGGAAATTCAAAGTTGTCGCTGGCGATGATTATAAAAACAACATTTCTGAGAAGTGTGTCTAGTCCCCGGTGGATTCTTGGCACGTAACTACGTCCGTAAAAGATGACTGCAATGCGATAGTTTCAATGAAAAGGAGACATGTTGACTGTGGTCTAAGACTCTGCCCACTGAGGTCGCAGTGATCGTTGTACAAGAGGTGGAAAACAAAATTGCTTCTGATTCGGTTATTCATGAACAAAAATTTGAGTTGAACTGCTGGTAACGTCTAAGAGTAGTCTCACAGTAGTTGATTTGCGCTGTTGTCAGATTTTGGTGGTAGGAGGTTTCGGTAGACAGTGGAAATGGTCGGCAAGAAAATGCGTTCTTGTGGAAGACTCTTGATCCTGATTTCTTGTGAACAAGGCAGATAGTTATTGTGGCTTCCAGCTCGTAGGATGATCCTTTCTCTTGTCACAAATAATAATAATAATTGAGTGGCACTACAGCCCACAACGGACCAGGGCCTAGCTTCTACAACAACTACTCGTATTGTGCGTGCTACTGTTCTTCACGAGAAGAAGGGACCTACAGTTTACTGCCGACTCCGAACGGCGAGATTTGAGAAGCTTTCCCATAGACAATTGATACTCTTTAAGAGTTGTCAGCAAGTTGAAAGAGGTGGTGCTGTGAAAAAATGCTAGGTGTTTCGTCTGGGAATCGAACCCAGACTTTCTGCGCGGCGGTCGACGCACTTACCACTACACCACGGTGACCACATTTCTTCACTTGTCACTGACCCGGTTGAATGACTCTGACAGTCATTTCGGACCAACTCTAAGTTGGTTAAGGTCCTTCTCTGCTTATGAGCGTCATCGACATCCTCTATTGCGTTGCCCCGATTGTTGGAATTCGAATACATCACCTTGCCAACTTAAGCTTTGTATCCGTAGACACTTAATTGGGAGCATTCTGTCGTCCTTAAAACATCTCCTCCAGAACCCATCAAAGCAAGGCGGTTAAAAAAGTGCTAGAAGACTTCATCCTCCTCCGCTTCCACTTCATAGATCTGGGCAAGGATGGTTGCATAGTGTAAGTTTGGTCCTTGAAGTGAACGCTCTGTTTCGCAATTGCCTCTAAGGAAAACTGGCAACAGAGACAGCGGTTGTCACAACTTATTCTTGGTACTGATGTTGTTCGTATCATTTACTTGGAAGATGAGGTGGAAGAGGTCCTTCTTCGAAGTCATATAAATGTGCGAAAATCGATTTGGGCAACAGTCTGGTAGGACATGTTTTCTAAGAAAGCATTAATAGAACCGGTGTGGCGGAGTTATCCCCTTCCCTCAAGGCTGTCTTTACTTTCACGGTTGTGAATTCTTCATGTCCTTTCATTTCTATGCATCAGAGATACAAAGAGAGCAAGAGAAAAGTTCAAGCAGAGAGCAGTTTAGGACCACACTGAAATGTTCCCGTCTTAACCCGATCCTTTCATGAAAACAATTTGACCGTCTGAAGGAAGCAATCGCCAGCTTTAACTAATTGAAGAGAAGTAGTCTTTCATCAGGATCATGGCAGGTCACTTACGTCGTTAGTTGCTCTTCAGAAGTCCAAGAGTTCGATTTGGAGGTGCTTGTGCACACACCACACAGTCTGGAAAGAAAAAAAAGACACGCGGGGCTAAGTCTAGGAAAATAGTTGGATGGGGTAGCAATTCGCACCCTAATATGACCAATTTGGCCGTCAGCAGTCAGAAAAGCACTTTTTTCTACAATTCGTCATCGAAACGGCAGAACAATTTGGCACGAAAGACGCTATGGCCACTTTGTGACTCCTAGAAGACAATTCCCATCACTTTTCGGGCCGATACGACAGCCCTCGTCTTCTTTTGAACATCTTCACCTGTCGAAAACCGACTGCTTTGACTGTTCGTTCGTCTCTGTTTTGAATCCACTCCACACTGTCTTCAAATTGGGCTTAACCAGTGTTAGACACTGCTCTGAGGTTGTCACGGTTGCGATTGTTGTCTGAAGTGAACAAATGTGCGTCTTTCCTTGAGTTGCCTGCTGTCTTAGTTATCCCTGTGCCAAATTTAAGGAAGGGCTTACCAGAAAAAAAATTGATTTTGCTCAAGTATGTAACATTTTGGTTGATTAAAGGTTGCCATTTCAATAGCGGTGTCAGCAACACCCTCGTCTGTTTCACAAGCCTAAGTAGAACTTTTCAATAGCAAAATCGTTTGCCTCTTACTCGAACAAGTTTCGATCACCTAATGTCGGTTTAGAAGGTTTGAAAGTGATGGTAGCTATCCATGTGTGTGTCCTGACGTTACTCTGGTGGAACTGGAATCCCTCTCCTTTGGAATGATATCCGATTTTGAGCCATCTCTTCTTCAGACAGTTGACAATGAGGAGTGAAATTTAAAAGTTTTTTTATCATTTTTTTTTATCATTTTCTGCCAATACGAGATCGTAGATATCTGTCACGTTATCCTCCGTGGAAGCAGTTTTTGGTGCACCTGGTTGTTTCTCATTAAGAACCGAAGTGGACCTAATGATCTAATTTTTGATTGTCTCCAATTTATAAGAGGTGTCGAGACACAGAACGCTAGTTGATTTCTTAATGCGAGTCCCCTTGCAAACTCTGCTCTAAAGTGGATGGTCTTCTCTGTAGTTGAAGAATCTACTTCCTAGTCAGCTTTTTAGGGGTCATTAAGGAGCAAATAAAACGAGTTTATATCATTTGTGTTGTCCGGACGTTTTAAGAGGGGATGCTGTCATCTTCTTAAACTTTTTTAAAGTCCCCCTGAAACACTCAGTTCCAAATTAAATAGGAAACAGTTCGGCTAAAATTTTGACAGTAGCCGCCTACGTCCTCGGGATAGTGGCTCTATCAGGTAGTGAGCCTAAGACTACGTGTAGAATGTTTTCGTAGTTTTGTTCCCATTCTAGCAGAGATGTCCTTGCTCAGCTAGTTCATCTGCAACCTCATTCCCTCATAATGGGAGACCCACTTAAGGCTTTTTCTTCACTTATGGGCTCAATTTTCGGCGGTTTTGTTTAAATTATATCGGATCATTCATCATGAGGTTTGATTTTCAATAAACGTTTCTTGACAGACCAAGAGTGAGTCCTACCAAACTGTCTTGTGAATTTTTTTAAGTATCGTTGGGCAAGTCATCACAAAAAAGATTCACACCACAACAGTGTTTCGAAATTGTTCAGCTGTATTATGAATATCAGTGTTCTGTTTCAAATGTCTTTCCCCTGTCTTAGTTTACATTAGTCCATGATACTCGACCGCTTGGAGTGAATGTTCAAAAAGGGCGCAAGAGAGAGAAGTAGAGAAATAGAGAGAAAAAGAGAGAAAGTGAGAGAGAGAGAGAGAGATAGAAAGAGAGAGTGCTCCAATAACAGGGGCATATTTCCTTAATTCTCCCCGGTAAGGTCTACGCTAAGGTATTGTAGGCTCGTTCCAGAGTTATGGTTGAGTCCAGGTTGGAGAATTAACAGTCCTTACACCTTCCCTGATGGAACTCCAGTGTGAACTCGATAGGCTTGTGGCGGTATGTGCTGATGCTGGAATGAAGGTGAATTTGAGACCAAAGCTGTGGTCATTTCCAAAACGCCTGCCCAATGCACTCTGAATGTTAGTTGAGTTCCACTGAAGTAGGTAGAGAAGTTTAAGTATCTCGGGGTCTTTTTCATGAGTAATGCGAGGAGGGAAGGAGCGACATTCATCTTTCTTGTAAGATTGACGAAGTTGCAGCAATTTCGAAGCAGCTTGGAAGATATGTTTTAAGGAAGTCCGAGCTTGGTGTCATAGCGAAGTCATCGGCTCTTAACTCAGTCTTGGTTCCAACTCTCACCTATGGTCATGAAATTTGAGGAAAGACGGAAAGAAAAAGATCGCGAATACAGGCTGCCGAGATGAGATTTCTCCATGTGCGGAAGGAACTCAATGTTGAGCAGCTACTTTCCGCTTAAATCATGCTATATTATACCTTTAGGAATAAGCCAGCTATGATTGACGCTTTGGGAATCAACATTACTTGTGTTACCGATATGAAAAAGGGGTCGCGATATGAAAAAGGGGTCGCCCAAATTCGGACCATTTGAAGGGACCACCTCAGATATAGTCGGGGTCAACATTTGCATGCCTTCATTTAACAGAAAATAGTTGCCTTGTATTGTTCTCTTAACTGATTATACAAATTTCAACTTTTCTTTCGTTTTTATGTGTTTTATTTTACATTGTAAATCAAAGCTCACGATGGATAACCTTTAAGACTCCCGCACGCACCCCTTCGAATAGTTGTGTATGCCAGCAGCGAACGAGCCAATGTCCTGCCTTATACATTAGACCCAGTAGAACGTGATAATATCGTAACAGCCCCAAATCTCAATCGAGTTACAAAATGATTAAATTTTACAACCCTCAGTCGGACATCTCTTGTGACATTGTCACGTGAGGTAGCAAGTGCCTTTCGTCGCATTCATTTGGAAAATTGAATCATCACAGCATTCGTTCTACTTGCTGCTCCAGCATCAGCTGAAACATCCGCATCCGGTACTTCGGGTCTAGGCTCTTACAAAAAAAAAAAAAGAAACATCAAAAGTAACAGAAAGTGATACAGCAGCAAAGGCAAAAGCCATCACGAGCAGGCAGCACTCTGCAGCACAATAAAACTCACATATCCTCTCCACTCACACAAGCTTACCCATTCTCAAGGGTATTTCCTCTCGGAGACCGACAGGATATTCATGGGCAGAAAAAAAAGCCAACCACCCTCTCTCCTCTTTTCTTTTTTTGCGTTCTTCTCTCCGTCATGAAATTACATTTAATTTTTATTTTACTGTTATGTGCGTCATTTCATAGCATCCTCGACTGCACGGCAGAGAGTGGCAATCATTTGTGTGCTTTCAGGAGCGCATTAGTGTTAGACGGCGGCAGTAATTATGTGTGCTTGCGTAAACAACAGTATCAAACAGCTCGCACCCCCCCCCCCCCCTCCCCGCCACCCCCTCACACATACCATCAATGAGGCAGGGTTGTTTGGCAGTAATCCACAACCCATGCCGTACGTTGGCCCACTTTCGATGGCACGTTTCTCCAGTCCGCCTGGGGGGGTGGGGGCGTCCTGCGCACTCTGCCCCACTAGAGCCGGCTCCTGCACAGAGTTGACGAGCGCACAGCCTTGGGATGAGAGCTCGATTTTTTTTTTGGTCGTTGTGTTCTTTTTCGCTTTCCCCGTCGTCGTCCGCTGAGGATATCTGTGGACAATGCACTGCCTGGCTGGGGGACATAAGGGGTGCGCTTTGTGCAAGAGGTGTCGACGATAGCAGTCAGTCGATTGGCAAAACCTCGAAAACTGACAGTTTGGGGATTTGCCGACGAGCTATGCAGGCAGGACGAGGTGTGAAACCGATGAAATCGGTAATTACCGATTCTGCTTCATTTGTTTACCAAATTAAGATACTCTCGCGTTGGTTGGTTTCGGCACTCATCCATCACGATGATTAATGGGGACGCTGGGCTATGACGGTAATGGTGGTGACGGTGACGGTATTTGGGACAAGGACGATTACGCTGCACTGGGTTTCGCTTTAAGGCTTAATGCGGTGTAGCTTCCGAGAGTATGAGTCTAAGAGGGTTCTAGTTCTTTCAGTTTCTCCAACCAACTGCGACGCAGGGCAATGCTACATTGCACAGCGAGAGCCTGTGAAATGTTTCGGTTTCTGACCTTCCGCAGGTGTGACGAACAATGAATCGCGTCACATGGATAAGGTCGGGGAACAGCATCCTTTAAAACGGGCTCTTGAACACAGGGGGCTTTGCCACGCACACCGATGAATTGAGGATTAAAGTTGAAATTTCTCTCTCTCCCGACACTCCTTTTTCAAACATTTGTCTAATCTCGGTCTCAATCGCCACGAACAAACCGCAAATACATTTGAGTGCCTTCCCAACGACAAGTTACTGACTCGACCACAAGTGCAAACAGCTTGGGACCACCGACTTACGGGAAGATCAAAATCCAGTTTGTGTGAAGCCAAATCCCTCTACAACGACCAGTCAAATGCACACTTTCGGTACTCCCCCCCGATGCCACACCAATCAAAAACCAAATCAAATCCATTGGCATGTGCCGGCATCTGTGCCATATTCCAAACGTCACGGTAACCGCAGAGAGAGAGAGTGAGAGAGATAACTTTGCTGCACGATATGTGGATGCAGGGGATGTTTGGAAGAGTGGCGGAGACGAAGCGCACACATTCGAAAGTTAGACGAACGCCGTAAGAGGATTTCGATAAGCCCACCCTGATTTAATGCTCATTAGGTATTGATGCCAGAAGTCGGGCGGAGATCGCCTATTTACGAATGGGCTACACCCCGATTGCTGTGTCAGACAGTCTCATGTCTTCAGCCTGAATTGGATTTAATATTTCATCGACCTCCGCGCCGTGGCGCCCAGGGATGTGTGGAATGTCTAATGAAACGTGACTATGAAAAGAATTAGGCAGCACCAAGTGGCTCCGCGTTAAACTTCGACACAACGGGAATGAAGTGTGTAGTTGCCTAACACACACCAAAGAGGGAGCAGTAGGAGGAGCTGATGCCATGCCACGCTGGAGAAGAGAAATAAGAAACGTGTGCTACAGGTGCAATTGCCTCAGGGCTCCTGTTTCTCGTCCATTGTGTGTGATTGCAATGTTTTCGCTTATTTGGCAAAGGCTGCTGCAGCTCTGTCGAGTGACGTGTATTAACGAACGCTGAATGCTGATTGATGCTCGAGTTCCCCCAAGGAACTAGTAGTCCAGTCTCAAATACCAATACTTGTAGTGTGCACTTTATTACCTTTTGAAGTGTGAAAGAATGCTTTTTGGAGAAATTCCTTTTTGAGAGAGCGAGAGAGGAAGAGACGAACGGTATCCTACCTGATGTAGAGGCAACCACTAAATTGCGGCATACTTTGAAAAGAACTGCCTCAATCCCATCCCTCAACCCCAAGTGACTCTAGACTCCAACTTAGAGGCTTATTGAACAGAACTGCAGAAAGCAGGACACATTCATCAGACAGTTCCAGCAGAAAACGTTCCTTTTGCCAATTGATATGCTGTCCTTGTTGTAGCGTCTCAGGCGCATTTTTCAACACACGTCTCCAATTTCCTCCTTCACCTTCAACCATAGCTTTAAACTTCCATAAGCCCTCTACTACTGGTGACGTTCCAACAGTTACTTCTCCATCACTAGCTCCCCGAAAATGTCCAACGAAAAATGTTCAACATAATCTCCAGTGGGCGGAGTGCAGTTCTTCCGCTATACACACTCATGCAGGATGTTGGTATTCCATCATCTCACAGACAAAAGAGAAGACGTATTTGGTTGAGTTTCGTGGCTTGTGGAATCTTAGTGTGAATTGCCCGTCAACGAAAATAAGACCTCTTCGACTGTGCCAACTATAAAGGGATCATTCTCCTCAACATCGCGTACAAGATCCTCTCTGCCGTATTGTATGAACGACTGAAAACGTTCGTTAACAACTTGATAGGTCCTTACTCCTTATGTGTAGTTTCAGGCCAGGGAAGTCCACCATCGACCAAAACTTCACACTACGTCAGATCCTGGAAAAGACCCAAGAAGTGCAAATCGACACTCACCACCTATTCGTCGATTTCAAGGCCGCATATGACAGTGTGCATAGAGACGAGCTATACAGTGCCATGTCTATTTTTGGCATCCCTACCAAATTCAGTCAGATTTTGTAGGATGACAATGCAGAACTCTCGCTGCTCCGTCAAAGCCGATCGTAATGAACCGTCCGAGACCTTTAATGTCAAAAAAGGTTGTAGACAAGGTGACGGGCTGTCATGTAACTTCTTCAACATCATTCTTGAGAAGATCGTGCGTAACTCATAAGTCAACACCAGAGGCACGATCTTCCAAAAGTCCGTTTAATTTCTTTAATACGCGGATGACATTGAACATTGACGCGGACGAACACAGCGAGCTCTTAATAGGGCGTTTGTTGGAATTGAAGCAGAAGCAGCTAAAATGGTTTTGGCGATAAACGAGGGCAAGACGAAGTTTATACTGTCATCGAGGAAGGACACACAACTTCGACGTCTCGGTCAGAGCGAACCACTAGACAACAGACCCCGTTTCGGATCCGCGGTGAAATGGGACAACAACGTCGGTACCGAAATCAAACGCAAAATCACTCTTCCCAATCACTGCTTCTTTGATTGAGTAATAGAATCAGTCCTCTCTCGAAGGACTAAACTGACTTGATCATCCCAGTCCTCCTTTACGGCGCAGAAACTTGGACGCTATTAAAAGCGTCTGGAGGAGAAGATTCAACGACGAACTCTGTACGCTGTACGGCGACATGCGGCTGATCAAGCGTCGTCGGGTATAACGCTTAAGATGGGTAGGTCATGTAGAGCGTATAGACATCACCGCTCCGGCCAGAAAAGTCGTCGAATCCGAGCCATGGGGACAAAGCGTCAGAGGACGTCCTTGAGATGACGCGCACAAGTGGAGAAAGACCTCAACCAACTTGAAGTGCGCATTTGGAGGCAGAATGCGAGAGACTGTGATAGCTGGAGAGGCATATTGCTTCAGGCCCAGGACTGAATCGACATGGAAAAAAGATAAAGACAGCTAATTTTGCCCGTTTAGACAAGATGGAGTCACTTTCAAAATGTTGAGTGATCTTAGAAGCGATTGCCCAAAGGTGTGTCATTTGTCAGCAATAATCAATGTGCATTAGCGTCTGTCTTGGACAGTCGTTTGCCTCTTCGAAAATGTTCGGATTTGTCTTAAGTAAACAACATTTGTGGGAAATTTTGAGTTTCTTTTTTAATCGGAAGAAAAGAGCAGCTGAAGCCCACTGAATGCTTGTAGAAGATTATGGTATATCTGCTCCGACCGATAAGTCATGCAGAGAGTGGTTTCGACGCTTCTGAAGTGGTGACTTAAGCGTCTTGGCCAGCAAGATGAGAAACTGGAGGCTTCACTGGATCCAGATACATGCCAAACATAAAATGAACTCACAGAATCGAATTTCCGTTCAGTTGGAGAAATTTTGATTTTTTCAAAAGCAAGGAAATTGCGTGCCCTACGAGTTAAAACCCAGAGATGTCGAAAGACGATTTTTCACCTCGGTACTGCTTCAAAGGAAGGGAATTTTGCACCGGATCGTGACTGGAGATGGTGAATCCGTTCCATCATCGCCTACATCGACGCCAAAGAAAAATGTCCACAGGTAAAGATCTGCACATGGCGAGACCAGACAGGTGTGATGTACAATGAGCTGCTTAAACCAGGCGAAAAGATTGATGGAAAACGTTATGGACTACAACTAATGCGTTTGAGCCGCGCATTGCGTCAAAAATGTCCAGAGATGGCCGAAGTCTATGAGAAGTTGCCTTTGCAACATGATAACGCTCGGTCCCACGTGGCTGGAAACGCTGAAATGAAACTCTCCATCCGACTGCCGTATTCTCTTGACCTTGCTCCTTCCGACTACCGGCTTTTTCGACGGATTCAAAAGGTTTTGGGGGCATAACCGGTTCGAGTCTTTTTGAAGAAAGCACAGAATGGCTCAATGAATGGATCGATGGCAGAGAGGTCATATTTTTAGAGATGGTAGTCGAAAATTGCCAGAGAGATGGGAAAAAGTAGTCGCTTCTGACGGAAAATACTTGGAATGATTTATTTTATTCCATACGTCCAAATTTGTTCTCCCAATAGCTAACGGCTATTCCGATTGGGAAATTTGAAGTGGAGTTGTCGCCGTAAAGTAGTGTCTCGACTCACACGCCGAAGGTCCCGGGTTCCGTTCCCGGACTGAACTCTTCACATTTTTCATTGGACCACCTTTTTCCAGTTGCTGACAACACTCAAGTTGGACTGATTGCCTATGAGAAGCTTCTCAAATCTCGACGTTCAGAATTGACAAAAAACTGCAGGTCCCCTCTACTCATGAGAGGACAATAGCCCACACAATACGAAGAGTTAAAGAAGCCCTGGTTCATTGTGGGCTATAGTCCCACTCAATTATTAGTGCAGTTGGATATGTGTCTACCTGAATTAAGAGCTTCGAATAAGCATCACTTTCGGTTTAAATACGTTAAGCCCTGGTTAACATAACTTTTCACCGCGTTTCGGAGCTCTGCCTACATAGTTTGCCTTCTGAAAAGATCTGTGACGCACCACTATTGCCTTATCATATGCACATGCGAAATGTATGACATTCTTAAATACTCGTAGCAGCTCGTTAGTGTACACAGGAAACAAGTTTGGATATAATTTCGAACCTTGCGGAACTCCGTGTTTAATAGTTTGCTGCTGGAGGTGACTTAACCCAGGGATTTGATAGCTGCCCGATTATAAGAACATATTTCTTAAACCAGTATAGTGTCGAATTATTCATCTTTTTCCAAAATTGAACTAAATGTTTAAATTGAAGTCCAATTCTAAATCCCTCGTTTGACCCGTTCATGAAGATTCGCAAAGGACCATCCAGCGAAAATGAGTCTGACTCCCAGTCAAATCTAGAGGGTATGCCGATTAAAAAGATCTTTTCGAAAACGAGTTCGGGTAGGGTGAGATTAGTGTTCTCGGTTGGATGGGGAACGTGACTGTAGTCGAACCGCAGTTTGCCACTGGCTTCTAAAGAAGTGTATTTAGCGCAACGTTCAGGGTACTTCTTAGTGAACCATTGACGCTTAGGCAACCCAATCTTCTTACACGGTCTAAGATATTATGGTTGTAAGCTCTGTCGAGAGCTGTCAAAGAAAGTCCCTATGGAGACAGCTCTCGGTCGTCAAGTATATGCTGTCATCGAGGAGGGACCCTCAACACCGACGTTTCGGACAGAGCGTACTACTAGGCAGCAGAAACTTCGAGGAAGTAAAGAAATTCGTTACCTCCATTCCGCGGTATACACTGTCTCAAAAAATTGTCCGTACACCCTTGACTTTTTAAGTCCAAATAGTATAACTCAAAATAAAGGGAATTAAATATGTAAAAAATGCTGGTCAAGCATTGTTACAAAAACAAAAAATATTCAATAAATAACAAAAACTTAGGTAACTTCATGTTTTACACTCAAAAAATTGTCCATACACATACGGCTGCAATGCGTTACCACGCATAACATTACAATAAACTTATCATTAATAAGATGTGTGCTTTCCCTTTGCTTTAATAACAGCACGCGATCTATTTTTTATTGAAAGTGCCAGCTTTTCGGTATATTCGGGCGACATTTCCCGCCAAACGCTTTTCAATGCCATTTTAAGTTCTTGTTTGCTCCTAATCGTCTTTTGCTTTAGTTTTGTTTCCATATGAGCCCACAAATGTTCTATAGGGTACAAATCTGGACTTTGGCGAGGATGGGGAAGAACTTGCTTAACATTATAGAGTAACCACTCTTTTACAATCATTGACGAATGTTTAGGGTCATTGTCGTGAACAACGAATGACGAATGTTTAGGGTCATTATCGTGAACAAAGCGATATTCATCATCAATGTGCAATTTTTGGGTGGAACTTTGTAAATTGGCTTTTAAAATTTGTAAATATCGACTCTATAAACACAAGATTCCCCACTCCCGAAGCTCCCATTGAACCCCAGACCATAACATTACCAACACCGTGCTTGACGGTATGGTTGATGTTGCCACCCTCAAGTGCTGTTCCGGTCTTACGCCAAGCAAAATGTCGCCCGTCGGATCCAAAAATATTAAATTTGAATTCATTTGAGAAGATGACACGTTTCCAAAACTCAGGAGGCTAATCGACGAAGGCTTTAGCCTACTCTATTCTTTTTTGTATATTCTGTTTGGATAGCAAGGGTTTATTACGAGGTGCACAGGCCTAAAAGTTAGATGAGTGCAAGAAATTTCTGACTGTCTGTGGGTTGACATGAGTATTACAGTCTTCTTTGAGCATTGTTCTTATTTCTGTAGCGTTCGTTTTTGATTTTTTATTTTATTGCTCGCAATATTTTACGTTGGACTTGTGGGGTATCCAACTTCTTTTTTCGTCCCCTGCCTAGCACCATTTTCACAGAACTTATAGCTTTATACATACATTTTCTGACGAATGTGTTCTTTCAACAGTATCTGCCATTTCACGTAAGCTCCGACCGTTTCCTCAGAATTTTATTATTAATTCTTTGATATCGATTTGAATGGCTTTCTGTGTTCATATGGAGATATCAACTGTTGCCAGTAAAGTCTCAGAGCGCAGTGAGCAGAAACCATCAAAATAGCAGCAATTTTTTTTCTCACATTAATTTTATATTATTTTGTAGGGTGTACGGACAATTTCTTGAGTTTAAAAGGGGAAGCCTGATAAGCGTATGGCCGTTTTTTATCAATGTTGCCATTAATTTATTATTTTCCTCTTTATACATTTCCTTTAATTGAAGATATATTTTATTGAAATTGGCCTAGTACTTTTCCAGTTATACTATTTTAACTTAAAAAGCCAGTGGTGTACGGACAATGTATAGGGAGAACAAAATCAGTATCGAAATGTGTGGTTGAAGGCTTCGTTTTTATCCTAAAGCCGGCAATTAAGAATTGTTAGGTCCCTCTTGGATTTCTGGCAACAGTGCCCTTTGGCCGATAAGGCTTATTAAGGCCTTGCATTCCTTAAGGGATTACCCATGGATGTAATAGGTCTGAAGACCTCAGAGAGAGAGAGAGAGAAATGCTCGAAATAGGGTATAGTCATGACAAAATTGCTGTGCGTGCAGGATCTTGTGGAAAACTATTTTTGAAGCATCGACACTTCTCTCCTTAATCATCTTACACAATCATCTCTAAGCACGCTGTCGGTTTAAAAATCGACAAAAATGTGGAAAGTGTCGGGCTGCGCTATTTAAATCCTTTCTAAAATCGGCCTATTTTTGACTTGTGTATGCCTTGCCTAAGATTCCTCACAAAAGTCCTCAGACGTTCCCATAAAAAAAGGGATAGAAAGGTGTAGTCGATATAAAGGAGAATGAAGCCTCAGTACATGTGAACCCGGGCAGCGACACTGAAATATCCCTTTCTCTGACAAACTGCTCTCCTTTGCCATGTTACAGACGATGAACTACTATGCACCTAACCGAATCATCAACGCGCTCAGCCTTAAAGTGCTGCGACAAAATAATCTTAAGGACATTTCAGTTATCCCCTCAGTACAGAATTCATCCCTGAAGTACCGCTCAGATCATTCCCTGCAAACCACTCCACTCGCTTTCCGGACAAAAGCAGTTTCTCATTTCAGTTCACGTCAGTTCGGAACGCATTCATTCCCCTGCGCCACACTTTCGTTGTGTGTCAAGCGGGATATTTATACCCGTTCTTGCGCATCAATCGATTGCAGCAGCAGTAGCAGCAAACAAATGCCAACTTAGCCCTGCCTCTGCTACCACCCCCCTCCCCCTCCATCTACTCCCATTGAACCTATTCACATTTTCTGATATCCTTTTGCATTTTCTTTCTTTATTTATAGACAACGAGAGTGGGAGAGTAGTAAGTGTGTCAAGTGGTGACGATATCCTCGAACAAAGCAGCAATCCGCAACAATCTACAATGAATTCAACTCATCACGGCGTGAACCCCTGCCGCAGCTGCCGTCGCTAGTCCCTCCAGACGATTGTCTCAGCCCTACATACAATGCTGACAAGGAGAAGGCCCGCAACAAGCAATTGGAACTCGCTAAGAATGGCAACGTTATAGTATTAAGTGCAAACCCAAACAAATACACACACACACACAGACAAACGCACAGACGTATCCTGTGCGGGAGCCAGATATGCATCAGCAAATGTGCGCCGTGTAGAAGCAATACACAGACGGGGCAATGATGAAATCCGACAAAGCGGTATGCACGAACGACGCTACCATGGAGGACCTGGGCAGGGCCCTGACGTACGAGGCAATCTTTACCACACTGATCGAGAACAAAGTCCTGGCAATCAAGCGCGACTGTGAGGAGCGAAAACGTGCGAAGCGACAGAAGCGCAAGTCCTTCGGCAGGATTCTGTTCAGTAAAAAGATTTTCGGCAGCACAGGTGGTAGGCGGAAGGTACCGGCATCGCCAGAGGACTTGGAGCATGGTTCACAGGCGGGTGACTTCGAAAGGAATGTGACTTCACAGCTGGCTGACTGTCACATACATGACGAGACGACGTCAAGGACGAGCAGCAGGCGACACTACCCGGAGGCGGTTACAAACGATATTGAGGAGGTCAGTCAGGCGACGGCTGCTTCTCTGAGGAGGGCGAGAACCGCCAGCAAGGTACTACCGCATTCGCAGCCCTACCAGGAGGATGACAGCATCGCAAGCAATGCCTACAACGAAAGTCTCAGTTTGTCTGAGAAGAACGGCGGTGCCAGCAGCCTGGCGGGTGGGGTGAGAAATCTCGTCGTCGAAGTGCTCACTCACCACCATGACGCGCGGTACACCTACGATGACGAGGGATCGATACTGGGACCTACCACATCAGTCCCGTTGACCGACGATGCGACAGTGGGCCAGAACTTCGACGCCGTCTCGCTCGGCAGCAACAGCAACCCCATAGACGAGCACAACACCTCCACAATGGCTGACGACAGCCTGACGTCGATTCGAGACAGCATAGAGAGCTTGTCCTTCCCCAGCTCACGGTGCACGGTGAGCGTGAGTGGTTTTGGCGGCGACACGGTGTGTCCCGAGATCACCGTGAATCCCAGCTGCCTGGAAAGTGGTTCGGTGATATTCGACAAAAGTCGAGCGAAGCGGCTGCGCATCCTAGAAGCCAAGTCAATTAGCGCCCAAAACAGCCCGATTCTGCCGCGCCACTTCAAGCCAGCCACAACGACACTGGCGCCCTGCATCGGCCAGACACAGAGCAGGGCGGGCACACGCCAACACGAAAAGACACAGCATCCCCATCACCAGGTGTCCTTCTCGAACGGCACCGCCGACGAGCGTCCAGAGCACACCGACGCCGCGATGAAGCTGTTTTCGCGCCAGAACACGTCCGAAGACAGCGCCAACCTCACCGTGAGCACCCTGCTCAATGAGGGCGAGGACCCGCAGCACGCCGCCGGCCACGACCTGGGACGCAAATCGAAGAGCACCAGCCTCCTAGTTATTTCGCATAAGTCGAGCCATGATAATCTTAAAAAGCAACCACTTAGTAGCCATCTAGATAGTAACAATCGTAGTACTGTAGCACCGAACGGTGAGTCCTATATAGCCTACACGACGACGTCGAATTTCTTTCCTGTGATTACCATGACAAGCACAACGGCGACGCCAGCGTCGATAACTCCAGCCGCTTCGTCCTCGTCGCCAAACGCCGGCGGTGGCGGTGGCGGTGGCGGCAGTTCGGTGTACGCCACCCCGACAGACGAATTCGTTACGGCCCCATCGGCGGCGATAGTGCCCAGCGTCATGCTGCCCAGCGACACGGCCAAGCTGCACCGCATGACCTCCACATCGACCGGGTCCAGTGTGGCACCGACTGGTTGCTGTGCAACCAAATCACGCGACAAGGAGAAGCGCTTCAAGCCCAGCTGGCCGTCGGGGCAGAGCGGAAGCGACGACGAGTACCGCAAACGCAAAAGAAAATACAGTAAGTCAGCGGAAAGGCCCTTCCCTCGCCCTTCTAATTACGCTATACCCTTTCAGAGCGCCACCACAGATGCTCGGACCCGGTCCTCGTGTATCCCTCGGCGAGCGGCCTGCAGCATTGCATCCTGAGCATGCCCCCCAATCAGCCCATGTAAGTACCTCATAATTCGTGTAAGTCTCTGATTAATAATCTCTCTCGCCCGAAATCCGTGTTTTATGCTGTCCCGCCTGCCCCTTGACGTGCACAGTCAATTCCATTACAATGAGGACTTCGTCTACGACATGACCCTGCAAGTGGAGTCGGACAAGAACGACGACCTTCAGGAGATAGTTCCAAGCGGCCGCAATCGGAAACATCGGTAAGTCATGGTGTCGGGCGGTGAGTTGTGGGCGGTGGGCGGTTGGTGGTCGGTTCTTGTTTCCGCCCCAATTACGCTGAACAACAAAATTCCCTTGTTCATTGGTCTCGCAGCATCGTCACCATCTCCGTCAGTAGCGTTGTCATCGTGTCCTGAAAGGACGCAACCTCCTCCTCTCCTCCACAGATAAATGCTGTTATTAATGATGTACCCTGGGTGTGCACTCTCCGAACAAAGGATCTGATTTGAATGGCGTTAACATTCGTTTCTCGGCTGGTGTGTGATTCCTTTTGCGGATCGTTTTCATTGCTGTTGTCGTCGGGTGCTCTCAAGGACGGGGCAGAACTTTTCGACTTATTTCTTGGAATTAGTTTTGTAATTTCGCTAAGAATGCTATAAATCAGGATTACATTGACTCGGGAATAAGAACCTTTTATCTGAGAGGCAGCCCAGTGGGGCGTAGACTCTGTGCCTGGGGTCCTTGCTTGGGCTGTGCGGCATCGCTGTCCCAGGCAATTTATTTTTCTCATTAAATGCATTAGATGCTCGTAAACGAAGAAGGGTTCACTTGATTGGATTGGTGTGTTAGGGTGTCCAAACAGAGCCCGGTCGAGGTTCAATAAGATTGTAACCTTGGACGGTGATCTGCCGAATGGAAAGAGGAGACTCCCTGGCAGTCATTTGTCATTGTCTTGACATGCGGTTGTGTGTGTGTGCGCGCTGCTCTCGGGCTACATTTTGGGACGCATTCAATTTCTGACGCACGGCCTTTACTTCTCATCGGGAAACGAAGCGGTCTTGGATGGCTACCAGTTTTTTCTATTCCATGACTTCGCTTGTCGGAACTTTCAGGGAACAAGTTTTGAATGACAAAACGAGGTTTCCTTCGTTCCCTTGTACCTGTCACTGCGAAGTTTTGTGTTCTTTCTAATGTGGTCCTTGTTCTTCTTTATGTCTGCACTACAGTCTGCCACGGATCTAGGCCTCAGTCAACATGCCCTTCCAGCCAGCTCTATCTTTCGCCATCTGCCTCCAGTTGGACACTCCAAGTTTTTCCTTCTCCACACGTTTGCGAGGACGTCCTCTATTACGTTGTCCCAATGGTTTGGAATCGAAGAGCTGGCGCTGTGGTGTCCATTCAGTCTGCATGGCCTAGCCATCATAAGCGTTAAATCTAGTCCTCCAGATGCAATCAACGCAAAGTAGATTGAAAATTGAATCTCCTGTCGTAGCTGGGGCATTGATCATATGTCCTCCCTAGGAGATAATAAAAGTCAACTTTATCCTCCGTAGACGCGTGAACGCAGATTAGGCTGAACGTTAACCCTGTTGCGGATTGTAACATGGCGCTTGCTTAAAACTTCGTCCTTAGTCTGACTAGGACAACTAACACTCAACCAAACAAACTCGCTCCTGTATTATTCACCCCTCTAGATGTCCAAATGATCAGCTTTGTAGGCTTCTGAACCTTCTAGAAGCTTATCGGGTGCCTGTTGTTGGTTGTTAGGACCATATGGAATGTGACCAAGTCATCCGAGGCTTATTTCGCCTCAGAGCTGTGTTTTCCTTACACGGGCTGTTTGAGCTGTTTTTTCCCTACACGCAAATCTTGAACGTGGGACACCAGCTCCTGCTATAGCTACGGTTTAACTAGTAGTTGTTGCAGATGCTATCCAAAGGGTTCCACGAGTAGGCTTGACCTGTGCATTTACAGGGATCATCGCTAAGATCTCGCTAAATTGAATGCAATCAACAGCCTTGCCCTGTATACACAGGCTTGCCATAGTTGAAGGCGTGCAAAATTTATGAATAATAAAATTTTGGGTCCAGTATGAAACATGGTGGAGTTATGCATTTTGGTCAACACCGTTTGTAGAGTTTTTTTCTTAGGAAGACAAACATGTTCGAGGCTTAACTTCAAAAAGAATAATTTCCGAGTCGTAGTGTTTCAGCTCCCACCACATCAGCAACAAACAACCGCCTCCTGATCCGAGTTAAGGCGGGGCAGTGACAGAGGACGTGGTTTGCAGGGTCTTCACTTTATCCACAGATATCCCATAGGGTTTCATCACTAAGCGTGAAGTGTGCCATTTGTGCGCCAACAAGTCGTCTGCAGTCTTTTGTGTCTAGAGACAACAGAAATGCCGCGGATTTCTCGCTGACGTGTGGGAGCATGCACTTGGTCAGTTTGCATCCTGGAGAGCAATCCCATCTTTGGTTGTGCTGTCAATAGACCCAACTATCGATGGATGCCCTAACCACGGACGCGGGCTTCGCAGGGTTAGTTCGGGCGATATAAGTGCCTACTTTGATCCTTGTCTAGCAAGTTCATCGGCAATCTCTTTTTCCATGAGCCCATAGTGTCCCGGGACCCAGACAAGTCTTAGCGAATTTAGTCTCTAGAACAAATTAAGGGAAAACTTGGATTCCTTTACTATCTTCTAAGTAGTAAGAGGGTTGAGTAAGGGCTTAAGGACTACTTGCCAGTCCCTTCAAGAAGCAGTTGACCCTTCCACCATCACAATATGGTTTGTGGTCATTAGGATTACGAAAAAATTCCGTTTGAAAGACGACTGATATCGTTTTCCACGAAGGCCCCAGCTCCAGATCCCTCTATCGTTTTGAAGCCGTCTTTGAAAATCCGAGTATAATTCCTTCTTGGCTCAGTTTCTGGCCAGAGCAAGTCCTGAACAAAAGGAAAGTCGACTTTGTATAAGCGACGTAGCTGGATTATGGGTGTTCTCGTATCAGATGGCATATCCCTGAGACTAGTGTCGTAGGAGGAGCGGTGCGTGAGGCCATCAAGGCTACAGTTGAACCAAAGACCACATCTTTTCTGTGGACAGATGGCCTTGTTGGGTACCCCATTATGTGGATATCAAAAGAAGGAAGATGCAGCTATCTCCAGTAACTCGCGACAGAGCCGGTAGGAGCTCAATGTTCACCGCTACTTCTTGAGACGGCAAGGACGATGATTTGGCCAAGTGGTACGGATGTCGTAGACGTGGCTTGGATGTGATTCCATCAGGTGGGCGACCGCTCGGCAGACCCAGGTCGAGGTGGTTGGATCAAGGCCATAAACACGTCCGGTTACGCTCCTGCAACCTACTTCGCAGTAGCGCTGTAGCGTCACCCCAATCTTAAAGGACCTTGCTGATGATTTTGTACTTTAACCCACAAATTGCTTGAATGATGTTGTGCGCCTAACATCGATCTACGATTCCCCCCCCCCCCCCCCCAAAAAAATTTTAAGTGGTCAAATTGCAGTTCCCTCTCCCTTTAAGTGGGAACGAAGACCCTCAGTGGAGAAAAGGTGCCCTGCATCCGTTCTACATTCTTTCCACTAGCCTGAAGAGCTTCAATCACTGATGCTCTCTTCAATCGCTTGTTAAGGCACAGCGCAATCACAGTGAGATTGAATAACGCCTTTTTTGAACCACCTGCACCTTTAAACCCCGCCATCTCGGGCCTTTAATTTCAAGTTGCAGGAAGACCTTCCCTTCTTGTTCTTCTTTTATTGGCGCTGCAGTCCGAGTTGGACATGGTCCCAAACCAACATGCCCCTCCAGCTAGCACGATTTTTTACCAGCTGTCTCCAGTTGCGTACTACAAGTTGGTTGAGGTCCTTCTCCACTTGTGTGCGCCATCGCAACCTAGGTCGTCCTCTGTTGCATTGTCCCAATGGCTCGAATTCTGTCTGGAGCAGTGGTGTCCACATGCTTTACGTTGTCTAACCATCTTAAGCATTGTATCCGAAGACCCTTGTCCAGGCGCATGCTGCCTATAAAGTTCGTCGTCGAATCTTTTCCTTCAGATGCCATTAACCCCACCAGGACTAAACATCTCACGCAGAACTTTTCTACCGAAGTAGCGTCCAAGTTTTTGCTCCGTAAAGGAGGACTGAGGTGATCAAGCTCTTGTACAAAGCCAGTTTAGTCCTTCGAGAGCGAGCTCTTTTTTCTCAATTGTCTCGTGAGCACAAAGAAGCAGCGATTGGAAAGAGTTATCCTGCGTTTGATTTCGGTACTGATGCTGTTGTCCCTATTTACCGTGGAGCCTACTACGTCGAAGTTTCTGATGTCTAGTAGAGACAGAGCGTACTCTGTCCGAGACGTCGATGTTGTGTATCCTACCTCGATGGCAGCACATACTTCGTCTCAGTCTCATTCATTGCCAAACCCATTTAAGCCGCTTCCGTTTCAATACCAACAAAGGCCTCATGAATGGCTCGCTGTGTTCGTTCAATCACGTCAATATCGTCGGTGTTAAAATTGTTCACTTCATACTTCAAAACGAATAAAGTTTAGGAAATGCGAAGGAAATAGTGAAATTCTTTACTGCACAGTACAAAAATTTAATATCGAGCGATCCACTGGTCTACATCATCAATTCTGCACCCCAAGAACTTCTACACTAGGTCGGATATTTCCACTTGACTGCAAATCATCACAACCGAAAAAGATACGTCACACATAATCCAATGCTTCGATTTTCAATTCCTCTTCTCCGATAAAATCCTTTCCTTTATCGCCTCCAGAATCTCTCAGATACAACGACAAAGAGGATTGCATCTCCGAAATCTATATCCACACAAATCAAATGGATCCTCTCTAAGAGCCTTGCCAAGCATAGCCAACCATGTGCCCACCCGTACTCGTCCTCGTGAAAGGATAATGGCCAGCATTCGCTTCCGTTTGATTGATTTCAAATCTGACCGGGTTTTGTTTTCTTCTATTTCTGAAGTTCTTGCAGCCGACGGCAGCGATGGTTGATGCAATGCGAACAGACCATGTCGGAGCATTTCTACAGAGTTGAAATTTGCTTATGTGTACTTTTCTTTTTTCGCAGACATCACAAGCACAAGAAACGACATCGGCATAAAAAACCAAAGATCCTGGTCCACGATTTAGATACACAGATGGTTAAGGTAAGTGACGGTTTAATGGGGTAAGAGATATTTGATTTTGTTTTGTGCTCCTTGCGCGTGTTGGGTTGATGGATTATTATGTCTGTGTGAAGGGTAGAGGTCACAGAGGTCAGAGGATGGTGGTTGAGCCTCACGTAAAAAATATTGGTTCAAAGTGAAATGCCAAGAAACACTAAGTTAATCGAATAACCAGTATTGCGGCCTTGAGAGTGCATCCTGATAGTTTTACATCAGTAAGCCAAGCGACCAGGATTCATTCGCAATTTGAAGGAGAAGAAGAGGTTGAAAGGGCGCCACGTCTGAAGATGAAAGAATGTCTACCACGCCATAAGTTCGGATATTCGTAGAGTATGTCTTCTTAACCTTTGCCAGATCCTGCCTCTTTTTACTGCTATCAGTGGACATCAGATCAAATTAGAGGATGTGAAGACCTAGCAGACACTGCCCCCAATCATGCCCACTACTTCACTGCATTAAGATCTGCATAGAGAGAGTAGTAGTTCCGATCTTCCGCTTCCGATTTTAGATATGTGAGGTGAAAAACTCGCCTTCCATGTGATACAAGCTTCTGACGACATTGCTACATTCAATTCCTGATTGCCTAATTGGGGCTACAATGGCGATGGTTACTGCCATGGCTGAGCTCTTAAAATTTATCGACTGTTTCCTGTTCCCTTTTAAGTTTTACTGTCCTGAAATAGTTTTTGATTCTATATCATTTTTTATAAGAGCTTTAAGTACAACATGGCTGTCTTTATGTACAGTCAACCCAAACCAAAAAACTTGGAACGAATATTAAATTGGAGCAGGGGACGGCAGCACCTCCCATTTAATACATCACTCAAAAAGTCTAGGGACTGACATATAGGTGGCGCCACAAACAAAAAATTCATACTGTTTTAGAAAGTACAAACATTTGAATGATGCCTGTCACATTTTCATGACAATCAGATTAGTAAGTTACAAGTTTCAGTGCTTCAAGTGACGCTACTTTTGCGATTTTCAAAACAGTGCTAACAACAGAATTTCGTATGTTGATTAAACACCGCTTTCTGATGGGAAAAAATACCGTGCAAGCTCAGCAACGGGTTGAAAAGTGTTACAGGGACTCTGCTCCATCAAAGAGAACTATTTTTCAGTGGGATGCTACCTTTAAACGTGACCGTACAGACACAAACGATGCTGAACGCTCTGGAAGGTCAATTGAGGTACTTACACCTGTAAATGTCAAAAAAGTACACAAAATCGTTTCGAAAAACCGCAAAGAAAAAATGGTGTGAGATAGCTGATACCTTAGAGATATCAGAAGGCAGTGTGTACATTATTTTGCAGGAAAATTTTTTCATGAGAAAGCTGTTTTCGAAAAGTGTGCCGCGTTTGCTCACAGTGGACCAAAAACAACAGACAGAATAAACAGGACTTTATGCATCGGTGTGCCATAATGGATGAAACATGGATGTCATGGCGGACATCCATGTTTCATCCATTATAGTGGACAGCAGCCGGTGAACCACGCCCAAAGCGTCCGAAAACACAAAGGTTGGCTGGCAATGTCATGGCATCCGTATCTTCGGATGCGCACAGTATTTTATTGTTCGACAATATACGACATGGCATTATTGGCGCATTTGAAGGAAGAAATTGCAAAAAAACGGTCACATATGAAGAAGAAAAAAATTCTCTTCCACCAAGACAATGCAGCGTGTCACAAGTCGGTGGGACTATCTTGGGAAAATTGCACGAATTGGGCTTTAAATTGCTTCCCCACCCACCATATTCTCCAGATCTGGCCCCAAGCAACTTGTACCTCTTTTCAGACCTCAAAAAGACGCTCATCGAAGAAAATGGCTCGAACGAGGAGCTGATCGCCCAAACTGAAGCCTATTTTAAGGGCAAAAGATAAATCGTTGTTTAAAAAAGGTATCGAAATATTAGAGCGGCTTGGACTGATTCTATCACTCTTGAAGGAAACTATGTTGATGAATAAAGTCGATTTTTGTCTAGAAAATGTCTTTCTACTGATTAGTGCCGGGACTTATTGAGTGATGTGTGACAAGCTACAAAAATACACTGAAGACCTAAACTTAACCTACATATCTAAATCTAAGAATGGGTGAGGAAGGTAGAGGAGGAACTAAGAAGACGGTTGCGAGGTCTTGGCTTAGAGTAACAAAAATCGAAACAACCACACTTTACATATGAGCCACTACGTAGCATAGGAGAAAGAGGTTAAATGTAGCCGTAGTAAGTACGGCTTTGACACCAAGCTCAACCTTTCTTATTACCGATCTTTAAAGATGCTTGAAAATTGATTCAACTTGGCAAATCCTACAAGAAAGATCAATGTTGCCCATCCAACGACATCTTTAATTTACTCTATACACACTTGAATGCAGTACATCGACTTTCTAAGTTGGCAAATGTATAGTTTGAAGATAGAGATAAATGAGTTGAACATGACCTACCTGCCTATTCAAAATAATTACTATTTCCAGGCTTTCAAACAATTTTGACATTCATGAAAGCTTTGACACCGACAATTCTTACTTTCTGTGGCACTCCTAGGGCCTAGCTTTCGTCCGCAAGGATATCAATGGGAATTGCTCCCGCCATAACAAATGCGGCTTCGTGCGAGATCGTCCTGTAGCCGCTTATTATCCTTAGAGAGCAGATCCAAGCAGAGCTTCTTTCGCGTATCTACCAAGATTGGTGCAGCTAATCAACTAAGTGACCACTCTGGTCAGAGGACTGATTTGAGCCCTCGCTGCTTTCGTATGCACGATGCGGACACGGGAGTCCTCGCGCCGCACGAAGACCGCCTATTTGCTCTTAATGCAATCGTATATGTGCACTGGTTCAAAGAATCTTTGCTCCGTTCAGGGATACCGATTTGTGCGATAAAATATTTTCACTTGCTTCCATCTGAGACATGTGGGAATGAATGACGATGTCCCTTGGAAATGGTAATCTCTCCCCAAACAATTATCTTTCGCTTTGTTCCTCTTTTAACAAGCGGATCACGGAGCCTTCACTGACGTCAAAATATTTAGCTCGGCGGTGGTACACTTTTCCCCTTCCACAGCTTCTATGTTAAAACACCTTCTGCACATAGGAGTTCTATGAACTTCTGCTCGACAAAGTTTAACAACTTGATATGAATGACCTTTTCAGACCTTCTCGACGACGAGGTTGAGCCAACTCAGCTGTAACTGTGCCGCCTGTGCCCTGTAGAGTCCCCTTAAAGCTGAAAATACCACGTTTGAGTTCAATTCGAATTCCTTCCACGTTGCTAAATTCGAAGCGAATGTCTTTTCTTCCTCAGCCCTCCCCATAAGTTGACCAATTTCGAACATTCTTTCTTTAGTTCTTTATTTTTTTTTATTAAATAATTAAAAGAAACTTTTACTAAATCCTTGACCACTCATTTTTTCAGGTAATTGATCCTGACGATCTTCCTCAGAGAGCCCGATGGACTATCATAGCCACAGCATTCCTCCTACTCCTAATGTGCCTAATGCTCGTTGGCATCACACTACGAATGGCACCTATCATCGACGATATGGGTAAGTTTGCATGCACTCTTCCCCTGTCCCTAGAACCGTCAGTAACACGTGAAAACGAACCGAAAGCAGTCAACGAACGGCAGAAGTAAGCCTATGCTCCGCTTTCTCAAGTGTAACGAAGTGCAGCTAGGAAAAATTATTGTCCAAAAAAAAATTAAAACGCGCCCACTCATTCGCTCGCGCAAACACAAATACACACCCCCACCCAAATACGGCGAAAAAAAAAACTAAAATGTAAACAAAGCCAAAACCAAGCAAATGACATCCTTGCGATGCCTCCATAAATAGGGGGGCTGGGAGGAAAAAACGAAAAAAACGAGATACGAACACACATTCCACAAACGGAAGCAAACACAGCGTTAAACGTACACACTGTGATGGAGAGGGGGGAAGAAAATGAGAGTGCGAGGGAACGATAGAAAGAGAGAGGACGTTCAAGGATTCCCGTAGTAGTTATGCTTTAAGTATCTTAGCAAACTGACCTACATTCCAGGCGAAAACAAAAGCGCGCGATTAAAATCCCACCGGCATATCCTTTAGTTTCTCACCCCCTCCCTCATCCCACCGCCACCCAGAGCTGAGCGAACTTTCATGCATAGTCCCCCCACACGGCGTTCATGCTTTGCCTTTGTCCATCATCCCATTTCGTTGATTTGAATTTCGATTAAGTCTTACACAGATTCTGTGCACACCCATACCGGAGCTGAAGCTTTAGCACCCTCCTCCACCTAGTGCAACTTTTCGCAACCACCGCACAGTATGCAACAGATTCTGTTGCATTTTCCAAACTTCTGATGAGCTTCTCCGCAGAAGCTCACCACCTCTGAGCAGGCGCAGTGAGTGTAGGGAGCTTTTGCGAGAGAAAGCTCCCTTCCAGCACTGCTATTAACATCTTCCAGGCCTGTTAGCAACAGACCTGCCACCGTCTTGCGCCCCGCAACAGGTGAAGGCAGGAGTTCTTCCTGATGGGAGTTCTTTAACACTGCCCTATCCTGGAAGAGCGGAGCGCTTGTTGATTTCTGTTTACCCTGTCATGTTGTACAAGAACGCTTTCTGCCCGAGCGACGCCATGGCGGCATGGGGAGCCGCTCTCTGGTTTTCCCCTGAGTGGTGGAGAGCCGTAGTCAATTTCCATTGTGCCATTCTCCGCCGGAAGCCGATACGGAAAGCGGAAGTTGAGAATTTTGAAGCCAATGTTGACATGGGAGGTTTGACAAATGAAAAAAACGCACGTTCAGAAGAGCACACACCCCGTCCTTGGAGGGGGATCCATATTATCGCTGCGGGTGGCGGCAGGGTGTGGCGGAGCAGGCGGTGTGGAATGCAGAAGCACCAAAGCGCTTATTAAATAAAATGGAATGCATAAAATTAGTGTTGAGACATTTTCATCTTGTTTTTGGGGACGAGGACAACGGCGGCTGTGGTGGTGGTGTGTCGCGTTCCGAGAATAACACGGGAGTAATTTCGTTTAATTTCAACCATTGCTGAGAGATTGAAGGACCGATAACGGCGTGCTTTGTGGGTACGACATGGTTTAACTGCTGCTTGGGGATGTTTAATGGCACTCGGATATTAAGGCGAAAATGAATGGAGATGAGAGTGAATGGGCACAGCGATTGGCATCGCAGAGATATCTTCATTAAGCCTGGCAACGAATTTGAATGCTGACTGTGTCGCGATCGGAAGGATATTTTGATGAGTGATCTGTTTTGGCTACATTTCACATTTACAATCCTGGAAACGCTTTCATATTGGGGAAGTTTCGAACTTACTTAAACTCACACAGTGTCGGCAGAAGGAGTTACAGGGGACAAAATGCCCTGATTTGCAAAGTTTCTCTCAGGATCTTGTTTGAGAGATTTTATTTTCTGGCTTTTCATTACATTAGGATTCGGAATGTAGCGATTGGTGTGATTACAGACATAGATGCGAAAATTTTGAGATACATTTTTAACTTACGAACTTTTCACCTCCTTTAAGCTATCAGTGCTCTCTTCACACTAAAGACAATTGTAAAGTGGTTAGTTTACCCCTCAAGTGTTTATTCCTTTTAAATGGAGCCAAAAAGCAAAGACAGATGTATCGTAAAGTGCAATGCAATATACAGAAGCTCCATTTCATACAATCCAATTATTTGATGGCATTCTCATTCACTGCGGCCTCGTCACGATTGTTTACTTTACAAGTTATGAGTACATTCAACCAATATGAGTGTCCTTCCCGCACTCCAGGACTGTCTGAAATATCCCCTGTGTGTGCAGACGTTTATCACCCACAAATCAACAGGAACGTATGTCTAAACTGCTACGCTATTGCGAAGAGGCAGTTAATTAAATTGTCTGCAGCATTCGAATCAAATCGAAGGGAAGATGATGTGAAATTAGAGTTTGGCTTTCGTCTTTCAGTTGTGAATCAATTCCATTTGCTTTACGCATTTTCCATCCATTTCATCTCCTATGCAGTACAGAACATTGACCTTAGTCCGCATTGAAATGAAATTCAAAGTATTGCTTTAAAACCATGCTCAACTCTGGTAATGTGAGTAGATTCCAAGTTCAACTTCTCACTCTAGCAGTATAACTAGGTTAAGATACCAAATCAAACTGAATTAAACCTTCGAATATATAAGCGATAAAATCAATGAAAATCAAAAAATTAAAATGAGTAAGGGCCCGGGCAACACTAGAGTGCTTTCAGTGAGTCAGTTTTATTCATAGAACAGCGCTAACTTTGAGCACCCATCCATGCATTCACTTCAAGCGGGAACACAATTTCTAAATCCGATATTTCGGAAAACCTTTATAGCTTAAAGAATGAAAAAGCTCAGGGCCCTTTATGAAAACAGATCCTAAAGTCAGATATCTATACGCTCAGGACCCCAAGGCCCAAGCTCCCAAAGTCCAAGATCCTAACGCCGAGGGTTCCAAAGCCCATGATCGCAAAATCCAAGATCCCAAGGCCCAAAATCCCAAGACCCAAGATCCCAAAGCCCAAGATATCATGGCCCAATATCCCAAATCCCCAGATCCCAAAGCCCAATATCCCAAATCTCAAAATACCAAAGCCCAAAGTTCCAAAATCAACGATCCCTAAGTTCAGGATCCCAAAGCCCAGGATCCCAAAGTCCAAGATCCCAAAGCCGAAGATCCCAAAGCCCAAGATTCCAAAATCAACGATCCCTAAGTTCAGGATCCCAAAGCTCAGGATCCCAATGTTCAGATCCCAAAGCTCAAAATCCCAAAGCCCAACAATGCAAAATCAACGATCCCTAACTTCAGGATCCCAAAGCCCAGGATCCCAAAGTCCAAGATCCCAAAGCCCAATATCCCAAAGCTCAAAATCCCAAAGCCCAAGATTCCAAAATCAACGATCTCTAAGTTCAGGATACCAAAGCCCAAGATGCCAAAGCCTAAGATCCCAAAGCCCAAGGCCTCAAAGCCCAGGATCCCAATGTTCAAGATCCCAAAGCCCAAGATCCCAAAGCCCAAGACGACAAAGCTCAAAATCCCAAAGCCCAAGATTCCAAAATCAACGATCCCTAAGTTCAGGATACCAAAGCCAAAAAATCCCAAAGCCTAAGATCCTGAGTCGCATTGGAATATCTACTGGAAGTCTTACGTCTCTTCTGTTTATCCCCAGCAATGATTAGAAGCCTTCGCACTCGTTCAAGGAGTTTTCATTCTTAGAAAGTACATCTTAGGGAAGTGAATGCATTTCTTAGGCCTTTCGATTTTGTCATCCCTGGCCCTTCCTCAACAAGTACCACTTGTTACCACGATTGCCAGTGAGTGTGGCCATGTCCAAGTCATGTGTAAGCCTAGAAGTTCACAGAGGCAACTTCAGAATTGTCTTGCCCTTAGCGTGGGAAAAGTGAACTCACACAGATCGCCATTTATTTCGATTTCCGTCTTATGTCCCGAACAGCATTCTCAATCATAAGGATTCCTCACATCTCAACACAGATGACTGGTTGCTTCCACTTCTCATTCACTCAATCCAAAACTCGGTTAACCTGCAAACTCATGCCGCCTACGTTCGTATCTAACGACCGTCCCCACGACAAACAATCCCCAACGGAACGCCCTTATCTCGGCATCATCTGTCGCATATCGCACAGCTCATTCAGCACAGTTCCCACTTAAGATTGACGCGAATCGTTAAACATGAGGTGGCTCACTTCCTGCGGCGAGGAGTCTTAATCCCTTCGGGTGGCATCCTACTGCGGCCTAGCCGAGCTTAGGCCACACGAGATATTTGCCCTTTCGATCTTCTCTCCGCCATCATTCACCATTTACTTCGCAACACTTTTCGCCACCCCCACAAAATAGCAGCGTCAACAAAAACAGAAACTTTGCCACACGCTAACAGCCACCGTCGCCGTTGCTGCCACTGCCACTGCCACCGTCGCCACAGCTGAGGCTGATTAAACATTTTAATCGGAATAATTTCGCTCGTATTTACTTCGCAACCGCAGAACATTGGCACTTGCCCTTCCGCCCGCCGCCCAACTTATACCACCACCAGCAGCAGCTGAAGTTCCTCTTCCAGTGGCATTCAGATGTTCTCACGCCAACGTGATGTGCTGCCGCCCGTCAAAAGGACGGGCCTTGGCAAACAGCGATATTTCGTTACAAAACGTTCAGCACCCCCCGACTGCTGCGAAGCCGAGAATCCTAACGAGTCGTATAATTTGCTGATGGTCTTCCCCTGCTCTGTGAAGGGTGACGGGATGGAGATCATTAACGGCTGCCAGCAAATGGCACCCGATTTAGCGCAACAGCAGATAGGAGGCTGAAAATGTTCCCTGTTCCGGTATCCTTTCGTTTGAAAGGCATCGCCGAGCGCGGATCTTCCGCCACCAAGCCACCCCGCCACCTGCAGCGTGAGTGGGGCGTGCATTGAAAGAAAGCTCTCGGCAAGAGGAAATAATTAACTTTGTCAGTGGACGAGGCGTGTGGTGGCTGCGATTTAAGTGAGCGCGAAACGGTGCTGCTCACCTGTGTGCTGTGGCATTAAATCGACCATTCCTTTCGACCGAATACCGCGGAAATATTGTTCTGCTGCGGTATTCAGAAATAGCCCTCTGCTGACGGTGGGTGCGAAGCCATAACTGCCCGAGCGTTGAGGGGGATTGGAATGTGCTGCCAAGTGGAATGAAAATGACAGCACTTAGCATGAAGAGATTTTGAGACGCATATGACTCATGCTTTGAGCATTCTTGTAGGAATGGAGTGAACGGAGTTGGATGCATCTTTCTAAGTACCCAGAGGCAAGGGGCTGGAGCACTTCGTTCCATATAAAACTTGCTTTTCATTCGAGAGATTTTATTTCGTTCCACAAGTTCTGATGGAGTTTGACAGTACGAAGGTGGGGGTTTGGAAGACTTTTGTTGCTTCCGAGATTGTTCTTGATATCTCCTCCTGGATGTAGAGACAAGGCAAGACTGCATCTGAAGAGGAGTGAATGCGTTCAAGGAGAGGGGAAATTTACCGCCATTTTGATAGGCAGCCGCGCCTGAGGTGGACAGCAAAGTGAAATTCACACACCGCTAGACAGCGAGCAACGAGACTCATAGGAGGTACTGCAGGAGGACTGTTTCGAACATCGTGGTTATGTATTGCCTTAAACTTTATGCAGGTGAATAAAATTTTCTTTTCAAAATTGAAAAAAATTAAGTACTTCCCATTAATCATGAAATATAGGGTGATTCATCGTGAGGTTGAATTTTTAATAGGCATTTTCTGACAGATCGCGCATGAACCTGATCAGCCTGCTTTGTTAATTTTGTTAAGTATCATTTGGCAGGTCATTGTGGAAGGACTCACGCCGCAACAGGGTCTCCAAATTGTCCAGCTGTATTACAAAAAATTATTGAAAATCTGTGAGAAATATTTTTGGGGGATTCGAGGACCTAGCAATCGAGGAGCGATCGCAAATTTTTCTCTCAGCTTGCTTTAGTGGATGATACTCTAAAGGTTAGACTACTGCCAGCACGTCGTGAAGAGACTACTGCAGCTATAGCTTAGAGTGGCGGCGAAGATCATGCCGAATTGATTCGTCGTCATACCGAACAGATTGGGCATGTTAATGGACAATGTGCACATGGTCTCGGGGAGCTTTGGCTTCAACGAGACGGCCCTAGAAGCCATAAAGCGCGTGAAAGAAGTCAGAAGTTAAGAAGTCATTTTTGGGATATCACGCCGTTGTACTATTTTCTCTAGGGACATGTAAAGACTCAGGTCTTCAGGAATAAGGCAGTGTTGTGATTTGGAAAATACCTTTGACATCTAGGATTTGAAAAGTTGAGTTTGAGTGTCTAACAAGTTTTAGAAGACGATGTTGTATGCTAGATATCTTATCCAGGTGGGACTTTGCTGCGTTTTCCCAGTCCGGAATGGTGTATCTGATGCACAATACTGCTAATTAGTAATGAGTCCTCGTCGATGGTAATTACATACATCTGACAGCTTTGATTTTGTTGCTGTTGGTTGATTGCGGACAGCGGTCAATTCGATGAAAACTTTGGAAGACCCCTGAAGGTGTTGATGGAGTGCGAATGTGCATCACCTTTGTTTGCGTAGTATTTATGACTAGGCCAGTATCATGGCACCATTGGGATACAGCGTTGAGTCCGTCCTGCATTATCTGCACAGCTGATTGCAAGTTTGTCTGTTTTAGTCGTCAGCATACGCATAAGCCGTAGATTTTTTTTGAAAAGGATGAATAAAATGGGGCTCAGTTTTGAGCCTTGTGGCACACCGTATTTGTCGTACTCAATATTCCAGCTAACCTTCACTTGCATAGTTCTGTCAGTCGGATAGTTTTTAAGCCAGATTGCCAGGACTCCTCTCAACCCCTTTCTGCTGACACTTTCTACGAGCTTTTCATCTGTCAAAGTATCCAATGCTTTGCTGAAGTCGATAAATAGCACAATTACTTGATGGATTTGTTTAGGCCTGCATTGACGACATTTGTAAACTCCCCCCGAAGTGTGCTCTTGCCTATTTGGAAGCCGTACTGGTTCGGGTGCAGTACTTTATGTTTCGATAGAAAACAATTGCCACGATTAACAAGTACTCCTTCTTGCAGGCATTTTTCAACATTGGACGGTAGTTCCCTGTTTCGCTTTTTACCTCTCCCTTGTAAATTGGGCGAATTGTCGACCTTTTCATCAGCCTTGGCACATAACATTGATGCATACTACAGTTTATTAGTTTGAGGTCAATTGGTCTGATGTTATATGCTCCAGTATCATTTCTATAATTCAGCTGACTCAGTAGCTCAGTCGCTTCCTCTAAGAAAATGCTTTGGTGAAGTTGACTGCTCACGTGGTTTGACGCCTTTGTGCCGCAGGCATGGACGACGTTCGCCGCTTGGTTGGAAAATTGGTCTGCAAATTTATCCACGATATCTCTCAGGCCAACAGATGCACTTTGAAAACTAGTTATAACAACTTCTTCCAAGAAGCTCAGTAATGATACTCCAGGTTTCTTGGGTCACGGTTGCATGTAGTACAGGGCTTCCATTAGTTCGACGCTCTTATTTACCGTCTTTCTATACTACTTGTTCTGGCATTCGTAGGTCTTACACATCGGTTTATTTTTCCACTTCCTATGAAGCTTATCACTTCTTTGCACATGGTGATTATTTCGGGTGAAATCCATAGCTTGTGTTTGCGGGTTCGCAGTGCTGCCAAACCTGCCAAACGATTTGCACGCTCCAGCATGTATTCTATTCATTTCTCTCACGAATTTATTGTATAGTGCCTCAGCGTGATTTTCTTGAACTTTACTTTTCATTGGTTAAGTAGTCTTTTTTCGTTTGTACAGGGTGTTGCATACAACACGGCGTAGTGGTCAGGCAAGTCTGTTTCTATGACTGCGAATATGTGGACGAACCTTGGAGGCCATCATCTCCATATATCTTAAGACTTGGCGTCTCCTAGCACGATAATTTCCTTCTGGTCTAAAATAATGACCCTTAGCTTGTCAATGAACCTCGGTATACGCGTTTTCAGGGGCCTGTACATATTTTGGTTTCCCGTTGTGAGGGATTTCCACATGTATACCCGTATTTGAAGTGACGCGTCGGGTGTGGCGCATTCTGTCACTCCGACTCTCTAGGACCCTGATGGTTTCCGCTGTGGCTTAAGGATTGCTCGTATTACGTTGGCATTAAGTTTTTGAATTACATCCAGATAACATTGGTTGTTTACGATTCCTCACAAAAATTGTGGCCAAAGGCGTAAGATCGCAGCTCCGATGGTCCCAATTCTCATCGCCAAGATGGACTTGATGCGCAAAGTGTCGAATGCGACTTGGGCGGTGAAACATGGCGCACCATCCTGTATGAACCAGAAGATGCCGAAATCAGTAAACATGACTCGTAAACACCCGCCGTTCACCGAAACGTTGTTCCGAGCCCCATTTTCTGAGAAACCTGATCCAATGATGACACCACTCCACAATGCTCACCATACCGTCACGCCCTGTGGATGCATTGGCTTCTCGAAAATAACATGCGAGCTTTTAGAGTTCATTGAAAATGAAAAGGAAATGTGAATTTCCGTTTTCGGTCCATTGTCATCTGTGAAGGTGCCTCAAAGTGAGCGATCCATCCTGTAATTAGAGGCTGGCGGAGATTCATCCGGATTCATACAGAATTCAAACTGGTTCCGTGGCAGCACAATGCATTCTCTGGGAGCCACTCAACCTACCTTCCCACCTGCCTAGCAACACAAATGAGTCTGAAAGCGGTGATGGCACATTGTCTTCTTGTCTATGCCGTATTGGTTAAGTGAGTCGACTGCCTCTAGGTCTAGGCTTAGACCATCACCACTCTGATTGACATTCGAAGAACTTTCATGTGATGATGTGAAATCTGTGGACAAATTAATCATTTCTGGCATCTGGCTCCGGTGAACAACCTTAATTTCGATCCCGTATGCTGGAGAATCACCCCGTCCGTTGTGTATCAAATTGCCATTGTTCCAATAGATTCACTTTCTGGCAACTTTCCGAAATGTGAATTAGCAACGCTTCCATCGAAAACATCCAGCACTTGCTTCATGCATTTTTCACACATTTTCTTTCACACCCGGTATCACGATGAAACTCTTGTATATCTGACATCCCACAATGAAGGCCCTTAACCAGATTCAAGGCACATATGTGCATCTACCTGAAACTCAGGAGCTTATCAATTCAAATCACCAAGAAACACATTTCTCATCAATCATGCTGCTGAGGCAAACACTGCTTCAGTGAGTAGATTTTGTAAGACAATCCAGAAAATTACACCCGCCAGGCGATGTCTTACACACCAGTGCATCAAAAGCCTGCCCCCCCTGCCCGGCACAGCACTCGCACTGCGCTGAGCGTCTCGGGTCAAAACGTCAAACTATGCGCTCCCGGCATCTGTGGGGGGGTGTCCCCGTAAATCATTTCCTGTCGAGTGCTCGTATTTCATCTCTTCATTCTCATCATGCATGCAGCCAGCAATATTGAAAGGACCAACCAAGAGGATAAGGGAAAATAATAAAGGAAACGACCCAAAAGAAAACTAATTTCCATGTCACTCCGCTCCGGCAGGGCATAACAATAATGCTGTTTGCCGGGGAGACCGAGAGGGAGAGAGAGAGAGCGAGAGGCCTATAACAATTACAAGGACATCACTAGACTCACGTAAATCTCGGAGTCTATGGGGACAGATTCACTTCGACTGCAACTAGCTTCCAGGGCATTCTCTTCTCCTTTCGAAAGGAGTTACTTGCCCTTCACCCTTTTCATGGAAGAGGCCTCCCCCTCGACATAGTTGAATGGTTATTGTTCCCTGCCTGCACTCATGGATGTGCACAGGCACACGCAAACCTATGTTGCACGGATGCCTTCGCTACTTTATCCTTTTGCACGATGTCTTACATTGCATTGCATTGCCGTGCATCGTACCCTCTGTCCTGGATGCCATTCCATTGTATACTCCTCTGGTTGCACAGCATGCGCAGCCATCGCCACCACGCTTCGCACTGCAAAATAATGGCAGCGATTTTTATGGCGTACATACACGCCCGCGATCAGATATGAATATCAACCTCCAGTGCAACAGGATGTCATCCCCTCTGACTTCTCCAGCTGCTCCACGGGCTGCCCCAGCTTCGGTCGCCTAAGATCTCCCTGAAGTGACTCACACTCGCGTGTGAATGTGTATGTGTGTGTGTGGGCTCTGGGTACTTTGTCTTAATTAAAATTTAATCTCTTTGGAAAAATCTTTTCGCCGGAAAATGGAAAATGAATACAACACCCTTCTCAGCAGCCGCCCACTCGGCAGCCGTGAACGGTGCGCCGGGCCCATAAACAAACAGACACGGAATGTGATTGTGGCGGGCGGTAAAAGTGTGCTTAAGCATCACCGACCATGACGATGGCGGTGGCCCAGGAAGACGTGAACAGCGCCAACGGTTTAGAGGACATTACATGGCTATAAATGGCACACAAAGATTGGCGGATGTTTCTGCTGCTGATATCACAAAAGGACAACGACGACCCAGAAGAGCGGGCCGTGGAACAAAAAACTGCAGAGCTCGCTCGCCTAATAGAATACGAGGGCAGATTGCAAACAAAGCGAATTAGAAAACACGTTTTGTTCTTTTTCATTCGCAGATATGTTCCTTTTCGCTTCTTCTCTCCATCTTGCGCCCAGCCTGTGACAAGGTGACGGTGGGGGAGGGGGGGAACCGTCGTTTGTTGCTGGCAGTTGAAGGCAAAGAAAGAGCGATTTAATTTATGCACAAGTTATTTACTCGCCATTCGCCTAACTACTGCGCCGCTTGCAGGGGTGGCACCCGCGGTGGGCGGACGAACCGACAGGGCCAGCTGCTGTTTGGTTTCGTAATGACTGCAAGGCAATCGGTCTCCAGGAGTCATTATGCTTGGTGCATGATGCTTGAATTCCCTTCGGCTATCTCTTAATTGCCTTTGCCTGCTGCTCCTTTGACTGGTTGTTTTCTATAACGTCCGGCCGGATTAACCTGTTGACATCCGCGCTGCTGACTGCTTGCGATGTGGCTCTTCATGGTGACCATCAGTCTTTGCCTGCATTTGCACTTGGCGAAGCTCAAGGCTGCTTTGATAAGCATTGCAAATTCAGTTGGCTGTCATTGTTTGTATTTATGGGGGACTTATTCCTCCACTGAGACTGATGACGTCCGGTGGTACTTGCAAACCGGTGGTTCTTTCAACGTGTCTTTGGATTGATTGCGGGGGAGTGAATTTGATAATAGGTGCATTTACATATTGCGAGATAGGATTCAGGCTGAACCCTTCTGAGAAGGGGTGGGAACAAAATTCCGAAATGCACAAAAGTTCAAAAAGCAAAAATCTCGAAAAGACACTTTTCCGAAAACAAAATCTGGTAAAAAACTTTTTCAGCAGTCAAGGAGGCAAGCTGCCCCCCATTAGACCTCACTAATAATTCGGATAGTGTCAACTCCATCAAAAAGTAAAGTTTAATGATTTTGGAGTTTTGGCCTTTTGGTATTTTTTCTTATTGCGGAATGTCGGGCATTTCGGGATTTTAGGCATTTTGAAATTTTGGCATTTCTGGGGATTTCTGAACTTTTCTTTGAAATATTGGGCATTTCCAAACTTTCGGCATTTCAATTTTTTTCAGGATTTTTTTTTAAATTTTGAATGTTTTGTCAATTCGGAATTCTGATCACTTTGGTATTTTGGGGCATTTCGAGGTTTTTGATCTCGGCATTCTGTGCATCCATCTTGTGAAAAGTTTAGTTGTTGTAAACTGATTAGGCAGAATTTTTTTTTGTCATCTGGGGATCTTAGGCATTTTGAATTTCGGTACATTCAGTATTCTCGGTATTTGGTGTTTTTGGGCATTTCAGAAGTTTGGCTTTTTGGAATTTACGGCATCTCGAAACTTTGCACATTTCGTTATATCAGGTATTTCGTTTTTTTTTGGTTTTTCAAGATTTTTGGTATTTCGAGTTTTTGGTTATTTCGGAATTTTTGCCCTTTTGGTATTATACATTTCGGATCCTTTTAGCTTTTCCAAATTTTAGCTGACTGCAAAATCTAAAAGGGGAACCGAATTGCCCCTTCTGTTACGTTATCTTTGGTTAACTAGAGTTGGGGTAAACTTCAAGTTGCGTTGGTCCCCACAGTTGCGGACACAATTCTTTGAACCCTGATTTTCTAATTGAATGCTCAACTCATTTGAAGATCGTCATGGAAAGTTGATGTTTCCGAAGCCATCTTTTTGTCGGTCCATCTCGCCGAGGACTTTGTTGCGTCCACGATTGCTTCATGACACTATAACAGTTGAAGACTCTGTTCAGTGGGGATTTTCTCATATTTCGTTGAACATACTCTTCTACCTAACCACTCTATTGAACGGCACTGGACATCCTAGGGGCTCACACCATTCCGTCGTGGCCTAAACTCTGTTGGAACAGAGAGAGATGCAGAAATGTATTGGTTGTGTTTTTCTGTTCGTGCACTCAAGCATCTGCGTCGAAAAGCGATCGCAGGTACAGTCCCCTGGCTGTCTTTCATCCTTATTCACGTTCGGATAGTCGAAAATGGACGTCATAAAATCCTCATCCGCCTGATGTGAACCTAACGATGAGAACAGAAGAATTAAGTGCGCAGTTAAAAAATTCGAAGGGAACTAGGGACTGGAGGAGACTATGCACGATTTCAGTGACCCATGCACTGCTCACATCTTTTCTCCAATCTTCCAAGACCAGTATTTGTATCCGGTATTTTTTTGAGGGCACTGAGGGGGTCATACTTTTCAGAGAAAATATTTCTTGGCTAAAATGGCGAATAGCCGCACCTTAAACAGAAACAGCTGCAAGTCATAGCGGTGATGGTATTCTGCTGGTGCCAGCTTCTTAGTGGGTGAACTAACCATTGCCAATAGAGTCAAAAGATCTAAGGCTGGTGTTGTAATTCCATCGGCAAGCACGGCAACAATTTAATTAGAGTGTAGCATATTGTCAACTTGTTGCATTTGTGAAATTTCGGACGCACTGTTCACCTCTTCAGTTGGAGCAACAGTTCAGCAACAAGCGTTTCCAGTTGGCATGGCCTTTTGTCAGCTGTTGTCAAATTCACGCACTACGTCCTCTGTTGAAGTCCTTCTCCGTTCATATGCATCATCTCAGATGAGGATGACTTCTGTTTGGTTGTCTCAATTAATCGAAATGTGCTCTCCATACGCATGACATTGGCTACCAATCTTAAGCGTTGTATTCGCAGACGCCTGACCAGGCGCATGCCGATGCACAACCTGAAGACTACCTCGATGATTCTTCTCCTACATACGACAGCAACGCAACCAGGACTAAAATTCGTACGGAAAACATAAACTGAGAATAGACTTAGCTCTCGATGGGTTTATTCATTCGTTTTCAATGACGTCCAGTCTCTGTGGCATACGGCAGATCCAGAAGGATCACGTTACGGTACAACCCCAACTTTATGCTTTTATTCATTGAATCAGCGATTGGCAAGACTGGTTCTACGAGTGATTTCGGTTCTGATGTTGTTGTCCTTATTCACTACGGAGTCGAGGTAGATCACCGGTTGACTACCTCAAAGATTTTGTAGCCTTTCGTCTCGAAAATTATGTTTTTCAATAAAGTGGTGACATTTTGTGGCGGAATTGTTGCAAATTCTCAAAGTTTCGTTCTTACTCGTCCTCTTTTTGGCATGTCAACATGATTTCTGTGACTCACTGCAACCCTCAGAACTGACTTCCTTCTCTCCTCATCATTGATTTCATTTCATACTCAAACTCCTTGCAAACTCTTCCGCTAACCCAAATGTCAAGCTTACATGCTTCCATTTCAAAATACCAAAGCACACCTCTCGAAAGTAAATCCATGCGAAACAGGCGAGCAGAATACATACACACCCGGTCACACCACACCCCCGAAAGACAAGCCACGGAATGAAGAGAACAAAAAAAAAAAAAAAACAACAAAAAACCAAGCCTGCGAGGCTAGGAAATTCCTCAACCGTAACTCGGTTTCGTGTTATCCTGTTGCGGGCTTCAAAGCATATTTTTCGAACTGACATGTTTTATGGAATGTTATCTGCTGACGTTGCTCCCCTTTGTTTATCTGCCTTGTCTTGTTCGGTGTTTGTGTTGTGTTTGGGTTTCCCCCTTCTCCTCAAACTGACATCCCATCACATGGGGTTGGAGGTGGCTTAAGGATGGTAAGCCGACAAGAAGAGTCGATTTGGACTTAGAGTGCATGAAGCTTGCTTCCATTTCCATTGCAAATTGGCGGAATAAAGTTTTGACTCAACGTGATGGATTCTTGGACTTCTAGATGATAGACGTTCACACAAGAGCTTCTGAAGGTTTTCACCCACCCCGCACTTTCAATTTGCAAATGCTGCACAATCATGATAATCTCAATACAATACCGAATCGATACATCTGTCTCTAGAAGAGCGAGGGTCACTCGTCACGATTTGAAAAATTCCTTCTTCTCTGCTTTTCAAAGAAAAAACGCGTTTCCACCTCAAAAACAAAGCCATTCTTATGCCCCTTTAGCCTTGACTTTGCATCCACTTGCCCTACTGAAGTTAGTTTCATCCAGCGGATGACCTACTTTCTCCACACTGCCACCGGTGCTAGTAATCCACCCCCTTTTCCTATCACCAGACCGGTTTAACAGTTCCGATATGATTACATCCATTGTTGACCACAAAAATCTCCCCATCAATAATGCACCAGCCAACAATCAACGGAAGGCCGTAGCGAGCCTCCAAAACATGGGCGGATGTATCATTATCAGGATTTTCCATTTCCGCCGGTGTATAGTTCGCATTTTGTATCCGCACGATAAACAGCCGACACCGCGTGCACCGCGGTTAGTCCTCGCGGGAGGACAAAAGACTGCGGCTTTTGCCAACATTTGCGACAACTTCCGAAATTCAAGAGAAATGATTTCGGATTACAAGTGACACAATGATTGACGCTCAAAAAATGAGGAGGAAAGCCGGAGGAAAATGAAGTGAATTGAATTTTCAAGAGTCACGAGGCCCACGAGGATTAATGCGAATCCAGGGCAGGCACGAGCTTTGGCGCAGCGATTGCCTGCCGGAGAAGAACGCATGGGAGCTTCGTTTGATCTGCCTGAGAAACTGACACCTTGTCAGACTTCCTAATCGGTTAAGCTCTATTGAATTAATAAAAAGTTACAGTAACCCTCAGTGGTTGAGGGTGGTTTTGTCAGAAGTGAACTGTGCTTAAGTCGACATCGTAGTTACGTCAGAGTCAAAAACGTTTTTGCATCAAGTTCCCCGTATCCCGCCGTTTTGATTAAAAACGCATTAAGAAGACTTTAAGGCAGCGACGACGAACTTAATGCTTTTTGCGAAGACCTTAACAATTTGGCGGCGGACTGTCACGATCTCTGGTGTCAGATAAACATGAAGATGCTGATATTTGCAAATATTCACATATTCAGTTGGAATTTCCTTCTCCTTGTGATCAGAATGATGCCGGCGGCCCATAAACCACGGCAAACAGTCACTCTTTGCATTGGCTTCTGAATCATCTCGCTTGGATTCTCATTTGCAAAATGCGGAGATTCTACTTGGTACCGAATCCACGGAGGGGAAAGTTTGCCTCGGCGCTGAAGATGATCAGTATTCACTTCTGTCTGCTCAACCAACCAGTCGGCGCATTGACGACGCTGGAAATTGTCAGTAGGCATCCGCTCGTGAGTCAGTTGAACCTTGGAAGGGTGAACATTAAGATCTTTATTCAAAATTGCCATCACCGATATTCTTGAAATGTTCCATTGTTGGGCATGACGACGAGTCGAAGTTTACGGCTCTTCTCCCACACTATCGCGAACAACAGCAATCTGTTCCGCAGAACGAACTCGGCGAGCTTGCACAGGTGTTGTCACATTTCCCACAGAGCCGGCTTGTGGAAATTTGGACTCAGTTCTATCGATTATGGACTCATTTGGTCGGTTTTGCATTTTTATTTTAACGCCAATCTTCGAAGAAGCCCTCAAAGCGCTGCTCAATGTTGTACATCTCCATGGTGAAATTTGTCAAACTCTGAAACAAGGAAATGTTGGATTAAGTTGGGCTAAAAAACTTGACGTTAAGGTTTGACTTGCAATTAACAACGTGCCTTATGGCTGGACCACAAAATAGAAGACTTGATTTTTGACGCTAAAGAGCTTTCACAGGATTCTACGACCTCTGCCCGGAAGAACACCGTTTCCCGACAAAAAGATGCCAGACTGGAAAACATTTTGTGGGCCGTTCTAGGAATGTTGGGCTTTGAAGAATTTCGAATGCCACTTGCAACGCGTTTTGTTCCTTCACGTTTGAGGGATGGGGCTTAGCGTTTTCATACAAGAGGGTAGGGCCATGATAGGCCAGAATACTCTTAAGCCAATTGATTGTAAATTGTGTCGATTTATTCTTAAAATTTTACTGTTAAGACTGCAGACTGCCACTATAACATTTTCTGGGTGAAGACCAAGTTTGGGAGTGTGCTTCGAGTTAAGGTGCGCATCTAACGACTGCCCAGATCTTTTTCGGTTGTCATATAAAATCCACTTATTTTCCCATGTGCGCATAAAATTGGTATATGTTGGTGTCTTAGACTCAGCGATGCACAAGTCTCTAAAGGGCACAGTTTCTAGGCCTCAATTCATGGAGTACCCTCTGGTTAGCTTTTTCGTCAATACTTCCATTTGAGATAGATGTAGACGTGAGACGTACCACCTTTGGGTAAAAATGCGTCAACAATGACTATCTCCGGTTTCCCATGCGATTTATTTTCGAGGCTTAAATTCTTCGAATGAAACTTTCCAAGCCAACGTCCGCTTACCGCTATTTTCTCAAATTCTTCTCCTTTTGGCGCTACAGTTTGGGGTGGACCTGAGCCTCTTTATATTCTCAAAGGCCTTATTAATTTCCTTGCCTGCAACGAAAAGACTACGAAAGTGAGTGAATTTTTATACTGTTCCAAGTGGGAATGAAATTTTGTAGTCCCAAGAGCACTGATTGCCTCCTGGTGTTCTTGGGATGCTCTCTGGCTATTCCACTCTAATGTCATTTTGTTAATGTCAAATGAATTTCCATTTGCATCTGTTAATCGCAATTGGTTCCTCTCCTGTCATTGCCAATATGGTACGGAGACATTTACATTAAGTTTCTGTAGGATATTTTTTGAAAATTAACCAGATTTCGCTACCTAACTAACTTGAGACATAAGACTCATAGACTCCTCGTCATTGAGATAACGAAATTCAAACACACTTCTTCTTCTTCAGATGGCGCTACAGTCCGATGTGGACCTGGGCCTCAACCAGCTAGCACGATCTTTTGCCAGCTGCTTCCAATTGCGCACTCCAAGTTATTTGAGGTCGTTTTCCACTTGTGTGCACCATCTCAGTCTAGGACGTCCTCTGTTGCGTTGTCACTGTGGTTCGGATTCGAAGACTCTTCGGGCCGGAGCAGTTGTGTCCATACGCTCTACATGGCCTAGCCACCTTTAGCGTTGTATCCGTAGACGCTTGACTAGGCTCATGCCGTCGTACAGCTCATACAGTTCGAGGTTGAATCTTCTCCTCCAGATGCCATCAACGCAAACAGGACCAAAAATCGGACGCAGAACTTTTCTCTCGAAGAGACCAAGGGCTTCCTCATCCGGTTTTAGTAGCGTCCAGGTTTCTGCGCCGTAAATCAGGACAGGGATGATCAAGGTGTTGTACAAAGTCACCTTGGTCGTTCGGGAGAGGGCTTTACTAATCAATTGCCACGTCTGGTGGAAGTTTATTCTACCCGAAGTCACACATTTCCGCGGAAACAGCCGCCATTTCACTTTCAATGGTGGCGTTGAGCTCTTCCAACGTCGTCCGCTTGGTGGCAGAAATCAATGACTTGACGTTGTCCAACAGAAAATTGTCAAGTCGCGTTAAATCGCACGAATGAGACGGGGATAATACACTCACAATGCTAACTCTTACATAAATTGATTGAAACCACATGTCTTCCAATTCAATATCTTCCAATTCGGTCCAAAAATAATCGGTCATCCTGGTGCAAACTCAGTAACGTCATGATCATTAATGCAAGCCGCCGGCATGCAATCTGTGCCAGTTATTTTTTGTCATTGAAGTGGTGATTCATGAAGCACACGTGGATTTCCATCTGACCAATGACGCATAATTTTCTTATTGATGAACCCATTGAGCCAAAATTGAGCTTCGTCATCTGAAGATGATTTTGCAATGAAGTTCATCGTTTGGCGCATCGTCTCCAGAACACAATCAGAACCCAATGTCGCTTCAAATAGTCCATCGGCTTCAATTCATGAGTGAGCTTGATCCTGTATGGATGCAAACCAAGATCCTTACGCAAGATATTCCATAATGTGGTTTGCGTGATGCCCAATTCTTGAGACCGCTGTGGAATTGACGAATTTCGATCGTTTGCAACGGACGCGATATGAACGTCAGCGATATTTTCGATACTTCCGCCAACTCGTTGTTTCACTGACACGGCAACATCGCACAGCAAATTTTATATGTAGACTTAAATTTTTTCACTAAACTTATTATTGCCTGGCTACTAGGGCGAGAATTGCGACCAAAAATTGAAGTTAAAGCAGGTCCCGACTCTTAATTTCGGCAGAAAATTTTTATAATTTGCAGACGTTGCTCATTCGTGAACTTTACCACGAAAAAAATGTTGAGTTCACTGAATAAATTGACAGTGACAGTTTGCTGATTAGTGAAAGAGTGCGTGCATAAACTAGATTCAAAGTCATCAGCATCAAATTTACTCCAAATTTACTCCACAAAATCGTCTCATTTTCTAAAAGTGAAATTTCCAATTAGCGTACAATGAAGCTTGTCTTTAGAAGTCAATAAAATTTTGGCCTTCTAGTCTTCAGATTTTTGAAAACGGACAACCTATACCATTTGACAGAAAAAATATCCCACTTCAATAGTTTTTTTTTCAATTTGGGATCACTTTGTGGCGGCGGTGGTCATGATGGAATATCACTTTTTTCACTTTTTCGACATCGAATCGCCCCAACAGATAGACGAAGTTGATCTAGTGGCCATCACCGTTCCGGCCGATGGGGCGGTCTTTGCCTTTGTCGCGCGAACTTTAGTCGGGTGATAGCCAATGTTTCGACTTCTTCCCGGTCTCTTGTGTATGTCAGTTGATCGACCTTTTGTTGATAGCCATGAAGTGACTCAAAAACTCCTTCTGAATGCGGTAAAATGGCCTCAAATACCACGCCTCAAAACAGACGTGTCCAAGATTCAAAAAAATTGCAAAAAACAATATCGGTCTGTGTTTTGATTCTGGTTCTAAAAGTTAAAAATCTTGTGGCGCTACAGTTCACAAGGACTTGCTAGTTCCAGACTAGACTAACTACTTCTCTCAAGTGTAAGTAAACAATTCGAGGTATTTTGAATTTTGCTAGAGCCTTCAAAAGAATGCTTGATTAGCATTCAAGTCGAGCAATGAAAGCTAGGTGTATGGGCTGACGCAATTTGCCATTTCCCAGACAACCAAAACCCACGTAGTTAAATAAGTACGTGACTGTCAGACAAAAAAACTCTACCAGACTGTACAATACCTCATCAGCGATGAATGAATATTCACTTCTCTACTTGTTGGGCAAAGGCAAGGATTCCCAGAATTCATTCATTCATTTCGAGTTTCCGTGAATTCATCTACAATATCCCTGGCACTGAATAATGAAGGATAAAATGTGGAAAACTACAAAAAATCCAGGAAACAGTAGATTGTTGCATAAATAAATTTCTCTTTTGACTTATTACGTCGAGAATGCTGCTTTAGAACACAATTCCTTGCACTTGAAAACGATATCTCCTGTCTGTCTGATTGTATGAGGCTTCACGGAAGCAGAGGAAAAGCAAGCCATCTCCAAAGGACTCGTCATCTGTCGAATTTATCTGTAACTCTAATTTTATCGTCATATTTTAGTAGTTTCCTTTAAGTCGAAAATCCTTCTGAGTCGATGCATCCCCTTAGTTGTACACATTCTCTCGATTATTGGCCTGAATGAACAAAATTTAATCTTTTCCATGTACTGCGGCAAGTAAGAACATTCCAACTTTTTGTGCAAAATGACGCTTTGCTTGCTTTCAAAGCTCTGTTGATGGTTTCGGCTGCTGCTCAAGGATTGGTTGACCTTGAATCATTTCCTGGAAATTGACATAACATCGGTCTGCCACGATTTCTCAAAAAAAGGTCCACAGAAGTCAAATTGCAGCTCGAAGGCAGTCGATTCTGATCAACAAGACAGCTGATGACAAAATTTGGGACAAAATCGATTGTGCCATGGGCTGTGTGGCATGGGATTCCTTCATGCAAGAACCAGACATCGCCCAACTTCCCAATTCAATTAAAGTAAAAAAAATGTCGGTTTATGTCACTCTGCAGCGTTTTCTGCAGTTTCCTTGTTTGAAACCTTTTTCGACCAAAAAGTAGAGAAACAGTCCAAAGATGCCACCACTCCACAAGTCGTACCAGACTCTATCTCTCTGTGAATTCATTGTCTTCCTCACAATAACCTGCGCTGTTTTCCGAGCCTTAAGTGCGACAATTTGGTTTTTTATCGTAGCCACGGACACGGAAGTGCGCCTGGTCCAAAAAAAATGAGAATTCGCTCTATTTTTTACAATTTTCGATCGCTGAAGCAATTTTTAGTGGACATCCCTAGGAGATCGAATTCAGGTCACAGTGCGGACCGAAGATATAGAGGAAGAGAGAAAGAGAGAGAGAGAGCCGGTACCGAGGTACATTGGCCTTAACTGCCTGTGGATTGTGGAGGGAACATCGAGTTGGTAAGAGCGTTCCATATGCGTTTAGCGTGGTGTGACTGATGTGCATTCCGAGTGAAGCGCGTATTATGAGAGAATGCAGCTGCCTACATCAGTTCTCCATTTCAGACTCCTCTAAAGCCCAAACTGCTAAGCGACAACGATGTACAAGGAGATGGGTACTCTGGATTTCGTTAGGGAATTATGCTTTTCCTCAGACTAGAGCGTGCAATGTTGATCTGTTGGGCTCGATAGCAAGTTGATGTTCACGAATTGAACCTCAAAATCGCGGTCATTGTTGCCCCGTCGTGTGATCAGACTGTCACCAAAGGGTTCATACTGACGTGCTAACTAAGAAAATTGAAATTTTCCTTTAAACATCAAACATACAAAAGTTTTGCTAAATTTGTATGCCAGGTCTTCCCTTCTACCTGTTGTCAGAGAGGCGAGAAGAAAGAAGAAAACTCCCCCTCTCATCACTTGAGATTCACTGGAGTTACAATGTCGGGGAGCATGGGTGTTGTCCAGTACCATGCCAGTCTCACGGACTAGCGGTGGGTGCTTTAGTTTCGAGCGAAATCTGTTCTCCAAAAACGAACTGCTTGGGCTACACAGTACTTACTTTGAAAATAAGTTCTCAAAAATGTCCAACGTTGCTGACTTTTTGTAAAATTTTTGACCGGCTACCAGTCTCAAAATAACCTAAAAAAAATCTAGAAGCCCCACCCTGAGAAATGCTGCTTAAATCTGCCATCTTCGGCAGGTCCTCTCTCGAAGGATCAAGCAGACATTATACAAAACTTTGGGCATCCCTACCCTGCTCTATGGCGCAAAAGCCTGGATAATCTCAAGAGTAGATGAAGATGCCTTGGTCGAGAGATAAGACCAAGAGCCCGGCTTGCCCTGTTTGCGTTGATGGTTTTTGGAGAAGAAGATTCAACCACGAACTGTACGGGCTGTTCAGTGACGTGACCCTAGCCAAACGCCTACGAATTCAACGACTAAGATGGCTAAGTCATGTAGAGTGCATGGACAACACTGTTCCAGTTCAAAGAGTTCTTAACTTCGAACAAGTGAGACAACACAATAGAAGGACCTCGGCGGCAGCTGTTTAATGATAGTGCCAGTTGGAGAAGCTTGCTGGTTGAATTCCAGGTCCACCTTGGTTTGTTGCCCCATATGAAGAAAAAGAAAAATGTCAAAGTACCAAAAACTCCCCATATTCCCTCTCTCGCTAAGCATGAATCATCCACCCGTCGTATTGAGATGAAGTCTTAGGCAGAATATTAAGAAACGGCAATTCCATTTTTATTACAAGACAGTAATTATCTTCAACCTCCAGAAGGGTTTCGCTACATGGGCGCGCAAAAATTGCAGGTGAATGGAATTTCAATAAGAAAACAGAAGTGAAGCAGCAAAGCCCACTGGGGTTTCCCCATCCGGTGGGACTGCGCACACCATGCAATCTTAACGCCCCTTAAACACCAAGAGGTATCAGTAGCAGCGACCTTATTAAGTTACACACACCGCCGCCGAGAAGGAGCGATACCCATCTGGCGTGCACTCAATGTGCGAGTGTCAATATTACATTTGATCAGGTGGGAAGGTAGGATGTGACTTAAATAAAGTCCTCACTCCTCACATGAATATGAAACTGTCACGTGCCGCTCGGGATAACCCAATAAGAAGTTCTCATTCCTCGACGGTAATATGCATATTTTGCGAATTACGCGAAACCGAAGGGATTCGCTTTCAATATGCAGTACGCCGCTCGAAAATCTGTTATCTACCAAATTTCTACTAGCCATGACAAGACAAGACTACCATTGGTAGGTCTAAGCAACCAACTTCTGGTGGGTCCAGATGTCCACTCGAAGTAATGCCATCGTTCTGACTTGGTCACAGCTCCCTTCTCAAGGACGAAGACTTCTTCTTTCGTTTAAACCAAGAATTAACTAAAAACGACGAAAAGTAAAACAAACAATCCCCTCCCCCGAGGGCATGAAATCTCTTTCAATCTCTCTCTCGCTCTCTCTCTCACTCTCTGTTTTTCACTCACTCTTTCTAACACTTCACTCCGTGCTTTCACTCAAATCAAAAAGCTCACAGCGAGCGCAAAATAATAAACTGATGTGCACGCACCTCTAAACGACACACTCAAGCACCTCTCAAGCGACAGATGCGAAAGCTCCCCGAACAATATCTGAGCACCCACAACAGCGGCATACAAACAGCATCAGATACATCCACCCCCTTGTAGATTCAATCTCTCTCGCTGGCGCGCACACATCCACGGTTGTGTTGCTGCAGTCCATCCAACGTGTTGCTTCCTCATGGATAAATTTTCATTTTTCAGTTCAATTTTTCCCACGCTTCGGTTATGTTCCTTACTCACAAAATTTCAAACGGTTAACACATACACTACCACAACGTCGAAAATATAAAAAAAAAATACGGGAAACATACAAAACTACACTCTGCTGTCATCGCACACACAAGCAACGCGTTGTAACATTGTCCTTGCCGTACTTCACACCCCTGTTACGTGCTCGCGTGAGACCTTCTTCGTTCTGTAAAAACTTGCATTTAGTTTCGGTTTAAATTTAATTCGAGATCTTCTCCTCATTTCGTGGCGTGTTTTGTATTTTGATTTTTTTCCTTTTTGGTGTATGTGTGTGTTGTTCCTCGGCCGTGCATCGGATTTCTGTTTTTTCTGTTTTTTTTTTTGCGGCAGTGCGTGATGGGTGCCGTGCATCAAATGTTCGATTTTATGTAACTCAAGTGAAAATATCCCCACTTCGGTCTAAAGGTTTCGCTTTCTGCGTTTGTTCAAGTGTTAACGGTCGAATTTAACAAAACGACGGGTGTGACTGAAAAAAAAAAACGTTTATATAACACCACCATCAGAAGGAAGGAGCCGCGAACGGCAGATGCCGTTTGAAATTTATTAACGAATTTATTTTACACTACGAAGCAGAATTTATTGTGTTTTTTTTCTTGCACCAACTTTACACAGATGCCGAGATGAGAAATGACAAGCAAACGAAAAAAATATATAATCATATGGTTTCGTAACAATCAAGGTTCTAAATGAGTTTTTTTTTACAACTAAAAACCTACAAGTTAAAGTTTATACAAAATATTTTGAGAAAAAAATGATTAACTAAATTTAAAAATAAATGTCTCTAGATATACATATATACATATATATATTCGTAGATGGTTAGATTTAAAAAAAAAAAACAACTAAATATAATCGTTAATCAGTTTTAAGTGTTGTTGATGTGTATTTATAAAAAAAAAATAAAAAAGAAAATTGATAAAAATATTTAATTTAACTTAAAGTGAAAGTAAATTCAAACGTACGTGTTGAGTGTTTTAAGATATGTGAAGAGTGTGCTTCTACAGGTTGAAAAGAAGTTAAATTCACACGTTTGTAGTTCTTTTGGATACACAATTCTCACATGGATCAGAAAGACAACGTAAGGTCCAACCAATGTACCCTTTCAAAGCATGAACCGATCTCTGTGTTCGACATTGAATTGTTTTCTTTTCTCTTTTCACTTTTCTTACACATAATTTTTTTTTTCAAATTTGATCCCTTTAGCTGCAAGTGAAACCAAGTGTTTGATGAAACTGAGTGCAAACAATTAACGGTTTTGACTATGTTCCGCCGCATAACTGACACCGACTGAATAGTGTACACTGACAAGGACACTGCTTCGGCAAATCTAGGGCGTGGCTATGAATGTTTAAGGCCTACAAGCTACAAGTGTTCCATTTCTCATTTTTGTTAAGTTTTAAGTCAAATCCTTGAAGTCCTAAAATACATTGAAGAACGTTACTTTAAATTTAACGTTTTTTTTTTTAATTTAAGGAAATTATTTTTTTTTTGATTTCTATCACACTTAATTGTTACAAAAAATGCTTTCTCCATGAAATGATTTAAAAAGTTACCGCAACAGTTGCTTCTACTGGTTTTAAAGTGATTTTTTTGAATATTGAGTTGTTATTTCTTTCAATTGCTGTAAACCTCGGAAAACAAGCGCAGTCACGAGTGAGAGTCTCAAACTGGTCCTTTTTAGAAAATAAATTTCCCCATTCGCAAATTGAATTTTTATGTGGCACTACATCTCTACATGGGAACATACTTAAGGACGACACATCTTGTCTTAATCGTGGTCGTGGTGAAGTGGGTAAGTGCGCCGAAGGTCTAGGTTCGATTTCTGGACGGAACACCTCTGCTTTTTTCACGGCACCACCTCTTTCGAGTTGCCGACAACACTTAAAGAGCATCAATTGTCTATGAAAAGCTTCTCAAATCTCGCCGTTCGGAGTCGGCAGAAAACTATAGGTCCGTTCAATTCGTGAGAGAAAACAGTACCACGTATAACACGAGTAGTTGTTGTAGAAGTTAGGCCCTGGTCCCTTGTGGGCTGTAGTGCCTGACCTGTCTTATCATCAGACTTCCGTAAGCCCTCACTATTCGGCTGGCAGTGCTATCGTATGATTGTCACCGTGAGACTCAATCATTCTGACGTGCTAGACAAAAAAATTGTCTTTTTCCCTTTAACACTAAACATACAATAGTCTTGCTAACCTCGTATGCCAGGTCTTCCCTTCTACCTGTTGTCACAGAGATGAGGAGGAGGAAGAAAACTCCCCCCTCATCGCTTGAAACTCACTGAAAAACCAACTCAAGCCAAAAAAAAGATTAATCTGACTGGGTGTGCGCTTCTTCAATGAAATGAGTGAAACTAGGATCCGAATTTCGGGGCACGGAGATCCGTGTATCAAAAACTCCTTGCACGCACTTTCTTTACGCATTTTGGTGAATCAAAAAATTCTTTATTTAAAATCAATTTTTTAACTTCCTTGGTTTATCAGAGAAAAATTTGGCTAAGCGGTTTTCATCGGCTCCTGAAGAGACCTAAACTTCTTATTGGGTCTATAGCTTAATTCGTGCGATTTGCTAAGAGATGGCGTAACTTGTATAATTCCCTGTTTATTATTCCATTGGAACATGCATTGGAAAGCTACTGTCATTGTACGTCATTCATTTGAAGCGTAAACAACAATAATTTTTTTTTTCACTCAAATATGTCACACTCTGTGCCTGAAAAAGTATTTTTGCGGGGAGTTCTTCTTCATTACTTTCATATGAGAAAACTGCTGCCGAAAGTCATTGTATTTCGGTGGAAGTTTATGGTGAACATGTGCGAAGGTTGGTTTGCATGATTTAAAAGTTGTGATTTTGGATTGGAAGACAATGAACGTCCTGGGCAACCAAACACGTTTGAAGATGAAGAACTGGAATCATTACTCTATAAAGATTGTTTCCAAACACAGAATCTTTGGGTGTCACTTTAAAAGCAGCTGGATGTATTGTATATTCGCGATATCTTAGCAAACCGCACGAATTAAGTTACAGACCACACAGGTAATCTCAGGATGCAAGGTGAATGCCACAAAGTTCTGTCAATTTGTTCTGTGTGCTGCCTAGATTGCCAATACGGGAGACAATTGGCAATCTGTTCTGTTGATCAATTCCTCTCGCTCTTTCTTGATTGCCTCATTCCAACGGTCGAATTTTGTAGAGTAGATGATCAAAATGACCACTTTCTTTATCCCCTAACAGCTAAAAGGAAACAACACCCCTTGAAGCCCCCAAAAACTTGTTTGCCATCTATTCAGGCTTTCAAATGATGACTGACGTTAATTGATGTGGCATCAAAACATCGGGTTTCTTTGAGTAACCTCCTCATGTTGGCTGATTTTATGCGGTTGATGTTTATCTCTCTTCACAGCTTTCACGTCTGCCCTTCTCTATCTCTCGTCGACATCTTCATCGACGGACCGACATGTACGGGATGCATCGTTTACACTGAAATCTCCGAAACGAACTTGAACTAATCACTCCTTGCAGCGCCTTTTTTAAAGCCTCAGTCAGTGCATTTCTACAGACATTTCATATTCATTCAAGTCAGTATGACGTTTAACATGAGCAACAAAGTACACAGCCATCTTCACAAGACCTGTAGCGTGACGTGCCTCTTTTCAAACACGTCTTCGTTTGACACAATCGTATATACCTTTTCAGATATAAATAGACACCAATCCTATTAAATGATACGCGGATAAGAAGCTATTCTTAACTGATTTCGCTCTTCGAAAATCCAAAATCTGCGCTATTTCCAAGTGATAAGTGATTTTTCGAGTTGATGAGCAAAATCTCTCAGGACTCTTGTAAAATAATTACCTTCGCTCGAAGATAGTCATCGTTTCGGAATTTGGAAAAAAACAAATTCCAAAACTCACCACTTCCGTGCGAGTGCAGCAACTCCTTCGCTCTTTCGAATCTAATTTATTTTGTTGCGGTTTAAGATCGTGTGCTTTTTGGAATTTTAATGGCTTGAGACCAAGCTTATTTTTCAGTATGTGCTGCATCTCTTACAACGGTACCAGCCATTTTTCTTCCACCTCGACGCGGATTTCGCTCAAGTCAAGCCTTCACTCTGCCGATGGTGCTGTTTTTTTTAACCACCTCCATGAAAGCCGGCAGTATCACGTAAATGAGCTATGATTCGAGATACAAATGATTTGTTCACGTTCAGGGCATTGGAGGACTCAGACGATGGTCAAATATAAAGCAATCACACTGTTTAGTTTAAATTCCATCGCGGATAAAGATTTCAAAATTAATACAACAAGCATTAAAATTATCAGTCATGTGTCAAATTTGAGCTCATTGTTATGAACGGTTTGGAAATTATAGCAGTCTGAAGTTGGTTGCAGTCCGAATCAGTTAGAGTGTGGTGGCCGGTAGTAAAGGCTTTTTTTTTAAGATATAAAGGGTGATTTTTTAAAAGCTATAGAAAAAAAAGCACATAAAATTCAAAAAATGCGTATATAATAATACGTACGGTCCATATAATTTAATGTTTGAAGATTATATTATGCAAATGTTGACCTCGACTGCGCCTCAAATGGTCTATCCGCTTAGTCCAATTTTGGCATAGTCTTTCCAACATTTCGGCCGGTATCTCATGAATAAATGCTTCAATGTTGTCTTCCAATGCGTCAATTGAAGCGGGCTTGTCTGTATAGACATGAGCTTTAACGTAACCCTACAAAAAATAGTCTAAAGGCATTAAATCGCACGATCTATGCGGCCAATTGACCGGTCCCGAAAGTGAAATCACCGAACTCGCCTCTCAATAAGTCCATTGTTGCGCGTGCTGTGTGGCATATGGCACCGTCTTATTGAAACCACATGTCATGCAAGTCAAGCTCTTGCATTTTGAGCAAAGAAAAGTTGGATATCATCTCACGGTAGCGTTCACCATTCACAATCACGGTCCAATGATGCCACCAGCCCATAAACCGCACCAAACTGTGACTTTTTCTGCATGCATTGGTAGCTCTTGGAATGCTTCTGGCTGATATTCACTTCAAAATCGACAATTCCGCTTATGTACGTACTCATTGAGCCAAAAATGGACTGACCATAAAATGGAAGAAGCGCGCAATGAACTTTCTTAAAAGAGCACGCATTTTGATAATAAAATTAAATAATTTGCAAGCGTTGTTCGTTTGTAAAACGATTCATGGTTGAATCAAAGACCAAACTGAAGATGTATGACAGTGAAACAAAACACGAAACGTGCGTCAGCTGTTTAAACCAGTGTTGCCAAAAAGATAATAACTAAAAAATCCTCCTTTAGAACACTATTTTAACTGGCCACCATTTTATCAGCTGTCAAATAACTAATTTTTAGTTTAATTTGGCATTCCAACACGAATAAACTGACGCCTGAACAATGCTCCCGAATTATGCAAGTTTGGCTCAAAACAAAATGGCGAATTTCGTTTAGCGATAAGGCTCACTTTTGGTTGAATGAATACGTCAATAAACAAAACTGCCATATTTGGAGTGTTTGTTGTGTTCCACAAAAACTGACTGTATGGTGTTCCTTATGGGTTGGTAGAATAATTAGTCCGTACTTCAGATTGTAGCCATAACCTTACAGTCTATGGCGACCACTGCAGAGCCATGATTGCTGACCTTTTCGTTTATCAGTTGAACAGCCGTAATGGGCACGAGCTGTGGTTTCAACAAAGACGACGCCACATGACACACAGCTCGTGCCACAATTGTTCTATTACCACAATTGAAAAAAAAAATTGCTTTAAGAGCCAGATGTTGTGGAAGCTTCAGAAACATTGCCGTTCAAGATGTCTGCCTGAATATTTTTTAAATTCCCATGCTAAGCCAAAAGAAATTCTGCCAAAAATCGGCAGAGAAAATTTCGACCGAAGAAGATAGAAATTCTTTTCAGCACAGCAGTGGCCACCAGTGGATCCCCAACACGGTAGTTTAATTCAGTTCTGACTAACTTTCTCGTTCATCTCTCATAGTGTGTGTCTATGTTGAGCCACCCCATGGATAAGTAATTGGAATAACTTCCATCATTCACTGCTACCACACTCATGTAGCAACATGATGTTTCCACGTGCATCCTTGCAAACCCCACAAGACTCCCTCAACAACGGATGATCTGATGATGAACGATGGAAATGCCAATTGTATCCTCTTGAATCTAAATAATACGAGGAATCCACTGCTTTGTCCGCACAAGTGTCAGCGCCTGTTCAAGGAATCAACCGCATTTATTTGAACGCATCCTCCGCACATTGAGAATCGTGCAATGTTTGCTAATCCAATCAATGGCTGCATGTGTGTACTTCATGCTGAGTCCTTTCAAGAATATCAAACGTTGCATATTTGAGGAAATTCAATAGGTCGGAGTAGACGGCGTCAATGCTTCCACAGCAACGGGCTACCAACCATAGCTCTCCGCAAATTTTACTGAGATCGTCTAAAAGCCATTCCAATTATTCGTGTGCGACTTTCTTTGGCATTCTTGGGCTAAATTAGAATTCTACTTCTGTGAACATTGATTTCTGGACGAAGGTAGCATAGACAGACCACATCAGTCTCCATAACATTGCGCATGAGATCCACTCTGTATAAAAACTTTCGTGACTGGATCTATAAGATGTACCTCCTCAGTTTGGTTGTAGGCCAGGAAAGTCCACGATAGCTGCAGATCCTGGTTCCTTTGAAAGAAAAACTCTGCGACGTAACATATAGTCCTGTCTGCGAGGAAGGCGAATGGAGGAGAAGACACAACCACGAACTCTATGTGTTGTCCCAAGATGTGCATGTAGTTCAAAGGGCAAAAATCCGTCGACTACAGTGGCTCGGTCACATCGAGGGAATAGACAACAACGCTCCAGCTAAGAGGGTCTTCGAATCCCAGCCTCCGGGTTGGGGAAGGAGAAGAAGGCCGAACTACCGGTAAAAAGACCAAGTAATTGCGCACGCTAGAGAGGAGGACTAAACTGGGCTGTTTTGTCCACTGAGCCCAGAGACCAGAGCTCAGCATCTTAAGGAGCTACTCGTGTTGTTGCTCCCTTACGTGCAGATGGGATCTACAGTTTGGACCATTATGGTGGAATCAGACATTGGATTGATTGATGGATAGCCCAAAAGACAACCGATTTTTTTCAACGTGAACCGCGGAGAAATTTGTGTCCAACAATGCAAACTACATTAACTCTTTGTATTCATTTCTGTGACATTGTCATCAACCCCTTCCACTAACATCAACACATTGGGACGGAAAGTAACTGACACTTACGACGGCACCCAATTCAAAGACACCGAAACTTCTGTCTGACATTTCCTTCCTGACTTTTCCCAACCCGAACGTTAAGCCCCATTAAAATCACTCCAAGTGATAGATTTGTCGACCATATATTTGATTCCCTAAAAAAAAACCCTGTAATGACTGTGATAAGAGAATTTATGCACCACCCCCATTCATAATACATACAAATTGTACCCAAAGACATAGCTCATCATCACGACAGCTCATCGCTCCCTCAAACGCAGGCGGCTACAGGACATTCCAGCAAACTGATCGATCAAAAACTTTTCTCGACCTCCCCCGTACACCTTGGCACCGTCAACTAAACAAAGACCGTAAATGTTATTTAATTGGCAGTTTGTCTTTCGCACATAATACACACAAAGCGCTGTAATAAATGCGTTTCTCATTTTTTCTCGTTTTCGTTTTTGTTTTTGTTTTCGTTTTTGCCATCATTTAATGAGCTTAACTCCAGCACCGTAGGCAAACGTAAACGCAAACGGATGCTAACGCCCCACGTGAGATGAATTTATTACTTTTGCTCGTAAACTTAAATCGCCCACAATTTATCCATCACTCCGGTAACGAACTGTCCCGAGTGGGATCGGCGGTGAGGGGATGAGGGGATGACTTTCGTTTTGGCTTCCAGAGTTATGCCGGTTTGATGTTAATGAGAAAAACTATGAAATTTGATTTAATAGCGTGCACAGTGGGGAGCACTTTGACGAATTTTCAAATTTTATCGCATCGTGCTCAAACAAAAATTTCCCTGTATTCCAAAACAAAAAAGAATTGATAATTTTTTTTTCGCAGAGTTTTTTTAATATTTGAAGCAATTTCAAAGAGCGCCGCTGATAATGGGTTGAAATGAGCCGATAATTTGCATTTTCCAAACCCAGGAAAAGGGTGAATGTGGCTTTTAAGGACCCCCATTTCGTGGAAGTGAGGGGGGCAGTGGTAATTAAAAGCATTTACTTTGGAATATTTTGCCGACAACCCTTTTTCACGGGGACGTGCGAACACATTATGAACGGTCTTAAACCGATTGTGGTAAGGCTTTTCCTTTCTCGTGTTTTTTTTTTCTTTGGCGGCCTTGGGTAGAGGTGATTTGACGGCTGACGCCCGTCAGCTTCCCGAAAAATTAAAGTAGAGGTGTCATATAATTTTTTTTTCAATTCCGTGTGACGTACAATATGAGTACATGTCGCCGCGGTTGAAAGATCCAAGGAAGAGTCTCGAAAATTTCTATGATGGACGAATGCATTATTTTCGAGAACTCAACTCCCTCGGGTTCTCCTGTAAGCAAAGAAAGGCAAATTGTGTGAGTATTGCCTGCTTACACACCAAACTTAGAGTAACAAGTTTAGATTTTGCCAGGTTAGAAGGGGCTTATGCTTAAACAAGCATTTGCATCTAGAAGCTGAGCAGCGGCAGCAAACGTACAACAAAACCACATCAATTTCGGATGTAAGTTCTTGGAGGTCAGGCAACCTGTGCATGCTCCTTGAGCCCTTAAATGACTAAACCGTCTTCCTTTAAGAAAAGCACAGTAACAAGGGAGGGGCTTCACGTCGCTATAACTCTTATAGAAATCGTTCCTCCTCGCCATTCCACCAATCCTACCTCGACTTATGGGAACCCATTCTAAGCTATACACTTCTCCTGTTCTCCTTCTTTAAATGGCGCTAAGGTCCGAGGTGGGCCTGGACCCCAAGCAACATGCCTCTCCAGCTAACACGACCTCTCACCGGCTGCCAACAGTTGCGGACTTCAAGCTGGTTGAGGTCCTTTTTAACTTGTGTACGCCATCTCAACTCTCGTCGTTCTCTGTTGCGTTGTCCCAATGGCTCGGATTAGAAGACTTTTCGGGCCAGAGCAGTTCCACCACGCTCTACATGGTCCAGCCATCTTAAACGTTATATCCGAAGACACTTGACTAGGCGCTGCAGACTATAAAGTTCCTTATTGAATCTTCTCTTCCAGATGCCATCATCGCCAGATCGCACGCAGAATTTTTCTTTCTTTTCTCGAAATTTCCTCAAACACTTTTAGCAGCGTCCAAGTTTCTGCATCGTAAAGGACGACTGGGATGACCAAGTCAGTTTAGTCCTTCGGGAGAGGGCTCTATTACTCAATTGTCTCATGAGCCCAAAGAAACAGCGACTGCTTTCCTTCGACCATATCTTACAGATGAGCTACTGCATGCGCCATACCAGGTCATCTCCGACTGCTTTATACAGCTTTGAAATTCCGTCCGCTCCAGGAGCTTTGTTCGACTTCAGTTCGATATTTGTATCTTGACCTCTTCTATGTGGGGGGTCTATTATCGTCCAAACTGAGTGGAACATTCTGCCTAGCAGAGGGATTTGGACCGCCACCGCCGTTTAAGAGCATGCAGAAATAACCTTTCTAGTTGTCCATTTTTTTTGAAGTATGGAACCGTTTTTTTCGTAGAGTGGACCCTGAGAGTGGCAACCTTACTCACCACTTGCTGATAATTTCTTGTTATGAACCAGTAGAGTATTTAAGTGGCGCCCAACGAACACTTTTAGTTGCGAGCGTCGAGATTTTGGTTTCTCAAAAGTACAGCTTGTACGATTTTAACAATATCTTCGGAGACAAAGTCTTGGCCGCTTTGAATCGAAATTGCGACAACTGTCAGTTGAGTGTTGGAAACTGTAGCCGTCCAACCCAAGACCATGTCTATAGCAAAGATTTGTAGATTAAGATCCACATCGTCTTAAGAGACAAGAAATCACCTTTCCCGGCTTTGGAGATGGGTGAAGAGAAGGTTTCGGTTCTGGACGCAACAATTTTCGAGTATCTCAGGTGTTAATAGATTTTTTTGGTCTCCAAAACACAAGGCAGCCAAATGCAGCATCTGAGAGAGATACCCAAGATGATGGTGAAACCGTAAGTGTCATGGCAAGGAGTTAGTCTCACGACCTAAAATGTAACCTTTCGGGACAGGTAACCATCCAGGCTCAAGCACCAAATACGTCGCAAAGGTCAAGGTTCAGCATTCCATTAGTTTGCATGGATTACTTCTTTTCGAAATCGTTCATGCGAGAGAGAGAGAGAGAGAGCAAAGGGCAAACTTGCAAAGTGGAGATAATTGGCATTTGTTTCTTGCCCTGGGCGCAAACCTACAAACTCCAATTCGCTAATGAATAAACAAAGAAGGAATGATTATCTGAATTCCAGGATAACTTTGATGGGCTGATGGGACGGGGAAGACAAAAAGAAAGAGCGAAGGGAGACAGAGTCAGTTGCAACTTGTGCTAAAATTCTTAATGAAACAACAACCACAACGTTTCTTCCATCTTCTTGGCTCTCATCAAGGAACGATGACTCCTCGGAGCTAATTCACAAAACCACCCAAACTTCATGGTAAATATTGAGCGGCTGTGCGTGACGTGACCAAACGTATTCATGTGACAAAATTACTTTGCTAGCAGTGCTTGACTATGATGCTTTAACTGAGGTTGTTAAATATCTCTCAGCTGAGCCCACATACCCAGGTTGCAAGCAAATCCCTTGAAAACACAATTGTCTCCTCTGTGGCTCGTCATGATTCTTCTCGCAAGAAGCATGGCCAGCATAGCCCTTGTCAGCCATTTCAACAGACCGAAGGCAAGCTTTAAAATTCCGGGAATATGTCAACTGATTCATTGACCCATCTAACCCTCACGAGGATACCAAATCAATCTCAACCCGTCGACGATATAATTAAAGACCCACGCCACCACCACCTCGCATTTGCTGAGTTTCAATTTCATTCTCGACGGATATTCGAAAGCAAGTATTGAACTCCCCCATCTCTTCATTTTGACTTTGTTTTTTTTTCAATCACCCCCGTAAAGCCACACACACACACAAGGAAGATAGAAAACAAATAGGAACACCGAATGTCCTGGAAATGAAAGCGTCCGGCGTGTGGCGAAAATAATGAGAAAATAGAAAAAGAGCACAGAAATGTAGGACCCTATGCCTCCGGCATGCTCCGTCCAATTGAAAATCATCAAGGACTCGGTCAACAACAACTCATCAAGAGCAACAACAACAGCGGCAGCGGCAGCATTAATCATTAATGTCGTCAGAGCGTGAAATATCATACAGTGCCCGTGGATACGGGCACACACACACACACCCACGCGAGCGCGCCCTGAAACGCTTAAATGACACATTGCAGTGATATCCTTCGAATCTCAGTATCAGCAGTATGGCCAAGCAGACGGTGCAATGCAATTTCCTTTCTTGCAACACTCTCAAGGATCATGCAGTACAAATGGGTCCTGCGTGGTAATTACTTGCCGCTGCCACGACAACACTTGCGGCTAATTTTCGTGAGATCCTCATTCGGATGCGGAGCGGTAGTAATCCGATTATTGGGTTATGTCTCATTGTCCAGCGATGAGACAAATTCGGAGTGCTCGTAAGGGGCAGGGGCAAATGCGGCGCCATTAGGACACGAGAAGACAATTATCTAAGAGCGCTTGCTGGTGAGATACTGAACGTGAATAGGTTAATCCACTGAATGGGTGACCCCGTGAAACAGAATAATTCAGGGCACTCCGTGTGATGAACTCATAGCAGCATCTCAAGCCAGGAAGGGTGGTTCACAGTCCGTTAAGCGGCAATTACGAGATGAATGCTCGGCCCTGCCTTGTGCGCGCCGCTGCTATGAACAACAAGTTGTAGATGAAGGATGGCAGGACAATAAAGAGCCGAATTAATCGACCATTTAATTAGGTTGATTCAATGTTGGGGAGGCCAGTACTCTAATTGAGGCTTGCTGGCGGGCTGTGAGTGTGTGGACACTGTGGCAATCCAAGGGGAGGTTGACAGTTGTTCGGCAAATCGATGAATTAGTATGCAAAGGATGGCGGTTTCGTGCGCATCAGCATGACCGGAAGGTTTTCCGCTTAACGTGAAATTTGATTAGGGCGTTCGAGTGTAGGGAAATTTAACTTTTTTAAGAGATGGAGATGCCTTAAACGGATTTTGAGAGACTGAGAGGGATGTTGTGACATTTAGCGCTTTGGTGAATATTTTTTTTAATAATTTTTAAAGCACTCAGATGTGATCTGCGGGCATAGGCGGAAGTCGAAGAATCTAGGCTAGGGAACCGACTGTTTTTAAAATGCCCGCAATGGGAACAAAGGACGAAAATCTGTTTATACAGGATGAAAACGTTTGGTCTAAGACAGTCAAACATTTACCCACTTGTTGCTTTTTTCATGCTCAACAAATGGCTTGGATAGGCACAAGGTGCGACAATCTCTAGAATCCATCTTGGAGAGTATTTAGTTTGAGCAAACAAACGCACGTCTTCAGGCATAGGCATAGCGACGTCATTTGTCATTGTGAAAGGGGCAACGTGACCCTTTTCTTTGAAACGTACAGCAGTGCCGTAGAGTGTAATCTTATCACATTCCACACAGATGGTCGTGGTATCTTCTGTCGGCATAAAGGAGAAGAACAACTCCCTTATCCGGCACTCTCTGCCGGTGCGAGAAAAATAGCACACGCACGACACGAATGGCTGGTGAAGAAGTGAGGCCCTCGTTCCTTAGTGGACTGTGGTGGCACTCAACTGATGCTTTGCCACGAAAATTCTGCCAATTGACACGAAGTGCAGTGCGTCGTGCTTCACCACATTCAGTTGATTAGATGTCAGGCAAGCAAGCAATACGATGTGTTGTACACAGCGACAGGGTGCATCGCATTACATGCGACAGGATGAATGCTTTAAGCGACAGAATCAATCAATAGAACCATCTCGTTAAGCCTACAGTTTGAAGTAATGTAAATTTCAATGAACCATGAACCTTCGTAAAAGAGAACAACATCCAACATGGTCGTGCAATAACGCCCTTCTACTGAGCATCGTTGATCACGGTGCCCCATCTTAATGACGAGCAGCAGTTAACTTTCCTTCCCTCCATCTCGAAACTTTCATCAAGGAAATGTTTAATCCTACGAGGAACTTAACACGGTTACAGAAAGCATCGTGTATGCACTGATCAGTATTTTTTGTCCTAAACAAGGACTTAGATGGTAAATGACAGAGTTGCTTAGATTAAGGGTCTCAATGCTCATCTGCCTTTAAAATTTCAAGATAGAAGCAGAACTTGCCCATAGGCAATCGAAGTTATCCTGCTTAAATACAGGCAACACCGCGGAATATGGAAGGCTCAGACGAAATCCAAGACATCCGCAATGTCCAGCTTCACCAGGAATCCCGCGTAAGACTGAATGAAGATGATAAATTCAACCTTTTGGTAAAAGCTCATTTTCCAGCAGGTAATAATAATAATAATAATTGAGTGGCACTACAGCCCACAACGGACCAATGCCTAGCTTCTACAACAACTACTCGTGTTGTGCATGCTACTGTTCTTCACGAGTAGAAGGGACCTACAGTTTTTTGCCGACTCCGAACGGCGAGATTTGAGAAGCTTTCCATAGACAATTAATACTCTTTGAGTGTTGTCAGCAACTCGAAAGAGGTGGTGCCGTGAAAAAATGCTAGGTGTCCCGCCGGGAATCGAACCCAGACTTTTCTGCGCCGCGGTCGATGCACTTACCACTACGCCACGGCGACCACTTCCAGCAGGTACAAATCGTAAATATAGACACTGGAGTATTTCAAAGAATCCGAAGTGATAATTTACAAAAATGTTTAAATCCTCAGATCTTTTCTTCGAATTGACAGAGAAAGTCCATCATCTTCGACAGCGGTCTACAGATGAGCTCCATCGCAAAAGCAGTGCAGGAAGTCTAATGTAGTTCTTGTATCATAATACAGGAAAACGTCCCACTTTGTCCTCACCTGTGCTGATGACTATGGAAAGACTGATAAAAGCTAACATCAGGGGTAATCTTCATACAGCTCACCATTCTTATCGAAAAGTCTATTCCTCAGGAATGAGACACAACTCCCTAGTGGGAACCATAAAGAAATCTTAAAGCGATGGTAGCGACTCTCCTTCTCTCATAGGTTATATAGCGTTCTATAACGTCAGGAAGCGATTGACATTTAGTAAAGGAGAATTAGATCACAAGTGTACTGACGAAGAGAATGTTTTCGTTTGAAATGGACAGCCATTAAATTACAAGAAAGTTTTTAAAAGGCACATTCTCTCTTACTGTCAATTCTTCTATCCAGACATCAAAGCTATTCCCGGACGCTTTAACCAACATGCCTCTCCAGCCAGCACGATCTCTCGCCCGCTGCCTCCAGTTGAGCACTCCAAGTTAATTGAGGTCCTTTTCCACTTGTGTGAGCCACCTTAGCCTAGACCGTCCTCTGTTGCGTTGTCCCAATTGCTTGGATCGAAGATTTTTCTGACCGGAGCGGTACATGACCTAGACATCTTAAGCGCATGCCGCCGTACAGTTCGTCGGTGAATCTTCTCCTCCAGACACCATCAACGCAAAACAAGACTTAAAATCGTGCTCAGAAATTTTCTCTCAAAAAGACTTCCTTATTCGTTTTTAGTAGCGTCCAAGTTTCTGCGCCGTAAAGGAAGATTGGGATGATCAAGCCAGTTTAGTCCTTCAAGAGAGGGCTCTGAACCTCAATTGCATCTTGTGCTCAAAGAAGCAACGATTGGTAAGAGTGATTCTGCGTTTAATTTCGGTACTAATGTTGTTGTTCCTATTTACCGCGGCAACGAGGTAAACGGGGTCTGCTGCCTAGTGTTACGCTCTGTCCTAGACGTCGATGTTGTGTATCCTTCCTCGAGGACAGCATATTTCTTCGTCTTCCACCCTAATTCACCGCTAAACCCATTTTAGTCGCTTCCACTTCAGGCTGGTCACTTTTGGTCAATAGGGCCGATGGATGGTATATTTATTGTGCTGTGGCCACAATGGCTTTGGTAAAGGAGTCAGATGAATCAAAGATGACTACATTTTAGCTGTCTGTCCCTTAATGGAATTGCGATAAGACAGATTCTCATCTTATGCCGTCTTCCTGGTCTGTTCCTGCGACTGATAGTTGATCAGGAGACACAAGAAGTTAGAGTAAAACTACTAGAAAATTTCATTAAAGATTCATATAGAGGGAACGCGAAACAAGCAGTATATCAAAACTTGACCTAAAATCAGTCTTTCACTGACAACAGATTCCATCAGACCCAACAAAGGTGACATATGTCTGCTGACGCACTAAGTGCATGGGTAGCCATGCAAAAAGCTCACTTTTGTTGTGGTTGCCGGAACGAGATGCACGATGTCCGTCCATCTATTGCATCTTTTAGGAATAACAACCATCGAGCCGAACGAAAACGAACGAGCTGTCATTGGAGTGTGAAATTGATAAATTCCTGAAGGATACAAACTCGATTCGATGTAAAAGCAAGTCTAGGCATTTATTTTGATGGGAGTCCAGTAGAGCAGAGAATGACAAGTCCTTGGACGTCTAGCATAGCAATGGAATAAGTGAGACGAAGCAGCCACCTAACGTCCATGTTCATCAACAGCCTGCTTCTATTAGCATCCATTGCATTCCTCGACAGAGTCGTAAATATTTTTTGTCCATAGACGTTCCAATGCTCATCAATGCTTTCGCAAACACCTTAAATGCAAGTACAAGCTCATTCTTTTCAAGGTGAATTTTACTAAAAAAACATCCATCCTATGGCCGTCCTTTTCCCGAACCTTTGAGCTGTTCCTTCTGTTTCCTCGTCATCTAGTGTTGTCCACTGAACCTCACTTAATGCCTCAAGACGCAGACCGCCATAAAATAATCCGTGAGCCGATGCCAGACCAACACCAAAATCCGTGGTTAGCCAATTAAAAACTTAAACAAAACCCATTTCACAGCCCATGATCCCGCCGGGGTGACTTTTATGAGATTCCGCTTGGTCTGAGTGCAGTCACCCATTGGCCCAACTGACACGCTGTCCACTTGTCCTTCGATATGCTTCTTATCCTCTTCACACTACCAGCTCTTTTAGATATCCAAAAACTGCCCAACTCCTCAACCCCACAAAAAACGATCAGACAGCCGCCTAGACGCAGCGAACCACATCAGTGAAACGCTTCTGAAATACGCACCACCGCTAGCGTCGCGTCCATTGCGACATGTTACAAATTTACGACCGCAATAAACCGTAAAAAATAACAGAACTTCCAATCCTAGTCAGATGGCGTTGTGACGGCCCCTCTGAGAAGCTCTAAAGCTCCGGAATTTATTACGACAGTCCCTCTGCCCGATGTGTGCGACCATCATTTGCATCGGTGGCGAAACATAAAATAGGTGGTGCGTCAAAAGACGAAAAAAAAAAGAACCCCAGACAACCCACCGAGGACCATTTGAAAGGCACACAAAAGCGAAATTGCTTTGAATAAGGATGATTAGGTTCCAGCCACCGCACGCCAAAGTGTCGTGTATGCAGATGCTTAAGGGTGGGCGGTGGGCGGTGGGCGGTGGTCGGCGGAGTGGAGAGTTCGCTTTTGTTTGAAATGGACTTCTGCGGCGAGGGACTTTTGAAGAGTATTTTGTTTCTGCGCGGAATTTTTTGTTTTTTTTTCGTTCACAGCAACAAGTTGCCAAGGGACGCTGTTCGTCCGTCGACTGTTGACAAATTTATGGCTCCCGGATTCATGGGGATAGACAGCTATTTGCTTAGGATTTGCTCGGTTGAAGGGTGTTTCAATTTACGGAGAAGAGGGTGCTCTTTGAAGCGCTCAGTGGTTGCGGGTGGCGTGGGAATTTTGACGTTTTGCGGTCCAAGGTTGAATGAAATGGGACTTGCGGGGGCAAACTCTTTGATCAATCGAAGCATCCCTGATGATCTTCATCATATCATTCCTCAGACCAGGTGGCAAGCAAATAATTCTTTAAAATCCACAACCCTTGGCATCTTTCCAGCGCAGCGGTTCCCAAAATAAATCGACCCCCCCACCGCCTGGCTGTCAAAATGAGTGGAAATCCACTGAAAAACATTCTCAAATCAATTCTGCTTACTCGGAAAGATGTGCTTCCTGGAGCCGTCCGTGCCGGGCCATCTCCTCGCAAGAAGTTAGATAAATTGCTATTTTTTTGTCCACCTGATCGTTGCCTGTGGCTGGGAGCTTAAAACAAATGCATCCTCATTCGGAGGGGAAACTTTGAAAGTCTGTTGCTTATCAGCGTCATAGGGACAATGAGAAAAATTCCCTCGTAAATAATCGGACTTCGTGGCAAGGAACGAAAATGGAGAAAAAAAAACACAAACCCAAAGGAAATTGCTTTTGTAGTTCTGACATGCATGCGTGGGGGGTTGGGGTGGGCGTACTTGAAGTCTGCCTCGACTCTCTTAACTGATTGCGCGCGGTTTGCTGGTGAAATTATGTCCACGAGGGGGAAGTGAAAAATGTATTTTTTCTTACTTCACGGGCCTTGCGTTCTGAATCGCTTTGTGTGCGCTATGACTGGGGCGTATACGTAACGTTTTCCCGCCCCCCCTCCCTCGCTCTCGTTTCCCTACGGGGTGGGGGGTGGAATGTTTCCAATACAATTTTTATGGGTATTTTCCGTCAATCGGGATGTGTGCGCAATATTTTCATTACAAAAAAAAATGTCGATTGATACCTCCTTCTCGTTGGTGGGTTTCATTGGAGCGTGGGTCGCAGGTGGCTTGCACTCATTTCCAGGGGATGAGGTCGGTTTTGAATGGCTGTTGGAGGGTGCCTGGGTAGTTTGCAGCCGCCGGCCCTGGCACGAGAAGATTAAATTTCTCGAATTCGGTTTGGGAAAAGCTTTATCACTTGTCGCACTAATTGAAAGTCCTCTGAGCCGGTTGCCTCTATCATCATCATCGTCATCATCTGAGTGAGAGAAGCGATTTCCTTGACGCGTCTGGATTCGCGTGACAGACCGCCTGTGAGTTGATTAAATTCCATTAAGACCATTTGCGCTTCGTTGCGAATTAATTCGTCACCAATTGCAGGCGCCTTGAGGTTTGCATATTCGAAATCCTCTTCAAGTGCTGCCCCCTACTTCTTCTCTTTTTGGGATCAATTTGAATAATCCAAATTAAGGATTTTTGAAAGGTCCCCTGGGATGTGCACATGGGCGCGAATCGTGAGCGTTTTGCGGTATCCGTGGGTGACGTAACCTTTTTCGATTTTTGGGAAAGGTTTAAAGCTCTTAAATCATCCGTTGTTCTGTATTTCGGTGGCCGTAGAAACGTGTTAATTTAACGGGAATGTGCTAAGGCATTGCTGCTTAGGACTCTTAAGGAAGTTCATGTTAAGAAGAATCCCTTTCGACTCTAGAGGACCATTGTTCCATAATTCATTCTTAAATGAGCACTTTAAAAAGTTTATTGATTTGACAATTTATAACCAGTGACTGGGGAGTACATTGGGAAGTGGTCATATATTGGCAACTCTCCGCACATGAGGAGTCGAGTTCTGTGCCAATTACCCGCACAGTGGGTACCGAACGGTGTGGATATTCGCAAATAATCAAGACGTTTCCTCCTATCCTACATGCACCCGCCGCAGTGTGTGTACCGTTCCGCCCATGACCCCTATAGCTAGTGCACACCTTTTCGAGGGTGCCGTCCGTAACGAACCTGTGCACAACGCTCATCGAGTTGATTCTGATCTCTGACGCTCCTGTGTGCGCTTGCATCTCTTCTTTGTCCTCGAGTGAAAAACGTTCCATCGCTGATGCCGGTCGGTTGTTGCTTTGCTCCTGGCTGTAGTTGAATGAGCCTTTTGTACAGACAAGTGTCGCTGCGTTGCTTAAGGATGCCGTTTTGCATGCGATCGCATTCTTCGGGTGCTTTCATTCGAGGACGATTTTGTCTATGTTTTGTGGGACAGAGGTGGATACAAAAAAAAAATTATCAGTTGTGTTGTGTCTTCATACACATGCTGAGGGTTGATATTGGCTTTCATTCCCGTCCCCATCATAAAATCCTTGTCCACTCTATGTTAACTTCACGATGAGAATAGAAGGTTAAAGAGAAATGCAGATGCACAAGATTTAGGTAATTCCTGCCTTGAGCACACCTAAATATCTATTCTGCTGTCTTACAACACTGGCGGTCAGAGAGTTTGAGTTTCTCGTTTGTGTCCAGTGCCAGGTGCCTTTTTCGCTTCATCTGTGTACCATGCTACACTTTCTAGATTTCAGATTAGAAACTCAATTGGACCGTTATTTATGGTGCAATAAATTAATCTCACATAATCTACCGCTACCCTGTTGGCAATGTCCGAAGCAAACGAGCATGCCCCCGAACGACCTCTGGAATAGAGATGAGTTCACGCTAAGGTGGTCGCACCACAAATTACGGTCAACCAGGTTTCGTGGTGGCTTATCATTGGTCGTTCAGGCCGTGTTCTGAAGCCTAGAACTGGCACGTTCTGACAGTCAGTCGGGTCCGTCTGGGCCTCCAATTACAGTTTTATTGGGTTTTCACAGATTTTCAGATGCCCTAGAACACTTCCAATCACTTTAATCACATAATCGAAAATATTAAGTTTTCGGTTCAGTATCTGCCGTTCGACATGTGTTCATAAGCCAAAAACTGGTCAGCCACGTTTCTTTAATTGGAGGAGTAGTCCACCTAGGAAGCGATTTGACTTGCTAAGGTCCTTTGCTTTTGGAAGGCCTCATAATTGATGGTGGATGTCTCTCTCTCTCCCTCTTGATTATCTCCAGGTCATATGACACCTTCTCCATGAGGACACGGAGTGCCTCTGTAGAGACAGTATGACATACTAGCAGAGGAGCGAACTTCTTATCTGATAAATCACAGCCATTGAAACACTTGAGTAATCTCAAGAGCACCATCCCCATATGACATTTCAAACATTCCAGGAGCTGCTTCACCACGTTTTTCAGCAAGAATCTGAACCGTATGGCCGTGCACTGTTCACGAGGATATGCTGCGCCCAGTAGGACGAGCACCTAAAACACACTTCGGTTGCCTCTAATAACAACCCCTCGATTCTCTACCTCAGTGGCGGCAGAACACTGTTTCAAAAAGCTCGGTCTACTATCTATCCGTCTGATTTTTTTTTTTTTTGATGTTGGGAAACACTGTACCGGAGCTCAGACTCGAAAACTGGCTCATTGTACTACCAGGCAGTAACCAACATTTAATATAATTTCTTGAACTTCTGGAAGAAAACCAGCAAGCGCTTCTGTGATAGAGAGTCTAGATTTTCAGATCCCACCACATCAGCGCCAAACAGCCGCTACCTGATCCGAGTAAAGGCGGTACATTGACGTAGGAAGTGCTCGGCAGTGTTCTCCTCGTCTCCCGTTTGTATGCCAACAAGCCGCCTGCAGTCTTTCCTGTCAACAACAGGAGACAACAGAAATGCTGCGGATTTCTTGCTGACGTTTGGGGGCATCCGCTTGGTCAGCCTGTAGCGTAAAGAGTCATGCCATCGCTGGTTGTGCTGTCGAAAGACCCAAATGGAGACCTAACCAAGGTCGCGGGCTGGCCCAAGGTGAACTCGGGCCCTATGAATGCCTCTTTTGATCCTTGCCTAGCAAGTGAATCAGCAATCTCGTTTCCCCTGATCTCCTGGTATCCCGGGACCCAGACAAGTCTTAGCACATCTAGTCTTTCGACCAAACTGAGGAAAGACTTTTCTTCCTGTATTATCTTGGAGGTGGTAAGAGGTTTGGCCTTAAATACAACTTGGAGATCCCTTCAAGAGGCACATACGTTGGCCCTTCCACCTGTTGTTGGCCATTAGGATCCCCCACGTCGTTTTCCACGAAGTTCCTGCTCCAGATCCCGCCATCATCTTGGAGCAGTCCTTGAAAATCCGTGTATAATCCCTTCTTGGCTCAGTTTCAGTCCTGTACCCAAAGAAAGTCGATCATTGCTGAGCTCGCATCAGACGACATGTCCACGAGACTTGTGTCATAGGAGATGTGGTGCGTGAGGCCATCAAGGTACGAGTTGAATCAAAGACCATTTCTTTTAGTCGGAAGATGGCTTTGATTGTGGATTCCATGATTTGAATATCAAGGGGAGAATGATTCAGCAATTCATCAAGGGCAGGCGTGCTAGGGAAAGTCCCAGTGCAAGCTACATAGACCCTTCTTTGAAACTTGGTGAAAGCAGCAGTCACGTAGTTGCGCAAATGCTTATTCCAACAAACAACTGATGCATAGGAGAGGAGAGGTCTTATCATGTGTAGATCCAAAGGGGCCGCCTGGTGATAGGCCCCAGGTTTTGCCAAAAACCGCTCTTGCAGATTAAGGACGAAGCGAGGCCACACTTTAATTTTTCTCAAAAACGTAATCCTTTACGGATTGACGAGACATTCGGATGGAAATTCAGTTCACGTAATTTTCTTTTTCGATTGTGCTTCAAGACACTACCATGAAGCGTTGAGGAACATTTAAGTCGCTTGCAATGCCAAATTGAATCTGTCTTCCCACAAAACACACAACCCTCATGCACTTGTTCTTGTATCCCCGATAGTTTGCATGTGGCGCTCATTTGATGTGCTCCACTGAACCGATAAGACGAGGATGTAATTAACCCACACTCAATCCGGTCCCCCTCCGAAGGGAGGAGGAGTAAAATCAGTTCCCCCTTCCTTTCCGTAAAGGGCTGATGTGAGGAAAGTTCAGAATGCTGCTGTCTTTGTGGGGAGAATCTTTGACGGAGTTCCCCCTCGCATTTTCATTTCAAGAACGTGTTCTAAAACAAGTTCACACCGTCAATCGATTCACAGATACACTTTTTGGGTGACAAACCGTCTTGTCAACAAACATTTGGCACTGCCCAACGAAAACTTTGAATATTCTTCATCTCATCAGGATCTCGTGGTTATCCCCTCCACGCGCACGCTTCACACAAGTGCGACAGAACTTTTCCCCAGATAAATGAAAGGAGTCTCACGGCCCCATCGTCATTTGGTGTCGCTTACGAGCCTCTAATTGACCCCCTTTACCAGATGAGTGCGCGCGACTGAATTTTATGCGAAAACTTTCAGAACTTCATGCTGCACACGTTATACAAAGTGCATAAGTGTCGTGTGCCATGTGGCGCACACCACTGACAGGGCCGAGAGGACACCCGTCAACCGTGTCACCGCTGAACGGACGAGCCCAACATGTGGACAATATCCTTCCTCTCTATGAATTTAATTTATTTGCTTTGCTTCAGTCCGTGTTGGCCGCACCCACACGACGGCACACTCTCGGCAGCAACGACAGCACAACGCACACATGACACTTTAAGTGTACTTCATCAAGTCAGCGGCGGTGGGGTGGCGGCGAGTCTACAGAGAGCCAACCACTTGAAAATATGTTACCTCTAGAGTCATCTTTAACACCGCTTCAAGGATATAACATCCCATCAACGGCGGCTGTGGTGGCGTTAAATCTCGACATTCCGCTGCCGCATTTCGCATTATCTTGGGCTTGGATTTCCCGCTCTCTCGGAATCCGTAGGTATTCCTCGGCCTCGAGAAGGAAGCCGTTCTCGTCGTGCCTGTGTTCGTGTGCAGCACGGTTAGTAGGACGAAGACGGCAGCAGCAGGGAAGCAAATGAATAATACACATTTCTTGGCTTGCAGGCATTTTGCATGTCATGTTTTATTTCTCAACCACCCCCCCCCTCCTCTACCCGCTGTCTTTCGAAGTCCTTTCTGCCTTCCCCCCCCCGCACCCCACTGAGTTGATTTTTCATCGCAGATTCTGCCCGTGGATGTGTTGCAATAAAAAGGATGTTTGATTTATTTTTTCGCATCCATCTCGGCGGGTGCTGCGTTCCGCTTCCTCGGCGGTTGTGTCCGGAGAGGGTAATTCACAAAAAAGTGACAAATGTACGAAGTCTTCCGGACGATTGTCCCATCTTGACATGGACAAGAGTCGGTGCAATTAGGGGTCTAGCTTGCTGTGTGCACGGGTAGCGGGGAAGCGGCAGCAATGGACATGTGCAACTGCTCGTTAGCAGGCAGTAGTGGCGGCACTTTCTTTTTTGGGTTAGCCGAAGTGGAGACTTGACAAAAGGAGACGAAGTTGAGGAGTCTTTCGTTTTGTCGTTTGCTTCACTGCGTCCGTTGTCATGGGTGACCTGAATCTGGGTTCAGTGAAATGCAACGAGGTCATGCTGTTGCGTTTCTTTTGTGTGTGGCAGGGGAGGGGGTGGGGCGTGGTACGGAGAATAGATAAATCTCTGAATGGCATCGACTCTGATTTGAATGAGCTAACAAAAGGGATGCCGGTGATTGTCCCCATTGATTTTTTTTTTTGACACAATGTATTGCATCACTGGATACTTGTACTAGGATCACGATGTTGCAAGGGGATACTTCATGTTGGAGATAATATGATGAATTTGTTGGGTCAGTGGTCAGTAATCGCATTTGTCGGGAAGGAAGTTATCCTTTCGAGGACATTTCATGAGCCATTGTTACGTCATTGACAAGCTCTTAGAATCTATCCACGAAACAGTTAAGGTTGGGAGCCTTTCCGAATTAGTTATAAGCTTCCTAGTCGATGTTGTACGATTTACCGTAACTAACCACAACTCGGTTATTTTGTACGGAATGGTCGAGATAATTTTCGTTGCAAGTTGAAATCTTGATCCTCACTTTGTGATCATTTTTTATTTAAACGCGTGCATGAGCTCTTTTTAAAAATTTATTTTACAAAAATTTTTATATTCAATGCATTGCCCATCGTTGGACACATCTCTTTCCTATTCATTCTGACAAGAAATGAATGTAGCATCGAAAAAAATCGGTGATCCAATTCTTGAACTTGACCCTATTAGGAAATGTGCTGGTCATCCAGGAAATCCAGGAAATGCTGCAATGGTTAAGGGACGGCTCAAGATCTCGGCTGTACGGTGGTTGGTATAAGACCCACATGTCTACATTTTTAAATATGTTTTGACTGACCATGCAGCTAGCGACCGTTTTTCCTGTTTCCTTTACTCTTTGGTCTTAAACCCATCAACCCTCTTCGAAAGGTCTCACCTGCGATCGTTTTATTCGGTTGCAACAGAGAACATACTACACCATACGCAGCTCATCCTACCATGTACACAACATAACCTTCTGTCCTAGAATGGTTAACGCGCTGCGCAATGATGAGGCATGGCCGCTGTACCCATAAGATGCTCTCGGTTTTAGATTATCGGATCCGGCCCGCTCTTGATCGCGAGTAACAATTCGATGCAAAAATAATTTCTTTTAAAAGCACTCATGTCTGCTGCATGCAAAATCGCCTTTCAGTGACTATTGGCTTCGATTCAAATGGCGCCCAATGTGCTGTCATTGAACAAGAATTTGGACAGCTCTCCAAAGCCCACAAAGTACCAGGGCCTATTTTCTATAAACAACTACTCCTGTTGTGCGTGGCATTGTTTTCTCATGAGTGGAGGAGTCCCACAGTTTATTTCCAACTCCGAACACCCGGTTTTGAAAATCAATTCCTGAGCAATGAGTACTCTTTGAGTGTTGCCAGAAATTTGTTGTGCAGTAAAAAACTGATGAAGTGTCCAAAAAGAAAGAGATCCTTGGCTTGGAAGTAGATGTCAACGTGGTCACCTTTTAGAATCCCCATTGTTTACAAAATGCCGGAATCGCTCTAATTAGCGAGTCCAGGTGGATTTGCATTTGTAACGGACAGTGTCTCCAGATCTTTCAAGTTTTACAAATTCAAAATGACTACTTCTTGACCGAGCACAGCCCTTCTGACAGGCCTCTTCAACTAGAACTCACCCCACAAGCTTTCACCAAAATGCGACGCCTTTTGCTCTTCGTTTTTCATCATACTGAGGGAATTGAGTAAAACTCCCTGCAAATCACTTTACTTACAACGAAACTCAACAGACTACAATGAAGGAGACAGCATTGTTCTTGGTGCTTGAAACTACTTCTGAGATCACATGAAAATTGCTTTCCAACGAATGTCTGGAAAGGTGATTCCTCTACTTCTTCTTTGAGTGTCATTACAGACTGCGGTGGACCTGGGCCTCAGCAAATATGTCTCTCCAGTTAGCACGGTCTTTTGCCAGATGTCTCGTGTTCTAAGTTGGTTGAGATCTTTTTTCACTTTTGTTCGCCATATTAGACGCGGTAATCCTCTGTTGCGTTGTCCAATAGATCAGGGTCGAAGACTCTTCGGACCGTAACATTGTTATCCGCATCCGCTTTACATAACCTAGCAATATGTAGAGGCCTAACTAGGTGCATTCCACGTCGAATCGTATCCTCTGAATGCCATCAACTCACACAGGACCAAAAATCGCAAGTAGAACTTTCCTCAACCACTCTAGCAGGTGTTATACCAAGCCAGCTTGATCTCTTGAGAGAAGGCTTTGCTACTCAATTGCCTCTTGAGTCCAAAGAGGCAGCGGCTGGCATGAGTTATTCTACGTTTGCTTTCGGTACTGATGTTATTGTCCTTTTTTACTGAAGAGCGAGATTGTGACCTTCTGTCTGAGACGATCGATCTTGTGCGTCCTTCCTTGTTGATAGCGTATCCTTGTCTTCTGTTTCATAACTCTTAATGAAACCTGCAACACCATCGTCATAAATTGTATGTTTGGTTCAAGCTAACCCCACGGGAAAACGAGTTCTACATGCAACTTGATTCCACTGCACTGTGCACGATGATTTTTTTTTTGTTCAGTCTCCACACATTCGGTTTTACGTTCATTGGGACTTTGAAAAGCGCTTCAAAGAGGTGCACGGTGTATGTGCTGAAGGCGATCCATGACTTTGATGGAAAAGTTTGTTGGAAATGGGTGAATGACTCGAACTGCAACTTTTTCAAATTCATTAATTTTGTGCACTTTTTTGGCATATTTTTTTTTTTTTTTTGGTTTGAAAATACGCCAACTTTTAAATTGTGTCAGTAGTTTTTAATATGCCCAACTTTGGCGCAAATAATGGAGTTGAACGAACGACGTTCAACCACACGTTGCACGCAAGTGGCTCTGTCGTATTTTCGCCCATTCCCGGTTAAACTTTGGTATTTTTTAGTGCCAACCTTCGCCTTCAAAATACCCCAGACAAACAGAGACGAATTTACAGTCGGACACTTTGCAATCTATAGTGTCGAAAAAATGAATTGTGGAACAGTGCCTTTTACCCAATCTTTGTTGACGCATGCTTTGTGAGACGTTGCCGAGTCTTATCCACAGTCTTCGACCAAAATGCTTGTTTGCCCAAGACTTCAAAACCACCGCCAGGACAGTTTCACGGTACACGGTCGCAATCATTCTAAGGGTCCAACAAGACGAGTGGAGAACAACCATCGGCGGTTATGGCGGCCCAAATCATCACCATCGGCGCGGCCTGATTTCTGGTGGCTGTTTTAAGGTCTAAATTTTCGAAACATCTCTCTGGCAAGTAAACTCGGTCATTTTGCTTGTTGACACATTGCTAGATGACAAATGGCGACTCATCGGGAAAAAAAACAAACTCGGCAACTAACCACTTTCGTGGGAGCGTAGCAACTCTTTCACATTTTCGAGTCTAACTTTTTTGCTTTTTAGAACTTCAATGGCTTGAGGCCAATCTCATTCTTCAGTATGAGTTGCATCCATTACAACGTTACGAGCCATTTTCCTTCCAAGGATTTCGCTCAATTCGAGGCTTCACCATCGCGGATATAGATTTTTCAACACATCTGAGACGCAAATCGCTTAAACGGCTTGCAAATTATCTCTCATGTGTCAAAATTTTATCTGCTTGGCATGAACGGTTTGGAAATTATAGATGTCTGAAGTTTCAGTCAGTGTTTATGTTGTTTCCTGAAGGGAACACAAATTTGACATCGATTAGAAAAATCAATCTTGGCTTTTCAGGGCCAGTTCTGGACATGGAGAAAGTCGACTTTGTATGAGTGACGCAGCTGGATCATTGGTGACCTCGCATCAGACTGCTGTCCACGAGACTTGTGTCATAGGAGATGCGACGCGCGAGCTCATCAAAGCTCCAGTGTGATTTGAACCAAAGACCATTCCTTTTTAGTAGGGAGAAGGCCTTGATTGTGCATCCCATGATGTGGATGTCAAGGGGAGGAAGACTTAACAATCCATCAAGAGCAGAGCCAGGAGTGCTAGAGAAGGCCTCTGTGCAGCCGAGACAGGCCGTTTTTTGAAACTTGGTGAAAGCAGCAGTCACGTATTTTCGCGGAAGCTTGTTCCACCAAACGACTGTCTTATCATTGACGTATAGATCCATACAGATCTTGTTGGTGGTAGGCCTCAGGTTTTACCCAAAAAAATCCCTTACACTTCCAGAAAACTGACAGCGCCTTGGAGGTGTTCATCTCAATATGTTTTCTCCAGAGAATTTTTTTTTATCCAAGATAACACATAGGCATTAAGCTTCAATTGGAAAATGGAATTATAACACCCTTAAGTACTGGTTGAGTCAGGCAAGTCAGGTTCCTCCTCCTCGTGAAGAGAACAAATTCGGTTTTAAGAGGATTGACTGAAAACACGTTTCGAGTACACCAGTCGTGGAACATGTCAAGGGCCGACTGTGCACTTGCACACGACCGCAAGGTATGGTCCGGTGACCAGTAAGGCTACATTATGGGCGTAGGTGTTAGATCTATTCAAGGCGGAAAGTAGAGAGTCGACCAACATGCACCATAGGAGAGGTGGCAGGATGCCACCTTGGGGGCAGCCTCTGTTTAATGGTTACACTCCGCCTCCGCGATTTTAGTTCTATTTCTTAGCATTGCTTTTATAAACAACACCAATGATTCTCCTACGCCGTGTTCTCTGGCCGCGTTGCACATGCCATCAAAAGTTGCATTGCCGAACCTTCTTGTGAATGAGCGCGTATTCCTTCCCGTCGAATGCACTCTTAATTCTACCAACGAGAATTTGTAGCGCAGGCTCGCATCAACAAATTCTCTTGTTGTGCGTCCTATTACAAAGGACATCCAGTTTAATATTGACTCCGAATTGCGAAATTTGAAAAGTTTGTTTACTTGATCCACACCCAAACTCCTTCTTCTCCTAACACCTTTGTAAAGACTGAAGATGTCCAAGGCCTCATCATCACTGGGTCATTTTAAAATCACCTCCTTGGCCACAAATCGCACGAGAGCAAAGCCCCTCATCACATTCCTAACCAAATCCCACCCAAGACTTTGAATCGTAAAACATTGATTCCCAACACTTTACCGCAATCTCATTGGCCGGGACCACATCCTCCGCATCCAGGGCGTGTCAATTCGTTCGTTCTCAATCAACGACAACGCCTGTCATCTGATTCATGTGGCCCTCGTAATCGAATTCAAAACTTTCATACAGTCCCTCCGTCTCCTGGAAAATCCCCTCTGTATTTACTTAGTAATCCCATCGTCGTCGTCGTCGTGGTCGTGGTCGTGGTCGTCGCACAGGACACCAACCTAAGGGGACTCGGTCCTGTCAACGCTATTACCGCTATATTTCACTTCAATAACGCAACGCATTGACGTAAATCCTGATTCCACCGCAGCCGTGTCCTCGAATGGTTAAGCATAAACGAAAATACCCCCAAAACAAGCCTAATCTGAGATTTTAGTTTTTGCTCGGGCACAGAAAAAAAAGGGATTCTGTCGACCTTCAATCCGAAAATCCTCGGGCTGGCCTTATTCCCGAAACCGCTTTCCCCTCGGGAACGGGGCGCGTGTGTGTCTGGACAAACTACTCGGCAGTGGATTTACCTGGATAAGTAACAAGGATACACACGGCTTCGCATACAAATGTATCTCTCGTGCTTTCCTGTGTCGTGTCCTGTGAATGGGAAACAACAACACAGAGTGGGGGGGGAGGGTTTACATTTCTTTTGTCTGCGGGTATCTCCGATTCCGGCGACAGGTGACAACGGGTTGATCTGTGTCCTTAACTCCGAGTGACACGCATAATCGAAATCCATTAGCTGGCTTATAGACACCACTCAAGGGCATCCGTTCGCTGTCGAACCACCGCCACTGACACCGCACCGAGAGCCGGAGGAGGGCCTGACACTGCGGAAACCTGCGGAAATGCCATCTCAGCCCCGCTGTCAGGGCGTGTCAGCATCAGTGCCGCCGGAATGACCCCGCATGACAAAAATAACCCGTCACGGCCGGAGGAGTACATATTTGATGTGTCAGATCTTCGTCAAATCTAGGCGTCTGTCATGAAAATTTCACAAACTTCGTGCACATATGTCGTTCGAGATACTTTCCGAGTTATTGTTGCGGAGCTCTGCTCTGTGCGACCGGAGCACATTTAATTTTGCATGGACTACTTTGGAGTTGGCGCTCGTTTTTGTTTTGTTACTTTTGCAAATTGCTCATTACTCAGTCCGAACGTCCGGTTTGCTGTTTTGCTTTGATTGCTTGCGAATTGTTTGACGTGTCACGGCGAGGGAGGCGCCCACAGCCGTAAGGTCAACTGAAACATTAGGCCCGACTGGGGACTTCGGACTGACAAATGTCACTTATTCATTTCGGACTTGGGCAACTTTCACTTTACGAGAAATATCAAAGTCATGGAGGAGCAGGCAATTTCTTATGACGTTAGGAGCGTCTTTGCCTCTGCTGGGAGTTACGGAGGGGAGATGGGCTTGGGCTGTAGGTATCTAGAGATGTTTAAATTGCACTTGTCAGAGATTTGGGAAGGGGATAGTGCTTTAGCGTTGGGCTTTACATGGATATCAAGCAATATGCCTCTCCAGCTGGCGCGATCTCTGTTTCCAGGAACTCCAAGTTGATTACGGTCTGCCTCCACCAATGTGCACCAGTCCTCTGTTGCGATTTCCCCATGATTCCGCTTCAAGGATTCTTCAGATCGATTAGGTATGATGCCTGCATGGACTAGCTGTCCTAAGCTTTTTATCTTCTCGGTCAGATAGGATCAAAGCAAACAGGGCTAACATCGTATGGAGAACTTTTCTCTCAAAAATGTCAAAAGCAAAGACCATCCTTCATACTGCGAGGGAAAGCTGTCTTGTATTCTCGATGATGTAGCTATTCTGGTATCTTCTTCTTCTTCTTCTTTTCTTTTTGGGGCGCCACAGTCCAGGGTGGACATGCCTCTCCAGCCAACACGATCTTTCGCTACTTGCTTTCAGCTGCGCATCCCAAGTTGGTTAAGGTCCTCCCCTACGCCACGTTAGTCTAGGCCGTCCTCTGTTGCGATGTCCCAATGGCTTAGATTTGAAGACTTTTCGGGCCGGAGCAATGATGTCCATACACTCTACATGGCCGAGCCATCTTAAGCGTTGTATCCGGAGGCATTTAACCAGACGCATGTCGCTGTATAGCCCATAGAGTTCGTCGTTAAATCTTTTCCTCCCGATGCCATCAACGTAAATAGGACCAAAAATCGCACGCAAAACTTTGGTATCTGGAGGCTGGAATTCAGAAGACCTCATACCTGGAGTTGTGATGTCTATTCGCCTGAAATGGCAGAGCTGGTGGGGCTACATCATGAGGCCTCTGGTCAGACTTGTGGGCAAGTCGGGGTGGCTGTGGCATACACCCAAAGGTTAGCTTACCGTGCCGACTAGAATCGGTTTGTTCATGCTACTGACTTAGGCCTGGCGGTTAAGGGTACTTTGGTGACTTTATGACTCTGGATTACCTTGCTAACTGGACTGTGCCAGTTTTATTCACTCTTTATTCTTTGACCAATCAGTTTAGAGTTGGGTTTGAAGTTTCATTGCAACTGGTTGCTGTGACCCTTGGAGGTGTAAGAAAGACCTCGCTCCGTACCAAGGTGAAGTGATGTGTCTTGTAACTTGGGTTTCTAGTCTTGCATCATCCTGGACTCCTCCCATAACTGAACCCAGTGATAGCGGTGATCACTTTAATCCAAATCGCCACAAAATCTTTAACAACTGCCACTAGATCATCTTCGTCTAGGTAGCCGAGCTGATGTATTGATTTGAAGAACAAAGGACTATCCACGTTAACACCAGCGTTTGTCATGATTGACAATTTCCTTCGAAAGTCCTTGAGGCAAACTAATTAATTAGTTTTTTTAGGACCTCAAACTCCGTCACTAGATCGAAAGGCTTCCGGCGATGAAGACTGCCGCTTGTGACTTTTGCAAATTTACCACTAAGCAGATCTTTTCCAGGACTTTTTTCAACAACTTAAGATACTCTCTCACAATGCAATCTGAACTATTTGGTGACATGCAGCAAGAATGTGCCTACGTCGAACAAGTGTTGGGATAGCATTTCTGGTAGATGGGCCATATGGAGACCGTATGCCATTCGTCGCAGACCGGCTTTTGTTTTTGCCTTATTTTACAGATGACCTGGTGTGGACTTATGGACTGTGTGTCAAACAATGCGTCAGGTATTGTTGCAGATAACCCGAAGGAAGCTCCACAATAGGGTAATCTGAAAATTGGCTCTAAATGCAGTGTAGTTTGTCTTCATTACGAGCATTCATGCCAGCTTTGATGATCACATAGCATGTGGCATTAAGCATAATGACAGAAAATATGCCACAATTTGACGCACCACACTACCAATACAATCAAAGACATCCCTTAAATCCTCCCTCAATTTAAACAGAAGCACTCGGCAGATGACATTTGTACACTTGTGAGGATTACATTTTTTTTTTTAAATTTTTGTTACGTATACGCCTCAGGGACCAGATGTCTTGGCAGAATCAATCAGGGATTAATTTCGCTTTTCCATCAAACAGAGATAGAATTCTTAATGTTCGCTCATCTGTCACAACATTCCTGGGAGATCTGCCTGCAGATTGTGAATGAATTTATTTTCGATTCACAATCACCGCCCTAAATGCGGATAAAAATTTACATCTCGCACTCCCTGTGGGCAATGTTCGAAGGGAAGGATTCCATCACGTTGTAATAGGAGGCGACTTCTTACCTTAGTGGTTAGTGCTTACCCACTTCGACCGCGAGAACAACTTTTTCTTCTTCTCTTACAGGCGCTACAGTCCGGGTTGGAAGGGGTGGACCTAAGTCTGTAGCTGGACAAAACGACTAAGCGCTCCCTCATCCGCTTTTAGTAGCATCCAAGTTTCTGCGCTGGAAAGGAGGAGTGGGGTGATCATGTCAGTTTAGTCGTTCGAGATAGGGCTCTATTACTCAATCGCCTCTTAAACCCAAAGAAGCAGCGATTGGCAGCAGTGATCCTGCGTTTGAATTCGGTACCGACGTTGTTGTTCCTATTTACCGCGGAGCCGAGGTAGACGAAGTCCTTGATTACCTCGAAGTTTCTGCTGCCTAGTGGTACGCTCTGTCCGAGATGTCGGTGTTGTGTGTCCTTTCTCGATGACCACATATGCTTCGTCTTGCCCTCATTTATCGTCCAACCAATTTTAGCCGCTCGCGCTTTAATGCCAGCAAACGCCTCATTAACGGCTCACTGTGCCCGTCCAATCGGATCAATCTCGTCCGCGGAAGCTAGCAGTTGAATGGACTTCTGGATGCCTCTGGTATTGAATTGTGACTTATGCACGATCTTCTCAAGAATGATGTTGAAGAAAGCACATGACAGCACGTCGCCTTGTCTTAAACTTTTGCTTACATTGAAGGTCTCGCTGAGTTCGTTACCGATGTTGACGGATCAGCGAGAGCTCTCTATTGTTAGCCCGCACAAACAGACGAGTTTGGTAGGAATGCCAAAACTAGAAATGGCACTGTATAGCTCGTCTCTATGCACGCTGTCATATGCAGCCTTAAAATCGACGAGTAGGTGGTGAGTGTCTTCGTCTTTACTTCTTGGGTCTTTTTTAGGATCTGCCGTAAATGCAAGATCAGGTTTATTGTGGACTTTCCTGGCCTGAAGCCACTATGGTAAGGAGCTGTCAGGTTGTTGGCGAACTGTTTCAGGCGTTCACACAATACGGTAGAGAGAATCTTGTAGGCAATGTTAAGGAGTCTGATCCCTCGATAGTTGAGTCAATCGAAAGACTCTCCGTTCCTGTGGATCAGACGGACGACGCTGATATTTCACTTATCAGCACAACCACTTCAGGAAAGGTCACCGGTAGTGACTCCAGAACCATACAATTTTTTGGAATATATTTCTAAAGAAATTATGCCCCCCTCCCGTCTTAGAGTTCATCACGGCGAACAATGCAAACAAGAGAACACCTTAAACATCCGTGCATCACATCATTCCGTCAATTTCTATCCACCCCCACGCTACAAGCTCCGCCGGCAACCACCACCACCACAAAACTTAACGAGTCGTGACGTATTCACCTGCCACCGACAGCCCGCCTCCGTCAGTAATCCCTAATTTGCCGATGTAAGGATGCTTGCGTGCTTTTTCCATTTTCTCCATCTTGTAATGAGATAACGCATAAAATTCGGAGACGAAATTCTATCCGGATTATGGAAACTTTTTCGCAGAACTCTCGCTTAAGTCGCACACAGCACAGCTCCCCGGCATACATATTCCAAGAAATTGAATTAAATAGGTGAACTGTGTGCCGGTGTTGTCGTCGTCCCCCTTTCAATCAGCACGCACGCAAACCGATGGCAGTCGCTCGCTGGCAAGGGGGAGACGAGACGACGACGACGACGAACTAATCCGATACAGGCTCTGCCAACTCTGTCCAGTTGTTGCTTGCCTATGTACACACCGACTGGTCAGGCGAACTGAAGTGAAATTTCAATTGACGTGCAGGTCAGCAGAACAAGTTCGCTCGTCCCCGCCCATTTGATGTTGGCATGGAGCCTCATTATGTTGACAGTGGATGTTGTGTGGTTGTGCACATGGCGGTGCACTTCCTGCAGAACTTGTGCCGCGCCCGTCACGCCTGACCGAGTCGGTCAACTTTGGAGCGGAAAAAAGGGGATTTAAGGATCGCTGTTTAAGCTTAAAATGTGACCAGCTAATGGACCGTAAGCGATGTGCAGCATTTCGTTCTCTTTCCTGTGGGTAGGGATAGGTGAACTCTGTTGAAGAGAAATGCTTTGTTTTGCTTTGCGGTCAGTTTTAATTAAACTACGTACCTGCCAGTGAAGGGATGTTAAAGAGAGGTATGCCTTGGCAAAATAGGAAGACAGAGGTCGACTATAGTGAGACGCAAAGTAGACCATCGAACGCATGTCCTGTCATTTTTGACAGTTAAACGCCTTGTCTTAAAGCCTTTTTCGACATCAAAAGTTTCGGTAACCGAAACGAGTTTCATCGTCTCTTTGAGAGGAAACTACTTCAAATTATAGTTTGACAAAGAAGGAGTCTAAAGAAGATTCACATACAAATTTGATTGTCTCTTCTTAGGAACGGGCCCCAAGACACCTTCTCGAGCTAAATTCCGACGAGAAGATCTCGCATACCCACCTGGAAATCGACCTTTAACTGTTGGAAATACGAATCTGCCGGTGCTTAGCCCAAAGCCGTGCTCGTTGGGGAGACATTTAGAGTAAGGCGCAGGTTCGCCGAAAACTGTAGCTCCTGACAAAGCACGTTAATCTTTGTCAAACCTAAAGCCCATAGCCCCCTTACCTCAGCCCCATTCACTGGGTACCTCTTCGCAGCTGAGCACTCAACTTCAGTACCGCCCCAGTTTCCCAGAAATCGCCACGTTACTGCCAGTCACGGATAGCTGTAAAGAATTTCCATTTACAAAAATGTACATCCCACATCGTGCCTCCACAGGGACCCCGCACGCTAGAAAAGGTCAGCGCACGGCATTTGCCCATCTTCCCCCTTGTTTTCACCTTGACACACGAGATCCAGCCTTGAGGCGTTTCGATTGTCTGAATCCCAAGGCACCCCTCGCGATACGGTTTCTTTGTTCGACGCACACCCTCGAAAAAACTACCGCGGCACAGCTGCGTATCTCTCTTCATTCGTCGTCTGACATGGAAATTTGATTTTAATATCAAAAACATTCCGTCCTTGACTGTGTCTACTCGGGAGCCCCACAACCTAGATGGTTTTTTTTTTCTTGTGGGTTCACAAAGCGTAGGCGTGTCAAAAGAAATTCCCTTTTCCTGTTTCGGAATGTGTCACGCACAGCGAATAGCGGGCATCGGCGATGGGACCGCTATCAGGTTACCGGATCAAAGGAGCCATTGTCTTCGGGTTAACCTGCGTAAGAGGGGATTTGTTCTATTTCCACAACGCTGTTCTTTTGTGCTTTCCTGCCCCCGCCATCTGTCAGACAATTGCATTATATTACAACTCAGGGGGGATCCTGGTGGAAGAAAGGAATCAAAAGGATCCAATGCTGGAGAAGTCGAATTAAGATGGCTTTTCTTAGAAACTAAGCCATGAGTTATCTGTGATGGGGGGGGGGCTTGGGGTTGTGATGCTGAGCGATGGCTTGCTAGTCGCAGAGACCTTTACTTGCTCTTTTCGCAGTTCAGTTGACTGTGATGTGGTCACAGCTGCCTAAAGCTACTGAAGCCGTCATATGTTCACAAAACAAGGCAAATAAACTTCTTGTTGACGCCTTCTCGAAGTCGCTGAAAAGCAGATAAAATGGTGATTGATGTCCAACGCACTGCTGAACTATGATCGTAAGGGTCTCGCTTTGATCAATGCAAGAAGATGCAACGGGGAATGCAACGGGAAGGTATCGTGCTGCGTTTCAGAACAACTTTGGCTGTCATTTTGGCAAAAACACTCTTCGGCGCACGGGGCTAACGAAAATCACAAATTCATTATTTTCGTGGTATCAAATTGAAAGCGCTGGCATTTAACACCTGTCCAACTTAAATGTTATTTGAATTATTACAATATAAGCTAAATATTTGCCATTTACGAAAATGGATCGTTTAACAATCGAGAAACGCGTAAAAAGTGTTAAAACTCACTTCAAAAATGGTGATTCAAACGAAACCACTTTTCGCACATTAAGCGATGTCAATGGCCGTTGCACCTAGACAAAATGACTGTTTGGTGCATTCCATGGTTAGAAGCTGTCATTGGTCCGTAATTCTTCGCGGATGCCAACTGCTGGACAGTTACACTCAATTTAGAGCGTTACAGTCGAATGATAACAGAGTTATTTTCGATCGCCAATTGATTGAGTTAGAAGTTTCTTCAAGTTTTGGACCACGTCAGCAAGCCTTTAAGATCATGCGACTTGACACCGTTACATTTATTTTTCCGGTGGCGCGTCTTCATCGGTCTAATACTCTCGTCGTCATCCACTATTCGCCCGGTCAGATGTATGGAGAGACCGATGTATGTAGCTTCTGTCGGATTTCCATGGAGGAGTTCGCAACTGAGACACACCCCTAAGTCGTCAACTGTCACATATTCTCCTTGTCCCTTAGTCGACAGACCATAAGATATGTTGAATCATAGCTCTTCTTCCCAAAAGCTAGGATCAGAAAATTTCATTGAATGACGACAAGATACGCGCTTTCGATTCACATAGACCACAAGTCCTCATGAAGTCATTCGCCAGAACATTTTCATTCATCACACTCCTCCCGTCACTGCCGAAAGTTCGACTCAGTTTTCATTTCCCTGTCATCACGATTGGAATTTGTGTGACTGATAAAAGCGATGGGATTGGGCGTGTAATCATCCCCCTCATCATGTCGCCTCCACACCGACACATTTCGCAACACTGTTGCTGTTGTTTGAAATGTCGATTCTTTACTCACTTATTTTTGACATCATTTACATAGCCCCTCCCCCCACCCACCCACTAAACGTGCCGTGAATACACCAAAAGGAAACAGACTTTGCCTTCAGTTTTCATTCTGCCTCACCACACCTGTAGCTACACACCACTCCCACCACCAACACATCCAGCACCAGAACCACGGCACCGGCCTCGACCGAACATGTATCGAATCGGACGACTCGTGCAGTGCATTACGTTCGCTTCAACTAATTAAATAATTTAGATCCGAGGACTCATTTCGCTTTCGATCTGTGTAAGCGTCACGCACGAGCCGCTCCGGCATGAATTTGTTATGAAATCCCCATCAACAACAACAAAAAAAAATCGATTCGAAATTCATAATCGATTCCGCTTGCATCCCCACACTCGGGGATGTATGTTGGCAACCCTCAGGTTTGTGTTTTTCACCTGAATTCACTATTTTCGAGCGTTTGTTGATTCAGGACTCATGAGGCAGATGTCCCTGTCTGGGTGATGTTGATTTATTGGAGCTACACCCGCGGTGAGAGGGCCCATGCATTAATTATTGGCATTGACACGGGCCCTCTGCCGAGTGGATGTGTCGCCGGCCACTCTGTAAGAGGGAAAAATAAAATTCCATTACTGAGCGGTTTTCAACTGGGGACGTTGAGGGAGCCGGAAACTCGCGGACTAATTGTTTGAACACCTTGCGGCGACGGTCCAGAGTGCGGCGCGCCTCAATCAGGCTCGAAGGGGAAACATTTCAAAATTGAACTCGAATTCGATTTCGAAATCAATAACGTTTGGGGTTCGAGGGGCGCCGCCGCCGTCGAACCATTTGAGACAGCCGCTCCAAATCGCGACGGTTTGCGAGCGAAACGCTTGAGAATCAAATTGAAAAGTAAATTGACGAGAGCTCGAATGGAAACATGATAAATGGAAAATATTGCTGACCTTGTTTCGAAGCGGATTTGATTGAGAACGATGATGCTGACGGCATCCGTGGCCCGAAGTGGATCTGTCTAATAATAGACATTATTTGCACTCGAGGAAGCTCGTCGGTGTTTCTGCACTGAATCAAGAAGATTTGTGAATGATGTGGGCCATTGTGTACCGCAAATGGAGGGGTGGGGGGGGGGGTGGAATGGCTTGGTATTCGTAAATATTTACCGAGCTATCAGGAGGCGAACTATGAGGACGGGGCAAATGTTTGATTTAAATCGTTGGCAGTTTTTATTTACAGTGGTATTTGCAAGTGATACGGCTTGGGTTTCGCAATTGTGTGCGTACGGATTTTGGGACACTCAAGTATTTAAAATGTTGAATGTCGGATGTTCGAAGGCTTGATATTTTACAGGGCCTATCTCTTGTTGTATGGTGTATATTTAAATGATGTTGCGCAGATGGGGTCCGAACGGTTTTTATCTTTTGAAAGTCTGGGACTTTGTGACTCTTTAGTGGGTATTTGCAAGCGTGTATCGATTATTTGTTTTGTGCAAATTTTGAGATTGAAAATAGCTAGATCAATTATTTTATCGGTGAAATGTTTTCGCACATATTTGAGTTGAAATGTTACTTGTAATACTTTTCATAACATTACTTGCACCCGACAATAGTACAGCTTATCTAAAAAAGAAAACCCTGGGTTATGAGCATCAAGGGAAGTTCCTTAAGGGGCTATCGAGAGGATCACGCGAATATCTAAGTTGAAAGAGGCAAAAATAATTGCTAACACCGCTTAGAAAAAGACACTTCAGAGCGATTAGTCTACTATCAATTCTTCTCAAACTATTTAAGTAGCGTAAACCGAACGGCACGGAACCCATCTTGATCAGCTCTAAAATAGTGCATGACCAACCGCTGAAATTAAACAGGAAATAGAGTCGCAGTCGATGCTGAGAATCTGATTAGATCATTTTTGTTCCAGACTCTTAAATGACTATTACAGCCTAAATTCCGCTGCTAGGCAGAATGTTCAACTCAGTTTGGACGATGGCAGTCAAGAATTCCTTCCCCCCAACTTAGACGAGATCAAGAAAGCAATAACGAGATAAAAGTCGAACAAAGCTGCTGGAGCGGAGAGACTGTCTGCAGAACTGTTTAAAGCAGCTGGAAATGACATGGTTGGGCACATGCACCAGCTCATCTATAAGATATGGTCGGAGGAATGCATTTTCGACAAGTGGAATCTTAGCGTCATTTGACCGGTCCACAAGACATGAGACCCCTTCAACTGCGCCAACTATCGAGGGATCAGGCTAATTAACATAGCCCACAAGATCCTCTCTACCGTATTGTGTAAATGCCTGAATCCGTTCGTCAATAACCAGATAGGTCCCTACAAGTGTGGTTTTCGGTTAGGGAAGTCCACGACTGATTAGGTCTCCACATAAAAGCAGATCCTAAAAAAGACCCATGAAGTAAAAATCCGCATTCACCACCTATTTGTCAATTTTAAGCGCGCATAGGATAGCGTGCATTGAGACCATATACAATACAGTGTCATATCTTGTTCTGGCATTCCTACGAAACTCGTCAAATTGTGTAGGACGACGATAAAAAACTCACGCTGCTCCATCAAGGTTGATCGCAACGAACTGTCCGAGACCTTCAATGTCAGAAAAGGTTGTAGGCAAGGCGACGCGCTCTCATGTGAATTTTTCAACATCATTCTTGAGAAGATCGTGCACAACTCACACGTCAATACCAGAGACCTGATCTTCCAAAAGCCTGGTCAACTGGTACCTTTCGCAGACTACATTGACATGATGAAAGCGACCCGTTAATGAGGTGTTTCCTGGCATTAAAGTGGAAGCGGCTAAAATGAGTCCAACACGAAATATATGCTGTCATCGAGGAAGGACACACAACTTCGAAGTCTCGGACAGAGTGTACCACTAGACAGCAGAAACTTCGAGGTGGTCAAGGACTTCGTCTACCTCGGCTCCGCGGTAAATAGGAACGAAAACGTCGGTACTGATATGCAACGCAGGATCACTGGTGCCAATTGCTGCTTCTTTGGGTTGAAGAGGCGATTGAGTAATAGAGCCCTATCTCGAAGGACTAAACTGACCTGATCATTCAAGTCCTCCTTTACTGAGCGGAAACTTGGACGTTTCTAAAAACGGATGAGGAACCCCTTAGTATTTTCTAGAGAAAAGTTCTGCGTGAGATTTTTGATACTGTTTGCATTGATGGCGTCTGGAGTAGACAGTTAAACGACGAACTTCATGGGCTGTATGGCGGTTGAGTTAGTTCTCCACTTGTGTCCGCCATCAGGTCCGCGAGCGTCCTCTATTGCGTTTTCCCATTGGTTCGAAGTAAACGACATTATCTGAACTAATTCATCTCAATCAAGTTCTTCTGAACTTAATCATCAGAAATAGTTCGTCTGAACTAGTTCCTCTGAATTTATTTATCTAAATTATTTCCTCTGATTTAATTCCTCTAATAGTTACTCTGAACTAGTTTATCTAAGCTAGTTCCTCGAAACAAACTCCGGAAACTATTTCCCTTAAAGAAAAGAGCCATTCCATGTTCACTTTAGTAGCGGAGCAATTCTGCACATTTTAACTAACTTTAGGAATATATTTTGAATCATTGTCTTTTATTATTTCGAAACGCCTCGGTCATTAAAACCCTCGTCCCTAATAAGCTGCATGTTTCGCAAGCTTCTCTTCATGTCGGAGTTAAAAAGGCTTATGATAGGAGAGCAGCTCGTAGTAGATGATTCCTGACAATCCCACCACGCCCACTTTCCGGAATCGTCAATCCTGACCTTACCAAGAGGTTTGCCAACAGAACCACATCCTTCGTTTCAAAAATCCTTCAGTGCCTGTCCTCGAACACATAATTTTCTTCTGACTGCCCATGACACTGTTAGAATAAGCGCCTTGTGGTGCTCTTTGATCTGGGAGACGATATTTTACAAATTCACATGGAGTGCCGCAAGGGTGCGTTCATCGCCTGACCTAGTCATAGTCAGTGCATAAGCAGGCCACGTATGTCATCTGCCCCTCCTACCCATCAACCAAATTCGTTGAATCCCACGTTTGATGGAACAAAAAAAGATGAAACGCAACTCAGACTTGGAAAGTCTCACTCATTACAGACATACAGAGAACCACCTTTATCTCCATCTAATCCCAAGCCCATATTTCAAATAAAATTCTTTTCCACAAAAAAAATGCAAAAAATCTCCGCTCAATCATTGAAATCAATTTTGCAGCGGAATTCACTTCACTTCCGTCCCATCGCCCATTGACTGCTCGGGCACATCGGTCCGAGGTGAGCGCAACGCTAAACTCATCTCTGCTCGCATGCTTTCCAAAAATCTATGTATCGATTCGATGAGACAGGAAATTGTTCACTAATACAGACAACACGATGAAGGCGGTATGCCTCGACGGAAGAGTAGTTCTGGTATGTTGCCGGTGATTTCCTGCGCTTCCTGCATCAAATGCGAATGCACAGGAAGTATTGATTCCCGCATACAGGACCCATGTCGGAAGCAGGAATCGGTCTGACTTCGAATGAGTGCCGGATTTTGGCTGTTCTACGGTGAATGGATGTTTGTTTAAAGGAATCTAATTGCCGAAAGGTTTGATCCACCATCCTCCCAATGGTGGACGGAAAGCTCTGCTTGGGCTTGGCGTGCGCCGTACATGCTGGGAAACACAGAAGGCAGCAAAAAAAGGAAGTTGCTGGGTTGAGACTTAGAAATGGTTAGGGAACACTTTCACTTTCGTTTTCGATTTTGTTTTATGTTTGGGGAATTTGTTTGCTTACTCCAAGTTTCGCCTGAAATATTGGGAGATGGGCGAAGAACCTTTGAAAAGAGTTGTTAGTTGCAGAAGCTTGGTCCTGCTCCCTTCTGTATTACCAGTCATTGTTGTCAACATGATGTATGATCCCATCACCCATCGGGCCTCCACCATTCAGCAGATCAACAGAAAGTATAAAATTCTTCCCCATTTCGTGTTCACCAAATTTCAGTCCCCATACCGCCCCCAGGGATAAGCGCACCTTGCCGTGAACTCTTTACTATCATCTCTTGTATCCAAGCACTCCTCCATGCACGGCAAATTGCAATTCAATTCATAATCCCATTGAGATCCTTTTGAGCGTAAATCCTCTGTCATCACCTAGTGACTGTCAAATATAAACGCTCTATTGCTAATTAAAACCTCTCACATCATGCATGTGGATCTGTGAATGGAATCACAGAACGCTTCGTCTTGTTTACCAATCCAATTAACTCTTCGTTTCGGTCATTTGTCACGCACGCCTCCGTGTTCCTTCAGCAAAGTCGTCTTAACGAGCTTATTATTGAGAAACCGAAATACGTCTCCTCGCTTAACAAAAGACAAATCTTCGCCATTTCCCATCTAATTACACCCCACGACGACGTCAAGGGGACAATGACGACAAACGAGAGCTCAACGATATAATTGCCATAAGCCCCCTCAAACCATTCATAAAAATACCATCAGCTTCTGGGAATTCCGGCGAAGGTATCCGGCCATTCAGTAAGCGAATCCTGCTGACACGTCGCCGGCAGGAACAAAACAAAAAACAAAAATGAAGGAAATGTTGACGTTATCCCTGACGTACGTGCTTCGTTCTATTATTTGCATTGTGTCCACTCGAGCGTGCACTTATTCTATTAGGAATCCTTTCAGGAGAAATTACTTGAGTGGATTTGACAGTGTGGGCAAGAGCGGGTGGCGGGAGGTGGTAAAATGATGGATTGAGGGGAACGCTTCATATCTGAAATGACAAGGCGGTTTCTTGTTGCAACTGAGGATACGTAATGGTGTGTAGTCACGTCTCTTGACAGTTTTATAATCGAAAAGGGTTTGGATGATGCATGGGGGTGCATGGAGACGTGGGAAACGTTGGAAAATGACCATGCAACGAAAATAGGAATTTAACGATTTATTCGATAGAAGCTTTACGACGAGCGGCTGACATCGGATGGCACCTTAAAGGGCACTACATCAATTCATCCTCATCTATGAAGTCAATGTCAACGGCAGTCACGTACTTTAAATGAAATCCGTAGAGTGTCGTCCAGTTGTTCCTCCTTTCCTTTCGTCTTGTACAATATTTCTAAACAATTTAAAAGTTTGTTCGCGTTGTCTTTTCCTATTCAGTCATTGTTCCTTCGAGTCACAAAGTTAATATACAGCACCAAGTGCACGCTTGCGTGACGCACTTATTGAAAGGAGAAGAAGTCCAGGGATACTTATGGATGTGAGTTCAGAGCTAACTCCAGAAACTGTGCGAGGTGCTGCAAAAGCTTCTGCAAATAGAATTTGGAGTGAGTAAGAATTTAAAGGAACTATATTGAGTTTCTTCACCAATAACTCGTAGCACGCGTGATGCTGTTTGCAAGATACTGTGGAGCTTCAGTCTTTTAAGGACGAAGGGAGGTGGAATTGGGACGGAGGGAGGTGGAAACGTTTTTTTTTCTGACTCGAAAACTGGTCCTAGGCCATTAAGCCTAGGAATATTCTCTAAGGACTTCTGCAATAGCTGTCCCGATAAGAAGATGTTGGAGAGTATCCAACACCTTCTCCGTAAGAGCCCTGCACTCGCCTCCAAAAGGCTTGTAGCTCCTTGTACTACAACCCAAACGTCCTCGATAAACCTTGTGGAGAAGACCCGCCGGCTGGCTAAAATAACTCACAGCCATTACCTCAACCAACTGTGGTCCAAGTGCATAAAAGCCACCATTTTCTACCAAGCACGAGATTGAAAATGGAGACTTCAGACACGTCCGTTTCAAGGCACCATAAGTGAGCTAACACAAAGGATAAGAATCCATGGAGACGAATTAAGACGAATTTTTGATCTCGACAACCCCTTAAACAAATTTGAGAAGCACTACAGCCTACAAGGGACAAGGACCAAGTCTGAGTTGAGGGGACCAACAGCTTATTGCCGACTCGGAAGGGCGAGTTTTGTAAGTCTTCTCATTGACACCAAGTACTTTTTGACTGTTTTCAGCAATTCGAAAGAGGTGTTGCCGTTTAAAAAACGCAAGATGTCCAATCGAAGAATCGAACATGTTCACCTTTGGCCTGTGAGTTGCTGAACTTACCCACAGCGACACCACAGAATTCACTGTACGTACAAAAGTGACTTGCAAAAGGTTGAAAGCTAACCTCGCACAAGGACTGTTCCATAAGAAGCCGAACATCTTGTAAAAGTCCTCATTTTTCTTGAGCCTAGCTCGATAAACTAGACCCAATGATGCTCCAACTCCTTTAACTTAACTCAAAACAATAGGTTCTCTAAAGTAGGCTTCGGTGCTGATGGGCTTCTGCCCAGCGAATGACTTATTCAACTTTGGAAGCAAAGAGCCAAATATACTCTGGATGGGATTGGACTGGTGCGTTGTCATGGTGGAAGAGAAGTTCATTTTTCATTTTGGCCTAAAGTAAGCGTTTCTGCATTTCGGCATCGTTTCACCCCTATGAACGGTATAGTAGAGCTCTGTGGCAATTTTTACCAACTGTTCCTTGGCCTCTGGTGTATAAACAGGCAATGCATGTCTTGTCTATGGTCACAAAATGATGCAACAACTGTTGAAGTTTTGCCCTGAAACGGCGTCACACTCTGCTCTGAAGTTATCTCACATTTTAGCTTGTGCCAAGAGTCTCAGCTATATCATTAGGGAGACTGTCAATACGAGATCGGGGATCTTTTTCAAGTTGCTTTCGGGACACCAGGGCAGGACTCATTAAAAACCGGTGTGCGGCCACGTTAAACCCAGTTATGATGATCACCGTCGATGATGACAGTTTACAGCATCAAAGGATCTTCTAATTTACTGCACGATGTTAATTTCAAGCATCAGATAATAATAATAATTGAGTGGCACTACGGCCCACAAGGGACTAGGGCCTAGCTTCTTCTACAACTACTCGTGTTGTGCGTGTTTCTATTCTCTCACGAGTAGAAGAGACCTACAGTTTTTTGCCGACCCCGAACGGCGAGATTTGAGAAGCTTTTCATAGACAATTGATACTCTTTGAGTGTTGTCAGCAACCCGAAAGAGGTGATGCCGTGCAAAAATGCGTGAATTTCGCCCGACACGAAGTAGTGGCCAATTTAGGAAGTGATTATCTACTTCATTGAAAAGGTGTAACATTTGTCAGGATTCATTGACCAAGGGCGTCTTGGCCAACACTAAATGTTTAAACAAGAGGATCCGTGCCAAACGCAAAGTGAACTCGTGGAATGACTCTTCAAACAATTTCCGTTCTGTTAGAGAAATTTTGATTTTTTCAAAAGCAACGAAAATGGGTGTTAAACCAAAAGATATCAAAAGACGATTTTTCTCCCCTTATAACTGCTTCCAAGAAGAAGAAATACTATGCAAAGCCTGATGAACCCGTCACATCATCGTCTACATCGACGCCAAGGAAAAACATTCACAGGTCATGCTCTGCATATGGTGGAACCAGGCGGGTGTGGTACTGTCAGCTCCTAAAACCAGGCGAAACTATTGATCTGAAATGTTGTCGACTACAACTAATGCATTTGATCAGCGTATTGCATGAAAAACGACCAGAAATGACCGAAAGGCATGACAAGGTGTTTTCGCATAATAATAACACTCGGCTCCACGTTGATGGAGCGGTCAAAATCTACCTGGAAACGTCGAAATTTGACGTCTTACCCCACCCGCCATATTCTCCGGAACTTGCTCCTTCCGACTAATGGCTTTTTTCACCGATGCAAAACGATTTGGGAGAAAACAACGGTTCGGGTCTTTTGAAGAAATCGAAGAATGGCTCAATGATTGGATCGATGCCAGAGACAGACTCAATTTTTTTAGAAAATTACCAGAGAGGACGGAAAAAGTAGACGCTTTCGACGGACAATACTTAGAGTGATGTCTATTGTTTGTTTTTGAACAACAAAAATGATGAAAATGATATAACTTTGAGGTTTCATTTCCAAAATGTTCACGTTCACATGGAATACATTTCCCAAAGAACCCTGATTTTTGTATTACAGCTTAACAATTTTGAGACGCTGTTGTGTGGTGACTCTTTCCATGATGACTTGCCAAATGTTACTGAACAAAGCTGATAAAAGAGTTTGGCAGCAGTCACTCGTAATCTGTCACAGAAATCCTATTGAAAATGAATCTCCACGATGAATCAAACTTTCGTCGCACATCAACAAATGGAGAAAGACCTCAACCAACAGCAAATAGCTGGCTTATGGGATGAGGTCAAGCTAGACAAGAAAGAAAGAAACAATTGCAACACAGAATGGAAGGGTTTCAGGATTGACTTTGACGAACTCTCTCCCGAAACCTGAGATTCTCTTCAAATTCAACTTAATTAGTGAGAATTACTTTTTCACTCGTCGTATACTCCCGCCACAACTGCTGGAAGCAGTCGATTTCAACAAATCTTATCCTAAATCAGGAGTCATTTTGAGTGAACTTCACTTAAACAACGAGGATCCTTAAATGTAATTGACGAAAGACATCTCAAATCGAGTAGCACCTGAAAGTCCCTCGACGAGTATCTTGTGCTTACTGCAGTCATTCGTCTTACGAATGTTTTCCGAGAAAATCAAGCCCCCTCAGTCAGTGCACCTTTCCAAGGGGGTTTCCATATAAATTCCTTTCCAAATATCTCGAACGAAACAACACAAATCAACTGCAGTTCCAGGAAACCAAGGAACACTGCCCATTCAGTGCACACAAAGTCCACTCAGTTTCGCAGCGAAAGGACCACAATCTCCTCCCACCCTCCTCCACCAGGTTCGTGCAGTAAATTGAAATTCTTTCGACGGAACACAACCGGAGAGCGAGGGAGCACTTAACAGAAATATTTACAATTTCCTTCGTCAAGAGAAATTGCTCCTGACATCCGGGAGCCAAGCGTGCATGCAAAGAACTTCGACAGAACTAGGCGGTACGCTGAAGATGAGCATCCGCGGTCTGGTGTGTAATTATTTGCATAAGATAATAGAAATTAAATGGCAATCTTCCGGCGTGTAGGTCTCTGCGACTGGGTGCGATCGGGTGACGGAACGCTGGAGACAGATAAAGTTTTCTAATTTCGTTTAGATTTTCATTCCCTCTTGTGTCGGAGAGGGGGAGGGGAGGGAGGGTGAGAAGGAGATGACCTCTTAAGGTGTCACATGTTGGAGTGAATCAAACGATAGCTCAAATTATGAGGGGGAAGAGCGTCAAAGAATGCCGGCAGAGATTTTGCTCGAAGTTAGTCGTTTCGTTGTGTAATTAGATCAGAACCCGAGCCAGTCGAATGTGTGGGGGGGGCGGGGTGGCGGCTGGGGTGGGATATTGGAAACGTCGTAATGGATTCGATTCCATGGCTAATTTGAGAGAAGACAACTCTCGTGTGTTTATTTTTAAAGATTTTCTTTTCTTAGCCGTCAGATTTGTTTGACGAGTGGGGGAGTGTGTAACTTCAGACGAGCACACTACTTCGCTGCTGCTGGTGATGTACAGGGTGGGTCATCTACTGTTTTTTGTTGATTTCAAATCATCTCTGACATCTGTTTCTTGACAGAAAGTCGCCATCATTGAATCGCTTTACGCTTAAGCAACGTTTGGGAGTTTTAATGCGTTATTTCCAAGGCGAGGCCTTTGTAGCCCAAAAAGGTGCCGTTTTGTGAAAAGAAGTCTTGGCAGAAATGAAGGACACACTGCGACTACTGTGCGTAATTTTGTGGCACAAGAGTCTCAAATTATTTGCAAATGAAGGAGCCCTACCATCCCCTTCGTTATCACATCACAGCTTAGGTCTTAGACTAGATCGAATGGGACAAGGCATGGAAAACCAGAGAAAACAATCGCATCCAGGGAAAGGATTGATGCCACCATTATAATGAGACACGCAAGAACGGCTTTCAGAGACATGCAAGCCGGTTTTATTGAATGAAGGGATCTGGACGACCTCTGGTTCATGCGAAAAATGATCCCTTGGTCACCGAACTTTTAAGTCGTGTGATCACCAGTCTCCGCGATGTAAATTTACCGCCTTGGAACTGCGGTTTGTACACATATTATGGGCCGTTGGCTCAATTTCAGCACGCTATGGCCAACAGCCCAAAACCATCAAAGAGGTCTTGGAAGGCAACCGCGGCACCCTCCAAAAAACTTTTCATTTCATAATTAATGGCAATGCTGCTCAACATTGTGTTCCCCGCACTATCGAGTTTCTCGCTGGGATAGAGTAAGAAACGCCACAGTGCGGGGGGTAACTCAATGTTGTTCAGCTACTCCCTCGGACGAAAAGGGCTATGTGTCGATGGTTTAGTTCTTGGTACGGATGTCCCCTTCATCACGAACTCCGCAGATTGCCTCAAATGCGATACGATCAGGGGAACAACCCCTCGGTAGATCCAGGACGAGGTCGTTGGATCAAGTTCGGTTGCTTTGGAATAGCTCCTGATGAGTTAATGTCGATGGCGATGTCGAACGGCCTGAAGGTCTCTCGTGCGTGCATTGCCTCTGCGAACCCTTTTGTGGAACACGTGGGTCACTAAAAATGATGATGACAACGGTGGCATTGTTCGTTCTTACTAACTTACTTTTAATTTTAATTTAATTTCTTAAAAGAAACTAGTTTCCGATCCACCCTGTAAACATATATCCCCTGGGGCCATCCAACTCCAACCACTCCCTGAGAGCAAATTAAATGGACTCACTGGATGAGTGTGTTGTCGCATCACCAAGAAGAGAGATTTTCAATGAACGCTGAACGACGTGCGGAATTCATAAGTCCTTTGTTAAGTGAATTCACTATTGTTGGGACATTTATGCTGCTGAAGCGGATATCATTCCTCATGGGAGTCCACTGTGAAGTGTGCTGCTGAGTGGAAGCTAAACACTGTTGTGTAGAGCGGGATGTCCACCGCACGCATGATGTCTGTATCCTCGCCTGGATGGCATGTGTAGGAATGGGTACTTGATGCAATTTTCTGTACGAAGAGTGTGTACAGGGGGGTTGGGGGGGGGGGGGTGGTCATGAAATCATGAAGTGTAGGAAATGAAAACGTTCGATCAAGTAGTTTGTCGGCAGCTGTTGAACACTCTTGTTACATGGAATAGGTTCCTCAAGAGTCAACGCTTGTAGATTGAAGACATTCTTATCGGTGGTGTTTAATTGCTTATAATGGGCATGTACGACTTCACTACTAAAGGGTCTTCCAACCAAAACGCACGATGATAATTTAAAATGAAACAAAAAGCTTTTAGAGAATTATTTTAAAATCGTTTTGTGATAGACATATCTATGGCAATTATGGCTTTTTTGTTTGTTTGTAAGGGGTCTGAGCCTGAGCTATTGACGGCCATACTGCTTCCAGTTGTCAAGACCAAGCTCTCTAGCATCCGCAATCACTTGGTTTCTTTACCGGTGGTAAGGCGTTCCTCTCCTTCTCAAACCCGGAGGCTGCGATTCGAAAACCCTCTTAGCTGGAGCGCTGTTGTCCATTCGCTCGATGTGACCTATCCACTGTAGTTGACGGATTTTCACCTTTCAAACTGCATCCACATCTTGATACAGCACATAGAGTTCGCGGTTATGTCTTCTCCTCCATTCGCCTTCCTCGCAGACTGGTCTATATATTCGTCGCCGAATTTTTCTATCAAAGGAACCAAGAATTACCTCTGCGGTTTTGCCTATCGTCCAGGACTCGGTTTCGTATAAGAATACGGGTAGAATAAGTGTCTTGCAGATTATCTTAGAGTATCTTAGTCCTTCGAGTCAGGAGTTTCGACCCTAGCTGTTTTGGCAAACCGCAATGAAAATTATGTGCGAAACAGCAAAATGCAAAATGCAAACGGCCAAATGCTCGTCTTGACTTCGGTGGCGCACCTTTATCCCTTGGTCCATATTTTGAATGACTCTGAAGCATAATTGAGGTTCCTTGTCGTTAATATGCCGAATAATCTCATCCTTTAGCTTTCGAATTGTTCTTGGCTTCGTGACATACACATTTTCTTTGATAGACAGAAGTTCAACAGTGTCAAGTCATATGATCGTGCCGCCCAAATGGAGGCAACACGGCCATTCTCGTGTTGAAGTCGTGCAAAAGAGTTCTTGTTTCGTTAGCTGTGTGTGGTAATTGAAACCACCCTTTTTTTAGACCCACACATCGTACAGGTCCATATCCTCAATTTCTGGCCACAAAAAGTCCGTCATCATTGGGGTAACAAGCGCGTATAACAATATTTGGTCACAGTTACAAGACTCGATTTTTTGTCGCTAGATGGTATTGGTTGGATATCTGAACTGATTGTGAAACATGTTTAAAAGATGAAGTGTCAGTCTACATTTCGTGTATAATTCGTTGCGCATGTCGAAAATTATAACAACAAATAATAATTGATTGGCACTACAACTCAGAAGGAACTAAGACCTAGCTTCTGCAACAACTACTTGTATTGTACGTGCTACTGTTCTTTCACAAGTAGAAGGACCATACATACTCTTGCCGGCTCCAAGCGGCGAGATTTAAGAAGCTTTTCATAGACAATTGGTACTTTTTTGAATGTTGTCAGCAACTCGAAAGAGGTGATGCCGTGAAAAAATGCGAGGTGTTCCGTCCGGAAAACGCACTTACCCACTACGCCACGGCGACCACAGAAGTTTAATTGATTTGAATATGAGCGAAATATAAGAAGAAATATGTTATGTGTGGCTTTTTTTATGATAAAAAAGAGAAAATATTGCGAAAACAACCCCAAAACTTTGTTCAGCTTACGATGAGAATTCTTTGAGTTCACGATGGACCCAGGACTGGTTTCTTCATTTCCGTTCAGGAAATTTATATTTAAAAGATGTACCCCTCACTGATCGGCCTGTCACTGAAAGAGTCGATGAAAACTTGCAACTGATTGGCAAAGACCGCCATAGAAGCTGTCAGGCGATAGCAGAGGCTGCCGTATGACAAGTTTGAAACTCAGATAGCCAAGCGGTCCTCGAAGCACTAGAGAGTTACAAAGTCAACTTTAAGGCAGTCTAGGAATGTCATAATGCACTAAGCGCACTGACAGAAAATAACAGACTAAAGCTAATCTGAGAGCAATGAAATGGCTGACATACACTTTACTGGGCCCGCACTTTTTATGAATTCAACAAGATGGACACAAATCTTCACAAATCACAAACACTGAACAAATAATTCAGTTTTTAAACAACCAAAGCGTATCAAACACTCATCAAGACTACAAACAACATGATTTGAAAGTCTGGAATGGCTTCAAACAAGGTTATGTTGAACGATTGGCTGGAACAGGGAAAATCGGTAAATTTAATCTTCTACTGTGCAACTTAGGAAGGCCGGCCAGAAAAGAGAGACCAGAACAACGTTGTCATTCATCAGGGCACACTAATCTGGCCCGAACAATTTGCCAAAGCATGACTGGGAAGCCGTAAACTATTTGCTTCGGTCTCTGCAAAACGTTCTTGATGGTTACAAATTGGCAAAGCGAAGAGCAGCTGAAAATCCCTTGGACAAGTTTTGTCGCTGATAAGCCACAGAGGTTCCGGAAAATGGCAAAACGAGGTCACACACTTGATTTAAATTGGTTTTGATTAAAAGAAATATCCCAAGATACCACCAATATTTCAAGTTTCAATTCAGTCTGTACATCCGAGTGTTCCCTTGAGGAAGGGAGTTATGCACAGCTGCGATGACGTCTAGTGTTCGGTGGATGTCGGAAGACATGTCTTCTTCTTCAGCATGTGGTGTGCATTTAGGCATCCAAGTCTGGGAACTGAGCTCCTCAAATTTTTGATGATTCGGTAAGGATGAATTTCAGATTCTAGATTAGCAGTTACACCACTTTCGGTTACTCGTGGATGACGCGCATTTCATCGTAGACCTTCCTCGTGCTGTGATGTTTCATTCTCGACTGAGCTCTATGTTGCTCTACCAAGGAACTCGTATATCCTGAGGGATATTAGCGTTACCCCGCATACTCCCGCTAGTTTGTGATTCATTGGCACTGGTTCGTCGGTGACCATTGGATTTACTTTGATCCCCAAAGTGTGCATTCGGATACTGTTGCTTAACGGTAAAGTATGACTAGGTGTTTTGTGGGAGAAAATTTAGCGTGATCCAAAATGCGGTACAATTTTGTTGTCTGAAAGATCTAGTGAAGGAAGTATATCCAGTAACCAACAGAGGGGTTACTGTGTCCATCAGCTAGCCTTTACACTTTGTTAAGTTCATTGCAGTAGGTTCTCCAGTTAAGCAGATGGCGGTGTCGTATAGTGACGTTTGTCAAACTACTCGAGACCATATCACGCAAGGCTTCGGTCCCTATTTGCGTCTGAACGCTTTCTTAAAGCAGTACAAAACTGTGAACACTTTTTGTGAGCGCTCACGACATGTAGACTCGAACTTGCAGTTGATATGTAAGCCACAAACATTCGGTTAAGTCCACTTCGATCATGCCCTGTTAACTTCCACAATTGTGTCCTGTCATCTGTTCATCTTTCTGTTTCACGTTTCCACAAAACTCACTTTAATGTGAGTTCGCTTTCTCATTCATCTACACATGTCGTTTAAGACATATGTCCCCAGTTACAGAACAGTCGTTGCTTGTTATCGAATTAGTGGTGCTTTGTGACAGGGTCATTAATTATTGGCCACCCCCTATACTTCATCCATTACCGTCAGCCAACGGTGGTGTTGTTCTCTGATGACGGCGAATTACTCCTCTTTAACGCTTTTTCACATTTTTATGGCTCAATGAACGCCAATAAATGTGACTTTAGAGCCGCCTCCCAAAATGCTTTTTACGATTCCAGCGGCATTCACAAGGCACCCAGCAACCTTGAGTCCATAATTTCCTCAAAGCGCCCCTTAAATGGCCGCAATTCGTGAAGAACATGAAGTCACCGATTCTTGTCTAACTGCCCGGTAATGTGACGCATGACTTACGTGCATCAAACTTTTAATTCCCTTCCACCAACTGCTGCATCCCATCCTGCCTGCCATTTGTGAACTGAATGCCTTCCTCAGACCAGCAGCCATCAACAGAATCATCGCTCTAATTTAAATTGATTTCCAGTGTCCCCCGGTCCCGATCCACTTGTCCAATGGCAGTCGGATTGATTTCTTTTACTTCTGCAACGGTGACAGCCTCTCGGGTGGGTGGTGACAGCCCGCATAAATTTCTTAATGCTGATCCCAATGGAAGACCTGTGTGTCCTTATTTAATTACCTTCAAGGAGAGGTGGTGGTGGAAAGTGGCGGTGTATCGGTCCTCTTCGATTTGGGAGCTAATTAGTTCGCCGTAGTTGATTGAAAGTCTATTTTTCGATTGAAGGCAGGGGGCGGGGAGGCCTTTGAAAGGTTCTAAGCAGATACACTGTCGGTGCAGGAAGAAGCGGCAAATGAGGGAAAAGGCGATGAAATGGGTTTCATGGGTTTTATGAAGGTCGCCCTCCTATTAAATCAACACGCAAATGCTCTCAGACGGGCAGATAGGACAAGGATGGTCTAATTTCATCTGAGATCAGGCGTTAGAGGGATAAATGAATAATTGCCATCGATGGAAGGGAGTTCGTAGAAATTTTTGAAAAGCCACGTGGAGTTCAATTTATAGGCTCATGGCTGCAGGCTAGGGATTTTGATCTGATGTGACACCAACGACTGATGGATGGATAAGGGACCACCAATGCGCAGAAAAGGGACGTGGATGGGGAATGAATGGAAATGCTAAAACCCACACACGCATACAATCCACCGAAGGCACTGCTTTTCCATTAAATACGAAATCAATTTCAACACCCTCGGAAATGATGAAAATACCCGATACGGATGTTGAACTCTGGTTTTCAAGTGGCGACGGTTTCAAAGAAGTCTGACCTTGGTCCTATTTAGAATCTTAATTGGAATTCGGCATCGATGTTCTAAGTTTTGTTAAGATATTCAGTCTCAACCAGGTAAATTGTCAGATCCGAGAACTGTTTCCTTGAAGGTTCACAATCACAGGCCAAGTGGGAAGAAATCAAATGTCCTAGACACAAGTGAAGCAATGATTTGGCATTTTAAAGAGATTGCTTCACTTGAGTCGAGGACATTTGATTTCTTCCGCCTTGGCCTGTGATTTTCTCAGTGTGGCCATACAACTTTCTACTTCTGTAAGTGTCAAAACAAACAAACGTTGTTTGAAAACAAAGCTCTTCTCAACAATATACTGCGACGTTTTGTTGAAACCACAGCTCCGGCACATCCTGGTTGTTCTATTGATGAACGAAAAAGTCAGTAAACGTGCCTCTATAGAGGTCACCATTGATTGTGACGAAAGAAGTACGAACCTATTATTCCACCAACCCATAAGGCACAGTTACTTTTTGTGGATGTAACGGTGTCTCAACATAAACTTAAGGATTAGCATTACTCCAAATACGTCAGTTTTGTTTCTTGACGTATACATTCAACCAAAAGTGAACATAATCGCTAAACAAAATTCGCTTATGAAAACTGGGATCAACGGCAATCTTGTTTTGGGCCAAATTTGTAAAACTCGGAAACGTTATTCAGGCGTCAGTGCATTCATGTTTAAATGCCAAACCAATTCAAAAATAAATCATTTGACAGCTGACAAAATGGCCGTTAGTTAAAATAGTGTTTTGTCAAACAAACACCCGTTAGAGTGGCCATATTTGTAAGAAGAGGTATTTCCTCAGCCGTACAACTGGCTGCCTTAGCTGGCCTAGCAGTAGCGCAAAGACCTTGCAAGACCTTGTCTAATTGTTACGCCTTATGTTGAATCATTTCCCGATTGTTGCCATACCATCGGTTCCTTAGGGTTCCCGTCTTAAGAAAAATGATTAAAAGTGGTCAAATCGCAGTTTCGAGGTGAACCTGGGCCTTATTTCCCTCCAGTTAGCACAATCTCTCGCTAGCTTCCTCAAGTTGTGCACTCTAAGTTGGTTAAGGTCCTTCTCCAAATGTGTGCGCCACCTTAGCCTAGGCCGTCCTCTGTTGCGTTGACCAAATGGCTCAGGTTCGAAGACTTTTCGGGCAGGAGCAGTGGTGTCCATATGCTCTACATGGCCTAGACATCCTAAACGTTGTATCCAAAGGCGCTTGAACCGGGCGCATGCCGCCGTACTGCCTATAAAGTTTGTCGTTGAATCTACTCTTCCAGACGACGATGGACATCACTGACCCGCTAAAGATTAATAGTACCATAGACTGTGTGGCATGGCGGTCAATTCAATTTCAATAGAACACAAAAAGTCGGTAAGCATGTCTCAGTACCACCAACGGTGGACGAAAGCATTGATTTCAGACTCCACACAAAGTCCAGAATGATGGCACCTATCCACTATCCACACCAAAATGTCACTCTCTGTGCATACGTTGGCTTCTTGCCAACAATCTGAGAGTTCTCCCAGTAAGAGCCAGATCCAGTAATTTTCTTTTTTTCGTAACCGCCGAGCTGAAAATAAAGAACAAGAAGACTTAATGGAAACATACGACCTTAACAAAAAGATGCTCAGGATGTCAGATCTTGGAAAAGTTACCGGGTTGCCATATACTGTTCAGCTTCCCAGCTCTGGTCCCTTGTGGGCTGTAGGGCACCTCAATTATTATTAAATTACCTAAAGTCTTTTTTATCGAAGTCATCTATTGGCATTGTGAAACTTGTTCGAGCAGATGTTTAAATGTTCTTAAAAGGAAAAAAACACAACCCTTCACACGTTAGGGAAACTCGCGTATATATTTAATTTTTATTCTTCTTTTAAGAATTCGATTATGTACAAAAGGTTTCAGTTTCAGTCCAAAATGAACTGATATCAGAAGATTATGAAGAGTTTGGTGGAAGATGTGTCAAGTTAAGTGCACAACTTTCGGCTCCCAAATATGTTTCCTGTGTCAAGGGAATAACGACTCTGGAAAAAAACAAATTTCCCTTCGTTAAATGTAATGAACAATTTTTTTGTGTCACGTTTCCGACTCACTTATAATAAAAATTAAAATTCATTCCACTTAAGGGAAACGATGCCTCTTCTCTCAAAGTCATAAAAAAATTTAATATTTGCTAAAAACATAAAACAATGTGAGCTGTGATGTGTTATAGAAATGGATTTCTTATAGGCACAGCTGTCGTAAATTTTGAAGTCAGATGCGTATGGAGACAAAAATGTTCTTGACGTGTGCGCAATGTGAGCCAACTCCCAGCTGAGCCGTGAATAGGTTTTACACTCCCCGTTGACCTTGTGAACCAATCACCATTCAGCCCGAGAACGCATTTGTACGATATGCTGTTGCAATTCGGCAGTGATTTGTAAACGGAGGTTCTGACCAACTGGTGCCAACTAGAGACAGAACTTCACAGACTGAATGATTCAATTGAGCCTTTTGCTCAATCAGTTAGCGTTTCGTGTGCTTCAAACATCTTTTCTTTGGACACTTCGAGCGGAATAAGGGTTTCATTCTTGGTGCCTTTTTTTGGGAGCTTCGGGCCCTTCGTACGTTCCCGGGGTTTCCGGGGCTTTGGATGCTTCGTGCGCTTTCGCAATTCTTGCTTTATAAAATATACTTGGTGGCACATCGAGCACTCTAAGGTGTCGTATTTGGTGCCCTAAGGACATTTCGTGTCCTTCGGCGGCCCAAGCCCTTCCTTTTACAAGTAACGTAGCAGTTCCATGTATTATACATCTACGCTAGTCTCAAGATGGTGCTCCCAATCATATACAAAACATTCGCGTGTGTCTATTAATGTTCACGCATTTGTTTACTCCTCAGAAGTCAATGAGACTTCTCACTGCTCGATCAGTGTTTTGTGTTTGTTCCTCGTAAGAGGCGTTTTCTGTTTGCACATTTGAAGGATAAACATTTTTTTTTTTTAAGATGAACATGTGTTTTCATTTTGTATACAGCTGATGAAGGTGACCGATAAGGTGGAGAGTTGCATAACAAGACGCAAGCTAATGTACATTCAAAGCATACAAAGGGGGATTCATTGTGAGGTTTGATTTATAATGTAAAGCAAAAGACATCAATTCGAATGCGAACTTGAAACTTAAATTATCAGTTAAAAGACCACTTCATGGCATTTATATTTTAGAAATGATGTTGTGTAAGTGTTGGCCACAACTACGTCGTCTAAGGTGATCCATTCCGGAGGCTCAATTTTAGGCGACTCGTTCAAACATAGCGACTAGCATCTCACATATCACACGAGTAATGTTGACTTCCAAAGCATCAGTCGTAACTGTCTGTTTATTCCTGAAAATCAGAGACCTCACATATTCCCAGAGAAAATAGTCAAAAATGTAACATCGCAGGATATAGGCGGGGGCGGGGGGGGGGGGGGGGTGAGATCAAGTGCTCACCAACATGGTTTCTCAACAAGACTATCGTTTCACGCCATGTATGCCTCGCTGCACCGTTTTGTTGAAACCAGACCCCACAAGACCATGTGCTTGAAGTACAGAAAGCACATAGTCCGAAATAGACGACGAATCGCTTCGTCACGGACTTGGCATACACTCTCAGCTATATCTGTTGTAGTCTCTTCACTACGTGCTGGATATGGCCCATCCGGTCAGCCACTAATGTAAATTAGAGCTGTCGTGTATAAATGGCATTGTCAATAGTGGTTTCAGCAAGTTGATTATGCGCACCGTAAGTTCCTCGAAAGCATCAAAAAACATTTCTCCCATAACCCTGATTTTTGTTTTATAGCTGAATAACTTAGAGACGCTGTTGTTGTGTGACTATTCCCATGATGACTTGCCAAATGATACTGAACAAAGCTGACAAACCATTTTGATAAATGTCACTCGTGGTCTATCAAAGAAAGCTTATAGAAAATCAAATCACCCGATATGATATGATGGGTTCAAATTGATGTTTGTGTTGAGATGCTTAGGCTATACAAAGCATACGAAGCAATTAAAATAATAAAACAACTTCCTTCTGGTAATATCCTTCCTCTGTTCTTCTGAAAAAAAATTATTAGAATCCTTGTACATCATTCAATGTTGAAGGAGCACAACGAGTGTCATACGTAAAGTATTAGCTTTAGAACACAGAAATGGAAACCACATCATTCTTTATCAACAGGAAACGCAACCAAGTTTCAAGGAATGCAAAGTATCCTTTTTTCTTCTTCTTCTTTTAATAGTGCTTTAGTCCGATGTGGACCTGGGTCTCAACCAACGTGCCTTTCCAGCCAGCACGATTTCTCGCCAGATAGCTCCAGCTGCTCACTACAAGTTGATTGAGGTCCTTTTCCACTTGTGTGCGCCATCTCAACCTAAGCCTTTCTGTTGCGTTGTCCCAATGGCCCAGGTTCAAAGACTTTTCGGAGTAAAGCAGTAATGTCTATACGCTAGACATCTTAAGCGTTGTATCCGAAGACGCTTCACGAGGCACATGCCACCGTACAGCCTATAAAGCTCGTCGTTGAATGCTCTGCTCCAGCCTCCATCAACGCAAACAGAACCAAAAATTGCACGCAAAATTTCTCTTTCCTTATCCGCTTTAAGTAGCGTCCAAGTTTCTGCGCCATAAAGGAAGACTGGTATGATCAAGCCAGCTTAGTCCTTCGAGAGAGGGCTCTATTACTCGATTGCCTCTTGAGACCAAAAAAGCAACGATTCACAATAGTGATTCTGCGTCTGATTTGGGTACTCATGTTGTTGTTCATATTTACCATGGAGCCGAGGTAAACAGAGTGCGCTGCCTAGAGTTACACTCTGTCCGAATCTTCGATGTTGTGTGTCCTTCCTCGATGACAGCCAATACTTCGACTTGTTCTCATTTATTGCCAAATCCATTTTAGCCGATTCCACTTCAATGCCTGCAAACGCCTTATTGACAGCTCGCTGTGTTCGTCCAATCACGTCAATGTTGTCGGCGTAAGCTAGTAATTGAGCTGACTTTTGGAAGATCGGGCCTCTGGTGTTGACTTGTGGGCTACGCACGGTCTTCTCAAGATGGATGTCTTAAAAATGCACATGACAAGGCATCACCTTGTCTTAAACCTTTCTTGACTTTGAAGGTCTCCGTGTGTTGCCGACTTTAACGCAGCAGCGAGAGTTATCCATTATCATCCTACACTAACTAACGAGTTTGGTCATCGTACATCGTACTTCATAGCTCGTCTTTATGCTGTCATATGCGGCCTTAAAATCAACGAATAGGTGGTGAGTGTTGATCTCTACTCCGTAAGTATTTTGAAGGATCTGCCGTAATGAAAAGATCTGCTTTATTGTGGACTTCTCTGGCCTGAAGGCACTATGATAAGGAGCTCTCAGGTTGTTGGCGAAATGTTCACACAATACGGCAGAGAGAATCTTGAAGGTTATGTTGAGGAGCCTGTTCCCTCAATAGTTGGCGCAGTGGATGGGGTCTCTTTTCTTATGAACCGGACAAACGACGCTGAAATTCCACTCATCGGACATGCTTTTCTCTGACCATAACTTAGAAATGAGCTGGTGCATGCGCCCAATCAGGTCATCTCCAGCTGCTTTATACAGCTCTGTAGACAGTCCGTCCGCTCCAGCAGTTTTGTTCGACTTCAGTCTTGGACCAAAAAATTTCAAAGAATCCTATAATCTGAAATTTTCATTTTCCCCTCCATTCACAGATTAGCCTCGGGCATCGAGGTCAGCTTTGACTCATCATATTCCATGTCAATAGTGACGCACATGAGGGTGACATCAACTTGGCCGAACTGCAAAGAGGCCAAAATTCGATTTGAATTATTCATCCACCTTCTGGCTGGCTCTGTCTACAAGTGCATACCTAAAGTTGTTTGTCAGTGGTTACAAGCAATTATTCGACAAACTCACCCCCCAGTTGCCATCTGCAGCAGCAGAGTACCTACGCATGGAAATATCTTGCGGCAATAATTGCGGCGTAATTGATTGCCCTTTGATTGATTAATAATTGATTAATCGGGTTTACTGATGAGCCTTCGCTATCAGGCCTGCGGTAACTCTATCCGAATCGGATAACTATCTTCGTGCGTGTGTGTGTGTGTGTAAAATTACAGAAAAGAGAACGTTTTCAGAAGTAATAGTATGGTTGCCCCAAGAGAAGGTTGGCAGACGGATTTGAGAAGAAGAATGGTCATGGAGATGGAAAATTGCTTAATGAATGCGATTTGATATTCCACCAAGTGGGAAATTGAAGCGGATGTTGTTATGGACGATTTCCTGAGTTCCGACAGCCGTAAGGTCTTGAGAGAGCTCAATTTACTTTGAATTTTGAGGGCATGCTGTTGACGATTGCAGTGAATTTTATTTGAAAGGATTTCCTGTTCATTTGCAAGCCGATATTAAACATTTATTTTGCTCGGCCTGTACCTTGAAATTATACACATTGCGTTGGCATTTAAATCCTGCCATTTCCTGCAGATATTTCGCTGCTTCTTGAAACATTTCTTGACCACAAAAAAACAACTTTTCTTAGAAGTAAGGAAACCAATTCTGTTGAGGGAATAGGACTCTCCAATTCCTGAGAATTTAAATGTCCGATTATTGACGGTCACGCAGCGGTTTCAAATTTGCAAACGGTCTTAATTTTTGCCCGTCCCAACTGGCACACAGCTTTACACTTTGACCGCCTCCGGCGAATGACTGATTGATGTCTTGCGTTTATTACGAGCAATAATCCTTATCGCCCGTCGTAACGATTGTGTGATGACAAAATAGAGCCATCCACACGACCATCAAATTTTACTGCCCGACCATAGCCAAGTGCTGTCCGGTCCATAAAGCACTTGTTCGCCGGATATGGGAGTGATCTCGTAAACATTATACTACTCATCAGCTCATAACGCTGCGGTTATCGATAGCACGGATGTATTAGTTTAGGTTGAATTCCCATCGTCTGTGAATAATTAAGTGCCCAAACGTGGGTCGCATGGATGGGCGGACTTGTAACGGCGTCTTCCAGATATCACTGACCTTTGCAGAGTTATATATTTAAGGCACAAAATATAATACTTTTAAGGACGGAAGGCGTAGACAGAGTTTTGAGAATTTTCCATCGGCGTTGTGACCAACATGAAGTGGAGGGCAGTCACATTTAAGGCAGAAGGCCCTCAGGTTCAAAGCCAGTCTTTAATTTTGTCTGTCTTCCTAACCAAGCGGCTATTGTCAAGACAACCTGCAGCCCTTAAAGCATGAATTCCAACAAAAACTTCAACATAGCATGCCATGTGGCCAGGAATATTCTTAGGGCTTCAAACAATCATCACAAGCAATCACACACTTGGAAAATTCAGCAGGAAAACCAACCTCCAGGTTTACTGTTTATCCATTGTAGTGCTCTGTCCGAAGGATTTGCTCGGACAGAGCAAAGGTTTTGTTCCCTTTTTTTATGACGACCAACATTTTCTCAACAGGTGGACCTACCAAATAGTGAGACAGCTGGACGTGAATAGTCAGCATGACCACGATATCCGTACCATGCTTGATGTTCTCGATTACCTCCTGTCACAATCCGATTCACAAACGATTTCAATTCATAGCGCTGACATCGTCCTTGGCCTCAACTTGTTCGACATCTAATGTCCTATCCATCGGGTCATTCTCGTCATCGCGAACTCATTTTGGCCGCCTCCGCTTCGACACCAACAAACACTTCAGTGATGGCTCACTGTATCCAATCAAGTCAATGCCGTCCGCGTATGCTAGAAATTGTGCGGATTTTTGGGACATCTTGTGTTGACGAGTGAGTTCTGCATGATCTTCCCAATGATGATGTTATTTTTATAATTGGCGCTCTAAAGGGATTGTTTGGTACTCTTAAGTGACCGGAATGAAGTCACAGCACGACCGAAGGTATAGAGGAAGAGAGGGAAAGGAAAGCAAAGAAAAGGATGTTGAAAAATTCACATGAGAGCGTATCGTTCAAAAACCTTTTTGACATTGAAGGTTTCGCTGAGTTCGGTGGTGACCTTCATGGATTAGCTAAAAGAGAAGGGAGAGGAGATACCAAAATCGTCAGATAGAATTCGCCACCTGACGACTTATGCAAGATTGTCAATTTGCATTGGTATCTCCTACCTGTCTCTCTTCGTTTTCGAGTATGCCTTCAGCCCGTGATATGTCCAGAGCTCTTAAGGGAACTCGCAATCTCCGGCAAAAATAAAACAGATTCTCAGTGGAACTTCTTTTTACAAGATAAGATTACAAGTATTGACTTTTAGACCACCTCTAAGGTAGTTCAGGCAGTTAGGCAGAAAATGTAGAACTCGTTTGGTTTCATGTGGACGCATTGTCGTGTCGCTTTCAAAACATTCGAAAAACTGAACAAATCTGCAGATATTAAAGAGAGGTTTAATCAAGTCAGGACAGGGTTCTCTGTCTCCAGTGACATGGACTGAAACAGTGGCTAAGTTGATTTGGTGTGTCCTTCATCGCCATGGACCTTCTGCGAAGAACATTCCTCGGCAGACTTAAGATTTCAAAAAGGTAGTGACCTAAAAGCTCTTCAAACAGTCACAAAGAAAATTGAAAGTTCGAGAGGCCATAACATGCTTGAGAGAGGGTTCCATCGGATGCCGCTTGTAGTAGGAACTTTTTAAAGCAACCCGAATACATCTATTTTGGATCCCTTTCGGGTAATTTCATCTGATGTCTTATCGCCGGTGATGTCCCTGCGCAGTGGAGTCAGCAGGGTTCATTTGAAAATCTTGCAACTAGCTTGGACTTGAATTCCGTGGCGAAAACTGCACTCGTGGCCACTGTCAATCAGATTGGTAACATAATATCATCATAAGGCCAGGAACATCCCCTATAATTCTGTAATCTAGATAGCGCCTCTTCATTTTTCAACCACCCGTATATACCTCTATGCTGTGGGCGTTAATGGACTTATTTAAATCCAAGATTTCGCCCATGGGGACCTGACTACAAAAGGAATTTTTAAAATTCAATGAAAGGAAGTGTATAATCATTGAATTCCAAATGTTAGGGATTCAACTTGTAGATTGCCTTGTTTGATTCGAACTTTTAACAGTCGATGCTTGAATTGAAGCAAGTCTGTGCGCGGGTTTGCACTGCAAGGACTTTAGTGCCACCACCACCCATTATACCATACTCTGCTTAACAGTTTCGCAACGAAAGCACTTTGAAAATTTTCCACGACTGATGAGAAATTCTCATTCTCTCTCACCTGCTGGCTAGCTTCCATAGATTAGCCGACATTCGCGTAAAGAACCATTGGCATGAGGGAGAGGAAATTTGCAGCCCCATGGCATCTTCTTTTACGGTAACGGATGCTCTATCCTACTAGGAAAAAAATTCACCTCCGCTAACATAAGATAGTGATTTCTTGACTGAAAATAAAAGCCAAAGGCGAATAATCCGCAGTTCAAACAGGCTCCCATACAAGTACAGATTTAAATTCTAAGCTGTCTATACATTTGTGGAACAAACTCGCCTTTGAATAAAATGAAATCATTTCTCTATCCCAACTCCCTGACAACCCCTTACAAAGCCATAGTTCCAAAGAAAATCTCAATCCAGCAGACGGTTTCTTCGGCGAAACTTTTAACTACCGACAGCGACTGAGCTTCGTCTCTCTCGGTCATTTGTTTTGATTGCAAAAGCACAATCCTCAGCGACGTTTTGTGACATCTATCAACGAAAGTTGTAGTTTCGAGTGAGTCCCCCTGCCGGTGTATACCTGATGTATCCTCCTGAAGCACATTGCACTTGAAGAGCAGTTCATGACTCTTAACAATTTTAAGACACTTTCGGGAACTGCCGTCGTAGAGAAAAGAAATGCGATGAAAAAGTAATTTTTACGACACTCCACTTGGAATTTGTTTCTATGAAGCGTTGAGGACCATAACCGGTGAATGCTGGGGCCTCCCTTATGCCGGCAATTTGCTTTAATCCTTTTTTCATGGCTTCCCGTGGACTGGCGCATGTGCTTCGGATTTGTTAAGCGGGGGAATTGCTTTTTTTCCTGCCCGATGGCTTAATAACATGCGATGCGTAAAAATGTTTTATGGTTGTTGGATGCTGTTCGAGGCTTGGTGTATGGGGCGCGTGCGTCTTAACTTAATTTTGGTTTTGAGTTTTTGGAATTATATTTTGAGATCAATTTAAATCAAGGGTGAGGATAGTAGTACATCTTTTGGAGTACCTTCAGTTTTGGATACGAAAGATCTACAAAGGACGAGATGTCGTAGCTACAACTGCTGGGTTGTACAAAAGAAAAAGAACAGAGGTTAAAGTCAAAGATCAACTCTGTGTCCTCTTTTAAATACTGCCCGAGGCTGAAAAATAGCGGGAATTATGTTTTCTATTTATTCTACTAAATTCATTTTACCTGAATTAAAGTTCCTCCCGCCTCGGATGCGTGTGCCAATTCTTTTTCAAAACATGCTGCATAGCCCTCTTCTAGTACCGTCTTCAATTTTTCCTCTATTTGGTCTTCATCGATGCCGACTAACTGTTCTCTTGAGCTAAACGAAAAGCCAGATGTCACATGGTGCTAAGTCAGACGAATTTGGTGCTTACGGAACGATATGGTTCGAGTTTTTGGACGAAATAATCGCGAATTGCCGGTAAAGTGTGAGATGATGCACTAATAACCAAGAATTGCCTTTCCACAAATCCGGTCGCCCTTGACACTCAAATTGCAACCTGAGTTGACAGTTTGGGCCGAAGGAAGAAATTCATATTGCACCCCACCACGATAGTCGAACAAAGCTGCCAACACAACCATCGGTCTCTGTTTCCAGACAGTAGGTGTAGATCCAAGTCTCATCTTTAGTTATAATGAGTTTGACCTGGAGGCAGGGCGATGTTCTTTCATGAAATTGACCGTTTGTGGAACCTATTTAAACTTTACATTTACCAGGCCAAAATGGTCACCCAAAACGGTTTTATTGCTCTCTCCAATATTTCAACAAGTTCAGTATGGTCTCGAAGTGTCAATCTTAACTGCCAATTTTTTTCTTTTTTTATGAACGGCTTGATTTATTGACGCCAAAAAGTTTTCAAATGCTTCTAAGACCTCTTCTCGGTTTCGGAACACCTTGTGCTAACAAAAATACGGCAGGCTGTGTATCTCGGGAGTACAGTGGATGTGGAAAAGATTCGAATACCAGCTGTAGCAAGTTTTACATCTTTCAATTTGTAGGTCTAGCAGTATCGTGCAACAGGATGGGACAATTTTCCATTTGCCAACGCAGGCTTTGCCTTTCAGCCACTTTCGAATACACAGTTTCGACTTATCCCATAATTTTTGACCACATTTACCGTTATCCCTTGTTGAAGTAAAAATGAAAAGAGAATTTATTCTTTCGATGTCCACAAGACTGGCGCCATAACACTTTCTGGTTGAAGACCAAGGTTGGGAGTGTATTTTGGGGTTTCTTCTGCCTCCAACGAATGCCCAAATCTTTCTTTGTTTTTTATACAAAATCCACTCTTCATCACATTGCTGAGACTTAGACTCAGCGATGCACAAGTTTCTAAGTGGCGTACTCTTAAGGCCTTGCTCAGTTCTCATGGCTCTTAAATTCGCACAAAGAGCACTTTGTCTTGTAAAACAATTTCAAGGTGTTGTACAGACTTTATCAAGGATTCCAATGCGTGCCTTAGATGCGATTACAACAAGTAGGCGACCGCTTGACAGACCCAGGGCGAGGTGGCTGAATCCAGTCCTGAAACTCACCTGGTTGCGCTTGGGAATAGCTCCTAATGAGTGTTTGAGTTCATGGCGGAGGAACGAGTGGCCTGGAGAACTCTCGTGCGTGCATTGCCCCCGCGACACCTTTAGTGGAACATACGCAATGAAAATTATGATGGCTTCTGGATTTTTAATTTCAAGATCCTGTCCATCTACCATGGTACCAGGACCCTTGTTAGATGTTTAATAGCAGCAAATGTGCTACGCAATGGATTCTTTCTCTAGCCACAACCGTCAGCCTTTCCGGCTGATCGCAGAGAATGATGTCTTTACATTCCAAAACAACGCAAATCTCTTGAACACCTGACGAAGATGTCATGACAGAAGTCTGTTTTTTTTAAATTCAGCGTTGTCACATTCTGAACGCAAACAAAATACGAAAGTCACCTCCAATGCCTGTCTCGTGTACGTCTAATCTTGTGGAGATGCAAACTCGAACTGACTCTACTCGACCTTAGTAATTTTTGTCCCGATTTCGATAGCAGGATGACGCCTGCTCAAATCCAATGTTGGATAAATTCCTGTCAGTTCCGCCACTGATGAATAGAGCCTTGACAACGGGGTTCATCTGTCTGACAGTACAGCCATCCTATTTGTTAGGTATTTCCTGACGTCTCTTGTTAATTGCCTGTTCTTATCTGTTCTTCTCCTCAAAACGAAGCTACCCTGCAGGTCCTTAAGCGTTATTCTACAGATGTCACTTTTTTTATTTAGCCCTGATCCCTGTGCATCAGAGGAGGCAGCAAATCTATGGATAATCAAATTTCTTCATTTCCTTATTTGTGTCTATGATCAAATTGTGAAATGGCGTTTGGTCTTTTTTTCTTTTCTTTTCAAAGTCGTATTTTCACATGTTTCTCATTTGCATTCGTTCTTGTTGAACGGGTGATAAAGACAAAATTTTGATGGCTCCTCAAAACCAAGCGAATTCCAGACATTACTGGAACCTAACACCAATGCGCGTCTATCAAAGTCGAATGGATTCTGTGAAATAATTAATTGAACAGCTGCCGAGGGTGGCAATGTGTTCATCATTTACTGCCACCTCGCAAGGCACGCTCCTGCCTTTGAGGCTGTTTATATTTTTCAACGTATTTTCCAAGATTTAGAGACTGTCAATGTTTTCCAGCATTTTTTAAAAGTTGATTGCGTTGGGATTGAAAGTTTTGCTGCTGAAATCTGGAATAAGAAGAAGGATCGATGTTTTTCTATTTCCGTTGCCTTTGAGATGCTTTTGCTGCTCCAATTCGTAGGTAGGAAGGCAGGCAGAAGTGACCTGATGTGAGTGATGCACTTGACAAGGCGAGGCAGGCCCATCATTTTGACAAAGCACTACTAAGCAGGACTTTTATGGCACTTCGTTACTAAAAGCGAATGAGGAAGCCCTCAGTCTTTCCCAGAGAAAAGTTCTGAGAGCAATTTTTGTTACTGTTTGCGTTGATGTCATCTGGGGAAGAAGACTTAACGGCGAACTCTATGGGCTGTACGGCGTCATGTGCCCGCTTAAGCGTCTTCAGACACAACACATAAGACGGCTAGCGTATGAACACCTCCAGCCCGGAAAGTCTTCAAATCCGACCCATTGGGACAACGCAACAGAGAATGGCCTAGGTTGAGATGGCGCACACAAGCGGAGAAGGACCTCAACTAACCGAGAGATCGTTTGAGTTCAGATTCATCCCGGAGATCTTTTCCGAGATTTCTTCGAACCTTACCATTCGATATCAAGCAGATTCTTGTTATTCTTATTTTAGATAGAGTTCAGGGGCAGAAAATGTGCCGATTAATGACTCCATAGCTGCACCCCGTAGCCCTATCCAGCTGAGCTCACATGTCATGTCCTTCGACCATGATGGACATGACAATATTCAGTGGTTTTGTCTAAGCTTAAAGGACGCAATTTATACTTTGCTTTTAAGCGTTCTGGAATTTACCGAAAATTTACTCAGGTTGAATGTGTGTGTGTACAAATGTGACATACAACACCAAGTATTCAATCAGGAAGATGATTCTCATATTTCGCTTGAAGATGGAAAGAGCGGGGGTGTCCTCAGTGGCACAATACTTTCTTTGTAGGTTGGAAATGGAAGATGTATATGGTTTCATAGTGGAATGAGCCTTTGAGAGTCATTAATCAGTTATGTAGAGTCACTGACAATGCACATTCCACCACAATCCACCCACAATTCTTTTTCGTTTGAGCAGCAGATGGCGTGACAGGGTTGAAGCTGGAATGAAGCTTAAAAATCGAACATGTAGATGCTTTGTAGATTAAATAAATTTATCTCTAATGTAGGAGAGAAAGAGATGAGTTCGGTACGGCTTTCGTGAGCGAACTATTCCGTTTATTGGGTAATGCAAGAGAAAAGCGTTAATATACACTTCTGTTCGTATTTAGAACAAAGCTGAGCCTCCGATCTGATGAGGTTTCATCAGACGATTCAAACATAGATTTAAAGCAAATGGCTGCCGTTGACTTGAAGTCCGAAAGGAGCTTCTTTAATAGGTTGTTTCTTAAGGTAATATGCTGTTGTTCTTATTTTTTTTGTAAATTTTTGTCTTTCCTACACCGATGAAGTACAAATTGGAATGTCCTCCTTCAAACTTTCTCCCTGAAGTCCCGCCACTCATTTTCCAAACTTTTTTATATTCACCCCAACCGCTGCCGTGAGAGGAACCCGCTTAAATGACAACACGTCGTTGCTTAACTTTTGGTCAACTTTATCTAATTCCGTTGTCAGGATTGTTATTGTAATTTATGATCAACTCCACCGGAAGACCAAATCGACCATCTGCTAGAGGGAATCGTTTTCGAGTTCCTCGCCACAGTGGCATCCATGATTAATGTTTGATTTTCTGTCACATCTGTTGTTCTATGGAACTGGAAAGAGTGTTCATTTGTGAGCTGATGCATGCTGATGCATAATGATTTTATCGGAAGAGGGACTACTGGACCTCTCTCTCTCTCTAGATAATGAGATTTGATGGGGGAAAATTATCTCGAAATGAACAGACATATATTCAAAATTTTTTTTTCGCTTTTCATATTTTATTTTATTCTGTTGAATTTTGTAATTGCATTAAATGTCTGCCACCCGGATGAACCGGGAAATATTTTTGTGGGTATCGTATTCACATCCATCATGGATTGCAGTTGAAAATAAATTTACATCAACAAATGACAGAAATTTTGCATTATCTATAATTGGTTCGCAATTAAATGAAAATCAACAGAGTTTGGAATGAAATTAAAATTCCAACATTGTGTGTTTCATTTTCGCGGGAATTTAGAGTGAATCGATGGCCGATTAATTACACCCCAGGTCATCCGCTAAATACCGTGCGAAACAAAAAAAGAACAAATAAATTAATAACCGTTCTGCAGTGGATGTTGTTTATGGAATTTACATTTTTGTTTGGACTGCAAGGTGGCTAGGGGTGTACACTTACTCCTGTCAGTCCAATGTTTGGTGGAGTTTAGTAGAAGAGCCGATTAGGAGGGAGTTACCTACATTTCTGTTTCAGCTGTGGAACAGTTTCTGGTTCCTCGTCGTTCATAGAACACCATAGAACACCAGTGTTATGTGTGTCCGACTTAGATTAGATCTTTTCAGCAATAGTAGCAATCTAGAGCGTTTCGGGTCTAGGGATGGACAGATTTCTTTTGATAGGGACCCTGGTTTAAGAAACTTTTGTTGTTGTTGGATTACGTTGGTGTATAGTTTCTTAAGTTTTTTCAACTTAAATGTGGCAAAAGGTTCACTGTAATCAGCCTGTCACCCAGCATATACAAGGACTGAATTGCTCAGCTAATTCTTCTGTGGCATTCAATGATCGATATATTGATATTGCAACAAGGCTTTATCGAAAACAGAAGCGTATGGGTAGTAGTGCAAGCAAAGTAGCAGGCTACTATTGTTGCGTAAGTTGAACCTTTTAAGGATGGAGATGCAAGTCTCCACGACGACGTTTCCATTCGTCTTCTATTGTCAGTGCAGGCAGTGTCGAACTTTGGGAGAGTTTCAGGGAGACTCGGTTGGCAAAGTTCTAGCTAGCTTTCCGTCGTCAAACCGTTTTGGCCTCTCTTGACTCCGTTGCTGTCTCTATATCCGGGTTACCTTGGCTACAACAAGGTGATGATCCAAGTTGATGTTGGCGTCTCGGAATATTCGGACATCGAGTATACTGGAAGAGTGTCTGACGTCGATCGCAACGTGATCAATCTGGTTGACGGTTGATTGATCCGGGGATCGCCAGGTTCCTTTATGGATGTTGAGTAGTGGGAACCGCATACAACTCACAGAGAGGTTCCGCCCCGCGGCGAAGCCCAGCAGCCTGAGTCCGGTCCCGGAGGTGGTGTCGTGCAGGCTGTGTTTCCCGATGACGCCAGCAAAGATCGCCTCTTCTCCCAGCTGAGCATTGAAATCTCCTAGAACGATCTTGGTGTCATAGCTGGGGCATCGATCATATCATCTTTCTAGAAGATAATAAAAAAGTGACAGCAGGGACATTCCTCTGGGTCAGGGAAATGCATTAGAACCCCATTGCACAGAGGCTTTGCCTTGCCACTTGGAGATTAACTTTTCAACAGGATAGTGCTCATCACAGTAAACGTTGTAAGTATAGAGTGGTTCATCCTAGGGTTTGATTTTTAATAAGCTTTTCCAAAAGATCTCGCATGACTTCTTGCAAACGGCTTTGTCATTTTTTTTTTCAGAATCACTTTACACATTTCCAAATTGTTCAGCTGAGTTGCCAAAAGCAGAGTTTTGGGAGAAATGTTTTGCGTGTCAGTTGATCTACTTGAACCACTATTGCCAATACTATTGGCAAACTTTAGTCCCAGTTTACATTAATGGCTGATTTTCGACCGCGTGGACCACCTCTAGCACTTAGTAAAAAGCAGCTGTGGTTGAGAGTGTACGCCAAAACCATGACAAATCGATTCGCCATTACTTTCGGACTGTGTTCTTTGGGAAATTTAAGCATATAATCTCTGGGAGTTCTTGTTTTAGCAAAAGGGTGCTACGAAGCATACGGGCCGTGAAACAATACCCTTGGTGAGAAATAATTTTTGTGAGCACTTAATTTCACCTACCCCTGCATGGATGGTGCGATATCAACCGTCTGAACCATTTTCTCTGGGAATATGTAGGGTCACAGAGATTGTCGCTTTGGAAGCCAATATCTTGTGTTATACACGAGGTACCGATCGCTATAATCGAACGAGTCACCCAAAATTGCGCCTTGGGAATGAATCGCCTCAGACGTAGTCATGGACTAAAATTACACGATACCATTTTTGAAAAGTAAATGCCATGAAGCGGTCTTTCAACTGATAATTTAAGTTTTAAGTTCGCATTCGAATCTATGCCTTTTGTTTAACATTATAAATCAAACCACACGATGAATCATCCTTTACATACAATATAAGAGAATGAGAATGTCCCTAATCAGCAGGTTTCAGCGTACTGTGTGGCAGTACCAATCTTATAAGTCCTAATCGACGTTCAGAGACGAAACAAACCTTCTTCTAAACAGTTTAGCAAACGGAAAAATGGTTACCTTTTTTCCTGTGAAGGCAATGTAGTCATTATAAAATAAAAAGTGATCCTTGTTAGTGTTTCCAGATGCAACAAAGCACAAAACATGTATCTTCAACTTCAGTAACTTTCGAACTTCGTGTTCTCTTCGAAGTTGATTTCGACTTCGCTAGGGTTACAGGAAATCTACCATATTCAACTACATGCGGTACATGAAACCATTTCCCACTGTCTGTCAGCACAACACATGGCAAGGAGGACAAGTTTCTCAACTTGCATTGCAACTGTCTCCACATCCATGGATACACCCCGTTGACACGCGTCGAGTTACCCCCTTTGAATGCATGTTCACTCTGTGTTCGAAACAGAAGACCGCTTAATTAATCAATGTTCACCGACAAAACTTGCTCCTCCGTCCAAGTGAAAGTCCTCAAAATTCCTCGAACTTCCATGTCAACCACCAGACCACTTCCACGCGATGTCCCGGCGAGTATAAATTGTGTAATTCAATGGAAATTATAAGTGCGGTTGCTGTGGAGCAGTCGCTCCAAATAGTTCAAAGGCACCCACTTCAGGGCGCACATTGTTGATTCAATGGAGGTAATTAATGACAATTCGGTTGAAGAAGCCAAGAGGAAGGAGAAAGTGCGAGAGAGAGAGACTTTTCGACAGTGGGATTGATACTTTTAAGGTTTAAAGAAAGCCGATGTGCTCTGGTTGAGGCATGGACTGAAGGGAGTAGGGGAGCGTGGGAAGTAGAATAATGAATGGCTGAAAGGGAAACGATATCGACAGTTGATTGAGATTTCCATTTTATAGGTTTCTTAGAAGCCTCTGTTAATGGTTACAAGATCAATGGACACAAACTGTTTAAGGATGAGAACGAAATACATCTTTTTGAAACACTACCCTTTTCTCAGAAAAATTTGTGCTTTCATTATGTCAGAAACCTTTTCTGTTGTTTCCGTTTTATGGTTTCGTTTTCACAAACGAACTCATTATTATTTCGGTATGCCATCTGTCCGCCTGTCTGTCACACTGCCTATATCTAATGGGCAGTTTATTGAAGGATTTGCATGAAATATGAGATCTGCTCGGAAGCAATGTTAAGATTCGGATATAATAAGGTGGCTCCCGTATAAATCAAAAGAGGTCTTACTATAAAATTGCTTAGAACATACCGGCATAGCGTATCTGAGCAAACACGATAAAGGCACAATGTGAAATATTTCACAGAGCCTCGAGTTGAAAGCCACCATTTGAGTGGTCGAAAGTGAACTGACTAAATTTAAAGTTAAAGAGGATGATGTAACGGGTGTTTATTTTTGCATGTGTAGACATGTAAGCTGGCAACACTATTTTAACTGGCGGCCGTTTAGTCAGCTGTCAAGTGATTTATTTTTAAGTTGGTTTGGTATTTCAACACGAATGGACTGACGCCTGAATAACGTTTCCAAATTGAGCAAATTTGGCTCAAAAGAAGATTCCCGTTGATCCCAAATTTCATAAGCGAATTCTATTTGGAGATGGAGCTCACCTCTGGTTATATGGATACGTCAAAAAACAAAACTGACGTATTTGGAGTGATGCCAATCCTTAGGTACATGTTGAAACACCGTTGCATCCACAAAAACTGACTTTTTGGTGTGCCTAATGGGTTGGTGGATTAATAGGTCCGTACTTCCGTTACAATCAATGGTGACCGATATAGAGCCATGATTACTGACTTCTTCGCTCATCAATAGAGCAGCCATGATGTACAGGACCTGTAATTTTAACAAGACGTCGCAAGATTTCACTCAGCTCGTGTGACAAAAATAACGTGTGGCAGCCGCATAGTCTCAAACTGGCCCCAAAATCGTGCGACTTAACGCCATTTGAGTACTTTCTATGGCGATATGTGAAATCACAAGTCTACGCCGATAGGTTAGGCACGATTGACCACTTGAAGAACAGCATTAGCTGCCTTATTGCCGAAATACGGCCAAAAATGTTGAAAAAACTCCTCGCAAATTAGACCTCCAGATAAGACTACGTTCGAGTCAGTCATGGTGGTCATATACCAGGAGTCATATTTAAATTATTGTATATTGCCAGAAAGGAAAATTCTGTACCCCCCAAAACACACTCTTTACATGTATTTATATACATAAACTGTATCGACATATACGCGAATGGAAATTTTGAAAATCTTAAACCACGACTTTTAAGAGCTCTTTGAAAACGTTTGGTTGAACCACAGGAAATTTCCAATTCTTCACATAGTTCATAACTGTTCAAGGCAACGAATTTGTGCGTTTGATGTGTGCGAATTTAAGGTTACGTTTCAACAAGAATTTTATTGTTTTTGTTTTTAATTTTCATATCAAACTGCGAACTCTTCAAATTTGTATTATATTTCTTTATAAGTAAACACTGACAGACAAAAACATAAATCAATAAGGAGGTGAACGAACGCGTTATCTTTGTAATTACCGTTCGGTAGATTTAAAACAAACTACGTGAAATTTTTGAAAACGATAACTGCTGACGCTATTTTACGAGAAGTGTAGGATGAAGACCCAACAGAAATGGTGCTGGGCATTCATCACAACATGTCGTATTCCAAGTCGAGACTTGTCTCTGATAGGAAAACTGGAAACGACTCAACAAGTGTGAGGGACAGAAGTGACTAACACCCTGTTTATCGCTGAGTCTAGGTGACAGAAATGTGTTGAAAAACGGATTTGGGCCTTCGTTGGATGCAGACACTCCCAACCTTGATCTTCACCCAGAAAATGTTGTGGTGTCAGTCGTGTGGACATCGAAAGAACAAATTCTCTCAACAACAATTTCTACTTCCACCAGGGGAAAAGGTAAATGCGGTAAAAAATTATTTGAAAAAATTATTTCGAAACTGTATATTCGAAAGTGGATGAAGGGCAAAGCCTGCGTTGGCAAATGGGAAATGGTTCCACCCTGTTCCACGACACTGCTAGACCTACAAATGGAAAGATGTAAGACTTGCTACAGCTGATATTCGAATCTTTTCCACATCCAGAGATACACAGCCTGGCGTAATTTTGTTGGCACGAGGTGTTGCGAAACCGAGAAGAGGTCTAAGAAGCATTTGTAAACTTTTTGGCGTCAAAAAAATCAAGCCTTCTATAAAAAAAAAGAAAATATGGCAGTTAAGATTGACACTTTGAGACCATACTGAACTTGTTGAAATATTGGAGAGAACAGTAAGACCGTTTTGGGTGACCATTAGGGCCTCATAAATGTAAAGTTTCAATAGGTTCCACAAACGGTCAATTCCATGAAAGAACATCGCCCTGCCTCCAAGTGAAATTCATAATAACTAAAGATAAGACTTGGGTCTACACCTACTGTGTGGAAACAGAGACCGATGGTTGTGTTAACAGCTTTGCTCGACTATCGTGCTGGGGTGCAGTATGAATTCCTTCCGTTGGCCCAAACTGTTAACACAATTTGTGCGTCAAAGGCAACCGGATTTGTAGATAGACAATTCTTGGTTTTTGGTGCACTATCTCACACATCACTGGTAAGTCGCGATCATTTCGCCCAAAAACTCAAACCATATCGTTCCGTAAACACCAAATTCGCTTGACTCAGCACCATTAGCGCAAATAAATCAAGCCTTCTATAAAATGTCCTTCTTCAAATCCTACAGCAACACATCGAGTTGTTGGCGTGCAGTATGATCTCGAGGCCAGAGCTGACTCCTACGTGGAGATTCGAAGACCGAATTCAAATACCATTCATATCCAATTTTTCACGACTTTACTTCCCACGAGTTGTAAACAAAACTCAAGGTGTACCAATTGCCGACAGAATGGCGACAGGAACTTAATTGCATCGCAAAGCTGCATTCTGCCAGATGGATACAAAAACGCACTGAGAATGCTTTTTAAGTTAAGGAGGAGTACTTGTGCTAGAAAATATGTGCACAATGCACATTTGTTTCAAACAATGGCTACGCGATCCACAGACTCTAACTGCAAGCATTTGCGTTGTGCCTCCCATTGTCCTTTCATAGATTGTCCTTCCCCGTTTAGTTACTGTTCAGTTATTTCTCTATTCTTATCTCCCTGACTATTGTCAGGCGAACAATGAAAACATGGAATGTGAGAGATTTTTGTATCAAGACTCTCCCCCGTGAACTTGTTTACTAGGAGGACAGCCGAGAATTTTCATTGATTTCGATTGATTTTAGCAAGTAAAGGGTGGGTTGGTTACTCATAAGTAATAGGCTAGCTTGAAACTGATAGGCGGTTCCCGATTTCGCTGCCCTCCAACCGATCATCCTGGCTAAAAGTCAGAAGCGGAATGAAATGAGTCGCGTTTACGCTCAACCAGAGTTGGGAAATTGTGTGCCCCACGGTGACTGCTGTACGCAAAAAGTTCTTGAGATTGGTTTCCTAGTCAATAACATTGATGACATCGTCGTTAAACGATGCGCATGGACAAGAATGTGGCGACTGTGGCAGAGAGTGTTTGACTTAATTCACGTTTGACATCGACTCTCTTCCCTTCACTACAGTGGAATAACCAATACATGCATCAAGCTAAAAAAAAACTAAAAGTAGTCAGAGGACCACACTATTTGGTCTTAATGCTCTCTGTTCCACTTTATACTGAATGCGTGTACAGACCATTATAAGCATCATAAGCAGCCACTGTGGCATTGAAACATGCGCCTTCAGACGCGGTATCCCTCCCAATGACTTCTGCAGGAGACGAGAAGAAGGTTGAATCCATCTCCTTATTGCTCTGTGACTGTTAAATTCCATTAAGGAAATACATGTTTGAAAACCTAGCGTGGGACACCACAGCAGCTACATAGCTAGCTCGTTCGGGCAGCGTCATAATGCGGCGAATGACGGCCTGAGTGTAGTTGACTACTGACAACCGGCCGCTGCAACTTAACCTTGGCCACCACAAGGGGAGGAATTAACAAGACATTGGGTATTCCCAGCATCACCGCAGAAGAAGCAAGGAACTTAATTCATCCAGAGAATCCATCCAGACAACAGATTTCCATTCTGTCAATCACCAATCCAGAATAAATCGGATCCCATCACAAGGAGAAGCAATGTCTGTTGGTGCCACTACCAATAGGCCATCTCCGCGGGGAGCCATCTCAAGTCCCCTTCACAAGCAATTAATTTCGTTTCTTGAGAAAAATTCATATCGAACGCAAAATTCATTTCTTTTTGTCTCTGAATCCTCCCCTCCTCCACCTCCGACAAACAGAGAAAAACTGACTTCAATCGAGTTATGCCTCAACGCGAAATTTCGTTTCAGATCAGCTCACATTTCCAGATGTTATTCGAAGCCACGCCTTGTGATTTTGCGGAATCCTTCCAGCCATTATCCTGGGATCAAGGGGCGTCCCTGCCGACCACGACAAAGTCGAATATCTCTGAAACCCAAGACATTAATTAATTGTGACTGCAGATGTTGTACCGTTGGCGTAATGTCAACGAGATGTTTTCATTTTCGGAATTATGTCCTTTGAATGAAAGAATTTCTGATCCATTCAGAGTCCTTTGGTAGGGGGTGAAATTGCTGAAAATGACTAGCCGGTCCTTGTCCCCTCTGTGAGACTTTGCTAGGAGATGACGCGATGGCATGGCGTTGCCAGGTGGCAGGAGAAAATTATGTTCACTCTCCATTAGATGGTTATAAGCTCTCCTGCGCATACAGGTCGCATATGACTTGGCATTAACGGAGAGATGCTTAAGCCCATTGAAGCTAATTGAGTTCCCCGTAATCCAGAGAATGTTGGCATTTGTGTCGAATGCTGGTAATTAAGATGCTACCACCCACCGTCTGATTATAAGCCTAATCATCCATATGAATCGGATGGGGTACACTCAAATGTGACTCCTTGTGTGATGACATTGATGGTCGCTCACCCAGAGAACCAACTGCGAATCATGAGCTAGCTGAAAATGCTTGAATTAAGAAAGGAACTAACAACACAACAAGTCCTGCAATTACTCTGGCGACGTTTCAACTTCATCAAACACAAACAACCAAAATCAAATAAACCAAGATGTCCTTTTTGACTTTTAACCACCGTAGTCCCCCTCCCGAAGGAAATGCTCTTTTTTTCGCCTTCGAATTAGTTCCCTTCTCAATTTCCCCAGCAGTCAATGATCCTTAATAGATTTTGGATCCCCCTCAGCACAAAGTAAAACCCCTTACTTTCGGGCATGAAGGACGTTGATTCCTCCCAAAAAAAACAAAATTCAACCCTTGTGACATAATCCTCACCCAACGACCGTCATCGCATCATCGCCAGTCACTCACGATTCCCACGTATGCCCCTCATCCAAGAACCGATCAGTAGTCACTTTCATTACCACCACTGATACCCGTCAGCTTATGCGGCGAAATGGAGAGTCCACCTGTGGTGAAAGGAAGGAGCCCGCAAACGTGTTAAAATTACAAATCAACTCAAACTAGGCGACAGCACCGACCGCCGACCGACTTCATGCCGAGCAGCAAAGGGTTGCATAGACATTCATGCTATAGGCTTATCACAATCCTTTCCTCCCCCCTCCCCCGCCCCCCTGCACAATGGGTGAACGAAAACAAGGGCACACCCCACCGCCCATTCAACCTGCAAGACCTCACACACAATGGAGCAGAATTGAAGAGCAACGTGGGATGTGAAGGCAAAGATAAGTGTGTTGCGTATACGCCCGAGTGGTCGTAAGCAAAAAAAAAAAAAACGACTACCCTTGTATCCCACTTGTACCCTTGTACGAGATTTAATTTTTTCGCACGACTCACTGTGACAGCTCCTTCGACTTACGGTCGACTTGGCTATCACTTTACACACTAGTCCCCGGCTGGACTCGATTTCCTGCTAATCCCAAGGAAACGCTTTCATTTCTCGATTTCACTCACTCACGTATAGAAATCGAAAATCAAGAGGAAACCCCCCTGTGGTTGCGGCAGGATCTCCACATCATAGGACATCAACCAAAAAGGCTTAGCCAGGAACGATGCGACATGTTGGGCGGCGTGGAGAGTCGTGTGATATTTTTAACCGAAAAACTTGTACCCGACAACCGCCCCAACCACTACACTTACACACAGCAAACCATAATTAATGCATGCACGAGCACTGTCATTGTGGTCCTGCACATTGGGGGAATGGATGAAGTGGGATTGCAAAAATGTTGAAATTCAATTCGAGTCCTGCAGCGACTCGTGGTGCCCGTTTATTAAGTGAATTCATTCAACCAATTGCATTTCAACAATGGTCAGCGGTTTTTGGTGAGTGGTTCTCCGCCCTCGAGGGTTGTTGTCTGTGATTTTTGTTTGGGGGGGAAGAAGATGGAGTGGAGTTTCTTTCTCAAGCGGGAAACGTTGCGAATTAAGGACTCCTGAACACACACCGATATACAAATCGTTTGATTATTGAAACAGCCATCGTATTTCTTATACACCCGGACAGTAGATCGGTAAGTGGGAAGAAATGGCGGGCTCGCAAGTTACAGCCCCACTTAGGCCAGATGCACACTCTGATGCTACGATTGGTGTACGCAATTCCCCTTTCTTATGACCTAAAATCAGTTGAAGTCGGTAGTCACCTGATACATACGTACATCGTTAAGTTTATTACGATTGTGATGAAGTATGCTCCCAAATGCGTCTTCCTTTGTCTAAAGAGAGGGCTGCACATTAACAGAGGAGATATGGAATTCGTTCTACCACATCCTTATCCCTAAAGCTAAGACAGCACTCATTATGGAGGAAACCCAGACCTAGCACAAGACCATGACTGTCGGATCTGATTATGCATAACGGGCGCCCACGATTTGACTTAGGACAGATCAAGCATATGATTGCCTCATAATAACTCCTTTCTTACGTGGTGTGAAAGTCAACCAACACCTAATAGGCTAGGACCAATATTCCAAGGGGTTCACCGCATACATTGGTTCACCATACAACGGTTTTTTCTGACGGCTATCCACGCGGCGCTACGAGGAGGCTGTATGTTAAGTTGCAGCTGCCGACTCGCATGCAATCAACGACGTTGCTCCCCCGAGCCGTCAATGAGGCGTGTGCTGTGATTGGAACTGGAGAAACTGGGTCTGGAGTCTAAATAACACAAGTCAACTCTAAGATAACTCTAGAGAAGACGATTTCGTCTCAGATGGCGCAGAAGAAGTTCAATCAACTTGTGGAGCAAAATTGGAGGCTGCTGGCTAAAGATCGTGCTCGCTGGAGCGTCTCCCTGAATCAGGCTAAGATCCATCCTAGACTGTAGCGCCAACAATGCACAACACGTTAAGAGCTTCTTGCTAAATGAAATACTCTGAGAATAAAATATTTTATTCCACTGAAAGATAAACTGTCCCAAGCCAAACCAAAGCAAAACAATTTCGTTTTTAAATGTATTCGTTGTCCCACTGAACAAGCAAGTTTATGTATAAGAAAACCGCCTTTGCATCTCCAAAACAGTTGCTCCAGTCCAGGTCAAACATGCCGCAGACGCATAAACATAACTGAAACGACATCGTTTGGGCCTACAAATGACACATCGTAGCTTTGAACTGCCATCTGAAACAACAAGCAACTTACAGATCTTTGCAGTTGGGGGAAGGGGAGTTTAAATGCGCACAAGGGTAGATCTTGCATAATTTCCCCCGCTCTATGACTTGCATCCAGTAGCTTCCCAGAGATGTACAGCAGATGTATCAGATCCATAGCATACAGATTTGTACCCAGGAACGTCGCAAAGATTACACCCAACATTCGTATCAAGCGTCTAGCACGCGCATACACAAGCAAAAGAAACGCCACATAAACAACGGAAATGAAAAACATAAGAAGGAGGAGCTCCCCTTCGTCCATGCCTTTGAATCGCACCACCCACTTCCGGCGCTTGACGTGAATTCGTCCGATTTCGCTGACCTCAGTCTCTAACATCACGATCTTGTGCCGCAAAGCACATAGCGGCTTCTGACTGGCCCACAGTCTGCTAATGTCCTCAACGACATGCTCCAAATTCAGACTTAGAATCTAAAAGAGGTACAGACTGAAGACCACGCCACTGACGAACAGGAACATAACTGCCAAGATGATGTTGTTCAGGACGCATGAGAGAGCATGCAGTGCTGCTATGGATACGGAGTCACTCAGGAGGCCATGGATCTCAAATATTTGATTGACAATGATCAGGCTGGTTGTGGCTGCCTTGAAGAGAAGAAGAACAGCTGCCCGTGGCTCGATACCCCGACTGACCTGGAAGCGGGTCATGTCCATCTCCGAATTACGTCGTTGAACAGGTCAGAAACGTTTGACCGCAGAGTCCACTGGACATGAAAATCGAAACGTACTACACGATCCCGATGAGCATAAGGACGTTCTTGTACAAGTCCCTAAAAGTCCCAGCAGGTCCAGTTCGCGTTGTTGAAAAATGTTTTTAAGGCTGAATGCAGTTGTTACCACGATGTGCAGGAGAAGACAATAGCAGTGTCCTGCTCGGGAATACACAAAACGACGCACCGCTGTGTCTTACAGGTGTGTCGTGAGTCTGAAGTACTGCAAGTAGTGAAAAATGTGAGCAATCACGGTGTCGATGACGCGCCTGTCGCTTCTCCTCACGGCCATCGTGTGCCGAAAGTGACTTGAAGCTTGTAACTGTGCGTCGATTCACTGCCGTGCAATCAGTTGAATAGCGTATTGGCAAAATACGCTGCAATCTTATCGATTTGGTCATGGGAGAGATGTCAATCGGATAGAAAGGCTTGGCGTGTCGCTGAGTCCCCAGAGAGGGCGGTATCATGGGATGCAAGCTCATATTGTGAATAATGGCAGCAATGTCTGCGATCCCTACTCTCAACTCACGTTCTGAGCAGAAATAAAACAAATTGACCTTCAAGGAGCTTACCTTGTTGTCCCTTAAATTGCATTTTCTTCCCTTCTCTCCCCCACATTATGGCCATTTTGGTGGGCTAACATTTTGCGAGAAGTCTTTTTAATGACTCACATCAACGTGAGGCGAAAAAAAATGTCGGTCAACTCTGCGTCCTTGCTGTGATCGTCCTGCACAGTGCAGTCGATTTGCATCTTTTGGGCAGTCAATTTAGAAAACTGAAAATTAAATAACCGGCGGAGGGCTCTTGTCTTGTGTGTGGTGTTGGTGAGGTGGCACGTACGAGTTCGGATGCAAAACCTTACTTGGCACTTGGGACACCACTTACATGTCCTTGTTACTTCTCATTGCCCCTCTGTTTCGTTCATCTTGCATCGTACCAATAAAGAGGTGGCACAGCAAACTGTGCAATAGTGTTGCGCCATACGCCCAAGGAAATATCAGCGGACTGAGGTCGAGGTTAAGCGGAATTCTTGTCCATCATCTACATCAAAATCCGAACAAAATCCAAAGTGTCCTTTTTCCGCTGCCATAACAAATGGCATCGTCATGACCCCATCGCCAGCATCGTAATTGAAACTCGATCCCGCCAAGGATACCGAAGCCAAGCAAAGTGAATTGAAACTTCCTTCGACAGCGATTACGTTCGTCCATCAAATCGCCCTTTCCTGATTCATGCACAGAGCGAATGACAGTCGAGAATTGAATGCGCAAAAAATAAAGGGATCAACAGCAAACGGAAATCCCTTCCGCGAGATAACTTTCAAAACAACAAGTCCAAAAGATGCAACAGGACCTGCACGATTTCCCTTTCAGACGACGACGGCGACTTGACGGTGGGGTTTTATTCGATGTTGACCCAACAAATCGCGCATAAAGCCGATGGCCTTGAAGGATATCGCTTTGCATCTCGCTCGAATGAACTGCAAATCGCTCCCGTTGGGTTTTACACAAACTCTCACCCCACCCCACCGGATGTCCAACCAATCGCCGGCCACACCCACAGAAGTTGAGCTGGACGAAGGGGCTCCTGAATCAATTATGCGCATCCAGGGATACAAATTCCAATTAACACACAAGCCCGTCCCAACGTGGTGTCAGTTTTTCGTTCACCTTCGGAGCTCGGTTGCTTGGTTGCTCGGATGCTGAGATGTGTGCCACAAATTAAGTTACCGTTAACACATCAAGTGGAATTAATTGAATTAAAATAGGACGAGCTCTCTCACCCACTCACACACACACAGACACGCCCGCCTGGCACACATAAGAGTTTTTATTGAGAAGCCAATACCATAACCCTAATGGCCGACAGGGAACGGATGTCCTTTTGGGCAGAATGCACGTGTTATTTATTCCCCGATAGGCAAAAGGTATTGGTAATGAAGTTTTATGTATCCACTTGGGATTGTTGTAAAAAGCATCCGAAATGCCAATGCCAGTACATACAATTTCATGGCCAACGCGACGGGTTGTGACGGTGATTCGTGCATACACTTCGACATCACCTTGCGCAGCTCTTTCTGCTCCGACCGAGAGGGGTGCTGGTGTGGGGGGTGTGGATTGGTGGGCACCTCTGAGACAATATCGAATGGTTTATGACGTGCGTAAATATCCTACCTCCTCCTAGCCTAAGGTGTGACTTGGTTTTATCTCCATTTCTGAGGCATCATCCCTGTGTGCTTCAGTTTTGTTGGTCGCCTGCGTGATATATAACTGTCGCAATGGATTATTGGAAATTTAATTTATTCTCTCGCTAATAGGGTTGTTTCTTTTGGCGAGGGAGAGAGACGGGGAAGCACAAACAGCAGCCCAAAGGTGTGACGCTGATGGCTTTCGCCATAAAGCGGACAACATCAATTAGGGGCCAATAGACGCAAGGCGAATTGAACTAAATGCCTCATCATTTATACACGCAGTGACAGGCAATTTTGTTGAGTGTCCACTTTGACGTGGAATTTCTGAGCGGCCGCGGTGGAATAACGTGGGCAGTGGCCTCGTTGTAAAGTCGTAGGACTGTTTGGTGGATTGGGGTTTGATTTTAAGCAAATTAAACGTGACTTGGAGTGCAGTGGAGTAGGTGGAGTGGACCGGCGTTTAGACAATTTGATGGGTGAGAAGGAAATCACAAATGTGAGGCGACTGAGGCATTGCATTTCAATTTCGGTAACCGGTAGCCATTTTCAGCCTCCACCAGCACTTTTCTCCTCTGTGTACACTGATCACAATGAAGTCGAAAACAGAACCCCAGCTAAAAACTAAACCGCGAAATATTTACCTCATATTCTGAATTATGCAACGTTAAAGTGCAGGACCGTTATCTACACACTCCCTGATCACAAATTGAAAAGCAAAAAACTCCATCAGATTCTCTGACATCTCCACTTATCGTGATGACTTCTTCTTTAAGTCCTGCCCGCCCCTGTCAATCATCACTCAGTGGACACATCCCACTTGAGAACGTACAGTCCAGCGCAAATGTCCTCCTCAATGGATGTGCAAATTTATTGAAAGTGCAAAAAAATTGTCAAACCTTCAGGTATCAACGATAATTGCTCACTGACACGCGTCAGAGGACAGCTGTTACGAGCAACAATTTTTTGCGGCGTCCAAATGAAAATGAATATTTTAAAATGCAATCCCCTGTGCCCCCATACGCCCGTCCCAGGGGTTTTTGCAATTTTTTAATTGAAATTTCCTTTTGTTTCGGTTGCCAAAGAATAGATACAGATGCGTGTATAGAGAGAGAGAGAGCGCGAAATGATGGCGGCTGCGGAGCGATGTAAAAAGCGCTTCAGTATGTGGTACTGGTGCATCGACACACATCGAAATTGGCCAGCGTCCTTGCCTGGCCGCTGCATTCAATCGTCTGTGAGCCATGTAATCGTGAATGATGGTAGAGGTGTGTGTGTTTTTAAGGTTTCGTTTTAAAAACTAAATCATTTCAGATTTCCATCTGGTCGGCAACCATGAATACCACCTTTTGAAGTGGTTTTTATGAAATTTCGGAAATTTATGCTTTTCATCCCTCGACTAGCTTTTGAACTTTTAAATGTTTACAAAGACGTCTATGCCAGTAGTACCAACTTTAAAACAAAAATATTTTTCCCTTAATAAATCCGCATTGTTGTTAAAAAACGAAAAATTTTCTATAATGCATATCTCAAACACTTCTAAATATTTCGACATGCATTTTGGCACAGAAGTCAGTAGTACCAACTTCAAAATAAACAAATTTGTTCCTATCGGAATTGCACAAATCCATTTTGTCCCACAGTAATATATAGAAAATTGTATCTTAGTACATTTGTGATCAGCAAACGTACATGCAAGTAAAAACGAAACCACTTACGCGTGAGTGTAACCTGAACGTGCTCGGTTTATTTATTGCTTTTATTGTTCGTGTTTTCTTTTTAATCGATTACCTTTCGTACCCATGGAGAACTAAATATGATGGCCTCGTCGCGCGGAGGGTGAGAGCACAGGCCGATCTGAGTGGAAACATGTGAAAGGATGAAAAAAGTTTACGCAAGAGTTAAGAGCTATTAGCCGCGCTACAGTTGCCATTTTCATTTCGCGGCTCGAAACTTTTCCTCATTCACTGCCGCTCTATGATAGCGAGATAAAGTGCCAAGCCACAGATCAATGCGGATTGTTCGCGGGGCGGACACGGAGCGGGGAGTGTGTGTGTGTCGAGCACTTTAATTCGAAACGAAAAAAGCTAAAATCCGTTTTGTTCTGTATTCTCGTATGCAGTTTGTGGATGTACAGTTGCTCCTTGAGCGACGACGAATGCAAAAAGTAATCATCAATGGATACGTTCGATCCGATGATACTGATGATGGATGACGGTTGTTGATGTGGGCTAACAAAGGACTACCAGGGTGGGCGCTTTCTGAATTCGTTCGAATTGCAGTTCGCTTTGTGAGAGTGACCAATTACAGAAGATTAAACAAAGCCTAATGGACGAATTCGAAATGCATGCGGTATCGAGAGCAACAGTAGGCAGACGTTTATGGCAGTCCTCCACATGAGTGAATTTCAATATTGTTGCAAGGACTATCTGACGTGACTGCTTTTGGAGAATTGCATAATATACAGGATGGCCGAAATACAAATCCTCCTTCTAGAAAGCTTATTTTTAAAATGAAATAAAATCAATGAAATGATTATTTTTCTCGTGTGTTATGGCGTTGTTACGAAGAATAAAACGGAAACCTTTTTAGATTCAGAGATTACGGCATGTCATGACTAAAAAAGAATAATAATAATAATTGATTGGCACTACAGCCCATAACGGACCAGGGCCTAGCTTCTGCAACAACTACTCGTGTTGTGCATGCTATTGTTCTTCACGAGTAGAAGGGACCTACAGTTTTTTGCCGATTCCGAACGGCGAGATTTGAGAAGCTTTCCATAGACAAGTAATACTCTTTGAGTGTTGTCAGCAACTCGAAAGAGGTGGTGCCGTGAAAAAATGCGAGGTGTCCCGTCCGGGAATCGAACCCAGACTTTCTGCGCCGCAGTCGATGCACTTACCACTGCGCCACGGCGACCACCTGAAAAAGAATGCTATACTTAAATATAATCATCCGTTCCGACAGCTTCATATCCCTTGAAGGCCTACATTTTCTCTCGAACATTTCCCTCAAGAGTCCTTATTGAAATGGCTAAGTACTTGCATGGATGCTGAAATACAGTGATATCCAAGAGGACTGCAAGGCTGATAATCTTGCCAGGCGTGGTACCTAAGCTCTAATCCCCCCCTTACTCCAGAACACACATATTGAGTGAACAAGACTTTGCCACGGCTCAATTTTAAGCGATGAAGTTTGACAATGTAAGTCAAAGGACTATAAGAGGTGTTAACATAGTTCAGTGCATCGGGCTTGACGTCCCTTATAATGTCTTTTGCGCAAGCTGTAGGAACGGGGAAAGATTTAAACTATTATTTACTTCTTTTGTGACCAAGTCCAAAGCAGGAAGAAGCACTTAGGCACAATTTAGATGAACTCAGCCATGCTTATGTAGAGGACCTGAATAGCTAGCGCACATTGATCCTAAATAACATAGGCAGCAGTGTCTGTGTGGTATCTCAATTTCTGGTTGTCCATTGGCAACCAACCGCTCTACTTTGATCTAGCCTTGGCGGCAGTTAAAACAAGGTTCTAGAATTCTCGACTTTAGGCATGGAATCCCTAAGGAAAAACTAGATAGTGGAGACATATTGAGATGGATGGTATCTTGCCTTGGGGCTTTCTTCATTTGATCATGTCTGTCGCATTCTTGAACAAGACTAGACTCTACATCACTATTTCCCAAAGAAAAACTTCGATACTTTGACTCCGAACAGAAATTTGTGGTATAGAGACGCTTAACCCCATAGGTTAGGCATACACATTTTCGATGAATCCAGTATTAGCGTTGGAGAAGGTATGAATTCGAATGAAGTCCCTTCGCTTAATGTCTGTAGCGTCTTTTAGGCGATGATAATGGCAATTAGCGAAGCCCTGTCCTGGCTATCCACATCTTCATTGATAGCTAAGCAGCCATTAAATCGGTAAGCTCGTTATTTATAAACTGAGAAACAGTCATCAACTGTCGAATGTCTATATCGTCCCTTTGCCGGGTACCGGGGAATAGGGACGTTATAGAGAACTTCAGAGCTGTTGAACTTGCTTAACATGCAACGAGACTAAGAGCTGATGACATCTCCTGAAATATAGGTGGCTTCAAGTCGCAGTGGTCGCCGTGGCTTAGTAGGTAAGTGCGTCGATTCACACGCCAAGGTTCGATTCCCGGATGGCACACGTTGCATTTTTTCACGGCACCACCTCTTTTGAGTTTCTGACAACACAATTGTCTATAAAAACCTCCTCAAATCTCGCCGTTTGGAGTCGGCAAAAAACGGTAGATCCCTTCTACTCGTGAGAGAACAGTAGCAAACAGAACGCGAGTAGTTGTTGTAGAAGCTAGGCCCTGGTCCCTTGTGAGCTGTAGTGCCGCTCAATTATTGTTGATATTCAAGTCGCAGGCTAACAGATCTCAATTTGCAAAAACTTACGACAGATGGCAACGACGGGTGCCACTTGCCTTGTATCGAAACAAACGCTTAATCGTTTTGTACCAACAATTTCGTTCAGACTGATTTCGATTAGGACCGTTTATCGAAAATTAGAACTCGATAGAGTTCGTGAACACTATCTTATTGTCTTCGTGTTAGAAGACTAGGATTATTCTTTAAGGACTTTTATACGAACCACGTAAACTGCGAGGAAGAAGAAAATATCTAGCACCATATCTTTGCTTGCCACAAAAGTGTAGGACCTACAGAAGACCACGACTTAACTCACCGGAAAACTATGTCGAAAAATCAGCTCTTCTTAGAACTTTCACCCTTTCCGCGTACAATTGAGCTACTCTAGTGTAAATGCATTTTAAGCCACTTTTATTTACCTACCTTCGGACAACAAGAGAAACAGCATCAACAGCATGTCGAAGGACCACAATTGAGAAATGAGTTCAATGGTCTCCTTTTCGATATTCCCTTAACTAAATGCACACCTCTTAAGAACGTAGCTACGCTGTATGTTAAGCCACTCATGTCATTTGCGATTACCGCAATCGAATTTTATTCACACGAAACCCTCAATGTGCGAGCTTAACTCGCGTTTGATTATATTTTTTCTTATTCGGGACACGTTACATTCCACTCAAGAGGCCGTCTTACATATTTTGACAGCGGGTTACATTCGGGAAGCTTCTAAGACGAACCAACTTACTCACCCCCAGCAAACTCAAATTTTCAAGTAAAAACGTCAAAAAATTGAAAACTTTAGACTGATCAATATACTGGAATCAGTCTCTGTGGACACTGTCAAAACAGTCAGTCTGAGGATTAGCCTTATTTTAGTCGATTTCTTTCCGGGGCGTAGCACTTAAAACTAATTAAACTTTTTACCACTTTTCGTCCGCTTTCCTTCACTTCAAACAAACACTGTTCGCTGCACACTAAGTCATCTTGTAGAAAGGGGCGAAAGGATATAACATCCAATTTTGTATTCCTCATAAGAGTGCTTCTCACAGCACTTTCGTTAAGTCAGCTCCATCGTTAACGAAGAACTTTCCGAATCAAAGCCAGCCAAGGAGCAGTGGTCTCCTAATGAAAATATCCCCGGTGTAATCATCTCCAATGTGCATCCGACACAAGGCAAATATGTGTTTGCGCCTCCCTCATCGAAGCAGCCATCTGGTTGTTCGTTTCTCAGATAGTTTTAATCAAAAATATGCTCAAAGCCCTTGCAAGCGCTCCCGAACCGAATGCATCCCATCACCCGCCACCCCCTCCGTCGAAATGACAGAACTTTTTCTCGAATTTCTAAATTAATCCGTGCGCCTGATTTCAGTCCGAGAAAGTGCACGCTCACACCACGGCGGTGCAGGGAAACAGGATCAAAGAGACCGGCTGTGTACTGTAGTCTATTATCGCTTCATATCCTTGGGCAGGATATTTGTACTCGGTTCGGTTGGGTTGTTGCTTGTAACTTTCTATGTCATACACTCTTATTTCATTTTTTTTCTGTTTTTTTTTTTCACGGCACCACAGTGAGTGGTGGGTGGGCGCAGGACACCCTTACGTTGGGCGGTGGGCGGTGGGTGGGAGGCTCTGTTTGTTTTGTTATCATCATGAATCATAGCGCTTCTTGTGGTTACTGCAAGTAACCCATACTCTAACCCAGTAATGGGTGGTCACAAGAGCTTGCCCACATGGGGAGGGGAGGATGGAAACGGAAAGGTCTCTTATTGCTGGGTTCGCCTCGTTTCGTTTATGCAACAATGTGTACGTTAATGGCACAAAGACGACGGTACTTCCTGTGCTGTGTGCAATGATACATAATGAGGGGAGACACTGCAGTGGGACCAGCGGAAGATCGCAGGCAACAGGATGCGCTCCGAACGGAACGAGCGAACACGAGCTCCTGAAACTGGGTATTTGTTACGGGGCCGGTGCGGTGTATTTATTGTAAGAGTTGGACGGTGGACGGAGAGTCTGACTTGCATTCGTTTACGTGCGGTGCCTGCCAGGGGGAAGACTGAAGAGTTAAATTGAATGGAATGCAAGTATGTGTTCAGTAAATATTTGAACTGAACTTAAGCGGTCGGCTTGAACAGTTGCACGTCAGATTTCATTGTTTTTTTGGTTTTTTTGGTCAGCATCTGTGTTGGTTCGGTTGTAATTTAAATTGAAACAATGCACCAACAGGTTTTGTTGTTCGCTTCGAAATTAAAATAATTTTGAAAAGCCGAAGTTAAGTTTTCCATGAACAAGGTTTTCTGGAGCGGGATATACGTAACACTTGTGGAAACAATTTCGACGAGGTTAAATTTGTTGTTGGGAATAAAAAGAGCCTGCTAGCAATGAAGAGATAATTTACAACGGTAGCTTTTGGAAGGAACTAAGTAGGAAGAATGTGCTTTAATAGAAACTTTTACTTTCACTCGTTTTTATGGCTCCTCAACCAATGGCACGCTCCTTTGACAGTTGCACGCACCAGGTTAGGAAAAGTCTCTCTCTACCTGTGCGTTTTTAAATCTGCAGCTTTCTCTATCGCATTTTCCTAATGGCTCGAATTCCAAGACTCTGCGGGCCAGAAATGTGTTGTCCCAAGACTTACCCATCTACAGCGTTGTATCCGTGAACCACCTGCCTAGGTGCATGCCGCGTATAGCCTGTATAATTCTTGCCTTAACTTCTCCTTCAGATAGCACACCTCAAGCGTGCATTACCTAAGACTCTAAGGAAAGATTGGTGTTATACCGTAAGGCAGGTGATCACGTATATCCAAATCCCCCACGACGCCCTTAACCACCTCGAAATTCTTCCTGCCAATTGCGACTTTCTGTTTGAGACGTCGATGCCTATTGGCTACCCCCTGTGCCAACAAACACCTCATTGATGGCGCCCTCCCTCCCCTCCAATTCCCTTGATGCTGCCAGCAGCTGACTCTTGAAAGATCGTCCATCCATTTAAGGGATCTCTCAGAAACAACATCTACACGTTCTGCTTTGAAAAATGAAGTCCTTAATAGTTGATAATACAGTTCGCTTAATGAAATTGGGTATGTACGTCGACTCACGCACTGAAAGTTAAAGATCGATTTCTGGGTTCCACTTTTGCACCACCATCTAGTGCGACATATTCCTCGAATGTTCGACATTGATCTTCTGGAGACATTTTCAAAATTCTATGGAATTGATTTTTATTTGTGGCTGGTCACTATCACCAGCTTTCAATGACTGCCCACGTGTGCCGGCCAAATTTTAAATCGAATTCTATCAAGTTTCACAATGTGGATAAGAAGTTCGGTGACAGAGGCTAAGACAGGGTGTTTCTTCCTCTATACCTCTCAGTAATAGGAGTTGTACCAAACTTAAGAAGCACTTATGAAAATCTCTCAGAAGATTTCTATACTTTCCTCGAACGGTGGAGTTCTGACAAGGGACCTTACACAAGTCCAAATGAATAGATGACACCTTTGGAAACATTACGACCTTTTTCTCAACAAAGCCTCTTGCACTTGTCACAGCGATGCTTCAACTTCTTTAAAACATCAGAAAAGTTAAGTTTCTTGAGATCTCCAAAGTAGGTCATAGTGGTGGCGATGACCCCGTCATTCGACTCAAACTTCTGCATGGCGAGTGACTTTTTCAAGTCCGGAAGCAAAAAGAGTTCGTACAAGCCGAAATTTGTTTCGTAGCCTAACCCCACCAATAGGATCCTGGTGATGGTGGAGGTATGAGCTGATGTGTTGTCCTGTCAAATTGAGTCGATTTTTCTACAATTCGGCATCGAAACGGCTCCATGATTCCGTATAGAAGATCTCTGTGGCTGTTTTTGCCTTATCCAGATTGTCACTGTAGGTCACATCCCATTAATCCCAGAAAACGATGACCATCATCTCCTTGGTCGAGAGTCTGTGTCCTCCTTGGGGTACATTGGCCGTGTAAAGTTCACTATTTTGACTGTTATTTCGTCTCTTTTTGTGTACCGGTGTACCCATGTTCTGTCGGCGATCTCGAAATAACTCATTGCGCTTAAACAGCGTCAATGTCTGCTCTAGAGTAGTCCAACGGTTGCGCTTATTTCTTCTTTAGGAGCAAACGCCACACCCATCACGCAGATAGGTTTCTCATACAGGATATGAACTACATTGTCTTTTGCGATAGCAACTGTCTCAGATATCGCGCGCCGATTTGCCATTCGACGAAATTCATGGAATTTTGTCGCATCCTCCCCCGTGCTTGCCGTTTGCAGGGCACTTATGCCTAGCTCATCAGAAACTGAGGGCGACCGCGTTAAAGCAATTTCTGAGAGTCGACGTACATAGAAGGGTCGCCGCACACAACATCAAAGTGTCGTCGAATTTGCTACACGATTTTGTTCTGAAAACGAGAATCAAGCCGCTTCCACACGCCGAACAAATAAAACTTCGGTTCCGATTCAGCTGAACTTTTGACAGTTGTCGTCCAATAGAATGTAATAGATGAGAGTAGACGATAGTTGCGCCATCAGGTGGTGAGGCTTTCGTACAACCGCCTTCTTTGTAAAGATTTTCTCTTCTGACGGTTATGTGAGGAAGGTTTTTTCTTGGCCTCAACTCAGCGGTGCCCAAACAGTTTCTGTATTTGTCGCCCCTCCACACTCAGGGGTAACGTAATCGACCGATTGATCGATAAACATCGAAAAAAAATCTAATTTAAGTTATTGATATGGAAATTTGTTTAATGTTAAGCCATGCGAGGAACGCACATTCCAGTGAAGTTTGTATCCTCAAGGACGCGGAAAAAAAAACCAAACTCAAGAATTATTCAGTCTACCTTAAGGCGGGTGCGTGCGTGTATGTGCGAACATTAATCCATTCTTGTGGCGAAAAATTCCAATGAAAATTTCCCTACAAACGACATCCACAGTGAGGGACTCACCGCTTTCCCGGGACTCTGTATCCAACGTCATTTGTCACGTATCACAAAATTCCGTACTTTGAGCATGCATACGCGACTCATGTATCTGAGAAGAAAAAGTGTTTTTTGTGTGTACTGCCATCCGCATGATTAAAATTTTGCAACAGAACTCAATGGTAATGAGTCGACCTGTAAGGAGAGAAATCGATGGAAAATGTCAAGGCACCGTCTACGAAGGTTCGAGGGGGCGTGTGTTGAATTTTGGGCTGCAATGCAAGACGTCCTTGTCTTTATTCCTCTGATCATGTCCGAAAGGTTGACTCAAAAACAGCATTCTTTCAGAAGAAGTGAAGTCTAAAAAAACACGTCCAAAGGCGGAGATTTAAGCAGGGAAGCGCAACAATTGTCGAGAGCTTTTCTCACGCCAAGGCTATGAGCACTGCCAGCACAGTTCAGCGGTGAGAATGTGGCGGAAACAATTTTGAATACATTTTGCAATTAAAGATTTTCTAACTTGACACATTCCAATGAGGAATTATTAAGCGCCTCCGTCAACCAGAATGATGGGGGTTGCCGCAGATGAGAGTCTCATCTGTGACATTGTCCTCGCGTTCACTTCCAAGGTCACCCGGCGTCATTTGACATTCAAAATTTGTTCGCATCTGTGGACGGGTGTGTGAAGGCGCTGGGAAAGGATGTGTGTGCGTTGTTTGGAGTTTTCATCAATTTTAGATTGAAGCAGGCTCACACATGCTCCACCTGAGATGTGATGGCTAATCGATGATCCTTCATTTTTGATGAGGACTTCTAGAAAAGAATTTTAATCGCATCAGCCATCCGCCACAGATGAAAACAATCCCCTTGGGTACTCTATTTCACAACTCCCTCAACAGCCACTCAAGAGTGATAGTCAAAATGCTGAAATTCTTTTCAAATACCTCAAGGCTTCAGTTGATTGTGTGGCGATTGGACTTTAGATGAGACCACTCGCGGGCTATTATTATTCCTTATCTTCAACTTTGCCAAACACCTCCGCATTTCCCCGCATCTCTCCACAAACCCCCTTTCGAGTGAAATCCAATCTCAGTGATGTTTGGGCGAGATGAGACGGACATTCCTTCCCAGAAGTAATAGCAATTAAAATTTCGTTCCAATTAGAACACCTCGTCTGCCGTCAGTTTTGGCTGTCAACCCGTTTGCGAGACACATAAATAAACCTCAGCCTCACTCTCTTAGAATCGCATATTTTCGCACACACACCCACACAGACCGCCCACCATTCCGTTGCGGCCGCATCAGCATAACCGCGCGTCGTGCCAGGCTGACATTCATTTCGACATCGCCCCGGGCTGCGAAAGTTAATTTCATAATAAATCAGTTCCCTTTGTGCGAGACGCCGTAATGAGATTTACGAAAGTTATACACAGCAGCTTCTTGAGTTATCTTCTCATCGACAGACAACGCCCGCTCCTGACGACGGTGACGACGCGACGTAGTCGCACTTGCCTGCGAACTAAAACGCGTCGTGCATACCACATTGGGCGGAGGGGTTGTTTGGACCCTTGCAGTGATGTTGAATGAGGGTGAACGCGGCGAGAAGAAGGATAAAATATTAATGATGTTTGCCTGGCTTGAATGGACAGTGTTCAGTTCCTCCTTCATCAGACCAAGGACCATTGTGTGCGGTTTTGTTTGTCAACTAAGGTTCATTGAAAAATGCGCGTGTCAGGAATTTTATTAAACGCCGCCCCCATGTCTGTTTGCAGATTAAGTCAGCCTCTGATGGTGAGCACACTATCGTCGCTAGTTTTAATGTCCTTCTATCCCTTTTGTTCTGCCGCTTACATTGTTTGCCTGCAACGTTATCCTTTTGATAATATCTCTCTTGCAGAGAGGGGTTTTAAAATGAGCATTCATTTGTGCAGCTCTCAGGTGGATGGCGAAGAGGAAATCTGCACTCGAACGGGACGTCCTTACCGGGTCTTAGAGCTCTGTCGAAAGTGTGCACTTGTCTCTCTTCCACTTCAACTTTTTGCGTGATTTCGCGGCAAGGTTATTCGGAATTGCGACATTTTCTGCTGAACTAGGATGCTCTTGAACGCCTGAAGTATCTCGTTCTCTACTCGTGGTCCCTCACTCACTTAACTCAATTGTAGTCGCGAACACTTATGAAAGAAAGGTTCCTTTCAATGACGCTCCGAAAATCAAGTAAATTCAACGGTGACGGTGAAACTGAAAACAAACGAATTTTGTGTGAGTGGACATCTGATGCGTGGTAAAGGAACTTGAAATTTATTCGTCAATTCCATCAGACCTGTTTTCTTTTTAAACAGAACGAGGTGCTTGGAAAAGATTTCAGACTATTGACACCAGAGCGGCACAGCTACCTTTGTGGATGTGTTTCCCGGCCCAATCACAAAATATCCGACTATTTTTCGAGTCGGAATGCAATCAGATCCTAGCAACAATCATCTTTCCAATGAAATCCACCCATATACCTGTATGGTGAATCTGCTTCTGAAGCTCACAGACCGAGATGGGTGTGTGCAATTCACACCAGCTGCATCACCTCTTTCCCTCTCTCTGTTAAAGTGTTTTCTTCTTTTTCTATCTATTTGCATAGTTCGAGTGATTCAATGAAAAAGTGATGAAATCTGTTATACAGCCGATTGCTGTTTGGATTGATTGCGCACACGTTGATTGCGAATGCAAAGGATCTGTAAGGCGATTTGAAAGTGAACCGATTGATTCCACGACCATCTGACTGTCTGATGGATGTGATTTTAAATTGAAAGTGCAACGCTGTGCACTCGGCACATGTGATGAATAGCAATCGAAAATTGAAAGTGCCCGGATAGGTCAAGTCTGATATTTGGCACCTGAATACGTGTGCTGTTCAGTCGATGAGACGGCGCAAGGTACTTTTGGCATATGAGAATGCAATTTGCAAAGAGATAATCTTCTAAGTAGGTTCTTTTTAAGGGGCCATTGATGTGCGCTGATTCTGCTTTGCTTTCGTCTTGGTTCAGGCAACCAGAAGAGAGCTCAAAATCTATGCAAAGTAGAATCATAGGTTAAAAGTGCATTATCGGCAGCAAGGAAGAATTCGCTACACTTCTGGGTATAAACTATCAATGTCTTCTTCTTCTTCTTCTACATCATCATCATTATCTCCATCTTCCTTTCTTCTTCTTCTTTAAACTCAAGAAGCGATTTTGCAAATCTCTCAGAAGATGTCTATACTATCCTCGAAGGGTGAACTTCTGAGGATAACGACAAGAAACCTTATACACAAATCTAAATGAAAAAAGACACTTTTGGAAACGTTGGGACTTTTTTCTCAACATGGTCTCCTTTCAGCTCCATACACTTGAAACAGCGATGCTTCGACTTCTTTAACACATCACAAAAGTTAAGTTTCTTGAGGTCTTCAAAGTAAGCCATAATGGTGGCAATGACCCCATCATTCGACTCAAACTTCTGCATGGCGAGGGACTTTTTCAAGTCTGGAAGCAAAAGGAGGTCGTTCAGGCCGAAATTTGTTTCGTAGCCTAATCTTACCAACATGGTCCTGGCGATGATGAAGGTATGAACTGATGTTTTGTTCTGTCAAATTGGGTCGATTTTTCTACAATTCGGCATTGAACCGGCTCCATGAGTTCGTATAAAAGAGCTCTGTGATTGTTTTTCACTTCTTCAGGTTGTCACTGTAGATCACACCCAGAAAACGATGACAAACTGCGATCATCTCCTCCGTTGAGAGTCTGCGTCTTCCTTGGAATACATTTGCCGTGTGAAGTCCACTATTTTGAATGTTATTTCGTCTCTTTGTGTATACCAGTGTTCCAAGGTTCTGTCGCCCATCTCGAAACAACTCATTGCGCTTAAACAGAGTCAATGTCTGCTCTAGAGTAGTCCAACCGTTGCGCTTATTTCTTCTTTAGGATCAAACACGACACCCGTCAAGCAGACAGTTTGCTCATACAGGATATGCGTGGCGTTGTCTTTTGCGATAACAACTGTCACAGCTATTACGCGCCGATCTAAAATTCATGGACTTTTGTCACATCTTCCCCCGTGCTTTCCGTTTTCACCTCCTTCTTCCTTTCTCGTTCTTCTTCGTCATCATCATCATTTCATCTACTTCTCCTTCTTACGATAGGTTTGGGTCAACCTGTGTCTCAACTACTAAGGCTCTCCGGCTTGCAGAATTTCTTGCCAACTGTCTTCAGTTTCACACTTCAATTCTGTTGAGGTTCTTCTTTACCGATATTCTTTATCTTCATCCTCTGTTGCTTTGCCCTAATGAATCAAATTTGAAAATTATTCTGTCTGAAGCTGAGTTGTATATACGCCCTGTATAGCCTAGCCATTATGAACATTGTTTCCGTTGACGCCTGATAAAGTGCATGCCTTAAGAGTTCATCGCTGATACCTCTCCTTCAGATCTCGGAGGCGCGAGCAAGCGCAACAACACTGCTATGCAGAAATAAAGAAAGCGCTGCCGCAGACTTATATTAATGTCCAACATTAAGCGCCTGCAGCAGGCTTATTCCTTCAAAAGAGCCTCTTCTTGGCGCCGCCCGTATAGCCATCACAACAGCCGTTCTATGGTAGACAAAGCATGCAGCTATCTGCCGACTGAGCGTTGAAATAAGAGCTTAGCTTACCTTCAGAAGGTTGTGTGTGAGGTTGACGCTCTTAATGTATCAAATAAATCTTGGCCATCTTCAAAAAATAGTTTTACCGCATTGCGAACTGCAGTTCGGTTCGGTTCTATCATCATTAAACAACAAATCAGATTTCATTGCTATGAATGACTCTCTATATTGCGCTCTTCTTAAACTTCCTTGAAGTTGTGCAGCCGATATGCTTAGCATAGTGTTTCCGCAGACGCATCATTCTTCTCCCCCAAATGCCTTAAGGGCAAAAAAAACAGAGTTCGCACATATAGCTTTCTCCTAAAATGCCCACGGCTCATGTAAGCAATCAACTGTCCAGCGATATGGGATAACTTTCATTGCAAAAATATTTCCGGCACCGACCAACACGTAGTTCCAACCCCTGCAGAGGAAAATTACGATCGAACAGGACTAGGATACTGTGGACATTCAACGAAAGTTGCGTTCACGGTGATAGTGAGTTGTATGGCGAGCTCAACCCCAAATACGAACAGGATTTGCATCTATCTGATCACCCTTACGTCCTTATACCATGTGACTGTTTTCCCAAGAGTCGTAGATAACGGAAGACTAGACGTCTAAGTCACCCTAGTGCCAAACTGAGTTCATGTTTGAGAGACTACCCACAGAGTTTCCCAAGTATGAAACTTGTGTTATTGAGGCACACTCACTCCACATTGGTAGAAAGCGAGTTTTTCTAACACCACTACCGTCGTAGGGATCATAACAAGCGGGTGCAATAGGAGTCCATACTGAACTGCGCACCTGCCTGGGCTAAGTAGATTTTTTTTCTTCTGGGATGTGCCCAAGAATGTGGCAGTCTTCCGAATTCGAGATAAACGATTACGTGAAAGCGCCTACGTACACCCTTCACCCTTCAACCACTCACCCCGAGAAACTGCCGTTGGGTATTATTTCGCTTCGAGTTGGTTAGCGACTCACGCTCCGCTCTGGAGGGAAGCTGCTTCAGCCTGTCTAAGTTTTGAATGACTTTCATATTGAGGGGGCATTCCTCATTCTAGAGATCTCATCACGTTGGGGATCATATTGTCGACGCTTGGTAGGTTTACCATTTGCCTCTCCTGCACAATGCGGATGGTCTGAGAAGTGGGGTGAATGATATGCTTCAGGCCAGTCAGCGCAGCGCACTGACCTCGGCTCTGCCTACGATTGGTGCTAAACCACAGCCACCATGTTGCTCTCACATGGAGACCCACCACACGGTCGGGCTTAAGCAAAGTTGTAGGCTCTTCGGACCCCTTGTGGTACCAGAATATTGCCTCATAGATTCATAGCTTAACCTATTTCTGTTTAGCAGAATGACTTAGTAAGGCGAGGCGTTAACCGCTGGAGCCGCGGCAATGCAGCTAACTTTAAGCAGCCCGGTTTGACAACCGCATGTCTCTCCCTTATTGTGAGGGTGAAGACGGACAGCAACTCTGTAACGTTTCATAAGATACCTGCTTTGGGTGTTTATTCTGACAGCATCCAGATCGTCTGTGTAAGGTGTCTTGCCTTCCTCTTTTCTTCTTTTATAGGCGCTGCAGTCCAGGGTGGACCTGGTCCTCAACCATCACGCCTCCAGCTAGTGCAATCAATCGCCAGTTGCCTCCAATTGCGCACTCCAAGTTGGTTGAGGTCCCTCTCCGCTTGTGTGCTCATTCTCAGCCTATGCCGTGGCATTGTCTCAATGGCTCGGATTCGAAGAGATTCTGCACGGAGTAGTGGTGCCCATACGCTCTACATAACCTAGCGTTGTATTCGAAGATGCTTGATCATGCCAACGTACTGCCGCCGTCGTTAAATCTTCTCCTCTACACGCCATCAAGGCGGACAGGGCCAAAAATCGCACGTAAAACTTTTCTTTCAAAACGATTCCATCCGCTTCTCCATACGCATTTAGTAGCGTCATTTCTTCAGAAAATCATAAGCACCACAAGATACTGTATTTTGCGCCTTCATCGTACTTAAACTGACCCTCCATGCCTCATTAATCCGGTGCCTCCTGAAGAGCCTCCCAGCCACGCTTATTCACCAGGACGACCTCATCTGTCATTCCCAAACGGAAAATCACTCACAAACTTTTATTGATTTCGATAAATCCAAGTCCGTCGTGATCTTCCCGTCCAGCTCCTACTTCGCATTCTCATCTTCTTTGCATCCCCATCGCCGACGAAATCAATTACAAATCAAGTTCCATCACACCCGAGGACGTACTGCCTTCCAATATCGGTTCCGGTCCCCGTGTGTGCATCCCTTTGAGCTGGCCTTCATTTCGCTTTTATTTTGATTGAACACTCTGCGCCACAAAAGTCCCATCAGAGTCGCCGGAGCGGAACTTTATTAAGATACTGCAACAAAGAAATACAGCCTCGAAGGAATGTAAACGCAGATTACGGCTCTGTTGCTTCCACTAGATCCGCACGGCCCCAGGCGGGAGGAGGAAATTGAATCATGAAATGAGTACAGCAAAAACAAAGAAAAAAACCCCACTTCCCTCCCGCCCACAACGCCACAGAAAAAAGAAAAAAAACAGAAAGCGAGCAACAACACGAAGGAGACAGAGCGATGAGAGATAACAGCAAAGAAAAGCAAACATCACCCAGAGGACGAGTACTCGGCACGGAGGATGCGTCCCTGAATGCTGCTCAGCTCGACTGCGAGTCGAAAATGGTTTCCAATCGCAAAAAGTTTTATGCACTTCCGATGGTCCTTCCATGCGCTGCATCTCTCCATCTCTCGTTTCTGCTGTTCATTGCTCAGCCCTGCAACCAGATCTGAATGGATTTTGTGCTTTCTGTTTACACATCCCATTTGCGATGGGTGCTGGCGCGCTCGGCGTTATGCGATGCAACACCGTCGACTCGTATTGCTGAGCCTGAAAGAGCTCAAGGCTCACCAGGATGGGATGACGGGAATTTTGTTTCGCGCTTCCCGTGTTGTCCCCAAAGAGAAATCTGTTGGAGTGGCAGCAGTATGTGTCGGAGATAATGTCAAAATATTGCTGCGGGACTGCGTCTTTTATGCGCCACCACATGCCGCGTGTGGCCTCGTGATGGGCCATCAAATGGCGGTGAGTGCAATGAATTTATAGATCGGGGAGTCCTTGCACACACACACATGCCAACACATGGCACACCGGGGTCGTTGGGGGTAAATGGAACTGGCAATGAGTGTTCATAAACTGGCGTCATGCAGCCGAGAATGTTTTCACCAGGTCCGTGCGAGACGTTGAATGCACAAGTGCGGTGGAACCTTAACCGAAATGCAATTGAGTAGAACAAGCAAACTAACATTTTCACGCCGTCTGCCGTCCATTTCGACGGTCCTTTGAGCACACACACACGCCCTGAGTGACTTGAAGGATAATAGATTGCATTTGAAGGGGATTTTAATTTCGGTCGACCGACGGGTGGGCAGTCCGCATTCCTTTGATTGCGGTCTCAAAAATTACATCTCTCGGAAAGAGTCTCACTCCCAGGGCCATCAGGAGCGGTCGGGCATGGCCGAGTAAATTAAATCCATTCACTCGAATTGTGGCCTCTGGCGAGGAGAGGAAACTCGCAAGTATGCTGATAACTTCCTTCCGAGTGGGCGAGTGGTTCCCCCCCTGTCTCTCGGTCTCTCTATGCCGAAGAGTTCGTTGCGAAGTCCATTGTGAGGAATGTTTAAAGTCGTCAAGTTATGTTACTGCCAGGGCACACGTTATTGCCTGACGTAGTGTAAGACCACAAATATGTTACTTTGTCTGAAGTTTAGAGCTCAAAGACAAAATTAAATCCACTCTTCATGATTGCCGAGTGATACACGAGGACATAGACACGGATTAGATTGAATCCGGAGATTGTGTTAGTGTCTGATAAGAATTTATGGGGAAGGGCGTTGCTGGAAGGGCTTCTGTGTGGAACTTTTTCATCAATTCTCTGAAATGAAGCGCAACAAAGAAACTCTGAGATGGAACAAAGAGCTTTTCAATTTTAACTTTATGTCCTTGCTTCGTACTTTTGTGAGACACAGGCTTCGTTATCGATTGGAAGTAATGCGGCGCACACCTGGAACGTTCATTCAATTTGAAAAAAAAAGTCAATTTTGTCAAGTATTTCCCACCGAAAACCAATTTTGGGCTGATCACTTAAAGTGATGTGGGTCTGTAGTCCTGCCGCATTTGTAAACCGATAACATGTACTTGTAATTATTGGGCATGGTTGGGTAGCGTTAGAGTGTAAGCAAAACATGGTCTAAAAGTATTTAGAAGAAATTTAAAATGAACCAAGCGGTGTCCTCTCCTTTCTTCTTGTTGCGAGTGTGGTGATAGTTTGCCATGGGATAATGCTCCCCAACGTGTAGACTTGAAGGTTTATCTCTTACACACTGTATTCTGTTCGTTGAGGAGATGTTTATGGATGACAGTGTCTGGAGCACTCACACCCTAGCCTTTTTTGTGGTGGAGGTCGGGAAAGACAACACTGGAGCACTCAGACTCAAAAGGAGACCAGACGAAGAAAGACCAGCAGGCGCTTCTGTGATAAAGAGCTTAAGTTTTCAGCTCCCACCACATCAGCGCCAACCAGCCGCCACCTGATACGAGCAAAGGCGCGACATTGACAGAGAAAGTACTCTGAGGTGTCTTCACCTTCTCCACAGGCGTCGCAAAGGGTGTCTCTCCTAAGCCCAAGTAGACTTAGGTGCTTAGCGAAGGTGAAGTATCTCGTGTGTACACCGGAAGCATGCCATCTCTAGCTGTGATTTTGGGAAACCAAACCGTCGACGGAAGCTCTAACTAAGGAAGCGGGTAGTCCCAAGGTGAGTTCGTGCCCAACGAATGCCTCTTTAGAACCTTGCCTAGCTAGTTCATCAACAATCTCGTTTCCCGTGATGTCCCGGGACCCAGACAAGTCTTAGCGAATTCAGTCTGCCGACTAAATTAAGGGAGGACTTTCATTCCAGGAATATCTTGGAAGTGGTTAAAACGTTGAGTAAGGCCTTAAGCACAGCTTGGCTGTCGCTGCAGACGCATTTACTTCGCCCCGTGAAAATTCGGCAACGTTTCCCTCCCCTTTCAGTTTCTGGCCAAAGCTAGTCTTGGATAGAGGGAATTCGACTTTGTATGAACGACGCAGCTAGATCATTGGTTACGGGCGATTCTGCTCCGGCCGATAAATCATACAAAGAGTGCTTTCGACGCTTCAGAAGTGGCGTCGAAGACAAAGCGCATCTTGGTCACTTCACAAAGTTTAAAAATGAGGAATTGAAGGGCTTTACTGAATCAACATCCAAAAGGCCAAATGGGATGTGAAATCACAGAATCGTTGAGAGTGAAACAATTTCCGTTTGGTTAAAGAAATTGGAATTTATTCAAAAGCAAGAAATTGGAAATTGGCCGTACGAGTTGAAACCGAGAGATGTCGAGAGGCGATTTTTCGCCTGGGAACAGCTTTTTGAAAGACGTCAAAGGAAGTGATTTTTGCACCAGATTGTGACTGTGGATGAAATGTGGATATACTGCGATAACCCCAACATACAAAAATTGTATGCAAAGCCTGGTGAACCCGTTCCAACATCGTCTAAATCGATGGCAAAGAAAAATATCCATAGGTCATGCTCTGCATATGGTGCGACCAGACGGGTGTGGTGTACTATGAACAACTAATACGTTTGAACCGTACATTGATAACTGGCCAGAAACGAAAGACTGGCCAGAAACGAAAGACGTAACAAGATGATTTTGTATACTGATAACCCTCGGCCTCAAGTAGCTGTAGCTGCCGAAAACTACCTGAAAACGCTAAGATTGAAGGTCTTACCCCAAGCGCCGTATTCTTCAGGCCTTCCGCGTTACCAATTTTTTTGGTTATTTAAAAAAATAAACTAAATAAAATAACGGTTTTTTCTTGCAATTCAGATTTGAGGATGCGCTATTTGTCAAGGGTATAGATTTGGTGTGCCTTTCCTTCACAGTCAACTTCCTCTGTCTTCCAGAACGACGTGGATTTGCTGTTACTGTTTCTGTAACCTGTAACTATCGACGCAAAACCATTCAAATTCTAACCTTCTGCGTATTTTGAAACCAATTCAGCACACCCCATGGTGGTAACGTCGGAAAGGGGTTTTGTATGTACCTCATGATTTTATGATTTAACCTTAGAGGCATTACAGGGGGAACATCATAACCCCATTATGCTGTTCCGCCTGCAAACCCCCTACTTTTCCAAAAAGGTGCTTTGATAAAGTTGTCTACTCATTTTATTTGCTGAGCTGAAGTAGATTTTGGCGACTGGAAATTTGGGAAAATCTAATCACAGTTTTGTGTGGAAAACGCATATATCTGCTATATCGCGAGATTTTAATTTTCACTTATTATTTATGTCCTCGAAAACTAAGCTTTTACATTCGCCAAATTCTCATATTCAGTTTTCTTCAAATTCTCCTTTGAAAGCTTTTCTTAGGCGTTTCAAATGTTTAGGCACCTCAGGGGGCCATCGTTTTCTTTTTAATTTAGGAGCTTAATATCTCTGTAACCGTATTTCGATTCAAAAAGCTGGAAAGGGGATATATTTTTGAACTTGTCAAATTTCGTTCCAAATAAAGTCTTCGTTATGTCCTCATCCAATTTCTTATCCTTGTACCTATCCAATTTCTCAATCATCCAATTAGTCAAAGTGCTTGCGCTTTGCATACGTCCTTTCCAAATGTCCTTTTCGATTCCTTGTCATAGTCTTTGTCCATGTGCTGGTTGAAATTCTGGTCCAACGCCTCGGTTAAGTGCCTGTCCAATTTTTTATCGCATTCGCTGCAGAAATCCCAGTCCAATTCTTTGTTCAAGCCCCTTTGAAGACCTTGACGAATTTCTTGTCGGATTATTTGTCAAACTCATTGCCCACATTCTTGTGCTTGTATAACTCCTTGCTCAAGTCCCTCAAATCCTTATTCAAAACCTTGTACAAATGTTTGCCTCTTTCGATTCTGTGTTATGTCTTAGCTCCGGCCATATGTCGTATTGAACAACAGGTCATCTCTCATCCCTTCACCATATCACCATGTCTTGCATTCATCCACCACAAAGCTCATTCGACATTCGTACATTATACCATGATGCCTTCTGTGTCCCATCTCGATATCTGGAAAACCTGTCCTGGTTTTGTTCCTCCATGGGTCCATGGTCCACCGAAGGTGAGATTTCCCAGCCTTTACCTTTTCAGTTTACTTGAAAGTTCCAAGTTCTGTTGGAAGTTCCCCATAATCCAAACATACATGTATACACATGTACGCGAAAAAAAAATACCAAGGATCAGTACAGGACATTAATAAATAGGCGAGCAATCGGGACTATAATCCCCGGTTTCTGCTTTGTAACGTGGATTTCATGTTAATAGTGGAAATTTGTTCCCCCAAAACTAACTAGCTCTCACTTCACTTTACTCAACGTCTTTTTGCAGCCACAGAACAGCGGTTGAAACCGCTGCCACATCCACTCCATGTGGCCAACACGGAAAATTCGCTGCGGTTACTTGCTTCTTCAACAAGAGTCCGTGTTCGCTGCTTCTTCAACATCAAGTCCGTTGTTCGTGGCAAGAAACTTTTCCTCCAGTGTTTCGAAGAAGGAAAACCTTTCAAAGTTTGGAGCACACTCAATTCCAGAGATAGTTGAATTTCGGTAGATCCCAAGGTGGGATACCTTGCGGAGCCAACGATTCGGCACTTAAGTGACCCTTGAAGGACACTCGTGACATTCAAGTGCATCATTCCACTGAATTATTGATACTCTAATCCAATTGATCCACTTACACAATTCAATACCACTTCAGAAGACGGTAGCCCGGATTGGCTGATGTCAAGTGGATGCGTCAAGTTCAATAATGCAACACCCGTTCGAGGTGCGGTTATCAATCTTCAACATTTTTTTTTTGATTTCTCACTTAAATCGGCACCCAATCATCCTCAAGGTAATCAGACGTAATCAATCACCCGCTTATGGGTGTGTGTGTGTGTGTGTGGATTCGGGTAGCAAAATGGTGAGCAAAAGGATGAGACACAACTATGTCGGAAATGACAAATACTTTGGCGTTTGACTGATGGACGCGTTGAAGGGGTGACTCTGAGAATGAAGTGAATGACCATGGAAGGAAAATGAGATACGTGAGTATCTGTTGTTCCTTGACATTTCATTCAAATGATGAATGAGGTAGGTGGGTGGTATCATGTGGAAAAGCTTTTTTGGCATTCTTGGTTGGCAGCGCCTTTTTGTCCGGCAAATTTTATGTTTTTGGTTAATTTATGTGCCCACGACTATCCACTAGGATGAGGAGATCCCAGTGTGAAACAGTCCTTTACTCGGCTGCGCTGCTACCAGTAACATCGGCAGCTTGTATTCATAATTATTCTTTCGGTGATACACCGAAATTTAATGACCATGGGTGAGAGTTGGAACTTTGACAGGACAAACGCTTGGCGGAGACCAAGGGGTTGAATTAGAATCGCTTACCCGACTACAGCTGCTACAGTTGGTGTACAGATATTGAAAGGCACTCAACAGGGGACCATCAATTCCATACTTCTGTAGAATACTCCAGAGTTTGCCTCGAGGAACTCGGTCCACTGCCTTTTCCAAATCTACAAAACAACTGTAGATCGGTTAAGCATACTTTTCAAGCCTTCTCAAGAACCATTCCTAGAGTGAAAAGCAGGTTACTTGAAATTCTCCCAGGAAAGAGAATTTTTTGCTAAAAAGGAAAAGAAAAACTTTAAAAATATGCCGAAAAATTTGTCCAGTTTACAGTGGTGTTTCGTTTCAGAGACTTCGATATTTCAATTGACAAATGCCGGTTACCGACCGCCAACAACATCAAAGCCTGGATCGACGGCAAACAGGTTATCTTGAGTACGCAGGGGAATTGAAAGGGAATTTTCTGAATTTTGAAAATAGTTTACTCTGCACAACTCGACTGTTTCAATGAAATAATCAATAGAGAGTGTCTTTCATCATGATAGTGCGATGTGTGAACAATAACACACATCTATATTCACCCGGAGCAAATTGACGGAGCTTGGTTGGAAAGCGCTTGCGCATCCACCTCATAGCCCACACCCTTCACTCTCTGATTACCATTTGATATTCAGTGTCTGGAAAATTCTCTTCATGATAAAAAAAATGATCAATCACAGAAGTTCTATGAAACTGCCCGGGAAATAGAAAAAGGCCAAAGATAATCGCCAATACGTGTTCGATTGAAATATAATTCTGAAAAGAGAACATTTTTTTTTTCAAAAATCTACCAAGAAACGTCATTTCGCAATCTTTAATGGAAAGTGACTTTTTAACACAAATGCGATTTAAATAACGTTGAAGCTTACGATATCATTCTCTATAGTATTACCAGATACAGTTAATGTGACCTTAAGTATTTCATTTCATAGTTCGCCGTGGCATAATGGGTAAGTGCGTCGACGTTCAATTCCTGGACTGAACACCTTGCATTTTTTCACGGCACCACCTTTTTCGAGTTCCTGACAACGCTCAAAGAGTATCAACTCTCTATAAAAAGCTTCTCAAATCTAGTCGTTCGGAGTCGGCAAAAAACTGTAGGTCTCTTCTGCTCGTGAGAGAACAGTAGCACGCACAACACGAGAAGTTGTTGCAGAAGCTAGGCCCTGGTCCCTTGTGGGCTGTAGTGTCACTCAATTATTAGCCGTCTGATTTGTTACTGAAACAATTTCGAACACTCAATATGTCTGCATCAAATGTTTCCGAATAGAAAACCAAACCGAAACCATTTTTGCGTGAATGTATCTCTCACATGGTCAGTGGTCGTATATGCCAAGATTCGATGCTGTAAAGCCTTTGTTTAGTGCCGCTGGAGCAGAAGTGGAAAAGCAACAGAATTCTATTTTTTTGTATCACTTCCATTTCTTCCAAACGAATGGATATGACTTTTTGTTTTAGACTAAATAATTTTAAATGCTCTGCTAACTAACGAAAATTTAACAGATAACACATCTTATTCGTTATCTTCACAGTTTTGCTGAGTGTCCTTTGCGCCATTTATTGCCGCCAATCAAATCAAATCAAATCAACGCTCCGTGTATTAGATCAATTTAACAAACATTGTACAATACCTACCACTTATGAGACGATTCTTTCCCACACTCAAATTTCCGGTCACTCTGTACTCCCCCTTTCCTTTTAACTTAAAGGCAATCATACCTCCATAAAAAAGCACCTGCATTCAGTGGTATACAAGGTACCTATTCAGAACGAAGGATGCTTTGAAGGAACCACCTGGAATAGCGTCTTCAAACTGATCCTAAGCGGCAAGATTCCTACGCAAAGAAATATAAAAAAATGCCTCACCTGAATCACTTTCGCAGTGCATTCGACCAGTTTGCTGACTCTCTTCAGCGCACAAAACGATTACAATTGCACATCGCCAACAGGAAGATACATGAGTTATTGCATATTTCACGTTTATTATACAAGAATTTCATATCCTTACAGTGTCGGTATTCATCGGAGCATTCTGCAGATGAATCGCATGTGAAAAACTTTATTCGTGGCGCAGAGGCGTCTCTCAGACTCGGAGAATTTGCTTCTGAGAATATGGCGAAGGGGAATCGGCGGAGACGAATCCCTTTCATAAATAAATTGAAATACACAATGTCACTTTAGAAGAGGTCCTTTGAAAGGGATAAGCAAACGCGCGTTCCTTGAGCGGGTGTGTTCGAGACGATGGAGGAAATCAAAGCGAACGCTACCCTAATAAATAACGTGCCATGAGGCATTGTGTGCATCATTTCTCGAGACTGGTGCATAGCACACAACATGGGAGCAATACCGCAGTTCCTAAGGCCGGACATGATGGTCATATGTTAGAGAATTGTTTTTGTTACAACTGGAGTTTCTGCGAAATGAGGGAATAGGAACTGGCAGAGCAATGATGGCAGCAACGACATTGTGGTCGACAGAACAAAAAGAAGTTCATGTTATTTTTATTTATCCAAAAAGACTTTCAGGGGCTTGATAGCTTGTTTTCTTAAATGAAACAATTTGAGATTTTTTCAAAAAATGTATAATGGGCTTAAAGTACAAGGTCTGTTCAAAAAAAGGTGAATTTTCATTTTTCTCCAAAAATATTTTTTCCATTTTGTCCCCCTCAAAGTAGCCCCACTTGTGCCAGTGTTTCTTTCCAATCCTCGAAGCAGTTCTGATACGCACTTTTTGTTATGCCCTTGAGCGCTCTCAGTCATTCGGTTTGACTCTCCACAATCGTGGCAAAACGCAGTACTTTTATGTGTCTCTTTAAACTTGGGAACTGGAAAAAGTCACTGGGGGCTAAGTCTGGTGAATACGGTGGCTGGGCATGATTACGGTACTGGTTTTGGCCAAAAAATTTCGGAGAGGCACACTTTCATCTCAGCGCATTCGTTAAGAAGCAGAATTGCAGCATTTGGCCAAATGAGAACCCACGAGTGATTGTTCAAAGCCAATGCCTCCACCAAAAGTGGCAGTTTGGTGCGTCACCGGGACGAAGTTGAGGTCGGCCAAGCTGTTAGAGTTGGAGTTACACGTCAGGATATGAATCTGAATGATATGAGCTTCCAATCGGACAACGTAGCAATGACTCTTTTGCGAAAGAAATTCAATGGCCGTGTTGTCTCACGTTGTGTCGATGTTAATTAGGCGGCACTTTCATGTACACAGTGCTCGCCGTGACGTAGTGGTAAGTGCGTCGACCCACACGCAGAAAGTCTGGGCTTGATTCCCGGACGGGACACCTTGCATTTTTTCACGGCACCACCTCCTCCAAGTTACTGACAACACTCAAAGAGTATCAATTGTCTATGAAAGGCTTCTCAAATCTTGCCGTTCGGAGTCGGCAAAAAACTGTAGGTCCCTTCTACTTGTGAGAGAACAGCAGCACGCACAACACGAGTAGTTGTTGTAGAAGCTAGGCCCTGGTCCCTTGTGGGCTGTAGTGCCACTCAATTATTATTGTTATTATGTTCACGTTAACACCGTTAGGGATCTTTAAAAGGAAAAGTGTAAGTCTATAAGCCAAGAACAATTAAATAGTTAAAGGAATTCGGCAAATGAAAGACATTAAATCTCAATTATGTCCCAAACTCATTGAAAATATGGCCCATCGGATAGAATTCTGCGACTGAAGCCGTTGCAAACATTCCTAAATTTTTAGAATTATATAATTCCCTGAAAACTTTTTGTTTTATTTACACTCATCTTGCGTTTTCATTGTAACACCCCTTATTATGGCGCTTAAGGCTCCGCGCTTAAGTTCCCTTGTGTGTACTTTGACAGATGTTAAGCCAAAAGGATGGGATTTTAATGCCTTCAAGGACACTTTCAAGTCTGTACAAAATTTGATTCGTTCATGTCTTTGATGTGACAAATATTTCTACTTAAAAAATAGTCCGATAAGGGGAATCCAAGTCATTTATAGGCGATTCCCTGCCTCCATCTTCGATCCATCGGTGTAGACGCGGTTCCTCTGATGAAATACATCTTTTCGCAATCTTTCCTGTGTGCTAGAGATTGTAGGTCGGGAAATCATCTACTTTTCGTAGACTGATGCTAGAATAAAGGTGTACCTGGACAAGTAGTCGCAGTGTCGACCCACACGCCGAAGTTCTAGGTTCGATTCCCGGACGGAACGCCTCACATCACATTATTTCACGACACCGCCTCTTTCTACTCGTGAGAAAACAGTAGCATGTACAACACGAGTAGTTGTTGTAGAAGCCCTAGTCCCTTGTGGGCTGTAGTGCCACTAAATTATTATTATGTGGACAAGTCTGAAGTAATGGTAATTTCCGAAACGCAATTAAAAAAATTCGGCAAAATTCGGAAGTTGAAACCAACTTCGCTGCCACACGCTTCATGCCCAAAATTTCCGAAAAAAAAATTGCATCGCATGACCCAACCGATATGCCGACATCTTCAGTAACTTCTCTAATACTGATTTGATTCTCCATAGCAATCTTTTTCGCTTTCTCAACATTTTCATCGGTTTTTGATGTGCTGGGGCGTCCAGGGCGAGCGTTACATTCACATCTTCTCGAAATTCTTTGAAGAGCTTGTACCACTTGTAAGCAATTTTTGACACAGATTGCACTCATCCTGTGCCACTTTCAACATTTCAAATGTTTTTAAGACTTAATTCCATTTTTCAAACACAATTGAATGCAACTTTTTTGATTCATTTTTCGGCAGCAGGAAATCGTCGAACCTTTATGCCTCTGACAATCAAACTACATATGCAAATATGCTCAAACTATAAAAATATGTTCGAGATGAGTGTACCAACATAACGAAATAATCGATAATCGAATGTAAGCCCTCGAAAATTGAGAATTCACCTGAATAGACCTCTTGGAGAGGCATGTTGGTTGAGGCCCAGGTCCACCCCGGACCGTAGCGCCATCCGAAGAAGAAGAAGAGACCGCTTACAATCAAAACATTTATAAATGGCACTTGACTCCGTTGATATGGCCACCGCGGTATCAGCGGTCGATTCATTGGACCCAATTTTGCAAAGACTCGGCTTCACATTTCGAACAAAACAGTCACTATTTCCATTTATGTAGACTGCATCACGTCCAGGAAGCGACAAATCCCGCTGTTCCCCCAAGTGATAGTCATGTAGAGAGCAAAAGGCAATTACTTGGTAGGGGGCATGGAATTCAAATATGGTCAGAGGAAATCATGCCCGATGAAAAGGACCTAGTCATTGTTAGGAGAGGAGACCCTCTAAATTGCGTCTACTCTAAAGAATCTTCTGGATATCACAACTAAAACATTATCCTGGTTGATCCTTACCAGTGCGAGCTTATGACAAAAAATCTGTCCACACTACGGCAAATTTAACAGCAGCAAATCGATTTCAAGCCCATATATCAGCTTTAGACATCACAAAGTTCTTGAAAGAACTGAACGTAAAGAACGCTAATACCAGAAGCTTGAGAGGCCCCAGAGATGGATTTAGCGATGAGGGTAAAACTAAGTATGTACGGTCAATGAGGGCATAATCCTCTTCGACCAACTTAGACACCGACGACAGCAGAGCTGAAATCAAGAGATTAATTTGTCTCGTCAACCGCTGAGTCTTTACCCTAAGAAAGTACGTCCCTTATATCTTATATGTTCCTATTCGTCGTAGTGCTGCTATATGTCGCAGCGACATAAATTTCTTATGAGTGGATGAAGGTGCTTCTGTCTGCTTCGAGATAAAAAAATCTTCGGGTAATTGTTATGAGTGGAAAAGAAGATACAACAAAGGAACTTTTAAGCTGCTCAGTGACATCGACTTATCCGGAAGAAGATTGGGATTCCTAGGTCATGTAGAGCGAACGGAAACTAATGCTACGGACTCCTAGGTCATGGAGAGCGAACGGAAACGAATACTCCGCTTGGATTCGTTTTCGAACCGCCCACTGAGGGATGGTGCATTAATGAAAGAACGCGACTAATGCGGCACACTCAAGTGATTCAAGACCTTAATGCACTACGCATGCGCAACTAGAGGAAGCTGGCTAAAGACAAAGCTGGCTGAGACCAAGGAATATTTAGAATGCAGCGCCACCTTAAGTAGGTAAGAAAGTAGTCTGAAAACTGATTAAATGCCTGGACAGAACGTTGACCTCACATTTTTCATTGCGTCTTTGGAGCTTCTTTACACATCCTTTGGACATCAACAGCTTCTCATAATTCTGCACTCTGTGCCGCCAATTAAGTGATGGTCCTCTCTGCTCGCAGGACAACAATAGTACACTCAACACGTGCAGTTGCTGCGAAATATTCTGATTTAGTTGTTATTTTATTTAGAAATCAAAAGCATTGCGAATCAAAGACATTTTCCCACAAACAACAAACTTAGAGAGACACTTTGCACGCAGGAGACAGTAAACTTTGTCTCCATCACCACGTCCATTAGACGAAAATTCAATTCAATCCAAATTGAATAACTGGCACAGCGCATCCAGAGGTAACGAAAACAAATGTCCAAACTATCGCCGTAACGAAACATCAGCCATCGGCATCAATAACCTCAAATAGAACCTCCTAAGAGACGACAAAAAAAAAAACTTTTTCGCTATAAATTGAAATCTACCGCTTCGCGGAAAGAAGGCACAGTTCTTCTCTGCACAAAGTCAATTCTTTTCAAAATTAAATACTTCGAAGGACAACTCTCACTCTCGCAAGCGGCAATGTATTTCTATCAGCAGCCTCGCATCGATCAAGGTTACTCCGCACTGGTCTGGCCATGAACCTTGAGACTTCCCATACGAATTTGTATTCCAATTCCGACACATAGTCGAACACCATTCTTCGCACAACGCAATCGAATATATTTCTATTAACACACCAAGAGAGCAATAAATATCTCAGAGGCAGAGCCAACCTTAACGGGCGAAGGCGCACTTTCCCACTCGAGGAACGATGCGATCAAAATGAGACACCCGCCCTGTACTGCCCTTGTGCCACGCCCAGACGTCGGCACGCGTATGCGTGTGGTCCGTGTCGATTTGCAAACAGTGTACAACGACAGCCATCTGACTAAAGGCATACGTTTACTCGTACAACACCATTCTTGTGCTTCCGCCTTGCTTTCCGCTTCAAAGCATCCCATAGCAAGTGTATCACCCAACCCATCGACACATGGCGGTTACTGGCGCTAGGATCACATCTACCACAACAACGGCTCCATTGCGCTGGCATATGTCAATAAAGCGAAAAATTATTTTATTTTGCGCCCAAATATTGAAACACGCCGAGCGGATAAACATCCTTTCTCGCATTCACTCAGACACGTGAGCTTGGGCTTGGCACGAAGCCGTCTCCCCTCATGAACATCCAGGCAAGGTGGAAAGTTAGTCAAATAAGAAGTGAGGTGAGGGGGTGGAATTGAAATATTCCATCCTCCCAAGTGAAAGTAGGACAGTGCACACACAAAAGTCATGATCGTCGGCATCAACATCAGCATCGGCATCGGCATCATACAGGACTAGAGACACCGAAGCGAATAAATGACATTATTTGCTGGGGCTTGCTCGCCCATTACAGAAAGGACGATGACAACTGCAAAGGATACCTCTCACTGACGAGAAAAATACGATGAACCCCCAAAACAGAACGAAAAACGAGAAAACGAGGGGAAGATCCCTCGAAGCGAATGAGGATGAATCAAGGACAATGGGACAAGGCCCATCGGATACTGCCGAATCTACATAAATAAATAAAATGTTGTCTACTTAGGATTATTAGGTAATAATTTGGATGAGAAACAAATTTGCGAATTGAATTGGGACCGTATTTCAGGGCAATGGGCTTACACACGTTCGCAGGGCTGCGGTCGTGCACACCGCTGTGTGGGGGTGTGGAAGAGGCGTAAGTGGAATTCATTGGAAATCCAACGATTCGATTGAAAGAGATATCCTTTTGAATGCGAAGAGGGGACTTGTGTGGTGACACTTGGGTAATTGGCGATAACAAGTTGAAGGACTACGAGTGGCTGTAGGAGAATGACAGGAGGTGTGGGGAAGCTATTTATAATATTATTTTGTCGTTGCTCTTTTTGAAGAAAATGGGACGGCGTAAGGCATGGGCAGGTTAACGCTGAGTATCTCAAGTTAAGCTACGGCGGCCTTTGCAGGACTATTGTGCTGTCACTTTCAATCAGAGAGAGAACCATTTGCAGCCAATTAGAAACGTCAGTTAGTACAAATTTCTGTGGAATGGTTTCTGATTCCCCCTCGTCCACACAACGTCTGCAGAAAGCATTCGCGAGGAGGCTAGCGCTCAGTTTTTGCTCCGGCAACCAAGTTAATGTTTCAGGTAACTTCACGTCAGTCATCCAAATGGAAGTCTTTCTAAGAACCGTGGACTATATTGTGAAGAACAGGTGGAAGAGGCGAAGTATTTACCTATTGAAGCAACAGCCAAGTTGTGCTGATGGCGTTACTAAACCCTTTCAACACTTAATTTGATCAGCCAACTGAATTCGCTAAGACTTGCCTGGGCCCGGGACATCACGGAACCATGGAAAAACAGTTTACCCTTAGGGCTTCCGTCGACAGTTGGCTCTGTATACAGCGCAATCAGAGATGGCATGACTCTCTAAGGTGCAGGCTGACCAAGTGCATAATCCCAAATGTCAGCAAGAAATCCGCGGCTCTTCAGTTATCTCTAGACAGGAGAGACTACAGACGGCTTCTTGGCATACTAATGGAAGACTTCACCATCGCTAAGCACCTAAGTCTACTTGGGCTTAATGAGGACACTAAGCCTGCGACGCCTGTGGAGAAGGTAAAGACACTCCAGAGCACTTTCTCTGTTAATGTCCCGCTTTTTCTCCGATCAGGTGACGGCTGTTTGGTTGATGTTGTTGCAGGTGAAAACGTAGACTCTTTATCACAGAAGCGCTTGCTGGTATTCCTCTGGATGTAGGTTACTGACTGGTAGTACAATAGACCAGTTTTTGACTCTGGTGCGCTCCAGAACAGTGTTTCCCAACCTCTAGCAAAAACAGCAAAATTTCAGTATGTTACATCCAACCCTGCCTAGCTAACTCTGTTGCTTCGTTTCTACTTATACCCGCGTACCCGGAAGATAGAAAGATTTGTGACAATTATGTGTGAAACAAAATATTGGCAAAATGCTCGCCATGGTTTCGTAGGCATACCTCAATCCGATTGGTCCATATTTTCAATGAGTCTGGAACAAAATTGAGATTGAATGTTGTTAATATGCCGAATAATCTCATCTTTTAGCTCTTGCATTGTTCTTGGCTTATTGACGTATACTTTTTCTATGAAATTTCCCCAAAGACAGAAGTCCCCCAGTGTCCAATCACATCATCGTGAAGGCCACGACGTGAGATAACACGGACATTGAATTTCTCGCGCAAATGAGTCAATGTTCCGTTGGCTGCATGTGGCAAGAGCCACCATCCTTTTGGAAGAACATATCGTCCAGGTCCATATCCTCAATTTCTGGACACTAGAAGTCCGATGTCATCTGGCGATTGCGAACACCTTTCACTGCTTCGTCGACCTCATTTTCGAAGAAGTACAGCCCTATGACGCCACCAGCCCATAAACCCTGTCAAACAGTCACTCTTGGTGGATGCATCCACTTCTCACAATCATGCGTGGATTCTCATTTGTCCAAATGCCGCAATTCTGCTTGTCAACGAAATTCATTGATGTGAAGATTATTTTCTTTGTAAGGTCACCCTCAACCAACCAGTTGGCGCATTGACGACGCTTGAAATGCTCAGTAGGCTTCAGCTCGTGAGTCAATAGAAGCTTGAAAGTGTGAAAGTTCAAATCTTTATTCAAAATTCGCATCAGTGATGCTTAACTGTTGGTCACGACAACGAGTCGAGGTTGCCGACTTTTCTGCCACACTATCACAAAACAAAGTAGGCGAGCATGAACAGGTGTTTTGACATTTCCCACAAACCCAGCTGACTGCACAATTAGTCGATTTTGGGCACAATTAGTCGGTTATGTTGACCAAAAAAATCACAAAGTGCACGAAATGCATTTTGCTTTGAACGCCCCGTTTCGTAGAAGGCTTCAACAATCTCAACGCACTGCTCAACTGTGTACCTCTCCATGGTTGAATTCGTCAAACACCGAAACAAAGAAATCTCAAATTAAGTCGGGCAAGCAAACGTGACTTGAAGGTGTGACTCACAATTAGCATCTTGCATTATGGTTGCACCACCCTTGTAGGAACGACGTTTCACCACCTTGTTCTTGTGGTTGATATCAGCTTAATAACATTGCACAACTTGGCTAAAACAGGCCACCAGACAAAATAAAATCATAGGTAAGAATGTGACGTATCAAGACATTATACAATCGAAGTTTAACCTTCGGTAGAAGTCTTCAGCTTTTGCCAAGAGTTTTGTTGGAAGCATATGTGAGCCTTCTCAACTCAACGAAAATTTAAATTTTCTGTCATTACAAAATCTGAGAATTATGTGTTCCATCTACATGGAACCGGATCCCAGCTATCTGACAGCTATGTCATTCGCGCTGAAATTCCATGACACACCACGGTAATAAAAGTGGTGAGTGGATGTTCCATTTCGAACAAATTTTCTGCGCTGCTATCCTCTGGAATGCTAGTCCGTGTTCAGTCCAGAGACTAAGCTAAATGCACTCCTCAGAATTTGGTGCTCCATCTGTACACCAACTCTCTTCACTCGTTTCGACATCCTATCCAATCCAGCAAATGAAACCGTGGAAATGAAATGAAACCCTTTGTGTGAGCTGCCACAGTCGGTGGTGTGAATTTCCCCGCCAATGTGCACATTTCTGCGAATCACCCGTCAGCAAGGCTCAAGCATTGAACGCTACGCTGCGTCTGCCATCACCGAACTGCAGTACAAAACGCCAATTAGTCGCGCGTTGACTGAACGTCAACGGCATCACTGAACAGAAATAATTCAGCATTCACTGGAATAATCTGGAATTTCAATCGACTGAATTCTTTTAATGAGATTTTCCAACCTCCTCGCCCGGCGCGTATCAGCTGCCTGCGGGAAACATGAGCCTTCCGTGCACTCACTAGCTCATTGATTCAGTCCATGAGCGAAGGGTCAGAGAGGTCTCGCATCCTGTCAGTGCAATTGAGGGGAAATCATTAATAATTGTGCTGATGCCAGATGAAGAGGGACTTCAACAAAAGCTTGAACCGAACAGAACAGAAATCTTCAACGGCCTTGAGGTCGTCATAACCCCAACTGCACGTGTGTTGAATGAAATGATTGGAGTACATTCTCGTCGACTGATGAATGCGCAGGAAACGGGGCATGGCCAGTAGCTAGATTGCGATTTCGTTTTCATCAGAATGCCGGTGTTCGCGCCCGAAAAGAATACCCCATTAGCAGACAACTACAACTCCATTACGAGGGTTACCTGGAATTCGTCAAAAAGCTTACGCCCCATTTAGGAGGCGGCTGCTGCTACTCATGCATGCATTATCACTCTACAACAGAAGACAGATGTAGCATTCAGTTGCGATGGGGATCAATCCATCCAGGGAGCAGCGCCAAGGAACAGCCGGCTGCCTGAAGAAGGGAATCCTGGGGAAGGCTAAAGTGAGGCGGATTATTTAGGGCATGCGATTAAATTTACTTCCTTTCGTGAGAAACGATCGGAATGGAAAATTGTGTAAATTATTACCGAGAAGGAATTATTTGAATATTAGGTGAGTGAGACTTACAAAAGGGGGCCGGGCTGAGTGTAGGTGAAGACAGACTACAAAAGAAGCCTTGTTCAAATGTATGAAGCACTCAAGAGCTCCGAACCTGGCGCCACTGCCACTCAATAAATTCATTATGCATTATGGCCGGGGCATCGTTCGCTGAGTGAAACTACTCATTCATCCCTTGGATGCCCTTGGACCGTCTAGCTAAGATACATTTTTCTGTTTTCACTTTAAACTCAAAGGAGTTGAAGGCATTAAAGACCTGAAGTGGGAACGTGACGGTAGGGGAATTAATTCAAAAACATTGCACGTATATCTGGAAAATAGAAATTCGTTAGTCAAGTTAAAGGAAATCCATTTTCCGGTGAATTCCGAAACAGATATTGACTTAAAGCTAGACGGGGTTTCTTAATTGAAATTTGTAACCCTTTACTGACTTTAAATTCCATTCTCTTCCATTTTGAAAACTTAAAATGTACCTTGTCTGTGCATTTCTAAGAACCCAGAGCGTCAGTTTATTGTTAGTTTATTCATGCTTCCAGTTCTTTAGTTAGCTCATTGGCATAACGAAATCATCAGTGACTCTTTCCCCACAAATATGCAAGAGTACACACTCTCACCTCAACTGTTCACGATTGTCCTGGAGGAAATTATCAGAGAAGTCTGCACTCAGAGACGTAAAATAAGTCACACGACAACTCGCGGACTAAGACTGGACTATGACACAGTCTGCGACACCAAAGCTAAATAAAAACACCTTGCAAAACAAGCACGATGCGTCGGATTGAAGATAGAAGACTTGGAGATAGAAGCTTCGGAGATAGAAGACTTGGGCAAAGAAGACTTGGAGATAGAAGACGTGGAGATAAAAGACTACTATCGTCTTGGTTTTAGATAGAAAACTTGGAGATAGAAGATTTGGTGATAAAATACTTGATGAAAGAACACAAAGAAGGCTGAAAATCAGCTCCACAACAGAGGAGACATTGTCATCGAGGGAAACCCCATCAAATATGGAGATAGCTGCGTTTTTGCCCAAATATGATCAAAATGAAGGGGTTCTCAGATTTTCAAAAGCAAGAAGCTCAAATTATTGAACTCTCAGTACTGATATATGTCAGCGGAACCTTCTTGATTCAAGTAAAAACTTCAAGTAATCATGAAAAAATATCTCTATCCCATATGTCGAATTTTCTAGCCAAACACCATCGGTAACGTGAATCTGTTGGAAACGCGAAGAGGGAAACCAATTGCGATACAGATTTAGAAAGGGATGGGACATACCATCAGGAAGACAAACCCAACAACAAAATGGCACTAAAATAGAATCCCTAAGGCAAAAGAGACAGAGAACGTCCCAAAAATAAAAACTCCTGAAACATCCCCACTTAGAACAAAACTCACTGTACGGGTACCACACGAGTTAACACGGAAAAACCCCATGGACCGAATTTCTACTCGTATCTGTAAATCGCTACTGAATTCCAACGAAATCGATCCATTCTTGAAAATGGATCACTCACGACAGCAGCAACAAGGGAAAGCGATCGCGATCGAATAGCACTCAGCCGCCACAAATGATGTCCAAGTCAGGATTGACTGGCAGAAAGGTAACATATTTCTCTGTGTTTGGTGGTATTGACAGGGAATCATATACTACGGAGTATTCCTCTAAGTACTTAATTCGTGTCCTGTGAAGAATTAGACCGTCTGAAGGAAGCAATCACTCAGAAGCGGTCAGCTTTGGCCAACAGAAGGGGAGTTGTTTTTAATCAGGCCACGTTGACATATTGATAGTTCCTCACAACCAGCTTCGGCAGTTTAGTTGGGAAGTTCTTAGGTGTCTACCTAACTTACAGTCCGGACTTATCACCAAGTGATTACTGCCTATTCATGTCTATGGCGATTTTTGCTAGCAAAAAATTTACTTCAAAATAGCTGATAACAAGGATGACTTTTATGACCTTCTAGAAAGATTACATGATCAATGCCCTAGCTATGACACCATAATCATTCTAGAAGACCTAAATGCAGAGCTGGGCACGGAAAACAATTTTACTAGCGACTGATACGCTACGACACCACATGAATCATGAAAAACATACTTTGACGACGAGTGCAGGCAGGCACATGCAGCCAAACAGGAGAAATTCAAGGCAACGCTGCAACAACATTGAGTTATACGTAAGTGCTACAGCAGGAAAGGCATCCAATAGTCTTACCAAAATGTAAAACCGAAGCCTGCAGGGAAGAAACCAGACTACAGGCAGAAAGTTCCACTTAATTTGGACGAGAATGAAGAAGAATTTCGTCTTCCTAGCATAGACGAGGTCAGGATTAAAGCTGCTGTAGTAGACGGACTTTTCCCAAAACTGTTCAAAGCATCTGCAGAAGGTATGTTCTGATCTCAGATGGTCGAAGGAAAGCATGCCCGATGGGTGGAATTGCGTCGTCTGTCAGGTCCACAAGAATTTGAACCCCTGCTCCAACCCTATAGAGACCAGTCATTGTGGACTCGATCTCAAACCAGAGAAGTCCTCCATCGACAAAATCTTCACACTAGGGCAGATCCCGTAGTGTGAGATGCTGGTCGACGCCCACCATTTATTCGTCTACTTCAAGGCTGTATATGACATGCAAAATCACAAGCCATGACTAGTACCTCTTCTCACACAGACTTTTTTAATATCATACATGGCCGTGGGAAACTGAAATGTCAACACCAGAGGCATAGAACAAAAGATACCAAGGACGACCTCGAACGCAATGGCACACAAAAGTGGCGAAGGACCTGAAACAATTTGGTGTGCACAACTGGAAAGATACATAGATTAAGATTAAGTTTAGCTTAGAGTGCTCGCTCAGAGCCAGTAAGTTAGATATAAAATATGTTAATACTTCACTAGGTTAAGCATTTTATCTAGTTTTAAGATTATAATTCACTGATATGTCCAAAATAAAATGCATTAAAAAGAAGAAAAGAAGACAACTGGAAAGATCGAAAGATCGTGCTGACAGGAGAGGCTTATTGGTTGAGGCCCAGTTCCACCCCAATCTGTAACGCCAAGCAAAGAAGAAGAACATACAAAAGTAGTTTCCTATGCCGATTCCGCTGCCGATTCTGGTTTGCTGACATTCAGTTTATCCAATTTAATTGGCTGGCCCTTCGTCTATATGATACAATTTACTCTCCGTATCTAGTTCTCCTAATTTGACTTGACTGTACTGATTACGATTTCTTTTGGACATGTGTTCCTAGCCTAGTTCTCAAAGCTATCCATATACCCTTCCTTTTGCCTTTCCAAACCGCTTAGAGCTCTTTGTAATGGCCCATCGCTTCCAGAACCAGTTCGCAATTTGTTAACTTATACTCCAGATTTATCGTATTGTGGACTCAGTTTCGATGAGCACAGATTATAGGAACTCATCCTAAAGTATTTGACTTCGGATTACCTCCATAAGAGCTTCTTCCCAACAGCGACAAATGTGAGTCCTTGCAGGTGGATTGAGGATACATTTCACGATGTTCCTTTTTGGATTCGATGTCTAAGAACATTTGTCTAGGAATCTCTCTTCCTTCATTAAGTTTCGAACACACCTTTTCATAGAATCCCAATACGCTAAATAAAACTTTCAATTTGATACAAAAAATTATTTATTCGAGGTCTCGAAGATGACATAAAGAGAGAAATTCCTCGAAATGGAAATATTATTGTCTTGTTGTCAAGTTCCTCATACAAGCTATGACTGGAGTAAGACCTTAGGTTGGATTAGGTTAGAGCGGCTGACTAACTGCGGGGCAATCCCACTTAGGCCGTCATTGGGCCCGCCATGATGCCTAACAGATAATTCTCTGTTGTCCTTTAAAGTCATTGTGAGCTAGTCATATGTAGCTGTTGAAGTGTCCCACGCTAAAATCGCTTAGTGCATCTAGGTTGTCAAAAAATTATTTCCTTCTTTTTGCAAGCGCTTAACAGTTTGAAGTAGATTAGGGATGGATTCTATCTCCTCCTCATCTCTGTAGCTCCTGCAGAAATCATTGTGTGTAATGCCGAGCTTGAAGGCGTGTTTTCCAATGGATCAGTGACCTGCTATGACGCCACTCACGCTACAAAAAAGGTACTTGGTCTAGTCTGATAAGGCATAAGGAGTGTTTTAAGCCGTAGGACAAGCAATTGTTTTCGAAACGATGACATGCATCATGTGGGAAGCGATCAAAAAGAAGGAAAAGGACATGATCAACTTTTCAGAGTGAGAGTGCTCTTACTTTTGGAAATAAAGTAAGGGATCTCGAGCACCTTAACAAGGTAGAAAATGAACTTTAAAACAGAAAGCGACCCTGTACTGTACCTAAACTTGAATTTGTTACGTCTTCAATATCCTTACTGGCTGGCAACACATGTAGGGTCAAATTCTAAACTCATGTTGCCTGTCATCCTTGACGGTTTCGGTCATGCTGTTTTCAGTCATCCAAACTGAGTTCCCTAACGTCCAGAGGCTCGGTCTTCCTCTTCTTCTCGAACCTTGAGGCTGGGATTCAAACACCTGGAGCTGGATCTGGATCTGATTTGATCCGATCGGGAGCCTTGTATTCCTTTCACTCAATGTGGTCGAGCCTGTGCAGTCGACTGTATTTTGTCTTCCAGACTACTCCACATCTCGATACAGCAAGTAGAGTTCACGATTGTGTCTTCTCCTCCATTAGTCCTACTCATAGAGAGGACTGCATATCGGCCGGAGAACTTTTCTCTCAAAGACTTCAAGGGTCCTCTCAGCCTTTTCAGCTCTGTATTATAAAATTGGCAAGACAAAAGTCTTGTAAGCACGATATTGGCCACAATCTTGGTAATTTTCCACAAACCAAAAAAAGGCAAAATTTGCCATCGCCTTGACAAATTCGTTTTTAGTTTATATCTAGTCAAAAATCTAAAGTTCAAATTGTGAGTTAGTAGTTTTTCAATAAACAACTGAATGCAGATATTTTAAGCACGCTTTCTTCTTATCCTCTGTAAACAATTCATTCACTCAGAAGAGGGTTAAAGTACGAAAACAAATGAATTTTTTTGAAAAAATCACTTTTCATAATTTCTTCATGAAATGAAAGACAGACAAGAAAAAGCAATCACCTCCAGCAACAAGATTACGAAACTTGTTGTTGTTTGTTGAATCAACATAGACAACATCGACTAATCCTTGAAGCATTTGCCAAAAGAAAGCCAATCATCGACACCGCAAATATTGATTGGACGAACGACTCCAATCACAAGCGCAAGCCCCCTCAAATCGCTGACAGGACGCAAATCACACGAAGCCTACACTTCGAACAAAATCCCCCCCCCCCAGGGGCGGGGTAATTAATTAATTTTTGTTTTGCTTCCATCCAACGCACACATCGGCTCAGCTCAGACGGATGCAAGCATGCAGATGAAGTTGAGGTCGCTTTGCAACGACTACCTTAAAGTCAGAAATTAGTAATGTTCCTCTCGAAGACGCCCGTGTGTGTGTGTGTGTGTATGAGTGAGGTTATAATTTCCCCACATGTCGATGGGGTGGGGGTGGGGGAATATATTCAAATTGACGAACAGCGTTAATAGTTTGTCCTGTGACAAGGATACACACACGGACACATTAAGCGCCGTCACAAGGACTCATAATAAATCACCGAGTGTTTTATCTGTCGCAGATGTTGTGTATCTAGAGGTCATGTAATAAATCATGTGCGCCACCGGCAAGAATAGGGAAGACGCCGCTTCGTTCACCCACACACGCAGTATGAAAATGCGCCTCCGGCCCCGGGAGCCGAGTAAATACTCCCAGACACCAGGGATGACGCGCAGTGTAAACCAGTTAATGAGCAAACTATTGCCGAGGAGAGATTCGCTTGTTTGACAAATGATAGGAGTCTGGTGTGTGTGTGTGTGTGTGTGCCGAGTTTGGGTTGGCGGCTTGCTAATAGGGCTCACTGGGATCGTTACGGAGGTTATGGTTTCGTTGCCATCAACGCGGCAATAACGATGGAAATTGAGGTTGAGCTAGTGAAGGGGGTCTTGACGGTTTGTACGCGACGCGTGCAAGATTCTCTATCTCTGAAAATCGGGTGCCCAGCGAGCGGTGAAATTAGCAAATTTGCAATTCCATCCTGTGTGTGGTTGATTCACAGGTTGGCCAAGGATTGTGTGCTTTTCTATTCCCAAACCTCAAATCCAGAACGATTAGCAGCTCTTCCCTGTGGCCTGCGAAGATTTGAACAGGATATCAAACAAGTTGGGTTTATGGTTTTTCTGTCTCCCTGTGGACTTGAAACAGTAATACCTTTCGCTGACTGTCTTCGCATAATTACCAACTTCAGGCCGCCTTTACGTGAAATTGGTGGAGTTGTTGCGGGAGATATGCTCCAGAGTGGTGGACGTCTTTGGATGCAATATCTTCTGCAAATGGCTTCTCCAGAACAGTGTCGACACTGCATCAAGGTTTTTCCCTCCCTTAAACACACTTCTGCCTCCGTGCAGTCGATTCAAAGCAGATTTCTGCATTTCCCGTATGGAGGGAGAAATTTTGCACATAAGCATCTTAACGCAATCTCCCTGTCCATCCTGGTGCTCTTCCTTAACAACTGCTTCGGCTTACTTTTCTGAACGGTTCTGATGTGTTATTTGTTGCAGGAAGTCTTTAAAACCTTCTGGAGGATTGTTAGGAATCCAATGCCGACGTCGGTGTGTGCTCTGTTAGATCGTTCTTCTTGTTGAAGTTGATGAGTGTCCATCTCCTCCGAGGACTTGAAATTGTTGTAAGTCTGTTTTTATTTTGCCGGAGTGTTTCCAACGAGAGTGGAAATTTATGTGAGAAATCCCAAACTTCCTGCTTGTGTCCTCGTGCGTTGATTGCAAGAGCTCCCAACGTAAAATCCCATCATCCTCAGAAGACCATCAATTATCTCCGTTGCATTGATTTTTCTTTTACTGCCTTCGTCTCATATGGATGTGTCTCGTCGTCCTGTGAATGAAAACACGATGGCGCATTGACCTTCTTGGTGGGGTGTGGTGGTGTAATGGCCTTTGCTACAAAATTTGCCACATTAGGTGCAGTGCTGAAAATTAAGGATAAATCATGTCGTGGAGGTTTCAGAACTTCCAGAAAATGCCTAACATCTGCTTACCCTCGCTTATGTTGTCCACTACGATACGTTTGACCAACCTCTCCTTATACCATTCGCTTCGCAGATAGATCCAAAGGACAAAGAGCACCAAACACAACGTTTACCACGATACAATGGCGGCGTAACATTGATCGGATTTGCTTGACGTTAAAGTCTAAATGGAGGGGACTTGGTTATGAAAATATATATGATATGCAACTCTCATTGAGGCTTTGGATGTGGTCTAGACTCGGAAATTGGTTTCCGCCTTTTACTACTCTCCATAGAGTTAAGGATCAACTAAGGACGACTTTTACCCATTGGGCTCTGCTCAAGTCCTGCAAAAATTGGCTCAATTTCAGAGAAGATCATCACATCGGGAGAGTAGACCGGTTTTTAGAAGGCTCTGCATGCTATTTCAGGAATAGAGAGAAGCCTACATATTAATGCGGACTTCGAACGGTGAAAACTAAGGAAGCGTTTTGCAGACAAGTAACACTCTTTGAATTTTATCTGCAAGCCGAAAAGGGGACTTAGCGAAAAATGTGCAAAATTAAGGTTAAGTCTAGGAATCCAACCTAGGACTTATGGCGTGTGAGTCCATGCCGCCTAAGAGAAACAAACCGCTACTGAAGTTTGAATGGAGGGTTTTTTATGATACTGGAGAATGAGGGAAACATTAAATTTAAGGTCTTGGGACATCATGGGCTTCTGGTAACCTAGTTGAGCATATGTAGAGCACATGCCACAAATTTCGATTGAACTGTCAGATAAATAACTCTCAAGACCCAAACAGAAGAGTGAAAGCGTTTCCCACTGCCTCCTTGCCAAGGGGTGTCTTTGTTTGGAGGAGGAGGACTAAACCCACATTTCAAGTCGCCATTCAATGACTGTCATTATACGGTAGGTGACGTAGGCTTTGGTTGATGTAGCTGTTAAAGAGAAGTTCCTGAGTCTAGAAGGCTCTTGATTTTACCCAGGTAATGTCCATTTTATCAATTTCCCGGGTACATGGGTAGCTAGGTATCAAGAGCTCTAGAACCTACTTACACCCCGAGTAGGACCATTATGCCGTCTTCATTGTCGTTTTCCTTCAAAATTCAAACTCCACCTCGCTTAGCCAGTTCTTTTCCTTAAGGGATTCCTTCATCGTTTTTACAGTGTCATCAACTAGTTCGTCTAAACTCTAGTGAAAGTCGAAATGAAAGGGTTCATGTGTTACAAAGGACGATCTCCTTCTTATCCTCACTCAATAGAATGCCTAACCTTCTTCCATGGTTCCCATCAGACGTTGTAAAATACGTCCCAGTAATCGGACGCAAGTAACTTTTGCCTAGTCTGGTGAGGTCTCTTGTCCGTGAAAGACTGATTTTTATCCACAACTGTCTAGGTCTTTCATTTTATGATCAGCATCATTGGGTAATTTTGTTTTCTTCTGCTTCAAATGAGGGAATCCTGATTAGTTGCCAACAGTAGAATCGCCCCTTTCTTCTTCATTTATCAACTCTTTTATTGCCCAAGAAGTTTGTGTAGTTCAAAATTGCATGTTACCGCTATTTCCTGAAGAGCTAGGTGGCAAAGCTTAACTGTCTATGATTTTGTTGATGGCGTTGACAGCTAAGAGCCTTTATGGCCTCTTGGCTGTCTATCGAACTCTATCTCCAATGATAGCAGCGTCATAAATAGGTTTGATTTCTGCCTGGAAGAAATGGAATGCGGAGTCTGAAGGATATATTGCGTGGGGTGTTACAAGCTCCCGGACCCGCCTTCTCCCTTGTGAAATCACCCGTAGAAATGGCCAAAGCAGCAAGGTTTCTAACTAAATCCTTTTCTCAATGCTCTCTCTGTCTGGAATTTAGATTTCATAGCTGATTACACAGGACAGGGGTCATTTGAAGAATTTCCCCGTGTGTCTTGCGACGACTTACCGTTGTTGCTTCATCAACTGCTCTTCTTTACTATCTTCGATACATATTAATATCACTATATTCATCCAGTAGATCAATTTTTGCATCCTACTTGGGGCCTACTTTGGTTTCCTGCTCAGCCTGAAGTCCAAAATACCACCAAGGTATTTGGCCTGCGATTTGAATTTCAATTATCTTGCAAAGGGTTTGTGCCATCCGTCTTGGAATAAGTTTTGTGCGACCTTCTCAAGAATGATGTTAAAAAAGTCTCTTGAAAGCGTGTCACCTTGCTCAATACCTTTCCCAGTGTTAGGGGTCTCTCTTTGTATCCGACCTTGTTGGCCTTGTTCGTCATTCTGCAAAATCTGGCGAGTTTTGTTTGGAATGTAAAAACGGAATATGGCATTGTATTGCAAGTCTCTTTGGTATTACTTTCGTCTTTTTCCAGAATCTAACATAATATGAAATTTTGGTCCATGGTGGACTTACCCGGCTCGAAACCACACTGACATGTATCAAGGTATTGACGAGTGAGTTCAGGCCCTCACACATAACGGCAGAGGAGTGTAGGAAACTTATTCATCGGTAGTTGGCACCGTTAAAGGGGTCTCCTTTATTCTGGAGGTTGTTGCATGTGCCCTACCAGTCCATTTTAAACCGTATTGAACACTCTGTCTGCCCAGTGGCTCTATTCGATTTTAGACACGATATTGCTCTCTAGCCTTCAACTTGGTCGACGAGACGGAAAACTCTTCTAGGATCCTCCATTATGTGGTTTGGCAAAGTCTGCCTTCCAGCGGGATAGCTGTCTTCCTCGCTGTTGAAAAGTGAACAGAAGCAATCTTTTCAGGTCCTCAGTAACGAAGGCGACCTCAGAATTGACTATTTCTCACACTTCATTCCTGCAGGTTTCTGTCCGAACTTCATACTCACTGAATAGTTTGCTTTTTCTTTGGTGAGACTCGTGTTTTGTCCTCCTTTAAAATTCGTAGAGCTCGGGAGCAGTTCTCGTCCTTCTGTGTCGCTTTGTACGCTTGATATTTCGCTTAATGCCATGTTTTTTTGTGGCATTTTAAGACCCAGCACATCAGAGACAGCTTCCCTGATCGCGTTTTGACAATCGCTCCGTTTTTCGTCGATTGCTAGCAAAGTTAGCTCCCATAAGATCTTCAAGGAGACTCGATCGGTAAAGTTCCTAGCTTTTGATTCTAATTGAAGCACTTCGATGTCGAACTGTGGCGGTTTTGCTCAACTCCGCTGTCGTTGCACTTCTAGTTACTATAAAATTTACGCTAAATCTCAAAGGCGTGTTGCCAGTCGCTTCGTATTTGACATTGTGAGACGCTCCTTCTTTGTCGACGGTATCTCTTCATCAATTCGATTACAATTCCTCATCAAGGTCACACGAATCTCCCAAAAATTTGTTCACTTACCGTCTCTCCACGAAAATGAACACTCGAAAACTTTCTCCAATTAGAATGACTTTCAAAACAAAAAGTAAAAAAAATCAACTCTCATTTTGATAAAAGTCAAATTCCGCCTCCACAGTTGATGAAAACGAGAAAATCTGTGTCGACGTGCCACGCCCACACTCTCAATTAAGTTCAACTGCTTCTTCACTTCATCAAAACAATCGCCGACGGCATATGGACCCTTGAAACTAAGCACAGAGAGGCTTTTAAAAATCATCTTCACGCAATTACAACAAACGAAATATTAAAACACAAATAAAAGGACTCAAATTGTGTGACAAACCCGGTCCCGCTGCCGTCGCCGAAACAACAGCCCATAGTCTAAGCCCCTCGTTGTCGTCGTCGTCGTTGTCATCATCGTCATTGCCGTCGTTGTCGCATCTTCTTACCATCATCCTATCCCCTTGTGTCCTTTAATAAAGTTAAAGAGGACGTTCTCTGTCTTTCACTGCTTTAATGGGTTTTTCTTTATTCCACGAAATGGGCTCTCAACTCTCCCGTACTGCCAGTGTTCGTCCATTCGCCCGCAGCCCTGGCACACCACCTCCACATATCGCATCGTAGCGCACACAGGCACCACAACAAACTGTGTAAAAAAGGAATTTTAAATAAAATGAAATTTTCTTCGTCAATATCCTTTCCCGTTTGTTAATTGTGGGAAAACCGCTCCGCTCGCAGGGCTGTGACATCAGACCCGGCCCATTTCGTGGCATAGATAACGTCGACTGAAAATCAACGACGAAAGTTTTAACTCTTACAAGGACGAAGCGAGAGTGTGTGCACGTGATTATATGTGTCGTGCTCCTTATCACCATCATTGCTGCCCCCTCTGTCATTTTGAAGTGTTGAACAACTCATTATCGCTTAAAACAATTACGCTCACATGTGTGTGTTTGGATGTATCTCTGTGTGTGTGTGGGTGAGTTGGGATATGAATAATTATCCCGCTTACCAACGCAACCGAGCAGGACGATGCGGTAAGAGTCTCAAGTCGATTAACACTTGGGCGAGGCAAGCAATGAAAATTCATTTATTCCGCACAATGGCGCAAGGATCCGCATTGTTGTAGAGGGCACCGTACCCCGCTAAACCAGCACACGCCCACAAACATGCAGATATGCAGATTGTTTTTTTATTCGCAACATTAACTGAATCAATTTTAGAGAAAAGTTCGTCCTTGCCTGGGGAGCCAGCAAGGACATCCCTGCATGCGGTTCCAACAGGCATGTGTGCATGCTAGTTTGCACACGAGAGGGTGTTCATAACTTATTAATTGCATAATTGGATCGATTCTAAGGTTTTTCTCTTTGCCTGTCCCTTCATGTAAGGGGGAGGTGGGGGGCATAACACTTCGCGCGTCCGGATTGAAATGTGTAATCCGGGGGTTTTCCTTCGAATGAAATTTAATCCGACACTGAAAGGGTGCTCCATTAACCGGCACTAAGTACACAGCTCTGGTGGAGGCGAGGACGGTGATTTTGTTGTTGGTGGGCAGAGAGTGTCTGTCGATATGGTGTCTGTGTACATAAATGCCGCGAAATATTTGTGAGGAAGGCGCCTAAGGGCTTATCGAGGCTCGAATGATGCGGATGTGCAACATTTACATTTATGGACTAATCGGACGGCTAAAATCAATAACAGTTTCGCGCAATAGGTTGCTCTGCTCTTCACAATTGATTCCGAGTTGAAAACCTTGTCGCATACATGGGTCGAAGTCCCAAAAAGACTCTAAGAAGCCCAAAGTGGCTGAAAACCCAAAGAGCCGAAATTCTAAAAATTCAGAAATATAATCCCGAAAACTTCCATAACCCAAAAGCCACAAAATTCACTAAAACAAATCGAAAACCTCGAAAAGTTGAAAACGTCAGCACCAAACTCTTTTTTCTTTTTTCCATGGCGTTGCAGTTTGGCGTGGACCTGGGCCCCAACCAACTAGTACGACCTCTCGGCATTTGCCGCCAATTGCGAACTCCAACCTGGTTGAGGGCCTTCTCCACTAGTGTGCGCCATCTCAACCTAGGCCGTCCTCTGTTGCGTTGTCCCAATGGCTCGGATTCGAAGACCGGAGCGATGTCTGTACGCTCTACCTGACCTAGCCCTCTTAAGCATTGTATCCGAAGACGCTTGACCAGGCCCATGCCAGTGTACAGTCTATACAGTTCGCCATTGAATTTTCTCCTCCAGACGCCATCAACGCAAACTTTCTTTGCACGCAGAACTTTCTCGCAAAAAGACTGAGAGCTTCCTTTTCCGTTTTTAGTAGCGTCAAAGGTTCTGCGACGTAAAGGAGGACTGGTATGATCAAGCCACTTAAGTCCTTCGAGACAGGGGTCTATTACTCAATTCTTGAGCCCAAAGAAGCAAGTGTGATTACGGAGTCTGCTGCCTAGTAGTACGCTCTGTCCGAGACGTCGATGTTGTGCGTCCATCTTTGATGACAGCATATACTTAATTTTGCCCTCATTAACCACCAGACGCATTTTAGCCGCTTCTGCTTCAATGCCAGCAAACGCCTAATTGACGGCTCGCTGAGTTCCGCGGATGCTAGCATTTGACCGGACTTCTGGAAGATCGTGCCTCTGGCGTTGACTTGTGAGTTACGCACGATCTTCTCGAGGGTGATGTTAAAGAAGTCACATAACAGTGCGTCGCCTTGTCGAAAACCTTTTTTGACATTGAAGGTCTCGGTGAGTTCGTTACAGACCTTACCGGAGCAGCGAGAGTTCTCCATCGTCATCCTACGCAATCTGACAAATATGACAAGGAATACCAAAACTAGACAAGGCCTTAAAATTGACGATCAGGTGGTGAGTGTCGATTTACACTTCTTGGGTCTTTTTCAGAATCTGCCGTAGTGTGACGATTTGGTCGATGGTGGACTTCCCTGGCCTGAAACCACACTTATAAGCATCTATTGTTGACGAAGGGTTTCAGGCGTTCACACAATACGGTAGAGAGAATCTTGTTCGCGATGTTAAAAGGACTAATCGCTCGATTTTCCCTTTCTCGTGGACCGGCCAAACGACGCTGAGATTCCAGCTGAGCTGGTGCATGTGCTCAACCAGGTCATCTTCAGCTGATTTAAACAGTTCTGGGGATAGTACATCCGCTCCATCAGCTTTATTCGACTTCAGTCTCGATATTGTTATCTTGACCTCATCTAAGTCGGGGAACTGAATTCTTGTCTTCGTTCAAGTTGAGTGGAACATTCTGCCTAAAAGCGAGATTTGTGCCGTCATCGCTGGTTAAAAGTCTGCGGAAATGATCTTTCCAGATTCTTAACATCGATTGCGACCCTCCTACCATTTGTCCTTTTTTCAATTTTTTTTTTTTCAAATAACACGAACTTCCGAAATTCCAAATGTATTTTTGTTCTTTATTGGAGGTTGAGATACACTGCACTGGAGTGCTCAGATTCAAAAACAGTTGGAAGAGGTGACAGGACCCCACCTTAGGGGCAGGGCTGTTTACTTCATTACAAACGGGTCACACTCCGCCTCCGTGATTTAAATTCTATTCATTAGAATTGCTTCTATCCACAACACTAATGATTCTTCTTCGCCGTGTTCTCTGGCCGCGTTGCACATGCCGTCAGAAGTTGCATTGTGGAAAGCACCCACTATGTCGATGCTCAGTGCATATTCTTTCCTGTCAAGTGCACTTTCAATTCTACCAACGAGATTTTGAAGCGTAGTCTCGCAAGAGATTTTTCGCGCTGGTAAGCATGTTGCATCTGAGATAGACGGTATAATCGCAAAGCATTTTTTCGCAGATGCAGTTCGACCAGCCTCTCCAAGCTTTACAGCATAAAGGAAGTAAAATGTACAAATATTCAAATATCTCGAAAATACCAGCAGCTTTCAGAGACCTTAAACTCAAAAATCCCAAAATTCCGCACATTCAAAAAACTTCCCAAATATGGAAATTTTAAAAATGTTTTAAAAATTTAAAATTCGCGGGAAACCTCTTTAGATCGTTGGGTCAAAGTGAGCGATTTTGCGGATGTATATTGTCATCCAGTGGGACCTCCTGAAATCCCTTGCATTGCCCATATTGTGTTCAAAGTCCTTGTACATGTTGCATTCCAAAATTTTCTCTAAGACAATGCCTAAGTTTCAGACCAAGCCATGTCCATGCTCTTGACCAAGTCCTTGTCGAATTCCATGCCCAAATTATTTTCCATTTTCCTATTTAAATCGCTGTCTGGTTCCCTGACCATATGTCTTTTCAATACACCATCGGATTGCCTATCCAAATGTTGCTCGAAGTCAATGTTAGATTTCTTTTTTCAATTTCCCATACAAATCTTTACCCAATTCCTTGTCCAAATCCATGTCCAAGCTGCAGTTCAATTCCTTTTCCCTCTCCATCTGTAGGCTCTTGTATTAGCCCTTGATCAAATAATTGTCCAAGCTGCAAATCATGTCCTGGTCGAAATCGCAGTTCAATCCCTTTTTAAGCCCTGGTTAAATTTGCAGTCTAAATCTTGTCGAAAGTTTCCACCTCTAGTCACATTACACTACTAACCATCCTCCAACCACAGTCCTCGATGTCATACCAAAACAATTTGACTATAAACTCCATGAAGTCACACAAACGTTTCTTCAAAAACTACACTCTCTCGTGTCACGTTTCACAGTCTTGCGTTACCTTTTATTGTTTGGGGCAAGTTTGAGAACGGGCCCATTCACTGCAACCGCTTTCATCTGACAGCTTATGATAGTCGTACCCTAAACACACAGGACAGCATAAATTAGCTCAACTTTACTGTTTTTTTTTTATTTTAACTGTTTTAAAATTTGTTGGAAACTGCTCTTTCTTTGTCACAGCACTTCTACAATTTCTCATCCGCCAAAAGCTTACGACACTTCTCCCTTTGGACCGCACATTCAGAACTCCACAGGAAATAGGGACAAGATAATATTTTCGAGTACGTCGAAACGCACAAGAACATAAAAGCGAAGAACGGCCGTCGCAACCCTAACGGCACACTCCCGGGCTGTGTCTGCCCCTTAGCAGTCTCCAACTGTATTTTAGCTGCAATTACGGGGAGAAATTAGTGCCACGGCCCCTGCCACTCTGACGATCCACACACCTCTAGCATTGCACCTTCGGTAGACCTTAGTCATGAATTCCCTCTCCCTGGGGTCGTCCAGTTTGTCGATGTCGGCCTGGATGCGCTTAAAGTTCAAATTCTCCGGACCCTTTGTGAATTTTTTCTTTACGAAGTAGCAGTTACCGAGTTTCTGTAAAATGCGAAACAAGAAAGTAACACCATTCGCAATTGTTCGCTTTCGCATCTCACAGCAAAGACTTCATCTTCGTTCAACTTCGAATTCGCATTGGCCGTGGCGCATTCTTTTGCCTCCGGAGAGGAGTCAATAAAGCTATCACAGCAATGTTCTTCCTAGAAAAAACGGCAAATATCAGTCAAATGTATCTGTTGCCTTGAATGGCCAGGTACCAAAGGCGATGGAGGGTCATGGAATTTCGCTTCGAGGCATAAGCTTTTCGTCACGACCACTCTCTTCAAGCTTTCCGACATCTGGAAGTGAATGTGAGAATGAAGAGGAACTTCTTGAATGAGATCCAATGAATCCATACTTACGGAGGAGTGAGGGACACAAGTCAGCAGAACCAAGAAGGCAAGAAGTCGAAAGTGTGTCATATTACCAGCGGTCTGCACTCATCTGGTCGTGACGAGGTTGACACCCGTGGTGTACAACAAATTTGCTGCGCACTTAATGGTGTGGAACGAGTGGTGTGAGGGTTTTAAGTAGAGCCCATGAAGATAGATTCATTTGATACGGCGAATAGGCAATTCTTTGAAATGATAATTTTTCGGTTGCGATAATTGTTTTCATTTCACAGAGGACAAATTACAAGTCTTTTGAAGCACTTTGTGTTTATTTTAAAAACTTTATTAATCCAACCGGTAACACTGGTGCTTTCTTACGAACTGACTTAGACCTTACGATTTTAAAAATACCTAACTGCTGTATTGCACCAGACTGTTGTGCAAGAAAGCTGACCCACAATATTGGCGCTGGTGGTGGCGTTTCGCGTTGGTTCCCATGGCGAGGCGGTGCAGTCGGTGGTTCCCACAATGAGACGTTGTTGCGCGTGGTTGAAAATCGACGCGTCAGCAGAACTGTTGGTTCCCACAGTTCGGAACTTCAGCTACGCGTGAATGTTAAACGGATATAAATTTACCATAATTGACACTATAAACAACTTGCTGTGGAAGCTATCTCCCCCCTGTTTATCCATCTTTCTCTCACCTCTCCATGAGTGAACAAATTATTTGCATGGACTTTTGGAATTTCAACTGGAATTTGATTACGCAAATTTAAGATTTGGAAATTTGGATACAAAATCCTTTGAAAACAATTTAAAGCTTCCCTTCCAGCTCTTTAGTTTGAATTACCGCTAAAGAGCTATTTACAGCCAAAACAGTCAAAACTGTACCCTCTTCCTCTAATTTCTACACCAACGAACCTGAAAGTTGTATCACTAAGAAAAGCTTTTATGACTAAGTTAAATATGTGACTAACTGTGTCCTGGTTACACGCATAAGAAATAGAAAACATGCAGACATACGTTGTAGGGATAAAAATTAATTCAAGTCATTTTTAAAAGATGGCGCCACATGCAAGTTGTGGCTGATTTTGTAAGCGATTACCTTGACACGTGAGATTTGAACATTGTACATTAATAGTGTACATCAGCGTCTGTTAAACAACATTATTCTTGCCTCTTAGAAAATATCCGAATTTGTCTTAAATAAACAGCATGTACGAGTTTTGATTTTTTGAAAAGTGCATCTGAAGCCCATGGAATGCCTGTAGAAGTTGATGGTAAGTCTACTTCCTCCGACTGATAAGTCCAGCAGAGAGTAGTTTCGGCGCTTCAAAAGTAGTGGTTTGAGCGTCGAAGACAAAGACCTTCTTAACTAGTCCCAAAAGATTAAAGATGAGGAATTCGAGACTGTACTGAATCAAGATTCGTGCCAAACCCAGCTTCGTTGGGAGTGACTTAGCAAACAACTTACGTTCGGCTAGAGAAATTTGAATTCATTCAAAAGCAAGAAAAAATGGGTGTCATTCGAGTTGAAGCCGAGAGATGTGGAAAGGCGATTTTCTCCTTTGGAACATCATCTTGAAAGACATCAAAGAAAGGGATTCCTGCACCAAAAGTGGATATACTGCGAAAACCCTAAGAAGGAAGCACTACCCTGCAATGCCTGGTAAACCTATTCCATCATCGTGAAAATCGACGCCAAAGATAAGCTCAGCGGCATATGGTGGGACCTGCTGCTAAAATCCCACGAAACCATTGGTGTGACATGTTATCGACTACAATAAATGCGTTTGAGCAGTGCATGCTCAAAGTGGGCAGGAATGATCGAAAAGCATGAAAAGGAGATTTAGCAACATGAAAATAGATGCAAGTCTTACCTCATGTTTTAAAGGGTGTCATTTTGACTTGAGCTTACACATTTAATTTGAGCGTTATTGACACCAATCGAAATTGTACATTTCCGTGTGTCATACGGTACCTCAAAATGGTTTTCATCGATCCGATTTCGAACAGTCAATCAACGATTTTGAATTTTTTGAATTTTTCCACTTGTGGTTGATTAGTTGATGTTAATAGTGTCTTGTCCGTACCTCATCCTCAAAGTGTTCTCGACTCTCTGTGAACATTTTGTACCACTTACAAACTCTCGTCTTCGATGGTGCTTGTTCACCCAAAGTATTCGGCAAAATGTTCAACATTTCGGCCGCAAAAATCGCTGAATATTAAAAACGAAGAATTCAAGGACTAATGTTTATTTTGATGTGAAATTTAGCATAGATGTCAGTGACAGTAGTGCAAAAGTAAAAACATCTGCCCCTAATTCCGGCTTAAAAGCCGTTATTTCTTGCCCACAGTATTGTTTAAAAGTACTATAGCAAAAATCATTTCGTTCAAGACTATAAAAAAGTTTTTTGGAAACTAAATTAAACCGTCTGTAAAGTGAACCAAACCGAAAACCAAGTTTGACGACACGAAAAAAAATCAAAATACCTTCATAAACGAAAACTGACAAGAGTTGTTATACGTATGTAGGCAATGTGCACAATTCCTAATAAAATCTTGTGCCATGCATATGACATGACAAATTAATTTCATCCCAACCCTCCACCGCATTGAACTTTTCACTAATTCACTCTCCATTCACTTACGTTTTGTTTTCCAGGCTTTTAGTTGGTCCTTCACTCCTTTGGGGTTGAAATAATTTAAGGCAAACCTGACTCAAACTTTTATTTAACATTTTTGAACAGCACAAACGAACCAAATTTATTTGTACCCTAAATAGATTAAACTCGAAACTCGTTGTTTCAAAGAGCTCTTCGAAGAGAATTCAACATTCATTAAAGAATTTTTTTAAATAACGCAGATTGGTGTTTTTCAACCATTACATTTTAATTAGCTTCTGTTGTCGAATGTGAATGGTGTTTCCAACATTGATTTCAACTTTTAAAACCTTTTTCAACTTAAATACGGTACTTTTGATGGGTGCTTTGTCGAATATCCTTGTAGGTGTCGCGTAGCGAGTCTGACTAAATATGTGCGTCTGACTTGAATTTTAAGAATGAGTGCTCTCTGTTATGATGGTATTTTGTACTGTATATTCTTAACTCTATGGTCGATTCTCGTAGCTACAACTTAGCCCTCTTTGAGTGTGAATTGCACTTTATTTTGCAAAAACAAAATAAACAAATATTCTTAAGTATAACATAGAAACCAATATTATAACACATAACTTTAAAGTAATTTTTTTAAAAACAAACAAAAAAAATCAACTGACCAAAATAACACATCACTCAATAAGTCCCAAGACTGGCATATAGGGGGCGCCACAAAAAAAAATCAATATTTTTTTAGGAAGTTCAACTGATACCTGCCTTATTTTAATGACAATCTGGTTATTAGGTTACAAGTTACAGTGCTCCAAGTGACGCCATCTTTCCGATGTGTAAAATAATGGAAAAACAGAATTTCGTGTGTCAATTAAACAAAAATCTGATGGGAAAAAATACCGTGCAAGCTCAGCAATGGCTTGAAAAGTGTTACCGGAACTCTGCTCCATCAAAAAGAACTATTTGTCGGTGGTACGCTGACCTTAAACTTGTCCGTGCAGACACCAACGATGCTGAACGCTCTAAAAGACCAATTGAGGTGGTTAGACCTAAAGACGTAAAAAAAGTACACAAAATCGTTTTGGAAAACCGCAAAGTGTTATTGCGTGAGATAGCTGACACCTTGACGTTATTAAAAGCGGATGAGGAAGCCCTTAGTCTCGCACACAAGTGGGGAAGGACCTCAACCAACTTGGAGTGTGCAGCTGAAGGCAGCTAGTGAAAGATCGTGCTGCCTGCAGAGGAATTTTGGTTGAGGCCCACCCTGGAATGTAGCGCACAAGAAGAAGAAGATATCAGAAGGCAGTATGTACACCATTTTGCATGAACATTTGTCATGAGAAAGCTATTTTCGAAATGGGTGCCGCGTTTGCTCACAATGGACCAAAACCAACAACGTATCGATGATTCTGAGAGCTGTTTGGAGCTGTTTCGCTAAAATAAACACGACTTTTTGAATCGGGATGTTACAATGGATAAAACATGGATCCACCACTACACTCTAGAGTCAAATCGTCAGTCGCCCAAAACGTCCAAAAGCACAAAGGTCGGCTGGCAAGGATATGGCATCCATATTTCGGAATGCGCACGGAATTTTATCCGTTATCGACTAGAGAGAGAAAGGCTAAAGGATCAATAGCGAATACTACACGGCAAGGAGATGCGCTGTCGTGTGACTTCTTCAATTTGGTACTGGAGAAGATAGTGCGGCGGGCCAAGGTAAACACGGAAAGCACTATCTTCTACAAACCAGTCCAGCTGTTGGGATATGCGGTCGACATCGATATCGTCGCGCGTGCCCAACGTGCCGTAGCGGAGACTTCTGCGGCAATTGAAGAAGAGGCGAAACGAGCTGGTCTTAAGATCAATGAGGGGAAAACAAAGTGTATGCTGTCGACTAAGAAACGTTCCGTCATACAACACCTAGGACAAAATGTATGTATCGACAATTATTGTTTTGAGGTAGTAAAGGAGTTTGTCTACCTCGGGGCAAACGTCAACTCCAAAAATGACATCACAGTGGAGATCCGACGTAGAACCACCCTTGACAACCGATGCTACTTCGGTTTGTCGAAACAACTGGGATCAAAACTCCTGACTCGAAGAACAAAAGTCCTGCTTTATGGAGCTGAAAGCTGAACGATAAGCAAGTCTGCAGAGCTTATTCTTGGTGCCTTCGAAAGAAAAATTCTACGTCGGATATATGGTCCCGTCCGCGAGGAAGGTGAATGGAGGAGAAGACATAACCGCGAACTCTACGAGCTGTACCAGGATGTGGATGTAGTCCGGAAGGCAAACACCCGTCGACCGGTCTTCGAATCTGAGCCTCCTGGTTCGAGAAGAAGAGAACGACCGAGCCTCCGGTATAGAGACCAAGTCGTCGCGGACGTAAGACAGCTTGGCCTTGATGACTGGAAGCAGCGTTCCCAGGACCGTCAGCGATGGAAAGCAGTAATTGCTCAGGCTCTGACCCTTCATGGGTCGCCGGTCTGATAAGTAAGTAAGTAAGTTAGTACATGGCATGATTAGTGGATTTTAAGGAAGGAACGGCAAAGAAAACGGCCCCATGTGAACTAGAAACAAATTCTCTTCCACCAAGGCAATGCACCGTGTCACAAGTCGTTGGCTACTATGGCCAAATTTCACGAATTGGGCTTTGAATTCCTTCCGCACCCACCGTATTCTCCAGGGACTTCTACCTCTTTTCAGACCTCGTCGGAAAAAAATATGGCTCGAATGACGAGGTGATTGCCGAAACCGAAGCCTATTTTGAGGCCAACAATAAATCGTTTTATAAAAATGTTAAAGTTGGACTGATTGTATCATTGTGCATTTTCTCTAGGAAGTGTGATTTTTTTTACTAGTCCCGGGACTTATTGAATGTTGTGTTATGTATTCACTCCCAAAAGAGAATGGAAATGAGGGCGAAAGTTGTATGAGTTGATTTTTATCTATCCGGCACTGTATGGATTGAGCTCTCTATTGTTCAGTAAATTAAACAAATTTTGTTAACTAAGTAAATAATAAAGTTTTAATAAATTAAAAAACAAAAGTTGTTAATGATCAGTTAAAAGCATCGTCCACCTAGGTATGGTGGCTTTAACCACATCCGATACTTCAGTTGGAGCCATGGGGTCCACTGCGCTACCTAAGCATTTAAAACCAAATTACGAATCAATCCCGCCAATCATTACAGTCTATTTTGTCTATTTTTGGGAATCAACCTTCTAAGGGTGCTGTCCATCACATTCAAAATGTTGGAATGTGATTTTCTATTTGTTTCCTCACACTAAAGTCAATTGTTACCGATCACTTACCCGAGCTGAGGTAAGAAAGAGGAAACCAGTTGACAAAACCTACATCGATTTCTGTATCTATCGATCCCATCAACCAAGCCCTTCTGTTTAAAGAACTTGAAGAATCCGAGTTTCCTTGCTGGCTCCCTAACGAATGTCTGGCATTCCTGTTTTTGCATTTTTTTTTTTGTTTTCGCTGTCCTTTGATACCTTTACTGACAAATATTGAGATCAATTCTGACAACTCCACTTGACAGTACGTACGCATCAGTTTCCGGGCTCTCTTTCACAAAGTAGAAGGAAAACGATCAAACCTTGGTTTAACTTGCAGCTGCTTCGTATATGTTACCCTGCACCAAACACGCACACACATACACGCTTCACATTATTTATTTTTCTCTTTCTTTCTCTCTATCTCTTTTCTCTCTCTCTCTCTCTCTTTTCAATGTACACGGTCTCTAGACAAAATCACTTCAGTCAATGTTCGTCGTGATAAGAAAGTTTGTTTGAATGTCCTTAGCGCTAAGATAACGCACACTACTCGCATCTCATATAATGACAATAATTGCCCCAAATGCCAACCGCAATCACAGTGATCAATCAAAGACTATAGTCGCCACGACCACCGGAGCTACGAGCGAAGCGCCAACTGGGGCATGCTATAACCGCGCCCGCGCGTCGATCAGCCACAGCGTTTGCAGCAACAAAACACGCACAAGCAGATAACTTCTTCCATATTTTCGTAAACGATCATCGCGTCATCCAGTGGCAGCTGAAACAGTTTCTTTTTTTCTCAATCCCCCCTCAAGTTCCCAAAGACACCAACAGAAAACACAAAACACAATTTGCACCTGTCCATGCGGATGCTCGTGTAAGAAAGCGCACCACGCACGCAAGTAGATTTTGAAGTCCACAAGTTCCCAGCCACCAGTCCAGCACAAGCACAATCATTGCACAGTATAGAATACCGCACGGCTATAGAATGGATAGGGAAAGCAAGTCCTCGCTAGACAATCCGGCGACGAAGAAGAAGCCGCCGAAATTGAAGGCGATCAATCGGTCGATATCGATGGCGATCGACAATTACACGCCGGCACCGCAGATGATAATCGATGACTCGCTGATATTAGAAGAGCCGCCGCTACCTCCACCGCCAGCACTAGCACCCACGGCACCTGCACCCCTGCTACCCTTGCCCCTTTCAAAGTTCCCACAGCCTGACATTTATTTAGTTAGCGGCGCCGGTAGTACGAGCCCGATTAAGTACGACGACTGGCATCCGATGAAGAAGCCACTGTTTCGTCGTTCCGATACAATTGACATTCATCCGAGTTCCACATTGCAGATGAAGAAGACGCACTCGTTTCACGCCAACGATCCCACCATGGAGCAGATAATGCTGACGACTGCTGCCGGTTCGGCGTCGTCATCCCGCCGAACGAGCAGCGTGAGGGGCAACTACCTGTTCCCGCAGACGTCATCGAAAGAGATCAGCAGGTCGCCGTCGCCCAGTCGCCGTGGATGCCGCACCCATCGCTCCTTCAATGATCCGTCACGGAGGCCAAGTGTGAAGACGGAGGCGGATGCCATTCGGCACCCGTCACTGAACGACGATATCCTGGAGAGCAGCAGGCCGCCGCCACTGTTCAGCACAACAAACCTCTCACTAGAGAACGAGCTTTTCGTAAGCGCCGGCAGCAGTAACCGGTCGCGCAGCAACAGCCACACCAAGATCGACGAGCAACGGCTGTCGTTCGAGGAGACCGCTATTGCGGGGAGCAGCAGTAACATTAGCAGTCGCAAACACCACGCCCGCCAACACAGTTCGCACAGCCTCGAGCTGGAGAAGCAACACGAGGCCCAGCAGCATCACAACCACCACTTGCTCCCGTCGGCATCAATATCACCATCGCAGCAGCAGCCAGGACCCTCGCACGCCTATCATTTCAAGCGCGGAGGCAAGCACACCCACAGCCTATACCTGTCGCCCAACAACCTCGACGAGCTGCAAATCCATCGTCCGCCCACCGTGCAGCAGGGCGCCACAAAGAAGCCGCACAGTGCCAGTGTACGGGTGCGTACATACAGGGAGGCGCTCAGCGCGTCAAAAAAATCCAAAAGCTTTATGGGTGATGCGTACCCCGACTTTGATCTTTCGCCCCACCGACGCAACAGTCGCCCTCTGGCCACTGTCTCTGGCGACATTGGGCCTGGTGGCGTCACCCTCGACGAAATCAAGCGCAGCCCTCGACCGCTGGTCGCCTCCTCGTCTGCTCGCCTGGCCGAAGATAAACGTCCATCGTTCGAACGGAAATCTTCGCTGTCCTACGAGATAGGAGAGGCGGCCGCCTTTGATCAGGTGTTGAGACCATTTCGCTACCCCATGCGACGTTCATCGATAACTGGATCAGCGCACAAACTCAAAAAGAAGTCCCTCAGCGACGACACCGACGAGGACGAGGAATCGGATCGGAAACGAAAGCGGATCGTCTGCATCATTATGACTGTGTTCTTGTGCCTAGTGTGCGCCAGTGTGTTTGTAGTTATCATCACGCTGACACATTCCAGTGTGACGCAAGTGCAGAACACGACCAAGAAGATCTACACCTTCTCCAGGGAGACACCAGTTCACTACACGGGTATGCTATGCTTTGCTAAACACGATATGTATGTGTTGTGCTTCCTTCTCGCTTTTGTTTGCCTGCTTTTCAAGTCTGGGGAATAGCACAGAAGTTCCCCAGAGCAGCGGGACCTAAAATAAATTTTTTTCATATCTGTTTGTGCATTTTTTTCACTCACGATATTTGCGATGAGCTTCAAGTGATTGCCTGCCTTCATGGGTTGTCCTTCGAAAGTGAGGACGCAACTTTAAAATCCGATGTTGAAACGCGGCGTTTAAACTTTGGAGGCCTTTAGAGGCTGCATTTAAACGCGGCATTAAGACGAGGCGTTAGGACGCGACGTTAAGACAAGGCGTTACATTGCGACACTTGAGCGTAATAATTTGGCCTTAGAACAGGTTTTTAAAGTGAAGAGTTTAATCGCGGCGCTTGGGCACATCTTTAAAACGCAGCGTTAGCACGCGGTGTTATGACAGGGCGTTAAGAAGCGGCGTAAACGGTCTACATTAAGACGCGATGGTAGAATGCGACCGTAAGACAAGCCGTTAAGACACGCGGCGTTAAGACTCTGCCTTAAGACGCGGTGGTAGACTGCGACCGTAAGTCAAGCCGTCAAAACGCGAAGTTAAGACTCTGCACTAAGACGCGATGGTAGAATGCGACCGTAAGACAAGCCGTTAAGACACGCGGCGTTAAGACTCTGCATTAAGATGCGGTGGTAGGCTGCAACTGTCAGACAAGCCGTTAAGACACGCGGCGTTTGATTTTTAAAACGTGGCTTATAAATACGCTTGCAGCACTAGGCGTTAAGACGCATAGTTTAGATGCGGTGTTAAGAAGAAGCTTTGAGGAACATCGCAAAGGTGTTTTATTCGTCCTTGGGACAATATACGTTGTTTGGTTTGAGAGCGTTAAGGTACGAGACATGAAATCGTAGCGTTTGAAAGCGTTGATAAATCGTAGTCTGAGGGCGTGGCGTTTGGACGCGGCGGTAAATCGTGGCGTTTAGACACGGCGTAAAAAAATGTGCATTACCACGATACACGGGACTGCGTTAATATGTATGTGGCGTTATATGCGGCCTTAGAATGCTTCATTTAGCCGCGGTGTTAAAGCACTGGCCATGAAATCATGGTGTTTGAACGCATTAATAAATGGTAGCCTAAGGACGTGGCGTTAAGACGGCCGTGTTACGTGACACGTCGATAAATTGTGGCGTTAAAATGTTGCATTGCAACAAAACATGGAAGTAGGGGAAGGTATCTAATTGCGGCGTTTAAAAGCGTCGTGTAATTACAGCGTCACTCAATTGGGGTCATTTTTAATCTGCAAATTTTTTAAGGAACATTTAAGCTTCGCTTGTTGCTGCCCTATGGTGCAGCTCAGCTGTACACCTCAAAGCATCCTTTCGCTCCCACACAAAAGAAAGAATTCCCAAACGAGAAAGCTTACAGAACAATGCCCAATTGGGCTGCCTGACTCTTTATGTCAATAACCCAATTAGCAATTTTCGATTCCAATAAAATTCTCAATCACTTGACTCATTGTGCGACTTCGCAACGTTCCATTACATTCACAAAAGCAGTTAAAGCTCCATGAAAACACGTTCATTACTTCAATTACGAACAAGCAGCGCGGTTCCCACAAACCGCAAACCACAAACTCTCCCTGCACACCAATTCCATTTCAGTTCAACTGCCTTCACACTCGTGGTCTGATTCATTTCTCAGTCCTCAGTTCTGAGGCACATCATTGTACAGTCCCTCAGGGCGCAGTTTATGAAATTATTCACCCCCCCGCTCAAGGCCCCACCCACTGCCACAGAAGGCCGTAGCTAAATAAAATCACTTCCAAATCTTAGGACATGTCTTCTACAGCTTTCTGGAGACCTTGAAGCATGCACACGACATGCCTTCAGCACATTCCATCAAAAAATCAAAGTGCACCTCCTAGACGTAAACAGTGCAGTATTCATGCATCCATTTTTATTTTAAACACACATACACCCACTCTCTCCCTCTCTCTCACTCTCGTTTCCTTTTTCAATTTCACGCCGTACTGCGTTTCGTGGAATGTGTGAGATGAAACTCAGAAAATCGATTGCCCTCCAATGCATTCGAGACAATTCCCCATTAAGACCGCATCATGTTGCTTTTATCGTTCGTCCCCCTCCCCAGGTCCCATACGGCCCATTCATGTCCAGTGTCCAGTTGAGTCTGTGTGCCTCGAGTCTCCTACATTCGTGGCTATTTACAATGCCAACGAATTTATGCTCTATTAACTGGCAGATGCAACGCGGCGCGGCTGTGTTGTGATTCAAGTGAATGCGATGTGTATCCTTCGGAGCCTGCAATTTATAGTCACGTGCAGGTGTACAGTATATAATAGATAATCATAGTTCTTGCGTTTTCCGCTTTTCCTGATGAACGCCCGCCTGGTGGTGGTGGGGTGATAGTTTTTCTGTTCTTCTCTTTTGCTTTTTTGTTTGCCATGCTCCAGACAAGTGTTGTGATTAATGACAAGAGTTTGTTTTCTTTTTGTTTTTGCTTTGCTCAAGGTAAAGTTTTTTAATTAAAGTGAAAGTTACACCTGATATGAACGCCTTTATTTCTTTATTTTTACGGAGGGAGAGGGGCTGAATAATTCTGAGCTTATTAAGGCTAGATTGATGGTAGGAGACTTGTTTGTTTTCATTGAAACTTATGTTCCTCCTAATGCTGCAGTTTCCCTTGACCATCAAATGTGGGGCCTTAGGAATGTGGACCCACAACTAAATCTTTTAAACAATTTGAGTAGACATGATTTTTAATCAATCAATTTATTCTACTTGTGTGAGAGATTCTTTGAAAAATTTCTTCAAATTTCCTCAAATTTTCACACTCACCGTCAGCTTATGAAACATCTTGTGAAACCTGGAAGCTTTTTAATGACCGGCAGTACGGCTTCTGTAGCCACAGATCCACTGGTGATTTGATGGAATATCTCACCGAAACATGGAACCAATCATTGCTCAATGTATGAGAAAGCAAGATTGATGCGCAATATATCTTAAAAGTATTTGACAGACTGTGGCATCAGGCTCCCTTGTCGAAAATGCGTTCTTTTGGTGTCCACGAATCTCATCTTAAATGGATCCGTTCAATCAAAGTTGTATTCGATGGGTTCAAGTCTGATATTCATCATATTAATACTGGTGTTCCCCAGGGAGATTTTGCTAGCTGGAGAGGCATGTTGGTTTAGGCCCAGGTCCACCCCGGACTAAAGTGCCAGAAGACGAAGAAGAAGTTCCCAAGGGCACCGCTTTGTCTCCGACACTCTTCCTCATTTTTATAAATGATCTCCTTTCTGTCACTTCTAATCCAATTCACTCCTTCGCTGATGACATTACCATCCGATTTACATATTTGTTCCTTGGCTATAGACCCTCCTCTTTGGCCATAGACTTGGAACGGCAGCATATGTTAAACTCGTTTAATTCCGATCGTGACAGCAAAATTGATTGGGGTCAGAAGAGTGGGACTTAATGCTCCCAACACGCAGTGCTGTCTACTGACCCTCAAGCGATTCCAAAATAACCAGCCATTATCCATGATTGGCTGTAGAATTGCTGAAACCGAACGACTTTCCATCCTCGGTATGTGCACTAGTAACTTAACACTTTGTTGGAACGATTACATATTCGAGATCGCCAAAAATGAAGCGAACCAACATGCTCTGAGTCTGCCTAACTCATTGGGAGTTATTTCTAAGCGTAACCAGGCGAGTTTATGAACCAGCTTGAACTGCGTCTACCAATCGATCGCCAACCTGATAAAATTGCATCTAAGGCCCGCCTCGGAAGTTGTGCTGAAGAGGACATCTGTATCACGTGGTCAAACCAACGAAACATAGACTTTTCGGTCCGAAGAAATAGCAGCTCAACATAGCGTTCCCACGGCGCCGTAGCGTTTCTCACTCTATCCTGGCGATTAATTCCCGCAGCAGCTAGAAGGAAGAAGGAAGCTTGGGAGTCTGTATTCGTGATCATTTTTTTTCGGTTGTTAGCCAAATTTCAGTCTGGAGCTGTAAGACCTTCTGCACCTACTAGATAGAATTCAACAGCGAGCGAAAAAACTAATTGGTAATAATAATGCTGCCAAGTCAATCGACTAGCTAGAAATGTTGCATTTTTGTCACTATTTTAGTTTGCTCTAATGAGCTAGCTAGCTAGTTGCATCCCTACCCTTCAAGAATTTATCCACAGCACTCATCTCGCTAGGAATGCCCACCCTTTCACCCTTAAGGACACCTTCGGACGTACAGTTAAGTTTAGAGACTAGTTCTTCAGCCACACCACACGAATATAGAGTGCTCTTCCCAGCCCAACTTTTCCCTCTCATTACAATCCACAAGCACTAAAAACCAATGTGCCCCGGTGACTCCTTTCTTTCTCTTCATCTATACTCATTCCGGTCACTTTAGGGTACCAAACAATCCCTTTAGCATGAGGCAATAATAAAAAAAACTCTCTTAATGTGAGCATTATTGCGATATTTTTGGACCTCATCCTTGACAACAATTCTAGAGCATTCCAAAATAGGCATATCTGTACCGCTGTAAAAAACCACCACCAGATGTACATGAAAGAAAAACAAACAACTTCGAGTAGCATTATAGTCCGGTGTAGATCTGGGCCTCAACCAACATGCTCAACTAACGTATGTGCTTCATCTCAGACGACGTCATCCTCTGTTGCGTTGTCCCAATATCTCGGATTTGAAGATCCTCCACCTGGTGCAGTTTTCTGCTCTACGTGACGAATCCGTAGACATCTGACTAAGTGCATGCCGCCGTACAGCCTGTAGAGTTTTTTGTTGAAACTTTGACTCTAAATGCCATCAAACAGAACCGCACATAGAAAATTTATGTCGAAGATACCAAGGCCTTCCTCATCCGCTTTCTATAACATCCAACTTTCTGCACCAAAGAACTAAACAAGGATGATCAGGGTGTTATACAAAGCCACTTGAAACCAAAGAAACAGCGATTGGCAATACTGATACAGTGTTTCATTTTGGGACTGATATGGCTGTCCCTTAGGATATTGATGTGGCTGTCCCTTAGGAAGACTTCTAATACCCCAAAGCATTTGCTCCCTATTGTGATGCTCTGTCCGAGACGTCGATGCTGGGCGTCCTTTCAGTGATGACAGCAAATTTTTGATTTAACATTGACAGCACGCTGTGATCGTTCAATCCCTTCAATTTTATCCGCGTAAGCGGACTTTTGAAAAGTCGACCCTCTGGCATTGACTTGCGAGTTTCACACTATTTTCTCAAGAAAGATGATTTCTCAACTTAGTCCCTTTTAAGCTCAATACACATAACCCTGCAATTTTGAACCCGTCTGAAAAATAAACTTTTTCTGAACATATTACCTCCTTATTTGACGCAAATTTTTACCCGTTTAGAGATTTTTTCAATATTGAAATCAAAAAAGGCAGCACGATCAGCAGTTTGTAGCCATATTACACCAGTTTAGCCGTGGCAAATGCGGTGGTGTGAGCAAGAACGTTGTCATAGTGATAGGAAAACTTGCATTCATCTTCAAATTGGGAACGTATTCACGACTATTCGGCTAATAGTTCGGCATAGTAGAGCCATGTTAACATCCGGAGCGAAATCAAACGCAGAATCACTTAACCAATCGCTGCTTCTTTAGGCAGCGTGGTAGCTGGAGAGGCATGTTGGTTGTGGCCCAGATCCCCGGACTGTAGCACCAGTAAAAGAAAAGGAAAAGAAGAAGAAATAGAGCCATGTGAACATTTTGTCCATTTCGAGGTAGATGTAGATCACACCTTGTGAATCCCAGAAAACAGTGGACATGAAGGTTTTCGGCCGAAACGACAGTTGTCCTCCAGATGAAGTTCGCTGTTTCGACTATTTCTTGGTCTTTGGTTTATATTGTACTTGTGAATGTTTCGTCGACAACCATGAAACGATATCAAAGCTTTGAATTGCTCTGAACTAGCGCCGAAAACTGCTCTTTAGTTGTCTTAGGATAACACTTGTTGCCCGAAGTCAAGAAACGCGGCACTCGTCGCGCAGACAGCTACCTTCCGCACCTTCAGTCGGCGGTCTACCAATACAAGATCGTGGATTTTTTTTAAATTGTGTTGAATGGTGATCGTTTTTAGCGCCCCTGCGAGTCGCTCATTAAACTCCGACGTACAACCACATTTTTACAGTCGCCTTCGACACACATTTGTGGTTTACGGACCTCCCACATTTTTTACGGTCTCCATCAAAGGAAAAAAGACACCCACTACAAGCTCCCTGCACTGCCGCACTGCTCGATATTCCTTCCAAAAGCAAAAATCAAATCCACAACTGATTTACATATTTCTAAAATCCGCGGACACTCCTGCTTCCACATTCGGTCAAAACAAAATTAATAAACAGATTCGGCTGAAATGTTTTTGTCTATAAGGCAGTTAGTTTCCCTTGCGATAATCGCGACATCAGGCATTGAGGCTAAGTACAATTCTTATGGAACTTCCCTCGCATGTGTGCCCAAATAGCTATGATAGTTTTTCAATTGTTTCAATTCGGTAATTCACTTGCAAAACGTGAAAAAAAGATTTAAAAATAGTATCTAGTTACATTCTGACTCAGCAATAAATTTGATCTCTTGGCCTAATTCAGCCGCAAAAGCACACTTTCTATCTATCTACCCACCTATGTTGTGTACATTCATCAAGGATTGTACTAATGACAGAACTGAAGACCGGGTGATTATAGACGATGCGGTTAATTCATTAAGTTGTCACTTCATTGTTTGTTCACTGGAAATGTTGTCTGCACCTTCAAATGTTTGCCAAACAATCCTCTTGGAAGAGAATCACTTTTGATTGGATTGTACAGCGAACGGAAGTCGCAAAGTATGAACAATCTTCAAAGAATTTGCGAAAATTTATTGTTCAATGTATTTTTGTGGGATTACGTATTAGCAGACATTGACACTTTCCATGTTTACCGGCCTTCTGTGTCAGACTCCGAAAAGCATCTTCGTATATCATAGGGATGACATTCAATGATGCCAAACAAGTGAAGAAGAATTATTTCGACTAAGTCAGCAATTACTCACCGGGATCATACGATTAGGTACCACCCCATTATTTCCATCACTTTGGATTGTATAACATTTAAGTTGCTAAATTCAGAAAAACGCTGCCAATGGGAGTCATTAAAACTTAGATCGACAGCAGAAAGAAAAGGCGGTAACTTAAATTTAATCGTGTTTGAAATATAATAACATGAACGTCTTATTGTCTTATTTAAACATTCTTTATGTTATCTGGGCACAAAGATTTTCTTACTTAACAAACAGACACCTGATATATCGCAGACAAACTTTATCATTTCGTCAGCAATACGAAATATAAACCGTGCGTATAGAACAATCATAATATTCCTCAAATTCCCATTCCTGCGTACCTCTTTCTCCTGTTGTTGAGAAATGTACTCATTCTCCTCTGCGTGCACAGTTTAATCGCTTAAGTAGCCCCTATTAGGTAGATTGATGTATATTTAGTTTCCTCCAGTTCTCCCTTCTTGTTCCATTCTGTTGAAATCCCTTACAAAACTTCCCTTCCTCTACTGCAATTGTTCCACTCTTTAAACAGATTTATTATGAAAGAAGAACATCTTAAATATGATCACAAACGACGACCTATACTTTATAAAACGTTCCCGAAATTGCCGCAATCCATCATGACTCTCCATCCACTTTGCACGTTGCCCTAATCATCTTATACACCTCCAAACAAATTCTCTCATTCCAAATACTTTCAATTTTCCAACAAAAAAAAATACCTGTCTTTCATACAAATCGCCGTAAAAGAAGAGGCAAATAAAAACCAAGTCCCCCCCCCCACCCTCTATCTGCACAGCATCACAAGCCCTTTGAACAGTAAATTCCTTCAGCATTTCTCGGAGGCCCTTGAGCCACTCGCTTCCAACATGCAGCACACCCTTCATCATAAAATCGCTCACAATCTGTCCACTTCAACACTGATTATGCGCCATTCAACCCATCCGCTCGTAACCTTACAGCATCCTAAACATTTTGTTAACCAACTTCGGGCAGAAATTCCATATTCTTTGTGTCTGAACTCGCAAAAAAGAACAGAAAAACGAGGTAAAACGAACCGCCCACCGAGGCATGAGACGCGCACACACACGCCCAGCACGAGTTGCTAACCGCCATATATCGTATTAGTTAAAGGACAAACCGACGATCCAGAGACATCATTCCAGCATGGTTGGTTTGGCGGGTTCTTTTTTTTGTCTTGCTTACTCTCCCACTGTGTCGCCTCCCACGAAAAGGGACGTCAAGGGATGTGTTTGGAGCATGTTTTAAATATCGCCAAAGGATTACACAGCAGAGCACGGCACACAAAATTACAGACGACGCATAAAAGAAACCCCACCGCAGAGCGGGCTTGAATACAATCTCTTCGCAGATAAGCCTACCCAACAATAGATTTGGGATTTAATCTAATTTTATCGACGGCCAAGCATAGGTATCGTCGCCTCGAGGAAAAATCGATGCCACCGCAGCACACGCGTCGAGTTCACGTGTTACTGACTGCTGGGCAACCGGCCATACCTCCCCACAATTGAAAATTTCACCCATCACCCCAGGTGCCATTTGGTAATGTTTTACTTTTCTCTTTGTCTCTCTTGCAGTTCGCCAGGAAAACGAGAGGCTAATGCAGGAATCAATGAATCGTGCTAGATTTGCGAAAAACTTCACGGATGCGGCATCTCTGAGCGCCGCGAACGAGCAAATTCCATAACAAAGTTTTCAAAGGATCCTTACGAGCATGATTAGCAGGACATTAGCATTTGTAACAACATAGATACGGTATCCAAAGTATGTATGCTTCACCATGCCCCTCTTTCTGTCTCATGTTGTGCTTTATTGTATTGAATACCCCGCAGCATCCAAGTATCTGTAATCTAATCTCCCCCCAGGTAGCTTTGAATGTCGACAACCACAGCACATCCACTCCAGCTTACACACCTTGACAGCGGTGCCCTCCAACCCCTACAGACGACAACGACAACGAGGAAGCAGCTGGGTATCCTATGATCGATGAATCACACTGTATTGATGAGCGTCACGGGCATGCAAATGAATCTCTCACTGCACTCTCATCCTGACCGCGACAACATGCCCACCAGCCATGCTATGAATCTTCCCTACACGCCAACCAGTTTGTCTTATCGTTCCGCACTGAGTGTACGAGTATATCCTGTCAGGCGGTTTCAATTTCCAGTCTTCAGCATCCTGTTCACACACAACCCCGCCGCACCCAGTTCACGGATGTGTTCATCAAATTATCATAATTACAGTTGACATTCAGTTAATTAGTCGTGTAGTTGTAAAGTGAATCCTTTGAGATAACCTTAATTGGACAAATTGCATCTCAGTAACATGGATGCGGAACATTGAATGAGTCCTACCAAAAGGATGCATGTACTTCAAGTTACAAAACACAATATGGTTAACGTTCCCTTAAATTTGTATGTGATTCACGTCATTTAAACAAAAAGCACACAGCAGAAGAGCAACACAGAAAAAAAAATTAGGCAAAGTTGTAAAAAAAACCGCACACAAAAGTTGCAAAAAAAAGAAAAATGCTTTAGTCATGTGTATTACAGGTATTTACACGAAGAGAAAATAGGATAACAAAACACAATGAAGAGTGTATGAAACAAAATCACATAAGTATGTTAAATATTAATTAAAAAAAAAGTTAGATTTGTCTTAAGAATGCAATAAATGCCTTTAAGTATTATTAAAAGAAAAACAAAACAATTTAAACAAAAAAAAACCAAATGAAACTAAATCAACAAGAAAAACATAAAATTGAATTGAACTGTGTTTTATAAGAGCTCTAAGTTAAGTTACATTGCGTTTTCAATTAAAAAAAAAACAAAAACAACTATAGAAGATACATATTGAAACAACAAAAGCAAACTTTGTTAGCAAGGATGACTTAATTGTTTTATCATTTCTAGATTGTAAGAAAAACAAAACAGCTGTTTAATTTCTTGTTTTGAGTTCAACATCCCCCTCGAGACTTCTTTCTGATTCTGCTTATTTTTGAGTTCTAATCCTTTTTTTGCGCCTGTCAAATGTAAGTCGATTCTAAGCAGAATTCGATCGATTAAATCTAAGAACCGCAATTAACAGAAGCGCACAGTCCATCAATAACGGCTTTTCTGTGTGACCTACTGGTATCTCTCGTGTGAGGGAGTAGGGAGAAAATTCTGTCAAAGCATGTAAAATATCCAAAAAGTAGGAATGTGTGGGTAATGACGTCGTCAAAAGTCAAATTCCTGGACTGCTCATTTCTCATTTTTGCATTCGAGTAACTGCCAACACTCAAAAAGTACCAACTGTCAATGGAAAAGTTGTCGAATATTGCGGTAAAAGAATGTTAAGGAAAAAAAATATAATTCTCTCAATCTGTGAAGCTGTGCTCTATTATCTTAAGTACGGTACTTACCTATGTACAAAAAAAGTACCTATCCATCTTTTTACGAGAAAGTTACGTCGAAGGGGTAAGATCCCAACTTCGAGGCGGCCAATTGAAATTGCCAATGCGACTGGCAGCAGGATTTGATACAAAAAAGATCTATTGTGAGGGCTGTACAAAAACGATCGAATGTGACATGAGCTGTGTGCCATTTCCTGCCATCTTAAATGAACCAGAGGTTGTTCCTTCAATTACCATAAAAAAAAAATAAAGGCAGTTAGCATAGCTCCAAAACGTTGTTCTCAGCCTTACAATCCACCCCAAACTATCACTCTCTGCAGACACATTAGGTTCTCGACAATAACGTGCGAGTTTGAAGAGCTCCAGTTGCGCCAACTTTTTTTGTAAACGTAGGGACCGAGATGAAAATTCGTCAGAAAAGATCCAAATTTGTTCGAGCTGCTCTAAGACCCATTCTGCGACACGATAACGGAGAGGTGGATCATATGTCTTTAATTGCCGAAGCAACTGTACCTTGTAAGTGGTTAATTCAACATAATAATAATAATTGAGTGGCACTACAGCCCACAGCGGACCAGGGCCTAGCTTCTACAACAACTACTCGTGTTGTGCATGCTACTGTTTTTGACGAGTAGAAGGGACCTACAGTTTTTTGCCGACTCCGAACGGCGAGAATTGAGAAGCTTTCCATAGACAATTAATACTCTTTGAGTGTTGTCAGTAACTCGAAAGAGGTGGTGCCGTGAAAAAATGCGAGGTGTCCCGCCGGGAATAGAACCCAGACTTTCTGCGCGGCGGTCGATGCACTTACCACTACGCCACGGCGATCACAACATCTCTCAGTGAAATTCTCCTCAGGGATCGAAGGCTTTTTGATGTTTGTGAATTTAATCTCAAAATCTCAATCTCCAAACCCTATTTCGCGCACACCGCACGACGACGGTGATCACGATTCCTCTCCCTTGCGCAAACCTGCGTTCAACAGTCGACATAAGTGCTGCATCGCGACCAAGACTTATTTTCAAAAAAAAACCACATGCCCCACCCTGTAAACGAACATGATTTGGGCATATTTGTAGTAAGCACGGACAAATTTTTTGGTACGTATGTATACTTCTTCAATGCGTCAGGATCAGTTGCCCCTTTACCTCTCATTTGCGCAGCGCATATGCCAATGCATTGTAAATTTTCGTGCGTTTTGACAGCTTGCCCGCAAATCTAAAGAGACTTTTTTACTGTGTGTGAAATGGAGAATTAAGAGCCAAAAAGAAAATAATTGACAGGCACTAATTTCAAAGTAATTCCTTTGAGCATAACATACGTAGTCGATCAACCAACGCACAGATGTGAATATGCACGCATGCCTTCATATCAAAACATGTGTTTTGCAAGTTTTACCGACAATCTTTTTGATAGTAACATAAATTAAACACTTTATTGAAAGTTTTCAAATACAAAGCGAAGTTGAAGCGAAAATAGTAAATTATTTCAACTTTTCAAAGAACTTGTGCCTAAAGTTGAAGATAAATTGAATAATTGTAATCCGCAGCCGTGCGGCCATGTGGCCACATATATTGAGATATTCTGCTTCAAGTTTATATTTTGTGAAATAATAAATTCAGACTGTCCTTTTTAAGTCCTGAACGCCACATCGGAGCTCATTTTTTTTCCACCGTTTTATACTTTATAATATCTTATCTTTTCAGAACAAGACAGACTGTCGACACCCGCCAGATTTCCTTTATATTTCCGCCTTCCAATTTGGCAGTCCAATTAATGGTTTCAGCCAAAAAACGAAGAGCGGATAGTCCTTTAGTGCCAGCAGCTTTGTTCGACTTCAGTCTACAAATTGACATCTTGACTTAATCGGAGGCCAGAAATCGTGGCCCAGATTAAGTGGAACATTCTGCCTGACGGCGGTTTTTGTTTCGTTATTGCCGCTTTTACCAAACTCTCAGCATCGGATGAGACTCTGACACAAGTGGTTCGGTATCGTTTCGGCAGACTTCGGTCTTATATTTATACTGATATTTGGCAAAACTTTCACTTCTCCATCTCCTCGACCACTGCTCATGTTCTTTTAGTTTTCCTGTAAGAAATCGGTGTTCTTCCCTGCTTCTTTGCTCATAGAGCTCTCGAACAACTCTCGTTCTCCGATGCAACGTTGTCTTTTATGCCGCATGTTTGGCTATATATCTGTAGTCGTCGTCTAACCACGGATTTCCTGTACATAATTTCGTTAAAACCAGCACATCAGTGGCAGCGTCTTCTTGGCAAAATTTGTATTCCTTGTAGGAAATAAAACGAAACCATCTGCGTATGAGTATAACACGCTCAGTTTATTTATTATTTTCTTCGAAAGAGATTTCAAATCATTGTAATCGAAATTGTAACTAATTCTTACAGTTATTCATTTTGTTCAGAATTTCTTTTAATCTCAGGAATATTTGAATTTTAATTTGATGTTCAAATGGTAAAGAGTAATTTCCTATCGACTGACGAAATGCGAATTCGGTTCAAACATAACTTCTATGTTGGCTAAATAACGTTGCTTATTTTCGTCCATACGTTAAAAAAACATATGTAAATAATTACCGCTGGAAGGTGTACCCGTCGAACAGAGAACCATTGTATGATCGCCGGCGATGGGCAAAGTCAATCAAAACCATTTTCTGAAAGCAATCACTTAATCGGGAGATCAGTTATTGCACAGGCGTTAAGTAAACTAAAGAATGTGTGCTAGAGTAAGGAGTTTTTTCAGTCGTAGACGACTGTCACCATTGGTCTCTGTTGAAGACTCTCTCTAAGACGCCTGCTAACACATTGGGGTAAAAGACACAAATTAAAACGACTTTGAAATTATGAAAGAATATATTCTCTTATTGCTCCTCAGTTCTTACCTTGGTTAAGTGTAACAAGTCTCAAGTGCACGAAAGATATAAGACACGAATATACAAACCTTCCATAAAATTTTGATCAAATTAAAAGGACCAAAATTGAAAATATTATCCTTTCACCCCGTTAAAGTAACCTTTATACCTTACTTTTATTTTCTTTCCAACAGAAAAAAAAAGAATTTAATGAATGACTCACTGAAATCTAAATATCAATTAGGAATCAATTAATATTTGTATCTCGTAATTAAAAAAAAGAAGTAAATTTATATTTAAAACAAAAAAACAATACAACTAGTAACAATAAATAATATCCAACACAAAACTACTTTCTACCTTTATACTGTGCAATAAAAATGAATCGTTTTCAATCAACAAACCAAAAACAAAAACTTTGTTACAAATCAAATAGACTATTATTTTTCTAAAAAAAAGAAAACAAAAAACAAATAAAATATAAATAAATTATATATATATATAAATATATGAAATTGTAGTTAAAGAAAAGAAAACATTTATTTGTGACTTAAATAGGATTGTTAAAGCAAGCGTTTTAAAAATAGCAAATAAAATTAAAACAAAAAAATGAGAATAAGTAATAAGATGCAATCAACATTTGGAGAAAAAGCGTTTCAACAAAAAGTGATTTGTAACTAAATTTAAATTGCATCAGAGTGTGTTTGCAATGGGAGTAACAATTGTGAGTCTGCTAGTTTCGTATTCTAAGCAAAGTTTATCATCATCAAACAGAGGGTCTTCGAAGTCGTGATAATGATATTGATGTTCTCGATGGGTTTAAAAGATATCTCCTTGTCTATGCGTTGCGTTAAACTGAGATACCAAGGGCGGCTTTCGAGTATGTTGAAAGCATAATACCTGCAACTTTGATTGATTCTGATTTCAACCACACCAAAACAGTTTCAATAAATAATAAAATAATCCACGTAAACGAACAGAAGTTGCATTGCTTATGAAAATATCATCATCAAAAGCCAAAAAGTTTTTGATGAAAAACCTGTACCGTGCTCTGAAGCCACAAACTGGCACCTACTGACAGCTACTGGGCCCGCTTTAGGCCTCCAAATACAGTCTTATTGGTTTTTCACATGTTTTTAGATGGCGTCAAACACAGTTTTATCCATTATCTTGCATAAAAAATTTTAGTATTTGAAAGGAAATTACAATCCATTAAGTACAAAACGATGATGGCAAAAATGTTTCTGCGCTTACAGACGTGTTCATTTCGTACCTTCCTGCTATTTCTCTCCACAAATTGTGTGCCGTTGCCTTGCAATTTCTCAGCTACAGGTTAAATAATGAAGATACTGTAATTTAGAATCTTAAAAACCTGAATAAAATCAGTATAGAAATTGAACATTTTAAGCGGTTTACGCTTAACGCATCTTTTATAACAAAAACTAAACAGAGAAGTATAGCCAAAGGCTTTCTCATCAAAACTTTTAGAACATGTTAAAGAATTGTCGTGCGTTTTGGCACTTCCCGTCAAGAATGGATTTTTCTTTCTGTGGCCGAGTAAATTTTGGAGAGTTTGGTTATATATGTACATGAGAAGAAAAATAAATAAAATTATAATAATTGAATAGGGATATGCACGTATCTTAAAGCAAATGTCATAATCAATTGACCAACGCAGTAATGTGAAAGAGATTTTATTGTATGGTGTAAAAAGAAGACGATTGGCGATTCCTTCGAGATCTTACACGTCAAATAGTTCTAGAAAATGAACGTATTTGGAAAAGTATTTATTCTTAATAAAAAAACTTAGTTTGATTGATTAATTCATAAAATATTTTAATTGACATTAACTTCTTTTATAAATCCTAACTAATGTTTTACAAAAAAAGAGGACAATTCAAATACGAAGTTAATGAATAAACTTAACAGTACATAACTGATGTCTTAAATTATTGAAGAACATACTTAAGAAAGACACAAACTTATTCAATATTAATTCAAATTCAAATTTCATTCAACCATAAATATTTGTCAGTTAATCTAACAAAACTACCAGAATGAGCTTAACAGTAACTGACGCGTGTCACAGACCGTACATGTCATTTATATTATTTACATATAAATAGTTTTTAAAAAAAACAATTTTCTTAATCTAACATTTCCTAAAAAAACATGTTGGCCTGGTTGGTCTGGTTTTGACATACCCACCACTGTACGTTCTTCGGTGGCCTGTAGTCTATCTCGTGTAGAAATCACCCTGCTGAACCTAAAAGGTTCCTCGTGGTTAGGAACGAAGTCCGACTCGTATTCGAGTGGCCCATCCACTGATGGAATATCCTTTCCTATACTAGATAAGGCCAAATAAATGAAAGTTTCGGGCAAAATAAAACCGTTTCGACGGACCTTTTATGGTACATTATGTTAAAGTAGCAAGTCTTAAAGCTGAGGATGTTGGTTGAAGTCGAATCGAACTAAAAACGAAATTAAGTATCCCAATCAGGTTTGTTTCTTTGTAATTTCTTGAACTCGAATTCGGCCCAAAGACTGTCTCTTGAACATCCTCAACCTTCCCATTTTGGGAATAATTCCAGTTGAAGCACAAGGCACAACTATAAACCATTATTGGCCGGATGAGGGCTATGTAACATTTTGAGTTCTACGCCTACTTGTCAAAGCGAAGCAACGTCTAATCTTTTACCGTTTGTTAATGTTTGATCTCATACCGATTCTAATCTATCGTACGATCCAACTATGTTCATTTTTCAAGGTGGCAGCCGTTCCTTTGGGTTAACTCTACCGAACTTGTGTCTTGACACCAATTGCACAGAGATGCTGTGAAGAAAATAGTTTGGTACTGCCGGTAGGTGACCTTCAATTTCAAGCCGTCGCAAAATTATTGAATTCACGCTACAATTATAATAACCAGCGTGTTCTGTATTCAAAATATTATTATGAGGTCGTTTTCAATTGCTCACTTTAGTGAAAGGAAGGTTAGGTTAGGTTAGGGAGTGATGGCTGAGCCTCATACAGACTATACTGGTGTCCATAGTGACATTCGACGAAATACTGAGCAAAACCCAGCATTTGAGTTGTTCTGGAGGGTAAATGAACGGAATGCTAATTTGAGGAGTGAGCGAGGTTGTACAGCCGCAACGTCTTTTATTGAAAAGTGTTTTTAAATGTTATCTAAGTATCTTGCCGTATATATAGCCGGCTATTCGCAGAGTATTTGTTATACAGTTTCTCTAATCACTGCCTAATCTACAGGTAACAGTGGGAATCAGATCTACTTAAAGGGCATTGTAGCCTATAAAACAGTGTCCCTTATCCTACAAAACAGTGAGATGTGTGTAAAAGGAGAAAGGAAACTAAGTAGCAGCAAAGTTGTCTAAGGCGATTTTCAATGCATCTATGTAATATATGAAGCTGCTCTGTAATCTCACGTGTTGTACTATGGCGATCCGAAGCTTTGATTTGGTCATCATCAACTTCAACTGGACGACCTGAGCGTTTTTCATCTTTAAGTAAAAAATCACCAGAACGAAATTCGGCAAACCAATTTTGACACTGCCGTTCTCTTGAAGCTTCGTCACCATAAAGAGCCCATAATTTTTAGTGAGCTTGCTATTCCTTCCTGAAACAAAAAAACAAAATATAACGCAAATGTTCGTTTGGATTTTCCATTTTTCAGACGCCAAGCAAAAACTACACAACCGATCAAAAACATTTTTTTACTAATCGACAGTTGAAGTACCAACTATCAAATTACAAAATGTGTTTGAGTGAAATTCGCAATTACTTAGTTGCCCACCCAATTCTGAAGGGGAATCGAAATCTTGCCAGACGTTAAGTGAAAAGAAGGACTTGCTTTCCATTTTTATACATTGATGCATCAAATTCTTTATATTTTTACATTATTGGAGATGAAATGGCAATTTTTTCTAGCATAGTTAAGATTCCAAATAATTGTCCCTCTGTAAGGAGAAGTTAGAAAGTCTACGTTACACTTGAGACTATTTCATACTTCGCACGAGTCCACTCCTCTAGAGTTGTGGACAAAGATCAGAGTTTCTTAACTGGTATAAAAAGCCGAGGGAAGCCCCATCTCTCGTCAGAGAACCAAAACACGCATAACGCGAGTGGTTGCTGAAGAAATTACGCCCTGATAGATTGTTCTTTCTAATCTTACATAATTTACCCCCTTTCGAGGAAAATAAAATTTACTTATTCATTCTCAATCCCTCTCAATGCTTAAGTTTGTCTAAGATAAAACAAATTAAATTAATCTTTTTCCAGTCATCAAATGACTTGAAATTTTGGTGTTCTCCATCCGATGCATGCAACAGTCCCATACAAAAAAGGCGCACATCGCAACAACGAATCGCAATCATTCCTAGCGGATGGCGATTAGCGATATTTTTTCGTACTCATTTTGCATTTGAATTTCAATGCGCACGCAAAAGCAAGGAAGAAGTGAGTGGACAATAAGCAATGAGGAAAAAGTTTAGTTTTTTTCTCAAAAAGTAACTGTAGTTACCAAAATTGAACTCATTTTAAACACAATTAACAAAATGTCCCGAGAACTTCCTATCTCAACTGCTTACGCAAAAGAACGAAGAAGGCCAAAAAATTATGAGTAATCACAGATGAGCAAATCTCAAATCATTTTCCTTGCTGCACTTCGAAGGCACTCTATTCTGTTTTAACCGAAGCAATGTGATGAAAAAATTCATATCCAAAATTTAACTCTACAGCAAGCCTAAAAATTAATAAAAATAAACCTAGAAGTGGACGAGAGAAAAATTGCAGCTCTTTCAATTTGCTCTTACAAACACGAACTTCGCATCTCGCACGCGATTCCAGATGCAAGCATTTGAGTTTTATTTTAAGCTAAAAATTCGATTGTGTACTAGATAAACATGCGAGCTTGTTTCAATTGATGAGTAAAATTTATAAAACACAAATTTAAAACTATCTATAAGTAAATAAAGAAAAAAATGAATTCACTTTATAAATTATACATATACATATTTATAAGTAGTCTAGCGACGGCGATAATGTTGCAAATTGATTGTAAAATTATGTAAATTTAACTGAAAGTTATGCAAATTATATGATTCATCGAAAAGAATTTTTAGCTCAGAGAGATAGTAGTTAATTGTTATTACGAATTTATTTCCATTTTTTTTTTATTTATTTCATTTTTGTTTTGTTTTTTTTTTTTGGTCAGACTATGTTTCCATTTTGTTTCAGAAATATTTTCACATTTTCAATGGGAATAATAGGTTTTTGGGTGTTTGTGTGGCATAAATGAAAACGGATCCCTCTTTTTACGGTTTCGTTCTGACAAACGAAATTTCTATTTCATCTACGAGTACGTTCATGAAATTATTTGCAGAGAATTTTATGATAAATGCATTTTGCCCAATTATATATGAGAATTGTTTAAATTTTGACTATAGATTACACTGGCAGAGCTATTTATCATCAGATCATAAAAGTCATACCATTTCGAGAGGAAAATTTTTCAAAGTCTAGTTTTTTCCCTTTAAACATTTATGGACTACATCCGCCTAGTTTAACTAATACGAATGCCCAACTCAGTTGGCTAAATCATGTAGAGCGACATCTCACCAGCATGTGAAAGTCTTGTAGTAACAAAGTGATAGGGGCCTTAATCAGCAAGCAAGTAGAATCGCCTAGGCAAAGAGGCAGTTGAGCCTGGTTATAGCGATACGTTCAGAACCACATCTTGTAAGGATTTTGAAATCCGCTAAAGTAGAACATACGATTTTTCGTAACCTTAAAAAGTTTCATAAACTACCCATGTGATGGGCCGAGCATAGCTGACTTGAATAAAAACAAACAACTCGAAAACACAGCGAAAAAGTCAAATAACATACAACCCCCAGTAAATATTGTTTGTTATTGCTCGTGCGATTTTTACTTTTGTTTTTCTCTGTTTACGTGAGATAATGTGTGGCACTGACTATGCCCGCATCTCGTTCATGCTTTACATGCTTCACAAGTATTAAATCACCCTCGTGTCATGTCACATTGCCTCTCTTTATAACAAGAAAATATTGATTTCACAACATTGCAGCAATATGCCTGAATTTAGACTTCAATTAACAATATTCACTTTAGACCACAGCTGTCATCACAGAGCCTCCTGACCAATTTCCTATACAAACTGATTCGTTTGACTATATTTTAAGATTACTGTGATGCAGATAAAACAAAAGGATTTTGTAGAGATCGGTTTCAAATATAATGAAGGAATTTCATTTGTATTTTTTTTATTTAAAAATTTATTCTATTTTTTAAAGTTCAAAACGAACAAAACTAAAAATAAAAATTATTTTGCTTGACTCAATAAGAATGAGAGCTTTAAGTGCAATTTAAGACATAAAAAAGAAGCATAAAGTAAAAAAATATAAATATACAATAAAACTAAATAAATTACTTAGCGCAAAAATTAAAACAAACAAAAATTAATCGCTAACATAAACAAAATTAACTAAAATACATATGTAAAAAGAAATGTGTTTATATTTTTGTAAATTATCTTGTCAACTATTTGAAATACAAACAAAAATCTCACAATCCATAGCAAACTGAAATAAATCAAAATTTTCAAACAAAAACCTACATCTAATCGAATAGAGCAATATTTACCAACATTTTGGTGAACTAAGATCAAACTAAAAGCAAAACATTTAATAAAACATCAATTTACTCAATAACATAGTTCGCATCATAAGCAAACAGAAAATAAACAAAAGACCAGTGAATTCCTAACCACATTCGAAGAACAAAAATTTAATTAAATTTACAACAATGCACAGCTGCAAATGTTTAAGTAAAACATAACAAAACAAAAACATATTTAATAAATAAAGTATTTACAATTTTTTAAGTAATTTAATTAGAAAATGAATTAAATATTACAGTGAATTCAAAACAGAGAGAGTGGAAAAAATCACAAAAAAACATGAAAAAAAAAACATTTTAAGTACTGAAATTCGGTGTATAACTTTGTTAAATAGTTATAATGACACATTATATATATATATACTGTAACCAAACAAATGAGAGTAGATGTTTTACCATATTTTTGTTGTACGATTCATTCGATTTTAATTTTGAGCCACAAGATCGAGCAGAATTATCCCCTGCTCTTGCCTTGTGTATTGTTGTATATTACAAATTGCATTCTAAAGTAAACAATCAAGAAGAGAAAATTGCAAAACAGAAAAACACAATAAAAAGAATCGATTTACAAAGCAAACGCAAATTTGAAAGGAAACAAACTAAGAAAACGCAGTTTAAAGAAAATGTTAAATACAAAATTCAATTTTATGTAGTACTAAATTACTAGGCTAAACAATTTAACAGACACAGCATAAATAAAATAAAAAAAAATACTAAACACAAATGTGAAGAAGAAAAAAAACTTAAATTTGTAACATTTACAAAAAAAAAAAGTAAAAATGGATACAAACAATAATCACACACAAGTAAAATTAAAAAGAAAATGAATGAAAAAAAAAACTGGAAACAAAATGAAGACAAATCGATTCTAAATGTTAATTGTTGCTAATACATAAATAATTAATATTAAATATTAATAATAGTGAATATAATATTTATAAATGAATATTTGTAAATGAATTGAAATGCTGGAGTAACAATATACTGGCGGAGTTAATAAGGGTTTGTGTTTTTGTTTTCTCACGTCAACCAAAAAATGGCATTGGGGACAACATCTCGAAAGCTTTAAAAGCTTATGTCCGAAAATACCCGATATTTGAAAACTAAAGAAACTCGTAATTTTCGGCTGTCCGCAGTAGGTCTCTAAGTAATCTTATTTCATCCTCATCCATTTACGTTTCGACAGTTATTTATGAATATATCCACTCTTGTGAATTTTGTCTTTAGAGGCAATAATTCTTAATATGAAATGATTGTTCGATATTACGGATGTGGAGTCGTTACGACATCTGACTACTTACCCTCTGATGGCAGCACCCCATCTCAGTTCCAGAAAAAAACAATTTTTGGCTAACTTATTGGGTAACAACTAAACTAAAGGAATAACTATACGAAAAACGAAAGGAATCTGGTATACAGAATGTTGTTTTGTGGTAATGTAAATTATGTCATTTCAACCAAAGATTTCCAAAAAATAAGTTTCATTTTCAAATTAGGTGGGCTATGTTTTCGTTGGTACACTCGACTCAAACATATGTATGTTTACAGTTTCAGTAACCGATGAAAATGTTGGGAAAGTGAAGAAAATTGTTATAGGGAATCGTCGAATCACTATTAGAGAAGTTGCTGAAGACGTTTGCATATCGGTTGACGTATGCCAAACAATTTTTTCGGAAATTTTTGGCATGAAGCGCGTGTCAGCGAAGTTCGTTCCAAAAATGCGGAAGGCATAGAAAAAAGTGCATATCAGAACTACTTACAGGAATGGAAAAAACGCTGGCACAAGTTTATTATACCTGAGGGGACTACTTTGAGGGGAAAAAAATAGAAATTGATGAATTGAAAGAAATTACCGAAAAAAGTATTTTTTGGGAAAATGAAAATTCACCTTATTTTTCGAACAGATTTTTTGAGAAATTTTTTGGTATGGTGAGCGGTGTGAAAACTTAAACGTGTAAATCTACGAGACGAGTGCTAGAGAGTGTAGATTTTTAAAGCTATAGTGATCACTTTTGGCAATCTATCTCCAAGACAATCTATATGTGGGCATATATTAGTCCTCTAGACCGACAAAGGAACATTTTGCCCAAAAACTTCTTTATGTTAAGTGCCTGGTGTTATACATAAACAAAACATTCATTTGTTGATAAAAACGCATGCTAATACGTAGATTTCCAAATATCTTTCACAGTAGGGACATAAGATTCACAGTGACATAAGATTTCCAAATTTAATTGTCATCCATGTAATTTTAAAATTAATTTTAGGGAAGACAAGGAAGACCGGGAAGACAAACTTGTAGGCAGCACTGTTTTCAATTGACAAGATATTAACTTTCCTGCAATTATCTTCTGCACCCAGTGCAAAATGTATGAAAAGCGTAGCTTCTGACAGATCGTGACAACTCTGGCAGTCAAAACCAAAACGAACCCAGAAAAAACCAAAATATTTTGATATCGGTCCTAAATGTATGACAAACGGTTTGTCGTCTTGTTTGAATTAGAAAATTTAAAACTGTCATATTTGTACCTACATACATAAATATGTAGGAAAATAAAATTTCCTTTGAGCTAGCTCCAACCAATACACGAATCAGCCACTGATCAAAGTCAGAAAGTGTGTAGTCATGGAGTGCCGATGCATTCTCCAACTAAAGCGAATGGTGGTAGAGAGTTTTTCGACGGTTTTTTGGGCCAGTACCGGATTATAAAAATTTGATATGCGTACCGAAGATTGTATTGTAGCGCAAAGATTGACGATGGTGTATATTTTTCCTTCTTTGAAACACGAAATGAACTATAACCTATGGCCAAAGAGATTAGAGGCGGATGAGGGTTGGCTTAAAATACTTCGCACAACTTGACGCATATGACGTCTGTCAAGGTTGTTGTTTTTTTTTTTTGTTCCACAATTGTACTAAAATAATTTTGTAATCTCTTAATAAGCTGCAATAAGGTTAGTGCCAAAAGATTAGATTGATGCAAATAACGAAAAATAAAAAGTCGGAAATACCATCCATGGATTGTTGCTGATAACCTACTAGTGACTAGTGGCTACACTGAAAGTTAAAAGCATCAACAATTCCACATGATTCTTTTTACTCCAAACAAAATTAAAAATATTGATTCATTCTTCTCAACGAATTTCACCCCCTGCAAAGTATTGACTACCAGATGCAATACTCTTCCGTCAATATGCTACAATTTTTAAAAATTGCAGCAAGGTCTGGTATAGCCTTGAATTCCTCCTTCATCATCTTGGTGATTGTCCTGAGCGTGCCTCGGTGTCAACGATTTTTCGATATTGTGAAAATACCTACCAACCCGGACATTACTAAAAGCGGAGGAGGAAGCCTTAGTCTATTCGAGAGAAAAGTTTTGCGTGCGATTTTTGGTCCGGTTTGCGTTGATGGCAGCTGGAGGAGAAGATTTAACGACGAGCTCTATGGGCTGTACAGCGCTATGCGCCTAGTGAAGCGTCTTTGGATACAACGCCTAAGATGGCTAGGCCATATAGAGCATATGTACACCACTGCTCCGGTCCGAAAAGTCTTCGAATCTGAGCCATTGGGACAACGCAATAGAAGACGGCCCAGGCTAATCTGGCGCACACAAGTGGAGAAGGACCTCAACCAACTTGGAGTGCGCAACTGACGAAAGACCGTGAGACCGTTGAGGCCCAGGTCCCGAACTGTAGCGCCACAAGAAGAAGAAGAAGGTAAGCACATATTTCTTTTGATTATGACTTCAAGGCACTAATGTATTCCACAGGCAACAATTCACCCAACTACAGATTTGAGTCAATTCTTTTCTATTGAACGTCTTACTTGTTTCAGTCTTCGAATTACGTCCTTTTATAAATTTGTTTCGTTTCTTGAGATGGCTTTGGTATCGGTATTTCGTTTAAATGAACAAAACAGAAATGAGCAAACTACTGATTTAAAACAATTCGAATTGTCGATGATTGAATCATGTTTTAAAAATCAATAGGTACTTCGACGATTCCGTGATTAAAAATTAACGATTGGCGCAACTATACTATAGGCAAAAACGTCGGCAGATCTACGCCTATAACTTGCTTACTATTCGGTGCCAGAGCGCAACCTAATTGAATAAAATTCTCCATGATCCGTTCAGTAAAAAAATATCCCTCACATATCCAATTTATTTATATTGCACTTGGGATGATCTCCCATGACCTAACGAATAAAATATCTTTCATATATGATACATATCCTCAATCCCAAGAAAGTGGACTTGAGAATTTCTAAAGTTCGTAGCGTGGCAAAATGCATTCTCACGAGAATATCCTGTCTGGCAACATCACGAAATGCATAAAACATGGCGGAATTATCTCAACACATTGTGCCGTGCTTAGAATCTTCGTTCTTTCCACCTCGTTCCATTGAAAACCGCCAAGAAAATTGAGAATGAAATTACTATAGTTGCATTCGATTCTCCCCTAGATGGTGCTGCTTTGAATTTGAAAAGTGTGTACGAGCGAATTTTGCCTTCAATATCCTTCAAAAACTTTACGCAGATATATTTATGCGCCACAATTCATTTTGCCGAGGAAAGAGGAAGATTTCTCCGCTACAGGTGGAACATTTTTATTGAGCATTTTTTTTGTCGGTGTGCGTTGTATTTAAGCGGGATGAGAAATACATGAATGTTAGGAATTAAGTTAATCTGATGGAATTCATGAAAATAATGGCCATATTCATTAAGAGACGAGCTGTATTTAAATATGCAATAATTCGACTGTATATTTGACATACCTACATATACATTTATTGTATATACATATTTATGATGATAGTAAAAATGAGTAAGGTTTCAAGCAAAAACGAGGCGTATTATTAACTAGCGTTGACTTTCTTGATGTTCCCGACAACTATGACTAAAATCTTGGGAATCACCTTCAAATTCCTACCGCAGCCATTAGTCATATAATGCTTCATATAAAATAAGGATGGACAAACCATTTTACAACTCAATCTTTGCAGAGAAGTCAAACTTCCTCCGACTATTAGAGATCAATTTTTAACAAAAGACGAATCAGGTGGAACATTTTTAGTCTTTTAACCTGTTCACAAAATTGTAGAAATTGGGAAAGACTTGACAGAAGAATTTAAAATATGACACAAATGCTTTTCACAGATAAGGACGTTGGCTCACAATGAAAACCAATTAGATCGAGTTCCCTTTTTTTTTAAAACGACTAGCTGAGGTGTGAAATCTCTTTTAAATATTTGCATTCACGAAGTGAGAGGCCCAAGAAAAGAAGTTTTTACATCATTGTACTCACGAATATGGCAATAGTTCCGCTGCGCACAGTTAATGAATGCTTCGAGTGTTATCACGAATTTTCAGATACATGTCTAAAATTAAAAGTTTAAGCAAAAATACAACTAAAGAATTTTACCCAAAATGCGAGTCAACATTGACAGGCAACAATTATGTCAAATATGTCTGTTTTTCAAGGTACATGGACGGTCGGGCACTAGAGTCCAGACTAGAACTAAGTCTAAATAATCTATACATTAATATCATTTTGCGATCCTTTATAAATATTTGTCCAATTACGTTATCTCTCAAAATTAAAATTCTTAAAAGATCGTCCCAGCCAGCGTGTTAATGTACATTCGCCCAACATGACATATCAATCCCAATGAAGAAATACGGTCTGTCTAGGTCGATGTCGTTGTACAACTCGTTGATTTCTTAGTTCAATCTTCCCTATCTCTGCATTCCCCTTGAAGGAAATCGGAGGAGGAACATTGCATGTCCGTAGCACAAATTTATCGAAGGGTGTAGGGATAAATAATTTTTTATGAAAGCTGGAGACTAACAAATCTGTTTGTTCAATGGTTTAAGTCTTCTCAGGCTGTCCATTAAATTAAAGAAACTTAAATATCATAGACGAGAATATACCGATTTTAGATGAAGCATACAAGTGAAAAGTTACCTCGCTTGCACATATCGGTCTGGCAAGAGTGCTTACCCATATCGGTGTGGAAAGAGAAATTCTACCACACGAGAAACGCTGAAACCAACAAAAAACAAAAGTGTTCTCTTTTAAATGAATCAGGAATAGCGTTACTTTTTAAATCACAAGACTTCATTAAGCCATTCAAAACACAAAACCTAAATTCTAAACTAAACTTAATCGAACTCCTATTGCGATCCCCCTCATTGCGATGCACTTCTGTTTTCCAATTTTTTTTCTGCTGTCAGATAAAACCGCAAAAGCTGAAATATTTCCATTTACCACTTATGTATGTAGGTGCATAGGACCACAAAAGAATTTTATAATTAGAAATTGCAAGAACAGTACGAGTGCTTCTTTATGTACGTATGTATATCACAAGCTAGTCAATTAGTCAAACATTTGGTGAATACAATTAAAAACTAATCTCACCTCAAAGTAAAAAATAATACTAGGTGGTTTGCTAAAGGAACGGAAATCTAGAAGAGTGTCCAGCAGTTTCATAAGACGAAATTTTCAAATGCTGTACTCCGCTCAATAATTGAACGAAAAAAGAATCCCTTCGCTCATTCTGTTTCCTAATTCAATGCCATTAAGTTGTTTGCATGTGCTCACTTCAGTTTCCTGAATTGTTTACAAATCGACGTTCACCCATTACCCAGTTTTTTGCCTTTCAATTTTGTTTTCTTTTCAATATATGTAAGTAGAATAAAACAGAAGCCCATTAATTCCCCACAATGAACACACGTTCTACCCGCTATCTACCATCACCACACCACATCCACCACACTCGGAAAGAAGGAAAAATGTGAAGCAGCAAAAAAAATTGTAAAACACAACTCAATTTGCCCGAGAGGATGAAACATCAATCACCTACAAAGGAACGTCTCGAATCGAAACGATAATTTCTTTCGTGCGTGCCCGTGTCAGTAGTTTGTCTACTTTTCTGCTTGTTTTGCGCCCTATACTGTCGAGTGTTTGTTCGAAGGAAAAAGTACATATTTTCTTCTGCATCATTAACAAGGAGAACATATTCTATTCGTAAAGTCAGTCAAAATTCGCTTGACTTAAATTTTCGCAAAGTACAATCGAAAAAGTAACGCTTTGCCAAAGAACTCTCGGAAGAAATCGCCGAGAAACCGAAACAGTATTCGTCAGAGGAAAACAGGTATGTAAGTTGGTGCGCTGCTGCTGCTGCCGCTGCCAGCCCGTTCCACTATTTCAATGTGAGAAGAGAAGAAGCAAAAGATAAAAAAAATTCGCGGCTTTCATAATTGCTCCGCCGCGCAAAAAAAAAGTAAAGAATACAAACCGACAATAAAATCAAAATATATTTCACCGATTGATTTGGAGAGAATACAATTTTGAAATTCTTTTGTTTTTCCTCATTTTTGTGTCGTTTCCGTGCGGTGCCGTCTCTGGGGTATCATCTGCCTGTGCCTTGGTAGGAATTTACATTTCCCAACTTTGCCGTTTGAGCACACATCATAATGGAGAAGAGGATAGAACTCGAGCGGAGAGCACGTCGTGCCAACCAAGTAAGTTTTAGTTCTTTTTTTTTCTTTTTGTTTTTTTTACCCCCCTCCTATTTGCTGCTCAAAGTCGCTAAATCAATTTTCGAAAGTGTGATTAGGATTAGGTCGATCGAAAAGAAAATCTGTTAAAACAAAAAATGAACCATCAGAAAAAAGACGTATACTAAGTGTATCTCCTCGAGGAGAGGGTTGATGAAGATGTTTCACACTACACCAACACCAACCACATTGACGGGGGAGCACTGATGAAAACGATCACAAAATTCGGAAGAAAAAAAAATCGAGCAACGATATTTTTCAATAACGGCGAAATATCGCAATGATAATAATGAACGCGACAGCCGTGACTGTGATGGTGATTAGAGCTGCTCAGCTTCAAGATAATTTCCATCCAGCATGAAAAAACGTTCATGCAAAGTTTTTTTTTGACAGTTTTCATTTTTCACATGTGCTATGTGGTGTGCCGCTGCTTGGGTAGTGTGTGATGCGTGTGCCCTTCGCTTCGATTTAATTTGCGATTAGCAACAATTTTTCACTTCTTCACAACAAACATCCGAGCTACCAGCAAGCAAACAGTGGGCACCTTGCCGCTTTGCATGGGCGGGGGAAAGAAGAAATATTAAAAAATGTCTCCTCATGCTTGAGAAAAGAGGGAAAAATTGAAATTTCTTGTTTTTTTTCGAGTTGAAAGTAGTTAACGTTTCTGCATAAAATAGTACCATGTGGTTCACGACAAAAAAAAAATGACAATTCACTCACAAGGTGATATGGCCGATAAAATCGATTTTGGAAAGACAAATGTTTTTAGTTTTTTTTTTGACATTTTTGTCGATCAAAAATTCATTCTCAACGCGCCATTTTTTCTGCTTGGTCTGAAAGGAGTGGAATTTGTATTAATTTTTTCTTACGTTTCTGAGATTTGTGATTTTAGTTTTCTTATTGTTCTGAGTATGATCTGCAATGAGTTGCATAATGCGAAACGTAGATTGAATTTGAAATTGAATATTTTTCCCAACCGCTCTTATGTGACATGAAAATATTGCAAAGACGCGCAAAGTTAAGAAATAAAGCTGCCACACTTCATTCTTTGTTTCTGGACTGTAATCTTATCTTTGACTGTTGCACACATAAATGAGCTTGATGCAATGGTATTCATCCTTTCAATGCCGTATGTGTTTACACTTTGTATAGTGTGCTGGAATTATTTAAAGCATTAAAGCGTTTTTGAAGGACAAAGTTCCTCGTGTAAAAAAAGCAAACTATCCCTACTACGATGTACGAATTAGTTTTTAAAAATGTATATACGCTCACGGAGATGATTTCCGCATATTGCACAATCATGCAGTCATGTGTGGAAATTAGAGTTTTATACGGTTAGAATAACTTACAACAATTTCTAAATGTAGCAAGAAGCGAATTCATGGATGGAGAAATTATTCTTCTTTCTTGGACGTAGTGTGAGGTGGACTCGTGGCCTCAATCGACGAGCTCCTCCAGCCGGCTTGAACTATGTCTAACTGCCTCCACACGCCGATGTACCCTATCTCGATGGAGGACTTCTTTAAAAGTGTAACACAAATGGTTCGAATTTAGACTTCCTTCGAGTCGAATTGTGTTATCCAGTCGCCGTACATGGCCAAGCGTTATTTTTACATACAGTAAATATATGAAGCTCTTCATTCAATCTTCTCCACCAGATATCTAAACAAATTGGGCAAAAATGGATGCGTCGATTTTCTCTCGAAAAGAGATCTTTTGCTTTAAATAGCGACGTGCCTCTGCGACTTTGTGCAGCACTGGAAGGATGAAAGAATTATTTAGAAACATGAATGCACTCTTAGACTTTCCCTTCCGATTCTGTTTGTCCTCTTAGTTTTTTTTAAATAGTTGTTACATTTGTCATTGCTAAGAAAGTTAAAGGAAAACGACAGAAACTAATGTTACTGGCTCAAGACAGGTACAAATACAAATTTTGTTGTTTCTGAATAGTGCAAGCAATTTACAAAATAAGTTGGCATTTCCAACAGTAACTTTGTCGCCTGAAAATGCATCGTATGCTTTGTTTGGTTGTTCAAAAATGCACTAGCCGCAAAACTCATCGCCCCATAACCTCCATAATTTGCAAGAGCTCTTTGAAAGCACTTATCTACTTCAATAGGCAACCTTAAAAATAGAATATGTATATTCTTAGTCCTCAATAAGACTCCAAAACTTGCTATTTACATGTTCGTCGTTGATATCAAAAGTGAAGCAAGAAGCGAATTCATGGATGGAGAAATTATTCTTCTTTCTTGGACGTAGTGTGAGGTGGACTCGTGGCCTCAATCGACGAGCTCCTCCAGCCGGCCTGAACTATGTCTAACTGCCTCCACACGCCGATGTACCCTATCTCGATGGAGGACTTCTTTTAAAGTGTAACACAAATGTTTCGAATTTAGACTTCCTTCGAGTCGAACTTGTGTTCGCCAGTCGCACTACTTGGCCAAGCTATCTTAAGCGCTATTTTTACATACAGTAAATATATGAAGCTCTTCATTGAATCTTCTCCACCAGATATTTAAACAAATTGGGCAAAAATGGAAGCGTCGATTTTCTCTCGAAAGATATCTTTTGCTTTAAATAGCGACGTGCCTCTGCGACTTTGTGCAGCACTGGAAGGATGAAAGAATTATTTAGAAACATGAATGCACTCTTAGACTTTCCCTTCCGATTCTGTTTGTCCTTTTAGTTTTTTTTTAAATAGTTGTTACATATCTCATTGCTAAGAAAGTTAAAGGAAAACGACAGAAACTAATGTTACTCGCTCAAGACAGGTACAAATACAAATTTTGTTGTTTCTGAATAGTGCAAGCAATTTACAAAATATGTTGGCATTTCCAACTGTAACTCTGTCGTCTGAAAATGCATCTTATGCTTTGTTTGGTTGTTCAAAAATGCACTAGCCGCAAAACTCATCGCCCCATAACCTCCAAATTTTGCAAGAGCCCTTTTTGAGAGTACATCTCAATTTCAATAGGCAACCTTAAAAATAGAATATGTATATTCTTAGCCCTCAATAAGACTCCAAAACTTGCTATTTACATGTTCGTCGTTGATATCAAAAGTGAAGCACAAAACACCAGTTATGGGAGTTGCTTTAAAAACGTCGCAGAATTTGAAAAAGACTTGCAATTTACTATCTTCTACTGCAACAGTTGATTTCCCCATGAAAAAAGAAAACGCTCTCCCTGTTGTGTGGAACGCACAACTGTCTCTGCGTTGTCTACAGATGTTCTCTTGGCACAATCAAAATGAGCATTTTTGAATAGTTATTATAAGTACTTGGCTTACAGGACACCTCTAGTCCAACCTGAAAAAAATGTCAGGTGCACCTCAAACACAAATATCCATCACAAATACACATAAGTGTGTTTTAAGATCAAGAATTATCCATATGTGTGAAGAGGTTCGCTGCATTCTGCGGGGAAATTGATAAGCCTCCTCATCCACCAACACGCCTATCTTAAAGTTCTTTTTCTTTACATGCATGTGTAACACTGCCTTTGGTTGGCTTGCTAACCGATTGACAAAGTATGGAAGGGGGATATTTTGCATCTTCCATATATTTGCATTAACCCCTTGTAATGGATTTATGGTTTTGGTTTGACAGGATGAGGGAGAGAAGTGTATCAACTCGCAATAAAACAAGCGGTGCACCGAGTGGCGAGTGCCGAGTAGATGTTGGTTTCAGTTTATCCTTAAAACCAACAAAGCGCACAAACACATTAAGGCACAGGGGTGCGTTTCTGTGTCAGCCCGAGAAGAAAGCGCGCATATAAGGCTTGTTTTTTTTTAACCCGTCATCTTCCTTTGGTTGTTTGTTTCGCTCAAACGTCCTAGAAGTTCCGATATGATTGCATTTTGATACAGAGAATGCAAGAAAAGAAATGGAGGGCAATTTGGGCACTTGCACACATAATCTGGCAGAGAAAGAGATCATTATATATGAATGTCAAAAAGAGGAGAAAAAATATTCAATTTTGTGATAAACTCATGTTCCCCGCCAGTGCACTGTGTTCCCCCAGAACAACTTCCATTTTTAATTGACATTGTTAATTCCGCCGAGTTCCACAAGCCGGATGGCCATAGCAGTTCTCTGTGCATATGAGCATGTGTTCGTTCGTGCGTGTGTCAGTTTTTTTTTTTGGCGTGTTTTGTTCCATTCCCACTGTTCGATCTTTTTGCGTGTTCATTTTTATTTTTAAATCCACCATACTCGCCCGTCGTGTGATGAACTGAGAAAGTAGAAGAGTCGCCATTTTTTTCTGCCCCTTCAGATTCCTGCTGCTTTCGTAACACACTGAAAATTTGTTTAACTTGGTTTTAAACTCACAGTGGAGAGCAAAGCACTTGTAGTACAGGTAGAGAACATCACAAACTATGAATAAAACGATTGCATTTGAGAAAACCAGTGGAAAATGAATGTTTTTCCTCGAGAGAATATAGTATAAATTTTCCACAATATGGCTGTCATGAACGCTGAAGTGGGACTAGCTTCATCTTCTTTTTACCTTTTAGCATTCCTATGATTCAAGTAGTCGCGTGGAATTTTGTTTTGTTTCGATTCCACAATTTCGAGGGGTGAATTGTGAATTTGAAATATTTTGCAGGAGATGAAAAGAGACGAGAGTATGAGTCCGTGTGGAAAGGGAGATAAACTGATGGAATGTTGCGGTTTCGAATCACCGTGTAGAATTGCAAAAATTTGTATGCGCTTTCGTGTGCTTTTTTTTCTTTACTGATTTATGCGTAGGAGACGAGCTTCAAGTGACTGAAAAGGAATGATACGGACGATGACAATGGACCAGGATCGATGCAGCTAATGACTAAATGGAGTTGTTACTGTCCTTTTTATTTAAAAAATTAACGATTAGTTTAACTATTCGATATTTTGGTCAACTATTTTTTGGTAAATCAGTTTGTGCTGAGGACGCTTATACCATAATTCCGCTTTTTATTTGTTCCATGAACACCTCAAGGTCGTTACTCATTTTAGCCCAACCGAATTCATTTCCATAAGTTGGGCATAATCTTGAATCTTTTATATGGTAATGCCTCAGAACATGGGCTCCTTGTCTTTTTATATATTCTGAAGATGGGTCATTTTGGATTCTTGCGTTTTGATTGAAAAAAAAAAATCCTTTTTAAAGGCAAACAATGTTTGTACTTTTGTTTCTACAAAAGGGAAGGAGTAAAACAGCTTGTTTTGGTTTTAAATACCTGATTGGTTTAGATGTACTAGTACTATTGTACTTCTTAGTACACCAATCATATAAATTTATCGAATGTGAGTACTTTAAATGTTAGTGAGTACAAAAGAGAAAAATTAATCAAATTCAAATACCCGCTTTTTAAAAGGAGTGCTCTAATTGCTTCCCTTCTTTATTAGGTAACCGAATTACAGGTTACCTAAACTAAAAAAATACACTCGGAACTAAAGAAACAAATGCCTCGTATTTGCCGCCGATTTCTGTCCGCCTGAAAACTCTTTCTTACATCATTCCCTTTCTAGTTCTCACAACTCAAAAGCGAAACTACAAAAATTGGTTTGACTGGTAGGATGTTAGACGCGGATCTGAGTGCGACTCCCTAACATTTCAAGGCATCCATTGTCCTGAATGTTTTAAAGCCACCTCCATCTAGATCGACCAAAAGTGTAGACTTAGCAAAACACCGTACGTTCCAAGTTAGGGGCAACTTCTAGTGTGCCATCTCGTTCTTTTTATTAACCTGCAAATGGAGGTAAGGAGTTTCTTTTTGGAATTTCACAAAATTCGCGCAAGAAGAGTTCTCCTAAACATGTGAACTGTGTCTGTCATGGAGGAAGGAAGGCATGTTCTTCAGCTCCCCTCTCCTCGCCAGAGTCACTGCAGATGAAGTCATTACTGAGACTCATTTTTCATGTGGTGTGGTATCTCAGATGTTTATAATCTTACAGTAGTATCCCGATCAACATCAAGAGCATATTCGTGTCTAGCTAAATTGCACAAGTGTCAAATTTTTGCATTAATCGTTCTTTATTAAACGACAGGAAGGAGGTGTAAATGGGATACATTAGGTGTTGAATGCACTTGACCCATTACGTTGTACATTGTGTTGTCACTAGGTCGGTGTTGCGCCGCTATTTCCACAATCACTTATGTTTCTGGATGAGCTTACAGATTCTCTTCAAGTTTATTTACGTCACTTACTTCGTTTTTGAAGTACATATTTGGATTTGTTTTCTTATAAGGGCTAATGCGAGACCATAATTTTATGGCGTTTCTTTTTCACTCATGCCACAGAAATCTTTGTGCTGTAAGCCCTGATATGATGCGCGTCTAATTATTATTAGAGAATTTTATCCTGATAAGATAGCTGTGGGCAATGGCTTCGTTTTCTCTTTTAGATCCATACTACTGATACTTGTGTCGTGTGAGGACGGGTGGCTAAGCCTTATTTTTTTCCGTATCTCATTTAACCTGTTTATTGCTTATTATGAGTTCTTGGTTTTAAGTGTTCATGTTAAATAAAAACGTTGGGAATATGAGTTAGTACTCACTCATATTTATCTGTAACATCTCTTAGGCTAGGATCTCAGCAGAAAGACGTAAAGTCGCAAAGATTTAATTACGAAGCGTATCAAAGTTACTGGTGTACATTGAAACGTAACAAACATCTAGTATGATTAAAGAAAATGTTTGTCGAACATTTCCCGTGGGATCGATTAAATTTTAATAAAGCTCTGTTCGTTTTTGTAGCGTGGTGAAAGTCAAACTTCAAACTACGTACGAGTACATTTGTGCTGTCAAATAAATTCCTCTATTATTTTATTCCACCGCTGAATAAGTTCAATAGAAATGTTAATTGTGTTCTATTCATTCTTAATTTTATAGATCACAGAATTAAACTTGGACAACTGCAGAAGTACCAGCATCGTTGGTCTCACAGATGAATACACCGCCTTGGAATCATTAAGTTTAATCAATGTTGGCCTGACCACATTAAAAGGCTTCCCTAAGCTACCCAATTTAAAGAGATTAGAACTCTCTGATAACAGGTTCGTACATTAACTCATCTCATATGCATTTTTAGAAGCTTATATTTTATGGTCTCTTCACCCAGAATATCCAATGGTCTCAACTACCTTACAACAAGTCCAAAACTGGCCTACCTAAATTTATCTGGCAATAAAATCAAAGACTTAGAAGCACTGAAACCTCTGGAAGCGTTTGAAAACCTTGCTGTCTTGGATTTATTCAATAATGAGGCAACGGCAATTGAAAATTACCGCGAGAAGATATTTGAAATGTTACCATCGCTAGAATTCTTAGATGGGTAAGTCTTTCACATAACAAAAGGGTTTTCGTTGATTGCTCAAATGTTTTGTCTTACAGTTTCGATGCTAATGATGTGGAAGCTCCATCCGAGGGCGATGATGACGATGACGTCAATGGAAACGATTCCGAAGATGAAGGTGAGACATTATTTTCAGACATATACTTACATATGTATGTCACACGGTACTTAATAAAAAGCCAAGGGAAAAGTAAAATACAAATATATCCTGACTCTTACGCCTAACAGATGAACCTAAGGAGGTAGCCTTCATTTTCATACTTCTCGATCCGCACAAAACATTCACAATTGCTCGCCATTTATCCGCTCGTTTTTATGGATTTCAGGCAAAAATGCTTTTTGTATAAACGGGTTAGAAATAGATTTAGACGAGCTGGAACAGTTTGAAGAACGTGTGAAAGCGAAAAAGTCACTAGAGCAATCGTCACCCACTAATGACCAAACCGCTCTCACCAAGTCAGTGTCCAACGAGACCGACGACCTTGACGAATATCTCAAAGAGTTGAAACTTAAAGAGACAACAGAGCGGGAAGAAAGTTCTCGTGAAAATAACTCAAATCAATTAACGCACATCCGACATTCGACAAATTTTCCACTCTTACTCTACTGGTTCATGGCGTTGCTGAATCTTATCAGTGCCGTTCATTGTAAGCCTTTCGCATATCAATGATTTGCTAACTAATCTCGGTTCATTTTTTCTCTCTCCATTCCCTTTCAGCTTCCGATGAGATGTGCGAAGACGAAGATGAGGGCGATGATGGGGACGAAGATGAGGAGGACGAAAGCGATGACGAAGATAATGGTGATGTGTCGTTAGCCGAGGTGAGCGATTGTTGGTCTTACACCCTTTTAATATTGATCTCTCTGTTGTTTGGCGGGAGCATTTAATGGTTAACACTTTCCCCGGTTCTGTTTTCTAGGTCTACAATGATGATTTGGAGGAAGACAATTCTGAATGGGATGAGGAGGATGGTGGAGATGATGACGATGATGATGAATCAGATGAGGAAGAGGGTGATGGCGATGCTGCTGCTGCTCCTGGCGAACCTGCTTCTGAACAAAAAGAATCGGAAACAGCAGGTATGATTGCCTTTTTGTTTTGTTTTTGAAAAGTAGCTACCGACAGTGGCCTTGGAAGAGTGAAAGACAAGCTGTGACTTTCACGGTCCCTTCTTGTCAAAAGGGAATTTTTGATTTTTACTTTGAACCACACAATCTCCTTAAATCTCTGTGACGACAATCCAAATTTTCATGAATGTTATCGAAAGGCGGTTAATAAATAATTGAGTGGCACTACAGTCCACACGGGACCACGGCCTAGCTTCTTCAACAACTACTCGTTTTATGCGCGCTACTGTGCTTTCACGAACGCCGAGATTTGAGAAGCTTTCATAGGGAATTAGTACTCTTCGGAGTGTCGTCAAAAATTCGATAGAGGACGTGCCGTGAAAAAAAATGCGGGATGTTCCGTTCGGCAATCGCACCTAGGACTTTTGTGTGTAAGTCGACCCTAGAACTTTTGGGTGTGAGTCGACGCACTTACTCTCTACGCCATGGACAACAAAAAACAACATCGTTTCAGAGTCTTTTTGTCTTTCATTAACCGCTAAACCAAAATTGAATTTGATAAAATTTAAACAAACTTCCCACAAAAATGTCTTGTGCCAAATTGGACATGATGAGGATTTTTTCTCTCTCTTGACAGCGAGCTTATTTGACATAAAACTTATATTTTTGACATAGCGGAATAGACTTTCGTAGATTTTCGATGATTTGTATTGTTGTGTGATGTTTATTTGGAACCTCGTAACATAACCTCGTGCCTGATTGTCGGGATAGTTGAAGTCCCTTATTACTTTAAAGTAGTGATTATTCTTTGACGTGGAATATTTACCCAGGTTGTGAACAAATCTCAGTGCAGGCAGGTATATTGTGAAGGCCCTAAAGTCAGTAATAAATTCCTAGTTTGTATAAAGATCAGAATTCGAAGCACTCGCTAACAGTGTCGCTGTCCTTCAAAATAGACTGTGGTAAGGATATTATACGCTGCGACTGTCACTTTACAAGAACTGATTTTACTTTTAAGTACAGTGTATCATACTGTACCTAAAGCAGGCATTTCTCAATTGTTTCGTACTCTTTTAGAAACATAAATATAATGGCTGCGCAATCCAAAATCGGTGTGTACATTTCAACTGTGTTAGTTCGATTAAAATTTTCACCCTGTGAAAATGGATTATTGTGTTTATGTTGCAATAACACAAACAAAATCTTCTTGTTACATAATTCCAAAGCTTCCCCAGAGTCACTCTTATTCGTTTTTCATTAATACCTTTTTCAGCAAACATCAATCGAATTTTTAAAAACAAATTTCTTTTCCTTTACAGAAGAACCACAAGCCCGAGGAAAGAAGAGAAAACATGATGGTTAAATAAGTTATACTAATTATTTTATTATTATTTTCTTTTCGTAAAAAAGAGATAAAACAAAATCAAACTAAAAATAGAAAGGATTTCATAAAAAAAAACAAAGAAAATAAAAAAGGAACTATATTCAAATATAATTGAAAAACAAAAACAAAGAGTAAAACAAACCAAGAACAACAGCAAAATTAAAAAAAACACTTTCCCAACCCCATAAGTCAGTCAGCATAATCATCTCGTCATCCGTGAACATTCTTCTATTCTCTTTCATTCCCACAACCTCTACAGCGCGTTTTTGTCTTCGTTGTTGCTTGTCTGTCTGTCTGTCTGTACTGTGCGCAACTTTTTCTGCCGCACCCGTGGAATAAACAAATACAAGTAAATGTTAAGAAGAAGAACTTAGTCGTAGATAACTTCAGAAAGGAAACATCAATTTTGCGAACAAGAATCCTGCATCTGACATGTGAATTGAGAGACTACAAATTAACAACCAATATCATGTTGGGAATAATGTAAAAGTTTTATTGTCGACCCTTCCACACACAAACTGAATCAAAGGTCAGAGCAAAATGAAGAGAGAATGCTTCCTTGTTCGCATTTTTGCTTCTTAAGATGTATAAATTGTTTAAATTTTTCTCAACGTTTCTTTTTTCCCAATTTAGTTGGGCTCAATTTTGAATTTTGACACATGCATAACAAGGACCCATGTAGGGATTCAGAGGAATGAAACAAAATGTATAACGAAATTATAATCATTTCTAAACGCTTTTAATTTCGTGTAAATATTTTTCCAAAAGAAACTAACAAAGATGAGCAGACATAAGAAAAGAAAAATCGTATTTTTTGTGCGCGCACTCTCACAGGATTTGGAGAATAACTGAAGGCGCCGAGTGTTCCGTCAGTTAAAAGTTTGTTTAAATATTTCTAACTTCATTTGTAGTTAAGATTGTTTACACTTGTAGGAAAAGGGAAAGTCTGCGCATAACTGGGTTTCATAATAAAGTAAGGTTATGGGTTCTATTTTTTATAAAACCCATACAGAGTGACGGGAATCACAAAATCAAAAGAATTCTTAAGTAGATTCAAAGATTAGTATGTCACTGAAATTTCCGATTCCTTCCCTTGTGTGATGACAATTTGTTTTTCCTTCAAACTGCACGCAAAACATCATTTTATTTGTATGCCTATACAAAAAGCCTACAAGACAATTGTAAAATAATCAAGATAAATGTTAAATCTTCTCTTTGAATATTCCCGAATATAGACATGCAAGCCGCATACAGTTTGTTCTCTTTTCTTAGTTAGTTTTGCCGTTATTCTATTTTGTACTTTATTTCTCATTTTTCGTATGTATTTTAATTTTATGAAAGTAGTGAAAAAGAAAAGATGAAAAGAAAAACAACCTAACAAAAAGATAACACAAAAATTTACGAGAAAAAGAAAACCCAAGCAAAACAAGAACAACAACATTCTGAGAAATTTGATATATCTAAAAGTAATATCCTTTTATTTTTGTAAAGTGTTAAGCATTTAAAAGAAATGAGAGAAAACAAAAACCCACAAAAAAATTATAAATAATTATTAAGTAAGGCCTTGGAGTAACCAAGACAAATTTTTAATAAAAGAAAACAAAAGAAAACTTAATAAAAATAAAAAAAAAACGATATTGATGTTCTCATTTGAGGGGGTGGGTGGGTGAACTGGGCACTACTACAGTCGTCCTTCATTTCAGGTGCACTGTCATATAACGGTAACAGCGCCCTTTGATTGACTGGCGCATTGATCTAAGGTAAAATGTCAATCGGCGCTACATAATTCCGAACGCTTAAAGGTGAGAATTGAAATCAAACAAACCTGCCGGACTCCCAAAGAAACTGCCAATGATCTGGTTGAACGAAGGCTTCCTGCAAAAACGCTAAGCTTGTAGAAGTCATACACACTATCTGCACAACTACGATGTGCGATTGCGTATTCTTTTCAGTCTATGAAGATGTTGCCACATTAACAGATCACCGTGTGAAGGGGAAATCGAGTTATTTAATTTTCGACAGCCTTATGGTTGTCAACCAATTGAAATGCAATCCATCGTATATTTTTTTGATTTGCGATTGATAAAATTCTCTGTTGCGGGTCGTTCGAATTTATAAACAAATTACGTATTGTCCATCAAAAGGGACCACTTTTTCCCGTCCCTGTTAATTTTCGAATGTCTTTAAAAAATGAGTCCTTTCTGGCACCGATCCAATCACTGGGCCATTCTAAGATTTCTTCAAAAGACCCGAACCAGTGACCCCAAATCGTTTTACGTCCGTCGGAAAGAGCAAGGTCTGTAGAATACGACGGGTAGAGTAAGACCTCACATTTCAACGGTTTTTTTTTATCGCTACAGCCCCGTGGGGCCAAGCGTTATTATGTTGCAAAATCACCTTGTCATACCTTTTGGTCATTTCTGACCATTATCTACACAATATGGCCGATAACGTTTCCCATCAATCGTTTCGCCTGGTTTTAGCAGCATACAGTAAACCACACCCGTCTGGTCCCATCACATGCATATTATGACTTTTGAACCGTGGACGTTTCTCTCTGTCGTCGATGTGGACGATAATGGAGCAGGTTCACCAGGTTTTGCGTTGCCTTTTATCTCCAATCACGATCCGGGCCAAAAATCTCTTCCTTTGATGTCTTTCAAGAAGCAGTTCGGAGGTGAAAAATCGTCTGTCGACATATCCCGGGGCATCCAATTTCATTGCTTTTGAACAAATCCAAATTTGTTTAACCAAAGAGAAATTGTGTGCTGAGTAAATTCCAACGAGTCTGCGAGTTCTCTTTGCGTTTGACATTGATCTTGATTCTGTAAAGCTTCCAATTCCTCATGTTTACACTTTTTGGGCTGGCTAAAACGAAACGTTGGGAAAAAAATAATGAAATAACCTTGTTTCATTGAGAATAAACAGTTGGTCACTGTTGAAGCCGATGAAAGAAAAAAAAAAACAGTGTTCCCCGCATAATAATAATTGATTTGGTCAATTTCAACAAACAACTTTTGTGTTCGACGCTAAAATCATCACTTTTGAATCGTCGAAACCACTCTCTGCATGATTTCTAGGTTGGAGTAAATTCATCATAAGCTTCTACAAGCCTATCGAATGGCTTCAGATGCACTTTTCTTCCAATTAAGAAAGAAAATCAAAACTTCCCGCAAATGCTGTTTATTTAAGATAAATCCGCTCAGTTTTGAAGAGCAAAAAACAATGTTGCTTAAGCAGACGCTTATGCACACAAATCGTGCCTGACAAATGTTATACCTTTCAAATGAAGGTAGGTAATCCGGTCCCAAGATCAGGCATAATTGGCAACGCTTTGAAAGAACTTTCGTATACATTTATCACAACAAAAAAAAAATAAAATACTTAGAGCACAGTTCGAAACTCTAAGTTCCGACAACTAAGAGGAAACAAGAAACATTTGAATCGGCATTGTGTCTAGAAACTGGAGAATTGACATTGCTACTGTCCTTAACTTAAATAAGCTGCAAATCATTTCGGCGTCCAATTATTTTTTTGATCTGCATACTGAAGAAGCGTATTTATGTCTTAAATGTTGTCAGTCAATTCAGGGGTCTCTACGACAACCCAGTCTTTAACGATTTTTGTGTTGTTATCTATAACTTAGGGTTAGTTATCTATGTATATCTAAGGGGATCCTTTATTTTGTCAATTGGTCTCTTAGGCTGAGTTTCGGATAAAATCTTCATCTTCCCAGTTATCTTCTTATGGCAGTTGATTAAAAAAAAACACTTCAAAATCGAGGTAGCGGAATAATGCTGCCCAGATAATTAAAAATTGTTAAGATTGAAATATGTATGTATCTAAACACAAGTTATAGTTGGTAGAAAGAATATATGCAGCTCATTCAGAACTTCGCAATGTGTCTAGACAAATAAGACATAATATCGCACGCAAAACTATCTAACAAAATAAATTCACATTTTAGATTTCGAAAACCGCGTAAGTTCACATTATAGAGATGCCAATGTAAGAGAAATTCACAATACGAGGTCTTTATTTATTTATTCATTAATTTCTATCTTGTAGCCCTCAAGGTAGTCCCCTCAGATATAATACACTTGTGCCAGCGTTTTTCCCGATCCTCGAAGCAGTTCTGATAATTACTTTCTCAATCATCGCAAAACGCCGTCCTTTCATGGGTCTCTTTAATTTTGGGAACAGACAAAAAAACGCAGATGGCCAAATCTGGTAAATACGGTGGCTGGGCTATGATTCCGGTGTTGTTTTTGGCCATAAAATTACGAACAAGCAAAAGCAAAATCAGGAACGAACTTCCCTGACACAGGCTTCATGCCAAAAATTTCAGAAACGATTGTTGGGCATGAGCCAACCAATCTTCAACAACTTCTCTAATAGTGATTCTACAATTCTCTATAATGTGATGGGGCGTCCAGAGCGAGCGTCGTCCTTCGCATTTTCCCAAAATTATTTGAAAAACTTCTCAGAGTACACTCATCGTAACTTAAGCACTTTATTCCATCTTTCAAACAAAATTGAATGCTACATTGAACAGAATTGGCGATATGAACGTCCTTTGGTTTTGAGTTTTCCTGACAAGTCAGTTATAATCCGAAAATTGAAGTAAAATCCAAAAAAGTCGTCACCAGAAATAACTAGAGAAATGGCGAATGCAACGCGTTAATGTAAGTGATAAAACAGTGCGTAGAGTGCTCAGAAATGCTGGCTAAAATGGTTGTACTCGACGGTCCAAACCACTGATAAGTGAAGCGAATCGCAAGAAATGATTAAACTTTCCAAAAAAACACTTTAATCGTTCCGAAGAGTTTTAGAATAGAGATATTTTTAGGGACGAGTGGACCAGACGGAGGAGATAAGGTCTGAAAAAGGACAAGCGATTCAGCCCAACAAAATAATACGTTCTACTGTAAAACATGCATATGGTGGCTTTATGCTGCTGGGTTCTATGATTGCGAATGGCGTTAGAAATGTGTAATTGAAAAAAAAAGTTTTCGGAGCGTGATCTATTCCAACACGATAACGATCCAAAGCATGGAGAAAAAACATACTAAATTGTGGGTATAAACACTCGTACATGTGAATCAACCAAATTGTTCTTGAAACATGATTGGTAATAATTGTGCCGTTGACAAGGGCCTATGGTTTTTGCAACGATAAAACTCTATCAAAAATAGGGGCCCGATATAAAATTGACACGATTTTCCACAGTGAGGCGAGTCACTAAATTTAAATCACAACGGTAATAGGGGTGACTATCTTTCTCAAAGGAAGTTAAAAGTTTTTTTGTAGCAACTCCAACTTACTATTGATTTTCCAAGACAAAAAAAATACAAGATCATCGTTATTTCGCAAATCTGTGTTTGTGTGATTTCGTGTCCTTCTCGTAATAGGACGTTTCGTATTCAAATCTGTATTAAGGAAAAAACGAAACGGCTTCTAAAGGCCTTTGTACGAGTCTTACCAATCTTACGACACATTCTCCGCTTTTATCAATAGTCGGAAATAAGGAATTATTATTATTGGTCCCTGATGAAAGAAAAGCGCAAGAGCCATTTTAATTTGCGTATGAAACAAAATTATATAATAAATAGGAGAACCAGTTTTTGTTCTTCTTTTATATTTTTCAATGAGCTTTCAAATGTTGATAAATCTGATGATTTTGGTTTACTCGCAGAAAGAACTGCATGATCCAGTGTGGACTTTGAAGAGACCTAGAATCGTCTTCATCGATGTTTAATTAGATTTTACCTTACAACATAACTGAGAAAATAATTATGAGTTCTGATGTCTTTGATCAGCTCAGTGTCTTCTTTAACTACTTCAAGTCCCTCGTCTTTACGTATTGTAGTTTAAGCCAATTTGAGTTTTTATCTTATTTGATGGAGACTTTTGCTTATTCTGATTAACTAGTTTATCTTCTAAGAGAATCTTCCAAAATGTTCAATCTGCAGCGAAATCTACTTTCAGAAATACGGGTAAGATCCCAAAATGTATTCCAATATACCAATTCCACCAAAACTCAGCTAACAAAATAAGTAAATAATTAAGTATTTATTTTTGTTGTTTGATGAAATAAGCGAAATGATTTCCTTGAAATGAATCACTTTTTCACCACTGTTTTTAATTAAAATTAACAAACAGTTACTAATGACCGCAAGCAACCTTTCAAGACGCACAGTTACAATGTTTAAGGTCTCTATAAAAGTTGTGCATGTTAATACTGGTAAAATCATTTTTCCCCCTTCCGTCAAATGCCATTAATCATCGCAGCGATTCTTATACCGAACAAACCTAGAGTCTCCACTTCCATGACATTTCAGAAATGTCAGCCATCCATATGCGTTCGCACTTCGTTGATTGTCATAGTCACAAAGTTCACTTCCATTCGTTCGTATGTCAATTTTCTTGCTCACTTCGTGAAAATCTTGCGTTGGCCGAGGGAACCTTATGGAAAAAGGGTTAGTCTGTTCGAAATCGGTGTGAACAATGGCAGAAAGCAAGGGTGTCATGTTAGCTAAATCCGTTCAGAAACATGCAGGACGTGCCAAAGAAAAGGTAAGTCCTTCGATAATTCAACCTTAACTCCAGCCTGCAGCCAAAGGAATATTTCAATAAAAATTATGCAAATTAATTTTAATGCAATAAATCTGTGAAAACCCATTCAAAACCATGTTATCCCCTCGCTTTGATCAAAGAAAACTACTCGCAAAGTGGCCGAGTGCAAAAGTGAAACCCCTGTGTTTGTGTGTGTGCTCTTCAAGATAAATAAACAAATCAACTCGCATATAGTGACCACAAATTGAAATATCTCTAAGTGAAGAAATTTAAGCAAAAAAAAAAAAAATATATATGTTTTTATTACAAAAATACACTTTGTTATGTGATTATGTGCGGCGGAAGGACCCGCGAGAAAAGAATTTCGTTTTTATGATTTAAAAAACTGAAAAAGAAACGAAAAAAAAAAATGACTTGGACGGACACCCAATTGGTGTGGTCAAAAATAGAACAGCGGCTGCTGGTGCTAGTGCTTGTGCTGATGCTGGTGCCTTTGCCGACATTTATTCACCAGCGACAACGTTAAAGATGACGATAGCGACAGCGACAGCATCGGAATTCACGGAGAAAGCTTCATATTGAGGAGTGACTCTTGCGCTTCGCTATTCGTTTTCTAGTGAGAATTCTTAAGATACTATGAATCGGCATCTGACAAGCTGGGTGTAGGTTACATGCGTCTGTCTGGTTTGGGAAAAAAGTGGGTGTATTCATCATGGCAGGAATATAACATGCTTTGCAACAAAATTGAGCTTGACACTGTGCCAAGCGATGGAGCGATTTCGTGGGCGGTATAGTACACTTGGTGTTTCATTTCTCCAAATAAGGATGTCTAAACCGTAGCTCGACCATATGGTGGCGGAAAGGGCGTATTTGTTGCATGCAAATCGATCTCCTTTCGTTTTTCTATTCATTTCGCTATTGCTTAAACAAAATTTTGTTGAGCATGTGCAGGTGTTGCTGCTTTAAGAATTCTTCTTCTTACAACCGGTACGTGCCAGGGCCTCTCAGAAGACTTTGTTATAGTTTCGTGATTCACGAAGCGCACTTTATTGATGTTGCCATTGGATTTGTGTTTAGTGTAAACATTCTCGGAAAACAATAACACACAATTGAATTTGTGTTGAGGTTGTGTGGATGGAGCCCAGTGAGAAATGTGTGTTGCATCTATTCTGCTTGGAAACGTTGAGAAAATCAGACAGCAGAGTGTCAGCACTGGTTATTGGTAGCAAGGTCACTCTTTTGGCCCCCACGCTGTGTACACTCATCAAATTATGAAAAGGGGACTTATTGTTTGGATAGGGTTATGAGTGTTTTGATATGTAATCTGAAATGATACTCATTCTGTCATCTTTTTGCAATAAAATCTTAATTAAAGTCTTCAGTTGTCTGACAAAAAAATTGTACGCGACTGTGACGGGTGTATAAGCCAAGGAATATCTTCGCAAAACCTTCAAACAGTTTATTGTACATGGAAACATTTTTAACTGACCGACAGAGGACAACCCTCAATGGAAATGGAAACCCACAACTTAACAGGACTGTCGTTTCTTCTTGACTACACTGACTATTGTCTTGAATCAATTCCTGAGAGCACGCTTGATTTAATTTAGATTTCGACCGATACTTGATCTGTATAAATATTCCTCTACTTAATCAAACAGTAATTACACAAACGAGGAAGCATCCTTTAAGCTTCTTCACGTCTTCCGAATTTTTACTCTATGCTTCTACTTTGCTCGAAGGTTTGTCTTAAGCCCCAATTGGAAATATATTAACTACTCCCTGAAAAACTAATTGGATTCCTACATCTAAAGAACTCCAAATAGCTCCGCTACCATAGCCGGTAAATATGTCTCAAGACAGCAAGCTCTGTGCTCGCGAAATGACTCCTTTCAAAAATGAAGTAGATTCCACACTCAAATAACTTCCGGTTCCAAAATGTATGCTTCCACGACGTGTGGCTCCTTTGAAAATTGCATACATCTTAGTGCTGACTCTTATTGGATAACGGTACGTGAGGTCTTTCAGCAGCACGTTTATGTCGCGCATACATGTTTTGGAAGAAAGTATTTCGGCATTTTCCCCCATACACACAGCAATTAACTTTCATTGCCAAGCGCTTACACTGGGCGTTGTTTCATCAGATAAACACTTGAATTTTCATCTTCGGAATTGTCACGTTCCTTTGCGAACCGCAGCCGCGTTGTCTCTGTGTTGCGTCATCGTGGATGAGAAGTTCTAGGTAAACTTTGAAAAGTCCCTGAAATGGCTGACTATCCGGTGAAAATTTGATCTATACGTTTTCTGCCTCAGTCTCCAAGCGCAATCAATGCAGTCTGCTGCCTTAAGACGCAGCCGAGAGGAATCATTTAGATCACTTAGCAGCTGAGAAAGTTCGCACATCCAGACTCATGATTGCCTCTTTTCACAATCAATTAGCGAATGACCGCTTGAGACGGATCACTCGACGGGCGGAACAAGTGCGTCTTCGCGCAGCAAAAGTTCGTCTCTTGCCTAGAATTTACGTCAATTTTAATGCTTTTTTTTTATGAATTCCCGAGAAAGTTAAACCCGTTTCCTCGTGTCGCACACGGTGCACAGAATTTAGCTCCATGGTGCTTGTGCTCCCAAAGTTTATCTAATGTGTTTTCCTTTCGTTTATTTAAAGATTGACGAGCCGCATATCTATATTTTGATCTAATTTTGGTCCCAGCAATCCGTTACTTGTATCTGCACACACGTAACGCGCGGCCGTTTCGTTCGCTCAGTGCGGACGGATACGGGCGCGACACAAAGTCCGCACCCAGAACTCAATGCGCGCGGTGTGCCAATAGAAAATGAAAAAGTCACGTATAGATAAATGTGTGCGATGTGCGTCCCTCTCCCTCGGGGCCGGCCACTGACCAGTCGGTGTATCACTCGGACGTGCGTTCGTGCGTACACAGACGCTGCGGCCTCGTCTTCTTCCCGGATGATAATTGTCATGTCTGTTTGTTGCTTCTTCTTTCTTGTGCTCATACTTTCGCGGTGTGAACCCTGTGTGGCGAGGTGATAAAAGAGAAACCTCCTATCTATGAACAGTCGTTCATGTGATCAGCGGACGGGGCTGCCCTTCGATTTGGATGTCTCCCCTCGTTGCTTGTGGCCCCAATTGGAATTTGTCTTCGTAGCAGAGCTGTGTGGACTTTAGGCATTCCTGGTGGCCTACCTCAATCCCAAAAATAGAAATCAAACAAACGCAAGTGTATGGAAAGTGGTATGCGTTTGCATGCATTTCCTCTGCACATTCATCTATCACAAATATTTACTTTCCCCGCCCTTGATGCTGCCACCGCCCGATAACTGAATGTAATGGTCATCAATGGTGGTTTTTTTGCATCTTACGTTTTTTTTTTTGTTTTTGGAAAAATCATTTAATTGACCATAAATTCTGAATTACTTTCGTGCTTCTGTGAGAAATGTTCGGCATATACAGAATGATGTATACCGTCGTCATGGACGCACGCCGTGATGGAGGACTGCAGATGAAGACCGCGATAGGGGATAGAAGAAGAAGAGGAGACTTCGTCTACGGAAAGAGGTCAATTATAGGTGTGGAGCAGACATTTGAGAAAATTTCTTCGCTCCGAAGTGTGAAGCGACACACGCGGCAAGCGTCTTCGTTGGATCTCGTCAGATCGAAATGATGCTGGGAGATTTTTGAATTTCTCCAGCTCGATGCATATTCTGCCCTGGGGATTGATTTTATTTATTTGAGATACCTGAAATGTTGTCAAGGAATTGAATGGATTTCACCTTAATTTGTGTATTTCGTCATGCAGGCGATATGTATCGTCGTTTCTGGCACAGATCCAGATTAGGAGCCAGTGGGGGACGGTGTATTGTTTTGAAAATATTGTTAAGATATCGAGGCCTTCAGCAGTTGGAGTTGAAGTTTTGTATATCTGCCTTTGAAATCGTACCTTGTCTACCCAAGGGAATGATTCACTGTCCATTCTACTAAGATGGAATATTTCTTCCGTCTAAGGGCTAGGATGGAATATTTCTTCACTCTACTGACCCAACTTTTTTAAGTAAAAGTAAAATTGGGGTGAGAAGACTCGCCCCCTCTGAAATCAAATGCGAAAAAGTGAGTTTCTTAAAAAGAAAATAAAGTACTCCATACCTTAAGTTCCTAGGCTCTTTATCACTATTCGCTGGTAGTCTTCTTGATCTTCCTGAGCCTGCAGAAAGGCTTGTGCACGATAAGGCTTAACCAAAGTAAGCCTGAGTTGTAGGTAGCTCGAAGTTTGACGTGTAAGACAAAGCAGGTTAGTTTACTTTGAGTCCAGATTTTTGACGAACAGTTTCCGCTCCTTTTTTTTCAACTTTATGACCACCTTCGACTAGTTAATATTTTGTAGTTTTGGCTAAGCTATAAAATTGTCAAGGTTGCGAACAGACGCTAACAGCAAAACCTCTTTCCTGGAGGTTTGCACCTTCTTGTTATCCCCACGTTTTGCCGAATGTCACGAATGTTTCCCTTATGTTTTCTTCTGTCATTGCGTCATCTTTGTCATCATATTTATTTGATTCTTACCAGCAGGAACTGTAACCTAGTTCTTAAGTCCTTTGATATTCATAAAACCCTGTTGGAGATATTTTTTCGATCCTTTCTCTGCGTTTCCAGGTCAAACTTTTCTTTAACAAACTCGGTGCAAAATAAAAAAATGTATCCTCTGAAACGGTCACCGCTGCTCCGCTAATAACGACATCCATCAAGTCAATAGATCCTATCGTAGAAGTAGCGCTGTATGTGTTTCTGCTTCGATACACAAATATCTATGTAAACCTAATAGAACCGTCATCTTGCCATGATTCTTCTTCTAAGTGGAAGCGTTTGTCTGTAGGTTGTATCATTCGTCAATTGTTGATCCTCCATGGAAGCTATCGCCCTGAGCAATGTCTTAGATCACTTCCATCCAGTGGGTTGACTAGTGAACGATTGCACAATTTTGCCCTACAGTTGGTTTCACAAATTTCGTACGATAAGCATTTTGTAGGTTCACCTTCATCATCATAGAGCTTAATTCTTTCTTCGATCCGGAAGTGGACAATCTTCGATTCTTGACCTTAGTTCAGATCACATCACCGATGCTCTGTCTGTCAGAATAGTAGACGCCTTTCTTCCTTCTTTTCCATACATATGTATCCTTTTCATTCATTTTTGTCGTTACTGAATTTGTAATAAAAGTTTTACAGGGGCTCATTGTCATCTATTATTTAAAATAAACATCCGATCATTTCTAAATCTTCCCTAATTTGACACATCGTTACATCCTTCACATCTTGAATCTTGTTTTCCAAAGAGGCAAAGCGATTGTTACTCGTCTCATATTCTTATCCACAAGTCAAGCGAACACACTTAAAATGATGACATAGGTGTTCCTTTTCAAATGCAAGTGAATATTGCGCAGTGTCTTATGCAATCTCGTGTTTCCTGTTCAAGCCGCTCTCCAGTGGTGTTTTGAAAAGCCCAGCACTTAATTTATCAAAATCCGATTGTGGATTGTTGAGCATACACCTTCTCAATCGAGCGATGACGATCGGCTACGCCATTCCATCGCGACCCCATCGTTCGTTGCACTTACGACCAATTCATTTGCTTTCGACGACTTCCATTTCTAGCTTTTCCCCTTCCCCCGCACTTTGTGAAGCATCTATTTACCGTGCATGTACTCAATATGTATGCGCGCCAGATTCTCTCGATTTGAGATGCAACCCTAATCTTCAAGCAAGAAGACCGAAAAAAGTCAAAACCCGAGAGCAAAGCGGAGCAAACGAGTGCTTAGCGCACTTCAAGGGCTTCGCTCTCTCTCACCGTACCTCCGCCATTTGTATGCGCGGCCAACAAAATGACGGCAGCACGGGTCATTTGAATTGTTCGCTGCGAATCTAAGTGAAGTCAATACACAGGTGAATGGATTCCATGACAACGTTGCTCTACGATAGTCTCCGCTGTGGCCACCTCCCGTCGTCGCCAGTCACTGCCGGTGCACGACGGGGGCAGCGTTCATCCATTTCTTGCTGCATGGGGGTGATTTTTCAATGCGAGGAGTTAGCTTGCCGCGCTGCACTTAATGTCGGGTTTAGCCGCGAAGCCGAGTCGTTGTGCCAGCGCGCTCTATTGTGCGCCACAATGTGGCAAATTCACTGTCATTGTTAACTGCAATTGTGCCCTGTGTCTACCGGGTTGCTGCAACTGCAACAAGTTCACGTCAATATTAATAAAAACGAAAAAAGCATCACGAAGTGCATTGTGATGCAGTCACACATGTCGTGAGGAGTTTACTTGAGGTCATGACTTTGGCATAATGAACTCAAATTTGCTAAATTGCGCAGTGAGCAGACATAATCTCATGCTATGATAATGACGTCTTGATCAGTGGAGTGATTTGAGGCAGATTTCGAAGTTTATCTGGCGACAGGGGGTGTCATTTAAACGTGTCGCAAACATTTCCATGTTTGTCATTTATAATTGATCACGTGGTTACGGAAGTGGAACAGGGGTATGGCATTTTGAGAGATGTCTTACAGTGACCAACATATCCATAAAGGTTTTAGGACAGAACTTGAAAGGACTATTTCTATTTCTTCTAAACACAACATTATTGTATAATTTATGATACAAGCTCGATGAGTTAAAGTTCTTAGAAGTGTAACGCTACTCTGTGCCGAAGACTGCCCGGGGACAGTCACCCAGGGAACCGAAGCAAATTTCCACCGTGTAATCGGTACAATAACGCCATTGAACTCTAAGCCTGCTTACCTATCAGACCTGTAGCCCGCGAATGATCGGAACCTCCAATAAAGATGCGATTTAATCCTAACGATTCAAGTAAAACGCTAGAAGGCGCAGAGTATAAACAGAGTATAAATCCTGGCCTTTCACATCTTGGCAAGCGTAAACCATTATTTGATTTTAATTTTTGAAAAACTTTACATAACTGATAGTATTTTAGCTGCATCATCCTGTTCGTGTGGTGCACGTCCTTCTGCAACTCGAAAAAATAAATATTTTAAATATCGATCGATCGATACCTTAAATGATTACAAAAGTTATTCGAACATTCCCAGAGAACTGTCGGTACAAAATGTCGTTGGATCTCGCAAATATACGAAGTTGTCATCAGGATCACAGCTAATGAAATTTTTTGTTTTGTAATGTTGCCGATTTAAGCCTTGATGAAGATTTGTGGTTTTTGATCGGGGAATATATTTGAAGCCGTGTTTTATTTGAACAAAAGTAACAGAATATATATGACAATGAATTAATTATGAATGTAGTACATTCGACATTGCTCTACCTCCTCTAAATGTTTCACAAACTCCTCTCGCCCCGATCAGTTTTCCGATGTTATTCCTTAGTTTCCTATGTGGTACCGTAAAAGTTGTTGGCATATATTTCAAAATCCTCTCCATGTCGGAAAAATCTGTAATCTGTTAATGCAAGGTCCGAAGAATACGTCTTCGTCTTCTTTTTTGGGGCGTTAACAACTTTTGACACACAACTTCTGCTCGGCATTAGCGTTAAAAAAATATTCCTTTTAGTCGAATAGCTTCAACCCAGCGATATATGTTGTTGGTCTGTGTAGCACTTCTTGCTGACACTAGCATCCCCTTTAAGCAATTCGCTGTGCTTTCAGACCCTCTTCGTCATGTGTCCTCGACCTCAAAATTACCAAATCAGATTTTTTTTAGCTTTGAACATTATGCTGTACACTTGTGCATGTGACACCTTCTACATATTATTTGCAAATGTTCCACATTAGCAGGGTTTGACCTCGCTGCAAACCGAAGAAGAGGTTTCGGAAATGTTTCCTAATAAAAAAATGTTTGCACAAGTTATCCTTCGGCAGAACTGAAAACTTTGTCAAACAGCAAAAAAACAACACAACTTCTTTTTCTACTCAATTTAAGACAATTAAGAATTAAGTTTTCTTTGCACAAGAAATCCATATTCGCTGCATGGCTCATTTTATAGTTCCTACTGAACTGTAGTTATGTTTGATGTAAGCTCTTTAGCTGTTCATTTAATGCGTTCCACGTTTGCTTGAAATTGATGTCAACGGTAGATCCATCCATATCTAAGCATCGTCGTCGGCTCGTAGCAAAAATATTTCTCCAATGGCCATCTTTTAATCTAACATCCACAGGATCGCTGTATAAAAAAGTGAATTATACCATTTGGATATGGATCTCAAAAATACTACTGTAGATCTCCCCACTTCATTCTTTAAGTGCCAATTACAAGCAGCAACCTGAAGGTTTTATTCTATATGAATGATTAGAACAATGTTTGTTCATGGGTTTGACTATAGAAAAAGAAACTTGTGTGTGACCGATTTGCTTTTGAACTGGAAAACTTGGCTAAATTCAGTTCGCTTCTTTTAGATGGCAAGAAAACGAGAGATTGACAAACTGTCATTTTACCACCTTTAGACTTCAGCAGCACGAATCGTCACGATAACAGAACAACGCTTCTTTTCCAACGTCTTATTTTTCAGATCCGTGCTCTTATGCAGTTAAATAGTTTAGGGAAAACGACGATTTTTTGTCATTGTTTCCGTCTGTGTATTATGGCCTAAAATGAAGTGAGTCTGAGGATGGTTCATCGTTCGTATTTACTCATGTTGGAGATGACATCTAAACTTATTGGATCCACCTCTCGTTCTCCAGGACGTAGCATTACAGGTTAAATCGAAAGAAATGCGAATCATATCACTGAAAGAGGTCGATAGATTATGTATCCTTTTGTTTATGCTTATCATTCATCCATTATTTGAAAAAAAAAAATGCCTTCAAAAGAACTCACAGAAGTCTGTGAATGTCACTGAAATGTTTCAAATAAAAGACGTCAAATATTGGTAACTGTTCGATTTACCAACTCAACCTTGCACCCACACCCGAGTTTAGTAGTGAATCTACGTGCGCCATAATTTTTTGTTCATTCAAAGACTTTGAATTTTGCGTTTTTAAACTTTCGTGATTCGAAGGTTTCGTGATTCTCCAAGCCATGAAGAGAGTATGGATGAAATATTTAGGCAAGAGGTCAAACTTTATAAAGAATGGAAATTTATCAAAAATATATCGCTGTGTGTTTGCATTGTGAATAATATCCATTCAATTACTTCTGAGATTCTTCAAAAATTGAGGTAGCTAGGGTGAGACCGTGACATCTAAAAAGACTGTAGCATCAAACAAAAAAAGAAAGATGGGTTTATCTTTTCGGAATTTAAGGTTATTGTCGACGATTTGGAATTTTGACACAAAATCGTCCTAAAACAACTATTTAAAAAAAATGATTTTTCAGATACATCATCTGCCGCCTTGTTTAAAAGTTAAAAACTGAAAACGTCTAAATGCCCTTCTTTCGGCTAGATGGATCTTGCAGTGCAAACGTTCTCCGTATCGTTATTTCGTTCTTTGTAACACACGCGTGTGTCTATGTTTTCCGAATGTTCATCAAATTGACCAAATCATCTGTGGTGTCCCACGCAACACAAGAAATCTACTTCCTTCCTGAGCGCATTTAATATACAAAGCAACCTTGTGCTTGAGCCTATACACATCTGCCATGACCCATCACCAATTTGTGATAAAAGTCGATTGAAACCACCTCCAAATCTGACCAGGCAGCGACTAATAGGACCCTCCCACACTTTGTGTCTCAACATTTGCATGGGAAACTCATAAAATACCGCCAAAATGTCACCGTGGGCCTACGTAGTGTAGGCTGTCGGATGACTCCTTTGGCTGTGTGTTCTACTCCAACTCAAGATGAGACATATGTATGTAAATCCCCCCGTGCCCAAAATCTCTTCTAAGATATCTGATGTCACGGCGTGGATGGGAGTGATGTCATTACTTCAGAATTCAATAATTTTCGGATCGAAGCCCTTTGGCACAGCCACTCCGATTGCACACACCACACTAATCACATGTGGAGCGTATGTAATTAATATCTCTTCCAAGTCTATCCACTTTAGCGGTGTGTGCATGGCTGTTTGTTAAAGCCGTTATCCCTTAGCTGATAATTACGAGTTCACGGTTAGGAAAACCTTGCATGTGAGCCAGGTCTTCCACCGGCAGGCGGAGGGAGCGACAGCATAGCGATTCGCACGTAACAACCAGTGGAATACGGGCGCCTTTAAGAAGAAGCTGGAAAGTAATCAGTGACCTCCCCTTTTCGGGGGGGCCAGGGTGGTGCGGGTTGTTGGCCAAACTCAGTGCACTCTGTTTGCTTTTAATTTAGATAAAAACACACCGTCGTGGAGTTTTGTTTGAATAGAATCTGTGTCGCATTGAGGTGTAACTTGTTCAGAGGAAATAACGCGAATAAAACTGCTTGTCCCACACGGTTGAGACGAATATAAATACAAAATCAAATCCACGTCCCACGAACAGCACTTTTGGCGCCTACGTTTCCCTCGTCACTGGGAGCGTTCGATTATGCAATTCTTTGTGAGCAGGGGTGCGTTCGATGTCGGTCTTGTACAGTGCCCTTTTCGGAGATTAGTCTTTAATCGGGCAAACTGGTCATTGCTACTGCATTAAGTACTAATCGATTTTTCGCTAAAGGAAGCAGCTTACAGTCGCAGGCTGAAATGATACTCTTTGAAATTGCAGCTTTGTTTGGTGTTGCACACGGCTTTGGTTAAAGAAGATGACGTATAGTGCCTTCGCGTGTCGTTGAGTAATCGCTTAAGATGAACTCTTCCAGTAAGTCAGATTTGTTGGGCAAAGTACAGCACTGTAACCGTTTGCTATGTAAATCCCAAAAACAGTATTCGCTTTCTTTGGAGCACATTCATCGGTTAAAGTCCACTATTTCGACTGTTTCTCGGTCTCTGGCCTGTTCCAGGGGATCAATGTTTCGTTGACGGTCACGATACGACGCAGAAACTCGTTAGACACTGCTTTATAGTGGTCTCATGGTTGCACTTGTTGCCCGGACTGATAAAACGGTACATCCATTGGGTAGACTGTTTTTTTTATGCACAGGATTTCATGCGGAATGTGCTCCAAATTTGCGCTTGCTCTCCCAAGTAAAAAAAACTTGGCCCATATCGCGACAGACAGCTGTTTCACGCGGCCATTTGAGATTGTGGATTTTTGTCACGTTTTCCTTCGTGATAGCCGTTTTAATACATTAAAATATTCCTCTTAGCAGATAAGTCCGTATCAATTGCTGCTATGAAACACCATATTAAACGGGTTATCGCGAGATAAAAATTAAACATTAACGTCTGGGCAAATTAAAACGTAGTTCTGGCTGGTGTCAGGTATTGATTTGTTTACTGAAATAAAATATTGGGAAACACTTGGACTTCTATAAAAATTGGATGGACGAAAAGTTCTGTTCGTTTGTATGGTCTGCACGAACAAGAAAAGGCAGATGAACTGTTAGGAAATGCTTCAAGCTTAATCAGAGAAACTGCTGACAAAGCTATTTATCATGCCATTAGATCAGCCAAAATATTAATTAAACAGGCATTCATGACTTTCGGTTCGATTTCCAAACGGAACACCTCGCCACTTCTTTAAAGTTGTTACTAATTGTCAATGAAAAGCTTCAAATCTCGCCGTTTGAAGTCCCCTCTACTCAGGAGGGGAAAACCATGATCCTGGTCACTTGTGGGCTGTAGTGTCACTCATTTATTTCAATCCATGTCTTGAGCAAGGGACAAGAGCAATGGGATATGACTCTGACTGGGTCATATCCCATTGCCTATGGCTTAAATAGGAGCTTAACACAACCAAATTGTTTTTACTGGTCACTAGACGATTGGAACAACGGCGAGAAGATAAAACCTTCCGACGAACGATTTCTATAGGAGTTGTAGGAAAGAAGAAGTGGAATACACCTTTGCCACTGCCCAGCTCTTCAAAAACGTCCCAGGTTTGATTCCTGGACTAGGCATCTCTCATTTAACGGCCCCACCTGTTTCGAGTTGTTCACGAAGAGTTACCAATTGTCAATGTAAAGCTTGTCAAGTTTCCCATTTCGGAGTGGGCAGCAAAACTCAACACACGGGAGAACAATAGCACGCACAAGTAGCAGGAGTAGTTGCTTTAAGTTCTAGGCCCTGGTCCCTTACGAGCTGTAGTGTCACTTAATTTATATTATTCTCTTCAAAAACGACGGCTCATTCGAAAGAAAGGTCCTTTCACGAGCTTAGTTAACTGGAAAAGGTTTAGATCCCTAACCTCAGATTGGGGTGTTTTATTGGTAATCGTTTGCCGTCCCAGCGATAGCCGGTGCAAAGCATGTATCGGCATACGATAGTTCAGGCATAATCTGAACATTACCTAACCTAACCTAAATGATGGCGTGTATGCTGTTTAGGTAAACTGATTCAAGGAAACAAACACTGTCTGTTATTTTTCAAAGCGTGGTCTGAGGGGGATTAGGAGAATTTATGCAAACATGTGCTTCTGAACATTTAATGTATGAAATCAGATACGGATAAAACTTGTTTGGGATTTCCATGAATAAGCAAGAAGCGTTCGAGAAATGAAATCAATACTTTGTGAAAAGAAAATATCAGTAAACTTATTTTTTCACGGAAAAGGCATGTATACTCGTAGTTCAAGATCCAATAGTAGCATCTGCCGAATGGGGTCATTGCCACAAAACAACAACTCTCATTTCAATACGACATAAACCACATACTTCTAATCAGAATTGTGAAAACATCAATTAGCATATCGCGGTCTTAATGAGGCAGCAGTTCTTGCGATCCGAATGAGCTGTATGCAAAAGGAAGGAGACCAAATCAAACCTCAGGGGAGAGAAAGTTATTGACTGCTGCTGGGCTGTTTGAACTTGGCGGTTTGTCTTCAGCTATGTGAATGTTTGAGGAAAGTGAAAGAATGTATTTTTACGATGCATTCTTTTGGCTTTGCCAACAATGTGGGAGTGTCGTTATTAGAGCCACAAACTCTTTGGCATTTTATGACGACAACGAATGTGCTTTTTCACGGGTTATGGTGGCATTTACTCCAAATGTCAATAGAAAACGACTGTTCTCCACATTTGGATTGGATTTGTGCTACTTTGCTTTGTTTTCTCATGAGTTGAAAGTGAAATTATTAACTTGCTTGGAATGGTATTATTTAAGCGTTTGAAACATGTGTTCACATCTGTCTGTTTAGCCCTTTTATGTCTTCCTTTAAAAATGGCGCTACAGTCAAGGGTGAAGTTTGAAACGTTCCAAGTCCGAATCCTGAACCAAGTCTACTTTGCCTGGACCTGCGTTTCTCACGACATTCAAAGAGAACTTATTTTCCATGAAAAGTTTCTCTGATTTCACCGTTCAGAGTCGACTGTAAACTGTAGGTCTCTGCTACTCATGAGAGAGAGGACGCAAAATATGCGTAGTTGCTGAAGAAGCAGGCTCTCAGTGGATGTCCTGGTCTTACATTAACTTTTTGCGACGCTGAGTTACTTCCAATGATTTTGTAGGTTAACTTTGCATTTGATCTTGATCCAATTAAGCCTCCAAATGCTTATCTTCAAACTTTTTCGGCTCGCCAATACGCTCTTTGTCTTCGACGCTCAACTCACTACTTTTGAAGCTTTTAAAGCATTCTCTGCTAGATTTATCGTTTGGAGCAGCTGCACTTTGCTTTCATTTAAGAAAGAAGATCAAAATTTCCCGCAAATCCTGTTTATTTCAAACAAATCCGGACATTTTCGAAGATGTTGTTGTCTAAAACCGAAGCTGATGCACACTTATTATTGCTGCCAAATTTCACACCTTTCCAATGAAGTAGGTTGTCCCTCCCAAGATCAACCATAACTTTAAGATGGCGCCACTTTTTTTTTATAGTTGGCGGGCGCTAAAGGTGTTACGACTACCCTTAAGTGAACGGATTTGCCCCCAATATTTCAAAAAGATGATGTCCTTATCCGACTCAAAGTTTTTTCTGCCCATTGCGATGCTCTGTCAGATCGATTTTGTGTGTCACACCTTGATTGACATATGTACTCCGTTACGCCCTCATTTACCGCCAAATCAATTTAGGTCTCCAAAAAACTCCATACTACGGATGTGTTCGCCCAATTACGTTGTCGTTTGCAGCTGAACTAGGGTTGCAAACTGATTTTAGCCTGTTTACTTGGCACGATCTTCTTAAGAATGATGTTGAAATATAGCGTATCACCTTATCTAAATCAATTTTTTCAGTATTAAACCTTATTACCAACCGTTATGACGCAGCGAAACTTTTCCGTCGTCGACCCACACAATCTGAGATTTTTTAGGAATGCCAGTAGACATGGCACTGCAGAGCTCATCTCTAGCAGGTTCTCAAATACGGCTTTGAAATCGGCAAAAAGATGATGTGTTTTGATCCGCCGCAGTGTGAATATCGGCTTTATTGTGGACAGTCCTGGCCTGTAACTTGTAACTGGTCAAAAATCTATCAGATTGTCGACATTCTCATAAAACGCCCGAGAGGAGGAAGACTGAGACTCGGTATTTGCCACAAAAAAGGTTAGATCCTACTCGTAAGCCATATGCCAGCTGAGCTAGTGCTTGCTCCTAACTTGATTTCGCCGAAAGTCTGTCTGCTCCAGCAGTGTTATTTAATTTCTTCCATTACCGCTCATGAAACTTAAGAAACTTGACCTCATCTGTCACCACGACATCTGTGTCACATATGTATAAGCGCTTCGATTCAATGCCGTTGCACAGGTGACAAATGTCTCGCCCCATTGAAACACTTAATAATTCGCCCTCCATTCAGAGCCCATTGCATTCATTGCTAACCCCGAAGTTTAACCTCTCTAGTGGACTTCATTCATCTCAATCCAAAGGCAGTCTGCAGCGCAGCGAAACACCTATTCACTGACGACGCGTTGACCGATGACCAAAACATCTCGGAGGCGCATTTAAATAAATTACAATTGATTAACAGTATTGTTAAGCACAATCTTCGCGAACGAGTGTGTTCAATTTCAATTGAGTCCCTCTACACACAAACACGCCTTATGGTGTGGAGCACTTATGCAATTTGTGTGAAGAATCGCCGTACACGGCTGCTGTCGGATCTAGTTAATAATAGTGTATAGGCAATTTGCATCGCTACGAGGAAGAGCAGCAGCCGCAGCATCACGGCCGGCACCAGCCAAACGCTGGCAGTTCACATCTAATTGCTGGCTAAAGTTGCATCATATTTTGCGGTTCGCCTGCCGCTGGGGTGCACATATGTTGCATCGGGCGGCAGAGAATTTCTCACGTTGGCCCATCAGAAAAAGCGGCTGCGTTGCAATTGTTTTTTTTTCATCTTTCTCTCTCTCTTTCTATTTCTGACGATTCAGCTCATTTGTTTAATGGCAACCAGTTAAAACGGCCTCCCCACACGTTCCAGCCCTTGCCCCAGCGGTGGCTCTGGGCTACTGGGGCTACAGTGGGTTATGTAAATACAGGCGGAATTATTGTATTAATCCGAGTACATGATCATTTCTTTAGCTCGCTCTTATGCAAGAGGTTCTGCTGCAGCTTCAACGGATTCTCGTTCGGTCACAGTTTGTCGAGCAGCTTTGTGAATTGGGTCAGAATTTCTTGGCGCACACAATAAATCTTGAGCCCGAAACACGGGAAACCAGCCAGTGGCACGGTCAGGTGCTCAGGTGCGCCGAGGAGGGGTCTGTGTGTCTCCCACAATTAAAAGAGCGATTCGAGCGAAATGAAGATGTTACATGAGAAGCCGTCATCGGTACAATGAGACCGCTTTCCGTCTTCACACTCTGCGAAGTGCGGTGTCTCTCGACATCTGCCGGTGACAAGTGAACGAGGGAAATGCACACGGACGTAACGTAGGCGTTACGATGCTTTTCAATGAAACCCATCTCAATCATCTTTCCTCTGGTGACAATGTTTCCCCTCCTTCCTCTGCTAGGTGCACCGGTGTGAGGCCCTTTTAAAGTGAAAAAAATTAAGATTAAACTCAAGAATGAATCATTTAGTGGCTATAGCAGGCTCGTGAACAAGAGCGACTTATCTATGCTTTGCTGCTGCTCGAGCTGCCCCTGCCGCCACGCCGGAGACGGATACGAACTGTAATTAGTGGATAATGAGTAATAAACCAGCGCCTGCCAGCGAATTGAGGGGCCTTGTGTATTTAATTTGTGTGTGCCCTAGGCAAATAAAACGTTGATTCCACTTGTTGATTAATTAGACATCGTGCAGAGGGTGGGAGGGGAACGTTGAACGGGGTGTACATCTAAATGGCCAAAGCGACAAAATCTTGGTCAAAAGGTTAGGTACGTTTGCATTAAGAATTCATGGGATTATCACGATTTGGGTGCGTTTTATCTTGAGATACGTGTTGCTGCTAGCGGTGGTGTCAGGTTTCGTCTTAAACCAGTCAACTGTTAGTTGCATATGCAAATTCTGAGCAGCACTAAGATTTACATTCACTTAATCTATCCTTTAATTGATTTCAAGCAATTTTTGATCACCGCTATTTTCTCGTGTGAAGTCTCAATGGCGGCTTTTCGGATTTTAAGATTTGGTGTTTTAATTCCAATTCCATCGCAACTAGTTACTTTTAAAACAAAATTGCATGAGGATCGGCTCAACTGCCGCTGACTTTGAGTCACTGGCAATGAAGTAATTTAGTGGTAATTAATTATCTGGTAGCTACTTAAATGTCGAAGCGTTGTAAATGTGTGATATAATTGCGTAATCGCTCTATTTTTCTACAACACACAAAAACAAAAATCTATGAAAAAAGCGTAAAAAATGTTAAGGAAATATGCAATGAAAATTTGCGTTTCCATAGGTGAATCGAATGAAAGCTTTCATTCAAAGGGGATATAAAATGACAGAGAAAAGGGCTACACGTACCTATACCTCGTGAGTATTCCATGGGCTTACAATGTCAAGTTACACAAGCAAGTTTTCGAACCGAGCTTGTCGAAAAGAATTCCTCGTATATTCAAAGGACCGCTTGAGCGACTGACCGACCAGGGATATTAATCTAACTATGTGGTTAGTCACATGTCTAAGGTTCCTGGTTCAATCTCAAGACTGTACGATCATCGTATACTTTTCACGGCACACCCTTTTCGAGTTTTGAGTTGCTGACAAAGCTTAAAGAGCTTTTCAGATTTTTCAGATTGAAGAAGCTAAACCAATTTATTTTTATTTATTAAGTTATTTGCAATCAAATTCAATGTTTTCTATCGGGAATACAGGGTGGGTTACCTTGTGTTTCTTTTTGTGTATGACTAGACTAATAGCTGTTTCACGCTCGAATGTTGTCTAACACCCGCGCGTAACGAAATAAGACGCTTTACGCTGGATTAACGTGGAGAAATATTGAAAACCTAAATACTCGAATATAAAAAGGATTTATTTGCGGTTAAAAATGTTATGTTTGCCACAATTTGAGTTGACAGAGCAATAAGGACTTTCGGATTTAGTCGTTATTTGGCCCTTTGTTTTTGAAAGCGTGAAACCATGACAAAACTGTTTCGAAGAATTATCGTTTTTCACACTTCTTTTGATTATCTATCAGGAATCGTGAAAGCTTTTAAATGAGCGGCAGTACTGCTTCAGCAGCAAGACTTTTTCGAAGAATTATCGTTTTTCACACTTCTTTTGATTATCTATCAGGAATCGTGAAAGCTTCTAAATGACCGGCAACAAGACTTTCACTGATGATCTGATGACATTTTTCACCGACAAGTGTTACTAATCCTTGCACATTGGAGGAGAAAACAAAATGATTGCGTTTGGCTGTTTTGTTGAATATGGTATCGATGAGTTTCTTCTTCTAGGAATTAGAAGTTATTTTTCCAACCGTTCTTAACAATTAGTTTTGGGCGGATACAAATCTGATATCCGCCATAATAATCCTAGTGTTCCCCAGGGATATGTTTCATCACTTATCACTTTCTAATTTTTACATATAATCTCTTGTCTGATACGTTAAATCCAATCGCTGATGATAGCTTTTAATGTTTATTCCTTGGCTCACGACCTTCCTCTTCGGCCGCAGACATAAAAACTTTTAGTATGTTAGGCATTGAGACAGCATAATCAACTTGGAGAAAAACAAATTAAGTTCAGACACGGTCCGAACGGCCGATACCGGACCTTAAAAAAGTGACCGAACTCTTAAAATTTCTATTTCGGAATAAAGTGAATGGATGTGTTCTGGGGCATCTGAAAACCGTTGAAAAGCAATAAAACTGTATTTGGAGGCCCGTTGCCCAGTGGCTGTTAGAAAGTGTCAAGTTGTGGTTTCAAAACGAGGCCCGAACGACAGATGTATTCAAAACATAATGCTGTTTACCACTGGAGCGTTCTCGAAATAACCATTATTGTTGGATGATCCTTGCATTGTTGAAACCGAAAGACTTCCCATCCTTACTGTGTGTATCAACTCAACACAACAGTTAGCCAGCCATAAATGTTGCGAAATGTCTAGGTTTCTTAAAAGACGTTTACATCTCTGATTTGGCCACAATAACTTAGGCCCAAAATTTGAGTAAAGTGCTCCTTTTTGGTCTGGTGCTCCAAAGATCTCTATTCGCCTACTGGATAGAATCCAAAAGCGAGCTGAAAAGCTCATTAAAGACAATAATATGTGGTCGCCGTGGCGTAGTCTAGGTTCGATTCCCAGGCGGGACATCTCGCATTTTTTCACAGCACCACCTCTTTCGAGTTGCTGACAACACTCAAAGAGTATCAGTTGTCTATGAAAAGCTTCTCAAATCTCGCCGATCGGAATCGTCAAAAAACTATACAAAACCCTTCTACTCGTGCTGCGCGTACTCAGCAATAAGCAAGCTGCTTTCCTCCACTTAAAGAATTCTTGCGCAATACACGCTTCACTCGGAATGCTCATCAGCACAGTCTTAAGCCCACTCTCGGAAGTCTAGAGATTCATTCTTGAGCTGCACCACACGAATATGGAATGCATCCTCCCCATTACAATCCACAGGTATTTAAGACATATGCACCGGTACCGTCTCTCCAACCACTTAAGGATACTCGAAATTCCTTTAGCATGCGGCCTTTAGCGTGTTACTAACTTACATCATTCAATAAGAACATTTGTTTAGAAGATGAAATCTGTACTTTCTAACGGTCCAACGAAAACGCACGATAATAATTCTAAATAAAACAAAATGTTTTCAGAGAATTATCTTAATATTGTTTTTTTTATTATGATACAAGGATCGGAGAAATGCTCGATACGGCTTCGGTGGCATAGCTCTATCCGATTTGTCCACATTTTCAATGACTCTGAGACATAACTGAGATTGAATGTCGTAAATATGCCGAATTATCTCATTCTTTAGCATTTGAATAGTTCTTTGCTTGTTAACGTAGACATTTTCCCAAAGAAAGAAAGCAAACTGCGGCCAATTAACATCGCCACGACCTGAGATAAAACGGCTATTGAATTTCTCGCGCAAAAGAGTCATTGTTTCGGTGGCTGTGTGTGACAAGTGGAACCTTCCTTTTGGAAGTACATACCGTCCAGGCCCATATCCTCAAGTTCTGACCACAAGAAGTCCGTTATCATCTCCCGACGAGTTGAAGTTGACAATTCTTCTGCCACATAACGAACACGGCGGTGTACCAAAAATTGTGCACAATTCTACAGGTTGATTATTTTAAACAAAACAATCACGAAGTGCACGAAATGCATGTTGATTTGAACGTCCTTTTTCGTAAAAGGCTTCGGTTCACTGTGTAAAACACTAGAACAAAGAAATATCAAATTAAGTTTGGCAAAAAGACTTGACGTTAAGCTGCCACTCACAATTCAAATTTTGCATTATATATTTCTACAATAAAATAATAACATTAAAGTTTCTGTGGATTCCGACTTCTTTTCTAAACGTAACGCAAAGAAACATCGAAAGCGTAAAAAATCATTTTTCCCAAGGTTATGCAATCAAACAGTGGCTTAATGCCTACATATATCTAAAAGCGGTAACTGCGGGGAAAAGCGTTTATATCAAGAAAGGAAAATATACAAAAGGACAGATTTTCCGTCCAAACAACTCATAAATATAAAAATGGGAGTAACAAAAAGTGTGCATAATCAATGGCTGTAGAAAGAAGTAGAAGGTTTCTTGAAGTTAAAAGACTACAATAGATACTGTAATTAAACAAAACATTACAGGGATGTGCAAAGAGGAGAGATAATAATTTTACGCCCTTTTCGCTGTTTCGAAAACAGGATGATTTTGCCTTTCATTGTGCTTCATTTGTTGTTTTCGGATACAGGGACATCAGTTCAATGTCGATCCACTGCTATCCAATGCCATTGCAAAATTTCTTACACGGCTGCTTTTAGTCGCATCCCTTTCCAGAAGACAACTTTTTATGATTTTCTTTCTACTGGCTCGCTTGCAAAGCCTACAGTTTGACCTTGCTGCTTTCGCATCCATTCAAATGGAAATCCTTCCTCTCAACCATTACTCGTCTTTGTAAATTCCCTGGGATTTCCGATTCCATTTCATTGCACCGCGCGGCCATTGGAATCTTGTCGGTGAGTGATCCAGTTTACTTCCTTACCCCACCAAAAATTTCTTGCCGTTGATGAATCGAAATCATAGATTCTCTGAAAGCACAAGCATATGACGACGTTTTTGAACTTGTCTGGTTAAACATATCAAGTGGAATTATTTCACGCGACGAGGGAAAAGGAGAAAAACTCAGAAAACCGACATTCAATCGTGGGGTACATTCCCATGCTCGTTGGGTAAAAACAATCCGACGTGTAAAGACATGGTCCCTCGCGGCAGTTTGATGCTTTCTATCTCCCCCCCAATAAAAATCATCCCACGGCCACGACACAAATCAAATCCCACTCCCCGAGAGACGCACACATCGGAACTTTGCTCATAAAAGGGCAGCTAAGGCGGGTGGACAGCGTGTACCTGCTTGGCGATGAAAATATAAATTCTTTGCTTTTCCTAATCCGTCTTCTGTCTGCTTGAAGGGCATCGTCTGTCAGTCAGCTCGTGAGAGAATCGTAAACTACTACTTGCCGCTGTGAACAAACAGCAAAAGTTTGAACAGATTGCTGGTTCTTGGGGAGTTTTTATTTTTTTTTTGTTTTCTTACTCGAGAGTTCTTGTCGTTTTCGGAGAGTGTATCTCATGTGACCTTGCGTGTTACTCAACCGTTTGCCGTCCGTGGAGTGGTGCTGGGCTCAATTTTCTTTGAGGTAATTCCGAAGTAACGTATTCTGAACGGGATACGAATAATAAAAGGGATTTGATGGGAAATTGTTTTTTCTCTGGGTGGCGTTTTGGGAAAGGTAAAGGTGCTGCCTTGGACGGGTTTACTGTTTACTTGTTGCGCTTTGATTCACCTTGACGTTAAACATCCGACAGAGGTATTCACTGCTATGTAAGAGGGATTATGAAGTGGATCTGCTTCCGGTGGGGATTATGTAATGTTTGTTTTTAATTAGACATGAATGATGGTTTAGTGACCTATATTTAGTTCTTTGATTAACTACGACGAGCAATGCATCTACATGAGACAATCTTAGGTGTGAATTCTCGTTCAATCAGCAGTGTTTGTAAGGAAATAATATAACAAAAAGTCCCAGAAGGGGACAGGTATGTTGTTCACTTAGCAATTTGCAGAAAATGCTTTAGTGACGGCTAGCAGATGGGTTTTGTAGAGCGACCAGATAAAAACGATAGGAAAAGTAATTGGAATAAAACAAAGAGGTTGTGATCTGTAAAGTAAGTGTTGGCTTTGTTTTGAAACTTTATTCAAAAAATTATCTATCTAATAACTTGACGAAGTTCCAGAATAAAAAAATTCAGCGGTAAAATCACGGTCCCCAATTCATGAGTAATTGATGTCGGGAAGCCTACTTCACAACTTGGCACTTCTATGGCATGAAGTGCGCGTGGAAATATGGCTTTGAGTTGTCGATTTTGTGGACCTTTGGTCATAGAAAGTTGTTTAAAATCACACTATACCTAAGATTATTGATTGTAACGGTGGCTCCTTCCCCAAATGAAAACTTAAACTGATGAATCTTGTCTTCCATGACAGCAACTTTTACTTTTTGACATAGCTGCTAAGGCATGAAACGATTATCTTTTTTCTCAATACCTGATAGTCCACTCAAAGTATGCAATATTCCTAACCTTGGACACAAATATCTAATCCCAAAATTCTGGCATTGCCAAGTCCAGCTGAACGGCTGCAGATTGATACTTCTGAGTTCTCATTGACACTGGCCACTATGGGGCCACTCTGACTCTGTCCCGTGCTTGGCTTAAAGCTTAAGGAGCAGCCGCGTTCAAACCTACAGCCACAACTGGAAAAATATGCGTCAAATTATTTTTGTGCATAGTTTGCCAAACTCTAACATACTAAACATTTTGACATGTTTTAAGGAACTTTGAGAGATACCGAAACGTATCAATTGAGGGACACCGTGGAGCATCCATAAGAAACCGAACTTATTCTTTTTTTATACAAAAGACCGCAAAGTTTCCTATTATCCGTCTTCTGCAACACCGTCGTTTTTTTCTTGTCCATTTCAGTATTTTTAGACAAACACTTTTCATTCAATTCTATTTGCATTCGAAGAAATAAAATGGTGGCAGGGGCCTAGCCTCGAATGAATAAGGTGCTTAGGGTGTTACGTATTTTTTTTTTATCGAAACTTAGGACACATGGTTGTGTGTAAAGGAAAAAGGAAGATTGAAAAAATCAGCTCCATTCACCTGTTGCGCAATCTTTTCGAAACTTATAAGTATAAGCTAAGTGTTGGCGATATTTGTAAATGTGTTTAACATTTTCATCGATTCGTTCCGTAATCGGGTGACCAGAATGAGGTTTGTCGTCACTTCCTCATTTTGGAATGTTAAAAACCACTCAAACACTTGCATTTCCCCACGAGGTTCATAGTTGTACACCGTGTTGCCACTTCAAAACTTTCTATGAAAGCTTTTTCGAGCAACATTTTATTTTACGAACGCTTGATGTACACAAGATTTGCAAAATAGATGAGCATACAAAACAATTCACATTTTTGTTCGACGCTTGCATGCGTGACTGAAGAATATTCGCGCTGGGTGGCAGAGAACGACACTACAAAATCGCAATTCTGTTTCTTTTGAGTATGCTCTCGTATCATTTGAATTTCGTAACACTTCAGGAAGTGCCCCAAAATATGCAGTGCCCGTACAGTTGTTTTAATTGTCAAATTAAACCTTTTCAATGATATCTAATCTTTATAACGTCGTTAAACAATCACCTTCAGTCCCATCCCACGGATCACTGTGCTCATTGTCTCACCGCTCGAGCAGTCAACTTTGCACCGCGATTAGTCATAAAGCCTTGTTTAGTGAAAATTAAATAAGCTGACGTACATTCGTGACTTATCGCGCAATAAAATTGCTTCCAAAGTACCCAGCTCTTTTTCATCAAGTACCTGCGTTTTCTCAGTCAAACACAAAAGCAATCTTGTTGGCTATCGCGCAAATCGCACTTCAAACAATAATCACCTTCAAAGTATGACGTTAAAAAAGTAAGTGCAGCGTTAAAATGCTGCCCGCTACCTTATCAAAAATCCGAATTGAATAAATGTCGTCACGGATACTTCAAATCAATACCTTCAAGGTGTGTCTTATCATTTCTCATGACAGGTAGAAGCCAGCAGCCAGTGAAAACTTTACACAAACACAATCCCGTGTTCATCGGTAGTCAAGTTTGCCTTATCGAAACCTAGTAACACAGTTCTCGAAGCAATCTTTTGAGAAAACAGAGAAAAACACATATTTCCTTATTTACAAACACAATTAGAATCCAATTAACTGTGTATTTATATTTTCTTTCTCTTTCTCTTTGCAGGTAAATTGTGACGACGGCGAACACGGATTAGAGTCGAAGCCGAGCGACATGGGCAAGTTCTAGAGCTGTTTGGTTTACATATTCAAAGCAGAGCTTTACTTTTCTGTTCTGTTCTGTTATTTGCTTTTTTTTTTTTTGACGATCTGTATTGAATGTTTTCACTCGGAGCGAAACAGGTATTGGAGAATCGAATAGGAATTTCTATATCGACATTATCGCCAACGAGAATAACCGGTTGGAAATGGTTGCTTTTTGTGATTTGTTAACTTTTTTTTGTTCGATTTCGAGAACTTAACGTGAAAGGAGCTTTCATGTGTTGTTATTTGACAGGTGAATTATTTAACAGAAGGTATTGGGTATATTTATTTTTTTATGAGACGAACAACAGCTATTACTGTCTGATTCTGACAAGGGCGTAATTGAACGATGTGTAGGAAAAATTTATTGTTGTATCATTTTAAATTGTGGATTTCATTCCGATATTTGATGCGCGATTTAAAAGCACCATTGTACATGCACTTTGACGCGGGTCTTTGATGTTTTGATGCATGCTATTCTATAAAAATTCTTGAATTCACTTTTATGCCTTGGGGAAGATTTTTAAATATTACCTCTTGAGTCAAAAGACTCAATTATCAATGATTTCTGTCTTCACAACTAATTTTCAACTCTTGCCTGATTCTGAGTCCTAAATCCCTGGTTTCGGTTTAATATTGGTTAGAAGATCAAATGACTTTTAAAAGTATAAACTTATTTGCAACGCGTCAAAACGTTGGGACAGTTAAAAAATTGTTTATAGCTTTGACAACTTAATAGATGCTTATATTTTTTTATTAAAAATATTTTCAAGTACAATTTATTGATTTAAAAAAAATATTTTCTTTTTTTTTTATTATTTAGAAGAAAATTAAAGTAAATTGTATATATGCATATGACACCTGATCAGAAAATTATTCATTGTGACCTGATGATTTGAAATCGGGATCGTCTTTATTATTATTTTAATGGACTGGTTCAATTATTTACATTGGAGCTCTACCATAATCAATTCTGCTCAGTTAGTTCATGTTACTGGAACCAAATGCTGTTGAAAGCGATATGTCATGGGCGAAGTACTTAGTAAAATAAACTTTTTTTTTAATATCGCGAAATAACTGTCCCCATTATTGTTACACCGTTTTCCTCGAACAAGTATGGACGCGCAATATGCCTTTATGAGACTGCGTTTCTGGATAAGATTTACTCCGTATATGCTAATTTTGTTTAGATCCAAAATGGCATCAAACTTTAATAATAATAATAACTGAGTGGCACTACAGCCCACTACCAGAGCCTAGCTTCTACAACAACTACTCGTGTTGTGCGTTCTACTCTCAAAAGTAAAAGGGACCTACAGTTTTTTGCCGACTCCGAATGGCGGAAATTGAGAAGCTTTTCATAGATACTCTTTGAGTGTTTGGGAGCAAATCGAAAGAGGTGGTACCGTGAAAAAATGCGAGGTGTCCCGTCCGGGAATCGAACCTAGACTTTTTGCGTGGCGGTCGACGCACTTACCACTACGCCACGGTGACCACATCAAACATTGGTCATTGTTGCAAAATTCCAAGCGAATATGCCAATTTAGAGGGTTTAACTTGCTTGTTATATGGACTATGTACGGAAACAATTCGAAGTCATTATGAAGTATCCGATGTAATGAAAGCCTTCTTCCTTTTTTACTGGAGCTACAGTCCGGGGTGGACCTTCGTCACAACCAACATGCTTCTCCAGCTAGCACAATTTCTCGCCAGCTTCCTTCAATTGCGCACTCCATGATGTTGCGTTGTCCCGATGGCTCGGTACATGGCCTAGCCATCTTAAGCGTTGTATCCGATGACGCTGACCATCTGCACGTAGCCGTACAGCATATAAAGTCCGTCGCTAAAGCTTCTTCTCCCGACGCCACCAAGGCCAACAGAAAAATCAAACCTAAAGTTGTAATGAAATTCTGCTAACTCCAAATTGTGCCGATTAGTTTCGGGTCCAAACGCTTGGTTTTGCCTTAATTCACAATTCTACAGCCGCGAGTATGTTTTAAAACCAAATATATGACCCTCAGTAGTACGGCCAAAAATTATATCCAACCTCATAATGGTCTATATACTTTAGAAAGTGCCGCCAAACTCTTATTTGTATTTTGTATTTATTTCCTTTGGCTGGCAGTTAAAAACCGCTTACTCACACAGAAGCACAGGTTTTGTTTTTGAACCATTATTCGTTCACCATCCAGACCTTTTTGTTCACAGCATAAATTGTGTCTAATGTGATTTTCCGGAGTAGTCATCTTTTAAAGTTTTCCCCAAATAAATTGTAGCCTAAAAAGACAGGCTAAAAAAAGGCCATATGTTGGGTCAGCATTTCAGCCGGGGACAACTAAGACTTTAAAGAGTGGTCCTAGTGGTGTACTGTGCCAATGAGCTTCAGTTTTGCAGCCAACACACAAACCGCAGGAACGAATAGGAAATAGAATCTGTTTTCGTAAAGCATAACGATACGCTTGTAACGAAATTTACGTAAGTAACTAGATAAACTGTTTTAACGAGTAACCACACTCTTAACGAATAAGAAAATTTTTGAAACAAGAAAGGAAACTTTTTATGAAGAAACTCTTTTACAATGAGGAATGATACTTTCTGAATACTCGTTGCATCGTAAACGCAACGAAATGGCGCGTGTGCTTACCTTGTCGTCACTTAACAGATACACCGTTACTGTCATGCAAAATGGGACCAATTTTAAAACATCTTTAAGTTCAGAAGCAAAATGTGCCCCGTGTTTAAAACCCTCTGCCCAACGAGGGATTGTAAACTATTTGGTTGTACCAGATGGGACCTGGTACAAATTTAGTTTTGGATAGTTTGAAAAGTATATTTGTTCTTTTTTATGAAAAGTGTATTCCTTCTGTTTATTCCGGACTGCCTCAATTTCCTTCCTGAACTGACATAACTCAATGATGGTGTCACTCAGAATTGAACAATCGATTTCCCTCATTAGAAGACTCGTTGTGCATCCTAAAGTAATTGCCGATACCATCGCATTCGCCCCATAAATTTAGCGTCACTTGAAAGTAAAAGTCCATGAAATTCTTGTCCCTCAATGCATTTTCCTACGCACACACTTGCTTCCTCACGTCTTTGGCTCGTGTTTGTTTTCACTTTCTTTTCAACTCTCTTCTTAATCGATCCACATGCAATTAAGAAGCCACAAACCAGATTCCCATGCCAGCAATGACTGCGGTCTTTAGGGCTGTGCGGCCAACGAAAAACGCCGCAACGGAAGACCAATAAAACGAAACATGCTTCGAACTCGCGTTACAAGGTGCAAGTCGTCGTCCAGAATTCAATGGATATGCCATCCATCAGATGTGCGGCAATGACCCAAGGCGCCCGTTTGAAACAAGCGCATGTCGATGAAATAAAGAAGAAAACAAAACGAAAAAAAACACTTTCACTTCAGAAATGTGTCGTCATTCGTCGTCGTCGTCGCCGTTACCGGCGCGCGTTGGCTTCATCAAGCCATACACCAAACAGAAGAGAACAAAAAGAAAAAACTTAGTCATGACCGATTTATCTGCGTATCTTTACGACTGGATGCAATTACATTCAATATTTAAATTGCCAGCTCATCTTCATTTCCGTCAGGAGTATCGATTTAGTTCATGCAAAAGCAATTCAGTTTCAATTGGTGGACACTACTCCAAAAGGTGCAAAATCGACACCCATTTGCATACTTATGCTAATTGAAGACAAACGATCGGAGAGTTGGCGCGTTGAAATCGCCTCTGGAGTCTTAGGTAGGTCACTGGATTTAGAACTTTCTGTGATAATTGACTACCTCATGCGGTAGTGGTTGTGTTTCGAAATATATTTGCCGAGATAAAGCGCGGGGAAATTCCTTTCATTGTGAGGCAACAAAATCACTGTGTAGGTCGAAAGTTGGTTTATCTCGATAAAAAAATGCGTATACGCCCAAGTAATTGTAGAGTTATCCAGCGGGTTGCTAAATATACACATTTTATCTTTGCAATGCCTTTAATCGCTCTTCTTTTCGGAATGATAAGGTTTTGTCTTGAGCTGAAGTGGAAGGGAAGTGGGAAGTGGTTTCATTTCGGGGCTATAATTTAAATTTAAAATTAAATTTATTCCTTTTGGCTACCGCTGTTTATATATTTTCATTCGATTATGATAATGACACATTGACATTCAATTTAGCACCGGATCTGTTTTGCAAACTGTACGAAGATTAAATTGAAGCTTGCGCTGCATTCTAAGAGCATTCTAATTTTGATTTTTCTTTTTCTCAGGTTGGGATAGGAGCGAATAAATATATAAAATTTAAATTTGTATTCATCAAGTTATTTGATATTTGTTTGTCATGGCTGATGTGGCATTATGGATAGATACGTGGACTACTGCGCTCCTTTCCTTCCAGGAACAAAAACTTTGTCAAGTATAGCCGTTTGTACTCGGGTCTTTTATACTATCCACACGTGACGGAAAGTGGTTTCTGTGTAGGAGCGATATTTAATAGATTGTGTGACTATTTTTTTCATTTATTCATCAGGTGATGTAAACTTGCCTTCAAGTGATTTTTTTTTGTTCCAAATAATTACTCCGAAGACTGGAATTTTTGTTCAGTCGCTTCTGCGTGCGTTTTTCTGGTAGGAATCACTGCAATGTGCCGTCTTTTAAGAAGGCAAATTCTACTTCATCTAATAGATGTCGAGAAGGCGTGACAATTCTGACAGCGAACTCGACGAAAGCGCCATCATCGTCATGCTCAGTTTTCAAAGACTTATATTTCTTTTGTCGCACACCGTTACCAAGCTTCTCCTTGAATTGGATACGGTTAACAACACAAATATGCAGAAGTAAACTGGATACCGTGGAGGAAACCTGTAGGTCAATGTCTATTCCGAGTGACAAAAAATTGAGAAGATGTTTCATAAAATTGGAACTTCCTAAATATTGATTGCAAATTTAGAGGGATGAACTTGAACTCGAAGACTTTCCGAGCCGAGGATCGTTGGTGCACATTAGCTATATGTGTCCAACCCATCTGAGCCTATACACTCCAATCCGTGTAACTTGATCGATGTCCTCGTTAAGCTAGTGGAGTTAGTCGATTTCAGTAAGCTCTAAGAAAGTCCGTCTGTGTTGCTGAGGCTGCTACTTACCATTGGACGTCAAATATGCCGCGGAAGTGCGTGACTCACGTGTTATTTCTTTAGGACGTGTTTGTTCTGCTTTTCAGTGCTCTGAAGCTGCATTTCATTTTGTCTTCAAACACATCTGGAAAGTAAGCAACGCACACATTACTTGATTCGATTTGAAATGATTTTTCTTGCTGGCCAACTCTGTGGATCGCCAAATTAGTAAAAGGAGACATTTTTTACTGTCTGGCTAAAGAGGCTTTCCAGAGCGAGGCCTATTCCGAATTAAACTCAGGGTGGATCATCTAGTGGTCTTGTTTAAATCATAGGTTATTTTGACACTGACTATTGTTTTCCTTTCAAAATCTTGACAGAATGTCAGTACCATAAGGTAGGAATGTTGAATACTGAATGTGAATGCTGTGTCTTGACGATGTCAATTGGCTTCGTCGGAGCTGAAATTTAACCCCTTTTAACTTGTTTTCTTTATGGAACCGTAGTGTACCGATGTTATGCCAAAAATCCGAAACAATTCAAGCACTTATGACCACTATCATTCAAGCAATTCGTGTGCTTCCGCCTAAAACCATCAAATTTGTTTTTGGGGGTTGGGGTAACAGAATGCGCTGATGCGAAACCTGCCGAGGCTAAGGAAACCATAATACATGCGAAGACGTTTAGCTTTGTTAATTTAATTGTTTTTTTTTTTTAACGAACTTTAAAAAACAGATCTTGAATCTGACCCACCCTGTATGAGTTTTGTCAGTCCTCCTCATATAATCTATATTTTGCTTAGATATTCAATGTCTGTGGGTAAGTTAGTGCTGTGCTTGGAGCCTACTGAGCTTTAGAACTGGACAATCCTTGAATTGATTTCACTCTGGTCTTTTCTCAAAGTTGTGTCCAGTGACCGAACTTTCTTCCTTACGAGAATCATTTTGCTATTAAATGCGATCATCGCACTCTTGCATACTTTTGGAATAGCTATACACCCAAAATTAGTGCATTATCATTTATTTTGAAGAGCTACGGGATTTTCTTCTTTTGTTGTTTGTTAATTTTCATTAACCCTCGTCGTCGCCGCGTCGTAGCTACAACAAGGTGCAAGTCGGTGTTGCGGGACAGAATTCGTCGAGTTAAAGACACTGATCGATTAATTTCTTTTGCAAAATGAAAAATAAATGAAACACACTTTTTCGAGCTCGGGATTTCGTGAAGAGGCAGCATGTTGCCGGTCGACCTAGCTGGTTGTTTGCCGATGTTCATTAAAATAATTGCATTTTATAAGAAGTGCCACTCAATCGCAGCAGTTGCCCTCGACCATTCATATCGAAAGCTCTTAATAAAGTTGAATACACAAAAACATTAGTTCAAATAAAAGTACACCGTATCTCTTTGATTTTCCCTGTTTTGGTTCTTCTAACTACTAGTGTTTCTTTCAATATTGATAGCTCACTGCGTCGCAATTTCACATGCCCGCATCAGAGTTCAAACATTATATCCTGCGCTTGTCATTAGCCCTTTATTAATGAGTAAAACCGCAAAATATGACGAACTGCGCCCTTTTACAAAGCAACATTTATAGACTTACCTGTAGCTACACATCGTGGGGGTAGTTTATGAGTATTGCATGACAAAGTGACATTCTCACTTCTGAACAATGCTATGCCATTAACTATGCAGGCCTTTACTTGAAGCCATAAATTATTAACTGAGTTTCATTGAATTGCTTCAACTCTCTACTGCGGATATTTTCAGGGTGACGACAATTATAGAATTCAGGAGTCTCTGGAAGCTATCATTTCAGAAATCCGATTTCAGTATTGACCACTTAGTTCGTAGATACACAAGTAAAACTTTTGTCAGAAAAGGAAGTCATGATAATTTCATTGTCTTCCGCTGCACTTTAAAAAAAAATTGTAGTGTTGGAAAATTATTTTCTTTCTACGTGTTTCGTCATCCAAAATTTGTTGAACGTCCTGTTCTGTATTACAGTATGTACCTGTAGCCAATCAATTTTGTAACCATTTCGAACCCATAAGCACGTTAAGTACATTGACGGGGGAGGAGTTATACAAGTTACTTTAGTATTAATTTTTGAGACAAGCTGAGGTGAAGGACGGATTTTGATTAGTCCTCGTCCATACGTTATTCGAGGGTACGCCTAGTCTCGTTTGCGTGCTCGCCAATCAGACAGTGTCCCGTTCTTTCTCGCACAACGAGTCTTATGTCCGATCTTTTGCGCTCTAGTTTTTGAGCAGAACGTTTAAGATCAAGAAAGGGATACGTTGCTTTTGAAATGCGGCAGGAGATATCGTTAGACCATTTGTGGTTAATCAAGTGTATCACGTGTGCGTGCAATTTTAGCTTAAATTTATCGTATTTTTGAAGTAAAAGCGGTACTGTCACGTTCCTGACAGTGTCAGCTTTACCGTTGCCTGGAATCTATCTGGGTCCTGGCGCAGGCGAAGATTGAATTGCTCAATTCATCTAAGAATGCGCCGCAATTCATTACCTGACCAACTTAAAGTTCAGTTAGACACCTTTACCTGCGTCTGTAAAAAAATATACCAGCATTCAGCTTCGAAAAATCTTGCAGCTCATTTAACAATCTCAACATCCTGTTGTCATTCTCGTGTTTTTATGTGATCACCTGCTAGGCATGCAAAGCAAAAAAAAGCAGAAACAAAATGGCACACTCCCCAAACCGGTGGTACAACAAATCTTACTCAGAAACGCTTTCCTATTTAAAGGGTTGCGAAAACTCAACGCGTATCCGTTATCCGATTCTCGGTCAATGAATCGCAAACATAAACACAACTTCCATCACGTAGAGAACGGGTTTAATGTCCCATAAAGCAAACTAGGCCACACGCCTGCTTAACATGGCCCCCCACCAAGGCGGAAAGGCAAAAAAGAGACGACCATCGGCCACCGTTCGCAGATCAATTTCTAGCCAAACAGTCGAACGATCTCTCCCCGGTGTTCGAATGGATGCGGAAAACAGGTTCAAATCAATCACGTCTGACGGGCGAAATGGCAAATGGTTTCAATGCTAATTATATTTATCTGCTGCCGATCGCAGGCACATGGGATTCGTCTTATCGGCGAGTGCGAATCAATGAACCGAAACGCACAGGGTGGATGGGCGAATGGCAAAATAATGGCACAATAGCATCGATTTCGGGACGGACGCGTGAGGCAACTTTGTTGCGACTCACAAGAGTTTACTGACTGGCAGCGCCTCCTCGTCGCCTGTGTGTGCAGCGACTAAAGACAGGTTGACATTCAATGGAATCAACATTCACGAACAGTTCTCAGTCGAATGCGTCACCACGTTAGTGCACAGAAAGCCGTCTCTGGGCAGCAGTTACACTGTATCTTCTGGTACCCGCCGCGCTGACGACGACGACTAGGGGCGCGACAAATAAATTGCTTCGCAGCTCAACCGAGACCAATTGATTTGAAACTACGCACTAGGAGAATTACTTTCGATATTATGGGACACGGGCTCACTGCGAAGTGACGTGGAGCGGTATGTGCGTATTCTTCTCCAGTTGGTGAGCAATTGTCAAACACTAATTACATCACTGGGTCCACGATTGCGAAGAGGAATTTAACTGTACAGCATAGGAGGAGGCTAGACTGCCCTTCTCAGATTCGGGGCGTATACGTGACTTTTTTGCTTCTCTTTGTTGAAACATTCCAGCCTCTCTTGCAGAAACAGATGTTTATTGATTCTTTTATCTCTCGGCGTGGGCGTGCTTGTGGCGTCTGAAGAGGCTAACTGCACCAAATGGGGAAGGTCAGCAACTTGGATGCCATTCAGGATTACAAAGCTATTGAACGGCGCCGTTAATTAACAGGAATGCGCATCAAATTGGAAGCACTTGAAAGTTTCTCTTAACCATATGCGGACTCAATGTCGTGGTTGAGTTTCTCTTTCAAGAAATATTCCTAGAAAGGGGTAAACTCGAGAATTTTGTTTTGAAGTTTCAATGAATGTTTTAAAAGCTGTCGGACTATGATTTTATTCAGGGATATTAAATCTTTTAAGCTAAACCTGTAAACATAGATGTTCATAGTTTTGTCATGTCACGTCTACGTCGAAACCGAGAAGTGGGATATTTCAAATCTTGTTCGCTCAATCAATCCTCCTATATCTAGATTCTGCATTTAACATTATAATCAATAGATTTACAAGCTCAATGAGGTAATGCCACTTCCGATAGCTAGTTGAGTCTTTCTTACAAAAACTGTTTAAATTTATTTTCGCATTAAATGCACGTGTCGCAAAATAAGCAATTACTTTATATATTACCAAAGATACAATAGTAGAGACTTGCTAAAATTCGAGAGGGATTGGGCCGTGATATCTTAATGGCAAGATAAATCGTTCAGCTGAAAATTGCTCATGCCCTGCGTTATTAGCAAACGGCAAACCACCATCGCCACACAAACTTGTTGATTAGGCAAAGAATTAGGGGGAAAGGAAAAGACGCCTCCCGTCCAGTTGTTTGTAAATGGACCACTCGTGGAATAGAGAATGTGTGATCTCAGTCGGGGGTTTGAATAAAAACAGCTCTACGTTCAAGAGCATCTAATCTTTTATATCCCACCCCTTCCCCAAGGACAGCCATAACAGGTTCGTTCTGTGAATGACGTTCCGTCGTAGAAAATAAACTGCTACGAAATTCGGAGCTCGTGAAAAGTGGTGTCATCAGCCATGAACGAATCAGGCAATGAATTTAAAATAAAGGGTGTTTTTTAAAGGTATAAAACTTTGAAATGGAATAAAACAAAGAGTTTTTTTTTAATTTACATGATATTTACTTTATTCGAAATATAATCTTCTGGAATTATAAATTAAATATGATTTTTCCCATATGACCGCCACGCATGACTCGGAAGTAGTTTAATTTCAATTTTCGATGATTTTTCCCAACATCTCTGACCGTACATCGGCGATACCGCGCCTAGTGTTGTCCTCCAATTGGTCAATCGTTTCGCAGACTAGGAACTTTGCATTTCACCATAGAAAAGGATAAGCGTTATTAAATCACCAATTCACGGGTCCGTAACGTGAAACTATGCGGTTAACAAACGCTTTAATTGTGGCACGAGCTGTGTGCACATCATTATTATTCAATTAATGAACGAAATAGTCAGTAATCATAGCGATCACCATAGACTGTAAGGTTCTGGCCAGCATTCTTCCATTGTAGATATAACGGTATTTCAACATACATTTGAGAACTTTCATCACTCCAAATACGGCAGTTTTTTTTATTGATGTATCTATTCAGCCAAAAGTCATCTCTAATTAAAATTCGCTTATCAAAATTGGGATCAACAGCAGTCTTGTTTTTGCCAAAATTTGCACAATTTTGAAGCGTTGTTTAGGCGTTAGTCTACTCATCCTGAAGCAAAAACCACACAACTTAAACCAACGAACAAATCAAACTAAATATAAATCATTTGAAAGCTAACAAAATGACCACCAAAAGTGTTGCCAACTTAAAGTTCTGTTCCTCTAAAAAAACATATTTTTACATTTAGTCGCTGCCTCGACTAACTTTGTATTCTGTCTTCCCCAATCACTCAAGACATTTTTTAATAGTTTCGAGCTGTAGCTCACGGATTGTTTGGATGATATTAAGTGCTTGAATCGTTTCCTGATTGCTGGCACAACATCGATCCTTTACGGTTTCTCACAAAATTAAGTCCAGGTGTCAAATCGCAGTTTCGATGACGTCAATTGGCATGACCAAGACGAGTGATAACGCGATTTAGGAAAAAATATCGATTGTCCAATCCAAGACTTTAATTTTAATAGAAAAAATTGATTAATATGGTTCTGTAAAGCCTGCTTGAATAAAAATAGTCCAATGATCCTCGTTTTGGACGCATCGACTACTCCGGAATAATACGTGTGGCAATTTTGTAACGTAGCCAACGAAATGGAAATAAGCCTCTCAAAGACAATCGTCGTCTTCGTTCAAATTTAGCTACTTTAAAGCCCAACGTAGCCGGTGATCGTGCTCCGTATGCGAATAATCCCAAATCTATGCGCAGAATTCTCCTGTGATCGATAGCCAGTTGATGTTCTTGAATTGGGTCTCACAGTCACAGCAGCCAAATGTTCCTCTACGCGTACCGTGCGACAAGGGGTCGATGAGTGTTATCTTCTACCAGTCTCATGAACTTTTTGGTTCATTTCGGGAAAAAAGCCTTCTTTAAAAAAAACTCACTGTTTGGGTTACGCATCCTTCACTTTGAAAATAAGTTTTCAATGTTTTCCAATTCATTCCGATGAGAAACTTTCTGTCAAGCTTTCGAACTGGAAACAGCTCTCAGTGTCAAAATAATCTATGGTTATCAGACTAACACCAGATGGCCCACTCGAGTGAATGAACAACACTGGTCGAAGAATCTCAAGAAACCGAAATAGTAACTGTCTTCGTCTGATTTTACAGTCTTTATGTGAATTCAAAATACCAAAGAATGCCGTTTCTTTGTAGCTACGCCCGAAGTAAGCGTTTAATCTTTTTTTCTCTCTTTTGGAGAAAAGAAAAACAAATTTCCGTTTTCATACTTCATAAGTGACTATCAATTCCTCCTCTTCAATTCTCATCTCGACCATATATGAACTCACTTTCAAAACGATCTCTGTTTGAGATTTAGTGCAAAAGCTGCTTGACATCTGAATGCATTCGGGTTGCGATTGATTGATTTTGAAGTTGTTTGTTCTCTTTCGCCTGCATGGCACCATTCCAAGGGATTCATTTAAAATAACACAACGCGACAGACATTTCTTCCGGAACCTCACCCATGCAACAAGTCCGCCAAAAATCAATTTTCTCAACAGCGCGAACTCATCCACCGGCATAGCCGCGCGCAATTTTGATTTCACGAATTCCTCTCAATCTAGGGCAACTCTTGTCGCTGTTTCCTTTCTTTTGCTTCTCTGCTCTTTTTCTGTTTACCCCTCCCATACGTCTATAGTGCACTGCATGTACTTTTGCAAAACCGCCTCCTCAGTCGGCTGCAGACTAGTTTTTTTTTTCAATGAAAATATACGATATTTTCCCTCTTGAATACCGGACTATCCCATGAACATCAGAAGCAGTACGCCAGCAACCTGTCATACAGACCGACATGAAACATGGGAGTGTGCTATTGCTGGTTGCATGCACTCTATGGTGGGTCATGAGTACCGCTCAGCAGCAATTGCACAGCGATATTGAGGAATGCGTCGCGCGCGATTAATGCAATCAGGATGCAAAGTGTAGTTGCACGTAGTTGGATTACTTTTCTTTCTTTCATTCCTTCTTTTTCATTTCACTTTTGTCTTGCGAAATTGATACAACGCAAGACAGAAAAGAGAGACCTGATTGTCCGACAGAGAGAGTCGCGGTAGATTGGTTTTGTTTTCGATATTCCGCGTGGACTCTGCGGCGGAACACGCCGGGTTCAGTGGTCTTAATTGAAATCTATTTTGAGGCAATCACGAAGCTTTACACTTCAAGTTGAATATAAATTGCAAACTTGTCTTGTGCAGTGGGCAGGCAGGTGACTGCTGGATGAGAAGTCAACTCTTGAACTAAGCGGATTGATGAAAGTACGAGTAATCACAAAAGTAATTGGAATACGCTTCAGTTCAATGAGACATTGAGGAAAATCGAATCCACGAGCCATCCATACATGGCTCGTGCAAATGTGGAAAAAGATTTAATCTGCATATGTCCTTGGTTCATGATTCGATTTCGATTCATCTCCCGATACAAACCACCACTACTCGGTTGTATCTGATTGAAAGATTTATCGTTAGTTAAGACGAGATAAAATCGGTGTGAATTATATTATTTTGCTGTTTGCGGTTCTGTTTGGTATGCGATCTGCGCCTGCAAGTAGGACAAAGTAGTTCGAAGGGAACGCGTTGAAAATTTAGGGCGATTCATTTGCGATTGTTGCAATTTAAGCCATCGACTAAATGAACTTGATTTGAATAAACTGTTTCAATGCGTGTACTTTTGTAACTCTAGCGTATTATTATTCAGTTGGTGTCATCACTTTGTAGTGGTCAACAAGGTTGAGACTTTTAAATTCTTTCACTTCTTCGCTTAAAAAGCAACATTTGTTGCACTCATTTCTTGCACACTGACATTAAACAGTGCTCTAATTTTCCTTAAAAGATCCTTTAAATTTTTTGAAAATCATCAAGCTTTTATCGCCTCCCAAAGACATATCTCAGGAAATACCGCTATCCCACTCATCTATCCCCAGTTTGGAACAACCGCAGTCCACACATAAGTACTTAATTAAACGACTCTCCATTCTACGAGTGCGCATTTCTCCTGCCATCAATTGAATCTTTGAAACATTAAGCGATCAACTTCAATGCGAACAACTTGCCAATTGAAGAAGTCAGAGTGGTGTCTCTATTAATTAGAGCAGAGTATCTAATTACAAGTTTAACACTTGGACTGCAGCAGCAAGCACCCAGTGCAAACGCTGTCTCTTTCGATTGCAGTCTGTGAAGTCTATGTTTTTGCGACTGTTTCGATATTTCCATATTTCTGCAACAGTGAGACAACTTCAACGACAATGACTACGGCGGTGTTTATAAGTCGTTCATTCACTTGCACTTGTCTTGTCTCATGCCACATAAAAGGCAAAACTCGTTCGAAAGCAACTTACCAGCGCCGGTGCGTCGATGAGGACAGCGGCGTGGCGACGGTGGCATGTAGCATGTCGCGCTTGAATGGTTCTTGTCGCAAGCCAGTAGTGAAGGGGCGAAGTAATGGACAACTAAGCACACATTACTTATATTAGTTTGGCGCTAGATACTTTTTGCTTGTAGAATGTAAAGGTGGACGTGTTTGCATTTTTTTGCCCCTCTTTAAATTAGGCCTTCGTAGGGGTTGCTGCAGTGATTTATACGGAATTTCCAATTAATTAAGAACTGTCGCACATTCTGAATATACAATAATTGAACTGGAAAGCGATTGACCGATGATTGAGGTTTTTCCTTAATTTTTGAAGTTGTGAGGTGAGTGCTCAAATTCACCGAAATCCACTTTGCTAAGTATTTTTCTGTGAGATGTTAAAATGACCTCGAACTTGGAGCGTACCGCAGACCAAAAGGACATCTACTTACAGAAAATTAATCCAAAAGGATTACAGAAAAATAACGAACGAAAGACAAAGAAACTGCTATAACGGTACGCGGCAAAAAAGGATTAGAAATTGTTGTTTACCGATGAGACATATTTTTGAAGAAAAATTAAACAATTAGAATGGCAAAGATTATGACTGTGTTTCTAAGAATTTCCAGAGTGCAAAAAAATCACAATCATAAGGTGAATCGAAAAAGGTATTAAAACTTCGACTAAAGAATGCCCTCTTAGAGACAATCGTGAAACCAAAAAGCAAGTCTCTTTACAAAAGGGAACTTCAAAATTTCAGGTTCCCAGCCGCAAAGCTTTGACAATTCAAATATGGTTAGAGGAAAATGTCCCAGATTATAAGTTGTAATCGGTTTTGGAGGGTACAATACAATTGAGTCGCTGACGGAATCCGTTGTAAAAGTAGGGCAATGAAAAGGGTGAGTGTCGCCAAAGGCTATCATTTTGAATTTAAAGATTATTTTCCAAGTTCATTTACCGATAATGGATAGTCGGTCTGTTTCAACAGCTCAAGTGCAGTCAGCGCTTAAACGAAAACGAACTTCGCATCGCATTCTAAATTGTTCTGAAGGTTCAGACGGAGGGTGTGGCTTCGTTTCGCATATTTTTAAAAGGTACCGTGAACTGTCAGACTGAGATTTTGATTGGGGGAAAATATATTGTGTTATAACTTCTATTTTTTAAAGTGGCGGTTGGTGAACCTGGGCCTCAACCAACATGCCTCTCCGGCTAGCACGATCTCTCGCCAACTTCCAATTGGGCACTCCAAGTTGGTTTAGGTCCTTCTCCACTTGTGTGTTCCATTTCAGCCTAGGCCGTCCTCTGTTGCGTCGTCCCAATTGGTCGGATTCAAAGACCAGAGTAGTGGTGTCCATACGCTCTACATGTCGTACCCTCTTAAGCTTTGAATCCGAATACGATTGACCAGACGCATGTCCCCTCGAGACGCCATCAAAGCAAACAGGACCAAAAATCGCATGCATATCTATTCTCTCAAAAAGACTACCAAAAATTCCCCTCGAAAGTTCATCTGTTTGTACTATTTACATGCTGTCCCTGAACTGTTCGCAAGCCATCACGAGATTCGCTGTTTATTTTGATTCGAAAAATTCCCAAACAGCATGCCACTTGCCTCTAAATTTACATCTTCGCTGTGTGTTTCCTTTTTTCTCCAATTCAAACGGTTTCTATTTACCCGCGGGAATGACTCATACATATTCACAATGTAACCTTCCTTATTCCAACTAAAATAATCTCTGGTCACTGCATCCAATATAGGAAATCCCAAACAGCGCGGTGACCTATTTATAGAATGCAAATGCTCAAATGCAAACTCGGGGCGAAATGTTTTTGCAGTTGAAACGTGGAAAGTCTTAACGTCCAGAAAACAGTGATTGCAGCGAAAATAAATCCTTTGAATGAGAGACAAGGCAAAAACAAAACAAAAGAGACTTTAATTAATCGTGTTTTGCTCCAACACAAGTCAAAAAGGGGCGGATCTCAATTGTCCGCAGCATCTGGTGAATATCGAGTCGAGTTAATTGCCTGCTGATGGATATTTATTTAATATCGTCTGTTTGTTTGAAATAGATATTATTCAGTAATCTATCGATTGAGAACTCCCCAGTGGACTATGAATGATGCAAATTTGTGTATTTCTAAACTTAAGCTGCATTTTGCTTATATTCAGAAAAAAACATTTAAAATCGGAAAAAATACCAAAATCAAGGCGATAAAAAAACTTGATAATTAATCGAATTTGCGAATAAGAAAGAAGCATGGAAGTGAATTAAATTTGTTAAAGTTTTGTCAGTATGTTTCCGAGGCTTCCTGTCTCTCGTACGCCAAGTGATGAGGAACGGCAAGAGAAGTGTACAATCATCCGATAATTGTGTTGAGATGACGATTCAAGGGGTCCCGAAATACCGTGAAACCTCATGAACCTGTCATGAGCAGGTTCCTAAAAAATTTTTATAAGTCCTATGCAGGATATTGCATGTACTTGTACCTCATTTTATTTTGGAAAAAATGAGAGAAAACTACACTTTTCTAAATTAATCTATTATTATGTAGTGAACATAATCTGTGGGTACTTCCGAGTTAAACGAAAGTCTTTGCATTTATAAAATTAACTCAAACCTTGGTAGCCAGGTTGTTACGTGATTATGGGATTATGAAAGCCAGTTTGAACTATCGATGAAATTTAGTCCATTGTCGATGAAGATCTTGTACTTCCTTAAGTTAATTAAAAAAGTTTCTGAGGGACATTAAGATCTTAACTATAAGGCAATATGCTCCAAACGAGCAAATTTTGCGCCTGTTTGAAAGATCGGACTAAATCAACAATCATTGACTATACCCATGTTAAGGATTAACTTGAGGTGCTTGTCAAGTGTAAGTTACTTTCAGTAGGAGTAGGAGTATACTTTCAGTAGTAATGTTTTTGTCAAGTTTATCTACCATACACACTGGAATGGAATGTCTCTATGGTCTGGTGGCTGGTAATAGACATTTTTAAATTACTTAGATATTTTGTCGAGAGAAGATAAAGAAGAAATTAAATAGCGGTTAAGGGAATTTGTAAAAAACCGAAAAGGTTTTCTCTTTTCTTAATAACTTTCGTTAAAAAGACGCTTCACTAGTTAAGACTTACTTAAGTTAAAGCGAGTCCGAGAAGCCACTACTTCCCACTGGTAGAAGTGAGTACCCCCTCACAGTCATATTTTTAGCTTGAGGGACGCTTTAATGGCTACGACAACGTATGGACATGCTTAAGGCTAAATAAGTCAGAGCAAATTCTCTTTCTCACTGTATAAGCGGCAGCAGCCGCCGAGTGTTGAAATCTTGCTGTATCGCAATGGCTTTTTCACAGGACGAAATTCCGTTTAAGTTATCCAGAAATAGGCTTAAGTACTTTGCATAAAGAAGCTGCCACTGTAACTTTCGCTTAATGCAACTCGTAGATCCGTCCTGCTAGAATCTCAGTTGCCGTTGCTTAAGACTACGAAAGGACGTCGGTTTATTTAGTGTGCGGCTAAGGTCTGACTACCAATTGAATCGATTTTCACGAATTTCATCGTTAAACGTTCAAAAGTTGCCTTTAAAGATTCGTAAAATTGGCGAACGAACTCGTTGAGCAAATTTTGTAAACTTTGGAGGGCTGTAGAACAACGGTAAATAATTCAACGCTTGCACTCGAAAAAATATATTTAAATAAAAAATAATAATTTTGACGTACATTTGATCTAGAAGTAAAAATACTTAAACTAGTTAACTTTGGCTTCGTTATACTCATTGCGATAGACTCTCTTGTACCCAGATTCGGGTGCTCTGTATTTTTTGAGACAAGCACGAAGGCATTGCCTCTCAAACATCCTTATCTTTTCCATCTGGGAAGGACTCACGTTGAACCACAATGAATAGTCTTACACCAAAACTGGCGCCGTACAAGAGCCATGCAGTAGATCACCTGAACTTTGAAGTCAAGTCAGACCCCTTCTTTCGATAAAAACGGTCCAAAGTGAATTAAATTATGTCGAATTGCATTCTACAGTTTAACGCGTTTACTATCTGTAATCTTGATCATCTACTATTTTTCAAAATTGCTTGCACCACGAACAAACTAACTCAGTTGCAAACATTAAAGTAATTAGCAGCCAGAAGCAGAATAAGGTAGCTGCTTAGCTGGAGAGCATCGTGAAAGATCGTTACGTACATTGATAAACTACTGTCATTGCAAAGGTTGTCAACTGACTCCTCATATAGCCGACCAACCATTAAATCACCCAACATCGACTGGAATAGTTTTTCCGCAACGTGGCCTGTCAAGATAACACAATGACAGTAACATGTGTAACATAATTGTTAGCAGCGCACAAATTGCGCAACAAACACCGGTGAGGCTAATCAGAATTTACATCAGACTATATCTATCCGTGTCGCTTAATCAGAATTTCCGCAATATATTGTAAAACCTCTATTTACCCAGCCAGAGAGATTTCAGCGATATCTTTATCGTCTAACGCAAGTCGCAGAATCTCATAAAATGTATCTATTTGTAGAGATGAACAGAGCAGAGCGAGAGGAAACGAATCTCGCTCTCCACATCAGATCCGAGATACAATATTCGGAAGCCATGCGCACAGGCGACACAACTGTTGACTAAAATAATCTTTTGTCAGCTCACTAGACGGCATTAAGATGCAGCAACACACCCGATTTATGCCGCCGCTGTGTGGGTGTCACTCTGCATAGGATACATTGGCAAATAGTTGTGTTCGTAAAATGTTATTCAAACGTCTGAAATTTAGTCATGAAGTCAATTGCTTCGTTTCGTTCCCTTCCAGTTTATTTGGGAGGTGAGGACGGTTTTCTTTTTTTTGTACACCACCAAATAGATAGACGCGACATATTCCTGTTATCTTAATTGAATTTTAATTAGAAAAGATATGGGCAGAGGGATTTTCACAGGAGCGATATACGTTGGCGGTCAACTGATTAAACCGCGATGCGGCGATCGCTTTGTGGGCGCGCAGTCGAAGGAGAATTGTCATAGTTACGAACGTGGTCAAGTCACAGCTTGTTTGCGATGTGAACTTTGATTGCTTGGGACTGTGAGTTTTAGTATGCGTTTGTCGCACTTTACCAGTCACGTCTTCAACACGAGGTCTCATAATAAACTAGACCTTGTGTGGTGTGGTGGGTTTTTTTTTTCTTTGCTCTCTCTCACTTTTTTTCGCTCAAAGATTTGTTTTATTCTGCAATTGAAGTTTAATTGGGACTGAAGTATATGCCACAATATTTGGTGGCTTCAATTGTTGAGTATTTGTACGGATTTGTAGTTGTGCTCAAATCTTAGTGTCACTCTGTTTGTTTGGGCTTATCTGTGAACTGACTGAAAATCTTTTAACATAACTTCGCTGACGCAAAGATGAGGGGCTGTTAACTAGGAAGACATGTATTCTATGCGGCTGAACAACATATACATGCATATATCCTATGTATCGATTTATTGTCATTGGGGATACTTTGTGAAATTTCAGTTAAGTCCGCATTGAACGCTGTGCTTTAAAAATCTTCGTCATTTACTTTTCTTTCCCAACGCACCTGACCAGAGGTCAAATTTTTAAATCGTTAAGTTCCGAATCAAAGGCTAGAATAATGTCTCCCCTTAACATACAGGGATCAATGTTTTACACATTTTTTTCGATTTTGGGCAGAGTCTCTTATTTGTTTTGCATATATTGGGTGCATGCAATTATTTCAATCTTCTGCAGCCGAGTTATAATAGAAAATTCTATTACAATAGTTTTTTTATCAATAGAGTTCTTAACATTCACGTATTTTTAATCTGTGCAGTGAATTGAAGCTTAAAACATAAATTTATTGACTTTTAGTTCTGGGGGGTAAACGAAATTTAGAGTTTTGTATAAGAAAAAGACAATGGCATGGGTGGGTTAGCGCGTCGACTCAGACTGGATTTCCCTGTGGTCCATGAAATGTCTCAGCCTGAGCTATAGCTGCCTTCCATTCTTGACGATCCCGAGCACGCTGCTTCCATTTGTCAAGACCAAGCTCTCTAGCGTCCGCAACCACTTGGTCTCTATATCGGAGGTTCGGCCTTCATCTCCTTCTCGAACCCAGAAGCTAGGATTCGAAGATTCTCTTAGTTGGGGCATTGTTGTCCATTCTCTCGATGTGGCCGAGTCACTGTAGTCGAAGTATTTTTGCCATTCGAACTACATCCACATCTTGGTACAGCACATAGAGTTTACGGTTGTGTTTTCTCCTCCATTCGCCTTTCTCGCAGTCAAGACCATATATTCGTCGTCATGGACTGGATACCTCAAATTTTCACGGCATCGCCTCTTTTGAAGTGCTGACAACACCTTAAATGTATTTATTGTCAATGAAAAGCTCGCCGTTGGAAGTCGGTAATAAATTCTTGGTCTTCTGTAAACATGGAGCACAGTAGCACACATACCGAACGGACCTACAGTTTTTTGCCGACTCCGAACGGAAAGATTCGAGAACCTTTTCTTTGAGTGTTGTCAGTACGTCGAGAGAAGTGGTGCCGTGACAAAAATGCGAGGTGTTCCTTCTGGGAATCGAACCTGAGACGTTGGTGCGTGAGTCGACGCTATTACCCACTACGCAACGCCGACCACAAGGATACGTTTTTATTGCAGTAGATATATGTCCAGGCATGAAATTGGTGGGGGCGGGGGAGAATAAAGTCGATTTACGCATCTTCCACCTTCTTATCTGCGTCTTTTGAAACTGTGTTTGAATAACAATTTTGAACAAGAGGACATTTTTTGTGATATTTCTGTTGTATAAAGTATGTTCAAGGTCTTATAATACATTAATTTACCACTTCCTCCGAAAATGCGCTTTTAGGGGTTTTAACTGAGCGAAAACCTTGTTGCAAATATTCATGAATACTCGTTCGCATTCAAAATAAACAAGTAGAATGCATATCGCTCATTGAAAGCATGCCGTCACATCTCAAAAAACGAGAAATATTACCTAACCCTTTTGTTATGATATTTATTATGAAAGAACGTTATTTCTATAACTTAAAAAGTGACGTCAAAATGACACTTGTGTCATATTATGTCGAACAAATTAAATATTTGAACAGAGAAGGTGATAATGAGTAGCAGGTGCGTGCGGAATCATCAAGAGGAGCGGAGATATTGTGGTCTTACAACTGAAACACAATGTGCATAGTTGTGCAACTTTGTGTAAGAAAATTTGTATGCTGGTATATTGCCCTGATGGTGGATTTTGCAAGTGAAGATTAAGAAGGGAAAACCCAAGAGTTGTACAACCAGAAGAATTGAACAAGCAATTATTGGCTTACCGTATTTTGAATGGGGGTGGCGTAGCATTCCTAAAGATTAAGTTAAACTATTAGAAACAATAGCACGTGGACTTCTTTATCTTCACCTTACTGGTGGTTCCTAGTAAACAGCTGTTTATAAGAACATTTTTAACTTAGGAACCTCTGCAAAACAGATCAGAGGCCGATAAGGACGCGGTTTACTATTTCTTAAGTAAAATTTTATTGCTCAAAAATGGTCTGCATAGTAAAATATTTTAAAGGAATAACACATAACAAATTCGTACCACTAGGCAGCAGAAATTTCGAGGTAATCAAGGACTTCGTCTTGCCAATCGCTGCTTCTTTGGGCTAAAGAGGCAATTGAGTAATAGAGTCCTCCCCCCCTGGCTTTATACACCCGCTTGATCATTCCAGTAAGCGTTTACGGCGCAGAAAGTTGGACGCTACTAAAAGTGGATGAGGAAGCCCTTAGTCTTTTTGAGAGAAAAGTTCCACCGGCCCGACAAGTCTTCGAATCCCAGCCATTGGGACAACGCAACAGAGGACGGCCTAGATTTAGAGGGCGCACACAAGTGGAGAAGGGTGTCAACCAATTTGGTGTGTGCAATTGAAAGCAGTTGGAGAGGCATGTTGGTTAAGGCCCAGTTCCACCCCGGACTGTAGCATCATGGAAAGAAGAAGAATAAATTTTTGTCTTATTCTAGATAGTTTCATAAAGTTTACACTTAGACCCGCAGACACATCTGCGAGTGTGGATCTTAAAAAAATCCTCATCTTCAGACAACCAAATGCATATTCTCAAAGAGGTACAATTGTAAAAAACATTCGTTTGTTTAATGCGTTGCCTTATGTGACAGACGTACGTTGAATTTTATCTTGTGTTTAACCTTATTCAAACAAACGACTTAATGATATTTGTGCAATTAATGCATTACTTGCATATCAACTTTTCGATACTTTATCTTTCAGAATGGTATTGCTTAAGTGTGTCAGTGCAACAAAAATATCACTTTACTGACTCGTTAAGATTGGGATCATAACCAATATAAACATTACTCAGATATTGTGGTAAATTCTTGTCCTTCTTACGCCACTTTACGTGTCCATGTTCATTTTACGGATCTGCACAATCGACTATTTTGTTAGGCGAGTTCGAAACCAGCTCAACCATATTAATGCATTCCTTATCGCTTCTCTCAGTGAAAATTTCCAAAGTATTCTTCGTTCTACAGATGACTCATCATTGCCCAGGCCTTAACATTTGCTAAGATCATCTAGATGATGATGACTGGTAATTTTTCGAGAAGAACTCCAGACATACAGATAAGCTCGCAATCAACGTTATTGAAAAGGTTCTACTCTTGCTCGGGAGCTACAATTTGAAGCAGGCTTTAAGCAAGAAATTTCTCCAGTCTCTTGTTGAAAGGTTGAATAAGACATTTTCTCGATATATTTAGACGCAATTGTCAACATCAATTAAAAAATATTTCCATCTAAAGAAAAAATCACACTCTGGGAGGGGTTAAAATTCCCCACACAATGTTAAAAAAAATTTGCACATGTTGCAATTCTTAAAGATTGAATTTCAAAAAAACGGAAGCAATTTTAGAAGTGTATCAGTTTAATACAGGTTTCAAATTTCTTGACATAAAGAAAAAAATCAATTTCACTAATTAGTGAGTTTTTTTATTGCGGTCACACGAGAGTTCGGTTCTATTCTCCAAAGAATCGATCACATCTCGAGAAGTGCTTACACCCGAGGAAGAATGCGGTCGCGTTCAGATTATTAAGTTGGAAAGACTTTCTCACGACATTAAACCTCTTTAAGGTTAATCGCATAGTCACGAGAGGGGAATTTTGTGTAGACATTCATTTGATGAGTTGGTAAGAGTCTTTTGGATTAGTGTTTGAAAGTGAATGAAAGGGGAACAAATGAGAAGTAACTATTTCTTTTGTGACAATTTCATTTGATGCCAATTTCTTGTTAATTTTAAAGAATCTGATATTTGCTATGTCAGGATTTCTTTGTAATTCAGCGATAGGGCAATAATAGAGTGTCCCTTTGGTCTTATCGTTTTCTGTGTTGCTTAAGTAGTTCTTGAGCCAGATATATTGGTGACATTTTAAAGGTATTACACAATAGCAATAAATCTCTTAATTTATAACGATTGTGTCAAATAACACTCGAAAACAAAAAAATAAACTCTTAACATAAGATTTCATAAATTCTTATGTTTTGTCAAAGCCAAAAATCACGAAAAGCGATACTCTCGTATTATCCTAAAGGGGGAGGTTAGACAGAGTTCAAAACTCGCCTTGTTACGCTTGATCACAGCTTCTTATAACTTCAAACTAACGGAGAATCGAGTGACCTTACGATTTCGTGTGAGTGCATTGCCCCGCTTTTCCTCTAGTGAATTATGCGGATCTCTGAAAATGATGATGATTATCTCGTGATTTCGACAAGCTAACTAAGATCCCAATGTTATAGAACTTTCACAATAAAATTTGGTCGTAGACCAACAGCTTTCCAGGATTTCGACTTATCGTGATTTTGACATTTCGGAATTATACGCTTTGGAATTTGTGCGAATTCTTAGGATTTCGTCTATCACAATTTAAGGTTTTTCAAGCTTTCGATGTTTTCCCACATTCCCCTAACTATCCCCTGACTACCTTGAAAAACGGTAATATCTGTCAAATGCGATTTCTACTTTCACTCCTTCAAAGAGAAAACGAGTCAAAGCCCGATTTTCAGACAATTTCTTCACTGCCCATATCTATTTGATTATCGCCTTTACAATAAAAATTAATAATCAGAAACAGAAAGTCTTTTAAAGTATTATTAACTAAAATTGTGAAAATCATCCTGACATTGTTAAAACAACCCTTGACTTGAATCTTAGGCCCATGATACCATTGATGGTACTCAATGTGACCATCTCCCGACAAGAATAGTCAGCGATTTCAAAGTTTATCCTTTCAAAAAGACATGAAATCGTAGCGCAGACGTCTTTAGGCACGTTGAAATCGGTTAAAATATGGCGATTTTTTAATGCTGAACACAAATATTTATGCAATTTTTAAAAAATCTGAGAAAGAGAAAGAATATCTCACAAATTGAGCTCATTGTTGCTCTTCTGCAATGCTACACAAATCGCCAAATCGCCTGTGGTCCTTCATGTCTTAAAAATAATCAAGAACAACTGAAAATAAAAAGTCAGTCGTTTTTTTCCAAACTTTTCAACACAAAAAAACGATAATGCAACCAAAATGACGCTTCAAATTTATATAATAGTATAAGGTTCATCGACATAAATCAGTCGGTGTATTTTTCATAAAAAGGAAAATATCAAACAAAGTTTAAGTGGCAAACTGACAGATAATCGACCGGAAGTTATAAATGCGTTTCTTTTTTAAGTGTCCCGCCCCAAGAGGCACGTGGCGTCATGAACATTAACATCCTCGAATCGATGCCAAAAATAATATTTTGTCTGCGTCCAACGAAAATTTTCTTCTGCCAAGCTTCGAAAGCGGGCTGAGGTTAATAAGACGGTGCTATTGTTTAGTGCAGGACAGCAGTTCCAACTGACTTTTGCACGAATTCTTAAAGTTAAAGTCTAAGGAGCCTTAAAATTTGTATTGGCCATAAAACTCGAATAGAGACAATAATTTACCGTGTCATCCGAGCAAAGCACGCGTACAAATGCTTTCAGAGGAACATCACAAAACAAGGGCAATTTTATACTTTTGACCCATTTTCGTTCTAAAATAAACCGCCACTTGAGGTGCGATCCGGCGAGCGATTCACTCACAAAATGCCCCAAAATAAAAAGTCTTGTAGTCACTCGGATGCGTGTGAACGACTTAAAATAAACTCCGCTGACTGTATGAAATTTAGCAGATATGCAGATACACAATATTTTATGATATTTTCTGAAGACTGACTAATCGCCATGAATAGGCGAGTGGATGTCATAAAATTTGCCTCTGATACGCTTATCATTGCTTGATCTTCTCTGCGTATCTTTATCTCAGTGGTTGACAAGAAAAGTTCGCAATCGGACGATGCTAGGCGAGTTGCCAAAGAATTAAGACAGTTTTTAGAAAATGAAGCAAAGTTCTTCAGTCCAACAAGCCGAACAGACACGGAAACATTTTCGCTTTGTCGCTCATGTGCATGTGTCCCTCGTTGTTTTTTAAATTCAAAAAATGCGACCACTCATTTGATTGAATATCATAGGATTCAAACCGAAGAAGGGGAGGAATTGCTCTGAATCAATAGGACGTTTTGAGCCTTTGTGGTACTTAACCAAGTTTCACCACAATGTCAGGTTGTTCGAAGGACGAGAGGGGGGAATCCATTGTAAAGCACATTATCCAATTTATTTCCAAAGGACCACAGTTGCGGGCACAAGGACATTGAGGATAACTATAATTGGCTTTTCACATGTGAGTGGACAACGACGTATGCAAATGATGGCGCACATACGTACGTACTTATACAGTGGCACTTGGTAGTTCTAGGTCACAGAGAATGATTGAATTTGCTGTTCATGATTGCAAAGTTAGAAATGTTGAACTGGAAGTGGGAGACACTTAATTCATTTATCATTTAATGCATTGAAAGATTTGTTTAATATGATTTGCTCTTTTCCTTTTTTCGAAATTTTTTTTACAAACCTTTAAGTACGGTAAAGTCGCTGTTTTGTTTAATAATTTTCAACTTACGATTTACTATTTATAGATGGACTAAAAGTGTTCAAAGTCATCTTATGTTTAGAGTCCATATTGACCATCAGGTGTCGGTCATTTTTTTTTTTTAAGAAAGTTCCGCGAAGTTTTGTAAGAAAATGTTTAGACAGCCAAAAATATAAATAAACTAAATTTATACGGATTCCTGGGGAATGTATAAAGTACGAGTTTTCAGTGCTTTGTAGTTGTTTCATATGGTTATTCTTGTTTGTTTAAAGTGTTGTCTAATAAGGGTTTCGTTTTACGTCTCACTGTGAATGTACCCTCAAACAAATGGTCAACCTTGCTCCTGACAAAAGAGTTAGAACTAATTGTGTGTATGGCGAAATTCCCGAAAGAACAACTTGAACAAATACCTAAATTTCATTACTAAAATTTGCAGATACTGTCGACGACATTAAGAGTGTTGACTACAACTTTTAGTCGTGATTTTCATCCGTATACGTCTATAGTCCACAAGTTTGAGTCTGAAAGTTTTGCACAATTCCAATTCTCTATAACGTGGTTTCTGGACAAAGTTATAAGCCAGGCAGGTCCTGATCTTAATACTCCGTAAGTTCTACTTTTCATGTCATATTCGACTTGCAAACTTCTGCATCAGCTGGAAGCACACTAATGATATGTGGCCTCAACTAACCACACACAAGGTATTACAATCGACATATTGGAAATTGTGCTGTTTCGAGAAAATAAAAATAAATAGATTGGCACCCTTCAGACTTGTTTCTATTTTAAATCGACAAATATATGACACAAAGAATTCTTAATTAGTATTGTGTGACGTACTATATTCAAAAACGAAAGAATGCTGAAATAATGTCAAACTGCTCCTCGAACACATGACACCACAATAATTGCTTGTAAAAAAGTGAACCTTGTCGTTGGTTAGGCCGTCGCCTATTTCCAACACTTTTTCCGGTTTTCTGCTCAAATTCCTTCCCCGGCAAACAATTTGCCGCCTTACACAGTTTAAAAAAAACACGAAGAAGAGCTTAATAGATGTAGTGGAGAGACAGTGTTCACGGATTTCCACCTGATAGAACTCACCACATTTCACTTCAGAAGTATTCACACGCACTCTTATTCATAAACTCTTCAACTGGCAATTAAATAAAATTCATTTGTCTGCTTTAAGACCGTCGTGTCGACACCCAAGAGCTTGTGTAGCATAAATACAAGTACAAAGCAGTTTCTCAGCAGAAACGTCAACATCCCGTAGTGTAATCAAAACCGCAGTTATGCTGCTGTGACTTCATTCAAAACAAATGCCACACAGCAACAATGCATCTTATGTAACCCACCTCCAAACTGCGCAGTCTCCGCACCCGTTCCACCGACGCCACCGCCACGCCATAGTGAGACATGAGACCACATTAAAATGAATGGATTTCAATTAAATTGCCATCATTTGAGTTGTAGTGCTTGAGAGCTGCCAATTGCAGCTCGGGATTACGCCTAGCTAGGTCTGGGCGAGCACGCCTTAATCCAACTTCGATACGCTGCTGTAGATGAGGTCATTAGAGCCGACGCAAACAAAACAGTGAGCCACCGCACTCACGTGACGACAACGAACAAATACACGCAAAGCCTCATCCGGCATCCCACCGCACTCCGTAAGTCAGGTTGGAGACGGCATTTACGAGTCAGTAATTCACGAGCAGCTCCAGCTGTGCGGCGGAATGAGGGCTAATTGTCAATAATGATCACTTGTTGTGCTTCAGATTATTCACCGTGTTAAAGGTGAGCGTGAGCGTGACATTTCAACCACCTGAAATATGTAGATCTATATGTACGTCTCCGCCGCCGCGCTGTCACTGACTTTGATGTAAAAATTTCTCTGAATTTGATTCATCGACAATCACTTTCGATTTCAATACAGCATACAATATGTTGGAGGTCCCGGGATTACAATTTGACAATCGGGTTGCAAGCTGTGAAGGTCAAATTCAGTGGGTTTTCTCGGGGACATCGTAGTGTATTTTTTTTTTTTACTTCGCTGTCTCTTCATTATTATTTACGGCTTCCTGTTGTGGGCTGTGTGAGTGTGGCTTTGCCGGAAGATGAGAAGCATAGAATTGACTCGTGGATTGAATTCGAAATAAGGTTCAGTTGGCGTAGCATTGACCCAACCGCCACCAAGTAAAGAATCGTCCTCCCTGACGTCAAACTTCTTCTTGTTCGGCGGCGTGAGCGGACTTATAGTGCATACACACATACATCTACTCACGCACACGCCCTCATAAACAGGTGGGTGATAAACAAATTGAGGATTGCCATGAATAGAAAACAGTCACGATGGGAGGACGTGTTGTTTGTCGAGGAACTCTTACGGATGACAGTCGAGCTAATGGAAATGGGTTTTGTAAGCTGCTGCTCGATGCACGTACCTCATCGCACAGTAATTGCCACTAATGAATTGCTTAATCGAATGTTCACCCATTTGACTTCGATTAATCACCACAAAACGATTAACGGAGGAAAACCTGCATTTCAATGTCATTTCCGCTTAAATTACGATAGATCTTAAACATCTCAGTAAGTAAGCTTAAACTCGATGATCATCTGTCTGAATCTGAATCGAATTGTAAAGCAGTAAGAATGTGATAATTTAGAGAAACACCAAGCCATATCAGAGTTGGGTAGATTTCAAGGAATTGCGCTAGAAAGCAAGCTTTTTGCGATGATCTGTTGTATGTTTTCTACAGGGTCATTCATTAAACAGTTTCTATCATTGAGTTCTAACGAAATAAATTACTAGTGTGGAAAAAAATAAGCATTTCAGGGTGATAACACCGTGAAGTCGTGATGTGGAAATAATGATCCCAAGGCATACTGTTTACAAGAATTCTCTGTAGTAAAAAAATACCAGTTCAGGATTCGAACCGGGTCCTTTGACGAACCTTTGGACGATTTTTGTGAGTCGACGCATTAACATACTACGCAACAGCGGTCATATCTCTCTGCATGCTGATATGATATGTGGCATAGCCATAAGTGATTAAAATCTTGGTTAAATGTCAAAAGTTAACAAGTAATTTGAAGCTTACTACACACTTAAATTTCTAGTATCAACCTAAACACGAAAACTTTCGTATTCAAGTGTAAGTCTTACTTTACCAATTTATCGAGTAATTCGTCAATAAGTTCATTGAAGAATTTTGCTTATAACAAAATGTTCTAATAACAAAATGACCACATGTTTGGTGAGTTTGTTTACTTGTCTTGTGTTTTACTGTGAGCAAGAAGTTCAATTAAGAAGACTACATTTATGTTGCATAGTTCCTTCAGTTTTTTGAAATGATTAAGTAGGTTCTACGTGTCAAGTAGAAATATGCATTTGTTCGGTCTTGGCGCCTGTGATCGGCATTCTGCTGAACTCTTGAGTAAGTCTTTGAAGTAAACACCTATTTAAATAACACTTGTTGGTTGCCAGTGCTCGAAGAACAGTATTGCCGCAAGAACACTACCTAGCTTGTTATACACTATAAAATCAAATACCGGGCATACCGTAAATTTCTTAAAAATCTCATTATCATCAACGCAGATCACCAAAGCAAATCTATCAAAACTCTGAAAAAAACAAAGTGGGGAATTGCCAAAATTCTCTATCATCAGCATCGAGATGCAGGTTATTGGCTTTCTTATTCAACCCTCGGTATATTGCCCCGACCATCACAGCGTAGTACATGCCAAAGGCGGCAACGACGTAATTCACTCTGCATGCTTTCCCATTCTGCCCGAACCAAGTGTCTCATTCGATCGACAAGCAAGTGTCAAGAATTTTATTTTTTCCCTCGCTGACCAGAAACCTGCTCGACCTGTGTGCACTGTTGGCTTCTTTGCTTTACGTTCTCTTTTCAATCGCCAAAATCAAATTTCACTTTTGTCTGCCTTATGCTTGGGATGATCTTCCCTGAACGGGATTCATTATGCTTCTTGACAATCTGAAAAGTACATTTTCTGTCTGCATTCTTAAATCGACTGGGTGCGAATATTGACGTCGTTGAAATGTGTTTTTATGTCATAGATATTTGGGTTAGTCGCGGGACGGCACTCGTGGTAGTATTTTTAATATTCACACGACGTATTCGGCGCAGTCTCCACAAAAATAAACATTTCCCTCTACAATTACACGCTTGAAGAAGTTGAGTGTAGCAGAGGACGTCACATGTGAATAGTCTTAAAAATAATTTCAGGAAATAACTGTGTGATACATAAAGAACTCTGACTGACTGATGCGTTAAGGATATGATGAGGAGTACAATTTTCACACAAAAAGTATTTCTATCCGAAATATGTCTGCCAACTATGCTTTAAAAACAACTGTTGCAGCGACTGTTGGAAAATAATTGATGTGAAGAAATTTATCGTCTGTCTAAAGGAAAATATTTTCTTTCTCTCAACTAATCCACTTGTACAGCGTCTTGGTTGCAGCCTTTAAGATAGAAAATTAATTTGAATTCAATTGGATGGTGGAGAGAGCATCTCTGGTAAAACCACAAAACGAAGCGATTATTGCGTAACGCATCCAGAAATAGTTTGCCTTCTCTAAAGCAATTCATCTTTGAAAATTTGCCACCAATCAGCCAAATAGAATGAATGATTCTTCACATTTGTTGCGCGTGTTCGTCACATCTCAAAATACTGCTGAATTACTAAAACAAAAGCACACAGATATGATTATGTGTTCATTAGCTCAGAACATATACATAAGCTGGCGTTTGGTGCCAGACGCTGTACATACCCATGTCGGCTAAAAGTCTATATTTAGATACTGAACTGAAGTGCATTCAAAATCACTCAAAACTAATTGATTTTTTTTTTTTTGATATTTGCTTACAGATTTTACAAAATTTGGGAAAAGTCGACCGGACGGCGGATGAGATTTTCGATGATCATTTAAATAATTTTAATCGCCAGCAAAACAATGCAAATAAACTGCAGAAAGAATTTAACAACTACATTAGATGTGTTCGAGGTAAGGGACAATAATTCGAAAAGAATTGGATTTTTAATTTCATGAAAATTCATTCCATATCTTGCAGCACTCCAAACTGCATCCAAATCATTGATGGATGCAATATGTGAAATCTATGAGCCACACTGGAATGGCTACGATAGTCTTTCGTCACAAGCTTCAGCAACGGAAACCCTTTGGATGGACTTTTCGCATAAATTAGCCGATCAAGTTTTGATACCGCTAAGCACATATACGGGACAATTTCCGGAAATGAAAGTAAGTGTCCAGAGGCTGATAATCTTTTCTCTGAATTAATTCACTTCTTATCTGGAATTTCTAGAAAAAAGTAGAGAAAAGGAATAGGAAACTGATTGACTACGACAGTCAAAGGCATTCTTTCCAGAGTGTACAAGCCAGTGCCACGAAACGCAAAGACGATGTTAAGGTACGTCAAAAATAATTTTTATTCCGCTCTCTCTTTCTCACACTCCTCATCTAACACACAGTTGACAAAGGGTCGTGAGCAATTGGAGGAGGCACGCAGAACCTATGAAATTCTTAATCAAGAGCTTCACGATGAACTTCCGGCACTGTATGACTCCAGAATACTGTTTTTAGTAACAAATTTGCAAACTCTTTTTGCCACAGAACAAGTTTTCCACAATGAATCGGCGAAGGTTTGTTCATATTTTTTTCCCTGAATGAAATCCTTTACCTCAGATTTATTATCATTGTTTTTTTTCAGATATTTTCGGAACTAGAAACAATTGTTGATAGATTGGCCACAGACTCACAACGAGGATCGAACACACTAAAGAAATCAACAGGTAAATTAAACAGTGCATTCAACTATGCAATGTGTATATCATAAATTCCCTCCACCAGTTATTCCCATCATTTTTGATTTGCTTTTACGTTATTTTCCGCCTCAGTGCTGCACGTTTTTCTTACTCTTTCCAAATAATGTAATTTGAAGGTTGAACTTTTTATTTAGATTGTTAAATGATTGCCACTGAAAAGTGACAAGTAATACAACAATAATAAGAGTCATGTTTGCTGTTGATTATAATTCGTAATCTTCAACTACTACACATGACATCTTCAGTGGAAATTAAAGCTGTTGAGGCGGGAATGTCAAAACAACAAATTTATATTTTTATCGTAAAAAAAACTTTACGTTGTCAAATTTGCACTTTAATAGTTTCACTTGTTGAACTGAAGCTAAAAAAATGCATTGCTTGTGTTACTTTATCGATAAATGTCGAATATTTATATCGATCCAACGCTGGGCGCCCGTTAAGAAAATATATTTGTGGCACTATTGAAACGTCAAACGCCCTGCGAAATCTTTCTTTATCTTAACACATTCATTTATAATACAAAATCTTATTTTCGGAAACTAAACTATTCTACTTCTTATGAAGATTATGTCTTACCATTCAGAGAGCTGACAATTTAAAACAACAAGTTGGTTGCAGGCTTTTTCCACTTGTGTGTACCATGTTCTGTTACGTTTTCCCAATGCCTTAACTTCATCTTTCCCGTATTCTTCGATCCGGAAGTGAGTGGCCCACATGGGACCAGGGCCTAGCTTCTACAACAACTACTCGTGTTATGCGTGCTACTGTTCTCTCACGAGGCGAAGGGACCTACAGTTTTTTGCCGACTCCGAACGGCGAGAAAGGTGTTCCGTCCTGGAATCGAACCTAGACTTTCTGCGTGGCGGTCGACACACATCCCACTACGCCCCGGCGACCAATAACATCATATTCTTAATTGTCACCTCATTTACTATCAGACGCATTTTGCAAACCTCATTCGGTCTAGCTTATTCTTATGCCCATAGCAGATCACAAAGTGACTCCTGTGGTGCTTATTATGTGTTTCAACTTTTGTATATCATTGGCAAACAATAAAATACATTTTGTATTAATCATGTGGAGATACAGACTTCTCGTTTATCAAATTCTTCAGCATAATCTGTAGATATTTCTTATCCAGTCAAAGGGAACTCTGTAATCACTCGTGGTTACTTTCAAACAAGAAGATGCATAAATAGGTTTGATATCTTTATCTTAGAATCGTATTTATGATTTAAAATAGACGGTAACTCTGTTATGTCATGGTCAAGAAGAAATTATTATTCCTAATATTAAATTGGTCTTATCGAAAGGACACTCTGTGCTAAACATATTCTATATCACCGTTCCTTCTCAAATTACATTATTTCAATATATGAAAAATGATTACGTTTTTTTAAGCAGCTTTGCTTGGTTTTTTTTTTCAACAACTACTAACATTGTTTTTTTCTTCACACTTGTTTTAACTTAACCCACTACCTCCATCACTAATCTCATCACAAATAACCCATCATCTGCAGAGCTTCTCTATTGTTATGTAAATGCTCTCTTCTTGAGTACTCTATTCATGTAATATTCTGTTTTCTCTTGTAGCAAATGCAATTAAAGCCAGCCCAGTGCAATCACCAGTTAAACAATTAAACAACACAAATGCCAATAACAGCAGTTACCAAAATCAAGTAACAACAAACGGCTCCAGTAATGCCAATAGTCGTAAGTTGATGTCGAGAGCAATCTCTAGTGTACTACACAAGTTGATTTTGTTTCTTTGGTTTTCCTGATTTAACGTTTCGTCAATTGTTTTTTCTCTTTTTATTATTATTTGCTAAAAACGTATATGCTCCTGAAACGCATAGGAGCCGCCGGTTTTTAGATTGACTCTGAATACTTTGTTCATTCACACATCGTGCCACATACATCCAGACATTTCATTCGACTTGTAATTTACTTTGAATCGTTCATGGTTCTTTAGTTGCGAGTAGTTCAAAGTTCAAAAGTTCAATCTAAAAATCACTCAAAATTTTCGGAATGCCTTTCTCGAAAACTGCTAACAATTGAATAAATAATCTAAAGAGACTAACAGCTAGCGAATGCCTTAAGAACTAAATATTGCCTTTATTTGAAGCATGCGTGTGATTTGTTTGTTTTTTCGTTTCTTTTTTTTCTGTTTTTTGTTTTGTTTTCGTTTACTTTCTTCGCCTTCGTTTGTTGTTTTGCCGTTGTTGTGCGTTATGTTCTTCCGTTTTGCACGTGAGAGCAGCATCATCCAGTCCTAGCTCACAACTCGAACAATCATCACCAAGACTTGATTCAATTTCTCCAACGCCAGACACAACTCCGTCAGAGAGTGTGGACATCCTTTCGAAAGTTACTCCTGAACAGCGTAACAACATAAGCAATAGTTCAGCGCCGCCATCGCCAACAGAAGATCAGACCTCACCAAGGATTGCTGAAAGTATTGAGGAACCATCGTATCAAAATGCGGCTGCAATCATTGCTGTGCAGCAACAAAATCAGATTCAAGCTCCATCGCGAAGCAGCAATGCGGGGTCAGCGATGGTAGCTGATAATCAGCAGCAGAATGTTGATAACAAAACGCTCAACAGTCCCAATGCAAATTCAGCGGCAGCAGGAGAGATCACAACGACAATGAAGACGACGAAGATGATCGAAACTTCAAATGAGAATGGTGATGTGAGGACAACAACAACGACGACGACAACAACAACAACCGATGAGGCGAACAATGTGACGACGACGACGACGAAACAAGTGAATGGCAATGGAAACATCACGAAGGATGACAATGCAAAGGCATTAGGAGGTAATGACAATGACCCAACGACGGAACCGTTTTACGATGTGCCACTTGGCGGCGGTGAGTAGGTTTTGAACAATCTTGTGGCAAAGAAGAAACTCTTTTCCACTCAGATTATCAAATTAATATGAAATTCGATGTTGTGCAATTTACGGAGAAGATGCACGTTGTTTTCCGACATGAAAAAAAATATGAAGAAAAAAATTGTTGAAAAGATGTTTAACCCTACTAAACTTACACAAAGTTGTTTGTGGCTTGCTCGAAAAGAGAATGCAAAAAAATTAGATTGTTTAGGTGTAAAGAATGTTGAACTACTGGTTTTATGTATATTTCAGGCGCTACAACAGCGGAGCTACCACCAGGAGTCTTATACCGTGTCAAGGCGACCTATGGATACGTAAAAGAAGACGTCGATGAGTTAAGCTTCGAAATAGGGGATATTATTCGTGTCATAGAATACGATGATCCAGAAGATCAAGTAAGTAATCGAACTTAACATTCTTGTACAGAAAAAAATGCCTCCTTCACCCTGTTATTTATATACATCTATTTTGTTTTAATCTATATACCGAAGGTTGGGTTATTCAGTCTTCGCGTCGGACAAGAAGGTCTTGCCGAATATTTTTTTTGTCAGAAATTTTGATCCTTCCCTTTGAACGAAATAAAATTGTTGGCCAGGGGCGACTCTGGGTCGGAATTGTTTGGAACTTATGTTGCCAAAATCTGGGGCAGATTTAATATGGTTTGGAAATGCTTAAAACAATATTCGCGATATCCCACGTTGTTCTTGTCGTGGTTCAACACACACCTCGTCGTTTGAGGTACCAAACTCTCATATTGCATAACTAAGAAGCCTGCGTTGATATCCACCATATTAATGCTGGCGTCCCCCAGGACTCCGTTTTGTCTCCGTCTGTCACTTCTAATTCAATCCTATCCACTACTTAACTGACAACAGTCCGCTTAGCTTTTCATATGCGTTCCTTAGCTCACGCCCCTCCTCTTCGGCCACAGGCTTAGAACGCTAGCGTATGTTAAGCTCATTAAACTCCGATCTTGACAGCATAGACGATTGCGGTAAAAATAATAGAGGCGAATTTAATGCTTCCAAAATACAATGCTGTCTGCCGCCACTTAAGCGTTCTGAAATTAATCAGCCATTATCCATGAATGGCTCTTGCGTTGTTGGAACCGTACGACTTTAGGTTTCTTAAAGCGGTGCAAAAAATACTTCATTCCTTCATTCCAAACTACCATAAAGGCGTTTATTCGTCCACAGCTTTAGCATAACTCTCCTTTCTGGTCTAGAGTCCGTAAGACCGCCCTGCTTATTGGGAATAAGAATACTGAAAACTCAATTGACTCGCTAGAACATCAACGTAATGTTGCGTCTTTACCACTCTTTTATCGTTATTGCAACAAAGAATGCTCAGATGAAATAAGCCACCTGCATTCGTTCCATTCAAGAATTTACCCGCAATACAAGTCTTGGCAGGAATGCCCACTCGTTCACCCTTAAGCCCTCCTTCGGAGGTACAATTAAGTTTAGATGCTCGTCTTTTAGCCGCACCACACGAATATGGGATGCTCTTTTTCCCTTATTACAATTCACAGACATTTAAAACCAATGAGAAAACTCTACTTGTGAAAAACCAATAGCACGGAAAACACGAGGAATTGATGAAGAAGCTGGGTCTTGATCCCTTGTGGGCTATAGTGCCAGCCAACATAAAATCCCTCTGAGTTATTCAAAACTTATTTCCCTATGCTTAAAAGCAAATTAAGCAATTACTACTGCATTTACTCAGATGCTCTCAGAACAACCAATAGCCTAGCCTACCGAGAGAGAAACCATCTGTTCTTTTTTACCAACTTACAAACCAACTTTTACTTAATCCAACACCTCCTCCGCATCCAATTAACTTTTACAAAATCAGATCAGAGAAAATGAGCGCCAACAAAGCCGGAAAAGAAGTACTCATTATTTTTCTCTCCCAATTATGACACTACTAACATAAATTTTAAAAAATGTTTCTTTCGATTTACTCTGTGAGAAAACTATGCATACAAAACTATTAACAAAAACGAACAATCCAACAGAGACTACGCCCGGCATTTAGAACCTCCTTAATTTTATCGTCCAGATACATTTGAAATTACCAAACTTAAACTCGGCCTCATCAAACTTACCCATGAACATAACATTAACAAAAACAAGTCACCTTCGTCTCGCTGATTAAATTGTGCATAGGGTGTGCAAAACAATACTACTCTTTCCAAATATTTCTTTCTATTTCTTTATTCATACGATAAGATAAGATCCGCACTTATAAGTACACATTTATTATTATTGCAGGAGGAGGGCTGGCTCATGGGACAAAAGGAAGGCACACAAGAAAAAGGTCTCTTCCCAGCCAACTTCACAAGACCGATCTAAACGCAAACAAACATTGTCTTCACCATCACAATCACCACCAGAAAAGTGTAGTTAAATTTCGTTTCAAAATTTTCCTGTTGGCCAGATTTTAACGAGTGTGTGCTTATATTTTGTAGAAAAAATAAAAAAAAAAACAATGAAAGTCAGAAACAGAAAGATAGAAGAAAACATTTTGATAGGAAACTAAATTTTTTAATTGAACGAAAAAAACAAAAAAAACCTGAACTTCTTGTTATTGCGACATATATATTTTTAGTCAATATTTTTCCTGTTTTCAGGTTAAATAATAAAAGTTCGAAGTTAGTGTTCTTGTTTTTTTTAGAAACCAATTAAGGGAGAAAACACAATAATTAATTTAAAGAATTAAGTATACAAATGAAGAACTAATTTTTTACAATTAAAAATGAAAAGAAAAAGAAAACCTGATAATCAAAAGAGAATATGTGTATTTTTACCAAAATAAAAACTTTACTCTCTTCCTCCATTAAGGGACACACTCGAAGTATTTTCTTCTGCCCTCCACAGCCAGAGAACAGAAAAGTCACATACACATGCATATACTTATAACAATCGTTTTTGTCTTTGTTTTGTCGGTTTGTTTGGTTTCTTCTTCTTAACTTTAAAGTCGATTCTTTGTTAACTCGTACACAGTTCATGGAACCGTTCATATCATGTATTTAGCTTTTTGTTTTGTTATTGAAAAAAAAATATGGAAGGAGAAACCAAAAAATTATATTTACCAATTTAGAAACAAAAGAGAAAATAACTCAGCCTTTCATTATTGTTATGTTATTATTTTGTTTTTTTCTGGTAGACAACTAATATATATATATATAAATGTATTTTATTTTTCTTTGTTCGACGAGGACGTAAACGAACAAAGGTGTAATTGAATAATTCTTATTATAATTTTGTTTCTTTTATTGTGTAATTCATAAGAAATTGTTTTAATTGTTTTATTTTGCTATTATTTACTGATACATACTACTACTACTATTGCCCGTGCACGGGCAGTTTATTACAATTTTTATTATTTAACTACGTTTATATAATTTGTAATTTTATTTAAAATCGGTATACAATATAACAACAAATATAAATGAATTCAACATTCAGCAGTGAATGCATCACACCCACAACAGCAGTTTGTAGCAATCAGAAAGAACATGTTTCATGAGCATAAGCATATTTTGTGGTCCTTTTGTTTAACAGACAAAATATGTATTTATTTTAAAACAACAAATTTATAATTGAAAAACTGGAAAAATAAAACATTAATATATACAACATTTTACAGAGTTTTTACTGTTGAAACCAAAACCATTAAATCAAGAAGCCACAGAAAAACGAAAGCGGCGCTATTACGGGAAATTTCTGTTCAAACAAGTCTAAACTACTTCAATGTTACTTCTGAATAAAGTTGCGGAAGCATACAATCTACCTTAGCTGGCGAATACTTCATGTTCCGCATTATTCTCCCGACAAATTGGGTCTGTTTCTCATCACTCATCTAGAAACACTTACTGGATTCCGCCCTTATCTTGGCCACATTACGTGGGCTGTTAAAAAAAATACGGTGAATTTTCAAATTTCACGGGCTACGTGCATTCGATAATAGATTTTTTTTTATTTTGTTATGTTGGCACACTCGTCTCGAACATTTGTTAACAGTTTCAGCTATAAATCATATTTATTTTGTTTGTGAGAGGCATAGAAGTTAGACGTGTCTTGCGTGCTCGGCGATCTCCTGCTGTCGAAAAAATTGATTAAAGAAATTGCCTTCAATTTTGTGGGAAAAATGGAATTAGGATCTCTAAAACACTTGATGAATGTTGACAGTGGCATACGGTGAGTGTACTCTGAATCAAAAAAAATGTTTACAAGCTTTTAAGAGAAGGTCGAGAAGTCCTGGAAGCCCCAGCACATCAACAACCAATGAAAATGTTGAGAAAGTGAAGAAAAATGAGCATGAAACGTGTGGGAGTGTTGCTGGTTTGTAATTTTTTGGCCAGAAACTACACCGGAATCTTAGCCCAGCCACCGTATTCACGAGATTTGGCTTTCTGCGTTTTTTTCTGATCCCAAGATTGAAGTGACCCATAAAAGGACGGCGTTTTGCGATGATTGAGGAAATACAAACCGAATCGCTGAGAGAGCTTAAGGGCATACCAAAAATTGGAAATCAGAACCGCTTCGGGGATTGGAAAAAACCGCTGATACAAGTATATTATACCTGAGTGTGACTACTTCGAGGGTTAATTCGAGAAAAATAAAAATTAACTTTATTTCTTGAACAGACCTCGTATTTGTAATGGCGCCTCTTAAGTTAACCTGCCAGCTATGTTGTATCAGTATTAACGCCCTTACACCGAAAAATTAGAGAACAAATTCCTAAAAATGTTATCAGTATCACAAAGCGTGAGGCTCATTTGGAACGATCTCAATTTTCACTCGATTACGACATAAATCACTCACTAAGGAGTTCTTCATACCTCGTAGAGTGGTGAATATCAAACCTAAAAAATAATATGGAGCCACAGTTCAGCAGCGAGCATGACCTTTTCCCGCAACCACTTATGCTGTGAGTGATATTTTCCGCTCACTATTCAAGGGAACCTATGGGAATCTTAGAAGGCATACGGCGTCAACTCTGTGACTGTTGTCAGCAACATAAGAGCGGTGGAGGTGAAGCCGCCTGACATTTTTCACGGCACCAAATCTTTTGATCTGCTGGCAACACTCAAAGAGTACTTATTGACTATGAAAAGATTCTCAAATCTCACCGTTCGGAGTCCGCAAAAAACTATAGGGACCTTCAACAGAGAGAAACAATAGCACGCACAACACGAGTAGCTGATGCAGAAGCTAGTCCCTCGCCCTGGTCCCTTGTGGGCTGTAGTTCCACTCAATTATTTTTACTTATAATTTAGTGATCCAGGCGGAAGCAAATCAATTTTCCAGAATTGATTTTCAAATAATAAGCGCAAGAACTGTCCTCTACATACATATCATCTGGACCACTCCTCGGACCCTATATGTGTTTTCAATACTCCATGAGGATTTCGACGGTAAACCCCAACGCAGTGCATAATGTGAAATGTATTCCACATTTGAGTGAAGTGAAAATTGAGTCACTTCATTATCGTAATACAGATATGAAAAATTACATTTTGTGACAAATCACTCATTTTAAGTGACAACACTCTTACATAAGTCCATTACAAATTTCCGTTCGACTGTTTAATTTCATTTTCGGTTGTTCAATAAAAATCGTTACATTCTCACATTCATTTAGTGATATGTCACTAAACGACAATCGTTATAGGAATGAATATATGATGACATTCTTAAAATTTTTAATAAATAATATGAACCTGCTTTATGGCACAATTTAGATATTTATAACTTAAGTTCAAGATTGTAAGTTGAATTATTTGCAAGAGGCAAAAGGATATTTGTTTTGCTTCAGCTTACCAGCTTATATTATTATAAAATATTACGCCTTTATAAAACTTTTACGATGTCTTTAATGAAATTTGATTTGGTTTATCTGTGTATCCTAACCAATCTGTGTAACCCAAATCTTATTGGTGTACATACGGTACCACGGTTTAGTTTGAGAAATTTGTTCTAACCCTTGAAAATGTAACAAATGTGATAATATGTTGCCACCATAAGAACTACACGTCCTTCCAAAAGATAATTTCTGTTCTTAGTGTATTATTCATTGACATTGTGCTAGCCAACAGATGGCTTACACAATTTCTTCTTATTACACCATCTGATAAGATATTCTTATTTCACTATTTTTTTATTTAATTGGCATCACGAAGTTTTACAGGGCTCCATATAAATAGAATGCATATTCTTCCAATTCAATTTATATTTCCACACATTTTCATAGTATTTGACATTTCAATTGAAGTTCGTCAAGTTGGGCATTACCATTTTCGCTAAATGTCGAAGTGACATTCATTCCTTCTTTCCATCTCTTTCTATCTTGAACTAGACATCAGAGAATGAAACATATCGATAAAACTCAACGATCTGCAATTTTCCTTCGTTCTCTTTTGGCAGAGTGTATTTGAAGTCCGCCATATTGGAGGCGGCATTCGTCATTTCAGTCGAATTTTTTTATATGAATATTTCTCATGTTGTGATTGTGAGTTAAGTTTTTTTTGTAATTTTGCGATCAATCAAATTCGGGGGGCACCGCAACAGACCTCCACAAGGACTTGGCAAACGCCTGTTGGGGCCCCAAATATTGCCGGTCCTCGCCGAAATAAATAAAATCCACAATCTTGTTTCGTTTCCCTTTTTTTTTCTTCTCGTCATCGGCCCTCGCGAGACTACGAATACGACGACGACTCCGGGATCTGTTCATCGTGTGCTGTGCATAGAGAATTTTTCATTCCTGTATAGTTCATTTTTTTTGTTAATTTTTTCTCGATTTCCTCGCAGTTATTTCCGTCGAAATTTCGAATAAGTGTGTAGTGAAAACTAAAGAAAGAAAATTCAGAAAAAAGTCCCATAGTTTCAATTCTATAAAGAGGAAGAAAATTTTTTCATTCGGATATTTGCAATGCATTAATAAAATTTTTTTCATATTGGACCTCGCCCGTCAAATACATCGCATTCATGTGAGAGTGTGTGTGTGCGCATATATACGCATAGGAGAGTATCGTTCACCGAGTCCACACACTTATACAAAGGCACGGGCCAGAATTCAGAAACAGCAGCAGCAGTAGCAATAGCAGTGAGAGGAACACACGGGCGCTGCTGAAGAGGAGCGCACACCTCTATACATATAATACGTCACGCATCCATTGATAACTGCCATCGTCGTCGCCGCCGCCACCACCGCTACCACCGCCGTCGTTTGCCGTTGCCGCTACAACCGTCACCGTCGCTGCCGCCGCCGATCCGAATAGAATCGAGGAGGAGAGTAATTCTACTCCTCATCCCGAAAATCCCATCCCAATCGTTGCTTCTGCTAATGGTGCTTCCTCTTCTTTTTTGCTGATACTTCAATCGAACGAGTAGGAGAAAGAAATCCACCCCCGACCACTACCACCTCGTCGTCATCGTCGCCATCGCCGCCGCACACACCCTCTCTCGGGGTCGGTACTCAACGAAGGAAAATTTCAGTTCAACTTTTTTTTCTTTTTTTTTTCTCAACAAAATCCAAAGGAAATAAACAAAAAACACCAAAAAGAGAGAATTTTTCGTGTTCGATTCTGTGCATTGTTTTGCGGCTGAGGAAAACTCCAGTGCAATATACATAAAAATCCGAGAAAAATTTATTTACCGATATGACAAATAGGCCGTGCAGAGAATAGGGAGGAGGCCGCCTCGATTATACGCTGATCAGTGACACGTTTGGTTCGAAGTTTTGTTGGTTCTCAGGTTTCTGGAACTCGGCATTTGGCACTCGGAACTAGCCATATTACTCGGTTATCGCAATTACAGTTTTTCACTTGTCGCGGGTGTGTGGGGTGTGATTCTTTGAGTGAGGTGAATCGAAGTTGCGACTTTTCGACAGCACCACATCCGAAGGAAAGAGAATAAAAAAAGAAACAGCACGTGAGTTTATAAGACAATTCTAAACACAAAAATACATACTAGGTATTTCCTAAATAATCATTTGAACAGAAAACAAGTGAATTCACATATGTAGGTACGTACATGCATGTGTGTGTTCGCTGGACAGGGAAGTGTGTGTATGCATTCAGAGACTAGGTGCATCAAAGAATGGGAGGAACATTGCAAATTGATGGAAAAAAACGAAGAATTATGAGAGTGCAACCTACTATATGGAGTAGATACACACTCGGTGTGTGCGACTCCGGGCGCACACCGAGTGCGGCACTCTTGTCTTCCAGCGATTTTAATATTTCTTAAGGTCTTTTTTTTCTTCATTCTTCGATTTTTTTTTTCTCTTGTTTTGAAGATCTTATATCGGATTTCATAGGGTGCTGAGAGTTTGATGTATCATTTATGGCGCAAATGAAATACTGTGTGTGCAGGGGCGCTGTGATGGTTCTATTTTCAATGTGTGCGCTAGCTAAAGCCCGCCGATATATACCACTGAGTGCCGTTCGGGTGGGGTGTGGGCTGAAGGAGGGGTGAACAATTCTTGATGCATTTTGATTCGACTCCAGAGAATGTCAGATTTTGTGTGTTGCGCTATTTTCTTTATTTTTAAAACGATGACAGGATATTAAATTGTGTGTTCAATATTTTTAACACAAGAATAGGCAGACACACACACGCATAATGCGTATACATAGATGTATGTGTGTGTGTATATATATTTGTGGTCTTCCTTTTTTACAATATAAGGAAATGCATGCATTGTTTTATTTTTATGCCCGGCTGAGAGTCTTTAAGAAAACCTAATTGAAAGTGGACTATAGCCTAGCCAGTGATTCATGACGAATGCGCATCTGAGAGTAGGGAGTTCTCGATTTGGCAGGGATAGGTATATATGTGGGACTCTGTTACAATTTAGGTTAATAATTACTTTTTTGGTAAACGAAAATGCAATATGCAATAATTTAGCACTCAGCAAGTGACTAAGACAATCTGTTCATTTGCATTGTACCGTAAATAATAATAGGGTGTAGAAAAAACAGTTCATTCTTTGAATATAGAGGGTTTCTTGGATTATGAAGGAACATATTTTTTCGAAAAAAGCTGGCAAACATTAAAGAAAAAACTGCTTTAAGGCGGTAGGTATACTCCCAAGTTTTTGAAACTTTATTCCACGGTTTGATATTCGAGGTTATATTGTTTTACAATTCTGGTGGAGAGTATACATGGTAAAATGTCAAAAATAGCAGCTAACCGAATACAGCGTTGACATTGACATTTTGCTCCAAATTCCCTCAATAAACGGTGTTGGGCAAAAATAGGGCATTGTCTCTGAGGAAACTGCATAGAGGTTAAGTATTTGGCTTTTAGTTTACACTTTATGCAGCGAAAGAAAAATAAAATAAAATCAATTTAAAATAAAATGTCCAAAATTCACTCGACATAAGTAACGCACCCTCTTATGAAACTACACAAAACTTGAACAAATTAATATTTAGTTGCGAATCCTGTCGCCTCTGTAATAGGAATACATCTTTTTGGCATAGAGTTAATTAGGCTGTCCATCACACTCATAGGTACGCTTTGCTATGCTTCCTATACCGCCTTGTACAGTTGATCGACATTTTTGCACTGGTCCCGGTTGCTTCGACTGTTAGCTATTTCCAACAAGTTCTCTTTTAGGTTTTATTTGGGGAACTGAGCAGGACAATTCGGTACCTCGTTTTTGTTGTATTAAACCATGTTTTGACAACGTTGCTGGTATGTTTTAGATCGTTATCTTTTTGGTATAGCATTTCTTCCGCATATAGCAACATCACTGTTTATAAAATCCCTTAATATTTGATGTAATCCATAATAGCATTTATTCTTAAGATAGGCTCCATCGCACAACCAGGAATACATCTCAAGAGCACTGCACATTCCTTTCACCGAATTTGACTCTTGAGATGCACCCCTTCTCCGAATTCTTCTTGCACATAATGGAGATTTTAAATCTTTTGTAATTTGCTTAGAGGAAATTGTTGTGTTCTTCTATATTGCTAATTTTAGGAGAGAGTCATTCCTTGAAGTCTTTATCTGAGGTCGGCTTACCAGTGCCTCGATAAACCATTTTTTAAATCTTTTTTCTTTTTCATTTCAAACCTCCTCTCTATAAGGGTTTCTTGTCATTTTGCTATGTTCTTAAAATCCTCAACATTTATTTTTCAATGATTGTACTTCGAGTGTGCTTCCTTGAAGGCTTGGAGGATCGTTTTTTACAACTGATCGCTCCATTGGTCGCCATCATCCTCAGAAAGATGTCGAGAAGCGATCTCAGCACTAAATCTATATTTGACGTTTCCGTCTCCCTCAAGTTCATTGAATTGCTTCTCCGATTGCCAACTCCGAAATATGCATTAGTTAATATTCCCGAAAAGCTTAAATCACAAAAACATAAAAAAATGCAAATCCACAAAAAGAAATATGATAAAGCTTGCATTTTCAATTACTGCACCTACATATGTACATGAAGCAGTTGCAAGAGGGCAGCATGCTCCGCCACCCTAACTATTCTAAGATGTAACCTTTTTTGTCCCCAACCTATATTTAACCAACCTATATCTATATTTGTATTAAAAAGAATGCATTTTCCTCATTTCGAGGAAAGCGATTAAAAGACTCACTTTCTTAAAGTTTTGCACACGTCCGCATGTTAAGGCACGATCACATATATGTGGAAACTGACGTCAGCTAAATATGTGCACTTATATATTATATAATGTCAAAGCGTTTGATTTGCTTGAGCCATACTTAGCTTCGTTTATTAATGTTCATTTACTAGGAAGGCTCCTTCCGTACGGAGCAGGCAATTTGTTGGGTATGGGTATTTACACGATAGATGACAGCTGAGTTTTAACCGAACAACCAAAATTTAGAGTATATGAATTCAGTTATGATCCGTTAGATTTTGACAGAACAGGAAATTTAAGGAAAGCAAGGTTTGTTTGATTGTATTCAGTTGTAGCGGCGTTACGACAATATGACTGGTTGAAGTATCAAGGTCGGTGATGAAAGAATTCAAATGAGATAGAAAAATTAAACAAACGGACATAACTATTAACTCCTCTTTGTACGCCTTGAGCATTATTTCCATAAGTAGTGCAGTTACTTAATTTGTTTCCCTCTTCTATGAAGTATTTAAAATATTGAAAGGAGCCCGACAATATGTCAAACGTGGTCACGGAATGATATGATAAATTTAGAACTGTCGAACACACCTTGTTTTCACGAGCCTTTATGTGGATGTAGAAATGGTAAATCTGGCAAATTTTTTGAAAGCTGGGTGTTATTGCCGAGAGTTGCTGAAGCAATTTAAAAGTATATATCATATATTAACAGCCCTCCAGGTTTTCCGAATAATTTTCTTTCCCAAAAATGTACCTACATACATACATAGATTCTTTTTCGATATGTTCGATATTCGATTCTTTTTCATATCTGTTCACTGTATCGTGGTAAAAAATGCTGAATCTTCAAACGAAAGTACACCAACTAGTAAAATCATTTCTCTCACGTTTTCCAAAAATCTCAATGTGACTGTAACGGTTCTTCGAAACAATAAGTTGCTTAACGAACCTCAACTTCATGTCAAAAGACATGCAGATTGATGTAGCATATGGTGGGGTACGATGCATTTTGCCCCAACTCTACTTATACGGGAGTGACCCCCAGTTATGACCCAAAAGTAATTTCTCATGTAGAGAAAAGTTCAGGAGATATAACTGACGGAAACACATACCGAAACTGTAAAGGTTTCGTTCTTAGGAAACGAGATCTTAAAAACATCTATATAAAGAGTCCCATTGGCTAGGACCATATGCAAAACCACTCGGTCGCTATTAAGACTTCTAAAATAATAATAATTGAGTGAAACCGTACTCTTATACGGAGTGCTGGACGATAAGCAAAAGGGAAGAGCAGATTCTTGGTTCCTTTGATAGAAAAATTCTGCGACGAATATATGGAGAAGACACAACCGCGAACTCTATATCCTGTACCAGGTAGTTTGAAGGGAAAAACACGTCGACGACATTGGTTCGGACGCATCGAGGAATGGACAACAATGCTCCGGTTAAGAGGGTCCTCGAATCCCAACCTCCGCCTTTAACAAGGACAGGAAAGGTATAGAAGAAGGAAGAAGTATAGAAGGACCTCCGGTATAGAGACCAAGTGATTGCTAGAGAGCTAGAAAAAATTAATAATAAAAAAATACATTTGGAAATGAGCTTGGTTTCGACAACTGGAATCAACGTGCCCGGGACCGTCAAGAATGTAAGGGAGGTCAGGCTCAGACCATTCATGGGTCGCAGGCCTGATACATACATACATAACCAATAGACCAAAGTTTTTGGCGAAAGTCTTCTTCGAAGAGCTGGAGGTCATTTTTGAACGAAAGCTTAAAAGTACATCGGGATGGTTTAGAGGGCTCAAGTTATAATAACACAGTCTTCTACTTATTAAACTAACAAACAAAATGGCATTTCTTTAACTTAACCGAGCTGAGCACTATAAGAATTTACCTACGTACATATCAAGTTGTCAAAAATAATTTTAAACTCAAACGAGCATTTGTATAAAACAAATCCTGAAACTGACTCATATATACATACATACATATATAATGGGAGATAGAGAATCGACAGTTTTAGAGCAACACAATTGTACACTTAACAATTTCTTAACAAATTGGAAGCACGTGGGAGGAAGTGTATATAGTCTTCATGCCAATATTTGAAGCAGTATAAAATTAATTTGAATCGATGTTGGTTGTTTTATTGGTGGGTAGATGCGGCGCACGGCGTCTCACTGTTGTTGTAAGAGAAACAATGTTAGTCCAGTGCTTTTTTTAAGTCTAAAAGCCTGAAAATAATAACAAATAAGGTTTCTTGAAATGTCTTCGAGTTCCGATCCTCTTCTGATTTAGACAGTGGTGACAGAGGTAATGGGGGTATTTTGTTGTTCCTCTGCATATTCTGTCATCGAAGACACCCTTGTTTTTTTAGCTGTACCTAAGACGATTGATGGTAGTCAGCACTCCAACTAACATTGAAAATGCCTTTTTTACGATCCGAATGCCACTTTTTGTGCTGTTATATCGCAGCCACATGATCCATGCGATCTCACAGGTGGCTAGTAATCACATCCGATTATCGGATGTAGTGCCAGATTTAGGTCAATATTAGCCGCTTCTTCTACAAGTACAATTCCGACCAAGCCAAAATTGAGCACATTAATGGATTTAACCAAAATCTTCTAGAAAATATTTTTACGAGGAATGCAATGAGTGTTCATTTTTTGGTGCCATCATTATCGTTGTATGTGTACACTTCAGTTTGCTATGGCCCTTTGGTGTGGTAAGGAGAGTAAATATTATGAGCAATTACACTTGAATCTATCCCCTTCTCATTGAAGTATTTCCTGAAGATACAATGAAATCTCCCCACCTCTAGTCTAAGCAATGTCATTTTAAAAGGAACTACTCGATATGTAATTGCACATGAGTATTGATTATTTCAGTTATTTCATTATTTTCAAGTCCCAACAATAATCAGCTTTGTTAGTGCATTTCTTGAGAGTCTCATTTATTACCGGTTCGTTTGTTATTTTCGTTTTGTATTTTTGGAGCATTCATATATTTCAGGATCCTGATTTCTTTGTTTTTATTACTCACTGCAAGAGTTTGTTCGGTCATTAAACTTAGCAGAGTCTTTTATTATCCTTCTGAAATTCTTGATTGTTTTGTGATATTTACTCATGGCTTCAAAGGCCTGCATTTCACACGGCGTTAGCTTAAAATAAAGACTGCAGGATTAGACTCATATTTTCTTCTGTAGTTTGTAGTTTGTATTTTCCCGAACTATTTGTACCTCTTTACAGTGGATACCCGCAGGACCGCCAAACTATGTTGCCGATGTGGCATTGAAAACTTTTTTAATGAAAAAAAGGGATAAAAACTGACCCTAGAATATTGAATATGACACACTGGTTAAAAATTTGAAGAAAAAACACATTCACAATATTTCATTTGCAGTCAAAATTCCTTATAACGAACTTCCTTATAGTGTAATTCTCTCTATACCGTATTTCATTTTGTTCCCCTTTCCCGTCAAGAATATCTCATATGATTTAATTTCTTTACAACGAAGGGACCAATTTGTTTGCTCAAAATTATAAAGTGTTTTTTTTTTTTATAACAAAATGCCAAATTTGAAAACAGGGCTACGGTTTTCTGTTCATAATTTTTAAAGGGGACTGACTCCCCCTAAATCATGTGCTTCTATTGCGTTTGCTTATGTTTCATATATTACGGGTTGCTCTTCCACGGAAATTATTCTTCAGCAACACGAGTCTCATGGCTTCAGGGTCACTGTTTTATTTGCGATACTTCGGTGGCTAATTATGGAACGTCTAACCTAAGATTTTTCTAAATTTGCTGCAAAATCTATCGTGAGTCAGAATATTTTTGGCATACCAGATGTGGGCCTATTCTCTAGTGATTATCTTTCAGTGAACCTTTTTATAATGTCATGCACTGTGGAGTGTGGTCCATCGACCAATACCTTCTGTAATTAGATTCCTAACTTGGAAGGATGTCTGTTCGCACTGCCTTCCCATTACGGTTTCAAAACTCGTATTTAAAAAAATTCAGGAATTTATGTTCTTCTTTCGAGGTTAGAAATCAAATGAAGAACAAATATTTATAAATGTATTAGGTGGGAATAATATCTCTCCAAATTCTTTTTTGTCATTTAATATTTTAATTTTTCTTATTTTTTTTTTGTGAATGTAATCAATATTTGTTTAGTTTGTTATTTTTTGTCTTGAAACTATAAGATAGCTCTAAATATATATTTTCTTCTATTTTTCAAATGCATATTAAGGCTAGATAAGTGCTTTTGAAAATTTTGAAGGGGGATGTCAGAGTTCTTTACTGATCCACTGTATGTATAAAAAAAAAAGTTTGACTGTACGGTAAAAATTCTAAGCTAAGCGCAATATTTTCGTTCTCAACAATGTTCGAACTCGAAATTACTTCATATTAGTTCACAAACTTTAGCAATTTTTAGATGGTTTATTTGTGCGAGAATAACCAGAATGAACTTTTTCTAAAATTACATTTCATCTCCTTGGAACAATTTCAGAGCACCACGCCCCTCTAGTTTCACCAAACGCACATTGTTTTCTTTCTTACACTTACTATTTCTCATCTTACCAAGTAGAAAAGGCTTTATCTATCACCAGTTGTTCTATGACGGGCGGTTGTCGCATATATTGCATTTTACCTTCTAAACATTTCATTTGTTAGGTTCAAAAAGTAATAGAAAACTAAATTGGGTTCCTATCTGAGACGCGGCAGTCTATGGTCTCCAGTCCCGGGCATTGAGTTATCTAGACAAAGCGCCATGGTATTCCACCTTACCTACTCCTCTCAAATGCTCGTTTTGGGATTGTGCTCGAGAATTTCTCCAACCTGTTTTGAATGTTTTTGTTTTTCCAAACAGATGAAGCAGCTATACTAGGGTAAGTCTCCGTTGATATATAAACTCCTAAAATCTTTTGAAGTTACTCTTGCTGACAGTGATGTTCTGTGCTAGGAGGTGGAATGGAGTTGTTTTATTTGTTGAAAGCAGTTACTTTATCTTGCTACTTCTTCATTATTTTCCGAAAAAGCTTCTAAAACGTACAATTCAAGCAGGCAGCCCGATTAAATAAGTGAATCAAAATTTCTCTGTTTAAAAATTATATTTGTCTGTTTAAAAGCAAAACAGAAAAGGAAAAGAAAATTATATTTAAAAGTGTAACTATTTTTAATTAAATTATTAAACAATGCAATAAGGGAAATGGGCATGATTCCGATACTTGCGGCCCCACGATTGAATGATATAGTTTTGTAGATCTTAATGAGACGGAGAAAAAATTGTATGGGTGGGGGGTCTAATCGGCTTTGTTTAGGCGGCATTCGAGTTTAAAAACTGAAAAAAGTCCATACAAAAAAAACGCCGAATTATATTTTTCCGGAAACGTGTTTGATGTTTCTGTTGCATACATTTTGGAGGAGATATTCATGATCCATTGTAATTTCCTTTAGAAGGGTTTGTGTCCTTAAACAAATACAGATTGTTCGATACCGAATAATTTACATATGTCATGTACAAATTTAAAAAAAGTTGAAACAAATATCCTCTAATTCAAACAGACGCATTTCAACAATTTATATCATTCTAAAATGTAATAATGGAATCTCAACAGAGATCTGCACGTCCTTCGATATTAAATTTTAAATAACTACATTGTAGGTAATGAAACTGTCTGTTCTCAGAAGGGGTGACTACAATGGCCGTACTCCACGGTGCAAGCCACTGTTAAATGAACTTTGCCATAAAACACTTGAGTTGTTCTGAAGAGTTTTGGAATAGAGTAATTTTTTGTAACAAAACCAAAAAAAATATTTTTGGACTAGATGGAGGACTTAAGGTCTAGAGAAAGCTTGTCCAAGCAATGCACCCCAACAACACAATACTAGCTCTAAGATTTGGAGGTGATAACGTTATGCTTTGGGGTTGTATGAGTGCCAATGGAGTTAGAAATATTCAATTAATTGAAAATACGAAGAACATTATCAATAATCAATACATAGACATATTAAAAACGAATTTGAATTTGAATGAAGTTGTTGCTTTCGGGTCGTTATACATATATGTATATAAAGCACTATGCAAAATAATAGCACCATGTTCGAATTTGCCACTATTCACATCATATTTACTGCAAAACATACTTATTCCATCAGTAATAAGACCCATAAACAAGGTCAGAAAAATGTGCATTCTGGGCTTAGTAAAGACCCGTTTTTCGGAATGACACGAAATTTAAATTGTGCTAAATAATAGCACCTAGTGCAAAAATTCATAAACACGAAGTACATGTCTTTGGAATAGTGACGTTTTTTTTGTTATTTTGGTTATTGGGTAAGTACTTAGTCGTGGCATGGAGTCGATTAATTTGACTTTCCCTTTTTTGACTTTTCTTGATTTCATCACCAACTCATATTTAAATATTACAAAAAATGTTTTTCCAGGAATAAAATCAATCAACGCGGGATAAATATTCAATGTCACGGAGAGCAACAGTTTTGCACGAACAAATACACAATATAGGTCAGGCTGGTAGTGCAGGTCGTTGTCACAGAAACTGCTCTCAATCAATCCGCACTCCAGCGCCAATTTGTGAACGTCCAAATATCCACACACTGGTGCCCTTGTGTTCGTTCTAATTGATCTTGATCGTTAATTTGTTTGCTTCGTTTGTATCAATGGGAAAGCGACGTTCGGCCGACTGTCAACTTCAAGTACTCGACTACGCCATGGCGTGGTGGGAAAACTTTCTTTTGTCTCATTACCGAAAACCACTCAATTGCATGATAATTGTTTTGCAATTTCCCAGTGGCAGCGGTCGGCATGATCAATTAGATGGTTCCCTTGCGTTTAATCTTTGATCAGACAGTGGCCGCGCCGCCCATTGCCGATTCTCACATTCATCCATCAATCCAAAGACTGGATGCTAATTTGTGTTATTAGAACGTTTGGATCATAGCTAATTCGTGTTTGAGGTCAATTGGATGTTTGTTCGTTGAAAATGAATGCAGGATCACAGTCGCAATAAGAGGATACACTTCGGTTCTCACAGAACGAATAGCCACTTGTGCAGATGTGGACGGAAAAAGTGCACCACTCTCAACAGATTCACCTGCTCCAATGATACCGACATTAGCGATGTTTGCCTGTCATCATCTGCACTGACTCTTAAGGATGCGACAAGTGCGTTCCACTTTCGCAATGAAATTTGAGTCAGTCAGAGTGTGTCCCTCTAAATGGCATTTATTCCTGAAATTTCTTACCGCTGAACATTCCTCCATTTACGGATGCACTTGCAGAGGGAGAAGGTGAAACAGGTCAGGGACCTGCAAAAGCACTAACAGAGTTGGTTTAAAATTAGACAAGCCTCACAGCATTGAATTATTCCACAAAATTTGTGCTCGTGTGTGAATATTGATTTGCATGACCTAAGAGGTTAATTCAATTTTCTTCACTATTAGCTAACAGATAAGGTTCCCCACATCGATGTTAGGGTTCGGCTAACCGCCAACGTCGGAACTGAATGAAAATAAAATGACACGACCGAGAGGCACGGGAGTTCACTATCTCTCCACCGTAGCCGCAAAGTTTTGGTAGAATACAACAACACAACATGACTCCGCCGTAAATATCGTGCGGTAAAAGTTTATCTCGCCAATGCGCCTACTTATGAATTGTTATCTGCTATGTATTTTTATGTTAGTTTTAATAAGTGTGTACAGAAGTGAAACGTAAATGAGGAATAAATAGAAAAACCGCATTAAGTACGTGTGCTGCTGATAAGGATACGGTCACGGAATAAAAAAGAAACGCAAGTGTGTTATTCGAGTTTGAAAATGGAGAGATGGACAAATGACGAGGTGTTGTTTATTTATTTACTTTTTTCGAATATCATTGAAAACAATTATCGAATGCACTACAAGGGTCAGGGGTAGGTTTATGTGTTGGCGGCGCGGTGTACTTGCGTTGCCAAGCAAAAGTTCACGACCTATGCATTTTAAGTGAATTTCACCTTGTGCTTTTATGTTGTTTGATACTGACCGAAGAAGCTGTCTCAGTGCAAGTGGCATGATGATTCAATTAAAACGCCTCAATTTGAAAACATCTTTGACATGGAGGGAGGTGCATTCCAAGTGAAAAGTTTACTTCAATGGCAAAGGAGGCCACTTTAAGAAAACTGAAACTAAAAACACGTTAAAATGCGAGCATGGGCATCTCTATGGTACAGTCTTTCAAATCTGGCGAGCTTGTCTACCAACTCAACTTCATAATAGTCCATTTGATTGAGGAAGTGCCGTCTGAATTCCCCTTGAACGAAATTAAGAACTGCAAATATCGAAATAATTTTTTTGGTCCTCCAAGTATTTGTTTAAATAAGTATAAATAATAATCTACCAAACAAAAACAAGTCCATTGCTCACGTATATCAGCATCAGCCTATTTTCTACAATAACTAATCGTGTTGTGAGTGCTGCTGTTCTCTCACGCGTAGAAGGAACCTACAGTTTTTTGCCGACTTAAAAAGGCGAGATTTGTGAAGCTTTTCACAGACAAATAGCACTCTTTGAGTGTTCCCAGCAGCTCGAAAGCTGTGATGCCGTGAAAAAATGCGAACTGTTAAGTCTGGGAATCGAACCTGGACCTTCTGCGCGTGTGTCGACGCACTTTGCTGTGTCGCCGGACCGTAATAACGTTAGTTGCCGATGGTGATTTTGCTTCAGATCCTAATGGATGCAGAGGTTAAGAAACTACTTAAGAACTTCAAAGTTAAAGCAGTCTATTGTCACAGGTGATGGATCAAATTTGACACCTTAACAGCTGCTCCAACGGCGTGCTCGGATTGAGACATGATTTGAAGGTTCAGCAGTGGACATGACTTATAGAAGACTGTACAAACATCTGTTCTTCGCAATACCCCCTCCAAGATTGAAGAGGCTGATGTTTAAGTCGTCGTACATGCACGCGGTCGTCCAAATTCTTCACTTAAACAAATCGCCACTTCGAAGAGCTCTGATGGCAATTCATCGCAAAGTACGACTGATTGTGGCCTGGAAGTCATATAATTGACAAAAACTGGGATTTTTCTGTTCCACTGAACCCCATAATAATCAGTCGCTCCTTAAATTTTTCATATTCATGGACCAAATGCCAAATTCACACGTGCGCGGTTTATCTCCTTCCCAGTCACATGTTTGACGGTGCCGTAATAACGTGAGTGTCATTTGGCTTTTTGTAACACGTTTGCGATTTTATTAGACTCACATCTCGTAACTGCTTTTGGTACATCTTTACTCCGCCCGTGTTATAGGGATACCGATAAGTGATTGGTTCAAAATCTCCCAGTCACTTCTTCGCTGTTTCTGATTTCAAATCAGATTTTTGTCTTCAAAATGTCAGATGTGAAAATAGATGAAGAAGCTAGAAAAGGTTTATTTATTCTTGTGTGGGTTTTTTGCGTGTTCCGAGTCACCCATTAGTAGAATGCAAAGACAACCTGACGCTGCAACTTCAAATCATTGGGACAGGACAGACAACTCGTTTTCTTAAAACAAGAGACTCATTCCCTGTGATAATTGTCAGTCAGATTTTTTTTAAGCAATGTTCGGCATATTTGTTACTAATGCTGTTAAGCTTTCGTAGCAAGGGATATATTCTCTAAAAGACACAACATCATGCCCAAATAATGCAAATGACTCAAGCAGGATAAACGTTCTGTAAGTCCTTACAAATTGAATCTATAGATGTTGGTGCTCGAGCTCCAGACACATGATTCAGTAAGTAATCATTAAACATTCTTAGGTTAAAAAACGTCCAATTAGTCGAAATGTCGCCATGATTTATGAAAGTGTGTAGGAACATTATGGTCCCAGGCGGTTCCACTGGTTTTTTGGGTGACCCAAAAAAGTAAGATGAAGAATTATCTTGCAGAAAATATTGTTTTTTAAGACACGGTCCTGCTCAGCTGTTTTCTTCAGTAAGAAACATGCGGTGTAATAATATGACCAGAAGAGTGTATTAACAAAAGGACGCTCTTATGTCCACCCCTGGGAAAATAAGGATAAGCTACAGGTCGAGAATTCGGAAAGAGATGAAAAGCTTCAACTTTCGTATGTGCACCTCATGCCTGAAATGATATGAGTTGAATCTAAACAACCAAACTCGTCTAATTGAGTTCAAGTTTAGTTGATTAAGAACGGCAACAATGTCAACGCCTTCGTAACTCGGATGGTTGATTAAACTATATTGAAGAAAACAACGAAGTTCCAATCCTAAAGGTCACGTTGAGTGTGATTTTCTCGTGTAAAGCTAAAGATTGCCTCCAGGTAAAAAAAATAACGGAATGAAAGTCAAATTCATTGTATACACTTTTATAAAATAAAACTAAATATCTACCACGTCGTTGCATGTCGGTATTTAACTTTAGTTTTCCTCCAATCGCCAGAAAACAATACCACGCACAACACGATTGCTTTCTGTAGAAGCTGGTCCCACCAGCACTGTGCCACCAGAAAAAGCACAAACTAAGTGATTCCGAATAACCGTAGAAGGACAGCTGCCTATTGTTAGTTCGGTTTGTTTTTGCATGAAATGAATTATGTTCCTGAATTGAGTTGGTCTTTATATTCTAACCAGAATTAAAGTTTACTGAAAGGGCATACAGAGTTGTTTTTTGTAATTATCTGTCCAAGTTTTAAGGCGATTTCTGGTTATTTTGTATGAATTCTAGTGCAATATGTTATACCTTTAATTGTTTCCATTTATTGCACAAAAACAAGTTTGAGTGTACTTCCCGTCATCTCCCTGGGTTTTCCCGCTAGTATTTTAATAACAGATATTTTCTTTTCGCAGAAATATCGGGGTTCGTTAATTTTAAATAAAATTTATTGCGGTTCGCGTTCTCTGAAATAAAGCATGAATACCGACTGCATATTGTAGTGTTAAATCGAAAGAATTAAAATTATGAAATGCTTAAGAAATGGGGAAAATAGTGCTAAAAAGTCTGATAAATTTTTTTCTGAATTAAAAAAAAAATTTAAAAACTCCTAGGTCTACCTAAATTATGGCAAAATCCTAACCAATGTATGATTCTTAATCCGCTAAACACCTTGCACCCGTCACGGTCTGCACATGATTTTTCGATCCTTGATTCGAAACATCAACAAAGTAAAATGTTCATATATTGCAAAAATGAACTGCTACCAGGTAGGCTCCCGAATGCGTTTATGTTAGTGAGGCTTAGATTTCTATCACGTATAAGTGACACATTAAAATCGCATAAAAAGAGAAATGTTCGGTCAGTAATGAAGCAGTTGATGCAATGATTTATTCAAACGTCGATGGAATGAGTCGTCGTCAAACGTTGGCGTTGGTTTACGCTGATGCTATTTTAACAGCAATACACTTCGTAAGGTCAAGACGTGAACCTTTTGGCAGATACGGTTATCTTTCAGACATCACCCACATGAGTATTGAGTAAGCTACGGAATTTTTGATCTTCGATTGAACGCGCTCGTATTGAATGCAACCAAATTTGAGATTAGTTTAAAAAAAACAGAAAAGAAAAAGAAACACGGCAAAAAAATTGTTTTCAATTTTGGCGATAAATTTTTAACGGCAACTCGTGCCGATTATATGCATCGCGGTGGCATTATATATGTATGCAAATCAGCGAAAAGCCCAAAGTCCAGCAGAACGTAATAAGCTAATCTGAACTCAGAATGTTTGATATTTAATTTTTTTTTCTTTTATTTCGGAATCTTTTCTGCTTTTTTTAGCCCTCTTTCTCGCGACGTCGGGCGACAGATAAGATTTAGTAATTAGTTGGAAAACGCTTTCAGCAAGAGGAGTAGCCGTAGTCTCTCCCTCTATGACCCAGCTTCTAGAAGAATACCAAATAAATGCGACGCTTTTTATCAGTTGCTTAGAGCAAATATTATTAATCATTCAACTCGTTGTTATCTTGGGTATCATGTATGAATGCTTGAGATTCCATGGGAGGCATGTGTCGTTGTCCCTCCAGAAGTAGGGTTATGTAAACAAAAATCTTTGCATTTTTGAATTCCCTACACAGGATATTTCTACATACTTATAAGACGTAAGATTTATTTACGATGGTAATCCAAAAGATTGGGAAAAGAATAAAACGTAACAATCTTTTCAAAAGCTAACAGAAGAGAAGAAGAGAGCTAGAGAGAGAGAGAGAGAGAGAGAGAGAGAAAAACGAGGGAAGCCCTATTTAAATGCTAGTAAATCGTTACCCATGATGGAGGAGGAGGTCACGTGAAAATAATTTCCAGAACGTTGCACTTGTCGCATTCAACGTTTAGCCGCGTTTAGATCGTTTCCGGTGGTAGGTAAAAAAAACTAATAAAAAAAAAACAAAACGCCATGATCATGATTTCTTTCGAGCATTGTGTTTACGTTTCACATTGACATTGAACGGGGATTTGCTTAATTTCTCCTTCACATTGTCTTCTAAGCTCGTGCCCGTGGCCATGTCCATATCGATGTTACCCTTTGTACGACGTGTACTGCGCTCTGCTTTCGAATCAATAAAGTTGACTAATGTTTAACTGGCCAGGGTGCACTGTTTAGGAAATCGTGTAAACCTATTGATGTCTAATGCATAAAGAAGGGCGTTTATTTTAAGCTTAGGTAGAGCCACTTAGCAATAATATGCAATATCCGCATGTAAAAAATTTCGAGTCCCTGTCATCGATTGTTGCGAAATCTTATTCACTTAATGCAGGCTTGGGGGTAATCTGTGCACCGATATGAATATAACTAATGGGAAGGGCAACTTTTTGTATGAGTTCTTTACATTTCCCAAAGGGAGAATTGTTTGATTGGCTGAAAGCTAAAGCAGCTTATCTAAAAAATGATTCACATTTAAAATTCTTAGCGTCAATATTTTGTTTCAAATCCGTTTTTCCAGATTATTGCAAGTCATTTTTAAGGCATACTTCTATAAGTTTCGAAATTATGGAACTTTGGATGCTATTCCAAGCCTCTATTAATTATGCGAAAAGCATTTCCGCAATATTGCACTTTTCACATTTCACGAAATTCCTATCAACATTTATCCAGAAGTTTTTGATTGTTTTAAAATCTTTATACTGTGCCGGACATTCCATATTCACGAGTGTTTAGCCTTAAACCACTCTTTGACAACTTTGACTGTACGCTTCGAGTCGTTGCCATGCCGTAAATGTAAATTTCAATGACATTGAGCGAGCATTACGTTTTCCAGAATGTCTCTTTGTATACAAATCAATCCTTAATTGTCTCTTTTCGATGAATTGGACCGATTCTAAATCCTGAGAAAAATGCCCAATCCAGGACATTCCCTCCCCTATGATTGACAGTGCGTTTGTAGTATCAAGCACGTAAGGCTTAGTTGTTTGGCGAACTCCCTGAAAACTATCCGATCCGTGTGAATTACATTCTGATTGGTTCAGGTCATGTGATCCTTTGCAAACTGCAGTTTTGCTGAAAATAAGTTGCTTCTCAACAAGCCTAAAAGATTCCATGAATTAAGGAAACACAAAATGTATTCGGAAAACAGTAGTAGAGTTGCTTTAGTTTTTGCCAACTTAAAATGTATGTTGAATTAGTACATACCCTATTTTCGTTGGTTTCTCAACACAGTACATATCTCAACAAAATTTGAACGAAGTGACCCATATGAGGCTTGTTCAGAAAATAACGGGAATGTTTAAATATTTCGCATTTGATTTTCAAACATTTTGTCATTATGTTTTATGTTGGCATACTACATGTATTTGGCCACCACAGACATAGAGGTGAGTGAGTTGCGGAGGTGTTAGTAAATTCAAGATTTTTCAAGGCATTATTTCTTTCGCATTTGCTGACAACGCTCAAGGAATGTTGATTGTTTATGAACAGCACACACAACAGGAGTTGTTTTAGAAGCTAGTCCCTTGTAGACTGCAGCGCCACCTAATTTGTACACTTTGAGAAAAAATACCAAAAACTTATTTTTGAATAAAAACAATCTGCTTTTATTCAGCAAAATTAATTTCAATCCCCTTCAAAGTAATCCAAACGCTTCAGCAACATTTGTGCCTATTTGTTTTTCCAATTTTCAAAACGTGCTACAAAATCCAGCTCGCAGTTCTGGCGTAGTTCACTTCTAGCTGTTTACAAAAGGACGCGTAACTCAAACACTTGTGAATATTTTGACGTGAAATTTGACAGAAGGCATTTATCCCACACAAAATTAATTAAATTTATCTGTATTTTTTTCTGACAGTATTTAGTTCGACATGCATCTGAATTGTGACATTTTCAACTGCAATAACTGTTCACTCTGAAATGATTTGAATCAGTGCTTGTATTGAATTTTGCGTATAAATTAATATAACAGAAATCCATCTTCTAAAATATCTACAGAAGTTCCCATGTGAAACATTTAAATACTATATATCCAACCTAACGCCCGTTCTAAATACTATCTTTGGTAAAGTAGCTTTATTGCAGGCGGAATGGAGCCATCGTGTGGCCTCCCAAACATAGTTCTCTGAGATGGCTTTTCGTCATTATGTTATGTTTTCGGAATTTTGTACCTTAGAGATATATTCTGAGTTGCGTGCGTTGGGATTTTGTGTTTTCGGGATGTTAAATATTGATATGGAATTTAAAATTTAAAATAGACAAACAATTCCGGTACGTTTATGATAAACTACCGAAGCCTTCACATTACCGAAGACTCTTGGGATTGTGAGCGGTCGGTATACAGAATTTGTAATACCGGTGTCTTTAGTTTCGAAAAAGTTGTGGTTTTGTGACAGAGAAATGCAAATGCATAAATGACTGTATTTTTACAAATTGCTGACGACACTTTTGACACAAGGTTATGATCACCTATTATCTGTTTGGTTCAGCTTTATTCTAATGAGCTACCATAGTAAACGGTTTCGTTGACTTTTTCTCAATTTTAGGTCTACCTCCTGCCCACTATCACCCAATGTATGTTGTTGAGTGAATGCTTCCACTGGAAATAACAAAGTTGCGGCCCTTTGTGGTTGAAAGAGCGCAACATTTCTGCAAAACTCTGATCATTATGAAGATGATAAAGGAAGAACGGAGGTGTGGGTATATATCTTAAAAATATCTTGCCTTAAGTCGATTGGTCTTTTTATATGTTTCTGCTGGATGGTCAACACGATCATATTATAATGCAGTAGACAAACTTAAGTGGCTAGTGTTTGATTAATTGTTTTGTTCCGCTTATTTGAAATTCATTTCTACCAAAATGGCGCGGGCCACAAAGTTAGATTTTTTTCAAATGTATTTGTAGTAGTTATGGGCATGTGTATTCTTTTTGACTCTACCTTTCGTGTTGGTTTCGGCGTCGGCGGTGGACAACAGTAAAGATCACTCTCCTCAGTGAATAACTTCCTAAGCAAAAAAAACGTGGTGATCTTTTTAAAAATGATATACAAACCCACACCACATGGGGTATTTCTTTTCCTCGCCGGCAATCAATTCCGTTAAACCATAATTGTTAGCAATACTTGTATGTGTGCTATGCGTGCGTATTTGCAAGCGGTTATTAATTCAAGCTTACAGATCCAAAGCACGTGCTTCAACGACGGCTTGTGATAGAATATATTTCCCTGAAATAAATTTGTATCGCCTTTCAGAACTTTGCTGCTTTTATAACCAGAATTTGGTGGTCTGAAACTAATTTTTATGAGTTAATAAATTGATGGGAAATAACACTAAGAGACACGACTACGATATGTCGGACTCTCAAAATAGATGTGCATGTCGAAAAACTGATCGGAAACGCTTTGATTCAATTAAATTTCATGCTCGGAGATCCTCTCTCGTTGAGTCTCTGTGGAGATACCGATCAGTTATACTTTAGTGTGGCCCTGATGATAACCTCAGTGTGAAGTGAAGTGCTTCTTGAATTTGAAACATGACTACTGTACGTGCATTTAGACAGTCTCATCAGAATTTCGGCAAACACAAACAAAAAGAAAGCTGTTGCAACTCACAACAATTGGTTACTGCTCCATTCGCGTTCGCACATTAACGTGATGCCAAAAGAAGTAAGTCGCTGCTAATGCGCCCGTCGTCGTCTCAATGCGCTAATAACGTTGTTTATAAGACAAATGCCTTCACACATGGTTTAGGTGTGTTTAGAGTGTTAATTGAATTTAAGAGCACAAAAATCAATACCGCGCTTTATGAGCAGGAGTAGTTCATGTAAGGGAGCTTATCTTGCGAGCATGTTTCAGGAACGTGGTTTTAAAAACGAAACTATTCAGCTTACTGCAAGGATCGTATTGTATTACCGGGAATGAGGGCCAGTTAATTAGCTTCGATTTAATAGAACATAATCCCGTATATTGAGTGTCAATCATTCAAAAAACAAAATAACGAAGGTTGTGCCCATTAAATGAACAAAAAATTAATTTTTTTGTAAATCAGTTCTGAGAAGATCGCTGTTAAATTCCAAAAATACAATATTTTTAGAATTGTGCTTTCTGGGGTGGGGGCTTGCTACAACAGCCTGATTGGGTAGCTTTTAACATCGGTGTTGCCTCTTGTTTTGACCTTGCTATTGAAATAATTGGATTATAATATCGTGACGTGACTCAAGGAAGCCGTATTCAACGGTGGGCTCTTGTAACAAATTCAGTTATGCTACAGTCTTCGTTCCGTTGCAATATAGGGTCAGCTGAAATTTAACAACTACCAACTTTGGCATAACGTATCGCACTCTTTCCGAGTTCACACATTAGGTTCGTTCCTATCCGCGTCTGTTTTATTTTCTGTCCGTGTTTGTCTATTTTTTGTGTTTATTTGAATTTAAAAAAAATGCAGTGTTAAGATATCCAATAAAGCAATGTTTTTTTAATACTTACAGATTTTCTGGGCAGTTGTATGTGATGTGTTGTCGCAGTGCCGGTTTGAGTGCGATTGAAAAGGATGTTAGTTAAATAAATCACCGCCCAGCTTTAAAACAATTAAAAATCAAAAACTGGAAAGTAAATCTAAAGTTGAATGGATAGTGTTTTGTGGAACCGGTAAAAGAAAAATAAGAGGAAAACATTTTATAATCGCAAAGGACGTGCTGAAGATAACTTTAGAAAACGTTGTTAGAGGATTAACTGAAAGGAAAACTCGGACCGAATACTAGATACTGGATAAAATAGGGTGCATGTTAGAGTTGAACTGCACATTGGCGAGGCGTTTTCACACTACGGGATAGCGGTGTATTAAAATCCAGTTAGCATGGAGTGCTGTTTATCTGAAGAGGCGAAGGAACAGAAGCGCATCAACCAGGAAATCGAAAGGCAATTGCGTCGCGACAAACGAGATGCCAGACGAGAACTTAAATTGCTTCTCCTGGGTAAGTTTAACTGAGACACACTAAAAGGTTTTAAAAAATCGGGACAGAATCCAGTTTTCTTTTACAAAAGTCATTTAAGGACTTTTACATCGTCTGACATAGTTTCAATTAAAGTGACTGATACGTTTTTACATTTCGAAATGTGACCTTTCTCTAGAATTTAAATTAATCATTTGGTATATATTTGTTAAACTAATCCACGTGTGTCTTTAATTTAATTTGAAATAGATATTGATTTTTGCATAATCTGCTTCCGCATTGTATTAAATCTGACATCACAGCACATGACAAGAAGGTTTCTATAAACAACATTTGAGCTTAATCGACTTAAAAACAGAAAGAAAACCGATTTTGAACTGATAAGTAAGAAGTTTCGAATCTCCTGCATACTTATGAGTCATCGGACTAGAGGCTATTGAATTTGATTTGCGGTTTGGTTGTTCACTTGCACTCTGGTTTGAGTCTGTATATATTTTCTCCAGTATTGGAGTGAAGTGCACGAGGCCGTACATTGATCTCCCCACATTGTGGAGCAATGCAAACAGCTGGCAAAAGATGCTGTTGTCGCAAAGATTTTCTGCTTGAGGCACAGCTCCCGCCAACGTTATAGAATAAAGGGCTATACAGAAAACAAGATGAACTTTTACTCCAGCAGGAAAACAACCCAATACTCCTCTCGACGAATTGGAAGTGTGCTAAATTTGGAAAAAATTATGCGGCTGTAGAATATATACATGCATTGACTATAGACTGTAATGCCATGTGAAGAATTTTAGTGACAACGCCTCTTTTTTGAGCCTCTATCAGGCAATTTAAATCAGATTAAAATCAGTCAATGGAAACGTTATACTTTTAAACTTATAAAATTGTATGATCACCTTCAAAGACGGCTATAAGCAAAACCAAGGTGGTGGAAGTCTTCGGTCAGGCATAACGAAACACTTTTCTAGAAATTGCACCTTAGCTGGAATACTAGTGAACTAATACTCTAGGCCAGTGATTCCCGGCCACAGTGCCTGCTTCACATTTGTCTGTCAACTTATTTTAAAAATGTTTATAATCACCGTTATCAGGGTATTTTTTTGATCTCACTATACGAAAATGTTGGGTGCCGTGACATAGTGGTAAGTGCATCGACCGCCACGCAGAAAGTCTAGGTTCGATTCCCTGACGGGACATTTAGCATTTTTTCACGGCACCACCTCTTTCGAGTTGCTCACAACACTCAGAGAGTATCAATTGTCTGCGAAAAGCTCCTCAAAACTCGCCGTTCGGAGTCGGCAAAAACTGTAGGTCCCTTCTACTCGTGAGAGAACAGCAGCATGCACAACACGAGTAGTTGTTGTAGAAGCTAGGCCCTGGTCCCTTGTGGGCTGCAGTGCCACTCAATTATTTATTATTATACGAAAATGTTAAATTATTTAATAAAACGCCACGCATCTAATAATTGTTTTTTTTGTTTCGCTACCACTTGTATTGCGTTGGTACTAATTGTCAATGAACAGTTACCGCCGTTCCCATTCGGCAATAAACTGTAGATCTTCACTACTCCTGAGAGAACAATAGCACTCATAACACAAGTTGTTTCTAAAGAAGGAGCAGTCCACCTTTGTGGGCTGTAGTGCTCAACAATGCGTGCCGTCAGATTTTGAAGTCTCTAAGAGACTTCCGCTAGGTCAGGCAGAGCAGATAGATTACAAGGCTCTGGCCGAAGAGCGAAGAATCTAAGAATACGAGCTATAGGAACAACACAACAGAGAACGACCTCGCCTGAGCGGGCGCGTACAAGTGGAGGACTTCAACTGACATAGAGTGCGAAATTGGAGGTAGCTGGACAACTAGGTCCACCCCAGAGTGTACTGCCCTTTGAAAAAGTAACTAATCCTTACATATCTTGCATATCAAGATTTGTCTAGCGTTAGCATCCACCAGACATCCTTCTTATCTGGTTTTCTAAACATGTTATCATATCGTACCGTGTTAACAAATTTGCTTGTATCTTAGGAACCCTCTATCTAATTAGACACACTGACGTTATTATTTCGATGAACTCTGTACTTGTGGGATCCATACAGACAGACGTGGTCCCTGTGAGTCTCATCAACCATTCCTAACCTCTGCAGAATAACAAGCTGTCGATTCTGTATATTTTCACGGGTTTGAGCAAATGTTATTACTACGGTTTGGATTTTGAATGACGACAGACCATACTCTTAAAAATTTCCATGTAACAAAATAAACTGAATTTTACACAACTGATTGCATATTATTCTTAGGTACTGGTGAATCTGGCAAGTCCACATTCATTAAACAGATGCGTATTATTCACGGCAGTGGTTACTCCGATGAAGATAAAAGAGGTTTTATTAAATTAGTCTATCAAAATATATTCATGGCAATGCAATCGATGATAAAAGCCATGGATATGTTGAAAATTCAATACGGAGCGGCAGACAACATTGTAAGTTTCCTTTCACACACAATTAAACTTGCATTTAAAAGCTTTGTTTAAATTCCAGGAAAATGCTGAATTGGTCAGATCGATAGATTACGAAACAGTGGCCACATTTGAGGATCCCTATGTGTCTGCCATTAGAAATCTTTGGGCTGACTCTGGAATCCAAGAGTGTTACGATCGGAGAAGAGAGTACCAGCTAACAGATTCAGCTAAATAGTAAGTTCCCACACATCCAAACCATTTTGTTTTTCCATTATTTCAGTTCACTTTTCCTTTCAATTCGATGTTATATACCAGGAAAAACATCGTAAACTATTTACTTACATTTATATTTCTTTTGTTAAAATAAAAACAAATCAAAAACTATTAAATCTCAACAGCTATCTGATGGAAATTGATCGAGTGGCTGGGAAAAATTACTTACCAACCGAACAAGATATATTAAGGGTTCGAGTACCAACAACGGGGATCATTGAATATCCATTTGATCTAGAAGAGATACGATTTAGGTATCCTTCCTTCCTTCCTATTCGCATTACTGTTTTTATTCCGACTTACTACATGTTACAAATCTCATAAACTCAAAATCGAAACTAACTCCTTAATTTATACATATTTGCATGGCGTGAAGTGTTTACCTATACACAGTTCATACTAAATACTATGTTTATTTCTTCTTTTTTTTTCTTGTGTGTTATAATTATATTTGTGTTCCTAACCTCTTATTCAATATGTTGAATATACATATATATTATTTGCCTGCTTTTTATGATACATATGTTTAATACGTGATTGCTTATGCAGCACAGAAAATCAAACAGAAGGAATGATTTGCATTTTTCCGCGTTGTCCACCTTTCCACATACATTTGTGTATGAGCTGCGTGTAAGCATGATCTGTGTATGTTCCACTATTGTGATGTTATTTATTATTAAAACAATAAAAAAAAAATATTTTGGTTTTAGTCCCGGGAATACAAAGATTAATCACTGCGTAGTGAGGTTATTGTCTAAGATCCTTTCATCTGAGTGCGCCAAGTGGAAGTTCAACTTGTCATAGTCATACTTCATTTCCTAGTTACTAATTTTGGCCGGAGAGGATTAAGACTTAATTCCATGTTTCATCGCGTACGTCGAATTCAGCAAACTTGTCCAAACGTCTAAAGGTTTTTTTCGCAGAGTTTAGTCGTGTGTCGAATTATAAAAAGCACCAGTTGAAACAATTAGATAATTTTACGTAAGGGGAATGCCTCTCTTACACCCTTTTCTGCTTTTAATAACTGCCTATTATCCTATCAGCTAATGACATATTTTCTTGATCGAGCTATTTTTTGCTGAGAAACTCATAAATGTCGTGCTTCATACATTTCAACAGTTCATCAACGACAGTGCATCCATCCTTGTTACATCTTTGCTACTGCATTATATTTATAAGACACATTCTTTTGACGTGGTGGCTGATATGGCAAATCTGATTGACAACCAAATATAGACTTCTACTTGAACCTTGGCATGAAGGTTTAATTCTTAATAATTTAGCCGAGACATTTCTGTTTATTTTCAACACATTCTGAACATGAGTTTTGTAATTGCGGTGGAGGTACCTCGACTCCTACGTTGAAGGTCCCAAATCCGATTCTTGAAAAAAAAAAACATATTTGATACCTGTCTCGAGTTGCCGGCAATTCTAACTGGCAAGAAAAAACTTCGCAAACTTGTCGTTCCCGTTAAGCAACCTCCACTCGTGACTGAATAAAAGTACACACGTAATTGTGTGTAGATGAATCTATGCCCTCATCTTTTGTGGACTACAATGCCATCCTGCATACGAAGCACCTTAACCAGTCGGTCTGTTCTACAATATGCGATATGTCAAATGCATTATTTTCATTACAAAACAACACTACAGCATACGTTTTGATGCAATTACAAGAAAGTTTATTGTGGGACCCTATGCTGGCAAGCTTGGCTCAATCTCCAGCGAAATACATAGAAATTTCAGAGAGACATTTGCTACTGAAACCACAGAGTGTCTTTTTTGTGTTTGTCCAGCGCTAACCATTCATTTAGTCCTTACCAGTCTGGTTAAATCCTCTCGTAAAGTGTGTTATCGGATTCAACATCGAATGCTTGTCCATTTTTTGTCCTGCTAATTCATCGGTACTTTCATTGCCTCGAATTCTATAATGCCAAGAAATTCAGCATAGATTGAGGGTAAATCTGACCACTACCTCTTTCAGATGGCGTTGAGTATGCTTAATGCTTCTCTCAGAGTCCTAATTGATGACTGATAGTCTGTACAGGTATACAATGATTTTCCGTTTATTAGGACAGTAGAAACTTTTGAAGATCATTAACTTTAGCTTGGAAAAACAAACACGTTTAATTTGTCAAAACTTCTCATCTTCATATATACAATGAACATCACATTGGAATGCAATTCAACGAAGAACATCGCTTAACAACTAACAACTTACGAAATACAGAAATTGTACAAACTAGCGCTAATGTCTAATCGGACAGAAACGTGCAGATAAAGTTATCGTATTCTAGACATTTCAAGCATTCATCAAGAGTTGATAAAACTCTCCCGCCGTTGTACGTCATCCAAGTGACTGATAAAATAGATCTGATTATGTCAATATTGTCTCTGCCTCTGTTGATTCTTATCTACGGCATCTCTAGAAATCCCCATTACCACACCAAGTAGCTGAAATAGATAAATACCACGAACAACCGAGCATCTTATGCTGATGGATTCATCGTTCGCAGTCAAACACAGCTGAGGTCTACTGCTCAGATCATCAATGTATTGATGCAGCAAAAACCTTTTAAATCCTTATGCATGACAGTATATTGTTTTGATTTGTAGATTTAAAATTAAATCTCTTAATTTTGCAACACTTAAATTTATTTTATTTCGTTTTTGGTTACTTAGTTACTTAAGTGATCTGCCACGTATTGAGAAAGAAGATTTCTTGCCAACCGAACAAGATATTCTACGTGCTCGAGTTCCGACCACTGGAATTCTAGAATATCCATTCGATTTAGATGGAATCGTATTTAGGTACAAATTTTCATTATAATACTCTACTCTATATACGCATATAGAAATGTAATAATTGGATTGAAAAAACGGCTAGATACTGGTTGGTAGATACTAGATTTCGGTATAATAATAATTAATGGCAGCTTATATTTAGTGTTCATGTCTTATTCGTATTCTGTGTTTAACAATTTTACATTATTTTTGTTCAATTTGATTGTAGAAATTCTTTTGTTTGTCTGTATGTAATACGCTTACTGCTTGCTTTACTAAATACATCAGCTTCTGTAACTGTTAACATAGATAAGAACATAAATGCTTGCACATCCGTATTTTTTTTCTTACTTATGTCTATTTTTTATTTATTTGTACCCAAACAGGATGGTAGACGTGGGTGGACAGCGATCAGAAAGAAGAAAATGGATTCATTGTTTTGAAAATGTAACTTCAATTATTTTCTTGGTCGCTCTCTCAGAGTATGATCAAATCTTATTCGAATCTGAAAATGAGGTATGTACAAAAAACAAACACTCAAAAAATTTGTTTGGCACACATAATTAGTTTTGTTTTTCTTCTTGTATTTTCAAGACTATATTTTAGTTTGTAGATTTTTTTAAGATTACATTTTGTATTGAAAAAAGTGACTTAATGTACAAAAATTTCTCCCGGCTGAAATTGCGATCTTTTTTTGAAAAGTGTTGGGCAATGCGTTTTAAATTAAATGAGAACTGTTAAAGGCATTGCATCGGATGTAATTCTTTGAATCTAAATTTCCAAACGACAGGTATTTCTTGTTGGGATAAATCAATGAGGTATTAAATCAAGCGACTTAGATACTATTCCTCGATGTAAGGTATTCGCCCAATTGAGTCTTCAATAAGTCTACTACAAACGTATGTGGGTTGTGAATTTACCGTGTTCAAGCTACAAACATATCATGCCAACGTGCCAATTAATCAAATAGATATATAAGATTGCAATATTTCTGCGTAACAATTTTCTTTAGCCGTAACGTTCTCTTCTTGATTTGTCCATTTTTTTTTCTAAGTATTCTTGGTCTTCTCCTTCTTCTTGATATCTCTCTAGTTCTTGGTCTTTTTAGACTTTTCATTCTTCTTCTTAGTCTTTTTACTTTTCTTCTTTTTCGTCTTTTGTTTTTTCTTCCCTTTTCCTTCTTCTTATTGTGACGCTACTTCATGAAGAGGTCACGAGGTTTAAAGTACGCCATTAGCAAGCATTAAATATTTAGATGGCCTCGTCAAGGTCAAACACTCATGGATCTCATGTGAATTGGTATTGCATTAACTTTGACGTTGTTTCCTAATGCACCCACCTTGGGACTGCACGCGTCCACGTTAGGGCTTCCGTCGACGGTTGGGTCTCCCGACAAAACAACCAGAGATGGCATGACTCTCCACGATGCAGACTAACCTAGTGCATGCTTCTAAACGTCAGCAAGAAATTTTCGACTTTTCCTTTATCTCCAGATAGGAAAGACTGCGGACGACTTTAATAACGTACAAACGGAACACTACCTTTGCTGAACACTAAGGTGTGCTTGGGCTTAGTGATGACACCTATGCAACGCATGTAGAGAAGTTGAAGACAGTGCAGAACACTAAAAACACTGGGAGCTGAAACCTATTATGCCCTTTATCACAGTGATTGCTAGTTTTCCTTCCAAAGATCAAGAAATAACATTAAATGTAGGTTGCTGCTTGGTAGTACAATGGACCAGTTTTCGAGTCTGAGCGCTCCGGTGCAGTGTTTCCCAACCTTCAACAAAAAAAAAAAAGAAACACCTCATTGGTCAATGTTGATTTGCGAAGCACAGGCTGAACACATGATTTCCAATTCGACAGGCGTTTTTGCCACTATTTATTTATTGAAAAAAGTTCCGAAGTCGCTATTAGATTTTTGAGGAAGCAAAATATTCAGGGCTTATTAAATGTGAATGAAGAACGTAAGTCAGTACGGGCCCTGGTTTTCTTGCAGACTTTAGCGCCTCTTGCAGACTTTATTTTAATTTTTTTTGCTAGATTCTTTATGAATCTCTAACTCAGACAAATTTTTCTGTTATATAAATTAAAGGATCAGGACAGAAAAATTACAAACAACCATTAATATAATGTTTTTTTTTAATTCGATACCAAATACCTGTTTCATAAATTTCTTAATGTGCGCCAATCAATTGTATAACAGAAAAAAAACATATTTTACCAACATTTCGTTAACTGATAAATATTTCTCATTTCAGAATCGTATGGAAGAATCAAAAGCTTTATTTAGAACTATTATTACGTATCCATGGTTCCAAAACTCATCCGTTATTCTTTTCTTAAATAAGAAAGACTTGTTAGAAGAAAAAATTATGTATTCGCATTTGGTAGACTACTTTCCCGAGTATGACGGTAAGACTCTCAATTTGAAACGATTGCATGCTTAATTCAATAAATCTATTGTCTGATACAATTAAATCTTAATATATACTTAAATTTAATACTGTTAAGGCCCAAAATGTGATATACCGGCGGCAAAAGATTTTATATTAAAAAAATATTTATCAGCGAATCCTGACCCAGAACGTCAATGCTATTCCCATTTTACAACGGCTACAGGTTAACAAAAGATAAAACAAAAGAATTAGCAAATTTGGATTGCTTACAAGTAGAATATCAAAGTCTTGCTCACATACGTAACTTAAGATTAGTTAAGAAATATTTTCTAAGTACACGTAGGCGTAGCGTATTGCTAGAAATTGCTAACTGTATGTGCTTTTCTTCTTGTGTATCGCTAATTTAGGTCCACAAAGGGATGCAATAGCGGCCCGAGAGTTTATTCTTCGTATGTTTGTAGACTTAAATCCAGATTCCGAAAAAATAATTTACTCTCATTTTACGTGCGCAACGGGTAAGTAAACCGAAACGAATGAGTGCTTGAATTTATGATGTGTGTGAATGAGTAAATGATAAGTCCTAAACAGTTCAGTTCAGTTCAGTTCAGTTGAGATTCTCCATTCAAAGCTGTCGAACCCAAGGTAAGCCAGAGTACTATTACTTCTCCGTATGTAGACAATTTGTGTCTCAGTGAAAACCGCTAGAAAATGCTTGACGCTTCCCTAATTAACCAAGGAATCAAATAACATTTGATTTCGTTTTTTTTTCGTCCTCTTGCATTTCTTTTCATTGGATCACTGCAACTGAATCAAAATGAAAATCCAAAACACCTGTAGACACTGAAAACATCAAGCTCGTGTTCTGCGCCGTAAAAGATACAATTATGCAGAACGCTCTAAAGGAGTTCAACTTAGGCTAAGCGAGCAAATAGCTACTTGCGTGATCTACAATACCTAAAGTGTTAAGTGAAGATGAAAAACGAAATACAAACATTTTATTCAAAACGAAGCGATTATTTTTCGTTATTTTTTAAACACTAGTTAAATTAAAAAATTCAATGTATTGACACTACATATATACTTCACAGTTCATATTACAACTTTCACTTGTCACTTTCAATGCCTACTTACACGAATGGCAGAACCAAAATGAAACACACTTGTTTGTTGTATTGTGTTAGAATGTGGATATTAATAAAACTCATATATGAGAAATCTTATAAATAAATTATATAACTTTTCTTGGTTTAATTTATTTACATTTCATGAGTGCCTGTGTTGTTTTGGTGTGTGGAGTTAAATACTGAAAACTCAGATCTATACCCAGATAACCCACCTTTTGTTAACTTTATTGTGCTATGTGCTATGTTACCCTTTTATAGAAAGAAAAAAATCCCCATCCCTGTCTGTCTCTTACTCAAATTTTTTGTTTTTAAATGATTACAATTTATTTATTATTTTACAAATATTTTCTAATACCACCCATACCTTATTATTGAAGAAAGTTAAATCCACTTTCAAGCTAGACCCGTGGCTCTAACGCTCTAAAATTGTTTATAGCTAATCAAATAATATGAAACATCTAAAGATTCTTCGAAACTAAGCGGCATATTTACGCTCTACTTAGCCCAGTCGTCTTAAGTTTCTTACAGGTATGTAGGTACAAAGCTCTGTCACTGTTTGTTGTTTAATATTCTCCTTTAATGTAGATTAGATTAGGTTGAGAGGGCTGCTCGAGCTGCTAGAGCCGACTTAGTCCATGAACCATTGGGTGGGTAGTCACATGCCCAGAGGATTGACTATTTTTGATCCTTGGAATCTTAATAAAATAAAATAAAATGCCTATCCTTTCCTGTTTTTGTTGGTTTGTTTGCTTGAGGAATTTCTGAATGGAAGACTCTGCGATGCGATTCAACGGTGCAATGTTTTTTTTTTTTGCCTGTTTTGTCTTAAACATTATCCGTTTGTTGTTTGTCCGCACGTTGGGCGCCAGTTATTTTGTTTCTTTAATGAAATCCTATTAGAGTAGAGAGATTACGGTATTTCTCCAAACAAATGTTCTTCCCTACCTAGTCAATAGATACCGTTCTATTTTCGTGAGGAATAGTTGGTTTTGGAGGCGAAATGCCATATTCTATTCACGTGCAAGTGTAAGATTGTCTGAAAACGTTTACAGCTACTTGCTGAGAATGCCTGCCTGCTGTGCCATCAGTGTATTAAACGGGGGAACCAAACGTCATAGGAAACTATTGTCCTACTTTAGGATAAACAAAAACCTTCTTTGATTTTTTCACGACAAGAGTTCAAAATTTATCGGATACAATATAAGCTGCTGAACAGGGTTCTGGCCGAGACCGTGTATTCATTATGAAGGGAAAGGCAATCGAGGTAGATAGGAATGTGGGAAACGACTTGTCCACTGAAAAAAAATGTTAAATCCGAATCTTTCACTAATTTTATAGATTAGATATGGTGTAAGAAAAAAAAGGTATGCTCTGCAGTTTGTCAAAACGTCCATCTTTAGCGGTTTCATTGTTTAACCATTTTTAAAATGTTCGAATATTGGAAATGTTTGAAAAAAAAGAAAACAAATCAATTTCTGTGGCAAACTTGCACTTGACATAAAATTAAACATGATGCCGTCACGCTGTATTCACTCAAAGCTGTCGAGCATGTTTTATCCTAACACCATGTAAAATTAGGAGCAAATTACTCCACCTCTATTCTCGAATTTAAGATGGCTGTTTCTTCTATTAATGCAAGAGTGTGGGAAATCGATGCAACTTTATTCTGAAAGCGCATGTGAATGAATGAGTGAATGTTATATAGTTTAAAATCGTATTGTAATTCTTAAAAATTATTTTTTTTTTCCTTTATTTCTCCCAAAACAATCTAGATACTGAGAACATAAGGTTTGTATTCGCAGCAGTAAAAGATACAATTCTGCAATCAAATCTAAAAGAATACAACTTGGTCTGAACTGGTTTTGGATCGTTAAAACTATTTTTGTGATTATAATATTTTCATAATTCCTTTTTTCAAGAAAAAAAAATAAAACAAAATAAAATAAAGAAATATAATAAAAAATGAATATAAATTTAACAATTTTATAACGCAACAAAATTACATTAAAAATGAATTTTTTGACAAGAATTTGAAAAATAAATTAAAAGATGAAAAAACAAGAACTAGGAATTAATGACAACAAATATATATAAAAATATATTAAACATATATTATAAACTAAGTAAAACAAGATTAATTTATAAACAAAAAACAGCTTTTGTCGAGTGATGGAAGAATAAACAAAATACAACCAAAAAACAACAAAAGTAAAAAAAATTACACAAAACTCGGGTATGTCTTACAGAAGAGAAATTAATTTTTGCCATAGTTGAGGACGCGCAGAAAGTGGGTTTTGTTTAGTAAGAATATCGAGTTTTACTAAGCTTATAAATTAATGTACTGCTACATACAAAAACAAAAAAGAAAAAGAAGAAATGAGGGAATGTCACCGAAACTTTATATCAAAAAAAAAAAAAATAAAAACAAAAACAAAAGGATAATTGGCTCTATGATCTGCACATTTTTATTTATTGTCTTATTATTTCTTTTCGTTTAATTTATTTTTGTTTTTACTTTTTGATTTAACAACATGCATCTTCAGAAAAGAAAACTATATAAGTAACTAATGATACGAGAACATAGTTGATAAAGGAAAACAAGGAAAAACATAAATCGCATATTAAAGTAATATTTGTAACAATATAAAAACATTCTTGACTTGAGCCATTCCTTGCCAATTGTTTCATTTATTTTTTATTTTTTTTTATTTTATTTCGTTTTTTTTTCACCTTTCAAAAACAGTGTTTAGTCAATGTTCGAAATGCAGAAGAAATTAAATAGAAAAATAATCGTATAGTATCATATGTTATTTAGAAAGAGAGAAAACAAATTCGCACACATTTAGTCGTAAGTGGAATGTAAGTGTTTATTTTTTGTTTTTGGTAACATCGTTTGTGTGTGTATGCAATGATTTCAATTTCATTGTCCTTTAAAAAAGGGAAAAGTCAAATGTGATAACACCGTTATCAAATTGAATTCTACGGGTACTTTGGGTCTCTTTCTAAATTGCTTTCAATAGTTTGTGAGCATAAGCTACAATATGAAGATAGTGTATTTAGGCAGCTTTTCAATGTTTAGAGCCGTTTGTTCCAAATGTAAAGTGCGCACGTCTCTGGCAGCTTTTTAACTATGGCGTCTAAAAATGGCTTTTAAAATTTGGAAGTTCTAACAGAGCATTTTTCCGAGTGTTTATTGAATACTTAACTTGATAACTGCTCACAACTGCAACAACAAGGCGATGTCAAAAAATGTTTACAATTGACTGAATGAAAGTTTGATGCCAAAACAAGACGAAATCTGTTAATTTAGAATGCTATTAACTGAATGGATCTAAAGATGTTCATTTAAATCTATGCTTAATTTAGAGTCATGAGCAAACTGATAATTAGCAACTTTTCAATACGCAATTATCGCGTGAGCGAACTGACGAATTTTTTAAGTTCAGACTGCAAAGTTATTGGACGAAACTTGAGTGCAGTTAGGTTACACATTAAAGAACAGTCGATAAGCATCGCAACATGACTCACATTGATTGTTTAAGGCTAGAAATTTCGAAGTAACATTGTTATTAAGAATTATGAGGTCACTTTTACGCCTTCGTTACTTATTGCATTTTAGGAATTCCCTATGAAATGCAATACGTTATGTTTGCAGTAATCTTTTGACGCACATTGTCACGTTTGCAATAGGTAAGAGCTTTACACTCTCTTACAACCAATCACAAAAGTCCAATTCGGACAGAGAGATTGCTCAACATAAGAATGAAGGGGACACATTTTAAAAGAGACTTTCGCCCAAAATGTTCCACCTTGGAATTAATTTTCTATAAACACTATAAGCTGTTACGGCTCTCGAACCCTTTGTGGGAACTTTTTGATCGAATCCTAATATTGAATTTTATTCATCTACATCAAAAATTGCCAATCGATGTCGGCGTAAAGGGCGCCCCTCCACTCCTGAGGTAGTAGCAGGCACAACGCGAATAACAGTTTACGACTGTAAAGCCAGTCATTCATAATATGAGTAAAATGTGCCCTCATGCTCCTGCTGATTTCAATTATAATCGAACAAAGCTAAGATATTTGCTTTTTCGATTCCCAATGATGGTGATTTCTTATGACTGTAAGCGAACAATTCCGATCGAGAAATAAATTCAAATTCAAATATTGAGACAGACAGACAGTTTCACACACAAACTTTAACCCACACCATGATGGCATGAATGAACAATTGCATACACAATTTAACTTCATAGAAGGTCTAGAATAACAAATTATATTTCGATTATATCTGATCCCAAAATTCTCATAAAACGCACAATTTCGATGAGCAAATGATAAGATTCTATTCAACTTTTGTTAACTTAATTTTTAACTTTTTACTAATTGTATTTGTATTCATTGTTGTTTTCCTTTTATATCGAGTAAAGGGGTTTATATTTTTTGTCGTTGTTTGTTTTGAACGTTCAACCAATAAAAAACACAACCAAAACTGAACACATTAAAATTAATATAAATCAAATATTTATTTTAATAATTTATTCATTTTATGTATGCATATGTATTCTCTTTGTTTAAGGTATGAATCTAATTTCCAAATAAACACATGTGTGTATGTGTATCTGTATATTTTATTTTATTGTTATTACTTTCAAGAAGCTATGAAATTTGAAATCAAAAATTTAATAAGATTTCTATGTTGTTGTATATGGATCAATGATTAAAAAGAAATGTGAATACTTCTTAACAGTTCTGCATTTCAAAATTTAGATCAATTTGTCTTGTCTCTGCTCGGCCACACATCATGCACATTATTGAACTTGAATTTTTTCCCCCGACTCCGAATAGACAAGGAGTAATTCGAAACGAATTAAACGTAAAGAATCTAGCGATACTATGGATGAAGTTAACAAAATCCGTTTGTATTTGTTTTATTTTTCTTTAAATTCTATTATCCTACAAGTCTTAAAATATGACTACAAAAAGCACTTTTGAATAAATTACCCACGTATGTATAACCGTGCAGAAGAGTTACACAGAAGAAAAATGAAACAAAAAACACACACAAAATAAGGAAACATCGCACAATTTATACAAGTACCTATTTTTTAAGGATAGCCATATGTAATGCGCAAACACACATAAATATACATATATATATATATATATAAACATAGAATGTAAATGTATGTTTTTTGTATTTAATTAAATATAATTGTTTTTGTTTTTGTTTTATTATTTTTATTAAAATTCGTTTAGCTAAATTTAAATCTTCTGTGTATGGAAAAAAAAATCAAATATATACATATATAAAAAAATGTTTATTATTTTATTATTTTCTTGTTTTTAAGAGAAGAATAAACTTTTTTTATACTAAATAATTATTCGTATATATACACAAAACAAACAAAAAAATCTTAACAATGCTTAGTCTAATTATATGAATATAAACTATATAAGCGTCGTTTTTCTTTCATTCAACTATTTGTTTTCTCTGTGTTCTACTTATTTAAATATAAAATAATGTTTTTCTTTTTTCGATTTTCGCTACCATGCTCGTGTTTTTTTAGTTTTTGTTAACAAGAAAAGATAACGAAATTAAATTGCATATTTTTAACTTGATTAGGAGGAAATATACTTTACATAAGTTATATACAATTTTACACGCAGAAAAGTAATTATTTATACCAATAACTGTATGTATATGTATATTATGTACTTTTGATAAGGTCTAAAGTAATATACTTGTTTTAGTTTATACATTTATAGCAATATATACACATTTTTCCTTTTATCGCTTATATATTTATAATTATATATATATAAACGCATATTTATATATATACATTATACATAGTCAATAAAACAATTTTATTTGCGTGTTATATTTATTCTCTTACCTTTTTTTGATAATTTTGGTTATCATCACATTTTTTCAGTTGAACATGATTTTAATTTGTTTTTTCTTAATATCACTTGGATTGAAAGGAATGTCGGTCAATGCTTACAACTTTAGACTATTAGTTACGACAACACAGTTGCTTGGCTAGTATGATTCAGTGGAAGACATTTTTTGCAAAATCAGAAGTTCTAGCTTATTGCATCCTTCGATGTTGTAGGAAGAAAGAACATTTACGTAATCAAGAAATTATTATTTCTGACCGAGTGTTCCTGTTTTTCTACTCCTCTATGCAAATATTGTATGAAAGAAGTCAGTGCTAGCAAAAACTAGTATAGTGATACCTATGTATGTCAGAATCAGACTCACTCCAAAACACTATTTAGAATAACCCAGCCCAGGTGAAATAAGTAGCCGCGGTGGCGTAGTGGTTAAGTGCGTCGACTCACATGCTAATATCTATCATCTTTGCTTCCGGTTGCACATTATTTGAGCTGCTGACAACAATTAAAGAGTATTAATTGTGTAGGAAATGCTTCTTAAATTTCGCCGCTCAGAGTTTGCAAAAAACTGTAGGTTCCTCTTACTTGTGACAGAATAATAGCATGGACAACACTAGAAGTTGCTGAAGAACCAGTCTTTATTCCCATGTGGGCTTGTAGTGCCACCCAATCCATTTTTTAGCTGATGTAAGTAGGGTGTTCGAGAGCTCTCTTCTCTGAAAACATCTGCAATATTTGTGTATCTTTTTAATAATGATTGAAAATAAAAGTTCATACAAAGGTATCCTATATCGGAAATGATTCAGCCAATTGTGCTCACGTATATGACGGATAAATCACAAATTATTGAGAATTATTTTTCCTCGCACTTGTGTGAGATATTTCTTCCAACACGAAATTGGCTGACTCGTATTTTTAGTTGGATTCAACTGTGGAAAGATTTTGTTTAAGCTGTCAAAGGGTGGTACGATGGAAGTATGAGCTCATGCTTTAAAAAGAAGAGTTCTTACTTCTACGCACACATTTTCTTGAGTCACAAGGAAATTCTCAAAAGGCAAAAAAGTTGTTAAAAACGTTTAAGCTCCAAATTGTATTGTGATTGTTTACTTGCCCTCTATTTTATAGTAAAAAACGCGTCCGGCTATAGTCAAATTTGTCTGAGATGCGACTGCGGTAATTGTAGTGATTATATGTACACTCAGAATCTACTTTGCATTGAACAGTACCATTATGATGCATGTACTGGAAGGAGGAAGAGCATGCTAACTATGATATATTACACTGTATTTACTTCGAAACTTCCATCAGAAGAATTACTAGAACTTCGACTAATTTCAATGGCGCATTAACAGATTCACGGGAAATTTCGAAGAATTGCAGATGCCTAGGAATGTTTTACCGGAAACACCACGATTTCACATGTGGAACTACATTGTCTCCACGTGACAAATAAAAAATACTATCATCCTTTACGTCTTCTAAAAAAAATATCGCTACACAGACTAGACATGTGGTCTTGTTCATTTCATTTTCAGTGCGATCACTGCCGTGGGCACCAGTTTCTACGTATGTATGTACCTTTTTTTGATTCCTCAATTTCTCTATACCTTCATGCTAATATGGCATACTTATTTACCAAAGGCGTATTTTTTAATGGAATGATTGAAGTAAACGGAGCGTCGGATGTTTTTGAAAAAGTCTGATTTTAAGTAAAAAGAAAATCACAAACTTTTTGCTGGTTCAGGTGCGTCAGTCCTCGGTAAGAAACAAAACCTGATATTGCTGCTGGAAATATGGTCTTAAAAGTGTGGAGCTTTTAATAATTCCTATCTCCATTCTTGTTTAATGGGAAAAGATCAACGATAAAATCAGACAATTTATGCTTACCGAACGTTTTGTTTTTTTTTTTTTTTTGAGTGGTGGCAGTGATGTGCGTTTAAATTTTTTGCTGACCTTATTCTTCTGATTTTCTTTGTCTTCTGGAACTGAAATATTGTGTAGTCTATGAATTTTGTCATTCGAGCGACTTCCTTATGTGTTCTATGCATTTTTTTCATTTGGGCGACATTCACACATTTTTATGTAACGATAACAATTGCATCACAGCAGATAGAAACATATACACATATGCAAATTCGGCGCAATATGTTTCGTTCATAAGAACTGCTTCACCATTGAACTCTTGTGACGATAGCTGGATGGACACATGATTCCGATCTTTCAAGTCAAAAGAAAAACCCGGTCCCGATGACTGATTTCAACTAAGGAGCCGTTTCTGGGGTGCAAAAATCCATCAGGGTCCAATCTAAACGATCCAAAATTAATTTGTAATTGAATGCAGAATATGGATGAATTCACGTTGGTTGCGCAAACAAGAGAAATGGGATGAAATTGGGATTTTGATTTCCATTTGCTTCAGCAAATTAAATGCAGAATCAATCAATCTTTGTGTTTCGTCTGAGAGACAATGAAGTTTACGCGACGTGTAATTTATTTTGTTTTTCTTCTTTTTAATTTTTATTTTGATATTTACCTTATAAACTCAGTCGCAAAATCATCACCTATCGATTTATTAAAAAGTCGACAACTCTACCTTAACCGGGTAATGAAGTCCCGCAACGAAGAAGTTCGACATAATACGGACATACTACAACATAATTTTTCCAACTATTTTTGTTAGCTTATGTTACTTAAAAAGAAATTTTGTTGAGTTGCTTTGCTTGATTTGTCCGTGGTGTACCAAAACGCAGATGACCTGCACTTTGTTCTCGAGCAAATAAGAAAAACACAGATATGTTTTCAACGGCAAAGAAATATGAAATGTGTGCGAAGAAAAAGAGAATTGTTTTTGAAAACGAAATGAAATTGAAAGCAAATTGTTTTATTTATTTTCCGTCCAAAAATTATTAAAAATAAATAAATAAACAATTCTTGAAAAAAAAACATGAAGAAACGATGAGATGTAGGAAATGTTTAATTATCTCACACGCAGACACACACTTATGTATTCTATTTTTCTATCATGCGAAACTTTAAGTTAATAACACTAATTGTGACTGTTTTTCTATACAGAAGAACGTAGAAATTTACTTGAAAAGCAAAAATGCAAAACAAAACTATGTAGAATGCCTTTCAAAAACAGAAAATTTAATAGCACAATGTACACAGCTTTCAAGACGCACTTTAATGCATAGAAATATTAAACATATGATTATGGTATTTTCGTTTGTATGTTCGGAGCATTAGCTCCACTTTAGGAAAAATGCCCTACGCAGTTTGATCTGTTTCATTTTTCACATGCCCGTTTTCCATAAAAACGATAAAGTTGTTAATGTAAAATGTTCATCGCAGAAGACGGGTACATTGCATTGAAAAACTGCCTTTAAGTGCTAATACCGATGAATATAAAGTATCAGGCAAAATGTGCAGAGAGAAGCAAGTGAACAGTTAAACTCTTGGACCATTGGAAGTTAAAATGTAAAGTTGATCTCGACTCAGTCACGTGTCTAAGGTAAGAACTTTAATTTTCAACTATTCATTTGGGGACATAAGCCAGAGAAAGTATTGATTCATTGAAGGATTCTAATTTCACCTTGTATTTTAAACAAAACAACTTTTTCTATACTAAAACACGATTATTTCATTAGAAAACAAAATCTAGGAAAACCGTAAAAAATCATTCTTATCGCCTTAATAAGTCCCTAGGAAAATATGTATTTACGTATGTAACTAAAATCAATACCAAATAAAAAATAAATTGTATAAACAAAGCGCAAACACAAAAACAACAAAAAGTAAATCTAAGTCATAAGCAACAAAAGGACACACTATAGAATTGTGGTCGTGGAACTACAATTTCTTCTCCTCTACCCTCTCACAATTTATGATAAATTGCGTAGATACTACATTCAACATAAATAACTAAAAGTAATATTTGTGTATTGTGCTTATAATAAAAAAATTAGATCAATAGATACATACATATATATAAAAAAAAAACTATATATTTGTCAAAAATGAAACAAATAATAAATAAAAAAAATGTTTTTTTGCTCCGAACTTCTTACAAAACATACATACATAAAAAATATATACATGCATACACATAAAAAATAATGTAACGCAAAAAAAAACAAAGCATAAAATTGTTATAAGAGAAGAGGAAGAAAAACACATTTAAAAAGATATGATTTTTTGGTATTTTTACTTTAAACCTAGAACTAAGGAAGCAAAGAAAAAAATACAAATCTTAACTAAACTTTTATAAAAACAAAAGGAAAAGAAAACAAAAAAACAATACACAATTTTGTATGTTATTGAGTAAATTCATAAAAGTAATGACAAGCATATATATATATGTATATATATATACACAAAAGCAAGCACTATATGATAGCGTATACATGTATATGGCGTCATTCATAATTAAAAAAAAAAAGAAAACAAAAACAAAATTTTTTTTACGAAAATAAACTAAATTACTAAAATGCTTTTGTTCAAGTAAGACGATACCAGTACATCTATGTAAATGTAAGAGAAAGAAAACAAACATTTTAAACTAAATTCAATGTTGACGATCTCCCCTTGACCGTTTAATAGATAGCTTGATTGCAAGTTTCGTTGCACATCAATCAAAATCCCCAATGAGCCAGATTTTGGATAGATTGCAGTGTCACGAACCTTTATCCGCAAACACTCGAGTGGACGTCGTACACAAACAAAGAAAAAAAAAAAACAAAATAACAACATCATGAACACTTTTTTCGTAACATTCAAAGGAAGTTCAAGATAGTCGTGTTTAACTAAATTACATGACGTAAAATGTAAGGATAAGCAAATTATCTAAACTAAATGATAACTATTTACATAAGCTAAAACAAGACACACATTCGAATAAATAACATTATATGATACTAACAAAATTTCATTTTTTATTATCAGAAAACCAAAAGGCAAAAACAAAAATCATTTGAGTATAATAGTAATTGTATTAACTAAAATTATATTATACACATAAAATGAAATTTATAAATGATTAAATATAAACAATAAAAATGAAGGAAAATATATGAGTATTTCTTTTATTTGATAAATTGAGTTGCAAGCACGTACAGTTTGGTTCTATGATGAGCTGCGACAAATTTTGATGTATCCACCCTTAAGTCCGCACCCTGTTTCCTAGTTGTCTACCAGCTCGGAAATTAATACAGGTCATAGATAATAATGACCAATATGTACTCCACTTAATTCCGTTTTAATATAAGAAACAAAAAATTAAAAAAAAAGCGCGGCTACTTTATGACCTGATATGATACTTTCATCCTAATTGCATGGTTCCCCCTTCAGGTAAACAAAACCATGATTTTACTCACATTATTTGACTTGTTTATCATTGACAAATTTTCAGGACAGCCTCCAAATTGCAGGAAGAATTCTGCGAAAATGCAACAAACTATTTAATTCAAATATCGTTTTTTTTCGGCAGTCAGACAGAATCCCGAAATGCATAAGCCCGAAATGACCACAATCGCGAAAAGCCTAAGCCTCCTATTCCTCTGCCTCCTTTAGACTATTTTTTTTTGGGCTATGTTAAAGCTCATGTCTATACAGACAAGGCCGCATTGGAAGACAACATTGAAGCATTTATTCGTGAGATACCGGCCGAAATGTTGGAAAGAGTATGCCAAAATTGGACTAAGCGGACTAAGCATTTGAGGCGCAGTCAAGGTCAACATTTGCATGAAATAATGTTCAAACATTAAATTTTATGGACCGTACTATCGGTTCAATCAAAGATTAAAACTTTCCTATAGCTTTTAAAAATCACCCTTTATAAGACTGTGTTTCCGTTTAAATCGATGTCATACAGAAAACTGTTTTTATTTTAAGGTAGGTAGTATGAGAGAAAAAAAGTACTATGCGCATTACAAGGGAACAAAGTTGGAAAAAATTAGGCGTGACGTCGGCTGGCGAAAATTACATTTAAATTACATAATGAGAAACGGTGCGTTTTTCTTTTATTATGCTACAGTTTTTTTCATTTTGCACTGATTCTGGCTTACTTACGATAACCCTCGTTGCGATTAATCGATGAATGAATCAGACTGCGTCACGTCATGAAAACAAGCAATTACTACTCCGTCCACTGAATTCAACGTACACAGAGTATGCTTTCTAAACATTCATACATACATATGTATGTGGGTATATGTATTATAAGTATTTTTCCATATTTCGAAAAGAGTAAATAATTCCCTATTATTCTTATCGTTAATATAACGGTATCTTAAAATGAATATCAACACGAATGCCAAAAATTTAGCAGCTGGCAAAAGATCGTGCTGGCTGGAGATGCATTTTGGTTGATGCCCGATCCACCCCGGACTGTAGCGCCACAAGAAGAAGTTCGAATCAGGTACAAGTAACTTTTTATTCTGGCACGGTATATTCAAAGTTGATGCTTTTGTGAAAATTATTTGTTTCATTCAAATTGCATGACTGTAAATGTTTAGGTCAGCTCTAGCTAGGACTTAAATACATTTATGTCATTCCTGTGTCGGTATTGCAAATATGAAGGGACTGATTTATCCTTGATTCATGTCAAGGATGAACATTCATCGCTGATTCATCTGTTGGGTTTATTCCACAAAACATAGTGATCAGTCGATAATGCAATATCCTCACTTAGTAGAGAATATATTCCTGCTTCGCGGAATCTTGCACTTGCTATTTGAGAAGCAGTTCTTGAAAATGTATTTCTTCTTTCTTTTTTTTCGAAATTTGATATTTTCATACTCAAGAAATTGACAATTATAAATTGTATCTTGTTTCATTTACAAGTCCACAAAATTGTTATCGACTGCCATGTTTAAGCGTACACGAATAATATATGAGTATATTTGTGATGACTCGGACTGGTACTCTTTAATAATTATGATCAGGAAACAATTCAAAAATAAAACAAACCAACCATTCAAATCCAAAATCAAACCCTGTATTTAGCATTCAGTATCCCTCTCATAAACACCCCGTTTTTTTTAATTAAATTTAGATCTTATAACGAAACATTCCGAAAAAAGAGATGTTAGTGCAGGTAACTTTGTACACATTTTTTAAGACTGTCAATGACTTGCTTTTGGTCATCGGACTTTATGACCGCAGTTCCTGACACAATCACGTTTGCTCCTGCCTGCAAAGTAAACATAAATAAGAGTCCCATTATCATTAATTAACATTTCACGAAACATACCTTCGCACAACAGTCGATCGTCTTCGGCCCCACACCCCCATCCACCTCAATGTCAAGATTTGGATAGTTTTTTCTCAACCATTCAACTTTAGGCATCATATCGGCCATAAATGATTGCCCACCAAAACCAGGTTCAACAGTCATGACCAATACAAGGTCGGCATCGTCAACGTATTTTTGCACATCTTCCACAGGAGTACCTGGCTTCAATGCTAAGCCGACTTGCATTCCGGATTCTCTCACTTTGCGGCAAACTTCAACGATATCCTTTACCGGCTCAATGTGGAATGTGTACAAATTGACTCCAGCATCAGCCATTGGTTCGATCCACTGTCCAGGATTTGAAACCATCATATGGGTTTCAAAAAATGCATCCTGTTTAAAGAATTCGACGATGAAAATTAATTTTTATGTATGCATGTCTATTGCTACACACCTTAATCTTACTACGAAGGCACTTAACGACTGGATGTCCAAACGTAAGATTTGGCACAAAGTGTCCATCCATAACATCCAAATGCAGATAGTCAGCTCCATTGTCAAGTAGCTTTTGGGATTCCTCGTGTAAGCACACTAAATCGGCGTTGAGAATTGATGGTCCAATTTTAGCTTGCAGCGGCATGGTTGGTAAATTATGCGAATGCTAGATAAATGTAGATAAAAGCCGACCCCTTGTTATACTTAAAACGTGAAATGTATTCGTACTAGAGTTACTTACATGTTTGTTCTAATGATGTATTATCTATCGTAAACTATACTAAACTACTCAACATGTGCTGAGTGGAGCTGTTGGGGTATTACAAGGTCACTGGAGTTCGATGCAGCTTGACAGCTAATGTTATTTACTTTTAAGTGGGCGTTTCACTACTTGGATTTACACACTGAGATGTGCGTGAAGTTATATGTCTAGATTGCGGAAAATGATCAATGGAGTTTAAAATAAAATATATTCAAGAGATTAACAAATGTTTACAGCTGATGTGCATAAAATAAAGAAATTATAAATATTTTATTCGAACATCGACGAATTGCTTAAGGAGCACCCTGTAAGGAACCTGTTCCGGGAGGTAACCAAAAGTCAGAAGTGTCAAAAGGGGAAAAGTGTCAAGCTGACGTGTATTTGTGTATTTGTTGATTCCCTGAGAAAATCATTCTCCAATAGATATATATTTTCCACCGGTTTATACAGATCAAATTATTTATTAATAAACAAAAATGAAGTCGTATCTTATATTACTCCTTCTAGTATTTCTTCCTTCCATTCTGGCAAAAAAATTCGAAGAGGATAAAAAGCCAGAATGGGCCAAAAAAGACATTCGAGATTTCAGCGATGCCGACATGGAACGTTTACTTGAACAATGGGAGGTACGTAGAGCACTGTAATTTTACAATACTTGATATTCTCATGTGTGTCAAAAATTCATAGGAAGATGATGATCCACTCGAACCTGATGAGTTGCCAGAACATTTGCGGCCACAGCCAAAGATTGATTTATCTAAACTACAGTCTGGAAATCCCGAGGATGTTCTGAAAGTGTCAAAAAAGGGACGTACGCTCATGACTTTTGTCAGTGTGTCAGGAAAACCTACACGGGATGAAGCCGAAACTATCACAAAATTGTGGCAAACTAGTTTGTGGAATAATCACATCCAAGCAGAACGTTATATGGTTGATGATGACAGAGCGATATTCTTGTTTAAAGACGGTGCACAGGCGTGGGAGGCTAAAGACTTCCTTGTAGAACAGGAACGCTGCAAAGGTGTAACCATTGAAAATAAAGAATACCCTGGAAAACATGTCGCCGCTAAAAACGATGAGTTGTAAAGAAGTCATGATTTTGCACATTCGCTTATCCAATAAGACTTGTAAATAAGTATGAATAACTTTAAGGGTTTTGCGTGTTGGTATACTTCTTTCAAACTCGAAAAGTTAACCTTTTTATTTAATAAATATGTTTTCTATTAAATCAATTGAACGCTCTTTTGATTTAAGAATTCTACGTTGGCAACGATTCTTTGTTTAACAAATCATCTTGCGAAGCAAACAAACGAATTGGAAGGAATTTTTGGGAAGAAATTCTCAAAAGCTTACGCTAAGTAGGAGGTTTCACGTATCATAGTATAATACTTTGGTTATTGTGAATGATTGAGATTTTGTTTGATTTCACTACATTACCGACAATCAATTTTGGTTGTATGGAATATTACAACTTTTATCTTCAATATTCAAAATTTCTGAACTGTTTGTTCATTTATTTAAGACTAAAAGTGCCTTTCACTTCATAGTAGACAATTATCAAAAGCTTAATAGGACAATTGGTTTCTTACAATTATACCGCGAATCAGCCATATATAAACCATGGTGAACGTAAATTTACAACTGCGCCAAACGCACTCTAATTTGTTAGCAGCTGTTTTTGAAGTTTCCATTTTACCGGATGACAGATTCAAACAAGTACACTTTAGGTATACCGATTGTTATACAGCTTAAAATCAGATTTCTGCTTAAAATCTGAATATTTCTCTATTTCCTTCTATTTCACGGCTGTAGTTAATAATTCAAAGTTTCATAATAATAACCCACTAGCCGGTGCGTGGGTGTGTAATTGAATTTGCACCCAAACAAAACAAACTGAAAATCAGCTGAAAATCACGCATGGCAATTGCTTTTCTAATAACTTTTTACTGCGGATTGCTGTTCAGTCCGGTGCCAGTTGGATTAGTTTGTCAGTGTGGGACGGATGTCGAAACGTGCGCGGTGTAAATTCGAAAAAAAGAAAAATCTGAATATACCTTTTTCTCGCATTCTTTCGCATTTTATTCCGGGGAAAGACCCATTCCTCAGCACGAAAGTGCAAACAGGACATGTGCTTCAGTGTTAGTGGTTGAGCCACGTTTTAGAAATTAGTTTTCCCCGGGAAAAGGGTTCAACTACAATTAATCAGCTCGGTGCGTCAACATTTCAATAAGAGTGTTTATATTTTTCCCTCAGTGCCTATTCTCGATACTGTCAAGTGCTTACTCGACAGATGATGTCATCTTTGTTAGAGTTTAGAAAAAAAGTGTTTATTATAAGCAGAGAGTGAAAAAGTGAATTGAATTCAAAACGGAGATACGGGAGATTTACAAATTTCAGCACCCAGATAAGGCAATCTAATTAACTTGGCCATAACCACATCGCACGTCGCTGCGCCAATATGGTGTTTGAATCTTTAGTGAGTGATGTTCTAAACAAAGTACTCGGCGAATATGTAGAGAACGTAGATCAAAAGCAGCTGAAAATCGGAATATGGGGAGGTAAGTGCAGTGCAGAGCAACATTTTCTGTTTTACGATTTACAGGCCGTAGAACTCACTACCCCTCCCGAATGCCCCCAGCCATGCGGCCTTAAATCGGGCGTTCTATGAAGAAATTTCCTTCGTGCTTTCCATGACCCAATTTTATGAGAAATGTTTATTAGATTTTCACTGTTGCAATCAAATGTATGTATGTATGTGTTTGCGTGGTGTGTGCTACCTACCGTATCATATGAATGGTTACTGTGACGAGCAAGTGCAGGCGCACTGAATTTTTCTGTCGGCGAAAATTGGATGCTGAATCAGTGCCAATGTCAATATGCATTTGTGCTGTTCACCCAAAGTTTTCGTATGAAATATACACAAAGCATTCTAGTTGAAGGAAGATATTAAGTAATTCTTTCTTGGAGCTGGGGATGCAGTTAATGCAATGATCGGTGCATTCAATCGATTATTCCAGTACCAAAGCGTGACGCAATCCATGACCGGGTATATAACGTAAACAATTATATAGTTTACTGCAGTATGCGGGAAAGTGAATCATTAAAAAATGGGTAGTGGTTGATATCAAAGCCATTGAATTTTTCTTGTACAGCTAATTACTTGTGATGAGCGAGACAGGTTGTATGGGAAGTTGGGATCTGATAACACTTTGACATTGATAAGCGTGTAAATATCAACGATGTCATGTTTGGATATGCTAAACCGGTTTGTTCCAGATGTTCTTTGATTTTTAATAAAAAAAAAACTAAAGAGCCTACCGCTTTTTTCTATAGCTCGAAGCTGCTCTCACTATAAATTTGAGAATAGGATTCGTAACTTGACACGAGCCTTACGATATTTCTAACCTAACCTTGCGGGACAATATAATATCTTGTTGTAGCTGATAACGCCTTGATTATAATCAGAAATAGGAGCCTCAGGTATGTCCAAATATATATATACATATAAATATATATATACGTACAATGATTTTATAAGACAAATATTTTATGGAAGCAGAGATTTTCAAGTTCACATCTCATGTGCGGTGTTGAGTCATTGACTGCGAATTCAATTTGCTGAAGCGTGTTATTTTGTGTGTAGAACAAAAATGATCGAATTACGTTGTTTTGCAATGATTGCTAAAGAATTGAACTTTTGTAAAATTGAATGTGTTGGAGAGTATTGTTTGTCAATGTAAGAAACATTAAGAAAAGATGCATTTTTTCAGTTCTATAGGGTTAAAAAAGATATTGTACTTACCTTTGGTTTGCTCCTCTAGCTGCCGAATCATTTATTTCAGAGACATTCATTATAATTAAGTATTAAATATTTATGAGAATGCTTCTGAAAACTTCGCACTTCGAAGTAATAAGATGGTGCGACAACTTAAAAACGAGTCATTATCTACGGACTGTACATTTGTCGAATAAACATATACCACTTGATACTTGAAGTTTTCAGGAACTATAAGAAATTTGCAGGTCTCCATAAAAATTTGACATCTTCTGAAACCTTAATTTGTAAAGCCACACGCCTCATTACAGATTAAGTAAAATAATAATTATAATAATGGAGTGGCACTACAGCTTACAAGGGATCAGGGCCCAGCTTCTTCAGCAACTACTCGTGTCGTGCTGTTGTTCTCTCACGAGTAGACAAGTCCTACCGACTTGAGAAATTTTTCATAGACAATTAGTACTCTTCGAGTGTTGCCAGCAACTCGAAAGAGGTGGTGCCGTTGAAAGACGATCAGGATTATTTATTGTAATGAGTAATAAAATGCAATAGAGACAACATCATTGCAAAGCGATTACAATTCAGCAAGCATCATTCACGTTTTCCTTCCAATTGCATTCGTTGATAGGGAGCTAGACGCGGGTAGAACTGCACCTCACTTACATCTCAGGGGTTTCGTTGTGATGGTCTTTAAGGGGGTTTAAGAACCAGTTCCAACTAGCTCGATAAACAGTTTATGTTTAGCCATTATATGCCACGTCCAGTGCAAATCTCTAATGTATAGCCGTCTTCATGTTTCTATAAATCTGCTAAGAGGTTTACTTACCATTTTATTTAGTTCGAAAAAAATGTCTCTGTAAGTCCTATGTCTCATATCAGCTTGACTCAGGCAATGACAGCGATAATGAGTTGCATCGAAAGTAAGGATTATCCTCCAGCTCCATCCTCCTGGTGAGACCAATGTTCATATCGTGATAATTTAGATAAAAGTACACTGACCAACATCGAGAGCAACATTTTAAATGATAATGTCGTCTTTTTGTATTGTCCTATCGGATCCATTTGGCGTTGCCCTAAGTGACAATTGTTGTGATTAGTCAATAAATGGCATGCGCTACGTAGCGTGACGTCACAAAAATGAGAAATCTGAATCAAACATGACATGAATGAAGTGAAGTGAACATAATATTAAGGATTCTGACGATTTAGAGGTTAGGCATCGCGTGTACAAAAATGCTGCAAAGAATTAAAAGAAATAATACTTCATACTTTCAGGCAATGGTGTCTCTATAATATCTTAAAATATTTTATTTTTACATTCTTCCTTCAAACGATTAATATTTTGTCAGGATCAAAATTTAAGAATTTTGCGCAGTTAAGACAACTTACCTTACATAAGTTTCTTAAACGGCCGGAAACCGATCCGGCGCCTCTCCTTAAACTTCCCTTCGACATTTGCTTATCAAACGAGTATTAGCCGTTTGTCAATAGAATCGTCTGTGTAAAATTAGAAAATTGAAATGGAAGTGGGGTGAAACTAGCACAACGCGCGCAAAATTTCCAGTAATGCGTATCACAGACCGTCAACAAAGACGGGCTCTTACTTTTAACTCCAAATTACTTGTTGCATCACTAGATCCCATTCCCAAAAAAAGACCATTTAGAATTACACCGGTGGCCATGTTGTCCCATGTGGATCTCTCATTACTCAAATAATCCTCAGGAGTAAAACTTAATAGGGGAAAAATGGTCCGAGCGTTAGACACATGGGAAATACTTCAAAGAAAGAATAACACTTTGAATATAAATTGCCGTGACAGATTCCATGTGCCGGAGGCTTTATATTAACACTTTGGACAAATAGAATCTCCAAGAATTGGATCGTTCACTAAGTAATTTCGTTGGAAGACAACAGCTCAACTTTTTCGAAGCCAACTTTGAACTTAACCGCTTTACCGTTATATGCAGTTCAAGCAAGGCGAAAATTGTATGACATGTACGGAGAAAGTGTGTTGGACGAAAGCCAAAGCCAAAATTGGTTTGCAAAAATTCGTTCCGGCGATTTCGTTTTGAGAATGCACTACGTACTGGAAGACCTTTTAAAGCCGATGTGGTCGAAGCAAATTGCCGAATAACAACTCGAGAGATTGATGAAAGATTAAATTTACCTAATACGACCGTTCATAAGCACATGAAACGTCTAGGCTTAATTTCGAAGCTAGACAAATGGGTTTCTTAGCCTTGCAGCTTGAATGGAAAATAGTATCAAACCCATATTCTCCAAACTTAGCAATTTCGCACTATTACTCGTTCCGGTCTCTGCAAATTTTTTGGATGAACCTTATCTTCGAATTAGGACGTCAAAAAAACACTTTGACCAGTTTTTTGCCAGAAAGGATCCACAATTTAATGAGCGTGGAATCAATTTCATACCCGAAAGATGGATAAAAATGGACAATACAGAATATGTTTACACAATTGAAGAATTGCGCTTAAATTTCACTATTAAAACCGAAATTACTTAATGAACGACCCAATACAACTATTAGTAGAAAAATAAAGTGACGAATTTTCTACTTGTTGCCATCTTTATGTGATTGTTTATTAAACGTCAGTTTGATCTCGTAAAATGAATTCCTCTCGCCGAAAATGTGGAGTGGATCAAATATACGTGTAATAAACTATTCAGTCACCCTGTGAAATGGTTCATTTTAGGCGTTTTTGCTGTTTTATGTGTATTTCTGTTTAATTATGTGTTTACTTCTGTCTAGATTCTATAATCGTTTTTACTATACAAATTTCAAGCGAACGTAATGAATGGCTTGAGATTATTTTTTACACCAATTCGTCTGACTCAATAAATGTTTTCATTCCACGCCGTCGCACCCATGTACATATGTATGTAGGCGTGAGCGTGTAATGTCGCCAGTTTACAGCTGCACACTGTGCTTCATCGCTAAGCTGATAAAATGTTGTCACCCTCACCCACAACATATTGACGACAATTTCGATAACACTTCTATGAATCGGAAGGCAATGTAATTGAGTTAAGTACGCACCCATCTTAAGTTTTTTGTCAATAATTGCATTCACAACTTTTGTTTCAACATGTAACGGTGATTATGTAACGCTTTTCGACAACATAGCCACATTGTGTTCGTGAATTTAAATATTATAATTCAAACAAAAGTCTATCAACATTAGCATAGCTTCATTCTGAAGCAACTATAAATAAAAACATCAAAATCCACGCACCGAACCGAAGCAAACACACCCTAACCTTGAAAACCGAATCGAACATTTTGAAAACAGCGTCAAGAGACGACTACTAACGGCTATAAGAGAGAAAGAAAACACAAACATGTTTTTTTTTTAATTTTTTCCTCTCGAATGATGTCTTTGTAGGAGACTGTGTAGACTTTTCTCACTGTTTACCTTGAGAACGTTAATCGAAAACATTTTTTTAAAACGCACGCACACACATAATGGCAAACGCCATGATTACGCGCGCATACAGCCAGGCAAACCTAATGACTCTGATAAAGAAATTTGGAAGAGTAGGCGCAATCAAAGATGACAGATAGCCGATGACCGATGAAGACTTAAGCGACTCAGTGTGTCGTTAAGTTATTTTTACTCACAGCAGATAGGATTTTATCAGTCGAACGAATCGGAAATGTGAACCCAATTACGGTCGGACATGACCGATATTCGAAGCCAAACAAACTAATCAGGTTAACGCTCATTAGTCTGATGCTTCAGTTCAGTTGGGACAGTTGGCGCACTTTACGGTGGCCCTCTGGGTAATTTGTAATTTGTATTCAAACGTTCACGGCTTTGTCAAACGATTATGTCATAGTTTTTGATCGACGCACGCACACTACCTATAAAGGCGACCAAATTTATGCAAATATGAAGTATTGTGACAGCATCCCCCAGTACCCGGTTAAAGGAAGCGGTTAGGGGCAACAACCTTCTTGAATCGGTTACTAGACGAACAGGTTAGGGTTATGCTCTGGCTTACAGCTATTGGAGTTCTGCACTTAGCTTGCTATTCTTGTTCACGGTTGGATTGCAAGCTAATTAAACTTCTCTGCAATGTACCCTAAATGAGATGCGGTGAAAATTGATAAATCTGCATCAGTGAGAGAAACAATTGTGTAAAGTATGTACAACCGCTAGTTTTGTGTATTTTGTAAAACACCATCTGAGCAAAACATAATTTCATAGCGAGATACTCAGTGCTCTTGAAATCGAAATTTTAAAAGCTCAACACAGACCCGAATTTGCGAAAAGTGTAAAGGGGATACAGAGAGTCGTACATTGTTTGAGTTAATTGTCTGACTGGGCTGTAAGTATAAGGCTTTGATTTGGAGCAGAATTGAAAAAAAAAAATTTTAGAAAAAATGAAACATGTGTCTATGTATTTGACTTATTTCAAAGGAATATGCAGTAGCGAAAGTAAGCAGGTGATGGAGGGTACTTCCCCGGGTGTTAACTAAAATGCCATTCATGCATTTTACAAATATTCCAAGGGAGACAAGCTCATTAACAACCACGAAATTTTAGCTCTCTCTTGTCTTGAGTTCAATCAAAAACTCATCTCGTTTCACCTATTATTTAACTGGCCTGATTACATTTACAACAATGTCATCCATGAGATTCAATCCAAGTTTACAAGTTTTGTGTAAGATGTATTACTTTTAAAATGATTGAGAATGAGATTATGGCGATCAAAGAGACACTCTCATGGCTGTGGAACAATGCTATATCCGAAGGGAATATAATCGTCCATTCCGACAGCCAAGCTGCAATCAAATCCCTTGGAGGCCACAATTTCTGTTCAAACACCTCTTTCAAGTCTATATCTGTCGCCTATATCATAATGAGATTACTGAGTACGTTAATATTCACCTGGTATGGGTAGTGGGTAAGTGCGTCGAGCCACGTGCCGAGGGTCCAGGTTCTATAGGTTCGACTCCCATTTTCAAGGCACCACTTCTTTCGAGTTGGTGACAACACTCAAACCGTACTCATTGTTGCACGAGTAGAAGGGAGCTACAGTTTTTGCCGACTCCGAACGGCGAGATTTGAGAAGCTTTTTCATAGACAATTGATACTTTTTGAGTGCTGTCAGCAAATCGAAAGGGGTGGTGCCTTGAAAAATATCAAGTGTCCCGTCCGGGAATCGAACCTAGACCTGCGTGGGGGTCGACGCACTTACCCACTTCGCGACTGCAACCACAGCCTGGATATGTATCTAGCTGAGATATCTGATTCCTTGAAAAGTAACTTCTGCTGTCAAGGGGGATTTCTCCGATTTTTTTCACGCGATGTCGTCACAGGCGACGCGGGGACAAGCACGTCTGTCCTCTATTTCCGACAATTCGTCGAAATTTAACTAAGTTTTTTATTGACTAGAAATTTAAATACAACTTAACTATTACAATACACGATATATACGCATACATGCTTATGTTGCAGGAATATAAATCTTGAATAGAATTTGGTATGAGGATTTACAATTTGAGCCGTTATCAGGGATGAGTTATATGTGCGAGTAAGTACCACAATAGAAATGATTAAGTGATCATAGTTTGGTAGCCACTCAATTAGCTTTAGAATAATGGATATTATGAGGTCCCCGGTGTGTGAGGAAATATTTCATCCAACAAACTGCGAAAAAATGTTGGTGAAATTCAATATTGCATAAATTATATAATTGTAACAAGTAAAATAATTACTGAAGAGCTGTTATTTTAGGCAGAAGTGCACAGGAAATAAAATCTTCATTACCACTGTGGACAAATAACAGACTTCACTGCGGGGATCTTAGTTTCTATTTAATGAGAACTACGTCCACATTTGCTAAAGAGATTTATGAGTGAAAAGATTGAGTGACACTACAGCCCAGTGCTAAGCTTCTTACGCAACTTCTCGTATCGTGCGTTTTCTTCGATTAGAGAGGACATACAGGTTATTGTCGACTTAGGAATTTTAGATTTTTATTTCTTTCAGTATTATTAGCAACTCAAAAGAAGTGGTGCGTGGAAAAAAACGAGGTGTTCAGTCGACGACAGTCAGACTAGACGCATTCACCCACTATGATACCGCCGCCAAGTGGCTTGGCTACAAGTAGAGGCCTATGTGCAACTCGAAAGTAGGGCGATAGTTGATATACCCAACCTCACACAAGCAGGGAACTTGCAGGAAGGCTGCTAGACTAAATAAGTCTAATCCTTTTAATTTTACACTGATTGATTGCTTTGTGGAAACAATTTTAGTTTTGCACTTTTCGAAAAAAATTTTCTATTGTCATTGTGAAAGACCAAAGATGCGTTTGCGGTATCGCGGTGCAATCCGTAATGATCCTCCATATATTTATTTCGTTGTGAAATATAAGGTGGCTCTGATGAGGAAAGATGAACCACGCTCCGGAAGGTCAATTATCAAGAATGTTGGTAAAATTATGGAAATCGTTGAAATCGACCGTCATGTAAGCACTGTTTCGATTACACAGGAGCTGAACATTGCACAAAAAATCGTTTCGAATCGCTTGAGTAAGGCCGGATACAAACAACAACTTTTTTGTGGACCGAATTTCTATCTATAAATCGCTACTGAATCGCAACAAAATCGATCCATTTTCGAAACGGGTGATGAAAAATGAACTACTCACGACAACATCCAGCGAAACCGGTTGTAGTCGTCTAAGCCAGGATGTATTGCCAGAAAAGTTTTGTTGGGAATCATGGCACCGAATCATTTTTTATGAGCTTCTCCTCTGCCACCAAACTCGATTCGATCGTTTGTCAACAATTAGATTGTCTGAAGGAAAAAAATCGCTCAGAAGCAACCGACTTTTGCCAGCAGAAGAGGAGTTGTCTTTCATCAGGATTATGTGATACAACGTCAGAGTTTGGTCGGGAGTTTCGGGTTCTTATAGGCCGGACATAGCACCAAGTAATTACAGCCTGTTACCGTCTTTGGCAAAAGATTCTGCTGGTAAAAAATGCGCTTCAAGCGAATATCGCGAATTGCAAAAAAAAATTTGATGTATGAGAGAGGCAGACAGTTATCAAACAAAATGACGCATATTTGCCATACATAGATCGGATATTCTAAATAAAGCCTACAATTTTATACAGAAATAATGGATTTCTTTTTACTGCCTCATAAGTACATTCAAGTACTAAAACAATCTTTAAATGTCTTCACTTAGAACTTGCGCATCCCCCACTTTCAGTTGCAAGAAGTCGTTCCTTGTACAAGGCGACACACCTAGTTTCCTAATGCGAAAACATTCGTGAAATAAGATTTAAACGCCATGAAGCTTCAGTGCGATACATTCTGTCTAATTGAAAAAATTAACTAGGTCTCTTCATTTGATTACATCATCGCCGCGGGTCATGACACCCAGAGTGTGTTTTCTCCTCCACGGGGTATTTTGATTCATGTCCCGGTGCCGGAAAAAAACACTTTTCAATAAGACAACGAGTAAACAAAGATAGATTCGTGGTCTAGATGCATGAATGTGTGCGAAGACAAAAAGTAAACACCCTTAGTGCGCATCGCAGATACGGACGCTAATCAGTCGCGTATGTTTTTGCACCGTTCCACGGTTTATCAGTAAAACGTATGCAACAATATCAATTTCTGTAAGCACCCAAGATAAAAACTGTCAACGACGCATTTTATTGGTGGTTATAAGTCAAACATTTGACTGCTCTTAAGTGGCACAAGACTGAAATTTGACATTATTTAATCGATGTCCAGCTGACAGGTGGTTGGAGTATAGTGTATCCGTGGATTATTTATATCGGTGTGGCTCAAATTACCGGTGGCACTCAAAATCATGTCCGGCGCATTGCTTTTGTTGAGATTCCGGTTCATGGCGCCCGACTGTCATATAGGGCATATGAAATTGATGAAAGAATACCAATTAGGCTTAGGCTTCTGTGCGTCTAGTGTGGGACTCAATGGGGTTAATGGTAATTGTATTCAGCAATTCACCTCAATTAACCTCACAGTAGTGGAGTTGTTAGCGTCGGGTCAAAGTTGTTGAATGACTTTTGTTAACTGGATAGACTGAGTTTTGGAAATGTAAAAGATATGAATATACATCTAAAGTGTTTTATCGTACAGAAGAATTATATTCTGGTCGCATTCGAGAAGGTTTCGGAGTACTCCAAACGGATCTCCACTTGTTTTGTAAATTTTATTCTACAACAATATAGGATAAATGAGCTGTTAAGGGCCCTTCGGTCTCTATGCACACACTTTCCATTTCTTTTTTTTAAATATCTATGTACATACATATCTACATACATGTGTATGAACAGGATGTGGTATGGTAGTTACTGTGGGAAACGTCTCATATTGAGAGAATTGATGACTTAGTTATGCTTATAACTCCTCAGTCGAAACTAGAGCGTGCTATATATGTAAGTTTGCATGGGTAGATCCTCGGTTGCGTTTGTTTCAAGAATACCCATTCAAAATATTCTTCATGTTAGTTGGTTCGCATTAAAGTAATTTAAGTACAACGGGGTCTTGGGAGGATTATAAACTTTCTTGCAGACTTGTTCAACCTAGTTCTATATACAGTTTGGAAAGGGTGATTTTCTTTAGGTGGGTTTTTTTAAGATTAAATTAACGGTTTTTAACAAAATATTTGTTTGAACACTCACTGACGCAAACTCAAAATTTGGGTAATGATGATCTTAATCTTAATCAATAATACTCATTGTTTAAGAAGATGCTAGCTTACTGTACTTTAAGATTTATGTATATCCCTCCCCAGGACTCAGTAAACTTGTGCCAGCATTTATTTCAATTTTCAAAAACTATATATGTATGTATTTTGGCGTAAAATTTGGATAAATACGTCGGTAACAGTAGTCAATTTAAGAAAAATCCCTTTCGGAATCACTTAAAAAATATAACGTCATTTTTTTTAAGACTACATACTGAACATTCAACGAAAATGGGTCATGGACTTTAGCAACTGCTGGAGTTAATCAAAAATATGCAAAAAGAAAGAAATGATTGAAAGTAACACTAGTGTCAACGGAATTACTGGTGCGAAGGTGGCTTACAGACTTTGGCGTTGCTTGACCAGATCTGATGCATATTCTAGGAGAAGCCCATATTCTGAAGCCCTGTTTCAGCCTGACGCCCTTTGTAGAGGCTTATGTTGCCTGTTGTTTAATACACGAAATCGAGGGCAGATCCAAGATAAGTACGGAATGGTCTGATGCCACTTGTTCACCCTATTGACTGAGAGCAGGCGACTTTGGTAACTTTCCCGATTCAGGGTCGTAAAGTGGTCGTAAAGGCAGGTGGTGACGTAAATTCAAATCTGTCTCAAGGGTGGTTAAGCAACACACTCGGGTCTACTTCACTATCAGCTCTGTTACTAGATCTTGAGTTTTATTCTCTTCTTCTCGAATTTTAAAGTACGGAGGCGGACGCTTTAGTTTCGTCGATTGTAAGATTCATTATACGGAGCACTGGTTGACACAAACGAGACACGAGTTGAAACCACCAAAGACTTTTCCAACATGCAATTTAATGTTTACTATTTAATAAATATTAGAAAAAAAAAACGAAACAGAAATGTGCGTGCGTGCAAACAGCTAATAAGACGCCAATTTAAACCCAAAGCACTTGCCAACACGTGAAAATGAAAACAATGTGCATATTCTCCGCCCTTAATCACTCAGCTGGTGTTAGAACACAACCATTTGTATTTTTCACACAATCCCTAACTGTTCCACTTGAATTCTTTTTTTCAGGTGATGTCGTGCTCCACAACTTAAAGCTGCGGGAACATGCGTTGGATGATTTAGATCTTCCAGTACAACTTATTCATGGTTTCCTAGGTACGAGGACACTTATGATAGAAGATACTTGGGCAATAAAAGTTTCCAATCATTTTAGGTAAACTGGTATTGAAGATTCCGTGGAAGAATCTTTATGGCGAACCAGTAGTTGCTCAAATCGAAGACTTTTATATCCTCATCTCACCAAAGCAGAACATCGAGTACAATGCAGAGAAGGAGGCAAAGTACGAACTGCAGGCGAAAAAGACTGCACTGCAGAAACTCGAAGAGGCGCGAAAACTTGAGCTTGAAAAAGGTAATCACCCTCCCGAGGGCAAATTAAACTTTCTCTCACACACCAAGCGTTCTCTCTTTTTGCAGAAAAACCAAAACCCGATCAGACATTCACCGAAAAGCTGACCGCACAGATTGTAAACAATTTGCAAATGAAGATCACAAATGTTCACTTGCGATACGAAGACACTGTCACGACGGGCAAGCCGTTCGCTTTCGGTGTCACTCTCAGCGACCTGGAGCTGTACACCACCAACATGAACTGGGTCAAGTCCTACATGACGGAGCAGGCAAGCCGAGTGTATAAAATTGCAAATCTAGATAGTCTGTCCATATACCTAAACTGTGATGCGCAGCTTTTCAAAGACAAATACACCGACATTCAGGATGTCGCAGATTTGTTTAGACGAACCATTGCGCGAACAAATTCAATGCCTCCAGCCTATAGTTACGGTGAGAGTGGGCGTATGTTTGTGTTGCTGGATTGATGAAATAACGTTGCTTGTCTATTTGTTTTTTTTTCCCAGTGATTGGACCTATTTCTTCGATGGCGAAGTTGCAACTTAACATGAATCCTGAATACGATGATCCACCTTTCCTTATTCCAAAGATTAATTTATCTTTGGATATGCAAAAGTTGAAAATCGGAATTACAAGCACACAGTTCCAGGTATGTATTATCATTCAATCGTGGTTAAGGCTGAATTATTCACAACCAAGGTCATGTCTGGTTAATTAATATCACAAAGACCGTCATTCGCATGCTGGAGTCAGTGATCAGCACTGTGAATTGAATCGATTTTATTCGTATTTAAAAGACGAACCAGATATGATGGTAGTGGAATATGTAAGTCGAAAAGTAAGTTGGCGGACAAGAAAAGGTAGAAATAACTGCAACTTTCTTGAGTATAAATAAATATTTTCAGAAATTATACCTATCAATAATTCAGTGTACTGATCAAATCCTTCGATCGATAGTTTTGAAGCTTCAATCTTTAGATGTGTTGCGTTTAGTTACTTATGTGCCTTATTTGAAGTTCTACAACGTGTCTGAGCTCTCTGCGAACTTATTCCTAAATAACTAGACTCCTCCTTCTGGTTCTTGGCCAGTTTTGAGGTACAATAGCTCGTTGGACATTACGCTTAAAAAATTCTAAGAGCCTTTTTTAACATCTATAATATTTACGAATGGTTATAGCTTTCGTGTGGTAATGGGTCTACTTTCCAGGTGCTACACTTATAAAACAGCTCCGTTTCCACATTGGAGCGGAACAGTCGTAGAGTGGTTCTTTAGCTTATGACATTACTTTTCCAGACCACAGATAGCATTCTGAAGGCAACTGTAGCTTTCCCGATTCCGCTGCACACATCCACTTCGGTGCCACTGCGGTAAGCCAACCCACTCTTCCTAAAGATAGGAAACTCTCAACTTTCCCGATTACCTATTCGGCAATATTCAATTGTCAGAAATGATAAGTGCTTCAGTTATTGCTGTATTTACCCTTATCCCCACTTTACTTTCTTCAGTTCCTAGATTGTGGGTTATCAAGTGAAGTATATGAAAGTAGACCAGCATCGTTGGCTTAGTCAAGGTGTTTCATATAAGATGTCATAGTCCATTGAATGCGGTACTTTCCGTTTATCATTGCTAAATAGAGTAAATAGCAGTTAACCAACAGAAACAATGGAGGATTAAGTATGTACCCTTGATGAACTTTGGACACCTAACTCTTCCACCCACTTAACACGAACAACAAACGTATATGATAAGTTGGTAAAAAGTTTAGAAGTTCGAATGCGAGATTCTTATGCGTTCTTTATGTAGCCCATACATTGATCCAATATTTTACTTCTTCCTGGTGAAATTATTTGCATCCGTTAAGTTGCCTGACATAAGACTTCGCTGAAAAGTGATTGTTAAACATTTTTGCGGCCTGCCATCCTAGTGAATGGACCGTAAGACTATTGTGATCAAATATGAAAAACGAGTGAGCAGCGTAAGTCAAATCTAACATTCCAAAGAAAGAAATGCCGAAGCCTTGCTTAGTATCATATAATACAATGACGATGAAGATGAATAAGTAAGTGGAACTTGTTGGTAAATGATAGCAGTTCAAGAAACGATTGGTAACCAGAGTGATTGGAATAGTTGCTGGAGGGAAAGTATATTTTCTGTTTCATGACGAATTTGTAGAGACTCGTACACGTACTAGAAATTTTTAATAAGTGCTGAAATAAGATTTGATTTGGCAGGGTGCAACACCCTGCATTTATTAAGTTTAATTCAAGCTACAAAATGATAACATAAATCTAAACTTACAATGAATATTTAAACTTATGGATTTGGAGATAGAACTACGTTTATAGTATATAGTGTAGTAAGAAGTAACCCATTGTTTTTTCAATAAATGGTTTTAACATGCCGGTTAGGCTTACATTCGAAAAGGCTATTATGTTGATGGATGTTATTGTCATTGAGTCACGTCAGCTTCTGTAGGATAATAATTTAAATCACCAGTCATCAGTGGAAAAGCCAGAGGATGACTATAAAATCAGAGAATAGGTCTGCATCCTTAATTGTTTTCAAAATTGTATATGTGGCGTAAAAGTTGAAGTTTTTTGGACTTCTCAGATCTTGTTCTTTGCAGGCAATCAAAAATATTAAAATAAAATGGTCGTGGTTGATTTTTAAGTTCTCTTGGAACGAACTGTTCTTTCGCTAGCACAAACATGACTGCTGTAAAAGATTTGCACACCTTCTTGACCTCTTTTTGTGTGACCGCGTGAAAAGCACATCTTACGAAATCCAATAAAACTCAAAGCCTTCTACTTACCTTTCAGAATATCTTAAAATTGGGAGATTCATTGAATCGCATGCAATTGGCGCAACGTTACAGAAAGCATCGACCCTACAACATACGTATGCCACTTTAACTAATCACACCTGTCATGCGCTAACGAAAGTGTTTTAATTTTAGCTTATAAGGGACACTACAGAAAATGGTGGAAATTTGCAATAAACGCCATCCTAGAGGAAGACATCCGCCGAAAAAATAAATACTGGAGTTGGGATTACATAAGGAGTCACCGTGAAACGTGCAACACATATGCAACGGTAAGGAAGTCAAACAAGCGCAAATCGGAAAGAAATTCAATTCACATAACCACTCCTCCTAACAGACTCTGAAAGAAATGAAGCTGTGTAAAAAACCATCAGCATCTCTGGTCGAGACGTGTAATCTTTGCGAACAAAAGTTGGATATGTTCAATTTGATCATGATTAACAATCGAGTTCAACTGGAGGTTTGTTTGATTTGGAATCTCGGTTTCTTTTTCGAAATCATCTATGTTCTCTGCTTGCGTAGGTGGATAAGGTTAAGCAAGCCGAAGAGAAGAGGAGCACCGAGTCAAAGTCATGGTTAGGTAGTTGGTGGCATGGCTCACGTCCAGCAGAAGACTCAACTTCCAACAATATAGGTTTGCATACATGGCCGTGCTTTCAGGTGTGATGTTATCATTTTTTATATTGTTTCAGTTAAAAAATTCGAAGCTGCGATGACAGACGAGGAGAAGGAGAAACTCTACAAGGCAATTGGCTACGAGAAGGGTCACACACCAACGAACATGCCTGACTACTTTGAAGCGATCAAAATGAATTTCTCATTGGAAGCACTAGAAGTTGGAATGCACGACGACATGAGTCTTGTAGGGACATCAGCGTCCCACGAGTCGTTGAAAACAATTGTGCTTTTGAATTTCAAATTGGTAACATGCAGCATTGTCCAAAGACCTGCAGCTAATGCTATTAGGTATGTATTTGAGAGATCTTCTATCGTTTGTTCGTAAACCATAATCTGTTTTATTAAAGCGTCACTACCAAAGTCAAAGAGTTGACGTTGACTGGCTTAGAGAAGGGTGAGTACAAGCCACTCATGATAACATCTCAGCTAACAGACGAGAAAAACCTGTTGGAAGCCTTCTTTGAGACAAATCCTCTGGATAAGGTAAGTTGGTAGACAATTTCATATTGATCGCTTTTGAAATGTTGCCAATTTTTGTTAGAAATGTGATCAAAGGCTGAAGCTCTTTGGAAGACCATTACAAATCGTTTATGACTCGGATACCATCTTGACCCTGGCCAAAGTTTTCTCGCCTCCGCAATCTGTTAACTTGTCCAAGTAAGTTAGTTTTATTTCAATCCGCGCAATCATGGTTGGTATACTAAAGTTTGAATTTATGTAAATATTTGCATACAACAGCATTGAGGATGCAGCGTCAGAACGGATGGCACAATTTAAAGAGCGTTCAGCGACAGGAATGCAGTACATAGTCGATAATCGAAATCTTCTAGAGCTTGATATTACGATTATGCCAAGCATATGCATTCTCCCGACAAAGGGATTGTACACGCCGTAAGCAAATAGCAAACCATTTTCCAACATTTCGCTCAGTTCTTATTCTGACTTCTCTATCTTAGTGGCGAGAGTTCGTTGATTGCACTATCCCTTGGTAATCTCCGCATAACATCCGATCCATGTGCTGAGAAAACGGACATCAATTCGTTACTAAGTACTGGTAGTCAGCAAAGCGACATACTGCAACTAATGATGGAGAAATCGTACGACAAGTACAAAGTAACGCTGGAGGATCTGCAAATGCTGATAGTCAAGCCAAACGAAGATTGGAAGGGAGTTCTAGAGACTGGAATCACATGTGAAATGCATATCTTGGAGCATACCTCGTTAATTATTACAGCGGAGACTTGCTTATTTAAGGATGATCCACGATTGCCAAAAGCAAAAGTCGGAAGTAATACAAGTTACGGCAACAAGTGCGCATTCATTTATCTTTCCATTATTTTCCAGTTCTTATTCCCGCGATTAAATTAAAACTCACCGAAGACCGTATGTTTGAAGCTCTGAGAATTGTAACCAGCATTCCACTTCCTGAATCGCAAGAGCCTGAACCGACTCTGAAGAAGAGCACCAGCTTTTTGCAAGCATCCAGAACATCAATCAACAAGATCATAGATCAAGAACTCCTCAAGGTGAAGACAAAAAAACCAACACCAGAGGAGTTGGCAACTGAAATTGTCCAGTACACAGATTTGGAGTTACAATTCCAATTGAAGGGTAAACCGCTTGCACACATTCATGTTTTCTGTTTTCACCACACTTTATGATTTAATTACAGAATTCGCAATCTGTTTGAATACGAGCAAAACCAATGAAATAGAAACGCCATCGGATAAATTTAGGACACCAGTTGAAGAGATGGCGCCTGAGGAATTCAATGAATTCAGTGACGCAAGCAGTCATTTCATCGCACCAACTGGAAACGAGGAGATACTGTCTTTTAAAATATTGCAGTTAGAGGGATACATGGCACAGAGGACTTATGAGCTTGTAGCTACTTTCAAGTGAGTAAAATTTTAAAGTTCTGAACGACGAAAATGAAACTTTATAAAATCGTCTATTACTATCAAAAATTTTGGTAATCCAGAAATATAAGTGTAATGTGTTGGTATGATTATCATGTATGAAAATGATGCTGCGCCGAATATTTAGGGTCTATCTCCTTAACATAACTCACAATATCTACTTTATCCTTTTGCTGAAACGTCGAAAACGTTCATCAATAATCTGATACGTACTAAGCAAAAATGTTTCAGACCGAAAAGACCATAGTAGACCAGATCTGCTATGCTGTTTTGCAGCAAATCCTGAAGAAGGCCTCAGAATTGTAATTCACCTAAACTCTTTCGAATCTCTTTTTTTTTTTTTTTGTTGGTGCTGCCATAGTTGATTGAAGACACTTCGACATTCGTACGTTAACGATAATTACACTTTCGGTTATAAGTAGGTTACTACAACTTGATTCGAAGACTAATTTCAGCCGTTATGTAGTTGAATATGCGAGTTTTGCTTGCTTTGAAAATTTGTGATAATTGGTACCTCTACAACAACATGCCTCTTGCAGAATCTTGCTCTCAGTAGATTTAACACCGTTAATTTAAACTTTACAGGTTAGGAGCAATAAATCTCAAACAAATCGATTTCTTCGATAACTACAAGCATGTCATCAATATTATTGACACACCACGATCTAACACAGAGCTAGAATATTTGTTGAGTATTCAGTATACAATGGTAAAGCTCTTGCTCTTGAATATTTCCTTTTTCTCCAGCATCTAAATCGGTGAATATTTTTGCAGGCAAGCAAATCAACTCCAGAATTCACCACAAAATACAACTCAACCGAACAACTTGTTGATATTCACTTCAGCAAACTGGCTTTAATACTGCACCAAGAGTGTCTGTTAAAGTTAATGGAGGTATGCTGTTTCATAAAGGTTTTTTTTTTTTTTGAAATGAAAAATCTGCATTCCATTTGTAGTTAGCGAATGGACTGCAACAAAAAATGGATGCAATGCTTAGTGGAGGGAAGCCAAGGGACCGCTTTGCCACTGCTGCTGACGAAGGTATAATGAGCAAACTGAACACAATCATGGAAGAGGACGAAGAAGGGGAAGGAGCTAGAGTAAAAAGAAGTATGCCATTGCGAACACAAATGTCGAATAGAAAGTGCATTTGTAATTTATTTCTTTAGCTCGTCGGAAAAAGCACGTCGTGGATAGCATCCAGTTCCGAGTCAAATCACAGATTGATCTTGTGTCAGTGTGTTTAACGTGTCGGAAACGCGATTTGGCGTTGCTCATGATTAAACGTCTGCATGCGGGTCTGATCATGAAGATCTCGTATACTGAGCTAACAGTTCGTTTAAAGGATATCGTCGTTATGGATTTGAATCCCGAGACAGTGCATCCTGGTGTAAGCTCCACATCGCTTTGGAATTTCCTCAAATTTAAAGTTAAATTTCTAGATTCTCTCAATTGTTGGCGAGAATGCATTCCAATGCCAAATTGTTCTTTTTAATCTTGAAGAAACTGCCAACTACAATTCCGATGACATGAAGATCGAAGTATCCATCGGATGCTTAAGGATCATCTTTCTCAATTGGTTTGTTAACTCTGTTTTGGTGAGTAAAACATTCATTTCCCACAAAATTCACGTTGCTTATAAAAATGTTCTTCTTTTCAGTGCTTCTTAAACAACTTCTCAGCTGCCCAGGAAGCCCTAGCGAATGCCAGTGCGGCTGCCGCAGATGCAGCAAAACAAAACGCAATCGACGCCTACGAAACGGCAAAGCGAATGAAACTCAACATTAAAATCAAGGCACCAATCATTATTGTTCCAATAAACTCATACAGCCACGATGGAGTCTCCTTGGACTTGGGCTCGCTAAGTTTGTTTAACATCACAAGTGAAATTCCAGTTTTGGACGTACGTACGCGTCAAAAAGCGTCTGGCAATGTCATTGAAATTTAAATTTATCTTAAAGGATCATCGAAGTCCCGCTGTACTCGACGAGATTCGATTGGAACTCAAAAACATGGAAATGTCAAAAATCAAGATCAGTCCTGTACCGACTATTGATTCGGCGTCTGAAACTTCTGGACCTGAGTCAGTTGCGTCGCTCAGATATTCTTTAGCTGATTGTAAGTGAAGGTTAAATTACTCAGAACTCAAACGATGATGTATTGCTTTGTTTGCAGCTCTAAATTACGGCTTTATCTCGCGTGTTAGCATGCTGAATCCAATAAGTTTCACTCTGGTAATCAAAAGAAATCTCTCAGCGCAGTGGTATAAGGAACTGCCTGAAATCGATGTATCCGGTCATTTGAAGTCTATTGAGGTACGCAGGCTAGAAGGGTGGTAGTGGTGGCTTACGCTCTAACCTAACCTAACGTAAATCTACACATGTTAAGATCATTCATTAATTGCTGTTTCCTCCATAGTTAAACCTTTACAATGAACACTACGCCTTGTTCATGTCTATATTAGAGAAGAACCTGCCGGAAGGACAAGATGAATTTACAGTTGCTGCCCCCAAACCCAAACCAGCCAAAATTCAAAACACAGTTGCTGAAGTTCATCGGTCCTCAAGTAATCAAATTTTAAATACTGTTCTTCTTATTCTAATTGAGTTTATTTTCCTATACAGCAACATTTGATAGCAAGAGTCCAAATAGAACGTCTGGTAAGAAGACGAAAGAGTCCCCTCCTGAGTCGCAGGCAACGCAGGTGCAGTTCAGGTTCAATTTCCAGTTCGATGGTGTTGTTCTTAATCTCTTCCAAGGTAAATCACGCTATAGTTAGTTACATAATTTACCTAATCGCTTCCAACACTCTAGCAAACGAGGAGGGTTTGGCCCAGTTTGGAATTCATTTTCTATCGTTGAAGGGAAACATTCTTGCCGATGGAACTCTGAGCACTTCTGTGGTCCTGTGCGACATTCAAATTGAAGATAAACGGCCAAACAACAAGAGTCAAATTACAAAGTAAATTAAATACAAACATATATTCGGAGCACGAAGTCGGTCGCTTATCGAGTTTGATTTACAGATACTTATGCCGAAAAGAATGGCAGCCGAGGGAATCTATAGCATCGGGTCGTAGTTCGCTCATCGGTGAAACTCTCCACTCCAGCCAGGAAGAGAAGAATTATATGTTGGATTTGACAGCTATTGTGAAGGAGAACGATACCTTTGGTGAGACTCTGTCTTAAAGCAGTGACCTAGAAGCATTGACTATTTCGCTTGATGATTCCAGCTGAAGCACGAGTATGTGGGTTTGATTTGATAATCACCCTCGACTTTCTCGTCCAAATTGCGGAATTTTTCTCGCTGCCTGAAGGTGAAACTCCAACAGAAGAAGAAAAGATCAGCGTTGTTAAGGTTGGCGAAACGAAATCCGCACCCAGGACCCCAAAAAGTTAATACAACATTTGAATCCATTCCCTTTGCACTTATTCATGTTAATCATGCCTTTCAGAAGCAGTAGCAACGCCAGAACAATCTCCAACGAAAAAACTAAATCTGAAGTTGACTATCGAAGAGCCAGATATAATCATGGTGGAAAGCCTTGACGACATCAACACCAACGCCATTATTTTCAATGTAACTTCAATTCAATCTCCTTCCATTCGTCCTCAGTACAGTTTGCATTCTATTCTAGGCTCGTGTTGCCATTAACTACCGAACGATTGGTGCCAAGGAAATCATCAGTGGTCAGGTAGACGCTCTGAAAATGTACATGTGCTCGTTTATGCCCGAACGAAGAGAGGCAACCAAGCACTTCATACTGCATCCCTGCGTTATTGATATCCAAGGATCAACTCCGGACGAAGAGGGACTACACATAAGTCTTAAGTTGACTGACATTATTTTGAATATATCACCGGCAACCATTGAGCTTATCAACAAGGCATCTACAACACTGTCCTCGCGAACGGAAAAGGTCACAGCGAATTTAAAAGAAGTTGATCACAGCAAAATCTGGGTTATACAGGAGTACACAGATAAAAACTTTTGGTTCCTCATCGGTAAGTGCTGCTAGATATAACAACTTTAATCCCTGAGAAATTGACTCTTCTTAGATACTGCTATTGATGCACTGGAGCTTCCAGAGATAACGCAGCCTGTAATTGTCGGTAAGAAAGAGAAGTGTATTGTTGAAGTTCCTTCAATAACCATCGTCGTCGAAACCGGAATTGGATACTACACAACACCGATGCTGTTCCTGGAGATGAGAATGAACGCAAATGTTGCCAATTGGAGTAGAAATGTAAGTTGGTCTTTATGTATTTTTTTCAGTGCAAGAAATGTGGATATGACTGGTGTAATTCCCAATTATCGGATCGTTTATAAATGAATGGGGAGGTACTAATGTCGGCAAGGAACATAAACCTAGCTTCTTTTTAGTAATGATATTATGCATTTTGTTTTGTTTTCTCAGGAGTGGAGGTGCTTAATAGCGTCTCCGAACTGATAATAAAATATTTTTTTCCCAATATAATATTCTGAGGCAAATAAGTTGGACTTTCTTCTTAGAATTCCACGCAAAATGCCTATTATTTCACGGCGGTGATGGTTACTATTTCTTGATGACCTTAAGCATAATGTTTGGAAAACTGGACATACACATTCTGAGCGTTAATATGTGCTGTTCAGGGACAGGAGCAAGATTAATATTGAAAATGTGTCTTAGGCTATTGTGTTTTTTTTGTCTGTAACTGTTTTTTCTACATTTCTTAAAAGAACAATATGATTTGCGTGCTTATCCGTTTCCGTAAATGCTTCTAAAGCGGACCAGTGGGAACGCATGAGAATGTTCATGACATGAGTTAACTTCGATGGGAACGCATGACATTGTTCATGGCGTTAGTTCACGGCATTCCGATTCCGTGACGTACAGTTTTTGCATGATAAGAAATTGTCATAAGGCGCAAATAGTTTGTATTTCCGTTGTGGAGTGCTTGCATCCTCCGTAATTAAAAGTAAACTTGCTTTTCAGAAAATTGTATGCCTTTACATTATTGCTGAATGGATTAGGTCACAACGCGGAAAAACTTAACTTTAAATCCCACGCCGAACAAACATTCTCACAGTTCTACGTCTCTACATCATAATACCCTGATGCTCTCTCATGTCACAGACAATTATTATAACTCGATCAGCTCCTCTCCAGTAAGAGGAGAAAATATTTGATCTAGAAGTGTAACACAAGTTCTCTGCAAACTGTTTATCCAAGGAAAGGAAGTTTTTTGCCCGATCATATGTTTTTTTTTCTAAACAAATCTCTCTTTATTTAAATTCCAGATGAAAATTGATGGTAGCCTCAGTCTTTTCATGAACTACTACAATCAAAATCTTGGCGTTTGGGAACCCCTCATAGAACAACTGGAAAAGGAGGGCAACACTGGCATGATTGAGTATCAACCGTGGGAGGTGAACTTCGGCCTGGAAATGCAAGCCGATGAAACAGAAGTAGAGGAACTAGAGAAACAACCAATGACCAAAATAACGGTGGAATCAGCGGAAATGCTCGAAATTACGTTGAGCAAGACATGTCTGGACACACTGAAAATGCTGGGAGATGCTTTCTCGTATGCCATGGACTCAACAGGACTAACAAAACCAGAAGTGATTGCACCATATGTCCTAGAAAACGATACCGGATTTGATATATCGTTGAACTTTAAACTGGGCATATTCACATTGCACGAGTGTCATATGCCGAACTCAAGTGGTCGTTGCGATGTCCTGAATAGTTCCCTAATATTCCAATGTGTTAGTGCGGATGCGGATTTATCTCCGAATGAGGTAAAGGATTGCACTATTTCACCGGGAGGTCGCGCGTATCTACAGACAAAGGACCTGTCAACACTGACTTCAGCTGAAGAAGCTGCATACGAGATACACGTCACGGTAAGCGTTGAGTTCTCACTATTCTGACTTTCACTTCACTTTCACTGACTTTCACTTTTTTTGGTTAAGGTCGGCGGAATCGACAAGGAAGTAGTTTTGCCAGTGTCAAAATCAGATCAAAGATATTTCCCCCTGTACAGGGACACCAATAAGGATCCATGGGGAATTATATCTCAAGTGACATCCGAATTTGGAACCACAAGAATTAACATCCACGGCGTCGTTGATGTGAGAACATTGAACGAACGTAGTGCCTGTTCGAGACTAATGAAGGTTGCATACATTTTTGCAGGTACACAACCACTTCACAACCAGCATTAGCATCTATAGAAACAAGCAGAACTCTACTGAGAAGATTCTAGTTGGGGAAATTGCTCCTCAAGAAGTGTTCCACGTGCCATTGCATGCGATCTACGCTGAATCGAAGGAGTTATTCTTCTCACTTCCCGTAAGACAACGCTTGTTGAGAAAACACACACGGATGCATCTTATGTGTTAAATTTTTTTAGGGATACAAAGTGTCCATTCAAGGCATACGATGGAACGACTGCCCTACTGACTTTAACTATCATCGGCAAATACTATGCGACCCAGTGGATACATTCGAGCCACTCTACATAAACGCCATCCGCTTAAAGACCGAAGTTTACCATGAGAACACTATGAAATTCATGCTACTGAGTGCTTACTACACAATTCATTTACGTCCACCTCTTTATCTCAGAAACGCTCTGCCGATAGAGATTAAGGTGTCGGTCGCTGGATGCACTGTGCGAAACGCAGATGTCAAAAAGGGCGTGGAACTGGACGAGATGGATTCGATCGATGGAAAGGCAGTACTCAACAAAGAAGAAATGCTAGACTATGGGGAGAAGGAAGTGCTTCCGGGTGATGTGCTGCAGCTACCAACAGTTCAATTAACGAGCAGGCGAAAAGAAGCTAAGAGTTATATTGTTGTTAGGGTATGTGCTTTGAACACTTTATCACCACCATTGTACTGACTTCCCTCGACTCTAGTTGATTCAATATTTGGAAAAGGACTGGTCGTGTACGACAGAGATTTCCGAAAACCATGAGGAATATACTACATGGACCTTCAACTCGTATGATTCTTCAGCGAAAATGACGATGGATTTGGGTGTTAGGTAAGCATTGACTACAGATGAATGAATGCGATGAAACGGATGATTGAATGCGATGAATGTTTTTGATGATTGGTTTCAGGTTCCAGGATCGCAGTGGAAGTCTTATGCTGACTGTGTACAGCCCGTTCTGGATGATCAACAAAACTGGTCTAATGTTAAGCTACAAGGTATGAGCGAGCGTCCTCAAATTAATTTCACCAGTCATCATGACTTAAATTTTCAGACAAATAGCGAATCTGTAAACGTCCTCTATCATCCACCGGAGTACAACGGACCGATTTTGTATTCATTCCGTGACAAATTCCTCTTTGACAATAAACGGGCATCGATACGAGTTGACAATGGAGAGTGGAGTGAGAAAATTCCCCTAGATGTTGCGGGATCAAGTGGAGAGGTTGTGTGTAAGGTAGGCGATAGGCAATACCACATCGGAGTGCACAACCATCTCACAAACAACTCACTTACGAAACAAATAAGTTTCATTCCATTCTTCATAGCATCGAATAAGTGTGAATTTGTTATTGAAATGCAAGAGCACAGTAGACCAGCTGATGCCTGGGTTAAGGTAGGCACACAACTTACGTTCCCTCGCCAAATTCCAAGCTAATTTGTGTTTGTTTGTCCAGATCGAACCCAATCAGTGTATTCCTTTCTGGCCGAAATCAGAGGAGAAGAAGGTTATCGTTAAGGTTGACGGTCAAACTACAGTTCCCTTTGACTATGCCGAATTTCAGTGCATTCTCCTAAAACTTGAGAGTAATCAGGTAATGTCAGTGTTTGTCCAAACTCAAATGATTGTTTTGAAAGAGTCAACTTGTAGTATGGAGGAATCAACGTGGATGTTCAAGTGACAGAAGGTGGAGTTATCATAACATTTACGCCCTATAATCCAGGTGACGCGCCGGGTCTCCTGATAAATCACACTACGCAGTCGATAACATTCCGAGAAAAGGGTCATGTGGATAATGTGTACGAAATTATAGATTTCTGTAGGCCGAACTGCTTATGGATCTAGTTCTATTCCACAGCGTTGTGAAACCTGGAGAAAAACTGTTGTTCGCGTGGGTGGATCCAGCAGGTCAACGTCAGCTGCTTATGGGAAAAGAGGCCATTGAGAACGACTTGCGTCGTGACGGTGTCGGTACACTGACGTAAGACTAAATGTTACCCATTCCTCGATACAAACTGAAGTGTATTTAATTTTTTAAGGCTTGATGGAGGGATTAATGCTTATTGGGTATCATTCCTTGATGGCTTGCAACGTGTATTGCTCTTCACTGAAATGAAAGATATTGCAGAACGTTGTGTGGGCAGTAGTGAAATGGAGAAAGTAAGTAAAACTGAGATTCTATAGACGGCAAACTTTTAATGATGCTCTTTTAGGTGACCCAAGAAATAGCGATTAGTATTCACGGAATTGGATTATCGATTCTTAACAATGTCACCGGTGTTGATGTACTTTACCTGGGTATCAAGAGTTCCGGCATAATATGGGAGCAGAAAAAACCCAACAAGAGACGTTTCAAACAATTCACATTAGAGAATTCCTTAAGGCTTGAAGAACAGTACCAAATTTACTTGGCCGACAAGCAAGTCAATGCCCAGGATAAGAAGTACTATTTGGACCAAAAATTCGAGGTGAGAACCTCACATTCTCACAAAGCATCAATATCATAGACGTATTGTTTCAATTTTAGATTGATTTTGACAACATGGTCTATAGGAAGCAAGTGGAGCGTGTAATCCAAAGAACATTCTATCCTGGACTGTGGTTCAACATGAAGACGTCCCCGTATCAGACACAATTGCATGCAAAGATCAATAAGATTCAGATTGACAATCAGCTCACAGACTGCATTTTCCCAGTAGTGCTCGCACCTATTCCTCCTCCAAAGAGTATAGCCGCCGGTACAAGTAAGTTGTAACAAGTGACATATCCAAACTTAACCCCAATAATCACCATCGGTCCTTTTTAGCACTTAAGCCATTCGTTGAATGCAGTATAGTCGAGCGAGTAGTACCGAACTCAACGATCAATCAGTTCAAATATTGCAGTATGCTGATTCAAGAGTTCCACTTTAAAGTTGATATCCTTTTCCTTACCGCTATCGCGGATATGTTCACAGCTGACCTTACTGATGATCAAGCAGTAAGATATCTTTCGTTTATTTTTGGAAAATTTATTTTATTGTAATCATTCGTTCATAGGCCAAACTCTTTAATGAAGATGTTGACTCCATCGGATCTCCTCTGTCCGCGCTGGTCGAAAGGAGCTCCGCGCAAGAACAAAAGAATTTCTATGATAATCTACATTTGGGACCGCTGAAGATTCATGTGTCCTTCTCAATGGCTGGTTCCGATACTACAGCTTTGCCAGGAATTCTCTCAACCATTGTGCAGGGTGTAGGCGTCACTTTAACTGACGTAAATGACGTCGTTTTTAAACTGGCCTTCTTCGAGCGCGAATATGGTTTCTTCACGCAGAGGCAATTGACATCAGAAATCACTGCCCACTATGCGGGACAAGCACTGAAACAGTTGTATGTTCTTGTCCTTGGTTTGGACGTCATTGGCAATCCTTACGGATTGGTTGTTGGTCTCAAAACCGGTGTGCAAGATTTGTTCTATGAACCATTTCAGGTTTGTTTGCTTTATGCAAATCAGGTATGTTTTAGAATATTATATGTATCTATTTTTCAACGCTTTCAGGGTGCAATTCAGGGTCCTGGAGAGTTTGCTGAAGGTCTTGTGCTCGGCGTGAAGTCATTGTTTGGGCACACAGTGGGCGGAGCTGCAGGAGCGGTTTCAAAGTAAGATCTGCTGTTAATTGCACTTCAAAACAATCCTTAATATGATCGAAATTTGCAGGATTACCGGGGCCATGGGTAAGGGCTTAGCAGCGCTCACTTTTGATGAAGACTACCAGAAGAAGCGACGACAAGCTTTGAATAGGAAGCCTGTTAACTTCCAGGAGGGCATTGCTCGAAGTGGAAAGGGTTTGGTCATGGTAAAATCTTGAGTGTGGTATGTTTGTAATCATCTCTGAGTACTGGCAAAAATTTACAGGGAGTTGTCGACGGTGTGAGCGGTGTGTTTACGAAACCCATTTCCGGAGCAAAAGAGGAGGGTGTAGAAGGTTTCTTTAAAGGCTTAGGAAAGGGCGCAATCGGTTTGGTGGCGCGTCCAACGGCTGGAGTTGTCGATTTCGCAAGTGGCAGCTTTGAGGCAGTGCGACGAGCTGCCGAGTGTGGACACGATGCTAGTCGTTTGAGGCCACCACGGTTCATGCATTTAGACAACGTACTGCGGCCGTACAGCCTTTCAGAAGCACGAGGAAATAAGTTGCTAAAGTAAGTCCAGTCCAAAAACTGAAGTTAAGACTCACACTAACTTTTTATCATTTGCAGAGAACTGGAAAAGGGCAAATACGCCAGCACGGATTCATTCACTCACTGCGAGGAAGTTATTGTGAAGCAAGAAATTGTACTCGTATCGAATCATCGAGTTATCTACATAACGAAAAATGACCTATTCGGTACCTGGCAGGTAACTACATACTGAACCCATTCCACAAGGGATTACATTGATATTGTTCTGCTTTCAGATCGCCTGGACTTATCTGTGGAATGAAATAACAGCGATCAGTGCCACCGATTTGGGTGTCGAGATAGTCCTAAAAAAAGAGGGCAGAAAAATGCTTGGCCTGTTCTCCTCATCGGAAGTTCAACGCAAAGTTATCTGCATACCAAAACGTGCACGTCGCGAGCACCTAGCTAATTTGATGGAGTCTCTGCGAACGGGCGGATAGAAGAGAAATGAACTATTCCTCATCGCTCACACGCACGCACAATTCTTTACACGGAAACGATTTTTGTATCCATGACTTGAAAATAAAACAAACGAATTATATCCACAGATCACTGATTCTCCAAAAGGGATCTGAACGAACGAACGCTACGTTACAGAACGCGCATACACCAGTTAAACTAAATACTGCTCTACATTATTTTTGAAACACTCTCATCAGAATGTATGTATTGTATGTATGTTATCAATACAGCTTTTAATCATATCTACCTCAAATATGATTTCATCTCGTAAAATACGTTTGTTCATTTTTGTAACTTGAAAACAATCATAAACACACTTAACCTAACTCAATGGGAGCGAGCACATTGAATTGAAATAATTACTTTATGACGTAATTAAGATGTATTTATGGAAGAAAGCTTATTGTTTTGTTATCCTTTGAAAATACACTTATTAATCGTTTTTTTTTCTATCGAATTGTTGCTTTAATAAAACTTAAACGAAAAATTTTAAAGTTAATTAAAAATAAAACTATCCACCGCAGTTGATATTTTGCAAAAAAAAAACTGTTGTTTTCCTTGAAAAACGAACTAATGCAGAAATCAGAGACCTTATTGGTTTCTGGCAGAGATCAACTATAAAAATTGCCTTGTCAGCACATACAGTGGTCGTCAAAAGTGAGTTAACACCCACTTTGTTTCTGGAATTGCATGCCTTAACCAAGAAAAAAAAAATTACATTATTATAAACGTAACATTTTTGAATCAAATAATCGGCTTCTTTTTATTTTGTGATAAAAACTAAAACTTCTTCAAATTTAACGCGTCAAAAGTAAGTTAACAGCAGCTAATGGCTTCTAATGTTGTATTGAGCAGTTAAGTTACAGATCTTCATTTTTTTACAAATGTTTGACGACGAAGGAAAGCATTTGTTTTTACACCAATTGAGAGTGCATTCAAGTTTTTTATTTTAAAATGAGAATGGAAATTTATTTAGACTTAAGAAAAGCGTGGGAAGTCCTACCGTGATAGAGAGGACATGTTTTCATGGAAAAATGGACTGGACTGGAACTGGAAGGTAAATGAATCTTGCGGATAACACGAATAATGTTGACTTTCAAAGCATAAATTATAGTAATAATAATAATTGAGTGGCACTGCAGCCCACAAGTAAAAAGTGCCTAGCTTCTAGAACAACTTCTTGTGTTGTGCACTCTTTGAGTGTTATCAGCAACTTAAAAGAGGTGGTGCCGTACCAAATGCGAAGTTTTCGCCCCTCTAGTCTCAATCTTAGCTAGCTTATTCCAGAAAAAATAATCCAAAAGTGTCATATTGCACGACCTACACCTATTCAACAAAAACTGTATGGTTTGTAGAGCTATCTTGTTGAAACCAGAGCTTAGCGAGACTATGTGCTTTAAACTCACTAAGCACTTAGTTCGTCAACATGGCCAGGAACGACGACGAATCAATTCGCCACGTTCTTCGCGTACACTCTCAGCTACAGCTGCTAAAGTCTCTTCACTACGTGCTAGATGTGATCTAACCGGTCGAGGATAATTCACTTATGTAGGTATTTATTTATTTATGGATGAATTTTACATGAACATCTCTGCACATTAAGATTAAGTATTGAAATTGAACAGGCTACTTAAAAATACATAAATACTTCTAAGAACATACTGTATTGAAGATTTAGGATTATAAAAACGAATATTTCATTAGAAGATACATTAATGTAATGAAAGAAAGTAAAAGGAATAGATAAATGATGTTGAAAGTAGATACAACTACTAAGATTGATGTAAATTAATTGAAAAAAGTCATGATCATGCTAAGTACTGCGATTGGGAGAGAGTTCATTCCAAAAGCATTCTGGGGTTTAACTTTTCATTTTATGTAAACTGGGACAGCTGGACAATTTGAAGACGTTATTGTCGTTTGAGTCTTTCACTGTAGATACACGATAGGGAACAAAAATTACGAAGCAGTTTGATAGGAGTCACGTGTGATCTGTCAAACCTCGCAACGAATCACCCTATACAATAGTTACAGAGAAAAGAAGATGGTCCCTGTGTAAGTATGAAAACTAAAAACGTTGGGCTGTGAATTTTTAGAATTTAAATATAACGATAACGAAACGTAAATAACTGTTCACGGGAAATGCGGTCTAACAATATGAAGCTAAGGATATTTTCTTTCCCAAAAGTCATAATTTCGACAGATGCATATTTCAGAGTCCAGAGACAATTTGATACCGAAGTTTTTTGAACACCCAATCATTTCTCCACATTTTCTTTTGTAGTGAAAGACTTCGTTTTCCTAGTCACCGCGAGTATAAAACAAAAGATTCACGCTTGCCAATCGCGGTGTTTTTGAACTTGAAATGAACTGAGGAATACAGCCCTTTCTCGTAGAACAAACTTTAGAACTTGATAGACGCAGAAGCGAGGACACTAACTAAATCAGACGAGGAAATTTCTGGTCGAGAGGAAAGTCATTTGAATTATGGTGGTGATATTGTTTTATATACATATATTGAAATGTACGGACAGCGACATCGATCTGATTAAACGATTTCGAGTCTCTCTAGACAACGGATCATTTTCCAATAGAAATGTAACTGATAAAGTCAAGCAAAATACAAACTCAGATGGATAGGCTATGTAGACCGAATTGAAACCAATGCTCGGGCCGGAGTCTTCGACTCTAACCCCGTGGAACAATGCGGTAATGAAAGACCACGCCCCCGGAGAAGCAAGCAGCTGGAAAGGGACCTTATTCAGTGGAACATGGTTTGCTGGAAGCGACTAGTACAAGGCCGGACTAAATGGAGAGGCATGTTGGATGAGGCCAGAAGCAAAAACATACATTTCTTACATCTTCATGTAGATTTGAAATGTTCGAATTAAATGTCGCGGTTAGCTGTGTGAAAGAGCTCGAAAATGCCCCTTTCAACAGACCAAACCAGATAACAGATCGGGGGATTGTTGGCGGGACAGCATGGACAACGGAAGAAGGCCAGACATACCTAATAAAGTCGGCATCATCAACTTGTGAATTTAAGTCTCAATAAAGAAATGAAAGTAGAGAAAGACAACGGAAGAAGGTTGCAGGAAGAGAACGAGCATGTGGCGTTCTTCGTCGATGGCATCTTTTGTTGCAAAAGCTATAAAAGTGAAATAAAGTAGAAATATTTCCTCGGTGTTCTAAGGAGCCGATTAGATCGACTTAATCCACTTAATCCACTTACCGAGTTTTATCGCTTGCTTTTGGATTCAGTCATTAAGAAGCTTCAAAGATTCAAGATGATTTATCGTTAAGGTCTCTTTGCAACTGTACAAATGCGAAAGCGGATTTTCCTGTGGCTAAGTTTGCACTTTCAAGTCCATCGGAGACAGAGGGCAATCTGGCAGTGTTTAGCAAAATGTTCCTCAGGAATATCATTACAAATTATATGTATAAACTGGATTCAAAACTGCAATTGGGGTGAAAACCATACTTTATAAGGCGTAACGACGAACTGTCGTTATTTGTTCCGCCTTCACAAACTCAGTTATCCCTCGTTCCCTTTTCGCACTGAAGCATGCGTACGTATATACGTATAAGCATGATCCCGTGCGACAGTTACGAAGGTATAAACGTTCAGAAACTGATACGAAATAACTTATATGAGATTAAACCAAAGGAATTCTGTCCCACTTTTTTAAAACTGCCCAAATATGTTCAACCACTACAAGCTACTTTATCAGGTTCGCATACTGTGCCTACTGAGATATGCCTCTGTAGGCTTTCCCGTATTTGCTAAGTGTTACAGAGACCGAGAGGGGCTGAGCCTTCGCATGTTCGTGCTCAAAGTTTTCCGGAAATGTGCTCCTGCAACCAATGGCGTTCATGCAGTCGGATATAAAATAAATTTATCAAACGTCCTGGCAATCTGTGTGCAGATAATATTCATTATACACTATTTAGTATTGTTATTAGTCGACGTCGCACAGTGTATAATCTATTAACACTTGTGAATGGAATGAAAATTCAGTTCGAATAGCTGGTACTAGTATGAATCTAATGACTGTGTCGAGTGCATGTATGTATGTACATATCTGCGTACGGGTATATACTCGTACCATACCTTCCGCTTTGTCACCATGGATTGTCCGCACTGTTTTTCAGCACCCACAACTCCCCATGTGATGCATGTACACTGTCCACATGTGTATGTATGCAGTCCGAATGTGTGTGTGAAGAAGAAGAATAATCCGTGGTCACTGTGGATACGGGTATCCATCCGTCCTAATGCATTATTCATGACGTGAACCATCGGAGCCACTAACGCAGGTAATCGTGCCGATTGTTCGTTCGTTGGTGGTTGTTGGTAGGTAGTTGTGCGGCTCAGTTTGGTACTGTGCTAGTCGGATTGGGATATCAGTTTCGGATTTGAATTTTTTGGCTCGAGATTTGAGCGGCTGAGCTGTTTGCTGTGTATACATGTGGTGGTGGCGGTGATTGTGTAGGCGATGGTGCTCGATTCAGCGGTATTTTAATTTCCCTTTTCATACGTTGATTGAATATGAAAACTGAAAATTAATTTTATTTAATTTAAAACGTTTTTCTTTTTGTATGAATGTGTGCTCGTTTATTTTTATTTACAGTTTGTTTTCTTATTTTTTTTTTCATTACTGTCTACTTCCAGTTGGCTTTATGCTACCCTGGGTGTAATCCCGTTGTTTATTATATTATTAACGAAATGATTGGAATTCCAGGTTTCGAAAGCAATCGACAACGGGTCGATTTGGATCCGGCTTAATTAATATTTGGAAAGTAAAATAAAACAAAGAATTATGGTGATGCAAAATGCAATACCGAAATAGTAGAAGAGCTTATTGGCAAGCCTTCCATGTAGGGGGAAGCCTTTTACAATTTTTTTTGAACCGGATGAGGTCACTGGAATTAAGAAAGTCCGAAAACAAAATACAACTTTATAAACAAAACAAACTGAACTTAATCACAGCAAAGTGATATATTAAACATGCAATTTAGAACACCTAAGTAAAATAAATTTTCCACTTACACGAAGATGGTTTCGTTGTTTTTTTTACACAACCAATATATACCTAAGGAAATGTTACTAAATAGATATTTGGGTAGAATATGCAAAGCAGCCACGTAACTAATCAAGTCGATAATAAAATATTCAGCTGCATACTTACACTATACATAAAAAGTCAGTATTCATCAAATTTGTTCCTCATAAAATACAAAATGTACTAATATGAGCTAATATAGAAATAGGCCCGTCAAATGAAAGCTCTTAGTTTCCATTTTAAGACATTTACTTAAGGCACTTTATTCAACAACATAATAAACATAAAACTATTATAATTAATTAATTTTATTTACATGAAAAGCACGCATCAAAATTCATCGGATAAAACATTTGCAACTTGAAAAGAAACTAGGAAATTTCATAAAATTCATTATACTTTTTATCCGAATACACAATAAATTTCACATACTTCCAAATGTCTGTATTTAAGGAAAACAACAACAAAAATTCAAGAAAATCCAATAAATATTTCTTAAGTTATGATACATTATGCTAAGGAACTTAAAACTGTCTCGCGACAAAACAATTGCAACTGAAAATTCAAATGGAAAAATATATTTTCAATATTTTGTGGCAAATCCTTTGTTTTCAATCACTGTCTTGCATCGCCGAGGCATGGATTCAATTAAATTCTTTAAAATATTCGTGGGAACTTCATTCTAGGCTTCCTCTATTCTTGAGAAAAAACCGTCCGCATTTCGTACATCAACCCGATTTATTCTTTGTTTTACAATTTTCCAAACATTCTCAATCGGTTTTGAATTGGGCGACTGCGGTGGCCAATGCATAACAGTAACATTTTGGTCAGTGAGACACGATTTGACTAACTTTGATGTGTGTTTTGGGTGATTATCCTGCTGGAAATCCCAACGCAACGGCATTTCCCATTTTGCATATGGTAGCATAGTATCTTTTAAGATGTTCTTATATCCGTGTTGGTCCATTATACCAATTATGCGATGCAATGGGTCCAAACCAGCAGCAGAAAAACAACCCCACACCATCACATTACCTCCACCATGTTTGCTTGCCAAGTGATCTTCTAACGTACGAAATTCCATCGCAAGACATAATATTGAATTGTGACTCATCACTAAAAAGGATTAACTTCTGAATGTCCCAACATAGATGTTCTTTTGCAAAATGAACCCGCTTTTTCTGATTTTGGATCGAATTTAGCAGGTCGAAAAGTGCCCAAATTAGCTTCGATCAACCGACGAGTTATTGTTCTAGCACTTACTGTTATGAAGGGATTTTTTTTTCACTTTTCGTGCCAATAAACCGTCCATTCGGGAGCTTGTTTTACGTGGTCGATCGCCACGATGCATAACAGCTACTTCTTTTGTTTTCTTATATCGATCAATAATGCGGGAAACCGACGATATATGAATAATATATTTCATAGCCATGGTCGCCGTGGCGCAGTGGTAAGTGCATCGATTGCGGCGCAGAAAGTCTCGGTTCGATTCCCGGACGGGACACCTAGCATTTTTTCACGGCACCACCTCTTTCGAGTTGCTGACAACACTCAAAGAGTATTAATTGTCTATGGAAAGCTTCTCAAATCTCGCCGTTCGGAGTCGGCAAAAAACTGTAGGTGCCTTCTACTCGTGAAGAACAATAGCATGCACAACACGAGTAGTTGTTGTAGAAGCTAGGCCCTGGTCCGTTATGGGCTGTAGTGCCACTCAATTATTATTATTATTATATTTCATTGCTATTTGCTTTTGTGAAATGCCTGATGTGAAATCGTCCTCAATACGTTGCCTTAACGCATTACCAAACTTATTAGGTGCCATTCAAAATATTTACGCAAGGGAGCCTGCAGGTAGCGAGCTTCTAACAAGTGATCAATACAATACTCTTCTTTTTCTTCTTCTTCGGATGGCGCTTCAGTCTGGGGTGGACCTGGGCCTCAACCAACCTCGCCAGCCAGCACGATCTCTTGCCAGCTGCTTCTGATTGCGCACTCCAAGTTGATTGAGGTCCTTTTCCACTTGTGTGCGCCATCTCAGTCTAGGACGTCCTCTGTTGCGTTGTCCCCGTGGTTCGGATTCGAAGACTCTTCGGGCCGGAGCAGTGTTGTCCACCCGCTCTACATGGCCTAGCCCCCTTATCTTTGTTGTATCTCCTCCAGATGCCATCAACGTAAACAGGACCAAAAATCGCACGCAGAACTTTTCTCTCGAAGGCTTCCTCATCCGCTTTTAGTAGCGACATTTTACCCAGAAATAATGGGAAACAACTGCTATGTCACGATAAATATGCCGTTGAGCGTTGCAGTCACTTCAGTTGCAATAGTTTTCTCGCGAGACAGTTTTAAGTTCCTTAGCATAATGTATCACAACTTAAGAAATATTTATTGGATTTTCATGAATTTTTGTTGTTGTTTTCCTTAAGTACAGACCTTCAAAAGTATGTGAAGTTTATTGTGTATTCGGATAAAAAGTATAATGAATTTTATGAAGTTGTTGCAAATGTTTTGTCTACATATTTGTGTTTCAATTATAAAATATAATGGATCGTTTTTGAATAGAAATGTAACGGAAAAAGTGAAGCATGATACAAACTAATCATTTTTACTGTTTTTAAGAAGAAAACATAACTCTGGAGACGAATAATTGAGTTAGATATACGCTAAAATGGGGGGGCTTTCGACAAATCGGTAGAGGACTAAACAGACATCATAACAATGAAAAATTTCAGTGACAAAATTGCTTTGAAATCCTTGGATCAAAAAAAAAATGACACCTCAAAATGTTTTACCAATAGAAAAGTATGGTGGAGGTTCAATGATAGTGTGGGGGTATATGGCGGCTTGGGAATTTGTTTTTTTTGTTGTTTTGGCAATAAAATAAAAATAAATAAGAGAGGAACTATGAATATTTTAAAGGAGAATTAGGCAACAAATAATATAATTGTTTTAATAATAAAAGTGGATTATATCAAAAAGCTGGAGAAAAAACATCAAATTTCTTTCAAAAAATCTATGGGCTGAAATATCAATGAAATGCAGGTGCACGATGAAATTAGTTTTTGTTTACCCTAATTTACGCTTATGAGACCCCGCTTTAATGATTGCGATCTCAACTGATCTTACTCAAATCTTGCTTGCAAGGTAAATTGAATCTATTTCCAACATTTCATACAAATCGCTTCATAAGTTCCGGAGATATGCGAATGTGACTGACGGATATACCGATTTTACAATGATTTCGTTTTAAAACGAAGCCATAAGAAAAAGAATGAAGATACAAGATGCGCGAATAGTTGCAGTTACTCTTACCTTAGCACGGAACTTGCATGTAAATGTGACCTAAAAATTTGAGCATTGCCGACCGGGGCGAGTCATGAAATTTTCTAAATGAACATTTTTTCTTCAGATGTCATCAACGCAAACCGGTCAACCTATTGAACTCAAGTCAACCTATTTCAACCAACCAACAGGTGTCCCAAACGGACTTTGGCATAAGCAATGCAGTATTAGACACACAACTTGAGGTACAAAGCGTAAAGGAACAGCTCCAACTCCAAAAGACGACGAAAGCCATTTAACCCCTTACTGCTAACCAATTTATCGGCAATGTGGGTTTCAGTCCCCACGGAGGTAAGCTTATTTTGGCGAGGCTTTCATCTCAAACACGTCGGAGGTCCTGTCTAAGATCTGGATGAATTGTGGTGTTGATGGGTTTTCTTTCTGTGCACTTCTGGAAGTCAGGCTTTTGCCACTGTATACGAATGTACTTGAACCACATCCCGGAACATTTTCTCGCCTCTACAGGACTAGCTTTTGAACAGTGATTGGAGCTTGTCTTGGAGTCTTGGCGACTTTACAACCTTTTTAAATAGTTACTATCTTCAAATCACGGGTAATAGTCAAGCGAAGTTTTTCTCCTTCTTCTTTGCTTGGAGCTATAGTCCGGCATAAGCCTGGGCCTCAACCAATAAGCTTCTCCTGCCAGCATGACATTTTGCCAACTGCATCCAGTTGCGCACACCAAATTAATTTAGGTCCATCTCCACTTGTTCGTGGACGTCCTCTAATATTTTGTCCCAATGGTTCGGAATCGAAGACTCTTCAGAACTGTGGTGTCCATTCGATCTACATGACTTAGACATCTTAAGCATTGGATCCCAAGACGCATGCCGCTGTACAGCGCGTACTGTTTGTGGTTGAATCTTCTCTGCCAGACGCTATCAACGCTAACAGGGGCAAAGACCGCACGCAGAACTTTTATCTCAGGATGACCATGGAATTTTTAAACCATTGCTCCGCTACTTAATTTCCTCTTGAGCTTAAAAAGAAGCGAATTGCAAAAGTAATATTGCGCCTGATCTCGGTACTGGTGTTATTGTCCCTCTTTACTCCAAAGCCGAGGTAGATGATATTCTTGACTTCTTCAAAGTTTCTGCTGCCCATTATTACGCTGTGTCCGAGACGTCGGTGTTGTTCGTCCTTCCGTGATTACATCATGTACCTTGTTTTACCCTCATTCACCACTATAGCTATTTTAGCCGTTTCCGCTTCAATGTCATCAAGGTTGAATGCCCAATTTTGGGTGACTACAATAACATGAGTAATGTTGATTTTCAAAGCTTGAATCGTAGCTTCCACAGAAAATAATCCAAAAGTGTGATACCACACGAACTACGCGTCCAATTTACCGTAGTAAAACGTGAATTTAAGTACACACCAACATGATTTTTGAAAATGTTCATTATTTCACGCGGTGTATGGCTCATATTGTCATCTTGTTGAAACCAGAGTTCACCGAAAACACGTGCTTGCACTTCAGGAATTACATAATCCATGACGCGATATCGCGAGTTCATTCACAGAAATTGAAAATATAACACAAATTCAAGTCGCCTGGCTTCAATTCTCGCGAAAGATTTGATTCGTCACGGTCTTCGTGAACAGTCTTAAGTGGCAGCTGCTAAAGTATCTACAGTACGTGCTGTATGTGGTCTACCGGTTGATCATCATCCTCTAATGTAAGCTGGGACTAAAATTTGCCAACGATAGTAAACAAAATTGACAAAGCAGTTTGATAGGAGTCACTTATGATCAGTTAAAAAAGCCTTTTGAATATGAAACAACATGATGAATCCGCTTTTACTAGTACATGAATAGGTGCGAATCTTCAACAAGACTCTATGGCGAACTTCCTGTCAGTCCTACCTGTCGTTCGACTACCACAAAGTCAAGGTACTTATTGAATACTTGGTATTTCTAACATTATTTCTGCTAACAGCGAAACAATGGGTTGGTTAAGGTTATCTCAAGAGATCATGGGGTTAACTTCTTTAAAGTCAACGCAAGACGTTAATAATAATAGTAATTGAATGGCACTACAGCCCACAAGGGACCAGGGCCTAGCTTCTACAACAACTACTCGTATTGTGCGTGCTACTCTTCTCTCACGAGTAGAAGGGACCTACAGTTTTTTTTGCCGACTCCGAACAACGAAGATTTTCATAGACAATCCATACACTTTGAGTGTTGTCAGCAACTCGAAAGAGGTGGTGCCGTAAAAAATACGAGGTGTCCCATCCGGGAATCGAACCTAGACTTTCTGCGTGGCGGTCGACGTACTTACCACTACGCCACGGCGACGACGAACGCAAGACGTTAGTTTCCTCAATAATCGGATAAGCTACAGAGTTTGTACACTGTTCACTGGCGGCGATGTTCTTGATTTCGTCTTGGACTGGTAAGATTTCAAGATCTCTGCAGATATCGTCGTTTTTGATATACCATGGTGCATTAACAATAGTTGCAAGCACTTTTTTTTGAAAATATTTATGTTGTTTGCTTTGGTTCAACCCCAAAGTTGTATGCTATTGTATGTGTCCAAACAGATTTTAGAATTTGCTTGTTTATCAGCAATAAGTTGGAATGCTTAGCAATAAGCCAGTATAGTATACATTTGTGTCAAGTTTTACACGTTTCTGTATCCTTCCAATTGAGTTTTAAGTCAAAAGTCATCCCGAGGCATATTTTTCGATTTTGTAGACTTGCAAGTTATTGACATGTCTAATGGGAAAATTTATATTAAGGGATTTGCCTTCGTTAAGGACAATTTGCCGGCGGTACATCCATATACTGTTTTGGCTGTTATCAAAACTTGGGTGTCGTCAGCAAATGTGCCTAGAACAGTATGTATACAGCAGGTATAAAAGAGAAGCAAAAACACCCCCTTGTGGTACACCAGCATTTATATTTTTAAAGACAGAATATTCATTGCCATGCCTTACTCGGAAGATTATATCGAAGAGATAGTTCGGTAGAATACTATAAAGTAGAGATCGGTTAAGTTTATATCTCAGGTCTTAGTGCCAAACTTCATCAAGAAATATGTCTGTCTGATGTTGTCAAATAACATCAAGAAATATGTCTGAACAAAGGAGCTTTTGTTCAAAGGCCTTTTCTACTAAATAAGTTATACGATGTATTGGGAGTACGAATTAATTCGGTCTGTTTTTTGTGTTCAAAACGTTTGGACGTAAAAAATGCATCACTCAAAGTATTATCCGTCGGAAGTGACTACTTCGAGTCCTCCTTGGCATTGATGCAATTATTGAGTCATTCTTTTATTTCTTTAAAAGACGCGAACCGGTGACCCCCCAAATCGTTTTGCATCCGTTTTAAACATAACATGACTTCCGCAACTTTTGGAGATACTTTTCTTGGAGAAGCTTTCTTAGCATTTAAATCGATGATCCCTTGTTTTAATTGTCTGAGCGTTACAGCTGCGCAGTTTTCCGAAATCGAATTATTTCAAAATATTTCGACGTGTATTCTCTGTCTACCGTGAGGTTTCCGCTTTCATCCCTTTTCTCCTTGACTTCTCTTGCACACTTGTTTTGCATTACATAATTGGTGGCGCAGGGTTTTGGGTCTTTTAGCGCCTTAAATCGCTTTCAACAGTGAATAGTTAGTTTTTTTTTTGAGATGTCAGGTTTTAAAAGCAAAATTCTGTTGAACTATCTCTAACCTAAACCCTAACCTTAAACTAATAAGCCATTTTTTTTTTGGTAAGTGGTCTCAGGGTTTGTGAAAGGAGGTGCATGTGAGGACAACTAAATATTCCTCGGCTCAGCTGTTCTTCAACATCCATTCCATATATTTATTTAATGAAAATGAGAGGTGACAAGATGCGATGAAGACGTTGAGCATCGCTATAATCCAAACACAGCTGCTATAGTCGGTGTATAGAGATTGATTGGCACTCAACAGGCGACTGTAACATTTTCCAGAGTTTATCTCGAGGGACTGGATCGTATGTTTTTTCGAAATCTTCAAAAGAACTTTAGATCGGCAATGCATACTCCCAAGCCTTTTTCAGCTGCTGGTCCGTTGTTTTTCTGCCGGGACGAAAACCACACTGTTGATCACCCAACCTAGACTCGCCGTGAATATTTCGTCCTGTCAAAGCTGATGCCATCTGGAGAAGACGAACTCAGTTGACTTTATAGCGACTTGTGCCCAGCCAAACGTCTACAGAAGACCTCATTTAATTTCATTTGTGCAAATTGAGCCAGCAGGCAAGAGATTTTTTTGGAGGCTGGAAGGTTTTTTGGTTAGGGCGCAGGCCCGCAATGAGATCAGGTGATATATTTTTTTATTTACTTTTTATTTTTTTGCCTGTGGTCATTGGGATCCTCCGATGTAAATTCTTTTATAAAATCACAGTGGAAATGCACGGGACCACAAAAATCGGACAATCTATGAGAATACTCATCTTAAGGAGATCGGAATACACGACTTACTTCATAAACGAAGAGGAATTTTTCGCAAAAAGATCCGTGAAGATACTGTACTGTATATTCACATTAAATGATGCCACCTTTCTTTTGCAATTTTGGTGTTCATAAATTCGTACCCGATCAATATCTGTTGTGCAATCCCTTTTTCCTTATATCAGCACTAAATGGATAACGGAAATGTAGAGGGAAAACTTCCTTTTATTCGTTAATTATGGTCTAATTTGGTAGTATTACCATTTGTTCATTTATATATTTTTTAACTGACTTTTTTTATTCCCTTTCGACGATGTGTAACAGTTTTTTTTTATATTCAAATTTGGCATTACAGTCCGGGGTGGGTAAGTGGGCCTCACCAAACAAGCCTCTAAAGCGAGCTCAATCCTTCATCAGCTGCCTCCAGTTGTACAAGTTGGTAAGTCGTTCTTCGCTTATATGCCCCATCTCAAACGAGGTCGTCCTTTCTTGAGTTTTTCCAATGGCTCGTATCCAAAGACTCTGTGGTTCAAAGAAGTGTTCTCCATCCGCTCTACATGCGCTAGCGCTTTATTTGTAGACAGTTGATTAGGATCATGCCGCCGTACAGCCTTGTACAGTTTGTAGTTGAAATTTAGTTTCCAGATGCCATCAACGTAAACAGGATCAATAATAATACTCTTCCTTTTGAAAAGACCAAGGGTCTCCTCATCCGTCCAAGTCTCTGGGCCGTACAGTAGGACAGTAATGATCAAGATGTTATTCAAAACCAGCTTGGTCATTGGAGAGAGGGTTACAATATATTTTGGTACGTACACTGGACATACACAATTTTGTGTAAAATAAAGTCACATACCAGCGTTGGGTTGGGTGTAGGTTTAGACCAATTTTAAACATTTTCATAAAAACTGCCAATGCTCTAAGCAAATCCTAAAGGAAGTCATTATAAAGAACTTTCTGATGCGTTGGAAAAATCTCCGAGCTGTGGTCCATTCAAACATTTAAAACCTGCATTTGATTTTAATTCGAGGGCTGAAAGTTCAATTTGACGATAAACGGGCCGGAATCCTAGTCAAAAGCGCCGCGTTTAATTATAGGCGGATCAGGGATTGATACAATCTACAGTTCCTTCCTTTGACGACTTCCTTAAACTGCACCCTGATTTCGAATTCATTGTGCATAGCCTTTGAATTTTATTATGAGCCCCTGACAAAAAATATTCTTCGCTTAAATGTGTGATTAAAATAGAAATGGCCATCAATTTCATTGATTATTGCGGGCTGGTGTTTCCGCACCATGGCTAGAGGCACCATTTTTAGACCGCCATTCCGTCCATACAAGGTATCGGTACCTAATAACGATGTGTCGCCATATCTAAGCGGAAATGCGACAACAAGGCGGTGGACAAATGGATTTTCTCTCTCGTTGTCTCTCGCCCAAGCGTCTTGGAATTCACGGAGGAAATAAACTAAATGAAAAATTTCGAAAATTATTATGTAAAATGTAGAAACACAGTTTAAAGAAAATAACTGAGATGTCTACCGATACGAGTAGACGCGACCAGTGAATACCAGTAGGCAGCCAGCAGCCAGCAGCCAGTAGCGTCAACTATATGAAGCGACGTCAGCAGTTTATCAATAATACCTAGGGGTCCTCGCTTATGGTACGTGATCCGTTTACAAAATTACGGGTAATGTTTTATTTCGTCGGTTTGGGTTATGTGCGTTTGTCTTGAACGCGTTCTCGTATGTGTGGAGATACAACATGGCCACACTGTGCTGTTGATCGTCGCGATCGCGGGGTAGTTGACGTTAGCCATCATCGCCAAGGGAACAACTACTACCAATATTTTTTTTCAATTACACTACTGGTCTGAGCGGCGCGACTCGACGCAGCTATAGCTTTTTAGTTCTGAAGGAAGTAGAAGGGGGGCTACATTCAAATTGTGTTTTTATGAATCACACACTAGCCACAATAGCAGTGGGGCCAATACTGGCCAGGGATGGGGAGACGTTCTTCGTCTAGTTAATTTGTATGCAAAGGTGATGAGTACACTGCCTGTGACAGGAATGTACTTCTGTGTGGTGTTGTGAGGGAAAAGTATTTCGTTGCAACTGTCAGGGTGTTGGTGGGCTTAAAAGTACCCATATGACATTGGAATAGGAAGAACGACAGTGCTGTGTGCACGATCGGGTTGGTGGTATAAGTGTCCGGATGATGGTTAATGTCCCCACCCCGTGCATGCAATAATTATTAATTTGATTACCTTTCGGGTAACCCAAAAAGGTGCAGCTAAGATGATAGATTCTTACATGGACTTCCATATATTTGTTGTTTGTTTGGGGCTGCAAAGTGAGTACACTCACTTTGCGTCATGGTAGAATTTCACTTCATTATACGTGGTGTCGGACGTCGGAAGAACGTTGATCATTTTTGGTACCAGTAACGTATTGCAGACTGCTCAATTGACCAGCTTAAGCCCAGGTGATGGATTTTTGTGAGTAGCGCAAGGTGTGGTGCTTACTCTATTCGAGTGCTAAGAGTTCAGTATCTAATCAGCAGTTGTGTGAATGGCAGCGCGCGCGCCTCTGTCCCCAACGCACTCGGTTGCTTCAATAAGTGTTCAGTCGTACAATTATTGATTTGAATTAAACCTGAACAGAAGGGTTTCTTAATTAAAATAAAATGGAATAGAAATTTGTTCACATGTGTCTCGATAGTTGATAAGAACGTTGTTTAACTTTTTTATGTGTGTTTCTTTTCATCATCTTTTGATGAATTGGCAAGATGTCGGCATAGCTGACGTTTAGTGACAGCGGCTATGCTACATCTAGTCAATTGATTCAATGGAGTTTCATCATTTTCGCCCCAAAAGTCCTGGAGCCTGTGAATTGGATTCGGTTTTAGTTTGAATATGCGTCATATTTGGATGGACTGATACACAATTTTCATGTGAAGTTTACTTAATTGATAATTGTTTTAAAAATTTCGTAAATTAATGTTAAATGAACATATATTTACGTCATCAGTGCTGTTTGCTTTAACTCAACATCATGGAACGCAACAACGGCAGAGTTTTGTTGTTAAGAATAGACTTATAGTCTGTTGAAATGAGAACCTTCTCAAGCCACATACATTTTTTTGAACACTTCCAAGAGAAAATCAAAAACATGGAGTAATAAACACATTTTATTAAGAAGAAAACATGAAAGTCTTTCAAAGAATCGAAATAAATGTTACATCAAAAAAATCAGAGGGCTCTAATAAAACGTAGACATGTTGACGTTGACGCGAAATCGAGTTGCTTGTTAAAATTTCTTCTTGGGCCTTAACCAACCGTTACCAAGCGTCACACATAGCTATCCTGTAAAGTGTGAGGCCCATAATTATTATGTATCAAAAAATTCGTATATTTGTTTGAGCAAATTTAAATTACATGTTCATATGCTACACAGTTTTATCGGTATTATTTTACTAGATATGAGTATAAGAAATACGATAATCCTTCAATATGTATATCAATACGATAATCCTAACAAATGTAATTATACAACTTTTAAGTAAGTGTAGGATTGGTAATGTGCCAACGCACAAAGTTCTGGTTCATATCCTGCGGTAATTTCATACTCCCAAGTAGCTGTCACGGATTATAACCTGTCTGGAAAGAAAATCTCAATATTCGCGGTTCTAGTTGTTTCGTTTGTCAGTTGTTGCAGTTTCCCCTTCAATTGGAAAGATCTATAGCACGGGATGTTGTTGAAGAAGTAAGAGGTAGATACATGGTTGTTGAAGAAGCCAGGCCTTCGCGAGAGATTTATGTATCCAGCGGACTATAGCGACAATAAAAATAAAAATTGAGTGACTCTGCAGACCTCAAGGGACAAGCTTCTACAACAACAAAAACACAACACGTGTTATGCCTGCTAAATGTTCTCTCACGAGAAGAAGGAACTACAGTTTTTTGCCGACTCCGAACGGCGAGGTTCCAAAGACAATAAGTACTCTGTGAATGTTGTCAGCAACTCTGAGGAGGTGGTGCCGTGCAAAAATGCAAGGTCTTCAATCCGGGAATCAAACCTGGAACCTTGGCGTGTGAGTCGGTGCAATTACCCACTACATCACGGCGCCAAAAGTATTTGCTTTTATAAAAAAAAATTGGGACTGGAATCTGTTGATTTCGCCTAACGCTGAAAACCAATTGCATAAAGAACATATTTCAGAATTTTCAATCGCTATACTAATGGTCTACCCACTTAGAAGGAACTAAATCGACTTAACCAAACCGGACTTAGCTCCCATGAAAGGTGGGAACTTAGTTTCTTATTGCGTACAATTAAAAATAGGACAGTTATTATTGATTAAAGTAATACCGCACCTTGTTGTAGCCTAGGTAAGATCCAAGATAACAACAAAATAACGGAGTCGTAACAGAACAGGTCAGAAAGATTCAATTGCAACACATCGCTTGAAACATTGCCGACCGAGTCTTTCTTAAACTGTGTGACAGTTCGATGCTACCTGAATATTTAATTGAAGAAGAATGGAAACTTTATCAAGATAGCGGATACATAACACTGCATCGGCCTACAGAGTCTTGAGATCCAAGCAATTGGGGCACCGCAACAGAGGACGAAGCCCTGAGTTAGTGCACCCAAGTAGAAGGAAATCAACAAACTTCGGATGGAAACCTGAAGATAGCTGGCTCGAGATCGTGCTGGCTGGGGCCCAATTCTAACCTTCACTGAAGAAGAAGAATACCCAAAATTCTATCTGATTCCAAACAGAGGGGTTGCACTTTTTATGTATATCCAATATTTGTAATATAACAACACAAGAAAAATTAAAAAGGCATATGACAAATCATTTTCTTTCTGTCTATAAAGTAGCTTCTCAGTACATCCTGTACAGCTGACAGTAAAGCCCACAAGGGCTAGCTTCATCAATAACTACTCGTGTTGTGCGTGCTACTATGAAAGGAAAACTACAGTTTGTTGTCGACTACGAACGGTGAAATTTAATTGATTGATTTCCAAAGACAATAAGAACGCATTGGGTGTTGTCAGTATATCGAAAAATATGATGACGGGCGTGTAAGTTGACGCAATTACCCATATTACCACTTCGGTCAAATAACTAATTTACATTTTCAAATATAGACTTATTTATGTATAAATTTTTTGGAAAATAGAGACTCTTCGGTTTGTTGATTGACGCGAAAGTTTCTCCATTTTACAGTTCTCAACGTTTTAATAATGCAGATTTAAGATTTAAGAGTTGATATCGTAGTCACCGCGAGCTAATGGGCAAGTGTTTTTAGAATGGACAAGGATACATTTTTCAACACACACATTGCCACAAATGTGTTATATATTGCAGAGAAAATTGTCAGGGATTGTATATTGCCTCTACAATACCTGTATAGCAGACAAAGCAAATTAATGGATCCACCCATATTACCACGTCATGTTTCTGTTTGTTAAAAAGAAGTGACACAACATTGGCTGACATAGTGGCATTTTAACTCTTCCGTTATGTTGTCAACTTTTCAAAGTATTTGAGTGTATTTTCCGTATTCCAGAGACAAAGTTCAAACACTTAAATTTTCATATCAATGCACGTTAGAAGCAATTCTCGTAACTGTAGTATCTTTGAAGTCATGTAAACTAGACTACATTCAATCTGTTGTAACCTGTTGAAAAACAATATTCCGATAAAAGAAAATGTATCAATTAAAAAAATAATAATTTTAAATATTCATGATACGGAGTATGTGTACTTATTTGAACCACTGTATGTCTTTTGTATTGAAATTTTTCAGCTTAACAAAATCAAGTTGTGGGAAGTTTTTTGGAAAATGTTTAAAAAAAAGTAATGTATTCAACATTTTGCATATTCTGATCGCATGCATGTTTAACTGTCATCCTATCAACATGAGAAGCGAAGAAAGTGTAAGATTTCCGAAACAGATTGCTTTTCAAATATAAATGACACCATCTTTAAAATCATTTAGGCATGAACTGGTACTGCAGGTGTGGGGATTTAGGTGAACATTTCAAAACTGAATTAAAAAGTTTTCCGAATTCGCTTCATATAAATCCTTATTCTAATTTTAATGATTTGTAATGAATCGGAACTGGAAATAGGACATACATACATGCATATATGCGACTTTTTTCATTTGCCCTATTCGTAACGAGTAAAATGAAGGCAATTTATTGCACTTATAAAACTTGAACTTAAATATACTTTAAGAAAATAGGCATTCATACTTTTTGGAGCTAAAACCAATTTTTATAATATGAACCTATGGAGGATTTGAACCTAAATTACGGCAACGTTCTAGTCCGAAATCCATCAGTCATATACCAGCCATGAATTAATCTCTATACCGATGGATTGGTCTTTCTTTCATTCTTGGACGTGGAAACTGGAATTCGTAGACGCTCTAAGCTTGAATATTTTTGTACATTCGCTCGATTGGCCCTAGCCAATCCCCAGCCACGGATATTTGATTACTCCCTTTTATATAAGTGTTTTGACTATGTTCGTATTTTTATTTTTGTAGCTTTGTGTTTTCTTCATTCAAATAGTTAGTGACTGAATCGGATTCTTATTTCCCTCACACAGATTTTGAAATCGCGATAATTGAACACAACAAGCCTTGCACACGCAGAGCTATTTTTCTCTAGTGTTTTATTTGTCACCCAGCATTTGGCTTCCTGTAGTTATGTATATTGAAAGACTTTAAACCAGGTGTTTATATCTTCTACACAATTTAGAGCCATCGGTTGTTACATTAGATCGGATCTAATTTCTTATTTATAACATTTGTTGGGACATATCCAAACAAAGGGAACATTTTATCACAGAATCCATTCACTTGTGATGCCAAGAACACCCAACAAACAACAATATCTTTTATTTATCTCATGTTCATATTTTCATCTATTCAGAGCGATCAAGCCTTAGCCATCTGTGCCATATTACAATCCTAGTTAGGGCTTCAAAGTAAAATGAGTAAACTACTGCGGTTGGTGTTGATTTATCAATCTTTAATTTGTTTAATAATTGAACGCACATTTTAATTCTCTCTACTTTTTAAGACTATGTTTTCAGATTTTCGAAATTCACAAATCGAAATATTGAAATGCTTGGGTAGCAATAGCTAGGCTATTGGGGTCAGAATAATACAATTTTCAGGGAAAGGTTGTTACAGTGATGAAGGGATTGGATAGAAATGTTCTGAGTTCAAACCTAAATTAACCTGTTACTGTGATTCTCAAGGGAAACTTATTTACCACAACTGTAAGTTTATTTCAGACGATCTGTTATTTCATATAACATTCTTTGGGTTATGACAGAATTTAAACGTTGGTCCCAACTTTACGTAAGAGATTTACGCCAACTATAGCCGAATATTAAATGTTTTTACACGGATAATTCGAATGCAACAATAAACGATGTTAAAATAAAAAGGTGTATCATAGCATATAAAATATATATGTCACGCATATAAATGTCGTATACGCTATGGTGCACATATCCGTACGCAACGGATATAGTTAAGTTTTAATAGTTACGTAGGTATTAGTTTAGTTTTACTTTAAGCTAGGTTAAGTTCATCTCAGACTGCCAAGTTTTTTTCTATCTTTTCTTGGGACAACATTGAAATATATGAATATATGTAAAAAATAAATAATTTAACGCCCATTATGTCCAAAGGCACTGTCAATTAGAATAGATATAGATTAGCTTAGAGCACCTGTGTAGGGTCAGTAAGTTAGATTTTAAACTATTGTTAAGATTCAATAAGCTAGTTTTAAGTATTTTCCTAGAGTTAAGTAATTACACTTCAAACATTTATTAATTAAAATGCGCAAATAAAAAAAAATAAATAAATAAACGATGTTAAAAAAGTCTTCATAAGATTAGGAAATATAAAGAGTCTGACTTACAAGACAGGTTAACGGACGGGCGGACACACCGTCGTATTTTTTGTTTAAATTGGGATAAAAAAAATGATAAAAGCGAGACATCTCGTCTGTTTGTTAAATAAGTCATCTGCTCAAATCTAATAAGTCGTTTTTTGTATATAAACTGGATGTGAATAGACATGCTTTAATACAAATAAAATAAAAAAGAGTTTTCACATTTTAGATTATTTCGATTAGATCAAATTCAATTTTTAATTTCCAAAATCAGATAGTCCATTGGGTCAAAAAACTCGAACGGTCGAATTTGTGGTTGTGTGGATTTAATCATCGATCTCTTTTTACACAGTTCAACCGTTTTGAGTCGATTGTAAAATGGCATTGTGACGCTGAATAGAAGCAGTTAGAAGCTGGCCCAAATCAAAGAAAAGTTTTCTAAATATGAAGTGATCGCCGAAATCTTTCAATTTGATCCTTTACATACAATTTATAAGTTTATAAAATTCTGGCTTATGTAATAGAAATTCAATTTTAGATATAATTAAAACAGGTTTATTTCGGCGAATTGTGGTCGCCGTGGCGTAGTGGTAAGTGCGTCGACCGCCGCGCAGAAAGTCTGTTTTCGATTCCCGGATGGGACACCTAGCATTTTTTCACGGCCCCACCTCTTTCGAGTTTCTGACAACACTCAAAATTAATTGTCTATGAAAAGCTTCTCAAATCTCGTTCCTTCTACTCGTGAAGGACAGTAGCACGCACAACACGAGTACTTGTTGTAGAAGCAAGGCCCTGGTCCTTTGTGGGCTATAGTGGCACTTAATTATTATTATTATTATTATATCGAAATTTCTTAGCTTGAATGAATTTAAAAGTGTTTCTTACCTCTTTCAATTATGGTCTTTGCAAGAGCTCTTGATTTTACCCGGATAATACCCATTTTGTTGAATTTTCCGAGTACTCGAGTATCCAGGATTATCGGGTAATACCCAAGTTAGCGGGTACCCGGTCATGTAAGCTAACGGGTACTCGTCATAGGCAACCAAGTCACAAATTAGAGGTCGTTGTTAGATCTTGGTATTGAGGACGGTATGATCACACACAAAAAAAAACGAAAATCAGGGTACCAGGTACCCAAGGTAAAGCGGGTACCCAATCACTTCTGCTTCTGGGTAATACCCGTAAATGCTGGCACCCGGATTCCTCGACATTACCCGAGTATCCGGATATCAACAGCTTAAGTCTTTGCCTCCTTGAAATTTTCAAACATAAAACAATTCAAAAATTGATATTTCCCTTTTTATAAGCACACTGAATGTATCCATCGAATTCGAAATAATCGAATTTCGACTGCTATCAAAATCAGCTGTCTTTGACATCGAATTGTCACTTGACAGTGACTCTTTGTGCCTTTTATGAGGTAATTTAATTCAATAATTTGTTCGAGTTTTGTGCACTTTTCCTCATTCGTAAACGTTTAATACCTATGCAATAAAGAAAATTGTGTAAACTTATACACGTGCGAAATCATTAGCTATAATTTATTTCGTGTATTATTATAATTTTTAAAGTGATGGACAGTCAGGTATGCCTGAGTGATTCTAGATCTTACAGACGTTCTTTCGTCTTATTTTTTTTTTTGCTCAGCAAGTTGTTTTGTGTGGTAAATAAATAATTAAACAAACAATTCATGTATTATCTATGCCAACGAGAAATGTAAACAATTCGTAATGTTGAAGACTTAAATACAAGTTTTGTTCAAGAATCTTATTGTGGAATTGTAGTGCAAATTTGAATGTGTTTATATTTTGTCTCCGAGCAGAGTCATCAATCAGTACAAAGCCATATCTATGACCGTGTTTTCTTTTTGGGGTATTTGCTTATCGGTTTATCATTTTATTTTCTCATTTACTGTGATTTGCTATTAATTGTGTAAGGTTTACGTAAAGTTTAGTCACCTGAAATAATTATTGGAATTCTTATGTGAATTTGCACGAAAATAAATGTGTGAAATTTTACTAACAGTATAATACACTCGCTAGTGTTTTTATCGCTCGCATTTAGATGCAGTGTAAGCTCAACCGGATGATTGCTATTTTTCACTTTATTTAACTAGCGTATTTGATATATGTAAATGTAATGACATTCCACTATTGTTTTTCATGTACAAGTGAGAAAAGATCATTAAATGATCATTATCATTAAAAAAGGGGTAGAAACACTTACTCTTATGCTGAAAATTTTTGAAAAAATGTGTTATCTAAATTCCATCCGGCTTAAGTTATTACTGTTGTCGATGACAAGTACGTTTCGGCAATAAAATCTTTGATTTAGGAACATAAAATATCATAAATTGTGCTTTCTATACGCTTAATTTCTGGTATAATTTTAGACAAAATCAAATTTTCTATACACTTTCAACAGGCACCAATTGAAGGTTATTTGTTGGATATCGTTGACAATAGTTGGCGTGAGGAGACATTGCCATTTGATCAAATTCTAGTTCCAGCCGACAAGCTACCCGATCCAGAGGCCGATGGTACCGATTCTCATTTAACTCTTAGCGAACAGGTAAGTAGTAATTTTTGCAAAATCATATCTCAACACTCACTGACATTGATATTCACTTTAGGAGCAAAGATGGACTGATTTAGCTCTCGCTACACTTGCTCCGGAGTCCGGATTCAGCGATCAACTTAATCTAACAGGAGTCTAACTCCAACAAAATACAAAAACAAAACAAGATCGCTTTCTACACTTAAATCTTCCACATAACCCTTAACAATGAATCGACATCTGCATTCCCCGAATAAACTTACCGAATTCGCGCGTGACTTCGAAGAAGAACCTGAGACGTTCTTGAGTAAATTCGTTAATAAAATTCAAAATGTTTACAATGCCAGCTACAATACAGTTAACGATGCCCCAACTGGTGCCAGCAACAGTTTGGCACCAGCAAATGTTCCAAAATCATCTTCCCATAGCACATTTTACACCGATACTGGAAGCATATCCCGAAATAGTTCTTCATCAAGTTTGAGCTCAGCAAATAAGGCAGGGAATTCTCAATCAAATCAGGATGGATCGAGCTCCACAACCACAGAGGAAATAAGTGAGGGCGGAGACAAGGTAAAACTTTAAATTTATTCGAAAAGGAAAATTTACATACAATCATCACTTAGGTTGATGAAAGTCCACCAGAGGCGACTGAGGGACGCACTATGGCGAATGTACTCAAGAGAATCAGCAATATAATCGCTGCAAAGAACAGCGTAATTTAATTTCCCTCGGCAATTATGCAATTGAATTTCACAAAAGTGCATCTTTTCAGAATTTACGAAACTACAAAGACACTGATTTACAACGCTTTTGGATGCCGGACGCAAAAGCCAAAGAATGCTATGACTGCACCCAGAAATTCTCGGCTTTTCGGCGCAAACATCATTGTCGTCTGTGTGGACAAATCTTCTGCTCAAAATGCTGCAATCAGCTAGTTCCAGGAACAATAATTATGTGCTCTGGTGAGTAAAAGAAACAGATCTAAATTTTATTCACTATCTCACTATCTCATTCGTTCTCTAGGGGAACTTAAGGTTTGCAACTACTGTTCGAAAATCGTTCTAAGTTACTTAAAATCGCCCAACATTACGGTTGACCTAAAATCAGATCTGCAAGCTTTGCAAGATGACCTCTCCATTAAGCTTTCCCAAAACGATGAGACCAGTAGCAATTTGCAAACACGCCTCAACGCCTCAAATCTTCAGCGGAAAGTTTCTGTTGGCTACCAGGAGGAGCGGTTCGCTTCGAATCAAATCAGCAATCTCTCAAACGCCGACCGCAAGAACATCCTGCAACAATCAAACTCGCTTATTACCCTTCACGAAGAGATGATCCGACTTTTGCCTGCGCAAAATTGTGGCATCGATCTCATTGATTTCCTGAACACAAATCAAAAATCGTCGAACAAAGTCCAAGCTGTTGCCATACTTAGCGCTATGCTTGCGGCCGGTTTCCTTCTTCCTATCGTTCCAGACTCAGACCAAACAGAATTCGATGAGAATCTGCATTACAAATTTGCTCCGAAAAGACCGGAAATCATGACATCGGGAATAGCTGAGCTCGATATGGAAAATGAAAATACTCCGGGGCTCCAATCCGAGTCCAGTCCTCAATACGACAGTGAACTACAACCGCCGAAGTCGATTGACGTCAGTTTAAGCTTTCAATCGGTGAAAGATGTAGAACTGGAGAATTCTATCCGATCTACCACAACCACTTCGAAGCTTTTAGAGGCTTACTGCGACCACGAAGATCAACTGCTGGCACAGATGCTAAGAAATTCTAACCTAGATTTGCATTGGACAAAGATTCTGACACCATTGTGCTGCAGAGCAGCAAACCACTTTAAGCCAGAATACTGCTCAAATGAGTTGATGGATATTCGAAATTACGTGAACTTCAAGAAGGTACCCGGTGGCAAGCGTCAGGAATGTACCATCGTAGGAGGAGTGGTGTTCTCGAAGAATGTGGCTCACAAGGACATGGCAACGAGAGTTGATCGGCCGAAAATCCTTCTCTTACAGTGTCCAATCGTGTACGAGAGAATCGAGGGAAAATTTGTAAGCATTTCGACAGTTTTACTGCAAGAAAAGGAATATCTCCGTAATGTTACCGCGAGGATCATGAGCTTCAAACCAAATGTTGTGCTCGTGCACAAAAACGTTGCCGGAGTCGCACAAGACATGCTGCGGTCACACGGCATCACATTGGTCCTGGACGTTAAGATCTCTGTAATGGAACGTCTTTCAAAGGCCTTGCAGTGCGATATCGTGTCTTCAATAGAGTCAAATATCAGTAAACCAAAGCTGGGTGTCTGTGATGCATTCTACATCAGAAGTTTCGATGATGGAAATGGTAAGAGGAAATGTGCTGAAATCTAAAGGTTCACTTTTGACTTCTTATTTTTTCAGGCTCGTATAAAACTTTAATGTACTTTGAAAAGCTGTCGAGTCCCAGAGGGTACACGTGCCTTCTGCGGGGTGGAAGCAATTCTGAACTGGCCAGAGTCAAAAAAGTTGCATCATTTCTAGTCTATGCGAGGTGAGCAAAGACATACTTATTCACAGCAAATTTTTTTTTATTCCAAATTCTGTCGTAGGTACAATTGGAGGTTGGAAATGTCGTTTCTTTTGGACGAGTTCGCAAGTCCACTCTCTCCGAAGCCGCTCATATTTGATTCCAAAGAACAAAGCCCACTGGACGAAACAGAATCCGATATTTTGCTTAGACGTAACCTCAATCAAAATGAAATCACAACCGGAGTGGGTGGACAGAGTGAAAAAGCCGTAAACGTTACAAAGAAACTCATCGAACGTAAATCCGAAGAGAAATTCGTCACAATAGAGAATGTCAGCGATTTCACAGATCCCCTTCGATCTGCGGAGTTGCCGATGAATAAGCTCTCACCAGATTCGTCCATAGTGGAGTTGGCTGTGGAAACACCCTACGACAATCGATTCCGTACAGCATTGAGTTCGACGATTCTTTCGATTTCTCCATTCTTAACGTTCCCCTTACCATACTTGGAGACTGACAGGGGTAGGAAATGTGCTCTTCGACCACACTTCCCAAAGGAATTATATTTCTCCAGGCAATGGTCAACACTGTCAAGTGAAAAACCAACTGCTTTCGAAAATGAGACTCCGATAATCAGCGAGAAACAGCTGCAACTCAATCCCCCACATCCATTTTTAAAGAAGAAAATCACAGCTCCAATTGATAATCGAGAGATGCAAGTGCTGCTCGCAGAGTTTCGGGCGTTCGGCGGGAGATATCCTAAGAAACAGAAAAGTAATATTGCTTAGTGTTTTTTTATACTTCAACTAATTCCTGTTCGTTGTAGTGATGAAGACGAAGCGCCGGCAATCATTTCAAAAACCGCAGAAAGTCAGTGAGGATCAAGTGTATAAGGATGCACTCGACTTAGAAAATCACCAGCGTCTTCCAGTGTTGTTTTGCAGTTTCTACTTTAACCCAAAGGCATCGTCATTCTGTGCACAACCCACAATGCTGGACATGAAATTCTACGGCCAGCAAGACATTATGCTTGGGCAGTTCCTCCTCCGCTACTGCTTTAGGGTGTCATACATTTGCCCGCTTTGTGATCTGCCGATGATGGATCATGTGAGAAGGTTTTTTAATTCCCCAATCCCCTTTCGTATCTGTCGCTTAATGCCCCTTTTTTTACAGATATGTACACTCAATGGGATGCATACAGGTTTTTCTAACAGAAGACACGAGTAAAAACGACCCAAACCGCATATACTTCACGTCATGGTGCACCAAATGCAATGAGGTGACTCCCAGTGTTCCAATCTCAGAGACCACAAAATGTCTGTCATTCGCAAAATACCTTGAGCTTCGTTTCTATGGGCATGCCTATAAAAAACGAGCGATTGAGGATGAGAGCGCAAGTGAGCCAAAAACGTGCAGTCACTCTCTTCATCGGGACTACATTCACTACTTCACCTACCACGGAATCGGGGCTAAATTCATGTACACGCCGATCGACGTGTGGGAAATCAATTTGCCACCACTTATCCTCCCGTTGAAGAAGCCAAAGCCATTCGATAATTTCCAAGTGCTGGAGGACATAAAGCGATTTTCGATGACGGGGCATGAGGTTTATTCCAAGATCCACGAAAGAATTGCTGAGTTTGCGACTGAAGAGGAATCGAGTAGCATAGTCACTCTCAAGAATGCTCTCCAAATCGATCGATTCAACTTCCGCAAGCAGGTCGAAATAGTGCAAACACTTCTGACAGAGAAAGAAGCAAACTCATATGACATAAACGACGGCATGCTGATGGCGAAGCGCACGTTAGCTGAAAGCATTGATGTCTGGGGTCCGAAGCTGCACGAAATGGTTTTACAGTTTAAGTCCTTGAACAAGCACGACCCAAGCCAGCAAATCGATTCTGGACAGATATGCACCGAAGACCTAAGATCGGATATGGAATCACCAACTGGCGAACCGAAGCAGGTGGTAGATTGGCAGGAAGAGTTTGCACGCTCCGATGGCAATTCAGAGGAACAGAACGTTCCTTCGGTGGAGAAAAATAAGGCTCAAGAACACGCAAATGATAAGAAAAGCATTAAGAAAATGCTCAGTCACTTGCTCCCTTCCACTGGCAGCACGAATTTCATACAATCGCCGTTCTCACCAAACGAACACTTAACCTTGCCACTGGGTGCGTTTCCTATATTGGTCCATGACCAGGATCTTAGCTCCATAATAGCGTACAGTCTGACGTCGCAGGATTACAATCGATTGGTGGACACAATCTCTGTGAACAACGTGGCTACTAACAGCGCTCCGTCAAATAGTCCAAATCCAAAGAGAAAGACAAACGACGGGTATGTGCGAAACTTGACGTTTGTGGTCGATTTTAACTGAACTCTCTTTTTTTACAGTTCTGCGGATCCCGAAGAAAAGGAACCACCGAAGCCCAGTGAAGACGAGAAGACGAAACCCACGAAATCCAATTCGCACATCGACGTATCATTCCAGGATCATTCGACTCAGTTCATGTGTCGAATCTACTTCGCAAAGGAATTCGATCTCCTCCGCGCAAACGTGCTTAAAACTCCCAAAATGGGTAAAAATTTGTACAAAGAGCTAGAGCTGCTCAAAAAGCGAGAAGAACTTAAAGTAACTCAAAAGGGTTCCACTTCCGAAATCGAAATCGTTCGCAAGGCTAGCGATCCCTCCATACAACCGTCGATTAAATCAGACGATCAGCAAAAGGACGAAAATGCGCAACTTCAGTGCGAGATCGAGGAGACGAGAACCTTCCTGGCGCGGTCACTTTGCCGAAGTATGCAGTGGGAGGCAAGGGGCGGCAAGAGTGGTTCACAATTCAGCAAGACTCTTGACGATCGATTCGTGCTTAAGGAGATGACGAAGAACGATGTTGCCATCTTTGAGAATTTCGCACCGAACTACTTCGATTACATAACAAAATGTCAGCAGAAAGATCATGCAACTTTATTGGCAAAGATCTTTGGCGTTTTTAAGGTTACCATCAAGAAAAAGGAGTAAGCTTTGCGCAACGAATGAAAACGTAATCTTATGCGTTCATCCTTATTTGCAGTTCCTTTCAGGAGAAGGCGATGTTGGTCATGGAAAACTTGTTCTACGATTGTGAGATTAAGAATAAATTCGATCTCAAAGGGTCGGAAAGAAATCGTCTGGTAGATCCAACAAATCAAAATGGAGACACTGTGCTGCTAGATGAGAATTTAGTTCAAAGTAAGTGTTTTCTGTGCTATGCTTTTGTGCGCCGTGTCCAATTTTGCCATTCAATTATTTCCAGTGTCTTGGTCTAAGCCACTATATGTCCTATCGCACAGTAAGACTGTGTTAAAGGATGCCATTGTCCGAGATGCCTCGTTCTTGGAGAAGAATCAGGTAATGGACTATTCACTCCTGGTAGGATTGAATAATAAAGACATGGTCCTTGTCTTGGGAATCATTGGTAATATAGATATACAATTTTAAAAGATTTATACTCTATACTATATGTCGTATCTTCCCAAAGATTACATACGCACATTTACATTTGACAAACGCGTTGAGAGTTTTGTGAAACAAACCGGACTCCTAGGCGGTGGAATGGGCAAGCTTCCAACAGTTATCTCGCCAGAACGTTACAAGCAACGTTTCACCGACGCAATGGATCGCTATTTCTACACAGTACCAGACCGTTGGGAAGGTCTGTCGAAGGCTTAACAAAAATGTTCAGTTTTACTTGGACCCCTCTAACTTATTAACAAATGTTCACAAAACCATTAAAACTGTAGAAAATGTACCAGTCTATAGGTTCAAAGGTCCAACAACATTCTAGATAATTCGGTAGCACGCTTTTTTGATTTTCTTACACATTTTCAATAAATATTAGAGAATTATGTAAATTCCATAAGAAAAAATAATACATAAATGTTACATAGTAAATGCTGACTTTTATTCCCTCAAAGCACATTCATTATTTGAAATAAAAGATGACCAACATTTTCCTGGGGTCGGTGCTTGTTTCAATATAGCTTGAGAGGAATGTGTCGCATTTTCTTAACCTCACATATGCAACGTCGGTTAAGAAAGATAATGGATAGTAGAGTAAAACTTAACGTTGTCAGCTTTCGTATGCACTCAGGCCAAAAATGCATCAAAGTCTTAGCTAGAGTTCCCTTTTATTCTGTCTTGGATGGTAGGCGTACAACGTAGCCAACCGGTGTCAACTCTAGACCACAGAGCAATATAAAAAAGATACAACCCTATTCACTGCTTATAACACAAGATTTCCGGTAGCTTGGAACTTAGTAACCTTAGAACACATGCTTTAGAACTTTTTTTTATAGACTGCGAAAAGTGAACGAAAATATCACATCTTAGTGCGAAGAGATTTATTGTGTACGTGCTGTGACATCGACTGGTGTTGAAGGCGCAGAAAACACAGTAAAAGCAATAAGAAACAAAGTCACTATTTCGCTACAAGAACGAGAAACGACAGCTGCGTTCGCCGAATCCATCATATTTTGGCTCCTTACATCCTAATCTAGTTTCATCTGTTAGAACACAACGAAAGTCGTTTGCGTACCTAAGACTTTTGTAGTTTGTCTGTGGAAAATCAGATGACTGCTCTCATGGGTTGCAACAAAATCCATTTGACTCAGACATATATAAAAGACACGACTAGACGACCACGACAGCGATGAGAACATAAATTAAAGACAAGCTAAATTTAATCGAAAAAGAAAAACCTATATTCCGGAGGAATATATTTGTACATTACTCTTTTTTTGGCACTTAAATATTTCCTCAATTCAACAAGTCAAAAAACTTAAATCAAACCAATCCACTCATATAAACAGAAAGTTGAAACGAAGGCATCTAAGCGAATCTATTGTTTAAAGACACTCCGGTGGCCTTTGGCTGTATTCTGCAATTCGCTATTCCAACGCCGTCCGAGCTCACAACTTCACCTCCAGGGCACTTATAGAGCAGCGGCTTTTTCTGAATGAAAGAAAATGTCAATTAGTTCCACACAGCTTAAAAAAAATGGTGCAGACATACTTGTATTTCGTGAATCTCTTTCTGAATTTTCATATCGTACTGCGGTTTATGAACTTTTGGATTTACCCCGTTTAAGAAATCCAGCAATTTGCTGGCCAATGCTGGTATCATTTCATTTCTTAAACCCACTTCATTAACCCCAAGCAGACTCTTGATTGTTTCCGATCCTTTGCTCGGTCCGGCGTTGTCGGGTTCCAGTACCATTGGTTGCGTATTGGATTTAAGCAGATGTGGTATGGACAGAGTCGTGGTATTCTTTCGATCATGTTCGGAAGTTGTTGCTTCAATGGTCAGATCAGAAGCACCCGACTCCGAGTACAGGATCATTGGATTTCGATCCTTAAGTTGTTGAAAAACGAATTTTAGATCTTTGCTGCAAAAAAAGAAAGAAAAAGCAAAACAACTCGAGAACATACAACTCAGAGTGTAGGACCAACAACAAGGTCTTCACAGCATCAGAGATGTATGTACCTATTCAAATTGACTCGGTTATTATTGCCGAAGCGTTGGATTTTGCCATAATTGCGATAGTTATTATTATTGTTACCATTGCTGTTTTGCTTTCCAAACCAGTTGCGATACTTTTTTGTGTTGTTTCGTTGATTACTTCGATTTGCACTTACTCCATTCGGCGGAGCGTTCGTGGGCACCAATGGTGGCATACCTGCAGGGCGTGTATGCACAACATTCGGGTGCATCAAACGCCATTGTTGCGATTGTACATTCGGGAACCTCCCAATTTTGTGCCGTAAGTCGTTTGACTCTATTGTGGCTACTGTAGTATCCGTATTCTTGGGAGCGAGCGAAACGTAATCGTCTTCGTCACATTTAAGCACAATATCATCCTCATCGTCGTTGTCGTTCAGCTCCCGTCTTCCTTCCTTGAATTTGGACTCCTCTTTTTGACTTATGCCATTAAGGTTATTGTTCGGAGTTGCCTTTTGAAAACTATTTATGTAGTCATCTGAAAATAGGGGTGAAGATTTGATCTGATTTAGCGTGAAGAAATATTCAATTACCAAGAGACATATCCATAACGTCTTGCATTATTATAAAGAAAAACAATCCTGTAGAGAAATTTCCGAGGCGGCAACAAAAACCAAAAGCTTTTCCTTATTGTTGTTCGGATTAACCGTTACACAAACTGTCTAATAGTGTGAAATGTCTCAACAAATTCCCACTATTAGAGAAACGTTCAAGGGAAATGAATGTGTTATAGGTTTAGCTTTGATTAGTATCATTAATCAGAAACCAATAAGAAAGGTCTCTGCCACTAATAATCATTTAAGCCTCGTGAAATATGGAAAGTAGAGACACAAAGTGACACCAAGCTGTATTTAAGATTAGCCTCGTTCCTCATTCGAAAACTAAGCACAATCATCTACAGATGACTTCTGATGTGTTTCTCGGCGAAATTGAAATTCCCGGCTTAAGGAGGTAATAAATTAAGCGAAAATGTATTTCGTGTCCAGCAGTTTCAAAAAGGATTTATTTACGTGGTGTATCGGTGAAACTGTAAAGGCCTTATAAACATCGGTCGGTTGGTGCCATATAACATAAACAAGTACGCTTTGAGCCATTCTGTTTGCTGCATTGAATACGTTACTACATCTGTAACCCATCAATAATAATGGATTATTACTGCTCAGAAATTCTTATGGTTAATATAGGACCAAACTTCTTTTTCAGTAATGGTTTTTGATTAACGCAGGGACTGGTTGACAGAATGTATAGGTTGTTGCACATTTGTGGAGTAAGCTTTTCCTGGTATTTGTACCAGTTAAGATTAAAGGAGTAGTTATTGGTGTATCAATCGAAAGTAAAGGATCTTTGGTAGGAAGTTCCTTAAGTTAAAGCAATATTAAAAGCAGGTCACATGTGTGACAGAATTTTAAAATTATAGTTAGAAAATTATAGTTATTCGTTACTTATTATGAGATAAGAGAGCCTGAAATTGAATCTTTCGTTTTTATCCACCTACGGAGCACCTACGAGTGCTCAACTCCAATGTAAAAGTTATTAGACCAAAGAGGCAAAATCTAATAACCGACAATGTACTTACAAATCGGCTTAAGTCTTGATACCAGGGCTGAACTAGGAAGGAGTTAAGCAGCAGGTATGAACAACAACAACATTCATCCCTGTATACCAATAATTTCTTAATGGTCTCTGGCAAAAACCAATAAGGAAATTATTGGTCTCTGGTTTCTGAAACTGATAAGAATCAATTTGTAATCAACGGTCAAGTCATACATATGTGCTTCCTAACGAATACAACGCCATCTATATTAAGGAATTTACTACGACATATGATTGTTTTCATTTTTAAGCAAAGAACGTCATTTATGTCAAGAAGAACTACCAAGGAATCGATTTAAATATATTTTCTTATTTTAATCAGAGAAAACATGAGTATCGGCGTGTGTTGTTTTTTACTCAGTGTCCGACTGTTCTTTGAAAATTAATTGGCATTAGAAATTTTCCAGAGGACGATACCTTTATTGACAATTTACACTATGGATCTGGAATTGAGTTCGGAAGCTCTCATTGGATCTTTGCTCGCTTTGGTTGCCTTATTTACATTCTGTCGCAGTCTCCTGATCGAAGACGTAATATGCATTCCGAGGAAATCTCGTCATAGCTGGAAATCAATACGCATACTAGACCGGGTAAGCCCTGACTATAATCGCATTAGTTTATTTCGAATTGTTGTTGACGTGCGTGGGGAATTTCGCGCGTATAGTCATGTTTTTGCAGCATATGCGAAATACTGCTTCAGCCTTCGGCTGGTTTATTCTGTGATTGCTGTGGAATATTTGCGGATGCACCTTGTACTAAGAAGGCTGACACAGAATTTAAGTGCAAAGAGAAATGGCTTAAGAATGTAAATTCTATGAAACATTTGTGGGTTAGAGGTTTGTCTGATAATTTTTGTTAAACAACTTAAAATGATTTTGGTTGTATTTAAGGTAATCTCCCGCTTAATTGCGAATGCGATGCATGTAAGGATGGCATTGACTATCAAGCAACGCCCGGACTTTTTGGATATCGCTGCTGTTGGTGTCAAAGGGCTTACCATAACAATTGCTTTAAGAAGATCGATCTCAATGCTGAATGTGATTTGGGAGAGTTCAAAGATATGATCTTCCCATCGTACTGCATTGAGGCAGCTCGCACAAGGGAGTCGGTGCGGCTTCATTTGACCGGTATTAAACCACCAGAAATTGAAAATTGGGCACCGCTAATTGTTATTGCAAACACAAAGTCTGGTAGCAGCACAGGATCAGATGTTGTATCGTTGTTGAAAGGGTATCTGCACCCGTTGCAAGTAATGGAACTTGGAAGCCGTGGCCCACAAGATGCTCTGCAGTGGGCTGCAAAAGCAAGTCCCCGTCCTTGTCGAATTCTTGTGGCTGGAGGTGATGGAACTGTTGGTTGGGTTCTGAACACAATCTATTCATTGAACATAAAGGTGAGTTGATAACTTGACGTTAGAAATTTGTACTAAATTAATTTACCCAACCATCTCAGCCGATACCATCGCTTGCAATAATGCCGCTTGGAACCGGTAATGATTTGTCTCGGATTCTAGGCTGGGGCCCAGAGCCTCCCTCTGTGTTAGATCCTAGAAAAATTCTTCGAGACGTAAGTAAGCACAAACATATTGAGCGAATAATCTGCATCCTTTCATTCTCAGATTCAGAATGCTAAATCAGTCAACTTGGACCGGTTCGATTTACAAATTGAACTGTATCGGTATCGTTTGCCAATAAAACGCGCGCCAATTAAGACAGTTCATGTCTACAATTACTTCAGCATAGGAGTGGACGCATTGGTGACATTCAATTTTCACAAGACTCGCGAATCTCGATTTTACGTCTTAAGCAGTCGCATATTTAATAAGGTTTGTTGAAGGGACTCTGATTTACTCACAATGGTCTTGTGATGATAAACCTTCGATTTCACTGTAGCTGATCTACTTTGGGTTTGGAACACAACAAATTGTTCAAAGGGATTGCGAAGGAATTGAACAGAAGCTGGATCTCTATTTGGACAACCAACTCATCAATCTACCAGAGCTGCAATCAATTGTTTTCCTAAATATTGATTCCTGGGGAGCTGGCTGTAAACTATGCGGTAATTGAAATTTTCATCTCATCCCTACAACAAGACATAATTGAATAATTACATCATTTCCAGAGTTGAGTAACGGAGATGCAAAGGTCAAAATCATAAATTCAATATCAGATGGTGTGATGGAAGTCTTTGGAATAGTATCGTCTTTTCACATTGCTCAGCTCCAGTGTGGTATCAGTAAACCAGTTCGAATTGGCCAAGCTAAACAAATAAGAGTATGTTGGCAAAAGTTTTCCGATTTCTTTTCTTGCGGAAGTCATATGATTTTCTTTTTAGATTCACCTTAAAGATACATGCCCAATGCAAGCTGATGGTGAACCATGGATGCAGGGACCTTGTGATATTTTGCTTCAATCAAGAAGTCAAGTGCGAATGCTGAAATATGAAAAGACTACAGACAAGTAGAATCTGTCCTATATAACTATTGTTGAGAAAAAGAATCATCATTGAGAGATTTACACGTTGTGTGAAATACTGTTACATTTTTTTGTACTTAAATTGTAATTTTATTTATTTTTTTTCTTTTTGTGTTGTGTTGTAGTGATGTGACTTGGGTCTATCTCAAATAAAAACCAAACCAAGACTTTAATTTAAATTACGTATAAGTTTGTCATATATAACTGCTATACTTGATCAATGGTGCCCACGATTCACACGATGGAGTGTATAAAATCCAAAGCATTTAATCGAAATGACGTGAATAACTAAAAGACGTTGAGACAATTGAGAATCCTCCGGTATTTTCCCGCGCCTGTCACAAGTGAAACGAAAATTCGTTTTGTATCCCTCATTTTGTAAACGATATTTCAGCTCTTGAAACAAAGCCAAACTGCGCATTTTGCAGCAGCCTGCACTCTGTCTCACCATGTATAATCCTATGGTACAGATGGTGCATACAATATACTTTTATAAATGTGTTCCAGGTATAAGCTTTTAAACCTGTCCTGTTCTCCCGATGGCTTTTCGAGCAATTGAAGCAGACGCACTCGTTGAAGAACACTTGTCTTTGTTTTACTTCAACCACCGACTCAAAGTTTAAGTTAATTCTCTAAATAAAACTTAACTTCAAAATAAAGGCTGAAGCCCGGCAGCTAAAATTCACCAAGTAAACCACATTTCTTTTCGCATGTTATTCGTTTCTCCAAACTGACATAACTTCGATAGCAGCGTCTGTTATTTCTCACACATCTCCATAACCATGCTAGTCTTCATTTGAGCAGTCTTCATTTGAGAGTATCCTATACGATTTACAAGGACAATTAAAAAATATTCGAGGAACGTTATTTAACGAATATGGTTTGATGAGAATTATTTTTATCACTTGTATCCATCTGATCTTCCTCCTCTCTTATGAAAACAGTTTTCTTTCAAAATAATCTAAGGAATAACAATCGCGAAGTTATCAATTAAGACAAACAAATACAAAGCGGTACTCAACTGGAGTCTCAGTTTTCAAGTCTCTTTCTGGGAAGTCCACTAACAGCCTTTTCTAATTGTAGTTGTGGCAATTCCATATATATGGGGGATGATAGTAGGCTCATTGATCAGTCAGAGAAGTAGTTCCGAGGTTTGGTTCAAACCCATCAGACCATTGAAAATTAAATGATAATTGTAGGTTTTAAACACCAACGTTGACGGAAGATGCTGCTATCCCAATAATTCCACGGCACCAAGTTTGCGGAGAATTCTCAATGAATTCATACCTACGTGCTTATATGTGGGAGAGTATAAAACATAACAAAAATCATTGCCGTAGAAAATACTCCCCTGCGGGTTTTAGTGAACTCCGTAAGCTTAAGTTTTGACTGCCGAAAGCTCGAAAATCAAAATCGTTTGACCTGACAATGCATTAGCAATAATCTAACGACCACTAACAAAAGCTACTAAAACTGGAAGAAAATTACTTTAAAAGTGGTCTAGAATCGGACTGCAAAATGTTCTTATTTTTCCTTTGCAATGGAACTGCCATTTAAGCCTTTCCCCAATCAGCAGTCTTAGATCTTCAATTGAATTACAATGCAAATTGTTTTGAACCTTACAAGACATGTGAAGCGAAAATGAAGTTCATTCCTTTAATTTTGATCGAAGTTTAAGACACTTTTATTGAATGATTCGTTCCAACTTATGCACTTAAAATTTAACCCCATCTGAAGCGAAATGGTCGCAAATTGATTTATCATCAAAAGACACAAATGTTTATATTTTCTGTTTTAAATATATTTCCATTTATTGTTTGGGTTTGAATTAATGTGTTCAAGAGGCGGGTAAAATGCAAATTATAGTGAAACAAATTCAATTGTTAATGAATTTCTCTTATAACATTGTCAGCTCCATAATTGCATTAACGATATCATTATTGTTATTTTTAAGGGCTCGAATTGCTTTGGCTCTTGTGGTGTTCGCTTGCGTGATAACAAGCTCAATGTCCTTTTCATCGACACCGGTCTCGTCGACTTCCTCTTCATCTTCTTCGGCGATCGGTGCAACCGATGTTGTGGTTCCAACGGCATCTGATGCTCCAGTGGCCGATTCGGGTGCCTTGAACTTTTCAGCGGCAGCAACTTGAGCTTGCTGCGAAAGATCCTCAATTTTGGCTTCACCGAAAATGATGTACGTATCACTGTGGGGATTCTTGTACACATCGGGATTGTTGATCACGAACAGGATATTTTTAGACTTGCGAATAGTCACACGGTTGACACCCTGAATTTGTTTTAGACCCAACTTCAGCATGATTTTTCGGGCTTTCTTTTCACCGCGAGATTGTTTTGCTTTTGAAACCAAGTCAATTGGCAATCCAGAAGCTCCACCTCCAAGCTGGGTTGTGCCTCCAGTGGCATCTTCTAGCTCTGGAATTGTATCCTCGGAGTCACTATCACTGGCATCATCCTCGAGACGAACAGCGTTCTCAGAAGTTGCTGCTGGCTTCTCCTCAGCTTGGGTATCCGCTTTAACTTCAGTGAGTTCAGGCATTTTTATTGTATTTATTTGATAAGCTGTAATAAAAAACAATCGAAGTATATTACTTATCAAAAATTATTGATTTCGAAAGAAAAAAATATGTCCTCAAGTATTGTGCGATGTGCAACCCGGTTCAATCAGACTGTGTTTACATAGCAAAACATCAAGGATACATAGAAATTATCTCACCAACAAATTGAAGAAAGTTTAAACAATATTGTTTGCACTTTTTCGAATTGTTTTAATCGAAGATGTTCTTTGATTTTATGGATAATTACCTGATCTAAATTCACACCCTGCAGCGGATTGCAAATAGTTTTGACAAAAAGAATTTTCCTTGTTGTCATGTTGGTACTTGTGAAAAATGTCAGTTAATGATGCCATCTGGTGGGGAAATTTAAAAAACAACTGATGCGCGTACCTTAAGGTCGGGTTTGCTTTGGAATTAAAACAATTATTATACCAAATTTCAATTGGTATACATACAATTTGAAACATCCACTCCACTCCACAAACTTCTCCACTGTCTGAGAAAATTAAGTGGATGTCCTATAATCTTCCACGCTGTACGCCGAACAGCTGATAGGCGACTCCACTATGAAACGGATATTGCTCGCGAACACGGGGATCAACTCCGGTTCAGTAGAGCTATCCCTGCTCGAGATAGGAGAGAGAGTGCAAAGGAGCGGGACTTTTGGTGGTTAAACCAGAATCAGTCCCCGCCAGCGCCTGATACGATAGTTGGTCTGTTGGATAACAGCCCACTTACATAGATTTAAGTTGGGTTAAGTTAGATTTAGAAAAAAAAAAAACAAAATAAATAAAGAAAAAAAATAATAATAATAATAACAAAAAAAAGGTGTACTAGGGCGTGTAGATTATATATGTCAAGCATATAAAGGACGTACACACCCAGGTATACACGTCCGCAATGTCACGGACATAGTGTAAGGTAGGGTTAGGGTTTAGTGGTTTATAGTTTAGGTTTAGTTAGTTCTAAGAAAATTAAATAAAAAAAAATGTTTAGAGCGCCAAGTTTTTTCCAAGTTTTCTTGGCCAGTAAAAACATACAAAAAAGATTGTCCAAATGGACTGAAAAAAACAAATATTATTAGCAGTAGACGCCGAAAGGCAAATAGATAAGTAAGTTTAGATTATTTTAGAGTACCTGCGAAGGGTCAGTAGGATAGATTTTAAGAACATGAATTGTTTAGATATTAAGATAGTTTTAATCATTTTTGTCTAGTTGTAAGCATGAATTGGAAAAAAAATGAATGTTAAAGTTAAAAAAGTTAAAAACTGTCTGAGAAAATGCATTACTCACTAGAAGCATAAACGAAAAAGATTTTGGAATATTTATAATGATACCAGACTATTTTCTTGAGTTCGCGAACACACTGAGTTCCCATGTAATAAGGGCATGTGATTGTAGCTTACGGGAGTGAGACTTCCTCTGGGTTTCACCAACATTTAACGACAGGGGTAAAATAACAGAAAACCACTCTAATCGTTCCCTTCTAAATGACGGTAGAGCTACTTTTATATGAATCTTTTGTAGGAAATTGCAAACGAACAAGATTTCGACATAATTGTAGGTTTTTGAGTACGTAAGGTGGTGAGTAGGTCTATTCATAGCACCTCAACCTACATAAACTTAACTTTTATATTAGAAAGAATATTTCAAATCAAAGAAGCTATCTAAAGGAGCAAGGCATTTTCTTGACGCAAGCAAACCGTTCGTCAACAATCTGAAAGTTCCGTGATAGTGAGATTTTAGGCCATGGAAGTTTACGATAGGAAGTTTTGCAGAAGACCAAAGAAATTTAGATCGACAAACATGGTATTGGCGTGGATTTCAAGGCCGCCTAAAAGTGCAGGTCAAGACTGGCTTTATAGCGTTTTAAGACACAAAAGTAATCTCAGCTTCCGGACTTACTTTTCACATTTCAGGATGGATTCAGCTGTCCATTTTTACCAATTTTTTGGTCATTTCCTAAAGTTTTCCAACCCTTCAGCAGAGGAGTCAGTTCTTTAATTTTCGGCCGCACTAGCCATACAAAAATCTGGCGCGTTAAATTTTTTTACTATTATTTCCTTACCCCATAACTACGCATAAGATGACGCTTATGGGGTCTTTTAAAAATATTATAACCAAAAATTCAGTCACTTTATGAGGGAGGCAGGGTGATATGGCTCAGTTATCTAAAAATTCCTATCTTTAAGTCCAAACTGGACAGGTTGCAGTTGTGGGCTTAAATGTAACGGAAATTTACTCTCCAATATGAATATTTACCGAAACAGATTCATGGAGTCAACACACCTATGTAGCTATTAAGAGTTAATTGTAAATAGTTTAATCTGGATACAATTATGTGCCTTTTTTAGCTCTACGAAGAGATAAACGGCACGTTTAGTAATTGATGAATCGGGGCTCTTTTCCATTGTGGACTTATACTTAATATTTTGTTATGTGATTACTTGAACTTATTTCCGCTTATTTTCCATACCAACAAATGAAAGTTAACAGTCAATGATTTGTCAAAAAGATATTTTTAACCACATATCCTGTAATTTATGCACTTCGTATTCAGTTAACATATGTATATGTCAAGGATCATTTTATTGTACTTTTATAGGACGTAAATGTCCTAAGAAAATGTCAAGAATATAAAATACGAATTAAGGGTTAATTCATCAGTTTATGTGGCATGCATTAGGTGCGTTAGCTCATAAATAATTTCGTGCACTAAGGTCCTGCTAGGGATTGAGTTCAAAAGCACATTTATTTTAGACAATGTCATTTGAAAAGCACAGGAGACAATCGCTTAATATCTATATAATATCATGTAAGCTTATCGCCTCAAAATTGTTAGCTACTGTCAACATACTCACACGTACTCCTGATTTCCCGACTGTTGATTGAAATATTGCCAGGAAATCCCACCTGTCTGCATACATCACATCGCAAATCATTCAGTTATGGATAATGAATTCTTATCTAAGCAGAGAATTCCTTACGCCTAACTCAGAAAAAGCGGCAGCGCAGATTGAAGCGTTTACCATTGAGTGTCAAGGGCGTATCGTTGTTATCCATCAATCCATTGGGTATTCGTGTAAGCACAGAGCACAGTAATAAAATAGTTCACTTGCCAAAAAAGTGTTTATGGCATTAGGCCACGTACATGTCTGTCAATTATTTTGTTATCTGTGACGTATGGTTGGTGCTATTGTTGGCGTATAACCCATTCCTCGGATTTCCCCATATTGAGTGCACACTTATGATCATACATTAAAAAGTAATTATTCATTCAGTAAGAGGGTTGGAGCAACAAGTTCATCAAATAGAAAAGTGACGACTTAATTAGGAAAGTGTGCATGGAACTAACTAATCAAATCAAATTATGGCGCAGCTAGTAAGTAATTAAAAGAGAACGCTGTTAGTTCGGATTGCGTTCTGCACTTAAGTCATATCTGAAAGTGATATACCAAACATATTATACTTTTATGACGTTGCATTGGTTCTTGCGATACGAGTAGGTGTTTCTAGAAAGTCTGTTTGCAATCTTTCGCCGTTCTCAGCAAATGAGACAGATGATTTTTATCACGATTTTAGATTTGTTTGGCTTTGGGATTATGTATGTGCAGAGTGATACATTTGAGATGGTGTGGTGCACGGTTAGAGTTCGAGTTCTTTATCAAATATTGAGGGCGACAAAGGGATGAAAGTACTTATAAGAAGACGTTTGTTGATACAGCGAATCAAACTCATTGGTCTAAGAATATTTGTATTGATTCCTTTTTGTGCATTATTACAATTGTCTTCTCTGTATGTCGTGCTTTAAAATACAAGTTAAATGTTGAAGAGATAATAAACTCAAGATAATCTAAGGTTTTGCCTAACTGCTCATTTTCACGCCCCGAAAATTTGTACAAAATTTGAGATTTTCACTGCAAAATCCATTTTTTATGGTTTCGTTTCCAGGCAAAAAACTCAACTTTTATAATCAGTAACATTTTCCATATATACATATAGATGTATTAATCAAATTATCCATCCACACGGATACCTGAAGTTGGCATATGATACTTTCATCGACAGATCTTTTGAAGTGAAGGATTGGCAGCTTTTTATAAAAGTTCTCTTACAGAGTGAGCGTTACAGTCGAAAAATTGCAGTTCCCTCTCCAGGTTCTACACCGGTTTTTATAAAAACACGAAAAGTATCACAAAATATTATAATGAAATTTAAAAAAAAAAACAGTTTCGGGGATTCTGACCCGAAACTGTATCACTACTTGCGAATTTCGGAAAACTGAAAACTCATAAAAATGATAATCATTAGAATTTTTATTTATTGAACAATTTCAAAACGTCGCAAATATATGTAGATGTTCCACTTACATAGGTTCTTTAAGCGAATGGCAGTGGTATGACACAGTTCGAATGAGCAGTGATCGTGTGCGATAGGCAATGTCAATGCGTACGCCGCGAAATATGATTCTGTGTTTGAAATTAAATTAAGTACGAATTTATGTTGGATAGCCATTTGATTCTTTTCAATGCGTTCGTATTGAATTCTAAGCAGCGCTGGTACATGAGTTCCTAAGTATTCCTATACGTAAGAGCAAATTACAACAGTTTCAAAGGGAGTGCCAGCATAAGCCGATATGTGTATATTGGAATATCGCTTGTACGTGTACCAAAACATTTAGGAGAATCTGAAGCTTAGTACATCTTTGGATTGGTGGTATCAAATGAAATAACGAAACTTTCTATGTGCGAGTAATTTTAGAGAATGTAAATTTTTTACTTGAATATAAATTGTCTCTGCAAAAGATTAGATTATTTTGTTGGAGTCTTGCGATGGACTGTATGTACATATTGATTTTGGTAGATTTTTGGTACAGGCTCTTAGGGTCAAATAAAAGGCTAACGCTTTAGCTCATATGGAACTCGTGAACACTTCTCATGGTTATAAAGGGTGTCCCAACAAGAACGCAAGATTTAAATTTGGCGCCATTCATATTGTCATTGTCTGACATTTGAACAATTATTATTGTTTGTTCGTAGAAGGTATGCGGTTAATAAAAATGGAGCGCTACACGAATGAACAACGCATTCTCATTGTGAAATTGTTTTACCAAAATGGGGAAAGTTTTGCTGCTTCAATTGCGATCAATTTGGGGTTACAATAATGCTCCAAAAGAGTCAACTGTAAAGCGATTAATGAAAAAATTTGCTGAAACTGGGTCTGTAACTGATGTAAAGACAACAACGCACCTTCGACAAGGTCGATCGACCGAAAATATCGCAGCAGTATGTTATGATGTCGCTCAAACTCCATCCACCTCAATTCGACACCGAGCTCAGCAAATAGGGTGTTTCTAAATCTACTATGCAGCGAATTTTGACGAAAGATTTGCATCTTCATGCATCAATTGACCCAAGAACTGATTTCTTTTTTAGATTAGATTTCACTGCATTTTTATAGAATTACTTAAAACTAGCTTACAAATACAATCTACCGATCTTAATTCTAACCTACTTTAAGCTAATCTAGGATATATTCTTTTTGCCTTTCGGCCTCATATATTTTTTAAATTCAGTGCTTAAAACTAATTACATTTTGTTTAATTCTTCCAAGAAAATTTGAAAAAAAATTGGAATTCCCTGTTATTTTTATTTTTAAACCTAACTTAAAAGCTAATTAAATCTATTCCTTAATCTATTCCACTTAAAACTAAACTAAAACTTATGAATATATACAATTACATTACCCTAAAACTTAACTCTGCTTAACTATTTACATTAAACTTACCTATGTCCGTTAAAATATACGGATGCGTGCACCAGGGCGTATGTGTTATTTATATGGTTTATATATACGCCGTGATGCACCTTTTTTTAGTTTTGTTTTTGAATTTTTTGTATTAACTCAAGAACTGAAGCCAGCTGACCATGCACAGCGAACGGAGTTCGTTAATTGGAAATTGGGGAGACAACATGAAAATGCTGATTTCGCCGATAAAATCATCTTTAGTGAATCATCCCATTTCCGTCTTGATGGCTTCATCAATAGGCCGAATTGTCGCATTTGGGGCGAGGAAAATCCTCGAGTGATTCAGGAGAAGCAAATGCATCCTCAACGTGTCACTGTGCTGTGTGGATTTTCGGCATTCATTCATTGGACCTTTGTTTATGAAAAAAAGAAATTGGACGCTGCATTTATGAAATACTGCAGCATCTATGCAAAACGGTTATTGAAAATTTCATTAAAAGATCGCGTATGTGCCAGCATAGCCGCGGCGGCTATGGGAAAACAAGTGACAATTTCTATCGGGACAACTTTCATGGGTGAATTCTTGGATTTAAACTGTCTAACTCATTTTATTATCTTTTGTTGATATACCGATGAAACACTGGTCGTTGATCCCTTGAGTCTACCGACTTCGCAATATTATTGCCTCCTGCAAGTTTTAGTGGTAATTTGGTCTTTTACTGACCTCGAGAGAACATGTGCCCATTTTGAAAGAAATCTCTCAAACACTCTCCCTCTCATTCATAATAGTTGCAAATCATGTTCGCCACTGTAGCTTTTACTGTAAACGCTGTGTGGATTGTCCACGCATAGTGCATATCCCAATGGACAATAGTGCAGTACACCCATTTTTGAATCTCCTTAAATAAATCGATCTTTTCATGTAAAGGCTTTGTGCAATTAGGTTTTCTTTTGTACTTTTTCATTAGACTCCTATTGAATTCTTCCCCGTTCGAAGCTTACGAAAATATGGCTACGATTTCGAGAGAATGCTCACATTTTTGTTAGAATTCCATTCTTACCCGCTAAAACATAAGATTTCTGTTTGGGACTTCTTTCGCTTCAAGATACTTTTATCTTTACCTGTGTCATACCACTGTTATTGTTTAAATTCTTCAGCAGAAAACGCGTTTTGCAAGGTATCTTGTCTACAAAGTTTTAAAATACTAGTTAAATGTAAATGTATATTTAAAATGACTAAATGGAAACACTTTATTTTCACGATAAATTTTGGGACGCGACACAATGGGAAGAATAAAGTATTAAAGAAAACCTAAGTACAAAATAAACGAGAAGAACAAATATTATAGGGGTATGTGGTATTTAACACAGTAGGGAGGAAATATTTATTGTATATCATTTCAAATATGTGAGCATACCACAGTTTTTAAGTTTCAAAGTCACAAACGTCAACTGTGGAAAACGGCTGAATATACTGAGAACTTTTATTTGACAGAAGACAGCATTTAGTTTTGGAAGCATTTAATTTCACAAAAATAAAAAATTATACATATATAAAAAAAGAAAAATGTAAGGTTGTCAAATATCTCCCTTCCGCTTTTTTGCTCCTCATTCAATGCTTCATAAAAAGTGTTACAGTGATTGGATTTAGTTCAAATATGCGCCGTTTTGTTCGATAATCTGTTTCCATCTAGACGGCTTCACCGTAGAAGCCCCCCTTCTTATTTGCGATGAACTCGGACAGGCACTTTTCACAATCCTCTTTTGAGTTTTACTTCACACCACCAAGGGCGTTCGCCATGGACAGGAACAGGTAATCACTTGCCGCTATGTCCGGGCTATATGGTGAATGCGAAAAAACCTCCCATCCGAGCTCCCGTAGCTTCTGACGAGTCATCAACGAAGTGTGTGGTCTGGCGTTGTCCTGGTGGAACAGTACACCCCTTCGGTTGGCCAATTCTGGACTCTTCTGGTCGATCGCCTGCTTCAAGCGGTCCAGTTGTTTGCAGTAGATGGTAGAATTAAGCGTCTGGCCATATGGGAGCAGCTCATAGTGGATGATTCCCTTCCAATCCCACCAAACACACAGCAAAACCTTCCTGGCCGTTAATCCCAGCTTGGCCACTGTTTGGGACGATTCACCGGCCTTCAACCACGACCGATTTTGCTTGATGTTGTCGTATGTGATCCACTTTTCGTCGCCAGTCACCATCCGCTTCAAAAATGGGTCGATTTCGTTCCGTTTCAGCAGCATATCGCAGGCGTTAATTCGATCCAGCAGGTTTTTTGCGTCAAATCATGCGGCACCCAAACATCAAGCTGTTTTTTGTATCTAGCCTTCTGCAGATGGTTTAAAATGGTTTGGTGAGTAACTCCCATCTCCTGGGCGATGTCACGAGATGCCATGGTCTAACTCGATGATTTCCATGATTCGATTCCATGGTACTCGTCGTCATAGGTCTTCCGACGGCTGGCTTATCCATGGTGTCGTTTTCACCGGCTCTGAATCGTCGAAACCATTCCTCCGCGGTTCGAAGTGATAGAGTACCATAAACACCATTTATCTCACGGAACGTTTCTCTAGCGGATTTACCTTTAACGAAAACTTAAAAATAGCGCGAATTTCGGCGTTAGTGAACTCCATGTTTAAACGTCTATAACGGTTGAACGCAATCTCGAAGCTAATAGTGCATAGCGTCGTTTTGTAGGTTATGTCAAGACCTTTCAAATGATGTATTGTAGTGTTGCCAGATACGAGCACTGTAGCGCTTTGTACATAGCCGGAAAATTCAATAGACAAAGGCGGAAGATAGGAGATATTTGACAACCTTATACTCGTATATATAAGAAAAAAGGGAAAACTGAGCGCTGTGGAACACAAGATTTAATTTTCTAAATGTCAGAATCCAGATGCAATTCCGTCAAATTTCAAATTTCGCGAGCTACGATTTTTTTCATTTTGGTACACTCGCCTCGAATATATGTTCACAGTTTCAGTTATATAGCATATATGTATATTTTTTTTGCGAGAGGCATAAATGTTTGACGTCGAAAATAAAAGGGATCAAAGAATTTATATTCAATTTTGTGTGAAACACTTCAAATGTTGACAGCATACGGTGAGTGGACTCTTAGTCAAAAAAATGTTTACAATGGGTTGGCTCATGCCATGCAATTTTTTTTGGAAACTTTGTGCATGAAGCGTTTGGGAGCGAAGTTCGTTTTAAATTGCTTAAATTGCTTAATTTTGAGCAAAAAATTTCACATAAGTATCGCTCGGGAATTGTTGAATGATGTCAACTGCGATCCAGATTTACATATACAGGTGACGAATCATGTCAAAGTCTAATCGTATCCTCAATCGACAATTAAGGAGATACGAATTGCTGAAAGAGCTCAAGGAGAAAGTATATCTTTCGTGCAATTTCGACGAGTTATTTCATCAGTTCTAAAGGTGCTGCGGAAGCCATACTCTCATGCTTCTGCCATCTATAACATTTCTTAAGCTAGCAATGCAGCGTTATTAGGAGTTGGTAAGTGGTAGGTGGCATGGATGGACATGAGCAAACGGCATTTGCCTTAACCATTTGCGTTCGAATAGCCCATAAGATTTAGACAAACTTTCTGTATAGAAGTACGATTACACGGTAGAATGGAGGTTATACTATACATGCTAGTGCGTTTGTGGACATTGATATGTTTAAGAATCCTTGCGGGGGATTTCTCCGATGATGACACGTAATATACAAGGTGAAATCTGACAGCTATAGCCGAAAGAAATTGAAAATGTGGCTGGAATAGAATAATTCCACGGATCTGAAGTAATAAAATGTATAGCCTGAGCCACATGAATCGCTCGAAAATAAGAAGCTATTGGATATACGTTTGTGCCGGGTTGTTACATTTTTTATAAAAGAAATTGATACGTGTTCTTAACGTGTAGAAATTTAGGATTCATTTTTAAGGAAACATTATTAATGCTACCACGAGTTGAAAATCAAGTCCTCTTCCTTTATGAATTGACAATAGAAAACATTAATGACTTATTTAAGGATGTAGCGGTAAATGGACCCACAAGTATTATATATATACTGGTTGCTTTCGGGAGATTTAAGTTTCGTAAATGAATCAGGTGAGAGGTCGGAGAGATTAGTCGATGTCTTAAGAGAAACTATTATATTATTATATATAGAAATTGGTGTATTTAATGACAATAAGGTTATACTCGTAGCACATATTTTCTTACATTTCGTGCGGTACATATTATCATATTAATAGCAAGTGTAGTGAGATGTACCTGTAGTGCGAATGATTTGCAACAAGCGTGGTGATGGAAAAAGAAGGCTTAGGAATACGTAATGTATTTCGTTGTGTATAAATATGCGTTATGCGAATTTAATTTCATTCCCTTGATTTATTTTGTCAAAGGGCAATACAAATACTTGTACACTCGGTTTTGGATTAAGCATCATTATCTCCCGATTTAAACTGAATAAAAAATATATTTATATGAAATGAGTGCATTACCGCTATCTATCAACTAAGAAAAAAAATTCGTGTTATCTGAACTAATTTCTAGCAGAATTCATTCCACTTTAAATCTCAATAACGTGAATAATTAAAAAACAAGGGAGTTCCTGTGTGCGGGAGAGTTCAGGTTTGCGAGAATCAAATTCATCTCAAACCGTCTTATCTTTAATTTAATTTAATTATTTTAATTTAATTTTTTTAAGCAAAATGTTGCGGCATAAAAAGTAACATGATGCGAAATGAAATGGAAAAAATAGTCATTGGAATTTGTATCTTTTTCTTCTCCAAAAGCATTCTCACAGCTTTTTCTCTAAGGCGCCTTATGATATTAATGTCATTTTTAATTACTAGCTCATCTTTAAATGCTGAAATGTCTTCATAAGACTCTTTTGGGAGTTTCAGTACATTATCACTTTCCTCATTACTTACGATGTTGGTACTCTGAGCTACATTATAGTTTTTTTCGCCTTTGTTCCATCTTATGGAGGTCTTCAGTTTACCTACCCAAATAATTTGATTCGATTTTAGAGGAATCATTTTCATTACCTACGAAACAAAATATTGTTTCAAACAAAATATTTTGCGATGATGTCTGTTTCCCACCGATTCCAAGCCGATTTTAAAAATAAAGTGGAATTTCAATCTGTGCAATATACACATAACTTATGTATTATATTACGTTGACTAGTTATGGACTAATCGATTCCTTACTTTTATTCCTAAGAAAAGTATAAATTGAATTTAATGTTTTATTTTACTTAATCCGTTTGAACTTTAATGCACTTTTGGACGTATTCAAATTTAATTTAAAAAAAATTACTTCATTCTATATTATCTTTGTTTCTGTAGATAACGGTCACATAACTTATGAATTCTTGAGTATGCGCACTTAATCATCATCGCACACTTTCGCAACATGTTGCGACAAAAATTTCTGAATGAAGAATGTTCAGCAATATTGTGCGTACAAATTGCACATGTCTCTTTTTTCATATTTCCACCCTCAACTTCAACGAGCCCCCCCTTTCGCATAGGTGAGGGCGTACAGGAATCGGTTATGTTTCATTTTTATTTTTTTTGGGTAGATCTACACTTCAATTAGAGTATCATCCTTATATAAAGGCGACTCAGCGAGAGTGGTCGCATTCAGTATCAGTAGTACTCCACAGGTGTTCATACCGGGAAAGGAAGAAAGTGAAACAGTAGTGGATATTTCTTTCATTAACGTGTGTTACAAATAAAGTGAGTTTCTAGTTTTTAGTTTTATAGAGAGGAATTTTTTGTGCGAGATTAATTTTTGACAGTTGGTCCTTTTAATGCTGGGCCTAATAAAACGGAAGCTTAATTTCTTTGTTTTTTTTATGAGGGAGACCAGACACAATCAAAGGTGAAAATTTTTGTTTCTGGTATTGCGAATGAAGCAACGTTAACGGTTTTAACGTGTTTAAATTATGTATTCCATTGACGTGCCTAAAGGATCATCGGAGAAGAACGAAACATGTGAACGCAATAAAATTTTCCATTCGAATTAGGTGATAAAAAAAGCAAGAAAGAAAAAAAATGCACCCTTTCGTAATAAATACCACGGCGGTAGTTAAAAGTTGCAACATTCACTTCTTCGGTTTGGGGTCGCCTTTTATAGCTGGATCAATCAACAGGGTATAGTATGAACATGTAAACGGTCTTTAGATACCTCCAAAAATATGTTCGAACTCATCACCTGTATATTAAACGGTATTGATTGATGTTAAGACCAGAAAATCCCCGTCTCATCAAAGCGAAAGTATTCACATTTACGAACGAAGTTTTTCTAATGAATAGGTGATTAGTGATAACTTCACCTGGTACGCCCTGAAATTAGCAGAAATGTTGTCCTACATTGTCTTTTTGAACAATAAGAAATAATTATACACATTCTCAAAGTCCAATTGTTTCGAATATATTTGGACGAGACCAATATGAGATGAAGAACAAGAAGACAAAAAACTCCTTAGGGTAACACTTTGACAAATATTGATACCACTTGGAGGCAGAATATTGTACCAACAATAAACTTTTGGTGAATAGCGGTGAGCCTGTAAATCTTCTAAGTGTTAAGCAAAATGCGAATGAGGCTTACATGAGGGAGCATCCCTGGGGCAAACACTTGTTTTGGTTACACAATATATTTTGTTGTACGTTCTTGCTTGTACCCAGGTGCGTGTATTTTGTGTTCGTGCCATTGCTCATAAGTGAATTTTCGACAGTGAGAAACACTCCTTTAAGCTGTGTACTCTTGCTGTAACTGTTTTTTTTCGAGTTTAACAAATAGAGCCTTAACTATTTACTGAGCCGAGGCGCAGTGGGCCTTCTAAGGTACGGGTGGCATCTTCTTACGTGACTTAAATTTGATCGTAAGGGTACGGTTATCCAATTTATTGTAATGTAATAATATCGGCCTTTGTGTCGGCCCATTGAATGGACTTCCTGCTGCAGTAAATTAACCTTATTATTGGCCTATGTTTTCGTATGGGTGAGAACATTTGCAATGCTATGTTTGAACACTTATTGTGCGTGTTGCTTAATCATTTTTTCCATTTATTTTAATTGTCTTCGTAAATTCTCCCCCTGGTTATCTGTCGGAAAATTGTTGCCTGATATTTTTTTAGAACTTTAATGTTCATAGATAAATTCTCAACTTCGCACTAAGCTTTTAAGTGCGTATTAATGATTTAAACTTGACACTTTTAACTGAATGTGCAAATATACACTGACTAAAAATATTATCATTTGCTTTGTGATAATTTATTTTCTTCATTTACTGTTTTGAGTACAGAATTTTATTCAATAAAATTATTTTTATACGTTTTTGGATAGTTTAAAAAAATGTCAGTTAATTAAAATTAAAAAAATAAAACTTTAGTTCTACATCCAAGACCCTTCAAGCCTTAATTGAAACATTTTGAAGAACATTCGCGTAATCCATTACAAACTTAAGAGAAACAATAAATCTATTTGGGTAATTTCAATCCAAATAACCATACTTTCGCAAAAAGTGTATCAAATCTCAAATTCAATTGTGTTGCATAATATAAATGTGGAGAACAGTGTAACAAGGATTAGATAAAAACAGGAAATCTTAAATGAACTAAAACATGCGTCCTGTACCAGTTATACAAATTTTATAAATTTTGTTAGAATAAAAATTCACGTTCGAAGATCTCGCTGAAGTGAGTATTAAAGCTTAAAAAACTCCATCAGTACTCAGTGCCATATTCTTATCGAAATGAAATAATCTTCTTTAGTTGTGATTTTGTTAAAAAATTAAATAATCCTGATGTAGAAACTTTGTTTTTAGGTCGAATTTCATTATGTCTGACATTGCAGCTTAATTCTTAGTAAATGCAATGTAGGGAGAGTCAATCATTTTTTGAGATCACAGCTACAATTAAGGAGAGTTTAGATTTTTTAATGTTTTTTCACATTTCTCATGCACAGGAACATGCATTTTCATTAATTCGCGAATACCATTCGAATTAAAAATATACTAATCCAATTTAAGTGTTGAAATTAAGTAAATAATGTGTAATGCATTAATGTGTACAGTGAAAATCGGAAAATTGTTAAATCAGCATTTCAGTGTGTTCAAAAAAATTATAAAATGTAAATTAAGTTGTTCTTGAAAGAAATCAATATTACAGATTCCCTCTAAATTAAAAAATTCACATGTGCACGTATTGTATAACTTTCGTTAATTAAAAAAATAAATGCGATAGCGCTACAGCCCCCAAAGGACTTACTTCTTCAAAATCCACCCGTTTCGTGTACTAATGTTTTCTCACGAAGAGAGGGAACATTTACGAGCGATATCGCTAAAAAAAATTTAGATAGTCACACAGAAAAGTGTTTAAGAGCAAAAAAGTAGCATTTGACACAAACACTTAACTATTTTAATGGGTTTCTAAACTTGGAAATAAATTTATTTGATAAGCACTGTATAGGAGAAATCTCTGGACATATTTTATGCGATACTAGAAAACAAATTAGAGAAAATGCTTATAACATCCACATCAAAAGATCAGTGTCTTTAATCGGTCTTAAGGACGTAAACTATATATCTTGCAGGAGTCCTCAACGACCTCACGGCGGCATTAACTCTAGAAGCAACTGAGTTAACGAGGAGTTAGAACCCGTCGGCTTTGCAATTATTCCATTATACTGAAACATTTCTGGTTCACTTTAGGGAGATTAGAACAGAATACAGGAACCTTAAATTTAGAAAAAAAAAACATTTTGAACTTAATTTTGTTTTTTTGGCAATGAATTGCAAAAAAGTAACATAGCGGCAACTTGGAGAACTACAGTTTAGTACAGACTTCGAACGCCAAATATTTTCATAAACAATTGTCTATGAGTACTGTCGTTGAGTATTGTGAGCAACTCCAAAGAGGTGGTACTGCAAAAATTCGAGATGTATGAACGGCCAGTTAAGAAATTGAATCTAGACCCCTGAAACACACTAATTTACCATTTGCAATAATATGTATAGATGATATCCTGTCGTTTGCTTTCCAATGGATTATTTCACCTTAAAAAAATATTCTTTAGTCAAGACACAATCTAAGTGATCTATATAGGAAGCGATTTTTTGAGCTAAACTGAACTGCAAACAAAAGGAAACAATAATTCTATGTTAGAAAAATTTAATACTTTCTGATTAATCAACTTTTAATCTTTGTGCAGTACATTAGTACATCTTAGTGTCTTATATTAGGGAGGGCATTAAGTGCGTTCTAGCAGTTTTCATTTCATGGTGTATTTACTTTTTCTTTTTGAATAATTCGAGAACAAATTCATCGGGCTAGAACCTACATATGTATGCACATATATTAAAATAAAAAAGTTTAATGTTCTCTTCGAATCAAAACAATTTCTACTACGTCGAAACTATTTAATAGGGTCTTAGAAAAATTATGAAAATCTTAGATTTTGCAAGACATTATCACCTCTTTCATTGCGTTGTTGATCTCATTCCAGTATTTTTTACTATTTATTTAGTTTTGAAATTGCTCTTATAGGACGCACCAATGACTTTTGAATTTTTGGCTTTAAACACCTAAAGGCTTTTCATAGCCACAATAAATACGACGTAGGAAGACTTTTCTTCCCTTTTTAAAATCTTTCATACTAGTCGTGTTCCCATTTTGGAAACTGTTGTCATTTTAAATAACATTTCTGTGCGTTAATTTTAATTGTCACATTTAGACAATCATATAATATATCCCAAAAATGATTGTTCCTCATGGGGACAATTTTGTATCTAATTATGCTTTATTACATTAAAATCCGTTTCGTAGGTACAATAAAAATGTATAGCGTATACATTTTTGATAGAATTTAAAGCGCGTGAAACTTTTCAATAAATAAATTATTTGAACTTTGAGTTTAGTCGTCATCCCTAATCCCCAATAGATAACCTTCATCCTGCCAAACTACCCTTTAACATTAGCGAAAAGTAAAATGTATAGCGATTCGCGGTTCATAGATGCGGGAAGGTGCTCTGTAAATACAAACAAACTTACCTTCGTACATATTTAGATCTTTATAGATTACTCTGCTTTGGTTTGGAAAATACATTTCTTAATCCCATATTTCTATTAGTTTAATGTCTTTATTTATTTTCCTTAAAATCACGTCACAATCAAGGTTAAGTAGGCACATCTGACTGACGAACATTGTGAAAATTGAATATTTTTGGAGACTGATTAAAGTATGTTATATGGAAAATTATTGGAGAACAATAACAAACGGTAATTTTATGTAATGTAATTACTGATAGAAGTTGAGTTCTTGTTCAAGAATTAAAGCTATATCTCATGACAAACAAGAAAATTCATAATTAATAATGATTAGGAGTGTTTCTTAAGCGTCAGAATCGAAAATTCGAAATTTGAGACTAGGTACAGGAATAAGCAGGTGACATCTTTGAATTTTAAATAACTTAAATATCTTATAAATATAGTGACTTGAAATTTTACCTAAAATTAAATACGTATAATCAACTAATAAAAAGAAATGTAAGGACTCCTGCCCACTGCGATTTCAGAGCCACCTAATTGGTTTTTTTCCATGGACTTTGTTGCAAACAATAATTGCGAGCAAGGTAGAACTTTTATGAATTTTCAATTATAGTTATATAATTCGCTCACAGAGCCCGCAATTGTAGAACATTTTTTAAATATTCATTTGTGTACTGATTTACTCAAATTACAAACCTTCGAGCAACCATCTTTACTATCGAGTCTTGCATTATAAAATTCTTCTGAAGTGTTCATAGTTTAATAATGAACATGTTGTTTTTTCTTAAAGCGTTTGCCAGACATTACGTCTAGGGAATTAAATTTAATACCTACGTATATCTGAAATGTGGTCGCCGTGGCGTAGTGGTAAGTGCGTCGACCGCCGCGCAAAAGATCTAGGTTCGATTCCCGGACGGGGACACCTCGCATTTTTTCACGGCACCACCTCTTTTAAGTTGCTGACGACACTCAAAGAGTATCAATTACCTATGAAAAGCTTCTCAAATCTGGCCGTTCGGAGTCGGCATAAAAATGTAGGTCCCTTCTACTCGTGAGAGAACAGTAGCACGCACAACACGAGTAGTTGTTGTAAAAGCCAGGCCCTGGTCCGATGTGGGCTGTATGGCACTACAGTTATTATTATTTGAAATACAAATGTTAGGCTCCCTTAACCTAAATCGTTAAATTATGAAAATTTCGAAATATTGCCAATAAACGATTTGTTTGCTGAACTGAAGAATATTTAACATTTCTGTGTTCTTTAGACTTACAATCTCCCTGGAATGCAAATAATGAAAATGTTCTCCTCTCATCGGTTCGAAATATAACGCAAATATTATTTTATGCAATGATTTATGTATATACAACAGTACATAGAGAGTAGAAATGCCTGCCTGCATTCTCGTTAACAATTTTAAGTGATCCCATTTAAAGTAATTGATGACAAACGTGTATGCGAGTGTGTATTTCAAGTAAGTACTTTAACTTTATTTTACTATCCAAAAACCGTTTGTCGATTTTTGCTTGCTTGTACGGACTATAGCAAAGCACTTCCGAATGATTGCTGAACCTGACGCAGAGTCCAGATAGAACTCCTCTAGTCATTTTTTTGCAATGAGTTGCATCAAAGGTATATCAGACCATTGAGGTAAAAAGACACTAATCGTAATTTTTTTCCTAATTCCTAATTTCAAGATATTATTGAAGTTGGGTTACTAAGTTGCTGCACGTTATTTTAATTTCTGTTGTAAGTGGTATACGTGTACCACTTTAAGTGACAAAAAAATCCCTAAAAAACTTGCTTCACTCAAAACAAAAAAAAAAAAAACGGGAAAAATACAACGTAAAGATAATTACCTCTCTTATGGTTATCAATAAAATTGAGTGGCTCGTCTCATTTTGAAATACAATACAAGCCATTTTTGTAACGTTAACGAATAACAATTGTCTTAATTTCACCCTCAATGAAGTATAGAATATTTTACATTCCATATTCTGCTACTACTACTGATATCCTTATGGAGTGCAGGAAATGAGCATAATGATCGGTGTGATGTTGCAGATGATTTGTATGTATCAGGCATAGCGCCAAATTTTTGAATTTGCTATTTGAAAAGTGTTGCTTGATAATTTGGCCCTCTTAAAGCGAGTATTTTTTTCTAAATTGTATTTTTCTAATCTTGTGTCGTAAGTTCCATTAGAAGGACTATTTACTGCAAAACACAATTTAAATTCATTGATTTCTTACTGATCCAAATCATCAAACACTGCTTTGAATAGAAAGAAACCTGAGCGAATGCTAAATTTTTCAATAATAGATAAAGTCACATCCAACGTAACTTCATTTTTCTTCCGTTTTTTACAACACAATGAACAACAATAACTTCTATTGCCGTCATCACAAATTATATTTTTTGAAACTTGATGACTCTCTATACCGCCATTTGCTCAATTAATCACTTTTCAGACTAATAATTTATTTAGGGATAAATGCCTACCGTTAATCATGCAATTTCCTTTCTTTGACACATCACATGGTATCAATGAAGAGGTTTATATCAATAAACTTGCAAGTAAGTACCTCATAAGTTCGTAGTCTTAGATTCTTCGTTCTCAATTTGTCTTATCGATTTATGAGACACAATTGCCTGCTACCTAACCAGGTGGCATAAATATTTTACATACCAATATATAGTATGTAGATATGTAGGTATATCCTAATTACAATTCATCACATGTACATTCATGTAAGCATACATTAACATTATCATTATACGGAAGGAGGGAATGCATACAGTCTATAGACGAGTAAATAGGAGATGGAATACTTGTAGGCTGGGAGAGAGATATAAGGTTCAGCAAGGGTACGTCAATCCCGTTCCTATTGGTAAACGAGATAACATCTGCTGATTTCTTCTAGATGCCCAGTTTCAGATAGAACTACTTTAATTGACTGTGAAACATAAAGAATTACCTGTCCAGGTCTTAATTTGTCTAGAATTGAACTCTTGAATTCAATTCAGAACGAAATCCCGAACTTAGGGTTCAATTTCTGAACGGTGAAAGTTAGTCATACATACATGACGGTACTTCTACCGCGACTATGATGATACATTAGAAAGAGAGGTTATGTTGCACTTTACATGTATATAAGGAATATTGGCGGGCGCAACAAATCGTCTATTAAAAAACACCTTCTTTGAACTTAACTATACAAATTATTTTTTGCCGTTTGTATGCTGTGAATTGCGTTTTAGAGACCTGCACTGCACACACGATATTATTATTAATAGATACGTTACTAACAACTCGTCTAATAATTGCGCTCATATAAGAACAGAAGTATCGATTACCAAGTTTCATTACTATAAAAAAAGGGGAGAAGAGTGATCCTTCCACAAATAACTTACCTTCCTGTTGGATTTTCGGCAATTCAACATTCTTGCTGTAGTATGTCATCGACTTGCTACAGAAATTATTGACTTTATAGACTATTCTCCTGGACAATGTCTTGCGATAATTACCACAAAGCGAATCAGCTGGGTTGGATAAATGTTTATACTACAATATCATTATTTTGAATAAAGGGTAAATTGGACAAAAAGAGTATATAGACATAATGGGTTGGCTAGAAAATGCATTTAACATATTAATTGTTTTCTTTTAAGTTCTCTCTCCCCTTCCGAACAATCTGTCTATACCGTTCGATCAAAAGTCGGTCGGACACTTATTGTACAACTTTTAAGGCTTTCATTGGCGAAAGTTACATCTCTCGGAGCGGAAAACATGCTCATCCTCAAGCGGCTTAGATGACGTGCGCAACATTGAGTCTGATATTGTCGTGATCGTTTGTCCTTGTCGATGGAGTTTATTCAATCACGCGATGTAGCTGGGCTTAGTTCAGCTCTTTGTTGTTTTTATGTGCTTCAGTCCTTAAAAGTTTTTGACGGTTATCAAAACTTCTGAATCATGAAGAATTTCTGTGCTTCAATACATAATTTCTTTTTAATGATTGTTAAACATCTGTTAGTTGTGGATAAATGTCAGGCAATGTTTATTGCGATTTTTCGAGTTTTCAATTTAGGCTAACAAGTGTAAATAACTGGGCATGAAATTAGTGTTTTTAGTGCCCAACTAGACAGCTAAGTGTGTTTTCTACACCAGTTGTCACCAAATCGAAGGCTAAATATCATATAGTATAGTCATAGGATTTTAATGACAAAATAAAACAACTTTACATATTTCGGTACATCTACCGTCGCAGTTGAAGGAAATTCTTCATTTGCATTCGTACGGACTTTAAATAGCTGTCATTTCTGTTTTGAGTATTTAATTGAACCTTAACGATGGAAACGGTTGAACTGATTCTAAGTAAATAATAAAAAAGCAGTCACGGATAAATTATATAAAAAAAAAAAATAAAAGCGTGGTGCTAAAAGTCACAAATCATGATAGTCGTGCTAAGATATTGTTTTTTCACGAGTAGGTGTGATCTACAGTTTGATGCTGACCGCAAACCACTTAAAAACAGACAGTGAACTTTTTCTTTGTTTAACTCTTAGAATTTTTGCAAATGTTTTTCAAAAGCCTTTCCAGGGATGGACAGTTGAGTTATTCCGAACAAATGAAACATCTAATATCTATATGTGCTTTTGCGCGCACAAAATTTCAAAAGTGCATCAATTGGACAGCGTAACGGTATTAACCGCTGCGGAAACTCTGGGAAATAAAGGAAACAAAATAATAGGCAATGCTCACTTTGAACGCTGAACTTTAGTACAAAGTATTGTTAGCTGAGGCAGACAGTTTCTGAAGCGCTCCATACATGATAAATATTATTGTACAATTAAAACACAATGTTATATGCTTGCTGCCCAACTCATAATTGCAAATTTACAAGTAAATCTTGTGTTCGGAAGATCCTCCTTAAAATAAAATTATCTCTCACAAAAGTCGTTCACAAGAGAGTTACATATGTTTTGAAATGTATTTTTATGCTGCTTAAAAGGTTTGATATAACCACGTCTAGCTATTAGATACATAGGTCATTTGGTGAATTTTCGAATTTCAATTACATGCCGTTTTTTAATTCTTTCTCTAAAATAAAGAGTTTGAAGAGAATAAACACACAATTCCCACAAAATTGTATTTAACTTTTAAACCCAAAAATTCGTGTGTTTAAAAAACTAAATAACGAAATTCTCCTGTTCAGTAATGAAGGTTGTTTTATTAATTACTCTAACTGCTAAAGGAGTGGTCATCCTCGGCAACAGGGACGCTAAGAGACTTCTGTAAATAGCGCACAGGGGGCATTTTACGAAGAAACATCAATACACGCCGTGGCGGGAATTACAGAAACAAACAAAACTTTAACATGCCTCTCAACTGGACTGTCATTTGTTCGCATTTTCCCAGAAGCACGACATTAGTACTTCGCAATTCAACTCAATTCGCACTCGATACAGTGCAGATGCGATTAAATTTTATATTAACGTATCTTCTGCATCGACAGATTGCAAAGTCGCAATAGTTGGTTTCGTACAAACTTTTCCTGATGCAACTCCGAACTTCCGAAGATACACGATCCCTTTTTGCCGGTGTGTCTCGTGGCGAGCGATGTCACCAGGGGTTTCATAAGAACAAATTGCTAATTGCAAGGAAATGAGGGCGTTGATGTGCAAACAAATAAATTTCAATTGGAAAGGCATTACCAGGCTTTTGCTAACTAATCGCCCTGTAGTTTTGTATTGTCGGAGTTTTATTGCCAATTTGAATACTTCAAACTCCTGAACGTGTTTTGAGGTCATGTGGTATTAAATTGTCATACATTTGTGTGTTGAGTGACACATGGGACACGTCTGCCGAGTTAATAGTTGCTTGTTTTTGTTAATAGTTAGCCATTTGATATTCGTGGCGTGACAACTGCACAACTTTCTGTGCGTGGGTTAATGTAAGTGGTGGTCTTTTGCACTGTGCACGCATTCATTTTAAATGGCAGATGCAACAAAAGTCATGCATTAGGTGGTTCAGCAAAGATAGATAGATGGTCAACAGGAGTGACGGAGAGGGATGCACGACGTCTATGACTTTAATAAATGTTTTATAAGGAAGTTATACAGCCATTTGTCGTTTTCAAAATTTATACAACAAATGCCGTACATTAGATGTAATTTTAGACCGGGAATACAACGCTTTTAAAATCATTAGCGTAGTATCTAAAAAACTGTTTTCGGGTAGAGACTTTTGGTTCGTGGAATTTGTCTTTAATCTATACGTTGTATTTATGTGAACGATGACATCATCTTAGACCTCCCCAACACTTTATCATATTTGAAGCAAAAATCGTGGGATTTAATAAATAATTTTCAAATATTTAAACTTGGTACATTTGCTTTTTCGTTTAAAAGCTCACGCAAAAGTAAATGCTGTGCATCAACTAGTCTTTATATTAGTATCGTTCCACCGATGTTCTTGCTCTTTTCGAACTGAATTTAAACTTTCAATGCCCTTATTAACTTTACACAAATCCCAAATTCCGTTTCACTCGAGTTTCACCAAGTATGTCGTTACTTTTATTGATTTATGCAATATGTAAATAAATAATAGGTTAGGCCATATGAGGGTGACTTAGGGTTGACGATTGTGCAGCCATTCGCAGGATACGTGGGATCTGCAAGCATTCATAAATCATTTGAAGCTGATTAAATGGCTTAGCAGAACAACCAGTCGTCTTACTCTGGAAACGTAATTTTTTAAGTGTTCTTGCCTACTCGAGTACCAGGCAGGACCTAGTGCATGCCTATTGCTCCCACAACCAAGCTTATAGAGATTGGATAGTTTCGACTCTTACGAAGGTCAGGTTTCTTATAGTTCATTTGATATTATTCGAGTAGATCGCGTTCGCGTGCAATTTCAGATTACGCCACATGTTGGCGTTTCTACAGTAAAGACAATGTCATAGAATGCCCTGCAAGTTCGAAAATTTCATTAAATGTGTCTAACTGGCACCTTGCGCAAAATATTATTTGTTTAGTCACAGAAGAAATAATTTTTTGATAAGATAAAAATACACCTTATTTTTTGAGTAGACTTCGTTTATTTCTGTTCGTGATGAGGTTTTAAAAAATCTTAAGAATATAACCATATTCTTTTTCTAAATCAAAAAGGAAATATTACTGGCCAATAAAAAACTAGAAATATATTCATTCTTACAAGGCTGCTTTCATCTAAAAAGCAATAGTAACGACATATAGAACTATTTAAAAAGTTGGAATGGCCCCAAGAGCTTTCAAAACTATAGTTATTTATATATGTAAGGTAAATTTTAAATGAGGGTGACATTTAATAGGTGTCGTCACAGTAAGATACTAATGCTCAAACCAATTATTAATAATATGCTTTAGCTAATGCAGCATACCACAATTTCATTTCGTCACAAGCAAAGACTACGCCCATCGACCAGCTTTATAAATATCATGACCCACTGTCAAGTAATTGACGTATTTTCCATAATTTTTGTTTTCACATTTTAGGCTTAAAAGCACTCCACCATCATAGAGGCAACGCAGTGACTAATTAGTAAAATGGGACTTCAAAAACCTGGACACAGTTCACTGTAGACAACAGCTAAATATATTTAGCAACGTGGAAAACATGAAGCACAGTATCGTAGGCGTCCGAAGTGAGTACTTCGTCCGCCTGCTCGCTGGTGGAGAACTCGCTGCGGCGCAGAGTAGTTTCGAAATGTTTCATTTGTTTAAGACTTGTTTGTGTGCATTGCATCCTGTTTCCCCTTTATTGTATGTCGAAGCAATTTTCACTCAAAATTTTTTTTATTGTGCGCGTTGCGGGCAATTTGCATCCTGTAAAGCGGAGGAAGTATTGCAGTTACTTTCGAAAGGCCTACATTGGGTAATATTCTTCCATTCATTCAGGTGGTTTTGCGGAATTCATCTGCACAAAAATTGAATTGGGGTTAAACGACGTAATGAAACATCCGAACAGCATGATAAGCTTTAATGTGAATGAAATAAAATAAAATTTGACATGTGGGGGAAAGCAGTCAGTGATATGGAACCGCCGCCGGCGATTCGCGAACCCTTTCATGCACGTGAAAGTGCTCATAAAGATTGGCCATCTCTCACCACGTCTAAGACAATGCATAAGCAAATGTCTACATTCCGCATTTGCCTACTCACCGCTTACAGTAACTTTTAACTTCTCTTTCAGATCAAAAGATGGTTGGCCGTAATGCGATATCTATTACCTTGGGGCTGGTACTCACAGCATGCATGGTGTCTATGACATATTCCGCCGACCCAGCATCTCTGGAGTTATTCGAAAACAGCGACATAAAAAATGATGGTAAGTAACTTGCCGTTGATATCATTTGCTTTTTGAGTTCTGGTGAAAGGTGAGTGTACCTGAGTTGATTGAAGTTGTGAGTGTTCTTGGCTTCTGGACATAGCCTTTTATAACCTGTTAATTAGATTAACATTAGTTAGGCATGTGACCAAGCAAGTGTTGGAGAGAAACCCTGCCAGGAAGTATTTCAGATTTAAAACTTCGAAATATGAGACAAGCCCCATAACACACGATCCTCTTTTACGCCCGCTTAATTGCTGTCTACGGAATCAACAGGAAAACGTCTATAGATGGGGTGGGATTTGTATGCGTGACGGTAGAATTGCTATTTCCATTAGATATTAACGTCTTGTTGAGTGCATTCGTTTGCCTGGGAAATCAAAAGTGAGAAACTGACCCACTTTAAAATGAAACTGAGTTCTGACTGCAATTATTTAAGTTTTTAATCTTAACGTGGAATTTTTTTTCAAAACGTTACGCTTAAGAAATACGACTTTTGTTTGAAATCGTATGCATTTCTAAATAAGGGAAGTCAGGACAGATAAGCTGAAATTCATGAAAATCATATCATCTCCTGGAAATGTGCATTGCAAATGTGCATCATTCTCGTTAACCAACCAATCAGTGATCTTAACTTTGAATTTAAATTGAATTTAAATTTCCTTGTGGGATGTATCTCAAAATGTTTACCCGCTTGGTGTTGTCAGATCTTCCAGTCTTCTGAACAGCGAATGAATCAAAAACGACCCCAATCTGTGTATACATTTTTTGAGGTTGGGGATCTGTACCATCGCCTGTTTGCTGGGCTCATGAAAGAACGGACGGGCCATAGTAGAGGTAATTTTATTTCTTCTTCGTCTCCACAATTACTCCTCATAAATCATTCGCCGGAAGGCTTAATCTTTTCGCCTTTGCATCATGCAGAGAACTTCTGTTGGAATGTTTATACTTTTCCTGTTGGTTCTATTTCGGTAGTACTTAGGCCATAAGCAATGGGATATGATACAGTCTAGTATGCAGCTAATAACTCGAAGACTTGTTCAAAGATATAGATACTGAGCTAATGGCTGGTTGAATGAAATAGTCATACGATTCTGTGCTTGAGCTTACACCAGATCGTCATCATCTGAATTCTTCATTTCCATTATAACTGGAATGTCCAGAAAAACAGGAAAGGATACCAACTAACAAATATGCAACTTAATAAATTTCTTATTTTCGATAACACTTAGAGTCTAACCTAATGCAGATATCCATATAATAACTTATTTACTAAAAACGAGAGTGAAAAATGAAAAAAACAGTGACAGAATCTAAACAAAATTTCAACATCGAGAGTGTGCTAACTTTATTAGTCAAAGGAATGGAATAGACCTTTGGCACTAAATACGAGTACACTACGCCTAGGCATTCGACACAGAATTAACTATAGAAGCTTCAAACAAGAAGAGGAGTTACCCAGCACTAGTGTGGGCTTACATCCACAAAAATATGTAATTGTTGGGCTCTAGCAAGTAGAGCTTATCAAATTTTCGAAGCCGAGTCTTTTAAATTCTATATTTAATTCAGTACACCCATATTTGTGTTACACATTTTCTTTCCCTTCTAGATCTAAGTGTTGCTAAGCGTCCCGCATTCTTTATTGGAAGCCGATATGGACGATCACCACAATATTATGAGACAAAATCGAGAAGATTAAGTGTTGCACCCCGAAATGATCGATTCTTCCTAGGCTCTCGCTACGGAAAGCGTGCCGACGAACTGGAATCACCACCATTTGAACAGACATCCTTTAACAATCCCAACACTCCATTCATGATGTCCTGCATTTACACTGGTATTAAGAATTTCTACAGATGTAGCAATACGTAAGTACACACACATGCTTTATGCGTTCAAACTATTCGCATTTATTCAATTTGGTTTAACAAATGCAAATTCTTTATCCCTTCTGACAGAGACGAAATTAACGATGTCATAAGTCAACTGACTGCTGATAAAAATGAGACCGAGAACTGAAGAAACACAAAACAAGTAAATCAACGTCACGCAATGAAATAAATTTATTTAACTGTTTATGCTGTACTTGTGACAAAATTAAATTTTACATGGCTGGGTAAATTTTAATTTTGTTTACTAAAAAAAATGTATTATATGCGTTACATAAGTAAATTAATTTGTAAATAAAGAATTATCTCAACGCTTTCAATAAATATGAAGTAAGCAGACAGCAGAAGGCAATATACCCAATACATTGACATTACTGATATTTATTTTATTATGTAATAAAGAGAAAAGTATTTCTAATTGTGCTATTATTATATATATATATACATAAATAATATTTGCAATAAATTATATGACGTACAGAAAAGTTTTTTTCATTTGGCATTACTCGTATAAATTTGTCTTTAAATACGGCAAAACCAAATTATAATGTCTTCATTTAAAGGGTGTAGAGGGAGGAAGGAACCTTGTTTTGCGCGCTATTCTTTTCTCACGGGTTGACAGACGGCGCTACTGTGCCCAAGTTACCAAGACCTAGCTTCTTCAACACCAGCTAGTATTGTGCGGGGTGTTGTGCTCCATCGAGTTGAGAATATCATAAGTCTAATGCAATATTTGGAGAGATTTTCATAGACAATAAGTACTATCTGAGTGTTATTAGCGACTGGATATGTTCCTTTAAAACATTCCAGGAATTGAACATAGACCTCCGGTTGTGTTGTGTGGAGTCAACGCAGTTACAAACTGCGGCACCTTCCCTCAGTGAGCGGCATCAAATTTCACTATGACAATAATTGATAAAGTGACATAAACATATATTTAGGATCTCAACGGAAAACTTAGCACATATCAGTGTTTGACAGCCAAAGCAGAATTTTTCAGAGAAATCGTCCAAAATCTGTTCTTATTAAATAACTTCGAAAAACCCGTTTAGGATTTCCCAAAAGACCAGCTAACGTAAATGAAAAGAAAAGCATGTCTTATCTTATTGTTAAAATGGGTGTGATGAATTTTCGAAACATTTTTGTGGATTTGAAAAATAAGAACTTCTCCTACGATGGTCCTAACCGATAGATGACTTACGTCGATTTATCGTACAAAAACAATATAATTTAATTTATAATGCAAATGAAACAGCAATTGAATATTATGCGATGAATAAACTGAGAGAAATGAAAGAAACCCACGTTAAAGTAAACTAATTTCTACAACGCAACAATATAAACTTTTGATTGACCTTATTCCTAGACAGGAATATTATAGAAAATCTATTGGGATACCTTTCTATAATGAAGGAAAAAATTCATTAATTTCATACTACGAGATAACTCCTAGATGCCATGAATGCCACAGTTTGAAGTATCTAGTCGAGAAAGAAATCAAAACAAAAAAATTGCTTAATCTTGAAAGCGGTGCCTAGGGCTTCTCAATAATTATTTGGCAACACAAAGACTGTGACTTCTATTTCAAAAAAGCTCTGAAGGACTCAGAGATCTTCCTGTCGAAATATTTTGTGGCATCATAGAGTAGTCTTCTGTAATATATAGTTTTAGAGAAGTCATGTCATCACCAAAAATGCACCCTTCTTTTCAAAACGACGGTAGGGGGTTGGCTCCTTCCAATGAAGAAAGGTATTGAAAATACTCTGAAGCAACATGAAATCACACACAGTTATTCTAAATATGTTCGATTAAGATCTCACCAACCACGGTCTTTTGACTATTTCATTCGGCGGTACCCAAAAGCCGCTGCTGATTAATTTTTGCCGAAATAATAAGTATACAAGGGTTGCTTTTAACTTTGTCACACTCGTGAAGTATTAGTTCCCTTCATACGCAATCATCACAGACCTATCACAGCCTATCCTATCCTATCACACTCACCTAATGCAACACAACTTTTCGTCTGCTCAACATGCATACTTCAAGGGAAACAACAACTACTCGTGTTGTGCGTGATACTGTTCTCTCACGAGTAGAAGGAACCTACAGTTTCTTACTAACTCCGAACGGCGAGTTTTGAGAAGCTTTTCATAGACAATTGATACTCTTTGAGTGTTGTCAGCAATTCGAAAGAGGTGGTGCCGTGAAAAAACGAGCTGTCCCGTCCGGGAATCCAACCCAGACTCTATGCGACCACTGCATTTGGTAGTATGAACCATTTAAAGATTCCTTTAATGTAAAAAACGCACCGGTCGCATTCCCTGGTATTAAGAAAGTTTCCAACAATATTGAGACAAAGTCGTGCTTACCTTTTATCTGTATATATCAGTATTAGTGGTGCTAATAGAAACATCTTCTGAAATTTTTTAATTTCTTCCGCAGTACAATGACATCCGGCTACCTCTTTAACACTCAGTCTCACTCGTTAGTAGGTCTTTTGTGTCTTATCACCGACTGGTCAATGATTGAAGAAAGTAGATCTAAACATATTATAGGTTAACATAAAACTAAGTATATCCGCCAGGCTCCCTACACATTGTAAGATCTGTCAAGTGAAGATCATAGCCATCAAGAAGGAATATCGGCTGCTGCAACAGATAAGCCGCAAACGAGTCTACTTCCTTTCATTTTAAAATATCTGACAAATGATCTACATATGTACATCTCTTAACGAGATAGCTACGTATTTTAACAGTCACCTTTTATTTGTAGTGGGTGACAGTGACATCAAGGGTAATTGCGCCGAACTGCCTAAATGTTGCACGGCCTCTTTGCTCCACTGAGATGAATTCCACTTAATGTCAATTGGAACTTCGTTAAATGCACATGGCCGACATTTCAAAAAAGAAGCAAAGCATGACCTGTTCAATCACTTGGCTTTTATGGCGGAATCTCGACCTTAAGATATAACTTTAACATATCAAACTAAAAAGGACTTCTGCACTATCGAATTCTACGCTGCTAAATTTGGTGCAACTTTTTATGTATTCTCGGCAATTAAAGAATAAATTGTGATGCGATGCAAACTGCTGTAATTTTGGCCTGCTTGAGGTTTATTATGCTCTTCAAAACTCTTATTAGCACAAATTAATGAGCCCTTTGAACGGACACCAACGACAATCAAACTCGAACTTGGAAATTAACACTTTGCATTTCTTTGAATTTAAAATACATCGCCACGGGCAGCATATTCACTCAGATGAGATCTGAAGCCTAAGGCTAATTAAATTATAGCCGCCCATGCATAAGCCTTGTTGATAGATTTCAAACTCAATAAATCACTCATCAACCACTTGTGTAAGTCGATTGCCTTTGCATTAAACAAATTCAACACATATCAGTGTATCGCGCATTTTAATACATTACACATCTTTCCACTCTTTGTTTTTTTTGCAGAGATATTCTAATTCAATTTGCTACCATGCTTTGACATGTATTTGCTTCATTATTGGTTGGTTGTAGCCGTTCGCTGCTTACAGGTGAATCTGATGTTGTGGGTAAATGAAGTTGCCTTGTTTTATTATTTTTCCGTAATAGAAACTCTTTATGGTCTCACCGAGATTTTCCCATCGTGCTTCTGCCGCAGCGAGGGCTTACAAACGAAATTAGATTTTATATCATTAGCTCCTACACTGTCCTGAATGAGACAACCAAAAGTGACAGAGAAGAGAGGCAATATCAAAGGCTATCTTGGAAGGCTTTTTTTTATTGAATCACTATGCAAATGCACCGCCATTATCGATAGAAGATCCTTAATGTCAAAAGAACATTAATGTAAGAGGAACGTACACATTCTTCCGGCACAGGGAAGGATTATATTACGCGCGGCATAATCTTATTAAATATAACTATAGAAATATCGTAAGCTGATATCACGCGAAATTTCTTAATAAATGATATATGGTGAAAACATATGTATATGTAAATAGCAGCGATTTCGCTGTTCCCATTCTCTTTGGAAAGTAACACTTTTACATAATTGAGAAACTATTTAAAAAAAGAAAACTAATTAGAAACAACTTTCTTATCCTTTTTTCCAATTCTCCAAAGCTAGTTATAATCACCGGTAGATGTCTCCAATTATACACGCCAGGTTTATTGAGTAGTGTTTACTGTGCATTGTCTCAATGACTTAGACTCGAGGGCTTCGTAAGCTCTTCAGCTACGGCTATAAAGCCTGTTGTCGAATTTTCTCTTTTCTCTAGAAAATACCAAAAATGTTCATGTGCACCTTAGAAGCATACACGCTTGTGTGCCATAGAGCATTTATGGGATGATATAGGGTTACATAATGCCATCATGATAAATTTCGAGAGGCTGATCTTTAACTAAACTTATTTCTTGTGTTGCTTGTACCTGTTGGTACTCGCAATATTTTCGTTCCCTTTCCTGACTTTTTGGTAGCCGTGGCGTAATGGTAAGTGCGTTGACCGCCACGCAGGAGGTCTAGGTTCGATTCCCGGACGGGACACCTCGCAATTTTCACGGCAGCACCTCTTTAGAGTTGCTGACAACACTCTAACTAACTGTCTATGAAAAGCTTCTCAAATCTCGGCGTTCGGAGTAGGCAAAAAAAAAAAACTGTAGGTCCCTTCTATTCGTTCGTAAGAGAACAGTAGCACGCACAATACGAGTCGTTGTTGTAGAAGCTAGGCCCTGGTCCCTTGTGGGCTGTAGTGCCACTTCAATTAAAAATTAAAATTTCCGGATTTTCTCAATATATCCAATCCCTTATTTAAGTTTTCTTAGATTTAAAAAAAACATATCCTTTGTAAACAATTACAAAAAATTACTATGACTCCAAAAGGCAGTTTGGTATCCAAAATTCGGAGTGCCTGCAGAGAGCTAGTTAGATAAATTAATTTTTTTTTTTAAAACTGCACTTAAAACTAAACTAACAATTTTCTGTGATTTGCCTTGGATTTTAAAATATTCACATTACAAGTAAATAACTTTGCAACTGTATTTCAATAAAATTAAATATCTATTGGTTGATACGAGGATGCCATTTGAGAGGGCGACACATTATGCTTTTATTCCTGGAAGAAAACTTAAAAAAATGTCTGTTTCAATAGAAGGAAATAACTATAATCGCATTTTCCGCATTAAGCACTCAGCACGACCGGTAACAACATATAATGTTGTTCATTAATTACAAGGAGAGACGACAAAACATTACCTAAGCAGAATCACCCTCCAACGATAAAATCAAAAAGTACATCAATCGACGAGAATCAGTTTTACAGCTCACAGCTTACATTGAAAAGATAGGTCTTACATATGTCGGTCATTTAGAATTTCCAAAATAAATGAAGACCTTTTCAAGTATCTCATTCAAAAAATGAAAAAAAAGACAGCCATCTGATGTGGCTAAAGTCGTAAGATTTATCCCCCATTTCGACTCCAAAATGATCTTCCAAAACACAGACTATACCGGGAAGACTTACAAGAGGCGTTGTTGAAAAGTCGAGCAATTTTAAATTTCTTTCTGTAGATTTTCGTTTGCGGCACCCTGAGGTTTAAAACGGCACTATTTTGAACCAGTGGTGGAATTTTGAAAGGCATATTTCCGACAAAGCTGTTTCTCTACTCCGTCGGGTTCCCCTTCTTTAAAAGTGTCAAAATGTGGAAATGGTTGTTCTTAAATACCATTGATGACATTGATTTGAAACCAATGTTATGTCCTGAGAAATTATTATGATAGTCTCATTTTCACTCCACTACATTGAATAGCAAATGTGACATTCCATTATTTTATTTTTGGTAAAATAGTCAAGTATGTGATTGCTATCTTAAATGCAGCATAAATTTAAAGATACTCGCAGCGACCTGTTTTCCATACACTTCAGCATTTAGCGGTGAAAGTGGTTTCATAAGTTTTACATCACTCAGCCTTCGCCGATAACTGAATCAGGGGTGGATAATTAAATTAAATTTCCGTCTTTTGGCACAGGAAAACAAAATACTTGAGAGGAAGTCGGCAACATGCCCCCGCATCTTTGAGATATTCCGCCAACATACATACTTATAAACATATTTTGCAATCAATATATTTCGCCGTTGTGTTACCAGGGTCAAAACTTTTGCCCAATTAGTGGCAAACTGATTTGGGGAGAGTAATTTGTCCATTACCGCCTTAACCTTAGTTGATACCAGTGCCTCGAACATTAGAACATAAAAGATTTAAAGGAATTTTGCGTTTAAGTATAGTTTATAAAACACATTCATTATTCATGAAAATAAACATAAGCATAAACAAAATCCTTCAGATTGGAATTACGATCTCTGACTCAAGAAAATATCAATATCGACTCGAATTCGAAGAGACAAACAAGTCTCAGACACTAAAGGTAACCTTTGTCGAATCGTTGACATTTACCTTAAAAATTCTACCCACTCTTTAAAGTGTGGTAACCCTGTTTCTTTTCATTTTTATAGGATAAATGAATTGATGATTTATTATAAGGAAGGCCATATAATCTCCAAGAAGAAACATTGAAAAGAATAAAGAGAAATCATTACCATCATATCAAGGATGCAAAAATCAACATTTTCGGTACCTACCCTTGTTCACTGCTGCTGTAACACCTCAGAAAATTTTCAACGTTGAGTCGGCAAAACAGAAATGGTGTGTAAAAATTAGTAAACATCCTTAGGTTATTTCGCGTCGGTCTTCCGGAAACGTTTGCGATTCTAATGGCCACAGACTATTTTGTGAAGAATAGGTGGAAGGGGCGAAAATATCTGCGTCTGTAGCAACAGTCAAGCTGTGCTTAAGGCCTAACTCAACCCTATAACCACAACCAAGATAGTACAAGTCTTCCCTTAATTGTTCATAAAACCCGAACCCACCTTGGGTCTGCCTGTGTCCTTGGTTAGGACTTCCATCGACAGTTGGGTCTCCCGATAGCAGAATCAGAGATGGCATGACTCTCCAGAATGCAAGCTGACTAAGTGCATGATCCCAAGAAATCTGCAGAATTTCCGTTATCTCTAGACAGGAAAGACTGCAAACGACTTCTAAAAACAAGATACTTCACGTTCGCTGAGCACTTAAGTGTGCTTGGGCTTAGTGATGGTACCAATGCGACGCCTGTAAAAAAGGTGAAGCCACTGCAGAACTCTTTATTACAGAAGCACTTGCTCTTTGGAAAATCAAGAAATTACATTAAATGTAGATTACTGCCTAGTAGTACAATTGACCAGTGTTCGAGTTTGAGCGCTCCAGTGCAGTGCTTCCCAACCTCATAACTGTTCTTAATTAAATTTATTCAATGTTATGTTCCGATGAGTTCTAAGTAAGTAAGCTTTAATTTGCCTGGTCTCTCCACAGACCAGTGAGTGGTCTTAGGAGACACGTTATACTCCCCGAAATGGGATGAAATGGTGAACTGGAAAATATTCAAAACGGATATCATGCTCAACCCTACATTCATATTCCTATATGTATGTCCTATTCAACTGAAAAGATTCCAACCATAAGGGCAGTATATACTTTCTTACGACAAAGCCCGACTCCACACGTGGGTGTCCACTTTATTTTTCTATAGATTACCATCTTTTCCAGCTTCTCAAATCTCGACGTTCATAATCGGCAAAAAACTGTAGGTCTTCTCTACTCGCAATAACACGCACAACACGAGTAGTTGCTGAAGAAGCTATGCTCTGGGCCCTCGTGGGCTTTAGTGCCAATCAATTATTATTATTTTTCATCTTTAACGCTTTCTGTCGAAGAGAAGAGGACCTTAGAACTCTTCCAACAACTTCCTCTATACTAAGTCGGTTGAGAAATTGATTGAAAGTTGGGAAAAAGTCATAAAAGGCAATGACGAATATATAATCGAAAAATTTATATGGAGCTTAGAACTTATTGGAAACTGAGATCAAACGCATAAGCACAAGCGAACAAATAAAAATGTACGCTTACTGTCACTGCTCGCATGAACTAACATAGCATTTAACCACCTTTCCATGCACATTGCCGTCTCCCGTCACTGATTCAAATCATTCCAATGCCAATGATTCGTTCCTAGTTAGAATTGCAGTCTGCAAATAATCTACCAACAACATATTTACGTCTCTGACCATCTTCTGCCTCTTTTATCCATAACCTACAACCCCCACATCCACCTTAGCGACAGCATCGCATGTTTACTACCCACAATTATAATTCGGTTTCCAACGTGCCCTCACCAAAATCCACCCCTCTGCCATGAATTTGACCACTCATACCATACCCAGTAGCAAGTAGCTAAAATTACCGGGTACCCGCGATGCTGGGCGTTCCTCACAATTACCGTTTACAAAGTATTGAGTATTACATGTGTAAAATCAAAACACCTAATGCAAAAAAGTAGAATTAGTCCCTTAGAAACAGCAAATGTAAATTTTATAATTATTGTTTTGTGGGTCTTCGTAGAACAGAATCATACAATGTTCTTTACACTTACCCTAAACCCAGATGGTTCAGGATCGAGATGTCATTTACATTGAAAAGTTTAGGGAGAACGAGATGCCATCGTGCTGGACGGTCTAAAAATTATACAGTAGTCGACCTAAACACTTGGAAGAATCAAGTTCTACAAAGCAAAACTGCATATGTTGGTATCCCCGTGAAGCAGGCACTTTGTTCCAATTGCTCGGATTAATAAGTATTTACATTGAAACGAAAAACGTCTGTGTGGTCACTTTTCACCCCCCGCTATGTACTCTACAATCAACTTGAGAAAAGCATTGGAAGTTGAATGCCTTTTCGGCGTCTTAATCATTGACTTGCATGATTTTGTTTTGATGCGCCAGCCAAAAATTTGCAATTGTACAGTATCTACAGCATGCACTGATACACAAATCTTTATAAGGTTTAAGACAATGCGGTTGGGAGTGGAACGAGAAACTTAACAGCAGTTGTCGTGTACATTGGATTCATTCTCGCCTAAGTTGTTCTTATACACCCGAAATTGAAGTCAGTCACCCTTATTACGACAAGCATTTTGTTTGATCGACTCTTGGCGTTTTTTTGAGTCGTGGCGGTTAAGTGGCGTTTTACTGTCGAAATGACGGTAGCGAGTGCGTCTTGAGTGTCGTTTTACTAACATACTTCCACTTTAACTTCAAACATTACATCGCACCAAGACACATATGAAACAAATTTTATTGGCTTTTTATAATTTGTAATCATATTTACGTACAAACTGTGATATCAACAAAATTAAGGGTGATGATATGCTCTCTCAAGTTTGGACAGCCTCGAGAATAGGAATATTTTATTTTCACCACCATTTCATAAATACCTACCGGTGAATTGGAAAACTGCAGTGAATGTGCTAATGGATTAAAGTTTGAAATATATATATCCCAACCGCAACTAACTTCACTGTGCTAAGTAAATGTCATCTATAAATTGTTGACATTTGATAATTTATTTATTTTTGTTGAAGTTTACTTTAAGCAATTTATTAAAATTTGTTAAGATGCCATACGAAGATGATCAAGATTATTTAGACGGTTCACGACGTTCGCTTCGTGAGAGGAAAAAAAAATCCCATACCGAAAGGAAGTTACGCAGCAGAGCTGATGAACTCAAATTTCTTGAAGATTTCGATCCTGTAAAATCGAATCGCGAAAAACGTAAACTACGTCGAAAACCGAATGTCCAAGCAGTTAAAACACCGACATCATATGACGAAAAAGGACGTATTCGTCATAATAAAGTTGATATTTGCGATTGCATGAATGAGGAATGTGAAGGGTGTTGGTTCGAGTGTGAAAATTGTTTCTCAACCAAATGTGGTCCACATTGCCGTCTTAATAGGAAGTTCTTTTATGAATATATAACGTTTGACGGAAAGGATGCAAGCATTAGAAATAAACATTTTATTTCAAAATAGTTTGCTGCAATATTTACTCTCTCTGTAGTCGGAACTCAACACGACTCTCCAGATGGCAATAAATTAACCTAGTATACATTTAAGTTATAAGTGAGCGCACTGAATTTTATTTTGAAAATAAAGCATGTATATATTGGTTTTTAAAATCAATATGACTGAAATTGTGTTGTTTAAAGCTGCATTCGTTTCTGATAGCATTGCGTAAAACACAACATTAAATTGGTCCCTAAAGAACAATTTCTTTCTTATAGTGCATTCAAATTTTGCAGTCTACTACAATCCCATATCTATTGCTTATAAATCTTTATAAATCCAATAAGGATGAGCAATACGGTTGGTGTTAAAAAATTGACACCGTAATCTGACTCTTTAAATAGCTTAAAAGACTACCAAAAACTCAATTATCCCACGCAAATTCAAACCATATTTCATTCATAACCTTCCCTCATTTAATTAAAAGCATTTCTCTCCGATTCTACAGATATTCTTTTGCTTTATAATCTATACATGTATGTTAAAGTCATAATTTTTCAGCAATTAAAGCAAAGCATCGGGGGGATATAGCATCATCCATTATTTTCTCAAACTGAACCGAGAGTTTGATGTTCCTAAAATTTGCTTGCTCCTCCATGTAACAAATCCTGTCGTAAAGAACAATGTTTTCGCAGAGTTCCTGCAAGAAAGAGAATTATACAACAATTGATCAAAGTTAACGCGCAAATGTTACCTGAATAGTTGCTTGCAGACACGTAAGTCCTTCTGCAGATTTATGTCCAAGTGGATATTTTTCCACCAGATTTAAAAATCTTGTCTCGTGTTCCAACGACCAAGGTAAGCTATGCCTAGTTAAATTCGATCTTAATTCATAACTGTCGCATACGTCTGCAAAGTTAAGTTCATGTAAGGCACTTTTAGAGCAAGTTTTAACAACATATTCGTCTGGGTTTAGTATTGCCTCCACAAGTCCTCTTTGAAACATGTCAATACTATGCATGTGATGTTCATTTTCAGTTAGATTTCTCCATCGAGCGGATGTTTGCTGACATGCTAGCCGCAGGAACGGCCTATTGAACCAACTGAAACCATGTTCTCCCACAATTGCTTCCTTCAAGTATGTACTCAGCGGAAAGTTTTTGAATTCACAATCGCTACCTTTTGTTTCCATCTTGTGGTAGCAACATGGCATAATGATTAATTTTAAGACATTCTCCATATTCAGGAACAGCTTCATCGAGTCTATAGTCAGATCCGCACAAGCATGTAGTCCAATAATCCCTAACCTCGAACCATTCGTTCCTGGAGATAATTTCTCCACTTGCTTTAAAATGAAGTCCATTGACTCGTTTGTTACGAAATGCTGTATAAACATGACACTATCCTTTGAAGTCGGGTAAATTGTTTCTTGGCGGTGAATAGAGGTTCGCACCCTGTTCGATTCAGATTCAAGGCCAATTATTTTAAAGACATTCAATTTGTGCAGGATCTCACTCAAATATCCCAGACCTGATCCGAAATCGATCAACATATCGATTTCATTCCCACATATGCTGTGAATTAAGGTGGAGAGTCTCGTTATTTCGTGCTGCTTTTTAAGGCTAATTTTCTTCAGTTTACAGTTCACATTTGGGATACTCCGTGGAATATGTTTGGGAGTCAATTCTTTCAGCTCTCGAACAAAATTATCGAGGCTTAGGACATTCGTTTGAACCTTTCTCTCGGGGAACAAATTCAAATCATTTGTGCTAACTTCCGCGAAATATGCAATCCAATCTCTGGGGAACTCATCCAACACTTTATCTTTGACAAATCGGGTATTTGAGGACCGGTATATCCACGAATACTTGTGAAGAAATTTTAAACATTTTTGAAAATACTCCTGCGGATCGCTGAAATTCTTGAGAATCGACATTTGCTGAAAGTTCACAAAATAATGTAATGAACAAGACCATACGACTAAGCATAATAAAGGAGAAGAAAAAAAAAATTATTAGGACACTCTCTTCTGTACAGTGAAATGGATTGAAGATTTAAAATTTTGCAAGATGGAATGAAGATGAATTTAAGGGGAAAACAAACAAATGCAAATGTATGATTCATTTAAAAGAAAGAAATGCATTCATTTATTTGGAAGACGAAGATTTCAATCAACACAATTTGAACAGACTCTCTTTCTCTTTCGAAAGATTTGCTAAATCTACTTGTTTATTTCCAAGTACTGACTCTGTATAATATTGTATTTCATATCACATACTTAAATAAAATCATTACACATTTATTTTAAAGAAGTTTCGTTAAGCTTTTGCTTGTTTAACGTCAACGGTTTAATTATTTGCATTCAATCTATAATAACTCAACTAGGCGTCTATTCCATCTACCGAGTAAGACCAATCTCTACACAATAGTTCTCCACTTCTCATCATTCTTTTTGGACAAGTCCTTATTTTCAGGTCCCAAAATGCATTTTCCATAGTGTTGCGGGTTTTCTTTGAAATACTTCTCCACTGTATTCTGTAACTCGCTAAGCGTCACGTTCAACATGCGCTGACGATATTTTTGGAATAGTTCTTGTGACACACCATACAAGAAGAAATCAACACCCAAGTTGCCCGGTGCAACGGGAGCGTCAAGCTGTTGCAACACCCCCAACTTCGCCTCGAATAGCGTCTGCTCTGTAATTTCTTTCTCGTTGTCTTTCAGCCATTTGTACGCGTTGTCGAAAGCATCAAATGTCTTCGTTGAGTTCGGGTCGCGATAACTGTAAAAACTGAATATACCATCCGAACCGAGACGTGCACCTGCACCGTATGCGCCGTTCTGCTCTCTCACCACTGGCAACAAGTACTTTGCCGATAGCAATTTAGCCAGGATTCGCAGTGCGGGATGGTCTCTGTGAATATAGGGCACAGTTAGGAGAGATTTTGCGCAATAGTTGACAGGAACATTCATGACAAAGTGCTGACAGCTTGGCTCGAGAAGGTTCACTCGATTTTCCTTTTTTTGGCATTCAATTTGTGGCAACTTCTGCAGGAAGGCCTGGTAGTGTTCCGTTAACGTTGGCAAATACTCCTCGGATGTGTTTATTGCAACGCGCATTGTTTGAGCATTAAACAATTTTTTTCCTAACGTCACCAGCTTTACCATTATCTCCTCTGGTTTATTTTCCTTCACGAGGTTTTTCATTCCCTCGATGTGCTCAACCCCAGCCAGTTGGGATTTCAACTTTGCCGAATCAGTCACTAGTCCGTTGCAACTCTGCATTGCGTACAGGTGACCTGATGTGGTGATTCCCACCGATATCGTCGACAGATAATTCTCTATGAGCATATTCAAACGTTCAGCGTCCTCGATCTTGAAATTACACAGCAACTCGTGGGCGAGGTCAAACATGTTTTGGGAATTGTAGTCTAGAGCGTGGGTTGTCATCAGCACTCCAAGATCGTATGTTTTGCTGTCGTAAATGTTCTCCGCAAAGTGAAGTTTGAAATTTATTCCCGAAGTCTTAGAATTGACGAGTTTGTCGAATTGCCTGTAGTCATATAATTTGGTGCCCATGTCGTCGATGACGTTACAAAACAGGGGGATAAGAAGAACTTCCTCTTGAGTGAGGTTCGCCGAGTCGAAGAAGCATTTCACGTATGATATCTCGTTCGTCTGGACTGTGCAAATTTGCGTGGGTACTTTTTCAATCTTCACAACGTCAATCGGGTAGACTTTAGGCGGAATTCGCACGTCAGACAACTCTAAGCACGGCAGCACGTCGACATTTGGTGGGGCCTTTTGCGATTCTTCCAAACGTAGTCCATCTTCGTATACCTTCTGACGCTCCTCCGGCGACAAATTAACCGCTTTGGATTTGAGTAGTGCTTGTTCAGCTTGTTTGAAATCGGATTCGTAGTTGTCGTCGGGCGACATTGTGAGGGTAAGTCGATGTTGATTGTTAAGGAAATAATGCTCAACTTTCTTTTGCAAGTACGCAGGATCTTCTTTCAAATTGTGACGCAACGTGTTAATGAGCTTACTGACTTTGAGTGTCTCAACCACATCTCCGTCGTGATTCCATAGTGGCGACGAATTGAACAGCAGTCCCAAGCCGAATTGGGGACTTTGGTGCCTTAAAGAGAGTTCAATATTATGCAAGACACTCTCGATGTGATCCTGCTCAAAACCCTTTTGAATAATTTCCTGAATTGTGGTGTTGAAAATCTCTTGCACACGTCCGAAGTCCTCCACCTTCAAGTCCTGCAGTCCAACGCAAAAGAATGTGTCCTTTATTTGAGGATCATAACCGGTTACCTGATTATATCCTCCGGAGAAGTTTGGCTCAATTAAACTCTTGTAGAATGGTGAATTTGGTCCTCTCACAAGCAATTCTGACAAGACATACAAAACAAAAGTTTCATTAATGTCCGTAACATCGGACATAAGAAGCGCAATGGCAATTTGATTTTGCTTTTCGAATGGTGCTCCCATCGTGTCGAAACGACTGGAAATGTGTACATTTCGTGGCTTTCCCCATCGCTTCTGATTTGGTATTCGGCTGTAGTCAGTGTTGATGGGGTCGTATTGAGAAAGATATTTTGAATTGATGTAATCGAGCGTCTTATTCAGTTCGAAATTTCCATAGCAATATATTCGAGAATTGCTGGGGTGGTAGTACTTCTTATGGAAAGCTACTAAATCGGCATGCGTTAGTTTGGGTATTTCTAAGGGATTGCCACCCGACACATATCCGTACGTGTGATCGGGCAGGAGGTTATTTAACAAATTCTGACCAAAAATCGATGAGTTTTCGGAGAAGGCTCCTTTCATTTCATTGTAGACAACTCCCTTTATGATGTAATCTGAATTTTTGTCTTTTAGTATTGAGTGTTCAAGGCGCCATCCCTCTTGTAAGAAATCCAAATATTCCAAGTTTGGCCTAAAAATATATGCAATGTGTAAATGAAAATGGGTGCAAAGATTTAATTTCATCAAGAATAAGGTAGGATCAATAAAATTTGACAACTGATAAGCTAAAAGTGTGAGGTCTTCTAGACTTCAGAAAGAAAACAATTCATAAAGTTGGGTATGGGAGGCTCCTTTGAGAAATACACACAGAAAACAAAGTAAGTTCAATGTGGAGTCACTTGGATCTTTTAAAGTTACTACCACTTGCAACATTGAATAAATGAATACATTGAATGTAAAAATAAGCTAATTGAAAAGTGGAGATATAACTCTTGTACACACGTGAAACCTTGTGTTCATGAGGGAAGAAAAAAGTCTTTTTCTCGAAAGAACTCAGCTCTGTTCTATGACGCACAACAAATTTTTGCAGTAACCGAGGTGTACATACAAAAACTCTAGAGTTCTCTCCGGTGACATAATGACTCTAACGATGCTATACGTCGTTGCTAACCATAATTCTTCTGGCGAAAATCCGCGTCTCATTCATTCTTTAAAAAAAATTACTAAAGTTTAAACTGACTTCGTGATTCTCTAAGTTGGAAAATTTGTAATGAAATTTTACCTAAAGGTTTTCATTGGAGTTGAGCAACCGAGTTCATCCGTTACCTTCCTTTGCGCGAATCGGAACAATTAATTTGAGTTTGAAGAGTTCATAACAAAGAAAACTATTTTGTACACAAAGATGCGCTGCACTAACTAGCACTATTAGACAAATATGTCATAACCGAGTTCAAATAAATTAACCAAACCAATACCGCGCAGAAAGTCTGGGTTCGACTTCCGGACGGGGCACCTCGCATTTTTTCACGGCACCACCTATTTCGAGTTGCTGACAACACTCAAGGAATACCAATTCTCAAATCTCGCCGTTCGAAGTCGGCAAAAAACTGTAGGTCCCTTCTACTCGTGAGAGAACAGTAGCACGCACAACACGAGTAGTTATGGGCTGTGGTGCCACTCAATGATTATTATTATTTATACAAATGCAGCATTTCTATTGCGGTCTCTATCGTAATAATTAATTAATTTCCGGATAGAAAAAAATAACTTTAAAACTGTATCAACCCAAGAAGACCTAATCCATTTCATAAAAAAATTCTTCCTATAAAAGGTATTAAAATGTCAACTACCATTAATACACGATTAAAACAAAACAAAATATATCGATTTTTAATTTGCACTCACCTGAACACCGCATCCAAATAGATTCGCTGCAAGTTCCTAAAGTCGATTTCGTTCATCGAGGAAAAGGGATACATTGTATAATCGGGTCCAGTCATTGCATTCATAAATGTGGCCACAGATCTATTAAGCATCTTGAAAAACGGATCACGCACAGGATATTTCTCTGAACCACATAACACTGTATGTTCCAAGATGTGTGGAAGGCCCGTCGAATTGAATGGAGTTGTTCGGAAGTTCACCGAGAACACATTATTGGGATCGTTACGATCCAGATACCAAAGTTCTGTACCAGATTTGTTATGTCTGAACTTGTAACTTATTATTCCAAACTCTGGAATACTCTCAGCATGTGTGCACGTGAAATTCTCATATTCCTTACCCGGCGAATACTTTTTATCAACAACATTGATTACGTCTGGATGGGCTACATTGGTCTTTTTCTTCGCCTGCGCTGAGTTCCCATCATGTGCAACTGCATTCGATGATGAAAATCTTAATAGTTTTAGAATGCGAGTATTTGTATCACGGAGGACTGGTTGCAGTAGTCTCGTAATCATTCTTGATTCACTAGTCAATAAAATATAACATACAGTACATAGACACTTTATTAGCACTGAAAAAATCTTCAACTTTCAATTGTAGTCATGTACCGACTGAATTTCGTTTGATTGGAGGTGAATTAAATCATAATGGCAATGTGAAAATAATGAAAGAGAAAAAACTTCCTAATTGACATGGGCAACTTACCTGTATTATGTAGGTTATTTAATTGTGGTGCAACGATTGTATTAAATCTTGTTATTAATTCTAAACCCACATGAGAAAAACCCCTTCAAAAATTTAGACAGGACAAATGTGTCGTGTGGGGTTAGTTTGATTGAGTAATAAATAAATATTGCTCCGATTGTAGTAGATTCTTATCAGAAAACATGTGTTATACGCACAACTACTTTATAAAATTAAATACTTTTATGTGAGGTCTTATTGTGATCGTTTTATTAGATTAAAATAAATCAATATGAGTTTGTAATAATTACTTAATTCTATTATATATGTACAAGCCAATCACGGTTAAGTAACGAACCGTCTGAGAGATACACTTCTCTCATGACACAATCTCATTAGAACATCTGTCTGTTACCTTATGACGTATAAATTCTATTAGAAACTTTTCAAATTTCAAGTTATCGCCAGAGTAGAATGGGGGAATACTAAATGGTACGCATAAAGATTATTCTGTATAACTAAAATTTGTAGATCTTTTTTTGAGATTTGTAGATTTAACTCCAACAACCGAAATATTCTTTTGTCTGCTCTCACGAGATTTTGCGATGACACTTAGGAAAGATTTTAAAATGTTTTGTTTTCAAAAAGCCGCTGTCCAACATAGTTTGGGAATGATCTATAATGTATTTTCATTCACGCGCAAACATGCATGCACGCAAGTAAGCACACAAAACGACGATTATTGCACGACATTCGACTTCAACCAACGGCTCACATTTCGTACACAGTGTTATTGAATCTTCTCCATCAAAGCAAACAGGGTCTTAAATCGCAAAGTTCTCCATAATTCCAGTCTCAGAAGGACATGGGCGATTAAAGTATTGTATAAGGCCACCTAAGTCATATGAGAGAGGGCCCTATTACTCAATTGTCTATTGAGTTTTAAGAAATACCGGTTACGGCATTGATGTCCTTATTTACTGCGGAATCGATGTAGACGAAGTCCTTAACTAACTTAACTTTTTTCCTACACATTGCGAAAATCATTCCGAGATGTCGATTTTGTGCGTTCCTCCTTCCCAACAATATATATGTACGTACTTTGTTTTTGCTACAGTAAAGGTCCACTCAAACAAAAACGCCGACGATTCGCTATGTTCTTCCAATCACGTAAACGCCATCTGCATATGTAAGCCAAAAGCTAAACCAACCTTTCAAATATCGTGCCTCTGATGTTGAAAAAGAAAAAGATACTACCATTGATCAGTTTAGTAGCGACCTTGCGGGAGCAGCAAGACTTCTTCATAGTCAGCCTACACAACCTGAAGAGTTTGGTAAAACTGGCGAATAGGTGGTAAATGTCGATCTAGGAACTGCCGCAGTGTAAAAATTTGAAATATTGTGAACATTACTGATCTGAAAATGTACGTGATATTAAGGAGACTGATTCTCCTCGGTAGCTAGTATAGTTATAGGGAACTTATTTGTCGTTTGCTCAAATGACAATAAGAGCTATGATAAGTATGTTTCCGAAGTCAAATGAATGTAGATGCACCAGTCACAAATTCAATGTCAGTCGAGATTCTCTCAAAAAATACTTTTGTTCCTTGACCTTCTTCCCGTAGCTACAGAAAAGATAATGTGTGTTCTAAAAATGATTCATTTTTATTATATAGAAGTTGTTCAACGCGCTTGTATTCGTTCTTTTTACATTTTGTGTATCCATAAATACAAATTCATTACAAAAAGATATACACTAAAATCCTTCGAGTAATAGTTTAAGTGTAGAGTATATAATTTACATTCTGACCCATTCTAAATATTTCTGAATCAATATTTATAGCAAAAAGCATACTTGTTCAAATTTTATCTATTGTACACGCGATGCATTATATTTAAATGTGCAACAAATTTTCATAAGTTTAACTCTGTGTGTGTGTTTTTTTTATATATTTACCATTGTCTTTTAGCTTTAGATGAATATATTAAATTTGCAAGCATTGGCCCTATTATTTACAATCTAAGAAAACCATTTTGAATGGAAAAATCTAAAATTCGATTTTCAATTTAGTTTATTTGTTTGGAATTTGTTTCTCTCCCTCTGAGTGCGTAAACAAATCGAGATAGTGAACGAAAGGTCATCATGCTTGAGTGTTGCCTTCATTTTCGTTTAGCTCTAATTGTGCTAATGTTCGGACAACGACTCCGCGGTTAACTGGTGTCAGATTCTGGCAAACTCCGACAACAGCATCCAATGCTACTTCCGGGCATTCCTGCAAGAATATGAATGGTTAAGTTTGTTCCATGTGCGGACTCACATTCAAATTACGTGTAAGAGATTTTGAATCTTTGATATAATAGCATCCTGCTTAACAGCATTTATATTTTTCGAGATTGTTGAGTCTGGTTTCATCTGCTCTTCATACCAGTGGAACATTTCTTCATTGTTATCCCATAGGTAAGCCTACGAGGGGGAAGTGGGGTTTGAATTATTCTCAAATTACGGATAATAAACAACTCACATCTGTGGCTCCTTTGTCTTCGACCAACCACCGTCGGAGCATCTGTTTCGCTTGTCCAACTGACAAATTGTCTTGTGCCTTAAGGATGGTTTTTGTAATCGAATCTTCCAGTAATAGACGACGCAGACGCCAATATAGCCAAGCTCGAGATTCTCTCCATGGAACGATTTCATTTATACATTGTTTCTCCAGCATTCTCTCGGGAGTGTCATGTAGATCTGCAAAGTGCACAGCCACTGTGTGGTATACGTGTATCAGTTGATTAATCCTAGCTTTTATCTTCTCTTCGATATCGTGCGTCTTTAGTGTGTCACCAGCAACAAGTTCTAGTTGCGCTCTTAGCTAAATTGTACGAATCATTAGTGTGGTTCAATACATACAAAATCTATGTATCTACTTACAGCGATTACTGTGCTATCCAATCGATTAATAGTTTTAATAAGATCTTTTTCTTTGTACTTAATTTCAACTATGCCCTCCGGTTCTAAAACTCCAGCCCTTGCTTCCGGATCGGCATAGGTTTCCATGTACCTCGGGTTGATAAGAGAGTCCAGAACGGCCCAAGCTCCACCACGAAGTTCAGCATTTGGAGGCAGATAAATTAAAACTGGTTGTTTGTACTCTCTCAAGCCATCAACAATATACGCGCCGAACTTGACGATTTGTTCGTACATATCCTTCATTCCTCCGGAGAATCCTCTCCAGTTTGCAAAAATTAACAGGGGAAGTTCTTCGCGTCCGAAATCTTTGATAGCTTGCGCCGTTTTGTATGATGAGTCCGGGTACCACACTTGTCCAGCTTGTTGTAGCGTCTTCAAATAAAAACAATAAATTTGATGTACTCATTTGAAAAATCGAGTGGGAAGACATACCTTTGCTTCTGAATCTAAATTGGCAGGATCGGCTGGCATATCAACCTCAACAGTGCGAGTTTCTACAGCGATAACACCAACGGGCACACCACCCAAACGAGCTCTACCCGTCACTACTGTCTTTGCCCAGGGTTCCATAATTTCAGCCCAAGAACCTTTATCGAAGAATCCAGTTTCCCACTCGCTCATATTGGCTGAAAGTTCAATCGATTACAAGCGAACTTTTGATGTTTTAGAGTGTATCATTACCTGGATTCACGCGTCCTCCTAACATCCATCTTGGATCATAGGGAGATTTTGTGGGCATAAATCCGATTGGCCTGTTAACTGGATCATTGGGCAAAACAATAGGCAACTCACAACCAATGTAGGCAGGAATGTATGAAAGCCATGTAAGAATTGTGTTGACACCATCAAGATCGATAGCTATAACGAAACGAAAATTTCTTTATCAGAAAGAGCGGGAAAATTTCGCAATGTGATTGTCTCACCTTCAGTCTTATGTGATACACCATTGTTGTACATAATTTGAACACCTCCTAGTTGATTATTGGAAGCGTAGACTTTACGTCCTAACAGCTGCAAAATTATGAAAATAAAACCGTTACAATGAGTTTGACAAGTGAATACAAGAAGTTGTATTTTACCTTATTCAGAGCTGCATACCCAGTGAGGATAATGTGGGAGTTTTCAATTTGAATCACACGTTGTCCCAAACGCACCAAATATGAACCAATACCAATTGTCCTGCATGTGACCATGGAAATCGTAACAATCTCCTCATAGGCCTGAGATGTTTCGCCAGCAATAAGACCAGCATAACGCAAGTTCTCCACACCAAGTCCGTCATCTTTGCCAATAATGTCAGTGATTTTATATCGCTGCTCGCCCTCGTCTTCAATTAATATCGCCCGCACTGAGTTTAGACTAGAAACTTTGCTGTAGTCTTCTGTAGTCAGATATAGGTATTTGAAACCCTTGTCTGGTTCCTCGGGATCCTCCCATGCAACTCTGAACATTGATTTAACCTCCTCTGCTAAACCGATGCGAGCTCCACTGTTCACGGAGATATAAATCTGGTAATACACTTAGATTGTAAAAAAATTCTACTTTGTGTTTCATATTAATTTCCTTACCCTTGGAACTTTGCGTTGACGGGCCAATTGTGATGCTTTGTGGAAGAGGATGTCCTCTTGGATGCCAAAGGAACCAATAAAGAACGTCAAATCGTTGGCAATTACGATTATTTCTCGTCCGCTGGGGTATTCGGGTGTGGCCAAGACGATTCTCCATGCAACCATACCGCACTGGAAATTGAAACAGTTTTTTTTGGATTACATTATGTAGGTCTAAATTTGAGTGTGACTCTGAATGCGTTTTACAGTTACAGTGCGGGGTAAGATCTAGAAACCTGTTGCTGTGTTTAAAATATGGATGCGTACAAAGAGGAGATAACGATGTTGCTATAGCAGTTGAAATTGCGTATACATTTTCAATATATCCCACCAGCTCGTGGTGACAAGAGTTCAGCAATTAAGGGAAAATAAGTAGTCACTATGATAACTTTTAAAATAAACACGGAACTGTGAAATACAGATCAAACAAAAGCAAGCAAAAAATTTTGTTGAAAAGAACACATTTTGTTGTCACGGTCTGAGTAATTCGTTGAGGCGCAGGAAGAATTCATCTAAAATTTTCTTTCATCAACTCTGTAACATAAAAGTAACAACCACAGATGTAGTCTGATTGCACGTTAGCAACCGGCAATGTGTGCATTCAGAAATACAACTAAATTTATGTTAATGGCAAAACTGATTCTTTTGCCGCCGGTCTACAATGTCCAAGCGCAACCTATGACCGCTTTAAGCAGATAGCCACTTAAAAATCTACCAGGTGCATACTACAAGAGCCATTAGTCAAGCGTGTCCCAAAAGACAAACAACTTGGAAAACATTTCATTCAATAACTACACTCAACTGAGGGACATCTCATGTGATGGGACAGTGAACGCTCTAGAAAGCTTGTTAAGCGGACGCAATCACTGTCATTCCTTCTAAGGTAAAAATTACTGCGCGTGCCTCCAGCTACAGCAAAACATCAATTGAAGATCCATGTGATTTATTTCAAATGTAAGCCGGTCTATATATAACTTTAAATGTTGACGTTGCTTAATTGGAGTGCAGAGGGCAACATGTGCGGTGTTTGTCGGCTTTAAGATAACACAGTTCCTCTGCAGTTAATTTGCGAAAATTTTAGAGATTATAGGGAGGGAAAGACTAGAGCATTTACATTAAGAGAAATAAACCTATCTCGTCGTTTTAGTTAGTATGAATCAATGTAGCATTTGCACAAACAATTTCATATGGATTTCATGACGTTTTAGCGATTTTATGTATTCAAGAAGACTGCCGTTCGTCAGGGACCCAGTCTGCCGGAAACATCCAACTGTATTCTTTACGAGTGGGCGGTCCCAATATCAAACTAAAGCCGATCCCGAACGTTAGGTTTAGATTATACTCACGTTATTTTCACCAGGAAGTCTCTTCATTTCCACCAAATTATCCCCGTCAAGAACAAGTTCCACACACTCCAACAAAATCTTCTCGGGAATTCGTATTTCAACAGTTGGTCGCGCTTTCGAAAACTCCTTCCATTGCCTTTCAGTCATTTGACGGAACATGTCAGGTATGTCGTACACATATGTAGTGCCGTTGGATTGAGCCTGGAAGCGTTTTTGTTGCAAGAAATCTTTCGTTAGGTATGGGGTCGATATGGGGAGTCCATGAAGTGAACCCTGCTTCTCTCCGTACGCTTGGAATTTTATCTAAAAATCGAAATCAAAATCAGAATTTATTGTACAACAAAAAGAGTATGGTGCCTACAATTCCTGTTGAGGGGTCAGTCACTTCGGTGTACATTGATATGTCCAGGAAATATCCGGAATCGTTTGCGATGCAGAGTCGAATCGCTTGAGTTGGGGACTGCGGGGTTTGCCTTATAACCATCTTTAGTTCAGCTTGGAGAACGCGCAACTTCCATAAACGCGGACCATATCGCATGATCATTTTGGTAACGGATTCTTCAATTTTAGCCGGATCCATTATAACAGTTGGGACGAAGTTTAGGAAAATATGGTTACAATCAGTTCGCTTTGCATGAGGATGTGAGAAAGCTACTTCCAACTCATCCATTGCCTCCAAAAGAACTCTTTCACCTTCATTTTGCAGATACTCAAATGATGCTTCCTGTAGGAAGAAAAGTATGTTCGATCTGTTTGTCTCTTCAATTTATAAAGCTTTCATACCTTTGTGATCAAATCCGAATGGCGGATGATAGAACGAATGAAGAAGCGGTAGTCAGTAACTTCTTGACCCTTGGAAACCTTAGCCCTGCCTAGATACAAATGCATTTTCTGATTTGCAGTTGGCAGAGCCTCTAGGTCGTATGTTCGCATTCTATTTAGTTCTAACTGGAAGGCACATGCTGGTTCCAAGTGTCTGTAGATTCTATCTTCGTCGAAATTATCTCTCGAGCGATAAGTAAAGAATTTGGGGAATTGGCGCCTATGAGTTTAAAAATAAGTACAAATGTATATTTGCATGAAGTTTGAACATACTTCTTCAATGAGGCAAACGTTATCCTCCTCACTCTTCGCTGATACAACTCGTCACGATGTAGTTTGCAGAATGTACCGAAAACATGTGCCAGATGAGCATCGTCCGTTTCTCCATTTTCCCGTACAGCAACGCTCAAAATATGAATGGGTTCCGTTGAGGTGGACTCTTCTGCCGCATTTGCACGGGATATTGGATCAGACAGGGACACGTTGATCGAGGTGCTTAGTCTGCCGTCCGAAGCGGAATCAGCAGCATCAACAGCTTCCAGAACCTAAGAACAGAAATAAACGAAAGTATTGCATACCGCTCAATTGTGTAGACTTGTAGACTTAGCACTTACCTTTGCACTGACATAAGCTGGCGATGACAAATCTTCAAGGAGATCGAGGATTTCATCTGAATATTGTTCGAAATGCTCAAACGAATCGAACGCTGCCATGCAACCTGTTCGCATGTATGTTGATCCTGGAGGCAGTGCTGCTTCCATTCCATCCAAAGAAAGGTAGGATTGGAGTCTACACAAGAATACAAATATTATTTGTCATTTGGTATAAACTCTCAGCTAGTGGCACTCACCTATTTGGATGTGCGGTTGGTAAAAGGAACTGGAAGTGAACCAAAGGTACCTCCGCAGACAATTCCAAGTGTTGCAAGCAGGTCAAATCGTACGAGATGTATGCTCTACGAACATACACTTCCAAGGCGGCATTGCATACGGCACGGTTGGTGTGATAGAAGAAATCGTGGAGGATATCGAAAATAGATGTCTCCGACAAGATCAGTCGTTGCAGGTTTTCTGGATGGAAATCGTGTCCATACATATCAACGGCTGACAGGAATATCGATTCCATTTGATTGTGGCGCAGTTCGTATGCAGGTTGATGTGCAGCAATGAGTACTTGCCTAGAACGTAAAGCGACACGTGAGTGTTCTGCGCGATTGAGAGACGTAAGTTCGCTCAAGGTTGTCGCCAACTCATCTGTTAACCCGGGTTCATTTGCCCACAAGTGATCAATGAGCAATGTCACAAGAAGATTTTTCTTCGAAACCTGGCTATGAGAGAAAATGGTGTTAACCACGGTTTGCATATCATCCTTGTTCCTCTCTCGAATGAGGCCAACACACTTATCGTAGTGACCGTGTTGGAATTGCGATTCCACATCGTAGTACTGTCGCAGAAGCTCATGCACTGCAGCCTTCATCCTTCCACGGATTCCATTGCGGTAGCGTTGCACCAACTGTACTATACTCTGAGTGGTAAGGAAGAATACATCCCTATCAGCCCGTTTTTGGAGTGTAGCTGCATGACAGTCGATGACGCTGGCTATTTGCTGCGATGGGAACTGGGCTAAGACACTTGTGATGTTACGTTCGTAAAGTGTCATCAATTTTCGAATCTTCTTCTCCACTGAAATTGGAATACGCCCGGAAACGGAAGCGATCACTTCCTGAAGCTCCAGCAATGGAAGGGATGGGTCTCTCAAGCTAAGCATAAATTTCTCGATAACCTCCCGGAGTCGAGTTGTGTTGTAGGGATCTGGGATACAGTAGCCAGCCAAAGTATTTTCCAAAATTGCCTTATAATTGTTATGTATTCTATTCAGTTTCTCAGGCAGTGAGGAATTTTCTGTAGCTGGGAAGCCACTCTTGAATGGTTGTGCCTTGGTGACCAGGGACGGATCATCAAGTTCCAAGTGTCCCAGAAGGGATCCTGCGTCAAGCACAGCACCGGGACGGCGGATAAAGCTCACGGTACCGGCTTCAGAAGATGTGAGTGTCATAACCATTTTCATAACCTAAAAGAAATCATGATTAAGTAATATATTTGTGATACATGCATTTAGTGAAGTTAGTTACCTCAATTTCGGCATAAGCTTGTCCCTTGTTAACATGGGCTCCATCTTCCACCAGCAAGTTGATGAGTTTTCCAGTCGAAGGGCTGCGCAGAAGTGAAGGATCGTTTTCTTTTTCAAAGACGCATGTCTGATTGCCAATCACAATGCGATAGCGATCGACTTCTTCCTTCATATAAGTGGTGTAGGATGAACCTTCAAATGAGACAAGCATTCCTCCGTCGGAGAGCCGATGAACTTCAACCTCCTTGAATGATTTGTTCATGACAAGGAAGTAAGTGTTTGCTCCACTCTTGGCGGCCTGCACCTTATAACGATTTCCATCGTTAATGAGCTCAACGTCAATTACATTTGTCAATGTATTCGCTGCTTGAATTTGACCCTTCTCGAGTGATGTTTGGAAACTTGTGAACGCCTCGCTGATTTGTCTATCAGCGATATGGAGAGCTCCACAAATAACTCCTAGCAATATGTCGGGTTTCTCGGATTGAACACGTTCTGCAATCAACGCGTCCAACCAGGCAGTGTCAATGGAATTATCAAGGAAGCTGTTCGTTTCCAACAAAGTGATGAGATACTCAACAGTTGTTCGGAAATCTCCTCGAATCGATAACTCTTTTAGAGCTATGACCAGGTTTTCTCTGGCCTGTTGACGGTTTTCTCCCCAAGAGAAACAATGACCGAACTGAGAGTCAGCAAATTCGTGCAGACCACCAGATGCGGCCACACTGAAGTATCCCCAAACATTTTTACTTGATCGGAAGTTAAGTTCTTGTACAGTTCCCGAGCTTGGCTTAAAACCTTCATCGGGGTTCTCGGACGTGATACGAGCTGCAATTACGTGTCCAACAGGAACTGGTTTATTCTCGGGATTTTCGAAGTCAATGATGGATGTGCCCCAAGGTGATTCGCCATACAAGAGACGAATGTCTTTCAAGCGATAAAGTGGGATACCCATTCCAATCTAAAACGAAACGAAAGTTAGTTTATTTTCACTAAAAGTTATATCTTTGTATCTTACCTGCAACTGACAGGCGGGTAGATTTACATCTGCCACCATTTCCGTACAAGGATGCTCAACCTGTAATCTTGGATTCAACTCAAGGAAGTAATATTTGCCCTCGGTATCGTAAAGGTACTCCACCGTGCCCGCACTGACGTATCCAACCATTTTTGCCAATCTCACAGCTGCTTTCTCCATATCTTCGAATATCTCCGGATGCGCCACAATTGCAGGGGCCTCCTCAATAATCTTTTGATGACGTCTCTGAATGGAGCAATCACGACCAAATAAGCTTATAGCGTTTCCGTATTGATCGGCTAAAAGTTGAACTTCTAAATGCCGAGCTCCACGTGCCAACTTCATTACGAAAATCGGTGAGCCTGGAACCTCTGCTTGAACCTGGCGAAAAAGTGCAGGGAATTCTTCGGCAGTGTCCACTCGACGGATGCCTTTGCCTCCGCCTCCTTCAGATGCTTTAATCATCACTGGAAAGCCTGTTAAATTTGATCGCTATAGACTGAGGGGATCTTTCTGCTTCAATGAATTGGTTACCAATTTTCGCAACAGCTGCCAATCCCTGATCTACATTACTAACACAGCCACGGTTGAACAAATCACTGGATATTTTGATCTTCTTGCCACTGTACTGAGCCTTGAGGTCAGATCCTGACCAGGGGAGTGTTGGAATGTCTGCAGTTTGTGCAACAATCGATGATGCAACCTTATCTCCAAGAGCCCACATAGCTCTCTCTGGTGGTCCCAAGAAAACCAGACCCTCCTTGTGCAACAATTCGGGTAATTTTGGGTTTTCTGAAGCATGTCCCCATCCCGCCCAGACGGCCTAAAAAGAATTATGATCGTCAGTTCTTTGCATCTCATGCTCAATGTCAAGGAAAGGATAAAATTGAAAAATGGTGTCAGAAGTTATTTATCATCAGGTCTGATAGTTCAAATGTTAATGATTCTTGAGTAATTCATTAATCAGTTAAATACTTGTAGCAAATACAGAAGTGCAGGTAGGTGAGGCCAACTCTTAACATAGCGAGATTTATTTGCAGTGAATAAATCCGAACCTGAGCTTATGAATTACTAAGCAAATGAATGAAGTTATACAGTTATTAAAAGTAAAAAAAAGAGTTGTTTGGCAAATAAAAACAACTTGTGTGATCTGGTGATTATTTGCTGACGTTTTTTCGCAGTACACACCTGAACTTGAGTTCTTAACGCAATATCGACAATTAACTCCACATTTGCATAGTTGTTGTTGTTAGATCCACCAGGGACAGGCACATAGTGATCAGCCATTTTAATGTATTCAGCATTTGCTTTCAAATCCTCGGGAGTCACCTATGTTTTAAAGGAAATCTACGTGATTAAAGTTTCTCATAAATTAATTCATATACAACTCACCATGACAACGAAACGAACAGCACGTTCATTTTTAAACATCTCATAAGACCATCTACGTATGGAACGCATACACTTGACGGCTGCAATTCCATTGTTGGCGATGAGTATTCTATTTATGACACGCGTTCCACCGAACTTCTTCACAAACTCCTCGGTGGTCGCAATTAAAAAGTCTCTCTCCTGATTACGCTCAAAGCCCAGACCCGTTCCCCGAGACATGCTAGGCCTAGTCAAAAAAGAAATACATTCACAATCAATTGCATGTTGAAAAATTATCGTACGATTGTGAAAAGAATTTACTTAAGCGAACCAGAATTCTGCTGTGGAGTTAGCAGTCCTCGATTCTGGCTTTCTACTTCCGGTTTATCAACAGAATCACCTGTTATATCATTTTGTTTCAAATTCACTGACCCACTTAATCCAACATTCATATTTTTGTGCGTCTTTGAGTTGTTTTCTCCTGAATCAATGGTGGAGTCCCACGAGGAACTCTGTTCCCCTGTTTCAACTAATACGAAACGCTTGCTTGCACGACGTTTTAGCATTGTCAGGACTATTGCGGTTATCACTACACACCACCCCGTAAAATATATTTCATTCATTAACCACCCAGGAAAAATGGATGTGTTTGTTCTGCAAGTTCCGTTCAAAGGTCACAATTTTCGTCACTCATCGAGTAATGACCCAGATATTCACTTTCTTTTGACTATGTACGCCCAAAACTAAATTGCTGTTTTTCTGCCTTTATTGGAAAACTATTCAAACGGTTATGTATTGGACTACGTGTGTTATTGGACACGTTTTGAATGAAAAACGCGAAGAAACGGGGAAAAAAGTGAAATCGCCACTCTCATCCGACACAATGCAGGCAACGTAACTAACTGCTTTACATGAGAGAGAATCACAGATACGCGAGCCACCTGACACCTGACGCATTCCGATTATGACTGACCGAAAATCTTCAATTTCATCGCTTCAGAGACCTGTCTGACCATTTAGCCCCACTAACTCAACTCTGGATTTCATGTTTACCTTTTTATTACGTACTACACTCTCGTCTCTCGTTTTTCTCTCGCGTTGTTTGTTTACTACCTGTTGGTGCAGCAGACGGCATAGAAGAAGGGAGGGCCGCAAAGCTCCACAAAGTGGACGGTAATATCGAGTTTTTCTCTACGTTATTCACACGAGATCGATACTGGTTAAAGCATTTTCATTGCCATTGCTATATCGAGTTGCACGTTTCTTACTTCTTAAAAATACGTTATTTAATGGGTACATTAAATTTCTGTTGTGCGTTAGAGCGAATAAAAACTGTAAAATCTTAAAGTGATGTTGAGTGTCACTCGCGAAATCGAATTGAAAAATTATGTAAAACGAAAAGAGAACACCTAATGAACAGCTTGGTGGACCCGGACAAATGAACGCGTGGGGAAAATGTTCACGGGCAACGATCCCAAGAGCACATGTGATTCGGTTAAACACTAATAGATTGGAATATTTATGTTAAGCCAAATTATCGTTAAATGAAATCATATTGAAATGTGTGCTTTTACGATGCCGGCATCTCTTGGATTTTGCATCTTATGGGGGTGTAGTTAAAATAAACGTCATGCCAAAACAATCGTCGCAAGAGGAAGAAACAAAATCAAATCAAAATTCAGAGCAGTATGTACGTACACATAGTAAGTGTAAACATTCAGATATATTTTTATGTGTACTCATTTGGAGTTTATTGGTGTAGATTTTGTGGAAAGCTGTATATTTTCAGACTTATTTTGTCTTCTTAACTTAAGTGTGTAACCGTTTTATTTGCACTTTTTAAATGCAACGTAAAGTCCAGCAGGAGAGCGACCTCAACCAAGGTCCACCCCGGACTGTAGCACCATGGAAAGGAGAAGAAAGGCCATAGGACACCAGAGCCAAGCTTCATCGGCAACTACTCGTGTTGTGCGTGCCAATGTTTTCTCAAGAGTTACCACTGAGTTTAGGGTTTTGTAGGAACTTGAAAGAGGTGGTGAAAAAATGCGAGACATTCAGTTCAAAAATCACCAAATACATTACAAAGGCCACAATATTCTTATTATCACGTTAAAAAAGTTTCTCGTGTTTAAATTTCGTATGCATATGTTAGTAGCAACCCAGCAGCGTGCAGTCAAGAAGGTTGCGGTCAATTCTCGAAAAAGCAGTATTTAATGCACTAAAATGCAGAAATTAGGGAATTAAATATCATGAAAACAAAAAACTTTCGTCACAATCGGGAAATCATAAGTTTTTCAAAAAAACGCAAGTAATATCAAGATAAATGTTTCAACTTCTGAATGAAATTTATTCAACTATATCTGTAAAGATTGTTAAGAGGCGTATTTGGCGTATTTCATGATCGGGTTGCATCGGGTTGCACGAAAATATATACGAAAACCCTCCAAAAAACAAAAACAGAGGACGAGTGGAAATTTATCTTACGGAGCGATGAAAATGTTTACAATCGAATGTCACAAGATTAATTTGAAAAAAAAGAGCAATTGATCTTAAATAGCTTTGATCTAATATACCAAATTTATGGTATGCTCGAGAAGAAAAATTATGAAATTTATCAGAGATTTGTAAATTTCAACAAGACAACGATCCAAAACAGCTCAATGCTCACAAGAATTTTTTCGCAAACTATTCTACTGTTGTTTTGGACTGTCCACTGTCAAATGATGCCCCATCGGAACTTATGGAACGATGTAAACCCAACCCAATGTCCAATAAGAATGAACTAGTTAATAAAGTACCTGTTGTCCGATTCCGCTTCCTAATAAATGAAGCGTGGTTGTCAAAAAAAAAATTAAGTATGAACAAGAAAAGAGATTTTGGAGGTTTGTTATAAACAAAAAAAAGTTATGACATTAAAGTTGAATCTTTTTTATTCAAATAATTTTCTTGAGTAAGGCTGTATCTTTTTTGTCCAAATTACTAACTCCACTTTAAGGAATCTACTCCCATTGATTTACCTCTACTTATTTAAATACCCTTTTAACAATGTACTATGATCATTTCTAAGTATTAGCTCGAAGCGCACAATTTGGAGCCTTATCAGCAAAAGGGGTGACGTAAGTGAAGTGCGTGCGGCAATTTCAAACCAAAAGATCCTCTTTGAACTCACTAACTGGCGCAACCCACCTAGTTTTTCGGCTTGATCCAAAAACCCAATTTATTAAACCACAGCCGACAGCGAAAGTCTGCCGAGATTTCATGAGTTTAAAAAATTACTTAAACTAACTCGGTTTGACACCAAGCTCGGCCTTTCCATTGACCCAGCTTCACCTATCCTATGTATGGCCATAAACCTAATCTTTGCGTGGTCAAGTTTCATCTAGGAGGATGTGGGAATAACTAATAATATTTGCGCAACGAGTGTGCACAACGCCACCGCGGTTCGTATTGATAAATCGGAGTAAGAAAAAAATGTGGGTACTTAATATCTGCGATATCATTAAATGATCTGCGATATCTTTAAATGATCCGCGATATGATAAAGCTTGGCTTTCAAATTAAATTAATTTGCAGCTTACCTGAGCGACAATGCTACCAAATATCTGGTATCTCTCCTCTTTATCCGGAATCTCTGACATTATTTTTGTCATAAATGAAACGTATTTTCCTAAACTGAATGAAGTACATGACACATGTACTTAAATCTTACAAAAAAACAAAAGCGCCAGGTATTGAAAAAAATTAACACACTTTTGAAGGCGAAAAGATGTTGACTGCGTAAAGATGTGGGAAATAATTTTCAGCTTATGTCTAAAAGTGTGCTATTTTACCTCCGGCAACACAAGGAACTTCTAACTAACTACATGCCTATTATAACTCTTATACGGAGCCGAGTACTGGACAATAAGAAAATCGGTAGAGCAGATTCTTGTCTTGTCTGCGAGGAAGGCGAATCGAGGAGACGACACAACCGCGAACTCTATGTGCTGTACCGGAATGTGGATGTTCGAACGGCAAAAAATTCTAAAATTCAAGACTACAGTTGCTCGGCCACATCGAGCGAATGGACAACAACGCTCCAGCTAAGATGGTCCTTGAATCTCAGCCTCCGGCTTCGAAAAGGAAAGGATGACCACTTGGTCAGTGATTGCGGACACTTGGTCTCGGTACCGGACAGACAACTGGAAACAGCATGCCCGGGTTCGTCAAAAATGAAGGCAGCTATAGCTATGGTTCAGACCCTCCATGGTTCGCAGGCCTGATAGACAAACAAACAAACTGGCCTATTAGGTACCTTAGCAGTTTAAGTATAAGACTTGAAAGAATAGGTCAAGTAAAATTTTGAAGTAAACCTAAAACCCAATTCGGATTTTGTGGAGATCATTCAACTTGGCATTGCATTGCCTGAGTTAAACGGCATATTTAAAATAAATTCTTGGCAGAACTGGCTTGACATCGCTTGATATAGGAAAAGCATGCTGTGTGGCATGATGCTCTCATATATACACTTGTACCGATAAAGTTTTCCAATTTCAATAATACAAATTAAAGAAAGTTTCTTAAAAGATAGAAAAATCCAAGGGATGTGCTATCTTGTAAAGTGTATTTGATGTTCCTCGAGGATTAACTCTTGCGCCTATTCTCATAAACCTATTGGTATCCCACATATAAATTCATACAAACAGTTTTGAACTTGCAATGTCTGTTGATAACGTCCCCATATTCGCATCTGGCGTTAAATTCTCTCGCCATACAGCGCGTGAACCAATAGACTTGTTAATACTCAAGTCTGCAGGGATAAGCCAGCTAAGGTTGGCATTTTTGGAACAAAAATTACTCCTGTTTTCTGCCTTGGGCCTTTGGAACGGACCACCATAGCCGTTGTCGTAGCCAACATTTACATGATATCATTGTTCTTTTGAGCGAAAATTAAAATGTTAAGTTCCCTTTCAAATTTATATTTTATTTTGAATAATAAATCAAACCTCCGTTAAAACCCTTTAAATGATTGTAAATAAATTATTTAATATTTTATATTATAAGTCGGTGAATGATACCTATGCGCGCAACAAACACCAGCTGTGTAAATCGAAACTGAAATTTAAGACGTAAAGAACACAGTGTTACTCTGTGATGGATAAGTAAAAAAAGTAAGTGTGAAGAAGGCTCAGTCTTAAATGATTATTCCGTTCTAATTGCAGATGCGATGCGCAGGTTATATTTTTGGTGTGCGATCTCTAAAAACAATCAAAACAAACATATGTAGACCAACAGAAGGTTTCGAATCTACGTATGCATTTGAAGAGTGGGACCAAATAAATTAGACACAAGGCATACGACAGTCTTAGAAGAAAATTAGATAATTCATTAAGCCGTGTTTCACAAATTTGCTCTCGTGAAAAAAATTTGTTCCCTGGCAAACTGAATGTAATTTTAACTTTTGGCACGAAATATTTATAGTACTGCCTAAATACCCTGTTTTTGCATATTTGAAAAATATATTATTTTTCCATGACTCCTGAAAATATGAATTTAAGTGAGAGCTGCACCCACTCCCCACAATAAAAGGAATCGATTCGGGGTATCGAAGAACATGCATGTTTAAAACCCGTATAGTAGGGCAATTTATCTGTAATTTCAATTTATCTTTTACATTTAAAATTACATCCGAGAGCCATCAAACAAGTGTGAAACTAGAGTTAATGGTTGAGACTAAGGCACAGGAAAGCTAATTAGTGAGAACTTGATAAAACAATGACAAAAAGAATTCTGTACAATAGGCACTCGAATGTATGACCTCTTCGAAAGATCTTGGGATTGCAATATTCACCAGGAGGAAGAGGCAACTATTGAACCTGATTTTTAATCGAATCCTCAATTAATACCTTCCAGCTTAATCTATACCCTTTATATTTTGACATTGGAAGTGATTAATTTGTTTATATTAGAAGTAAACAAACAAACAATTTACATTGTATATAAAGTGATTAAGTTCTCTCCTGTTACACGTAGATAAAAAAAACTTGAGCTACATTACAATCCTGCAGTTCATTGCCGACTCCGAGCATCGACATTTAGAAAGCTCTGTACTGAAAATTTTTCTCTTTGTGTGTTCTCAATAACTTGAAAGATGGGGTGCACTAAAAAATGCGAGATTGTTTAGTCCACGAATCACGAGTCGACACACATACCCACTTCAACACGGCAGTCACTCTGCTCTGCATGATGCACTGAGAAATGTTCGAAAGAAACTTGCACAAAGGGTTCTAAATAGCGCAACTACAAAAAGTTAATGTTTCTATTCGAATGCAAAATCATTAACACTGCAAAACCAGCTAACAAACGGGGCCATTTAACCGACCGGCAGCAACAACGGCGAATGCATAGTTGAACTAATTGTAATAACTACAATATATGGTTTAATTACAAGTAAATGGAAAAATGCTACAAACTAATTCAAACTAACCTTCGCAAAAATAACAAGTTTTAGCGAATTGAGAGAACCTTAATAGTACCAGACTTATTGTAAGCCACAGAAGCATTGACAATACCAAATACAGAAGAGAAATACTTCGTCGAGTCGAAAGGAAAAGCCTTCGACTTATTTTCGGTTCCATTCGAAGCTATGAACTGACCTAATCAAAGAAATTTGATTGTCTTGACTCAGTTGGATAGGACGTGGCCGAGAGACAACGTGGACGAGGACAATCTTGCCATCAGTGGTGTGTTCATTTGGCAAGTGAAGGGAAGCTATTCGGTGCATGAGTCTAGAGACGCCTATTCCAAGACCGTTCTAGGGTCCTAAACTGTAGCACCAACTTATGAAAAATATGAAGAATTCAATTTTAATTCAATTTGTTGATATAAAAGATTTCCAAAATCCAAAATGCCTCTCGGGGAGAGAGGAGAATTTAAGACAAGAGAGTAGTTTCAATCAAAAACAGAATACAAGAGTTTAAACGCGGTAGCCAAATTATACCTGATATAGCGTACACAAATGTATATTCAGCGTACATATGAGAGCACTATAAACGTTTACAAATCAAAAGGTCTCAACAGAGGCAGATAATAGCACACATCATAACAATTAAAAAACAAAAGAGCATTATCATATAACTCCAACTTCTCAAGTCGAAATTCTCGATCAATGTTTTTTTTTTTTTCCAGTGGGTAAGTGCGTCGACTCATAGGTTCGATTCCCGGACGGAACACCTCGAATTTTTCACGGCACCACCTGCTTCGAGTTCCTTACAACGTCCAAAAAGTTTAGAGAGAAGAATCTATTCTTGAGACGTCGAAAGACATAGCGTTAAGTTTAGGTTAGCTTAGAGTGCCCGGGAAGGGCCAGTAAGTCATAAATGAATTGTTTAGTTAAGCTAGTTTTAACCGTTTTTTGCCCAGTGCGTAAGATATTTTGATAGTTACTAATAAAAATGCAAAAAAAACGTCCAAACAGTACTACATAATTGTTTATGAAAAGCTCGGCAAAAAACAGTAGGTCCTTTCTACTCGTGAGAGAAGTAGCACGCACAACACCAGCAGTTGTTGTAGATGCTAGGCCCTGGTCCCTTGTGGGCTACAGTGCCACTCAATTATTATTATTATTACCTTTCATGCCTTCTGTCTTAATGTCATATTTATGTATATTTTTCCCATTTGTTTTGGGCGTTCGACTGACGGAAGTTTCACTGCACAGCACAAACAGATCAGAAATTCCTCGTTTATATAACACACAACGTGACCAAAGAATTTCCAACAAATAGGGAACAGTTCAATGTATTTTTTTTATTGAAAAACTGTTAAGGAAATTTCAGTTAAGGAACATCCTGAGACAACTAGCTATTTGTCAAACATATTTAAAGAATGTTTGACAGTATGACAGGAGTGTTGTTGCTTTCTCATATGTAAATCAGTTTATTCTTAGCCAAATTAAAAGAATGCAAGGCATGCTCCCTTTCTCGTTTTCGTGACATCACGTGACGTAGCTTATGTGATCATTTGTTGTATGTTGATGGATACAACGATTGGACTTTAAGGAGACGCTTAAATCAGTACAAAATGAAACAAAATAATGAAGTCGCTGTGAATTCGTCATCAGATATCACAGTTCGTGTTGTCCGCTATGAAACAATCCTTGTATATTTTAAGTATAAACAATTTTTAGAATATTTAGGTAATACGATGCGCAGTTGATATAATATTAATGATTGCTTAATGATAATAATAAATATACAAAAATGTGCGATTGATGATTTGGATATACGTTTCAAAAATGTGTTACTCTTACATAATTCAATTTTAATTTATTAACATTCTTTGCGCTTTAGAAATTACGCCACCACATGTTTGAGTAATTCAACCCTCCCAGTATGATTCTTTCTCTTTTTTGGGCTATTGTAAGGAAGTTTGAATCTCATATAATTGTCTATATAAAGCTTCTCAAATCTGACCCCTCCTGCTCGCAAGAGAACAATAGCAGGCACAACACAAGTTGTTGCTGAAGAAGCTAGGCCCTGGTGTCTCGTGGGCTGTAGTGCCACTTAATTATTATTATTACGTTCAAGTCTTGGAAGATAATTACTTGCAAAACTCTGTTGAACGGATAATGTACTGATTAATATTCAATATCCAATTCACAATGTTTCTACATTTAAACTTCTCCATGGTCTTGGCACGTTTGTTTGGATTTCGACCACTTTAGCACAGATACCAATAGGTAGCTAACAACCTGATACAATTATTAATATCGAGGGTGTCCTCTTTAGCAGAGGACAAATGGCATTGTAGTACCGCCACTATATCCAGTCAATAAAAACCTCCTAATATGTATGTATTTAAAAAATTAAAGTAGCATACTTTAAGACTGAATATACGAGTAATTTCTAGTGAGTTATCATAGCCAACAATCGCCAATATTTTTTTTATTTATCACTAATCAAAAAGAGTATATATAACTACTTGGTATCTTCGGATGCTTTTTTTTTCTACTAGACTGGAGATTTAATTTCAACCTAAACTGAAACTGAACTGCTGTGACATAACAATCAGACTCCCGCCTCCGTTAGGTAAAAATGTAACGACATTTTCATATCAATGATCTTATACACTTATCAGAAATGTATAACACAGAAATTCGGATGTTCATACGGAAGTCAAAACGGTACCAAGAATAAAAATTGAAAGTGAACTACTACGGACTCATTGAATGTTACTTGAATGCCGATTTAAGTTGCTTTCTTTGAAATACTTCTGAATTCTAAGAATAATTAAATATACAAAGCTTACCTTAAACGTTTGCGTTTTTCCATCAGGTCCCCATTTGTACGAATGATGGGATTATTTCCCTGTGGGAATTCATCCACAGCTTCAGTGGCTTCTTGTATACTTGCGTCAATTTCATCGCCGACCTAAACAAAATGCGAAAAAAAAGATTAATTTTCAGTAAACAAATAAATTAAAAAATCATTTTTGCCTACCAAAAAACTGGGCCTCTCGGAAGCACTCATTTCGGTGTTGTTAGTGAAGTTATTGTTGTTATTATTATTGTTGCAATTTATATCGTCGCACTGGCCTTTCCGCAAAATTAAATTCTCACTAGAAAACTGAACCTTTTTTATAAGGTTATTAGCAAGTGGCCGTTCTTCGGCGTTAGCTGCAAGAGATTAAATAAATGTTCCAATGTAAGTTAAAATCTAGAAGGGCTTTATCTTTTATACGTTTATTCTTACATAAAAAGTGTCTATAAATTTTCCCCACTAACGTCGCAAGTAAAAGCATAAGGCCGCACGTAACGATCACGAAGGAAAGCATTTATTGCCACATATGTGTGTGAGTATAAGGAAAACGGTTCTTATCAACTTTTTTTTTTTTTTTAAATCTGTATAACAGTTGCCATAACTAAAAAAAGAAGTGGAGCCACATATTGAAGGAGTTGAAAAATTTAAATATTAATGCAAGAGCTTCGGTGAAAACGCAAGTATAATTCTTGAATGAATGCGTAAAACGTTTTGTATTTCGAGGCAAGACAGTCAAAGTAAATGTATTCATTTATGCATTTATACAAGTATTTCCTCTATAAACACACATACTAAAGGTCATACAATCAAACCACAAGTTATTGGTTGATTAATTAACTATTAAGGTTTCAGGTCAATGACTTTTGAATATCCATACATATGTATTCCAAAAATAATGCTCCGATGAATTCCTGTCTTCATAAATGATTTTCAAATCATTTGTCAGCTGCGTACGTAGTAAAGCCGAAAAGGAAATAAAAACATGTCGCCTACAAACTAGTATCTGACTCGCATGGTGGATTGAAAAAAAAAGATGAAAAACAAGAATTTCACTTGGATTGCCGGACGCAAGCACACACTCGCACACTCACTCCTAAGATGATTTAAATTCCATTAATTTATTCATTATATAACATTACTGCACATGAATAGAAGTGTCAATGGACAACGTTCGTTCAATATTTACAGCGGAACTCATGTAAAACAGCGTACTAATCGGAATCACGAACAATAAGATGAGTGGTGTGGAGTGTTTTAATCCTTTCTGCAGGACTATTACTTCCAATTTGAATTCTTATATAACTGGAACACTTTTAGTTTCGATCAAATATATTTTTAAATTTACTTTCAACTCGACAGTCTCATGCACAACGACAATGGTTTCAATTGGTGGACGGAACACAATGGAATTTATGCACAGAAACAAATTCACCTTTGATACAATTTCCAATTTTGAATAGGTAATTTTATAAAACTATTCTTTTCGATTGATTGAGTAGCACACAAAAAACTTAACGAAACAAGAAGAATATGATATGCGACAAGCTCATGTCTTTGAACTTCTTAATCGACGGAAAGCCTAACTCCAACTAACATCGTTCGTGGCTTTAGTTAAACCAACTGATAGCAATGCTCACGACCTCATCGAAAATCAGCAGTTCGCTGATTAAAAATCAGCTGAGGAGGTTTAAGGTCGCGGGGCAGACGGTTAAGCGGAGCAGAGCAGAGCAGAGCGCGCGCACTGTGATTTGTGAGCGGATATATTTGTGTGTTTGTCGGGCTCACCTAAGATTTAGATTAAGCAATTATTTTCTGCTTAAGAAGCTATACAATATTTCCTTTTACAAGGGAGCAGATTGATATTTACGGCTAGGCACGCGTACACGGTATTATGAAAGCCGGTTATATAAAATATAAGATTGCTTTCTCGACATTTGCGAATATATAAGCTGAGATTGATTGGAGCGTGTGTGTTTGGCTTTGTGGGTCAAAAGGGACCATAATAAGAAAGATGGTCTTTCTTTCATGATAAGAAAATATGTATCCGCCGTCTCAAATTTATAAATTCTGTTTTGTATATTTTCACGAGTAGCTGCAGCGTTGCGGTAGTGAGCTTTCTGACTGTTATTCACCTGAGTTGGATGGGAACTGACAAGTTTTTCCCCTAAAATTCGGCACATATTAATTTGTAAGACGTATAATTCATCGCCTGATTCAGAGACATGAGAAGTGATGGGAGATGACAGAACAGGAGTAATAAAAAAATAAATAAAACAATCACGGCTTAAAGCAACAGGTAACAGATTAATAAGACTCTGTCCTAGTCGTTCGATATAAATAAACATAAAACAATTACCTATAAGAAATAATGTAAAAAACTTGTTGAAGCAAGTGATACTTAAAAACAATTGATATGAAATGAAAAAAAAAAAAACGCAATCTTTATGACACGATTAAGTTGTAATACACTATGAGACAGCAATTAACAAATCAAAGACGACCAGTAACGATATTTTCTGGGTACGTCTCGTGTTAATCGGGAAACCCGTCACTTTGGTTTGACTTAAGCCATGAATCAATAAGGGAAGTTCCACTGCGTTGTGCCTATACATAAGTTCAATTGTATTCAGAATAGGTGTTTTTCGAGAGCAATTCCCTGACGTAGCGTCAAGACATGCGTATGTGCAGTGTGGGGTGATCTGGTGGGGGATAAACCAAATTAACGTGTGATTGGTATTCAGTTTAAAATACACTGAATCAGCTTTGCGAATTTAACGCTGTTAGGAGTGGGTAGGAGTCGGGTAAAAACGGTAAAAGATTTACTTTCAGGTCTTTGAAAAGCTATATTGTTTTCCATAAAACTGTCACTAAAAATAAATGTAAGAAATATCATCTTCGCAATTCATATTCAGTTTGGACTCTGGTCATACCTTATCGCATTCCAAAATATATAAAATGAAGACTTAAGGAATTCTAGAAATATTTTCCCTGCATTTGGCAATATTTAATATATTTACTTACATTCTCAAACAAATAGACGTGTCTAACTGGCAATAATTATTATTAAATGTCAACTATGCATTCGTGAAATTGATTTTTTTTTAAGACAAGGATAATAGGATAATGTCAAGAGCAACTTCGAGTCTTTGAAATTATTCAGTAAATAATTGCCAAAAAAAATGAATGCTCAACAGTCATCGTTCGATTACTGTAGTGTGTCACCAATTGCTTTTACTTTTGGGGGTTCGAAAAATTTTAGTAACAAGTTGTTGGTAGATTGCTCGGAAATGTAGTACATCTGGCAATACTATAGCCTCTGTGAAAGATTTTTAAGCTTCTCTTCGTTTGAGAAGTTATTAAAATCCTAAGACCCTGGAGTTAAAACCACTTTAGGACAAGGCGATACACGGTCATGGTACTTTTCTTGAAGAGATCAGGCGATCTTCTACAAGACAGTTAAACTACTCGCATGTGCCAATAACACAGATATCACCAAAAGTTTTCACCGAGCTTTAAGTGTAAGAATAGACAAGAAAGTTTTAGGGCATGTTATGCGGCGCGGGTAAGATGAGGCATGCTACTTACAAGAACGTTATATCGACATCGACTTCTTGACAAAAAAAATTGTTTACCTAGGTTAGGGAACGCATTCGTAAAAGGCGCAGCCAACAGTTTTTTCAGTATAAGTAATTACAAAATGAATTCCTCTCTCGAAGAAACTCCAGAAGAAAATCCGTTGCTCCCGTTTCCACAGAAGATTAAAAGAGACGATTGAACAGTAAAGTCTTCATCTTATACAACGACATCTAACCAACGTTATCGATTTTCTCTAAGCACCCTCGATCAGGTAGAGCGAATGAACACTAGCTCTCCCATTTGAATGTCTTCGAATCCAACTCTGGGGAGCAACGTGGTAGAGGAAATAATCACATATCCAGCTGAAAAAGGACCTCAATTAAGAGGGTGTACGAAAGGTCCAATATGTTGGTAATCGGAAAGACACATGGTCCATGATGCTGCTGGTTTAATAGGCATATTGACAGAGACGCAATTCCACCGCAGACTGTAGCGGATGCTGAAAAAGACCTTAAATTGAATGCAACTGTTGGTACCGGAGTTTTAACTGAAGCGGGTCTTAGATAAAGAATTGTGGAAGGCAGCCTGTTTTAAGATTTGGCGGTACTTGCTGTCGTTGAGTTCCTCAATTTCTTCAATTATTGTCTTGACCCGGATTTCTTTGTCGCAGGAAAAGTAAAACACAATATATTACTATATTCTATCGCACATTGGACACAGCAACCCGAATTCATCCAATATATTCTTTTCTTGTTTCCGATGGAGTTTAATAGACTTACGAAATGTGAACTTACATGGTGACTCAATTAAAATTGCTTTTAAATGTACTTAAGAATTCGAAGGACAAATGCGATGTTCTTGACTGATTGTTTCGTATGGTGCTGCGTTTGAGTTAATTGATTACTGAGTCGGTCATCAGGAACTTGGTAATTAAAGTTTGGTCAAATAACTACCAAGCAACTAAAAGAAGCGTCCTTAGAGCAAGAAGAAAATGCGACATGTGTTTTTGGCGTAAGAAACAAACCTCAGAAGCACAATTTCAAAGATAAACGACTGAACTCCTCACAAGAAGTGCCAAACCTGTGTCAAAAATTTGACTAAAATTAGTCAAAAGTTCAGTCATAGTACAATTTCTACCACGTATCATCTAATTTCTATGAACCCAATACCATAACAATCAAATTAAGGAATAAGTTGAACTCTGCGTCCAGTTGTACGTTAAAAAAAAGCAATGTTTTGCCAAAATTTGATTAGCAGAGTGTCTTACGTCTCTTCGTGTACATGGCACAATAATGTCTTTACGTACATATCTACCAAAGCTTACGAAACTTCTCAGTGCGAAGTTCAAATGTGAGGACGTTATTAAAATTATTTAATAACAAGAGATTAAAACACCGCCACAAGACTATATTCTTTCGCACTCTCGATAACCTTTGACAAAATATATATTTATATCTTCTTTTCTTTTAAATATATTGACGTTAGTAAAACATCAACAAAATCATATTCTATGCGTCCAATCTGCCACCTCGAGTTAACCTCATGCAAGTATCACAAGCCGACTAAAGCATCTTTCAAGAATCGACAGTAGCATGCATCCACTGTCATCGGTGAACCAGCAGTGAAACAATTAAAAGGAGGAAAAACATACAACCAAAAGCCAATGACGACTAACAATATTGAAATCTAAAATCATTCGATTTGCTGTACGCGGTAATGACCTAATTGATATGATGTAAGCATAGCTTGAGTTTGTCTATTTTCTCAGTAAACAGCTGCCGGCCGGGCAGCCGGATAAACAGCATCACATCACACGACACAAGCACCTGTTTGGCATGTTCTCTACTACTGCCGTTATCTATGATTTAATTCGCGAGAAATGATTTAAAATGAAAACAGAAAACAAAATGAATACACACACCCCCATGGATGGGCCTACTTTGGGGCTTTGATGAGTCAACTGCCTATGTGGATTGTTGTTAGCGCTTGGAAATCCAAAGATATTTTTGAGTTCCCACGTGACCGGTTAACTCCTTCACTCCAGCTCATTACTGAGAGAGAGACATCACAGCGAATTCACTCACACTACGAGCCTCCAACTTCGGGATTATTTTTTTTTTAATTCTTTGAACCGGGAATCAACACAATTGCCTCTGTTGTATACGTATAGGAATGGCGCGAGCGCTATCGTCCAATAAAAACACAAGGTCAAGATTTTTGCACTGTAGTAGTTGCAGGTAGCATGTGCTCCCTTCGTATACGCATGAGCAGAATAGACTTTCCCTCTGAATTTGTTTTGAATACTGTCAACACTTTTCCCCATTATTTTACTCATCTTTGATTAATCATTTTGAGTTTTATGGAAAAGTCTTGTTTGTAGTTTTATGCTACCTACATTTAAACATACAATTTCAATATACCGCCATAAAAATTGAGGAAACATTTGGGACAATGCACACACGACAACGAAAGGATATGGCAGATTCGGAAAGTGCTTCACAACGGAGTACTCAGTGCTTCTATTGTCTCAACTGCACAAACTATTATTTCACATACTTGTTTCCATTGTGTACTATGTAGCGACCAGATTGACTTTGGTCTCCCAATCAATGGCTTCTTTTAGCAATCTGGCAATTGACAGGTAACACCAAACCACAAGAAATTCGCGAATTAACGCGCTTTCTTCTATTTACTGTTTAACTCTGAATTTCAACTAAACTAACGGCTTTCTTCTTTCGTTTTTATGGATAAATTATGTTTTGCACGTGGGAGTGGTTAAATTTATTTAACTGGATATACTGCAAATTGCAATCGGACGACTGCTTCTAAACTTCCATCTATGTTTTACACTGGTCGGTGACAGCTTTCTTTTGGACTTTTTTCTTTTTTTGGGGGGGAAATGATAAAAAAAAAACTTTGGCCTAGTGATGTGAGGATAAGAAACCTTAATCTACTACCTTATATTATATCATGCAGCATGATGTTCGCATAATACAAGAAGCAATATTTGAATTGAATAGTCGTTAATCTATCTTCTCCATTGAATTTTAATGATTAAATTTTGTACATTTTGAACATGCCTAATCGAAAGCTTAATTAATTTCCTCACTTATCAGAGCAAAAAGCGGATGGCAAATTTAATCAAATAACCTTGAAAAATACGCAGGGAACTGATGCATGTTTAGTATTCATTCATTAAAACAGTGACTAGCGTCTAGGTTGAGGTTAGAAATGACTTAACAAGGAATAAAATCCGAGCTTTGGAATTTGAAAATGAAGAATTTTGCAGGAAGATTTATTTTTAGATTTACTGTTGTTAGTTTCTTAGTTTTCCCTTCCGCTTCAAAAATTGCTAATTCTCAGGTTCTAGTGAAAAGGAAATTTAGTGCAGTGTCGAAGGAGTTGATTGTTCCTTACCTTATTGGTCTTCGGCTGCGATGACAGGCACCTGCCCACAATATGAATATGCTATAACTTCTTGGAGTGCATTCCCCCAGTAGTTAAATAACATTTCAACGTATTAAATAACATTAAGTTTACTAACAGTTAAACAGTTTTAAGACAACACTGGTATACAATATTTGCTTTAAGGGCACGTGCAGTACAATACACTGAGAAGGTGATTTTCACTTTAAAAGAACATATGTACTCAACGCGTGACATATCGTTCAAGTTGTGACCACAACAGAAAAATCTCACAGTCTAGCATATGTATGTTTAATACCGCATTTGCTGATTTTTAGCTTCTATAAATGTCCAAACACAGAACAAAATGTCGCGTGTGCTTACAGAGATAAACATAATTTTTATTTTTTAATTTTCGTAATCTTCTTTTTCAGACACCCTGTTATTGTAGTAGTGTCGAATTCATGTATCAGCATAATTTGACATGTGTCGGTTCAATTCCAAACTTCAATCTTGCCGAATGTGTTGTTATTTTGGTAAATTTGCCGCTGAAAAATTGAAAACTTCAAATTAAGTCAACCAAAATAAAAAATTCCTTTAAATATGTTTGAAGTTGAACAAATTCGTGCAGATCACAAAGATGTCATACACGACATAGCATACGATTATTATGGAATACGTATGGCCACTTGCTCAAGTGACCAAACTGTGAAGGTATTGACTATCATAAGTATATAATTTGTATGTTTAGTCAAATATGAAATATCTTCCAGGTTTGGGATCAAGATGATCAAGGGAAATGGACAGTGACGGCTAGTTGGAGAGCACATTCTGGCTCCATATGGCGTATTTCATGGGCGCATCCGGAGTTTGGGCAAGTTCTTGCAACGTGTTCATTCGATCGCACTGCCTCGGTGTGGGAAGAAGTGGTTGGAGAAAAGGTGTCTGCAACTATGGCGCCCATAAAACGTTGGATCCGAAGAACAACCCTTGTGGATTCTAGGACCAGTGTAACAGATGTTAAATTTGCTCCAAAAATGTTGGGACTGTTATTGGCTACCGCTTCAGCGGATGGTATCATCAGGATTTACGAAGCGCCTGATATAATGAATCTTTCTCAATGGCCAGTCCAACATGAAATTTCATGTAAATTGCCTCTTAGTTGCTTATCGTGGAATAAATCTATGTACATGCTGCCATCTCAGTTGATTGCTGTAAGTACCTAAGTCTGCAGTGACTGCAAATATTTTCTTAGAAACAAAGAAAATTGTATACACAACGCAACAAAATTTTTTTATTAAATTCTTATTAGCGATAAGTTATATTTAATAACATTTCTTGATATTTTAATCTTTTAGGCAGGAAGTGATGATGTTAGTTCGTCTTCAGGAAAAGTATTCATCTTTGAGTACAGTGAGAATGCAAGAAAATGCGTTAAAATTGAGACTATCAACTCGATAACGGATCCCGTGCATGATATGGCATTTGCTCCAAATGTGGGTCGTAGTTATCATGTTTTAGCGGTTGCCAGCAAATACTTGTACATTTTGAATTTGAAGTCTGTCCCGTAAGTGCCCCAAATGTTGTATAAAATACCTTAAATAAACTTAAAATTACACACTTGCAGCGATCCATCAGGAACATCCCGCTTAGATATTCAAACAGTGGCTCAATTCAGTGATCATAATTGTCCCGTTTGGAGGGTCTGCTGGAACATAACTGGAACAATGTTAGCATCTTCTGGAGATGACGGATGTGTTAGAATTTGGAGAAGTAAGATACTGAATTATATTCTGTTTAACAAATAAATATCTAATATGAACTTTAGTGAACTATGCAAGAGCTTGGAAGTGTGCGGCTGTACTTAAAGCTGAGGGATGCACACCGTCTATTGATACGTTTTCACAAGCAGCGACTAGTGTTAGCACCTCTACTCCTGCCACTACAAAATATTATAAACGTGGAACTATAAGCAATCCAAACCAAGTTCCATGGCATTAATAAAAGCCTCCTATTTCCAATTATTTAATAAATATGTTTATAAAAAAAGACATTTTTTCTTTCTTTTAAGTTATATACATCATTTAGAAACTAAACTCGAATAGTAAATATAATAATAATTAAATTAGAGAAATCTCGGAATTGAGTCTTATGCTGTCCTCTGTTGCGTTGTCCCAATGGCTCGGATTCGAAGTCGAAAGTAGTAGCTACCTTTGGGTCAATAAAGTATCACAACAGCAACGCATTTGACAACTTATCCAACCAAAAACAATTTTTATCCTTTATAAACGAAATAAAATGCAGTTGAAGTTCGTAAGCGAAACAAATTGCATTTTTAACCAACTTTATTTACTCATTTTGTAAATGGTTAACCTAGTTTCAGACGCAAAGAAAGTATAATATATTCGCAAGAGTTCATTTCTGGATATTTTTCCGTGTAGGTTACTTTTTTCTGATAATTTCTTCTTTATTCTGCAGTATGTTTAAATATCTTGCAATGACCATGTTACTATGTCTGTCTTATATTGTTCTTAGGCGCTTATAGAAACCATCCTTGTATGATCTTCTTTGACGTACATATGTCGGGGAGTAAGAATTTATCAGGAATATATCTGTGTTAACCCTAACATTGAAAAAGTAGGTGGTTACTATGTAGATAAAGTAAATAAAACTGGATTTAGGATGGTAGATATGGGCGCAAGGACATGTTTCCACATGGCAACAATGGACGGTTTAGGGTATACTCTTCTTCTTGTGGCGCTACAGTCCGGGGTGGACCTGGGCCTCAATCAACATGCCTCTCCAGGCAGAACGATCTTTCGCTAGCTGCCGCCAGTTGCGCACTCCAAGTTGGTTCAGGTCCTTCTCAACTTGTGTGCGCCATCTTATCCTGGGCCGTCCTCTGTTGCGTTGTCCCAATGGCTCAGATTCGAAGACTTTTCGGGCCGGAGCAGTGGTGTCCATACGCTCTACATGGCCTAGCCATCTCAAGCGTTGTATCCGTAGACGCTTGACTAGGCTCATGCCGCTGTACAGCCCATACAGTTCGTGGTTGAATCTTCTCCTCCAGATGCCATCAACGCAAACAGGACCAAAAATCGCACGCAGAGCTTTTTTCTCGAAGAGACCAAGGGCATCCTCATCCGCTTTTAGTAGTGTCCAAGTTACCGCGCCATAAAGTAGGACTGGGATGATCAAGGTGTTATATAACGCAAGCTTAGTCTTTCGAGAGAGGGCTTTATTACTCAATTGCCTCTTGAGCCCAAAGAAACAGCGATTGGCAAGAGTGATTCTGCGTTTGATTTCGGTACTGGTGTTATTGTCCCTGTTTACTGCGGAGCCGAGGTAGACGAAGTCCTTGACTACCTCGAAGTTTCTGCTGCCTAGTGTGACGCTCTGTCCGAGACGCCGATGTTGTGTGTCCTTCCTTGATGACAGCATGTACTTCGTTTTGCCCTCATTTACCACCAGACCCATTTTAGCCGCTTCCGCTTCAATGCCAGCAAACGCATCATTGACGGCTCGCTGTGTTCGACCAATCACGTCAATGTCGTCGGCGTAAGCTAGCAATTAAGCTGACTTTTGGAAGATCGTACCTCTGGTGTTGACCTGTGAGTTACGCACGATCTTCTCAAGGATGATGTTAAAAAAGTCACATGACAGTGCGTCGCCTTGTCTAAAACCTTTTTTGACATTGAAGGTCTCGGTGAGTTCGCTACCGACCTTGACGGAGCAGCGAGAGTTCTCCATCGTCATCCTACACAATCTGACGAGTTTGGTAGGGATGCCAAAACTAGACATGACACTGTATAGCTCGTCTCTATGCACGCTGTCATACGCGGCCTTGAAATCGACAAATAGATGGTGGGTGTCGATTTGTACTTCTTGGGACTTCTCCAGGATTTGCCGCAGTGTGAAGATCTGGTCGATGGTGGACTTCCCTGGCCTGAAACCACACTGATAAGGACCTATCAGGTTGTTGACGAACGGTTTCAGGCGCTCACACAATACGGCAGAGAGAATCTTATATGCGATATTAAGGAGACTGATCCCTCGATAGTTGGCGCAGTCGAAGGGGTCTCCTTTCTTGTGGACCGGACAGACGACGCTGAGATTCCACTCATCGGGCATGCTTTCCTCCGACCAAATCTTACAGATGAGCTGGTGCATGCGCCCAACCAGGTCATCCCCAGCTGCTTTAAACAGTTCTGCGGACAGTCCATCCGCTCCAGCAGCTTTATTTGACTTCAGTCTCGATATTGCTATCTTGACCTCGTCTAAGTCGGGGAGACGGAATTCTTGTCTATCATCGTCCAAATTAAGTGGAACATTCTGCCTAACAGCGGGATTTGGGCCGTCATCGCCGTTTAAGAGTCTGCAGAAATGATCTTTCCAGATTCTCAGAATCGATTGCGACTCTACTACGAGGTTTCCGTTTCGGTCCCGGCAGGCTTCGGCCCGAACCCTGTATCCACCGGATAGCTGTTTCACCTTTCGGTAAAACTTTCGGACTTCATTTCTGCCATAACACCTCTCCATCTCTTCGACCGCGCGCTTCTCATGCTCTCTATTTTTCCTTCTGAGAAGCCGGTTCTCTTCCCTTCTTTTCTGATCGTAGAGCTCACGAACAGCTCGCGTTGTCCGATGCAGCGTTGCCTGGTAGGCCTCCCGTTTGGCTGCATGTGCCTGCCTGCACTCGTCGTCAAACCATGGGTTCCTTCTAGGTGGTGGCGTGAAACCCAGCACATAAGTGGCAGCTTCTTTGTTGGCTTTTTGACAACGTTTCCATTCTTCTTCTATTGTTAGTGCAGGCAGCGTCGAACTTTGGGAGAGTTTCAGGGAGACTTGGTCGGCAAAGATCCCAGCGACCTGTTGCGATCGTAGCTTTCCGACGTCAAACCGTTTCGGCCTATCTCGACTCCGTTGTTCTCTCGATATCCGGGTTCTTACCTTGGCTACAACAAGGTGATGATCCGAGTCGATGTTAGCGCCTCGGAAAGTTCGGACATCGAGAATGTTGGAGGAGTGTCTGACGTCGATCGCAACGTGTTCAATCTGGTTGACGGTTGATTGATCAGGGGATCGCCAGGTTCCTTTATGGATGTTGCGATGTGGGAATCGCGTACTGCTCACAGAGAGGTTCCGCCCTGCGGCGAAGTCCAGCAGCCTGAGTCCGTTTCCGGAAGTCGTGTCGTGCAGCCTGTGTTTCCCGATGACGCCAGCAAAGATGTCCTCTTTCCCCAGCTGAGCATTGAAGTCTCCTAGAACGATCTTGGTGTCATAGCTGGGGCATCGATCGTATGTTCTTTCTAGGAGATCATAGAACTCATCCTTGACGTTGTCATCCTTCTCTTCTGTCGGGGGGTGAGCGCATATCAGGCTGATGTTCCCGAATTTAGCGTTAATGCGGATTGTCATGAGGCGTTCGCTTACGGGATCGTAGCTTATGACTTTTTGCCTAAGTCAACAAATCCGCAACGAACAACAAATCCGCATCCGAATAGGCGCTGCCTTCTCTCCCTGTAGCAGTCGCTGTAGTATATGTCGCAGTTCCTAATCTTCTTTCTGCCCGGCCCATCCCATCGCACTTCCTGGATGGCGGTGATATCTGCTTTGTAGCAGTCAAGGGCCTCCGCAAGTTGTTCGGCTGCACGTGGTCTGTTAAGGGACCTCACTTTCCACGTGCAGAACCGAAAATCGTTGTCCTTTGTTCGTTTTCCGGGGTCGTCAACGTTGGATCCGTCCATATCCGAGGCAAGTTGTTGTTGCTGAACTCGGTTATTTTTGTGTGGTGAGGGAGTTAGCCTCACGCACAACCTACAGACTGGTAGGCCAGTCGCTGCATACATTGGTTCACCACACAACGGATGCTGTGATGGCTATCCAGGGGGCGCCACTGGGAGGATGTATGTCAACTTGACCTATGCACGGACGAGGATAGTCTTGGCAGCTCGCCATGTTGAGCGCGATCAAGGACATTGCCTCGTGTGCATAGGCCCATGCCCCCATTAGCTGGTGTAATCCATTAGTTACACCAGACCATATTCAACCTGAATGATATTTTTTATTTGCATATGCTATTTTACGATCAATTCCTAATAAATTAGGAGGAGTTATTGCATTAGTATTATCTATTGCAATTCTAGCAATTCTAGCGAAAATTGACATGAAAACTTAAAATTTTCAATTTCGGAAAAAAGTGCCTGGATGTGTTCTATGGCATCTGAGAACATGTGAGAAACCAACAAAACTGTATTTGGAGGCCTAGAACGGGCGCAGTGGCTGTCCGAAGGTGCCAGTCTCTTGCTTCACAACTCTCCCCGATACCGGCCCTATGAAAATTGACCTGAAAACTTAAAATTTTCAATTTCGGAAAAAGTGCCTGGATGTGTTCTATGGCATCTGAGAACATGTGAGAAACCAACAAAACTGTATTTGGAGGCCTAGAACGGGCGCAGTGGCTGTCCGAAGGTGCCAGTCTCTTGCTTCACAACTCCCCCCGAACGGCCGATACCGGCCCTATGGAAATTGACCTGAAAACTTAAAATTTTCAATTTCGGAAAAAAGTGCCTGGATGTGTTCTATGGCATCTGAGAACATGTGAGAAACCAAAAAAACTGTATTTGGAGGCCTAGAACGGGCGCAGTGGCTGTCCGAAGGTGCCAGTCTCTTGCTTCACAACTCTCCCCGATACCGGCCCTATGAAAATTGACCTGAAAACTTAAAATTTTCAATTTCGGAAAAAAGTGCCTGGATGTGTTCTATGGCATCTGAGAACATGTGAGAAACCAAAAAAACTGTATTTGGAGGCCTAGAACGGGCGCAGTGGCTGTCCGAAGGTGCCAGTCTCTTGCTTCACAACTCTCCCCGATACCGGCCCTATGAAAATTGACCTGAAAACTTAAAATTTTCAATTTCGGAAAAAAGTGCCTGGATGTGTTCTATGGCATCTGAGAACACGTGAGAAACCAACAAAACTGTATTTGGAGGCCTAGAACAGGCGCAGTGGCTGTCCGAAGGTGCCAGTCTCTTGCTTCACAACTCCCCCCGAACGATACCGGCCCTATGAAAATTGACCTGAAAACTTAAAATTTTCAATTTCGGAAAAAAGTGCCTGGATGTGTTCTATGGCATCTGAGAACACGTAAGAAACCAACAAAACTGTATTTGGAGGCCTAGAACAGGCGCAGTGGCTGTCCGAAGGTGCCAGTCTTTTGCTTCACAACTCCCCCCGAACGGCTGATACCGGCCCTATGAAAATTGACCTGAAAACTTAAAATTTTCAATTTCGGAAAGAAGTGCCTGGATGTGTTCTATGGCATCTGAGAACACGTGAGAATTCAACAAAACTGTATTTGGAGGCCTAGAACGGGCGCAGTGGCTGTCCGAAGGTGCCAGTCTCTTGCTTCACAACTCTCCCCGATACCGGCCCTATGAAAATTGACCTGAAAACTTAAAATTTTCAATTTCGGAAAAAAGTGCCTGGATGTGTTCTATGGCATCTGAGAACACGTGAGAAACCAACAAAACTGTATTTGGAGGCCTAGAACGGGCGCAGTGGCTGTCCGAAGGTGCCAGTCTCTTGCTTCACAACTCCCCCCGAACGGCCGATACCGGCCCTATGAAAATTTACCTGAAAACTTAAAATTTTCAATTTCGGAAAAAAGTGCCTGGATGTGTTCTATGGCATCTGAGAACACGTGAGAAACCAAAAAAACTGTATTTGGAGGCCTAGAACGGGCGCAGTGGCTGTCCGAAGGTGCCAGTCTCTTGCTTCACAACTCTCCCCGATACCGGCCCTATGAAAATTGATCTGAAAACTTAAAATTTTCAATTTCGGAAAAAAGTGCCTGGATGTGTTCTATGGCATCTGAGAACACGTGAGAAACCAACAAAACTGTACTTGGAGGCCTAGAACGGGCGCAGTGGCTGTCCGAAGGTGCCAGTCTCTTGCTTCACAACTCCCCCCGAACGGCCGATACCGGCCCTATGGAAATTGACCTGAAAACTTTAAATTTTCAATTTCGGAAAAAAGTGCCTGGATGTGTTCCATGGCATCTGAGAACACGTGAGAAACCAACAAAACTGTATTTGGAGGCCTAGAACGGGCGCAGTGGCTGTCCGAAGGTGCCAGTCTCTTGCTTCACAACTCCCCCCGAACGGCCGATACCGGCCCTATGAAAATTGACCTGAAAACTTAAAATTTTCAATTTCGGAAAGAAGTGCCTGGATGTGTTCTATTGCATCTGAGAACACGTGAGAAACCAACAAAACTGTATTTGGAGGCCTAGAACGGGGGCAGTGGCTGTCCGAAGGTGCCAGTCTCTTGCTTCACAACTCTCCCCGATACCGGCCCTATGAAAATTGACCTGAAAACTTAGAATTTTCAATTTCGGAAAAAAGTGCCTGGATGTGTTCTATGGCATCTGAGAACATGTGAGAAACCAACAAAACTGTATTTGGAGGCCTAGAACGGGCGCAGTGGCTGTCCGAAGGTGCCAGTCTCTTGCTTCACAACTCCCCCCGAACGGCCGATACCGGCCCTATGAAAATTGACCTGAAAACTTAAAATTTTCAATTTCGGAAAGAAGTGCCTGGATGTGTTCTATGGCATCTGAGAACACGTGAGAAACCAACAAAACTGTATTTGGAGGCCTAGAACGGGCGCAGTGGCTGTCCGAAGGTGCCAGTCTCTTGCTTCACAACTCCCCCCGAACGGCCGATACCGGCCCTATGAAAATTGACCTGAAAACTTAGAATTTTCAATTTCGGAAAAAAGTGCCTGGATGTGTTCTATGGCATCTGAGAACATGTGAGAAACCAAGAAAACTGTATTTGGAGGCCTAGAACGGGCGCAGTGGCTGTCCGAAGGTGCCAGTCTCTTGCTTCACAACTCTCCCCGATACCGACCCTATGAAAATTGACCTGAAAACTTCAAATTTTCAATTTCGGAAAGAAGTGCCTGGATGTGTTCTATGGCATCTGAGAACATGTGAGAAACCAAGAAAACTGTATTTGGAGGCCTAGAACGGGCGCAGTGGCTGTCCGAAGGTGCCAGTCTCTTGCTTCACAACTCTCCCCGATAACGGCCCTATGAAAATTGACCTGAAAACTTAGAATTTTCAATTTCGGAAAAAAGTGCCTGGATGTGTTCTATGGCATCTGAGAACATGTGAGAAACCAACAAAACTGTATTTGGAGGCCTAGAACGGGCGCAGTGGCTGTCCGAAGGTGCCAGTCTCTTGCTTCACAACTCTCCCCGATAACGGCCCTATGAAAATTGACCTGAAAACTTAGAATTTTCAATTTCGGAAAAAAGTGCCTGGATGTGTTCTATGGCATCTGAGAACATGTGAGAAGCAAACAAAACTGTATTTGGAGGCCTAGAACGGGCGCAGTGGCTGTCCGAAGGTGCCAGTCTCTTGCTTCACAACTCTCCCCGATAACGGCCCTATGAAAATTGACCTGAAAACTTAGAATTTTCAATTTCGGAAAAAAGTGCCTGGATGTGTTCTATGGCATCTGAGAACATGTGAGAAGCCAACAAAACTGTATTTGGAGGCCTAGAACGGGCGCAGTGGCTGTCCGAAGGTGCCAGTCTCTTGCTTCACAACTCTCCCCGATAACGGCCCTATGAAAATTGACCTGAAAACTTAGAATTTTCAATTTCGGAAAAAAGTGCCTGGATGTGTTCTATGGCATCTGAGAACATGTGAGAAACCAACAAAACTGTATTTGGAGGCCTAGAACGGGCGCAGTGGCTGTCCGAAGGTGCCAGTCTCTTGCTTCACAACTCTCCCCGATAACGGCCCTATGAAAATTGACCTGAAAACTTAGAATTTTCAATTTCGGAAAAAAGTGCCTGGATGTGTTCTATGGCATCTGAGAACATGTGAGAAGCCAACAAAACTGTATTTGGAGGCCTAGAACGGGCGCAGTGGCTGTTCGAAGGTGCCAGTCTCTTGCTTCACAACTCTCCCCGATAACGGCCCTATGAAAATTGACCTGAAAACTTAGAATTTTCAATTTCGGAAAAAAGTGCCTGGATGTGTTCTATGGCATCTGAGAACATGTGAGAAGCCAACAAAACTGTATTTGGAGGCCTAGAACGGGCGCAGTGGCTGTTCGAAGGTGCCAGTCTCTTGCTTCACAACTCTCCCCGATAACGGCCCTATGAAAATTGACCTGAAAACTTAGAATTTTCAATTTCGGAAAAAAGTGCCTGGATGTGTTCTATGGCATCTGAGAACACGTGAGAAACCAACAAAACTGTATTTGGAGGCCTAGAACGGGCGCAGTGGCTGTCCGAAGGTGCCAGTCTCTTGCTTCACAACTCTCCCCGATAACGGCCCTATGAAAATTGACCTGAAAACTTAGAATTTTCAATTTCGGAAAAAAGTGCCTGGATGTGTTCTATGGCATCTGAGAACATGTGAGAAGCCAACAAAACTGTATTTGGAGGCCTAGAACGGGCGCAGTGGCTGTTCGAAGGTGCCAGTCTCTTGCTTCACAACTCTCCCCGATAACGGCCCTATGAAAATTGACCTGAAAACTTAGAATTTTCAATTTCGGAAAAAAGTGCCTGGATGTGTTCTATGGCATCTGAGAACATGTGAGAAGCCAACAAAACTGTATTTGGAGGCCTAGAACGGGCGCAGTGGCTGTCCGAAGGTGCCAGTCTCTTGCTTCACAACTCCCCCCGAACGGCCGATACCGGCCCTATGGAAATTGACCTGAAAACTTAGAATTTTCAATTTCGGAAAAAAGTGCCTGGATGTGTTCTATGGCATCTGAGAACATGTGAGAAACCAACAAAACTGTATTTGGAGGCCTAGAACGGGCGCAGTGGCTGTTTGAAGGTGCCAGTCTCTTGCTTCACAACTCTCCCCGATACAGGTCCTATGAAAATTGACCTGAAAACTTAAAATTTTCAATTTCGGAAAAAAGTGCCTGGATGTGTTCTATGGCATCTGAGAACATGTGAGAAACCAAAAAAACTGTATTTGGAGGCCTAGAACGGGCGCAGTGGCTGTCCGAAGGTGCCAGTCTCTTGCTTCACAACTCTCCCCGATACCGGCCCTATGAAAATTGACCTGAAAACTTAAAATTTTCAATTTCGGAAAAAAGTGCCTGGATGTGTTCTATGGCATCTGAGAACACGTGAGAAACCAACAAAACTGTATTTGGAGGCCTAGAACGGGCGCAGTGGCTGTCCGAAGGTGCCAGTCTCTTGCTTCACAACTCCCCCCGAACGGCCGATACCGGCCCTATGGAAATTGACCTGAAAACTTAAAATTTTCAATTTCGGAAAAAAGTGCCTGGATGTGTTCTATGGCATCTGAGAACACGTGAGAAACCAACAAAACTGTATTTGGAGGCCTAGAACGGGCGCAGTGGCTGTCCGAAGGTGCCAGTCTCTTGCTTCACAACTCCCGCCGAACGGCCGATACCGGCCCTATGAAAATTGACCTGAAAACTTAAAATTTTTAATTTCGGAAAAAAGCGCCTGGATGTGTTCTATGGCATCTGAGAACACGTGAGAAACCAACAAAACTGTATTTGGAGGCCTAGAACGGGCGCAGTGGCTGTCCGAAGGTGCCAGTCTCTTGCTTCACAACTCCCGCCTATGAAAATTGACCTGAAAACTTAAAATTTTCAATTTCGGAAAAAAGTGCCTGGATGTGTTCTATGGCATCTGAGAACACGTGAGAAACCAACAAAACTGTATTTGGAGACCTAGAACAGGCGCAGTGGCTGTCCGAAGGTGCCAGTCTCTTGCTTCACAACTCCCCCCGAACGATACCGGCCCTATGAAAATTGACCTGAAAACTTAGAATTTTCAATTTCGGAAAAAAGTGCCTGGATGTGTTCTATGGCATCTGAGAACATGTGAGAAACCAAGAAAACTGTATTTGGAGGCCTAGAACGGGCGCAGTGGCTGTCCGAAGGTGCCAGTCTCTTGCTTCACAACTCTCCCCGATAACGGCCCTATGAAAATTGACCTGAAAACTTAGAATTTTCAATTTCGGAAAAAAGTGCCTGGATGTGTTCTATGGCATCTGAGAACATGTGAGAAACCAACAAAACTGTATTTGGAGGCCTAGAACGGGCGCAGTGGCTGTCCGAAGGTGCCAGTCTCTTGCTTCACAACTCTCCCCGATAACGGCCCTATGAAAATTGACCTGAAAACTTAGAATTTTCAATTTCGGAAAAAAGTGCCTGGATGTGTTCTATGGCATCTGAGAACATGTGAGAAGCCAACAAAACTGTATTTGGAGGCCTAGAACGGGCGCAGTGGCTGTCCGAAGGTGCCAGTCTCTTGCTTCACAACTCTCCCCGATAACGGCCCTATGAAAATTGACCTGAAAACTTAGAATTTTCAATTTCGGAAAAAAGTGCCTGGATGTGTTCTATGGCATCTGAGAACATGTGAGAAGCCAACAAAACTGTATTTGGAGGCCTAGAACGGGCGCAGTGGCTGTCCGAAGGTGCCAGTCTCTTGCTTCACAACTCTCCCCGATAACGGCCCTATGAAAATTGACCTGAAAACTTAGAATTTTCAATTTCGGAAAAAAGTGCCTGGATGTGTTCTATGGCATCTGAGAACATGTGAGAAACCAACAAAACTGTATTTGGAGGCCTAGAACGGGCGCAGTGGCTGTCCGAAGGTGCCAGTCTCTTGCTTCACAACTCTCCCCGATAACGGCCCTATGAAAATTGACCTGAAAACTTAGAATTTTCAATTTCGGAAAAAAGTGCCTGGATGTGTTCTATGGCATCTGAGAACATGTGAGAAGCCAACAAAACTGTATTTGGAGGCCTAGAACGGGCGCAGTGGCTGTTCGAAGGTGCCAGTCTCTTGCTTCACAACTCTCCCCGATAACGGCCCTATGAAAATTGACCTGAAAACTTAGAATTTTCAATTTCGGAAAAAAGTGCCTGGATGTGTTCTATGGCATCTGAGAACACGTGAGAAACCAACAAAACTGTATTTGGAGGCCTAGAACGGGCGCAGTGGCTGTCCGAAGGTGCCAGTCTCTTGCTTCACAACTCTCCCCGATAACGGCCCTATGAAAATTGACCTGAAAACTTAGAATTTTCAATTTCGGAAAAAAGTGCCTGGATGTGTTCTATGGCATCTGAGAACATGTGAGAAGCCAACAAAACTGTATTTGGAGGCCTAGAACGGGCGCAGTGGCTGTTCGAAGGTGCCAGTCTCTTGCTTCACAACTCTCCCCGATAACGGCCCTATGAAAATTGACCTGAAAACTTAGAATTTTCAATTTCGGAAAAAAGTGCCTGGATGTGTTCTATGGCATCTGAGAACATGTGAGAAGCCAACAAAACTGTATTTGGAGGCCTAAAACGGGCGCAGTGGCTGTCCGAAGGTGCCAGTCTCTTGCTTCACAACTCCCCCCGAACGGCCGATACCGGCCCTATGGAAATTGACCTGAAAACTTAGAATTTTCAATTTCGGAAAAAAGTGCCTGGATGTGTTCTATGGCATCTGAGAACATGTGAGAAACCAACAAAACTGTATTTGGAGGCCTAGAACGGGCGCAGTGGCTGTTTGAAGGTGCCAGTCTCTTGCTTCACAACTCTCCCCGATACCGGCCCTATGAAAATTGACCTGAAAACTTAAAATTTTCAATTTCGGAAAAAAGTGCCTGGATGTGTTCTATGGCATCTGAGAACATGTGAGAAACCAAAAAAACTGTATTTGGAGGCCTAGAACGGGCGCAGTGGCTGTCCGAAGGTGCCAGTCTCTTGCTTCACAACTCTCCCCGATACCGGCCCTATGAAAATTGACCTGAAAACTTAAAATTTTCAATTTCGGAAAAAAGTGCCTGGATGTGTTCTATGGCATCTGAGAACACGTGAGAAACCAACAAAACTGTATTTGGAGGCCTAGAACGGGCGCAGTGGCTGTCCGAAGGTGCCAGTCTCTTGCTTCACAACTCCCCCCGAACGGCCGATACCGGCCCTATGGAAATTGACCTGAAAACTTAAAATTTTCAATTTCGGAAAAAAGTGCCTGGATGTGTTCTATGGCATCTGAGAACACGTGAGAAACCAACAAAACTGTATTTGGAGGCCTAGAACGGGCGCAGTGGCTGTCCGAAGGTGCCAGTCTCTTGCTTCACAACTCCCCCCGAACGATACCGGCCCTATGAAAATTGACCTGAAAACTTAGAATTTTCAATTTCGGAAAAAAGTGCCTGGATGTGTTCTATGGCATCTGAGAACATGTGAGAAACCAAGAAAACTGTATTTGGAGGCCTAGAACGGGCGCAGTGGCTGTCCGAAGGTGCCAGTCTCTTGCTTCACAACTCTCCCCGATAACGGCCCTATGAAAATTGACCTGAAAACTTAGAATTTTCAATTTCGGAAAAAAGTGCCTGGATGTGTTCTATGGCATCTGAGAACATGTGAGAAACCAACAAAACTGTATTTGGAGGCCTAGAACGGGCGCAGTGGCTGTCCGAAGGTGCCAGTCTCTTGCTTCACAACTCTCCCCGATAACGGCCCTATGAAAATTGACCTGAAAACTTAGAATTTTCAATTTCGGAAAAAAGTGCCTGGATGTGTTCTATGGCATCTGAGAACATGTGAGAAGCCAACAAAACTGTATTTGGAGGCCTAGAACGGGCGCAGTGGCTGTCCGAAGGTGCCAGTCTCTTGCTTCACAACTCTCCCCGATAACGGCCCTATGAAAATTGACCTGAAAACTTAGAATTTTCAATTTCGGAAAAAAGGGCCTGGATGTGTTCTATGGCATCTGAGAACATGTGAGAAGCCAACAAAACTGTATTTGGAGGCCTAGAACGGGCGCAGTGGCTGTCCGAAGGTGCCAGTCTCTTGCTTCACAACTCTCCCCGATAACGGCCCTATGAAAATTGACCTGAAAACTTAGAATTTTCAATTTCGGAAAAAAGTGCCTGGATGTGTTCTATGGCATCTGAGAACATGTGAGAAACCAACAAAACTGTATTTGGAGGCCTAGAACGGGCGCAGTGGCTGTCCGAAGGTGCCAGTCTCTTGCTTCACAACTCTCCCCGATAACGGCCCTATGAAAATTGACCTGAAAACTTAGAATTTTCAATTTCGGAAAAAAGTGCCTGGATGTGTTCTATGGCATCTGAGAACATGTGAGAAGCCAACAAAACTGTATTTGGAGGCCTAGAACGGGCGCAGTGGCTGTCCGAAGGTGCCAGTCTCTTGCTTCACAACTCTCCCCGATAACGGCCCTATGAAAATTGACCTGAAAACATGTTCTATGGCATCTGAGAACATGTGAGAAGCCAACAAAACTGTATTTGGAGGCCTAGAACGGGCGCAGTGGCTGTCCGAAGGTGCCAGTCTCTTGCTTCACAACTCTCCCCGATAACGGCCCTATGAAAATTGACCTGAAAACTTAGAATTTTCAATTTCGGAAAAAAGTGCCTGGATGTGTTCTATGGCATCTGAGAACATGTGAGAAACCAACAAAACTGTATTTGGAGGCCTAGAACGGGCGCAGTGGCTGTCCGAAGGTGCCAGTCTCTTGCTTCACAACTCTCCCCGATAACGGCCCTATGAAAATTGACCTGAAAACTTAGAATTTTCAATTTCGGAAAAAAGTGCCTGGATGTGTTCTATGGCATCTGAGAACATGTGAGAAGCCAACAAAACTGTATTTGGAGGCCTAGAACGGGCGCAGTGGCTGTCCGAAGGTGCCAGTCTCTTGCTTCACAACTCTCCCCGATAACGGCCCTATGAAAATTGACCTGAAAACTTAGAATTTTCAATTTCGGAAAAAAGTGCCTGGATGTGTTCTATGGCATCTGAGAACATGTGAGAAGCCAACAAAACTGTATTTGGAGGCCTAGAACGGGCGCAGTGGCTGTCCGAAGGTGCCAGTCTCTTGCTTCACAACTCTCCCCGATAACGCCCCTATGAAAATTGACCTGAAAACTTAGAATTTTCAATTTCGGAAAAAAGTGCCTGGATGTGTTCTATGGCATCTGAGAACATGTGAGAAGCCAACAAAACTGTATTTGGAGGCCTAGAACGGGCGCAGTGGCTGTTCGAAGGTGCCAGTCTCTTGCTTCACAACTCTCCCCGATAACGGCCCTATGAAAATTGACCTGAAAACTTAGAATTTTCAATTTCGGAAAAAAGTGCCTGGATGTGTTCTATGGCATCTGAGAACACGTGAGAAACCAACAAAACTGTATTTGGAGGCCTAGAACGGGCGCAGTGGCTGTCCGAAGGTGCCAGTCTCTTGCTTCACAACTCTCCCCGATAACGGCCCTATGAAAATTGACCTGAAAACTTAGAATTTTCAATTTCGGAAAAAAGTGCCTGGATGTGTTCTATGGCATCTGAGAACATGTGAGAAGCCAACAAAACTGTATTTGGAGGCCTAGAACGGGCGCAGTGGCTGTTCGAAGGTGCCAGTCTCTTGCTTCACAACTCTCCCCGATAACGGCCCTATGAAAATTGACCTGAAAACTTAGAATTTTCAATTTCGGAAAAAAGTGCCTGGATGTGTTCTATGGCATCTGAGAACATGTGAGAAGCCAACAAAACTGTATTTGGAGGCCTAAAACGGGCGCAGTGGCTGTCCGAAGGTGCCAGTCTCTTGCTTCACAACTCCCCCCGAACGGCCGATACCGGCCCTATGGAAATTGACCTGAAAACTTAGAATTTTCAATTTCGGAAAAAAGTGCCTGGATGTGTTCTATGGCATCTGAGAACATGTGAGAAACCAACAAAACTGTATTTGGAGGCCTAGAACGGGCGCAGTGGCTGTTTGAAGGTGCCAGTCTCTTGCTTCACAACTCTCCCCGATACAGGTCCTATGAAAATTGACCTGAAAACTTAAAATTTTCAATTTCGGAAAAAAGTGCCTGGATGTGTTCTATGGCATCTGAGAACATGTGAGAAACCAAAAAAACTGTATTTGGAGGCCTAGAACGGGCGCAGTGGCTGTCCGAAGGTGCCAGTCTCTTGCTTCACAACTCTCCCCGATACCGGCCCTATGAAAATTGACCTGAAAACTTAAAATTTTCAATTTCGGAAAAAAGTGCCTGGATGTGTTCTATGGCATCTGAGAACACGTGAGAAACCAACAAAACTGTATTTGGAGGCCTAGAACGGGCGCAGTGGCTGTCCGAAGGTGCCAGTCTCTTGCTTCACAACTCCCCCCGAACGGCCGATACCGGCCCTATGGAAATTGACCTGAAAACTTAAAATTTTCAATTTCGGAAAAAAGTGCCTGGATGTGTTCTATGGCATCTGAGAACATGTGATAAACCAACAAAACTGTATTTGGAGGCCTAGAACGGGCGCAGTGGCTGTTCGAAGGTGCCAGTCTCTTGCTTCACAACTCTCCCCGATACAGGTCCTATGAAAATTGACCTGAAAACTTAAAATTTTCAATTTCGGAAAAAAGTGCCTGGATGTGTTCTATGGCATCTGAGAACACGTGAGAAACCAACAAAACTGTATTTGGAGGCCTAGAACGGGCGCAGTGGCTGTCCGAAGTTGCCAGTCTCTTGCTTCACATCTCCCCCCGAACGGCCGATACCGGCCCTTTGAAAATTGACCTGAAAACTTAAAATTTTCAATTTCGGAAAAAAGTGCCTGGATGTGTTCTCTGGCATCTGAGAACATGTGAGAAACCAAAAAAACTGTATTTGGAGGCCTAGAACGGGCGCAGTGGCTGTCCGAAGTTGCCAGTCTCTTGCTTCACATCTCCCCCCGAACGGCCGATACCGGCCCTATGGAAATTGACCTGAAAACTTAAAATTTTCAATTTCGGAAAAAAGTGCCTGGATTTGTTCTATGGCATCTGAGAACATGTGAGAAACCAAAAAAACTGTATTTGGAGGCCTAGAACGGGCGCAGTGGCTGTCCGAAGGTGCCAGTCTCTTGCTTCACAACTCTCCCCGATACCGGCCCTATGAAAATTGACCTGAAAACTTAAAATTTTCAATTTCGGAAAAAAGTGCCTGGATGTGTTCTATGGCATCTGAGAACACGTGAGAAACCAACAAAACTGTATTTGGAGGCCTAGAACGGGCGCAGTGGCTGTCCGAAGGTGCCAGTCTCTTGCTTCACAACTCTCCCCGATACCGGCCCTATGAAAATTGACCTGAAAACTTAAAATTTTTAATTTCGGAAAAAAGCGCCTGGATGTGTTCTATGGCATCTGAGAACACGTGAGAAACCAACAAAACTGTATTTGGAGGCCTAGAACGGGCGCAGTGGCTGTCCGAAGGTGCCAGTCTCTTGCTTCACAACTCCCGCCGAACGGCCGATACCGGCCCTATGAAAATTGACCTGAAAACTTAAAATTTTCAATTTCGGAAAAAAGTGCCTGGATGTGTTCTATGGCATCTGAGAACACGTGAGAAACCAACAAAACTGTATTTGGAGGCCTAGAACGGGCGCAGTGGCTGTCCGAAGGTGCCAGTCTCTTGCTTCACAACTCCCCCCGAACGATACCGGCCCTATGAAAATTGACCTGAAAACTTAAAATTTTCAATTTCGGAAAAAAGTGCCTGGATGTGTTCTATGGCATCTGAGAACACGTGAGAAACCAACAAAACTGTATTTGGAGGCCTAGAACGGGCGCAGTGGCTGTCCGAAGGTGCCAGTCTCTTGCTTCACAACTCTCCCCGATACCGGCCCTATGAAAATTGAACTGAAAACTTAAAATTTTCAATTTCGGGAAAAAGTGCCTGGATGTGTTCTATGGCATCTGAGAACATGTGAGAAACCAACAAAACTGTATTTGGAGGCCTAGAACGGGCGCAGTGGCTGTCCGAAGGTGCCAGTCTCTTGCTTCACAACTCTCCCCGATACCGGCCCTATGAAAATTGACCTGAAAACTTAAAATTTTCAATTTCGGGAAAAAGTGCCTGGATGTGTTCTATGGCATCTGAGAACACGTGAGAAACCAACAAAACTGTATTTGGAGGCCTAGAACGGGCGCAGTGGCTGTCCGAAGGTGCCAGTCTCTTGCTTCACAACTCCCCCCGAACGATACCGGCCCTATGAAAATTGACCTGAAAACTTAAAATTTTCAATTTCGGAAAAAAGTGCCTGGATGTGTTCTATGGCATCTGAGAACACGTGAGAAACCAACAAAACTGTATTTGGAGGCCTAGAACGGGCGCAGTGGCTGTCCGAAGGTGCCAGTCTCTTGCCTCACAACTCCTCCCGAACGGCCGATACCGGCCCTATGGAAATTGACCTGAAAACTTAAAATTTTCAATTTCGGAAAAAAGTGCCTGGATGTGTTCTATGGCATCTGAGAACATGTGAGAAACCAAGAAAACTGTATTTGGAGGCCTAGAACGGGCGCAGTGGCTGTCCGAAGGTGCCAGTCTCTTGCTTCACAACTCCCCCCGAACGGCCGATACCGGCCCTATGAAAATTTACCTGAAAACTTAAAATTTTCAATTTCGGAAAAAAGTGCCTGGATGTGTTCTATGGCATCTGAGAACACGTGAGAAACCAACAAAACTGTGTTTGGAGGCCTAGAACGGGCGCAGTGGCTGTCCGAAGGTGCCAGTCTCTTGCTTCACAACTCTCCCCGATACCGGCCCTATGAAAATTGACCTGAAAACTTAAAATTTTCAATTTCGGAAAAAAGTGCCTGGATGTGTTCTATGGCATCTGAGAACATGTGAGAAACCAACAAAACTGTATTTGGAGGCCTAGAACGGGCGCAGTGGCTGTCCGAAGGTGACAGTCTCTTGCTTCACAACTCCCCCCGAACGGCCGATACCGGCCCTATGAAAATTTACCTGAAAACTTAAAATTTTCAATTTCGGAAAAAAGTGCCTGGATGTGTTCTATGGCATCTGAGAACATGTGAGAAACCAACAAAACTGTATTTGGAGGCCTAGAACGGGCGCAGTGGCTGTCCGAAGGTGCCAGTCTCTTGCTTCACAACTCTCCCCGATACCGGCCCTATGAAAATTGACCTGAAAACTTAAAATTTTCTATTTCGGAAAAAAGTGCCTGGATGTGTTCTATGGCATCTGAGAACATGTGAGAAACCAACAAAACTGTATTTGGAGGCCTAGAACGGGCGCAGTGGCTGTCCGAAGGTGCCAGTCTCTTGCTTTACAACTCCCCCCGAACGATACCGGCCCTATGAAAATTGACCTGAAAACTTAAAATTTTCAATTTCGGAAAAAAGTGCCTGGATGTGTTCTATGGCATCTGAGAACACGTGAGAAACCAACAAAACTGTATTTGGAGGCCTAGAACGGGCGCAGTGGCTGTCCGAAGGTGCCAGTCTCTTGCTTCACAACTCCCCCCGAACGGCCGATACCGGCCCTATGAAAATTGACCTGAAAACTTAAAATTTTCAATTTCGGAAAAAAGTGCCTGGATGTGTTCTATGGCATCTGAGAACACGTGAGAAACCAACAAAACTGTATTTGGAGGCCTAGAACGGGCGCAGTGGCTGTCCGAAGGTGCCAGTCTCTTGCTTCACAACTCTCCCCGATACAGGCCCTATGAAAATTGAACTGAAAACTTAAAATTTTCAATTTCGGGAAAAAGTGCCTGGATGTGTTCTATGGCATCTGAGAACATGTGAGAAACCAACAAAACTGTATTTGGAGGCCTAGAACGGGCGCAGTGGCTGTCCGAAGGTGCCAGTCTCTTGCTTCACAACTCTCCCCGATACCGGCCCTATGAAAATTGACCTGAAAACTTAAAATTTTCAATTTCGGGAAAAAGTGCCTGGATGTGTTCTATGGCATCTGAGAACACGTGAGAAACCAACAAAACTGTATTTGGAGGCCTAGAACGGGCGCAGTGGCTGTCCGAAGGTGCCAGTCTCTTGCTTCACAACTCTCCCCGATACCGGCCCTATGAAAATTGAACTGAAAACTTAAAATTTTCAATTTCGGAAAAAAGTGCCTGGATGTGTTCTATGGCATCTGAGAACATGTGATAAACCAACAAAACTGTATTTGGAGGCCTAGAACGGGCGCAGTGGCTGTCCGGAGGTGCCAGTCTCTTGCTTCACAAATCCCCCCGAACGGCCGATACCGGCCCTATGAAAATTTACCTGAAAACTTAAAATTTTCAATTTCGGAAAAAAGTGCCTGGATGTGTTCTATGGCATCTGAGAACATGTGAGAAACCAACAAAACTGTATTTGGAGGCCTAGAACGGGCGCAGTGGCTGTCCGAAGGTGCCAGTCTCTTGCTTCACAACTCTCCCCGATACCGGCCCTATGAAAATTGAACTGAAAACTTAAAATTTTCAATTTCGGAAAAAAGTGCCTGGATGTGTTCTATGGCATCTGAGAACACGCGAGAAACCAACAAAACTGTATTTGGAGGCCTAGAACGGGCGCAGTGGCTGTCCGGAGGTGCCAGTCTCTTGCTTCACAAATCCCCCCGAACGGCCGATACCGGCCCTATGAAAATTTACCTGAAAACTTAAAATTTTCAATTTCGGAAAAAAGTGCCTGGATGTGTTCTATGGCATCTGAGAACATGTGAGAAACCAACAAAACTGTATTTGGAGGCCTAGAACGGGCGCAGTGGCTGTCCGAAGGTGCCAGTCTCTTGCTTCACAACTCTCCCCGATACCGGCCCTATGAAAATTGACCTGAAAACTTAAAATTTTCAATTTCGGAAAAAAGTGCCTGGATGTGTTCTATGGCATCTGAGAACACGTGAGAAACCAACAAAACTGTATTTGGAGGCCTAGAACGGGCGCAGTGGCTGTCCGAAAGTGCCAGTCTCTTGCCTCACAACTCCCCCCGAACGGCCGATACCGGCCCTATGGAAATTGACCTGAAAACTTAAAATTTTCAATTTCGGAAAAAAGTGCCTGGATGTGTTCTATGGCATCTGAGAACACGTGAGAAACCAAAAAAACTGTATTTGGAGGCCTAAAACGGGCGCAGTGGCTGTCCGAAGGTGCCAGTCTCTTGCTTCACAACTCCCCCCGAACGGCCGATACCGGCCCTATGAAAATTGACCTGAAAACTTAAAATTTTCAATTTCGGAAAAAAGTGCCTGGATGTGTTCTATGGAATCTGAGAACATGTGAGAAACCAACAAAACTGTATTTGGAGGCCTAGAACGGGCGCAGTGGCTGTCCGAAGGTACCAGTCTCTTGCTTCACAACTCCCACCGAACGGCCGATACCGGCCCTATGAAAATTGACCTGAAAACTTAAAATTTTCAATTTCGGAAAAAAGTGCCTGGATGTGTTCTATGGCATCTGAGAACAAGTGAGAAACCAACAAAACTGTATTTGGAGGCCTAGAACGGGCGCAGTGGCTGTCCGAAGGTGCCAGTCTCTTGCTTCACAACTCCCCCCGAACGGCCGATACCGGCCCTATGAAAATTGACCTGAAAACTTAAAATTTTCAATTTCGGAAAAAAGTGCCTGGATGTGTTCTATGGCATCTGAGAACACGTGAGAAACCAAAAAAACTGTATTTGGAGGCCTAAAACGGGCGCAGTGGCTGTCCGAAGGTGCCAGTCTCTTGCTTCACAACTCCCCCCGAACGGCCGATACCGGCCCTATGAAAATTGACCTGAAAACTTAAAATTTTCAATTTCGGAAAAAAGTGCCTGGATGTGTTCTATGGCATCTGAGAACATGTGAGAAACCAACAAAACTGTATTTGGAGGCCTAGAACGGGCGCAGTGGCTGTCCGAAGGTGCCAGTCTCTTGCTTCACAACTCTCCCCGATACCGGCCCTATGAAAATTGACCTGAAAACTTAAAATTTTCAATTTCGGAAAAAAGTGCCTGGATGTGTTCTATGGCATCTGAGAACACGTGAGAAACCAACAAAACTGTATTTGGAGGCCTAGAACGGGCGCAGTGGCTGTCCGAAGGTGCCAGTCTCTTGCTTCACAACACCCCCGAACGGCCGATACCGGCCCTATGACAATTGACCTGAAAACTTAAAATTTTCAATTTCGGAAAAAAGTGCCTGGATGTGTTCTATGGCATCTGAGAACACGTGAGAAACCAACAAAACTGTATTTGGAGGCCTAGAACTGGCGCAGTGGCTGTCCGAAGGTGCCAGTCTCTTGCTTCACAACTCCCCCCGAACGGCCGATACCGGCCCTATGAAAATTTACCTGAAAACTTAAAATTTTCAATTTCGGAAAAAAGTGCCTGGATGTGTTCTATGGCATCTGAGAACATGTGAGAAACCAACAAAACTGTATTTGGAGGCCTAGAACGGGCGCAGTGGCTGTCCGAAGGTGCCAATCTCTTGCTTCACAACTCCCCCCGAACGGCCGATACCGGCCCTATGAAAATTGACCTGAAAACTTAAAATTTTCGATTTCGGAAAAAAGTGCCTGGATGTGTTCTATGGCATCTGAGAACACGTGAGAAACCAACAAAACTGTATTTGGAGGCCTAGAACGGGCGCAGTGGCTGTCCAAAGGTGCCAGTCTCTTGCTTCACAACTCTCCCCGATACCGGCCCTATGAAAATTGACCTGAAAACTTAAAATTTTCAATTTCGGAAAAAAGTGCCTGGATGTGTTCTATGGCATCTGAGAACATGTGAGAAACCAACAAAACTGTATTTGGAGGCCTAGAACGGGCGCAGTGGCTGTCCGAAGGTGCCAGTCTCTTGCTTCACAACTCTCCCCGATACCGGCCCTATGAAAATTGACCTGAAAACTTAAAATTTTCAATTTCGGAAAAAAGTGCCTGGATGTGTTCTATGGCATCTGAGAACACGTGAGAAACCAACAAAACTGTATTAGGAGGCCTAGAACGGGCGCAGTGGCTGTCCGAAGGTGCCAGTCTCTTGCTTCACAACTCTCCCCGATACCGGTCCTATGAAAATTGACCTGAAAACTTAAAATTTTCGATTTCGGAAAAAAGTGCCTGGATGTGTTCTATGGCATCTGAGAACACGTGAGAAACCAACAAAACTGTATTTGGAGGCCTAGAACGGGCGCAGTGGCTGTCCAAAGGTGCCAGTCTCTTGCTTCACAACTCTCCCCGATACCGGCCCTATGAAAATTGACCTGAAAACTTAAAATTTTCAATTTCGGAAAAAAGTGCCTGGATGTGTTCTATGGCATCTGAGAACATGTGAGAAACCAACAAAACTGTATTTGGAGGCCTAGAACGGGCGCAGTGGCTGTCCGAAGGTGCCAGTCTCTTGCTTCACAACTCTCCCCGATACCGGCCCTATGAAAATTGACCTGAAAACTTAAAATTTTCAATTTCGGAAAAAAGTGCCTGGATGTGTTCTATGGCATCTGAGAACATGTGAGAAACCAAAAAAAACTGTATTTGGAGGCCTAGAACGGGCGCAGTGGCTGTCCGAAGGTGCCAGTCTCTTGCTTCACAACTTACCCCGAACGGCCGATACCGGCCCTATGAAAATTGACCTGAAAACTTAAAATTTTCAATTTCGGAAAGAAGTGCCTGGATGTGTTCTATGGCATCTGAGAACACGTGAGAAACCAACAAAACTGTATTTGGAGGCCTAGAACGGGCGCAGTGGCTGTCCGAAGGTGCCAGTCTCTTGCTTCACAACTCCCCCCGAACGGCCGATACCGGCCCTATGAAAATTGACCTGAAAACTTCAAATTTTCAATTTCGGAAAGAAGTGCCTGGATGTGTTCTATGGCATCTGAGAACACGTGAGAAACCAACAAAACTGTATTTGGAGGCCTAGAACGGGCGCAGTGGCTGTCCGAAGGTGCCAGTCTCTTGCTTCACAACTCCCGCCGAACGGCCGATACCGGCCCTATGAAAATTGACCTGAAAACTTAAAATTTTCAATTTCGGAAAAAAGTGTCTGGATGTGTTCTATGGCATCTGAGAACACGTGAGAAACCAACAAAACTGTATTTGGAGACCTAGAACAGGCGCAGTGGCTGTCCGAAGGTGCCAGTCTCTTGCTTCACAACTCCCCCCGAACGATACCGGCCCTATGAAAATTGACCTGAAAACTTAAAATTTTCAATTTCGGAAAAAAGTGCCTGGATGTGTTCTATGGCATCTGAGAACATGTGAGAAACCAACAAAACTGTATTTGGAGGCCTAGAACGGGCGCAGTGGCTGTCCGAAGGTGACAGTCTCTTGCTTCACAACTCCCCCCGAACGGCCGATACCGGCCCTATGAAAATTTACCTGAAAACTTAAAATTTTCAATTTCGGAAAAAAGTGCCTGGATGTGTTCTATGGCATCTGAGAACATGTGAGAAACCAACAAAACTGTATTTGGAGGCCTAGAACGGGCGCAGTGGCTGTCCGAAGGTGCCAGTCTCTTGCTTCACAACTCTCCCCGATACCGGCCCTATGAAAATTGACCTGAAAACTTAAAATTTTCTATTTCGGAAAAAAGTGCCTGGATGTGTTCTATGGCATCTGAGAACATGTGAGAAACCAACAAAACTGTATTTGGAGGCCTAGAACGGGCGCAGTGGCTGTCCGAAGGTGCCAGTCTCTTGCTTCACAACTCTCCCCGATACCGGCCCTATGAAAATTGACCTGAAAACTTAAAATTTTCAATTTCGGAAAAAAGTGCCTGGATGTGTTCTATGGCATCTGAGAACACGTGAGAAACCAACAAAACTGTATTTGGAGGCCTAGAACGGCGCAGTGGCTGTCCGAAGGTGCCAGTCTCTTGCTTCACAACTCCCACCGAACGGCCGATACCGGCCCTATGAAAATTGACCTGAAAACTTAAAATTTTCAATTTCGGAAAAAAGTGCCTGGATGTGTTCTATGGCATCTGAGAACAAGTGAGAAACCAACAAAACTGTATTTGGAGGCCTAGAACGGGCGCAGTGGCTGTCCGAAGGTGCCAGTCTCTTGCTTCACAACTCCCCCCGAACGGCCGATACCGGCCCTATGAAAATTGACCTGAAAACTTAAAATTTTTTAATTTCGGAAAAAAGTGCCTGGATGTGTTCTATGGCATCTGAGAACACGTGAGAAACCAACAAAACTGTATTTGGAGGCCTAGAACGGGCGCAGTGGCTGTCCGAAGGTGCCAGTCTCTTGCTTCACAACTCCCACCGAACGGCCGATACCGGCCCTATGAAAATTGACCTGAAAACTTAAAATTTTCAATTTCGGAAAAAAGTGCCTGGATGTGTTCTATGGCATCTGAGAACAAGTGAGAAACCAACAAAACTGTATTTGGAGGCCTAGAACGGGCGCAGTGGCTGTCCGAAGGTGCCAGTCTCTTGCTTCACAACTCCCCCCGAACGGCCGATACCGGCCCTATGAAAATTGACCTTAAAACTTAAAATTTTCAATTTCGGAAAAAAGTGCCTGGATGTGTTCTATGGCATCTGAGAACACGTGAGAAACCAACAAAACTGTATTTGGAGGCCTAGAACGGGTGCAGTGGCTGTCCGAAGGTGCCAGTCTCTTGCTTCACAACACCCCCGAACGGCCGATACCGGCCCTATGAAAATTGACCTGAAAACTTAAAATTTTCAATTTCGAAAAAAAGTGCCTGGATGTGTTCTATGGCATCTGAGAACACGTGAGAAACCAACAAAACTGTATTTGGAGGCCTAGAACTGGCGCAGTGGCTGTCCGAAGGTGCCAGTCTCTTGCTTCACAACTCCCCCCGAACGGCCGATACCGGCCCTATGAAAATTGACCTGAAAACTTCAAATTTTCAATTTCGGAAAAAAGTGCCTGGATGTATTCTATGGCATCTGAGAACACGTGAGAAACCAACAAAACTGTATTTGGAGGCCTAGAACGGGCGCAGTGGCTGTCCGAAGGTGCCAGTCTCTTGCTTCTCAACTCTCCCCGATACCGGCCCTATGGAAATTGACCTGAAAACTTCAAATTTTCAATTTCGGAAAAAAGTGCCTGGATGTGTTCTATGGCATCTGAGAACACGTGAGAAACCAACAAAACTGTATTTGGAGGCCTAGAACGGGCGCAGTGGCTGTCCGAAGGTGCCAGTCTCTTGCTTCTCAACTCTCCCCGATACCGGCCCTATGAAAATTGACCTGAAAACTTAAAATTTTTTAATTTCGGAAAAAAGTGCCTGGATGTGTTCTATGGCATCTGAGAACACGTGAGAAACCAACAAAACTGTATTTGGAGACCTAGAACAGGCGCAGTGGCTGTCCGAAGGTGCCAGTCTCTTGCTTCACAACTCCCCCCGAACGGCCGATACCGGCCCTATGGAAATTGACCTGAAAACTTAAAATTTTCAATTTCGGAAAAAAGTGCCTGGATGTGTTCTATGGCATCTGAGAACACGTGAGAAACCAACAAAACCGTATTTGGAGGCCTAGAACGGGCGCAGTGGCTGTCCGAAGGTGCCAGTCTCTTGCTTCTCAACTCTCCCCGATACCGGCCCTATGAAAATTGACCTGAAAACTTAAAATTTTCAATTTCGGAAAAAAGTGCCTGGATGTGTTCTATGGCATCTGAGAACACGTGAGAAACCAACAAAACTGTATTTGGAGGCCTAGAACGGGCGCAGTGGCTGTCCGAAGGTGCCAGTCTCTTGCTTCTCAACTCTCCCCGATACCGGCCCTATGAAAATTGACCTGAAAACTTAAAATTTTCAATTTCGGAAAAAAGTGCCTGGATGTGTTCTATGGCATCTGAGAACACGTGAGAAACCAAAAAAACTGTATTTGGAGGCCTAAAACGGGCGCAGTGGCTGTCCGAAGGTGCCAGTCTCTTGCTTCACAACTCCCCCCGAACGATACCGGCCCTATGAAAATTGACCTGAAAACTTAAAATTTTCTATTTCGGAAAAAAGTGCCTGGATGTGTTCTATGGCATCTGAGAACACGTGAGAAACCAACAAAACTGTATTTGGAGGCCTAGAACGGGCGCAGTGGCTGTCCGAAGGTGCCAGTCTCTTGCTTCTCAACTCTCCCCGATACCGGCCCTATGAAAATTGACCTGAAAACTTCAAATTTTCAATTTCGGAAAAAAGTGCCTGGATGTGTTCCATGGCATCTGAGAACACGTGAGAAACCAACAAAACTGTATTTGGAGGCCTAGAACGGGCGCAGTGGCTGTCCGAAGGTGCCAGTCTCTTGCTTCTCAACTCTCCCCGATACCGGCCCTATGAAAATTGACCTGAAAACTTAAAATTTTCAATTTCGGAAAAAAGTGCCTGGATGTGTTCTATGGCATCTGAGAACACGTGAGAAACCAACAAAACTGTATTTGGAGACCTAGAACAGGCGCAGTGGCTGTCCGAAGGTGCCAGTCTCTTGCTTCACAACTCCCCCCGAACGATACCGGCCCTATGAAAATTGACCTGAAAACTTAAAATTTTCAATTTCGGAAAAAAGTGCCTGGATGTGTTCTATGGCATCTGAGAACATGTGAGAAACCAAAAAAACTGTATTTGGAGGCCTAAAACGGGCGCAGTGGCTGTCCGAAGGTGCCAGTCTCTTGCTTCACAACTCCCCCCGAACGGCCGATACCGGCCCTATGAAAATTGACCTGAAAACTTAAAATTTTCAATTTCGGAAAAAAGTGCCTGGATGTGTTCTATGGCATCTGAGAACACGTGAGAAACCAACAAAACTGTATTTGGAGGCCTAGAACGGGCGCAGTGGCTGTCCGAAGGTGCCAGTCTCTTGCTTCTCAACTCTCCCCGATACCGGCCCTATGAAAATTGACCTGAAAACTTAAAATTTTCAATTTCGGAAAAAAGTGCCTGGATGTGTTCTATGGCATCTGAGAACACGTGAGAAACCAAAAAAACTGTATTTGGAGGCCTAAAACGGGCGCAGTGGCTGTCCGAAGGTGCCAGTCTCTTGCTTCACAACTCCCCCCGAACGATACCGGCCCTATGAAAATTGACCTGAAAACTTAAAATTTTCTATTTCGGAAAAAAGTGCCTGGATGTGTTCTATGGCATCTGAGAACACGTGAGAAACCAACAAAACTGTATTTGGAGGCCTAGAACGGGCGCAGTGGCTGTCCGAAGGTGCCAGTCTCTTGCTTCTCAACTCTCCCCGATACCGGCCCTATGAAAATTGACCTGAAAACTTCAAATTTTCAATTTCGGAAAAAAGTGCCTGGATGTGTTCCATGGCATCTGAGAACACGTGAGAAACCAACAAAACTGTATTTGGAGGCCTAGAACGGGCGCAGTGGCTGTCCGAAGGTGCCAGTCTCTTGCTTCTCAACTCTCCCCGATACCGGCCCTATGAAAATTGACCTGAAAACTTAAAATTTTCAATTTCGGAAAAAAGTGCCTGGATGTGTTCTATGGCATCTGAGAACACGTGAGAAACCAACAAAACTGTATTTGGAGACCTAGAACAGGCGCAGTGGCTGTCCGAAGGTGCCAGTCTCTTGCTTCACAACTCCCCCCGAACGATACCGGCCCTATGAAAATTGACCTGAAAACTTAAAATTTTCAATTTCGGAAAAAAGTGCCTGGATGTGTTCTATGGCATCTGAGAACATGTGAGAAACCAACAAAACTGTATTTGGAGGCCTAGAACGGGCGCAGTGGCTGTCCGAAGGTGCCAGTCTCTTGCTTCTCAACTCTCCCCGATACCGGCCCTATGAAAATTGACCTGAAAACTTCAAATTTTCAATTTCGGAAAAAAGTGCCTGGATGTGTTCTATGGCATCTGAGAACACGTGAGAAACCAACAAAACTGTATTTGGAGGCCTAGAACGGGCGCAGTGGCTGTCCGAAGGTGCCAGTCTCTTGCTTTTTAACTCTCCCCGATACCGGCCCTATGAAAATTGACCTGAAAACTTAAAATTTTCAATTTCGGAAAAAAGTGCCTGGATGTGTTCTATGGCATCTGAGAACACGTGAGAAACCAACAAAACTGTATTTGGAGGCCTAGAACGGGCGCAGTGGCTGTCCGAAGGTGCCAGTCTCTTGCTTCTCAACTCTCCCCGATACCGGCCCTATGAAAATTGACCTGAAAACTTAAAATTTTCAATTTCGGAAAAAAGTGCCTGGATGTGTTCTATGGCATCTGAGAACACGTGAGAAACCAACAAAACTGTATTTGGAGACCTAGAACAGGCGCAGTGGCTGTCCGAAGGTGCCAGTCTCTTGCTTCACAACTCCCCCCGAACGATACCGGCCCTATGAAAATTGACCTGAAAACTTAAAATTTTCAATTTCGGAAAAAAGTGCCTGGATGTGTTCTATGGCATCTGAGAACACGTGAGAAACCAACAAAACTGTATTTGGAGGCCTAGAACGGGCGCAGTGGCTGTCCGAAGGTGCCAGTCTCTTGCTTCTCAACTCTCCCCGATACCGGCCCTATGAAAATTGACCTGAAAACTTCAAATTTTCAATTTCGGAAAAAAGTGCCTGGATGTGTTCTATGGCATCTGAGAACACGTGAGAAACCAACAAAACCGTATTTGGAGGCCTAGAACGGGCGCAGTGGCTGTCCGAAGGTGCCAGTCTCTTGCTTTTTAACTCTCCCCGATACCGGCCCTATGAAAATTGACCTGAAAACTTAAAATTTTCAATTTCGGAAAAAAGTGCCTGGATGTGTTCTATGGCATCTGAGAACACGTGAGAAACCAACAAAACTGTATTTGGAGGCCTAGAACGGGCGCAGTGGCTGTCCGAAGGTGCCAGTCTCTTGCTTCTCAACTCTCCCCGATACCGGCCCTATGAAAATTGACCTGAAAACTTAAAATTTTCAATTTCGGAAAAAAGTGCCTGGATGTGTTCTATGGCATCTGAGAACACGTGAGAAACCAACAAAACTGTATTTGGAGGCCTAGAACGGGCGCAGTGGCTGTCCGAAGGTGCCAGTCTCTTGCTTCTCAACTCTCCCCGATACCGGCCCTATGAAAATTGACCTGAAAACTTAAAATTTTCTATTTCGGAAAAAAGTGCCTGGATGTGTTCTATGGCATCTGAGAACACGTGAGAAACCAACAAAACTGTATTTGGAGGCCTAGAACGGGCGCAGTGGCTGTCCGAAGGTGCCAGTCTCTTGCTTCTCAACTCTCCCCGATACCGGCCCTATGAAAATTGACCTGAAAACTTAAAATTTTCAATTTCGGAAAAAAGTGCCTGGATGTGTTCTATGGCATCTGAGAACACGTGAGAAACCAACAAAACTGTATTTGGAGGCCTAGAACGGGCGCAGTGGCTGTCCGAAGGTGCCAGTCTCTTGCTTCTCAACTCTCCCCGATACCGGCCCTATGAAAATTGACCTGAAAACTTAAAATTTTCAATTTCGGAAAAAAGTGCCTGGATGTGTTCTATGGCATCTGAGAACACGTGAGAAACCAACAAAACTGTATTTGGAGGCCTAGAACGGGCGCAGTGGCTGTCCGAAGGTGCCAGTCTCTTGCTTCTCAACTCTCCCGGATACCGGCCCTATGAAAATTGACCTGAAAACTTAAAATTTTCAATTTCGGAAAAAAGTGCCTGGATGTGTTCTATGGCATCTGAGAACACGTGAGAAACCAACAAAACTGTATTTGGAGGCCTAGAACGGGCGCAGTGGCTGTCCGGAGGTGCCAGTCTCTTGCTTCTCAACTCTCCCCGATACCGGCCCTATGAAAATTGACCTGAAAACTTAAAATTTTCTATTTCGGAAAAAATTGCCTGGATGTGTTCTATGGCATCTGAGAACACGTGAGAAACCAACAAAACTGTATTTGGAGGCCTAGAACGGGCGCAGTGGCTGTCCGAAGGTGCCAGTCTCTTGCTTCTCAACTCTCCCCGATACCGGCCCTATGAAAATTGACCTGAAAACTTAAAATTTTCTATTTCGGAAAAAAGTGCCTGGATGTGTTCTATGGCATCTGAGAACACGTGAGAAACCAACAAAACTGTATTTGGAGGCCTAGAACGGGCGCAGTGGCTGTCCGAAGGTGCCAGTCTCTTGCTTCTCAACTCTCCCGGATACCGGCCCTATGAAAATTGACCTGAAAACTTAAAATTTTCTATTTCGGAAAAAAGTGCCTGGATGTGTTCTATGGCATCTGAGAACACGTGAGAAACCAACAAAACTGTATTTGGAGGCCTAGAACGGGCGCAGTGGCTGTCCGAAGGTGCCAGTCTCTTGCTTCTCAACTCTCCCCGATACCGGCCCTATGAAAATTGACCTGAAAACATAAAATTTTCAATTTCGGAAAAAAGTGCCTGGATGTGTTCTATGGCATCTGAGAACACGTGAGAAACCAACAAAACTGTATTTGGAGGCCTAGAACGGGCGCAGTGGCTGTCCGAAGGTGCCAGTCTCTTGTTTCTCAACTCTCCCCGATACCGGCCCTATGAAAATTGACCTGAAAACTTAAAATTTTCAATTTCGGAAAAAAGTGCCTGGATGTGTTCTATGGCATCTGAGAACACGTGAGAAACCAACAAAACTGTATTTGGAGGCCTAGAACGGGCGCAGTGGCTGTCCGAAGGTGCCAGTCTCTTGCTTCTCAACTCTCCCCGATACCGGCCCTATGAAAATTGACCTGAAAACTTCAAATTTTCAATTTCGGAAAAAAGTGCCTGGATGTGTTCTATGGCATCTGAGAACACGTGAGAAACCAACAAAACTGTATTTGGAGACCTAGAACAGGCGCAGTGGCTGTCCGAAGGTGCCAGTCTCTTGCTTCACAACTCCCCCCGAACGATACCGGCCCTATGAAAATTGACCTGAAAACTTAAAATTTTCTATTTCGGAAAAAAGTGCCTGGATGTGTTCTATGGCATCTGAGAACACGTGAGAAACCAACAAAACTGTATTTGGAGGCCTAGAACGGGCGCAGTGGCTGTCCGAAGGTGCCAGTCTCTTGCTTCTCAACTCTCCCCGATACCGGCCCTATGAAAATTGACCTGAAAACTTCAAATTTTCAATTTCGGAAAAAAGTGCCTGGATGTGTTCTATGGCATCTGAGAACACGTGAGAAACCAACAAAACTGTATTTGGAGGCCTAGAACGGGCGCAGTGGCTGTCCGAAGGTGCCAGTCTCTTGCTTCTCAACTCTCCCCGATACCGGCCCTATGAAAATTGACCTGAAAACTTCAAATTTTCAATTTCGGAAAAAAGTGCCTGGATGTGTTCTATGGCATCTGAGAACACGTGAGAAACCAACAAAACTGTATTTGGAGGCCTAGAACGGGCGCAGTGGCTGTCCGAAGGTGCCAGTCTCTTGCTTCTCAACTCTCCCCGATACCGGCCCTATGAAAATTGACCTGAAAACTTCAAATTTTCAATTTCGGAAAAAAGTGCCTGGATGTGTTCTATGGCATCTGAGAACACGTGAGAAACCAACAAAACTGTATTTGGAGACCTAGAACAGGCGCAGTGGCTGTCCGAAGGTGCCAGTCTCTTGCTTCACAACTCCCCCCGAACGATACCGGCCCTATGAAAATTGACCTGAAAACTTAAAATTTTCAATTTCGGAAAAAAGTGCCTGGATGTGTTCTATGGCATCTGAGAACATGTGAGAAACCAACAAAACTGTATTTGGAGGCCTAGAACGGACGCAGTGGCTGTCCGAAGGTGCCAGTCTCTTGCTTTTCAACTCTCCCCGATACCGGCCCTATGAAAATTGACCTGAAAACTTCAAATTTTCAATTTCGGAAAAAAGTGCCTGGATGTGTTCTATGGCATCTGAGAACACGTGAGAAACCAACAAAACTGTATTTGGAGACCTAGAACAGGCGCAGTGGCTGTCCGAAGGTGCCAGTCTCTTGCTTCACAACTCCCCCCGAACGATACCGGCCCTATGAAAATTGACCTGAAAACTTAAAATTTTCAATTTCGGAAAAAAGTGCCTGGATGTGTTCTATGGCATCTGAGAACACGTGAGAAACCAACAAAACTGTATTTGGAGGCCTAGAACGGGCGCAGTGGCTGTCCGAAGGTGCAGTCTCTTGCTTCTCAACTCTCCCCGATACCGGCCCTATGAAAATTGACCTGAAAACTTAAAATTTTCTATTTCGGAAAAAAGTGCCTGGATGTGTTCTATGGCATCTGAGAACACGTGAGAAACCAACAAAACTGTATTTGGAGGCCTAGAACGGGCGCAGTGGCTGTCCGAAGGTGCCAGTCTCTTGCTTCTCAACTCTCCCCGATACCGGCCCTATGAAAATTGACCTGAAAACTTAAAATTTTCAATTTCGGAAAAAAGTGCCTGGATGTGTTCTATGGCATCTGAGAACACGTGAGAAACCAACAAAACTGTATTTGGAGGCCTAGAACGGGCGCAGTGGCTGTCCGAAGGTGCAGTCTCTTGCTTCTCAACTCTCCCCGATACCGGCCCTATGAAAATTGACCTGAAAACTTCAAATTTTCAATTTCGGAAAAAAGTGCCTGGATGTGTTCTATGGCATCTAAGAACACGTGAGAAACCAACAAAACTGTATTTGGAGGCCTAGAACGGGCGCAGTGGCTGTCCGAAGGTGCCAGTCTCTTGCTTCTCAACTCTCCCCGATACCGGCCCTATGAAAATTGACCTGAAAACTTAAAATTTTCAATTTCGGAAAAAAGTGCCTGGATGTGTTCTATGGCATCTGAGAACATGTGAGAAACCAACAAAACTGTATTTGGAGGCCTAGAACGGGCGCAGTGGCTGTCCGAAGGTGCCAGTCTCTTGCTTCTCAACTCTCCCCGATACCGGCCCTATGAAAATTGACCTGAAAACTTAAAATTTTCAATTTCGGAAAAAAGTGCCTGGATGTGTTCTATGGCATCTGAGAACACGTGAGAAACCAACAAAACTGTATTTGGAGACCTAGAACAGGCGCAGTGGCTGTCCGAAGGTGCCAGTCTCTTGCTTCACAACTCTCCCCGATACCGGCCCTATGAAAATTGACCTGAAAACTTAAAATTTTCTATTTCGGAAAAAAGTGCCTGGATGTGTTCTATGGCATCTGAGAACACGTGAGAAACCAACAAAACTGTATTTGGAGGCCTAGAACGAGCGCAGTGGCTGTCCGAAGGTGCCAGTCTCTTGCTTCACAACTCTCCCCGATACCGGCCCTATGAAAATTGACCTGAAAACTTAAAATTTTCTATTTCGGAAAAAAGTGCCTGGATGTGTTCTATGGCATCTGAGAACACGTGAGAAACCAACAAAACTGTATTTGGAGGCCTAGAACGGGCGCAGTGGCTGTCCGAAGGTGCCAGTCTCTTGCTTCTCAACTCTCCCCGATACCGGCCCTATGAAAATTGACCTGAAAACTTAAAATTTTCAATTTCGGAAAAAAGGTCCTGGATGTGTTCTATGGCATCTGAGAACACGTGAGAAACCAACAAAACTGTATTTGGAGGCCTAGAACGGGCGCAGTGGCTGTCCGAAGGTGCCAGTCTCTTGCTTCTCAACTCTCCCCGATACCGGCCCTATGAAAATTGACCTGAAAACTTAAAATTTTCAATTTCGGAAAAAAGTGCCTGGATGTGTTCTATGGCATCTGAGAACACGTGAGAAACCAACAAAACTGTATTTGGAGGCCTAGAACGGGCGCAGTGGCTGTCCGAAGGTGCCAGTCTCTTGCTTCTCAACTCTCCCCGATACCGGCCCTATGAAAATTGACCTGAAAACTTAAAATTTTCAATTTCGGAAAAAAGTGCCTGGATGTGTTCTATGGCATCTGAGAACACGTGAGAAACCAACAAAACTGTATTTGGAGGCCTAGAACGGGCGCAGTGGCTGTCCGAAGGTGCCAGTCTCTTGCTTCTCAACTCTCCCCGATACCGGCCCTATGAAAATTGACCTGAAAACTTAAAATTTTCAATTTCGGAAAAAAGTGCCTGGATGTGTTCTATGGCATCTGAGAACACGTGAGAAACCAACAAAACTGTATTTGGAGACCTAGAACAGGCGCAGTGGCTGTCCGAAGGTGCCAGTCTCTTGCTTCACAACTCCCCCCGAACGATACCGGCCCTATGAAAATTGACCTGAAAACTTAAAATTTTCTATTTCGGAAAAAAGTGCCTGGATGTGTTCTATGGCATCTGAGAACACGTGAGAAACCAACAAAACTGTATTTGGAGGCCTAGAACGGGCGCAGTGGCTGTCCGAAGGTGCCAGTCTCTTGCTTCTCAACTCTCCCCGATACCGGCCCTATGAAAATTGACCTGAAAACTTCAAATTTTCAATTTCGGAAAAAAGTGCCTGGATGTGTTCTATGGCATCTGAGAACACGTGAGAAACCAACAAAACTGTATTTGGAGGCCTAGAACGGGCGCAGTGGCTGTCCGAAGGTGCCAGTCTCTTGCTTCTCAACTCTCCCCGATACCGGCCCTATGAAAATTGACCTGAAAACTTCAAATTTTCAATTTCGGAAAAAAGTGCCTGGATGTGTTCTATGGCATCTGAGAACACGTGAGAAACCAACAAAACTGTATTTGGAGACCTAGAACAGGCGCAGTGGCTGTCCGAAGGTGCCAGTCTCTTGCTTCACAACTCCCCCCGAACGATACCGGCCCTATGAAAATTGACCTGAAAACTTAAAATTTTCAATTTCGGAAAAAAGTGCCTGGATGTGTTCTATGGCATCTGAGAACATGTGAGAAACCAACAAAACTGTATTTGGAGGCCTAGAACGGACGCAGTGGCTGTCCGAAGGTGCCAGTCTCTTGCTTTTCAACTCTCCCCGATACCGGCCCTATGAAAATTGACCTGAAAACTTCAAATTTTCAATTTCGGAAAAAAGTGCCTGGATGTGTTCTATGGCATCTGAGAACACGTGAGAAACCAACAAAACTGTATTTGGAGGCCTAGAACGGGCGCAGTGGCTGTCCGAAGGTGCCAGTCTCTTGCTTTTTAACTCTCCCCGATACCGGCCCTATGAAAATTGACCTGAAAACTTAAAATTTTCAATTTCGGAAAAAAGTGCCTGGATGTGTTCTATGGCATCTGAGAACACGTGAGAAACCAACAAAACCGTATTTGGAGGCCTAGAACGGGCGCAGTGGCTGTCCGAAGGTGCCAGTCTCTTGCTTTTTAACTCTCCCCGATACCGACCCTATGAAAATTGACCTGAAAACTTAAAATTTTCAATTTCGGAAAAAAGTGCCTGGATGTGTTCTATGGCATCTGAGAACACGTGAGAAACCAACAAAACTGTATTTGGAGGCCTAGAACGGGCGCAGTGGCTGTCCGAAGGTGCCAGTCTCTTGCTTCTCAACTCTCCCCGATACCGGCCCTATGAAAATTGACCTGAAAACTTCAAATTTTCAATTTCGGAAAAAAGTGCCTGGATGTGTTCTATGGCATCTGAGAACACGTGAGAAACCAACAAAACTGTATTTGGAGGCCTAGAACGGGCGCAGTGGCTGTCCGAAGGTGCAGTCTCTTGCTTCTCAACTCTCCCCGATACCGGCCCTATGAAAATTGACCTGAAAACTTCAAATTTTCAATTTCGGAAAAAAGTGCCTGGATGTGTTCTATGGCATCTGAGAACACGTGAGAAACCAACAAAACTGTATTTGGAGGCCTAGAACGGGCGCAGTGGCTGTCCGAAGGTGCCAGTCTCTTGCTTCTCAACTCTCCCCGATACCGGCCCTATGAAAATTGACCTGAAAACTTCAAATTTTCAATTTCGGAAAAAAGTGCCTGGATGTGTTCTATGGCATCTGAGAACACGTGAGAAACCAACAAAACTGTATTTGGAGGCCTAGAACGGGCGCAGTGGCTGTCCGAAGGTGCCAGTCTCTTGCTTCTCAACTCTCCCCGATACCGGCCCTATGAAAATTGACCTGAAAACTTCAAATTTTCAATTTCGGAAAAAAGTGCCTGGATGTGTTCTATGGCATCTGAGAACACGTGAGAAACCAACAAAACTGTATTTGGAGGCCTAGAACGGGCGCAGTGGCTGTCCGAAGGTGCCAGTCTCTTGCTTCTCAACTCTCCCCGATACCGGCCCTATGAAAATTGACCTGAAAACTTAAAATTTTCAATTTCGGAAAAAAGTGCCTGGATGTGTTCTATGGCATCTGAGAACACGTGAGAAACCAACAAAACTGTATTTGGAGGCCTAGAACGGGCGCAGTGGCTGTCCGAAGGTGCAGTCTCTTGCTTCTCAACTCTCCCCGATACCGGCCCTATGAAAATTGACCTGAAAACTTCAAATTTTCAATTTCGGAAAAAAGTGCCTGGATGTGTTCTATGGCATCTAAGAACACGTGAGAAACCAACAAAACTGTATTTGGAGGCCTAGAACGGGCGCAGTGGCTGTCCGAAGGTGCCAGTCTCTTGCTTCTCAACTCTCCCCGATACCGGCCCTATGAAAATTGACCTGAAAACTTAAAATTTTCAATTTCGGAAAAAAGTGCCTGGATGTGTTCTATGGCATCTGAGAACATGTGAGAAACCAACAAAACTGTATTTGGAGGCCTAGAACGGGCGCAGTGGCTGTCCGAAGGTGCCAGTCTCTTGCTTCTCAACTCTCCCCGATACCGGCCCTATGAAAATTGACCTGAAAACTTAAAATTTTCAATTTCGGAAAAAAGTGCCTGGATGTGTTCTATGGCATCTGAGAACACGTGAGAAACCAACAAAACAGTATTTGGAGACCTAGAACAGGCGCAGTGGCTGTCCGAAGGTGCCAGTCTCTTGCTTCACAACTCTCCCCGATACCGACCCTATGAAAATTGACCTGAAAACTTAAAATTTTCTATTTCGGAAAAAAGTGCCTGGATGTGTTCTATGGCATCTGAGAACACGTGAGAAACCAACAAAACTGTATTTGGAGGCCTAGAACGGGCGCAGTGGCTGTCCGAAGGTGCCAGTCTCTTGCTTCACAACTCTCCCCGATACCGGCCCTATGAAAATTGACCTGAAAACTTAAAATTTTCTATTTCGGAAAAAAGTGCCTGGATGTGTTCTATGGCATCTGAGAACACGTGAGAAACCAACAAAACTGTATTTGGAGGCCTAGAACGGGCGCAGTGGCTGTCCGAAGGTGCCAGTCTCTTGCTTCTCAACTCTCCCCGATACCGGCCCTATGAAAATTGACCTGAAAACTTAAAATTTTCAATTTCGGAAAAAAGTGCCTGGATGTGTTCTATGGCATCTGAGAACACGTGAGAAACCAACAAAACTGTATTTGGAGGCCTAGAACGGGCGCAGTGGCTGTCCGAAGGTGCCAGTCTCTTGCTTCTCAACTCTCCCCGATACCGGCCCTATGAAAATTGACCTGAAAACTTCAAATTTTCAATTTCGGAAAAAAGTGCCTGGATGTGTTCTATGGCATCTGAGAACACGTGAGAAACCAACAAAACTGTATTTGGAGGCCTAGAACGGGCGCAGTGGCTGTCCGAAGGTGCCAGTCTCTTGCTTCTCAACTCTCCCCGATACCGGCCCTATGAAAATTGACCTGAAAACTTAAAATTTTCAATTTCGGAAAAAAGTGCCTGGATGTGTTCTATGGCATCTGAGAACACGTGAGAAACCAACAAAACTGTATTTGGAGGCCTAGAACGGGCGCAGTGGCTGTCCGAAGGTGCCAGTCTCTTGCTTCTCAACTCTCCCCGATACCGGCCCTATGAAAATTGACCTGAAAACTTAAAATTTTCAATTTCGGAAAAAAGTGCCTGGATGTGTTCTATGGCATCTGAGAACACGTGAGAAACCAACAAAACTGTATTTGGAGACCTAGAACAGGCGCAGTGGCTGTCCGAAGGTGCCAGTCTCTTGCTTCACAACTCCCCCCGAACGATACCGGCCCTATGAAAATTGACCTGAAAACTTAAAATTTTCTATTTCGGAAAAAAGTGCCTGGATGTGTTCTATGGCATCTGAGAACACGTGAGAAACCAACAAAACTGTATTTGGAGGCCTAGAACGGGCGCAGTGGCTGTCCGAAGGTGCCAGTCTCTTGCTTCTCAACTCTCCCCGATACCGGCCCTATGAAAATTGACCTGAAAACTTCAAATTTTCAATTTCGGAAAAAAGTGCCTGGATGTGTTCTATGGCATCTGAGAACACGTGAGAAACCAACAAAACTGTATTTGGAGACCTAGAACAGGCGCAGTGGCTGTCCGAAGGTGCCAGTCTCTTGCTTCACAACTCCCCCCGAACGATACCGGCCCTATGAAAATTGACCTGAAAACTTAAAATTTTCAATTTCGGAAAAAAGTGCCTGGATGTGTTCTATGGCATCTGAGAACATGTGAGAAACCAACAAAACTGTATTTGGAGGCCTAGAACGGACGCAGTGGCTGTCCGAAGGTGCCAGTCTCTTGCTTTTCAACTCTCCCCGATACCGGCCCTATGAAAATTGACCTGAAAACTTCAAATTTTCAATTTCGGAAAAAAGTGCCTGGATGTGTTCTATGGCATCTGAGAACACGTGAGAAACCAACAAAACTGTATTTGGAGACCTAGAACAGGCGCAGTGGCTGTCCGAAGGTGCCAGTCTCTTGCTTTTTAACTCTCCCCGATACCGGCCCTATGAAAATTGACCTGAAAACTTAAAATTTTCAATTTCGGAAAAAAGTGCCTGGATGTGTTCTATGGCATCTGAGAACACGTGAGAAACCAACAAAACCGTATTTGGAGGCCTAGAACGGGCGCAGTGGCTGTCCGAAGGTGCCAGTCTCTTGCTTTTTAACTCTCCCCGATACCGGCCCTATGAAAATTGACCTGAAAACTTAAAATTTTCAATTTCGGAAAAAAGTGCCTGGATGTGTTCTATGGCATCTGAGAACACGTGAGAAACCAACAAAACTGTATTTGGAGGCCTAGAACGGGCGCAGTGGCTGTCCGAAGGTGCCAGTCTCTTGCTTCTCAACTCTCCCCGATACCGGCCCTATGAAAATTGACCTGAAAACTTCAAATTTTCAATTTCGGAAAAAAGTGCCTGGATGTGTTCTATGGCATCTGAGAACACGTGAGAAACCAACAAAACTGTATTTGGAGACCTAGAACAGGCGCAGTGGCTGTCCGAAGGTGCCAGTCTCTTGCTTCACAACTCCCCCCGAACGATACCGGCCCTATGAAAATTGACCTGAAAACTTAAAATTTTCAATTTCGGAAAAAAGTGCCTGGATGTGTTCTATGGCATCTGAGAACACGTGAGAAACCAACAAAACTGTATTTGGAGGCCTAGAACGGGCGCAGTGGCTGTCCGAAGGTGCCAGTCTCTTGCTTTTTAACTCTCCCCGATACCGGCCCTATGAAAATTGACCTGAAAACTTAAAATTTTCAATTTCGGAAAAAAGTGCCTGGATGTGTTCTATGGCATCTGAGAACACGTGAGAAACCAACAAAACCGTATTTGGAGGCCTAGAACGGGCGCAGTGGCTGTCCGAAGGTGCCAGTCTCTTGCTTTTTAACTCTCCCCGATACCGGCCCTATGAAAATTGACCTGAAAACTTAAAATTTTCAATTTCGGAAAAAAGTGCCTGGATGTGTTCTATGGCATCTGAGAACACGTGAGAAACCAACAAAACTGTATTTGGAGGCCTAGAACGGGCGCAGTGGCTGTCCGAAGGTGCCAGTCTCTTGCTTCTCAACTCTCCCCGATACCGGCCCTATGAAAATTGACCTGAAAACTTCAAATTTTCAATTTCGGAAAAAAGTGCCTGGATGTGTTCTATGGCATCTGAGAACACGTGAGAAACCAACAAAACTGTATTTGGAGACCTAGAACAGGCGCAGTGGCTGTCCGAAGGTGCCAGTCTCTTGCTTCACAACTCCCCCCGAACGATACCGGCCCTATGAAAATTGACCTGAAAACTTAAAATTTTCAATTTCGGAAAAAAGTGCCTGGATGTGTTCTATGGCATCTGAGAACACGTGAGAAACCAACAAAACTGTATTTGGAGGCCTAGAACGGGCGCAGTGGCTGTCCGAAGGTGCCAGTCTCTTGCTTTTTAACTCTCCCCGATACCGGCCCTATGAAAATTGACCTGAAAACTTAAAATTTTCAATTTCGGAAAAAAGTGCCTGGATGTGTTCTATGGCATCTGAGAACACGTGAGAAACCAACAAAACTGTATTTGGAGGCCTAGAACGGGCGCAGTGGCTGTCCGAAGGTGCCAGTCTCTTGCTTATTAACTCTCCCCGATACCGGCCCTATGAAAATTGACCTCAAAACTTAAAATTTTCAATTTCGGAAAAAAGTGCCTGGATGTGTTCTATGGCATCTGAGAACACGTGAGAAACCAACAAAACCGTATTTGGAGGCCTAGAACGGGCGCAGTGGCTGTCCGAAGGTGCCAGTCTCTTGCTTTTTAACTCTCCCCGATACCGGCCCTATGAAAATTGACCTGAAAACTTAAAATTTTCAATTTCGGAAAAAAGTGCCTGGATGTGTTCTATGGCATCTGAGAACACGTGAGAAACCAACAAAACTGTATTTGGAGGCCTAGAACGGGCGCAGTGGCTGTCCGAAGGTGCCAGTCTCTTGCTTCTCAACTCTCCCCGATACCGGCCCTATGAAAATTGACCTGAAAACTTCAAATTTTCAATTTCGGAAAAAAGTGCCTGGATGTGTTCTATGGCATCTGAGAACACGTGAGAAACCAACAAAACTGTATTTGGAGGCCTAGAACGGGCGCAGTGGCTGTCCGAAGGTGCCAGTCTCTTGCTTCACAACTCTCCCCGATAACGGCCCTATGAAAATTGACCTGAAAACTTAGAATTTTCAATTTCGGAAAAAAGTGCCTGGATGTGTTCCATGGCATCTGAGAACATGTGAGAAACCAACAAAACTGTATTTGGAGGCCTAGAACGGGCGCAGTGGCTGTCCGAAGGTGCCAGTCTCTTGCTTCACAACTCTCCCCGATACCGGCCCTATGAAAATTGACCTGAAAACTTAAAATTTTCAATTTCGGAAAAAAGTGCCTGGATGTGTTCCATGGCATCTGAAAACACGTGAAAAACCAACAAAACTGTATTTAGAGGCCTAGAACGGGGGCAGTGGCTGTCCGAAGGCGCCAGTCTCTTGCTTCACAACTCCCACCGAACGGCCGATACCGGCCCTATGAAAATTGACCTGAAAACTTAAAATTTTCAATTTCGGAAAAAAGTGCCTGGATGTGTTCCATGGCATCTGAAAACACGTGAGAAACCAACAAAACTGTATTTGGAGGCCTAGAACGGGCGCAGTGGCTGTCCGAAGGTGCCAGTCTCTTGCTTCACAACTCCCACCGAACGGCCGATACCGGCCCTATGAAAATTGACCTGAAAACTTAAAATTTTCAATTTCGGAAAAAGTGCCTGAATGTGTTCTATTGCATCTGAGAACATGTGAGAAACCAACAAAACTGTAATTGGAGGCCTAGAACGGGCGCAGTGGCTGTCCGAAGGTGCCAGTCTCTTGCTTCACAACTCTCCCCGATACCGGCCCTATGAAAATTGACCTGAAAACTTAAAATTTTCAATTTCGGAAAAAAGTGCCTGGATGTGTTCTATGGCATCTGAGAACACGTGAGAAACCAACAAAACTGTATTTGGAGGCCTAGAACGGGCGCAGTGGCTGTCCGAAGGTGCCAGTCTCTTGCTTCACAACTCTCCCCGAACGGCCGATACCGGCCCTATGAAAATTGACCTGAAAACTTAAAATTTTCAACTTCGGAAAAAAGTGCCTGGATGTGTTCTATGGCATCTGAGAACACGTGAGAAACCAACAAAACTGTATTTGGAGGCCTAGAACGGGCGCAGTGGCTGTCCGAAGGTGCCAGTCTCTTGCTTCACAACTCCCCCCGAACGGCCGATACCGGCCCTATGAAAATTGACCTGAAAACTTAAAATTTTCAATTTCGGAAAAAAGTGCCTGGATGTGTTCTATGGCATCTGAGAACATGTGAGAAACCAACAAAACTGTATTTGGAGGCCTAGAACGGGCGCAGTGGCTGTCTGAAGGTGCCAGTCTCTTGCTTCACAACTCCCCCCGAACGGCCGATACCGGCCCTATGAAAATTGACCTGAAAACTTAAAATTTTCAATTTCGGGAAAAGTGCCTGAATGTGTTCTATTGCATCTGAGAACATGTGAGAAACCAACAAAACTGTAATTGGAGGCCTAGAACGGGCGCAGTGGCTGTCCGAAGGTGCCAGTCTCTTGCTTCACAACTCTCCCCGATACCGGCCCTATGAAAATTGACCTGAAAACTTAAAATTTTCAATTTCGGAAAAAAGTGCCTGGATGTGTTCTATGGCATCTGAGAACACGTGAGAAACCAACAAAACTGTATTTGGAGGCCTAGAACGGGCGCAGTGGCTGTCCGAAGGTGCCAGTCTCTTGCTTCACAACTCTCCCCGAACGGCCGATACCGGCCCTATGAAAATTGACCTGAAAACTTAAAATTTTCAACTTCGGAAAAAAGTGCCTGGATGTGTTCTATGGCATCTGAGAACATGTGAGAAACCAACAAAACTGTATTTGGAGGCCTAGAACGGGCGCAGTGGCTGTCCGAAGGTGCCAGTCTCTTGCTTCACAACTCCCCCCGAACGGCCGATACCGGCCCTACGAAAATTGACCTGAAAACTTAAAATTTTCAATTTCGGAAAAAAGTGCCTGGATGTGTTCTATGGCATCTGAGAACACGTGAGAAACCAACAAAACTGTATTTGGAGGCCTAGAACGGGCGCAGTGGCTGTCCGAAGGTGCCAGTCTCTTGCTTCACAACTCTCCCCGATACCGGCCCTATGAAAATTGACCTGAAAACTTAAAATTTTCAATTTCGGAAAAAAGTGCCTGGATGTGTTCTATGGCATCTGAGAACATGTGAGAAACCAACAAAACTGTATTTGGAGGCCTAGAACGGGCGCAGTGGCTGTCCGAAGGTGCCAGTCTCTTGCTTCACAACTCTCCCCGATACCGGCCCTATGAAAATTGACCTGAAAACTTAGAATTTTCAATTTCGGAAAAAAGTGCCTGGATGTGTTCCATGGCATCTGAGAACATGTGAGAAACCAACAAAACTGTATTTGGAGGCCTAGAACGGGCGCAGTGGCTGTCCGAAGGTGCCAGTCTCTTGCTTCACAACTCTCCCCGAACGGCCGATACCGGCCCTATGAAAATTGACCTGAAAACTTAAAATTTTCAACTTCGGAAAAAAGTGCCTGGATGTGTTCTATGGCATCTGAGAACACGTGAGAAACCAACAAAACTGTATTTGGAGGCCTAGAACGGGCGCAGTGGCTGTCCGAAGGTGCCAGTCTCTTGCTTCACAACTCCCCCCGAACGGCCGATACCGGCCCTATGAAAATTGACCTGAAAACTTAAAATTTTCAATTTCGGAAAAAAGTGCCTGGATGTGTTCTATGGCATCTGAGAACATGTGAGAAACCAACAAAACTGTATTTGGAGGCCTAGAACGGGCGCAGTGGCTGTCTGAAGGTGCCAGTCTCTTGCTTCACAACTCCCCCCGAACGGCCGATACCGGCCCTATGAAAATTGACCTGAAAACTTAAAATTTTCAATTTCGGGAAAAAGTGCCTGGATGTGTTCTATGGCATCTGAGAACACGTGAGAAACCAACAAAACTGTATTTGGAGGCCTAGAACGGGCGCAGTGGCTGTCCGAAGGTGCCAGTCTCTTGCTTCACAACTCTCCCCGATAACGGCCCTATGAAAATTGACCTGAAAACTTAGAATTTTCAATTTCGGAAAAAAGTGCCTGGATGTGTTCCATGGCATCTGAGAACATGTGAGAAACCAACAAAACTGTATTTGGAGGCCTAGAACGGGCGCAGTGGCTGTCCGAAGGTGCCAGTCTCTTGCTTCACAACTCTCCCCGATACCGGCCCTATGAAAATTGACCTGAAAACTTAAAATTTTCAATTTCGGAAAAAAGTGCCTGGATGTGTTCCATGGCATCTGAAAACACGTGAGAAACCAACAAAACTGTATTTAGAGGCCTAGAACGGGGGCAGTGGCTGTCCGAAGGCGCCAGTCTCTTGCTTCACAACTCCCACCGAACGGCCGATACCGGCCCTATGAAAATTGACCTGAAAACTTAAAATTTTCAATTTCGGAAAAAAGTGCCTGGATGTGTTCCATGGCATCTGAAAACACGTGAGAAACCAACAAAACTGTATTTGGAGGCCTAGAACGGGCGCAGTGGCTGTCCGAAGGTGCCAGTCTCTTGCTTCACAACTCCCACCGAACGGCCGATACCGGCCCTATGAAAATTGACCTGAAAACTTAAAATTTTCAATTTCGGAAAAAGTGCCTGAATGTGTTCTATTGCATCTGAGAACATGTGAGAAACCAACAAAACTGTATTTGGAGGCCTAGAACGGGCGCAGTGGCTGTCCGAAGGTGCCAGTCTCTTGCTTCACAACTCTCCCCGATACCGGCCCTAAGAAAATTGACCTGAAAACTTAAAATTTTCAATTTCGGAAAAAAGTGCCTGGATGTGTTCTATGGCATCTGAGAACATGTGAGAAACCAACAAAACTGTATTTGGAGGCGTAGAACGGGCGCAGTGGCTGTCCGAAGGTGCCAGTCTCTTGCTTCACAACTCCCCTCGAACGGCCGATACCGGCCCTATGAAAATTGACCTGAAAACTTAAAATTTTCAATTTCGGAAAAAGTGCCTGAATGTGTTCTATTGCATCTGAGAACATGTGAGAAACCAACAAAACTGTATTTGGAGGCCTAGAACGGGCGCAGTGGCTGTCCGAAGGTGCCAGTCTCTTGCTTCACAACTCTCCCCGATACCGGCCCTAAGAAAATTGACCTGAAAACTTAAAATTTTCAATTTCGGAAAAAAGTGCCTGGATGTGTTCTATGGCATCTGAGAACATGTGAGAAACCAACAAAACTGTATTTGTAGGCCTAGAACGGGCGCAGTGGCTGTCCGAAGGTGCCAGTCTCTTGCTTCACAACTCTCCCCGATACCGGCCCTAAGAAAATTGACCTGAAAACTTAAAATTTTCAATTTCGGAAAAAAGTACCTGGATGTGTTCTATGGCATCTGAGAACATGTGAGAAACCAACAAAACTGTATTTGGAGGCCTAGAACGGGCGCAGTGGCTGTCCGAAGGTGCCAGTCTCTTGCTTCACAACTCTCCCCGATACCGGCCCTATGAAAATTGACCTGAAAACTTAAAATTTTCAATTTCGGAAAAAAGTGCCTGGATGTGTTCTATGGCATCTGAGAACACGTGAGAAACCAACAAAACTGTATTTGGAGGCCTAGAACGGGCGCAGTGGCTGTCCGAAGGTGCCAGTCTCTTGCTTCACAACTCCCCCCGAACGGCCGATACCGGCCCTATGAAAATTGACCTGAAAACTTAGAATTTTCAATTTCGGAAAAAAGTGCCTGAATGTGTTCTATTGCATCTGAGAACATGTGAGAAACCAACAAAACTGTATTTGGAGGCCTAGAACGGGCGCAGTGGCTGTCCGAAGGTGCCAGTCTCTTGCTTCACAACTCCCCCCGAACGGCCGATACCGGCCCTATGAAAATTGACCTGAAAACTTAAAATTTTCAATTTCGGAAAAAGTGCCTGAATGTGTTCTATTGCATCTGAGAACATGTGAGAAACCAACAAAACTGTATTTGGAGGCCTAGAACGGGCGCAGTGGCTGTCCGAAGGTGCCAGTCTCTTGCTTCACAACTCTCCCCGATACCGGCCCTAAGAAAATTGACCTGAAAACTTAAAATTTTCAATTTCGGAAAAAAGTGCCTGGATGTGTTCTATGGCATCTGAGAACATGTGAGAAACCAACAAAACTGTATTTGGAGGCGTAGAACGGGCGCAGTGGCTGTCCGAAGGTGCCAGTCTCTTGCTTCACAACTCCCCTCGAACGGCCGATACCGGCCCTATGAAAATTGACCTGAAAACTTAAAATTTTCAATTTCGGAAAAAGTGCCTGAATGTGTTCTATTGCATCTGAGAACATGTGAGAAACCAACAAAACTGTATTTGGAGGCCTAGAACGGGCGCAGTGGCTGTCCGAAGGTGCCAGTCTCTTGCTTCACAACTCTCCCCGATACCGGCCCTAAGAAAATTGACCTGAAAACTTAAAATTTTCAATTTCGGAAAAAAGTGCCTGGATGTGTTCTATGGCATCTGAGAACATGTGAGAAACCAACAAAACTGTATTTGGAGGCCTAGAACGGGCGCAGTGGCTGTCCGAAGGTGCCAGTCTCTTGCTTCACAACTCCCCTCGAACGGCCGATACCGGCCCTATGAAAATTGACCTGAAAACTTAAAATTTTCAATTTCGGAAAAAGTGCCTGAATGTGTTCTATTGCATCTGAGAACATGTGAGAAACCAACAAAACTGTATTTGGAGGCCTAGAACGGGCGCAGTGGCTGTCCGAAGGTGCCAGTCTCTTGCTTCACAACTCTCCCCGATACCGGCCCTATGAAAATTGACCTGAAAACTTAAAATTTTCAATTTCGGAAAAAAGTGCCTGGATGTGTTCTATGGCATCTGAGAACACGTGAGAAACCAACAAAACTGTATTTGGAGGCCTAGAACGGGCGCAGTGGCTGTCCGAAGGTGCCAGTCTCTTGCTTCACAACTCTCCCCGATACCGGCCCTATGAAAATTGACCTGAAAACTTAAAATTTTCAATTTCGGGAAAAAGTGCCTGGATGTGTTCTATGGCATCTGAGAACACGTGAGAAACCAACAAAACTGTATTTGGAGGCCTAGAACGGGCGCAGTGGCTGTCCGAAGGTGCCAGTCTCTTGCTTCACAACTCTCCCCGATAACGGCCCTATGAAAATTGACCTGAAAACTTAAAATTTTCAATTTCGGAAAAAAGTGCCTGGATGTGTTCCATGGCATCTGAGAATATGTGAGAAACCAACAAAACTGTATTTGGAGGCCTAGAACGGGCGCAGTGGCTGTCCGAAGGTGCCAGTCTCTTGCTTCACAACTCCCCCCGAACGGCCGATACCGGCCCTATGAAAATTGACCTGAAAACTTAAAATTTTCAATTTCGGAAAAAAGTGCCTGGATGTGTTCTATGGCATCTGAGAACATGTGAGAAACCAACAAAACTGTATTTGGAGGCCTAGAACGGGCGCAGTGGCTGTCTGAAGGTGCCAGTCTCTTGCTTCACAACTCCCCCCGAACGGCCGATACCGGCCCTATGAAAATTGACCTGAAAACTTAAAATTTTCAATTTCGGAAAAAAGTGCCTGGATGTGTTCCATGGCATCTGAGAATATGTGAGAAACCAACAAAACTGTATTTGGAGGCCTAGAACGGGCGCAGTGGCTGTCCGAAGGTGCCAGTCTCTTGCTTCACAACTCCCCCCGAACGGCCGATACCGGCCCTATGAAAATTGACCTGAAAACTTAAAATTTTCAATTTCGGAAAAAAGTGCCTGGATGTGTTCTATGGCATCTGAGAACATGTGAGAAACCAACAAAACTGTATTTGGAGGCCTAGAACGGGCGCAGTGGCTGTCTGAAGGTGCCAGTCTCTTGCTTCACAACTCCCCCCGAACGGCCGATACCGGCCCTATGAAAATTGACCTGAAAACTTAAAATTTTCAATTTCGGGAAAAAGTGCCTGGATGTGTTCTATGGCATCTGAGAATATGTGAGAAACCAACAAAACTGTATTTGGAGGCCTAGAACGGGCGCAGTGGCTGTCCGAAGGTGCCAGTCTCTTGCTTCACAACTCTCCCCGATAACGGCCCTATGAAAATTGACCTGAAAACTTAAAATTTTCAATTTCGGAAAAAAGTGCCTGGATGTGTTCCATGGCATCTGAGAATATGTGAGAAACCAACAAAACTGTATTTGGAGGCCTAGAACGGGCGCAGTGGCTGTCCGAAGGTGCCAGTCTCTTGCTTCACAACTCCCCCCGAACGGCCGATACCGGCCCTATGAAAATTGACCTGAAAACTTAAAATTTTCAACTTCGGAAAAAAGTGCCTGGATGTGTTCTATGGCATCTGAGAACACGTAAGAAACCAACAAAACTGTATTTGGAGGCCTAGAACGGGCGCAGTGGCTGTGCGAAGGTGCCAGTCTCTTGCTTCACAACTCCCCCCGAACGGCCGATACCGGCCCTATGAAAATTGACCTGAAAACTTAAAATTTTCAACTTCAGAAAAAAGTGCCTGGATGTGTTCTATGGCATCTGAGAACACGTGAGAAACCAACAAAACTGTATTTGGAGGCCTAGAACGGGCGCAGTGGCTGTGCGAAGGTGCCAGTCTCTTGCTTCACAACTCCCCCCGAACGGCCGATACCGGCCCTATGAAAATTGACCTGAAAACTTAAAATTTTCAACTTCGGAAAAAAGTGCTTGGATGTGTTCTATGGCATCTGAGAACACGTGAGCAACCAACAAAACTGTATTTGGAGGCCTAGAACGGGCGCAGTGGCTGTGCGAAGGTGCCAGTCTCTTGCTTCACAACTCCCCCCGAACGGCCGATACCGGCCCTATGAAAATTGACCTGAAAACTTAAAATTTTCAACTTCGGAAAAAAGTGCCTGGATGTGTTCTATGGCATCTGAGAACATGTGAGAAACCAACAAAACTGTATTTGGAGGCCTAGAACGGGCGCAGTGGCTGTCCGAAGGTGCCAGTCTCTTGCTTCACAACTCCCCCCGAACGGCCGATACCGGCCCTATGAAAATTGACCTGAAAACTTAAAATTTTCAACTTCGGAAAAAAGTGCCTGGATGTGTTCTATGGCATCTGAGAACACGTGAGAAACCAACAAAACTGTATTTGGAGGCCTAGAACGGGCGCAGTGGCTGTCCGAAGGTGCCAGTCTCTTGCTTCACAACTCTCCCCGATACCGGCCCTATGAAAATTGACCTGAAAACTTCAAATTTTCAATTTCGGAAAAAAGTGCCTGGATGTGTTCTATGGCATCTGAGAAAATGTGAGAAACCAACAAAACTGTATTTGGAGGCCTAGAACGGGCGCAGTGGCTGTCCGAAGGTGCCAGTCTCTTGCTTCACAACTCCCCCCGAACGGCCGATACCGGCCCTATGAAAATTGACCTGAAAACTTAAAATTTTCAACTTCGGAAAAAAGTGCCTGGATGTGTTCTATGGCATCTGAGAACACGTGAGAAACCAACAAAACTGTATTTGGAGGCCTAGAACTGGCGCAGTGGCTGTCCGAAGGTGCCAGTCTCTTGCTTCACAACACCCCCGAACGGCCGATACCGGCCCTATGAAAATTGACCTGAAAACTTAAAATTTTCAATTTCGGAAAAAAGTGCCTGGATGTGTTCTATGGCATCTGAGAACACGTGAGAAACCAACAAAACTGTATTTGGAGGCCTAGAACGGGCGCAGTGGCTGTCCGAAGGTGCCAGTCTCTTGCTTCACAACTCTCCCCGAACGGCCGATACCGGCCCTATGAAAATTGACCTGAAAACTTAAAATTTTCAATTTCGGAAAAATGTGCCTGGATGTGTTCTATGGCATCTGAGAACACGTGAGAAACCAACAAAACTGTATTTGGAGGCCTAGAACGGGCGCAGTGGCTGTCCGAAGGTTCCAGTCTCTTGCTTCACAACTCCCCCCGAACGGCCGATACCGGCCCTATGAAAATTGACCTGAAAACTTAAAATTTTCAATTTCGGAAAAAAGTGCCTGGATGTGTTCTATGGCATCTGAGAACATGTGAGAAACCAACAAAACTGTATTTGGAGGCCTAGAACGGGCGCAGTAGCTGTCCGAAGGTGCCAGTCTCTTGCTTCACAACTCCCCCCCAACGGCCGATACCGGCCCTAAGAAAATTGACCTGAAAACTTAAAATTTTCAATTTCGGAAAAAAGTGCCTGGATGTGTTCTATGGCATCTGAGAAAATGTGAGAAACCAACAAAACTGTATTTGGAGACCTAGAACGGGCGCAGTGGCTGTCCGAAGGTGCCAGTCTCTTGCTTCACAACTCTCCCCGATACCGGCCCTGTGAAAATTGACCTGAAAACTTAAAATTTTCAATTTCGGAAAAAAGTGCCTGGATGTGTTCTATGGCATCTGAGAACACGTGAGAAACCAACAAAACTGTATTTGGAGGCCTAGAACGGGCGCAGTGGCTGTCCGAAGGTGCCAGTCTCTTGCTTCACAACTCTCCCCGATACCGGCCCTATGATGCCTGGATGTGTTCTATGGCATCTGAGAACATGTGAGAAACCAACAAAACTGTACTTGGAGGCCTAGAACGGGCGCAGTGGCTGTCCGAAGGTGCCAGTCTCTTACTTCACAACTCTCCCCGATACCGGCCCTATGAAAATTGACCTGAAAACTTAAAATTTTCAAAGTGCGGGAAAAAGTGCCTGGATGTGTTCTATGGCATCTGAGAACATGTGAGAAACCAACAAAACTGTATTTGGAGGCCTAGAACGGGCGCAGTGGCTGTCCGAAGGTGCCAGTCTCTTGCTTCACAACTCCCCCCAAACGGCCGATACCGGCCCTATGGAAATTGACCTGAAAACTTAAAATTTTCAATTTCGGAAAAAAGTGCCAGGATGTGTTCTATGGCATCTGAGAACACGTTAGAAACCAACAAAACTGTATTTGGAGGCCTAGAACGGGCGCAGTGGCTGTCCGAAGGTGCCAGTCTCTTGCTTCACAACTCTCCCCGAACGGCCGATACCGGCCCTATGGAAATTGACCTGAAAACTTAAAATTTTCAATTTCGGAAAAAAGTGCCTGGATGTGTTCTATGGCATCTGAGAACACGTGAGAAACCAACAAAACTGTATTTGGAGGCCTAGAACGGGCGCAGTGGCTGTCCGAAGGTGCCAGTCTCTTGCTTCACAACTCCCCCTGATACCGGCCCTATGAAAATTGACCTGAAAACTTAAAATTTTCAACTTCGGAAAAAAGTGCCTGGATGTGTTCTATGGCATCTGAGAACACGTGAGAAACCAACAAAACTGTATTTGGAGGCCTAGAACGGGCGCAGTAGCTGTCCGAAAGTGCCAGTCTCTTGCTTCACAACTCCCCTCGAACGGCCGATACCGGCCCTATGAAAATTGACCTGAAAACTTAAAATTTTCAATTTCGGAAAAAAGTGCCTGGATGTGTTCTATGGCATCTGAGAACATGTGAGAAACCAACAAAACTGTATTTGGAGGCCTAGAACGGGCGCAGTGGCTGTCCGAAGGTGCCAGTCTCTTGCTTCACAACTCCCCCCGAACGGCCGATACCGGCCCTATGAAAATTGACCTGAAAACTTAAAATTTTCAATTTCGGAAAAAAGTGCCTGGATGTGTTCTATGGCATCTGAGAACATGTGAGAAACCAACAAAACTGTATTTGGAGGCCTAGAACGGGCGCAGTGGCTGTCCGAAGGTGCCAGTCTCTTGCTTCACAGCTCCGCCCGAACGGCCGATACCGGCCCTATGAAAATTGACCTGAAAACTTAAAATTTTCAACTTCGGAAAAAAGTGCCTGGATGTGTTCTATGGCATCTGAGAACACGTGAGAAACCAACAAAACTGTATTTGGAGGCCTAGAACGGGCGCAGTGGCTGTCCGAAGGTGCCAGTCTCTTGCTTCACAACTCCCCCCGAACGGCCGATACCGGCCCTATGAAAATTGACCTGAAAACTTAAAATGTTCAACTTCGGAAAAAAGTGCCTGGATGTGTTCTATGGCATCTGAGAACACGTGAGAAACCAACAAAACTGTATTTGGAGGCCTAGAACGGGCGCAGTGGCTGTCCGAAGGTGCCAGTCTCTTGCTTCACAACTCCCCCCGAACGGCCGATACCGGCCCTATGAAAATTGACCTGAAAACTTAAAATTTTCAATTTCGGAAAAAAGTGCCTGGATGTGTTCTATGGCATCTGAGAACACGTGAGAAACCAACAAAACTGTGTTTGGAGGCCTAGAACGGGCGCAGTGGCTGTCCGAAGGTGCCAGTCTCTTGCTTCACAACTCTCCCCGATACCGGCCCTATGAAAATTGACCTGAAAACTTAAAATTTTCAATTTCGGAAAAAAGTGCCTGGATGTGTTCTATGGCATCTGAGAACATGTGAGAAACCAACAAAACTGTATTTAGAGGCCTAGAACGGGGGCAGTGGCTGTCCGAATGCGCCAGTCTCTTGCTTCACAACTCTCCCCGATACCGGCCCTATAAAAATTGACCTGAAAACTTAAAATTTTCAATTTCGGAAAAAAGTGCCTGGATGTGTTCTATGGCATCTGAGAACATGTGAGAAACCAACAAAACTGTATTTGGAGGCCTAGAACGGGCGCAGTGGCTGTCCGAAGGTGCCAGTCTCTTGCTTCACAACTCCCCCCGAACGGCCGATACCGGCCCTATGAAAATTGACCTGAAAACTTAAAATTTTCAACTTCGGAAAAAAGTGCCTGGATGTGTTCTATGGCATCTGAGAACACGTGAGAAACCAACAAAACTGTATTTGGAGGCCTAGAACGGGGGCAGTGGCTGTCCGAATGCGCCAGTCTCTTGCTTCACAACTCTCCCCGATACCGGCCCTATAAAAATTGACCTGAAAACTTAAAATTTTCAATTTCGGAAAAAAGTGCCTGGATGTGTTCTATGGCATCTGAGAACATGTGAGAAACCAACAAAACTGTATTTGGAGGCCTAGAACGGGCGCAGTGGCTGTCCGAAGGTGCCAGTCTCTTGCTTCACAACTCCCCCCGAACGGCCGATACCGGCCCTATGAAAATTGACCTGAAAACTTAAAATTTTCAATTTCGGAAAACAGTGCCTGGATGTGTTCTATGGCATCTGAGAACATGTGAGAAACCAACAAAACTGTATTTGGAGGCCTAGAACGGGCGCAGTGGCTGTCCGAAGGTGCCAGTCTCTTGCTTCACAACTCTCCCCGAACGGCCGATACCGGCCCTATGGAAATTGACCTGAAAACTTAAAATTTTCAATTTCGGAAAAAAGTGCCTGGATGTGTTCTATGGCATCTGAGAACACGTTAGAAACCAACAAAACTGTATTTGGAGGCCTAGAACGGGCGCAGTGGCTGTCCGAAGGTGCCAGTCTCTTACTTCACAACTCTCCCCGATACCGGCCCTATGAAAATTGACCTGAAAACTTAAAATTTTCAAAGTGCGGGAAAAAGTGCCTGGATGTGTTCTATGGCATCTGAGAACATGTGAGAAACCAACAAAACTGTATTTGGAGGCCTAGAACGGGCGCAGTGGCTGTCCGAAGGTGCCAGTCTCTTGCTTCACAACTCCCCCCAAACGGCCGATACCGGCCCTATGGAAATTGACCTGAAAACTTAAAATTTTCAATTTCGGAAAAAAGTGCCTGGATGTGTTCTATGGCATCTGAGAACACGTGAGAAACCAACAAAACTGTATTTGGAGGCCTAGAACGGGCGCAGTGGCTGTCCGAAGGTGCCAGTCTCTTGCTTCACAACTCTCCCCGAACGGCCGATACCGGCCCTATGGAAATTGACCTGAAAACTTAAAATTTTCAATTTCGGAAAACAGTGCCTGGATGTGTTCTATGGCATCTGAGAACATGTGAGAAACCAACAAAACTGTATTTGGAGGCCTAGAACGGGCGCAGTGGCTGTCCGAAGGTGCCAGTCTCTTGCTTCACAACTCTCCCCGAACGGCCGATACCGGCCCTATGGAAATTGACCTGAAAACTTAAAATTTTCAATTTCGGAAAAAAGTGCCTGGATGTGTTCTATGGCATCTGAGAACACGTTAGAAACCAACAAAACTGTATTTGGAGGCCTAGAACGGGCGCAGTGGCTGTCCGAAGGTGCCAGTCTCTTACTTCACAACTCTCCCCGATACCGGCCCTATGAAAATTGACCTGAAAACTTAAAATTTTCAAAGTGCGGGAAAAAGTGCCTGGATGTGTTCTATGGCATCTGAGAACATGTGAGAAACCAACAAAACTGTATTTGGAGGCCTAGAACGGGCGCAGTGGCTGTCCGAAGGTGCCAGTCTCTTGCTTCACAACTCCCCCCAAACGGCCGATACCGGCCCTATGGAAATTGACCTGAAAACTTAAAATTTTCAATTTCGGAAAAAAGTGCCTGGATGTGTTCTATGGCATCTGAGAACACGTGAGAAACCAACAAAACTGTATTTGGAGGCCTAGAACGGGCGCAGTGGCTGTCCGAAGGTGCCAGTCTCTTGCTTCACAACTCTCCCCGAACGGCCGATACCGGCCCTATGGAAATTGACCTGAAAACTTAAAATTTTCAATTTCGGAAAAAAGTGCCTGGATGTGTTCTATGGCATCTGAGAACACGTGAGAAACCAACAAAACTGTATTTGGAGGCCTAGAACGGGCGCAGTGGCTGTCCGAAGGTGCCAGTCTCTTGCTTCACAACTCCCCCCGAACGGCCGATACCGGCCCTATGAAAATTGACCTGAAAACTTAAAATTTTCAACTTCGGAAAAAAGTGCCTGGATGTGTTCTATGGCATCTGAGAACATGTGAGAAACCAACAAAACTGTATTTGGAGGCCTAGAACGGGCGCAGTGGCTGTCCGAAGGTGCCAGTCTCTTGCTTCACAGCTCCGCCCGAACGGCCGATACCGGCCCTATGAAAATTGACCTGAAAACTTAAAATTTTCAACTTCGGAAAAAAGTGCCTGGATGTGTTCTATGGCATCTGAGAACACGTGAGAAACCAACAAAACTGTATTTGGAGGCCTAGAACGGGCGCAGTGGCTGTCCGAAGGTGCCAGTCTCTTGCTTCACAACTCCCCCCGAACGGCCGATACCGGCCCTATGAAAATTGACCTGAAAACTTAAAATGTTCAACTTCGGAAAAAAGTGCCTGGATGTGTTCTATGGCATCTGAGAACACGTGAGAAACCAACAAAACTGTATTTGGAGGCCTAGAACGGGCGCAGTGGCTGTCCGAAGGTGCCAGTCTCTTGCTTCACAACTCCCCCCGAACGGCCGATACCGGCCCTATGAAAATTGACCTGAAAACTTAAAATTTTCAATTTCGGAAAAAAGTGCCTGGATGTGTTCTATGGCATCTGAGAACACGTGAGAAACCAACAAAACTGTGTTTGGAGGCCTAGAACGGGCGCAGTGGCTGTCCGAAGGTGCCAGTCTCTTGCTTCACAACTCTCCCCGATACCGGCCCTATGAAAATTGACCTGAAAACTTAAAATTTTCAATTTCGGAAAAAAGTGCCTGGATGTGTTCTATGGCATCTGAGAACATGTGAGAAACCAACAAAACTGTATTTAGAGGCCTAGAACGGGGGCAGTGGCTGTCCGAATGCGCCAGTCTCTTGCTTCACAACTCTCCCCGATACCGGCCCTATAAAAATTGACCTGAAAACTTAAAATTTTCAATTTCGGAAAAAAGTGCCTGGATGTGTTCTATGGCATCTGAGAACATGTGAGAAACCAACAAAACTGTATTTGGAGGCCTAGAACGGGCGCAGTGGCTGTCCGAAGGTGCCAGTCTCTTGCTTCACAACTCCCCCCGAACGGCCGATACCGGCCCTATGAAAATTGACCTGAAAACTTAAAATTTTCAATTTCGGAAAACAGTGCCTGGATGTGTTCTATGGCATCTGAGAACATGTGAGAAACCAACAAAACTGTATTTGGAGGCCTAGAACGGGCGCAGTGGCTGTCCGAAGGTGCCAGTCTCTTGCTTCACAACTCTCCCCAATACCGGCCCTATGAAAATTGACCTGAAAACTTCAAATTTTCAACTTCGGAAAAAAGTGCCTGGATGTGTTCTATGGCATCTGAGAACACGTGAGAAACCAACAAAACTGTATTTGGAGGCCTAGAACGGGCGCAGTGGCTGTGCGAAGGTGCCAGTCTCTTGCTTCACAACTCCCCCCGAACGGCCGATACCGGCCCTATGAAAATTGACCTGAAAACTTAAAATTTTCAACTTCGGAAAAAAGTGCCTGGATGTGTTCTATGGCATCTGAGAACACGTGAGAAACCAACAAAACTGTATTTGGAGGCCTAGAACGGGCGCAGTGGCTGCCCGAAGGTGCCAATCTCTTGCTTCACAACTCCCCTCGAACGGCCGATACCGGCCCTATGAAAATTGACCTGAAAACTTAAAATTTTCAATTTCGGAAAAAAGTGCCTGGATGTGTTCTATGGCATCTGAGAACATGTGAGAAACCAACAAAACTGTATTTGGAGGCCTAGAACGGGCGCAGTGGCTGTCCGAAGGTGCCAGTCTCTTGCTTCACAACCCCCCCCGAACGGCCGATACCGGCCCTATGAAAATTGACCTGAAAACTTAAAATTTTCAACTTCGGAAAAAAGTGCCTGGATGTGTTCTATGGCATCTGAGAACACGTGAGAAACCAACAAAACTGTATTTGGAGGCCTAGAACGGGCGCAGTGGCTGTCCGAAGGTGCCAGTCTCTTGCTTCACAACTCCCCCCGAACGGCCGATACCGGCCGTATGAAAATTGACCTGAAAACTTAAAATTTTCAACTTCGGAAAAAAGTGCCTGGATGTGTTCTATGGCATCTGAGAACACGTGAGAAACCAACAAAACTGTATTTGGAGGCCTAGAACGGGCGCAGTGGCTGTCCGAACGTGCCAGTCCCTTGCTTCACAACTCCCCCCGAACGGCCGATACCGGCCCTATGAAAATTGACCTGAAAACTTAAAATTTTCAACTTCGGAAAAAAGTGCCTGAATGTGTTCTATGGCATCTGAGAACACGTGAGAAACCAACAAAACTGTATTTGGAGGCCTAGAACGGGCGCAGTGGCTGTCCGAAGGTGCCAGTCTCTTGCTTCACAACTCTCCCCGATACCGGCCCTATGAAAATTGACCTGAAAACTTAAAATTTTCAATTTCGGAAAAAAGTGCCTGGCATCTGAGAACATGTGAGAAACCAACAAAACTGTATTTGGAGGCCTAGAACGGGCGCAGTGGCTGTCCGAAGGTGCCAGTCTCTTGCTTCAGAACTCTCCCCGATACCGGCCCTATGAAAATTGACCTGAAAACTTAAAATTTTCAATTTCGGAAAAAAGTGCCTGGATGTGTTCTATGGCATCTGATAACACGTGAGAAACCAACAAAACTGTATTTGGAGGCCTAGAACGGGCGCAGTGGCTGTCCGAAGGTGCCAGTCTCTTGCTTCAGAACTCTCCCCGATACCGGCCCTATGAAAATTGACCTGAAAACTTAAAATTTTCAATTTCGGAAAAAAGTGCCTGGATGTGTTCTATGGCATCTGATAACACGTGAGAAACCAACAAAACTGTATTTGGAGGCCTAGAACGGGCGCAGTGGCTGTCCGAAGGTGCCAGTCTCTTGCTTCACAACTCCCCCCGAACGGCCGATACCGGCCCTATGAAAATTGACCTGAAAACTTAAAATTTTCAATTTCGGAAAAAAGTGCCTGGATGTGTTTTATGGCATCTGAGAACATGTGAGAAACCAACAAAACTGTATTTGGAGGCCTAGAACGGGCGCAGTGGCTGTCCGAAGGTGCCAGTCTCTTGCTTCACAACTCCCCCCGAACGGCCGATACCGGCCCTATGAAAATTGACCTGAAAACTTAAAATTTTCAATTTCGGAAAAAAGTGCCTGGATGTGTTCTATGGCATCTGAGAACATGTGAGAAACCAACAAAACTGTATTTGGAGGCCTAGAACGGGCGCAGTGGCTGTCCGAAGGTGCCAGTCTCTTGCTTCACAACTCCCCCTGAACGGCCGATACCGGCCCTATGAAAATTGACCTGAAAACTTAAAATTTTCAACTTCGGAAAAAAGTGCCTGGATGTGTTCTATGGCATCTGAGAACACGTGAGAAACCAACAAAACTGTATTTGGAGGCCTAGAACGGGCGCAGTGGCTGTCCGAAGGTGCCAGTCTCTTGCTTCACAACTCCCCCCGAACGGCCGATACCGGCCCTATGAAAATTGACCTGAAAACTTCAAATTTTCAACTTCGGAAAAAAGTGCCTGGATGTGTTCTATGGCATCTGAGAACACGTGAGAAACCACCAAAACTGTATTTGGAGGCCTAGAACGGGCGCAGTGGCTGTCCGAACGTGCCAGTCCCTTGCTTCACAACTCCCCCCGAACGGCCGATACCGGCCCTATGAAAATTGACCTGAAAACTTAAAATTTTCAATTTCGGAAAAAAGTGCCTGGCATCTGAGAACATGTGAGAAACCAACAAAACTGTATTTGGAGGCCTAGAACGGGCGCAGTGGCTGTCCGAAGGTGCCAGTCTCTTGCTTCAGAACTCTCCCCGATACCGGCCCTATGAAAATTGACCTGAAAACTTAAAATTTTCAATTTCGGAAAAAAGTGCCTGGATGTGTTCTATGGCATCTGATAACACGTGAGAAACCAACAAAACTGTATTTGGAGGCCTAGAACGGGCGCAGTGGCTGTCCGAAGGTGCCAGTCTCTTGCTTCACAACTCTCCCCGATACCGGCCCTATGAAAATTGACCTGAAAACTTAAAATTTTCAATTTCGGAAAAAAGTGCCTGGCATCTGAGAACATGTGAGAAACCAACAAAACTGTATTTGGAGGCCTAGAACGGGCGCAGTGGCTGTCCGAAGGTGCCAGTCTCTTGCTTCACAACTCCCCCCGAACGGCCGATACCGGCCCTATGAAAATTGACCTGAAAACTTAAAATTTTCAACTTCGGAAAAAAGTGCCTGGATGTGTTCTATGGCATCTGAGAACACGTGAGAAACCACCAAAACTGTATTTGGAGGCCTAGAACGGGCGCAGTGGCTGTCCGAACGTGCCAGTCCCTTGCTTCACAACTCCCCCCGAACGGCCGATACCGGCCCTATGAAAATTGACCTGAAAACTTAAAATTTTCAATTTCGGAAAAAAGTGCCTGGCATCTGAGAACATGTGAGAAACCAACAAAACTGTATTTGGAGGCCTAGAACGGGCGCAGTGGCTGTCCGAAGGTGCCAGTCTCTTGCTTCAGAACTCTCCCCGATACCGGCCCTATGAAAATTGACCTGAAAACTTAAAATTTTCAATTTCGGAAAAAAGTGCCTGGATGTGTTCTATGGCATCTGATAACACGTGAGAAACCAACAAAACTGTATTTGGAGGCCTAGAACGGGCGCAGTGGCTGTCCGAAGGTGCCAGTCTCTTGCTTCACAACTCTCCCCGATACCGGCCCTATGAAAATTGACCTGAAAACTTAAAATTTTCAAAGTGTGGAAAAAAGTGCCTGGATGTGTTCTATGGCATCTGAGAACATGTGAGAAACCAACAAAACTGTATTTGGAGGCCTAGAACGGGCGCAGTGGCTGTCCGAAGGTGCCAGTCTCTTGCTTCACAACTCCCCCCGAACGGCCGATACCGGCCCTATGAAAATTGACCTGAAAACTTAAAATTTTCAACTTCGGAAAAAAGTGCCTGAATGTGTTCTATGGCATCTGAGAACACGTGAGAAACCAACAAAACTGTATTTGGAGGCCTAGAACGGGCGCAGTGGCTGTCCGAAGGTGCCAGTCTCTTGCTTCACAACTCTCCCCGATACCGGCCCTATGAAAATTGACCTGAAAACTTAAAATTTTCAATTTCGAAAAAAAGTGCCTGGATGTGTTCTATGGCATCTGAGAACATGTGAGAAACCAACAAAACTGTATTTGGAGGCCTAGAACGGGTGCAGTGGCTGTCCGAAGGTGCCAGTCTCTTGCTTCACAACTCCCCCCGAACGGCCGATACCGGCCCTATGAAAATTGACCTGAAAACTTAAAATTTTCAATTTCGGAAAAAAGTGCCTGGATGTGTTCTATGGCATCTGAGAACACGTGAGAAACCAACAAAACTGTGTTTGGAGGCCTAGAACGGGCGCAGTGGCTGTCCGAAGGTGCCAGTCTCTTGCTTCACAACTCTCCCCGATACCGGCCCTATGAAAATTGACCTGAAAACTTAAAATTTTCAATTTCGGAAAAAAGTGCCTGGATGTGTTCTATGGCATCTGAGAACATGTGAGAAACCAACAAAACTGTATTTAGAGGCCTAGAACGGGGGCAGTGGCTGTCCGAATGCGCCAGTCTCTTGCTTCACAACTCTCCCCGATACCGGCCCTATAAAAATTGACCTGAAAACTTAAAATTTTCAATTTCGGAAAAAAGTGCCTGGATGTGTTCTAAGGCATCTGAGAACATGTGGGAAACCAACAAAACTGTATTTGGAGGCCTAGAACGGGCGCAGTGGCTGTCCGAAGGTGCCAGTCTCTTGCTTCACAGCTCCGCCCGAACGGCCGATACCGGCCCTATGAAAATTGACCTGAAAACTTAAAATGTTCAACTTCGGAAAAAAGTGCCTGGATGTGTTCTATGGCATCTGAGAACACGTGAGAAACCAACAAAACTGTATTTGGAGGCCTAGAACGGGCGCAGTGGCTGTCCGAAGGTGCCAGTCTCTTGCTTCACAGCTCCGCCCGAACGGCCGATACCGGCCCTATGAAAATTGACCTGAAAACTTAAAATGTTCAACTTCGAAAAAAAGTGCCTGGATGTGTTCTATGGCATCTGAGAACACGTGAGAAACCAACAAAACTGTATTTGGAGGCCTAGAACGGGCGCAGTGGCTGTCCGAAGGTGCCAGTCTCTTGCTTCACAACTGCCCCCGATACCGGCCCTATGAAAATTGACCTGAAAACTTAAAATTTTCAATTTCGGAAAAAAGTACCTGGATGTGTTCTATGGCATCTGAGAACACGTGAGAAACCAACAAAACTGTATTTGGAGGCTTAGAACGGGCGCAGTGGCTGTCCGAAGGTGCCAGTCTCTTGCTTCACAACTCCCCCTGATACCGGCCCTATGAAAATTGACCTGAAAACTTAAAATTTTCAATTTCGGAAAAAAGTGCCTGGATGTGTTCTATGGCATCTGAGAACATGTGAGAAACCAACAAAACTGTATTTAGAGGCCTAGAACGGGGGCAGTGGCTGTCCGAATGCGCCAGTCTCTTGCTTCACAACTCTCCCCGATACCGGCCCTATAAAAATTGACCTGAAAACTTAAAATTTTCAATTTCGGAAAAAAGTGCCTGGATGTGTTCTATGGCATCTGAGAACATGTGAGAAACCAACAAAACTGTATTTGGAGGCCTAGAACGGGCGCAGTGGCTGTCCGAAGGTGCCAGTCTCTTGCTTCACAACTCTCCCCGATACCGGCCCTATGAAAATTGACCTGAAAACTTAAAATTTTCTATTTCGGAAAAAAGTGCCTGGATGTGTTCTATGGCATCTGAGAACATGTGAGAAACCAACAAAACTGTATTTGGAGGCCTAGAACGGGCGCAGTGGCTGTCCGAAGGTGCCAGTCTCTTGCTTCACAACTCCCCCCAAACGGCCGATACCGGCCCTATGGAAATTGACCTGAAAACTTAAAATTTTCAATTTCGGATAAAAGTGCCTGGATGTGTTCTCTGGCATCTGAGAACACGTAAGAAACCAACAAAACTGTATTTGGAGGCCTAGAACGGGCGCAGTGGCTATCAGAAGGTGCCAGTCTCTTGCTTCACAACTCCCCCCGAACGGCCGATACCGGCCCTATGAAAATTGACCTGAAAACTTAAAATTTTCAATTTCGGGAAAAAGTCCCTGGATGTGTTCTCTGGCATCTGAGAACACGTAAGAAACCAACAAAACTGTATTTGGAGGCCTAGAACGGGCGCAGTGGCTATCAGAAGGTGCCAGTCTCTTGCTTCACAACTCCCCCCGAACGGCCGATACCGGCCCTATGAAAATTGACCTGAAAACTTAAAATTTTCAATTTCGGGAAAAAGTCCCTGGATGTGTTCTATGGCATCTGAGAACACGTGAGAAACCAACAAAACTGTATTTGCAGGCCTAGAACGGGCGCAGTGGCTGTCCGAAGGTGCCAGTCTCTTGCTTCACAACTCTCCCCGAACGGCCGATACCGGCCCTATGAAAATTGACCTGAAAACTTAAAATTTTCAATTTGGGAAAAAAGTGCCTGGATGTGTTCTATGGCATCTGAGAACACGTGAGAAACCAACAAAACTGTATTTGGAGGCCTAGAACGGGCGTAGTGGCTGTCCGAAGGTGCCAGTCTCTTGCTTCACAACTCTCCCCGAACGGCCGACACCGGCCCTATGAAAATTGACCTGAAAACTTAAAATTTTCAATTTGGGAAAAAAGTGCCTGGATGTGTTCTATGGCATCTGAGAACATGTGAGAAACCAACAAAACTGTATTTGGAGGCCTAGAACGGGCGCAGTGGCTGTCCGAAGGTGCCAGTCTCTTGCTTCACAACTCTCCCGATACCGGCCCTATGAAAATTGACCTGAAAACTTAAAATTTTCAATTTCGGAAAAAAGTGCCTGGATGTGTTCCATGGCATCTGAGAACACGTGAGAAACCAACAAAACTGTATTTGGAGGCCTAGAACGGGCGCAGTGGCTGTCCGAAAGTGCCAGTCTCTTGCTTCACAACTCCCCCCGAACGGCCGATACCGGCCCTATGAAAATTGACCTGAAAACTTAAAATTTTCAATTTCGGAAAAAAGTGCCTGGATGTGTTCTATGGCATCTGAGAACACGTGAGAAACCAACAAAACTGTATTTGGAGGCCTAGAACGGGCGCAGTGGCTGTCCGAAGGTGCCAGTCTCTTGCTTCACAACTCCCCCCGAACGACCGATACCGGCCCTATGAAAATTGACCTGAAAACTTAAAATTTTCAATTTCGGAAAAAAGTGCCTGGATGTGTTCTATGGCATCTGATAACATGTGAGAAACCAGCAAAACTGTATTTGGAGGCCTAGAACGGGCGCAGTGGCTGTCCGAAGGTGCCAGTCTCTTGCTTCACAACTCTCCTCGATACCGGCCCTATGAAAATTGACCTGAAAACTTAAAATTTTCAATTTCGGAAAAAAGTGCCTGGATGTGTTCTATGGTATCTGAGAACATGTGAGAAACCAACAAAACTGTATTTGGAGGCCTAGAACGGGCGCAGTGGCTGTCCGAAGGTGCCAGTCTCTTGCTTCACAACTCTCCCGATACCGGCCTTATGGAAATTGACCTGAAAACTTAAAATTTTCAATTTTGGAAAAAAGTGCCTGGATGTGTTCTATGGCATCTGAGAACACGTGAGAAACCAACAAAACTGTATTTGGAGGCCTAGAACGGGCGCAGTGGCTGTCCGAAGGTGACAGTCTCTTGCTTCACAACTCTCCCCGAACGGCCGACACCGGCCCTATGAAAATTGACCTGAAAACTTAAAATTTTCAATTTCGGAAAAAAGTGCCTGGATGTGTTCTATGGCATCTGAGAACACGTGAGAAACCAACAAAACTGTATTTGGAGGCCTAGAACGGGCGCAGTGGCTGTCCGAAGGTGCCAGTCTCTTGCTTCACAACTCCCCCCGAACGGCCGATACCGGCCCTATGAAAATTGACCTGAAAACTTAAAATTTTCAATTTCGGAAAAAAGTGCCTGGATGTGTTCTATGGCATCTGAGAACATGTGAGAAACCAACAAAACTGTATTTGGAGGCCTAGAACGGGCGCAGTGGCTGTCTGAAGGTGCCAGTCTCTTGCTTCACAACTCCCCCCGAACGGCCGATACCGGCCCTATGAAAATTGACCTGAAAACTTAAAATTTTTAATTTCGGAAAAAAGTGCCTGGATGTGTTCCATGGCATCTGAGAATATGTGAGAAACCAACAAAACTGTATTTGGAGGCCTAGAACGGGCGCAGTGGCTGTCCGAAGGTGCCAGTCTCTTGCTTCACAACTCCCCCCGAACGGCCGATACCGGCCCTATGAAAATTGACCTGAAAACTTAAAATTTTCAATTTCGGAAAAAAGTGCCTGGATGTGTTCTATGGCATCTGAGAACATGTGAGAAACCAACAAAACTGTATTTGGAGGCCTAGAACGGGCGCAGTGGCTGTCTGAAGGTGCCAGTCTCTTGCTTCACAACTCCCCCCGAACGGCCGATACCGGCCCTATGAAAATTGACCTGAAAACTTAAAATTTTCAATTTCGGGAAAAAGTGCCTGGATGTGTTCTATGGCATCTGAGAACACGTGAGAAACCAACAAAACTGTATTTGGAGGCCTAGAACGGGCGCAGTGGCTGTCCGAAGGTGCCAGTCTCTTGCTTCACAACTCTCCCCGATAACGGCCCTATGAAAATTGACCTGAAAACTTAAAATTTTCAATTTCGGAAAAAAGTGCCTGGATGTGTTCTATGGCATCTGAGAACACGTGAGAAACCAACAAAACTGTATTTGGAGGCCTAGAACGGGCGCAGTGGCTGTGCGAAGGTGCCAGTCTCTTGCTTCACAACTCTCCCCGAACGGCCGATACCGGCCCTATGAAAATTGACCTGAAAACTTAAAATTTTCAATTTCGGAAAAAAGTGCCTGGATGTGTTCTATGGCATCTGAGAACACGTGAGAAACCAACAAAACTGTATTTGGAGGCCTAGAACGGGCGCAGTGGCTGTCCGAAGGTGCCAGTCTCTTGCTTCACAACTCCCCCCGAACGGCCGATACCGGCCCTATGAACATTGACCTGAAAACTTAAAATTTTCAATTTCGGAAAAAAGTGCCTGGATGTGTTCTATGGCATCTGAGAACACGTGAGAAACCAACAAAACTGTATTTGGAGGCCTAGAACGGGCGCAGTGGCTGTCCGAAAGTGCCAGTCTCTTGCTTCACAACTCCCCCCGAACGGCCGATACCGGCCCTATGAAAATTGACCTGAAAACTTAAAATTTTCAATTTCGGAAAAAAGTGCCTGGATGTGTTCTATGGCATCTGAGAACACGTGAGAAACCAACAAAACTGTATTTGGAGGCCTAGAACGGGTGCAGTGGCTGTCCGAAGGTCCGAAAACTTAAAATTTTCAATTTCGGAAAAAAGTGCCTGGATGTGTTCTATGGCATCTGAGAACATGTGAGAAACCAACAAAACTGTATTTGGAGGCCTAGAACGGGCGCAGTGGCTGTCCGAAGGTGCCAGTCTCTTGCTTCACAACTCCCCCCGAACGGCCGATACCGGCCCTATGAAAATTGACCTGAAAACTTAAAATTTTCAATTTCGGATAAAAGTGCCTGGATGTGTTCTCTGGCATCTGAGAACACGTAAGAAACCAACAAAACTGTATTTGGAGGCCTAGAACGGGCGCAGTGGCTATCAGAAGGTGCCAGTCTCTTGCTTCACAACTCCCCCCGAACGGCCGATACCGGCCCTATGAAAATTGACCTGAAAACTTAAAATTTTCAATTTCGGGAAAAAGTCCCTGGATGTGTTCTATGGCATCTGAGAACACGTGAGAAACCAACAAAACTGTATTTGCAGGCCTAGAACGGGCGCAGTGGCTGTCCGAAGGTGCCAGTCTCTTGCTTCACAACTCTCCCCGATACCGGCCCTATGAAAATTGACCTGAAAACTTAAAATTTTCAATTTCGGAAAAAAGTGCCTGGATGTGTTCTATGGCATCTGAGAACACGTGAGAAACCAAAAAAACTGTATTTGGAGGCCAAGAACGGGCGCAGTGGCTGTCCGATGGTGCCAGTCTCTTGCTTCACAACTCTCCCCGAACGGCCGATACCGGCCCTATGAAAATTGACCTGAAAACTTAAAATTTTCAATTTCGGAAAAAAGTGCCTTGATGTGTTCTATGGCATCTGAGAACACGTGAGAAACCAAAAAAGCTGTATTTGGAGGCCTAGAACGGGCGCAGTGGCTGTCCGAAGGTGCCAGTCTCTTGCTTCACAACTCCCCCCGAACGGCCGACACCGGCCCTATGAAAATTGACCTGAAAACTTAAAATTTTCAATTTCGGAAAAAAGTGCCTGGATGTGTTCTATGGCATCTGAGAACACGTGAGAAACCAACAAAACTGTATTTGGAGGCCTAGAACGGGCGCAGTGGCTGTCCGAAGGTGCCAGTCTCTTGCTTCACAACTCTCCCCGAACGGCCGATACCGGCCCTATGAAAATTGACCTGAAAACTTAAAATTTTCAATTTGGGAAAAAAGTGCCTGGATGTGTTCTATGGCATCTGAGAACATGTGAGAAACCAACAAAACTGTATTTGGAGGCCTAGAACGGGCGCAGTGACTGTCCGAAGGTGCCAGTCTCTTGCTTCACAACTCCCCCCGAACGGCCGATACCGGCCCTATGAAAATTGACCTGAAAACTTAAAATTTTCAATTTCGGATAAAAGTGCCTGGATGTGTTCTCTGGCATCTGAGAACACGTAAGAAACCAACAAAACTGTATTTGGAGGCCTAGAACGGGCGCAGTGGCTATCAGAAGGTGCCAGTCTCTTGCTTCACAACTCCCCCCGAACGGCCGATACCGGCCCTATGAAAATTGACCTGAAAACTTAAAATTTTCAATTTCGGGAAAAAGTCCCTGGATGTGTTCTATGGCATCTGAGAACACGTGAGAAACCAACAAAACTGTATTTGCAGGCCTAGAACGGGCGCAGTGGCTGTCCGAAGGTGCCAGTCTCTTGCTTCACAACTCTCCCCGATACCGGCCCTATGAAAATTGACCTGAAAACTTAAAATTTTCAATTTCGGAAAAAAGTGCCTGGATGTGTTCTATGGCATCTGAGAACACGTGAGAAACCAAAAAAACTGTATTTGGAGGCCAAGAACGGGCGCAGTGGCTGTCCGATGGTGCCAGTCTCTTGCTTCACAACTCTCCCCGAACGGCCGATACCGGCCCTATGAAAATTGACCTGAAAACTTAAAATTTTCAATTTCGGAAAAAAGTGCCTTGATGTGTTCTATGGCATCTGAGAACACGTGAGAAACCAAAAAAGCTGTATTTGGAGGCCTAGAACGGGCGCAGTGGCTGTCCGAAGGTGCCAGTCTCTTGCTTCACAACTCCCCCCGAACGGCCGACACCGGCCCTATGAAAATTGACCTGAAAACTTAAAATTTTCAATTTCGGAAAAAAGTGCCTGGATGTGTTCTATGGCATCTGAGAACACGTGAGAAACCAACAAAACTGTATTTGGAGGCCTAGAACGGGCGCAGTGGCTGTCCGAAGGTGCCAGTCTCTTGCTTCACAACTCTCCCCGAACGGCCGATACCGGCCCTATGAAAATTGACCTGAAAACTTAAAATTTTCAATTTGGGAAAAAAGTGCCTGGATGTGTTCTATGGCATCTGAGAACACGTGAGAAACCAACAAAACTGTATTTGGAGGCCTAGAACGGGCGTAGTGGCTGTCCGAAGGTGCCAGTCTCTTGCTTCACAACTCTCCCCGAACGGCCGACACCGGCCCTATGAAAATTGACCTGAAAACTTAAAATTTTCAATTTCGGAAAAAAGTGCCTGGATGTGTTCTATGGCATCTGAGAACACGTGAGAAACCAAAAAAACTGTATTTGGAGGCCAAGAACGGGCGCAGTGGCTGTCCGGTGGTGCCAGTCTCTTGCTTCACAACTCTCCCCGAACGGCCGATACCGGCCCTATGAAAATTGACCTGAAAACTTAAAATTTTCAATTTCGGAAAAAAGTGCCTGGATGTGTTCTATGGCATCTGAGAACACGTGAGAAACCAACAAAACTGTATTTGGAGGCCTAGAACGGGCGCAGTGGCTGTCCGAAGGTGCCAGTCTCTTGCCTCACAACTCCCCCCGAACGGCCGATACCGGCCCTATGAAAATTGACCTGAAAACTTAAAATTTTCAATTTCGGAAAAAAGTGCCTGGATGTATTCTATGGCATCTGAGAACACGTGAGAAACCAACAAAACTGTATTTGGAGGCCTGGAACGGGCGCAGTGGCCGTCCGAAGGTGCCAGTCTCTTGCTTCACAACTTCCCCCGAACGGCCGATCCCGGCCCTATGAAAATTGACCTGAAAACTTAAAATTTTCAATTTCGGAAAAAAGTGCCTGGATGTGTTCTATGGCATCTGAGAACACGTGAGAAACCAACAAAACTGTATTTGGAGGCCTAGAACGGGCGCAGTGGCTGTCCGAAGGTGCCAGTCTCTAGCTTCGCAACTCTCCCCGATACCGGCCCTATGAAAATTGACCTGAAAACTTAAAATTTTCAATTTCGGAAAAAAGTGCCTGGATGTGTTCTATGGCATCTGAGAACACGTGAGAAACCAACAAAACTGTATTTGGAGGCCTAGAACGGGCGCAGTGGCTGTCCGAAGGTGCCAGTCTCTTGCTTCACAACTCCCCCCGAACGACCGATACCGGCCCTATGAAAATTGACCTGAAAACTTAAAATTTTCAATTTCGGAAAAAAGTGCCTGGATGTGTTCTATGGCATCTGATAACATGTGAGAAACCAGCAAAACTGTATTTGGAGGCCTAGAACGGGCGCAGTGGCTGTCCGAAGGTGCCAGTCTCTTGCTTCACAACTCCCCCCGAACGACCGATACCGGCCCTATGAAAAATGACCTGAAAACTTAAAATTTTCAATTTCGGAAAAAAGTGCCTGGATGTGTTCTATGGCATCTGATAACATGTGAGAAACCAGCAAAACTGTATTTGGAGGCCTAGAACGGGCGCAGTGGCTGTCCGAAGGTGCCAGTCTCTTGCTTCACAACTCTCCCGATACCGGCCCTATAAAAATTGACCTGAAAACTTAAAATTTTCAATTTCGGAAAAAAGTGCCTGGATGTGTTCTATGGTATCTGAGAACATGTGAGAAACCAACAAAACTGTATTTGGAGGCCTAGAACGGGCGCAGTGGCTGTCCGAAGGTGCCAGTCTCTTGCTTCACAACTCTCCCGATACCGGCCCTATAAAAATTGACCTGAAAACTTAAAATTTTCAATTTCGGAAAAAAGTGCCTGGGTGTGTTCTATGGCATCTGAGAACACGTGAGAAACCAACAAAAATGTATTTGGAGGCCTAGAACGGGCGCAGTGGCTGTCCGAAGGTGCCAGTCTCTTGCTTCACAACTCCCCCCGAACGACCGATACCGGCCCTATGAAAAATGACCTGAAAACTTAAAATTTTCAATTTCGGAAAAAAGTGCCTGGATGTGTTCTATGGCATCTGATAACATGTGAGAAACCAGCAAAACTGTATTTGGAGGCCTAGAACGGGCGCAGTGGCTGTCCGAAGGTGCCAGTCTCTTGCTTCACAACTCTCCCGATACCGGCCCTATGAAAATTGACCTGAAAACTTAAAATTTTCAATTTCGGAAAAAAGTGCCTGGATGTGTTCCATGGCATCTGAGAACACGTGAGAAACCAACAAAACTGTATTTGGAGGCCTAGAACAGGCGCAGTGGCTGTCCGAAGGTGCCAGTCTCTTGCTTCACAACTCTCCCGATACCGGCCCTATGAAAATTGACCTGAAAACTTAAAATTTTCAATTTCGGAAAAAAGTGCCTGGATGTGTTCTATGGTATCTGAGAACATGTGAGAAACCAACAAAACTGTATTTGGAGGCCTAGAACGGGCGCAGTGGCTGTCCGAAGGTGCCAGTCTCTTGCTTCACAACTCTCCCGATACCGGCCCTATGAAAATTGACCTGAAAACTTAAAATTTTCAATTTCGGAAAAAAGTGCCTGGATGTGTTCTATGGCATCTGAGAACACGTGAGAAACCAACAAAACTGTATTTGGAGGCCTAGAACGGGCGCAGTGGCTGTCCGAAGGTGCCAGTCTCTTGCTTCACAACTCTCCCGATACCGGCCTTATGGAAATTGACCTGAAAACTTAAAATTTTCAATTTTGGAAAAAAGTGCCTGGATGTGTTCTATGGCATCTGAGAACACGTGAGAAACCAACAAAACTGTATTTGGAGGCCTAGAACGGGCGCAGTGGCTGTCCGAAGGTGACAGTCTCTTGCTTCACAACTCTCCCCGAACGGCCGACACCGGCCCTATGAAAATTGACCTGAAAACTTAAAATTTTCAATTTCGGAAAAAAGTGCCTGGATGTGTTCTATGGCATCTGAGAACACGTGAGAAACCAACAAAACTGTATTTGGAGGCCTAGAACGGGCGCAGTGGCTGTCCGAAGGTGCCAGTCTCTTGCTTCACAACTCCCCCCGAACGGCCGATACCGGCCCTATGAAAATTGACCTGAAAACTTAAAATTTTCAATTTCGGAAAAAAGTGCCTGGATGTGTTCTATGGCATCTGAGAACACGTGAGAAACCAACAAAACTGTATTTGGAGGCCAAGAACGGGCGCAGTGGCTGTCCGGTGGTGCCAGTCTCTTGCTTCACAACTCTCCCCGAACGGCCGATACCGGCCCTATGAAAATTGACCTGAAAACTTAAAATTTTCAATTTCGGAAAAAAGTGCCTTGATGTGTTCTATGGCATCTGAGAACACGTGAGAAACCAAAAAAACTGTATTTGGAGGCCTAGAACGGGCGCAGTGGCTGTCCGAAGGTGACAGTCTCTTGCTTCACAACTCTCCCCGAACGGCCGACACCGGCCCTATGAAAATTGACCTGAAAACTTAAAATTTTCAATTTCGGAAAAAAGTGCCTGGATGTGTTCTATGGCATCTGAGAACACGTGAGAAACCAACAAAACTGTCTTTGGAGGCCTAGAACGGGCGCAGTGGCTGTCCGAAGGTGCCAGTCTCTTGCTTCACAACTCTCCCCGATACCGGCCCTATGAAAATTGACCTGAAAACTTAAAATTTTCAATTTCGGAAAAAAGTGCCTGGATGTGTTCTATGGCATCTGAGAACATGTGAGAAACCAACAAAACTGTATTTGGAGGCCTAGAACGGGCGCAGTGGCTGTCCGAAGGTGCCAGTCTCTTGCTTCACAACTCTCCCCGATACCGGCCCTATGAAAATTGACCTGGAAACTTAAAATTTTCAATTTCGGAAAAAAGTGCCTGGATGTGTTCTATGGCATCTGATAACATGTGAGAAACCAGCAAAACTGTATTTGGAGGCCTAGAACGGGCGCAGTGGCTGTCCGAAGGTGCCAGTCTCTTGCTTCACAACTCTCCTCGATACCGGCCCTATGAAAATTGACCTGAAAACTTAAAATTTTCAATTTCGGAAAAAAGTGCCTGGATGTGTTCTATGGTATCTGAGAACATGTGAGAAACCAACAAAACTGTATTTGGAGGCCTAGAACGGGCGCAGTGGCTGTCCGAAGGTGCCAGTCTCTTGCTTCACAACTCCCCCCGAACGACCGATACCGGCCCTATGAAAAATGACCTGAAAACTTAAAATTTTCAATTTCGGAAAAAAGTGCCTGGATGTGTTCTATGGCATCTGATAACATGTGAGAAACCAGCAAAACTGTATTTGGAGGCCTAGAACGGGCGCAGTGGCTGTCCGAAGGTGCCAGTCTCTTGCTTCACAACTCTCCCGATACCGGCCCTATGAAAATTGACCTGAAAACTTAAAATTTTCAATTTCGGAAAAAAGTGCCTGGATGTGTTCCATGGCATCTGAGAACACGTGAGAAACCAACAAAACTGTATTTGGAGGCCTAGAACAGGCGCAGTGGCTGTCCGAAGGTGCCAGTCTCTTGCTTCACAACTCTCCCGATACCGGCCCTATGAAAATTGACCTGAAAACTTAAAATTTTCAATTTCGGAAAAAAGTGCCTGGATGTGTTCTATGGCATCTGAGAACACGTGAGAAACCAACAAAACTGTATTTGGAGGCCTAGAACGGGCGCAGTGGCTGTCCGAAGGTGCCAGTCTCTTGCTTCACAACTCTCCCGATACCGGCCTTATGGAAATTGACCTGAAAACTTAATATTTTCAATTTTGGAAAAAAGTGCCTGGATGTGTTCTATGGCATCTGAGAACATGTGAGAAACCAACAAAACTGTATTTGGAGGCCTAGAACGGGCGCAGTGGCTGTCCGAAGGTGCCAGTCTCTTGCTTCACAACTCTCCCCGATACCGGCCCTATGAAAATTGACCTGAAAACTTAAAATTTTCAATTTCGGAAAAAAGTGCCTGGATGTGTTCTATGGCATCTGAGAACACGTAAGAAACCAACAAAACTGTATTTGGAGGCCTAGAACGGGCGCAGTGGCTGTCCGAAGGTGCCAGTCTCTTGCTTCACAACTCTACCCGATACCGGCCCTATGAAAATTGACCTGAAAACTTAAAATTTTCAATTTCGGAAAACAGTGCCTGGATGTGTTCTATGGCATCTGAGAACACGTGAGAAACCAACAAAACTGTATTTGGAGGCCTAGAACGGGCGCAGTGGCTGTCCGAAGGTGCCAGTCTCTTGCTTCACAACTCCCCCCGAACGGCCGATACCGGCCCTATGAAAATTGACCTGAAAACTTAAAATTTTCAATTTCAGAAAAAAGTGCCTGGATGTGTTCTATGGCATCTGATAACATGTGAGAATCCAGCAAAACTGTATTTGGAGGCCTAGAACGGGCGCAGTGGCTGTCCGAAGGTGCCAGTCTCTTGCTTCACAACTCCCCCCGAACGACCGATACCGGCCCTATGAAAATTGACCTGAAAACTTAAAATTTTCAATTTCGGAAAAAAGTGCCTGGATGTGTTCTATGGCATCTGAGAACATGTGAGAAACCAACTTAACTGTATTTGGAGGCCTAGAACGGGCGCAGTGGCTGTCCGAAGGTGCCAGTCTCTTGCTTCACAACTCTCCTCGATACCGGCCCTATGAAAATTGACCTGAAAACTTAAAATTTTCAATTTCGGAAAAAAGTGCCTGGATGTGTTCTATGGTATCTGAGAACATGTGAGAAACCAACAAAACTGTATTTGGAGGCCTAGAACGGGCGCAGTGGCTGTCCGAAGGTGCCAGTCTCTTGCCTCACAACTCTCCCGATACCGGCCCTATGAAAATTGACCTGAAAACTTAAAATTTTCAATTTCGGAAAAAAGTGCCTGGATGTGTTCTATGGCATCTGAGAACACGTGAGAAACCAACAAAACTGTATTTGGAGGCCTAGAACGGGCGCAGTGGCTGTCCGAAGGTGCCAGTCTCTTGCTTCACAACTCCCCCCGAACGGCCGATACCGGCCCTATGAAAATTGACCTGAAAACTTAAAATTTTCAATTTCGGAAAAAAGTGCCTGGATGTGTTCTATGGCATCTCAGAACATGTGAGAAACCAACAAAACTGTATTTGGAGGCCTAGAACGGGCGCAGTGGCTGTCCGAAGGTGCCAGTCTCTTGCTTCACAACTCCCCCCGAACGGCCGATACCGGCCCTGTGGAAATTGACCTGAAAACTTAAAATTTTCAATTTCGGAAAAAAGTGCCTGGATGTGTTCTATGGCATCTGAGAACACGTGAGAAACCAACAAAACTGTATTTGGAGGCCTAGAACGGGCGCAGTGGCTGTCCGAAGGTGCCAGTCTCTTGCTTCACAACTCCCCCCGAACGGCCGATACCGGCCCTATGAAAATTGACCTGAAAACTTAAAATTTTCAATTTCGGAAAAAAGTGCCTGGATGAGTTCTATGGCATCTGAGAACACGTGAGAAACCAACAAAACTGTATTTGGAGGCCTAGAACGGGCGCAGTGGCTGTCCGAAGGTGCCAGTCTCTTGCTTCACAACTCCCCCCGAACGGCCGATACCGGCCCTATGAAAATTGACCTGAAAACTTAAAATTTTCAATTTCGGAAAAAAGTGCCTGGATGTGTTCCATGGCATCTGAAAACACGTGAGAAACCAACAAAACTGTATTTGGAGGCCTAGAACGGGCGCAGTGGCTGTCCGAAGGTGCCAGTCTCTTGCTTCTCAACTCTCCCCGATACCGGCCCTATGAAAATTGACCTGAAAACTTCAAATTTTCAATTTCGGAAAAAAGTGCCTGGATGTGTTCTATGGCATCTGAGAACACGTGAGAAACCAACAAAACTGTATTTGGAGACCTAGAACAGGCGCAGTGGCTGTCCGAAGGTGCCAGTCTCTTGCTTCACAACTCCCCCCGAACGATACCGGCCCTATGAAAATTGACCTGAAAACTTAAAATTTTCAATTTCGGAAAAAGTGCCTGAATGTGTTCTATTGCATCTGAGAACATGTGAGAAACCAACAAAACTGTAATTGGAGGCCTAGAACGGGCGCAGTGGCTGTCCGAAGGTGCCAGTCTCTTGCTTCACAACTCTCCCCGATAACGGCCCTATGAAAATTGACCTGAAAACTTAGAATTTTCAATTTCGGAAAAAAGTGCCTGGATGTGTTCCATGGCATCTGAGAACATGTGAGAAACCAACAAAACTGTATTTGGAGGCCTAGAACGGGCGCAGTGGCTGTCCGAAGGTGCCAGTCTCTTGCTTCTCAACTCTCCCCGATACCGACCCTATGAAAATTGACCTGAAAACTTCAAATTTTCAATTTCGGAAAAAAGTGCCTGGATGTGTTCTATGGCATCTGAGAACACGTGAGAAAATAACAAAACTGTATTTGGAGGCCTAGAACGGGCGCAGTGGCTGTCCGAAGGTGCCAGTCTCTTGCTTCACAACTCTCCCCGATAACGGCCCTATGAAAATTGACCTGAAAACTTAGAATTTTCAATTTCGGAAAAAAGTGCCTGGATGTGTTCCATGGCATCTGAGAACATGTGAGAAACCAACAAAACTGTATTTGGAGGCCTAGAACGGGCGCAGTGGCTGTCCGAAGGTGCCAGTCTCTTGCTTCACAACTCTCCCCGATACCGGCCCTATGAAAATTGACCTGAAAACTTAAAATTTTCAATTTCGGAAAAAAGTGCCTGGATGTGTTCCATGGCATCTGAAAACACGTGAAAAACCAACAAAACTGTATTTAGAGGCCTAGAACGGGGGCAGTGGCTGTCCGAAGGCGCAAGTCTCTTGCTTCACAACTCCCACCGAACGGCCGATACCGGCCCTATGAAAATTGACCTGAAAACTTAAAATTTTCAATTTCGGAAAAAAGTGCCTGGATGTGTTCCATGGCATCTGAAAACACGTGAGAAACCAACAAAACTGTATTTGGAGGCCTAGAACGGGCGCAGTGGCTGTCCGAAGGTGCCAGTCTCTTGCTTCACAACTCCCACCGAACGGCCGATACCGGCCCTATGAAAATTGACCTGAAAACTTAAAATTTTCAATTTCGGAAAAAGTGCCTGAATGTGTTCTATTGCATCTGAGAACATGTGAGAAACCAACAAAACTGTAATTGGAGGCCTAGAACGGGCGCAGTGGCTGTCCGAAGGTGCCAGTCTCTTGCTTCACAACTCTCCCCGATACCGGCCCTATGAAAATTGACCTGAAAACTTAAAATTTTCAATTTCGGAAAAAAGTGCCTGGATGTGTTCCATGGCATCTGAAAACACGTGAAAAACCAACAAAACTGTATTTAGAGGCCTAGAACGGGGGCAGTGGCTGTCCGAAGGCGCCAGTCTCTTGCTTCACAACTCCCACCGAACGGCCGATACCGGCCCTATGAAAATTGACCTGAAAACTTAAAATTTTCAATTTCGGAAAAAAGTGCCTGGATGTGTTCCATGGCATCTGAAAACACGTGAGAAACCAACAAAACTGTATTTGGAGGCCTAGAACGGGCGCAGTGGCTGTCCGAAGGCGCAAGTCTCTTGCTTCACAACTCCCACCGAACGGCCGATACCGGCCCTATGAAAATTGACCTGAAAACTTAAAATTTTCAATTTCGGAAAAAAGTGCCTGGATGTGTTCCATGGCATCTGAAAACACGTGAGAAACCAACAAAACTGTATTTGGAGGCCTAGAACGGGCGCAGTGGCTGTCCGAAGGTGCCAGTCTCTTGCTTCACAACTCCCACCGAACGGCCGATACCGGCCCTATGAAAATTGACCTGAAAACTTAAAATTTTCAATTTCGGAAAAAGTGCCTGAATGTGTTCTATTGCATCTGAGAACATGTGAGAAACCAACAAAACTGTAATTGGAGGCCTAGAACGGGCGCAGTGGCTGTCCGAAGGTGCCAGTCTCTTGCTTCACAACTCTCCCCGATACCGGCCCTATGAAAATTGACCTGAAAACTTCAAATTTTCAATTTCGGAAAAAAGTGCCTGGATGTGTTCTATGGCATCTGAGAACACGTGAGAAACCAACAAAACTGTATTTGGAGGCCTAGAACGGGCGCAGTGGCTGTCCGAAGGTGCCAGTCTCTTGCTTTTTAACTCTCCCCGATACCGGCCCTATGAAAATTGACCTGAAAACTTAAAATTTTCAATTTCGGAAAAAAGTGCCTGGATGTGTTCTATGGCATCTGAGAACACGTGAGAAACCAACAAAACCGTATTTGGAGGCTTAGAACGGGCGCAGTGGCTGTCCGAAGGTGCCAGTCTCTTGCTTCTCAACTCTCCCCGATACCGGCCCTATGAAAATTGACCTGAAAACTTAAAATTTTCAATTTCGGAAAAAAGTGCCTGGATGTGTTCTATGGCATCTGAGAACACGTGAGAAACCAACAAAATTGTATTTGGAGGCCTAGAACGGGCGCAGTGGCTGTCCGAAGGTGCCAGTCTCTTGCTTCTCAACTCTCCCCGATACCGGCCCTATGAAAATTGACCTGAAAACTTCAAATTTTCAATTTCGGAAAAAAGTGCCTGGATGTGTTCTATGGCATCTGAGAACACGTGAGAAACCAACAAAACTGTATTTGGAGACCTAGAACAGGCGCAGTGGCTGTCCGAAGGTGCCAGTCTCTTGCTTCACAACTCCCCCCGAACGATACCGGCCCTATGAAAATTGACCTGAAAACTTCAAATTTTCAATTTCGGAAAAAAGTGCCTGGATGTGTTCTATGGCATCTGAGAACACGTGAGAAACCAACAAAACTGTATTTGGAGGCCTAGAACGGGCGCAGTGGCTGTCCGAAGGTGCCAGTCTCTTGCTTTTTAACTCTCCCCGATACCGGCCCTATGAAAATTGACCTGAAAACTTAAAATTTTCAATTTCGGAAAAAAGTGCCTGGATGTGTTCTATGGCATCTGAGAACACGTGAGAAACCAACAAAACTGTATTTGGAGGCCTAGAACGGGCGCAGTGGCTGTCCGAAGGTGCCAGTCTCTTGCTTTTTAACTCTCCCCGATACCGGCCCTATGAAAATTGACCTGAAAACTTAAAATTTTCAATTTCGGAAAAAAGTGCCTGGATGTGTTCTATGGCATCTGAGAACACGTGAGAAACCAACAAAACCGTATTTGGAGGCCTAGAACGGGCGCAGTGGCTGTCCGAAGGTGCCAGTCTCTTGCTTTTTAACTCTCCCCGATACCGGCCCTATGAAAATTGACCTGAAAACTTAAAATTTTCAATTTCGGAAAAAAGTGCCTGGATGTGTTCTATGGCATCTGAGAACACGTGAGAAACCAACAAAACTGTATTTGGAGGCCTAGAACGGGCGCAGTGGCTGTCCGAAGGTGCCAGTCTCTTGCTTCTCAACTCTCCCCGATACCGGGCCTATGAAAATTGACCTGAAAACTTCAAATTTTCAATTTCGGAAAAAAGTGCCTGGATGTGTTCTATGGCATCTGAGAACACGTGAGAAACCAACAAAACTGTATTTGGAGACCTAGAACAGGCGCAGTGGCTGTCCGAAGGTGCCAGTCTCTTGCTTCACAACTCCCCCCGAACGATACCGGCCCTATGAAAATTGACCTGAAAACTTAAAATTTTCAATTTCGGAAAAAAGTGCCTGGATGTGTTCTATGGCATCTGAGAACACGTGAGAAACCAACAAAACCGTATTTGGAGGCCTAGAACGGGCGCAGTGGCTGTCCGAAGGTGCCAGTCTCTTGCTTTTTAACTCTCCCCGATACCGGCCCTATGAAAATTGACCTGAAAACTTAAAATTTTCAATTTCGGAAAAAAGTGCCTGGATGTGTTCTATGGCATCTGAGAACACGTGAGAAACCAACAAAACTGTATTTGGAGGCCTAGAACGGGCGCAGTGGCTGTCCGAAGGTGCCAGTCTCTTGCTTCTCAACTCTCCCCGATACCGGCCCTATGAAAATTGACCTGAAAACTTCAAATTTTCAATTTCGGAAAAAAGTGCCTGGATGTGTTCTATGGCATCTGAGAACACGTGAGAAACCAACAAAACTGTATTTGGAGGCCTAGAACGGGCGCAGTGGCTGTCCGAAGGTGCCAGTCTCTTGCTTCTCAACTCTCCCCGATACCGGCCCTATGAAAATTGACCTGAAAACTTAAAATTTTCAATTTCGGAAAAAAGTGCCTGGATGTGTTCTATGGCATCTGAGAACACGTAAGAAACCAACAAAACTGTATTTGGAGGCCTAGAACGGGCGCAGTGGCTGTCCGAAGGTGCCAGTCTCTTGCTTCTCAACTCTCCCCGATACCGGCCCTATGAAAATTGACCTGAAAACTTCAAATTTTCAATTTCGGAAAAAAGTGCCTGGATGTGTTCTATGGCATCTGAGAACACGTGAGAAACCAACAAAACTGTATTTGGAGGCCTAGAACGGGCGCAGTGGCTGTCCGAAGGTGCCAGTCTCTTGCTTCTCAACTCTCCCCGATACCGGCCCTATGAAAATTGACCTGAAAACTTCAAATTTTCAATTTCGGAAAAAAGTGCCTGGATGTGTTCTATGGCATCTGAGAACACGTGAGAAACCAACAAAACTGTATTTGGAGGCCTAGAACGGGCGCAGTGGCTGTCCGAAGGTGCCAGTCTCTTGCTTCTCAACTCTCCCCGATACCGGCCCTATGAAAATTGACCTGAAAACTTAAAATTTTCAATTTCGGAAAAAAGTGCCTGGATGTGTTCTATGGCATCTGAGAACACGTGAGAAACCAACAAAACCGTATTTGGAGGCCTAGAACGGGCGCAGTGGCTGTCCGAAGGTGCCAGTCTCTTGCTTTTTAACTCTCCCCGATACCGGCCCTATGAAAATTGACCTGAAAACTTAAAATTTTCAATTTCGGAAAAAAGTGCCTGGATGTGTTCTATGGCATCTGAGAACACGTGAGAAACCAACAAAACTGTATTTGGAGGCCTAGAACGGGCGCAGTGGCTGTCCGAAGGTGCCAGTCTCTTGCTTCTCAACTCTCCCCGATACCGGCCCTATGAAAATTGACCTGAAAACTTCAAATTTTCAATTTCGGATAAAAGTGCCTGGATGTGTTCTATGGCATCTGAGAACACGTGAGAAACCAACAAAACTGTATTTGGAGGCCTAGAACGGGCGCAGTGGCTGTCCGAAGGTGCCAGTCTCTTGCTTCTCAACTCTCCCCGATACCGGCCCTATGAAAATTGACCTGAAAACTTCAAATTTTCAATTTCGGAAAAAAGTGCCTGGATGTGTTCTATGGCATCTGAGAACACGTGAGAAACCAACAAAACTGTATTTGGAGGCCTAGAACGGGCGCAGTGGCTGTCCGAAGGTGCCAGTCTCTTGCTTCTCAACTCTCCCCGATACCGGCCCTATGAAAATTGACCTGAAAACTTAAAATTTTCAATTTCGGAAAAAAGTGCCTGGATGTGTTCTATGGCATCTGAGAACACGTGAGAAACCAACAAAACTGTATTTGGAGGCCTAGAACGGGCGCAGTGGCTGTCCGAAGGTGCCAGTCTCTTGCTTCTCAACTCTCCCCGATACCGGCCCTATGAAAATTGACCTGAAAACTTAAAATTTTCAATTTCGGAAAAAAGTGCCTGGATGTGTTCTATGGCATCTGAGAACACGTGAGAAACCAACAAAACTGTATTTGGAGGCCTAGAACGGGCGCAGTGGCTGTCCGAAGGTGCCAGTCTCTTGCTTCTCAACTCTCCCCGATACCGGCCCTATGAAAATTGACCTGAAAACTTAAAATTTTCAATTTCGGAAAAAAGTGCCTGGATGTGTTCTATGGCATCTGAGAACACGTGAGAAACCAACAAAACTGTATTTGGAGACCTAGAACAGGCGCAGTGGCTGTCCGAAGGTGCCAGTCTCTTGCTTTTTAACTCTCCCCGATACCGGCCCTATGAAAATTGACCTGAAAACTTAAAATTTTCAATTTCGGAAAAAAGTGCCTGGATGTGTTCTATGGCATCTGAGAACACGTGAGAAACCAACAAAACCGTATTTGGAGGCCTAGAACGGGCGCAGTGGCTGTCCGAAGGTGCCAGTCTCTTGCTTTTTAACTCTCCCCGATACCGGCCCTATGAAAATTGACCTGAAAACTTAAAATTTTCAATTTCGGAAAAAAGTGCCTGGATGTGTTCTATGGCATCTGAGAACACGTGAGAAACCAACAAAACTGTATTTGGAGGCCTAGAACGGGCGCAGTGGCTGTCCGAAGGTGCCAGTCTCTTGCTTCTCAACTCTCCCCGATACCGGCCCTATGAAAATTGACCTGAAAACTTCAAATTTTCAATTTCGGAAAAAAGTGCCTGGATGTGTTCTATGGCATCTGAGAACACGTGAGAAACCAACAAAACTGTATTTGGAGACCTAGAACAGGCGCAGTGGCTGTCCGAAGGTGCCAGTCTCTTGCTTCACAACTCCCCCCGAACGATACCGGCCCTATGAAAATTGACCTGAAAACTTAAAATTTTCAATTTCGGAAAAAAGTGCCTGGATGTGTTCTATGGCATCTGAGAACATGTGAGAAACCAACAAAACTGTATTTGGAGGCCTAGAACGGGCGCAGTGGCTGTCCGAAGGTGCCAGTCTCTTGCTTCTCAACTCTCCCCGATACCGGCCCTATGAAAATTGACCTGAAAACTTCAAATTTTCAATTTCGGAAAAAAGTGCCTGGATGTGTTCTATGGCATCTGAGAACACGTGAGAAACCAACAAAACCGTATTTGGAGGCCTAGAACGGGCGCAGTGGCTGTCCGAAGGTGCCAGTCTCTTGCTTTTTAACTCTCCCCGATACCGGCCCTATGAAAATTGACCTGAAAACTTAAAATTTTCAATTTCGGAAAAAAGTGCCTGGATGTGTTCTATGGCATCTGAGAACACGTGAGAAACCAACAAAACTGTATTTGGAGGCCTAGAACGGGCGCAGTGGCTGTCCGAAGGTGCCAGTCTCTTGCTTCTCAACTCTCCCCGATACCGGCCCTATGAAAATTGACCTGAAAACTTAAAATTTTCAATTTCGGAAAAAAGTGCCTGGATGTGTTCTATGGCATCTGAGAACACGTGAGAAACCAACAAAACTGTATTTGGAGGCCTAGAACGGGCGCAGTGGCTGTCCGAAGGTGCCAGTCTCTTGCTTCTCAACTCTCCCCGATACCGGCCCTATGAAAATTGACCTGAAAACTTCAAATTTTCAATTTCGGAAAAAAGTGCCTGGATGTGTTCTATGGCATCTGAGAACACGTGAGAAACCAACAAAACCGTATTTGGAGGCCTAGAACGGGCGCAGTGGCTGTCCGAAGGTGCCAGTCTCTTGCTTTTTAACTCTCCCCGATACCGGCCCTATGAAAATTGACCTGAAAACTTAAAATTTTCAATTTCGGAAAAAAGTGCCTGGATGTGTTCTATGGCATCTGAGAACACGTGAGAAACCAACAAAACTGTATTTGGAGGCCTAGAACGGGCGCAGTGGCTGTCCGAAGGTGCCAGTCTCTTGCTTCTCAACTCTCCCCGATACCGGCCCTATGAAAATTGACCTGAAAACTTCAAATTTTCAATTTCGGAAAAAAGTGCCTGGATGTGTTCTATGGCATCTGAGAACACGTGAGAAACCAACAAAACTGTATTTGGAGGCCTAGAACGGGCGCAGTGGCTGTCCGAAGGTGCCAGTCTCTTGCTTCTCAACTCTCCCCGATACCGGCCCTATGAAAATTGACCTGAAAACTTCAAATTTTCAATTTCGGAAAAAAGTGCCTGGATGTGTTCTATGGCATCTGAGAACACGTGAGAAACCAACAAAACTGTATTTGGAGGCCTAGAACGGGCGCAGTGGCTGTCCGAAGGTGCCAGTCTCTTGCTTCTCAACTCTCCCCGATACCGGCCCTATGAAAATTGACCTGAAAACTTCAAATTTTCAATTTCGGAAAAAAGTGCCTGGATGTGTTCTATGGCATCTGAGAACACGTGAGAAACCAACAAAACCGTATTTGGAGGCCTAGAACGGGCGCAGTGGCTGTCCGAAGGTGCCAGTCTCTTGCCTTTTAACTCTCCCCGATACCGGCCCTATGAAAATTGACCTGAAAACTTAAAATTTTCAATTTCGGAAAAAAGTGCCTGGATGTGTTCTATGGCATCTGAGAACACGTGAGAAACCAACAAAACCGTATTTGGAGGCCTAGAACGGGCGCAGTGGCTGTCCGAAGGTGCCAGTCTCTTGCTTTTTAACTCTCCCCGATACCGGCCCTATGAAAATTGACCTGAAAACTTAAAATTTTCAATTTCGGAAAAAAGTGCCTGGATGTGTTCTATGGCATCTGAGAACACGTGAGAAACCAACAAAACTGTATTTGGAGGCCTAGAACGGGCGCAGTGGCTGTCCGAAGGTGCCAGTCTCTTGCTTCTCAACTCTCCCCGATACCGGCCCTATGAAAATTGACCTGAAAACTTCAAATTTTCAATTTCGGAAAAAAGTGCCTGGATGTGTTCTATGGCATCTGAGAACACGTGAGAAACCAACAAAACTGTATTTGGAGGCCTAGAACGGGCGCAGTGGCTGTCCGAAGGTGCCAGTCTCTTGCTTCTCAACTCTCCCCGATACCGGCCCTATGAAAATTGACCTGAAAACTTAAAATTTTCAATTTCGGAAAAAAGTGCCTGGATGTGTTCTATGGCATCTGAGAACACGTGAGAAACCAACAAAACTGTATTTGGAGGCCTAGAACGGGCGCAGTGGCTGTCCGAAGGTGCCAGTCTCTTGCTTCTCAACTCTCCCCGATACCGGCCCTATGAAAATTGACCTGAAAACTTCAAATTTTCAATTTCGGAAAAAAGTGCCTGGATGTGTTCTATGGCATCTGAGAACACGTGAGAAACCAACAAAACTGTATTTGGAGGCCTAGAACGGGCGCAGTGGCTGTCCGAAGGTGCCAGTCTCTTGCTTCTCAACTCTCCCCGATACCGGCCCTATGAAAATTGACCTGAAAACTTAAAATTTTCAATTTCGGAAAAAAGTGCCTGGATGTGTTCTATGGCATCTGAGAACACGTGAGAAACCAACAAAACTGTATTTGGAGGCCTAGAACGGGCGCAGTGGCTGTCCGAAGGTGCCAGTCTCTTGCTTCTCAACTCTCCCCGATACCGGCCCTATGAAAATTGACCTGAAAACTTAAAATTTTCAATTTCGGAAAAAAGTGCCTGGATGTGTTCTATGGCATCTGAGAACACGTGAGAAACCAACAAAACTGTATTTGGAGACCTAGAACAGGCGCAGTGGCTGTCCGAAGGTGCCAGTCTCTTGCTTCACAACTCCCCCCGAACGATACCGGCCCTATGAAAATTGACCTGAAAACTTAAAATTTTCTATTTCGGAAAAAAGTGCCTGGATGTGTTCTATGGCATCTGAGAACACGTGAGAAACCAACAAAACTGTATTTGGAGGCCTAGAACGGGCGCAGTGGCTGTCCGAAGGTGCCAGTCTCTTGCTTCTCAACTCTCCCCGATACCGGCCCTATGAAAATTGACCTGAAAACTTCAAATTTTCAATTTCGGAAAAAAGTGCCTGGATGTGTTCTATGGCATCTGAGAACACGTGAGAAACCAACAAAACTGTATTTGGAGGCCTAGAACGGGCGCAGTGGCTGTCCGAAGGTGCCAGTCTCTTGCTTTTTAACTCTCCCCGATACCGGCCCTATGAAAATTGACCTGAAAACTTAAAATTTTCAATTTCGGAAAAAAGTGCCTGGATGTGTTCTATGGCATCTGAGAACACGTGAGAAACCAACAAAACTGTATTTGGAGGCCTAGAACGGGCGCAGTGGCTGTCCGAAGGTGCCAGTCTCTTGCTTCTCAACTCTCCCCGATACCGGCCCTATGAAAATTGACCTGAAAACTTCAAATTTTCAATTTCGGAAAAAAGTGCCTGGATGTGTTCTATGGCATCTGAGAACACGTGAGAAACCAACAAAACTGTATTTGGAGGCCTAGAACGGGCGCAGTGGCTGTCCGAAGGTGCCAGTCTCTTGCTTCTCAACTCTCCCCGATACCGGCCCTATGAAAATTGACCTGAAAACTTCAAATTTTCAATTTCGGAACAAAGTGCCTGGATGTGTTCTATGGCATCTGAGAACACGTGAGAAACCAACAAAACTGTATTTGGAGGCCTAGAACGGGCGCAGTGGCTGTCCGAAGGTGCCAGTCTCTTGCTTCACAACTCCCCCCGAACGATACCGGCCCTATGAAAATTGACCTGAAAACTTAAAATTTTCAATTTCGGAAAAAAGTGCCTGGATGTGTTCTATGGCATCTGAGAACATGTGAGAAACCAACAAAACTGTATTTGGAGGCCTAGAACGGGCGCAGTGGCTGTCCGAAGGTGCCAGTCTCTTGCTTCACAACTCTCCCCGATACCGGCCCTATGAAAATTGACCTGAAAACTTAAAATTTTCTATTTCGGAAAAAAGTGCCTGGATGTGTTCTATGGCATCTGAGAACACGTGAGAAACCAACAAAACTGTATTTGGAGGCCTAGAACGGGCGCAGTGGCTGTCCGAATGTGCCAGTCTCTTGCTTCTCAACTCTCCCCGATACCGGCCCTATGAAAATTGACCTGAAAACTTCAAATTTTCAATTTCGGAAAAAAGTGCCTGGATGTGTTCTATGGCATCTGAGAACACGTGAGAAACCAACAAAACTGTATTTGGAGGCCTAGAACGGGCGCAGTGGCTGTCCGAAGGTGCCAGTCTCTTGCTTCTCAACTCTCCCCGATACCGGCCCTATGAAAATTGACCTGAAAACTTAAAATTTTCAATTTCGGAAAAAAGTGCCTGGATGTGTTCTATGGCATCTGAGAACACGTGAGAAACCAACAAAACTGTATTTGGAGACCTAGAACAGGCGCAGTGGCTGTCCGAAGGTGCCAGTCTCTTGCTTCACAACTCCCCCCGAACGATACCGGCCCTATGAAAATTGACCTGAAAACTTAAAATTTTCAATTTCGGAAAAAAGTGCCTGGATGTGTTCTATGGCATCTGAGAACATGTGAGAAACCAACAAAACTGTATTTGGAGGCCTAGAACGGGCGCAGTGGCTGTCCGAAGGTGCCAGTCTCTTGCTTCACAACTCTCCCCGATACCGGCCCTATGAAAATTGACCTGAAAACTTAAAATTTTCTATTTCGGAAAAAAGTGCCTGGATGTGTTCTATGGCATCTGAGAACACGTGAGAAACCAACAAAACTGTATTTGGAGGCCTAGAACGGGCGCAGTGGCTGTCCGAAGGTGCCAGTCTCTTGCCTCACAACTCATCCCGAACGGCCGATACCGGCCCTATGGAAATTGACCTGAAAACTTAAAATTTTCAATTTCGGAAAAAAGTGCCTGGATGTGTTCTATGGCATCTGAGAACATGTGAGAAACCAAGAAAACTGTATTTGGAGGCCTAGAACGGGCGCAGTGGCTGTCCGAAGGTGCCAGTCTCTTGCTTCACAACTCCCACCGAACGGCCGATACCGGCCCTATGAAAATTGACCTGAAAACTTAAAATTTTCAATTTCGGAAAAAAGTGCCTGGATGTGTTCTATGGCATCTGAGAACAAGTGAGAAACCAACAAAACTGTATTTGGAGGCCTAGAACGGGCGCAGTGGCTGTCCGAAGGTGCCAGTCTCTTGCTTCACAACTCCCCCCGAACGGGCGATACCGGCCCTATGAAAATTGACCTGAAAACTTAAAATTTTTTAATTTCGGAAAAAAGTGCCTGGATGTGTTCTATGGCATCTGAGAACACGTGAGAAACCAACAAAACTGTATTTGGAGGCCTAGAACGGGCGCAGTGGCTGTCCGAAGGTGCCAGTCTCTTGCTTCACAACTCCCCCCGAACGGCCGATACCGGCCCTATGAAAATTGACCTGAAAACTTAAAATTTTCAATTTCGGAAAAAAGTGCCTGGATGTGTTCTATGGCATCTGAGAACACGTGAGAAACCAACAAAACTGTATTTGGAGGCCTAGAACGGGCGCAGTGGCTGTCCAAAGGTGCCAGTCTCTTGCTTCACAACTCCCCCCGAACGGCCGATACCGGCCCTATGAAAATTTACCTGAAAACTTAAAATTTTCAATTTCGGAAAAAAGTGCCTGGATGTGTTCTATGGCATCTGAGAACATGTGAGAAACCAACAAAACTGTATTTTGAGGCCTAGAACGGGCGCAGTGGCTGTCCGAAGGTGCCAGTCTCTTGCTTCACAACTCTCCCCGATACCGGCCCTATGAAAATTGACCTGAAAACTTAAAATTTTCAATTTCGGAAAAAAGTGCCTGGATGTGTTCTATGGCATCTGAGAACATGTGAGAAACCAACAAAACTGTATTTGGAGGCCTAGAACGGGCGCAGTGGCTGTCCGAAGGTGCCAATCTCTTGCTTCACAACTCCCCCCGAACGGCCGATACCGGCCCTATGAAAATTGACCTGAAAACTTAAAATTTTCGATTTCGGAAAAAAGTGCCTGGATGTGTTCTATGGCATCTGAGAACACGTGAGAAACCAACAAAACTGTATTTGGAGGCCTAGAACGGGCGCAGTGGCTGTCCAAAGGTGCCAGTCTCTTGCTTCACAACTCTCCCCGATACCGGCCCTATGAAAATTGACCTGAAAACTTAAAATTTTCAATTTCGGAAAAAAGTGCCTGGATGTGTTCTATGGCATCTGAGAACATGTGAGAAACCAACAAAACTGTATTTGGAGGCCTAGAACGGGCGCAGTGGCTGTCCGAAGGTGCCAGTCTCTTGCTTCACAACTCTCCCCGATACCGGCCCTATGAAAATTGACCTGAAAACTTAAAATTTTCAATTTCGGAAAAAAGTGCCTGGATGTGTTCTATGGCATCTGAAAACACGTGAGAAACCAACAAAACTGTACTTGGAGGCCTAGAACGGGCGCAGTGGCTGTCCGAAGGTGCCAGTCTCTTGCTTCACAACTCCCCCCGAACGGCCGATACCGGCCCTATGAAAATTGACCTGAAAACTTAAAATTTTCAATTTCGGAAAGAAGTGCCTGGATGTGTTCTATGGCATCTGAGAACACGTGAGAAACCAACAAAACTGTATTTGGAGGCCTAGAACGGGCGCAGTAGCTGTCCGAAGGTGCCAGTCTCTTGCTTCACAACTCCCCCCGAACGGCCGATACCGGCCCTATGAAAATTGACCTGAAAACTTAAAATTTTCAATTTCGGAAAGAAGTGCCTGGATGTATTTTATGGCATCTGAGAACACGTGAGAAACCAACAAAACTGTATTTGGAGGCCTAGAACGGGCGCAGTGGCTGTCCGAAGGTGCCAGTCTCTTGCTTCACAACACCCCCCGAACGGCCGATACCGGCCCTATGAAAATTGACCTGAAAACTTAAAATTTTCAATTTCGGAAAGAAGTGCCTGGATGTGTTCTATGGCATCTGAGAACACGTGAGAAACCAACAAAACTGTATTTGGAGGCCTAGAACGGGCGCAGTGGCTGTCCGAAGGTGCCAGTCTCTTGCTTCACAACTCCCCCCGAACGGCCGATACCGGCCCTATGAAAATTGACCTGAAAACTTAAAATTTTCAATTTCGGAAAGAAGTGCCTGGATGTGTTCTATGGCATCTGAGAACACGTGAGAAACCAACAAAACTGTATTTGGAGGCCTAGAACGGGCGCAGTGGCTGTCCGAAGGTGCCAGTCTCTTGCTTCACAACTCTCCCCGATAACGGCCCTATGAAAATTGACCTGAAAACTTCAAATTTTCAATTTCGGAAAGAAGTGCCTGAATGTGTTCTATGGCATCTGAGAACACGTGAGAAACCAACAAAACTGTATTTGGAGGCCTAGAACGGGCGCAGTGGCTGTCCGAAGGTGCCAGTCTCTTGCTTCACAACTCCCCCCAAACGGCCGATACCGGCCCTATGGAAATTGACCTGAAAACTTAAAATTTTCAATTTCGGAAAGAAGTGCCTGGATGTGTTCTATGGCATCTGAGAACACGTGAGAAACCAACAAAACTGTATTTGGAGGCCTAGAACGGGCGCAGTGGCTGTCCGAAGGTGCCAGTCTCTTGCTTCACAACTCCCCCCGAACGGCCGATACCGGCCCTATGAAAATTGACCTGAAAACTTAAAATTTTCAATTTCGGAAAGAAGTGCCTGGATGTGTTCTATGGCATCTGAGAACACGTGAGAAACCAACAAAACTGTATTTGGAGGCCTAGAACGGGCGCAATGGCTGTCCGAAGGTGCCAGTCTCTTGCTTCACAACTCTCCCCGATAACGGCCCTATGAAAATTGACCTGAAAACTTCAAATTTTCAATTTCGGAAAAAAGTGCCTGGATGTGTTCTATGGCATCTGAGAACACGTGAGAAACCAACAAAACTGTATTTGGAGGCCTAGAACGGGCGCAGTGGCTGTCCGAAGGTGCCAGTCTCTTGCTTCACAACTCCCCCCGAACGGCCGATACCGGCCCTATGAAAATTGACCTGAAAACTTCAAATTTTCAATTTCGGAAAAAAGTGCCTGGATGTGTTCTATGGCACCTGAGAACACGTGAGAAACCAACAAAACTGTATTTGGAGGCCTAGAACGGGCGCAGTGGCTGTCCGAAGGTGCCAGTCTCTTGCTTCACAACTCTCCCCGATACCGACCCTATGAAAATTGACCTGAAAACTTAAAATTTTCAATTTCGGAAAGAAGTGCCTGGATGTGTTCTATGGCATCTGAGAACACGTGAGAAACCAACAAAACTGTATTTGGAGGCCTAGAACGGGCGCAGTGGCTGTCCGAAGGTGCCAGTCTCTTGCTTCACAACTCTCCCCGATAACGGCCCTATGAAAATTGACCTGAAAACTTAGAATTTTCAATTTCGGAAAAAAGTGCCTGGATGTGTTCTATGGCATCTGAGAACATGTGAGAAACCAACAAAACTGTATTTGGAGGCCTAGAACGGGCGCAGTGGCTGTCCGAAGGTGCCAGTCTCTTGCTTCACAACTCTCCCCGATAACGGCCCTATGAAATGACAGTCGATTGCAGGAATCCGTCAAGGAAAGACGTACATCGGCTGTAGTGCGAGGTTGCCTAGGCAACAAAGTAAACAAACGTGAAAAATTCTGGTAAAAAAAAATAAAAAATAAAAAAAACAATTTTAAATCTGTAGTTCCCCCAGAGGGAATCAATAACTTAAAAATAATAACAATAATAACATAATAACTTAACAAAAAACATGGATGAAGATCGAATTCTGAGTGAAAATTCGGAAAATAGCATCGATGAAGTGCATATGAAAAGAAGAAAGAAAGCCTTTAAGCATGAAGCAACTTTCGTGAAGCGACGAGCAATGGTGCCAAGCAACACCTCCAAAAAAAGCGAAGAAAACGAAAACACATACAGAGGAAGGGAAAACCTTTTTAAAGAACTGGCTTCATCTGAAACAGCTGATAGGGCCGAAGATGAGAGGGAGTTAGCCCAGAAATTAAAAGAAAAGGAGGAGTTGGAGGTGTTTATAAAAGCTCTCCAGCTCAAACTCGACAAACGAAAGAAAGAGGAAGAAACCCGAAAGTTGTCTTTGTTAAATGAACAAAAACAACAGCAACAAAAACAGCAAGAGCAACAACAATTTAAGCAGCAGCAATTGGGCAAGCAGGAGCAGACCAAGCAACAGCAAAAGCCGAAGCAAATACAACAGGAACTGTCCAAGAAGCAGCAGCAAACTAAGCAGATGGATCAACAAAGAAACCAACAGCAGCAGCATCAGCAACAACAAAATCTCAAAAGGCAGAAGAAAGTTCGATTGCCGCCTATTAATGTGTCTGGAATGGATGCAGAAGATACCATTCAGGTATGTAAGTTGGTCGTAGGTGACCAATTTAATATTAAAAATAAAGGTTTTCGCAAGCAGGCCGTCAACTGCTTAACAGTTGATGGTTTTAAGCTTGTTAAAGATAGGTTGACCTCAGCTGGGGCTGATTTTTATTCTTTTACCCCCAAGGGAGAAAAAATGCAATCTGTTCTCCTGAAAGGATTGCACGTATCTGCTGAACCGGAGGACGTCTTGCAGATGTTACAGCAATTAGATATTCCCAACGTGCAATTTCTAGCGGTAAAGCGTTTTTCCACCGTTCGATCCAGAACCACACCGGGACGTGTTCTTCCTATACTCTTGGTGCAGTTATCGCCAGATAGCAGACTTGAAACTCTTAAGACTATTAAGTTTATAGATTTTCAGGCCGTATCTTGGGAGAGGATTAGAAAAAGCAAGCAGGTTCTCCTCTGCGCAAGATGCCTGACTTTCGGTCATGCTGCAAGTAACTGTGACATGCCGCCTCGATGCGGCAAATGCGCGGGGGAACATTTGTCGGCGAAGTGTCCTCTGGGAGAGGGAAAAATTGAGGATAAATCTCATTTAAAATGCGTTCATTGCGGCGCAAGTGGACATCCCTCCAGCTATCGGGGTTGCTTAAAGGTTAAAGAAATCACGCAAAAAATGCTAAAAAAAAACAAAAGGGGTGGATTCGAGGTTAATGCCTCGAACTCCAGCCACACCTGTTACGCCGGTCGTTTCCTACGCCCAGATGGCGTCTGGTAGGCGACCGGCACAACAGACAGTGCCAAAAGTGACACCATTACCGGTGGAGGCTCCAAATATGGGCTTCGCGGAACTGTTCTCCATGATGGTCTCAATGAAGGCACAAATGGAGCAGTTTGAGAAAAATCTGCTACGAATGGATCGAATCCTTACGTCAAGACCCACTGGGTCAAGTGCGTGTCCATTTTAATGGATACGCCAGCAGCTGGTGACCTTTCGATCCTGGCGGTGAATGCAAATTCACTCGTCAGGATCGAAAGAAGGTTGACTTTACTTAACCTGTTGGAGTCCCATAAGCCTGATGTGTTGATGGTTAGCGAAACTAAGCTAAACCGGAAGCACACACTCAGGTACAAAGACTATTCTATTATTAGAAGGGACCGTCCACACTCCACACAAGGGGGTGGGGTCGCTCTCTTCATTAAAAAAGGTATTCGACATAGGGTCGTGTATTGCAGTGAGATGCGAAGTTTCGGTGTGCTGGAAGCGTGTGTTGCGTACATTTCTCTCCAAGGTGGGAAGAAATTGTTCGTAGTAGCGGTCTATGCACCAGATGCACCTCGGTCCACGAACTTCATTTCAGAGTTCGAATCTCTTTTTCGAGAACTTCGTTTATGCTCAGAGAATAACTTTTTTATTGTCGCCGGCGATTTGAACGCGAAGCATGAGGAATGGGGTAATTCTGTGTCAAATCCCAGGGGAAACTCACTCCATGAGTGGATGACGCAGCACTCTATTGAGTTCAAGCTGAATTTGCTTGCAACCGATAGACCGTCATTTCCCAGAAGTGGGTCTTATCTTGATTTGATGCTAATTGACAGACGACTGACGATACGAAACGTAAACATACAAGTTAGGAACTGCTTAACAACGGTTGAGTACGACAGTGATCACTGTGGGCTTGCCGCTGTTATTCGGTTCCCGAACGAAATTGTGGAACTGGAGGAATTTGTGGAGGCGTATCCTTACAATTATTGTAAGGCTCGTTGGCCGCGTTTTTCCAGAATCCTATCCAGAGAACTGCGTTCGAATGACATAACACCACCCTCGAACAGAAACCTAACTAACGAAGAGGTTGACAGGTACCTCATACAAATGGACACTACAATAAAACGTACAATGGACAAAGTGATTCCTAAAGTATCACCGATCACAGATGGCGACATCTATCGAAATGATACAATCGACGCACTGCACGTGCAAAAAAGCAGATTGCTGACGAGAATCAAGACACTTTACAGACGATTTACGGACAGAGACGACCCGGAACTGAGGTCGCTCAAGTCGCAGATGAAAAACCTCCAGAGTTTGATTCGGATAAATTATAGAATTGCTATCAATTCCTATTGGGGAGACAAAATTCGGGCTGTTCGTTCGAACTGCCCTGGTATGTTCCCCCAAATTAACCGAATCTTCCGAAGGAGGGGTCATAACGACTTGGAGGCTGTTCGACTTGACAGAACAACCGACAATGAAAACATACTGACTTCAGTTGGCATCGATCCGGATGGGGCCGTACTGGACAATGAGTTCTTCATTGTTGAAGATACCCAAGAGAAGGTAGAAGCAATAGGAGCGGTTTTCCAGGAAGTATATACGGTCAACGAATCTCGTAGGCCGAATCACGACTTGGAGAACAGAGCCTTGCTTAACCATTTCTACCTTCGAAATGAAATACAGCAATGGCGTTCTGAGAATCATGGTTTTACCAGATTCAATGATGAAAATAAGGCAATTAATGCCGTAGCTCAAGATGGCTCTAATACCATACTCATTTCGAAGGTGGATCTCAAAGACATTTTCAACAGTCTGAAGAACAAAAAGTCGACCGGAATAGACGGAATACCGAATATTGTGTTGCGTCATCTCCCCGAAGAGGCGATAGAGATATACACAATCCTGTTCAACAATGCTCTTAGTAATGCACATTACCCAGAGCATTGGAAAACGGCGGTAGTGCAACCCATCCCCAAAAGGGACAAAGATTCCTCGCTTCCGAAAAATCTTCGATCCATAAGTCTCCTCCCTTGCATAAGCAAAGTTTTCGAAAAGATTATTAATAGAGTCCTGATACAGTGGACTGAGGATAAAAAAATTATACCGAATAACCAATTTGGATTTAGGGCGGGGCATGATACTGTACATGCTGCGTCAAAATTGGTTTCGGACATACAATGGAACAAGAATAAAACCCAGTGCACCGGGGCCTGCCTTGTTGACTTGGAAAAGGCATTCGACACCGTCTGGTTAGAAGGCCTCTTCCTTAAGTTGACGAGGTTAGGTATGAGTAAATCACTGCTTTACATGATCTACAGCATGATAACTGGTAGAAGATTTGTTCTTAAAAGTTGCAACAAGGTTTCTACTCATGTTTTCAAAATAAATAATGGGCTCCAACAGGGTGCGGTGAACCAATTCTTTTCACTATTTTCACTAGTGAATTGATTGGCTCCATGCAGCATATGATCGCGTTCGCAGACGACTTGGTGGTGTACAGAACAGCACCAGAAATTGACGCCATTAATATACTTTTGCAATGTGACTTCGATAAGATCCAGCGATTTTGCGACGACTGGAAGTTAAAAATTAACTACCAGAAGTGTGAAACCATCCTTTTCCGGACTCCGTTATGCAGAGCCTCTAGGGATACAAAGAAAAACTGGCGTAAGTTCGGCATCTTGGACCCACAGGGCCGGCCATTAACTGTAAAGAGTGTAGTGCGATATCTTGGCATTATGTTGGACCAGTTTCTGTATGGTAATATCCATTCAGTTACAGCTCTGACGAAAGCCAAGAAAGCTTTTGCTATGGCAAGTAGGTTGTTTTACAGCAGCCAACTTGACTCCAAAGTTAAGGTGATCTGCTACACGGCCTAGTTCGGCCAATCATGGTGTATGGCTGTCCGGTGTGGTTCAACGTGAGTCCTTCCCAGATGGAAAAGATAAGAATGTTCGAGAGGCAATGCCTTAGGGCTTGTCTCAAAAAATATAGAACACCCGAGTCTGGGTACAAGAAATTCTATCGCAATGAGGTTTTGTATAACGAAGCCAAAGTGAATAGGGTGGATAATTTCATTATTAAGCTGATTCGAAGGCACGTTGCGCGATCCATGACTTCTAAAAACGAACTTATATTCGGAGCCTACTACCCTAACGATGCATACCACGAGAATACGCGCCGAAGTGGATTCATTCCACCGGAAGCATTCTTATATCTTGACCAGAATGGACTGATCCAAAATGCGGAGGGATGCCCACTTCTTTACCACGTGGTAAGGAGGACGGTGGACAAAAGAATGCTCTACGAGCGTAATGTAGCAAACGAAAATCCGGGTGATCTCCGGTTCAGCACATCAATTTCTATTCGCGATAGAACTGATAGTGATAGAGATCGAGGATTTTATTGGTGGTTACAACCCCATCAAGCCCCAGCTGTCGTCAGCTCATAATGCTAAAGTTGTTGGTCTCCTACGGCCAATTTACACTTAGATTAAGTTAGAATAAGCTAGTTTGTTATAAAAAAAAAACTTAAAAAAAAAAAAAAAAAAATTAAGGTTAAGTTAGTGTTAGATTAGTTGTAGTTTAAGATATACTTAGTTTTTTTTTTTAAATAATTAATTAAATAACTAAGTTTTTTATTTTTAACAATTTTCTTAGTTTTAGTAACTTTTATAAGTAGTACATTGTTTAATAATAAAAAAAAAATACGCTGAAAGGCACGAATATAAAATATTAAGATTATCTTAGAGAGCCCGCATAGGGCCAGTAAGGTTTTTATAATCACATCGAAATTTATAGCTAGTTTAAGTATTTTTATATCTAGATATAAGAAATCAGAAAAAAGGAACAATAAAAAAATACATTTAAAAACTAACGGCCCTATGAAAATTGACCTGAAAACTTAGAATTTTCAATTTCGGAAAAAAGTGCCTGGATGTGTTCTATGGCATCTGAGAACACGTGAGAAACCAACAAAACTGTATTTGGAGGCCTAGAACGGGCGCAGTGGCCGTCCGAAGTTGCCAGTCTCTTGCTTCACAACTCCCCCCGAACGGCCGATAACGGCCCTATGAAAATTGACCTGAAAACTTCAAATTTTCAATTTCGGAAAAAAGTGCCTGGATGTGTTCTATGGCATCTGAGAACATGTGAGAAACCAACAAAACTGTATTTGGAGGCCTAGAACGGGCGCAGTGGCTGTCCGAAGGTGCCAGTCTCTTGCTTCACAACTCTCCCCGATACCGGCCCTATGAAAATTGACCTGAAAACTTCAAATTTTCAATTTCGGAAAAAAGTGCCTGGATGTGTTCTATGGCATCTGAGAACATGTGAGAAACCAACAAAACTGTATTTGGAGGCCTAGAACGGGCGCAGTGGCTGTCCGAAGGTGCCAGTCTCTTGCTTCACAACTCTCCCCGATACCGGCCCTATGAAAATTGACCTGAAAACTTAAAATTTTCAATTTCGGAAAAAAGTGCCTGGATGTGTTCTATGGCATCTGAGAACACGTGAGAAACCAACAAAACTGTATTTGGAGGCCTAAAACGGGCGCAGTGGCTGTCCGAAGGTGCCAGTCTCTTGCTTCACAACTCCCCCCGAACGGCCGATACCGGCCCTAAGGAAATTGACCTGAAAACTTAAAATTTTCAATTTCGGAAAAAAGTGCCTGGATGTGTTCTATGGCATCTGAGAACATGTGAGAAACCAACAAAACTGTATTTGGAGGCCTAGAACGGGCGCAGTGGCTGTCCGAAGGTGCCAGTCTCTTGCTTCACAACTCTCCCCGATACCGGCCCTTTGAAAATTGACCTGAAAACTTAAAATTTTCAATTTCGGAAAAAAGTGCCTGGATGTGTTCTATGGCATCTGAGAACATGTGAGAAACCAACAAAACTGTATTTGGAGGCCTAGAACGGGCGCAGTGGCTGTTCGAAGGTGCCAGTCTCTTGCTTCACAACTCTCCCCGATACAGGTCCTATGAAAATTGACCTGAAAACTTAAAATTTTCAATTTCGGAAAAAAGTGCCTGGATGTGTTCTATGGCATCTGAGAACACGTGAGAAACCAACAAAACTGTATTTGGAGGCCTAAAACGGGCGCAGTGGCTGTCCGAAGGTGCCAGTCTCTTGCTTCACAACTCCCCCCGAACGGCCGATACCGGCCCTAAGGAAATTGACCTGAAAACTTAGAATTTTCAATTTCGGAAAAAAGTGCCTGGATGTGTTCTATGGCATCTGAGAACATGTGAGAAACCAACAAAACTGTATTTGGAGGCCTAGAACGGGCGCAGTGGCTGTTCGAAGGTGCCAGTCTCTTGCTTCACAACTCTCCCCGATACAGGTCCTATGAAAATTGACCTGAAAACTTAAAATTTTCAATTTCGGAAAAAAGTGCCTGGATGTGTTCTATGGCATCTAAGAACACGTGAGAAACCAACAAAACTGTATTTGGAGGCCTAAAACGGGCGCAGTGGCTGTCCGAAGGTGCCAGTCTCTTGCTTCACAACTCCCCCCGAACGGCCGATACCGGCCCTAAGGAAATTGACCTGAAAACTTAGAATTTTCAATTTCGGAAAAAAGTGCCTGGATGTGTTCTATGGCATCTAAGAACACGTGAGAAACCAACAAAACTGTATTTGGAGGCCTAAAACGGGCGCAGTGGCTGTCCGAAGGTGCCAGTCTCTTGCTTCACAACTCCCCCCGAACGGCCGATACCGGCCCTAAGGAAATTGACCTGAAAACTTAGAATTTTCAATTTCGGAAAAAAGTGCCTGGATGTGTTCTATGGCATCTAAGAACACGTGAGAAACCAACAAAACTGTATTTGGAGGCCTAAAACGGGCGCAGTGGCTGTCCGAAGGTGCCAGTCTCTTGCTTCACAACTCCCCCCGAACGGCCGATACCGGCCCTAAGGAAATTGACCTGAAAACTTAAAATTTTCAATTTCGGAAAAAAGTGCCTGGATGTGTTCTATGGCATCTGAGAACACGTGAGAAACCAACAAAACTGTATTTGGAGGCCTAGAACGGGCGCAGTGGCTGTCCGAAGGTGCCAGTCTCTTGCTTCACAACTCTCCCCGAACGGCCGATACCGGCCCTATGAAAATTGACCTGAAAACTTAAAATTTTCAATTTCGGAAAAAAGTGCCTGGATGTGTTCTATGGCATCTGAGAACATGTGAGAAACCAACAACACTGTATTTGGAGGCCTAGAACGGGCGCAGTGGCTGTCCGAAGGTGCCAGTCTCTTGCTTCACAACTCTCCCCGATACCGGCCCTATGAAAATTGAACTGAAAACTTAAAATTTTCAATTTCGGAAAAAAGTGCCTGGATGTGTTCTATGGCATCTGAGAACATGTGAGAAACCAACAAAACTGTATTTGGAGGCCTAGAACGGGCGCAGTGGCTGTCCAAAGGTGCCAGTCTCTTGCTTCACAACTCTCCCCGATACCGGCCCTATGAAAATTGACCTGAAAACTTAAAATTTTCTATTTCGGAAAAAAGTGCCTGGATGTGTTCTATGGCATCTGAGAACATGTGAGAAACCAACAAAACTGTATTTGGAGGCCTAGAACGGGCGCAGTGGCTGTCCGAAGGTGCCAGTCTCTTGCTTCACAACTCTCCCCGATACCGGCCCTATGAAAATTGACCTGAAAACTTAAAATTTTCAATTTCGGAAAAAAGTGCCTGGATGTGTTCTATGGCATCTGAGAACATGTGAGAAACCAACAAAACTGTATTTGGAGGCCTAGAACGGGCGCAGTGGCTGTCCGAAGGTGCCAGTCTCTTGCTTCACAACTCCCACCGAACGGCCGATACCGGCCCTATGAAAATTGACCTGAAAACTTAAAATTTTCAATTTCGGAAAAAAGTGCCTGGATGTGTTCTATGGCATCTGAGAACACGTGAGAAACTAACAAAACTGTATTTGGAGGCCTAGAACGGGCGCAGTGGCTGTCCAAAGGTGCCAGTCTCTTGCTTCACAACTCCCACCGAACGGCCGATACCGGCCCTATGAAAATTGACCTGAAAACTTAAAATTTTCTATTTCGGAAAAAAGTGCCTGGATGTGTTCTATGGCATCTGAGAACATGTGAGAAACCAACAAAACTGTATTTGGAGGCCTAGAACGGGCGCAGTGGCTGTCCGAAGGTGCCAGTCTCTTGCTTCACAACTCTCCCCGATACCGGCCCTATGAAAATTGACCTGAAAACTTAAAATTTTCTATTTCGGAAAAAAGTGCCTGGATGTGTTCTATGGCATCTGAGAACATGTGAGAAACCAACAAAACTGTATTTGGAGGCCTAGAACGGGCGCAGTGGCTGTCCGAAGGTGCCAGTCTCTTGCTTCACAACTCCCACCGAACGGCCGATACCGGCCCTATGAAAATTGACCTGAAAACTTAAAATTTTCAATTTCGGAAAAAAGTGCCTGGATGTGTTCTATGGCATCTGAGAACACGTGAGAAACTAACAAAACTGTATTTGGAGGCCTAGAACGGGCGCAGTGGCTGTCCAAAGGTGCCAGTCTCTTGCTTCACAACTCTCCCCGATACCGGCCCTATGAAAATTGACCTGAAAACTTAAAATTTTCTATTTCGGAAAAAAGTGCCTGGATGTGTTCTATGGCATCTGAGAACATGTGAGAAACCAACAAAACTGTATTTGGAGGCCTAGAACGGGCGCAGTGGCTGTCCGAAGGTGCCAGTCTCTTGCTTCACAACTCTCCCCGATACCGGCCCTATGAAAATTGACCTGAAAACTTAAAATTTTCAATTTCGGAAAAAAGTGCCTGGATGTGTTCTATGGCATCTGAGAACATGTGAGAAACCAACAACACTGTATTTGGAGGCCTAGAACGGGCGCAGTGGCTGTCCGAAGGTGCCAGTCTCTTGCTTCACAACTCTCCCCGATACCGGCCCTATGAAAATTGAACTGAAAACTTAAAATTTTCAATTTCGGAAAAAAGTGCCTGGATGTGTTCTATGGCATCTGAGAACATGTGAGAAACCAACAAAACTGTATTTGGAGGCCTAGAACGGGCGCAGTGGCTGTCCAAAGGTGCCAGTCTCTTGCTTCACAACTCTCCCCGATACCGGCCCTATGAAAATTGACCTGAAAACTTAAAATTTTCAATTTCGGAAAAAAGTGCCTGGATGTGTTCTATGGCATCTGAGAACACGTGAGAAACTAACAAAACTGTATTTGGAGGCCTAGAACGGGCGCAGTGGCTGTCCGAAGGTGCTAGTCTCTTGCTTCACAAATCTCCCCGATACCGGCCCTATGAAAATTGACCTGAAAACTTAAAATTTTCAATTTCGGAAAAAAGTGCCTGGATGTGTTCTATGGCATCTGAGAACATGTGAGAAACCAAGAAAACTGTATTTGGAGGCCTAGAACGGGCGCAGTGGCTGTCCGAAGGTGCCAGTCTCTTGCTTCACAACTCCCACCGAACGGCCGATACCGGCCCTATGAAAATTGACCTGAAAACTTAAAATTTTCAATTTCGGAAAAAAGTGCCTGGATGTGTTCTATGGCATCTGAGAACACGTGAGAAACCAACAAAACTGTATTTGGAGGCCTAGAACGGGCGCAGTGGCTGTCCGAAGGTGCCAGTCTCTTGCTTCACAACTCCCCCCGAACGGCCGATACCGGCCCTATGAAAATTGACCTGAAAACTTAAAATTTTCAATTTCGGAAAAAAGTGCCTGGATGTGTTCTATGGCATCTGAGAACATGTGAGAAACCAACAAAACTGTATTTGGAGGCCTAGAACGGGCGCAGTGGCTGTCCGAAGGTGCCAGTCTCTTGCTTCACAACTCTCCCCGATACCGGCCCTATGAAAATTGAACTGAAAACTTAAAATTTTCAATTTCGGAAAAAAGTGCCTGGATGTGTTCTATGGCATCTGAGAACACGTGAGAAACCAACAAAACTGTATTTGGAGGCCTAGAACGGGCGCAGTGGCTGTCCGAAGGTGCCAGTCTCTTGCTTCACAACTCCCCCCGAACGGCCGATACCGGCCCTATGAAAATTTACCTGAAAACTTAAAATTTTCAATTTCTGAAAAAAGTGCCTGGATGCGTTCTATGGCATCTGAGAACACGTGAGAAACCAACAAAACTGTGTTTGGAGGCCTAGAACGGGCGCAGTGGCTGTCCGAAGGTGCCAGTCTCTTGCTTCACAACTCTCCCCGATACCGGCCCTATGAAAATTGACCTGAAAACTTAAAATTTTCAATTTCGAAAAAAAGTGCCTGGATGTGTTCTATGGCATCTGAGAACACGTGAGAAACCAACAAAACTGTATTTGGAGGCCTAGAACGGGCGCAGTGGCTGTCCGAAGGTGCCAGTCTCTTGCCTCACAACTCCCCCCGAACGGCCGATACCGGCCCTATGGAAATTGACCTGAAAACTTAAAAATTTCAATTTCGGAAAAAAGTGCCTGGATGTGTTCTATGGCATCTGAGAACATGTGAGAAACCAACAAAACTGTATTTGGAGGCCTAGAACGGGCGCAGTGGCTGTCCGAAGGTGCAAGTCTCTTGCTTCACAACTCTCCCCGATACCGGCCCTATGAAAATTGACCTGAAAACTTACAATTTTCAATTTCGGAAAAAAGTGCCTGGATGTGTTCTGTGGCATCTGAGAACATGTGAGAAACCAACAAAACTGTATTTGGAGGCCTAGAACGGGCGCAGTGGCTGTCCGAAGGTGCCAGTCTCTTGCTTCACAACTCCCGCCGAACGGCCGATACCGGCCCTATGAAAATTGACCTGAAAACTTAAAATTTTCAATTTCGGAAAAAAGTGCCTGGATGTGTTCTATGGCATCTGAGAACACGTGAGAAACCAACAAAATTGTATTTGGAGGCCTAGAACGGGCGCAGTGGCTGTCCGAAGGTGCCAGTCTCTTGCTTCACAACTCTCCCCGAACGGCCGATACCGGCCCTATGAAAATTGACCTGAAAACTTAAAATTTTCAATTTCGGAAAAAAGTGCCTGGATGTGTTCTATGGCATCTGAGAACATGTGAGAAACCAACAACACTGTATTTGGAGGCCTAGAACGGGCGCAGTGGCTGTCCGAAGGTGCCAGTCTCTTGCTTCACAACTCTCCCCGATACCGGCCCTATGAAAATTGAACTGAAAACTTAAAATTTTCAATTTCGGAAAAAAGTGCCTGGATGTGTTCTATGGCATCTGAGAACATGTGAGAAACCAACAAAACTGTATTTGGAGGCCTAGAACGGGCGCAGTGGCTGTCCGAAGGTGCCAGTCTCTTGCCTCACAACTCTCCCCGAACGGCCGATACCGGTCCTATGGAAATTGACCTGAAAACTTAAAATTTTCAATTTCGGAAAAAAGTGCCTGGATGTGTTCTATGGCATCTGAGAACACGTGAGAAACCAACAAAACTGTATTTGGAGGCCTAGAACGGGCGCAGTGGCTGTCCGAAGGTGCGAGTCTCTTGCTTCACAACTCCCCCCGAACGGCCGATACCGGCCCTATGAAAATTGACCTGAAAACTTAAAATTTTCAATTTCGGAAAAAAGTGCCTGGATGTGTTCTATGGCATCTGAGAACACGTGAGAAACCAACAAAACTGTATTTGGAGGCCTAGAACGGGCGCAGTGGCTGTCCGAAGGTGCAAGTCTCTTGCTTCACAACTCCCCCCGAACGGCCGATACCGGCCCTATGAAAATTGACCTGAAAACTTAAAATTTTTTAATTTCGGAAAAAAGTGCCTGGATGTGTTCTATGGTATCTGAGAACACGTGAGAAACCAACAAAACTGTATTTGGAGGCCTAGAACGGGCGCAGTGGCTGTCCGAAGGTGCCAGTCTCTTGCTTCACAACTCCCCCCGAACGGCCGATACCGGCCCTATGAAAATTGACCTGAAAACTTAAAATTTTCAATTTCGGAAAAAAGTGCCTGGATGTGTTCTATGGCATCTGAGAACACGTGAGAAACCAACAAAACTGTATTTGGAGGCCTAGAACGGGCGCAGTGGCTGTCCGAAGGTGCCAGTCTCTGGCTTCACAACTCCCCCCGAACGGCCGATACCGGCCCTATGAAAATTGACCTGAAAACTTAAAATTTTCAATTTCGGAAAAAAGTGCCTGGATGTGTTCTATGGCATCTGAGAACATGTGAGAAACCAACAAAACTGTATTTGGAGGCCTAGAACGGGCGCAGTGGCTGTCCGAAGGTGCCAGTCTCTTGCTTCACAACTCTCCCCGAACGGCCGATACCGGCCCTTTGAAAATTGACCTGAAAACTTAAAATTTTCAATTTCGGAAAAAAGTGCCTGGATGTGTTCTATGGCATCTGAGAACATGTGAGAAACCAACAAAACTGTATTTGGAGGCCTAGAACGGGCGCAGTGGCTGTCCGAAGGTGCCAGTCTCTTGCTTCACAACTCTCCCCGATACCGGCCCTATGAAAATTGAACTGAAAACTTAAAATTTTCAATTTCGGAAAAAAGTGCCTGGATGTGTTCTATGGCATCTGAGAACATGTGAGAAACCAACAAAACTGTATTTGGAGGCCTAGAACGGGCGCAGTGGCTGTCCAAAGGTGCCAGTCTCTTGCTTCACAACTCTCCCCGATACCGGCCCTATGAAAATTGACCTGAAAACTTAAAATTTTCTATTTCGGAAAAAAGTGCCTGGATGTGTTCTATGGCATCTGAGAACATGTGAGAAACCAACAAAACTGTATTTGGAGGCCTAGAACGGGCGCAGTGGCTGTCCGAAGGTGCCAGTCTCTTGCTTCACAACTCTCCCCGATACCGGCCCTATGAAAATTGACCTGAAAACTTAAAATTTTCAATTTCGGAAAAAAGTGCCTGGATGTGTTCTATGGCATCTGAGAACACGTGAGAAACCAACAAAACTGTATTTGGAGGCCTAGAACGGGCGCAGTGGCTGTCCGAAGGTGCCAGTCTCTTGCCCCACAACTCTCCCCGAACGGCCGATACCGGCCCTATGGAAATTGACCTGAAAACTTAAAATTTTCAATTTCGGAAAAATGTGCCTGGATGTGTTCTATGGCATCTGAGAACACGTGAGAAACCAACAAAACTGTATTTGGAGGCCTAGAACGGGCGCAGTGGCTGTCCGAAGGTGCCAGTCTCTTGCTTCACAACTCCCCCCGAACGGCCGATACCGGCCCTATGAAAATTGACCTGAAAACTTAAAATTTTCAATTTCGGAAAAAAGTGCCTGGATGTGTTCTATGGCATCTGAGAACACGTGAGAAACCAACAAAACTGTGTTTGGAGGCCTAGAACGGGCGCAGTGGCTGTCCGAAGGTGCCAGTCTCTTGCTTCACAACTCTCCCCAATACCGGCCCTATGAAAATTGAACTGAAAACTTAAAATTTTCAATTTCGGAAAAAAGTGCCTGGATGTGTTCTATGGCATCTGAGAACACGTGAGAAACCAACAAAACTGTATTTGGAGGCCTAGAACGGGCGCAGTGGCTGTCCGAAGGTGCCAGTCTCTTGCTTCACAACTCCCCCCGAACGGCCGATACCGGCCCTATGAAAATTGACCTGAAAACTTAAAATTTTCAATTACGGAAAAAAGTGCCTGGATGTGTTCTATGGCATCTGAGAACACGTGAGAAACCAACAAAACTGTGTTTGGAGGCCTAGAACGGGCGCAGTGGCTGTCCGAAGGTGCCAGTCTCTTGCTTCACAACTCCCCCCGATACCGGCCCTATGAAAATTGACCTGAAAACTTAAAATTTTCAATTTCGGAAAAAAGTGCCTGGATGTGTTCTATGGCATCTGAGAACATGTGAGAAACCAACAAAACTGTATTTGGAGGCCTAGAACGGGCGCAGTGGCTGTCCGAAGGTGCCAGTCTCTTGCTTCACAACTCTCCCCGATATCGGCCCTATGAAAATTGAACTGAAAACTTAAAATTTTCAATTTCGGAAAAAAGTGCCTGGATGCGTTCTATGGCATCTGAGAACACGTGAGAAACCAACAAAACTGTATTTGGAGGCCTAGAACGGGCGCAGTGGCTGTCCGAAGGTGCCAGTCTCTTGCTTCACAACTCTCCCCGATACCGGCCCTATGAAAATTGACCTGAAAACTTAAAATTTTCTATTTCGGAAAAAAGTGCCTGGATGTGTTCTATGACATCTGAGAACATGTGAGAAACCAACAAAACTGTATTTGGAGGCCTAGAACTGGCGCAGTGGCTGTCCGAAGGTGCCAGTCTCTTGCTTCACAACTCCCCCCGAACGGCCGATACCGGCCCTATGAAAATTGACCTGAAAACTTAAAATTTTCAATTTCGGAAAAAAGTGCCTGGATGTGTTCTATGGCATCTGAGAACATGTGAGAAACCAACAAAACTGTATTTGGAGGCCTAGAACGGGCGCAGTGGCTGTCCGAAGGTGCCAGTCTCTTGCCTCACAACTTCCCCCGAACGGCCGATACCGGCCCTATGGAAATTGACCTGAAAACTTAAAATTTTCAATTTCGGAAAAAAGTGCCTGGATGTGTTCTATGGCATCTGAGAACACGTGAGAAACCAACAAAACTGTATTTGGAGGCCTAGAACTGGCGCAGTGGCTGTCCGAAGGTGCCAGTCTCTTGCTTCACAACTCCCCCCGAACGGCCGATACCGGCCCTATGAAAATTTACCTGAAAACTTAAAATTTTCAATTTCGGAAAAAAGTGCCTGGATGTGTTCTATGGCATCTGAGAACACGTGAGAAATCAACAAAACTGTATTTGGAGGCCTAGAACGGGCGCAGTGGCTGTCCGAAGGTGCCAGTCTCTTGCTTCACAACTCCCCCCGAAAGGCCGATACCGGCCCTATGAAAATTGATCTGAAAACTTAAAATTTTCAATTTCGGAAAAAAGTGTCTGGATGTGTTCTATGGCATCTGAGAACACGTGAGAAACCAACAAAACTGTATTTGGAGGCCTAGAACGGGCGCAGTGGCTGTCCGAAGGTGCCAGTCTCTTGCTTCACAACTCTCCCCGATACCGGCCCTATGAAAATTGACCTGAAAACTTAAAATTTTCAATTTCGGAAAAAAGTGCCTGGATGTGTTCTATGGCATCTGAGAACACGTGAGAAACCAACAAAACTGTATTTGGAGGCCTAGAACGGGCGCAGTGGCTGTCCGAAGGTGCCAGTCTCTTGCCTCACAACTTCCCCCGAACGGCCGATACCGGCCCTATGGAAATTGACCTGAAAACTTAAAATTTTCAATTTCGGAAAAAAGTGCCTGGATGTGTTCTATGGCATCTGAGAACACGTGAGAAACCAACAAAACTGTATTTGGAGGCCTAGAACCGGCGCAGTGGCTGTCCGAAGGTGCCAGTCTCTTGCTTCACAACTCCCCCCGAACGGCCGATACCGGCCCTATGAAAATTGACCTGAAAACTTCAAATTTTCAATTTCGGAAAAAAGTGCCTGGATGTGTTCTATGGCATCTGAGAACATGTGAGAAACCAACAAAACTGTATTTGGAGGCCTAGAACGGGCGCAGTGGCTGTCCGAAGGTGCCAGTCTCTTGCTTCACAACTCTCCCCGATACCGGCCCTATGAAAATTGACCTGAAAACTTAAAATTTTCAATTTCGGAAAAAAGTGCCTGGATGTGTTCTATGGCATCTGAGAACACGTGAGAAACCAACAAAACTGTATTTGGAGGCCTAGAACGGGCGCAGTGGCTGTCCGAAGGTGCCAGTCTCTTGCCTCACAACTCCCCCCGAACGGCCGATACCGGCCCTATGAAAATTGACCTGAAAACTTAAAATTTTCAATTTCGGAAAAAAGTGCCTGGATGTGTTCTATGGCATCTGAGAACATGTGAGAAACCAACAAAACTGTATTTGGAGGCCTAGAACGGGCGCAGTGGCTGTCCGAAGGTGCCAGTCTCTTGCTTCACAACTCTCCCCGATACCGGCCCTATGAAAATTGACCTGAAAACTTAAAATTTTCAATTTCGGAAAAAAGTGCCTGGATGTGTTCTATGGCATCTGAGAACACGTGAGAAACCAACAAAACTGTATTTGGAGGCCTAGAACGGGCGCAGTGGCTGTCCGAAGGTGCCAGTCTCTTGCTTCACAACTCCCCCCGAACGGCCGATACCGGCCCTATGAAAATTGACCTGAAAACTTAAAATTTTCAATTTCGGAAAAAAGTGCCTGGATGTGTTCTATGGCATCTGAGAACATGTGAGAAACCAACAAAACTGTATTTGGAGGCCTAGAACGGGCGCAGTGGCTTTCCGAAGGTGCCAGTCTCTTGCTTCACAACTCTCCCCGATACCGGCCCTATGAAAATTGACCTGAAAACTTAAAATTTTCAATTTCGGAAAAAAGTGCCTGGATGTGTTCTATGGCATCTGAGAACACGTGAGAAACCAACAAAACTGTATTTGGAGGCCTAGAACGGGTGCAGTGGCTGTCCGAAGGTGCCAGTCTCTTGCTTCACAACACCCCCAACAAAACTGTATTTGGAGGCCTAGAACGGGCGCAGTGGCTGTCCGAAGGTGCCAGTCTCTTGCTTCACAACTCTCCCCGTTACCGGCCCTATGAAAATTGACCTGAAAACTTCAAATTTTCAATTTCGGAAAAAAGTGCCTGGATGTGTTCTATGGCATCTGAGAACACGTGAGAAACCAACAAAACTGTATTTGGAGGCCTAGAACGGGCGCAGTGGCTGTCCGAAGGTGCCAGTCTCTTGCTTCACAACTCTCCCCGATACCGGCCCTATGAAAATTGACCTGAAAACTTAAAATTTTCTATTTCGGAAAAAAGTGCCTGGATGTGTTCTATGGAATCTGAGAACATGTGAGAAACCAACAAAACTGTATTTGGAGGCCTAGAACGGGCGCAGCGGCTGTCCGAAGGTGCCAGTCTCTTGCTTCACAACTCTCCCCGATACCGGCCCTATGAAAATTGACCTGAAAACTTAAAATTTTCTATTTCGGAAAAAAGTGCCTGGATGTGTTCTATGGCATCTGAGAACACGTGAGAAACCAACAAAACTGTATTTGGAGGCCTAGAACGGGCGCAGTGGCTGTCCGAAGGTACCAGTCTCTTGCCTCACAACTTCCCCCGAACGGCCGATACCGGCCCTATGGAAATTGACCTGAAAACTTAAAATTTTCAATTTCGGAAAAAAGTGCCTGGATGTGTTCTATGGCATCTGAGAACATGTGAGAAACCAACAAAACTGTATTTGGAGGCCTAGAACGGGCGCAGTGGCTGTCCGAAGGTGCCAGTCTCTTGCTTCACAACTCCCCCCGAACGGCCGATACCGGCCCTATGGAAATTGACCTGAAAACTTAAAATTTTCAATTTCGGAAAAAAGTGCCTGGATGTGTTCTATGGCATCTGAGAACATGTGAGAAACCAACAAAACTGTATTTGGAGGCCTAGAACGGGCGCAGTGGCTGTCCGAAGGTGCCAGTCTCTTGCTTCACAACTCTCCCCGATACCGGCCCTATGAAAATTGACCTGAAAACTTAAAATTTTCTATTTCGGAAAAAAGTGCCTGGATGTGTTCTATGGCATCTGAGAACATGTGAGAAACCAACAAAACTGTATTTGGAGGCCTGGAACGGGCGCAGTGGCTGTCCGAAGGTGCCAGTCTCTTGCTTCACAACTCCCCCCGAACGGCCGATACCGGCCCTATGAAAATTGACCTGAAAACTTAAAATTTTCAATTTCGGAAAAAAGTGCCTGGATGTGTTCTATGGCATCTGAGAACACGTGAGAAACCAACAAAACTGTATTTGGAGGCCTAGAACGGGCGCAGTGGCTGTCCGAAGGTGCCAGTCTCTTGCTTCACAACTCCCCCCGAACGGCCGATACCGGCCCTATGAAAATTGACCTGAAAACTTCAAATTTTCAATTTCGGAAAAAAGTGCCTGGATGTGTTCTATGGCATCTGAGAACATGTGAGAAACCAACAAAACTGTATTTGGAGGCCTAGAACGGGCGCAGTGGCTGTCCGAAGGTGCCAGTCTCTTGCTTCACAACTCTCCCCGATACCGGCCCTATGAAAATTGACCTGAAAACTTAAAATTTTCTATTTCGGAAAAAAGTGCCTGGATGTGTTCTATGGCATCTGAGAACATGTGAGAAACCAACAAAACTGTATTTGGAGGCCTAGAACGGGCGCAGTGGCTGTCCGAAGGTGCCAGTCTCTTGCTTCACAACTCTCCCCGATACCGGCCCTATGAAAATTGACCTGAAAACTTAAAATTTTCAATTTCGGAAAAAAGTGCCTGGATGTGTTCTATGGCATCTGAGAACACGTGAGAAACCAACAAAACTGTATTTGGAGGCCTAGAACGGGCGCAGTGGCTGTCCGAAGGTGCCAGTCTCTTGCCTCACAACTCCCCCCGAACGGCCGATACCGGCCCTATGAAAATTGACCTGAAAACTTAAAATTTTCAATTTCGGAAAAAAGTGCCTGGATGTGTTCTATGGCATCTGAGAACATGTGAGAAACCAACAAAACTGTATTTGGAGGCCTAGAACGGGCGCAGTGGCTGTCCGAAGGTGCCAGTCTCTTGCTTCACAACTCTCCCCGATACCGGCCCTATGAAAATTGACCTGAAAACTTAAAATTTTCAATTTCGGAAAAAAGTGCCTGGATGTGTTCTATGGCATCTGAGAACACGTGAGAAACCAACAAAACTGTATTTGGAGGCCTAGAACGGGCGCAGTGGCTGTCCGAAGGTGCCAGTCTCTTGCTTCACAACTCCCCCCGAACGGCCGATACCGGCCCTATGAAAATTGACCTGAAAACTTAAAATTTTCAATTTCGGAAAAAAGTGCCTGGATGTGTTCTATGGCATCTGAGAACATGTGAGAAACCAACAAAACTGTATTTGGAGGCCTAGAACGGGCGCAGTGGCTGTCCGAAGGTGCCAGTCTCTTGCTTCACAACTCTCCCCGATACCGGCCCTATGAAAATTGACCTGAAAACTTAAAATTTTCAATTTCGGTAAAAAGTGCCTGGATGTGTTCTATGGCATCTGAGAACACGTGAGAAACCAAAAAAACTGTATTTGGAGGCCTAGAACGGGTGCAGTGGCTGTCCGAAGGTGCCAGTCTCTTGCTTCACAACTCTCCCCGAACGGCCGATACCGGCCCTATGGAAATTGACCTGAAAACTTAAAATTTTCAATTTCGGAAAAAAGTGCCTGGATGTGTTCTATGGCCTCTGAGAACACGTGAGAAACCAACAAAACTGTATTTGGAGGCCTAGAACTGGCGCAGTGGCTGTCCGAAGGTGCCAGTCTCTTGCTTCACAACTCCCCCCGAACGGGGAGGGAACCAACAAAACTGTAAAACTGTATTTGGAGGCCTAGAACTGGCGCAGTGGTTGTCCGAAGGTGCCAGTCTCTTGCTTCACAACTCCCCCCGATACCGGCCCTATGAAAATTGACCTGAAAACTTACAATTTTCAATTTCGGAAAAAAGTGCCTGGATGTGTTCTGTGGCATCTGAGAACACGTGAGAAACCAACAAAACTGTATTTGGAGGCCTAGAACGGGCGCTGTGGCTGTCCGAAGGTGCCAGTCTCTTGCTTCACAACTCTCCCCGATACCGGCCCTATGAAAATTGACCTGAAAACTTAAAATTTTCTATTTCGGAAAAAAGTGCCTGGATGTGTTCTATGGCATCTGAGAACACGTGAGAAACCAACAAAACTGTGTTTGGAGGCCTAGAACGGGCGCTGTGGCTGTCCGAAGGTGCCAGTCTCTTGCTTCACAACTCTCCCCGATACCGGCCCTATGAAAATTGACCTGAAAACTTAAAATTTTCTATTTCGGAAAAAAGTGCCTGGATGTGTTCTATGGCATCTGAGAACATGTGAGAAACCAACAAAACTGTATTTGGAGGCCTAGAACGGGCGCAGTGGCTGTCCGAAGGTGCCAGTCTCTTGCTTCACAACTCTCCCCGAACGGCCGATACCGGCCCTATGGAAATTGACCTGAAAACTTAAAATTTTCAATTTCGGAAAAAAGTGCCTGGATGTGTTCTATGGCATCTGAGAACATGTGAGAAACCAACAAAACTGTATTTGGAGGCCTAGAACGGGCGCAGTGGCTGTCCGAAGGTGCCAGTCTCTTGCTTCACAACTCTCCCCGATACCGGCCCTATGAAAATTGACCTGAAAACTTAAAATTTTCTATTTCGGAAAAAAGTGCCTGGATGTGTTCTATGGCATCTGAGAACATGTGAGAAACCAACAAAACTGTATTTGGAGGCCTAGAACGGGCGCAGTGGCTGTCCGAAGGTGCCAGTCTCTTGCTTCACAACTCCCCCCGAACGGCCGATACCGGCCCTATGAAAATTGACCTGAAAACTTAAAATTTTCAATTTCGGAAAAAAGTGCCTGGATGTGTTCTATGGCATCTGAGAACACGTGAGAAACCAACAAAACTGTATTTGGAGGCCTAGAACGGGCGCAGTGGCTGTCCGAAGGTGCCAGTCTCTTGCTTCACAACTCCCCCCGAACGGCCGATACCGGCCCTATGAAAATTGACCTGAAAACTTAAAATTTTCAATTTCGGAAAAAAGTGCCTGGATGTGTTCTATGGCATCTGAGAACACGTGAGAAACCAACAAAACTGTATTTGGAGGCCTAGAACGGGCGCAGTGGCTGTCCGAAGGTGCCAGTCTCTTGCTTCACAACTCTCCCCGATACCGGCCCTATGAAAATTGACATGAAAACTTAAAATTTTCTATTTCGGAAAAAAGTGCCTGGATGTGTTCTATGGCATCTGAGAACACGTGAGAAACCAACAAAACTGTGTTTGGAGGCCTAGAACGGGCGCAGTGGCTGTCCGAAGGTGCCAGTCTCTTGCTTCACAACTCTCCCCGATACCGGCCCTATGAAAATTGACCTGAAAACTTAAAATTTTCAATTTCGGAAAAAAGTGCCTGGATGTGTTCTATGGCATCTGAGAACATGTGAGAAACCAACAAAACTGTATTTGGAGGCCTAGAACGGGCGCAGTGGCTGTCCGAAGGTGCCAGTCTCTTGCTTCACAACTCCCCCCGAACGGCCGATACCGGCCCTATGAAAATTGACCTGAAAACTTAAAATTTTCAATTTCGGAAAAAAGTGCCTGGATGTGTTCTATGGCATCTGAGAACACGTGAGAAACCAACAAAACTGTATTTGGAGGCCTAGAACGGGCGCAGTGGCTGTCCGAAGGTGCCAGTCTCTTGCCTCACAACTTCCCCCGAACGGCCGATACCGGCCCTATGGAAATTGACCTGAAAACTTAAAATTTTCAATTTCGGAAAAAAGTGCCTGGATGTGTTCTATGGCATCTGAGAACATGTGAGAAACCAACAAAACTGTATTTGGAGGCCTAGAACGGGCGCAGTGGCTGTCCGAAGGTGCCAGTCTCTTGCCTCACAACTTCCTCCGAACGGCCGATACCGGCCCTATGGAAATTGACCTGAAAACTTAAAATTTTCAATTTCGGAAAAAAGTGCCTGGATGTGTTCTATGGCATCTGAGAACACGTGAGAAACCAACAAAACTGTATTTGGAGGCCTAGAACGGGCGCAGTGGCTGTCCGAAGGTGCCAGTCTCTTGCTTCACAACTCCCCCTGAACGGCCGATACCGGCCCTATGAAAATTTACCTGAAAACTTAAAATTTTCAATTTCGGAAAAAAGTGCCTGGATGTGTTCTATGGCATCTGAGAACACGTGAGAAATCAACAAAACTGTATTTGGAGGCCTAGAACGGGCGCAGTGGCTGTCCGAAGGTGCCAGTCTCTTGCTTCACAACTCTCCCCGATACCGGCCCTATGAAAATTGACCTGAAAACTTAAAATTTTCAATTTCGGAAAAAAGTGCCTGCATGTGTTCTATGGCATCTGAGAACATGTGAGAAACCAACAAAACTGTATTTGGAGGCCTAGAACGGGCGCAGTGGCTGTCCGAAGGTGCCAGTCTCTTGCTTCACAACTCCCCCTGAACGGCCGATACCGGCCCTATGAAAATTTACCTGAAAACTTAAAATTTTCAATTTCGGAAAAAAGTGCCTGGATGTGTTCTATGGCATCTGAGAACACGTGAGAAATCAACAAAACTGTATTTGGAGGCCTAGAACGGGCGCAGTGGCTGTCCGAAGGTGCCAGTCTCTTGCCTCACAACTTCCCCCGAACGGCCGATACCGGCCCTATGGAAATTGACCTGAAAACTTAAAATTTTCAATTTCGGAAAAAAGTGCCTGGATGTGTTCTATGGCATCTGAGAACACGTGAGAAACCAACAAAACTGTATTTGGAGGCCTAGAACTGGCGCAGTGGCTGTCCGAAGGTGCCAGTCTCTTGCTTCACAACTCCCCCTGAACGGCCGATACCGGCCCTATGAAAATTTACCTGAAAACTTAAAATTTTCAATTTCGGAAAAAAGTGCCTGGATGTGTTCTATGGCATCTGAGAACACGTGAGAAATCAACAAAACTGTATTTGGAGGCCTAGAACGGGCGCAGTGGCTGTCCGAAGGTGCCAGTCTCTTGCTTCACAACTCTCCCCGATACCGGCCCTATGAAAATTGACCTGAAAACTTAAAATTTTCAATTTCGAAAAAAAGTGCCTGGATGTGTTCTATGGCATCTGAGAACACGTGAGAAACCAACAAAACTGTATTTGGAGGCCTAGAACTGGCGCAGTGGCTGTCCGAAGGTGCCAGTCTCTTGCTTCACAACTCCCCCCGAACGGCCGATACCGGCCCTATAAAAATTGACCTGAAAACTTAAAATTTTCAATTTCGGAAAAAAGTGCCTGGATGTGTTCTATGGCATCTGAGAACACGTGAGAAACCAACAAAACTGTATTTGGAGGCCTAGAACGGGCGCAGTGGCTGTCCGAAGGTGCCAGTCTCTTGCCTCACAACTTCCCCCGAACGGCCGATACCGGCCCTATGGAAATTGACCTGAAAACTTAAAATTTTCAATTTCGGAAAAAAGTGCCTGGATGTGTTCTATGGCATCTGAGAACATGTGAGAAACCAACAAAACTGTATTTGGAGGCCTAGAACGGGCGCAGTGGCTGTCCGAAGGTGCCAGTCTCTTGCCTCACAACTTCCCCCGAACGGCCGATACCGGTCCTATGGAAATTGACCTGAAAACTTAAAATTTTCAATTTCGGAAAAAAGTGCCTGGATGTGTTCTATGGCATCTGAGAACACGTGAGAAACCAACAAAACTGTATTTGGAGGCCTAGAACTGGCGCAGTGGCTGTCCGAAGGTGCCAGTCTCTTGCTTCACAACTCCCCCTGAACGGCCGATACCGGCCCTATGAAAATTTACCTGAAAACTTAAAATTTTCAATTTCGGAAAAAAGTGCCTGGATGTGTTCTATGGCATCTGAGAACACGTGAGAAATCAACAAAACTGTATTTGGAGGCCTAGAACGGGCGCAGTGGCTGTCCGAAGGTGCCAGTCTCTTGCTTCACAACTCTCCCCGATACCGGCCCTATGAAAATTGACCTGAAAACTTAAAATTTTCAATTTCGGAAAAAAGTGCCTGCATGTGTTCTATGGCATCTGAGAACATGTGAGAAACCAACAAAACTGTATTTGGAGGCCTAGAACGGGCGCAGTGGCTGTCCGAAGGTGCCAGTCTCTTGCTTCACAACTCTCCCCGATACCGGCCCTATGAAAATTGACCTGAAAACTTAAAATTTTCTATTTCGGAAAAAAGTGCCTGGATGTGTTCTATGGCATCTGAGAACACGTGAGAAACCAACAAAACTGTATTTGGAGGCCTAGAACGGGCGCAGTGGCTGTCCGAAGGTGCCAGTCTCTTGCTTCACAACACCCCCGAACGGCCGATACCGGCCCTATGGAAATTGAGCTGAAAACTTAAAATTTTCAATTTCGGAAAAAAGTGCCTGGATGTGTTCTATGGCATCTGAGAACACGTGAGAAACCAACAAAACTGTATTTGGAGGCCTAGAACGGGCGCAGTGGCTGTCCGAAGGTGCCAGTCTCTTGCTTCACAACTCCCCCCGAACGGCCGATACCGGCCCTATGAAAATTGACCTGAAAACTTAAAATTTTCAATTTCGGAAAAAAGTGCCTGCATGTGTTCTATGGCATCTGAGAACATGTGAGAAACCAACAAAACTGTATTTGGAGGCCTAGAACGGGCGCAGTGGCTGTCCGAAGGTGCCAGTCTCTTGCTTCACAACTCTCCCCGATACCGGCCCTATGAAAATTGACCTGAAAACTTAAAATTTTCTATTTCGGAAAAAAGTGCCTGGATGTGTTCTATGGCATCTGAGAACATGTGAGAAACCAACAAAACTGTATTTGGAGGCCTAGAACTGGCGCAGTGGCTGTCCGAAGGTGCCAGTCTCTTGCTTCACAACTCCCCCCGAACGGCCGATACCGGCCCTATGAAAATTTACCTGAAAACTTAAAATTTTCAATTTCGGAAAAAAGTGCCTGGATGTGTTCTATGGCATCTGAGAACATGTGAGAAACCAACAAAACTGTATTTGGAGGCCTAGAACGGGCGCAGTGGCTGTCCGAAGGTGCCAGTCTCTTGCCTCACAACTTCCCCCGAACGGCCGATACCGGCCCTATGAAAATTGACCTGAAAACTTAAAATTTTCAATTTCGGAAAAAAGTGCCTGGATGTGTTCTATGGCATCTGAGAACACGTGAGAAACCAACAAAACTGTATTTGGAGGCCTAGAACGGGCGCAGTGGCTGTCCGAAGGTGCCAGTCTCTTGCTTCACAACTCCCCCCGAACGGCCGATACCGGCCCTATGAAAATTGACCTGAAAACTTAAAATTTTCAATTTCGGAAAAAAGTGCCTGGATGTGTTCTATGGCATCTGAGAACACGTGAGAAACCAACAAAACTGTATTTGGAGGCCTAGAACGGGCGCAGTGGCTGTCCGAAGGTGCCAGTCTCTTGCTTCACAACTCCCCCCGAACGGCTGATACCGGCCCTATGAAAATTGACCTGAAAACTTACAATTTTCAATTTCGGAAAAAAGTGCCTGCATGTGTTCTATGGCATCTGAGAACATGTGAGAAACCAACAAAACTGTATTTGGAGGCCTAGAACGGGCGCAGTGGCTGTCCGAAGGTGCCAGTCTCTTGCTTCACAACACCCCCGAACGGCCGATACCGGCCCTATGAAAATTGACCTGAAAACTTAAAATTTTCAATTTCGAAAAAAGTGCCTGGATGTGTTCTATGGCATCTGAGAACACGTGAGAAACCAACAAAACTGTATTTGGAGGCCTAGAACGGGCGCAGTGGCTGTCCGAAGGTGCCAGTCTCTTGCTTCACAACTCTCCCCGATACCGGCCCTATGAAAATTGACCTGAAAACTTAAAATTTTCTATTTCGGAAAAAAGTGCCTGGATGTGTTCTATGGCATCTGAGAACATGTGAGAAACCAACAAAACTGTATTTGGAGGCCTAGAACGGGCGCAGTGGCTGTCCGAAGGTGCCAGTCTCTTGCTTCACAACTCTCCCCGATACCGGCCCTATGAAAATTGACCTGAAAACTTAAAATTTTCAATTTCGGAAAAAAGTGCCTGGATGTGTTCTATGGCATCTGAGAACACGTGAGAAACCAACAAAACTGTATTTGGAGGCCTAGAACGGGCGCAGTGGCTGTCCGAAGGTGCCAGTCTCTTGCTTCACAACTCCCCCCGAACGGCCGATACCGGCCCTATGAAAATTGACCTGAAAACTTAAAATTTTCAATTTCGGAAAAAAGTGCCTGGATGTGTTCTATGGCATCTGAGAACATGTGAGAAACCAACAAAACTGTATTTGGAGGCCTAGAACGGGCGCAGTGGCTTTCCGAAGGTGCCAGTCTCTTGCTTCACAACTCTCCCCGATACCGGCCCTATGAAAATTGACCTGAAAACTTAAAATTTTCAATTTCGGAAAAAAGTGCCTGGATGTGTTCTATGGCATCTGAGAACATGTGAGAAACCAACAAAACTGTATTTGGAGGCCTAGAACGGGCGCAGTGGCTGTCCGAAGGTGCCAGTCTCTTGCTTCACAACACCCCCAACAAAGCTGTATTTGGAGGCCTAGAACGGGTGCAGTGGCTGTCCGAAGGTGCCAGTCTCTTGCTTCACAACACCCCCAACAAAACTGTATTTGGAGGCCTAGAACGGGCGCAGTGGCTGTCCGAAGGTGCCAGTCTCTTGCTTCACAACTCTCCCCGATACCGGCCCTATGAAAATTGACCTGAAAACTTCAAATTTTCAATTTCGGAAAAAAGTGCCTAAATGTGTTCTATGGCATCTGAGAACATGTGAGAAACCAACAAAACTGTATTTGGAGGCCTAGAACGGGCGCAGTGGCTGTCCGAAGGTGCCAGTCTCTTGCTTCACAACTCTCCCCGATACCGGCCCTATGAAAATTGACCTGAAAACTTAAAATTTTCTATTTCGGAAAAAAGTGCCTGGATGTGTTCTATGGCATCTGAGAACATGTGAGAAACCAACAAAACTGTATTTGGAGGCCTAGAACGGGCGCAGTGGCTGTCCGAAGGTGCCAGTCTCTTGCTTCACAACTCTCCCCGATACCGGCCCTATGAAAATTGACCTGAAAACTTAAAATTTTCAATTTCGGAAAAAAGTGCCTGGATGTGTTCTATGGCATCTGAGAACACGTGAGAAACCAACAAAACTGTATTTGGAGGCCTAGAACGGGCGCAGTGGCTGTCCGAAGGTGCCAGTCTCTTGCTTCACAACTCTGCCCGAACGGCCGATACCGGCCCTATGGAAATTGACCTGAAAACTTAAAATTTTCAATTTCGGAAAAAAGTGCCTGGATGTGTTCTATGGCATCTGAGAACATGTGAGAAACCAACAAAACTGTATTTGGAGGCCTAGAACGGGCGCAGTGGCTGTCCGAAGGTGCCAGTCTCTTGCTTCACAACTCTCCCCGATACCGGCCCTATGAAAATTGACCTGAAAACTTAAAATTTTCTATTTCGGAAAAAAGTGCCTGGATGTGTTCTATGGCATCTGAGAACATGTGAGAAACCAACAAAACTGTATTTGGAGGCCTAGAACGGGCGCAGTGGCTGTCCGAAGGTGCCAGTCTCTTGCTTCACAACTCCCCCCGAACGGCCGATACCGGCCCTATGGAAATTGACCTGAAAACTTAAAATTTTCAATTTCGGAAAAAAGTGCCTGGATGTGTTCTATGGCATCTGAGAACATGTGAGAAACCAACAAAACTGTATTTGGAGGCCTAGAACGGGCGCAGTGGCTGTCCGAAGGTGCCAGTCTCTTGCTTCACAACTCCCCCCGAACGGCCGATACCGGCCCTATGAAAATTGACCTGAAAACTTAAAATTTTCAATTTCGGAAAAAAGTGCCTGGATGTGTTCTATGGCATCTGAGAACACGTGAGAAACCAACAAAACTGTATTTGGAGGCCTAGAACGGGCGCAGTGGCTGTCCGAAGGTGCCAGTCTCTTGCTTCACAACTCCCCCCGAACGGCCGATACCGGCCCTATGAAAATTGACCTGAAAACTTACAATTTTCAATTTCGGAAAAAAGTGCCTGCATGTGTTCTATGGCATCTGAGAACATGTGAGAAACCAACAAAACTGTATTTGGAGGCCTAGAACGGGCGCAGTGGCTGTCCGAAGGTGCCAGTCTCTTGCTTCACAACTCTCCCCGATACCGGCCCTATGAAAATTTACCTGAAAACTTAAAATTTTCTATTTCGGAAAAAAGTGCCTGGATGTGTTCTATGGCATCTGAGAACATGTGAGAAACCAACAAAACTGTATTTGGAGGCCTAGAACGGGCGCAGTGGCTGTCCGAAGGTGCCAGTCTCTTGCTTCACAACTCTCCCCGATACCGGCCCTATGAAAATTGACCTGAAAACTTAAAATTTTCAATTTCGGAAAAAAGTGCCTGGATGTGTTCTATGGCATCTGAGAACACGTGAGAAACCAACAAAACTGTATTTGGAGGCCTAGAACGGGCGCAGTGGCTGTCCGAAGGTGCCAGTCTCTTGCCTCACAACTCCCCCCGAACGGCCGATACCGGCCCTATGAAAATTGACCTGAAAACTTAAAATTTTCAATTTCGGAAAAAAGTGCCTGGATGTGTTCTATGGCATCTGAGAACATGTGAGAAACCAACAAAACTGTATTTGGAGGCCTAGAACGGGCGCAGTGGCTGTCCGAAGGTGCCAGTCTCTTGCTTCACAACTCTCCCCGATACCGGCCCTATGAAAATTGACCTGAAAACTTAAAATTTTCAATTTCGGAAAAAAGTGCCTGGATGTGTTCTATGGCATCTGAGAACACGTGAGAAACCAACAAAACTGTATTTGGAGGCCTAGAACGGGCGCAGTGGCTGTCCGAAGGTGCCAGTCTCTTGCTTCACAACTCCCCCCGAACGGCCGATACCGGCCCTATGAAAATTGACCTGAAAACTTAAAATTTTCAATTTCGGAAAAAAGTGCCTGGATGTGTTCTATGGCATCTGAGAACATGTGAGAAACCAACAAAACTGTATTTGGAGGCCTAGAACGGGCGCAGTGGCTGTCCGAAGGTGCCAGTCTCTTGCTTCACAACTCTCCCCGATACCGGCCCTATGAAAATTGACCTGAAAACTTAAAATTTTCAATTTCGGAAAAAAGTGCCTGGATGTGTTCTATGGCATCTGAGAACACGTGAGAAACCAACAAAACTGTATTTGGAGGCCTAGAACGGGTGCAGTGGCTGTCCGAAGGT